>JAQPPZ010000676.1:0-2961250 GCA_028583015.1 Wollemia nobilis | reverse complement strand
GTACCTGTGGCCCTGCAAGAAATGAAACAACAATGCACATTTAGGTGTCTAATATTGCCTCCCTGGATGAGGTTGTTAGTAATCAAAGAGTGTAACAAAAATATGATAAAACTATGCCATAAAATCATGTAAATCTATGTTAATGACGTGAAAACATAAAGAAATAAAATAAAATATGCTATGTCTAAAACCTAAGCTAAGCCTGCAGGCCACTATCCAAGACAACAGCTGATAAAGTAAACCTTGCCCTCTTTGCCCCAAAGCTATGGTTCAAATACTGTAATATGATGTTGAAATAGTAGGTGTTATGCTCTTCAGTCCATCAGATCTTCGTCGTGTACGTGATCTCAAAGTCTCAAAAGCTCTCCTCAAAAAGATGTATCTCTATCTCATATGATAAAATATCCCTCTTTTGGTGCTCTTATGCTTGCACCTTTTATAGTGTGAAACCCTAGGTCTATGTCCAAGCCCTAGGAATGAATTTCTCATGCATAGTGCAAGTTAGTGAATAACACAAGCTTATACTGAGAGGGGGGGTGAACAGTATAAGACCTCATTTTACTTTTTTTATTTATATTTCAAAATAGTAAAGCAATATACCCAAAGCAATATCAAAGCAATGAACAAAATCATCCACAAAGTGACATCAATTTTAACGTGGTTCACCCAGAATGGCTAGGCTACATCCACAAAAATTTTCTCTAAAAGTTATCTCAAAGTTCTTTGGGAATCCTTTCCAATTACAATTTTTATGAGCCTCGGCTCAAAGGAGATACCTTCCCCTCTACTCTGGAAATGATCCCTTAGAAGATAAACTGCCTCTACCTCTTGCTAGCATGTGGAACTCCTTTCCACCGAAGACCTCCTGTCCTCAATGCTTAGCCTAAGAGACCTCTGCCTTCTATGATCACGTCCATAGCAGCTCAACAACCTATACCAAACACAGTCAGTCGGTCTAGTACAAGTATTCCTCTGTCTGTCAGATCTGTCCAAATTTGAACAAATCAATCCTCTGCACACAAGCCTTCTCAAAGACTTGCCAAATCTGCCCTCAGGTTCTTCTCAAAGAACCAATGCACCTCTGTCCTCAAGCAGTAGCACTTCGCATTCATATTTGCCCTTTGTGTTCTCTACGCCCTCTGCTCTCTTTTTGTAATCACAGCTGCACTTGATCAAACTTCAACCTTTGCACCTCTGTGCAATCACAATGACATCATCTTCACACACTCTGCTTCCTTTGTGATCTTTCACACTTAGAATGATTCGATGAAATGCACTCTGCACACTATGATTGAATTTTGCACTCTGCTCTTAGCGATCAAACTTCTTGCTCTACGCCCTATCTGCGAACGTCGCACTTCAACAACCCATTCATCGATGCATCAACTCTCCAAACAGCCCTCCTTTTATAACAAAATTTTCATGATGAAAACTTTAATCTTAGTCGGCTGTTATAACAAATGCAAACCCTAATCTTCGTCGACTGCAAGCCCTAATATTCGTCGGCTAAAATTTGACTTTGTTAGCTTCACTATCTCTGTAACTCTTCTGTAGCTTTTGCCGCAAAAATACATATCGCGATATCGTGACACTTTTCGCTTTCTTAACCTCTTCTCAGCTTGCACCCGCAAAAGCAGAACATGTCATGAAATTGTGACACTTTCGCTTTCTTGCACTTTTCTTTGCTTGCACTAGCAAAAATGGAACATGTCACAAAATCGTGACACTTTCACTACGTTGTGATTTTCTCTGCCTTATGCCCGTGAAAACGAAACATGTTGCAAAATCGTGACGCTTTCACCTTTGAGCTCTTCCTCCTTGAATTTTTTGCGAAATCGTGATGCTTCTTCTTCCATGCTCTTTCATTTTGCTTCTATCACAAAATCGTGACTCTTCTCCTGTTGAAGACCTGCTTTCTATTTCTGTCACGAAATTGCAACACTTTCTCCAACCGTATGCTGCCATCTCAATCTGTCGCAAAATTGTGACACTTTTTGCATCTGTAAGCTTTCTCTTCAACCTGTCACAAAATCATGACACTTTCTGCATCCGTATGCTTTCTCTTCAACATGTCACGAAATCGTGACATTTCTTACTTCGAAACCTTTCCTTTGCTGCATGTCACGAAATCGCGACAGTTCTTACTTGGAACATTTTCATCTGCAGCATGTCATGAAATCATGATGGTTCTCACTTCGAACTCTGTAGCATGTTGTGAAATCATGACAGTTATCACTTAAAAATCTATAGCATGTCACGAAATCACAAAACTTTTCGTGTTACTTTCTCTCTCTTCGAACTTGTCGCGAAATCATGACAATTTGCACTACGGACTCTCTCTTCTGCATTATGTCATGAAATTGTGACACTTTTTCTTTCGGACTCTCTCTCCTGTAACATGTCACGAAATCATGACACTTTTTTGTTTGTACAACCTTCCTTGCAATATGTCACGAAATCGTGACATTTTTGACTCCGTACATTCTCTCTCCTCTTTGAGTCGTGAAACTGCGACATGTCGCGATATCGCGACACTTTTCTAACTTGCTTTCTCTCTCCTGCTTAAGTCGCAAAAATGCAACATGTCGCGATATCACGACACTTTTCTAAAATGCTTTCTCTCTCCTGCTTAAGTCACGATATCGCGACACTTTTCCAACTTACTTTCTTTCGAACCTATCAGCTTGGGGTTTGCAAAAGACCTTTGAAACTGTCATGCCATAACCTTCATCAAAACAAATTATTTGAGATCAAATCAAATTCCTTCAAAAGCTTCTTGACATCAATGACAACATATATACTTGAGCAAAGGCAATGTACCCAAAATACCCAAAATTTCCAACAATCTCCCCCTTTGTCATTGATGGCAAACCTTTACTGAAACTGCTTCTCAAGAGCCAAAACTGAAACCAACTATGCTAACAACTGACCAACTGTGCCCACAACTAAGAATCTTCCTTTGAAGTTTTGCTCCCCCTGACTTGAAGCTTTCCTCTTCACTTTGAAGCTCTCCCCCTTACTCATATCTCTCCCCCTTTGTCATCAATGGTAAAGGGTCACCTTTGGGGCTCGGGACTAAGAATGAGCCTCTTAGCTCAGTCCCTCCCCCACCTCCTGATGAGGTGATTAATTTTGGGGTGGAAGTAAAAATCCCATTAGGCACTTATCATCATCAGCGTCTATAACTTCCTTGCCGGGCCTTCTCTTGAACTCTTTGTCCATATTCCTGTTCTTGTCACTGTTCTTGTTCTTGTTCTCATCCCTGTTCTTGTTTATGCCTTGATCCTTGGACCTGATCATGCCACTGTTCCTATACCTATATTCTAGAATTTTAGCTCTACACTATTTGATTATATGACCTTCATTGTTGCACTTGAAACACTTGACGATGTTGTTTCTCTGAGGTAAACCTGATCTTTGAATCCACCAGTTCTGCCCAAACCTATTCTGACCAAACATGTTTTGGCCGAACCTGTTTTGATCAAACCTGTTCCTATTATTTACCTCACAATAGACTGCCTTGTGCCCAAAATGTTGACAAGAGTAGCAATACCCTTGAAAGAAACTAGCACTTCTAAAATTGTCGTTTACCTTCTTCACTTGAGCCATGCAATGTGAAGCCATGTGACCAAACCTGTGACACGCAAAACATCTGCCTTGAAATTTTCCTTTATTTGACCTCTTGGGTCCTGAAAACTTCTTCTTCTCATTCTGAATTCTGTTTTCTGTTTCTGCGCATCTATCATTCAAGGAATCATGATCTTAAATACTTTCCTTATCAGAACTCTCTTCCTTTTGGAGTCTCTTACTAGACTCTCCAACTTGTTCCTTGTGTGGCTTAACAAAACCAAGGCCTATTTTATCTGTTGTTTTTCTTTGACCTTTGATGAGTGACTTAACCCTTTTGGAGCTATCTTGAAACCTGTAAAGCTTATCCTTGTAATCTTTAGTTTCCTCTTTCAAAGAAGCCATTTTTTGTTCCAACTCACTATACTCAAGAACCTTAGACTCTAACTCATCCTTGAGTTCTTGTGTCTTAGCTATAGAGAAATCAATATTTTCTATAAGATCATCTCTCTCCATACAACATTCATCTAACTTATCCTTGAGTCTAGCATTCTTCTTTCTTTCCTTTTTCAAAGCACTAAGAGCACTAATAAGTTCACTTTCAAGATCCTTTATTTGTTTGCTCTCTGAATCATCAAAGCCTTTTTCATATTTCTTATAACTAGAGGTGCTACCTTTTTCAAAAACCATACATGCACCTTCCTTATAGTTTTCTGAAGCATCCTCATACATACTGGAAACCAAATCATTATTTGTACAATCATCCTCAAGGTGACCAAAATTTCCACATCTAAGACATTTCATGATAATGAATCTATGTTTCGGTTCTTCCTCTTTTTCTGATATGAACAACATTTCATTTTCATCATCACTTGAAGAAATTTCATTATCACTACTAGAACACTTACTTGCTTTGTATAGGTAGAAACTCTTCTTGTGCTTGTGAGAATACCTCTTTCCTTGATTGTTGTGCTCATCTTTGTTCTTTCTGTGATGCTTGTGCTTTTCAGAATCCTTGCTCTTGGAATCCTGTTTGTCTTCATCACTTTCATTCTTGGGAACAGATACGATCAGTAGCATAATGACCAAACTTTCCACAATTGAAACATCTTATATTTTTCACGCTTTTGTGCTTTCTAGAGAACTTGCCTTTCTTGCTATAATATGCCTCTTCATCACTAGAAGACTCATCACTCTCTTGAAGCTGTTTACCGTTGGATTTCTTGGTAGCCTTGAAAGCTACCTCTTTCTTGACATCAACCTTTACTTGAGTTCTCAACTCAAATGCTACAAGAATACTATGGAGATCATCCTTTTTCAACTTATCCAAATCTTTAGCTTCCTCAATAACAAAAATATTTTCAATAAATATATTAGGAAGAGATCTTAAAATCTTATCACAAACATCATTTTCAGCAAGCTCAAGACCTAAGTCTTTCATGGAGTTAAAAACCTCATCCATACGAAGCATGTAGTCACTAATATTTTCATCATCATTCATCTTGAGCTGTTCAAACATACCTTTGAAGTGTCTCAACTTGGCCTTTCTGACATTTGTATCACCTGTATGAACCACTTGCAACTGTTTCCACATTTCACTAGCTATCTTGCAGTGAATCACTTTGGTGAGATCTGCTTTCTATAGGCCTTTCAGGATTGCATTCATTGCTTTTGAATTGCTATGATGTAGGAGCCTTTCTTCTTTAGTATTTGGACCATGTACAAGAATAGTGTATTCATCTTCAATTACTTCCCATACCTCATTACCAAGTGCCATTAGATGAACCTTCATCCTTGCACTCCAAAGACCAAAATCTGACCCATCAAGAATAGGTGCTGCATTGCCACTTGAATAATCCATTGTGTTCTTTACTAACTTTTCCTTCAAGCTGTTAAACTTTCCAAAGGCACCTGCTCTGATACCAATTGAAGAACACAAGCTTATACTGAGAGGGGGGTGAACAGTATAAGACCTCATTTTACTTTTTTTCTTTATATTTCAAAACAGTAAAGCAATATACCCAAAGCAATATCAAAACAATGCACAAAATCATCCACAAAGTGACATCAATTTTAACGTGGTTCACCCAGAATGGCTGGGCTACGTCCATAAAACTTTTTTCTAAAATTTATCTCAAAGTTCTTTGGAAATCCTTCCCAATTACAATTTTTATGATCCTCGGCTCAAAGGAGATACCTTCCCCTATGCTTTGGAAATGATCCCTCAAAAGATAAACTGCCTCTACCTCTTGCCAGCACGTGGAACTCCTTTCCATCGAAGACCTCCTGTCCTCAATGCTTAGCCTAAGAGACCTCTACCTTCTATGATCACATCCACAGTAGCTCAACAACCTGTACCAAACATAGTTAGTTGGTCTAGTACAAGTCTTCCTCTGTCTGTCAGATCTGTCCAACTTTGAACAAATCAATCCTCTACATAGAAGCCTTCTCAAAGACTTGCCAAATCTGCCCTCAGGTTCTTCTCAAAGAACCAATGCACCTCTATCCTCAAGTAGCAACACTCTGCATTCGTCTTTGCCCTTTGTGTTCTCTATGCCCTTTGCTCTCTTTTTGCAATCATAGCTGCACTTGATCGAACTTCAACCTTTACATCTCTACGCAATCACAGCGGCATCATCTTCGCACACTATGCTTCCTTTGCGATCTTTCACACTTAGAATGATTCAAAGAAATGCACTCTGCACACTACGATCGAATTTTGCACTCTGCTCTCAGCGATCGAACTTCTTGCTCTGCGCCCTATCTACGAACGTCGCACTTCAACAACCCATTCATCGACGCATCAACTCTCCAAACAGCCCTCATTTTATAATAGAATTTTCATGATGAAAACTTTAATCTTAGTCGACTGTTATAACAAATGCAAACCCTAATCTTCATCGACTGCAAGCCCTAATCTTCGTCGGCTAAAATTTGACTTTGTCGGCTTCACTGTCTCTGTAACTCTTCTGTAGCTTCTGCCGTAAAAATACAACATGTCGCGATATCGTGACACTTTTCGCTTTCTTAACCTCTTCTCGGCTTGCACGCACAAAAGCAGAACATGTCGCAAAATCGTGACACTTTCGCTTCCTTGCACTTTTCTCTGCTTGCAATAGTGAAAATGTAACATGTCGCGAAATCATGACACTTTCACTGCCTTGTGCTTTTCTCTGCCTTATGTCCGTGAAAACGAAACATGTCGCGAAATCATGACGCTTTCGCCTTTGAGCTCTTCCTCCTTGAATTTGTCATGAAATCACAACGCTTCTTCTTCCATGCTCTTTCGTTTTGCTTCTGTCACAAAATCGTGACTCTTCTCCTGTTGAAGACTTGCTTTCTATTTCTATCGTGAAATCGTGACACTTTCTCCAACCGTATGCTGCCATCTCAATCAGTCATGAAATCATGACACTTTCTGCATCTGTAAGCTTTCTCTTCAACCTGTCATGAAATCACAACACTTTCTGCATCCGTACGCTTTCTCTTCAACATGTTGCGAAATCACGACATTTCTTACTTCGAAACCTTTCCTTTGCTACATGTCATGAAATCATGACAGTTCTTACTTGGAACATTTTCATCTGCAGCATGTTGCGAAATAACGACGGTTCTCACTTCGAACTCTGCAGCATGTCACAAAATCGTGACAGTTATCACTTCGAAATCTATAGCATGTCACGAAATCGTGACACTTTTCGTGTTACTTTCTCTCTCTTCGAACTTGTCGCGAAATCGTGACAATTCACACTACGGACTCTCTCTTCTGCATTATGTCATGAAATCATGACACTTTTTCTTTTGAACTCTCTCTCCTGCAACATGTCACGAAATCGCGACACTTTTTCGTCCGTACAACCTTCCTTGCAATATGTCGTGAAATCGTGACATTTTTGACTCCGTACATTCTCTCTCCTCTTTGAGTTGCGAAACTGTGACATGTCGCAATATCACGACACTTTTATAACTTGATTTCTCTCTCCTTCTTAAGTCGCAAAAATCCGACATGTCGTGATATCGCGACACTTTTCTAAAATGCTTTCTCTCTCCTGCTTAAGTCGCGAAAATGCGACATGTCACGATATCGTGACACTTTTCCAACTTACTTTCTTTCGAACCTGTCAGCTTGGGGTTTGCAAAAGACCTTTGAAACTGTCATGTCGTAACCTTCATCAAAACAAATTATTTGACATCAAATCAAATTCCTTCAAAAGCTTCTTGACATCAATGACAACTTATATACTTGAGCAAAGGCAATGTACCCAAAATTTCCAACAGTTAGCATGAGAATTTTTTGTCCATTATCTATATTTGAAGGCCAGTTAACTAAAATCTAATCGCCCACATGAGTCTTCTATGCAAACTAGTCGTTAGCATGAGAAGCTTTTGTCCTTTGTTTATGCTTGGAGGTCAGTTAACTTAAGTCTAAATGCAAACTCAAACCTCCCATGTGAACTGGTCATGAAAAGGAATGCAAAGTCACTCCCACTCACCTTTATTGCATGTAGACTACCACTTTTGCCCAATATTGGGCCTATTTGTTAGTAAACTTCTTCTTATGGCTTAGCCACTATCATTTGCAGTGGCTACGGTCTGGATGCTCTAGGCTTGAGCGATTAGGATCTGGCCACTCTTGGTTTGAGCGACCAAGCTTGGATGGCTTGAAAAGGCCCCAAATAAGTGGTGAGAACCACTATTGATGTTTGGAAAGTCCAATATTATGTCTTATGATCTTATGAGTGTGTCTATGTGAGCAGCTCCCCTAAGCATGACATGATTTAGGTGTCTACAGATGCCCCTTTTTTGCGACGCATTATGTGGAAAACACAATGCTGAGCAAAAACATAGAATGATCTATTTATAGGGTGTATGGTGATCAATGGTCTAATCAATTCCAGATGGACCAATCATGTAAGATGGCATGCATCCCTTGAATAATTAACTCAACATTCAAAGGACTTAGCTCAGTGGCTTTTGCATATTAAATTACACTCATTCCTCAAACTCAATCGGGTAGCTTCAGCTACTACAACAATTCCAACCAATAGGAGAGCTACAATTAAAGATGTCATGTCTGCTTACGTTCCCAATAAACAAGGGAAATTTGTGATTGTTGTATGCAATGATTCATAGGAAAAACATGATTTTGTTATGATCGAGTGATATTTTGTTGATTTTGATTATGATTATGTTGAAATTTTGAACTACCTCTTCACACAATGAGTTGGTGAAGAAATGACAATGAATGAAGCGACAAGTTGCTTAACCAATATGACTAATATGGTTCCTTTCTATCATTTGTTGCTTTTAATGGGCAATCCCACATCCAAGTGTGATTCCAATTTCTTATGATGATCATCCATCCTTATCCTAAGGAGCAGTCTAGATATCAATAGCCTTCTTAGGGAGTTAGGATGAGTGATTTTGTTTATGCCTAGATTTTATCACTTTGACTTAATATTTTTGATGTCATAGGGGAATTAGAATAATCCTTTCGCACTCATGGAATAGTCTGACCATCTTGATGTTCTTTGGGTTTGAAGGGTGACATCATAATTCTAAAATGAGTTGTTTTTTCCCCAAGTGGCCCTATGGTTATCTACTCATCTCACCGAAATACATGGAGTGCAAGTCACTACAATCGTCGAGTGGATAGAGTAGGTAACTGGATACGAGGCCTGCTTGAGATTATGATTTTATGTGATGATTGCTTTTGTTATTTTGAACATTATAATGATCCTAAACCACCAAAGTGTGTTTATTTATTGTTTTTGTGGGATCCCTCAAGGATAAAAATCCCTTATTTTGACCTATGGATCTGGCCGCTGTCAGGTCTAGCAGCCTATGAGTTCTTGCCTATGGCCACTGTTGCCTTGGGAAGCCAAGAAATTTAGGCCACTGACGTCAGTAGTGGCCAAGGTGTAATTAAGGAAATATAAAAATTTGTTTTTCTGGGGTTTGACCTGTCATTTTCACTGTTGAAGATTTGTTTTTAGAGCTCTGGTGCGACGATGACGGTTGCGACTTTGAAAATTGCTGTATGAAAACCCGACCAGTCACATTAACAGAAAAATGCAGGACAAATAAAAAATTAACAACTTTATTAGCAATTGAAGCATTCAACCTTACAATATATTCAAACTGCATAATATATAGAAAGGGAATAGGAGGAAAGTCGGCAAAGGAGAGATAAGGGGAAATAGGAGATAAGGAGGGAGAAGATAGGGGAAAGAAAGGCGCGGAGGGATAAGGAAGTTGGAGGGATAAGGGGAAAGAAGAATTCACGGAGAGATAAGGAGGAGGGAAAATAGGAAGATGTTAGGAGGGATATTAGGAGAGAAGGTACGAGAATTTGCCGACATAAAATTGCCGACAAATGTAGGGTGTGTTCACACTTAGGCTTAGGAAAGGGATCTTTCTAAGCCTAGTTATGTGAATCCCTCGTTCACATTTACAACATTCTCCCCCTTAAAGTTGAGAGAACCGACTACACAGTCTCTCGCCTTTACAAATTGAGCTTTTGTCATCGCTTTGGTGAAGATGTCGCGATGTTCTCCAAAGTGTGACAAGTATTGAAGCTCAACAATTTCTTGTTCCACCATATCTCTCGATGAAGTGATACTTCATATCAAAATGCTTGGTTCTGCTATGGTGGACCGGATTATATGCCAACTCGGATGGCACCGATGTTGTCGCAGAGATTCTGGTTGGACCACTTTGTTATTCTCCAATCTCTTCCAGTACTTTCCTTAACCACAAGGCTTGAGTACTAGCATAAGTAACCGCTATATACTCTGCTTCGTTTGAAGATAGTGCTACTACTGTCTGCTTTTTTGAACTCCAAGTTATTAGTCCTGATCCAAGACTAAAACAATTTCCCGATGTTGACTTCCTCTCATCAATATTGCTACCCCAATCACTATCACTGAAGCCTACAAGCTTGATAGTGTTACATTGACGGTACTGGATTCCAAAATCCAATGTACCCTTCACATATCTCAAAATTCTTTTAGCTGCCTTCAAATGCAGCTCCGAGGGGTTAGACATAAATCTAGAAACAAGAGATACAACGATACTCGAATATCCGGTCCGGTGTTGGCGAGAAACATCAAACTCCCAACCATGCTTCCGAAAGTGGTCACATCAACTTTTCGTGCTCCATCATCTTTGCTTAATTGGATCCCATGTCCAACTCGGAGTTGCAACCGGTTTGCAATGCTCCATAGCAAACTTCTTGATCATGTCCCGAGCATACTTATGTTGACAGATGAAGATCCCTGTATCTGACTGATGAACTTCCATTCCCAGATAGTAGTGCATTAGTCCAAGATCCTTCATCTCAAATCTGCGTCATCATGGAGTGTTTGAACTCCCTATTCATTTTTCCATTACTACCCATAAAAATGAGATCATCCACATACAAACAAACTATGAGAATGTCTTTACCTTGCTTGAGGTAGTAAAGTGTGGGTTCATTTTTGCTTCTTGTGAACCCATATTCTTTGAAGTACCCATCAATGCGTGAGTACCAAGCTCTAGGTGCCTGTTTCAGACCATAGAGTGCCTTCTTCAATCTGTAAACAAGGTGTTCCTTACCTTGCACTTCAAATCCCTGTGGCTGCTCAACATACACTTCTTCTGTCAAGTAACCGTTGAGAAATGCACTCTTCACATCCATGTGTTGGACTTTCCACCCTTTATGTGCAGCTAAGGCAAGAACTGTTCTGATTGTCTCCTGTCTGGCTACAGGAGCAAATGTCTCTTCATAATCTATTCCATACTTCTGAGTAAAACCCTTTGCCACTAACCTTGCCTTATGCTTCTCAATGCTTCCATCAGCATTAAACTTGGTCTTAAAGATCCATTTACAGCCAACACATTTCTTTCCTTTAGGAAGCTTCACGAGCTCCCAAGTGTCGTTGTTTTTTATAGAGGTTATCTCCTCTTCCATGGCATCTTGCCAAATCTTCTGAGTACATGCCTTCTCAAAACTAGAAGGTTCAAGTTGTGCACTAGTTAACAATGCATAGTTAACTTGATCTCCTTTGGGTTCTTGCTGTGATTCATCATCACCATACAAGTGCATACTTTCTAATCTATGTAAAACAGATTCCATTTCACTAGCCTGACTTCTAGTATATCTTCTTGAAAAATTCTTATCCAACATTTGAGAGGATGGATGATATTGTAAAGTTCTCTTACCTTTGGATGGAGCATCAATATCCATTGGTGAGGAACTAACTGATCGCTGCGGAGAAGGACTTGGAGAAGCAGTTGAATCTGAAGATGGACTTGGTGGATGTGAGGGTGGAGACTGCTTTCCTTTCTGTGGTAGTTGTGGTTGCACCTGCTGAGCAACAACATCAGTGGCTTCAACATCACTGAATATTTGGGGCTTACCCCACTCTCCCCCTTCATCAAAAATCACATCCCTTGACACCACAATCTTTCGAGTTGTAGGATTGTAGAGTCTATAACCCTTTGTGTTTTCACAGTATCCTACAAAAATACAAGCCTGACTCTTTGGATCCAACTTCTTTCTTAGCTCATCAGGAATGTGAGCATATGCCAATGAACCAAATACTCTGAAATACTTCACATTTGGTTTCTTACCATACCAGGCTTGATAAGGTGTCTTCCCTTTCAAACTCGAAGTAGGACTTCTGTTCAAGATGTGAACACTAGTCCTTGTTGCATCTCCCCAATATGCATTACTCAAATGCTTTGTCTCGAAGCATTGATCTCGCCATCTCCACAATGGTGCGATTCTTTCTTTCTCGCTACACCATTCTGTTGTGGAGTGTAGGCAGCTGTGAACTCGCCTCTTGATGCCATGATGTTTACAAAAATTCAAAACCGATTAGAGGAGTATTCTCCTCCTCTATCTGATCTAAGACATTTTATTGAATATTCACTCTCACTTTCAACTTTTGCTTTAAAATCAACAAAGCATGCAAATGCTTCATCCTTATGCTTCAAAAAGTATATCCAACACATTCTTGTGCAATCATCAATGAAAAGTAGGAAGTAAGAGTGATTACCTAGACTCTTGGTCTGCATCGGACCACAGATGTCTGAATGTACTAACTGAAGAGGATAGTTGGCCCTCCATGCTTGTCCACGAGGAAATTTAGATCTGGCATGCTTGCCCAAGGCACACCCTTCACAGACTTCCTTACTATCTTGAACTTTGGGAAGTCCAGTCACCATTGCTTGTGAAGTTAGCAATTTCAAACTTGCAGAATTCAAGTGACCATATCTCAAGTGCCACAGGACATTTGGATTGGTAATAGCTACATTTGCTAACTTATTTCCTCCCGGCTGGCCAAACTTCAAAGGAAATAATCTATTTTTTGACATTGGCACTTGTGTAATGATTCTATTACTATTGTTTTTGTCAAATATGGTGCATTTACCCTCATCAAAAATCAACTTATAATTCTTTTCAAGCATTTGACCAACACTTAACAGATTGTGTTGAAGATGAGGAGTGTAATAGATATCACTTACATGTTTTATGCCTTCTTTTGTTGGAACCGCCATAGCTCCAATGCCTTCAACGGCCAATGACTTGTCATCTCCCAACCGGATGCTGGATTTGTATGAGGAGTCTATCTTAGCAAAGAGTTCTTCTTTGCCACTCATGTGATTTGAACACCCCGTGTCCAAAATCCATGTATCATTCAAATTTTGCTCTGTCTGGCCATAAGAGAGAAAGAGATTTGAAGACTCTTCCTCTTCTCCAAAATTCCCAAACTGACTCATCGCTCTGGTTGCTGTTGCTTCCTTGTGAAGTCTTTGACCAACAATCACGAGCATAATGGCCAGGTTTGCCACAATTGTAGCACACTTGTTTTGATTTGTCTCCTCCTTTTCCTTTTCCGGATTGTTTCCCTCCCGTATTGCTCGTTGTCCTCCTCTATTCTGGTTTCCACCTCTATTGGATGAACCTCCTCTCGTTAGGAGTTCCCCCTCTTTGATTGTTCCCGCCTCCGCCTCTCTCGTTGACCTCTTGCCTCGGCCTCTACCTCTGCCTTCATGTGTGGCAAAAGCTTTGTCATCTCCTCCATAACTGGTGGAAGGAGTTTCCTGCAACCTCTCTTCATGTGAGAGAAGTGATCCAGTTAATGCATCAAAAGACAATGTGGATAAGTCTTTTGATTCTTCAATAATTATTGCTACAGAATTCCATTTTGGAAGAAGTGTTCTCAACACTTTCTTCACCATCATCTCTCGGTTTGATATCCTCTCCTAGTGTGACCATTTTGTCGACTCATCGCTTTCACTCTCACACAGTAATCACCGACTCTTTCATTCTCCTCGCATCTTGAGATTCTCAAAATCTCGTTTCAAGGTTTGCGGCTTTACCTGCTTTACCCGGTCACTGCCTCTATAGCTCTCTTTTAAGGCATTCCATGCATCTTGTGCAATGACATATGATGCAACCCTAGGAAAGATAGTTTTGTCTAAAGCAGGATGAATGTGATATAAAGCAAAAGCATTATTCTTTTGTGCTTCTTTTCTTGTCTTTTTATCAGCATTCGAAAATGCTGCCCATTCAGCAGCAGTTGGTTCTGTATAACCTTCCTCAACTACATCCCAAAGACCTTTTCCTATCAACAAAGTCTTCATTTTTATTGACCAGTATTCATAGTCACTACCATTAAATTCAGGGATAGGTAGACTTGTGTTTGCAGCCATTGCTAATAAAAAAACTTTTATTCAAAGCACACAAGTACTTTTATTGAGGCAAATTGGAAATACAAAGCAGTACAATATGATTTAATAATTTAAATCAAATCTCGCCTTCTTAGTGCATCTATGTTCTCCTTCAGAACTCGTCGCTAATGATGACAATCTCAGATTTCACTTCCACTGGATCTGCTGTCGTCGCTTCTTCTTCTTCTTCTTCTTCTTCTTCCTCTTCCTCTTCTTCTTCGACTTCCGCTAGGTCAGGATCAGGCTCAGGAGAGCGTGGTGTATATCCCACACTCACTTCATCCGTTGGTACACCCGGTGTACAACTGGCACCAGTTTGAACATCCGAAATAAATTGCACAGTATCGGATTCTTCGATTCTCTGTCCGAAGATATTGTCTTCGGAATCGGCCTCGTATCCTGAATCTGGCTTTCTCGGTGAGAAATTACCTGATTCTCCAACTGACTCAACACAGTGTGCAGACTAGTTCGGCGAACCCTTTCATCAAAGGATTCCGGCGATTCTCTCTTCAAAAGAGAGATAAGAGCATGATAACTTCCTTCAGATCGGAACATCTACCATTTTCACAAGCACATTAATCCTCCTTTCACAAATTCTCTTTAATGCTTTCTAAAGTTTTTAAATAAATTTAATAATCCTTTTTTATTTTTTAAATTATCCTTTTTTAAAAAACAAATTTATTTAAAAAAGATAAATTTAAAAAATAAATAATATAAAAATTATTAAATAAATTCAAAAAACTTTAAAAAACAAAACATTAAAAAAAAATTACCTTTTCGTCGCACTCGAACCCGCGACCTCCTTGTCACGCGGGCACCTTTAGCCACTGTGCCAAACACACCGATGGAGACTAACAAGGGCTACTGCCTTTTTATTTTCCCGACGGCAAAAAATTTTTAAAAAAAAAAAATTGTGGCGCTCGCGGGATTTGACCCGTGCACCTCCTCGCAGCAAACGGACCCACGATCCAACTCGCCAAGCGGGCGGACGTGAAGTAAACGGAGGGTGCAGGGTTATAAACCAAAAACGGGCACGTTTTTTTTTTTTTTAAATTTGTTTTCGTGGAGCGGGCGGGAATCGACCCGCGGACCTCCACGCACCAAGCGGACAGCACTGTCCGCTGCACCACAGCCGCGGACGGGAAATAAATTAAACCCCGTCCGCTTTGTAATCACCGATGGGCGATTTGTTTTTTTAAAAATGTGGGATAAATCCCACATGCACGACGCGAGCGTGCAATGAGGGTTTTTAACCCTCGCATCGTGTATTATACTTCGACGGCCTTCGGGCGGTCGATTTGCGACCAAAACTTTGCCGCCGTCGCCGACCAAACAAAACGATGCTTGCCACGTGGGCCAAACTCCGTCTGCCACTTGGCAGAATTTTAGCCAATCAAATGCCTGCTGCCACGTCACCTTATCAGCCAATCAGATGCGGCCAAATGTCTTCGCCAGCTCCTCTGTCAGCTCAGCCGTCTCGACCTGCGTGTTGCACCTCGTGCCGCCACGTGTCGCGACCTCAACGATCCGCCTCGGGATCCGTGCCCGAACTGCCTCGGGATGCGTGCCCGAGCCTGCTCGCGATCCGCCTCGGGATCCGAGCCCTACTACGAACTACTTCGGGATGCGTGCCTGGTCGTGCCTCGGGAACCGTGCCCGCGCTGACCTCACTTCGCCTCGGGAACCGTGCCCGACAGTCGACGAAGTCTGGCTCTGATACCAGATATGAAAACCCGACCAGTCACATTAACAGCAGGACAAATAAAAATTAACAACTTTATTAGCAATTGAAGCATTCAACCTTACAATATATTCAAATTGCATAATATATAGAAAGGGAATAGGAGGAAAGTCGGCAAAGGAGAGATAAGGGGAAATAGGAGATAAGGAGGGAGAAGATAGGGGAAAGAAAGGCGCGGAGGGATAAGGAAGTTGGAGGGATAAGGGGAAAGAAGAATTCACGGAGAGATAAGGAGGAGGGAAAATAGGAAGATGTTAGGAGGGATATTAGGAGAGAAGGTACGAGAATTTGCCGACAAAAAATTGCCGACAAATGTAGGGTGTGTTCACACTTAGGCTTAGGAAAGGGATCTTTCTAAGCCTAGTTATGTGAATCCCTTTTCACATTTACAACATGCTGGTGATGAGGATATGGCTACATAGGGTGAGACATCAGCTACTGGAGGAGCTAGAGATTCTCGGGTATTTCTCTCTTCAAAACACTAGCTCTCTTTTCTTTGTCTAAGTAAAACTAAACCTCACTAAACCTACTAGTAACAAAAAAACTCCGTATTTAGGCTTAGGTTCCCTTTTGCTACAATGGGTTAGTCCCCAATTTTGCTTTTTGTTAGTGGCTTCAGCCTAGGGTTTTTCAATTTTTTTTAGTTATTTACCTACTGCCGCCATTTTGGGCATTTTGAACTTAGCCTAGTTTTGATGCTTGGGTGGGAAATTTGCTTTCCAATTTGTTTGCTTTCCCTCCCTATGTTGTTTTTTTTTTAATTATTTTGTTAGTTTGCAATTTTTTTTTTATTTTTTGGCCAAGGGTTCACGGGTTTGTCGTGCCGCCCCTTTGCCGCTGTCACTCAGAGCGGCCAAGCTTGAATCCCAATGGTAAAAAAATTGACAGTTGGGTCATGGTCGTTTTGCCTCTAGCGGCTATGTTTCAGCCACTATGGGAAACAACGGCTAAACCCTTAGCCTTGTTTTTTGTATTTTTGTTGATTTTATGATATTTTTGATTTTTTTTTGGAATTTTTGAATTTTGATTTGTTTGATTAGGTGCAATTTATTCTTCTTTTGCTTAGATTTAGAGTAACTCATACTATTTTGCACCGTTTTCATGTTTATTGTGAATTATGCCTTAGATGCACTGTAGTTATATTTTTTATTTCTTTTGCTTTGCTTAGATCCTCATTGCTCGGGCCCAGGACCCAAAGCTCCTACTTGACCTACTTCCTGGATTTGATGACACTGACTAGGAGTGGTTTAAGGCCCGTGGGCTATAGTACATCATCATGTTGCCCCATATTATGGTTGACCAAGCTTATCTTACGACCTTAACCCACCGTTGGGACCCACGGACCAACACCTTCCACCTTCCACCCGATGAGATGACTATCATACTGCAGGACATTTATAGGATCTTTTAGATCCCATTTGATGGGGTGCCCATTATTTCATCGACCACTAATGATCAGGTGGTCGTCTATGTTCGGGTGTTTGGAGCACGCTCTGCATAGGCCCTCTGGGAGACTGGGTTCGGAGGAGTATCTATTAAATCTTAGTATGACGCTCATGTTTTCATAGTGAGGCATGGCATGTTGCTGATGGTGATCAATAACGTTATTATCCTAGACTGATCGGGTTTGAGGTTCCCTTGGAACCTCCTGGCGATGGTGCAGGACCTACTGGATAGCGAGGATCCTATCATTTATGCATGGGGTAGATCGCTATTGGCTCAGTGCTACGATGAGTTGTACCACATCCATCTATGGGGACATGTCAGCATTACCTGCAGCTTGCTCCTACAGGTTTGGGGATGGGAGCACATTATAGTAGATTGCCCTAAGGGGCTCCCGGTCATGATCACATCGATCGATGCTCGAACACAGTGCTATGCTGCCAGATGGGCTCGAGAGCATGAGGAGCGTAAGAGCTATACTTTTGCAAGGGAGTTGTCCCACTATACTAATGCTTTCACTAGACTATTGGTCAGAGATGTCGTATGGTGACCTTAATATGATGCTCTACTTGGGATGATCCAGCTAGATTTATTGCTAGGACATGACGTGAGCGATGGCTCGTTGATCATAAGATTTCCATATGAGATTATTTCTACTCTCTTGTTCTTCATCAGTATGGATTGTTGTAGGATGTGCCCTTGATACCATTCTTGTATAGGTGCCTCATAGCAGAGAAGGACCTACCTCCATGATAGATCACAGAGCTTTCAGATGAGGAGGATGCCCCAGTTGTAGACCCTATAGTGGTTGGGGGAGTTACAGAGGCCTACTCTCAGTGGTGGGGTGATCGGATGTGGCATGGCATTGGTAGCCTAGGGCACGAGGATGATGGTGGGGGTGATGGCGTTGATCCGACAAGACATAGGGTTCGATCCAGGATTGAGGTATGGGGCCATATAGCAGAGTAGGTGGTAGTAGAGGATCCTGATGTTCCTAAGGAGGAGGAGGAGTTAGAGCCCGAGGAGAGAGACTCTCCTTTGAGAGCATAATTGCATGAGATCAAGGCTGAGCTTTAGGCCACTAAGATCTAGGTACAATGGCGAGATGCTACCATTGAGCAGCTCTCAGCACAGATACAGGCTCTACAGGCTACTATTGGGGGTGGCGATGTCAGGATGCAGTTTGTTGTTCCTCCTTCGACACCATAGGAGGCTCCATGGTAGGTTCAAAGGTAGATGTGGGACATCTCCAGTATCTGTTGGATGAGCATGAGTAGCAGATCTGGGGACTTATGGATCATGTTACCCTTCTTCAGATGTAGCTTAGGAGGCATGGGATTGTCCCTAAGGATCCAGTAGGTGCAGCTGGTTCACAGGTTAGTGGGTGCTCCACCTCGAGATAGTCTTCACCCCATCCTAGCCAACGGACCTATACTCGGACAGAGAGACCTACAGGCTTACACCACTCAACTCGTGATACCGCCACATGGGGAGGTAGCACTAGAGGAGGTGATGCAGGGGGCTCAGGCCCGGTACTTGACTGATGCTCTACTTGGTCCTTGATTCATTTTTGAGGTCGACTGACCTAGATGACTGTAGCCCATGGGTATTTTTGTATATCCATTGGACTTGACACACATACTTTTATGATAGATTTGTTTTTTATGACTCATTATGTGTATCATTTATTGCTCATGTTTTTTTTATTATTTTATTTTATGATATGATGTGATGATGGTATTATGATGATTTGATGAATATGCTAGATGATAGATGATATTTGAATATGCTTATATGGATGTGTAGATGCTTATATGATTTGATGATATGATGCGATGTATTTTGATGATGAATGATGAATTTATGATTTGTATGCAAATGGATATTGCCTATATGTTTTATGATGTGGTTTATGGATGATTAATGACTTGTTTTTGTGGATGCAAATGTTATTGTTAAATGCATGTTTAATTTTTGCTTTAATTGTATGCATCTAACTTATGTGATGGAATGGTATAAATGAACCTGTATGCTCTAATCACTTAAAACATACGGAATGCATATGACATTGACAATCTTAATGGGTGATACCACAGAAATTTTTCAAAAAATAATCATGAATTTAAATAATCATGTCCTATCATAAGAATTGATTAAGTATTCATATATGAGATGTAATGGTGTGTAATGTATTTTCTTAATAAGTTTCTGTAAATTAAAAGATATAAAGTAGTCAGTGGCCGTCTATATACTATTTCTAATATATATGTGGTATCTGTCCTACTATGTTGATACCCCCTAATTTATAGAATCTTATAAAGAAAGTGATAGTGTGAATGATGTTATGATTTGTTGCTATGTAAGAATTTTTGGGGCTTTCGGAGATTCAAACACTCTAGTTCCCCTATCAACAACTGCCTACTTACCACTTAGACTTTTGAAAAGTAAGGCTTTTACCATGGACCTGGTTTTTCATGATCTCTGTGTGTGCATGTGATTGTATATTTTGAGATAGAACTCAAGCATTTCCTCCGATGTCAGGCGGGATTCTTTCATCCCATTGCTAAGATCAGGGATCCTCAAGTGTTCATCTCATCCTTATGTTGGACTTAGTTGGACTATACCACTAGGCAATATTGGGTTACCTAAGCTAGCTCATCCACATTCAAACATTGGTCTACACAAATGCATGAAGCAATTGTGGTAGACATATCATCATGCGTAAGGATTTCTCCTTCCGGTTTTGTACAATGCTGAGAATTCCAGGGATTCAAGCTTTATTCCCTTCTTTTTGGCTTCTTTTTGGCTTTGGATTTTTGCTCATATGTAGTGATGAAAATCATTGTTTATTTTGATTTGATTTTTTCTTTGAGCGAGGATTTTTTTGTAGTGATGATAATCACTGTTTATTTTGCTCATACGTAGTGATGAAAATCACTGTTTATTTTTTATTGATTTTTTCCTTGAGCTTTGATTTTTTTTTGAATTTATGATTTGTGTATTGGATTATTGCTTTGAAATCTGGATTGTATGCTTGGCCTTTTGAATATGTACTTTGCTTTGGGATTTTTGCTTATTTTTATTTAAGCAAGGGATTTGGATAGGGTAAAGCTTGTCCTTTTGCCAATTCTCAGCACCTTTAAACCGGTTGCATAGGGGGATAAGCAAGGAAGATCCTTTTCGCTTAAGGTAACCTAGACCGCTTTGTAGCTTTCATATTTTCCTTGTACCAGCTAGGATTTTAGTGTTTCAATTAGTGATGGGATCTTGAATATCCAAGGATTTATCATAGCTAGGCCTTACCTTCTACTAATCAAAGTTGTTTTCCTCAAAAGTTGATAAGATCACTAGGTGTGGTTGATTAATCAAAAAACCTTAGTATATTATGTATAGCAACAAATAATGGTTGTGTTGAAAAATACAATTACACACATGTGGATGGAGGTATGGATATGAATGACTTGTGCGACAAAATGTGGTATCACTTTTAAGGCTCTCATGACATATGCAATTGTAATGGATGTGAAAATGCAATGCAATGATGTGGATGCAAAATGTGAAGTGCAATTGTTTTTGTATTTTTTATTTTATGTTGTTTTTGTATTTTTTGATTAATTTGACCAAAGGGCTTATTATGCCTTTGGGGCTTTTGTTATTGATTTTGACCAAGCGGTATGGATTACCCTTGGAGCTTTTTTATTGTATTGGTTTTGACCAAGTGGTTTGAATTACCCTTGGAGCCTTTGGTTGTTTTTGGATTTGACCAAGCGGTTTGAATTACCCTTGGAGCTTTTGGTTGTATTGGTTTTGACCAAGCGGTTTGAATTACCCTTGGAGCCTTTGGTTGTTTGGATTTGACCAAGCGGTTTGAATTACCCTTGGAGCCTTTGATTGTATTTTTGAAATTTTTATGTTTTTATGATTTTTTTGTGTTTTTGACATATTTGAATGTTTTTGTGTTTTATGACATATTTGAATGTTTTTGTGTTTTATGACATATTTGAATGTTTTTGTGTTTTATGTGTAAAATGCCTTTAAGTGAATGATATTGAGAGGTTCAGGCTCTTCAACACCATCTAATGATATAAGGTGATATGCTCCAGGCCCAACTCTCTTTGAAATCATGTATGGACCTATCCAGTTTACTATGAACTTATCTCACAGATGCGACAACAGATTTGAATTCTATTGGTTTTCTTTGAGCACTAGATCTCCAACCTTGAATTCCCTTAGGTGGAATTTACTATTGTAAGCTCACGCAAGGCGATCTTGGTAAACGTGAAGATGCTCTAAAGCATTGACTCGTCGTTCATCAAGAAGCATCAACTGATCAAGGCGGCCTTGCCACATAGCTTCATCATCTATGAAGTCCTTTAATGCTATGCGTAGAGTCAAGATTTCCAACTCTAGAGGCATGATGGCCTCAGTGCCATATACTAGTGAAAATGGTGTTGCCCCAGTGGGCGTCCGTATACTAGTCCTGTATGCCCATAGTGCAAGAGGCAACTGCATGTGCCAATCCTTGTGATTATCTTGCACTGTCTTCCTCAAGATGGAGACTATTGTTTTGTTTGAGGCTTCTGCTTTCCCGTTTGCTTGTGGATAATAAGGCGTTGAAAAATTGTGTTGAATATGGTATTTTTTCATTAAAGCACGCACATTTTTTTCTTGAAAGATGGCCCATTATCCGATATTATCTTAGAAGGGACCCCAAAATGACTTATGATATTGTGGAGTATAAACTCCGCAATCCTTGGTCCAGTTGTTGATGTTAATGGGATCGCTTCTACCCATTTAGTGAAGTATTCTGTGGCCGTTATGATGAATGTGTGTCGGCCTGAGGATGGGGGTGAGATCTTCCCAATCAAGTCTAGTCCCCATTACGAGAATGGCCATGCTACCTGGATGGGCTGCAAAGCTTGCGATGGTAAGTGCATTAGGTTTGCATGATGTTGGCACTTACTGCATTTCTTGACATACTCGTAGCAGTCCTTTTCCATGGTGGGCCAATAGTAACCCATTCTCAAGATGCGCTTAACGATGGCCATGCCACTGAAATGGCCTCCACATGTTCCATCGTGAGCTTGCGAAATTACCCAAGATGCTTCCTGGGGCTCAAGACAATGGAGTAATACTCCATCATATCCTCGTCTATAGAGGATTTCTCCTAGAAAAATGTATCTTGTTGCTCTCTATTTGAACATTTGCATTTCAGTATGCGACAAACATTGAGGTACTATTCCAAGCTTTAGGAAGTCTCCCAGTTGGGAAAGCCAATCCTGATAGGCCACAACTTCTATAGAATAGACAACTTGCTCTTCCTACATTTTTGAGGTAGTGAACACGGATTGAGGAACAACTCTATGGTGTATGGTTGCACCACACTCTACAGGTCCTTGGGAGATCAAAGACCCCCAAGGTGTTGTTTGCAAGAAATATCTGGCTGTGAAGGACCAATCCTGATTTGGCTCGATGTTGATCATGTTGACTGATTCTTGATTGTCAAAAGCCTCATGGCGTATTGTTGAGTGCGAAAGCACTTTCACATGAATGGTTGTAAAATTAGTAGATGGATTCTGAGGGATTAAGGATCCCAAAGAGGCCATGGTGTCTACAAATCTATTCGACGTATGAGGGATTGCCTCGATGTCATACCATTCCAACCGGGCTAGGTAGGTGTCAACAAGTTCCTTGTAAGTCTTCAAGAGTGGGCACCTACATTGGAATAGTCCTTTGACCTGGTTTACTATGAGCAAGGAGTCACCAAAGATATTCAATCTTTTAATACCCATTGCTATGGCTTTTTGGAGTCCCAGGATCAATGCTTCATATTCTGTATTGTTGTTTGTGCATGGGAAGTCTAGTTTGAATGATAAGGGCAATGGAGCGCCCTGTGGTGTGATAAAGACAATCCCTGCTCCACCTCCTTGTTCACACTTCGAACCATCGAAGAACAATGACATGTCTCTTTATTTCTTAGGTTCTTCAATTTTTGGTAGATCTGATAATGCAAAGACCGCATCATCGGGTAATTCTATGGTGAGAGGCTTGTTATCCTGAAGAGGCGCCTCTGCTAATTGATCTGCTATGACTTGTCCCTTGATGGAATTTTGGCTTATGAACTCTAGATCAAATTCTATCAATAGCATGATCCACTTTGTGGTACATGTATTGTGATATGTCTTGCTCATCATGTACTGCAAAGGATTTTGTTTTGATATGACGTAGGTCGTATGGCTCAACATGTAGTGTCACAACTTTTGAGTTGCAAAGACCACTGCTAAACACAACTTTTCGACATATGCATATCCTAGCTCATAACTCACCAAGGTGTGACTAATGTAATATATGGCTTGCTCTTTGTCTTGTGCATTCTTTTGGGCTAACATGGTGCCCAATGCAAAATTAGTAGCCGATATATATAGTAAAAATGGTATGTCTGGCCTTGGTGGAGCCAATACTGGTGGTGTTGCCAGATAAGTTTTGATCTCTGCAAAGGCTTGATGGCATTCTTCATCCCAATGAAAGGGGACTTCCTTGCATAGCAACTGATTCATAGGTCTACATTTGTCTGATAATTGCACGATGAATATTTTGATGGATGCTATCTTGCCTTGTAGGCTCCTCAACTCCCTAATGTTGGTAGGGGTGGCCATTTCCAGTATAGCCTTTACCTTTGTAGGATCTACTTCGATGCCTCTCTTGGATACGATGAATCCCAAAATCTTGCCAGAAGTTACGCCAAATACACACTTCTTAGGATTCAATCGGACATTGTGTTCTATGAGGCGATCAAAGACTTGTCTAAGGACTTCGACATGCTCTTGTCGCAACAGGGACTTGGCCAGTAAGTCATCCATGTAATCTTCCAAGATCTTATGCATATAGTCATGGAATATGTATGTCATGGCCCATTGATATGTGGCACCAGAATTTTTGAGACCGAATGGCATCACTTTGTAATAGAATGTTCCCCATGGAGTAATGAAAGCAGTTTTATGTTGATCTTCGGGCTTAATCCAGATTTGGTTGTATCTAGAAAAACCATCCATTAGGGAGAGCATTTCATGACCTGCGGTTGCATCTACAAGAGCATCTATGTTTGGCAACGGGAATGAATCCTTTGGTGTTGCCCTATTTAAATCCCTGAAATCCATGTAGATACAGACTCTTCCATCAGGTTTCCCCATGGGTACCATGTTTGACACCCACTCAGGGTAGTCAATAGGAACTATGAATACTGCATCCAGTAGTTTTTGCAATTCATTCTTCACCATCAAAGTGATGGTTGGATGCATTTTCCTCAGTTTTTGCTTGACTGGATTCTTCATGGGATCCAATGAAAGGTTGTGAACGACTAACTTTGGATCTATCCCTGGCATGTCTTTGTAAGTCCAAGCAAAAATATTTGGCCTCTCTTTGAGGAGAGGAATTAGGATGGCTTGTTCCTCTGGAGATAGACTTTCTCCGAACTTGACTTTCCTTGGTTGGGTAGGATCATCACTGATGTCCACCTTGAAAGTTGCTTCTATAGCCATATGTGACCCATCCTCTAGCTGATGAGGCGTGGGTATCAAATGAATGTCATCGACGATATTTATAGGACCTAATGACTCAGGTTCCAAACCAACATGGAAGACGTCATATGCACAACCTGATGCAAAATGGAATGGCTATAACATATCTTCATTGGTGAAGAGGTCTTCTGGCTCTATGGGTGAATTAGCATGATCCCAATCAATAGCCTCTACATCAAGATGCAATTATTTGGTAGGATCTATTGGATTATGAAGTGGAGTGGTCAAATCAATGGAGATCATGTTGATGGATGGGATGAAATCTCTAGGACCACATGGGTGCAATATTATCTCAGGGGTTTCCCTTCCATACTCACGATGAGGTTCTGGAGGAATGGGAATTTCTAGATCTGGCCCATGAGTAGGGCGGAAAATAGGATCATTGGGCTCTAATTGCTCTCTGAATGTAGGCAAAGGGGGATTGACCATCCGATGAATGGCAGCTAGGTCAATAGGTCTCCCAAAAAATTAGATATGAGGGTCTATGGCACGGAGTGCCACCTCTCTCTCTACTAGCTCGTTGACTTGCCGCAAGTGGTGAGGTCCAAGATAAGCCATCTTGGTCTCATCCTCAAAGTCATCATCACTTATCCAGAAACCGTTAGCATTGGTATGCAACCCTAATACAAGGGGCTCATGTCTTGGCCCCAAGTAGGCCATCTCTATTTCATCTTCATATTCTTCATCACTTATGAAGAATCCATTTGCATTTGTCTCTTGCCCCAAAGTCAAGGGTTTATGGTTTAGGCCTAAGTAAGCTCTTTCTATTGAGTCTTCTGATTCATAGTCACTTTCATATGATGTATATCCACTCTTATCATGGATGGACCATGTGAATCTTTGTAAATAGTGAGGCCCTGATAGGCTAAGCCAAGTTGTACCTCATCATCACTTGCTTCATATCCATTCTCCTCATCCCATGAGTTGTACCCTGTTGGGGTGGAATCAATTGATATGCATGCGACATGGATGACCCCACGGATGATACTGGCAAAGCAAGGTGATAATCACTATCTTCATCTTGATCTTGATGATCTTCCTCTTCCATAGGACTTGGTATTTTAGCAATGGCTATAGTTGGCACTTCTTTGGGTCTTTCTTCCTAAACTAAGGGTGCCTTTAGCTTTTGATTGTCTTTTCATTTTGATGTTGATGGTACTATAGAAGCATTGACTATCTTGATTCCATTAGGAGGTGTTGATGTGTTACCCCTTTGTCTTTGTTATCCCCTTGTGTGGTTGGGGATGAAGGTGCCATGTATAGGTGAGTATAAGGGATTATGAATTCTCCTAGAATGTCCACCTGATTGACGTATTTAAAAGGCTCTTCATTGGCCAAAACCACATAGACTTTGTTTTCGTGCACATACTTGACACACTGGTGCAAGATCGAAGGCACACACTTCATGGCCCTTATCCAAGGGTGCCCTAAGAGGATGTTGTATTGCATAGCTCCTTCCAAGACATGACACATCACGGGGATGGTCTTGTGCCCCACCTTGATGGGTAGGACTATCGTTCCCACAGTATTGCATAAAGCATCATTAAAAGCTCTCAATGTGTAAGCTCCTAGAATGATATTGGACTTGGGTATCTTGAGGTGCTCTATTGTAGTTGTTGTAATGATGTTTATCGATGAACCTGTATCGACCAAGACCCTCTTGAAAGGTAAGTCATTGATGGCTGCTATAATGTTTAGCGGAGGGTCTGGTAAGGCAGCAAAAATCGTCTTAATCTCATGATCATAGAATCGGATTACAGGTTCTTGGCATTCTTGGACTTGTCCCACAAAGTGAGTGAATGCATTCGCATCTTGCGGTTGGAGCTCAATTATTCTTAAAATCTCCATTAGAGTCTCCCTATGCTTTGGGGACTATTGTATGAGCTCATAGATGGATAACTTAGCTGGAGTCATCTGTAGGTTTTGCTCCAATCTACTCCGAATAGTTACCATAGGTCGCGTTGGTGGACCTGGAAGGTTGTCTTGCCTTTGCCTAGGAGCGGTTGGGATGTTCATGGGAGCTATAGGCGGTTGCGGTTGACCATACCGCCTAGTCCTTGTTGCTATGTTAACAATCTCAACCATCCCCACGCATCCGTGGGTAGGTATGTCAGCTCGAACCTGATTGACTTGGGCCCCTTGCTCTCGAGGGGCCTCATGATTGGGAAATGGGTTTCTGTATATGCCCATGTCTCTATTATCGGGAGCCAGTGGGTTGTCAACTTTGAGTTCTCCCACCTCAATCATGTTTTGCACTTGATGCTTAAACCCGACGCAAGCCTCAATGTCATGCCCCGGTATCCTGTGATAAGGGTAAAATTGATCTTCCCTATATCCTTTTGGCTTAGGATGGTTGGGATATATAAGAGGTATATCAAGAAATCTGATCCTCCTGGCCTCGCTCAACTGATTAAATATTGATTGCATTGATTCTGTCAAAGGCATGAAATAACGAGGTAGCTTGCATTCTCGATTTCTTCCCTGATTGTTCTTTTGGTCGTAGTTGGCTGGCGAGGGATGTGCTTGATAGTTCTGTGGTTGTTGTGCACCCCCATCCTTGGGTGTAGCCAATATGACTTGATTGACTGGAGCAGGGTTGCCCTGCTTCTACTTGTACTTGTCATTCTTACCATTCTTGTTCCACTCCTTTTTGTTTTGGAGCTTAATGGTTCCCTCATCTACTTTTATCTCTTTGATGAGCTTGGCCTGTGCCAAAGCTTCCTCAAATGAAGGATACTATTGGAGTTGTAGCAAGAGGGAGATATGTTTAGAACAAATTTTGGTGAACATGCGAATGATCTCTTCTATGGGAATGGAGAATGATAATTTTGCCATGATTTTTCTCCATCTATTCCCATAATCCATTACTGGCTCATCATCATACTGTTTCAAGTTGGCCAGGTCTAAAAGGTTCACCTTCTTCTTAGCACCAAAGGAGAAACGCTTCAAGAATGCATTTACTAGTTGTTCAAAGTTGGTTATGCTATGCTTAGGTAGTTGGTTGAACCATTGAGTGGCAGCACCTAAAAATGTCATTATGAATGTTCTTAGCATGAGAGCGTCATTGTCTTCAAGATGAAAATAGGCATTGATAAAGTTGGTGACATGCTCTTGTGCATCCTCTTCACCTTTAAACTTTTCTAACCTAGGCATCTCAAAGTGCTTAGGATATGGAGGGCTAGGGATTGATGGGCACAATGGTTGATTGTGTATCTTGCTCAATGTTGGTGAGTTCCCAGCTGCCTCTTGTTTCTCAAAGGTTTTCATATTTTCAGCAAGCTCTTGAAATGCCTTTGATGCACAAATTTCCTCCTCTTGTAAGCCTATTCGCATTGGCAATGGAGGTAACTCTCTATCCATTTGATTTGTTCCATTTTCCTCCCTCCTACGAGGGGACCCAGGATTGTGATCCTGGTTTGTTATGTTTGCCCTTCCCCCATTAGTTGGATTTCATTCATGATTTGGTGGGGGGTTTCATTGTGGGCTATCTTGTCTAGTGCGCCTCTCCTTAGGTGAGTCAATGTGTCTTGTTCTTTGGTGGTCACCACCATTTGCCTATAAATTGTTAAGAGCTAGCCGCTCAGCTTGCTCTCTTAAGCGTTGCTCATGTTGGTGCAAGAGTCTTTCTCTTTGTTTCTCTTATTCGAGAGCTTCTACTAGCTCTCGCTCCTTATGTAATGCATTTTCTAACCACCTCATTCGGTCAGTTTGTACTGTCATAGAAGACTCATGTTTATCTGACTCTGTTCTTGTTGTCTTGACTCACAGATTCCTTGAGGAGGTTTCTGTTGTATCTGTACTCTTGCTAGCTAATGTGACTTGTTCAGTGTACTATTGAGTATCCCTATGATCAAACTCCACGCGTCTACTACGGGGTCGCTCTGAGGTACCCCCAGAATGGGAGGTATGTTTAGAAGTCATAGTTCATGAGCTTCTAGATGCAGAGTTCTCAGTAGCTACAGTTCTTTGAGTTGGTTGAGTAGGAAATCGATCCAACCCATCTAGTTGTCTTGTTTTCCATGGTTGGTCCCATGGGGTGCCATTCACTCCTATGAGGTCATAGTCTACGGGAATATTTCCTTTTGTGTGAAGGGTTTCTTCTATATGATTCCCATGACTAGATGTAGCTCTAGTTTCCTGCCCTTCAGTGGGTAGACCTGTTTCATATGTTTCTTGTGAGTCTTGAGGTGTTGCAATTCTTGTTTGCCTTCTTGATGAAGAGGGCTTGGTGGTAACATGTTTCCTCCATGTGGATGGAGATGTAGCAGTCTCATCATCCCTATGTGAAGAATGAGTTTTAGAACCTTCTTTATGTCCATGTGAGGAGGAAGCCCTTGAAGCTTCCTCACGTCTTTGAGATGTTTCTATGTGTTTAGAGGAGGCCCTTGAGGTCTCCTCATGTCTCCTTGATGAGGATGGTTGTGAAGCCTCTTTTTGTTTATGTGACTTTGTTCCATGATGTGGTTCCTTACTTGGGGTTTCTTGAGGAGATCCCCCAAGGGTTGAGTTATCACCCCTTAGGCTCACGGAGCTACGTCTCATGGTCTTATAGGTAGGTCATTCAATGTTACTACGACTCCACCTATGGGTATGAGTTGCTTCTGTCTCTCCCTCGATATCAGACCAAGGGTGCTTACTTCTTGTTTTGACCATGTTGTCTTATGAATTGATCTTTTGAGTTGCAATTTAGGAATGACCACACAATACCAAACAAATGTTTATCTTGATTATCGATTTGAGTGTGCCCTAAACTATTTGGTGTGTTTTGATGTGTTGCTCTTTCGATTTCTTTGCTCTTGTTCTTGGATTAAGAATGAGAAGACTCATCCATAGTGACAATCAAGTACACTCATGCCAAACATGATTTTCTCAAAAGAAGCTAGGGTACACCATTGAAGACCCAATGGAGGGTTCGCCTAGCTCTTCCACTCTGAACCAATGATTGTTCCAATAGTGGGAGACAGTTTGAACACAAGTAACTTAGTGTCACTATAAGTAAGTTTCTCAATCCATTTCTAGGAAGCTCTAGGGGGTAAACCAGTGGAAGGAGATGAATTCCAATGTCACTAGACTGAATTGAAGGTTGGTGATGAAATCCAACTCTCCAATGTTTTAAATGAGACGTGCGTGTGTGGTGTTCATTTTAAGCTTGCGTAACATAAAGTGCATCATATAGCAGCAATGAATCTTTCCTATATGCCTAAGTGCAAAAATATATTTCAATATTCAGAAATATGCATGAACTACTATGATTTGTATGAGCGCACTTTATCTTGTGCAACTATGGCCTCTAGTAGGGCCTCAAAGCAAGCAAACAACATACAATGTCTAGCACATTGGATTCTAGGGCAAAATTTTTAGGCATAAGCCATTGTTCCTAGCAACGCCTAGTGGAAAATTTAAAAGAAGATCTAAGATATGCGCAATGCTTAATTCTTTCTTCTTTTATTCCTTCAATTTCCAAACATAAATGTGCTTTAAGTTCTCTGTTTTAAACACACAGAAGTAGATAGAAAGCTATAAAATATCAGAGAAGCTATACCAACCTTTGATCCAGCTTAGAGAGTCGGTGTTTTGACCTCTGCTGCACTCCAGTTCTGGCCACTGTTGACCAGAGTGGCTGGTTCATTGCCGTTGTAGCTCAGAGCGGCTAAGCTCTATTGGCCATTGTAGCTCAGAGCGGCTAGACCTACACATAAAATTAAGTTAGTATTCCGGCAAAAAATGAAAAATTAGTGGTGGTCCCACCATGATCGCCATCTGTAGCGACCCCGGGAATGCACGCACCGGTCCCTTTTCTAAACCCTACTTGCAATGCTATTTAAAATACCAAATATGAAATGGAAAGACAAGAGGAAAAAACATATAACATGAAATAACAAAAGACGGATCTCTTTATTGATATTGAAGCTCGGTTACATGTCGGTCCCTCTTAGGGATACCCATTTTGATACTATAAATTACAAATAGGCAAGGAGTGCCCCTTTCGCGAAGAGGTGGTGCACTTATAAAAGCTTCCCGGTTCCACACATAAAAATGTATGAGGGCTTACAGATGCCTCCTTCTCCAGGTTTGTTTCCTAGAGGGATCCCTTTTGCTCTCGTATGTTGCAACTTCATCCGATGTACCTATGGCCCTCAAGCAATGAAACAACAACACACATTTAGGTGTTCGAGATTGCCTCCCCGGATGAGGTTGTTAGTAATAAAATAATGTAACAAAAATATGATGAAACTATGCCATGAAATCATGTAAATCTATGCTAATGATATGAAAACATAAAGAAACAGAATAAAAGATGCTATGTCTAAAACCTAAGCTAAGCCTACGGGCCACTATCCAAGACAACGACCGCTAAAGTAAACCTTACCCTCTTTGCCCCAAAGCTATGGGTCAAAGATTGTAATATGATGTTGAAATAGTAGGTGTTATGCTCTTCAATCCGTCAGAGCTTCACCGTACACGTGATCTCAAAGAGAACTCTCCAAGTCTCGAAAGCTCTCCTCAAAAATATGTCTCTCTCTGATATGATAAAAGATCCCCCTTTTGGTGCTCTTAGGCTTGCACCTTTTATAGTGTGAAACCCTAGGTCTATGTCCAAGCCCTAGGAATGAATTTCTCATGCGTAGTGCAAGTTAGCATGAGAATATTTTGTCCATTATCTATGTTTGAAGGCCAGTTAACTGAAATCTAACTGCCCACTTGAGTCTTCTATGCAAACTGGTCGTTAGCATGAGAAGCTTTTGTCCCTTTTTTATGCTTGGAGGTCAGTTAACTTAAGTCTAAATGCAAACTCAAACCTCCCATGTGAACTGGTCATGAAAAGGAATGCAAAGTCACTCCCGCTCACCTTTATTGCATGCAGACTGCCACTTCCACCCGATATTAGGCCTGTTTGTCGGTAAACTTCTTCTTATGGCTTAGTCGCTGTCATCTACAGTGGCTAAGATCTGGCCACTGTCATCTACAATGGCTAAGGTCTGGCCGCTCTAGGCTTGAGCGGCTAGGATCTGGCCACTCTTGGCTTGAGCGGCCAAGCTTGGATGGCTTGAAAAGGCCCCAAATGAGTGGTGAGAACCACTATTGATGCTTGGAAAGTCCAATATTATGTCTTATGATCTTATGAGTGTGTCTATGTGAGCAGCTCCCCTAAGCATGACATGATTTAGGTGTCTACAACTACCACTTATTAGGACCATATTATGAATATGGGTTATCCTCTCTATTAGATATTTATATTGATCAAAATAGGGGTTCCCCACTACTCGCTCGTTACTAAGGAAAAACCTCGATAATAGATGATTAGATATTTGTCTAGATCATGAATAATAGGCTAAAAAATCTCTCAATAATTGAGACTCATACAAAATCCATTTAGCAAAAATCCCTACAAATAGCCAAAGGAGTGCTAGAGGAGATTATCTTTCAGGATAAGTCCTGATATAGGAGATTTTACAATCCACATTAAAGCACAATATAAAAAATACTTACCAGTCTTATAGAGATGCTAGAAATCCAAGCATACATGAATGTTTGAGTCAAATCAAAAGTGGAAAAGCTAGACAAGTTGAGCTAATGCTTCATTTAATCAAGATACAAAGACCACCTACCAAAGAATAATCTTAGTAATTATCTTAGACACTCATTCAAGATGAAGTATGGCACTGACAGTCCTATGTTGATTAGTTATTATGATTAAAGAAGTACGTCATTCAGTGATCAAAATTCATAGGAAAAGTAGATGATATTGTTAGATCTAATTGTAGATAATTTTAAAAGGAAATTTCCCCTACTAAAAGATATAAATAGATGTAGTTTAGACTATAAAAAAAATTGATGAGTTTACATTTGTAGGTTTTTATTTCATTTCTCTCTACCAAAATAGTTATTTTTCTTGAGTAGCTTATGAGAAATCTTGAACCCCCACTTCTATCACAACCTATGTAAGAGATTGCTTGTACATATATACATGGGAGCTTGTGTTTATTTTTTGGCATAGCTTGTAGACTCATTGTTATGTATGTGTATTTGTTTGTGATCTTTTGCTTGAGTAATGGGTGTTATTAGGTGTATGTGTGTGTGAGGGGTTTACATATATTTTTAGATCGAGTCACTTACTTGGCTCTCTAGTTAGACCAACCTTATGCATATGTGTAACTGGTAACTCTCATTTGTACTTCACTATGTCAAGGAGAGAAAGTGCTCACCACTGGCACCTAGTGTTTAGGCCTATTTTTGGAAGAAGATCTTATAGGATCTCTTGGTGCTTCATCCCCTTTACTTTTTTTGAGTTTATTTTTATTTTTTACTCTCTCACACTCTTTCTCTTTGTTGAGCAACCAATATCTTGAAGATCACATCTTAACAAGGATCTGACCTTGTAAAAATCTCCTAGAGGCCCTTGATTGAGCCAAACCCCTTGCTCTCAACTATGGCCTAACGTGTCACTCCTCGAGAGGTGTGATTGCATTGGGTGGGGACAATCAAACATGCCAACATAAACTATAAAATGAATAAAATATGTCTAAGTGGGTAAAAAAAGTAGATGAAGTATGAGGACTAATCAGCATGACACTCTTATATGAATTGATGTTCCATTTTAAAGTTTTGGATATAACAAAGTAATCTTGGGATAGGTTTGTAGCTTTATAGGAGAACCAAAATGCTATTTGGGTAAATCAAATTGAAAAAAAAAATCATTAATTTGGATCTAGGTGATTTATCATGCATTACATATTTTATTTCAAGCTTTTATAAATTGAGAATTTAGATGAGTGATTGTGGTGTAACCAATAAGGATCATCAGATGATATATACCATTATCTCATGAATAAAGCATGCATATTTTATGTTTATTTATACCTTATAAATAATTAAATATGACTTTGGTGCTGCATATTAAGGACCCTCCCTTGATGAATTTTATGAATAGTTAGATTGTGAGCAACACAAGCTCTTGCATATTAGTGTTATTTTTCCCTTAGGGTTAAAGAACAAGGTATTGGTTTCTAATCCAAAAAATTAACAAAAACATCCCAAGAATCTCATAAATCCAATAAGAGAAAGAAGAACGTTGTTACTTCACACAAAACTACCAATAAAAGGATAAGACATATGCACGTAGTTACAAATGAGCACCCCATATTATTGAATATGAGGCTCATAAGGTCAATGACCCTAAGTTGGTGAAGTATGTAAGAGTACTAAAGGAGGAATCTCAAAGAAGACAAATGGAAGATTCTTTTGAGAAAAATATATGGAGCAATGACCTTGCCCAATATCTTCTTCCATCGATTCATCCCTATTATGAACTGGTAAGGACATGTGTGGTACAATACAATACACACTCTAAATTAATTTTATTTGCTCAAGATAATACATTCTAGGTAATTATATCTGAAGGCACTATCCAAAAATACTTCAAGTACCAATAGGCCTAAAGATGAACCCATAAATTATGAATATATGTTATTTGAAAATTAAGGATAAATTAGGCTGCTTGAAATAGAAGCTCATCAAGACCGTGAATACCATGCAAACATTTCCTCTCAAAAGCAAGATTTATGTGCAAGAGACTAAGGTTTTTAGAGACCCTAATGATATCTAAATAATAGATGAAATGCTAGTCTTTTTACATATACTGAGGAACAATGCGAAGAAGAAGTGAGTGGTTTTAGATTTAAGCAAATTCATAGCCCAAAAAATTCATGAAGGGCTTATAAAATTCAAAGGAAATCAAGAATTTAGGTACTTATTCCTAGTCCACCTTATTCTATACTAGAATAGTTGGAATTTTAAACAATTGTATTTAAAAAAGGGAAATGAAAAAGGAGAATGGAATACCATAACATATTGGAAAAGGATTCTATATCTCCACTCCCCTTATACTCTATTCTCAAATAAATGATTGGTTTTCACTATAGTAGAATTCAAAGGAGAAAAACCTAAATGAATATAAGAAGAAACAATTGATATTCTAAAAACAACAATAAAATGGGATTGGTACTTCCTAAAAGAAGGAATCATGATCCATATATTTTATTTCAAGGGAGGAATCTTCATCCTTCTAGTATATATGACCAATAGGGTAGCATGTATGGATATATTAAGACAAGAAAATTTGATAGATTTTTCCCATGTAAGTGGAAAAACAAATTGGGATTCTATGGAATCTTGTTTTAGCTGGGACCAATAACCCAAGAAAAGAGAAAAGTTTCTAGATAATTGGAAATAAGGCTAAAGTAGCTAGGGTTGAAAATCCTAGAGGATACATGGAACTATGACCCAGATGGTAAATTTATATCATGGTTGAAATGTGCAAATGTCTCCAAAAACTTAAGCATGAATCAAGACCCAATATAGAAAGATATATTAGTAAGTAGGAAGGATACTTGCCCTTATTGAAAAAGGAAACTTTCTTGCAGTAGGAGTACTAAAATAAAATATATGAAAGTTTCTATAAAAAAGTAAAAGACTTTAACTCGACAATAACAATCAAGGCATTTGTATGAAAAAGGTTTAGAAATTTAGGATTGAGGCATAATAAAATCAACACATGGTGGAAATTTATTTAGGAAATTGACCAAATAAAGGCACCTTATGGAAGCTTTGACCTAGATGAAGACCAAGTGTTAAAAATGACTTATGACCAAGAACACCCAAGGGGGTCTCAGTTGTGGTCAATAAAGAGGAAGCTATAGAAATCAATCAGATTGAAAAGGTCACAAGGGCCTCAATAAGACAATTAAATAAATAATTTTTTTAAAAAGAATCAAAGGAGGGGCCTCCATTGAAGAATAAAAAAATGATAATTCGATAAGAATCATCATCAAATGGAGAAAGGAATAAGACCCAAGATCAAAAATAGATATATCAATTTCAAGAGCTAGAAGCTGAGCCCACCACCTAAAGAAAAAAGAGCAAGAATTAATGGAGAAAAATGTTGTGGCCACACTAATAACCATATATGATAAAACAATTAGATCAAAGGAAATTGAGGAAGAAAAAAGGAAAAAAGGTCTTGAGCCCAGATTGATAGCCTAGTAGTTATCATAAATTATTCGACTGAGATAGGTGACTAGGTTGATGGAAATATTCCCTCTTTGTTTTTTGCATATGTTTGATTTTCGTTTACTTCATCACTATCTACATTAATGGTTTGGAAACTAAAAGCATGCATAATTTGGTTGTTTGTGAAAAACTCCTTGTTTTTCTTAGAACCTTTCAAGAGAATAGCTTGATGTTAGTAATGGATAAGAAAACATTTATTTTAAATGATAATGGAATTTCATTTATAAATAAAGGTTTGATTTATTTTAAATGAAAAAGGAAATTTCATTTCAAAATAATATTTATTTTAAATGATAAAGGAAATTTCATAATATTTGATTTATTTTAATGATAATGGAACTTCAATTATAAATAATGGTTGTATTGTTTAAAAGTGATAACAGAGCTTCATTTATAAATATTAACTATTTTGAATAATAAAATATCCCCATTTATAAAATAGTTGTTTTAATTTTTTTTTAATTTAGCGAAAAATGCCTTGCGGGGTCGCCTTGGTATGAGAAACCATGACTAGGGGGTTATACACCATAAAAATCACCCAAGATTTGTGCCCGACTCTGACTGCACCAACATTATCAACTAGATTTTGGGCACCCAATGTGCATTTGGTAGGGTGGAGATTCGAACCAGGGACCTCCCTTGCAGGATTACCCTACCCTCTCCAACTCACCTACAACATGTGGGTAAATAGTTGTTTTAGTTAAAAGATAAAAGTATTTTTATTTTTTGAATGATAAAAGGTTATTGAGGAGATAATTGAATTTCACATTAGAAAATAAAACAATGATATACTTCTATCTTAAAATCCTCTAAGGTAATTAAATTGTAAAAAAATAAATATTTGGAATAAATTTGTCATAAGTTTGAACGCTGCGAGTTGCAATTTCAGGTATGGGAGTGCCTACCAACTTTGAAAAAATAGGAGCTCTGTTGATGATGAATCTTGGAGAGAATATGGGTGATGATCTTCTGCCATCAAAGGTAGACAAGAAAGTGAAGGCATACGGTGAGCATGGCAGTCGAGGAAGATAAGGGAGATATTGCAGTGAAGAAAAGAAAGGAGACATAGTAGCAAAGAAAGGAGGAGATACGTTGGAGAAAATAAGGTAGGAGCATCATCACAAAGAGGAAGAAGGAGATTTCGAGGTTGTGCACACAACAAGGTAGCAAGTTATGGCCAAATAGAACCCAAGCAAGAAGTTACAGGTTGGTCTTATGGAATCTCATGTCTTTTAACTCTGTAACAAAGGAAATATAGTTGTTTTTAAATGCTTTGGAATGGATGATGTCCATGTGTGAATCTCAACTCTGTCTATTATTACCTTAGACTATTTGGATCATTGTGTTAACTTCCTTTCAAACCAGCTATGAGCCACCTCTTTTGATGCTAAGTCAGATTAGTTCTCACCCATACTTGCACATCCATTGTTTAGAATGGAAATCCTCACTAGGCCTAGTTGTTTTGGGTAAGATTTGGACAATGTGTTTTCTTTTTAAGTTGCATTGGCATGTCACGTTGGAGTGAAGTTTCCACCCATACTCTAATCCATAGTTTCTGGTCATGTATGGTCTTATGGTTGGGAAACCCCTATTTGTTTTAGAATATCTCCCCTCTGAGTCGTATTTGGCACAACTAGTGTCATCTGAATCCCTTAGGGAATTGTGTGGGCTCCTCATCTCCTTTGTAAGATGCAATCCAGTGCCTTTGTTGCTGGTAAGTTGGTTGCCTAGTGCAAGGAGGGTTCCTCATGTTGCTAGAGTTGGCTTAGTCATCCATAACATAGGTTTTTTGCTAGCTGGTTGTGGCAAGTGATAGGCTGCCTTCACTTGTCCTCTCCTTTGCCTTAGACGTTGACCTATTCCAGTTTATTAATTCTAGCTCCAAGTTAAGCATCACATTTCTCTTTGGTTATCCTTTGCGCTTTCTCCTCATCGTTGTTGGGGAGATCGTATTTGTTCTTGGGCATGTAAATTTTATGGAGTTTAAGGAGTTTAGCTTCATTTTATTTTATTAGAATCAAAGAGCTTTGGTTAAATAAAATAGAAGAGCATATTATTTATGAGTTAAAATTTATGGAATCTTTGGTTTATAATGTAAATTATTTATGATTTTTTTTTTATTATTTAGAGTGGGACTCTATTTAGTGAAAGTAAATGAATTATGTTTTATTTTTATTATTTAGAGGTATGAGATTCTATTTAGTGAAAGTAAATGAATTATGTTTTATTTTTATTATTTAGAGGTATGTGACTCTATTTAGTGAAAGTAAATGAATTATATTTTATTTTTATTATTTAGAGGTATGGGACTCTATTTAGTGAAAGTAAATAAATTATGTTTTATTTTTATTATTTAGAGGAATGGGACTCTATTTAGTGAAAGTAAATGATTTATGTTTTATTTTTATTAAGTAGAGGTATGAGACTCTATTTAATGAAAGTCAAGGGATTTATATTATTTTTATAGACTAAAGTATTGAGACTTTGGTTTATGAAATGAAAGAGAATTGGATTATTTTTAAATTAAAGAGGCAGAGCTTTAATTTAGTAAATAATTGTATGAGTTATTTTATAGATTAAAGTAATGAGACTTTGGTTTATAAAATAAGGAGAATTGTTTTGTTTTTTAATTTACATGGTGGAATCGGTAGCCACCACGAACCCGAGCAAGCTATCTGGATTTTATGGCCGCCATAGTATTCTATGTTGTCCACCCCAAAATACACCACCCAGATCTTTATTTAGTTTGCCCCTATAACCACTATAAAACAATCATTTTAAATATTTTACACTAATTAAAGCATCAGGGAAAGGGACAAGCGTTCAATTCAATGAGGCTTGAGAATTGAACCTTGGACCTCTACTCCCCTTACAGGGTTTGGTCAAACCAATTGGTCTACACCTAAGATCTAGAATTGGTTTATTGTTAAATTTAAGTAGTGAAGCTTTAATTTAGTAAGCAAGTGGAATAATTGTTTTATACATTAAAGTGATGGGACTTTGATGTATGAGACAAAGAAAAAGTGTTTTACTTTATGATTTAAGTTCTAAGGTTTAATTCTTGGGAATAAAGGAATCTTGTGTATTTAATGATTAAGGGTATGAGACTTTAATTCATTGAATGAAAAAGGATTGTTTAAAGTAAAAACCATGATCTAATTTGTGCATGTTGAATGACTCTCTAAAGATATTTGAGAGGTGAAAATAAAGTAAGGATTCTTTATGATATCAACTATAGATTACATGGTTAGAGACTTGCTTAAATTGTATAGGTTAGATGTTTTTAGAGGTATGCCTATCCTGAACCATGAGTGCCCTGATCCCCTACTATCCTCAAATGATTGATGGAAAGAGTGAGAGGACGAAAGAGGTATATGGGAATAATGCACCAATTTTATCTCTACTTACCATTTATTTACTTATGTTCCAATAGACTAGATTTTTAGGGAGATATCCCTGAATTAAAATAATGTATTACTTATTATTTAAAAGTATGGAGGTTTTACCATACTAGGATGTATATAATAATTGTGAAATGATGAGGATTGTATCTTTAAATTTATTGTTCAATTTACTTATGTTTGATCTATTCATTTTTATTGTAGTTTGCTTTATTTAAAATGTTACTTCTTTCTTAGTATCTTTTATTGCTTTTGTTAGATTTAGTATCTAGCATCATTCTTGTCTTCTTGCTAATAAATAAAAAAATAAAACTAAGAAATAAGTTCTAGGGTGAACTTAGAGGATGACCTAAGGGATTGAAACCCCTTAGGGTGAACATAGGATATCTAAGGGATTAAGACCCCTTAGGGAGAATGCTAAATAAGTTTTGGGAACTCTACATATAAGTTAATATAGCTCGTTGTGAAGACAAGATTTATAGATTAACACAATACTCGTAGCATACCTACACATATTGGCTTGTGTATGGTATGGTGATGCACGTATATCTTCAATGGACAGAAGGTGGTAAGTCTAGCTCATCAAGGATGGTGATATAGATAGGTTTATTTGTGGTAACACATGGTACGCCTACATAGATGGGACTTGTGTGAGGGTATCTCATGATATGTAGATCTTCAAGAGAATTTATGGAAATTAAACAAATAGGTAAATCTTATATTTGTTATGGGTTTATGAATCCCTCTCCTTAGTTTAAAAAAAAAAAAAAATCTTTTATGTGTGTATTTTGTTTGCTTGTTTTTGGATCATTACAATAGTAATAGAAATATTTAATATTAAAGAGATGCAAACCAAATATAGGATACAATTCAAGTGAGAAGCCAAAAAAAACATGGAATATGACCTTAACAATTGTAAATTCTTAAAAGAAAAAATGGAGTAAAAACTAAGGATGATAAAAAAAAGATACTAAAGAGTTATTAAGTGGAAATGAAAGCTCTCAAGCAGCAAGTGGAAAGACTAGCCAAACATTTAGAAGAGTAGCCTATAGACTCCCTCATATCAAATAAGGAAGAGCAAGTTGAGGAATTGTTAAAATAATTAATTGAGCAAGAGGCAAATTTTTGCATAAAGAAATGGAGTATACAAGAAGAGAAGAAAAAAATTGAACAAAATAACATGATAGAAAAATGAAAAATATTGTAGAGCCTAATTAAGAAGGTCACTACCACTTATTAGGATCACATTATGAATATGGGTTACCCTCTCTATCAGATATTTAGATTGATCAAAATAGGGATTGATGTAGAGGCGTAGATTCAACAAGATGTTGAATACATCATGGTTGAAATTTCTAATAGACTAGCATAGGCAAAAATATGTCAAGAAAATTAAACTCTAATGACTCAAGGTCAATTGGAGGTTATGGGGATTCTTGACATAGAAGCCATAATGCAAAAAATAATGGCCTTGATCCATAAATAGAAAGTTGCACATGCATGTGAAGCGCAAGCTCTACTATTGAACAATGTTATGGTGTGTCTTTGAGATAAAGTAAATATATTACTACAAAAGGGTCTCCCATACCTTTATAGTGAATAAAATGAGATGATTTGGGAGTAATAATATATCCAAATCCTGAAAGGACGTAAGGAATTAAGTTTACATGCAAAAAAATGGTTAGAGCCTCTAAAGCCGAAATATTTTGTGCAAGTAGTTGAACCATTTCTTGACCTTAAGACCTAGATAAAACTACTATAAAGACAAAGAAAAATTCCCATAAAGAGTAATATTGAATTAGAAGCTACACTCAACTATTTAAAAATTACTCAATATCCATCAGAAGAGGAATGTGTATTAGTTAGACAAACTTTGGAGAAGCTTCTTACCATGTAACTATATTTAATATATATTTATTTTAGATTTTTATGTTTTCTTTTACAAGAATGATAAAAGTTTTGACTCCGAGCCCAAGGATAAAATTAGTTTTGAGTTGTCCTTCAAGAAGGCTAGAAGACCCCTATAAACCACCAAAACTGTAGTGGTTCCCCACTACCCGCTTGTGACTAAGAAAAAATATCGATAATCAATTATTAGATATTTGTCTAGCTCATGAAGAATAGGCTAAAAAGCCTCTCAATAATTGAGACTCATACAAAATCCATTTAGCAAAAATCCCTACAAATAGCCAAAGGAGTGCTGGAGGAGACTATATTTTAGGATAAGTCCTTATATAGGAGATATTGCAATCTACACTGAAGCACAATATAAAAAATCCTTACCAGTCTGTGAGAGATGCTAGAATAACAAGCATACATGAATGTTTGAGTTAAATAAAAAGTGATAAATCTATACAATTTGAGCTAATACTTCATCGATTCAAGAGACAAAGACCACCTACCAAAGAAAAATCTTAGTAATTATCTTAGACACTCATTCAAGATGAAGTATGGCACTGACAGTCCTGTGTTGATTAGTTATTATGATCAGAGAAGTACGTCATTCAGTGATCATAATCCATAGGAAAAGTATATGAGATTGTTAGATCTAATTGTCGATAATTTTGAAAGGAAATTTCCCCTACTAAAAGCTATAAATAGATGTAGTTTAGACTATAATAAAATCGATGAGTTTACATTTGTAGGTTTTTATTTCATTTCTCTCTACAAAAATAGTTGTGGTTCTTGAGCACCTTATGAGAAATATTGAACCCCCACTTCTAACACAACCTATGTAAGAGCTTGCTTGCATATATACATGGGAGCTTGTGTTTATTTTTTAGCATAGCTTGTAGACTCATTGCTATGTATGTGTGTTTATTTGTGATATTTTTATTGAATAATGGGTGTTATTAAGTGTATGTGTGTGTGAGGGGTTTGAATATATTTTCAGATCGAGTCTCTAGTGAGACCAACCTTATGCATGTGTGTAACTGGTAAATCTCATATGTACTTAACTGTGTCAAGGAGGAATAGTGTTCACCACTGGCACATAGTGTTTAGGTCTATTTTTGGAAGAATATCTTATAGGATATCTTGGTGCATCATCCCCTTTTCTTTTGTTGAGTTTATTTTTATTTTTTACTCTCTCATTCTCTTTGTCTTTGTTGAGCAACCAATGCCATGAAGATCACATATTAACAAGGATCTGACCTTGTAAAATCTCTTAGACGCCCTTGATTGAGCCAAATCCCATGCTCTCAACTATGGTGATGATGTGTTACTCCCCATGAGGTGTGATTGTATTGGGTGGGGATAATCGAATATGACAACATAAATTATAAGATGAATAAAATGTGTCTAAGTGGATAAAAAAAGTAAATGAAGTATGAGTACTAATAAACATGACACTCTTATATGAATTGATGTTCCATTTTAAAGTTTTGGATATAACAAAGCAATATTGGGATAGGTTTGCAGCTTTAAAGGAGAACAAAAATGCTATTTGGGTACATTAAATTGAAAATAAAATCATTAATTTGGATCTAGGTGATTTATCATGCATTACATATTTTATTTCAAGTTTTTATAAATTAAGGATTTAGCTGAGTGATTTTGGTGTAACCAACAAGGATCATTAGATGATCTATACCATTATCTCATGAATAAAACGTGCATATTTTATGTTTATTTATACCTTTTAAATAATTAAATATGACCTTGGTTCTGATTAAGAGCCCTTTCTTAATGAATTTTATGAATAGTTAACTTGTGAGCAATACAAGCTCTTGCATATTAGTGTTATTTTTCCCTTAGGGTTAAAGAACAAGGTATTGGTTTCTAATCCATAAAATTAGCCACAACATCCCAAGCATCAACAATATTTCTCCCAAAAGCATTTAAAGCAACATCCAAATTTAATAAAGAGCTTCTCACATAAAAAATGCTCAAAATATTTAGTTCCTCTAAAGGAAAGAAATATTTGTAAAGAAGAAAAATATCATAATTATTTTATCCTCCTCTTTTACTAAAGGTAAAGGACATATCTAACGGGATTCAATGTATATTTAGCTCCTAAAATATGAATAGATAATTTATTTTGATGCATCACGACACAAAAAATATACAATATTTTGTTATTTAAGAATATGTAACACTAAGCAAATTTTAATTGGTGAGAATAGTTCTTTAGTAGTTCTAGGTTCAAGAACTAGAATTTGATAATGGTAGGTTTAATGATATTTATTTTGTATTGGTTTTAGATACTAACGATCATTTTTTTATCAAATCACATATCCAAATGGAAGACAATTTATTGATTATTTTTCCTGCATGTTGTAATCAATATTCTTAGATATTCTTCAAAAATATTGCTTTTATTGTTATGCATGATTTTATAAATATTTATAAATTTCATGCCTTTGTAGACTCACCATTTTCGTTTGATTTAGTTTCTCATGTTAGTCATGTAATCCTTTTATAACATGAAATATTTGTTAGAGTTAGAGTATATTACATCATTTGGGTCATGTAAATGTACCACCTTAGGTTCATAGTCAGGATATGAGATTACTTTAGGGGGAAGTTATCTAGTTACTTCAAGCAATGTAATAAATGCACAAGTGGCATGTGCAAGTTGTAATGTGCAAGGCGTCCCCTTGTACAACCAGGTAGAGTGTTGGCCAAGGAATCTATCTTCCTATATAAAGGTTCTCATAGTAGTAGAACATAAAATAGCATAGTATATCATAGCATCATATAACATCTCTCAAGTACTCATGTATGGAGTACAATGTAGCTCTTTAGCTCATATAAATGGAGTGACCATTTCCTCCATATAGCATTATATTTTCATCATTTCTATTTATAGCATATTTCAGTCATATTGTTGTTTCACTTTCTTTCATATTTCTTGTATTTCATTGGGAATTGTGTTAGATATCTCCACAATATATATCCTTAAAAGCTAATAGTGGTATCAGAGCCATAATGCTTCAATATAGGAGGACATACATCCATCATAAGAGAAGTCTAGTAGGTCAATAGGAATAGGGAGAGTCACCAATTATTGTTGGCCTGCATCTTTGCAAACCAGATCTACCATTGAGTGTTGTTGCATGTAAAATTTACCATTAGGATTAATTAATAGAAATAGCCATAATAGTTAGTAGGATTAGGAAAGTGAGGACTGAAATAAATCTTAGTTGTAGAAAATATGAGATTACATTTGGCTAGGATCTTTCCACAAAGTTGTAGAAAAAACTCATGAAGACTAGGACTCAACATTCATTCCACTAGTTTGATGGATCAACTAGTGAAGACCCTCTAAGAGATTTAGAATTTGTTAACTATTGCCCAAATTTTCTTTTGTTGCAAAAAATTAATTCTTATATGATTGGGACACCTCCTACAATAGAAATTTAGGATATTTCAACTTCGTTGCCTGAAATTTGGTGTGCTTTCCTTGTGTAGAGATTAGATCCTTGTGCAAGAAAAGAACACTGCGAAAGAAGACTCCTAAATAAGAGTCATGGTGAAGTTAGGATATTGGAGATATCCATTTTTATATTGATAACTTCATAGAATAAAATGACATAGTAGCCTTAATACAGTAGAGGATTCTAGATAAGGGTTTCTAAACTAGAAAGAGACTCCAAAATTCAAGGAGGATATATGATATTGGTGATCTCCTTTCAAGATCAATACCTACATAGTGCAAAATAAGAATAGGCCAAATAAGCCTAGAAGAATAATAATCCATAGAATCCTAGAATAATAATAGGCCAAATAATCCTAGAAGAAGAATAGGCCAAAGAAGCCTTGAAGCAAAAAAGGCCATATAAGCCTTAATTTTGAAGAAAACTTCATAGAAGGATTCCTATCTTAAAAAATAAATCCCTGATTTAGATGTTAACTCCAAAGAAGATTTCCTAAAGATATCCTGATTCAAAATAAAGATTCCTAAATTTAGAAGAAAACTCCATAAAGGATTTCTTGAAGAATACTCCAAAGAAAAGTCTAAGAAATAGGAGATTGATGATCTCCATCAGAGCCTGCAAATTGTACAATAAAGAGAAAGGATCATCGAAGTCCTATTCCAAAATTTAGAAGCAGTATAATTAGAGATCTAAGAAGAAGAACTCATTATAAATACTTCCAGAAGAAAAAGGTTGAAGAAAAGGTCTCCGATAGAAGACTATAGAATCTACAAGATAAAAGACCTTGGAGAGGTCTCAAGGAAAAATAATAAAGCTTGGAGAGTCTTATTGCAAAGCTCGAAGAAGCATCAACAAAAGAGTTCCTATGAGAAATCATTGGAGAAATCCACCACCAATGAGAATCTCCTAATAGTGAAGGACTTGGGATAATTGTTTCCATCTGACAACAAGCCCAATAGAAGAAGAATTTTGCAAGGAGTGCCAAATCCAAGAAGGATTTGGTAAGGAGTACCAAATCCTAGAAGAAGAATTTGGCAAAGAGTGCCAAATCCCTAAAGAAGAATCCAATGAAGACCTCAAGAAAAATAGAATCTTGAGAAGAAGATCTTGTTTGAAGTCAAAATTTGACAAGAATCTTGAAGGAAGATTCAGGAAGAAGCCTACCAAATCCAGGTGATTTGGATATTGCCTCTTACAGTAATAAGGTACAGTTCATAGAAAGGAATTCTATGAATCTACATCAGAAAGCAAAAGATCATTGGAATTATTAAGTCACCAAATCCAAAGCTCAAGATAGAAATTTTGAGGTTAGAGATTGGTGAAGGAGAAAGCTATTCGAGATAGCCAACAAAGAAGTTGTGTATCCATCTACTACAAGGTAGCAACTTGGTGAATTAGAAGCACCAAGATCTACATCATCTTTAGAAGCCATCAAAAAGGTAAGCAACTAAGGTGCAACTAGTTGAACTTTATATTAGGATTCATTATCAAATTCTATTAAGCACCATATTTGGATTAAAAGTTTTAAAAGAATAGATTGCATTATAGTCTTCAAGAAAGTGCAAAAAGGGAATTTTCATTTTAAGGATTATTTGCACATTAATTTGGAGTTGAATAGATTTTAGAATTACACATATCTATCAACTACCTATCATCTACTTTGGAAAAAGAAAATAATACCAGATCCTGCAAATTTGTTTGTAGTGAAAATTTGTAGAATACTTATTAAGGGTTCATTACAGAATATTCTTAAAAGTTGCAGAGGTTATTAAGTGCATCTGAAATAATTTTGAGAGTTTATTGGAGTGATAAGATGATATTGTTAGCGCATTAATTAGTAGTATCGTTAATATCATTTGCACTACACTAATTACTCTCAAAAAAGTTATTTTGTGTTTGTTGATTGTTAAGAATCAAGAGCACAAAAACTAGCAAATTAACCAAAATTTCTAGAGACACTATTTGGTGCACAGAACCTACAGTATTTTGTGGCCCAAATAAGCCACAAAAAATAGATCAGATTCCTCCATGGAGTGGAGAAGGAAGCCACAATTATATCAGCAAGAGAAGCTTCAAATCGAGACTTGGTGAATCTCAAGATTCAAAGTGCACCAAAAATGGGTGCAAAAATTACTTCTACAAAGAAAAAGGAAAAGTGAAAAGGTGTCTAATCAAAAGATAACCTCAAAATCCCCCATTGCCTTTAAGAAAGTTGTCATAAAAATCATATTTATCAGATCGACAAAAGGAGTGCAAAAAGAGTGCAATAAGGGCATTCTTATATGTAAAATATATTATATATTGATGCACCAGTCTAATATTTTCTATGCAATAATTAGGGTAGAGTTTTTAGTGCCTCAAAGGCACACTATTCACAAGGTGCAATAACCAAGGGCAGCCAAATATTAGCACACTACAATAAAAGCAAAAAAGCCTCTCGAAAGGGTCATATCCTCTACATATTGGACAACTAAATTTCCATGTAAAATACAACACATACAAGGCAAAAGATAACATTATATTCAAGGGCAAAAAGGGTAAGCATAATAGGTTTGGAAAAGAAGAAATGCAATGCATTGAAGACTATATTCGATGCATGTCCAAGGAGCACTCTTTACCATTATTGGAGGTTCACCAAAGCATCACTTGTCACTCCAACTGGAACCAACTCATCAACAAACATTATCGAAAAAAGGAAGAGTTGTGAATATTATAGCATTTAAAGTTGCTTCAAAGGTATGTTAAATAATTTTTAGAGAAGGAGCCCATGCATAAGGAGGAATTGACACTTGTCACTTGAAAATTAATTCTAACGTTCACTACATTAGCGATCATATTTCACATATTCAAGCAAAGGAACATTACTAGAAATAAGGGTGGTAGGTTAGAACAAGGAAGACACTTTTCTTCAAATTAAATAAGCATTCCTCCATGGTTGTAATGCCCAAATGTTACAAGCATCTTCATTCCCTTCAAGTACTTAAGAAGTAATCAACATGACACTTATCACATAGCACAAGAACTATCCTATATTTATAGGTGCCAAAGGCCAATGAGGTTGATGTATTCAATATCTAGCATTTAATCACAGTACAAGACGAATCATAGAATGGAAGAAATGTGGAAGAGCATTAAAATATTTGGTCAAGGAGGTCAAATAAGTCCAAAGTTGAAACCAAGGAAAAATCAACACACATCATTATCCATAAGCATTCAAATGAAAGGTAGAAAATGTACTATCATATATGGACAAGATATATGGTAGAAACATAGAGAATACAGTATCAGAGATAAGGTCTCTAATTTATTAATATTTTCTTTCATTAACTAGGAGTTATAAGGTATAACATTAGGTTGAAATACTAGAAGAAATCAGCCATATTTGAAATCAATATAAAAGGGAGAAATCACATATTAAATAGCCTAATATTTGCAATATTATAACATAGGAGAAATAAGGAATTCTACTTGGTAATCAAAATTTCTATTATTGCACATAATTAATTTCTAATATTCCACATTAAGGAGTTATAAGGAATTCTACATCAAAGTAGAAAATTGGAAATTATAAACAATAAAATATCAAATTATTAAAGGCTATAAAAAGGAGGTTTATTAAAGAATATTAATATTTGGAAATTAATTGGCACATTTATGTCAAAATACATTAAAGGGATAATAAGAATCCAACTATTAAAACCTCAAAAAATTAGAAAGTGCTTAAAATTCAATAGGAGCAATAAGGTGCAAAAGAAGTTGATTTTTGCTTTTTACAAAACTCTACAAAATCAACTCAAATTGAACTATAATTCTCAAAAGAACTCTATATATCATATAGCATTTCTAAAATCACTAGGGAGACATAAGGAATCCTACAGAACTTTATAACAATAGTATTCATAAAAGATCATCAAGTACTAAGGACTCTATTGAACCAAATCTCTTAACTAGGGAGATATAAGGAAGCCTACAAAACCTAAAGATCCATCAGGATCATATACTATAAATATGACTACAAGCACATTAAGAAATACATTTAGAAATGGGATGAGAAAAATACCAGTATGGATTAAAATCTTTATTGATAATACAATAGAAAATAAAAAAGAAAATGAAGAATCAACAAGATGGGAAATAAGTTCTGAAGCACTAAGCTACGAAAAATTAGATTTTTCTAATGAAACTAATGATAACTATAAAAAGTATCACATTCAAAGGAGAAGAAAATACATATCAAGAAGACATCACAAAAATAAGTAAAAATGAAATAGCTTCAATCATGCACGTATGGTTTAAAGAGCTAGTCAAGGATATAAATAAACATGATATCCCTATGATAGATTACAAACTACCCAGAATATCTCTATTGTGCACCTACTACAATTAATACAGTCATGAAAAGATCAATTGTTGGAATTTCCATCCATGTAAATATTGTGAAGGAAAAAATCACTCATATTTCTTCTACTACTATAAACACAAATACTATAAAATCCATGAAGAAATATTGCTACACAAAATAGATTGCTATTTTTAAAATTTTACTCCAGAAGCATCTACTGACAATGAGACTAAGTTTTATACTTATGAAGGTTAAAGAAATAGGTCATACAAAAATCCTAAGAAGAAAATATAGAGTAATTTTGATCTACTTTAGACATGCCAAATCATGAGATCACTAGTTCATCAAAGATAACTGATGTAAAAGAACAGAGGACTAGAAAGAACCAAAAGTTATAAATTGATGACTAAAGTATCTAAAGAAAAACCACATCAATATGAAGACCATTCTCAAAAGGAAGAAGAAGGAGAACCATCCTTGTAGGGATCTAGCAACAATATTACCACCTACAGGAATGTAGAAACCAGACTCAAAGAAAAATCTAAAGAAGAAGAAGGTTCAGATACAAAAGGACTCTAGAGCAAAAATAAATTGATGAAAGTACCTAATCAAATCAAATACCATACTGAAGACAAATATCTATATTGAAGATTGAAATATTCAATACCCAAATAATGTAATATAGGAGGGTGTTAGAGTTAGAGTATATTACATAATTTAGGTCATGTAAATGTACCACCTTAGGTACATAGTTAGGATAGGATATTACTTTAGGGGGAAGTTATCTAGTTACTTCAAGCAATGTAATAAATGCACAAGCGACATGAGCAAGTTGTAATATGCAAGGTGTCTGCTTGTATAGCTAGGTAGAGTGTTGGCCAAGTAATCTATCTTCCTATATAAAGGTCCTCATAGTAGTAGAACATACATAGCATAGCATAGCATCATATATCATCTCTCAAGTACTCTTGCTTGGAGTACAATGTAGCCCTTTAGCTCATATAAATGGAGTGACCAGTTTGTCCATATAGCATTGTATTTTTATCATTTCTATTTATAGCATATTTCAGTGTTTCACTTTATTTCATATTTTCTTTATTTATTGGGACCTATGTTAAATATATCCAAAACATATATCTTCAAAAGGTAACAATATTTTTATATCTCAATTATAGGTATTTGCAACAACTTAGTAAGTAGAACATAGATAGATGCCTTCCACAAGTTTCTTGTTATGATGGCATTTATTGAGGATGTATCCTTGGAAAACATCATTGTATCCCATTTACTAAGGAAAAGGTATGGGGATAAAAATCGTTGTCTTTAAATTGTGCATAATGATATCATTAGACCTTTTCCACCATATTTCTTGCATGCATGATGTGTTGACTTCCATTGATGACATCACTCATAAAACATAGACGCTATTTCTTAGCCATAAGAGTAAAGTGTCTAAAAATTTATTGGTATTTAGGAATGTTATTAAGAATCAATAATATCACTAAATTAAGAGTAACTTCTTAAACAATGGTGAAGAATTTATGAATAATAAATGCTATGGCTTTTACACAACACATGGCAACTAGTTATATCATACAATTCCTTATACACATCAACAAAATGTGGTAGAGCATAAAAATAAAACTTAAAAAAATATAAAAATCACATGACACAATCTTAGAACCAAATTTCAAGTTTTGGTATGAAGTTATGCACTGTGCAAGCTATATTTTGGATGGGACTCATCATTAGGAACTTAACAACATAAAACTAGAAGAGGCTTGCATCCATCATAAGATAAGTGTCAATCACTATTGGGTGTTTAGTGTTGATGTTTATGCCCATATTCCAAATTAAAATCATAAGTATTTGGAACCTAAGATTTAACATAGCATATTTGTTCGATATTATGAATATGTCAAAGTATAGATACCTAAAAAGTGTCACATTTACAATGGTCAAATTTAATATTTAATAAATAACACAAGATTATACTGAGAGGGGCGTGAACAGTATAAGACCACTTTTTACTTTTCTTTCCCAATCAATATTATGCAATGTAAAGATAACAATATCAACAGTAGTAATCAAAGCAATGCACAAATCACCACACATAATAGAGACACCAATTTAACGTGGTTCACCCAATGTGGGCTACTCCATGGAGAAATTATTTCACTAAAATGTTCTCAATAAATCTCTTGGGAATACTTTCCCTATTACATTGTCTATGGACATCTGCCCAAAGGAGACACCAATCCCCTAAAAAATTTTGTGGATCTCTATCCATAGGAGAAATATTTACCCTTAGCTCTAACTGGTGATCTTCTAGAATAACTATTTCCTCCACTGCTCTGGATAAATGGATCTCTATCCACTGAAGACACCTATTCTCACTACCCTAGCTAATGGATATCTATCCACTGGAGACTATCATCCTCTATACTCTATCACCTTCAAAGCTCTGTCTCAAATCTACACTAAACATAGTCCTTCGATCTATCACAAATATTCTCAATCTCTATCTTTGGTCTAGCACAAACATATCCTCAAATATACACCAAAATGTATCCTCAAATATGTACTAAACACAGTCCTTTGGTCTAGCACAAATCTGCTCAATATCTATACTCTTATATGCACTAAACACAGTCCTTCGGTTTAGAACAAATTTATCCTTAATATCTATCCTCAAGCCTTAACACAAAGCTTGAACTAATCTCAAATCAACTTTGCTAGATCTGCCCCAAATCTTAACTCAAGGTTTGAACAAATCAATCAATCAACTCTGCTCTCAAGTCTTCTCAAATACTTGTCTCAAATATGCCTTGTAAGCTTCCAAAAAAGCTCACACTAATATGTCCACAAGTCCTCTCTAGAACTTGTCCAATATTCTCTCAAGTCTTCACTAAGACTTACCTCAAATCTTCTCAACAAGTCCTCACTAGAACTTGTCCAAATCTGCTCAATAAGTCCTCACTAGAACTTATCCAAATCTCATAGAAACATAAAGAGAATTTTTAGAGACTCAATATGCTTCACATTCACCACAATGCTCAATTAATTTCAATCACTCTTTTTATCATAGAAACATATAGAGAATTGTTAGAGACTCAATATGTTTCACATTCATCAACACTCAACCTCTTTCTCAAATCAATTCATAATATAGAACAATTTGTTTCACAGAACTTGAACTATTACTTCAACACATCCACTTGACTAGGCTCAATCAAATCTACTCAATTAATCACTCAATGAATTAATATTGGCTTACAAACCCTAGTCTAAGCATAAGAACACTCACTCAAATGTTTCCAATAATGCTTATCAATCAATCTCACATAACAATGATACTCATGATATTTACAAACCCTAGTTCAAATTCTTCACTCAATCACTTACTTCAACAACAATGCTTACCAAACAATATTCACATAATTATTATACTCATGATATTTTCAAACCCTAGTTCAAGTTATTCACTCAATCACTTACTTCAACAACAATGCTTATCAAACAATTTTCACATAACAATGATACTCATGATCTTTGCAAACCCTATTTCAAGTTCTTCACTCAATCACTTACTTAAATAACAATGCTTATCACACAATATTCACATAACAATGATACTCATGATCTTTGCAAACTTCACATAACAATGATACTCATGATATTTCCAAACCCTAGTTCAAGTTCACTCAACTACTCACTTCAACAACAATGCTTATCAAACAAAGTTTTATCAACAACTCTTTATTTTAGAAAACCTTGAAGCATTAATTCAACACACACTCAACAATGCTTACCAAAAAATCATTTTCACTCCAACTTTGCATTCACAAAATTCAACAATCACTCACTAGGAAGATTTTCCCATACCTTTTGTTTGATGTAGAAGATCCCTTAGAAAACCTATCTCAATCACAATTTTTTTCTTTCAAATTTCAATGATTAGATGACAAAATATTACTTCAACACTTTCTCAAAATATTTCGTAGACACAAAAATAATCAAATATTAAATATACTTTATTGCTCCTTCTTGGAATTAACATCCATAAAATCATTACATAAAAATAATTATTTGGATACACCTTATAATCTCCAACTTAAAATAATATCCAACACCACAAAACCTCAAACAATCTTCCTAAAACACCTTTATTTCCCTTTTCAAACACTAAAGCAAATAACACCAAAAATTTATTTTGCATCAACCTTATAACTCCCCTAAAACCTTACAAGCCAAATAAAATATGTAAAAATTAATTTTTTAATACCTCAACTAATTCCTCCAAAAATTTCGATGCTCAACTAATGCATACCTTTGTTATCTCCCCAAAAGGGTTTTTGTGTGATTCAAACCATCGTATCTCCAAGTGCCAAGCACCTTAGCATTTTGGTGCCCACCGTGTGGGCTATAAGCACCCTTATCAAGTAAGGAAGACTTCATTCCCTTTCAACCTTCTTTCACTACTGAGTTCAACACAAAATAAAATATCCTCCCACGGATTCGAACCTACATCAAAAGTTGCCCTCACATCTTGCTTCCACTGTGGTTGCCAACTGAACTACCATCACTTGGTGACCAAGGATCCCTCCTTGGTGGGTCAAATGCTTTTGACTCCTCTTAAGCACTTAAAAATTAAAATTAAAATCCTCTTTGCACAACATGATTCGCATAAGCTTGGAAGCATCAAAATTAATTCAAAGGCATTGGTAACTTTGGTTAAGGTAGGGTAATCCCCCTTTTATGCACACATGGTTAATTTGCTCCCCACATCGACACTTAGAATTCAAATTCGAAATTCAAATTAATAACCCACCTTAGGATTATTTAAAATTAACATAAATTAATATATAATTAATATTAAAATTAATTAATAATTAATTTAAATAACATAAATTTAAGTAAATTAATATATAAATTAATTTAATAAAATTATATTAATTAATTTATAATTAATTTAATATTCCTTGTATAATATTATAAAGAATTATTATAATATTATTCACTTGGGCTTTTTCTTTGCACTTTGGACCACATCTAACTTCTTAGAACTGGGTTTTGATCAACTAAAATTGATGTTGCCCATTGAAACTACCACTGACTGGTGCTAAAAGCTTGAAATCAATGACCACTCACTCTTGACATCAATTACAACTCATCTACTCAAAATGTCCAACAATATCCCCCTTTGTCATTGATGACAACCCAAATTCTTTTTACCAAAACTTGACCTTTTTATTATTTTGTTCCCTTTGGTAAATTTCTCCTCCTAACCCAATGCTCTCTCCTTAAACCAAATCTCTCCCCATTTGACATCAATGTCAAAGGGTCACCTTTGGGGCTCGGGGCTAATAATGAGTTTCTTAGCTTAGCCCCTCCCCCACCTCCTCTTGAGGTGGTTATTTTTGGGGCGGGAGTACCAGCAAGCACTGGTCTTTATATTTGTCCTATTTCCTTCTCATTTGATCCTTATGATTCCTTTTAATGTTTTTGTTCATGTCCATGTTCCTATTCCTGTTCATGTCCATATTCCTATTCCTATTCTTGTTCCTGTTCATGTCCATATTCTTGTTCCTGTTCATGCTTGATTCTGGAATGTCTACTCTACACCACTTTGTTGTATGTCCATCATTATTACACTTATAACACTTAATTTTATTATTCCTTGGAGGTGCAAATGTCTTGGGATTTCTCCTGGTGAAGCCATATATTTTCCTATCATGAACCCTACAATTCATTGCCTTGTGACCAAATTGATTACATGAGTAGCAATACCCATGGAAAATTTGCCTATTCCTAAAGTTCCCATATTCCTATATTTCATGCGTCCTACACTATAAATCCATGTGCCCAAATTTGTGACATGAGAAACATCATCCATTGAAATTTCCTTATCTTGACCTCATTGGTCTCTTAGTCACTCTTTCTTTGTACTAGTTTCTATTCCATATGTTTCTTCTTTGTGCATTGTTCCTTTCCTTTTTGAATTTTATATTGTCCAACTCATCCTCGGAAGTCTCACTTTCTCTTATATTGTCTTCTTCTGAAGTTTCTTCTTCTTCAGAACTTGAGGTTGACTCATCTTCTTGTTTATTTTGAACCTGTTCAAAACCAAGATCTGTCTTGCTTGATGTAGGCTTTTGTGCCTTGATGATCTTATCCAAATTCTTTGAGCTTTTTCCAAACTTATGTAGCTTGTCCTTAGACTTCTCTACTTCTTACCTTAGTAGGGCTACTTCTTCTTCTCCTTTTCACATTATAATATCTTTGCTTCTAACTTATCCTTGAACTTATTTGTCTTAGCCATTGACTTGTTTAGATCCTCTATAACCTTTCCTCTCTCTTCATCACATTCCTAAAACTGAATCTCAAGTTGGAAGTTTTTCTTTCTTACCTTCTTTAAATTTTTAAGAGCATAAATAATCTCTCCCTCAAGATCAACTTCTCCTTTTTTTATTCTTCCTCTATTTGTTTGCCTTTGAGAACATCTTCATTATTTTCGGACTTGTCTTCTATAAGATCACCTCCTTCTTCTAGTGCCATTAGAATATTATCTTCTGATTCTTCAAGTGCATCCTTATATTCATCATTGTTGAAACTAAAACCATTCTTTGTACAACTATCTTCAAGATGTCCAAACTTACCACATCTAAAACACTTGAGAATTATTGGTGACCTTTTCTTAACCTCTTCTTTTTCTTCTATAAAAAATAGGAATTCATCTTTATTATTATCTGAGAAACTATTATCACTATCACTTAAGTACTTGCCTTATATGCATAGTAACTCTTCTTTTGTCTTTGAAAGAACTTCTTCCCTTGTGTGCCTTGTCCATCCTTACCTTTCTTTTGGTACCTATATTTTTTTTATTCCTTGTTCTTGTCATCATTTTTTTCTTCATAATTGTTATTTTTAACTTCTTCACAATCAGTTGCATGGTGACCATAATTTCCACAATTGAAACATCTAATAGATTTTTCATATTTAAATCTTCTTGAATCCTTATTCCTTCTACCATAATTTGCTTCTTCATCATTGGATGACTAATTGCTTGAATCTGACTTCTTGCCCTTTGTCTTCTTAGTAGCATTAAATGTTGCTTCCTTCCAGATATTAGGTTCCTCTTTTGTTCTTAACTAAAAAGTTGTAATAATACCAAGTAACATATCTCTTGTCAAAATATCACCATATTTTGATTCCTCTATAGCAGATATATTTTCGCTAAACCTTTTTCGAAGAGATCTTAAGATCTTATCACAAATATCAAATTCTTCAATCTCAAGTCCAAGTTCATGCATAGCGTTAACAAATTCATCTACCCAAAGTATATAAGTACTAATGTTTTCCTCATCCTTCATTTTTAAATCTTCAAATTGTCCCTTGAGATTTCGTATCTTTGCCTTCTTGACACTTTTATCTCCATATATGCTTTGAAACTTATCCCAAATTACTTTTGCATATTTAAAATGCATAACCTTTATGAACTATGTTCTATGCAAACCTATCAAAATTGCATTCATTTATTTTGAATTGTAATGTTGTAGAAGCTTACTTTCCTTATATGTAGGTGGATCAACTGGTGGTATGTATCCAATTTCCTCTGCTTCCAAAATTTCATTGCCAAGTGCCTTCAGGTGAATCTTCATTCTCATACTCCAAAATATATATTCACTTCTATAAAATATTGGTGTTGAATTATCTGAGATCCCATTCTTAGAATCTATTGTGTTTTTGAAGGTTTTTCCTTCAAGCTATTAAACTCTTCCGAAGGAACCCGCTCTAATACCAATTGAAGAACACAAGCTTATACTAAGAGGAGCGGTGAACAGTATAAGACCACTTTTTACTTTTCTTTCTCAATCAATATTATGCAATGTATAGATAGCAATATCAAAAATAGTAATAAAAGCAATGCACAAATCACCACACACAATAGAGACACCAATTTAACATGGTTCACCCAATGTGGGCTACTCCACGGAGAAAATATTTCACTAAAATTTTTTCAATCAATCTCTTGGGAATCCTTTCCATATTACAATATTTATGGACCTCTATCCAAAGGAGACACCAATCCCCTAATCAATTTCATGGATATCTATCCATAGGAGAACTCTTTCTCCTTAGCTCTAACTGATGATCTTCTAGAATAACTGCTGCCCCCACTACTCTAGCTAAATAGATCTCTATCCACTGAATACACCTATCCTCACTACCCTGGATAATGGATCTCTATCCACTGGAGATTATCGTCCTCTATACTTTATCACCTTCAAATATCTATCTCAAATCTTCACTAAACACAGTACTTTGATCTAGCACAAATTTGCTCAATCTCTATCTCTGGTCTGGCACAAACCTTTTATCAAATTTACACCAAACTCTATCCTCAAATCTGTACTAAACATAGTCCTTTGGTCTAGCACAAATATGCTCAATCTTTGTCCTTTGATCTACACTAAACACAGTCCTTCAATATAGCACAAATTTTTCCTCAATATCTATCCTCAAACCTTAACACAAAGCTTGAGTTAATCTCAAATCAACTCTATTAGATTTGCCCCAAATCTTAACTCAAGGTTTGAACAAATTAATCAATCAACTCTGCTCTCAATTCTTCTCAAATACTTGTCTCAAATATGCCTTGTAATCTTCCACAAAAGCTCACACTAATCTGTCCATAAGTCCTCTCTAGAACTTGTCCAATATGCTCTCAATTATTCACTAAGACTTGCATCAAATATGCTCAATAAATCCTCACTAGAACTTGTCCAAATCTGCTCAATAAGTCCTCACTAGAACTTGTCCAAATCTACTCAATAAGTCCTCACTAGAACTTATCCAAATCTCATAGAAACATAAAGAGAATTGTTAGAGACTCAATATGCTTCACATTCACCATAATATTCAATTACTTTCAATCACTATTTTTATCACAGAAAAATATAGAGAATTGTTAGAGAATTAATATGTTTCACATTCATCAACACTCAACCTCTTTGTCAAATCAATTTAGAATATAGAACAATTTGTTTCATATAACTTGAATTATTACTTCAACACATCCAATTGACTAGGCTCAACCAAATCTTCTCAACTAATCACTCAATGAATTAATCCTGGCTTACAAACCCTAGTCCAAGCATAAGAACACTCACTCAAATATTTCCAACAATGCTTATAAATCAATATCACATAACAATGATACTCATGATCTTTGCAAACCCTATTTCAAGTTCTTTACTCAATCACTTACTTCAACAACAATGCTTATAAAACAATCTTCACATAACAATGATACTCATGATCTTTGCAAACCCTAGTTTAAGTTCTTCACTCAATCACTTACTTCAACAACAATGCTTATCAAATAATCTTCACATAACAATGATACTCATGATCTTTGCAAATCCTAGTTCAAGTTCTTCACTCAATCACTTACTTCAACAATAATGTTTATCACATAATCTTCACATAACAATGATAATCATGATATTTGTAAACTTCACATAACAATGATACTCATGATCTTTCCAAACCCTAGTTGAATTTAACTCAACTACTCACTTCAACAACAATGCTTATAAAACAAGGTTTTATCAACAACTCTTTATTTCAGAAAACCTTGAAGCATTAATTCAACACACACTCAACAATGCTTACCAAAAAATCCTTTTCACTCCAACTTTGCATTCACAACATTCAACAATCACTCACTAGGAATATGTGCCCATACCTTTTGTTTGATGTAGAAGTGCCCTTAGAAAACATGTCTCAATAATAATTTTCTTCTTTCGAATTTCAATGATTAGATGACAAAATATCACTTCAACACTTTCTCAAAATATTCCTTAGACACAAAAATAATCAAAGCTCAAATATACCTTATTGCTCCTTCTTGGAATTAACATCCATAAAATCATACATAAATCTAATTATTTGGATACACCTTATAATATCCAACTTAAAATAGTATCCACCACCACAAAACCTCAAACAGTCTTCCTAAAACATCTTTATTTCCCTTTTTAAACACTAAAGCAAATAACACTAGAAATTTATTTTGCATCAACCTTATAACTCCCCTAAAACCTTACAAACCAAATAAAATATGCAAAATTCCACAAACTCTATCAACATGGTAACTGAGGAATTGAAAGAGCCTGATTTTATGGATAAAGTTCTAGATAAGCTTCGCTTAGAATATGAGTTGTCAATGCTCAATTTTAATGCCATGATGGAGATTAAAATTGGATGCTACACCATTACCAAGCCTGAAAAGGTTTAAGTGAAGGTGTCTCCTGATCAGGATCCTATTCGTGATAAATTATGGAAGCTATATTTTGATGGTGCAAAATGTAAGAATGGTGTGGGAGCAGGGATTGTTCTCATTTCACCCTCTAGAATACAAAAAACTTATTCATAATGGCTGACCTGGAGTTGTACCAACAATGTAGTCGAGTATGAAGCATTGTGCATAGGTCTGAAGAAAGAAAAGAAGCTAGGAATTAAACAACTGTAAATTTTTGGCAATTCTAAATTAATTGTAAATCAAGTAACAAACAAGTACATCTCCAAGCAGCATTATCTCAAGGTGTACCGAAATAAAGTCTGGGACCTGTTTGAGGCTTACACAACATTGAAATTTCATGCTATCTCATGAGAGCAGAATAAGCACGCTGATCTCATAGTATCCCTTGGTGCAAACTTCTCTCTGATTGAACACATAGTGAGGAAACCTAAGATTGTGGAACTGAGTCTTAGGTCCTCTAGGTTCTCTAGTTTTAGGTACCCCAAGCACACTTTAGCCTCTTCCAATTCTAGCATAGATGTGGATTGATATCTCTATGGATTTCATTAAGGTATTGCCAAAATCTAGGGGAAAATCAATCATTTTGATGGTAGTGGATCATCTCACAAAGTATGTTCATCCTGGAACTGAGTCTTGATTAACTAAAACTAGAGAACCTAAAACTGATGCTGCCCACTGAAACTACCACTAACTGGTGCTGAAAGCTTGACATCAATGACCACTCACTCTTGACATCAATGACAACTCATCTACTCAAAATTTCCAACATTTAATAATATGTACAAGTATTTTAATTAATGTATTTCAAACCTTATAAGTTGTTAATATTGGCTATTTTAGCCCCTTTGACTTCTTCTAGCCCATTTGACCCACTTTAGCCCCTTCCTACGTGTAACAGTAGTCATCATGATACCACTCTACTATTTTTAATTTCAATTCACATTAACTTTGTTTAGTATTTCCCTCTTTTCTCCATTTTCCAAGTGCATTTAATGTAATTGGGTGAGGATTGCACTTTGATGAAAAATGGTAATCTAGTTGGTGAGGAATATCTTCATAAAAATGGCATTAATGAGGTGTGTCATAATGCATCATGGCATGTCATAATGCCTCATGACATATCATAAGGTTTTATGGCATACCATAAGGTATCATAAGATGTCATATCCTAGATAGGAAAAGTTGCACATTTATCCACCCCAAGTGGGGAATCTCTAAGATGCCCCTCTTACACACCCATGCCACTTGTCACCCATTTTCTTCCATCCTCTCCACTCTCCTCCACCCATGGAATACTTTACAAATAGATCTCAATTTTCATGTTCATAGTGTGCATAAATTTTATAAGAAAATTTTGCTAAAATTTCATTCGATATTGTTGTGTTTTTGCTTGAAATTATGCTTACAAATTTTTTATTGGAGGAGCTCGAAGGCATAAACCATAGAGGCTTTTTGGCTCATTCACTAACACTTTTTTTTGGAGCCACATCAAAAACGAATATTCAATAGTGCACCAGATCTACAACAAGGACTCTGAAATAAATCCTTGAAGGCTTAGGTTCAAGACCAAAATCCTTTGCCATATAATAGTCTCAACTACCCAAGGTGGTTAACCAAAGTCTCAACCACCCAGGGTACTTAACCAGGGTCTCAAACACAAAGGGTAGTTGACCAAAATCATAACCACCTAGGGCAGTTTCCTAGAAGCAAAACTACCATGGGCGGTTGAGCATCAAGGCTAGAAATAGCTCCAAATAAACCCTATATTGCATAAAAGTGTAAATAAAATATTATTTTTAGGTTTTGCAAGCATTTTACATAGTTTTGTATCTTTTGAATTCAATTTTATAAGTTTTTAAAAATGTTTTAGTAACTTTTTGTATTCTTCTTTCATGATTTGGACCTCATCCTAAAAGGCCTTGTATGCTTTTGACGTTATTATTGTGAGCTTGTGTGTAGGTATTGGATATACATGGAATATTGGAAGGTCAATCAATGCATCTTCTAAACCCCCCCACGACCCAAGGTCGACTTGAGGAGATGACTTGCCACACTATAGATTTCACTTGTAAAAGAAAACCCTCCATTTTGGGAGTTGATTGCAATCAAAAGGGCTTATTTGTAAACGATAAATTTTATCAATATCAAACCTATTACATATCTCTTAATTTATTTCCCTTTGTCTACTTTCAATTGTTATTGTGTATTTCCTCTTTAACCATAATGGGTTGTAGATTTATTATAGTGGGACCCTTTACCCACAACACATTTAACACTTGATATTTTGCATGAGCTTTGGCATTTGCTTTGGGTATTGAATATATAATGTTTTTGTTTGTGTTTGCATGTTTGTTTAGCTTACTTTCTTAAACTTATTCTTTCTATCTCTATTACAAGCATTCAAGGATAGTATAGAAAAAGTCACACTTCTCATATTAGGGCTAGATCTTGCAATATTTACCCTCATAGGCTCAATATCAACCACCCAGGGTAGTTCTCAAGCACAATCACAACCACCTGTGGCAATTGTCAAACTCAGTATCAACCACCCATGGTAGTTGTCAAGCTTAGTATCAACCACCAAGGGTGGTTCTCAACCATATTCTTAACCATTCATGGAATTTCTAAAGCATAGTCTCAACTTCCCATGGTGGTTATCAAGCTCAAAAAATAATTGCATAGGCTTAGGCTTAGGCTTAGACTCAGGGACATGGTATGCTCAATTTTTATTTTTATTTTTTATTTTGCATATAAATTCATAGTATAGTTTTTTTCATTTGATTGTTTGAATCTCTTCCCCCCTTATCTCTTTCAAAATAAAAAAAAGGATCATTGGCATAGTTGTTTCATGATTCCTTTCTCAAAAAATCAAAGACACATTAATTTACTTGTTCAGACAATTAAAGGTACAATACCTTATTTATCTCTTTATTTTCTCTCAAAACACTTAAGGTGCATTAGATTGAGTTTTTCTTTATTTCCAAAAACTCAAAGACTCTTTAGATTAATTATCATTTTCTTCACCAAACTTAGTAACTTAGGTTGTTCTTTTATTTCAAACTCAGTAGATTAGTATGTGCATGCTTTCAAAAACTCATAGATCAAGTTTTCTTTAAAAAAAAAATAATCTTAGGTTGTTGTTTTTTTACATATTTAGAATTAGATTTCAACTTGCATGTTAAGTAGCCATAAAAAATAAAACAAAAATAAAATAAATCAAATTCAAAACTTCAAAATGAAAACATCAAAGCATTTAGTGTTTTCTTGCTTTTTTGTTTACATAGATAATGTGTTTTTCCTTAAAATAAAAGAACCACCAACACATTCTTTCATTCTAGATAGCCTATGGTAATGATCCATAGTCAAGCCAAGGCTTCTTCCCAAATCCAAGTCTCCATGGACTATTCATATCACTCTTCCCATTATTCAATCACTTCCCCAACTTATTCGAGGGATGCATCCCAAATCCATTTGGGTAGCATGTTCGGTGATGTCCATCATTACATATCTTTCCAACCTAAGACTCATCGCATTGGATTTGATCAAGGTGGAAATGATCATACCATGCACACCACCCCTTTTGAGTCCCCTCACCCTAAAACTCCTCTTTCTCCACCTAAGCAAAAAATCATGCCCATTGATCTCAATGTCACTCGCCTCCTTTTCACCAATCCAATCTATCATGGCTAATTACCTCATAATCCCCAAGATCCTTATTCATCATATCTTTCACCACCTAGCTCATTCTCTCTATCTTGATCCCTACTACATATTCTTGTTTTTATTAACCCCATCCTCATCTAGGTGTAAGCTTACAAGTCTTATCATTCTCCGTCACCTCCCACATCTTCTAGCTTCTATCACACCTCAAGTGTGGGAACTTTTGGAATACCATTAGTGTCCTCATTACCTAGGGGACCTAGTGCCACCCTTATGTAGCACACTATAGGCCCAATGTTTGGGACCATCAACCTTAATAATCCATCTTCCTCCAATCATGTCCATTCATCACAATGCTCACATATTTCTATAACACCTTCTTATGTCACACACAATTCTCATCCACATAATTCAACCCAAGTTTTGGTCTCTTTCCATCTACCCTCATCCAATCCATCTTCTTGTTTCCAATTTACTAATTCACCTCCTCAATCCATGACTTTCCATGTCACTCCTACCACCATTCATATCAATGGTGCACACATCACACATTCTTCTACCATATGTTTTGCTTGTTCCCCATCATCCTATAATACTATGACATATTTTCATCAATTATCTTCCCATCAAGCACCTCATAATCACTGCTCATCTTATCACATCAATTATTCATAGACCATCCACATCCCCCATATGTTGGAAATATTGAGTTGTCATTGATGTCAAAGGTGCATGGTATTCAAGGCAAAAATATTCTTCAAGGGTGATAAGTTTATAAGGTTGGACAATATAATAATGGTGTCAAAAATGGACTTGGTGGATAGCAAACAATAGACAATTATGCAAGGTAAGGTATATCTCAAAGCAAAGCAAATATTTTTTAGTAAAGGATTATAATATTTAAATATCAAAATTAAATATTATAAAAATATGGACAAAGGCTTAGGACAAAAATATTTAAAATAAGGACAAAGATTTAAAGGTTAAATATTATAATATTTAGATCGTTGATTTAAAATATTATAATATAAAGTGTTTTATAAAAATGCGTCGATGTTTTTGAATTGCAAATACAAAGTCAAAAAAATAAATTTACAAGCTGACCTCCTAAGGTGAAAATAAAAGCATATAAATATAAGTTTTAAATTATCTTTGCATAAGGTATGCATTCAAAGCACATCGATCGAGCAGAGTGGCGATGAGCAGAAGACAAAGGAGGAGAAGAACAAAACTTTGGTGGCAGTGAAAGACAATATTAAATGCAATATCGTGCCCATTTGGTTCCAATGGTTAGAGAAAACCTGCTAGATGGCTAGGCTGCATTAATGTGCTGTTGTGCATGAGGTCTAAGGGTTGAAATCCATTGATGGTAGTTTTTCTTGGAAGACATCGTGGTGATTTTTGCTGAGTGGAAGTGCATCGCAAGTTTAAATAAAGTGAGATCCTTTTTGGTGTTACCCGTTGGGCTAGCCCAACTAGTCAAGGAGACATTGTCAAGGTGCTACACTTTGGAAGGTCTAGGGGTAGGGTTATACATAAGGGGTTGGACTCAAAATGTACTTGTAAAAAAATGGTGAATCCTAATCAAAATCAAGGTAAATCATGGAGAATCCTAAGCAAATAAAATCGAGCATCTTCATACCAAAATTTGGGGTATTGGAAGCCCTAAAATGTAAGGTCATTTTTTGGGATACTTTTATCCTATTAAATCATCTTATAACTTCCTAAAAATACCACCATTAGATCAGGCTTGAAAAATATTTCCAATGAGTACAAATATGCCTATGTTTGGATATATATTATGGCAAATTGACCCTAAGAAAAAATTGGTCTTGAAAATTTTAGGCGAATGGGACGACATTGAGGATCCTCATATTTGCCAATTTTCAATTTTAGAAATCCTAATATTCACCCAATTTGTGAATATTCACCACTGTGCATAACCCTATCTAGGGGTCAAATCCCCTTCATGACAGTTAAGTTTTTTTGTGTAAAGTAAGGGAAAATATTTTTGTTTTAATTTAAGTAGGAGATATAAGGTGCTACATTGATTATTATAAAAGTTGAATTATGTATGTTATAAGTTGGAGATATAAGGTATAATTTTGATTGTTATAAAAATTGTATTTTGTATGTTATAAGTTGGATATATAAGGTGTAACTTTTGTTATTATAAAAATTATATTCTGCATGCTATAAGTTGGAGATATAAGGTGTAACTTTGGTATTTCAATTTTATATTTTGCATATTATAAAAGAAGGAATAAGAGGTCACTTTGATATTGTTAAATATTTATTGTTTATATTTTTGATAAGGATTTTTGAGTGGATGATTTTATTTTTTTCAAGAAAAGAAAAAGGAGAATTGCTAACCAAATTTTGAAGGGACAAACAAAAGAAAATTTATTTTTGTCTAGACAGGTTTTTGAAAGCTCATGCAAAAATAAGATCATCATTATTGAGATAGATTTAGAGGTATGGTGATTTAATTCCTTTCTCAAGGTGGTTTGGGTTGAAGAAAATATTTTTGTTGTCATATGGTTGGAGGTATAAGGAATTATTGGATGTGCATTATTTTTCTTGAAATTGGGAGTAAATGTGCAAGGGTTATAGATCAGATTTGAGAGCAAGTTTGTGTATTTTTCATGATTGGTTTTGGGAGTAGATGAGAAATATTTGTGAGCAAATTTATGATTTGTTTATGACTGGATTTGGGAGTAGAGTAGTATTTGTGAGTAGATATATACAAGATTTGAGTAGAGTTGTGAGTAGGTTTTGGAGCATATTTGAGCAGGTTTTATGAGTAGGTTTTGAAACATATTGTTGAGCAAGGTGCAACAACAGTATTGTCATTGTTGTCAACACAATCAGATAGATCTATTGATGCAGTGGACAGGAAGTTCAAAAGCTATTCAGATGCAGAAGACAGGAGTTCAAAGGTTACTCATAGTATGTACAGTGATTTTCCAAGAAGACCGAAGTGGCCCATATGCAAAAGATCAAAGAAAAAGACAAGTAAGAAAAGTGTCACGATATCACGACATATACAGCAAGCAAGAAAAACTGTCACGATTTCGTGACATGTTGGAAGAGAGAAAAACAAGGAAAAATTGTCACGATTTCGTGACATGTTGGAAGAGAGAGAAAAAGCAGGAAAAATTGTCGCGATTTCATGACATGTTGGAAGAGAGAGAAAGGCAAGTGGAAAAATTGTCATGATTTCATGACATGTTGGAAGAGAAAGAGAAAGCAAGAAAAACTGTCACGATTTCGCGACATGTTGGAAGAGAAAAAGACAAGTTGAAAAACTGTCACGATTTCGTGACATGTTGGAAGAGAAGAAAAGTGGAAAAAGCGTGATTTCATGACATGTTGGAAGAGAAAGAGAAAGTAGGAAAAATTGTCACGATTTCGTGACATGTTGGAAGAGAAAAAGGCAAGTGGAAAAATTGTCACGATTTCATGACATGTTGGAAGAAAAAGAGAAAGCAGGAAGAAGTGTCACGATTTCATGACAAGTTCGAAGAAAGAGAACAAGTAAGAAAAGTGTCACGATTTCGTGACATGTCACATTTTCGTGACTCAAATAGGAGAGAGAAAGTATGTTGGAAAAGTGTCACGATTTCGTGACATGTCACATTTTCATGATAAAATAAAGAGAGGAAGTGTATGAAGCGAATGTCGTCGATTTTATGACAAAAACAGAGAAGAAGACTTCAAAGGAAAGTGTCATGATTTCATGACAAAAGTAGAGAAGAAGACTTCAAAGGTAGAAGTGTCATGATTTCATGACAAAAGCAAAGAAGTGAAGTACGAAAGCAAAAGTGTCATGATTTCATGACAAAAGTAGAGAAGAAGACTTCGAAGGTAGAAGTGTCATGATTTCATGACAAAAGCAGAAAGCAAGACTTCGAAAGCAGAAGTGTCACGATTTCATGACATGTCGCATTTTCATGACTCGAAAAGGACAGGAAGGTAGAGAAGCAAAAGTGTCACGATATCGCGACATGTCACATTTTCGTGACTCAAGAAGGGCAGGCAGGCAGAATAACAAAAGTGTCATGATATCGTGCAATGTCACATTTTCATGACAAAGGAATAGAGAAAGCGTACGGAGGTGAAAGTGTCACGATATCGTGACATGTTGTATTTTCATGGGCCAAAGCTAAGAGAAAGAGCAAGGAGAAAAAGTGTCGCGATATCACGACATGTTGCATTTTCGTGGTCCAAAGCAAGGAGAAAGAGAGAGAAAGAAAAAGTGTCACGATATCGCGACATGTATTTTTGTGGTTGAGTTGAAGTCGACGAAGACCGATGACAACCGACTAAATTTAGGGTTTACAGTTGTTGTGAAAGCCGACTAAGATTAGGGTTTACAATCGACTAAGATTAGGGTTTTCATCACAAAAATTCTGTTATAAAAGGAGGGTTGTTTGGAGATTTGAGAGTTGTTGAAGTGTGCGAAGTTCGGTCGTAGTGCGTAGAGAGCAAGTCGTATCGAAATATGCTAAGTGTAAAATTTGCAAAGAGAGTAGAGTGCACAAAAGGGAGAAGATGATCGTGAAGTTCGACTGTAGCGAAGCAGAGTGTGCGAAGTGATTGCGCAGAGAAAGTAGAGTGCATAGAGAAAGCAAAGGTATCTTACTATCAATCTTCTAGTTTCAGAATTGAAGTCCAAGTTGGTGCTTGGCATAAGGGGTTGGTGCTCCTTTCTGTTGGTGCAGATAAATCAGGGGTTGGTGCTCCTTCTAGTGGGTTCTGGTAAATTGTTTGTAAAGTTGTTTCTTTGCAAAGGCTGGATTTGGATGGTAGTCCAAGCAATCAATTTTTGAGGAGTAGCCACATTGGTGAACCTCGTTAAATCTTGTGTTGTGTGATGTTCTCTTGTGATACTTGCTTTATCTGGTTCTAAGGTTTCATTATTTCTATTTTAAGAGCTATGAATTTAAGTTTAAAGAGCTACACCGATTCACCCCCCTCTCAGTGTCATTGTAAGACTAACAATTGGTATCAGAGCTAAGTTCTTGTACAAGCCTAATCGGCTAGGGTGATCTTGGAAGTAACACAATGGCGAGGTGGTGAAGGCTTCTCATCAAACAAAGCACCATTGTTTGATGGATCTAATTACGCGTTCTGGAGAATCAGGATGCAGACATATCTCTGTGCTTTGGGTTTCGACATCTGGGATTCAGTAGTTAGTGGATACACAATACCCCTCACTCCTCCAAAAGAGGCTGACAAAAAGAAACTATTTGAAAATAACTCAAAAGCAAAAAATGCTCTCATGTGCGGATTAGCAGACAGTGAACTAGTAAAGATCATGAGCTGCAATACGACAAAAGAGATATGGGACAAACTGAGGAGTATTCATGAAGGAGACGATAAGATCAAGGAGGCCAAGTTACAGACACATCGAGCTCAGTTCGAAGCATTGAAAATGAATGACGATGAAAACATTGAGGCATATATGCTGAGAGTTAATGGAATCATTAATGCGATCAGAGGACTCGGTGAGGATATTGAAGACTCTGTCATCGTGAAAAAGGTACTAAGATCTCTTCCTCAAAGGTTTGATTCTAAAGTCTCAACGATAGAAGAAGCTAAAAATCTAAATTATTTTAGTATAGATGAGATGTATGGATCTTTGACTGCATATGAGATGAGGATAGGAAGATCTAAACCCACAGACAGAGAAGCGGCTTTTAAAGCCCTTAAAAATAAAAATGTAAAACAAGAGTCCGAGGAAGAAGAGACATCAGATGAAATGGAAGCAAACTTTGTTAGAAAACTGAAAAAGGGAAAAGGAAAATACAGAGGGAAGCTACCGTTTAAATGTTTCAACTGTGGAGGCGTTGGGCATTTTGCGACTAAGTGTCCACTTAAAGAGAAGAACAAAAATGATGAAGGATCGCACCAAGAAAGAAGTGATTGGAAGAAGAAAATGAATTTCAGAAAAGGCAACTTCAAGAAGAAAAGTTTCATCTCCAGGAATGCCAGTTCATCAGAAGACAACTCCGGTGAGGATTCTGAAGAGGAAACAGGTGAAGCTCTTTTCATGGCATTTGAAGAAGTAAAATCAGAAAAGGAAGAAGGAGTGAACTCTGAAGTATGTGGTGAAAACCCTGAGGTTGAGGTAGATCTAGAAGGTGAGTTGATCTCTGCACTTGAAGAGTGGAAGATAGAAAGGAAAAAGAATAAGAAAATTTCAAGAAAGCTTGAGGATGCAAATGAAATCATAACCAGTTTGAAAGTTCAGATAGAAGAATCCAAGAAAATCTTCGAAGATCTCGAAATACAAATAACCATGAAAATAGATTATTGCAGCAAGCTAGAAGAAGAGATTGTTGGTTTAAGAATGCAGCTAGAAGAGGTGAATAAGAAAATTAGTTGTTACCACAAACGTGAAGAAAGTTCTATGAAGCTGGATAAGATCATAAATGAACAAAGGCCTACAGGCATCAAATTTGGTCTGGGTTTCATCGAAGGAGAATCATCAAATGGATCAAAGACCAGAAATGTAAAATCCATGAAGAATGAAGATAAGAAACAGGTTGATCAAGGAAAAATGTCTCATGCAAAAGAAAGCAATAATGTGAGGCACGAAAGGAGAACTGACAATGATGGATTCACCAATGTCACACATCAAAGAAGAAGAAGACCTATGGCTCCTACGACAACATGGCAAAGACCATCACCCAGGTTCAATTATCCCTTTTCTGGTTTCTGTTTTAAATGCAATGGCTATGGACATAAAATCTCAGACTGCAAATATAATGTAAGACCAAGGAATTTCACAAGTAGAAATGTTTTTTCTCCTCTGATGAATTATACAGTAGAATGTTATAACTGTCATAATTTTGGGCACATTGCAAGAAACTGTAGAAGTACATTTGCATCAAATCAGTTTCAGGGAAGAAAATTTCAACCAAATAGGATGAGACAAAATAGAAAACTTCCCGAAAAACATGCACAAGCTACTGATAAGGGAAAGGCAAAACAAGAGCCCAAAACTACTATCAAAACGGAGTGGAAAGGAAAAGAGCGACTTAAGGAAGAAAAGGAATCCTTAATCGTACAAACAACATTTAAAGCACAGAATAAATATGTACCATGGATACTTGATAGTGGATGCTCCAGTCATATGACAGGTGACAAACAAAAATTTGAGAAGTTACAGAAATATGAAGGTGGTTCAAGAAAGTTTGGAAATAATGATGGAGCTAAGATAGTTGGCAAAGGTTCAGTTAAAATTAGTGACAGAAAAATTAAGTCGAAGAAGTCTTGTTTGTGGATGGTTTGAAACATAACTTGTTGAGCGTAAGTCAGATTTGTGATAAAGGTCATGAAGTAGTTTTTATGAAGCAGGGTTGTGAAGTCAGAAAAACAAATAGTGGAAAATTGATAGCAACTGGATCAAGGACATCTGGTAACCTGTACACGCTCTCAGAGACTTCAAAAGGAGCTTGTTTTATTGGACAGGAAGAAGAAAATTGGTTGTGGCACAAGAGACTCGGTCATATCAATTTTGATAATCTAGTAAAAATCAGCTCAAAAAGGGCAGTGAGAGATATTCCCACCATCAGCAAACCTGCAAACAACATTTGTGCTTCATGCCAAAAGGGGAAGCAAACTAGAGTCACATTCAAAACAAAAGAGTACTACACAAGCAAACCTTTGGAACTCATACACACTGATTTATGTGGACCCATGAGAACACAAAGCATAAATGGTGACAAATATTTTATGTTGTGCATTGATGACTATTCCAAAATGACATGGATATTTTTCTTGAAGCATAAATTAGAAGCTCTTGATATGTTCAAGATTTTCAAAAACCATGTTGAGAATGAAACAGGAAAGAGGATCAAATGTTTAAGATCAGATAGAGGAGGAGAATTCATTTGAGAGGAGTTTACAGAGTACTGTGAAAAATACGGTATTAGGAGACAGTTTTCAGCAGCCAGGACACCTCAGTAGAATGGAGTGGTAGAAAGAAAGAACAAGACAAGTGCAGGAAATGGCACGGACTATGTTGGCTGAAAGCAGAGTAGCAGATAGATTTTGGAAAGAAGCAGTCCATACTGCGGTGTATATCCAAAATAGGTACATGCTGAGAACACATGAAAGCAAAACTCCTTATGAGTTGTGGTTCGGTAAAAGGGCAACAACAAAATACCTCAAAATCTTTGGCAGCAAGTGCTACATCAAAAGAACTGAAGATAATCTTGGTAAGTTTGAAGATAGAGCGGATGAAGGTATTTTTGTTGGTTATTCATCAAAGAGCAAAGCCTACAAATGCTACAACAAGAGGCTAAAGAAAATTGTGGACAAGTGTCGATGTTAAATTTGATGAAGGTAGAGAACGAGTAATTAGCTATGAAATGAACTACCCAATTTATGAAGAGGTTATTGAAGGAGATGAGGAAAACGAAACCGAAAAGATACAAAAAATTGACTCAGATGATTTAAGTTGTGATTCAGAAGTGGAAGAAAATAAGAAATTCAAAACAGGAAGTTGGCAGAAAAATCATCCTAGAGAGCAAATAATTGGAGACCCCAAAGTTGGTGTTCAGACAAGAAGAAGAGTAGTAAGTAACTACTCTCTATTATCCAACATTGAGCCCAAAAATGTTGCAGACGCAAGCAAAGATGAAAGTTGGATGAAGGCAATAAATGAAGAATTAGATCAGATCGAGAAAAACAAAACTTGGGAGTTAGTACCTAGACCTGCAAATAAAAATATAATCGGGACTAAATGGATTTTTCGAAACAAATTGAATGAAGACGGATAGGTAGTCAGAAATAAAGCAAGATTGGTATGTAAGGGTTATGCACAAGTTGAAGGCATTGACTTTGAGGAAACTTTTGCACCAGTAGCTAGACTAGAGGCAATCAGAATGTTTCTGGCTTTAGCAGTCTACAAGAATTTCAAAGTTTATCAAATGGATGTGAAATCAGCGTTTTTGAATGGGAAACTTGAAGAAGAGGTTTATATTGAGCAACCAGATGGTTTCCAACTTGGTGATAATCCCAACTTTGTTTGCAAGTTGAAGAAAGCATTATATGGCTTAAAACAGGCACCCCGAGCATGGTATGCAAGGCTAGACAACTATCTCACCCAACAAAGGTTTAAGAAAGGTATGGTGGATAGTAATCTGTATGTCAAAACAGAAAATGGGCATCTTATTGTTCTTGTTGTATACGTAGATGATATCATATTTGGCTGAAGAAAAGATGAGTCATGTAAAGATTTAGCAAATAAGATGCAGAAAGAATTTGAAATGTCAATGATTGGTGAACTTTCGTATTTCCTCGGGTTGCAAGTTAATCAAAATAAGAAGGGCATATTTATTTCTCAAGTTAAATATGTGAAAGAGATGTTAAAAAAGTTCACAATGGAGGATTGTAAGCCAGTTAGCACTCCCATGACGACAGGTTGCAAGTTGAGCAAGGATGACAAATCTCCACCTGTTGATCAAACCATGTACAGATCTATGATTGGAAGCTTATCTGTATCTGACAGCTACCAGACCAGATATTTTGCAGGCAGTATGCATGGTAGCACGATTTCAGGCTAATCCCAAGGAGACTCATGTGACAGCAGTGAAAAGGATTCTTCGATACCTCAAGGGTACTATGGAATATGGGTTATGGTATCCAAAAGGTAAAGACTTCACCCTTATTTTGTATTCAGATGCAGATTGGGCAGGATGTGTCGATGATAGAAAGAGTACCAATGGAGGTGCATTCTATCTTGGAGACAGGTTGGTCGCATGGCACAGTAAGAAACAAGAGTCAGTTTCCTTATCGACAGTAGAGGCAGAATATATTGCAGCGACAACATGTTGTACGCAGGTATTATGGATGAAACAAACCTTGAAGGATCTTGGTATTAGCTTCAGTGAGCCAATATCAGTTAAGTGTGATAACACCAGTGCCATTAACATCTCCAAGAATCCGGTTATGCATTCACGCACAAAACACATTGCTATCAGGTATCATTTTTTGAAGGAGAAAGTTGCGGAAGGTGAGGTTAAGTTGGATTTTGTTCCAACTACAGAGCAAGTAGCAGATATCTTCACAAAACCATTGCCCAAGGAAGTTTTTGAGTACCTTCGCAATAAATTGGGAGTGGTCACACTTCCCAAGAATTGACTAGCTACAAGGGTCACATTCTCAGGGGGAGCATTTAAGTATTTGATCATCTTTATGCTCATGTTCATGATTTTTGCTAAGTGTGATAAATTGTGCCTGAGAATGTTGTGCATGGACTCAGGGGGAGTCTGTAGTAGCCCTTTGGTATTATTGTCAAAGGGGGAGAAGAGTTACAGGAAATTGCACATGTGTTGCCAACAATTCCAAAGGGGGAGATTGTTGAGCAAGGTGCAACAACAGTATTGTCATTGTTGTCAACACAATCAGATAGATCTGTTGATGCAGTGGATAGGAAGTTCAAAAGCTATTCAGATGCAGAAGACAGGAGTTCAAAGGTTACTCAAAGTATGTACAATGGATTTTCCAAGAAGACCGAAGTGGCCCATATGCAAAAGATCAAAGAAAAAGACAAGTAAGAAAAGTGTCGCGATATCGTGACATATACAACAGGCAAGAAAAACTGTCATGATTTCGCGACATGTTGGAAGAGAGAGAAAAAGTAGGAAAAATTGTCACGATTTCATGACATGTTGGAAGAGAGAAAAATCAGGAAAAACTGTCACGATTTCGTGACATGTTGGAAGAAGAAAAGGCAAGTGGAAAAACTGTCACGATTTCGTGACATGTTGGAAGAGAAAGAGAAAGCAGGAAAAACTGTCACGATTTCGTGACATGTTGGAAGAGAAAAAGACAAGTTGAAAAACTGTCATGATTTTGTGACATGTTGGAAGAGAAAAGCAGGAAAAACTGTCGTGATTTCGTGACATGTTGGAAGAGAAAGAGGAAGTAGGAAAAACTGTCACGATTTCGTGACATGTTGGAAGAGAAAAAGGCAAGTGGAAAAACTGTCACGATTTCACGACATGTTGGAAGAAAAAGAGAAAGCAGGAAGAAGTGTCACGATTTCACGACAAGTTCGAAGAAAGAGAACAAGTAAGAAAAGTGTCACGATTTCGTGACATGTCGCATTTTCATGACTAAAATAGGAGAGAGAAAGTATGTTGGAAAAGTGTCACGATTTCGTGACATGTCACATTTTCATGACAAAAGAAAGAGAGGAAGAGTATGGAAGCAGAAGTGTCATGATTTTGTGACAAAAGTAGAGAAGAAGACTTCGAAGCAGAAGTGTCATGATTTCATGACAAAAGCAGAGAAGAAGACTTCGAAGGCAGAAGTGTCACGATTTCATGACAAAAGCAAAGAAGTGAAGTACGAAAGCAAAAGTGTCATGATTTCATGACAAAAGCAGAGAAGAAGACTTCAAAGGTAGAAGTGTCATGATTTCATGACAAAAGCAGAAAGCAAGACTTCGAAAGCAGAAGCGTCATGATTTCGTGACATGTCGCATTTTTGTGACTCGAAAAGGACAGGAAGGCAGAGAAGCAAAAGTGTCATGATATCGCGACATGTCGCATTTTCGTGACTCAAGAAGGGCAGGCAGGCAGAATAACAAAAGTGTCGTGATATCGCGCAATGTCGCATTTTCGTGACAAAGGAATAGAGAAAGCGTACGGAGGCGAAAGTGTCACGATATCGTGACATGTTGTATTTTCGTGGGCCAAAGCTAAGAGAAAGAGCAAGGAGAAAAAGTGTCGCGATATCGCGACATGTTGCATTTTCGTGGTCCAAAGCAAGGAGAAAGAGAGAGAAAGAAAAAGTGTCGTGATATCGTGACATGTTGTATTTTTATGGTTGAGTTGAAGCCGATGAAGACCGATGACAACCGACTAAATTTAGGGTTTACAGTTGTTGTGAAAGTCGACTAAAATTAGGGTTTACAGCCGACTAAGATTAGGGTTTTCATCACAAAAATTCTGTTATAAAAGGAGGGTTGTTTGGAGATTTGAGAGTTGTTGAAGTGTGCGAAGTTCGGTCATAGTGCGCAGAGAGCAAGTCGTATCGAAAGATGCTAAGTGCAAAATTCGCAAAGAGAGCAGAGTGCACAAAAGGGAGAAGACGATCATGAAGTTCGACTGTAGCGAAGCAGAGTGTGCGAAGTGATTGCATAGAGAAAGCAGAGTGCACAGAGAAAGCAAAGGTATCTTACTATCAATCTTCTAGTTTCAGAATTGAAGTCCAAGTTGGTGCTTGGCATAAGGGGTTGGTGCTCCTTCCAGTTGGTGCTGGTAAATCAGGGTTGGTGCTCCTTTCTGTTGGTGCAGATAAATCAGGGGTTGGTGCTCCTTCCAGTGGGTGCTGGTAAATTGTTTGTAAAGTTGTTTCTTTGCAAAGGCTGGATTTGGATGGTAGTCCAAGCAGTCAATTTTTGAGGAGTAGCCACATTGGTGAACCTCGTTAAATCTTGTGTTGTGTGATGTTCTCTTGTGATACTTGCTTTATCTGGTTCTAAGGTTTCATTATTTCTATTTTAAGAGCTATGAATTTAAGTTTAAAGAGCTACACTGATTCACCCCCCCTCTCAGTGTCATTGTAAGACTAACAATGTTGAGTAGGTTTTATGAGCAGGTCTGGAGCAGTTTTGAGCAAAATTATAGAGCATATTTGAGAGAAGACTTGAGTAGATTTTGGACCAGATTTGAGAGTAGAGGGGACTGGTGTCTCCTATGGATTGGAGTCCATGAACCAATAGAGGATATTGGTGTATTATATGGATTGGTGTCTCCTGTGGATTGGTGTCCATGAAATTGAGAGGGTATTGGTGTCTCCTATGGATTGGTGTCCACAAACATTATAATAGGGGATTGGTGTCTCCTATGGGTTGGTGCCCACGAAATTTATTGAAGAAATATATAAGCAATATTTTTCCATGGTTTTCTCTTGAAAGGATGTTTCCACGTAAAAACTATGTCTCTCATGTGTGAATATTTGTTTCATTATTATATTAATATTGTTGTTATAATTTGGATTGAAAAGTAAATTTTTTTATCTTATACTGTTCACCCCCATCTTAGTATAAGATTGTGTTCTTAAATTAGTATCAAAGTAGGTTCCTTCGTGAAAGCCTAAACATCTTGAAGGAAGGTATTACAAGAACACACATGGCCATAGAAGAGAAAGAAGATGCTCCTATTGTCAAAGACCAAGAAGAAGAGAAATATTCAAAAAGTGAAGAAGTCATGGTTGACATTGAAGAAGAACTTGTTGTTGCTCTTAAAGAGTTGAAGAGGGTTAGAAATAAGAACTCAATATTGAAGGCTCAAGTACAAGAGGATGATAAGACAAAGGTAAATTTGACACAAGAGCTCATTGACCTAAAAGTTAAAATAGAAGAGGTAAGGCAAATTGAGGAAGGTATGGATAAACAGGTAAAGGTAAAATAACTAGAGTGTGAAAGACTAGAACATGAAGTTGTCATTCTAAGGAAGGAACTTGAAAATTTTAATGATAAGATATATTAGTTTAGAAAAAACTCAAAAAACTTGGATGATATTATCAAAGCACAAAGATCTCCATTTATGAAGACTAGAATTGGTTTTGAATAAGGTCAAGAGAAACAAAAGGGGGAGTCAAGCTCAAAATAAATAGAAGCATCAAATAAAGTAATTGAAGAAAAGACCAAGAACTATGCTGATATGTTGAAAAGTGGAAGCATCAATGAGGAAGAAAACAATACACCATCAAGAAACAAGGACCATCACAGAGAAAACAAAGATTCATCGTGGACTAAAGTCAATAATAGAAACAACAATGAAAGAACCATGCGACCATATCCTCCAAAGCAACCAAATAGGTTTTAATATTTCTTCCATGGTTATTGTTTTTCATGCAATCAATTTGGTTATAAAGCTTTAATTTGTAGGGTCCGTGCTAAGAATGATTATGGTTTCACCAATAGAATTTTCAATTCATATGCACCTCTCATGGATTTCAATATCATTTTTTACAAATGTGTTAATTTTGGTCACAAAGCTAAATGGTGTAGAACAATGTTTCCTGAACCTTCTAAATCAAGCAAGAAGGAGGAAGGTCAAACAGTTTGAAAGGAGATATCCTCAAAAGTTTAGAAAAATAAAAAGGAATAAGAAAAGCAAAATTCCATGTTGGTACAAACAACTCTTCATGTGAAAATGAAGGAAATCAGTGGTACACTGATAATGGTTGTTCAAGCCATATGACAGGTGAAAAAAGCAAATTTCTTTCTCTCAAGGAAATAAATGGAGGAACAGTGAAATTTGGTGATAATGTTTTTGCCAAAATCATTGGAAAAGGGACTTTGAGTTTGGATAATGGAAGATCAAGGATATAAAATGTGCTATATCTTGAAGGTTTAAAGCACAATATACTAAGTGTAAGTCAACTATATGATCAAGGGCACACACTCACATTTTACCCAAATAGATGTGAGATCAAGAAATACAAGACATGAAAGCTTATTGTAGATCCTAGTAGAACTACAAACAATCTCTACATGTTGAGTGAAATTAAGGGAGAAAAATAATTTTTATCACAAGAGGATGAGAGTTGGTTATGGCATAGAAGAATGGGTCACCTAAACTTTGAAAACATAGTAAAAATAATCAACAAATAGGCAGTCAAATATTTACCCAAAATAGCAAAACCCCCAAGCACGATTTGTGCACAATGCCAACATGGTAAACAAATTAGATCAAGTATTAATTCAAAAGAGTTTTCTTCATCCAAGGCTTTGGATCTATTTCACACCGATCTATGTGGGCCTAAAAGGACAGAGAGCTTACAAGGTGAGAATTACTTCATGTTATTTATTGATGATTTCTCTAGAATGACTTGGGTAACATTCTTAAAATAAAAATCAGAAGCATTTGAAAAGTTCAAGGCATTCAAGGCACTTGTAGAAAATGAAACAAGAAAAAATATCAAGTGTCTAAGATTAGATAGGGGAGGTAAATTCACTTCAAATGAATTTATAGAATTATGTGAACATGGAATCAAGATACAATACTCAGCAAAAAGAACTCCATAACATAATGGAGTAGTTGAAAGGAAAAATAGAATTTTTCAGGGTAGGGTCAGGGCTATGCTAAATGAGTTTAATATTTTTGATATTTTTTGGAGAGGGGTAGTTCATACAACTATTCATATCATCAATAGAGCTCAAATAAGAGTAAATCACAACAAAACCCCTTATGAGCTTTGGAAAGGATGACCAGCTACTGTGAAGTACTTAAATTTTTTTGGAAGTAAATGCTACATTAGATGAGAAGAGAAAAATTTGGGTAAGTTTGATTCCAAGTGTGATGAGGGTATCTTCCTTGGATACTCCACTAAGAGCAAAGCCTATAGATGCTACAATAAAATATCACATACAATTATGGAAAGTGCAAATGTAAGAGTTGATAAAGAAATAGATCCAAGAGGACCAACTTAAGAGATTGTATATCAAGAAGGAGAAAGTTGCAAAGAAGAAGGTGAAGAAACTGAAGAATATGAGACTATCTCAAGAAAGGCATCACCTAGGACACCATCCAGGTATGTGCAAAAGAACCATCCAAGAGAACTAATTATTGGGAGTCTAGATGAGAGATAGAAAATGAGGAAGATAACAGGAACATGTGAACATGTAAATTTTTCTTTTCTATCTAATGTTGAGCCCAATAATTTCAATGAAGCAAGTGAAGATAAATATTGGATTAAGGCAATGGAAGAAGAGTTGGACCAAATAGAGAAGAGTGAGACTTGGGAACTTGTTCCACATAAAAAAATATAAGAATTTAATTGGCACAAAATGGGTCTAGAGAAATAAGTTGATTGAAGGTGGTCAAGTTGTTATAAATAAAGCAAGACTTGTGTGCAAATTATATGCACAAGTTGAGGGGATTGAATTTGAAGAGACATTTTCTCCTGTTGCATGTCTTGAGGCCATAAGAATATTCTTGGCTTTCTCAAGTTTCAAAAACTTCAAAGTGTACCAAATGGATGTAAAATCAGTATTTCTTAATGGTTACTTAGAGGAAGAGGTCTACATTGAGCAACCAAATGGTTTCAGCCTAATAGATAAGCCAGACTATGTATGCAAGATAAAGAAGGATCTCTATGGACTAAAGCAAGCCCCTAGGGCCTAGTACTCAAGGTTGGATAAATATCTTAAATAATAGGGTTTCAAAAAATATGTAGCAGATAGCAATCTATCCATCAAAAATGAAGGAACTAACGTGTTGATTGTAGTGGTCTATGTGGATGATATCATTTTTGGAGGTAGTAATGACAAGATGTGTCAAATTTGCAAAGTGTATGCAACATGAATTTGAGATGTCAATTCTTGGTGAGTTGTCTTTCTTTCTTGTTTTGCAAATTTCACAATCAGATAAATGTATATTTCTCTCTCAGACCAAGTATGTAAAAGAAATGTTGAAAAATTAGGATAGAGGATTGAAATCTTGTGAGTACCCCTTGAAGAAAACGACGAAGCAGTTTGATCATATTGATTGACATACATATAAAGGTTACAATGCATGCAGTTATTAGTTGGTTTATCTAACCAACATGGTGGTTAATCAACCAACCTAGAGAGTTCCTATGAGCGCTACCATTTTTCCAATATGTAATACAATGACATATATGACATATATGCTAACATCCCCCCTTATTACATTATTAGAAAATTCCAATAGTATCTCAAAACTTTTCATATTTGATACGCCCAAGGGCTTTGGTAAAAATATCTGCAACTTGCGCATTAGTAGGAATGTATTGAAGTTGTATATGGTGCTTGGGAACTGCATCTCGAATGAAATGACATTTGGTATCAACATGTTTGGTACGTTCATGAAAAATTGGATTTTTGACAAGATTCAAAACACATTGATTATCGCAAAACAAATGAAGAGGAAGATTATTTGGGAGACCCATGTTTGTAAGAATGCGACTTAACCACATTATCTTGCAGACTGCTTCACTTGCTACATGATATTCTACTTCTATAGAAGATAAAGAAACCACTTGCTGCTTCTTACTGTGCCAGGAAACAAGTCCAGATCCAAGATGAAAAACATATCCAGAAGTGGATTTACGATCATCAAGGGATCCAGCATAATCCGAGTCCGGGTAACCTAGTAGGAAAAACTTATTCTTCTTTTTGTATTCCAGACCATAATTTGTACTGCTATGAACATAATGAAGAACTCTTTTTGCTACTCTCTAGTGACTCATCTTAGGCTCTTGCATGAATCTTGAAAGATATCCCACAAAAAAACTGAGATATAGCCTGGTATTTGTCAGATATAGGAGACTCCCAATCAACTGGCGATAGAGAGTACCATCTACCTGAGGTGATTCATCATATTGGGATAACTTAAGTCCTTGCTCCATTGGAGTTGCTTTTGACCTACAGTTAGTCATCCGATATTTTTCTACTAAAGTCTTGGCATATTTCTTTTGTGTTACTCTAACATGAAATCTTTGTTGAGTAACTTCTAAACCAAGACAATAGTGTAGAAGTCCTAGATCTGTCATTTCAAATGAGTGCTTCAAATAATTTTTTACTAAGTCAATCATTCTTTCCGAGCTTCCTGTTATGATCAGATCGTCTACATAAAGTACAAGGATCACTATATCAGAACCATTTTTCTTAATATAGAGATTTGCTTCAGAAGGACTTCTTTTGAATCCATGTTGCACAAGGTGACTGTCTATCTTGATATACCAAGCTCGAGGAGCTTGTTTGATCCCATACAAGGATTTGATCAACTTGCATACTTTTTGTTCTTGCACCTTGACTATGAATCCTTCTGGTTGAGTCATGTATACTTCTTCCTATAAGTCACCATTCAAGAAGGCACTTTTAACATCCATTTGATGCAACTTCCACCCAAACTGAGCTCCCATGGCACAAAGTACTCGAATGGTAGTCATTTTTGTAGTAGGGGAAAAAGTCTCTTCATAGTCTATACCTTATTTCTAAGCATAACCCTTTACAACAAGTCGGGCTTTATGCTTATCAAGAGATCCATCTGTCTTATACTTCACTTTGAACACCCATTTGCAACCTATGGGTTTCTTTCCTGTTGGCAGATCGACTAACTTCCAAGTTTTATTTTTTATGAGAGAATTATGTTATACATCCATGGCCTTTTTCCATTGTGGTTTATGAAGTGCAGATTGAACTGTTGTGGGTTAATTTTCATTCAATGTAGATATATAAATATTTTCGTCATCCTCATCTTCTTCTCTAGCATTTTCTGTACCCACTGACAAATCATCAAAGTGTTGACAAAGTTCGTCAACCTCTGAAGTAGATTCCTCTGCTCTCATTTGCTGAGTCATACTGCAAGTACATGGTCTATCTAGAGATAGATCTGGAAGAGAGTTCAACTTAGCGTCTCTCAAAGTGCTAGTGTACCATTTTTGGAACTTTTTGTTGTTGTTGTGGAAGTTGATCCTCCTTCTTAGGTTATTCTTCATCTAGATATACAGATGTGGATGTGTCTTTTGATGTGAAAGATTCATCAAATATAACATCTCTACTCACATGTGTCTTCTTGGTCTTAGTATCAATCAATAGATACCCTTTTGAATACTCATCATAGCCAAGAAAGATACACTGCAGGGTTTTCTCATCCAATTTCATCCTTTTCTATTTTGGAATGTGCATGAATGCTTTACATCCAAACACCCTTAGATGAGAAATGGAAGGTTTCTTACCACTCCAAGCTTCTTGTGGTGTTTTCCCTTGTAGAGATTTAGTGGATGCTCTATTTAGGAGGTATAATGTTGTGTTTACTGCTTTTGCCCAATAATGATCCTCAAGATGTGCTCCCTTTAGCATACATCGAACCATTTCCATAATGGAACGATTTATCCTTTCTACAACTCCATTTTGTTGAGGTGTATAGGTTGTAGTCAGTTGTATTTTGATCCCATGCTTCTTAAGAAACTTTGAAAACTCTTCAGAGGTGTATTCCCCCCCCGATCTGAGTGGAGAGTTTTTATCATACAACTTGACTCTTTCTCGACAAGTCTCTTGAACTGTTGAAAGTAGAGGAATGCTTCTAATTTCAACTGAAGAAAGAAAACCCACATCTTTCATGAGTAATCATCAACAAATAGTTGAAAATACTTCTTCCCACCATAGCTGGATGGCATAGGACCACACATATCGGTATGTACCAGCTCTAAAGGTTGTGTAGCTCGAGAGGAGCTTGCTTCAAAAGGTACTCTGTGTTGCTTCCCTTCTAAGCAATCCAAGAAAATTGGTAAGATAGACGAGAGTGGGGGTAGACCGATCACCATCCCATATTTGTATAATTCAAGCAAATATCTAGAACTGAGGTGCCCATAACGTCTATGCCAGAGAGAGGTGGCCTCTTTTGTAGTTGTAGCCAGAGCAACATGAGGAGTTGAAAGGGCATCGAGAATGAACAAACCATGTTTGTAGGATTCGGTTGCAATATGTTTACCATAGTGGGTGATAAAACATCTCTTCTTGCCTTTGATAACTCGAAATATGACAGCCATATTTCTATCCAAAATTTGTGTGACTGAAAGTAGATTATTGGCTAAACCTGGAACATAGAGTACTTTCTCAATTTTACAATCACCATCAAGAAGAGACACAGAAATATCCCCTTCTCCCTTTACTTGATAGACTTGATTGTCAGCAATGGTGACTGGCTTACCCTCTTTCTCCACAAAAGTATTAAACCATGATTTATCTCCAGTCATGTGTTTGTTGTCTCCTAAATTAATATACCATACAACATCGATATGGGAAGATGAAGTATGGTTCATGAGCACCTTGTGTGCTCTTTCAGAGTCAGAATGTGAATCAGACCCAGGAGAATCGAAGTCTGAATTGGAGTCAGCATAAGCAACATGGCCTTTAGATTGCTTATGTTTGTTGTATTTCTGTTTGTTTTTGCCTTTCTTCTGAGGACCTCTATCATTTTGTTGCTTGTTTTTGAACCAACACTTGTTGGTGTCATGGTTATTCATATCACAAATCTTGCAATATTTTGTATCCTTCTGTTGATTTTGCTTCCATTTGCCTTTGGAAGAAGGACCTCCTTTTTAAAACTGTCCTTGTTTTCTACCACTTTTTTGTGTGGAAAGAACATTATCTGGTACATCATCTTTCTGTATCTGAGTTGCCTCCTCAGTCTGAAGCAAATTTACCAGCTCCACAAATGATACTTGTCTACCAAAAACATTGAGAGAAGTGATCAACATCTTGTAGGAATTTGGTAATGCTCTCAATATAATAGAGTTCAAGACATCATCATCCACAGGTTTTCCCATAACATTCAATTTGGCTTTCAAGTCAGCCACTCGGCAAAGGAATATATCAACTCTTTCCCCAAAATTCATACTGAGATTATGTAGTTGAGTTTGAATATGAAGAATATTGTATTGATTCTTTCCTTCATATACTGTGATCAAGGCATCCCAAGCTATCTTACTAGTTTTTGCATCATAAATATGAGGCTGCATCTCATCTGTAGTACCAAGCAAGATAAACACAAGGCTCTGCAGTGCCAGTCACTACATCCCATAGATCTTCCAACTAAAGAATAGCTTTCATCTTTGTCTTCCATGGAACAAAATTAGGACCTTTCAACAATTGTGAATCTGAAAGATACTTATGAATTGTGGCCATTATGAAGGTTCCTTATATCATCGATTGGTCTCCCTTTCTTTATACCTGCCAGATATTTATATCATAACCATTCAATATATACCTGCCCTTACGTGAGAGAGACTATAGGTATATAGGAACAGTATACTACTCAATATGTACCTACCCTTACGTGAGGGAGACTATAAGTACATATGAGAAGCACAATATATCGAACATAGGTGATACTGAAAGGACATCGTGTTGTTAATGACACCTACCATAGAAAATTTTATTCCTCATGCGTGGGGCGTAACTTCCCCTAAACACTTTGGAAAAAACTTTTGTCATGATTTACGTCTAACAACAATCACGATGTGGGTATGAAATGGGATAAAAAAAATTGGTTTGCCTTATTTCTCCCCGATGATTAATAGAGAACAAGCTCAAACATCGTTGTTGCAGCTATATTAGGCGGCGAATACAGTAGTCCAAAGCACGACAGAATTACCTGTAAGTGTGGACCAGAGGTATCTCAAATACCAAACTCTGCTATGCAATAAATTGCACAAATAGGGTATAAATTTGAGGTCTTATATTTTTTTTTAATTTATGATTGTTAATGCAAGAAAAAAAAGATATTTAAATGCAAAAGAAACAATCACAAATTCCCACAAATTTAAACACCTATTACAAATTTAGCAATTATTTTTCCAAATGATTGGTTTTCCCCCCTTTATCTTACAATTTTACAAATGAAACATGTGAAGACCTGAGATCTCTCCCCCGTCAATTTGCAAAATAGAAAATGAGTGGAAAAAAAATGGTACCTGAACACCCAAATTTTTTTTGGAGCCGTCAAGGCATCATTTTGACTGCACAGGCATCAAAAAACCACGTATGGGCGTCAATCGGGCATTTCGGGTGTCAAATAAGTGACCCGTCGTCAAAAACAAGCGATCCACCATCAAAAAACTGTAGGGCATCAAAAAAATGCACCCATCATCAAAAGTTGCAACCGCCATCACAGCGCACAAAGAGGGAATGGAAACCATGACCTACCGCCAAAAAACCACCGCACTTACCATGGGAGCCAAAGGGCCCGATGTGAACAAGGAGGAACTAGGCCAGTGTTAACAGCATCGAGGCCGGAGAAGAGGGAAAAAAAATAATCCCACATGGCCTGTGCTACCACTGTGGGGATCTTTAAAGGGGTAGAAAGCAACTATAGCTTTCGGTTGCCTTCGGGCAACCACCCCGCCCTTTTGCCTCCGTAACCATGCACCATCGACCCACGTGCCTGATCCGCCCTGTCTGTGCCTCACGTGTCCTCTATTTGCATTGCATGCCTCTATCTATTTGTGTGCCTCTGTGTGTCGTCATCTGTCTGCGTTCGTCAGCCTCTATGTGCCTCACATGTCCTATTGGTGGGGTTAGTCTGTCCTTTGTCTGCATTCGTCAGTCTTCCGTCTGTCAGGGTCCTCCAGTCTCGTTGGCTGGTAGTCTTGTCTACGTTCGGTCAATATCTTGTCCATCAAGGTCCTCCAGTCTTGTTGGCTGGTAGTCTTGTCTACGTCTGGCTCGCATTCATCAGGATCCGTAGTCTGTCTGCATCCGTAGCTCTAATGCCATGAAGAAAACAATGAAGCAGTTTGATCATATTGATTGATATCCATATAAAGGTTACAATGCATGTAGTTATTAGTTGGTTTATCTAACCAACCTGGTGGTTAATCAACCAACCTAGAGAGCATCTACGAGCGCTACCATTTTGCCAAGATGTAATACAATGACATATATGACATATATGCTAACACCCCCATGATTACAGGATATAAATTTTGTAACGACGATGAATCTCATGAGATAAATCAAACATTGTATAGATAAATTATTGGAAGTTTACTGTATGTCATAGCTACAAGGCTAGATATAATGCAGGCAGTCAGATTGGTGGTAATATTTCTAGCTGCACCAAAAGAAACACATGTACAGGTAGTAAAAAGGATCTTTAGGTATTTGAAAGGAACTATGGAGTTTAGACTATGGTATCCTAGATGCAATAATTTCACTCTCACTACATATAGAGATGTGGATTGGGCAGACATTATTGATGATAGAAAAACAAAAGTGGAGGAGCATTTTTTCTTGGATATTGTTTGGTCTCTTGTCTAAGTAAGAAACAAGCATCAATATCCTTATCTACTACAAAGGTAGAGTATATTGCAGTAGTTACCTATTGGGCACAGGTTTTATGGATGAAATAAACTTTAAGTGATTTAAAAATTAAGCATGAGCATCCGATCTCCATACTTTGTGATAATACAAGTGCCATCAATTTTTCAAAGAATTCGGTGATGCATTCAAGGACCAAGCATATTTCAATGAAATATAATTTTTGAAAGAGCAAGTGGTTGATCATCAAGTTAAGTTGGAATATGTTGCTACAAAGGAACATATTGCTGACATCTTTACCAAACCACTACCAAAGGAGAATTTCAAGTATCTTAGAAGTAATTTGGGAGTAGTTTTACTCCCATCTAAAAATTGAACACCTCAAAAAGGAGGTGATAAGGGGGTTGTGTTTAGTGTCTTATCTTACAATACCAAAGGAGCCCTTTTCCATTGATGTCAAAGGATGAGAGTTTTTAGTAAGGGGGAGCAGCTTATCAGGGGGAGTAGACAGTGAATCCAGTCCAAGTAAAAGAATTTTTTTTCTAGGGTTGCCATCAATGACAAAGGGGAAGATTGTTAGAAATATTGATTTGTCATTGATGTCAAATGTGCATGGTATTCAAGGTAGAAATATTCTTCAAGGGTGAGAATTTTATAAGGTTGGACAATATATCAATGGTGTCAAAAATGGACTTGGTGGATAGCAAACAATGGACAATTATGCAAGGCAAGGTATATCTCAAAGCAAGGCAAATATTTTTGAGTAAAGGATTATAATATTTAAATATCAAATTTAAATATTATAAAGAGATGGAAAAAGGCTTGGGATAAAAATATTTTAAATAAGGACAAAGGTTTAAAGGTTAAATATTATAATATTTAAATCATTAGATTTAAAATATTATAATATAAAGTGGTTTTATAAAAAAATGTGTCGACATCTTTGAAAAGCAAATATAAAGTCAAAAAATAAATTTACAAGCCAACCTCCTAAGGTGAAAATAAAAGCATATAAATATAAGTTTTAAATTATCTTTGCATAAGGTATGCATTCGAAGCACATCGATCGAGCGGAGTGGTGGTGAGCAGAAGACAAAGGAGGAGAAGAACGAAACTTTGGCAACAACAAAAGACAATATTAAATGCAATATCATGCCTATTTGGTTCCAACGGTTGGAGTAGCCCAATTGGATGGCTAGACAACATTAAGGTATTGTTGTGCTAGAGGTTTTAGGATTGAAATCTATCGATGGTAGTTTTGCTTGGAAGACATCGTGGTGATTTTTTTTGAGTGGAAGCACATCGCAGGTTTACATAAAGTGAGATCATTTTTGTGTTACCCACTGGGCTAGCCCAGCTGGTCGAGGAGACATTGGTAAGGTGCTACACTTTGGAAGGTCTAGGGTTCAAATCCCCTCTGCAATTGTTAAGGTTTTTGGTGCAAGGTAAGGGAAAATATTTTTGTTTTAATTTAAGTAGGAGATATAAGGTGCTACATTGATTATTATAAAAGTTGAATTTTGTATGTTATAAGTTGGAGATATAAGGTGTAATTTTGATTGTTATAAAAATTGTATTTTGTATGTTATAAGTTGGAGATATAAGGTGTAACTTTGGTTATTATAAAAATTGTATTCTGCATGCTATAAGTTGGAGATATAAGGTGTAACTTTGGTATTTCAATTTTGTATTTTGCATATTATAAAAGAAGGAATAAGAGGTCACTTTGATATTGTTAAAGCTTTATTGTTTATATTTTTGATAAGGATTTTTTAGTGGATGATTTGATTTTTTTCAAGAAAAGAAAAAGGAGAATTTCTAACCACCCCCCTTTTAGTATAATATTGTGTTCTTCACCATAAACCACCTCAAACTCCACATCCTTCATCACATGCCTTGAAATTTTCTTAGCATAAGCTAAATGAGCAGTTAAGTCCAAAATTTTTGCAAGGTTTTGATAAGTGTTAAAATACTTTGCTCAATTCTGCTGATATTCTCAAATCCATGAGGAATTTTTCTCTTAGAATGAAAGATCCATAGGTTATCCATTATTCTTTGATAAATGTGCAAAAATGATAAGCACAAAGAGGGATATGAACCCACTCAAATCACAAATTCACTAGAGAAAATTTATAAGAGGCCAATATTTCATTTTTGAAGCATGGTTGTCAGCTTCCTTTGTTAGCGATGCAAAAAATTGAAAGTCATTGGAGGAAGAAGTGCAGAGGTTAGAGAATCAAATCTGCCAAAAAATGTGATTTTGTGGGAGAACTTGTAAAAAAAGGCTAAACCATAAGATGGAGTGTGATTGATCTTTCTCATTTGTTAGCATAGCGACTGAGAGGCACAAGCATGAATCTACTAAATTCAGCGATCGAAAGGTATAAGCTAGAATCCACTAATTTTGGAAAATCCATGGCTAGAAGGAGCAAAAGGGTCCAAAATGGAAAATAGCAAGTGACTGACCATTTATCCTAAGTAATGGCACAAATGAGAAAATTCTCTAAGAAACATAGAAGAGGAACGATAATAGGTCAACTTAAGAAATAAATAGAGGATCAAATCCATTGATAAGTGTACTTTTAGGGAATCTATTGAACTTAAAATGATATCAAGTAATTCTAATGGTTGTGAGTTAAACATGTGATGCAAGAAGATTTTCAAATCTATTGTTTTCTTCATTTCCACAGCTCTAAAAGGTGAAGAAGTAGAGCGATTTCTAGAAACATAAAGGCAGAGAATGGCCATGAGTCAGATAATAATAACCACCCATGCTCAGATCAATGACTAGGGTAAAATATCCTATGATTTCAAACTCTAAAGGAAATTTTGTGTGGTTGCATCTTACAATAAACAAAAGAGGTCGATTCAGATGCCATGGAAGCCCAAAATGCTAAGTTATAGCCCAGAAGTTTCTAGAAGCTTTGGCTAAACAAAATTAGTTGTAGATCTGTGGCCATGAACTCATATCAAGAACAAAGGATGATAAAGGTGAATCTTGAATGGAATCTATTATAACTATCCAAGAAAGATGCGGCTAGATGCCACCATTAATGACAATTTGTAAGAATATCAAGAAATTAAAAATTCCCTATAATGCTCAAAATGAAAATCATTGTAAAAATTATAAATAGAGGTTGAACCCTCATTTCAAAGGGTCGACTCTAAAGTATTTTCTTATGCTACTATTGTACATTTTCTACAAATTAATGAAAGGAGAATTGCTTGGGATGTTTGCCTTAGACTTATGTCTACATTGCTTACTGATTATAATTTTTGGAGTCATTTATACTAGTACTACTATGGTTAGTTTATTCTATTAATTTGAATTGCTAACTTAGAATAAATTGGGATACTTCATATTTGTATGTATGCTTATGGGAATTCTATTTCTATTTGTTAGAGTGTTGATATTATTCTGTTAACTTAGACAATTAGTGCTCTTGATGTTTGAAATGATTCTTTAAGTATGTCATAGCTTTTGATGTTAAGGATTGTCAAGTCTCAAATGATGTAAGCCCCAAGCCTTGTTGCTAATAAGTTAAACTATGAGAATATTCTTTGTGGATGCCTATATTGTTAGCTTCATCCATCCATTTTTAATCCATTAATTTCTTAACCCTTTTGGATAAATCCTTAAACCTTCATTACTTTTGAGCTAAAAGAGTCAACCTCTATTAAGTTGACAAAGTATACCAACCTACTTTGGAGGTTGAATCAAAGCAATTTGATTCTTCCAATGTTTTGTATGGGCTATGACTAGTGGGTGGTCATCTTCAAGATCCTTTTAATAATAGTCATATTTCAAGGTTTAGCCTTGATTAAAAACCAACACCCATCAATTTTTTGGTACGTCTAGTGGGACCCGAAGGTCCCATATTTTAGATTAATTAGAGATCAGTGATGCTCTAGTTCATCTATGTTTTGTTTTATCACCTGGAAACTCCATTGAAATTTGGACCTAAATCCTATGATCAATTACCTTTAAAGTTATGAAATATCTAATTCTATAAGAAACATATACCCACCATGCAGGCAACAATTTTTGGCACACCTGGTGGGACGTATTCAAGATGTATTCACTTTCCAATTAAATATAGTTGTCTTTTACCTAAAGGAATCAAGATTTAGTGAATTTTCTTGACCTCATTAGGCGAAGAAAGTAAATTCACTTGGAAACTCTATAAACAAATAAATTCATATACCTCTCTTATTCATGAGTATCACCATAAGACTATCTAATTTATGTTATTTTGATGGCTTTACTGGCCTTATGGTATGAATCTAGAATTTGAAAAGGCTACACACCCTAGGTTTTTCATGACCATAGGTTAGGCTTAATGGCTCATCAAAACTATCCTCCATGGTATGACTCTAGCCCTCTCAATATCTCAACTCTCCATAAAATTCCTAGGATTTCCTTGAAAATCCTACTTACTTATTAAGGGAAAGAAAATATTGCTTAAGAACATTATCGAGATATAGCTTCATTGTTGTCATTATATAATATTATATTCAAAGATGCCATGGTGAGATTATTGGTTCTATATTTCAAAGGCAAGGTACTGATTTGGTACAAATACTTGGAGGATAAGAGCATTGTGACTTGGGAATATCTAGCTAAAGCCTTTATTAATGACTTTGATGATCCTGGAGATCCCTTTTTCCTGCTCATTCAATTTTATTTCATAAAAAAATCTTCCTAGGAGAGTCCTCCTAAGTTCAATATCCATTTTAAAATAATGTGGAGAAGAGTCCCCCAATAATACCAACCCTACCACCCTAAGCATATCTTTACTACATTCATGCACTCCATTTTGATTTAAGTCTCCTTATTCAACAGTCTAAAGAAAAGAGGTTCCCTCATGTCTTACAAGAAGCTATCCAAACTGAAAATATTTTTTTTTTACATTGGGTAAATTCCCTCTTAGAGAAATCAATCCTTCATTTGATCCTACTTTTAGCTCATCTTATAGTGAACCCCTAGAGGAAGTGAAATCGTGGTTGTGGTAGAAAATTAGAAACAATGTTTCCTATGATTATCAGACCAATTATGCTCATAGAAATCAGGAACCGAGAATGATGATGTAGTACACTGATTGGAAAGTTGAAAGGGAAGAACCACATTTTTTGAACACTAAAATAGAGGGATCCTATAGTATAGAGTTTCAGTGCCAACAACCCCATCACAATTATGGGTTGTAGCTTATTGAAAGTAGTAGTAGTAAAAGGAAAGAAGAAGAGAAATATTTTGAATTCCAAAAAGGGGAAAGTGTTGAAACATCAATGGTGCCTTCTCCCTTATCACTTAATTTTGTTTATTCAAGTGGCATAAGGGAATTTATCCCAATGGTAAATTATTAGGTGGGAAACTTGAGCAATTATTCTCCAAATTTTTAAGTCCAAGTGGAAGGCAAGGAAAGTAATATGTCGATGCAAGGATAGGTTACACCATTGGAGATCCTAAACCAAATAAGGTTTGAATCCTGTAGAAGTTTTTATTTCTCGGCTCTGACTCAAGAAGAAAGAAAAGAAAAAGTGGTCCAATTCCAAAGCTTGTTCATAAGTTCTTCCCAACTTAGTCAAGATATGAGGGAAGACTTGATGGTACTTGCAAAATTTTATTTGGTCAATATCTCTTTGGGAAACCTAGATGAAGAGGAAGTCTCAACTCCAATAAGTAGAGCCTTAAGTTGTAGGAAAATATATTTTAGCTCGTGTTATTTGCCCATATTTTTGGAAAAGGGGATATTACATATTTGTGTAGTTGATCCAAGATCCAAAAGGATGATCATGCCTCTGAAGATCTATGAGGATCTAGATTTGACTATGAATCAAATAGAACCTGAATGGTTGTAAATAAAGGGGTTTACTATAAACATTTTGGGTATTTTAAGGTGCTTCATGATGATGTTGTACGGGCATCCTAATTTAGTGGTGATCCATGATATAGTAGTAGTTGACATTCCTTCATTATTTGGTATAAGTATTTCTAAGGCCACCCTCAATCACTCAGGAATATATTTGGAATAAGAAAAAAATTAGATTAAAATATTTGGTGAAAAGAATATGTTCAAATTTTTTGGCCAAGTCCCTCATCCTTTCATAATTGAAAATTACGACCAACGTCAAGTTAGTTCATGGCAAGGTATCAATGATGGTATTGAGGCAGATATGGATATCTCCCCATAAAAATATTCCTCTCAAGAACATTTTCTTAATGAAGAGACACAAGGGGAAATCACAGTTAATTTGTCCTTTTACCCATAATCTTGGGAACCCATCCTTTGAATTTTGTTTAGCCAAAAAAAGGAAAAAGCTGGAATGTCACTCCTATACAAGTATGAGTATATTAAAAAATATTCAAAAACCTTGATAATATACTATTAGGAGCTTGAAAACGTTGTGGAGATTGCAATATTATAATTATACTGGTACACCCAAGGAGGGGAAAAGAATAAAAGCATTTTCATGGAAGGGTATAAAGAATGTGTGAACTATTAAAAATTAGGGAAAAGCTTAAATTTGGTACACTATGGTTGAAACATTGCAGATTCATTGGATAATTCCACAAGATGAGTCCCAAATCCAGGTGTGGGCGTTCATGTCAGATTTTTGTGTGCATAGTCAGTAAGTAAATAAAATGCTTAAAATTTTGAGAAGTGGAAAACAAGTAGAATCTGAAGAACAAGATCAAGAAAACCTTGATGATAGAGTAAATATTGAAGATGATAAACTCATAGAACAAGGTGAGGATGATAATGGAGGAGAAGAAGAAGGAGATCCTAATAAACCTTTTGTAGATTCTAAAGGTCATGTTAGCTTTAAATCTATTCAACAATTCATGGATTTCATGAAAGAACATATAGATGAACTTCATCATGTAATAAATATAGAACATCTACTCCCATTGAGAGATTATTCAATGGAGGCCGCTATAGAATCTGATTTCCAATTAAATGCAAATCCAATGACATACATAGGTAACACAAACCATAATCAAGCTAGTCCATCTAATCAAAATATAGATTTGAACAATAAAAAATCAGTAACACAACAAAATTCCAAACCAAAATAAAATTCTTCTTTTACTCAAGCTCCTAATAAAAAAATAGCTACATCACAAAGAGCTAAAAAAATTCAAAATGCCAATAATTATCAACAAAAGGTTCAACAAAACACAATCCCTTATAAACTTCACAACACTATTCCCACAAACACTTTACACAACAGTATTTCAACTAGAAATCCCTATGTGACCACACAACCTTATTATCAGAGACACAACAACATGGTGCAAAAAAATAAATTTAGTGGACAACCATAGGGCCTTGAAGATATGGTTAAATAATTGGCTTCATGACTAGTTCAAATGGATCCCTTTCATCCCTCATACAGTTATAGAGATATGTGTAGTCAACCCTTGGATCCTATTGTGGTTGCTCAACCATACCCAAAATATTTACCTATGCCTATTCTCCCGATATATAGAGGAACCGAAGATCCTATTGAGCATCTTCACATGTTTAGGATAGCATTTCATGATATTTATTATGATGACTTGTTGCTATTAAAAATATTTCCTAAAAGTCTCGGAGGCATGGCCCTAGAATGGTATTATCAACTACCAACAAATTATTTGAGGAATTTTGAAGAAACAATAAAAATGTTTGTTCACCAATTTAGTGCATACATAGAAAGACATGTCACCATTAAGGATTTATACAACTTGAAACAAGGGAAATATGAGAGATTTGCTGAATTCCTAGCCAAATGGAGGAAATTTCTAGGAAAATTACATTTCGCTTTACCTCATCGAGAAATGTTGGAAATATTCATTGGCAATTTACAAGAACAATTATCTTATGAGATTGATAGAGCTACAATAACCTCTTTTGATCAAGATATATAATTAGCAAGAAGGGTAGAATATGCCCTTATCAGAAGAGGACAATTTAAGAAAAAGGATGAGGATAAAACTTCTAAAAACCAATACAAGAACAAACAAGTAGTAGGTGATGGAGTTACTGATAGTAGAAATACCTCAAACATTAATACTACAAAATCTATGAAGAATTTTTTGTTGAAAATTCCTGATAAACCTCTAAGATAATTTACAAATTTAAATCAACCCTTAACCATGATTTTGCCACAATTATTAGAACAAGGTTTAATATGGTTGCTAGAGATACGACAATTAGATACCACTGCAGCTGGATATAGGGCTGGTCTACATTTTAATTTTCATCAAGTGGATGGACATTCAACTAATTCTTGTAAGCGATAGAAACATATGATACAAGATTTGATTGATAAATGTAAAATGGAAGTACAACAATTTCCTACAAACAATAATACTCAAAATAACACCCAAAAACATTCGACTCAAAATGCAAATCAAAACCTAGATATTTTTCAACATCGTTTACCCAAACATGGTAAAGAGGTTGTAAATTAGTTATAACATCATAATGTTCCTCCTCCAACTCGATATGTGGGAACCATTACTAAATTTTTGCCACAACAAGATTTGCAAACCTCCTATGTATCTACCCTATTTGTAGTTACAACTAGATAAATTTAATATTTTCAATCTTCATCTTCAGAAGATACCATAAGTGATATAGAAAACACAGAAAGTGAGATAGAAAGTGAAATAGACATCACCTCAAATAATTCAAATGTTTTTGAAGATAATTCAGATCGAATTCTTCCCATCACAGATTTATTAGTTCTAGAAGAACCATTCCCTAGGAGACCACTCGACCCTCATCTCAAAAAATTCTTACAAATGAACAAGAAAGAGATGCTAGACCCCATTTTGGTTATTTGTGAAACAATAATGTTGTGGGTACTATTGGAGACATCACTAGACAACAAGCCCAAAATCAAAATTCTCAATCACAAACTCAAACTCAAAATGAGAAATCAACTTCATTTGTGTTAAAAGCACCTACAAAAGGAAATAATATATCAAATACACAACAAAAATATCCTTATGAAATTAATGAACAATTGGCAAATATTACAGTTAGAATTTATCTTTTGGATATTTTGATAACTTCATCTATCCATAGAGAGGAATTAATGAATACCTTAAGCAAAATGATGGTATCTCAAAATATAGAACTTGATGTTGTGGTAAATACTGTGATTTCTAAAGGAATAAATTATATAGATTTTTAAGATAAGGATATTCCTCCTCAAAGAATGTATAGAAATAATCCTCTATACTTCACATCATTAATTGGGGATGTAGGTGTCAAAGGATTTTTAATTGATAATGAATCATCATTAAAAATATACACATATGACTTTTTTCAAAGATTTGGATTTAGAAATGAAGATTTAAAAAGAACTAAAATTATTATCAAAGCATTTAATGATGAAACTCAAGAAACCTGTGGAGTATTATAAATTCTATTTCAAGTTGGTCCAAGGATATTAGATGCGATCATATTTATTGTACACTAATTGACATCATCCAACATTCTTCTAGATCGACCTTGGATCAATGCAATGAGAGCAATACCCTCTACATTACATCAATGTGTTAAGTTTACGTTTAAAAACCAACTAGTTACTATCCATGGTGATACTAAACCACTTGACATGTGTGCTATGGCAGAACCAATAGGAGTCCCATTTTGTCCTGTTGTCTACAACACACCCTAGTCCACATTCATCATCTAAACCTACACCATATATCTACAACTAAATAATATAGTTCCTCTACTTCATATCCTACTTTGGATGAAGTATTATCGGATTTATCTTCAATACTCACAACTTCATAACATAATAATTTTGCCACTCAAGATTCCCTGGTGTTATCTCAATTATCACCATCTACCCAAATTATGGGCTTGCCACAAAATTTGGGAAGTATCTATCATGTTGGGAGTTGTGCCTTTGTCTACCCAGGGTATGATTATGGTAAAATTAATATTGTGAGTATCACAATTGATCAAAATGATTTTGCTAAATGTTACTTTTATAATGGATATATAAAATCAAAACAAATGATGTGTAACATGGGTTATAGAGGTAAAGGTTTAGGACCTCTTGAAAATGGAATACAAGAACCTTTAGAATTTGAGGAATGGCCTGCTCGATGTGGTATTAGTTTTTTTTTTTTTTGTGTGGAAAACATCCCAAAATAGATGCCACTTTCGGGTAAGACCCAAGGAGGCAGGGGTATCCCAATGTGGTATTAGTTGCATTCCTACAAAAACCCAACCATTCCCATTTGAGGATGATGATCAACTTGTAACATATCAAGAATATTTAGCACATCAAGAATTTTTTAAACCAAGTAGAAGGATATTGTAGCACCCTAAAATTGGCACGGTTAAAACCTTAGTAAAAGATAAAAGATAAAAATTTGAATTTTAACCCCAAAATCGCTCCAAAACCGCCTGCTACCCGTTTCCTCATTTTCCGTGCCATTTTTAGGATTTGTTTTGACCGTTGGACGATATCGTCGTAGATTAGATGAGATCGTCCCAGATCTGACGAAATCATCATGGACAGAACGTCCAGACGATTTTGTCCCAAAATCAAATTTTCATAATTAGCTTCTGTTTCAACAGCCTCTCCAACTTGGGCAGAAGCATGTCTGCATAGTTGGAGATTTCCCTGTTGGAGATCTCCCAGATTGGGATGATCCCCAACCTCCTAGCCTCCCCCTAATCCTATATAAACTAGGATTTTTCTAGTTTATCCCCTTGACTCCTTGACTCCCCTTGATTCTGATTTCCCTGAACCCCTTAGCTGATGGATTTAGATCCTTATTCACTAGAGCATCCTCGTACTACTGTCTGTATGCTGCATTTTGCATTTTCTTGTAGGAACTCTACTATTTTTTAGTCGAAGATAGCTCGGATCGTCGCAAACGATCTCGGACGATTACGTACGATTTTGTCGAGGAGCACAGATGATCTCGTACGATTGGAGGCGATCCTGACTGTAGTCCAGATTGGGGGCAATCCGAGTCCAGAGTTTGCATCTTCTTAACTTTCTTGCATTTTTCCATTATAATTCTGCATTATCTTAGGTTATTATGTTTATGCATCTTGGAGTTCACCTCATCTAGTATAAATGCATGATAAAGTCAAAATAGATCGTGAAGTTTACTGCTTGTCCTCTTTAATTATTATTTGGATCCATCATTCAGACAAATTTATAGTTATTTCTACCATTGTCCTTTGCTTCTGTAGTTGCATCTTGGGTATTTTGTATCTATTTCTGTGATTGCAGGTTTTTGACGAATTCGTCTGATGAATTCGTCAGATATCAGACGATCCTGTCTGATCTCAGATGATTACGTATGAACTGAGGCGATCTGGACTGCTACAAAACTCAGAATCCTCATCAGACATCCGAAATCAGGTATGATCTATCCTAATTTGCCTATTCTCTATGTTTAGCAACCATTTCTATTTTTTGTATCCATTTAAATCATTATTGGCATATAGAATAGTTTAGATTCATTTTGGCCAAACCTAGGAGTTGAATGATTGAGTATAAAAATGAACACATCAAACCCATTCCCAACCTAGGCGTGGAAACTGCCACTCAAAATTTTCTTGGTGAACCCACCATCCGTCGAAAATTCACCCTTATACTCCTCCCCCGAGAGGCGGGACCTTCAAAGGGCCTCTCAGTCCGAGGTATTGTCCCATCCTTCTCGCATCCCCCTTCCGGGCGCGGATCCTATAGCCTGAGGGTAAGGATGCAAAAAATTTGGAGCGATACATTTTGGTGAACCCGACGTGAATAACATAGGCATATTTCTTATTCAAAAATATAAAAATAAAATATATATATATATATATATATATATAATATATATATATATATATGTATGTATACAAGAAAAAAAAAAAACAAAATCATCATTTCAAGTTTGTATGTTTTAGATTCAATTCTAAATAGTAGATACTAAATATTACTTTTAGAAGTACTAAAGAAACCATGAGTTTTTACTCAAATCAATATGAGCCCATCAGTAATGTTGGAAGAATTCAGCCAAATACATTTGTTGATTATGACCAACCTCATCCCTATTCAACATCACCTCCATCACACTTTTCTCATTTTTCATCCATAACCCAACAGGACAATCCCTTTTCCAATCCTCTCCATAACGATATTATCTATTCTCCCATATATCCATATTATGTCTATCAATCCACATATAATCCTCCTCCACCCTTTCAATATTCTTCTTTCAATACAACACATCCATTTCAACAAGAAAATACTTATTCTTCCAATCCTACCATGCACTCACATCATACTTCACAATCTTCCTATCATCATTCTACCCATAACAAAGAAAAGAGAGGTAAAAAACCATTAGGTCCTTTTATGACTGAACTCCTAAGGCACATATCAAAAACCTCTCGAAAACCTTCATCACGTACATTTACTAAGCTCAATCAACCAATGGATATAATTCTCAAGCATTTACTTGATACAAATAAGATTGAACTCCCTTCCATAAGACAACTTGATACCACAACAGATTGGTTTAAACCTGAGCTACATTGTGAATATCATAGAGTAGATGGACATATGACACAAAATTGTAAAGATTTAAGATGTGCAATTCAAGATTTGATTGATGAGGGTCTTTTTAATATAAAGGAATTACAATCTACAACTGATTATAAATCTCCAAGTAAACTATCAAACTCCTACACAACAAATACCAATAATCAATCAAGACATGGGGATCTCCCAAGAACCCCTATTCAATTATCAACAATAGGAAACCAATCAAATATTGCATGTTAATGTGTCCCATCATGATGATATTACTAATATTGTAATAGAAACTACAAATGAGCAACCTCAAGTTCAATCAACTCAATCTGATATTCAAGAGATGGATTCCTCATTTGACCAACCTTCAAAACTATCTTTGGCTCTAGAGAATGATCCAAAATGGAATGTAAGCATAGAAAGCTCATCTTTAGAATCAAAATCTCAATCTGAAATCCACTTTGATAGCCAACAACAAGTGATTAATCCTCAAGCAAAGATATCCCTTTTAGAAGTATTACAAAGTTCTCATAAGGAAACTTTGTTCAAGATACCTAGCCAACAATTTGTTCCTCATGATATTTTCCCTAAGAACATAATTAATGGTGTAAGCCCTCTTGAGGTTAACCATATTTCATTCTATGATGAGGAGATTCCTTCCTCTACTCCACAAGAAGACTCCTATCTTTACATTACAGGATCTAGTAAAGAAACACCTGTTAAAACTATCATGGTAGATAATGGCTCCTCTCTTAATTTATGCACTTATCAATTATTCCAAAAACTCAAATTAAAGGAAGAAGATCTTAATGAATCAAATGTTATTATAAAATCTTTTAACAATGAAATTCAAGAAGCTCAAGGTACTATAATTCTTCCCCTTAATATTGGATCCAAGATCCTGGATACTTTGTTTTATGTAGCATATTGCCCTTCACCTTACAACCTACTTCTCGAAGTCCTTGGATTCATACGATGAGGGTTGTCCCTTCCACTCTTCACCAATGTTTGAAGTTTGAACTTGCAAATAAAATTGTTACCATACATAATGACCCAACACCATTTGAAGAATATTTAACGGTTGAAACATCAAGTTCTATACATTCTCTATTGTCACAATTATCTTCTATCCATCACTTTTCTTCATCCATATATGATCATCCTTGTTTACCAAATAACACCCATGCATATCTTTCACATATGCTCCCTCCATCTTATCAAGACTTGGAAGATAGTGATAAGAATGAAGAACCTTCTTATCCTTCTGACATTTTATTTTGTAACATGATCAATTTTACACATATAAAAGTAAAATATTTTGCTACATTATTCTACATTATAACAAAGCTTTTGTTATCACTACCTTTTATTCATCACCTTTTGTTCTTACCTTCACCACAACCAAATTATCCTTCAAAACCTCCTTTGATTTTGAAGCAACCTTAGACATGCTATACTCAAATAACCTTGTATAGTGTATATAGATCATCTTGTATATACCACCAATTCCATCATAAAAATTAAATAAAAATATAAAAAAAATCATCAATTAAAATCAAAATACAAAAACATCAAAATATTCAAAAACATCTTTTATTTCATACTTGTCAATTCTTGGAGTTTGCAGTTATATTTTCAATTATTTTGGATAAATGAGCATTTATTTGGAATCCCACACTTTCACACTCACATGAATAAATATCTTGATTTTATTTGGTATGATTATTAATCTCTCTTATATCAAAGTCCACATTGGCATTAAATAAAGTTTTGAGCATAGAGAACTGATCTTGTTATTTACTTGAACCAAGTATATCTTTTCACATTAAAATGATTTCATTGCAAATTCAATATGATGCTACATAGTAGACGTGGTTTCTTGAGCGAAAAGTTTCCCCTGCTATCCTATCATGCACATGGTCTAGAATCTTTGAGAATTGACAAAAGGACAAGCTCACCCCTACCCAGAATAAAAATCCCTTGCTCTACAGACTAATCCGAGCAAGTATCCCTAGCATAGGAAGAAAAAGAAAAGTTCAAGAAAAAGAGAAAAAGAAAAATGTTATTTTGTATCATCACAACAATGTTTCAGCATTATCTCAAATATCAAGCAAAAATACAAAAAAATAAAAAGAGCAAAAGAGAAAAGCAAAAGCAAAATGCAATAAAATCCTTTCCCTACCCCTTGAAAAGAAAAGAAGGGTGAATGAGCTTGAATCCCTGGAATTCTCAATTATTCGAAAACTGTGAGGTAAGCCCCATAACAGGTGGTTTGTGCCCAACCCGCTTGGCCTTGGGTAATTCCTAGCGTGGTGATATGTCTGTCACATTAGCGACCTTCTTTTGTACAGACCTATGTCGGCTTATGGATTAGCTAGCTCTTGATAACCTAACTTGCATAGTAGTCTGGTACGGTTATATGCATATAAATCATGGTTAACGAACATTCATTTGGTTAAGGCAAATTGCTTGTATCAAATTATCTTGCTCAAAATTGGTGAATGAACAATACAATTGCACACACATTTGTATTTGAGAGATTTTGTATCATTATGATAAATCAAGATCGGTAATGAACTCACATTTGCACATGAGGATCCCTTATAAACCTACATTTGTTTTTGAGATAATTTAAAATATTTCTGTAATTCTTTTCAAAACAATTTTATCCTCTTATTTCAGAATTTTGTTTTGTATAAAAACAATTATATACATTGTGTCACAAAATTGCAAAACGATTTCAAACAACATGTTCATCATATTATTATTTTCTGTTTATCAAAAATCAAAAATAAAAAAATCAATCATGCAATAAAACTAAAATATCTATTTTATCTTTGGATTTCGCGATGATGGTATAAGTCTATACCTATAAATTCTATGCCTAGCGCAAACCATTGTTCTAATTTTATTTTCCCATCCATTTTAAAAACACATATGGCTTACATCATTATGTTACACAATTGTGCTTCAAAACGAACGAACACTTATTCTATTTCATGTCATTATGTCAAACATTCCATCTTGCAACCATGGTATAATTTCTAAGGAATTATTCAAAAATTTATCACACTTAGGAATTTATGCCTAGCAAAAATCACTTTTAAACATATTTCATGCATAATTTTGTGAAAAATCTGAAAACAAATCATCACCATCATCATTTTCATCATCACAACACCAAGTCTTAAGACAGTCTCTTAAGCACTCTTTTACTTTTAGCAATATTTCTATACTAGGATTAGCTTGACGACCTAGCGAGCGGCGACTCCATGAAATGGTCTATAACAACGACAATGTCCTTTGAAATTATTGTTAGAAGTCCCTTTTATTTTTCATCAAATCACACCAAAACAACCAATTTATGCACATCAGATTATTTCATTTACAAATTTTATGGCATGACATAACATTATAATTTATTTCCAACGACATAATTACATGAATCAACAAATTCAAAACTTAAAGCATCATAATACAACATATACACAAGTCATATCATCAAAAGACCATATATATATCTCAATAAATTATACATCATCTGGATTGGTATGCCACAATCAAAACCCTGGCATACTCAATCCCCTCAAAAAGTAATAATAAATATGAACAGTAAAAATGAATTAGGGTTTTACCCTATTTTCTTAATTTTATTTAAAAAATCAACATTTTAATTTTTGCCTTTTCGCGTTTTTACCTCAAACGTTCGATTTGGGTAAAAACACGGAGGGGGCACCATAGTCAGCAGTTGTACGATTCGACCAAGAATCGTCGTCTAAAAAATTGAGTACATTTTTGCTTTCTCGTAAAATGGGAAAAACTCGTCTTTAACGCATTTTCTTCGAAAAATTCGCTAAAGAGGGGGCAAAATGTAGCACCCTAAAATTGGCACGGTTAAAACCTTAGTAAAATATAAAAGATAAAAATTTGAATTTTAACCCCAAAATCGCTCCAAAACCGCCTGTTACCCGTTTCCTCATTTTTCGTGCCATTTTTAGGATTTGTTTTGACCGTTGGACGATATCGTCACAGATTAGATGAGATCATCCCAGATTGATGAAATCGTCATGGACAGAACGTCCAGACGATTTTGTCCCAAAACCAAATTTTCATAATTAGCTTCTGTTTCAACAGCCTCTCCAACTTGGGCGGAAGCGTGTCCGCACAGCTTGGAGATTTCCCTGTTGGAGATCTCCCGGATTGGGATGATCCCCAACCTCTAAACCTCCCCCTAATCCTATATAAACTAGGATTTTTCTAGTTTATCCCCCTGACCTTGACTCCCCTTGATTCTGATTCCCCTGAACCCCTTAGCTGACTGATTTAGATCCTTATTCACTAGAGCATCCTCGTACTACTGTCTGTATGCTGCATTTTGCATTTTCTTGCAGGAACTCTACTGTTTTTCAGTCGAAGATAGCTCGGATCGTCGCAAACGATCTCGGACGATTACGGATGATTTTGTCGAGGAGCACAGATGATCTCGTACGATTGGAGGCGATCTTGATTGTAGTCCAGATTGGGGGCAATCCGAGTCCAGAGTTTGCATCTTCTTAACTTTCTTGCATTTTTCCATTATAATTCTGCATTATCTTAGGTTATTATGTTTATGCATCTTGGAGTTCACCTCATCTAGTATAAATGCATGATAAAATCAAAATAGATTGTGAAGTTGATGCTTGTCCTCTCTAATTACTTGTTATTGGATCTCCATCATTTAGGCAAATTTATAGTTATTTCTACCATTTCCCTTCGCTTCTGTAGTTGCATCTTGGGTATTTCGTATCTATTTCTGTGATTGCAGGTTTTTGACGAATTCGTCTGACGAATTCGTCAGATATCAGACGATCTTGTCTGATCTCAGACGATTACGTATGAACTGAGGCGATCTGGACTGCTACAAAACTCGGAATCTTCATCAAACATCCGAAATCAGGTATGATCTATCCTAATTAGCCTATTCTCTGTGTTTAGCACCCATTTCTATTTTTTGTATCCATTTAAATCATTATTGGCATATAGAATAGTTTAAATTCATTTTGGCCAAACCTAGGAGTTGAATGATTGAGTATAAAAATGAACACATCAAACCCATTCCCAACCTAGGCATGGAAACTGCCACTCAAAAGTTTCCTGGTGAACCCACCATCCATCAAAAATTCACCCTTATACTCCTCCCCCGAGAGGCGGGACCTTCAAAGGGCCTCTCAGTCCGAGGTATTGTCCCATCCTTCTCGCATCCCCCTTCCGGGCGCGGATCCTATAGCCTGAGGGTAAGGATGCAAAAAATTTGGAGCGATACAGATATATTCTTGTAATATGTTATCAATAGCATACCTAGACATGATTGTTGAATCAAATGAATATTTGGAGAGAGATATATTTCATGATATTTCTCTTGATGAATTTTTAAATAATAAATTCTTCTTTGATGGGTCTATACCCTGTATAGCCCACGTTGAAGTAAATACCCCTCAATAAGAGTTATCTAAGTTAACCTTATAAGAATTACAAGAAATGGGTGTGTCACCCGCACCACCCAATTTTGAAAGAGAATTAAATATTATGGTAGAAAATATTTTACAAGTTAACATTGGAGCAAAAGAAAACCCTTGCATGGTAAAAATTGGATCAAAATTAAGTGAAGAAAAATAGAAAGAATACATTGCATTTCTCATAGAATATATCGATGTTTTTGCTTGGCCATATGTAGATAAGACAAACCTAGATTCTTTTGTGGTCATGCACCACCTAGTAGTGTGCCTTGATGCAAAACCTGTAAAGTAAAAACTTAGAAAAATGCATCCCAAAGTAGCACTACTAGTCAAAAATGAGTTAGAAAAACTTTTGAATGTAGTTTTTATTCAAGCTATTGACTATGTTGATTGGATATCAAATATTGTTCCAGTAACAAAAAAAGAAGCCACTAAAATTAGGGTTTATACTAATTTTAGAGACATAATTGTTGCATACCCTAAGGATGACTTTCCTCTCTCTAATATGGATCAAATCATAGAATTTACATCTGGGAGTGGGATGTTATCCCTCATGGATGGTTTTTTAGGATACAACCAAATCAAAATAGCTGCTGAAGACCAACCCAAAACAAATTTTATTACACCTTGGGGAACATTTTGATGGAAAGTAATACCCTTTGGTTTAAATAATGCAGGAGCAAAAAATCAAAGAGCTATTATGTATATCTTTCATGATATGATGTAAGATATTCTACATGATTATGTAGATGATGTATATCTTTCATGATATGATGTACAATATTCTACATGATTATGTACTAAGGAAGAAGAGCATATTAATGATTTAAGAAAAGTGTTTAATAGACTAAGAGAATATATGATTCGCTTAAATCCAGACAAATGTGTATTTGGAGTTAAATCAGGAAAATTGTTAGGGGTTATTATTTCTATGCGTGGTATAGAAATATATCCCCTTAAAATTAAAGATATCCTTGATATACCACCACCTAAAAATATATCAAAATTAAGAAGTTTACAAGGTAAATTACAGTCTATCTGTTGCTTCATTGACAAGTTGGAAGATAAAACCTGACCTTTTCTTTAGTTACTTAAGAAAAACATTCCATTTCAATGGGATGATGAATGTAAAGAAGCATTTGAAAACCTTAAACAATATCTTCTGAATCCTCCAGTGCTTGTTCCTCCTCGACCAAATTGTCCTTTTATTTTGTATATTTTTGCTTCTAAAGTTGCACTTGGAGCAATGTTGGCTCAAATTGATGATGATAAGAAAGAATGAGCCATGTATTATATAATTAAAACATTAATAAACCATGAAACCCATTATAATCCATTGGAAAAAATTGTTTGGTAGTTTTATTTTCTACGCATAAATTGCATCATTATATGCTGAGTCAAAAAACATTTGTCACTGCTAAGTCTGATCCATTAAGGTAATTGATGAGTAGACCTTACTTGTTAGGATGCACATCTAAGTGGGTTCTTGCTCTGAGTTAGTTTGAACTCACATTTATCGACCTAAAATCTATTAAAGGCCAAGTTATAGTTGATCAATTAGCTACTGCACCTCTAGAATCTACTCATCCTATAACCATAGAATTTCCTGATGAGTGTCTTAACTTAAAAGAGGATCTTTCTGAATCTTGGTCTTTGTATTTTGATGGGGCTAGATGTATGAGCGGTGCAAGTGCAGGTATTATATTAATTTATTTGCAAAAGCATCTTATCCCTTTATCTTTTAAACTTCAATTTGCTTGTACTAATAATATTGTAGAGTATGAGGTTCTAATCCTTGGGTTATGAGCCGCTTTAGACTAAAAATTAAAATATTATTAGTCTTTGGAGATTCTCAGCTTGTGATAAATCAAATTAATAAAGTTTATCAGACATGGGATGAGAAAATATGTCCTTATAAATAGTATGTTGTTAAGCTTATTTCATTGTTTAAGAAAGTAACTTTAGAAGCTGACCCTCGCACTAGCAACCATGATGTCGATGCCATGGTCGCTGCTACCTCTTTGTTACCTTTGGAGTTGGATGATGAGTATACTACTATCATTATTAATCAACTCCAAGAACCAGCTTCCCCTAAGGTATGTCTAGAGCCATTATATGTGTTTTTAATTAATGAAATAACCCTAGAACCTTGGTACATAGATATATTTAATTTTCTCCAAAATGGGACCTTCCCAAAAGGATTAGATAGAAACCAATGTAGGTTGCTACGTAAGTGAGCTATTCGCTTTGTAATTATTGGTAATACCCTATACAAAAGATCTTTTGAAGGTATCCTATTAAGATATCTCAATCTAGAAGAGTCTAAGAAAGCCTTAAGTGAAGCCCATGATGGATCTTGTGGAGGAAACTTTAGTGGAAGTGCCATTGCTATGAAACTCCTTCGAATGGGGTATTTTTGGCCTTCCATGGAAAAATATGCTAATGATTGTGTACGTTATTGTGAAAAGTATCAAAGACATGCAAACCTTGTCTACACTCCTGCTCAAGAACTCCAAGCTATTTCTTCTCCTTGGCCCTTATCTAAATGGGGTTTATACATTATTGGAAAAATAAATCCTATTTATTTTGATGGTCATAAATTTATCATAACAGCAACAAAGTATTTTACAAAGTGGGTAGAAGTTATTCCATTAGCCTCTTGCACAAGAGTTCAAGTATCTAAATTTATCTTTAATCAAATCATATGTAGATTTGGAATTCCACCAACTCTCATCTCTAATAATGGTACATGCTATAAGAACAAATATGTGAAGAAATTATGTTAAAAATATAAAATTCAACATCGATGGTCTACTCCTTATTATCCACAAGGAAATGGCCAGGCTGAAGCTTCTAATAAAACATTGATCAAAATCCTAAAAATATTGGTTAATAAATCAGGTCATGACTGGCATATGCAATTATATCCTACCTTATGGGCTTATCGAACTAGTGTTTGTACTCCTATAGGCGCTTCACCTTGTCTTGGTCTATGGTGTTAAAGCTATTTTTCCATTTGAGTTAGAATTTCCTTCTCTAGTTCTTCTACTTCAAGATGCTAAAGTAGGATATGATTATCGTGCTAGCAGACTAAGTTAGTTGGAGCTTCTATATGAGAAGTGTATTCATGCTCTAGAGCATATTCTCTCTTACCAATACAAACTCAAAAGATCATATGCCAAGAAAGTTCATAGTCAATATTTTGAAATTGGTGATTTAGTACTTAAAGAAAATAAAAAAAATACTAATGCTAGAAAAGATTTAAAAGGTAAATTTCAACCTAATTGGCTTGGACCATTTGTCATCACTGCTAAATTTGGATCAGGGGCATATCGCTTGGCTACTTTGGATGGAAAAAATATTAAGGAGACAATGAATATCATGCATCTCAAAATATATTATGCATAAATCAATAATTCCATTTCTGTATATATTTGTAAATAACATCTTCATCATTTAATTTACAATTATCATATTATTAAAACAACCAAAAAAATCAAAAAACATGAAATTTTTCCAAAAATATTTCAAAATTTTAAGCTCTCATTCTTTGCATTAGTGTGTGTTATTTTCCAAAATTCAAGTTATATTTCATTTTATTTCAGATAAAATCAAAAGTTATGGTGAACCATGCAATTAATTTATATCTTTAATAATTTTGATTTTGTCACTTTGATTATAAATCTCTCTTGTATTAAAAAGCACTATTACTTCACTAAATAAAATTTTGAGGTTTGGAAAATGATATTGCCACTTCTTGAACCTAGAACACATTCTCACATCTTAAAAATAATTTGTTGCAAATTTGAAAAGGATACTACATAGTAGTCTTGGTTCCTTAAGATAAAAGTTTCCCTTGCTATCCTATTATGTGCATGGTCTAGAATACTGAGAATTGGAAAAAGGACAAGCTTCCCCCTACCCAAATAAAATCCCTTGCTCTACGTATAATCTGAGCAAGTATCTCAAAAAAGAAAAATAAAAAGAAAAAAGAAAAGAAAAAGCAAAAGAAAAAAAGAGAAAGAAAAGCAAAGAAAAGGAAAAGTAGTTCCACTACAAAAGCAATAAAATACCCTTGTTCAAAAATGGACAAGAATCCCTACTCCAAAAATAAAAAGAAAAGAAGGGGGTAATGAGCTTGAATCCCTAGAATTTCTCAGTTATTTCAAAGCCATGAGGTGAGCCCCATAACTCGCGGTTTGTGCCCAATCCGCTTGGCCTTAGGTAAGCCCTTCGCATGGCGATATGTCTATCACATTAGCGACCTTATTTTGTACATACCAATGTTCCCTTGTGGATTAGCTAGCTTTTGGTAACTTGACTTACATAGTAGTTCGGTACAATGGCATGCACAAAATCATGGTTAATGAACATTTCACTTGCACACACATTGGTTCGTATAAGTTGGCTTGTATCGCTACCTCACTCAAAATAATTAAATCAATTTCACAAACACACAAATTTTATCCTTGAAATATTTTATATAATTATGAAAAATTAAGATGGATAATGAACTCACATGTCACACACTGGTTCTTGATAAATTTGACTTTGTATTAGAAATAAGTTAAAATATTTCTTTGAAATTTGTTGGATAACATTAGTTTATCATTATTCATATTAATTCATTACATAGATATTTCAAAATTTTCAAAATATTCAAAAATAACTTATTCCAAAAGAACTTGTAGTCCAAAATTATTTATCATACATAGCATCATGACTCCACGATGATGGTATAATCCTAGTAATTATTTTTCTCAAATTTCACACTAGGATTTTATGCCTAGTGCAAGTCATATTTTTTAATTTTTAGGTCTAAATAATTTCATATTTCTCAATATTATTAAACATGTGGTACGCTTATTTTCTTCATATCAATTTGTATTTTAAGAACAAACAATTTCATATTATCAGGCATTGCATTTTTGACTTCGCGATGATGGTATAATTCCTAGTAACTGTTGTCCTCAAAATTTTCACACTAGGAATTCTATGCCTAGTGCAAGTCATCCTTCCCAATATTTCATGCTTAAATCACATTATTTTTGCATAACAATAATCTTTATCAAAATATTTCTTAAAAATCAAATTTTCTCAAAAAAAAATCAAACATCTTCTTTAATCATCATAAGCCTCAAGATCACTCTTGAGACCCACAAAGACATTTCTATTATTAGCAATACAAAAATTCCTCGCAACAAAATTCGCTTCATGACCTAGCAAGCATTCGATCTCCACCATCGGTCATATAACAACACAACATCCTTTGAGATTCATTGTTAATCAATCAATAAAAAACATCCTTTTCAAAAAAAATATTCTTTACCAAAAATCAAAACCATTTTTCTTTTATGTTAAGCATGATCAAAATATTTAAAATAGAAAGCATGATTATAAAGAAATTTAAACATAATAAAATAAATACAATAAAATGCAATCAAATCATACAAAGTCACATATGACAAGAGGATCAATATATATATATATATATATATATCGAAAGTCTATATACAAAATAGAGTTAGACTGGTATGCCACAATATCCAACATCGGCATACTCAGTCACCAAAAGCATATAACAAAAATAGTCTACTAGATCAACCCCCCTACCCCCTCGAACCTATAGAACTCTAGGCATCATCATCTATGCCAAGGGGTGGTGGTGGCTGAAACTTTCCCACCTCAGTAGTCGCTCTAGAAGTAGTCACCTTAGATGTAGAGCGAGACAATGACCCTAAGCGAGTAGGATCCACGATATCAATAGGCATGGGAACTCTTTGCTCTACCGATACCACCATGAAGTACACAATATGATAGAAATTCATCTATCGTACTACCCAAAATTAGGATTAATCATAAGGGGTTGGACTTGAAATGTACTTGTAAAAAAATGGTGAATCCTAATTGAAATCAAGGTGAATCCTAAGCAAATCAAAACAATCATATTCAAACAAAAATTTGAGGAATTTGAAGCCCTAAAAATTAATATAATATTTGGGGTACATTTTGACCTACTAAATCACCTTATAACTTCATAAAATTACCATCATTATATTAGGCTCAAAAAGAGCTTTCCAACGAGTACACATATGCCTATATTTGGATATATATTGTGGTGAATTGACCCTAATAAAAAATTGGTTCTAAATATTTTAGGGGAATAGACCGACATCGAGGGTCCTCATATTCATCAATTTCTAATTTTGAAAATCCTAATATTTGCCCATATTTATGAATATTCACCACTATGCATAACCCTACCCAGAATAGCTCATCCCTTGAGTTACTCCTCCTAGACTGAGTTGTCTGAGAAGATGTAGTTGCTGGAGCCACAACTCCCTGAGCCACCTCAACCACTTATGCCTAAACCTATACTAACTATGCATATAGAGACTCAATACTAGTCTTCTAAGAGGTATTATCCTCCCTCAGACTAGTCAGATCTACTCATAGAGCAGCCATCTCACTGCTCTCCCCCACATCGTCTATCATGATACACTTATCAAGAAAGTTAGATCTCCTCTCTTGTTGAGGAGATGCTCTCTCCTCCCATCTTGTCCTCCTGGATATCTCACCAAACCCAAATGCCCTCTCCCACCTTATATTATGTTGATGCTCACCCCTAGTGTGAGGCCCCTCTCTCCTAGAGGATACCTATGTCCTCTATTGCTACTACTCGATAGTTGGGCATTGCTACTGCCATACCTGCTCAACTACCTGCTCTACTGCAGTCCTTCTCCTAGTAATCCTTACAGGCTGTATCCTAGCATACCACTCCGTGTATCCATATGTAGTCCCAATGTCATACTTGTCGATAGTAGCAACCACCTCATCATCTGGCTTAAGATCCATAAACTATGTCATGTTGGGAGCACCACTCACTGTGGTAGCATCCCGAGTCACCCTAGAAAAATAGACATCCCTAGTCCTAGGAATGTCTTTTTGCAACTCAAACTATCACATAACTCAGTCAACGTGGTACAACTCTACATCACCTTGGTCCATCTACAACCAAATAAATCGCCTCACATGAGCTAGCTGATAACCATCCTCTTCCCACCCTGGATGATCTCTATAAGGTCTCCATGTGATGTTGTCTGTTGTCAACTCATCCAACAGCCTCCTAGTTGTGTCAAGAGTAATATGACTCCCAAGAGCTCTGCATGGACACCAATAGAAATCCCTAGGCCTCTCTATAGCCACCCCTACCAATGGAAGCCTTGATAGCCTCTGCACGACTATATGATCCCATGACCAAACCTATATAAAGTAAGTAAGGGGAAATGATGTACCACCCTTGTATACGACCCTAAAAAAATCCTATAAAAATGTCATAACATAAAGAACCCCATGCAAACTGTATCCCCTGATCCCTCATGTCTGCCATAACCTCTGCCAGAGTCCATGGTAGATGGTAGATATTGAAGTGGCTCAAGTCCTCCAACAATCCCATTGAGCAAAAATGTGAGCCGAGAAACCCCATATCTCTGACTCAAGAGCTCAATTCCAATGCATCCCTTCTTAAGAGGGAATCTAGGGTCACCTGTTAGTCTTTGGAGCACCTGAATCTGATTACCAAAATCAACAATGAATATACCTCTGATAGGCACTCTGTGAATCCTCCATATATCCTCCAATGTAGGGGTCATCTTCCCCATAGGCAGTTGGAAGCAAGAAGAACCTAGGTACCACCGCTCAGCTAAAGCAGTCAACAATTGCATGTCTAATAGAACTTGTAGTATTTCTACCACATGCCTCAAATTGGTAGCATATAGAGTATCCCTCTCTGTTGGTGAAAGGGCATTCAGGTTAGCTTGAAACCCATTGTACCTCCATTCCAGGTTCTTTAGTTATTTTTTCTACTAACAAAACAAAAAAAATCAAAATTTAGTCTTAAACTTGTCAAATAAACAACTTGTTTTATATTGGACGATTTTGTTCAATATCAGTTAGTTTTATTTGATATCGATCGATTTTGTGCGATGTCAGGTGATTTTATCTAATGTCGATCAGTTTTGTGCAATATCAGGTGATATTATCCGATATCGATTGGTTTTCTACAATATTAGGTGATTTTTCCTGATATAGGCCGATTTTGTCCGATATCGACCAATATCACCAAAATCGAGCCGATTTTGTGAAAATTGACCTGATCTTGTAGACACGGTTGTGTGATGGTGACCGTGCCCTAAATACCAAAAATTTAACTAAAATACAAACAAAAATCCAAAAAAATTAAGTGAAAAATAGTTTAAGATCCTTACCCATATCTGGTCAGCTCTCGTTCACACCAAATCGGCTCGGTGTGGAAATTCTATCCTTTTTCCCTAGAGCTCAATTCAGAATAACTATAAAGTAAAAATGAATTAGGTTTTACCCTAATTTTTCTTATTAAAAAATTTACCTAAAAAATGCAACTTTCGAGTTTTACACCAAACTTGTAATTTGGTGTAAAAAATCGAAAGGGGTGTCATACCTAAAAAAGTTTGACAAAAATCACCAAAAAAAATTTGCAATAAAATTTTGCTTTCTTGTAAGGTGTGCCATCTTATCTTTAATATATTTTTTTCAAAAATTCATTAAAGACGGAGAAAAATGTAGTGGGTCAAAATTGACCCACATTAATCAATCGTAAGTTAAAAACATTAGAAAAATTAAATTAAACTATCCTCTAACTTGCTACATCGATTTTTGTGCCCATTGCAAGTTTATTTTTAACCGTTTTATGAGATCGTACGATTTTGTATGAGATTAGACGATTTTGTACGAGATCGGATCACTTGATCTCGTCCAAAACTAAAAATCGCCCTATTTAGCAAGGTGATAAAAATGGTTGCAACTTCTTTGTATTTACTTGTCCAACTATACGACAATTACATGATCGACTCGAACGATCTCGTCTAGAATAGGGAATTTGTAACCCCCTTCATTTTTAGACCAATCTCTCAACTAATTCCATTCTATTTAATCCAGGATCCTCATCCTGGATTCCCCCTGGAATTTTTTCATACTTTCGCTTTGTTATTTTGTATTTTTACTGTGTTTTTGTCGGTTGGATTCGTGTAGGATCGTACCGCTCGATCTCAAAGAAAACTACCCGATATTGTCTGTATCAAATATTTTTGTTGTTAAGCTACTTGGGGATATCCATACCTCACTGTTTGCATTCTCTTTCCTTATTTCTCCTGTATTAGATCATATTTATTATCTATTAGATCATTTTAAATCCATTACCATTGATACATTAGATTTTATACTCATATTTTATCGCTTTTTCATGAATGTCCATGTGTCTAGCATAGATCTACATTTGTTCATTCAATCATTATCCTTTTAAGTTTATCATTTAATCTAATCCACCTCAACAAATGCATATTATTCTATAAATCTACTACTTTATATGTCAAATTGTCAAACTACAGGTTTCTACTCTAATTGGGTCATCTGATCACCAGATCGTATCACCCGATATCATCCTGTTTTGATCGATCTTGTCTGCAGCAAGCATAAAAGTGTAAAAAATAGTCATCTAGATTTGGGTTAGAATTTCAAATCACTTTATAAGTACTGCATTGTTAATTATTTCATATTTTATGTTTTTTGTTATCTTCATGTGAATCAAAATTGCATGTAGAATAGCGTAGTTGCATATTGACCAAACTAGGTGTATGTGAGACTATGTAAAAGAATACATCAAACAAACTCCAAAACCTAGGTGTGGAAACTACCATAAAATATTTCCTGGTGAACCCACCCAATTCATCAAAAAATCACCAAAGAAGGCACGATCTCAAGTGCCTCTCCTCTGAGGTGTAGACCTACTATTCTTCCATTCCCCTTCGAGGTGCGGATCCATTAGCCTATAGGAAAGGAGTGTGGGGATTTTAGAGCTACAGTCATAATGAGTAAGTAGGGCAATCTCGTGTAAAAAAATTTGCCTTGCATTATCTTGTACATATATTTTAAAAAATAAAATGGAATGTAGGGAATATATTAACCAAATCATACTCTAATTATTGGGACTTCAGTATAATCAAACATAATATCCCTCATAACCACCAAAATTTTTGAGGCTCAACATTCCCTACTGGTGTTTTCTCCTATATATTTTCCTTTAGAATAACACTATTTTGACTCTGTTGTCCAATGGATAAAATCAAAATGACCTCGAGGTGGCAGAAGGGATGCTCAAAAGATTAGGAATCACATGAGAAAAATTGATCAGAGAACATCATATCTCATGTGATATGTGTATAACTGAGGATAGAGCAACATGAGAAAATGAATTGACTAGTGTAAGAGTGTCAGTAGGCATGAATTCATAGTCATCAACTGATGAAATGCTCACCTTCAGCTCCATCCTATATAAGGAGAAGTATCAATTGACAATAAAGAGGAGAAATTTTTTGATAGAAAAATGGTCTAGATGGTGCATGAAAGGAACTACATAGAAGAATATAGGTGGTTTATAAAGTTGTTGTTTGATTGCACAAGGAAGAGGAGAAGATGCAAGAGAAACAGATGATTATCCCTAAAAGGTTTTAACTCATGGAAATATATCTTCTTTGAAAATAATTTTATGCCCTGAAAGAGTATATACAACAAGGTATATTATTGTTGGAGGTTTACTTAATTTGTGTACCTCCAATTCTCTTTTTTGTTCCTCTCTTTTCCCTATTCCCAACAACCTAGTGCTACTTCCTCTCTCCCCTGTAAAATTATTGCACGCCTTTTTTTTTAATATCCCCCTTTTTTCTATGGATTTTCATACTATGCTTGTATCCATATGTTTCTACTCACCACCATTTCATGTGTATTTTGAGGTTTGTTTTGTACCTATCCTTTGGTTTTCCCTATAATCATCCATTCATTTTCGTTTTATCTTTTCTTATTTTTACCTTCACTTTGTACCTGTTAGTGTCTCCTTTCCTTTTTGTTGAGTCTCCTCTTCCTCCCCTAGTGTGTCTCCTTGTTTACGTCTGAGCTTTATTAGATATTAGGCTCTAGGATAAGGCTATTTGAGTTATGTATCTTTGCAAATAAAGTCCCTCGAGAGGTGCTATAATGTAGGCTCAAAAAGCCACATACCTTAAAAAAAATTTAGTAGGATATATATGAGTAGTTGAGTCCAAAATGTTTGTAAGGTTTTGATAAGTGTTAAAACTCTTTGCTCAATTTTGTCGATATTCTTAAATTCACAAGGAAGTTTGCTCTAAGAATGAAATATCCAGTGGTTATCTGTTCTTCTTTGATAAATACACAAAAATGATAAGTGCAAAGAGGGATCAAAATCTACTCAAATCACAAAGCCACTGGAGAAAAGTGACAAGAGGCCAAAATTTTATTTTTGAAGCGTGGCTGCCAGCTTCCTTTGTTAGCAACATGGAAAATTGAAATTCATTGGAGGAAGAAATGCAGAGGTCATAGAAACTCAAATCTACTAGAAAACGTGATTCCACAATAGAATTTGTAAAAAAGGACTAAACCACAAGATGGAGTGTGACTGAACTATATCCTTGTTTAGCATGGTGGTTGAGAGATGCAAGCGCGGATCCATTGATTTTAGTGAATCCATGACTAATATGATGATAATTGGCCAAATATCTTTTAGGCGCATGAATTTCTATTCCCATTTTTATAAGGTGTGGCTAGAAGGTATAAGATAGAATCTGCTAATTTTGACAAATTCATGGCTGGAAGGAACAAAAGGGTCCAATATGAAAAAAAGCAATCTACTAACCATTTCTCTTAAGTAATGGTATTAAAATGAGAAAATTATCTAAGAAGCATAAAATGGGCACGACCGCAGGTCAACTTAAGGAACAAAGGGAGGATCAGATCCCTTGATAAGTGTACATTTAGGTAATTCGTTGAACTTAAAATGAGATCAAGTAATTTGAGTGACCATGGGGTAAACACATGATGCAGGAAGATTCTAAAATCCTCTATTTTCTCTATTTCTATGGCTAAATCTGTCAATAGCTCCAAAATGTGAAGAAGTATAGCAGTTTATAGAAACATAAAGGTAGAGAGTGACCATTAGTTAGTTAATCATAATTTCTCATGCTTAGATCAATGGCTAGGGTTAAATATCCTATTATTTAAAACTCTAAATAAAATTGCATGTGGCTGCATGGTAGAAGAGGTCGATTAGACACCATGAAATCCCAAAATGCCAAGTTGCAGCCCAAAATTTTCTAGAAGCTTCGACTCAATGAACATAGTTGTAGATCTACGACCATGAACTCATATCAAGAATAAAGGATGGTAGAGGTGAATCTTGCATGGAATATATTATAACTATCCAATAATTATGCATCTAGATACCACCATTAATAGAAATTTGCAATAATATCAAGAAATTGAAAAATTCTCTGGAATGCTCAAAATGAAAATCATTGTAAAAATTATAAATAGAGGTTGAACCCTCATTTCAAAGGGTTGGCTCTAAAGTGTTTTCTTGTGATACTATTGTACATTTTATGAAAATTAATGAAAGGAGCATTGCTTGGGATGTTTACCTCAGACTTGTGTCTACATTGCTTGATCATTATAAATCTTAGAGTCATTTCTGCTACTGTTGCTATGGTTAGTTTATTCTATTAATTTGGATTGCTAACTTAGAGCAAATTGGAATACTTCATATTTGTATGTAAGCTTATGGGAATTATATTTGTGTTAGTTAGAGCATTGATCTTATTCTACTAACTTGTATAATTAGTGCTCTTGATGTTTGAAATAATTCTTTAAGCATGCCATAGCTTTTGATGTTAAGGATTGTCAAGTCTCGAATGTTTTTAGCCCCAATACTTATTGCCAAGAAGTTAAAATATGTAAATATTCTCTGTGGATGTCTATTTTGTTAGCTTCATCCATCCATTATTAATCCATTCATTTCTTAACCCTTCATATCTATCCTTAAACCTTCATTACTTTTGAGCTAAAAGAGTCAACATATATTAAGTTGACAAGGTATACCAACCTACTCTAGAGGTTGAATCAAAGAAATTTGATTCTTCCAATGTTTGGTCTAGGTTATGACTAGCGGGTGCTCACCTTCAAAATCCTTTTGATAATAGTCATATTTCAATATTCCATCTTGATGACAAACTAGTACCCAATAGTGCACACGTCACACATTATTCTACCATATGTTCTTCTTGTTCCCCATTATCCTACAACCCTATGATATATTTTCATCAATTGTCTTTCCATCAAGTTCCTCCTAATAACTACCCATACTGTTACATCTATTCTTCTCACACAACCCACATACCCCATTAACCACCTCAAATTGCACACCCTTAATCACATCTACAATATTAAGGATCATTTTTTTCTCAATCACCATATTAGGCCTCTTATCCTCCCATAATTTCTGTGATCTATTCTCTCCCTCATGAATCTCATTAGTGGCCTAAAAACTAGTCACATAACCCACACACACATCAACCACCACCTCATCAACATCATTCCACTCATTATCTATATCAACCCAACTCTCAACCATACCAATATCACCCCTCCCAACACACACATCATCCAACTTCTACACAACCCTTTCATTCCTACCCATCATGGTATGCCCCACTTCGAACATCTACCTATCATCAAAAATAACTCAACAACCACTATCACATCCCTTGCACACCCATAATCATTCTTATCAATACCATGAATATTGGCCCTTGGAATCCCAAGTCCCACAAGTACCTTCTTCTAACCCTAATCATCATCATCATGGAACCCAATAACACTAATTGTATCCCTCTATCGAGCCATCCCATTTGAATCATCATGTAACCCAATACACATCTCCACAAGCTTCTTCATATGCATTCCAATAGTTTTCCAACAAGATAATTTATTTAGAATCTCATGTTACGGGTATATGATATCACAATATAACCTTGAGTCAATTTTAAAATACCCCATCAACCCCTCGATCCTAATGCTACCTTATCCTCCCCTATTCAAAATTCCCAAATTCAAAATATCAAAGGGTAAATAGGATCCATTGGATCACTTGAGAACATTCATAAATGCTTTTTATCTCATCAATGAGATAGAACTTCTCATGCTTCATACATTTTTGCTATCCATTGCATGAGAGGCTTTGGATTAGTACAACCATTTTTCTAGTAAAATCTTGAATAATTTTGAATAGTTGGCCAATCTCTTCCTAAAGTGCTTTGCTCTAAATGTTAAGAATAAAACCACCTAAATCGATCTCACCAAACTTCATTAATTTGATGATTATTCCATCCTCAATTATGGCAATCAATTGGAGAATGGTACTAACAGAATTACCTTTCTCTATCCCCACCATTGAGCTAACTTAGATGTTCACTCATGGAGCAACAAAGTAGTGAGGAGATTGGTATAAGCGAGAACTAGGATTTCAAAAATTTAGTGCTGGGAAGGATATAAGCAAGGATGGTAGACATGATGGTATTAAATATCAGGATGATATCAAGGATAGTAAGGAGGATGGCGTAGATGCAGAGGATGAACAATAAAAAACTATCAAGTTTCTTGATAAGACTAAAGCTCTTTGGGGGGAAGAACCTCCTGACACTGGACCCCTTTCCCAACACCAAAAGGGACCCATTTTTGATCCCACCAAGGAAATATCCTTTGTTACAATGTGGTATCAAAAGAAGGAAGTTGTGGCTACAAATATTCCATAGCAACCCCCATTCCTATTGATGGGAAGGAAATCAACATCCTGAACTGTGTAGAAGATAACTATCTTTTAATGGAAAAGTATGCTCTGGTGGGTAAGTTTGTTGGAGGTAGGCAAAATATGGAAACCATCCATAGATGGGCCTTATCCAAATGGAAAACCCTAGGAAGTATGGAAATCATAGCTCTATCCAGAGGGTTCTTTGCAATAATATTGAGCAACCATGATGACACTAGTCACATCCTCACTGGAGGACCGTGGTTCCTTGGCCGCAAGAGCCTATTCCTTTGAAGGTGGGCTATTGATTTTGACCTTGAGACCCAAGAAATAAACTATACCCCCATTTGTATTCGTATTCCTAATATCCCTTTTAATCTCTGGCATGATTATGTCCTCCAAGCTATTGCTAAAGGTGTAGGTGAACTTGTAGCAATACACCTTATTACGCTTTCTCGCAAACACATGAATGTTTCCAGAATCTATTTTAATGCAAATTTTGTGTCTGAGCTTCCCACCTACTATAATCTCGAATAAAATTCCTACTACAAGATACAACCTCTGGAATATGAAAACAAGCCTGCTTTTTGTGTGGAATGTCAAACCCAAGGGCACCTTAAGATCTGGTGCCCTAGTCTCAAACCCCCCACCAAGGAGAAGGATCAAAGTCAAGAAGAAGGTAACCCTCTCCACAAAAATACCCCCATGGCACAGAACAAGGGAAACAAAAACCCGTTGATTAATGACTATTCCAAATTTTAGAAAAAAATGGTAGAACCAATACCAGTCAGGGAAAGAATCCCATCAGTAGCAGAGATCATCTAAAGTCTAAAGCACCCTATCTCCTTGCAAAGGAAAGGAAATAACCACCTTGTAAATGAATCCAATGCAAGAAAAAGTAAGTTCTCTTTCTATATCCAATAATTTTGGTATCCTATATGAATCTAATATTTTGCTAGAGGAAGCTACGAGTGTTTCGGCTCCTAACCCACCTTGTGAGAAAACCTATAATCATACTTCTACCACACCAGATCCTTCCTTTTTCCTTGAATATCTGAACATTGATCTAAGCTTTATCGATTCCCCTTCCAAGTCAAGACCCTCTCATAATCCCATTGATATTCCCAAGATTATCCATTTGAGCAGCCCTACCAAGCAAGCCCCCATTCCTGAAAACATTGTGTCAGATATGATGATTCCTAATCGAAAATAAAATGATGTCGAACCTTCAAGCCCTATCCTAGAACAAATAATTCCTTAAAAGTTTAGCCCCAATCAAACCCGCAGTTCCACAAAGTCACCCATCGACTATGGTAGTGATAAGAAAAGGGGAAGGGTTTCAGCTAGTGAGCATTTTAAGAGAGGTATTGCAGATGATATTGCGAACGAAATTCAAAAAAATTGTTTCCTAATCTTGTTTGTCAATGCAGAGAGGAAAGCAAAAGTTCTAAACCCCCTAGTCACAAAGTAGGGGAGGCAGAAAGGTGCCAAAATCCTCCAAATGAAGACCCTCTTATGGAATGTGAGAGGCCTAAATGGGCATGCTAAGCAACAACTTGTCATATCAATGATAAAATACCTAAATCCCTTAATATTCATCATGCAAGAAACCAAATTTAATGTAAATAGTTCCCTAATTATAGCAAATAAAATTTAGAAGAAGGCAGATGCAATGTTCATCCATGCTAAAGGATCCTTAGAGGGTCTCATGTGTTTATGGAACACTCAGAAAGTTGAAGGAATATTAATCCATGCTAACGATAGGACCCTAAGTGTGCTTTTCTATGATAGCAGAAACAACAAGTACTAGATCCTCATCAACATTTATGTCCCTAATACTCTAGTCGAGAGAGCTCAGTCATGGGATTCCTTAAGCAGGATAAAGGATTATTTTCAAAACATCCCTTGGGTTGTAGTTGGGGATTTCAATACCCCCTCTACCCCTCAAAAAAAAAAGGAGGGGCTGAGGCCCCAATCAAAATCATGGAAGAGTTTAATGACTTCGTCAATCTAAATAATCTCATGGATGTAAAACTCAAAAATGTAAAATTCATTTGGAGCAATAGAAGAACTAGAAACCAACACATTCAAGTCAAGTTGGATAGATTCTTCTTCTCCGAAGAAGCCATCCAAGCCTTTGGTTATTCTTTTCTCCATTATTTACCTAAAATAGGATCATATCATATCCCTCTCATGTTAGAATTTGAAAAGTCCAACCCCTTCAAAAGACCTTTCATGTTCAAGGCAATGTGGATTCATCACCCAGATCTTAGGTAAAGGGTCTCTTAGAGCTTGCAATAAGAGATTCAAGGATGACCTTCCTTCAAACTTATCCAAAATCTTAGAATCCTCAAAGAATACCTCAAAATATGGAACAAATAATTCTTCGGAAATATTTTTGCCAACAAGAAATCCCTTAAGGAGAGGCTAGAAAGGATAGAGAATAGAATTCAAAATGGGTAGCCTGATGAACAAACAAGAACAAAGAAAAAATGGATCCTTTCTAAATTTCACAATGTCCTTGCCTGCAAAGAATCCTTCTAGTGCCAAAATTCTAGGGCCTTATGGCTCAAAGAGAGAGATTCAAACACAAAATTCTTTCACACTTCTACTTTAAGGAATAGAAGCAACAACAAAATTAAATAATTGAGAAAAAGTAATGGCACTTCACCACAAACATTGAGAAAATCAGAGATGAGGCAGTTTCACATTTTAGTTATATCCTTAAAGATGATAATTCCTATTCTACCTATGCTCAAGCTTACATGTTCTATCATATCCCTCTTTATATCCTTGAAAATGTGAATTCCAGCTTAATTTCCCCTTTTCAAGATGAGAAAATCAAAACTACCCTATTCTCCATGCATCCTAACAAAGCTCTAGGACCTGATGGTTTTCCTCCTCATTTATTTCAAACCTTTTGGGACATAGTAGGTCCTAATGTGTGTGTGGCTATAAGATAATTCCAATATTCCAAAAACAATTTGTGAAGCTTCAATTCTATCTTTATTGCCCTTATTCCTAAAAGTCCCACTACTAAATCCTTGTCTAATTTCAGGCCCATTAGCCTTTGCAATATTGCATATAAAATCTTGACCAAAATCATGGCTAATAGGATGAAAAGCATCATGCCAAACATCATTGATCCTTGACAAGGAAGCTTTGTCTAAGGCAGATCAATCCTAGATGGTGTCATCTCCATTCACGAAGATCTGCATTTTGCTTCTCAAACCAAAAAATCTACTTTTGTCCTTAAAATTGACATGAATAAGGCTTATGATAGAGTCAATTGGGACTTTCTTTTAGCCATATTACTCAAGTTTGGATTCCACCTTGATTGGATTGAGCTAATCAAAGCATGTATTTTTTTGTCATGGTTTTCAATCCTCATCAACGGATCCATAGTGGGTTACTTTTAGAGCAGTAGAGGGCTGAGGCAAGGGGATCCCATTTACCCTATTATTTATCAATGTTGTTGAAGCCTTGGGAAAGACCATAAAAGTAGCTTGCATAACAGGCCTCCTATCAGGAATTAAAGCTTCCTCCCAGACTAATCCTATATTGCACCAACAATTTGTGGATGATACTATTTTATCTACTAATGCTTCTGTGTTTGAGGAACGGGTTATAAAGTTCATCCTCCAAATTTATGAGGGAGCTACTAGGCAGAAAGTCAACTTCAATAAGAGCAATTTGTATTTCCTCAATACACCTGACCAAAGACAAAACAAGATTTCTAGAATCCTTGAATTCTCTATGGCTATCTTCCCAACCACTTACTTGGACCTCTCACTTTTATGTGGTCAACCTACTACTTCTATGTGGAAGAACATCATAGAGAGGATCCAAAATAAACTTGTAGGATGTAAGGGTAATCTATTATCCCAAGCTTCCAAGAGTACCCTTACCTCAACCTTCCTTCAAAGTATTCTCGTACATTTCCTCTCTATTTCCAAAGCCCCTACTACAGTGTACCATAGATTTGAACAGATTCAAAAAATATTTTATGGTCAGGGACTGAAAACAAGCAACGGTTGCATCTTGTCACTTGGGATAAAGTGTGTAGACCTAAATATAGAGGAGGAATTATGATTAGAAGAATTTAGTCACTAAACATAGCCCTGATGGCCAAATAAGCCTGGCATCTAGTTACCAATACCAAAAATGAGTGTACATCCATAATCCAAAGGAAGTATCTGCAAGGGGTAAATTTCCTCAGTGATGCTAACCCCATAATAGGATCCACCTTCTGGAATTCTATTTCAAGCACCAGGATACTATTGAATAAAGGCTTAAGATGGATATTAGGGAATGGGAGTAATATAGACTTTTGGAACGACAAATGGATTATAGAAAAACCTCTCATTGAAGATCCTGTTCTATAGATTGAAAGCCTACATAGACCATAGGATAGGACACAAAGTTTTTAATTTCCTAAGATTATATAATAATAGAGCCATTTGGAGAATTATCAGATGCACTATTCATCCTACTAAATCCACCAGTATGAACTCCCTCCTACATTCCAATATCATCTCCTCCATCAATTCCAAATATCTCCTTGTTTGGGAGACTTCAAAGAGTAGAGAATTTACTATCAAGTCTGCTTACCAACTTTTTCTTGAAACTGAGGATACCCTGTTACCTTACAATATTATATGGATCAAATACCTCATCCCTAATGGTGCGGGCCAAACAAGGTGAATGGTTTACTACTTTTGTCACATGCCCGTGCATTTAATTATCAACCTTGGGAGCTTCATAAACTTGCGAAGAGTCGGAATTAGGTTACTACAATACCACTGGAGGTGAATCTGCTAATCCTACGTTGGGGGGTGTTATTGAAATGGTTGTCAATCATTCCTGCACTCCTCAATAAATTACGTAAGAAGAACATAATTAAATCTATAGAAATAAATCATGTACACATTCCTGAAAATAAATCTACTACAAATACTGGAACTAGTAAACCAATGAACATTCCTATGAAAGTGATAAACTAATTAAAATAAATAAACAAGAAGGAAATGGGGAAGAAATACTAGCTTGGAGTGGTCCCAGGCTCTAGTAGCTTCTTCCCGATCGAACACGCGCTTTAGAACTTCTGGAACTGGAATATATTTATCAACGTATTACAATCTATCTTCTGTAACTCTAAATGGATTAATTATTTCTATATATCTCTCTCTCTTATAGATATATATATTTCAGAACGATCTGCGTGTGTTTATATAACACACCCACAAAACTTCTGTTATAGAAGTGGTTACAACAGTCGATTCTTCCCAGACTAAATTAGAATAGTCTGGAGAATGCAATCGATGTCTGGCATTCTATTTTTATGGCAGCGTGTTCGCTTCGGTTCATGCTTTGCCTGGCATCAGTAAGACATTTTGATACGTTGGTGCTATCTCCAATTTAGCTTTGCATGACATAGAGCTGGAACTGCACCAGCCGTTGTTGTCCACATCGTTCGAATCTGGTCAATGGGTAAAGAATAAATGGTGCATTCCTTATGAGGAAGGTACCTTGTTATCGCGACACCTTCCGATTGCAGGGAGGTGCTCGCATTCAGTTGGTGCCTTTCGATTGTAGGGAGGCGCTCGTATTCAGGTGGCACCTTTCGACTGTAGGGAGGTGCTCGCATTCAATTGATGCCTTATGACTGTAGGTAGGCACTCATATTCAGTTGGCGCCTTTCGACTGTAGAGAGGCGCTGGTATTCAATTGGTGCCTTCCGACTGTAGGGAGGCGCTGGTATTCAGTTGGCACCTTCCGACTGCAGGGAGGTGCTCGTATTCAGTTGGCACCTTCTGACTGCAGGGAGGCACTCATATGTGGTTTGGTGCCTTCCAATTACAGGGAGGTGCTTGTTCCTTAGGCACCTTCCGATTGTAGGGAGGCGCCTATGTTCTCTACATTGACCCCCGATGAAATAAAGTGCCAGGTCCATCAAAAGACCTCGACTGTTCCAAATCTAACTAAATCAACTGAAATTCCACAAAAAATACTAAAAACACATAAATTAGATAACACACATAATTATATCAAATATCTATATAATCATTCATAAAATTACGCAATCCTTATTATACAGCCGCATATTGATCAAAGAAATATGTACAAAATATGAGCATTTCTGGTGCTCATCATCCCCCCACGCCTAACATATGCCATGCCCTCGTGGCATCCAAACTGTAGGTAGCCCTCTGAATTTTCATCGTCGCCATCTCTTGGAGGATTCAGCTGCCCCTGCGGCTCGAGTCTGTCTTTTCATGCCAGTATTTTAAGGTGTGGTTCACCTTTGCTTATGGGAAACTGTGGTTGTCAATTGTCCCCTTCTTGTTCTGGCCGCTACTGGTGGTGGTCTAGCCAGCATTGTTCTTATTGATTGAAATGCAGCTTCGGCAACTTGCCAGATCGACATCTGGAGGTTTGACCACTGCCAGAGGGATATCTAAGTTATCCCCTCTAGAAGGCACTACTTGGGCCTTGTATAATCTGGTTGCTTCAAAGTTAAGCCCTACATTCTCCTTTGAAATTGCAGTAGCCTCCAATTGTGGGCCATATACTCCCCACCATTCCAAGTACCTCCTCATCATGGAAGGCTGCCCTCTAGATGAACCATAGATGTCCCAAAACTGGATATCTTCTGTCGGATTGACGTAGATGCCAAAATCTCCTTTTACCCTTGAGGATGCCTTCCTGGACTCCTTGGCTGCTTTCATTTCGTTGCGCAGCCGCTCAAAATATTATTGCCTTTCGGTGAACGGATGCATGTCCCATTCATCCTCCTCTGAATCGGTGAAGGTCACTTTTTCCTTCTATCGATCTGACTTGGGCATCTTTGCCTTGGATTCTACAGAAAATGTGGCAGCTCGGACTAGGGTCTCTTCTTTCTCCTTTGGGGACTTCTCTTTACTATGAAGGATCAGCTGTGCTGCTATCTCCGAGGGTGATCCTTCGTTCTCCTGCCTACCTGGTGTCGACCCCTCAGGCTCTTCTCCTTCTTTAGGCCTGGGGAGGTCCTCTTTGTCCTTTGGTCCTATCTGTTGCGGGAGACCTTCGTCCTGCTCTGTGTCACTCAGGAAAATGACAGGGGGCCTCGTAGGACTTCTTTCCTTTTCACCCCTAAAAATAGAGGAATCCTCCCCTGCCTTCGGGCTGCTTTGTCGGGCATTCGATCGAATATTCCCTGAAGAGAATACTCGTTCGACGGATGTGGGAGAGTTCATCGGCACTTCTTCTGCCCAATCAGTCTGAGTGGCCACCTCCTGTCTTGTTGTTCCTCTATCTTGGAGCATTTTATTTTCCTCCTGCAACTGTCGGACCAGCTGCTCAAGCTAAGCAATTCGTCTATCCCTTTCCTCCAATTTCATTTTATGCTGGTTCTGGAAATCTTCCAGAGTCTACTGTGCCATCCAGCAATCAGTTTGCCATTCGATGTTAAGATCCTGCTATAAAATAAACTCAAATAACACACTCTCACACAATTGCTTGGAAATAACTCACATAAACATCACATTAATATAACAAAAATTTGCATAAAGAACAATCTCACAATAGGACCTGAATCGCGAGGCCTCTTCGAGGGGGCAACCTCCTTCAATACTTCATTAATTTTGCAAAAGATGGTTACATTGGTGCCCTTTCGGGTATTTAAGGAGTTTCCTTCCAAGGTTGGCTTACATGCAAAATGCCACCTGGATTACATGCATAATGCCACCCGAATTACATGCATAGTGCCACTTTGAATTACATGCACAATGCCACCCGAATTACATGCACAATGCCACTCGAATTACATGCATAATGCCACACGAATTACATGCACAATGCCACCTATCTACCATGTGTTACATAAAAAGGGTGCCATTTGTCATGGGCACTACCTAAGCTAAAACTTAGAACATTACAAAATATTAATCATGGGTACTACCCACGTTCACTAGGAATTATTACATCATGGAAGTTATTACATTAAGGGTTAGGATGAGATCCTAACATGCCCTTCTCCTTGAAGAAGCTTTGTCCTCAAAGCTAAAAATGAGGAAACTATTGCTTGTAGTTGATGGAGAGACTCCCATGTAGCATCCTCAAGTTGAAGTCCACGCCACTGAACCAGGACCTCTGTGATGGTACGGTTGCGAGTTCGACGATACAGCAGCTGCTTTGGTGCAAGTAAGATGGAGCCTTCTTCATCCAATTCGGGAAGTGTTGATGGAACCTGTACCTTGGAGCTGCCCGAAATGTAGGAGGGAGGCGTGAGTGGAGGGTGCCCGTAAACTGCCTCTGGTGGCGGTATGATAGGAAGTGTTGTACCACCATTCGGCCAAAGAAAGCCATTTTGCCCAATGAGTAGGATGATCGGAGGCAAGCAGCGAAGGTAGGTTTCCAAGCAGTTATTAACAACCTCTGTTTGACCATCCGTTTGCGGATGGTAGGCTAAACTCATTGTGAGCTGAGTCCCCTGCAACTTAAACAACTCTTGCCAAAAATTGCTAGTAAGGGTGGGATCACGATCAGATACAATGGAGGTTGGCATGCCATGAAGGCGAAATATGGAGTCAAGAAAAATTTGGGCAATAGTGAATGTTGTGTAAGGATGGGTTAGGGCACAAAAGTGAGCATACTTTGAAAGGCGGTCCACTACCACAAAAATAACAGACTTGTCTCCAGATTTAGGTAGCCCTTCTATGAAATCCATAGAGATGTCAGTCCACACCTGATCCGGTATCGGCAAGGGGGGAAGAGTGCCCGAAGAGTGCACTGTTTCTCTTTTCATCCTTTGACCTGTGTCGCAGTCTGCCACAAAAGAGCGAATGTCCTGTTTCCTACCTTTCCAAAATAAGGTGCGCTTGAGTCGCTCATAAGGTGGTCTGATATTGGGAGGTGTACTATCCGGCAATAATGGAATGGCATGGTCGTGAGAGCGATGCAGTGGTAGTGTGATGGGTTCTGAAAATATGGCCTCATGTTTGTGGAGAATCTGTTGCATGTCTTGTGGGATTTCACCCATTGGAGATGTGGATGGCTGGATGGAGAATAGTTGTGCAATGACCCCACGTGATGATTTCTTTAGCAATTTCTCCATGCCGTTTGAACTGATAATTTGAGGTGTTCCTGTCGGGGAGCCCTTGATGATGTGTGTTTGTCCGTTCTGGAAGAACTGCATCCAAAGTTTAGCAAAGTTCCAACTGATAGTGCCCAACGTACTCAACCATTGGCATCCCAAAACAATATCACATCCACCCAAATGGAGGGCAAACATGTCCTGCTTGAGTTCATAGTCCCCTATCTTGATTTTAACATTGCGACACTTTCCTTTACAAGATAAGGTTCCCCCATTGGCTACCATGACCTCAAAGGAACTACAATTGTGGATATAGCAATTTTCCCGTTGAGCAACTCTAGGGTCAATGAAGTTGTGCGTGCTTCCCGAATCCAAAAGGATGGAAAGACGTTGGCCCTTGAAACATCCTGTAACCTTCATGGTTTGAGGAGTAGTAATGCTTGCAAGGGCATGGATTGTAATTGATGTCTCAGGTTCCTGTTTCCCTTCTTCTTGTGGAGGAGGTGTTTCTGGAGGGTCCTCATCCTCATCACTCTCGTCAACGGTATCAGGTTCTCCAACATCTATCAAGAACAATTTTTTGTGTGCACACTTATGCCCCTTGAAAAAATTTTCATCACAATTGTAGCATAATCCTTGGGCACGACGTGCATCCATCTCTTCGGTGGTGAGGCGCTTGGGTGCAGCAGGTTTATTATCATCTGGGTGTTGGGCTCTAGGGGGAAATGAAGGTCTATTTTGAGGAAACTTTGATGGGTGTCTTTGGGCAGAGAGTTTAGATTCGGCCAAACGGGCCAAACTGATAGCTTCCATCATAGTTCGTGGTTTCAACATTTTGACTTCTGCTTGGAGTTCCATCTTCAACCCACTGATATAACAACTCTGGAAGAACCCTTCACTCAATCCTCTTGTCCGATTGGCCAATTTTTCAAATTGAGCTTGGTACTCTCGGACTGACCCTGTTTGTTGTAGTTTGGTTAAGGCTCCTGTAAAGTCCTCAAACTCACTAGGACCAAATCGAGTGAGTAGTTGGGATTCAAAATCCTCCCAAGAGAGATTTGGGTAGGCAAGACGCAACCATTGAAACCAGTGTAGAGCCTCGGATTCCAAGTTAAAGGAAGCCATCCGGACTCGATGAAATATGGGTACATTATGAAGTCGAAAGAATTGGTCAACCCGACATAGCCACCCATCAACATCCTTCCCACTAAATTTGGGAAAGTCCAATTTGGGCATTCTAAAGGGTGGATCATGGTCACGATTCCTTGTAGAACTCTCAACTTGGTATTCTGATTTGGGTGGTTCTCTTCTCAGTTTGTTGTCCACTTCTGTCAGTGCTTCTTCTAGGCGGTTGCTAGTGGCCTCATGCTCTAGGCGAAGACCTTGGACTTCTTCCCTTATGGAGTGAAAAGTCGAGTGCAAGTTCTCAATGGCTTTTGTTAGGGACTCCAAGTGTTCTAGTTCTTTCTGGTGTCCACGAGTACCCTGGGCCATTTTTTTGACCTTTTGTGACCAGTTACTAAAAATAGAATTGAATTTTTAGGACTTACTATTTTTAGTAAGTGCCCAAAAAAGTGCTTGGGTGCTATATATCAAAATGATCAGTAGAAGGAGGTGGTCACAATGAGCTATATATCTCAACACTACTTTTTGGCACCCCAGACTTTTTTTTTTTTTTTTATCTCCTGTTTTGCTGAGTCTAACGGTGTTTACAGATTCTGATTCTGAGCTACTGAGCAAAAGTTGGCTACTGGAGCACTATCTATAACTGGCCGTGTTTCACACTCAAGATTCTCTGTATTTTGTAGGTGACTGATATGACAGTTCTGTTCTGACCCTGAAGACTGTGAATTTTCCCCGACTGTGTCGACCTCTCCGACTCGATCGACCTTTGTGGATTGCCACTGTAAATTTTACTGTTATTCTCCAGACTTTCAACTTAAGTGTCACCCTCATGGCTTATCCCGAATGCATGTCCCTTCTATTATTTTTTTGGTAGAGGACTCCTTTCTCATATGCTCACTTTTGAAATGCAGGTTTACGAACGTGGGTGTTTGGATTCTTATTTTTATTTTTATTTTTGCATTTTTTACAGGTTGAAGTTTTAACAGAACCAGGGAATGCTAAGTATAGGAGTATGTACCACCCATAGGCCCTCTAATATACCGACAGTGACGAACAATAGTGCTCGGACCAATATTTTAGGCCACTACTCAAGGAGGATTCCACACATACCCTTGAGCACACTACCTGCCTCTCCGACAATACGGGAGGGTAATCGTCCAGGATGCTGTGTCCCGTAGACTATGAGTAATACAAGGCCGAAGAGCTTCCTAATGGCTAAAAGTTTGTTTAATCCTAGATGGTCTCCCGATATACCCGAAGATACGTGGGAGCTCAAGTCCGTGCGCGAGTTCTGTCTGAGGCCTGGGTATTGGAGCCTGATCGCCCCTCACTTCACTAGACGCTTTATGGGCTATCTAGCTTAGCCAATAACGACAGATCCTTCGCGATATTTTAAAACCCCCGGTACAGGGTTTCTACCTACTCAACTAATAATATATTTTTTTGTTTTTGGTCTGGAAAAAAAAAAACACTGTATTTTTTTTGGATTTTTTTTAATAAGGAAAAACAGAATGGAAAAAACACATGAAATTTATACCTAACAGGCGGATTGGATGGCAACAGAACTTGGCCCTGGAAAGCGCTCTAATACCACTTGTTAAGATCCTGCTATAAAATAAACTCAAATAACACACTCTCACACAATTGCTTGGAAATAACTCACATAAACATCACATTAATATAACGAGAAATTTGCATAAAGAACAATCTCACAATAGAAGCTGAATCGCGAGGCCTCTTCGAGGGGGCAACCTCCTTCAATACTTCATTAATTTTGCAAAAGATGGTTACATTGGTGCCCTTTCGGGTATTTAAGGAGTTTCCTTCCAAGGTTGGCTTACATGCAAAATGCCACCTGGATTACATGCATAATGCCACCCGAATTACATGCATAGTGCCACTTTGAATTACATGCACAATGCCACCCGAATTACATGCACAATGCCACTCGAATTACATGCACAATGCCACACGAATTACATGCACAATGCCACCTATCTACCATGTGTTACATAAAAAAGGGTGCCATTTGTCATAGGCACTACCTAAGCTAAAACTTAGAACATTACAAAATATTAATCATGGGTACTACCCACGTTCACTAGGAATTATTACATCAAGGAAGTTATTACATTAAGGGTTAGGATGAGATCCTAACATGCCCTTCTCCTTGAAGAAGCTTTGTCCTCAAAGCTAAAAATGAGGAAACTATTGCTGGAGTTGATGGAGGGACTCCCATGTAGCATCCTCAGGTTGAAGTCCACGCCATTGAACCAAGACCTCTGTGATGGTACGGTTGCGAGTTCGACGATACAGCAGTTGCTTTGGTGCAAGTAAGATGGAGCCTTCTTCATCCAATTCGGGAAGTGTTGATGGAACCTGTACCTTGGAGCTGCCCGAAATGTAGGAGGGAGGCGTGAGTGGAGGGTGCCCGTACTCTGCCTCTGGTGGCGGTATGATAGGAAGTGTTGTACCACCATTCGGCCAAAGAAAGCCATTTTGCCCAATGAGTAGGATGATCGGAGGCAAGCAGCGAAGGTAGGTTTCCAAGCAGTTATTAACAACCTCTGTTTGACCATCCGTTTGCGGATGGTAGGCTAAACTCATTGTGAGTGAGTCCCCTGCAACTTAAACAACTCTTGCCAAAAATTGCTAGTAAGGCTGGGATCACGATCAGATACAATGGAGGTTGGCATGCCATGAAGGCGAAATATGGAGTCAAGGAAAATTTGGGCAATAGTGAATGTTGTGTAAGGATGGGTTAGGGCACAAAAGTGAGCATACTTTGAAAGGCGGTCCACTACCACAAAAATAACAGACTTGTCTCCAGATTTAGGTAGCCCTTCTATGAAATCCATAGAGATGTCAGTCCACACCTGATCCGGTATCGGCAAGGGTGGAAGAGTGCCCGAAGAGTGCACTTGTTTCTCTTTTCATCCTTTGACCTGTGTCGCAATCTGCCACAAAAGAGCGAATGTCCTGTTTCCTACCTTTCCAAAATAAGGTGCGCTTGAGTCGCTCATAAGGTGGTCTGATATTGGGAGGTGTACTATCCGGCAATAATGGAATGGCATGGTCGTGAGAGCGATGCAGTGGTCGTGTGATGGGTTACGAAAAGATGGCCTCATGTTTGTGGAGAATCTGTTGCATGTCTTGTGGGATTTCACCCATTGGAGATGTGGATGGGTGGATGGAGAATAGTTGTGCAATGACCCCACGTGATGATTTCTTTAGCAATTTCTCCATGCCGTTTGAGCTGATAATTTGAGGTGTTCCTGTCGGGGAGCCCTTGATGATGTGTGTTTGTCCGTTCTGGAAGAACTGCATCCAAAGTTTAGCAAAGTTCCAACTGATAGTGCCCAACGTACTCAACCATTGGCATCCCAAAACAATATCACATCCACCCAAATGGAGGGCAAACATGTCTTGCTTGAGTTCATAGTCCCCTATCTTGATTTTAACATTGTGACACTTTCCTTTACAAGATAAGGTTCCCCCATTGGCTACCATGACCTCAAAGGAATTACAATTGTGGATATAGCAATTTGCCCGTTGAGCAACTCTAGGGTCAATGAAGTTGTGCGTGCTTCCCGAATCCAAAAGGATGGAAAGACGTTGGCCCTTGAAACATCCTGTAACCTTCATGGTTTGAGGAGTAGTAATGCCTACAAGGGCATGGATTGTAATTGATGTCTCAGGTTTCTGTTTCCCTTCTTCTTGTGGAGGAGGTGTTTACGGAGGGTCCTCATCCTCATCACTCTCGTCAACGGTATCAGGTTCTCCAACATCTATCAAGAACAATTTTTTGTGTGCACACTTATGCCCCTTGAAAAACTTTTCATCACAATTGTAGCATAATCCTTGGGCACGACGTGCATCCATCTCTTCGGTGGTGAGGCGCTTGGGTGCAGCAGGTTTATTATCATCTGGGTGTTGGGCTCTCGGGGGAAATGAAGGTCTATCTTGAGAAAACTTTGATGGGCGTCTTTGGGCGAGAGAGTTTAGATTCGGCCGAGACGGGCCAAGCGATAGCTTCCATCATAGTTCGTGGTTTCAACATTTTGACTTATGCTTGGAGTTCCATCTTCAACCCACCGATATAACAACTCTGGAAGAACCCTTCACTCAATCCTCTTGTTCGATTGGCCAATTTTTCAAATTGAGCTTGGTACTCTCGAACTGACCCTGTTTGTTGTAGTTTGGATAAGGCTCCTGTGAAGTCCTCAAACTCACTAGGACCAAATCGAGTGAGTATTTGGGATTCAAAATCCTCCCAAGAGAGATTTGGGTAGGTAAGACGCAACCATTGAAACCAGTGTAGAGCCTCGGATTCCAAGTTAAAGGAAGCCATACTGGACTCGATGAAATAACTGGTACATTATGAAGTCGAAAGAATTGGTCAACCCGACATAGCCACCCATCAACATCCTTCCCACTGAATTTGGGAAAGTCCAACTTGGGCATTCTAAAGGGTGTATCATGGTCACGATTCCTTGTAGAACTCTCAGCTTGGTATTCTGATTTGGGTGGTTCTCTTCTCAGTTTGCTGTCCACTTCAGTCAATGCTTCTTCTAAGCGATTGCTAGTGGCCTCATGCTCTAGGCGAAGACCTTGGACTTCTTCCCTTATGGAGTGAAAAGCCGAGTTCAAGTTCTCAATGGCTTTTGTTAGGGACTCCAAGTGTTCTAGTTCTTTCCGGTGTCCACGGGTACCCTGGGCCATTTTTTGACCTTTTGTGACCAGTTACTAAAAATAGAATTGAATTTTTTTGACTTACTATTTTTAGTAAGTGCCCAAAAAAGTGCTTGGGTGCTATATATCAAAATGATCAGCAGGAGGAGGTGGTCACAATGAGCTATATCTCTCAACACTACTTTTTGGCACCCCAGACTTTTTTTTTTTTATCTCTGTTTCTTTGAGTCTAACGGTGTTTCTGATTCCGATTACGAGCTACTGAGCAAAAGTTGGGTACTTGGAGCACTATCTAAAGCGGCCGTGTTTCACACTCAAGATTCTCTGTATTTTGCGGGTGACTGATATGACAGTTCTGTTCTGACTCTGAAGACTGTGAATTCTGCCTCTGATTGTGCTTGACCTCTCGACTGATGACTGATTGTGATCGCCACTTGTAAATTTACTTGTTACTCTCCAGACTTTCAACTTAAGTGTCACCCTCATGGCTTATCCCGAATGCATGTCCCTTCTGTTATTTTTTTGGTAGAGGACTCCTTTCTCATATGCTCACTTTTGAAATGCAGGTTTACGAACGGGGGTGTTTGGATTCTTATTTTGATTTTTATTTTTGCATTTTTTACAGGTTGCAGTTTTAACAGAACCAGGGAATGCTAAGTATAGGAGTATGTACCACCCATAGGCCCTCTAATATACCGACAGTGACGAACAATAGTGCTCGGACCAATATTTCAGGCCACTACTCAAGGAGGATTCCACACATACCCTTGAGCACACTACCTGCCTCTCTGACAATACGGGAGGGTAATCGTCCAGGATGCTGTGTCCCGTAGACTATGAGTAATACAAGGCCGAAGAGCTTCCTAATGGCTAAAAGTTTGTTTAATCCTAGATGGTCTCCCGATATACCCGAAGATACGTGGGAGCTCAAGTCCGTGCGCGAGTTATGTCTGAGGCCTGGGTATTGGAGCCTGATCGCCCCTCACTTCACTAGACGCTTTATGGGCTATCTAGCTTAGCCAATAACGACAGATCCTTCGCGATATTTTAAAACCCCCGGTACAGGGTTTCTACCTACTCAACTAATAATATATTTTTTTGTTTTTGGTCTGGAAAAAAAAAACACTGTATTTTTTTTGGATTTTTTTTAATAAGGAAAAACAGAATGGAAAAAACACACGGAATTTATACCTAACAGGCGGATTGGATGGCAAGAATCGTTGCAGTTGCAGCAGAACTTGGCCCTGGAAAGCGCTACGATACCACTTGTTAAGATCCTGCTATAAAATAAACTCAAATAACACACTCTCACACAATTGCTTGGAAATAACTCACATAAACATCACATTAATATAACAGAAATTTGCATAAAGAACAATCTCACAATAGAAGCTGAATCGCGAGGCCTCTTCGAGGGGGCAACCTCCTTCAATACTTCATTAATTTTGCAAAAGATGGTTACATTGGTGCCCTTTCGGGTATTTAAGGAGTTTCCTTCCAAGGTTGGCTTACATGCAAAATGCCACCTGGATTACATGCATAATGCCACCCGAATTACATGCATAGTGCCACTTTGAATTACATGCACAATGCCACCCGAATTACATGCACAATGCCACTCGAATTACATGCACAATGCCACACGAATTACATGCACAATGCCACCTATCTACCATGTGTTACATAAAAAAGGGTGCCATTTGTCATAGGCACTACCTAAGCTAAAACTTAGAACATTACAAAATATTAATCATGGGTACTACCCACGTTCACTAGGAATTATTACATCAAGGAAGTTATTACATTAAGGGTTAGGATGAGATCCTAACATGCCCTTCTCCTTGAAGAAGCTTTGTCCTCAAAGCTAAAAATGAGGAAACTGTTGCTGGAGTTGATGGAGGGACTCCCATGTAGCATCCTCAGGTTGAAGTCCACGCCACTGAACCAGGACCTCTGTGATGGTACGGTTGCGAGTTCGACGATACAGCAGCTGCTTTGGTGCAAGTAAGATGGAGCCTTCTTCATCCAATTCGGGAAGTGTTGATGGAACCTGTACCTTGGAGCTGCCCGAAATGTAGGAGGGAGGCATGAGTGGAGGGTGCCCGTACTCGCCTACGGTGGCGGTATGATAGGAAGTGTTGTACCACCATTCGGCCAAAGAAAGCCATTTTGCCCAATGAGTAGGATGATCGGAGGCAAGCAGCGAAGGTAGGTTTCCAAGCAGTTATTAACAACCTCTGTTTGACCATCCGTTTGCGGATGGTAGGCTAAACTCATTGTGAGCTGAGTCCCCTGCAACTTAAACAACTCTTGCCAAAAATTGCTAGTAAGGCTGGGATCACGATCAGATACAATGGAGGTTGGCATGCCATGAAGGCGAAATATGGAGTCAAGGAAAATTTGGGCAATAGTGAATGTTGTGTAAGGATGGGTTAGGGCACAAAAGTGAGCATACTTTGAAAGGCGGTCCACTACCACAAAAATAACAGACTTGTCTCCAGATTTAGGTAGCCCTTCTATGAAATCCATAGAGATGTCAGTCCACACCTGATCCGGTATCGGCAAGGGTGGAAGAGTGCCCGAAGAGTGCACTGTTTCTCTTTTCATCCTTTGACCTGTGTCGCAGTCTGCCACAAAAGAGCGAATGTCCTGTTTCCTACCTTTCCAAAATAAGGTGCGCTTGAGTCGCTCATAAGGTGGTCTGATATTGGGAGGTGTACTATCGAGCAATAATGGAATGGCATGGTCGTGAGAGCGATGCAGTGGTAGTGTGATGGGTTCTGAAAAGATGGCCTCATGTTTGTGGAGAATCTGTTGCATGTCTTGTGGGATTTCACCCATTGGAGATGTGGATGGTTGGATGGAGAATAGTTGTGCAATGACCCCACGTGATGATTTCTTTAGCAATTTCTCCATGCCGTTTGAACTGATAATTTGAGGTGTTCCTGTCGGGGAGCCCTTGATGATGTGTGTTTGTCCGTTCTGGAAGAACTGCATCCAAAGTTTAGCAAAGTTCCAACTGATAGTGCCCAACGTACTCAACCATTGGCATCCCAAAACAATATCACATCCACCCAAATGGAGGGCAAACATGTCTTGCTTGAGTTCATAGTCCCCTATCTTGATTTTAACATTGCGACACTTTCCTTTACAAGATAAGGTTCCCCCATTGGCTACCATGACCTCAAAGGAATTACAATTGTGGATATAGCAATTTTCCCGTTGAGCAACTCTAGGGTCAATGAAGTTGTGCGTGCTTCCCGAATCCAAAAGGATGGAAAGACGTTGGCCCTTGAAACATCCTGTAACCTTCATGGTTTGAGGAGTAGTAATGCCTGCAAGGGCATGGATTGTAATTGATGTCTCGGGTTCTGTTTCCCTTCTTCTTGTGGAGGAGGTGTTTACGGAGGGTCCTCATCCTCATCACTCTCGTCAACGGTATCAGGTTCTCCAACATCTATCAAGAACAATTTTTTGTGTGCACACTTATGCCCCTTGAAAAACTTTTCATCACAATTGTAGCATAATCCTTGGGCACGACGTGCATCCATCTCTTCGGTGGTGAGGCGCTTGGGTGCAGCGGGTTTATTATCATCTGGGTGTTGGGCTCTAGGGGGAAATGAAGGTCTATTTTGAGGAAACTTTGATGGGTGTCTTTGGGAAGAGAGTTTAGATTCGGCCAAACGGGCCAAACCGATAGCTTCCATCATAGTTCGTGGTTTCAACATTTTGACTTCCGCTTGGAGTTCCATCTTCAACCCACTGATATAACAACTCTGGAAGAACCCTTCACTCAATCCTCTTGTTCGATTGGCCAATTTTTCAAATTGAGCTTGGTACTCTCGAACTGACCCTGTTTGTTGTAGTTTGGATAAGGCTCCTGTGAAGTCCTCAAACTCACTAGGACCAAATCGAGTGAGTATTTGGGATTCAAAATCCTCCCAAGAGAGATTTGGGTAGGTAAGACGCAACCATTGAAACCAGTGTAGAGCCTCAGATTCCAAGTTAAAGGAAGCCATCTGGACTCGATGAAATACGGGTACATTATGAAGTCGAAAGAATTGGTCAACCCGACATAGCCACCCATCAACATCCTTCCCACTGAATTTGGGAAAGTCCAACTTGGGCATTCTAAAGGGTGTATCATGGTCACGATTCCTTGTAGAACTCTCAGCTTGGTATTCTGATTTGGGTGGTTCTCTTCTCAGTTTGTTGTCCACTTCAGTCAATGCTTCTTCTAAGCGATTGCTAGTGGCCTCATGCTCTAGGCGAAGACCTTGGACTTCTTCCCTTATGGAGTGAAAAGCCGAGTTCAAGTTCTCAATGGCTTTTGTTAGGGACTCCAAGTGTTCTAGTTCTTTCTGGTGTCCACGGGTACCCTGGGCCATTTTTTGACCTTTTGTGACCAGTTACTAAAAATAGAATTGAATTTTTTTGACTTACTATTTTTAGTAAGTGCCCAAAAAAGTGCTTGGGTGCTATATATCAAAATGATCAGCAGGAGGAGGTGGTCACAATGAGCTATATCTCTCAACACTACTTTTTGGCACCCCAGACTTTTTTTTTTTTTTTATCTCCTGTTTTGCTTTGAGTCTAACGGTGTTTACAGATTCTGATTCTGAGCTACTGAGCAAAAGTTGGGTACTGGAGCACTATCTAAAACTGGCCGTGTTTCACACTCAAGATTCTCTGTATTTTGTAGGTGACTGATATGACAGTTCTGTTCTGACTCTGAAGACTGTGAATTCTGCCCTGACTGTGCTGACCTCTCTGACCTGACTGACCTGACTGTGACTGCCACTGTAAATTTTACTGTTACTCTCCAGACTTTCAACTTAAGTGTCACCCTCATGGCTTATCCCGAATGCATGTCCCTTCTGTTATTTTTTTGGTAGAGGACTCCTTTCTCATATGCTCACTTTTGAAATGCAGGTTTACGAACGGGGGTGTTTGGATTCTTATTTTTATTTTTATTTTTGCGTTTTTTACAGGTTGCAGTTTTAACAGAACCAGGGAATGCTAAGTATAGGAGTATGTACCACCCATAGGCCCTCTAATATACCGACAGTGACGAACAATAGTGCTCGGACCAATATTTCAGGCCACTACTCAAGGAGGATTCCACACATACCCTTGAGCACACTACCTGCCTCTCTGACAATACGGGAGGGTAATCGTCCAGGATGCTGTGTCCCGTAGACTATGAGTAATACAAGGCCGAAGAGCTTCCTAATGGCTAAAAGTTTGTTTAATCCTAGATGGTCTCCCGATATACCCGAAGATACGTGGGAGCTCAAGTCCGTGCGCGAGTTCTGTCTGAGGCCTGGGTATTGGAGCTTGATCGCCCCTCACTTCACTAGACGCTTTATGGGCTATCTAGCTTAGCCAATAACGACAGATCCTTCGCGATATTTTAAAACCCCCGGTACAGGGTTTCTACCTACTCAACTAATAATATATTTTTTTGTTTTTGGTCTGGAAAAAAAAAACACTGTATTTTTTTTTGTATTTTTTTAATAAGGAAAAACAGAATGGAAAAAACACACGGAATTTATACCTAACAGGCGGATTGGATGGCAAGAATCATTGCAGTTGCAGCAGAACTTGGCCCTGGAAAGCGCTCTGATACCACTTGTTAAGATCCTGCTATAAAATAAACTCAAATAACACACTCTCACACAATTGCTTGGAAATAACTCACATAAACATCACATTAATATAACAGAAATTTGCATAAAGAACAATCTCACAATAGAACTGAATCGCAGGCCTCTTCGAGGGGGCAACCTCCTTCAATACTTCATTAATTTTGCAAAAGATGGTTACATTGGTGCCCTTTCGGGTATTTAAGGAGTTTCCTTCCAAGGTTGGCTTACATGCAAAATGCCACCTGGATTACATGCATAATGCCACCCGAATTACATGCATAGTGCCACTTTGAATTACATGCACAATGCCACCCGAATTACATGCACAATGCCACTCGAATTACATGCACAATGCCACACGAATTACATGCACAATGCCACCTATCTACCATGTGTTACATAAAAAGGGTGCCATTTGTCATAGGCACTACCTAAGCTAAAACTTAGAACATTACAAAATATTAATCATGGGTACTACCCACGTTCACTAGGAATTATTACATCAAGGAAGTTATTACATTAAGGGTTAGGATGAGATCCTAACATTCGAGCACCTCCTCTAAGGCTGCATCGATTTGGTCATTACTCTTGAAAGTTCCTTCATTCCATGGGCTTTTGTTCGTTAATTCTTGGAGGGTTTGGGTGGCAATGTCTATCTCTGGGTCACTCTGTCCTTCTTCTATCGAGAGGAATCATCACAGACATTTCCTCCTGGGTATTGGTTCATCTTCACCACCAGTGAGTGGCGCTCCTTCCTCCTCATACTCAGGCACTGGGGAATGCCCTTTGTCCTCTTTGTCTTTGGGCACCGGTGACTGCTCTGCCCCTCCTAGAAAATAGGGTGACACAAATTGCTCGATGTTTGTTATCTCCTCTATAGGGGGTGCTTTATATTGCCCTAATTCGGCAACCGCATTGTGTTGCTCTGTTTTTCCGCCATCTCCCTCTACGTCATGGTTCTGTCTTTGTGCTTCTACATGGCGGACTAATGCCGATATCAGCCCATGGTGGGCTAAGGCAGATGGTGCCCCTTTCTGGTACCGAGCCACTTCATCTTTCACAGTAGTCACCAGGTAGAAAGGTATATTTAATTTCCTCCCATGCACTAGGTGATTGAGGAAGTGCACATGATTAATGTTTAGATGGGTATACTTCCCTGTGCATGTGAAGAATCAAGCAATCTGCTCGAACATATTTCACATATTCATGGGGAGACTATTTTTGAGTAACCCCTCCTTGTCTATCTACACATTTCCTCCTGGTAGCAGTATTTCGGTGTATAATTTTAACACTCCGCCCTTGTATGTACATTCCCCCGTGAGAGGCAATCCAGTCACCTGTGAGATGAACTTAGGGGTGACTGGAATTTCCACCCCTCGTACTTGGGCTGCATCGCCCCTCAAAGAGGTGGTGAATTCTTTATCTACCTCCACATCCTGGCCCTGACTGACCAGGGTGCAGTATTCGAGCCACCCATCGGCTTCGAATTGGGTCTTCACTACACCTCTGATTCCATCAGTATCATTGGGTTCATTCTTCTTGATCGCGTGGTTCTTGGAACTTCTTCCCATGGCGCCTTTCGATGCTGTATTTTTTTCTGTCCTTCCTTCTTCAGGAAGGTGCCTTCTTATAGAAAATATGCCTAACCCTAGCAGTTATGGAAGACGCCCTATCATTGGCACATGTTTCCAGCTTTGGGGGGATACGATCTCTATGACGACGGTATTTTTTTGGTACTACGTATTTATAAATAATTATATAAACGATTTGATTTAATATGCGCGTACCTGATTCGGCATTCTTGTCATCATGGTAGCCACTGATTTGCTGACTTGTGACATGAGGGAGGGGTATGGTCATTTGATGTCGCTCATTCATGTGATGCTTCATTCTGCTTGAGGCATCCGGTAGATGTAAATGTCGTACGCGAAAGGCGTTCTTTGGTACTTTCCCCATGTGGATGGTGCCCTTGTAGCGCCTTTCCAATGTTGTCGATGCTTTTCATTAAAACGGATGCACCTTTCAACTGCGGTAAGTGCCTCTGATTGGCTATCGTCTGGCGGTGGAGGGCACTTTTGTCTGCAAGCATCTTCCCAATGTGGGAGGTGCCTCCTTCTGGTTCACGCCTTCCTGATGTTGGAAGGCATTTGTCTGGATGAATGCGCCTTCCTAATGTTGGAAGGTGTATTCGACTGGCTTTTTTTTTTTCTTTGTTTTTTTTTATTTTAGAACTTCTACATGGATGGGTGCCTTTCGGGTGTGGTAAGGCACCTTATTCTAGACTTGGTGCCTTCTGGATGCAGTAAGGCGCCTTCTTCTGGACTTGGTGCCTTTTGGATGCAGTGAGGCACCTTCTTCTAGACTTGGCACCTTTCAGATGCAGTAAGGTGCCTTCTTCTGGACTTTGCGCCTTCTGGATGCAGTGAGGCACCTTCTTTTGGACTTGGCACCTTTCAGATGTAGTAAGGAGCCTTCTTCTAGACTTGGCACCTTCTGGATGCAGTGAGGCACCTTCTTCTAGACTTGGCGCCTTCTGGATGTAGTAAGGCGTCTTCTTCTGGACTTGGCACATTTCGGATGCAGTAAGGCACCTTCTTCTAGACTTGGCACCTTTCGAATGCAGTGAGGCACCTTCTTTTGGACTTGGCGCCTTCCGAATGCAGTGAGGCGCCTTCTTCTAGGTGGCGATTTGACTAGAAAAAGGGTGATCAAGTCTTCCTAGTTTTTTTTCATGCTACCCAAATTCTACCTACGAGCCGGTGTTAGAATGCTGAGCTAAATCAGGCCTGGTTTCCCAGATACCTCTCCCTCGTGCTGTCAGGTCCTCCACCTACAAAAAGCAACTAAAAAATAAAGGAAAATAATGGCAGTTAGATGCTTTCCATGCATGCAGGCGTCATCCCTACAAAAACACACATTACAAAAAAAAACTATATTAACTAAAAAAATTGGGTGAGCACTTTCATGCCCACCATTTCACCTGTGAGAGTTCGGTCTAGATATAGCAAGATGGGGTCTCCCCCACGCCTACTCTGGATTCCACCTGTAACATTTCGGATGTATTATAGGGGCGTAGTCGGTGGCCATTGACTGTGAACATGGTGTTGCTGTCATCAATTATCTTAACGTGCACCACCCCATTCCTAATGAGCTCTGCCACCTCATACGGCCCCATACACCTCTGCATAAGTTTGCCCTTCCTTTCCTAGAACCGAGAATCGTACAACAATACCCATTCCCCTACCTAGAACTTCTTTAGCTTGATGTGGTTATCATGCCACTTCTTTCTCTGCTTCTGTATAATCTCTGTCCTCTGCAAAGCATCCAGATCTAGCTGGCAAATCCTCTACGTTTGAGCTTCGTCCAAGCTAAAATTTAATTCTTAAGCCGTCCTCAGAGTTTTGATTTCAAACTCGATGGGCATCATTGCATTTTTTCCATATACCAGTTGGAAAGGTGTGCATCCTGTGGTGGATTTCCACGTGGTGTTGTATGCCCAAACTGCCTCTAGCAACCGTGTGGCCCAATATTTCTTGTGTTGCTGCACAGTTTTGGTCAGGATGTTTTTTATCTTCCTGTTTGTCACTTCTAGTTGCCCATTTTCCTGCAGATGGTAGGGCATGGTTTTATTGTGCCGAACTCTATACTGCTCCATCAGCTCCTCAATCAATTTGGAGGTGAATTGGGGCCCTTGGTCTGTTGTTATCTCCCGAGGAACCCCAAATCATGTGAAAATATGGGCAAATAAGAAATTGATGACCATTATTTCCTTTGAGTCCCTTAATGCCTACACTTCTACCCATTTGGTGACGTAATCCATGCAAACCAGAATAAACCTCCTTCCCATCGAAGGTGGATTGAATGGTCCCATGAAGTCCATGCCCCATTTATCGAAAGGTTCCAGGTGTACCTGGGGCTGCAGGGGCATTTCATCTCGGTGGGTTGGTCTACCCATCCTCTGGAACTCGTCACACTTGCTGGTATACACTGTCGCATCCTTGAATAGAGTGGGCCAAAAATACGTAGCCTACAGGATTTTGTAGGTAGTTCGTTTCCCTGCAAAGTGTCCTCTGCATGGCTCATCGTGACATGCCTTGAGCACTTCTGAAAACTCCTGTTCTGCTATGCATCTTCTTATAATTTGGTCCCATCCTATTTTAAATAGGAGACCATCCATCCAAAGGAATGATGCGCTCTTATCTATGACCACCTGCTTTTCTCGGTAGGAGAGAGTAGGTGAGGTCCTTCCGGTGGCCAAGTAATTGGCTATGTCTACATACCACGGAGTTTGTTCACTAATAGCGAACAAATGTTCATCCGAAAATTGATCTTCCATTGCTTGATGATCTACTGGTATCAATCTGGAAAAAAAATCCACCATGATGTTGTCCTTGCCTAGTTTATCGACTATAGTAATGTCAAATTCCTGCAATAGCAATAGCCATCTAATAATTCTGCCACCAATGGCCAGCTTGCCCATCAGATACCTAATAGTCACGTGGTCCGTATCGACGAAGACCTTGTATCCCGTTATATAGTGGTGGAATTTGTTTATTGCATGGACAACTGTGAGGAATTCTTTTTCTGTCACTGTATAGTTGAGCTCTGCTCCCACCAATTTTTTACTGACATAATAGATGGCATAAAATTCTTCGTCGTCTTTCTGCCCTAGGAATGCTCCGATCGCTCCGTTAGATGCATCGCAGTATATATGGAATGGTATGGCCCAATTCGGTCCTCTCAAAACCGGTGCAGATATCAATTTTTCTTTCAGCAATTGGAACACTTCTTCACAGTCTCCTGTCCAATTGAACTCTACATCCTTAGAAAGTAGGGTGTGCAGTGGTTTGGCAATCTTACTAAATTCAGCGATAAATCGTCGGTAGTACCCAGCTGATCCAAGGAAACTTCTTACCTCCTTCTACATTCTAGGGCTAGGTAGGTCTCTGATGACCTCGATCTTCCTCTTGTCTACTTTTATTCCTTCCGCAGAGAGGTGGTGTCCCAACACGATGCCTTCCTGCATCATCATAAAACATTTTTCATTACTTAGGGACAAATGATTTTCCTTGCTCCTGTCGAGCACTCTTTCTAGATTTGTCATTGCCTCCTCAAAGGTTTCTCCATAGGCAGTGAAGTCATCCATGTATACTTCCACCCCATCTCCTATCATATTAGAGAATATGCTAAGCACCACCATTTGAAAGGTGGCCGGTGCGTTGCATAGTCCAAAAGGCAATACCTTATAGGCAAACGTTCCCCATGGACAGGTGAACATTGTTTTATCTTGATCTTCTTCCCCTATCTGAATCTGGTTGTAACAACTAAACTTGTCTAGAAAGGAGAAGTATTTTCTTCCTGAGAGTGTGTCCAAGACCTGATCGATGAACGAGATCAGGAAGTGGTCTTTCTTAGTCACCTTTTTCAATGCTCGCTAGTCCACGCAGATCTGCCATTTCCCATTCTTTTTGGGGACCACCACTAATGGTGATACCCATTCACTGTCAAAAATCAGATATATAAATTCGGCAGCTAGAATTTTGTGTAGTTCTTCTCTGACAATGTCTTTCATTGTTGGGTTCATCCTTCTCTGTGGCTGTCGACTAGGAGTTTCCTGGTCATCTAAATAAATTTGATGGGTACATATTTTTGGGCTGATGCCATGAATATCTGTGTAGTCCCATGCAAATGCTTGCTGGTGTTTTACCAGAAGCTCTTCCAATTTTTCTAGCTGTGTGGGCATCAACCTGCTGTTGATGTTTAATATCCTCCCTGACCCAACGTGTATTTTTTGGATGTGCTGATCTTGGGCACCAGTCAACGGTGATCCAGGTGTGGGGGTGGATGATTCTCCATGGAGAAACTCCACGATAGCACCATCCTTGTCCTCTTCTACCACCTCCTCTAAGGTCATCATTGGTTGGATTATGGACAACTCCATAGTTCCATGCTCGGTGATCCTGGGTTCTTCTGTCGAGTCCATAGACTGAGCTGGCGGTGAAATGGCCAGCCTTTTGACGTTTTGCCCGTTGGAGATGGTCATTAGCCCATCCTGACAGCTGATGTAAGCATCAGCTGTTGCCAGCCATGGCCTCCCCAAAATGAGCGGGTAACCGCCTAGCCTGGTCTTGGTTTGCAAAACTAAAAAATCGACTGGATATTCCCATGCACTGACTGTTATGATCACATCTTCCAGCATCCCTTTCGGCGACATGGTTGATCGATTGGCTAACTGCAACACTATCATGGTTGGCTTCAAGTTCATGAGCTACAGCATCTGCATGGTCTCTTGAGGCATCACGTTGATGGCTGCTCCGAGGTCAACCAATGTGTTGGACAGGGAATGTCCTCCAATTTTTATGGTCAGCACTGGGCTTCCTGGATCTGCATACTTCGGATGATGTGTTCTACCCTATTAGAATATTTTGTATTACATTAACTATGTTACCAGCATTATGTTAGAACATAAAGGAGTTATACGTAGGGTTCTTTATTCAGTTTATAAACCACCCAGCTTGGTTCAAACTGCATCAACGAAATATATGTAACCTTATATATCTTCCATGAATATCAAGAGCAAGCTAATGATTCAGTTTTCAATATGGCATCAGAGCTTATTTTCGTTTCTTGGGCAAAGTGATATGTTTTTTGGGTAAGGTGGTGATCAACCATTCCATAAACTTGCACGACCTGCAACTTTCGCAGGCAGCACACTCCAAGCTTCGCAGCGATTCTTCCCTGGCCATAACCGGATTCCAGCAGCTCATTCCTGAAGCATTTTCGACGTGAGGGAGGCAAGGGCAGGCGGAGACGAAAGCAATATCGCCCGGGCCTCGCTGTCCATAGAACCAGTCGTCACCAGCATAGCCAACGCGTCGGTCGCTGTCGGTGCGTGAGCAGTAAACGTGGTCGCTGCATTTGTAGAGGCACAGCGCTTCAGAGCTGCCGCGACGGCCTGCGCATGCTGAGAGCTGCAGACGCGTCGGTCGTTGTCGGTGCGTGCTGCATTTGCCGAGGCACAACGCTTCAGAGCTACCGCGACGGCTTGAGCATGCTGAGAGCTGCAGCAATGGGGAGTATATAAAAAAAAAAATTGATTTATGCTATCTTAGGGTTATCTTTTTAAGAACTCATTGATTGGTATTTTAACTGCCGCTTGGAGTCTTCGTAGGCTGGGAAGACGGTTTTTTTTTTCAAATGCTAATCACAACAGAGTTAATGAGTCGGCGACCTCATTCTTTCTCTCGACGCGCCGCCTAGAGCAGTCGGCTCACGAGATTCTTTGTGTGGACGAGGTCCACAGTTCGAATCCCGTCGAAAAAAAAAAAAAAAATTTAACCGCAGCCCTGCCGTTTTTTTCCGCCTCATCCACGAATTGACGGCACGGACAACAGTTGACGCCCCGAGGGCCCGTTGACGCCCGAGGAGGGCATTTTGACGCCCCGAGGGTCCTGTTGACGCCCCGAGGGCCCAGTGACGCCCGAGGAGAGCATTTTGACGCCCCGAGGGTTCTGTTGACGCCCCGAGGGCCCAGTGACGCCTGAATAGGGCATTTTGCCAAGAAGGTTTGGTGACACAAATTTGTTTTGTTATTGTCATTGTTTTTCAGACATGTCAATTGCTTATTCTCTTTTCAAAAGCAATTGTTCAAAGGCATATTGGGAAACTTTGAAGATATAATCGAGGGGGGAATTCAAATTTTTTCAAACTCTCAGAAAAAGACATAGAGAGCAACTCAAAGGTGCATTTTCGATTTTACTCGACACCTTCTTTTGATAATTTGGGTGCATTTTCGGTTGAACCCGACACCTATGTGAGAAGCACTTTGTGAGCATGCTTGTTTGATTATTGCATTTTTTTTCTGCAATTAAAAAATCATCTACATCAAAAGCATCCACTACTTCTCTCAGCACATGTTGCACCGGTTCTCCAAAGCATTTATCTCTTTGCACAGGGATATTCATAGATCATCTACTTGTTGCTCTCTCACCAACACTAATTTTCTCCTAGTTTTGTTTTTTGACTTAATTTCCTCCAACTGATTATTCTTCTTCCGAAGATTCTCAGGCAGGTGTCATTAACATCTCTTTGAGTGAATTTTTTACCCCCATTGCTATTGTGTTTAGGCGTAAATCCTGACGAAAGTTCTGGACTCCAAAGTGTTTAGGGGAAGTTACGCCCCACGCATGCGGATTCATGACTTTCTAAGGTAGGTGCCATCAACAAAGCAATCCTTTTCAGTACTGCCTATGTTCCACGTACCGTTCTGATCTTAATAATACCTATAGTCTCCCTCACGTCAGGGCGGGTATTGTTTTGTTTCAGTTCAGGTATAACTGGCCTGGCAACGGTATATCGAAAAGGGGACCATTTGGCGCTATAAGGAACCCTAAACAATGGCTACAGTGCACAAGTATCTTTCGGATGCTCAATTGCTCAAAGGCACCAATTTTGTGCCATGGAAGCATAAAATGAAAGCCATTCTTCAAGTAGAAAAATTATGGGATGTAGTAAGTGGCACTACCTCACGTCCCACCACAGCAGGGACAGATCAAGATACATTTGATGATCAGGACAGGAAAGGCCTTATGTTTTTGTTACTTGCCATAACAGATGAGGTCCAACCTCATATTTGTGATGCTACGACCAGTAAAGATGCTTGGGCAGCATTGATTACTGTGTATGAAGGAAAGAATAATTCCACTATCCTTCACCTACAAACCCAGCTTCACAATCTCAATATGAATTCAGGGGAAACTGTTGAACTTTTTCTCTGCAAAGTGGCCGAATTGAAAGCCAAACTCAATACTATGGGAAAACCCATAGCTGATGATCTTTTGACATCTGTTATTTTGAGGGCACTTCCAACATCTTACAAAAGTTTTATCACTTCACTCAATGTTTCTGGCAGAACATTAACTTTTGTTGAATTGGTTAATTTGCTTCAAACTGAAGAAGCCAATCAAGTACAAAAATATGAGGAACCTGCCACTGCTCTTTCCACCCATCAAAAGGGTCCAAAGCAAGGACAGTTGCAGAAGGGAGGGTCTTCTTCCAAAGGCAAAGGAAAGCCCAATCTCCAGAGAGATAAATATTGCAAGATCTGTGATATGAACAATCATGATACCAACAGGTGTTGGTTCAAAAACAAACAACAGAATGATCCCTCACCAAAGAAGAAAGGCAAGGGGAAGCAGAAATATCCCCAGCATCGCAAACAACAAAAGGGTCATGTTGCTTATGCAGATTCCCATTCAGATGATTCTGCTTCATCTTCAGATAATGACTCAGAAAGAGCACACAAGGTGCTCATGACCCATACTGCCTCTTCCAAATCAGATGTTGTATGGTATATTGATTCTGGAGCAAGCAAACATATGACTGGGGACAAGTCCTGGTTTCAAACCTTTCAAGCGAAAGAAGGCAAACTCGTCACTATTGCAGACAATCATGTCTATCAAGTACAAGGTGAAGGGGATGTTACGGTAACTCTCTCTGATGGTGACTGTGACATCGAGAAAGTTCTCTATGTTCCTGGCCTTGCCAACAATCTATTATCTGTTCCACAGATGCTAGATAGAAATATGGATGTTGTTTTTCAAGTTGAAAATGGAAAAAAGAGATGTTTCATCAGTCACCAAGGTAAAAACATTGCCACTGGCTCCTACAAACATGGATTATTCATCTTGGATACAGTTTCTCAATCCCATACTGCCCTCATTGCCACTACAACAGAAGCCACTTCCTTATGGCATAAAAGATACGGGCACCTCAGTTCCGGGTATTTACTCGAATTAAGCAAATATGACATGGTCAAAGGGCTTCCTCAGCTTTCATCAGTTCTCCCAGTATGCTCAGATTGTCTAGCAGGGAAACAACATCGAGTTCCATTTGAGACAAGTTCTTCTCGCTCTAAGAAACCCTTGGAGTTAATCCACGCAGATTTGTGCGGTCCTTTCCCAACCAGTCATGGTGGAAAGAGGTATTTTTAGCTATTTGTTGATGACTACTCCCGCAAAATATGGGTCTCCTTCCTTGCACTCAAGTCAGAAGCTCTTCTCTACTTTCGTCAGTTCAAGAGACAAGTTGAGAAGGAAACAAGTTGTTCCATCAAAACCCTCCGCTCAGATCGAGGGGGGGAATACACTTCCAAGGAATTTTTAGCATTTTTGGAAAAACATGGGATCAAGAGACAACTCACTACAACATATACACCGCAGCAAAATGGAGTTGCAGAAAGGAAAAATCGCTCCATAGTAGAAATGAGTCGGTGTATGTTAAAAGGAGCAAACTTAGAAAAACAATACTGGCGTAAGCAAGAAACACAACATCTTACCTACTAAATAGAGCACCTACAAGGGCTCTACAAGGAAAAACTCCACAAGAAGCCTGGAGTGGTAAGAAACCCTCAATTTCTCATCTAAAAGTTTTTGGTTGCCAAGCTTTCATGCATATTCCTAAACAGAAAAGAAGGAAACTAGATGAGAAAACTCAAAAATGTATATTTCTTGGTTATGATGAGTATTCAAAAGGATATCGGTTGATTGATCCTATAACCAAGAAAACACATATCAACAGAGATGTAGTATTTGATGAAACTTTCACATCAAATAATACATTTGTATATCTTAAGGAAGATGAACCTAAGAAAGAAACAACACCTCCTCAGAAGAAGGTTCCTAAATGGTATACTAGTACATTACAAGATTCAAAACTGACATCACTTCCAGATCTAACTCTAGATCGACCCTCTACTCGCAGTATGACTCAACACAAAAGAGCAGATGATGCAACATCAGTAACAGATGTTGATGACCTTTGTCAACATTTTGATGATTTATCTGTGAATATAGAAGAAGATGAGGATATAGATATGGAAGATGAAAAAGTCTATCTGACAATACTAGATGAAAAAGAACCAACATCAGTCTCAGATGCACTCAGTAAAGATCAATGGAAAACTGCTATGGATGCAGAACATACATCTCTAATGAAAAATCAAACTTGGAAGTTAGTGAATTTGCCTTCAGGAAAGAAACCCATTGGTTGCAAATGGGTATTCAAGATCAAATATAAGGCAAATGGTGCAATAGATAAACATAAAGCCCGACTTGTTGCAAAGGGCTATGCACAAAGAGAAGGCATAGACTATGAAGAGACATTTGCTCCTACTGCTAAAATGACCACTATTCGAGTTCTGTGTGCAATGGCAGCTCAATTTGGTTGGCAGCTACATCAGATGGATGTAAAGAGTGCTTTCTTAAATGGTGACCTACACGAAGAAGTCTACATGACTCAACCTGAAGGTTTTGTAGTTACAGGGCAAGAACAGAAAGTCTGTAAGCTGATCAAATCTCTATATGGACTTAAACAAGCTCCTCGAGCTTGGTATATCAAAATTGATAGTCACCTAGTGCAACATGGGTTTAGAAGAAGTCCTGCAGATCCTAATCTATATATCAAGAACAATGGTTCTAACATAGTAATTCTAGTACTATATGTGGACGATCTGATCATAACAGGCAGTTCAGAGAGTATGATCAAAACAGTAAAGAAAGATCTCAATACCTCTTTTGAAATGACAGATCTTGGACTTCTCCACTATTGTCTTGGTCTAGAAGTAACTCAATACAAGCATTGCATACAAGTTACTCAAAAGAAATATTCCAAGACCCTGATTGATAAGTATCGGATGACTGATTGCAAGCCCAAAGCCACACCAATGGAAGCAGGACTTAAGTTATCCCGATTCGATGAATCTCCTAAAATAGATAGTACTCTCTATCGTCACCGATTGGGAGTCTCATCTATCTCACAAACACCAGAGCCAGATCTTAGTTTTGTTGTGGGTTATCTTTCACGATTCATGCAAGATCCTAAAGTTAGCCACTGGAAAGCAGCAAAGAGAGTTCTTCACTATGTCCGTGGTACAACATATATCGGCCTGGAATACAAAAAGAACAACAAGTTCTATCTTCAAGGGTACATGGACTCTGATTATGCTGGATCCATAGATGACCGAAAATCAACTGCAGGTTACATTTTTCACCTTGGATCTGGTCCTGTCTCTTGGCATAGCAAGAAGCAACATGTTGTTGCTATCTCTTCTACTGAGGCAGAATATCGAGCAGCTAGTGGAGCAGTCTGCGAGATGATATGGTTACGTCGCATCCTCACAAATATGGGTCTTCCAAAGAAACTTCCTTTACATTTATTCTGCGACAATCAAGGTGTTATGAATCTTGTCAAGAATCCTATCTTTCATGATCGCACCAAACACATTGACACTAGGTGTCATTTCATTCGAGATGAGGTTCCAAAGCATCATATCCAGCTCCACTACATTCCCACAAATGAGCAAATAGCGGACATCTTCACCAAAGCGCTTGCTCGAGTCAAATTTGAATTGTTCCGCAATGCTATGTGTAGTCAACATTAATGTAATAAGGGGGGATGTTAGAATATTTTGTATTACATTAACTATGTTACCAGCATTATGTTAGAACATAAAGGAGTTATACGTAGGGTTCTTTATTCAGTTTATAAACCACCCAGCTTGGTTCAAACTGCATCAACGGAATATATGTAACCTTATATATCTTCCATGAATATCAAGAGCAAGCTAATGATTCAGTTTTCAATATACCCATCATTAGATCTGCCAGTTTACCCACGACGTTGATAGTCTAGGTAGCTTTTCATCCTGGTCTCCTTAGACACATTTCTCTAATTGCCTTGGTGTAAATGGGGACATCTCAAATTGCTTGAAATAATGGGATTGTCACCGTGAGATTCTTCAAGCTCGACAAGATGTCGAATTTTGGTTGTGTTTTTTTTCTTTGTTCCTACAGCCAGCTAGGAAATGGAGCCTCCACTCTCTCAAGTGCTTTTCCCTATTCTACCAGAGGTGTCTCCTCTATTTATTCCTCCTCTTCTACTAAAGGAGGTGCCTCTACTATTTCTTCCTCCTCTTCTACCAGAGGTGGTGTATCTACTCCTAGATGCCTACCTGATATAAGCTAAATATTGTACATATGATACATCTCACCTTCTACGTTGTATGCCAACTAATTTGCTCTATTGTTCGGGTTTGTTGTCGGTTGTGCTGGTAGCTGTGTAGGTCTCACTACTGGCAATGCTGGTAAGTTTTTTTGGATGTGAGAAGGCGCTGCACTCTGTGGAGTCTAATTCCATGCATTGTGGCCTCTCCACTACTACCCAGGATATGGATATGGCATCCATGGCTGCTAATTTGAAAATGTTGCTGGGGGTGCATTAGTCCAGGGTGATGGTCCCCACCACCCCATATTAGGTGGTTGAGGGGGTCCTTGGTGCATGTATGAACCTCCCCCATATGATGGCATCTCGGTTGATATATTTCCCGTGGGGGGCTGTGGCCAACTCTTCCTATTATCTATGAAGTAGGCCTCTGTGCTCTCAGTCGTTTCCTGGTTATTGGGCAGTTGTGGGCACAATCGAGTCTTATGATTCAGCCTGCAAACTGCGCATATTCTGACCTTGTTTTTTGGAAATGCATTCTTTGTGTGTCTTCATCTACATTTTGGGAAAAAATAGGCTAATGCTGCATCATTTTCTTGTTTCTTCTTTTCTAACAACAACGTATCCATCTGCAGTGCTAGATATGAGAGCATTTCGCTCTTCAGATCCTCCAGCATGTTGCCTATTTTTGTTTTGGTGACTGAAGCAGTCGCCTTCATGGTTATGGCGATGATTTTGCCTCACCTTCTCGAGTAGTTCAGGTATAATTTCCGGATGTCGTCCATAGCATGCTGATAGACATCACCTCCAGAGATCATGTTGAGAGCCTCCAATGACTCATTGGTAAGTCCCCTCAAGAAGATGCTTTTGAGGGACTTATCAGATAGCTTCGAGTGAGGGGACCGTTGAAGATTAAAGCTGAATCTCTCCAAATACTCCTCGAGAGACTCATCTTCTCTTTGTGTCATGTTCAGGACTTCCTCCCTGGAGTCTCTTGCTCTCCTAAAATCTTGATATTGCTCTAGAAAGAGCTTCTTCATCTGGTCCCAACTGGTGATGTGTTTGTCTCCTAGACCGATGAAACATCGTAGAGCTGCATCGTCTAATGTAGAAGGAAATAATTTCAACTTCTGCATGTTTTATTAGTAATCCACAGACCTGTACAAAACATCAAACTTGAATAAAAATAGGTCAGGGTCCTCAGTCGGGTGTCCTTTGAAGGACGGAAGGTGAGCAGGGGATATGTTTTTCATTTTGGTATCTCCTACTCCCTCCTCTATTGGGAAACTAAAGCTAGATGAGACTTCATCGTTATCTACCATTTTTTCAAGAAATGTGGTTTCTAATGTAGTGTTTATGGCCTTCTGGTGTTTAAAACTTTATGAGTCAATGCTCTAAGGTTGTCTGGCGAGATCGTCTGATCCTCCATAGCCTTCCACAATAGGGCTTCCTCTAGAGGAGTCCTATTAAATAGGGGATTTATGATGATTCATTCATCCCCTTGTTGATGGGATGAGGCAAAACTTTGCACAAAGTGTGGTTCCTCACTCCAATGGACTGCTGGTAGGTCGGGCAAGTCTAACTCAAATCCAAAATGCTCGGCTGACTCAGGTCCTGATGGATTAGTTCTTATAAAGTGACCGTCAGGTCCTCTTCTTCTCAAAGAACTCATACAAGGTCAGATGGAAGGTTTTAGGGTATTGTAGGTAATCTAATTAAGATGCTTCCCCAGCAACGATGCAAAAATGTTGTGGGCCAAACAAGGTGAATAGTTTCCTACTTTTTTCACGTGCCTGTGCATTTAATTATCAACCCAGGGAGCTTCATAAACTTGTGAAGAGTCAGAATTAGGTTACTACAATACCACTGGAGGTAAATATGCTAATCCTACATTGGGGGGTGTTCTTGAAATGGTTTTCAATCATTCCGCACTCCTCAATAAATTACGTAAGAAGAACATAATTAAATCTATAGAAATAAATCATGTACACATTCCTGAAAATGAATCTACTACAAATACTGGAACTAGTAAACCAATGAACATTCCTATGAAAGCGATAAACTAATTAAAATAAATAAACAAGAAGGAAATGGGGAAGAAATACTGGCTTGGAGTGGGCCCAGGCTCTAGTAGCTTCTTCCCGATCGAACACGCACTTTAGAACTTCTGGAACTGGAATATATTTATCAACGTATTACAATATATCTTCTGTAACTCTAAATAGATTAATTATTTCTATATATCTCTCTCTCTTATACATATATATATTTCAGAATGATCTACGTGTGTTTATATAACACACCCATAGAAATTCTGTTACAAAAGTGGTTACAATAGTCGATTCTTCCCAGACTAAATTAGAACAGTCTGGTGAATGCAATCGACATCTGACATTCTATTTTTATGGTGGCGTGTTCGCTTTGGTTCGTGCTTTTCCTGGCATCAGTAAGACATTTTGATACATTGGTGCTATCTCTAATTTAGCTCTGCATGACATAGAGCTGGAACTACACCAGCCGCTGCTGTCCACGTCGTTTGAATCTGGTCAATGGGCAAAGAATCAGTGGCACCTTCCTTATGAGGAAGGTACCTTGTTATCGCGACACCTTTCGACTGCAAGGAGGCGCTCACATTCAGTTGGCACTTTCTGACTCCAGGGAGGCACTCATATTCAGTTGGCACCTTTTGACTGTAGGGAGGCACTCGCATTCAGTTGGCACCTTCTAACTGCAGGGAGGCGCTCGTATTCAGTTGACGCCTTTCGACTGCAGGGAGGCACTCGTATTCATTTGGTGCCTTCTGACTGCAGGGAGGCGCTGGTATTCAGTTGGTGCCTTCTAACTGTAGGGAGGTGCTCATATTTAGTTGGTGCATTCTGACTCCAGGGAGGCACTCATATTTGGTTTGGCGCCTTTCGATTGTAGGGAGGCGCTTGTTCCCTTGGTGTCTTCCGGTTGCAGGGAGGCGCCTATGTTCTCTACATTGACCCTCGATGAAATAAAGTGCCAGGTCCATCAAAAGACCTCGATTGTTCCAAATCTAACTAAATCAACTGCAATTCCACAAAACATACTAAAAACACACAAATTAGATAACACGAATAATTATATCAAATATCTATATAATCATTCATAAAAGTGCGCAATCCTTATTATACAACCGCATATTGATCAAAGAAATATGTACAAAATATGAGCATTTATGGTGCTCATCACCTAAGGTGTCCTTCTTCACCTTGCTCACCATTCAAGAAAGGATCCTCACTATCAACAACTTGATCAAAAAAGGCCTCACTATTCCCAATAGATGTCCCCTTTGCCTAGCCACATGGGAATCCTCCCCTCACCTCTTCATCCACTGCCCATTTTCCTATTCCATCCTCAATTCTATTTTCCAATCCTTCCACATCTCATGGGCCAAACCCTGTTCCATTGCCAACCATTTTATCCAATGGCCTAGCCCCTTCTATAACCCTTGCCTCAAATTACTTTGGAAAACTTGTCTCCATCACTTCCTATGGCAAGTCTGGCTTAAGAGAAACTATAGGATTTTTTCCTAGTGTCCTATCCTAGAATTGATCTCCAGTAAAGTCCTAGCCTATTCCAATGAAAATGTCACCCTCATTCCCCCTTCCCCTAGGCCTGCTCCCATTTTTGAGCTTGTTGTGGGTAGATTCCTTGACCTATCCTTGGAGGATCTTCATCCATATATTAATCCTAGAATTGATTCCGAATGGATCTCTCCATCGATAGGTTGGTTCAAACTAAATTTTTATGAGGCTACAAAAGGAAACCTAGGGAAAGTGGGAGTAGGAGGTATTCTAGGAAACCATCAGGGAGAAGTCATCCTCAATTTTGCTAAGGGCTTAGGATCCCAGACCAATCATGTTGCAGAGGTGAAGAGTATGTGGAGAGGCCTTACCCTTGCCAAGAATTTTTCTAATAGGTTAATTGTCGAAGGAGATTCCTTAAACATCATCAATTATCTCAAAAAAAATAGCAACCATTCCTAGAGAGTCAGAGATTATATCAAAGGAGCAAGGAGTTTGATTCAGGATATGCAGGAAGTCATCTTCCAACATGCTTTCAAAGAGGCAAATGGAGTTGTGGACAGATTGGCTAACATTGGAGTTCATGCACTAAACATTCTTATGTGGACTGATGACTAAAGAACACAATATTATACTAAGAGAGGGCTGAACAGTATAAGACCACTTTTTACTTTTATTTCTTAATAAATATTATGTAATTTATAGATGGTAATATCAACATTAGTAATCAAAGCAATGCACAAATCACCACACTGATGAGGCCTGAAAATGACTCATTTTTACACTATGTTTGACATATAAAAATTGTCATATTATTAAATTAAATGTCAAATAGTTGATTAGAATATATATTTGTTAAGTTTTTGCATGATTTTATGTTAGGATCATTATATCTTTGTTTTTGACTATTTTAAGCATTTTGTGACTGCTTTTGCTTGATTAAGTAGCAAATAAAAATATGCATTTCAAACATCCAAATTTGGTATGCTGATATCCATTAACTTCACAATGGTTTATGAATATTTTTCTATCCTTCAAATTGTTTGAAGTCCACATTGAAGCCAAATTATTAGGACTATCATAAATCTAAAAATCTAAAAAAAACAACCATATAAAAATCAGCAAGCTGTCACTTTATAGGAACACCTTGAAGTTGTCAAGCAAAGCATGAGGATATGGATGGAATGAGTTCATAAGGACTAAAAAATACATATGACCTATTTATAATCATTCCCACATAGTCTAAATAGGCAGCAACAGGGTATAATAGAGCAGGGAAAATTGTGCAACACCGTTGCACTATTTCAGCATGGTTACTTGGTGAATGAAGTGTATAAATTCAGTAGCAACTTGATGTACTCATTCATGATGATATTTAAATAATTTTTCCATGTTATAATTTATTTGAATTTTCAAGAAATGCCAATATTTTACAACTGTGCAGAAGAGTTGGAAAATGCAGTAATTTACCATGTAAATTCTAGCAAGCTACCAATGAATGGCAAGGCATGGAATTTACACATGGAGAGGAATGAAGGCTATTGCAATCTGATCCTGAGGTCTAATACACCTGATAAATGCATCTAAAATCACTTGAAGAGCACACAGTTGGTCATTCCAAAGATCTTCGGATTGAACAGGTATCTTCAAATTGAGAAATGTAGTCTCTTCGGATTGAGAAATACAGTCTCTTCGGATTGAGACACTTAGATTCAGATTGAGAACATAAAGTGCTTTTTGAATTTTTGACTATTTTTTTACAATGGAAAAAGGGAAATAAGGTTGATAAGGTTATGGGAAAATATCCCCTAGCTGTCTTTGTCGTCCTTACCGTCCAAAGCCACCATTCATAGAAAAAGATCAATTGATCCTCTTCTAAGATAAACCAAGAAATAACTACAACGTAATAGGAAGTTGTTTTCAAGATAGAAATGCCATATTATGAAGTGGATAAAGATATGTGAGGTGTTTCTAGACTCCTCCCATGTACTCCCACCACTGAAGATGCTTTCTAAGGGCCAATGACTACTACTACAACACAAACTGTCCAGATTTGCATTTATTTTAGATCCAAAATTATTGACAAATCACTGTAAAGTAGCACATAGGCTGATTTGAGCATGGGATATGTTGTAAATATTTATATAAATAACACAACTCCCTCTTTGGTTGAGACAGTTAGGAATTAGAATAGAGGAGAGTTTTCAATAGCAGCAATTAGGACTATACAGTAATTTTCTGTAACAGTTTTTAGAATGTTTTGTCATCAATGAAAGTGCAGTTATTTTATCATTTTCTATTCTGAGTGTTAATTAGTTAAGAAGTGATTTTCACCTCCTTCTATATCAGGAAGTATGGGCCCACTTTCATATCTAGAAGGAGGATTTTTATGGCAGGTTTTAATCTATAATTTTGCTACAACAAAATTAACAGATTACTTGTCAAGTTTACTTTTCTTGTTTTAAGTTTGTATAATGTTCTTTATGTTTTCTATTATGTTTGTGTACAAAATTTGTGTGTGTGTCAGCTTAAAAATTATATTAAGCATTTTTCCTTTGCTTTCCATGTTTTCCCTGCTTTTCTATTTTAGCAACTTTTCATTTTCAGCATATTTCCTTTTGCTGTCAATTCCTGTAGCAAAATCTTGACAACCTTTTGTGGCAGGACATTGATAGGTGTTTTTAGCATAAGTTTAATTTACAAGCATCATTTCAATTATGCAAGAGTAACTAGGTTTCAATTCTGCAAATGTAACTTAGGATTTCATTTCAGCAACATTTAAATTCAGCAATTTAAAATTAGCAATTTAAATTTTGTTATTTTACTTCTGCAAAAGTAGATTAGACTTTCAATTTAGCAATTCCAATTCTTGCAATTGTAGTTAGATTTAAATTCTTGCAACTTAGAATTAGTTTTTAGTTCCTGCAAGTTTCCATTCTATAGATTAGGTTTAGTGTGACACCAAAAGGCTAAGCCAAATCTGTCTCACCTAATAAATACTTGAAATTTGAATGCCTGAATTGTACTCTACCCTAGCCTTCTATCATAGAAAGCCTTGGACACCACCCCGGATTGATAATATCTTTGAGATTTAATGATGTGCTTAATGACAATGCATCATTTTGGCACCGTTGTTGGGGAACACGGTGTTGTTAGAGGGTAAAAGTAGCCCAATAATTGTTAATTATACTAAATTGTGAACTTTAGAGTAAAATATAGATAAATGATTGGTATTAGTAACAATTTTTGGTAAATTGCATTTCAGTCCATTTAGAAAACAAGCAACCACAGGAAGGTGATCTTCACACCTAAGGGTTAAATTACTTATGTTTGAAATTCTTGATAAAAATTGAAATAATTCATCATCCTCATTATCAAGAAACATAAGATCTCTTAGAGGAGCCATCTACTAGTATTGCCATTTTTATATCCATATCATTAGGGTAGTATAAAAAAAATTGTACTAGGTGTTGGGAAGACATCATGGCAGATATACAAGACCATCCCTTGAACAAAACAATCATATCAGCTACTTGTAACATTTGTTCACAAGGACATATCACTGATAAATGCCATTTACTTCCACAACTCAGAGATGCAAAATTTGTTGCCTGGTCTAAATTCTTCTCAAGGGAGATCCCAACAACAAAAAACAGAGTAAGTAAAACCACTACCTCCAGCCCAACTTGTGGTCAATATGAATAATACAAGACAATTAACCCCTGTCTATGTAAGCTGAGTCAATTTAAAAAAAAAATCACAAAACTTTTGCACAATCAAAATAGAAGTTTACAACTTAATAGTGATCCTAGAGTTTTGTCATTATTGTTGGCAATTTTGGGTACTTTGGGTACATTGCCTTTGCTCAAGTGTATAAGTTGTCATTGATGTCAAAAGGCATTTTTGTGTTGATATCAAAAAGAGTGTGATGTCAAAAATATCTTGAGAAGCTTCATAATGTTAAAGGGTTTTTATTAAAACCATGGTGACAAGGTTAAAGGTTTTTCTTAAAACCATTTGGACTCATTAAGGGTTTTTATTAAAACCAAGCTTAACTTAATGCAAAGGTTTTTACTTCTTGAAAAACCTTGAAGGTCCATGTTTATTATTAATAATTAAATTAACTCAAACCTTTGACAAGGGTCTAAGTTTAATTTATTATTAATAAAATAATAATAATTATTATTTTAATTATTATTAAAGGGTCTTTCAACCCTTAAGCGACGAAGAAAAAAAAATATTTCTTTCGCCGATGTGTTGCCATCGTTGGAGGAGCGCCGACGTCAAACAGTTAAGGAGAAATGGCTATATAAGTGGGGATGATTTTCTAAAGTGATTGTAACTCCGAGTAATGAAAATCGTAGCTCGTGATCTTCGAGAAAGCGTTGTATTTCATTGAGAGTTGATTATCGATATTGAGTTGCCCAAGTAATTTCTTGCATTTTCAGTTTGCGCTTTGACATCCGACAGATTGCGCTTCACCTACAATTGTTGGGACTGCACTCGAATTACGTTTTTAGTTTGCGCTTTGACATCCGACAGTTTGCTTTCACCTACGATTGATTGGATTGCATGAAGGATAACAGTTTTTGTTAGCACTGTGTGGATGATTATTTTTGTTGCCCAGTGAGTTACGTTTTGGACAGCGCTCACCAGTTTGCATGTGGCTTGAGGAAGACATTTACGTTTTCCAGATTCTTGGCGTCAAAGGAAGATAAAATATAGGGCAACACTGTATTTCTTCATTGGGCACTTGTGACCCAACGACGGTGGCGTTTAAGCGAAGGCGCTAGAAGGCAGAGGTGCCGAGTTCGATTCTCTTCGTGGGTAATTTTCTTTTGGTCGCGGTGTGCAAAGGATAGTGGTTGTGAATGCGCTGGAGGTATAAGGTTAAGGTATCATATTTGCTTTGACATTGTTTTATTGATGCTTAATGTTTATGTGGAGTAATAAGGTGTAAAGAGGTTTTACTTTGTATGTATATTATACTTCTGGTGGTTTTTATTAAGTTGGAGAAATAAGGTGTTAATTTGGATCTTTATTATTGTATATTGTTGTATAGTTGCTAACTCTAATTGGTGGCAAATTGAGAGTTAGTGTTGTGACAGATTTTGAGTTCTCCTTCTTCATCAAAGTAAAGGTATGGGCAACTTCTTCCATGTATATTGTTGATGGTATATTTTCTGAAATTGAGTTTGGAGTGAAAAGGTTGTCTACTAGGTATTTTTGGTGTAAATCCTATTTTCTGGATATTGAAGATTGTTTATGCATTAAAATCATTGATGAGTTTTTGGGTGAATGCATAATTCTGGTTGAGGAAGAGGAAGCATTTTTTGCACTAAGGTTTTATGTTAGTAAGTCTTGCTACTTGCATTGAGATGATGAAACCCTTAGTTGGCTGTTTTGATATTGATGGTTGAGTTGCTTCCATAGAGGTTGTTTTGATCAAGTTAGTGCTTTACTTGATACATGATATTGGGCTTACTCCATTGAGTTGATTTGAGCAAGTTATTCTTTGCATTTGGTGATATTGTGTTGGTGGCTGTTTTGTTCAAATATCCTTGGAGGGAAAAGGATTTCTACTTGTTTCCTTTTCTTGTGATGATTGGTTGAATGCTTCAAGGTTGATGTTGAGTTGAATGGTGTTGGTTGACTAAACCTTGTTTGATGAGCATTGTTGTTGAAACCCTAATTGTTGGTAAAAAGAATATGAGTATCATTGTTATATGAGATATTGCATGGTTGGCAATTGTTGGGTTGTGTTTCATATTCTTGAGAAAAGCATACTACATCTATCTTATTCTTTTGAGATTGAGATTGAGTTGAGATTGATATTGGGAGTTAAGTATAGAACATATTGGGTCTCTAACAATTCTCTTTATGTTTCTATGAGATTTGAGATTGAGATTGGGAGTTAAGTATAGAACATATTGAGTCTCTAACAATTCTCTTTATGCTTCTATGAGGTTTATGAATCACATTGGGTCTCTAACAATTCTCTTTGTGGGTTCATGCTAAGCAAGTTTTTCTTGGTGAGCTTGCTGAGGTTTTGGACAGGTTTCGGTGGGGACTTGTGAGCAGGTTTTGGACAGGTTTCGATGGGGACTTGTGAGCAGATTTGGACAGTTCCTAGCAGAGGACTTGTGAGCTGAGTTTGATAGTTCTATCAGAGAACTTGAGGACAGAGGTGCATTGGTTCTTTGAGAAGAACCTGAGGATAGATTTGGCAAGTCTTTGAGAAGGCTTGTGTGCAGAGGATTGATTTGTTCAAGAGTTGGACAGATCTGACAGATAGAGGAAGACTTGTACTAGACCGACCGACTATGTTTGGTACAGGTTGCTGAGCTACTGTGGACGTGATCATAGAAGGCAGAGGTCTCTTAGGCTAAGCATTGAGGATAGGAGGTCTTCGGTGGAAAGGAGTTCCACGTGCCGGCAAGAGGTAGAGGCAGCTTGATCTTCCCGAGGGATCATTTTCAGAGCAGAGGGGAAGGTATCTCCTTTGAGCAGAGGCTCATAAATTCAGATTGGGGGAAGGTATCTCCTTTGGGCCGAGGCTCATAAACATTGTAATTGGGAAGGTTTCCCAAAGAACTTTGAGATAACTTTTAGAGAAAAGTTTTGTGGACGTAGCCCAGGCATTCTCGGGTGAACCACATTAAAATTGGTGTCACTTTGTGGATGATATTGTGCATTGTTTTGATATTGCTTTGGGTATATTGCTTTACTATTTTGAAGTATAAAGGAAAAAGTAAAAAGAGGTCTTATACTGTTCACCCCCCTCTCAAGATAAGCTTGTGTTCTTCAATTGGTATCATAGCGGGTGCCTTCGAAAAGATTAACAGCTTGAAGGAAAATCTAGTAAAGAACACAATGGATCATTCAAGTGGCAATGCAGCACCTATTCTTGATGGGTCTGATTTTGGTCTTTGAAGTGCAAGGATGAAGGTTCATCTAATGGCACTTGGGAATGAGGTTTGGGAAGTGATTGAAGATGAGTACACTATTCCCGAACATGGTCCTAATACTAAAGAAGAAAGGCTCCTACATCACAACAATTCAAAAGCAATGAATGCAATCCCCGAAAGGCTTACGTAAAGCAGATCTCACCAAAGTGATTCACCGCAAGACAGCTAGTGAAATGTGGAATCAGTTGAAGGTGGTTCATACAGGTGATACAAATGTCATAAAGGCCAAGTTGAGACACTTCAAAGGTATGTTTGAACAACTCAAGATGAATGATGATGAAAATATTAGTGACTACATGCTTCGTATGGATGAGGTTGTTAACTCCATGAAAGACTTAGGTCTTGAGCTTGCTGAAAATGATGTTTGTGATAAGATTTTAAGATCTCTTCCTAATAGATTTAGTGAAAATATTTCTGCTATTGAGGAAGCTAAAGATTTGGATAAGTTGAAAAAGGATGAGCTCCATAGTATACTTGCAGCATTTGAGTTGAGAACTCAAGTGAAGGTTGATGTCAAGAAAGAGGCAGCTTTCAAGGCTACCAAGAAATCCAAGGGTAAACAACTTCAAGAGAGTGATGAGTCTTCTAGTGATGAAGAGGCATATTACAACAAGAAAGGCAAGTTCTCTAGAAAGCACAAAAGTATGAAAAATGTAAGATGTTTCAATTGTGGAAAGTTTGGTCATTATGCTACTGACTCGTACTCGTTCCCAAGGATGAAAGTGATGAAGATAAACAGGACTGTAAGAGCAAGGATTCTGAAAAGCACAAGCATCACAGGAAAAACAAAGATGAGCACAACAATCAAGGAAAGAGGTACTCTCACAAACACAAGAAGAGCTTCTACCTAGACAAGGCAAGTAAGTGTTCTAGTAGTGATAGTGAAAGTTCTTCAAGTGATAATGAAAATGAGATGTTGTTCATATCAAAAAAGAGGAAGAACCAAAACATAGATTCATTATCATGAAATGTCTTAGATGTGGAAATTTTGGTCACCTTGAGGATGATTGCACAAATAATGATTTGGTTTCTAGTATGTATGAGGATGCTTCAGAAAACTATAAGGAAGATGCATGTATGGTTTTTGAAAAGGGTAGCACCTCTAGTGATAAGAAATCTGAAAAAGGCTTTGATGATTCAAAAAGCAAACATATAGAGGAAGGAGAAGTAGATCTTAAAGGTGAACTTATTAGTGCTCTTAGTGCTTTGAAAAAGGAAAGAAAGAAGAATGCTAGACTCAAGGATAAGTTAGATGAATGTTGTATGGAGAGAGATGATCTTATAGAAAGTCTTGACTTCTCTATAGCTAAGACACAAGAACTCAAGGATGAGTTAGAATCTAAGGTTCTTGAGTATAGTGAGTTAGAACAGAAAATGGCTTCTTTGAAAGAGGAAACTAAAGAGTACAAGGATAAGCTTCACAGTGTTTCAAGATAGCTCCAAAAAGGTTAAGTCACTCATCAAAGGTCAAAGAAAGACAACAGATAAAATAGGCCTTGGTTTTGTTAAGCCTCACAAGGAACAAGTTGGAGAGTCTAGTAAGAGACTCCAAAAGGAAGAGAGTTCTGATGAGGAAAGTATTTCAGATCATGAGTCCTTGAATGATAGATGCACATAAATAGAAAATAGAATTCAGAATGAGAAGAAGAAGTTTTCAGAGCCTAAGAGGTCAAATAAAGGAAAGTTTCAAGGCAGATGTTTTGCTTGTCACAGGTTTGGTCACATAGCTTCACATTGCATGGCTCAAGTGAAGAAGGTAAATGACAGTTTCAGAAGTGCTAGTTACTTTCAAGGGTATTGCTACTCTTGTCAACAGTTTGGGCACAAGGCAGTTTATTGCAAGGCAAATAACAAGAACAGGTTTGATCATAACAGGTTTGGTCGTAATAGGTTTGGTCAGAACAGGTTTGGTCAAATGGTTTGGCCGTAATAGGTTTGGTCAGAACAGGTTTGGTCAGAATAGGTTTGGTCAGAACTGGTGGATTCAAAGAATAGGTATGCCTAAAAGAAATAACATTGTTACTTGTTATAAGTGCAACAATGAAGGTCACACAACCAGACAGTGTAGAGCTGAAATTCCAAGGTACAGGAACAGGAACAATGGTATGAACAGGTCCAAGGATCAAGGCATGGATAAGAACAGGGATGAGAACAAGAACAAGAACAAGGATGAAATAGGAACAGGAATATGGACAAAGAGTTCAAGAGAAGGCCCGACAAGGAAGTTATAGACGCTGATGATGATCAGTGCCTAATGGGAGTTTTACTCCCACCCCAGAATTAATCACCTCATCAGGAGGTGGGGGAGGGACTAAGCTAAGAGGCTCCTTCTTAGTCCCGAGCCCCAAAGGTGGCCCTTTGCCATTGATGACAAAGGGGGAGAGATATGAGTAAGGGGGAGAGCTTCAAAGTGAAGAGGAAAGCTTCAAGTCGTGGGGAGCAAAACTTCAAAGGAAGATTCTCAGCTGTGGGCACAGTTGGTCAGTTGTTAGCACAGTTGGTTTCAGTTTTGGCTCTTGAGAAGTGTTTTCAGTAAAGGTTTGCCATCAATGACAAAGGGGGAGATTGTTGGCAATTTTGGGTACTTTGGGTACATTGCCTTTGCTCAAGTGTATAAGTTGTCATTGATGTCAAAAGGCATTTTTGTGTTGATATCAAAAAGAGTGTGATGTCAAAAATATCTTGAGAAGCTTCATAATGTTAAAGGGTTTTTATTAAAACCATGGTGACAAGGTTAAAGGTTTTTCTTAAAACCATTTGGACTCATTAAGGGTTTTTATTAAAACCAAGCTTAACTTAATGCAAAGGTTTTTACTTCTTGAAAAACCTTGAAGGTCCATGTTTATTATTAATAATTAAATTAACTCAAACCTTTGACAAGGGTCTAAGTTTAATTTATTATTAATAAAATAATAATAATTATTATTTTAATTATTATTAAAGGGTCTTTCAACCCTTAAGCGACGGAGATAAAGATTTCTTTCGCCGATGTGTTGCCATCGTTGGAGGAGCGCCGACGTCAAACAGTTAAGGAGAAATGGCTATATAAGTGGGGATGATTTTCTAAAGTGATTGTAACTCCGAGTAATGAAAATCGTAGCTCTTGATCTTTGAGAAAGCGTTGTATTTCATTGAGAGTTGATTATCGATATTGAGTTGCCCAAGTAATTTCTTATGTTTTCAGTTTGCGCTTTGACATCCGAAAGATTGCGCTTCACCTACAATTGTTGGGACTGCACTCGAATTACGTTTTCAGTTTGCGCTTTGACATCCGGCAGTTTGCTTTCACCTACGATTGATTGGATTGCACGAAGGATAACAGTTTTCTGTTAGCACTGTGTGGATGATTATTTCTGTTGCCCAGTAAGTTACGTTTTGGACAACGCTCACCAGTTTGCATGTGGCTTGAGGAAGACATTTACGTTTTCCAGATTCTTGGCATCAAAGGAAGATAAAATATAGGGCAACATAGTATTTCTTCATTGGGCACTTGTGACCCAACGACGGTGGCGTTTAAGCGAAGGCGCTAGAAGGCAGAGGTGCCGAGTTCGATTCTCTTCGTGGGTAATTTTCTTTTGGTCGCGGTGTGCAAAGGATAGTGGTTGTGGAATGCGCTGGAGGTATAAGGTTAAGGTATCATATTTGCTTTGACATTGTTTTATTGATGCTTAATGTTTATGTGGAGTAATAAGGTGTAAAGAGGTTTTACTTTGTATGTATATTATACTTCTGGTGGTTTTTATTAAGTTGGAGAAATAAGGTGTTAATTTGGATCTTTATTATTGTATATTGTTGTATAGTTGCTAACTCTAATTGGTGGCAAATTGAGAGTTAGTGTTGTGACAGATTTTGAGTTCTCCTTCTTCATCAAAGTAAAGGTATGGGCAACTTCTTCCATGTATATTGTTGATGGTATATTTTCTGAAATTGAGTTTGGAGTGAAAAGGTTGTCGACTAGGTATTTTTGGTGTAAATCCTATTTTTCGGATATTGAAGATTGTTTATGCATTAAAATCATTGATGAGTTTTTGGGTGAATGCATAATTCTGGTTGAGGAAGAGGAAGCATTTTTTGCACTAAGGTTTTATGTTAGTAAGTCTTGCTACTTGCATTGAGATGATGAAACCCTTAGTTGGCTGTTTTGATATTGATGGTTGAGTTGCTTCCATAGAGGTTGTTTTGATCAAGTTAGTGCTTTACTTGATACATGATATTGGGCTTACTCCATTGAGTTGATTTGAGCAAGTTATTCTTTGCATTTGGTGATATTGTGTTGGTGGCTGTTTTGTTCAAATATCCTTGGAGGGAAAAGGATTTCTACTTGTTTCCTTTTCTTGTGATGATTGGTTGAATGCTTCAAGGTTGATGTTGAGTTGAATGGTGTTGGTTGACTAAACCTTGTTTGATGAGCATTGTTGTTGAAACCCTAATTGTTGGTAAAAAGAATATGAGTATCATTGTTATATGAGATATTGCATGGTTGGCAATTGTTGGGTTGTGTTTCATATTCTTGAGAAAAGCATACTACATCTATCTTATTCTTTTGAGATTGAGATTGAGTTGAGATTGATATTGGGAGTTAAGTATAGAACATATTGGGTCTCTAACAATTCTCTTTATGTTTCTATGAGATTTGAGATTGAGATTGGGAGTTAAGTATAGAACATATTGAGTCTCTAACAATTCTCTTTATGCTTCTATGAGGTTTATGAATCACATTGGGTCTCTAACAATTCTCTTTGTGGGTTCATGCTAAGCAAGTTTTTCTTGGTGAGCTTGCTGAGGTTTTGGACAGGTTTCGGTGGGGACTTGTGAGCAGGTTTTGGACAGGTTTCGGTGGGGACTTGTGAGCAGATTTGGACAGGTCCTAGCAGAGGACTTGTGAGCTGAGTTTTTGATAGTTCTATCAAAGAACTTGAGGATAGAGGTGCATTGGTTCTTTGAGAAGAACCTGAGGATAGATTTGGCAAGTCTTTGAGAAGGCTTGTGTGTAGAGGATTGATTTGTTCAAGAGTTGGACAGATCTGACAGATAGAGGAAGACTTGTACTAGACCGACTGACTGTGTTTGGTACAGGTTGTTGAGCTGCTGTGGACGTGATCATAGAAGGCTAGAGGTCTCTTAGGCTAAGCATTGAGGATAGGAGGTCTTCGATGGAAAGGAGTTCCACGTGCTGGCAAGAGGTAGAGGCAGTTGATCTTCTGAGGGATCATTTCCAGAGCAGAGGGGAAGGTATCTCCTTTGAGCAGAGGCTCATAAATTCAGATTGGGGGAAGGTATCTCCTTTGGGCCGAGGCTCATAAACATTGTAATTGGGAAGGTTTCCCAAAGAACTTTGAGATAACTTTTAGAGAAAAGTTTTGTGGACGTAGCCCGAGCATTTTGGGTGAACCACGTTAAAATTGGTGTCACTTTGTGGATGATATTGTGCATTGTTTTGATATTGCTTTGGGTATATTGCTTTACTATTTTGAAGTATAAAGGAAAAAGTAAAAAGAGGTCTTATACTGTTCACCCCCCCTCTCAGTATAAGCTTGTGTTCTTCAATTATTGCTTAAATATTGTTAGGGTTTTACCATGCTAAACCACAACCTAACAATTCTTAGCCTACATCGACAATAGTTGATCTCATTAGAGGTGATCCTACCTGACAAGTAGTTGATCTGCTAAAGTTGTACACTTCTTGTCTTATTGTGTAAACCAAAAATACATCTTTTTCAGCCCAACCTATGATCAATATGAATAATACAGGATAGGCAACCCCTATCTATGTAGCTGAATCTGGTAAAAAAAAACCTACAGGAAATGTTATTGACTGCAACAACATCCAACTGTGCTCAAACAAGAACTTACCTGAGCTTGAAGAGACAAAAATCAATGGAGATACACAGAAAACCTTTAGTCCAAACACACAAAAATTAACCTTGGATAAAGGAGAAAAACTAGAAAAACTACACATAGAAAATTTACTTCCATTGAACTCAGTAAGAAATTACAAAGGGGTAAATTCTGTCCTCCTAGGAATGAAACAAATTGAAGTGCAGCCAAGAAAATTCTTGAACATTATTAGTTGGCTGAATTATAAACAAAAAGTAAAATTGTTGCTATTTTGAAACAATATTTCAATCCCTTTACATGGAATTACAAGGGTATATCAAGATTTTATCTTGATTTAAGCACTTAACATCTTTTGGGAATTGGTATTTAATTGTTTCAAATACAAATTGACAAGATTTTGTAGACTAGGAGACATGGACAACACTTGATTGAAGAAGTTTTCAGATATGGAGCAGTGCTTCTTTCTCCCATTGGTAATTCATGGAGGATTTTAGTGGTGAATGGACATTGCCTTTGGGTATACCATGCACCATTAACTAAGGAGAAGTTCTTGAAGGAAATTCCATTGGATGTACACATAATGGAAGATAATTTCTCTTCAATATCAGATTCAGAGTGATGATAAAAAGTTAAAAAAAAAGAAAAATATATATATATATACAAGAAAAGCTAAAATAAGAATAGTATTTTTTGTGAACTTCCTTATTGGGTACAAACAAGACAAGAAAATTTGAAAAAAAAAATTAAAAAAAGAGAAAGAGAGAAAAAAAATTGCAGCAAAGGTATGTCCCACAAAATGGGGATACATGAGGACAAGCATCAATTTCAGCAAGGAAGAGGAACAATGGAGCCAATACTTCATTTCTAGCAATAAGGAGACAATTATGATATAAGAAGATTCTTACTGCTCATATAGAAAGGAAGGTTGCATCATTGTTACAAATTTCAACAAAAAAAAATGGTGTTTTCAAACAAATATTGACATGTTTTTGCAGAATAAGAATTGCTCTCATCCAAATAATATTGAGAGACATTCTCTCTCATTGTATCCTCATGAGAGACACTCCTTTATTGAGGCACTTGAAAAAAAAATGACAGAACTTGGTTGAAAAACAGAAATGGTAGCCTCTTCTGATGAAAAAAGAGATGAAAAAAAAAGAGAAAAAAAAAAAGAAAAAAAAATAGAGAAAAAAAAATGAATAATTCAGTAGTGAAAACCTCCTTGAGGCGCTACTAATTTGGCTTGCATGAAAACCAGTTTTTCGGCATTTATTACCGTATTGATCCACCCATCCTTGTTTCACCATTGTACAAATCTCACACTACACATGTGTATATTTATGTTTTCAAATAGCTTGCTAACAATCATTAGAAGCAGCTTGTAAGGTGCATGATCAATTTTTAGGACAATAAGGTATGTGTTTCTTGCATTTAAGTCATAGTAAGCATTTAGAATTTAATGTATGATAATCGGTATTTGGCATAAAACTATTCATACAATATTGACAAGTTGAAAATGGAACATGTTTAAGATGTCAAGAAACACCCCCTTCTGCCCTTAGTTGCATGGGAGCATCTGAAGATTCTATTTTACTACTACTGCAATAAAATAGTAATGAATAACATTTAAACAAAAGGATAGAGATGAGATTTTTGATGTTATGGAAGGCTTATACACACTAGATATGGGCCCTCAACAGAATCTGTAGCTAAATTTTGCATATGAGGTCATTTTTGCATTTTCTTATGCATCTTCAGAATAAGCAAGATATCTTCGAAATGAGCAGGATATCTTCGAAATGAGCAAAAACTGTACCAAAATTGCTGAAAATGCTGCAGAATAGAAAAAAAGTAGGGTACATCAAATATTGAGGTTCCTAAGGCTATACCACATGTAAGTACATCCCTCAAACATTTCAAAATCAAAATTTTATCAATTTTTTTCAAAATGTGCAAACAAAAAGGATAGGCATTCAAGCTGAAATATTGTTAAGAACAGAAAATTCCACCAGTAGTAGTGCATCTGCCAAATATGGTTCCACAATAAGGCTATTGTAAGATGAGTCACATGACACCAAGTCTTTAAGAGGTGCCTTGCAGCACTAAAACTTGTAGAAGGGCAAAAAAAGAATTAAAATTGTAGTAATTGCAGAAATTGCAATATTGAAGGATGAAAGTGCAGAAGTAAAAAAGTTGCAAGTTGCAAATAAAAAAAAATGCAAGAAAAAAAAGAGCAGAATAAAAAAAAAATTGAAAAAAATTGATTGAAAAAAAAAATTGCAAGGTTGTAGAAAAATGAAATACATGTGCTTAAATTGCAAAATACTTGGTGTAGTGCAGCAAGGAGCAATTTATCAAGTAGCAGAGGGCAAAGGATATTTTTCACAAAGATAAAACCAACATATTACTATGGCCTACTAGGATGCATGAGGGCATGCATCAGTTCAAGCTGGGGGGAATGATGAGGCCTGAAAATGCCTCATTTTTACACTATGTTTGACATATAAAAATTGTCATATTATTAAGTTAAATGCCAAATAGTTGATTAGAATATATATTTGTTAAGTGTTTGCATGATTTTATGTTAGGATCATTATATCTCTGTTTTTGACTATTTTCAGCATTTTGTGACTAATTTTGCTTGATTAAGTAGCAAATAAAAATATGCATTTCAAATAGCCAAATGTGGTATGCTGATATCCATTAACTTCACAATGGTTTATGAATGTTTTCCTGCCGTTCAACTTGTTTGAAGTCCACATTGACGCCAAATTATTAGGACTAACATAAATCTGAAAATCTGAAAAAAACATCCATATAAAAATCAGCAAGCTGTCACTTTATAGGAACACCTTGAAGTTGTCAAGAAAATCATGAGGATATGGATAGAATGAGTTCATAAGGACTATAGAAGACATATGACCTATTTAGAAGCATTCCCACATGGTCTAAATAGGCAGCAACAGGGTATAACAGAGCAAGGACAATTGTGCAGCACTGTTGCACTATTTTAGCATGGTTACTTGGTGAATGAAGTGTATAAATTCAGTAGCAACTTGATGTACTCCTTCATGTTGATATTTGAATAATTTTTCCATATTACAATTTGTTTGAATTTGCAATAAATGTCAATATTTTACAACTGTGCAGAAGAGTTGGAAAATGCAATAATTTACCATGTAAATTCTAACAAGCTACCAATGAATGACAAGGCATGGAATTCACACATGGAGAGGAATGAAGGCTATTGCAATATGATCCTAAGGGATAATCCACCTGAGAAATGTAGCTAAAATCACTTGAAGAGCATACAGTTGGTCATTTCGAAGATCTTCGGATTGAACAGGTATCTTTGGATTGAGAAATACAGTCTCTTTGGATTGAGCCACTTAACTCCGGATTGAGAACAAAAAGTGCTTTTTGACTATTTTTTTATGGTGGAAAAAGGGAAAGAAGGTTGAGAAGGTTAAGGTAAAATATCTCCCAGCTGTCTTTTTCATCCTTGTTGTCCAAATCCATCATTCATGGAAAAAGATCAATTGATCATCTTCTAAGATAAACCCAAAAATAACTGCAGCGTAATAGGAAGTTGTTTTCAAGATAGAAATTGCATATTATGAAGTGGATAAATATGTGTGAGATATTTCTAGACTCCTTCCACGTAATACCACCACTGAAGATGCTTTCTAAGGGCCAATGACTACTACTACAACACAAACTATCCATATTTGCATTTATTTCAGATCCAAAATTATTGGCAAATCACTGTAAAGTAACACATAGGCTGATTCGAGCATGGGATATGTTGTAAATATTTATATAAATAACACAACTCCCTCCTTGGTTGATCCAGTTAGGAATTAGAATAGAGGAGAGTTTTCAATAGCAGTAATTAAGACTATACAGTAATTTTCTGTAACAGTTTTTAGCATGTTTTGTCATTAATGAAAGTGTACTTATTTTATCAATTTCTATTCTGAGTGTTAATTAGTTAAGGAGTGCTTTTCACCTCCTTATATATCAGGAGTTATGGGCCCACTTTCATATCTAAAAGGAGGATTTTTATGACAGGTTTTAATCTGTAATTTTGTTGCAGTAGAATTAATAGATTACTTGTCAAGTTTACTTTTCTTGTTTTAAGTTTATATAATATTATTTACGTTTTCTATTATTCTTGTGTACAACAATTGTGTGTGTGTCAGCTGAAAATTTATATTAAGCATTTTTCCTTTTCTTTACATGTTTTCCCTGCTTTTCTATTTTAGCAATTTTCCATTTTCAGCATATTTCATTTTGCTATCAATTCCTGTAGCAGAAGCTTGACGACCTTTTATGGTAGGACATTGATAGGTGTTTTTAACATAAGTTTCATTTACAAGCATCATTTAAATTATGCAATAGTAACTAGGTTTCAATTCTGCAAATGTAACTTAGGATTTCATTTCAGCAACATTTAAATTCAACAATTTAAATTCTATTATTTTAATTCTCCAAAAGTAGATTAAAATTTTAATTTAGCAATTTCAATTCTTGCAATTGTAGTTAGATTTCAATTCCTGCAACTTATAATTAGTTTTTAGTTCTTGCAAGTTTCCATTCTACATATTAGGTTTAGTGTGACACCAAAAGGCTAAACCAAATCTGTCTCACCCAATAAATGCTTGAAATTTGAATGCTTGAATTGTACTCTACCCTAGCCTTCTATCGTAGATAGCCTTGGACACCACCCCAGATTGAATAGATATTTGAGATTTAATGATGTGCTTAACAACAACACATCACACACACAATAGAGACATAAAATTTACGTGGTTCACCCAATGTGGGCTACTCCACGGAGAAAATATTTCACTAAAATTTCCTTAATCAATCTCTTGGGAATCCTTTCCCTATTACAATGTTTATGGACATTTTTACAAATGAGACACCAATCCCCTAATCAATTTCATGGATATTTATCCATAGGAGACACCAATCTCCTAACTCTACTCTAGATGGTGATCCTTTAGAAGACCTCTGCCTCCACTACCCTTAGCAAATGGAACTCTATCCACAAAATATACCTGTCCTTCCAACTCTGGCTGGAGACCTCTGTACTCAACTATGTCACCTCCAAATATCTGTCTCAAATTTGTACTAAAAATAGTCTTTCGGTCTAACACAAATCTGTCCTCAATCTCTATCTCTAGTCTGGAATAAACATGTCCTCAAATATACACCAAACTCTATCCTTGAATATGTACTAAACTTAGGCCTTTGATCTAGCACAAATTTATCCTCAATATCTATCCTCAAGCCTTAACTCAAATCTTGACTCAATATCAAATCAACTATGTTGGATCTACCCCAAAATTTAACTCAAAGTTTGAACAAATCAATCAATCAAATCTGCTTACAAGCCTTCTCAAATACTTGTCTTAAATCTGCCTTGTAAGATTCCACAAAAGCTCACACTAATCTATCCTCAAGTCCTCTCTAGAACTTGTCCAATATTCTTAATAAGTCCTCACAAGAACTTATCCAAATCTGCTCTCAATCTGTATTGTAAGCTTCCACAAAAGCTTACCCAAATCTGTCCACAAGTCTTCTCAAAGACTTGCCTCAAATATGCTCAACAAGTCCACACTAGAACTTGTCCAATTTCATAGAAACATAAAGAGAATTGTTAGAGACTCAATATGCTCTATACTCATCACAATGCTCAATCACTCAGAAACATATAAAGCATTTTTAGAGACTCAATATGCTTCACATTTACCTCAATACTCAATCACTTTCAATCACTCTCTTAGAAACATATAGAAAATTTTTAGAGACTCAATATGCTTCACGTTCACCTCAATACTCAATCACTTGATGAGGAAGGTGCAGCAACAATATTGTCATTGTTGTCAACACAGTCAGACAGATCGGTTGATGCAGTGGACAGGAGTTAAGAGGTTCTTCAGAGTATGTACAATGATTTTCCAAAAGATCGAAGTGGCCCATATACTAAAAATCAAAAGAAAATCACAAGGAAGAAAACTGTCGCGATATCGCGACATGTTGAGCAAGAAAGAAAAATTGTCACGATATCGCGACATGTTGAGAAGAAAGAAAAACTATCGTGATTTCATGACATGTTCGAAGAGAAAGTGCAAGCAAGCAAAACTATCATGATTTCGCGACATGTTTGGAGAGAAAGCGCAAGCAAGCAAAACTGTCACGATTTTGCGACATGTTCGGAGAGAAAGCGCAAGCAAGCAAAACTGTCATGATTTCGTGACATGTTCGGAGAGAAAGCGCAAGCAAGCAAAACTATCGTGATTTCGTGACATGTTCGGAGAGAAAGCGCAAGCAAGCAAAATTGTCGCGATTTCGTGACATGTTCGGAGAGAAAGTGCAAGCAAGCAAAATTGTCGTGATTTCATGACATGTTCGGAGAGAAAGTGCAAGCAAGAAAAAGTGTCACGATTTCGCGACATGTTTGGAGAGAAAGCGCAAGCAAGCAAAACTGTCACGATTTCGTGACATGTTGGAAGAGAAAAAGGAAAGTAGAAAAAGTGTCACGATTTCGTGACATATTGCAAGAGAGATTGTACGGAAGAAAAAGTGTCACGATTTCGCGACATATTGCAGGAGAGAGAGTACGAAAGAAAAAGTGTCACGATTTCATGACATATTGCAAGAGAGATTGTACGAAATAAAAAGTGTCACGATTTCGTGACATATTGCAAGAGAGAGAGTCCGAAAGAAAAAGTGTCACGATATCGCGACATGTCGGGTTTTCACGACCCGAAGGCAAGAGAAAGAGCTAAGGAGAAAAAGTGTCACGATATCGTGACATGTCGGGTTTTCATGACCCGAAGGCAAGAGAAAGAGCTAAGGAGAAAAAGTGTCACGATATCGCGACATGTCGTGTTTTCGTGACCCGAAGGCAAGAGAAAGAGCAAAGGAGAGAAAGTGTCACGATTTCGCGACATGTCGCATTTTCACGACTAAAGGAGGAGAGAGAAAGTAAGAAGGCAGAAGTGTCGCGATATCACGACAAAAGTAAAGAGGAAGAGTACAGAGGCGAAAGTGTCACGATATCGTGACATGTGTTTTCGTAGGTACAAGCCAAGAAGAGTAGCAAGGAGGCGAAAGTGTCACGATATCGCGACATGTGTTTTCGTGGGTGCAAGCAAACAAAAGAAGCAAGGAGGCGAAAGTGTCACGATATCGTGACATGTTGTGTTTTCGCGAGCTAAGAAGAGAACCCAACTGAAATAAGATATGTGATAGTTAATTGAAGTTATACGACAGTTATAGATGCGGTTGCAGAAGAAAATCATGCAGCTAAAATAAGAAGAGTTAACTGAAGTCAGTACGTCAGTTACAGGTGCAGTTACAGAGAAAAATCATGCAGCTAAAATAAGAACAGTGAACTAAAGTCAGAACGATAGTTACAGGGCCAGTTATAGAGTGAAAGCATCGAGCGACGGTTAAACTAAAGTCATCAATCGAAGACCAAACAAAGAGCCATAACTATTAATAGGATGCATGAGAGAATACTGTGTGATAAAGGAGTTACATATAGAAGTTTCTATTAATAAGTTGCATGCAAAAATATGGAAGCTAAAAATAGAGTCAGAACTTTGTTATAAAAGGAGGTCTGCATGGAGAATTAGGGTTGCTGAAAGAGTGAAAGTGCTACAAAAAGAGGGTTGGAAGAGTGCCGTAAGAGAGCGTTAAGCAGAGCCGTGAGAGCCGTAAGAATGCAGTAAGAAGCGCAACAAGAGGGTTGTAAGAGGGCTGTAAAAGTGCAGTAAGCAGAGCCTTAAGTGTGTGTGGTGTTTTGGTGAATAGCGAGAGGTTGGGTTAGCAATAGACCAGTCAGGGTCTTGTATAAGCGAAGGCATTTTTATGTCAATCTTATAGTTTCAAAATTGCAGTCCAAGTTGGTGCTTGGAATTAGGGGTTGGTGCTCCTTTCTGTTGGTGCAGATAAATTAGGGGTTGGTGCTCCTTTCTGTTGGTGTAGATAAATTAGGGGTTGGTGCTCCTTTCTGTTGGTGCAGATAAATTAGGGGTTGGTGCTCCTTCCAGTGGGTGTTGGTAAATTGATTGTAAAATTGATATTTTGCAAAGGCTGGATTTGGATGGGAGTCCAAACAGTCAATTTTTGAGGAGTAGCCAAAACTGGTGAACCTCGGTACATCTTGTGTTGTGTGATGCTCTCTTGTTATATTTGCTTTATGTGGTTTTAAGTTTTCATTGTTTTGGCTTTAAGAGTTGAAGTTTTTAAGTTTTAAAGAGCCACACTGATTCACCCCCCTCTCAGTGTCATTGTGAGACTAACAATTGGTATCAGAGCCAAGTTCCTGAACAAAGCTTAACCAGCTAGGGTGATCTTGGATTAGTACGCAATGGCAGGTGGTGAAGGCTTCTCATCAAACAAAGCACCATTGTTGGACGGAACTAATTACACATTTTGGAAACTCAGGATGCAGACATATCTTTGTGCTTTGGGATACGACATTTGGGATTCAGTAGACAGTGGATACACAATACCCACCACTCCTCCAACCGATGCTGTCGGTAAGAAACTATTTGAGAATAACTCTAAAGCAAAGAATGCTATCATGTGTGGTTTAATGGACAGCGAATTGATAAATATTATGAGTTGTAAAATGGCAAAAGACATATGGGACAAACTAAAGAGCATTCATGAAGGAGACGACAAGATCAAGGAGGCCAAGTTACAAACGCATCGAGCTCAGTTCGAAGCATTAAAGATGAATGACGATGAGAACATAGAGGCATACATGCTGAGAGTTAATGGAATCATTAATGCGATTAGAGGACTCGACGAGGAAATGGAAGATGCTGTCATCGTGAAAAAGGTACTAAGATCTCTTCCCCAAAGATTTGATTCTAAAGTTTCAGCAATAGAAGAAGCTAAAGATCTAAATACTTTTAGTATGGATGAGATGCATGGTTCTTTGACTGCATATGAGATGAGAATAGGAAAAACTAAACCCACAGACAGAGAAGTTACTTTTAAAGCACATAAAAATATAAAAGCAAAACAAGAATCCGAGGAAGAAGAGACATCAGATGAAATGGAAGCAAACTTTGTTCGAAAACTAAAAATGGGAAAAGGAAAATACAGAGGAAAGTTACCATTTAAATGTTTCAATTGTGGAGGCATTGGGCATCTTGCAGCTAAATGTCCACTTAATGAGAAGAACATAAGTGATGAAGGATCGCACCAAGAAAGAAGTGACTGGAAGAACAAAACAAATTTCAGAAAAGGCAACTTCAAGAAGAAAAGTTTCATCTCCAAGAATGTCAGTTCATCAGAAGACAACTACAGGTGAGGATTCTGAAGAGGAAACAGGTGAAGTTCTTTATATGGCACTCAAAGAAGAAAAAATAGAAAAAGAACAAGTATGTGATGAAAACCTAGAGGTTGAAGTAGATCTAGAAGGTGAGTTGATCGCTGCACTTGAAGAGTTGGGTTTAGAAAGGAAAAAGAACAAAAGACTGTCCAAGAAGTTGGAAGAATATGAGGGTAATATTGAAGATCTCTTCTTACAAATTCATAAAGCCAAGAAACTAGAAGAAGCCTTGAAGTCACAGATCAATGAGAAAGAGATTGTTTGCTGCAAACAAGAAGAGGAGATTGTGTTATTGAGGAAACAACTAGAAGAGGCCAATACAAATCTCAAATTTGAGAAGAGCACAGAGCTGCTAGATAAAATGATAAGGCAACAAAGAAGCCCCATGTGTAAGCTTGGTCTTGGATGTGAAGTTGAACAACCTTCATCTTCTAAATCTGCAGAGAAGAAGAAATCCACTCGTTGAAGGATCAAAGCAAGAAAAGCTTGAAGTCTGAATCCTCAAAAGGAAGAAAATCTCAAAGGAGATCTACAAGCAAAGCAACCACAACAAAAGAGGTTCTATCACTCTCACTTTATTCATAATAATGCTTTTAATGGCTATTGTTTTAGATGCAACCATTATGGTCACAAGGCAATTTATTGTGGATTGAATAATAGATCAAAGAGTTATGCTAGTAGAAATACATCTGTTATTCCGGTTGAACACCATGTGCAATGTTTTAAATGTAATGGTCATGGGCACATAGCAAGGTCTTGTCCAAGAACTTTTGTATCTAATCTAAGGCAAGATAGTAGATTTCATCAGACGCAAAGAATGCAACACAGACAGGGAAGAAATCATGTGCATCAAAGAAAGGAAAATAATCATCCATCAAGGATGTACAAGAGACAACCACCCAAGAGAAATGTTCAAGTTCACGAAAAGGTTCAAAATAGGGATGCAGTTGAAAACCTTCAGCCTAAGTTCAAGAAATATTGGAGAAAGAAAGAAGAGAGGAAATCGTGTCTCCTTGGATTGAAGGAGATTACTCCTCTATTGCACTAAGCAGCTACAGGTAGCACATCCTCAGGGGGAGCAATGTTAAAGTTTTATTTTAATGCTCCTATGTATTGTGTGGATATCTGAGGATGAAAGGAAAGTAGTCGGGGAGTTGTCGTATAGTTGTCAAAATGTGTTTCAGTTCATGTAGATGTTTGTGGAGATAGTATCAAACTGATGTGCTTCAGCAGAACAACATGGTGAACAACTAGGTTTTCGATGCAGCAGCTGATAGGCGCTATCTGAGATAGAACATGCAGCATAGGTCGACGTGTCATGGAAGCATAAGTTGGCAGGTGCTTGTTTTGAAGCTAGTAACATTCCCAATATGTAGATAAAATAGAATCCATGTTGTGAGTGGGAAGGCATGCGTTTCTTAACCAAAAATACAACACATCATTTGGTATAAGAGAGCATTAATTTTCTCTAAAGAAGTAGCAATTGTCAAAGAGATGCCAGAGTCAAAGCAAAGAGTGGCACTAGCACCCAGTTGGTCAAGAGTGCAAATTGGCACATGCAAGGCAAAGACATTGAGTAGCCCTGACATATGCCCTAGCAAGAAGCAGAATACCGAGTGTTGATGACTACGCGTAGATTGAGGTTCCAACGCTAGATATAACGGTCCACTGTCAATACCTGCGCAGGTGATGAAAACATTCATGGCAGCCATTAGAAACCAGAGACATTGAGCTGCACAACGGATGCGAGGCAAAGTCGTTAGTCACGGAGGAGGTGGCAGTCAAGAGGCTAAAGAAAATTGTGGAGATTGTCGATGTTAAAGTTGATGAAGGTAGGGAACGAGTTATAAGCATAGTGGTTGAAGCCCATTGGTTGTGAAAGAACTTGAGTTAGAAAAGAACATGAGTATCATTGTTATGTGATATTTGTGGTTGAGCATTGTTGGAAATGTTTGAGTTGGTTGATACATACTTGGACTAGGGTTGTGTGAGAGAGAGTTGTCCCTTGTGATGATTGGTTGAGTTGATTTGATTGAGCCTAGTCAAGTATGTGTGAAGTGATTTTTTTTGAGATTGCCATTCATTGTTGAGTTCATTTTGAGTACTACTTGAGCATGATTGATTGAGCCTTTGAGAAGGCCTTTGGGAAATATTTGAGGACAGTGTTGGGACAGATTTCTAGAGCAGATTTGGGCAAGTTCTTGGTGAGCTTACTAGAGTAGATTCGTTTTTTTTTTTTTTTTGTGTTGGTTTGTGAGTATTGAGGTGGGATAGAGTCCCAATGGATAGAGATCCAGTAGCCAACACAATTGAAGATAGATCTGAGTGAAGATTCTTCAAGTGGAGAGAGGTCCACCAGTTAGTGTAGCAGAGAGACAAAGTCTTCTATAATATAACAATTGGAGAGAGGTCCACCAGTCAGTAGCGGATACCTTCACAATAAATTGGGAGTGGTCATGCTTCCCAAGAACTGACTAGCTATCGGGACCACATTCTCAGGGGGAGCATTTATATATTTGATTATCTGTTTGCTCATATTTGTAATTTTTGCTAACTGTCATAACGTGTGCCTGAGAATGTTGTGCATGGACTCAGGGGGAGTCTGCAGTAGCCCTTTGGTATTATTGTCAAAGGGGGAGAAGAATTATAGGAAATTGCATGTGTGTTGCCAACAATTCCAAAGGGGGAGATTGTTGAGCAAGGTGCAGCAACAATATTGTCATTGTTGTCAACACAATCAGACAGATCGGTTGATGCAGTGGATAGGAGTTAAGAGGTTCTTCAGAGTATGTACAGTGATTTTCCAAAATATCAAAGTGGCCCATATACTAAAAATCAAAAGAAAATCACAAGGAAGAAAACTATCATGATATCGCGACATGTTGAGCAAGAAAGAAAAATTGTCACGATATCGTGACATGTTGACAAGAAAGAAAAACTGTCACGATATCATGACATGTTCGGAGAGAAAGCGCAAGAAAATTGTGCGATATTGTGACATGTTGAGAGAAAGTGCAAGCAAGCAAAACTATCATGATTTCGTGACATGTTCGGCGAGAAAGCGCAAGCAAGCAAAACTGTCACGATTTCGTGACATGTTCGGAGAGAAAGCACAAGCAAGCAAAACTATCATGATTTCATGACATGTTCGGAGAGAAAGCGCAAGCAAGCAAAACTATCATGATTTCGTGACATGTTCGGAGAGAAAGCGCAAGCAAGCAAAACTGTCATGATTTCGGGACATGTTCGGAGAGAAAGCGCAAGCAAGCAAAACTATCACGATTTCGTGACATGTTCGGAGAGAAAGCGCAAGAAAAAATGTCACGATTTCATGACATGTTGGAAGAGAGAAAGGCAAGTAGAAAAAGTGTCACGATTTCGTGACATATTGCAAGAGAGAGTGTACGGATGAAAAAGTGTCACGATTTCGCGACATATTGTAGGAGAGAGAGTCCGAAAAAAAAGTGTCGTGATTTCATGACATATTGCAAGAGAGATTGTATAGAAGAAAAAGTGTCATGATTTCATGACATATTGCAAGAGAGAGAGTCCGAAAGAAAAAGTGTCACGATATCGCGACATGTCGGGTTTTCGTGACCCGAAGGCAAGAGAGAGAGTTAAGGAGAAAAAGTGTCACGATATCGCGACATGTCGGGTTTTCACGACCCGAAGGCAAGAGAAAGAGCCAAGGAGAAAAAGTGTCACGATATCGCGACATGTCAGGTTTTCATGACCCAAAGGCAAGAGAAAGAGCAAAGGAGAGAAAGTGTCACGATTTCGCGACATGTCGCATTTTCACGACTAAAGGAGGAGAGAGAAAGTAAGAAGGCAGAAGTGTCACGATATCGCAACAAAAGTAAAGAGGAAGAGTACGGAGGCGAAAGTGTCGCGATATCGCGACATGTTGTGTTTTCACGGGTACAAGCCAAGAAGAGTAGCAAGGAGGCGAAAGTGTCGCGATATCGCGACATGTGTTTTCATGGGTACAAGAAAACAAAAGAAGCAAGGAGGCGAAAGTGTCACGATATCGTGACATGTTGTGTTTTCATGAGCTAAGAAGAGAACCCAACCGAAATAAGATATGTGACAGTTAACTGAAGTTATACGACGATTCATAGGGCCGTTGCAGAAGAAAATCATGCAGCTAAAATAAGAAGAGTTAACTGAAGTCATACGGTAGTTAGAAGGGTCGATGCAGAAGAAAATCATGCAGCTAAAATAAGAACAGTGAACTGAAGTCAGAACGACAGTTACGAGGCCAGTTACGGAGTGAAAGCATCGAGCAACGGTTAAACTGAAAGTCATCAGTCGAAGACCAAACAAAGAGCCGTAACTATTAATAGGATGCATGAGAGAATACTGTGTGATAAAGGAGTTACATATAGAAGTTTCTATTAATAAGTTGCATGCAAAAATATGGAAGCTAAAAATAGAGTCAAAACTTTGTTATAAAAGGAGGTCTGCGTGGAGAATTAGTTTGTGATGAAAAGAGGGAAAGTGCTACAAAAAGAGGGTTGGAAGAGTGTCGTAAGAGAGCGTTAAGCAAAGCCGTGAGAGCCATAAGAATGCAGTAAGAAGCGCAGAAAGAGGGTTGTAAGAGGGCCGTAAAAGTGCAGTAAGCAGAGCCTTAAGTGTGTGTGGTGTTTTGGTGAATAGCGAGAGAGGTTGGGTTAGCAATAGACCAGTCAGGGTCTTGTATAAGCGAAGGCATTTTTATGTCAATCTAATAGTTTCAAAATTGCAGTCCAAGTTGGTGCTTGGAATTAGGGGTTGGTGCTCCTTTCTGTTGGTGCAGATAAATCGGGGTTGGTGCTCCTTTCTTTGGTGCAGATAAATTAGGGGTTGGTGCTCCTTTCTGTTGGTGCAGATAAATTAGGGGTTGGTGCTCCTTTCTATTGGTGCAGATAAATCAGGGGTTGGTGCTCCTTCCAGTGGGTGTTGGTAAATTGATTGTAAAATTGATATTTTGCAAAGGTTGGATTTGGATGGGAGTCCAAACAATCAATTTTTGAGGAGTAGCCAAAACTGGTGAACCTCGGTACATCTTGTGTTGTGTGATGCTCTCTTGTTATATTTGCTTTATGTGGTTTTAAGTTTTCATTGTTTTGGCTTTAAGAGTTGAAGTTTTTAAGTTTTAAAGAGCCACACTGATTCACCCCCCCTCTCAGTGTCATTTTGAAACTAACATCACTTTCAATAACTCTCTTAGAAACATATAGATAATTTTTAGAGACTCAATATGCTTCACATTCACCTCAATACTCTAAATCACTTTCTCAACTCAGAATATAGAAAAATTTATTTTATAGAATTTGAACAATCAATTCACACATTCAATTGACTAGGTTCAACCAACTCTACTCAACCAATCACTCAATGAAATGATCCTTGCTCACAAAACCTAGTCCAAGTATATGAATATTCACTTCAATATTTCCACCAATGTTTTATCAACCAATCTCACATAACAATGATACTCAAACCTTAGTTAAAGTTCTTCACTCAAAAACTCACTTCAATAGTAATGCTTATAAGACAATCTTCACATAACAATAATACTCATGTTCTTTGCAAACCCTAGTTCAAGTTCCTCACTTAATTCAAACACTTCAACAACAATGCTTATAAAATAAGGTTTTATCAACAACTCTTAATTACAGAAAACCTTGAAGCATTAATTCAAAACACTCTCAACAATGCAAACCAAACAATCCTTTTCACTCCAACCTTTCATTCACAATTTTCAACAATCACTCACTAGGAAGAATATGCCCATACCTTTTTTTGGATTTCAAAGTGCCTTTGGAAAAACTTGTCTTAATCACAATTTCCTTATTTCCAAATTCAATGGTTAAACACAACAATATCACTTCAATACTTTCTCAAAAATATTCCCTTTGACACAAAATAATCACAAAATATATTTATGCCTTATTTCTCCCTTTTAAAAATAACACTCATCATACATAAAAATAATTTCTTTGATACACCTTATCAACTCCAACTTAAAATAATATCCAACACCATAAAATATCAACCAAACACCTTACAACCCTTTCAAAACCTTTGAGAAAATAATATTAAAAATTTAATTTTGCAAGACCCTTATAACTCCTTTGCAACCTTAGAATAAAAAAATATGCAAAAATTAATTTTTAAATGCCTAAACTATATCCCCAAATTTTTTGACGACCAATTATCAAAGCATACCTCTTTCTTCCCCAACAGGGGATTCGGCGAGATTTGATCCACCATTTCCTCTTTCCTAAATGCCTTAGTGCTTGGGAGCCCACCGCATGGGCTACAAAGGCCCATGTGAAGGAAGGATAAAGTACTTCCTCTTATGCCTTCGTCGTCATCTCTTTTCTCATGAATTTCGCACGCTTTCTCTCTTCCTTGGACGCAATGCAAATTACAAAGCTCGCATTCAATTTCAAAGGCATGGTAATTTTTGGTGGTGTGAAGGTTCCTCCTTTTATACACGTTTTCAAACTTCTCCTCATGTTGGCACTATGAAATTCAAATTTTAATTTCAAATATTATTTTTAATAACCCACCTTAGGGTTTTTAACCTTAGCTTAAATTAATTTATAATTAATAATTAAATTAATTAATAATTAATTTAAATAAATTTATAAGATTAATAAATTAACTAATAAATTAATTTAAAATTAATTTCTAATTAATTTTAAACTTCCTTTGTATAATATTATAAAATAATATTATAATATTATTTAATTGGGCTTTTTCTTATACTTTGGACCTCATCTAACTTCTTAAAATCGGGTCTTGAAACTAAAATCGAAACAGATATTGCCAACTAAAAATGAGACTGACTAGTGCTATAAGTTTGACATCAATGACCACTTACTCTTGACATCAATGACAACTTATCACTCAAAATGTCCAACAATCTCCCCCTTTGTCATTGATGGCAACCCAAATTCATTTTACCAAATCTTGACCTTTTTCCTGTTCTGCTTCCCCTAGGAAACTGCTCCCCTTGACTCAATGCTCTCTCCTTAAACCAAATGTCTTCACCTTACTCAAATATCTTCCCCTTTGACATCAATAGCAAAGGTTTACCTTTGGGGCTCAGGGCTAAGAATGAGTCTCTTAGCTTAGCCCCTCCCTCACCTCCCCTTGAGGTGGTTAATTCTGGGGTGGGAGTATCTCTACTCCCAACAAGCACTGGTCTTTACCTTTATCCTCTTTTCTTATCATCTGATCCTTCTGATTCCTTTGATTGTTCCTATTCCAATTCCTATCCATTTCCACATTCTTGTTCCTATTTATATCCATATCCATATTCCTGTTCATACCCATATTCTTGTTCTTGTTCTTGTTCCTATTCCTGTTCATGCTTGATTTTGGAATGTCTGCTCTACGCCATTTTTTTGTATGTCCATCATTATTGCACTTATAACATTTAATTTTATTATTCCTTGGAGGTGCAAATGTCTTAGGATTTCTCCTAGTGAAGCCATAGCCTTTTCTATCATGAACCCTGCAATTCATTGCCTTGTGACCAAAGTGATTACACGAGTAGCAATACCCATGGAAAAGTTACCTGTTTTTGAAATTCCCATTTTTTGTCTTTCATGTGTCATGCATTGTGAAGCCATGTGTCCAAACCCGTGACATGAGAAACATCTTCCATTGAATTTTCCTTTTCTTGACCTCATTGGTCTCTTAGTCTCTCTTAACCTATTCTAATTGTTGTTCCATTTATTTCCTCTTTGTGCATTGTTCCTTTCCTTGTTGAACTTTCTGTTATCCAACTCATCCTCATATGTCTCACTTTCTCTTACATTGTCTTCTTATGAATTTTATTCTTCTAAAGTTTCTTCTCCTTCAAAAATTGAGGTTGACTTTTCTTCTTATTTCTCTTGAGCCTGTTCAAAACCAAGACCTATTTTGTTTGTTGACATTCTTTGTACCTTGATCATCTTATCCACAATCTTTGAACTCTTTCCAAACTTGTGTAGCTTACTCTTGGATTTTTCTAGCTATTCCCTTAGTAGAGCTACTTCTTGTTCTAACATTTCACAATCTAAGACCTTTTCTTCTAACTTATCCTTGAACTTCTTTATCTTAGCCATTGACTTGTTTAGATCCTCTATAAGCTTTCTTCTCTCTTCATCGCATTCTTGAAACTGAAACTCAAGTTTAGAGTTTTGCTTTCTTAACTTTTGTACTGTGTCAAGATCATAAATAAGTTCTGCCTTAATATCATACCCTTCTTTATCTGATTATTCCTCTATTTGTTTGCATTTGTCTACATATTCATTTTATTTTGAATTATCTTCTATAGGATCACCTTCTTCTTCTTCTAGTGCCATTAGAAGATTTTCTTCTGGTCCTTCAAGTGCATCCTCATATTCATCATCATTGAAACTATAACCATTCCTTGTACAAATATATTCAAGATGTCCAAAGTTACCACATCTAAAACACTTGAGAATTATTGGTGACATTTTCTTGACTTCTTCCTTTTCTTCAATCATAAATAGGACTTCATCTCTATCATTATATGAAAAACTAGCATCACTATCACTTGAGTACTTACTTTCCTTGTCTGCATAGTAGCTCCTCTTTTGTCTTTGGAAGAACTTCTTCCCTTGTCTACTTTGTCCATATTTTCCTTTCTTTTAGTACCTATATCTTTTTTATTCTTTGTTCCCGTGATCCTATTTTTCTTCATCATTGTTATTTTTAGCTTCTTAACAATCAGTTGCATAGTGACCATACTTTCCACAATTGAAATATCTAACTAATTTTGTATTTTTAAATATTCTTGAATCCTTATTCCTTCTACCATAATTAGCTTCTTGTTGTGGCTGATCCACAACACACCCCAAAATTGGGGACCCACCTTTTTTGCATGCTTTCAAAGAAGATCTCAGTGACCCAGATGCTAAAAATCAAGAAAAAGGGCAAAATTGCACAAGGATGAAAAAGTGTCGCGATATCGCGACATGTCGCTCCGTCGCTGCCCAAAAATGAAAAAACGTCGCGATATCGCGACATGTTGCTCCGTCGCTGCCGAAAATGAAAAAACGTCGCGATATCGCGACATGTCAAGCTTTTCACGCGAAAAGGCATTGAAAATTGTCGCGATTTCGCGACATGTTGCTGTAAATCGCGGTCCGGAGAGGAGAGAGAAAGATAGAATGGAAAATGTGTCCAATCAAAGGTCAAACCAGTCAAATAGGGCAAGGCACTAAAAGCGTCACGATTTCGCGACAGAAAGCAACAAAGGGGCATGAAGCGGAAAAACGTCGCGATATCGCGACAGAACGCAGAGGGAGAGGAAAAATGTCATAGATTTCGTGACAAAAAAGCAAAGTGTATGGAATGAAAAGTTGTCGCGATATCGCGACATGTCGCGTTTTCGCGGCCAGGTACAGGGAAACACTCGAAACAGAAAAAACGTCGCGATTTCGCGACAGGTTGCACCCACAGGGCCCGATAGCATAAAAATGTCACGATTTCGCGACATGTCGCGTTTTCGTGGCCAGGAAGGCGGACAAGGCTGTTGGCAGGAAAATGTCGCGATATCGCGACATGTCGCGTTTTCGCGGTGAAAGTAAAGGAGCAAAGTTGCATGCATAAAAATGTCGCGATATCGCGACATGCTATTTTTGGTCACGATTTACAGGGGGCCATTACAGAACATGCAGAAAAGTGTGGAACACGTGGCATACATGTGTAAGGGCTGCAGAAGCGTTACGAGGTCACAGAGAAGATCAAGCGTCTCGATGTCGAACATAAATTCAAAAGCAACGAAAAGCGGGGAAGGTGAAACGAAGCGATCTGGAAGATGAAGCGAAGCGTCACAGGGTGAAACAGAGAGCATTTCCAGAAAGTATAAAAGTAGAAGCACGTATTGGTACAAGGGTCGGAAAACCGCTGCGGGCGAGTTGCAGTGCCTAAGGCGAGAAGCCATTCTGGGCCTGCTCGGGAGTGTTTTTCTTCCCTTTTTTTGGTTTTGAGAAAACCAGAGAGTCTGCTATTGTAACATGATTTATTTTTAATGCAGAGTGTTCAGAAATTTGCATCTTGTTGGCAAGAAAGAAGGAGTCATTTTCTGCATGCAAGATTTAATTGTTTTATTTTCCCCTTTCAGATTTCTAGGCTTATAGGTGAAGTTTAATGCAAGTTCTCTTGGTTGCTTCATGCGAATGTCTAAATCTGAAATTACAGTTGAAACCCCAGAGACCAGCACTTAACTTACCTGGATTGTGCGTGTTTGCAGGTTCAATAAGTTAGGTTGCATGCATGGAAATCTCATTATCTTCGGTTTTTCCAGGACGGGATAGCATCAGACTGAATGCAATTTTAATTTCTTTTTCTTTTGCATTTTATTTTCTTTTTGCTGCAATTTATTTTTCAGAAGTTCCAATTTTATATTTCAAGCATTAAAATAAAATAAAAAAATTAAAAAACTTCAAAATCCATAAATAATTCCTTCATTTTATGGCATTTCATTAAATTTCATTTTGAAGTTACAGCATGGTTATTTAAGGACCAAATCACATTTGCTTTATTCGGGTTCAATGAACAATCATTAAAATTTCACAATAAAATAAACCACAGTGCCCCTTGTTTTCAGTTACTTGCAACCACTAAGGTGTTCCAAGCATTTTAATTGAATATCTTTATTTGAGATTATTAATACACAGATGCAAAATGCTAACATAACAGGAACCTTGGAGAAGTTACTTGTTTAATTTCTTTGCAAGCGAGAGGATTTAGAACCCAAATCCTATCGGAGAGTGTGTTTTCACAATCGGGTGAAAATACCACTCAACAGATTGGCGCTAGAAGGAGGGCATGAAAGGTTTATTTTATCATGATTTTAGATGCTACGGGTTTATAATTGTTTAAGAGCTTTACATTGCTAAATATTTCAAGTCCATTTGATTAGCATCTTCGGCTTCTAACACCACTCAACCCTCTAACACCACTCAATAGATTGGTGCTAGGAGGGCCGAACGGGTTTATTTTAGTGTTATTTAAATTTAAATTTTTTATGCTTTAGTCCTCTAACACTCAGTCGATTGTAAAAAGGATGGCCTGAATTTATTTACTTGTTCTATTTTAAGCAATTCAGGTATGCTGTATATTATTCTAACACTTTTCTGATTGTTCATACATAAATATGTGATTTGATTTAATTTTGAAAATTTTGGTCTCATGCAATTACTTGACATTTGATTTTAATAAGTACATCTCTTAGTTGATGCTAACTTGATTTTTTTTTTTACATTGCAGGTTGAATATTCAACGGATTTGGTTCTAAAATTACATTTTAAGTTTCACTAATGGCAACACTTGAGGAGCAAATGGTATCCCTGAGAGCTGAAATAGTGTCTCTAAGAGAGAGAATGGTATCAATGATAGAGGATCATTATAAGGGTTTGTCTATACCTGTGGTACCCTATCAAATTCCTAAAATGTTATTGGATTTTTTACGGTGTTTTAATCAAGAGGTGCCACTAGGATACTTGCAAAAACTGCATGTCTACAAGGATACATTATGTCAATTCCAGATTTTCTATGAGGAGGTGGCTTGTAAGTTATTTGCATACATTTTGGATGATAAACCATTCTTTTGGTACAGCCAACTACCCATGGAGGTTAGGACTTCTTGGATACAACTAGAAGCAGCCTATCTTTACCATTTTGGTAATCAAAGTTGACTTAGAAATCCTGAAAAATCAGTTTACCTCCATATGTAAGGAGCCTAATGAATCCTTGAGTCAATTCAATGGAAGATTTCGTGAGTTGCACTCCCAAATGTGGGAAAATTTTAACACATTAGAAGAGGAAGCCATGGAAGTATACCTAGGAGCCATACACCCCACACTTGCTTCACTCATTGAGGAAAAGCTGAGTGGTTTGTCTCTAGAGAAAATCCATGAGGTCTTAGAAGAGATAGAACGACAAGGTCTTGAAGAAGAAAAGGCACAACATGCTCATATGAGAGATTGTCCTTCTAAAGATATTGATGCCAACCTACACCAACCATCAAACATAGCACCCTCCACTCCAATGATATCTAAGGTAAATGATCAAGGGGATGAATTTGAATATCCAAATCTTACAACCACCTTAGATGTAGTCCACGAGGAGGTGCAAATTGATAAGCCAACATCCACTAGTGAGGATTATGCAGAAATGATCTCATTCATAGAGATACACGATTATTCGGATGAAGGGGTTCTAAATTCAACAATGTTTGAAATATGTGATAGGACAGAACCTACCATAGAATTGAATGAAGTGGTTGAAAGTGAAATTGGGAGAAAACCAATAAATGAATTTGAAGACATGATAGAGTTTCACCACTTGTTCTTGGAAGATACTATTGATGAGATGTGTAAAATTAAGGATCAAGAAATTCTTCACCCTCCAAATTATGATAATGAATCATGGGTTACTAATTTGGACGATGATAGCCTTACAAATTTGAATTCAAGAAACGACCCACTTTTGGAAATAATTGAACCATCTAAGGAAGGTGAAGATGAATTTGATGAGAAGCATATTGATGAATTGGAAGATGTTGAAGAAGTAGTTGAACGTCACCACTTGATTTTGAAAGATGATTATTATGATGCTTGGAAGAAGTGGGAGGATTACACTCAATCCAAAACTACTAATGAAACTTGTGTGCCCATTGATATACGGAGACAACATAATCGCCTACTCAAAGGAAGATATTACAACTCCTGTACAATTTGAGGATGTTTTGGAAGAGGGTTTCAAATCTCATCAAATTTTGGAAGATTATAATGATTCTATTACCAAGGACAAAGAAGAAAAAGAATTGATGAATGAATCAAGAGATCATGTCACAAACATCATGGAATTTCATTCTATGGATTTGGATGACGATTTTTACAATGGTTGGGGGAGATATGATGATGCATTCTTTTCTCACATCTCTATAGATGAAACTCATATCTCACTTGATATGCAAGATATGGAAACTTCCACCTCACATGAAGAGATACCATGGATAGTGAACAAAGAATTAGAACCAAATGACAAAGAGATTGATCAATTGGAAGCAACTCAAATGAAGGATCATCAAGATGAGTCATGGGACATACACTTTGACCAAAAACATTTGAGGGTTGAAAATTTGCATGACCATGTTTTGAATTTGAATGATGTTTATGGTGAAATGTCATTAAAGGTAAATGAAAAACAAGGTATAATTTTTAATCACACCTTTAATAACATGGTTTTAATGAATGGAAAAGAAGTTGATGCACTTGAATTGTTAAACCAAATTCATCAACAATTACTAATTGAATCTAGGATAAAAACTTTTAATGATCCTAATTTAGTAAATATCCTAGATGCTTGTAAATTGTTACACAAATTTGATTGGCCTACAAATTTGGAAAATGATTTGGCTTTGAAATTTGTAGAAATAGGCTCCTACTTACAAAATTGCATATTTGAAAAGGATAGCCTAATTCTAAATCAAGGAGGGAATTATGAAGTTTACATTTTAAAGAATAGACATGATAAAATTGAAAATCATTTATTGTCTAATCATTTTAGTAATTTGATGCTCACCTATGGGAGTATTATTGGAACTAAATCAAATTGGTATGGTGAGCATGGCAAGTGGAAATTTGTTGCATTGTTTGGTCTAGTCTTGTTTGTGTTGGATTCCCACAACATTTGGCATGCATATCACGTTATATTTTTGTTGAAATGTTCTAATCATGTTTGGGATCCAGGAAAGTGATAATCCAAGCTTTGCATCATCTTGTATTATATTGTACATTTGTATATAGATTTTGGTTTTTGGGTTTTGGTTTGTGTTTTCAAGATCTTTTTGAAGTTACTTTGGGTTTGGTTTTGGTTTGTGTTTTCAAATTTTCATTTTTGGGATTGCAGTTTGGTTTTGGATTGAATAAGTTTTAATTTAAAGTTGTGTGTTTATTTGACATGTTTTGTTTGTCTATAAAAAAAAAAAAAAAATGATGATGAAAAAGTTGCCTTGAGATGCTAACTTATGTTCTAGATCGGGGAAATATGGAACATTGGAATTGTGTTGTAGAAGCTCCACAAGTAATACAAACATTTTAATAGTATCGTTTGAAACTTGTGATGCATGAAGTAGTCAGTTTTATATGGCAATATTTCATCTACAATTCAAAAGACAATGCATTCATATTACATCTCACTTTGCACATACATGCCATCTTAGTTGCAAATGCATTTCAAATACAAATCATTAAAGTGTGTCAAATCCTCTTAAGGTTATGCTATCACATAAATAAGAAGAAAATCCTAAGGTTGGGAACTGAGTCTTGAGATATCTAGAACCAAGCACATTTTATACACATTAAAAAGGATCTTGAGCAAAATGATCAAAACCTTGCTTGGAAGAAAAGGTTGGGCGAAAGAAGTATTTCATGTCTATCCTATTATGCAACATGATCCTTAAAACAGTGGTTTTGACCACTTCCATAAAGCTTAAAGCCTAAAATCGGAGTAGTAAGGATAGGGCTAAATCCTCATCGAACTTAGGTTGAGGATCCAACTCCCCAAAGCTTTGATTTGACCTACATGGAGTAGTAAGGATAGGGCATAAATTCTCATCTCGCTTAGGTTGAGAATCTGATTCCCCAAAGCTCCTATGTCTCATTTCATGATAAATCTTGGATTGGAAGGATCGTACTACTTGTCCTCTACAAAGGATGGGTAGTCATCCCCAAGGTCTAAGCAATAAAATTAATATTTTCCATTTTTATCCAAAGCTTGGATTGGAAGGATCGTACTACATGTCCCTAGCAAGGATGGGTAGTCATCCCAAAGGTCCAAGAAGTAAAAAATTAATTTTTCCCATCTCATCTTTATATTGGATTGGAAGGATCGTACTACTTGTCCTCTGCAAAGGATGGGTAGTCATCCCCAAGGTCCAAAGAAATGAAGGTAAGTCTTGGATTATGGGGTTAAGTATGCCCATGCATGGCAACATGTCTTGTCTAAAAAACAAGACCACTGATTGTCCAAAGGGTTAGACTAGCATGACCATTTCTTCCATAATTGGTTAAATTATTTTTCTCAAAGTGAGGTAATGAATTCCAAATTGGAATAGTAAGGATAGGGTTAAACTCCCATCTCGGTTAGGTTGGGAGTCTGATTCCCCAAAGTTCTGATTTCACATTCACTTGCACATGGGTTCAAGATAGTAGGGACTCATAACCAACTTTGGGATATAATAAAGCAATTCATTAGTGGATCCTAAGAGGGTTTGATAATCTTGAATGTTTGTGTATGATACTAGAAGGACTATGCCTTTTATAAAAGCAAAATCTCTTAGCATATTTATTAGGTTACACAAATCATTCACAATCTCACATATGCATTCATGTAAAACTGACAATGGAATGTTGATCAATTTCAAGCGATAGGGAATGAAAACACCTTGCACACACCGAGCTGATACTTAACAATTCTGATAATTCATGTATTTCTGATCTATGGGCATTCGTTTATATTTCTTATGTGCTAATGCTGGTTTCCAAGTTTGCATACTTCCAGGTTGGGTTCTCACTAAAATGCTCAAGAGCATTTGACAGTAGAGTCACCATTTGTTGTGGCTGATCCACAACACACCCCAAAATTGGGGACCCACCTTTTTGCATGCTTTCAAAGAAGATCTCAGTGACCCAGATGCTAAAAATCAAGAAAAAGGCAAAATTGCACAAGGATGAAAAAGTGTCGCGATATCGCGACATGTCGCTCCATCGCCGCTGAAAAATGAAAAATTGTCGCGATATCGCGACATGTCAAGCTGTCGCGCCGAAGAAGAGGATTGATGAAAATTGTCGCGATTTCATGACATGTTGTGAAATCGCGGTCCAAAGAGGAGAGAGAAAGACAGAATGGAAAATTGTCGTGAAATCGCGACATGTCACAAAATCGCGGTCAAACCAGTCAAACAGGGCAAGGCACTAAAAGCGTTGCGATTTCGCGATAGAAAGCAGCAAAGGGGCATGAAGTAGAAAAATGTCGTGATATCGCGATAGAAAGTAGCGAGGGGTACGAAGTGAAAAGCGTAGCGATTTTGCGATAGAAAACAACAAAGTGTACGGAATGAAAAGTTGTCGCGATATCGCGACATGTCGCGTTTGCGGCATACAGGAAACACTGAAAAGAAAAAATGTCATGATTTTGCGATAGGTTGCACCCACAGGGCTCGATAGCATAAAAATGTCACGATATCATGACATGTCACGTTTTCGCGACGCATGAAGGCAGACAAGGCTGTTGGTAAGAAAATGTCATGATATCGCGACATGTCGCGTTTTCACGGTGAAAGTAAAGGAGCAAAGTTGCATGCATAAAAACGTCACGATATCGCGACATGCTATTTTTGGTCACGATTTACAGGGGGCCATTACAGAACATGCAAAAAAGTGTGAAACACGTGGCATACATGTGTAAGGGCTACAGAAGCGTTACAGGTCACAGAGAATATCAAGCGTCTCGATGTCGAACATAAAATCAAAACAACGAAAAGGCGAGGAAGGTGAAACGAAGCGATCTGGGATGTGAAGCGAAGCGTCACAGGGCGAAACAGATAACATTGCCAGAAAGTATAAAAATAGAAGCACAGATTGGTACAAGGGTCGGAAAACCATTGCGGGCAGAGTTGCAGTGCCTAAGGCGAGAAGCCATTCTGGGCCTGCTTGGAGTGTTTTTCTTCCTTTTTTCTGGTTTTGAGAAAACCAGAGAGTCTGCTATTGTAACATGATTTATTTTTAATGCAGAGTGTTCAGAAATTTGCATCTTGTTGGCAAGAAAGAAGGAGTCATTTTCTGCATGCAAGATTTAATTGTTTTATTTTCCCCTTTCAGATTTCTAGGCTTATAGGTGAAGTTTAATGCAAGTTCTCTTGGTTGCTTCATGCGAATGTCTAAATCTGAAATTACAGTCGAAACCCCAGAGACCAGCACTTAACTTACCTGGATTGTGCGTGTTTGCAGGTTCAATAAGTTAGGTTGCATGCATGGAAATCTCATTATCTTCGGTTTTTCCAGGACGGGATAGCATCAGACTGAATGCAATTTTAATTTCTTTTTCTTTTGCATTTTATTTTCTTTTTGCTGCAATTTATTTTTCAGAAGTTCCAATTTTATATTTCAAGCATTAAAATAAAATAAAAAAATTTAAAAACTTCAAAATCCATAAATAATTCCTTCATTTTATGGCATTTCATTAAATTTCATTTTGAAGTTACAGCATGGTTATTTAAGGACCAAATCACATTTGCTTTATTCGGGTTCAATGAACAATCATTAAAATTTCACAGTAAAATAAACCACAGTGCCCCTTGTTTTCAGTTACTTGCAACCACTAAGGTGTTCCAAGCATTTTAATTGAATATCTTTATTTGAGATTATTAATACACAGATGCAAAATGCTAACATAACAGGAACCTTGGAGAAGTTACTTGTTTAATTTCTTTGCAAGCAGAGGATTTAGAACCCAAATCCTATCGGAGAGTGTGTTTTCACAACCGGGTGAAAATACCACTCAACACTTCTTCATCACTGGATGACTCATTTATTGATTATGACTTCTTACCATTTGACTTCTTTATTGATTTTAAGGCTACTTCCTTTTGGGTATTAGGTTCTTTTATTCTCAACTCAAAATATGTAAGTATACCAAGCAACATATCTCTTGTCAAAGAATCACCATCCTTTGACTCTTAAGACCTTAGGTTCTTACCCTTTGAATAACAGAAATATTTTCACTAAATTTTTTTTAGAGAGATCTTAAGACCTTATCACAAACATCTGATTCTTCCATCTTAAGTCCAAATCCTTGCATGGCATTAAAAAATTCATCAAATCAAAGTAGATAAGTACTAATGTCTTCCTTATCCTTCATTCTTAACTCTTCAAATTACCCTTTGAGATTTCGTATCTTTTCTTTCTTGACACCTTTATCTCCTTCATATATACGTTGCAACTTATCCCAAATTCCTTTTGCATCTTGATAGTGCATAAATTTTATGGACTATGTTCTATGCAAACCTCCCAAAATTACATTCATTGCTTTTGAATTGTAATATTGTAGAAGCTTACCTTCCTTATCTGTAGGTGTATCAACTGTGGGTATGTATCCATTTTCCATCGCTTCCTAAATTTCATTTCCAAGTGCCATCAGGTGAAACTTCATTCTCATTATCCAATATATGTAGTCACTTCCATCAAATATTGGTGTTGAATTGTCTGAGGACACATTCTTAGAATCCATTGCATTCTTGAAAGATTTTTCTTCAAGTTGTTAAACTCTTTCAAAGGAATCCGCTTTGATACCAATTGAAGAACACAAGCTTATACTGAGAGGGAGGGTGAACAGTATAAGACCACTTTTTACTTTTCTTTACCAATCAATATTATGTAATGTATAGATAGCAATATCAATAGTAGTAATAAAAGAAATGCACAAATCACCACACACAATAGAGTCAAAATTTATGTGGTTCACCCAATGTGGGCTACTCCATGGAGAAAATATTTCACTAAAATTTTCTCAATAAATATCTTGGGAATATTTTCCCTATTACAATGTTTATGGACCTCTATCCAAAGGAGACACCAATACCCTAATCAATTTCATGGATCTCTATCCATAGGAGACACCAATCTCCTAACTCTACTCTAGTTGGTGATCCTCTAGAAGACCTCTGCCTACACTTCTCTTAGCAAATGGAACTCTATCCATAGAAGACACTTGTCCTCCCTACTATGGCTGGAGAAATTTATCCTCAACTTTGTCACCTCTAAATATTTATCTCAAATATGTACTAAACACAGTACTTTAGTATAGCACAAATCTATCCTCAATCTATGTCTCTGGTCTTGCACAAACTTATCCTCAAATCTACACCAAACTCTATCCTCGAATATGTACTAAACACAATTATTCGATCTAGAACAAATCTATCCTCAATCTCTATCCTCAAGCCTTAACTCAAAGCTTGACTCAATATCAAATCAACTTTGTTGGATCTTCCCCAAACCTTAACTCAAGGTTTGAACAAATCAATCAATCAACTTTGCTCACAAGGCTTCTCAATGACTTATCTCAAATCTACCTTGTAAGCTTCCACAAAAGCTCACACTAATCTATCCTCAAGTCCTCTCTAGAACTTGTTCAATCTTCTCAATATGTCCTCACAAGAACTTATCCAAATCTACTCTCAATCTGTATTGTAATCTTCCACAAAATATTACCCAAATTTGTCCACAAGTCTTCTCAAAGACTTACTTCAAATCTGCTCAACAAGTCCACACTAGAACTTGTCCAATCTTATAATAACATAAAAATAATTGTTAGAGACTCAATATGCTCTATACTAATCACAATGCTCAATCACTTTCAATCATTGTCTTAGAAACATATAGAGAATTATTAGAGACTCAATATGCTTCACATTCACCTCACTACTCAATAAATTTTAATCACTCTCTTAGAAACATATAGAGAATTGTTAGAGACTCAATATGCTTCACATTCACCTCAATACTCTCAATCACTTTCTCAACTCAATTAGAATATAGAATAATTTATTTTATAGAACTTGAAAAATCACTTCACACATTCACTTGACTAGGCTCAACCAACTCTACTCAACCAATAACTCAATGAAATGATCCTTGCTCACAAACCCTAATCCAAGCATATCAATATTCATGCAAATATTTTCAACAATGCTTTATCAACCAATATCACATAACAATGATACTCAAACCCTAGTTCAAGTTCTTCACTCAACAACTCACTTCAACAAAAATGCTTATAAGACAATCTTCACATAACAATGATACTCATGTTCTTTGCAAACCCTAGTTCAAGTTCTTCACTCAATTCAAACACTTCAACAACAATGCTTATAAAATTGGGTTTTATCAACAACTCCTAATTCTAGAAAACCTTGAAGCATTAATTCAAAACACTCTCAACAATACAAACCAAACAATCCTTTTGACTCTAACCTTTCATTCACAATTTTCAACAATCACTCACTAGGAAGAATATGCCCATACCTTTTGTTGGATGTCAAAGTGCCTCTGGAAAAACCTGTCTTAATCACAATTTCCTTCTTTCCAAATTCAATGGTTAAACACAACAATATCACTTCAATACTTTCTAAAAAATATTCCCTTTGACACAAAATAATCACAACTCTATTTAAGCCTTATTTCTCCCTTTTAAAATTAACACTCATCATACATAAAAATAATTTCTTTGATACACCTTATCAAATCCAATTTAAAATAATATCCAACACCATAAAATATCAACCAAACACCTTACAACCCTTTCAAAACCTTTGAGAAAATAATATTAAAAATATAATTTTACAAAACCTTTATAAATCCTTTGCAACCTTAGAACCAAAAAAATATGCAAAAATTAATTTTTAAAAGCCCAAACTATATCCCCGAAATTTTCGGCGACCAATTATCAAAGCATACCTCTTTCTTCCCCAAAAGGGGATTCGACGAGATTCAATCCGCCATTTCCTCTTTCCTAAGTGCCTTAGCGCTTGGGAGCCCACTGTGTGGGATACAAAGGCCCACATGAAGGAAGGATAAAGTCCTTCCTCTTATGCCTTCACCGTCGTCTCTTTTCTCACAAATTTCACACGCTTTCTCTCTTCCTTGGGCGTAGCGCAAATTACAAAGCTTGCATTCAATTTCAAAGGAACGGTAATTTTTGTTGGTGTGAAGGTTCTTTTCAAACTTCTCCTCACATCGACGCTATGACATTTGAATTTTAATTTCAAATATTATTTTTAATAATCCACCTTAGGGTTTTTAACCTTAGCTTAAATTAATTTTTAATTAATAATTAAATTAGCTAAAAATTAATTTAAATAAATTTATAAGTTAAATAAATTAACTAATAAATTAATTTTAAATTAATTTATAATTAATTTTAAACTTCCTTTGGGGCTCAGGGCTAAGAATGAGTCTCTTAGCTTATCCCCTCCCTCACCTCCCCTTGAGGTGGTTAATTCTGGGGTGGGAGTATCTCTACTCCCAACAAGCACTGGTCTTTACCTTTATCCTCTTTTCTTATCATCTGATCCTTCTGATTCCTTTGATTGTTCCTATTCCTATTCCTATCCATTTCCACATTCCTGTTCCTATTTATATCCATATCCATATTCCTGTTCATACCCATATTCTTGTTCTTGTTCTTGTTCCTATTCCTGTTCATGCTTGATTTTGGAATGTCTGCTCTACACCATTTTTTTGTATGTCCATCATTATTGCAGAAATGATCTCATTCATAGAGATACACGATTATTCGGATAAAGGGGTTCTAAATTCAACAATGTTTGAAATATGTGATAGAACCGAACCTACCATAGAATTGAATGAAGTGGTTGAAAGTGAAATTGGGAGAAAACCAATAAATGAATTTGAAGACATGATAGAGTTTCACCACTTGTTCTTGGAAGATACTATTGATGAGATGTGTACAATTAAGGATCAAGAAATTCTTCACCCTCCAAATTATGATAATGAATCATGGGTTACTAATTTGGACGATGATAGCCTTACAAATTTGAATTCAAGAAACAACCCACTTTTGGAAATAATTGAACCATCTAAGGAAGGTGAAGATGAGTTTGATGAGAAGCATATTGATGAATTGGAAGATGTTGAAGAAGTAGTTGAACGTCACCACTTGATTTTGAAAGATGATTATTATGATGCTTGGAAGAAGTGGGAGGACTACACTCAATCCAAAACTACTAATGAAACTTGTGTGCCCATTGATATACAGGACAACATAATTGCCTACTCAAAGGAAGATATTACAACTCCTGTACAATTTGAGGATGTTTTGGAAGAGGGTTTCAAATCTCATAAAATTTTGAAAGATCATGATTATTCTATTACCAAGGACAAAGAAGAAAAAGAATTGACGAATGAATCAAGAGATCATGTCACAAACATCATGGAATTTCATTCTATTTATTTGGATGACGATTTTTACAATGGTTGGGGGAGATATGATGATGCATTCTTTTCTCACATCTCTATAGATGAAACTCATATCTCACTTGATATGCAAGATATGGAAAATTCCACCTCACATGAAGAGATACCATGGATAGTGAACAAAGAATTGGAACCAAATGACAAAGAGATTGATCAATTGGAAGCAACTCAAATGAAGGATCATCATGAGTCATGGGACATACACTTTGACCAAGAATGTTTGAGGATTGAAAAGGATGACCATATTTTGAATTTAAATAATGTTTATGGTGAAATGTCATTAAAGGTAAATGAAAAACAAGGTATAATTTTTAATCATACCTTTAATAACATGGTTTTAATGAACGAAAAAGAAGTTGATGCACTTGAATTGTTAAACCAAATTCATCAACAATTACTAATTGAATCTAGGATAAAAACTTTTAATGATCCTAATTTAGTAAATATCCTAGATGCTTGTAAATTATTACACAAATTTGATTGGCCTACAAATTTGGAAAATGATTTGGCTTTGAAATTTGTAGAAATAGGCTACTACTTACAAAATTGCATATTCGAAAAGGATAGCCTAATTCTAAATCAAGGAGGGAATTATGAAGTTTACATTTTAAAGAATAGACATGATAAAATTGAAAATCATTTATTGTCTAATAATTTTAGTAATTTGATGCTCACCTACGGGAGTATTATTGGAACTAAATAAAATTGTTATGGTGAGCATGGCAAGTGGAAATTTGTTCCATTGTTTGGTCTAATCTTGTTTGTGTTGGATTCCCACAACATTTGGCATGCATATCATGTTATATTTTTTTTGAAATGTTCTAATCATGTTTGGGATCCAGGAAAGTGATAATCCAAGCTTTGCATCATCTTGTATTATATTGTACATTTGTATATAGATTTTGGTTTTTTGGGTTTTGGTTTGTGTTTTCAAGATCGTTTTTAAAGGTACTTTGGGTTTGGTTTTGGTTTGTGTTTTCAAATTTTCATTTTTGGGATTGCAGTTTGGTTTTGGATTGAATAAGTTTGGATTTAAAGTTGTGTGTTTATTTGACATGTTTTGTTTGTCTATATAAAAAAAAAAAATGATGATGAAAAAGTTGCCTTGAGATGCTAACTTATGTTCTAGATCGGGGAAATATGGATCATTGGAATTATGTGGTAGAAAGCTCCACAAGAAATACAAACAGTTTAATACTATCGTTTGAAACTTGTGATGCATGAAGTAGTCAGTTTTATATGGCAATATTTCATCTGCAATTCAAAAGACAATGCATTCATTACATCTCACTTTGCACATGCATGCCATATTAGTTGCATATGCATTTCAAATACAAATCGTTAAAGTGTGTCAAATCCTCTTAAGGTTATGCTATCACATAAATAAGAAGAAGATCCTAAGGTTGGAAACTGAGTCTTGAGATATCTAGAACCAAGCACATTTTATACACATTAAAAAGGATCTTGAGCAAAATGATCAAAACTTTGCTTGGAAGAAAAGGTTGGGCAAAAGAAGTATTTCATGTCTATCCTATTATGCAACATGATCCTTAAAACAGTTGTTTTGACCACTTCCATAAAGCTTAAAGCCTAAAATATGAGTAGTAAGGATAGGGCTAAATCCTCATCGAACTTAGGTTGAGGATCCAACTCCCCAAAGCTTTGATTTGACCCACATGGAGTAGTAAGGATAGGGCATAAATTCTCATCTCGCTTAGGTTGAGAATATGATTCCCCAAAGCTCCTATGTCTCATTTCATGATAAATATTGGATTGGAAGGATCGTACTACTTGTCCTCTACAAAGGATGGGTAGTCATCCCCAAGGTCTAAGCAATAAAATTAATATTCTCCATTTACATCTAAAGCTTGGATTGGAAGGATCGTACTACATGTCCCTGACAAGGATGGGTAGTCATCCCCAATGTCCAAGAAGTAAAAAAAAATTATTAATATTTCCCATTTCATCTCAATATTGGATTGGAAGCATCATACTACTTGTCCTCTACAAAGGATGGGTCTTCATCCCCAAGGTCCAAAGAATGAATGAAGCTAAATCATGGATTATGGGGTTAAGTATGCCCATGCATGGCAGCATGTCTTGTCTAAAAAATAATACCACTGATTGTTCAAAGGGTTAGACTAGCATGACCATTTCTTCCATAATTGGTTAAATTATTTTGCTCAAAGTGAGGTAATGAATTCCAAATCAGAATAGTAAGGATAGGGTTAAACTCTCATCTTGGTTAGGTTGGGAGTTTGATTCTCCAAAGTTCTGATTTCACTTCCACTTACACAGGGGTTCAAGATAGTAGGGACTCATAACCAACTTTTGGATCTAATAAAGCAATTCATTATACATAGTAGTTGATCCTAAGAGGGTTTGATAATATTGAATGTTTGTGTATGATACTAGAAGAAAGACTATGCCTTTTATAAAAGCAAAATCTCTTACCATATTTATTAGGTTACACAAATCATTCACAATCTCACATATGCATTCATGTAAAATTGACGATGGAATATTGATCAATTTTAAACGATAGGGAATGAAACACATTGCACACACCGAGCTGATACTTAACAATTCTGATAATTCATGTATTTTTGATCTATGGGCATTCGTTTATATTTCTTATGTGCTAATGCTAGTTTTTGAGTTTGTATACTTCCAGGTTGGGTTCTCACAAAATGCTTAGGAGCATTTGACAGCAGAGTCGCCATTTGTTGTGGCTGATCCACAACACACCCCAAACTTGGGGACCCACCTTTTTTGCATGCTTTCAAAGAAGATCTCAGTGACCCAGATGCTAAAAATCAAGAAAAAAGGCAAAGTTGCACAAAATGAAAAAGTGTCGTGATATCGCGACATGTCGCTCCATCGTGGCTTGAAATGAAAAAATGTCGCGATATCACGACATGTCAATCTTTTGCGGCCCAGGCAAGCAGGAAGAGGCATTGATCGAAAATTGTCGTGATTTCATGATGTGTTGTGAAATCGCGGTCCAAAGAGGAGAGAGAAAGACAGAATGGAAAATTGTCACGAAATCGCGACATGTCACAAAATCACAGTCAAACCAGTCAAACAAGGCAAGGCACTAAAAGTGTTGTGATTTCGCGATAGAAAGCAGCAAAGGGGCACGAAGCAGAAAAACGTCACGATATCGCGACAAAAAGTAGCCGAGGGGCACGAAGCAGAAAAACATCACGATATCGCGATAGAAAACAACAAAGTGTATAGAATGAAAAGTTGTCACGATATCGCAACATGTCGCGTTTTTGTGGCCAGGTACAGGGAAACACTCGAAACAAAAAAAACATCACGATTTCGCGACAGGTTGCACCCATAGGGCCCGATAGCATAAAAATGTCACGATTTCATGACATGTCATGTTTTCATGGACAGGAAGGAGGACAAGGCTATTGGCAAGAAAATGTCGTGATATTGCAACATGTCACATTTTTGCAATGAAAGTGAAGGAGCAAAGCTGCATGCATAAAAATGTCACGATATCGCGACATGCTATTTTTGGTCACGATTTACGTGGGGCCATTATGGAACATGCAAAAAAGTGTGAAACACATGGCATAAAGGTGTAAGGGCTATAGAAGCGTTACAGGTCACAGAGAATATCAAGTGTCTCGATGTCGAACATAAAATCAAAACAACGAAAAGGCGAGGAAGGTGAAACGAAGCGATCTGGGATGTGAAGCGAAGCATCACAGGGCGAAACAGAGAGCATTTCCAGAAAGTATAAAAGCAAAAGCATAGATTTGTACAAGGGTGGGAAAATCGCTGTGGGTAGAGTTGCAGTGCCTAAGGCGATAAGCCATTCTAGGCCTGCTCGGGAGTGTTTTCTTCCCTTTTTTTTGGTTTTGAGAAAACCAGAGAGTCTGCTATTGTAACATGATTTATTTTTAATGCAGAGTGTTCAGAAATTTGCATCTTGTTGGCAAGAAAGAAGGAGTCATTTTCTACATGCAATATTTAATTGTTTTATTTTCCCCTTTCAGATTTCTAGGCTTATAGGTGAAGTTTAATGCAAGTTCTCTTGGTTGCTTCATGCGAATGTCTAAATCTGAAATTACAGTTGAAACCCCAGGGACCAACACTTAACTTACCTGGATTGTGCGTGTTTGCAGGTTCAATAATTTAGGTTGCATGCATGGAAATCTCATTATCTTCGGTTTTTCCAGGACGGGATAGCATTAGACTGAATGTAATTTTAATTTCTTTTTCTTTTGCATTTTATTTTCTTTTTGCTGTAATTTATTTTTCAGAAGTTCCAATTTTATATTTCAAGCATTAAAATAAAATTAAAAAATAAAAAAACTTTAAAATCCATAAATAATTCCTTCATTTTATTGCATTTCATTAAATTTCATTTTGAAGTTACAGCATGGTTATTTAAGGACCAAATCACATTTTATTTATTCGGGTTCAATGAACAATCATTAAAATTTCATAGTAAAATAAACCACAGTGCCCCTTGTTTTCAGTTACTTGCAACCACTAAGGTGTTCTAAGCATTTTAATTGAATATCTTCATTTGAGATTATTAATATACAGATGCAAAATGCTAACATAACAGGAACCTTGGAGAAGTTACTTGTTTAATTTCTTTGCAAGCAGAGGATTTAGAACCCAAATCCTATCGGAGAGTGTGTTTTCACAATCGGGTGAAAATACCACTCAACACTTCTTCATCACTGGATGACTCATTTATTGATTATGACTTCTTACCCTTTGACTTCTTTATTGATTTGAAGGCTACTTCCTTTTGGGTATTAGGTTCTTTTATTCTCAACTCAAAATCTGTAAGTATACCAAGCAACATATCTCTTGTCAAAGAATCACCATCCTTTGACTCTTAAGACCTTAGGTTCTTACCCTTTGAATAACAGAAATATTTTCACTAAATTTTTTTTAGAGAGATCTTAAGACCTTATCACAAACATCTGATTCTTCTATCTTAAGTCCAAATCCTTGCATGGCATTAAAAAATTCATCAAATCAAAGTAGATAAGTACTAATGTCTTCTTTATCCTTCATTCTTAACTCTTCAAATTACCCTTTGAGATTTTGTATCTTTTCTTTCTTTACACCTTTATCTCCTTCATATATACCTTGCAACTTATCCCAAATTCCTTTTGCATCTTGATAGTGCATAAATTTTATGGACTATGTTCTATGAAAACCTCTCAAAATTACATTCATTGCTTTTGAATTGTAATGTTGTAGAAGCTTACCTTCCTTATCTGTAGGTGTATCAACTGTGGGTATGTATCCATTTTCCATTGCTTCCTAAATTTCATTGCCATGTGCCATCAGGTGAAACTTCATTCTCATTATCCAATATATGTAGTCACTTCCATCAAATATTAGTGTTGAATTGTCTGAGGACACATTCTTAGAATCCATTGCATTCTTGAAAGATTTTCCTTCAAGTTGTTAAAATCTTTCAAAGGAATCTGCTTTGATACCAATTGAAGAACACAAGCTTATACTGAGAGGGAGGGTGAACAGTATAAGACCACTTTTTACTTTTCTTTACCAATCAATATTATGTAATGTATAGATAGCAATATCAATAGTAGTAATAAAAGCAATGCACAAATCACCACACACAATAGAGTCAAAATTTATGTGGTTCACCCAATGTGGGCTACTCCATGGAGAAAATATTTCACTAAAATTTTCTCAATAAATATCTTAGGAATATTTTCCCTATTACAATGTTTATGGACCTCTATCCAAAGGAGACACCAATACACTAATCAATTTCATGAATCTCTATCCATAGGAGACACCAATCTCCTAACTCTACTCTAGTTGGTGATCCTCTAGAAGACCTCTGCCTACACTTCTCTTAGCAAATGGAACTCTATCCATAGAAGACACTTGTCCTCCCTACTATGGCTGGAGAAATTTATCCTCAACTTTGTCACCTCTAAATATTTATCTCAAATATGTACTAAACATAGTACTTTAGTATAGCACAAATCTATCCTCAATCTCTGTCTCTGGTCTTGCACAAACCTATCCTCAAATCTACACCAAGCTCTATCCTCGAATGTGTACTAAACACAATTATTCGGTCTAGAACAAATCTATCCTCAATCTCTATCCTCAAGCCTTAACTCAAAGCTTGACTCAATCTCAAATCAACTCTGTTGGATCTTCCCCAAACCTTAACTCAAGGTTTGAACAAATCAATCAATCAACTTTGCTCACAAGGCTTCTCAATGACTTATCTCAAATCTACCTTGTAAGCTTCCACAAAAGCTCACACTAATCTATCCTCAAGTCCTCTCTAGAACTTGTTCAATCTTCTCAATATGTCCTCACAAGAACTTATCCAAATCTACTCTCAATCTGTATTGTAATCTTCCACAAAATATTACCCAAATTTGTCCACAAGTCTTCTCAAAGACTTACTTCAAATCTGCTCAACAAGTCTACACTAGAACTTGTCCAATCTTATAATAACATAAAAATAATTGTTAGAGACTCAATATGCTCTATACTAATCACAATGCTCAATCACTTTCAATCATTGTCTTAGAAACATATAGAGAATTATTAGAGACTCAATATGCTTCACATTCACCTCAATACTCAATAAATTTTAATCACTCTCTTAGAAACATATAGAGAATTGTTAGAGACTCAATATGCTTCACATTCACCTCAATACTCTCAATCACTTTCTCAACTCAATTAGAATATAGAATAATTTATTTTATAGAACTTGAAAAATCACTTCACACATTCACTTGACTAGGCTCAACCAACTCTACTCAACCAATAACTCAATGAAATGATCCTTGCTCACAAACCCTAGTCCAAGCATATCAATATTCACGCAAATATTTTCAACAATGCTTTATCAACCAATATCACATAACAATGATACTCAAACCCTAGTTCAAATTCTTCACTCAACAACTCACTTCAACAAAAATGCTTATAAGACAATCTTCACATAACAATGATACTCATGTTCTTTGCAAACCCTAGTTCAAGTTCTTCACTCAATTCAAACACTTCAACAACAATGCTTATAAAATTGGGTTTTATCAACAACTCCTAATTCTAGAAAACCTTGAAGCATTAATTCAAAACACTCTCAACAATGCAAACCAAACAATCCTTTTGACTCCAACCTTTCATTCACAATTTTCAACAATCACTCACTAGGAATAATATGCCCATACCTTTTGTTGGATGTCAAAGTGCCTCCGGAAAAACTTGTCTTAATCACAATTTCCTTCTTTCCAAATTCAATGGTTAAACACAACAATATCACTTCAATACTTTCTCAAAAATATTCCCTTTGACACAAAATAATCACAACTCTATTTAAGCCTTATTTCTCCCTTTTAAAATTAACACTCATCATACATAAAAATAATTTCTTTGATACACCTTATCAAATCCAATTTAAAATAATATCCAACACCATAAAATATCAACCAAACACCTTACAACCCTTTCAAAACCTTTGAGCAAATAATATTAAAAATATAATTTTACAAAACCTTTATAAATCCTTTGCAACCTTAGAACCAAAAAAATATGCAAAAATTAATTTTTAAAAGCCCAAACTATATCCCCGAAATTTTCGGCGACCAATTATCAAAGCATACCTCTTTCTTCCCCAAAAGGGGATTCGACGAGATTCAATCCCCATCTCCTCTTTCCTAAGTGCCTTAGCGCTTGGGAGCCCACCGTGTGGGATACAAAGGCCCACATGAAGGAAGGATAAAGTCCTTCCTCTTATGCCTTCACCGTCGTCTCTTTTCTCACCGCTTTCTCTCTTCCTTGGGCATAGCGCAAATTACAAAGCTTGCATTCAATTTCAAAGGAATGGTAATTTTTGTTGGTGTGAAGGTTCTTTTCAAACTTCTCCTCACATCGGCGCTATGACATTTGAATTTTAATTTCAAATATTATTTTTAATAATCCACCTTAGGGTTTTTAACCTTAGCTTAAATTAATTTTTAATTAATAATTAAATTAGCTAAAAATTAATTTAAATAAATTTATAAGTTAAATAAATTAACTAATAAATTAATTTTAAATTAATTTATAATTAATTTTAAACTTCCTTTGGGGCTCAGGGCTAAGAATGAGTCTCTTAGCTTAGCCCCTCCCTCACCTCCCCTTGAGGTGGTTAATTCTGGGGTGGGAGTATCTCTACTCCCAACAAGCACTGGTCTTTACCTTTATCCTCTTTTCTTATCATCTGATCCTTCTGATTCCTTTGATTGTTCCTATTCCTATTCCTATCCATTTCCACATTCCTGTTCCTATTTATATCCATATCCATATTCCTGTTCATACCCATATTCTTGTTCTTGTTCTTGTTCCTATTCCTGTCCTGTTCATGCTTGATTTTGGAATGTCTGCTCTACACCATTTTTTTGTATGTCCATCATTATTGCACTTATAACATTTAATTTTATTATTCCTTGGAGGTGCAAATGTCTTAGGATTTCTCCTAGTGAAGCCATAGCATTTTCTATCATGAACCCTGCAATTCATTGCCTTGTGACCAAAGTGATTACATGAGTAGCAATACCCATGGAAAAGTTACCTGTTTTTGAAATTCCCATTTTTTGTCTTTCATGTGTCATGCATTGTGAAGCCATGTGTCCAAACTTGTGACATGAGAAACATCTTCCATTGAATTTTTCTTTTCTTGACCTCATTGGTCTCTTAGTCTTCTTAACCTATTCTAATTGTTGTTCCATTTATTTCCTCTTTGTGCATTGTTCCTTTCCTTGTTGAACTTTCTCGTTATCCAACTCATCCTCATATGTCTCACTTTCTCTTACATTGTCTTCTTATGAATTTTCTTCTTCTAAAGTTTCTTCTCCTTCAAAAATTGAGGTTGACTTTTCTTCTTATTTCTCTTGAGCCTGTTCAAAACCAAGACCTATTTTGTTTGTTGACATTCTTTGTACCTTGATCATCTTATCCATAATCTTTGAACTCTTTCCAAACTTGTGTAGCTTACTCTTGGATTTTTCTAGCTATTCCCTTGGTAGAGCTACTTCTTGTTCTAACATTTCACAATCTAAGACCTTTTCTTCTAACTTATCCTTGAACTTCTTTATCTTAGCCATTGACTTGTTTAGATCCTCTATAAGCTTTATTCTCTCTTCATCGCATTCTTGAAACTGAAACTCAAGTTTAGAGTTTTGCTTTCTTAACTTTTGTACTGTGTCAATATCATCAATAAGTTCTGCCTTAATATCATACCCTTCTTTATCTGATTATTCCTCTATTTGTTTGCCTTTGTCTACATATTCATTTTATTTTGAATTATCTTCTATAGGATCACCTTCTTCTTCTTCTAGTGCCATTAGAAGATTTTCTTCCGGTCCTTCAAGTGCATCCTCATATTCATCATCATTGAAACTATAACCATTCCTTGTACAAATATATTCAAGATGTCCAAAGTTACCACATCTAAAACACTTGAGAATTATTGGTGACATTTTCTTGACTTCTTCCTTTTCTTCAATCATAAATAGGACTTCATCTCTATCATTATATGAAAAACTAGCATCACTATCACTTGAGTACTTACTTTCCTTGTCTGCATAGTAGCTCCTCTTTTGTCTTTGGAAGAACTTCTTCCCTTGTCTGCTTTGTCCATATTTTCCTTTATTTTAGTACCTATATCTTTTTTATTCTTTGTTCCTGTGATCCTATTTTTCTTCATCATTGTTATTTTTAGCTTCTTAACAATCAGTTGCATAGTGACCATACTTTCCACAATTGAAATATCTAACAGATTTTGTATTTTTAAATATTCTTGAATCCTTATTCCTTCTACCATAATTAGCTTCTTGTTGTGGCTGATCCACAACACACCCCAAACTTGGGGACCCACCTTTTTGCATGCTTTCAAAGAAGATCTCAGTGACCCAGATGCTAAAAATCAAGAAAAAGGCAAAGTTGCACAAAATGAAAAAGTGTCGCGATATCGCGACATGTCGCTCCGTCGCGGCCGAAAATGAAAAAGTGTCACGATATCGCGACATGTTGCTCCGTCATGGCCTGAAATGAAAAAACGTCGCGATATCGCGACATGTCAAGCTTTCGCAGGCCAGGCAAGCAAGAAGAGGCATTGATCGAAAATTGTTGCGATTTCGCGACGTGTTGTGAAATCGCGGTCTAAAGAGGAGAGAGAAAGATAGAATGGAAAATTGTTATGAAATCGTGACATGTCACAAAATTGTTACGAAATCGTGACATGTCACAAAATCACGGTCAAACCAGTCAAACAGGGCAAGGCACTAAAAGCATCACGATTTCACGACAGAAAGCAACAAAGGGGCACGAAGCGGAAAAACATTGCGATATCGCGACAGAAAGCAGTCGAGGGGCACGAAGAGAAAAAATGTCGTGATATCGCGACAGAAAATAGCAAAGTGTACGGAATGAAAATTTGTCGCGATATCGCGACATGTCGTGTTTTCGCGGCCAGGTACAGGGAAACACTCAAAACAGAAAAAACGTCGTGATTTCGCGACAGGTTGCACCTACAGGGCCCGATAGCATAAAAATGTCGCAATTTCGTGACATGTCGTGTTTTCGAGGCCAGGAAGACGGACAAGGCTGTTGGCAGGAAAATGTCATGATATCGCGACATGTCGCATTTTCGCGATGAAAGTGAAGGAGCAAAGCTGCATGCATAAAAATGTCGCGATATTGCGACATGCTATTTTTGGTCATGATTTACAGGGGGCCATTATGGAACATGCAGAAAAGCATGAAACACGTGGCATAAAGGTGTAAGGGCTACAGAAGCATTACAGTTCACAGAGAATATCAAGCGTCTCGATGTCGAACATAAAATCAAAACAACGAAAATGCGGGGAAGGTGAAACGAAGCGATCTAGGATGTGAAGCGAAGCGTCACAGGGTGAAACAAAGAGCATTGCCAAAAAGTATAAAAGCAAAAGCACAGATTGGTACAAGGGTGGGAAAACCGTTGCGGGCAGAGTTGCAGTGCCTAAGGCGATAAGCCATTTTGGGCCTGCTCGAGAGTGTTTTCTTCCCTTTTCCTGATTTTGAGAAAACCAGAGAGTCTGCTATTGTAACATGATTTATTTTTAATGCAGAGTGTTCAAAAATTTGCATCTTGTTGGCAAGAAAGGAGTCATTTTCTGCATGCAAGATTTAATTGTTTTATTTTCCCCTTTCAGATTTCTAGGCTTATAGGTGAAGTTTAATGCAAGTTCTCTTGGTTGCTTCATGCGAATGTCTAAATATGAAATTACAGTTAAAACCCCAGAGACTAGCACTTAACTTACCTGGATTGTGCATGTTTGCAGGTTCAATAAGTTAGGTTGCATGCATGGAAATCTCATTATCTTCGATTTTTCTAGGACGGGATAGCATCAGACTGAATGCAATTTTAATTTCTTTTTCTTTTGCATTTTATTTTCTTTTTGTTGCAATTTATTTTTCAGAAGTTCCAATTTTATATTTCAAGCATTAACATAAAATAAAAAAATTAAAAAACTTCAAAATACATAAATAATTCCTTCATTTTATGGCATTTCATTAAATTTCATTTTGAAGTTACAACATGGTTATTTAAGGACCAAATCACATTTGCTTTATTCGGGTTCAATGAACAATCATTAAAATTTCACAATAAAATAAACCATAGTGCCCCTTGTTTTCAGTTACTTGCAACCACTAAGGTGTTCTAAGCATTTTAATTGAATATCTTCATTTGAGATTATTAATATACAGATGCAAAATGCTAACATAACAGGAACCTTGGAGAAGTTACTTGTTTAATTTCTTTGCAAGCAGAGGATTTAGAACCCAAATCCTATCGGAGAGTGTGTTTTCACAATCGGGTGAAAATACCACTCAACAGATTGGCGCTAGAAGGAGGGCATGAAAAGGTTTATTTTATCATGATTTTAGATGCTACGGGTTTATAATTGTTTAAGAGCTTTACATTGCTAAATATTTCAAGTCCATTTGATTAGCATCTTTAGCCTCCTCTAACACCACTCAATAGATTGGCGCTAGAAGGAGGGCTGGACAGAGTTTATTTTAGTCAGATTTAAAATTTTGTATATTTCATGCCCTACTGATTGTTATCTTTAGCCCTCTAACACCACTCAACAGATTGGTGCTAGAAGGGCCGAACGGATTTATTTTAGTGTTATTTAAATTTAATTTTTTTATGCTTTAGTCCTCTAACACTTAGCGGATTGTAAAAAGGATGGCCTGAATTTATTTACGTGTTTTATTTTAAGCAATTCAGGTATGTTGTATATTATTCTAACACTTTTCTGATTGTTCATATAGAAATATGTGATTTGATTTAACTTTGAAAACTTTGGTCTCATGCAATTACTTGACATTTGATTTTAATAAGTACATCTCTTAGTTGGTGCTAACTTGAGTTTTTTTTTAATTGCAGGTTGAATATTCAACAGATTTGGTTCTAAAATTACATTTTAAGTTCACTAATGGCAACACTTGAGGAGCAAATGGTATCCCTGAGAGCTGAAATAGTGTCTCTAAGAGAAAGAATGGTATTAATAATGGAGGATCATTATAAGGGTTTGCCTATACCTGTGGTACCTTACCAAATTCCTAAAATGTTATTGGATTTTTTACGGTGTTTTAATCAAGAGGTGCCACTAGGATACTTGCAAAAATTGCATGTCTACAAGAATACATTATGTCAATTCCAGATTTTCTATGAGGAGGTGGCTTGTAAGTTATTTGCATACATTTTGGATGATAAACCATTCTTTTGGTATAGCCAACTACCCATGGAGGTTAGGACTTCTTGGATACAACTAGAAGCAGCCTATCTTTACCATTTTGGTAATCAGGTTGACTTAGAAATCCTGAAAAATTAGTTTACCTCCATATGTAAGGAGCCTAATGAATCCTTGAGTCAATTTAATGGAAGATTTCGTGAATTGCACTCCCAAATGTGGGAAAATTTTAACACATTAGAAGAGAAATCCATGGAAGTATACCTAGGAGACATACACCCCACACTTGCTTCACTCATTGAGGAAAAGCTGAGTGGCTTGTCTCTAGAGAAAATCCATGAGATCTTAGAAGAGATAGAATGACAAGGTCTTGAAGAAGAAAAGGCACAACATGCTCACATAAGAGATTGTACTTTTAAAGATATTGATGCCAACCTACACCAACCATCAAACATAGCACCCTCCACTCCAATGATATCTAAGGTAAATGATCAAGGGGACGAATTTGAATATCCAAATCTTACAACCACCTTAGATGTAGTCCACGAGGAGGTGCAAATTGCTAAGCCAACATCCACTAGTGAGGATTATGCAGAAATGATCTCATTCATAGAGATACACGATTATTCGGATAAAGGGTTCTAAATTCAACAATTTTTGAAATATGTGATAGAACCGAACCTACCATAGAGATTGATCAATTGGAAGCAACTCAAATGAAGGATCATCATGAGTCATGGGACATACACTTTGACCAAGAATGTTTGAGGATTGAAAAGGATGACCATATTTTGAATTTAAATAATGTTTATGGTGAAATGTCATTAAAGGTAAATGAAAAACAAGGTATAATTTTTAATCATACCTTTAATAACATGGTTTTAATGAACGAAAAAGAAGTTGATGCACTTGAATTGTTAAACCAAATTCATCAACAATTACTAATTGAATCTAGGATAAAAACTTTTAATGATCCTAATTTAGTAAATATCCTAGATGCTTGTAAATTATTACACAAATTTGATTGGCCTACAAATTTGGAAAATGATTTGGCTTTGAAATTTGTAGAAATAGGCTACTACTTACAGAATTGCATATTTGAAAAGGATAGCCTAATTCTAAATCAAGGATGGAATTATGAAGTTTACATTTTAAAGAATAGACATGATAAAATTGAAAATCATTTATTGTCTAATCATTTTAGTAATTTGATGCTCACCTACGGGAGTATTATTGGAACTAAATCAAATTGGTATGGTGAGCATGGCAAGTGGAAATTTGTTGCATTGTTTGGTCTAATCTTGTTTGTGTTGGATTCCCACAACATTTGGCATGCATATCATGTTATATTTTTGTTGAAATGTTCTAATCATGTTTGGGATCTAGGAAAGTGATAATCCAAGCTTTGCATCATCTTGTATTATATTGTACATTTGTATATAGATTTTGGTTTTTTGGGTTTTGGTTTGTGTTTTCAAGATCGTTTTTAAAGGTACTTTGGGTTTGGTTTTGGTTTGTGTTTTCAAATTTTCATTTTTGGGATTGCAGTTTGGTTTTGGATTGAATAAGTTTGGATTTAAAGTTGTGTGTTTATTTGACATGTTTTGTTTGTCTATATAAAAAAAAAAAAAAAATGATGATGAAAAAGTTGCCTTGAGATGCTAACTTATGTTCTAGATTGGGGAAATATGGATCATTGGAATTATGTGGTAAAAAACTCCGCAAGAAATACAAACAGTTTAATACTATCGTTTGAAACTTGTGATGCATGAAGTAGTCAGTTTTATATGGCAATATTTCATCTGCAATTCAAAAGACAATGCATTCATTACATCTCACTTTGCACATGCATGCCATCTTAGTTGCATATGCATTTCAAATACAAATCATTAAAGTGTGTCAAATCCTATTAAGGTTATGCTATCACATAAATAAGAAGAAGATCCTAAGGTTGGAAACTGAGTCTTGAGATATCTAGAACCAAGCACATTTTATACACATTAAAAAGGATCTTGAGCAAAATGATCAAAACTTTGCTTGGAAGAAAAGGTTGGGCGAAAGAAGTATTTCATGTCTATCCTATTATGCAACATGATCCTTAAAATAGTGGTTTTGACCACTTCCATAAAGCTTAAAGCCTAAAATCAGAGTAGTAAGGATAGGGCTAAATCCTCATCGAACTTAGGTTGAGGATCCAACTCCCCAAAGCTTTGATTTGACCCACATGGAGTAGTAAGGATAGGGCATAAATTCTCATCTCGCTTAGGTTGAGAATCTGATTCCCCAAAGCTCCTATGTTTCATTTCATGATAAATCTTGGATTAGAAGGATCGTACTACTTGTCCTCTACAAAGGATGGGTAGTCATCCCCAAGGTCTAAGCAATAAAATTAATATTCTCCATTTACATCTAAAGCTTGGATTGGAAGGATCGTACTACATGTCCCTGACAAGGATGGGTAGTCATCCCCAATGTCCAAGAAGTAAAAAAAAATTATTAATATTTCCCATTTCATCTCAATATCGGATTGGAAGGATCGTACGACTTGTCCTCTACAAAGGATGGGTCTTCATACCCAAGGTCCAAAGAATGAATGAAGCTAAATCATGGATTATGGGGTTAAGTATGCCCATGCATGGCAGCATGTCTTGTCTAAAAAATAAGACCACTGATTGTTCAAAGGGTTAGACTAGCATGACCATTTCTTCCATAATTGGTTAAATTATTTTGCTCAAAGTGAGGTAATGAATTCCAAATCAGAATAGTAAGGATAGGGTTAAACTCTCATCTTGGTTAGGTTGGGAGTTTGATTCTCCAAAGTTCTGATTTCACTTCCACTTACACATGGGTTCAAGATAGTAGGGACTCATAACCAACTTTGGGATCTAATAAAGCAATTCATTATACATAGTAGTTGATCCTAAGAGGGTTTGATAATATTGAATGTTTGTGTATGATACTAGAAGAAAGACTATGCCTTTTATAAAAGCAAAATCTCTTACCATATTTATTAGGTTACACAAATCATTCACAATCTCACATATGCATTCATGTAAAACTGACGATGAAATATTGATCAATTTCAAACGATAGGGAATGAAACACATTGCACACATCGAGCTGATACTTAACAATTCTGATAATTCATGTATTTTTGATCTATGGGCATTCATTTATATTTCTTATGTGCTAATGCTGGTTTTTGAGTTTGTATACTTCCAGGTTGGGTTCTCACAAAATGCTTAGGAGCATTTGACAGCAGAGTCGCCATTTGTTGTGGCTGATCCACAACACACCCCAAACTTGGGGACCCACCTTTTTTGCATGCTTTCAAAGAAGATCTCAGTGACCCAGATGCTAAAAATCAAGAAAAAAGGCAAAGTTGCACAAAATGAAAAAGTGTCGCAATATCACGACATGTCGCTCCATCGCGGCTTGAAATGAAAAAACGTCGCGATATCAAGCTTTCGCGGCCCAGGCAAGCAGGAAGAGGCATTGATCGAAAATTGTCGTGATTTCATGATGTGTTGTGAAATCGCGGTCCAAAGAGGAGAGAGAAAGATAGAATGGAAAATTGTCACGAAATCGCGACATGTCACAAAATCACGATCAAACCAGTAAAATAAGGCAAGGCACTAAAAGTGTTACGATTTCGCGATAGAAAGCAGCAAAGGGGCACAAAGCAGAAAAATGTCACGATATCGCGACAGAAAGTAGCTGAGGGGCACGAAGCAGAAAAACATCACGATATCGCGATAGAAAACAACAAAGTGTACAGAATGAAAAGTTGTCACGATATCGCAACATGTCGCGTTTTTGCGGCCAGGTACAGGGAAACACTCGAAACAGAAAAAACGTCGCGATTTCGCGACAGGTTGCACCCACAGGGCCCGATAGCATAAAAATGTCATGATTTCATGACATGTCATGTTTTCATGGACAGGAAGGAGGACAAGGCTATTGGCAAGAAAATGTCGTGATATTGCAACATGTCACATTTTTGCAATGAAAGTGAAGGAGCAAAGCTGCATGCATAAAAATGTCACGATATCGCGACATGCTATTTTTGGTCACGATTTACAGGGGGCCATTATGGAACATGCAAAAAAGTGTGAAACACATGGCATAAAGGTGTAAGGGCTATAGAAGCGTTACAGGTCACAGAGAATATCAAGTGTCTCGATGTCGAACATAAAATCAAAACAACGAAAAGGCGAGGAAGGTGAAACGAAGCGATCTGGGATGTGAAGCGAAGCATCACAGGGCGAAACAGAGAGCATTTCCAGAAAGTATAAAAGCAAAAGCATAGATTGGTACAAGGGTGGGAAAATCGCTGCGGGTAGAGTTGCAGTGCCTAAGGCGATAAGCCATTCTGGGCCTGCTCGGGAGTGTTTTCTTCCCTTTTTTTTGGTTTTGAGAAAACCAGAGAGTCTGCTATTGTAACATGATTTATTTTTAATGCAGAGTGTTCAGAAATTTGCTTCTTGTTGGTAAGAAAGAAGGAGTCATTTTCTACATGCAATATTTAATTGTTTTATTTTCCCCTTTCAGATTTCTAGGCTTATAGGTGAAGTTTAATGCAAGTTCTCTTGGTTGCTTCATGCGAATGTCTAAATCTGAAATTACAGTTGAAACCCCAGGGACCAACACTTAACTTACCTGGATTGTGCGTGTTTGCAGGTTCAATAATTTAGGTTGCATGCATGGAAATCTCATTATCTTCGGTTTTTCCGAGACGGGATAGCATTAGACTCGAATGTAATTTTAATTTCTTTTTCTTTTGCATTTTATTTTCTTTTTGTCTGTAATTTATTTTTCAGAAGTTCCAATTTTATATTTCAAGCATTAAAATAAAATTAAAAAATAAAAAAACTTTAAAATCCATAAATAATTCCTTCATTTTATTGCATTTCATTAAATTTCATTTTGAAGTTACAGCATGGTTATTTAAGGACCAAATCACATTTTATTTATTCGGGTTCAATGAACAATCATTAAAATTTCATAGTAAAATAAACCACAGTGCCCCTTGTTTTCAGTTACTTGCAACCACTAAGGTGTTCTAAGCATTTTAATTGAATATCTTCATTTGAGATTATTAATATACAGATGCAAAATGCTAACATAACAGGAACCTTGGAGAAGTTACTTGTTTAATTTCTTTGCAAGCGGAGGATTTAGAACCCAAATCCTATCGGAGAGTGTGTTTTCACAACTGGGTGAAAATACCACTCAACACTTCTTCATCACTGGATGACTCATTTATTGATTATGACTTCTTACCCTTTGACTTCTTTATTGATTTGAAGGCTACTTCCTTTTGGGTATTAGGTTCTTTTATTCTCAACTCAAAATACCAAGCAACATATCTCTTGTCAAAGAATCATCATCCTTTGACTCTTAAGACCTTAGGTTCTTACCCTTTGAATAACGAAATATTTTCACTAAATTTTTTTTAGAGAGATCTTAAGACCTTATCACAAACATCCGATTCTTCTATCTTAAGTCCAAATCCTTGCATGGCATTAAAAAATTCATCAAATCAAAGTAGATAAGTACTAATGTCTTCTTTATCCTTCATTCTTAACTCTTCAAATTACCCTTTGAGATTTTGTATCTTTTCTTTCTTGACACCTTTATCTCCTTCATATATACTTTGCAACTTATCCCAAATTCCTTTTGCATCTTGATAGTGCATAAATTTTATGGACTATGTTCTATGAAAACCTCTCAAAATTACATTCATTGCTTTTGAATTGTAATGTTGTAGAAGCTTACCTTCCTTATCTGTAGGTGTATCAACTGTGGGTATGTATCCATTTTCCATTGCTTCCTAAATTTCATTGCCATGTGCCATCAGGTGAAACTTCATTCTCATTATCCAATATATGTAGTCACTTCCATCAAATATTAGTGTTGAATTGTCTGAGGACACATTCTTAGAATCCATTGCATTCTTGAAAGATTTTCCTTCAAGTTGTTAAACTCTTTCAAAGGAATCTGCTTTGATACCAATTGAAGAACACAAGCTTATACTGAGAGGGAGGGTGAACAGTATAAGACCACTTTTTACTTTTCTTTACCAATCAATATTATGTAATGTATAGATAGCAATATCAATAGTAGTAATAAAAGCAATGCACAAATCACCACACACAATAGAGTCAAAATTTATGTGGTTCACCCAATGTGGGCTACTCCATGGAGAAAATATTTCACTAAAATTTTCTCAATAAATATCTTAGGAATATTTTCCCTATTACAATGTTTATGGACCTCTATCCAAAGGAGACACCAATACACTAATCAATTTCATGAATCTCTATCCATAGGAGACACCAATCTCCTAACTCTACTCTAGTTGGTGATCCTCTAGAAGACCTCTGCCTACACTTCTCTTAGCAAATGGAACTCTATCCATAGAAGACACTTGTCCTCCCTACTATGGCTGGAGAAATTTATCCTCAACTTTGTCACCTCTAAATATTTATCTCAAATATGTACTAAACATAGTACTTTAGTATAGCACAAATCTATCCTCAATCTCTGTCTCTGGTCTTGCACAAACCTATCCTCAAATCTACACCAAGCTCTATCCTCGAATGTGTACTAAACACAATTATTCGGTCTAGAACAAATCTATCCTCAATCTCTATCCTCAAGCCTTAACTCAAAGCTTGACTCAATCTCAAATCAACTCTGTTGGATCTTCCCCAAACCTTAACTCAAGTTTTGAACAAATCAATCAATCAAATTTGCTCACAAGTCTTCTCAAAGACTTATCTCAAATCTACCTTGTAAGCTTCCACAAAAGCTCACACTAATCTATCCTCAAGTCCTCTCTAGAACTTGTTCAATCTTCTCAATATGTCCTCACAAGAACTTATCCAAATCTACTCTCAATCTGAATTGTAATCTTCCACAAAATATTACCCAAATTTGTCCACAAGTCTTCTCAAAGACTTACTTCAAATCTGCTCAACAAGTCTACACTAGAACTTGTCCAATCTTATAATAACATAAAAATAATTGTTAGAGACTCAATATGCTCTATACTAATCACAATGCTCAATCACTTTCAATCATTGTCTTAGAAACATATAGAGAATTATTAGAGACTCAATATGCTTCACATTCACCTCAATACTCAATAAATTTTAATCACTCTCTTAGAAACATATAGAGAATTGTTAGAGACTCAATATGCTTCACATTCACCTCAATACTCTCAATCACTTTCTCAACTCAATTAGAATATAGAATAATTTATTTTATAGAACTTGAAAAATCACTTCACACATTCACTTGACTAGGCTCAACCAACTCTACTCAACCAATAACTCAATGAAATGATCCTTGCTCACAAACCCTAGTCCAAGCATATCAATATTCACGCAAATATTTTCAACAATGCTTTATCAACCAATATCACATAACAATGATACTCAAACCCTAGTTCAAGTTCTTCACTCAACAACTCACTTCAACAAAAATGCTTATAAGACAATCTTCACATAACAATGATACTCATGTTCTTTGCAAACCCTAGTTCAAGTTCTTCACTCAATTCAAACACTTCAACAACAATGCTTATAAAATTGGGTTTTATCAACAACTCCTAATTCTAGAAAACCTTGAAGCATTAATTCAAAACACTCTCAACAATGCAAACCAAACAATCCTTTTCACTCCAACCTTTCATTCACAATTTTCAACAATCACTCACTAGGAATAATATGCCCATACCTTTTGTTGGATGTCAAAGTGCCTTTGGAAAAACTTGTCTTAATCACAATTTCCTTCTTTCCAAATTCAATGGTTAAACACAACAATATCACTTCAATACTTTCTCAAAAATATTCCCTTTGACACAAAATAATCACAACTCTATTTAAGCCTTATTTCTCCCTTTTAAAATTAACACTCATCATACATAAAAATAATTTCTTTGATACACCTTATCAAATCCAATTTAAAATAATATCCAACACCATAAAATATCAACCAAACACCTTACAACCCTTTCAAAACCTTTGAGCAAATAATATTAAAAATATAATTTTACAAAACCTTTATAAATCCTTTGCAACCTTAGAACCAAAAAAATATGCAAAAATTAATTTTTAAAAGCCCAAACTATATCCCCCGAAATTTTCGGCGACCAATTATCAAAGCATACCTCTTTCTTCCCAAAAGGGGATTCGACGAGATTCAATCCCCATCTCCTCTTTCCTAAGTGCCTTAGCGCTTGGGAGCCCACCGTGTGGGCTACAAAGGCCCACATGAAGGAAGGATAAAGTCCTTCCTCTTATGCCTTCACCGTCGTCTCTTTTCTCACCGCTTTCTCTCTTCCTTGGGCATAGCGCAAATTACAAAGCTTGCATTCAATTTCAAAGGAATGGTAATTTTTGTTGGTGTGAAGGTTCTTTTCAAACTTCTCCTCACATCGGCGCTATGACATTTGAATTTTAATTTCAAATATTATTTTTAATAATCCACCTTAGGGTTTTTAACCTTAGCTTAAATTAATTTTTAATTAATAATTAAATTAGCTAAAAATTAATTTAAATAAATTTATAAGTTAAATAAATTAACTAATAAATTAATTTTAAATTAATTTATAATTAATTTTAAACTTCCTTTGGGGCTCAGGGCTAAGAATGAGTCTCTTAGCTTAGCCCCTCCCTCACCTCCCCTTGAGGTGGTTAATTCTGGGGTGGGAGTATCTCTACTCCCAACAAGCACTGGTCTTTACCTTTATCCTCTTTTCTTATCATCTGATCCTTCTGATTCCTTTGATTGTTCCTATTCCTATTCCTATCCATTTCCACATTCCTGTTCCTATTTATATCCATATCCATATTCCTGTTCATACCCATATTCTTGTTCTTGTTCTTGTTCCTATTCCTGTTCATGCTTGATTTTGGAATGTCTGCTCTACACCATTTTTTTGTATGTCCATCATTATTGCACTTATAACATTTAATTTTATTATTCCTTGGAGGTGCAAATGTCTTAGGATTTCTCCTAGTGAAGCCATATCATTTTCTATCATGAACCCCTGCAATTCATTGCCTTGTGACCAAAGTGATTACATGAGTAGCAATACCCATGGAAAAGTTACCTGTTTTTGAAATTCCCATTTTTTGTCTTTCATGTGTCATGCATTGTGAAGCCATGTGTCCAAACTTGTGACATGAGAAACATCTTCCATTGAATTTTTCTTTTCTTGACCTCATTGGTCTCTTAGTCTTCTTAACCTATTCTAATTGTTGTTCCATTTATTTCCTCTTTGTGCATTGTTCCTTTCCTTGTTGAACTTTCTGTTATCCAACTCATCCTCATATGTATCACTTTCTCTTACATTGTCTTCTTATGAATTTTCTTCTTCTAAAGTTTCTTCTCCTTCAAAAATTGAGGTTGACTTTTCTTCTTATTTCTCTTGAGCCTGTTCAAAACCAAGACCTATTTTGTTTGTTGACATTCTTTGTACCTTGATCATCTTATCCATAATCTTTGAACTCTTTCCAAACTTGTGTAGCTTACTCTTGGATTTTTCTAGCTATTCCCTTGGTAGAGCTACTTCTTGTTCTAACATTTCACAATCTAAGACCTTTTCTTCTAACTTATCCTTGAACTTCTTTATCTTAGCCATTGACTTGTTTAGATCCTCTATAAGCTTTATTCTCTCTTCATCGCATTCTTGAAACTGAAACTCAAGTTTAGAGTTTTGCTTTCTTAACTTTTGTACTGTGTCAATATCATCAATAAGTTCTGCCTTAATATCATACCCTTCTTTATCTGATTATTCCTCTATTTGTTTGCCTTTGTCTACATATTCATTTTATTTTGAATTATCTTCTATAGGATCACCTTCTTCTTCTTCTAGTGCCATTAGAAGATTTTCTTCTCGTCCTTCAAGTGCATCCTCATATTCATCATCATTGAAACTATAACCATTCCTTGTACAAATATATTCAAGATGTCCAAAGTTACCACATCTAAAACACTTGAGAATTATTGGTGACATTTTCTTGACTTCTTCCTTTTCTTCAATCATAAATAGGACTTCATCTCTATCATTATATGAAAAACTAGCATCACTATCACTTGAGTACTTACTTTCCTTGTCTGCATAGTAGCTCCTCAATATGCTTCACATTCACCTCAATACTCAATAAATTTTAATCACTCTCTTAGAAACATATAGAGAATTGTTAGAGACTCAATATGCTTCACATTCACCTCAATACTCTCAATCACTTTCTCAACTCAATTAGAATATAGAATAATTTATTTTATAGAACTTGAAAAATCACTTCACACATTCACTTGACTAGGCTCAACCAACTCTACTCAACCAATAACTCAATGAAATGATCCTTGCTCACAAACCCTAGTCCAAGCATATCAATATTCACGCAAATATTTTCAACAATGCTTTATCAACCAATATCACATAACAATGATACTCAAACCCTAGTTCAAATTCTTCACTCAACAACTCACTTCAACAAAAATGCTTATAAGACAATCTTCACATAACAATAATACTCATGTTCTTTGCAAACCCTAGTTCAAGTTCCTCACTTAATTCAAACACTTCAACAACAATGCTTATAAAATAAGGTTTTATCAAAAACTCTTAATTACAGAAAACCTTGGAGCATTAATTCAAAACACTCTCAACAATGCAAACCAAACAATCCTTTTCACTCCAACCTTTCATTCACAATTTTCAACAATCACTCACTAGGAAGAATATGCCCATACCTTTTGTTGGATGTCAAAGTGCCTTTGGAAAAACCTGTCTTAATCACAATTTCCTTCTTTCCAAATTCAATGGTTAAACACAACAATATCACTTCAATACTTTCTCAAAAATATTCCCTTTGACACAAAATAATCACAACTCTATTTATGCCTTATTTCTCCCTTTTAAAAATAACACTCATCATACATAAAAATAATTTCTTTGATACACCTTATCAAATCCAATTTAAAATAATATCCAACACCATAAAATATCAACCAAACACCTTACAACCCTTTCAAAACCTTTGAGCAAATAATATTAAAAATATAATTTTACAAAACCTTTATAAATCCTTTGCAACCTTAGAACCAAAAAAATATGCAAAAATTAATTTTTAAAAGCCCAAACTATATCCCCGAAATTTTCGACAACCAATTATCAAAGCATACCTCTTTCTTCCCCAAAAGGGGATTCGACGAGATTCAATCCGCCATCTCCTCTTTCCTAAGTTCCTTAGCGCTTGGGAGCCCACTGTGTGGGCTACAAAGGCCCACATGAAGGAAGGATAAAGTCCTTCCTCTTATGCCTTCACCGTCGTCTCTTTTCTCACAAATTTCACACGCTTTCTCTCTTCCTTGGACGTAGCGCAAATTACAAAGCTTGCATTCAATTTCAAAGGAATGGTAATTTTTGTTGGTGTGAAGGTTCTTTTCAAACTTCTCCTCCCATCGGCGCTATGACATTCAAATTTTAATTTCAAATATTATTTTTAATAATCCACCTTATGGTTTTTAACCTTAGCTTAAATTAATTTTTAATTAATAATTAAATTAGCTAAAAATTAATTTAAATAAATTTATAAGTTAAATAAATTAACTAATAAATTAATTTTAAATTAATTTATAATTAATTTTAAACTTCCTTTGTATAATATTATAAAAGAATACTATAATATTATTTAATTGGGGTTTTTCTTGTACTTTGGACCTCCTCTGACTTCCTAGAACCGGGTCTTGAAACTGAAACTGAAACTGAAATGGATGCTGCCAACTAAAACTGCCACTGATTGGTGCTATAAGTTTGACATCAATGACCACTTACTCCTGACATCAATGAGAACATATCACTCAAATTTTCCAACAATGACATCCCAATGAAATCCGCACCATTGTGGATTAGGAAAAACCTTAGGTTGATAATCCTAATGTTTTTTCTCATTAGGACTTGTTTCTCTAGGATCCTCATCCTACATCACATGCATAATATCAGTGCAATCGGGAGTAGGCTGCCCATGTGGATAGGGAATATTCTCCAAAAGCTCAAAAGGAGTGTGCACCAAGAAATTTACACTCTGATTGGGCATCATGGGTTCATGTAGGCCATTTTCCACCGTAAAAAGATCAATTCTGATTGGGTTTTTTTTTTGGAAATGCATACTAACCTCATTTTCAATTTATGGTAAGGTTTATCTCTCAGGTCTAGATACTTAGGGAGCATTTCAACTTCCAACTTGAAGATGATTCACAAGGAAATTTATTTCAAATTCTTCAATTGTCCTTCACACCAACATTGGCACTACATCAACTTCAAGCCAAGTAATTAACCAAGTCCAAGGTAGAATCACAGTCTCCAAAGGGTGTATTACTGAGGGCAATATGGTTTGGATGGGATTTCTCCTCACGAGAGAAAGAAACAGGAATGCTTCTATTTCTAAGGTCCAACACTGGAGTTTGAAGCGTATCCTCCTAGAGGTTACAAGTGATAACAATGATGTGGGTAATCATTCTAAAAATAATTCATGTGGCCCTATACCCAATCATTGCAAAGCTCAAGGTTTCATCATTACCAACCCTCCATATCCCCTTGGAGATCGTACCTCGCTAGGCAATAATTTCCAAAAAATCTTGTGATTTCAACTCTCCTAGTGCCAATTCTGAAGTACATTGTTGATATCATCAATGGAAACCCTCAAAATGTGGGGCGTGTCCTATGATATTTCTTTTATAAATTCACCAATGGCGTCCTATGCCCATTCTCTGTGAAGCCATTCTCCCTCTTTTGTTTTTCATCCTCCCCCTTGTTGGTGTAGAGGTTCTTCCACCATTTCATCCTTAGCTCGTCCTTCTATTTTGCTTCATTTCCCCATAATACTGTTCATCATGAGTTTCATTGAGCCATCCAAAGTCGAATGTGACATCCTGACCGATAAAATTCCTCGTTGAGTGAAATTTTTTCCCCATACCTCACTTGTTTGTCGGTGAGGAACTTGATATCACCATGGCATTTTTGTAATCCTAGGAAAATGGCTATGTGATAGTCTAGGGTTGAAGCTTTCACATATATTTTAACCTCCTATCTCTCATTACTAGTCAACCAGTGAAAGGACACTCAAATCATAGGGATAAGCAAAATTGGGAGGTTCAACTCAAGGAGTTCAAAGACAACAAACAGATCCTCAAAGGAGCTAAGCAAGGAATTTTCAAGAGGGATATCCTTACCCCCTGGAATGACATGATGAAGCCTATCATGGAGTTCATCACAGTTGATGACCCTAAAAAAGTGCTCTATAACTTTCATTTGGCCTTCATAAACTAATTTTGTGATGTTAATCCCATAAAAATTCCCCAGTTTTTTATCAACTTGATGAATTATTCCATTAAAAATTGTAGGAAGAAGAAAGGTCTTGAACTTTCATCCCACTAAGGTTTATTCAAGGTCATTTACACCCACATCCTTTCCCACAGTCCTCAGGCCAATCCGAGTAAACCCAACCCAGTCACCAAGTCAGTAGGGCCCTCTACCCACCTATCCCTAGTAGATAAGAAAATGAAGTCCATTGAAGCTTTTTGTGATCTTAAGGTGAGTAAGAGCATAAGTTTCAACAAATCAGAAGAGCCTGTCAGTAAATCTACTCATCTTCCAAATCAGGATGTGAGAGGCAGCAACAAGGTGATTGACATCAATACTAACAATGAGGAAGAAGAAGATGAAGTGAAGCAGCTAAAGGATTTTATCATTTCCACCATGATAGGCATGATAAATGCCATGGTTAATTTAATCATTGACCTTAGGGAAGCCCTTCAAAATATTTTCTTTGGAGTGCAAAGTGGACAAGAGGTCGATGATGGTTCTGAAGAGAAGGACATGGGTGTTGTGAAGGAGGAACCTAAGGATTGTGCAAAAGAAGATACCAAATATGAGGATGAATATTCCACTTAGGAATTATCTCCTTGTTCCTATATGTTTTGGTCCTACGGCTACCCTACATGGAGCTTATGTTGTTTTGTCTATAGACTGTCCTGTTAAGGCAATGTCTCCTCTTCTCCTCTTTCTTTATTTGTTTGAGGTTGCATCCTCTGGTTTTATTTCTATTGTTTCATGCTCAGGGATACATACCCTATTGAAATTCCTTTTTGCTCACAACAACCTGAGATATTTTTGTATCAAGGTTTTGGGATCCTTAAAACCCGCTCAGTAATAAAATCCATTAATTTAATAAAAAAATGAAACTTAGATGTTCACTCATAGTTGTTCCAAATCAGTATCACTCCTTCAACTCCAATAATACCAAACTCTTGAAGAGCTCTCACTCAAGCCAACATTATCGAGGATATCAAGATATAATAAGGAGAAATCAAGCTCCAAAGAAAGGAATGGCCAGGTAAATATACCAAGGGCAACAACATAAATAATCAAACAAAACCTACCCAGGTCAACTAGGTAGTTTTGAGTGGCCTGACCACTCAACCTCCCCAACAAAAAACTCAATATCCACACAAAAAACCCTCTCATCTACCACAATAGCTACCATACAATACCATGTCATCTTATACCCTAAATAAAAATACCACTCATCAAGTTGCACACCCTCAACAACACCAACACAATTTTACACCCCTCTTAAAGTCCTTTTCTAGCATCTTCTAGAAACTCATGGAAGCACATTTGGTCTCTTTACCTGAGATAAAACCTAAGGATCCAAACAAACCTTGAGGAAGAGGGTATAGAGAGGATAGATATTGCATCTACCATTGACAAAAAGGAAATGATATTGATAGGTGCATCCTAATTTAGCATGAAGTGTAGGATTTGATCAAAATGGGGCTTATTCAAGTTGAAAACCTACTTGCTCCCCATAATCAAAAATTGGGTATCTATCAAACCTCGTTACTACAACATGGTGCAACAAAACCCAAAACTAGATACACTATGGTTGATCCTAAACCAAATCAAGGTAATCATGTTAAAAATGATCCCAATTATTAATGTTTGTTGGCATGATTCATGTGGTCACCAAAAATTGGAGATACCCAAACCCACCTGCATAAATAATTGATCCCTAAAATGTGTCATCCTCATCAATAGTGTCACCTCCACCAATGAAAGTCACCATTATACCTCAACCTCAATTGACCATCCATCTCAAAAGTAGGCTTACCCATAGCCTAAAAATAGCCTCATCCAAGCTCTCCATTGATGATTTAATCCAAAAAGCACCTTCCCATTGAGATGTATTAATGGAAATACTCAAAGCTATAGAGCCACAGACCCACGACCCTAACACTTTTGCTAATTTTTTGGGTAAAATTCAAACATGCACTTCATTGACCATCATATTTTATGACACTAAGATTAAGACTATCTTGATGGAAGGACCAGATCCACCTTTGCACATCATGGCCACTATTGAAAACAAAATCTTCAAACATGTCCTGATTGACATGGGCTCTTCCATCAACATCATCACATCATCTACCCTCAAACATCTTAATATTCCACCCACCCACATCATTGATTCTACATTCACTCCATGGGAATTCAATAATTCCTTATGATCGACACTAGGAATAGTCATCAATCCTATCCAAGTAGGGGTTCAGACTATCCACAATATCATGTCTTGGATCGAGATATGCATTACAATGTACTAGGAAAATCATGGATACAAGATATACGGTGCATATCCTCAACCTTACACCATTGCCTTAATACACACATGAGGGTCATGTTCATTGCATTCTAGCAGATGATAAACCATTCAAGTATTACCACATGGTCACACACCTGCATGAGTCTCCTTTACCTTCAATACACTTGCCTCTCACTCGTCGCCCACTCAGCTTATCATACCATTCAACCTCATCTTCTACTCCCTCACCTATCCCTCACAATATCAATTCACAATTCACTCACTTGATCTCAACAAATCTGATTCACCCTTATTCATCCTTGGGCACCAAATACACCACTCATCCTATCCTAAATCATAATAAACCATATTCTTAATATTCTTCACCCTTCCTCCTTAGCACTACACACCTTCTTCCTATCCTTCTCCCAACGCTCAATATTTCTACTCTTCTTTTAGCACATAAGCTACTCCACCCTATCCCCAACCTCTTCATCCACCATATTCTACATATACCTCTTCTTCATTCTTGGTAGCTCAACCTCTATCCTCCATCCCACCATTGCACCCATACCACATCATCCTCCATATCTAGATACTATTATCAATCACCATCCACCAACTTCATCTATATTCCATCACTCTACTTCTTCCACTAATCCCAACCACCATTTTAGGGCTTCTTCTTCTACTCCCACCACTTCTTCCATAAGATAGGCTATCACTACCCTTACTCCTACCACCGTCATCTCTTCTATCACCCCTATACCTTCTCCCATACATACATCCCAAACCATATCTTCTTCCACAACACCTGATCCACCCCCCACCAAATCCATCTAAGGCTCATCCATTTATCCTTGACACTATCCAAGGGATATCGACTCCCATTCTACCACTCTCTGCACCTCACTCCACTTTTGTGGATAATGCAAAGTCATTCTCCTACATCCCCTCTCCTGTTAGAGTAATATTCCATTCTTTGGGATATTTACCTTTTCCCTACATTAGGTAGTATTTATTTACCACATGGTAAAAAGTAGTTTGTTACTTTTACCACTCGCATTTACTTTTACCTTAGGATATTTACATTGTTAGTAAATATCTAGGTGGGTTAGTCATCGTAGTCAATTTGACTACGTTGTTATGTTAGTGTCGACATCATTGTTACGTTGCCATCATTAGTTAGTTGTTAGCACTATTATCTCCTAAGATTTGTATATAAACTATTGCATTATCAATATTAAACTTAATGTTTGCCCTTACGTATTTCATGGTATCAGAGTAGGCGAAGAGCGTGGTATTTGTGTGGATAACGGGCTCAAATCACTAATCGGACCCCTCCTACATGAATTTTGAGGTAATATTTCCTCAAGGAGATTCTCATTTTTTTGTTGCCACTCCTAAGTTCTGGTTCTACCTGTAGCGTGATTTCATTTAATAATTGGAATTTTTTATTATTAAATTACATGTGATATGTGGGGTTAATTTTGTGTTGGATAGATTCTCTAGATTCTCATGTGGTTGTATCTGCCCCGTAGATCTAACAACATTTTGTTGTCAGAACTGATAGACACATGTTGGTTGGGCCCACATCAACCACCATGGACCCAATGTTGTCCATATGACAATAGATCAAGGGTAGGAACAACCTTGATCTTAGGTGTTGTCCTCCTAACAACCAACATTGACTTTAAAACCTATACGCTTCCCAAACTCCAGTGAACAACTACAACCCTATGATTTTACGGGGAACCCAAGGAGGCAGCAAATTTGCACTAGGAACTGAATTCTAGGTGTGGAAACTATTGGTCCGGCTTTCATACGCACCCCGCGAAGGATGAGCAGGAAGCTTCGGAGACACCCACGGGACGAATCCCACTCACTTTAGGATCTAGATGGTTATCCAAGGTGCGAGTTACAGAGTCGGGTCGAATGTCTATTCACTATTTTTCGCTTTTGGAATAGATTTCAATATGGATTGTCTGTTACCTTACAGGGGGTTCCTGAACTTTTTCAGTAGTTGCAGAAGTTGTTACTTGTTAACAATCAGATTTAACTTGATTCTTGATCTAGCTCTCATGGGTCAGCAGATTCAAATAAAAGACAAATAAAGAAAATAAAAATGGATCATTTCATCGAAAACAAAGAGAGGGTAGGGTAGGGCAGAAAGAGAAGTTTATCAAACTTTAAACTGTAAAACTTAAACTATCAATTTCATCTATACTATCAGCTTCACAACATAACAAATCAAAGAGGAAAGCGTCCAGATTTCTAAGATCACTTTCAACCAAGAGCACAAGGCAAAATGGAACAAGTCTAGCAAAAAATTATAAACCGAAGGGAAGTTGGTTAAAACTGGTATCTTTCACCGACAGCCTAGCTCACACAGTGAAGACAGAGCAATTAGAACAAATTTGAACCTCAAATCTATAATTTCCCCTAGCAGACAATAGAACAACTGAAGCCTAACAAAGATATTTAAACTTGATAATGGCATATTTACAGCATATATCTAACAAACTTTAATGGAACAGATAATAGAAGAAGATACACTTATCACAGATCTGTAAAATATTAGGCTCTTGGCCATGCTACCATAGAAAATAGCAAAAGCACATCAACTCCCAGTCCAGAAAACAAAGGATTTCACAAAATTTGCAAGAAATTGCTTATAAGCCTTTTATTTCTAAGTCTCCGCCTCCTGCGATTACATTTAGAATATGTATTTATAGACTCAGGACAAACCCTGATATTTTTCAAAATATCTTGCTCAAACCCTAAATCTTATCACACCTAAACCCTAGGACCGGGTTTTACAATATAAAGCCATTAAAACAAAGTTATGGATAGAACTTAACCATTCTGCAAATCTGTGCAGTCAGCTACCGTAAATGGAGAAGATAGAGTTGAATGCCACTTGCATTCATCCGCAACTGCAAATGAATGCTCTCATTAATTTCTATTGGTGATCCGGATGAGTCACCACCTCTCTCAGATCTGATCTCCGTAAAGCCATCCCCGTGTTGAAATTGTCTTCATGCTATTAATTCTGCCATAAATTTGTCATTGAATGCCCTCATCGGCATCTTCTCTTCTAGCATGGCGGTCCTTGACTAAATCCGCACTTTAACTTTGCCTTTATGGTCTTTTTTAGCTGTCCCGTAAGTCCCAGATGGATTCCTACATGAAAGACAAAAGATTAATTAGCTCTTTAATAAAACATAAAATCAAAGCCTAAAGGATAAAACAGATTAAAATCCTAAATTTAAACTTGCATGTCGGCCTCTGTTTGTCTGTTACATGCTTTGACATGTGTCGCTATCCTAGGAAACCTTCTGTTTACAGCTGGAATGCACTTCAGGCCCTTTGGGGAACTTTCTCTCTCCTATCACGATTCTGCGACATGTCACGAAATTGCGACGTCCCCGGCGCTAGCGGCTCTTCTTCTCAACTTGGTCACGAAAATGCGACATGTCGCGATTTCGTGACATGTCACGAAATCGTGACATCCTTCTTGCCAACTGCGCTTCCTGTTCCAACAGCCGTGAAAACGCGACATGTCACGATTTCGTCGACATGTCGCAAAATCGTGCCTCTCGCTGGCCGTCGTACATCTTCCTTGCTTCCTGTCGCGATTTCGTGACCCTTTCGGCACTTAACATTTTCTTAAATTCTTCTCACCATGCCGCTATTTCGCTGCATACTTGTTTTGCAAGACTTCCTTAAAAGGTGCGGATCGCTACCACTCCCACCCGATTTTGAAACACGGGGTGCGCAGTTCAACACTTAACCCTTTTTCTTTGACGCCTTAAGTCTTTGAAACATCTTAGCCTTAAAACATTTCACAACTAGAAAACGTGCAGCGCATCGCTACACCTTTTGGTTTAGAGCCTTCTTCGACAAATGCCCCACGATTTTGGAACATGTCAGCGCGTCGCTGCAAGTTTCTACTTGAACTCCCTTCTCCAAAACGTGCAGCGCATCGCTGCAGTTTTAGCACTTAAGCTCTTTTAGTTGATTTTTCTCTTGCACTCAGCGGAAATGCGACATGTCGCGATATCGCGACATGTCGCCAAATCGCGCTCCTCCGTACAACTTTCTTCTCTCTCCTCCGACCGACAGCGATTTTGCGACACTTTCCAAAAATGGAAATGTCGCGATATCGCGACACTTCCAAAAATGGAAAGTGTCGCGATTTCGCTACACATTTGCGACTTAGCCGATTTTCCGAAAACCTGTCGCGATTTCGTGACATTTCCATAAATGGAAGTGTCACGATTTCGTGACATTACTAAAAAAGGAAAGATTTGATTTTTCATGTATTTATCTGACTGTTTTCTGGATTTTCTTAGTGCCGGTGCAGGATTTGGCTTAAGCATGAATGATTTCTAGCATGTAAAAGCTAAGTCCAAGAAAACACAAGCTAGAAAGACAAGAAAAGCACAACCTAAAAAGGAAACAAGCAAAACCGGATTAAGACTGAAAAACATCTAGAGGGTCCCTACTGCAAAAATGAAAGTTCAAAATTTTCAGAGGGTGAAATTGATTTTTTTCAGTGGGGGTGTGTTGCTTCTCAACAAATGGTGATATCTACGGGTAAAATAGTAGCACTATTTTAGAACCCAAGACTCTGGTTTCAAAACAAAAAGACCATGCATCATGCCTTGCCACAAACATTCTTCGCAATAAATTGACTGTTAACTGCTAGCTGTTAAAATTTCCCAAGGACATACTAGGCTGGATTACTTCAAGGAAGATTTTTGATGTGCAATTTCAAAGGGTATAAACTTTCTTCAAGGATGACTGAATCGAATGTTGAACTCTGGACTGATCAACTTCTCTAGATCATAAAAAGGGGAAACCGAGTAGAGCTCTGTTTACTAGTTTAGCCTTTTACAGCCTAGACAGAGTTACCCTTTAGATTTACATGACCCAAATTTATAACTGTAAGGAAGGATCTTAAACTTGGTAAAAGAAAAATAGATTTTGGAATCTGGCTGCCTCTCTCTCATATAACTCTTTTTTCTTTTTTTTTTCTTCTTCTCTTTTTTCTTTTTTTGAAATATATCAATTTCTGAAAGGCCTTAGAGAAATCACAATTTTCTTTTAACACTTGATCAATCTGGAACTGTTTCAGTCTAGGCACTGATAGCCTCTGTGGATACCCAAATAATTGTATGAACCATAGTCTCCTCTTATAACCAGCTTTTCTTGGATTCCCCGGGAGTTCCTCCAACTAAACAGCATAGCAATTTTTCTATCATTAAAACAACTGTGGCAAGCAAGACACAAAATCCAATCACCTCTCTACCATTGTTCTGAATAACAAAATAGTTCTACAGTTCAGTTTAAGCAGACTATCTGAATTAGAATAATGAGCAATGGGTGGAGACTGGATTGATCAGCTAGGAATAAAACAATTTTTTTTTTAGCAGGCTGACTTTTCATTGATGCTCAGGCAAAGCCAAAGAACAGAATATTTCAGAAGCCAAAGGACTTTGCATAGACTTCCAAGGACAGACACAGGCCTTAAAGCAAAATAAAATAAAAATGTACAGACTAAAACACTGAACTGTACAGGCAGCAAAGAAAAAGAATCAAAGCAACTAAAACTGAAACAAAAGACTGTACAGACTTAAATAACAGCAAGGATTAACTAAAAACACAACAACTAAAAACTGTACAGGCAACCAAGAAGAAACATAAAACTAAAAACTATTGAAGCAATTGCACAAGAAAACTAGAACTAAACTAAAGCAGAATAAACTTGCAGAGCTATTTACAATATGTACACATATTACAACTTCTTTATGACTTCATTCAAATGATATATTGGATGGAACAATAAGAAATAATGTTTCAAGTATTGACCATTAACGAGGAGGTCCAAAAAATTACCATCCAGATCTTGTAAACGGAATGCATTGTTACCCAATATCTCAGCAATTTGGTAGGGGCCTATCCACAGTGGCTGCAACTTTGTATGCTTACCCTTCTTCTCGTGAGCCTTGTCCCACAGGAGCACCAAGTCAGCCATCTGAAAGCCTTCACTTTGGCACTCTTGTCAAACCACCTTTTGACAGTTTCTTGATGCCTACTAAAGTGCTCCAGGGCTTGGAGTCTTTCATCCTGCAAGTTAGTGAGGTCTAAAACACGGGCTTCAGCATCATCATGATCCTCAAAATAATCTAAGGCAAATTGGTAGGTGGGCAACTTCAAGGAGATGGGAACAATTGGCTGGGTACCATACAACAAAACAAAGGGAGAGGTCTTAAGAGCGACTTTGTGCGTTATCCGGTCAGCCCACAGTGCATATTTCAACAATGTATGCCACTGCCTGGGTTTATCTGCTGTAGACTTTTTGATGGCATTCATTAAGTTCTTGTTGGTGGACTCAGCCAGTCCATTGCCTTGGGGATAGTAGTTGGATGAGAATCTGATAACTATCCCCATATGGTATGCCCAATCTGCAAATTCCAATGATTGGAAGGCTGGTCCATTGTCACATACCAAGTTCAGGGGAACCCCAAATCTAGTTATGACATTTGATTCAAGAAATTCAATGACTTCCTGGGCTATACTCCTTGTAGTGGCTGCTGCTTCAACCCACCTTGTGCAATAGTCAGTAGCTGTCAACACATATTTATGTCCTGCTGAGGAATTTGGATTGATTACCCCCACAAAATCAAGTCCCCACTGCATGAAAGGTTTGTTTATCACAATTGGTTGCAATGGCAGAGCCCGGTTAGCCTCTTTGGCTGCAAAAGTCTGGCATTGATGGCAGGTTCTGACATGCTGATGTGCGTCCTTAAAAAGTGTAGGCCAGTAATAGCCTGCTCTTAGTATTTTATGTGTTGTAGCAGATCCTGATGAATGCCCTGCCCCTAGTTTTTCATGAAAACTAGCCATGACTTCACTGAATTCACTGGGAGAAATGCATCTTAGAAAAATGCCGAGCATAATTCTCCCTGTACAGAGTACCTGCCTTGAGGAGATAGTGGGCAGCTTTTAACTTTAATGCTCTCCTTTGAGTTCTGTTCAAATGGGGTGGGCAAATTCCAAACTGTAGCAGATGAATGATATCTCCATACCAATCATCAGATTCAGAATTCGATTGATTAACTTCTTGCTGTGGAGGCACTTCAGCAATGTGTCTGGACAAGCCAAGTCCTCTGATCAGTTTTGCAGGTCTAATCTCCAAGTCATACTCTTGCAACCTAGTAACCCAATTGCCTCTCAGTTCACCCAACTCATTTTGACTTAGAAGGTACTTCACAGCTGGGTCTGGCACTATGGCATGAGTTTTGCTTCTGAGTATATAGTGTCTGAACTACTTCACTGCTCTTACTAAAGCGTAAGCTTGTTTGTCTAATCTAGAATATTTCAGTTCAGCTCCCTTCAAATTAGTGCTCTTAAAAGCAATTGGATGTTCTCCAGTTTCCCTCCGTTGAGTCAGAACTGCAGCAAGTGTATGTTCTGAAGAGAAAGTGTACAGATAAAAATCTGCATTGAAGTCTGGGCTTACCAGGACTGGTGCTTGTTTAATGGCTGTCTTGATTTCTTGGAATGCAGCCTTAGCTTCTGGGGTCTAGAAAATCTGGGCAGATTGCTTTAACATGTCATTCATTGGCTTAACTATCTCTGCAAAGCCAGAGATAAACTTCCTGACAAAGTTTATTTTTCCAAAGAATGACCTCAACTCTTTCTTGGAGTTGGGAAATGGTATGCTAGATATGGCCTCAACTCTTCCTGGATCCATAGAAATGCCATCCTTTGTGACTAAGTGCCCCAGGAGCTTCCCTTCTGTTACACCAAAAATGCATTTCTTTGGATTCAGAGAAATGCCAAACTCCCTGCACTTGTTAAACACAGACTCTAAGTGCTTGACATGGTCAAATCTGGATTTGGAGAAGACTGTTAAATCATCCATGTATACAACAATACATTTGCCCATAAGCCCCTTGAAGGCATGATCCATTGCTCTTTGAAATGTTGCTCCAGCATTTATTAAACCAAATGGCATCCTCTTGTAAGAAAAAGTCCCCCACTTGGTGGTAAAAGCAGTATTCATTCTGTCTTCTTTCTCCACCAATATCTGGTTGTACCCTGAGAAGCCATCCAAGAAATACATCATCTCTGATCCATTGACAATTTGTAGGACTTCATCCATAGAAGGCAGGGGATAGTTGTCCTTTTCAGAAGCCTTATTTAAATTCCTGAAATCCACACATAGGCGGATCTCCCCATTTTTCTTCCTGACTGGCACCAGATTTGCCACCCAAGTAGAATGCCTGATAGGAAAAATAATTGCTGCACTCAAGAGCTTCTCCACTTCTTTCTGAATAAGAGGTTCTAACAGAGCATTAACATGCCTCTGTTTTTGTCTGAAAGGCTTGCAAGATTCTTTTAAAGGTATGATGTGGGTGTAAACTTTTGGGTCAAACACCTTTAAATCCTTGTATGACCAGGCCATTACATCCTTAGACCTGTGCAGGAAATCAATCATATTTCTCTTTATTTTTGGGTCACAATCCTTTGCCAACTTGATGTTCTTTGGATCCTCCTCAGTGCCTACATTCAAATTTTCAGTCTCATTGTCTGTGGCAGCTACAAAATCCTCAGAATTCACCCTTTGCCTGATCTTGTCAACATCAAATAGCCTTTCTAGCTCCACCATTCCTTTTGGGATCTTGTTGTCCTTCAACCTCATTATTCCTCTCGTCATCATCCAACTGTTCCAGCAGGGTGTCTCTTTGGCCTTCATCAATTATAGCATTCTCAAAGGTGTTAGTACCCTGCAAAAAGTTTACAATCTGTTGATCATCTGAGAAAACTTGAAAGCTGTCTATATTGTTTGGAACTGAAGGACAGGGGACCAACTCAATTGAGAACTTATCCCACTTAAAATCTTCTAATGGCTTTAAACTTGCAGCTGAAGATGCCAGGACATCAGCATGTGAATTTTGTTCCCTGGGTATGTGTGTCAGATTGAATGCATCAAAGACTTCTACAAGATCCTAGGCCCTATGTTTGTATCCCTTCAAATAGGAGGCTTTACACTGGAATTTACCCCTGACTTGACTTGCCACTAATTCTGAATCAGTGAAAAACTGAATGTTTTTCACATTTTTATCCAAAGCAAACTTTAAACCTAAAATCGAGCTTCATACTTTGCTAAATTATTAGTACATGGGAACTGCAGCGGTAAGACATAAAAAATGTCTGACTTTGAGGCCCTTTGAAGACTGCCCCTGTTCCATAACCTCGCTTACATCTGGCTCCATCCACATGAAGTGTCCAGACTTCATTAGTATGTACAGGATGAGCTTTGTTAAACTGGTTACTCTGCCCAGTTGTCAAATTGTAGACACCAATATCTACCTCTGCAATATTGACAGTTTCATTAGCTGCATTGTACTCTGTAATGGTGTGCTTGTACCTGGGTTCTCTGTCAACCCACAACTGATTTTCCACTCCTTTCCATGGCAACCACAAGTGTGAAAAATCTGTTGCCAGGTATCCATTTAGAGACCTAGACCAATCCCTACTCAACAACATCCCATATCCCACTGGGATATCCACAACCTGGATTTCAATTTTATGCTGAGCCCTAGGCTCAGAGGCTAATTGGATGTGAATATTTTGAAGCTCTCCAACAACTTTAACTTCTGACTTGTCCAATTGGACGACTCTTCTTTCATATTTCATTGGGGTCAACCCCAATTGCTGACAAATGGCCAACGACATAACATTAGCAGATGCACCTGAATCTACCAAACAATTATGTAAGTTCTTCCCAAAAATTTTGACAGTCAGTAAAAAGGGGGGAACTTCAGTTTTTTCTTTGTACATGGCTAGATTGGCATTTGCTATTTTCTTTCCCTTGTCTACAGGTTTAGCAGCAAGGCCAGAGTATGTCTTTATCAGGTTGTCTCTCTGCTCTGAAATCTGTGCCAGCTCATGCAGAGTAATGTTGGCCTTAATCTTTTTCATATCCTCCACTATGTTATATCCTTTGTTAAGTGGAGGAACAGCAACATATGGTACTCTTTGAGCCCCTCCCTTTTGGGGAGGTGGATTATTGCTTGGAGAGGGTTCCGGAGGAATATTGTGAGAGTTGTCAGGAGGAGTTGATGTGGTATTTGACTCAGGATTCCTGTTCCTCAGGTTGTAGCTATCTCTTCTATACTACTGGAAATCTTGTACTTCATCTATAGGCATTTCAACTACATTCTCAGATTCATTCGGGAATGAAAAGGAATCCAGGACCATGGCTGCACTGTGGCCAGATGAACTTGGGCCATCAGCAGTTCTTTGATTTTCAAGGGAGATCAGATCACCAGACAAGGCTTCAAATGCATTGCAAAATTCCAGACAGTCCAACTCCCCATGCTGAGAAGTGGCATGTATTCTGCACCAGTTGGGCAGAGCTAAATCATAGATGTTCACATCATGAGTTTTACCCTTGTAATCTTTATTAGGTTCATATGGGGTCCTGTTAAATCTGTTTGGTTGATATGAGTATCTGTTGGGATTGTCACCGATAGAAGTTTGCCTTTTAAAACTCAGAAAATCATTGGCCAGCTTCTGAACAATCTTTGAGACTTCTTCAATCCTTGCATTGTCAGCCTCTTTCACTGGGTTCTATACATTCTCAACAGGTGCAGCAGTTGATGGACTTGCCGATGGTAGAGTCTGATAGACTGGCAGCATCATCTGATGTGGAATGGGATTAAACACAGGAGCAGCTTGTGTGATCAGAGGAGCTTGCTGAGCATTTAAAGGCTGGGGTCCCAACTGTCTTTCCATAATCAAAGCTTCTTTGTAGGCTTCGTCAAATTGGTAACAGTGGCATCTCTCTTCAAGAAGACAGAGGTCATGGGATCCAGGGAATTTCTAAAAATCTCTAATGCCAAGTCAGCATTAGGTACATAATACCCAGTAAGTCTACCATAGGCTTTCTAGAATCTGACATTATAGGATCTGATAGATTCACTTAATTCCATTTTTATGCTAGAAAACTGTTGATATAAAATACTGGGGTCTATCACTTCCCCGAACTGTGACACAAAAACTTTCTCTAAATCATTCCAGCTGGTGATAGAATCATTGGTGAGGTTTAAAAACCAGTCATATGCTCCCTCCTGGAGAGTGAATGGGAAGAGTCTACAGGCAACATCTTCATGCTGTACATTTAATAACTTTAGTGCATTCTTGAATGCAACCAAGTGTTCTTCTGCGGTTCTTGTCCCATCATGTTTGTACCTGGGAGATATCTTTCTGGATTTCTGGGCAGGTCATGGGCTATACCCGGAATGTTCAAAGCTGTGGAGCCCAACCAATTTGCCATAGCTAATGGATTGACAGGAATATTCTGAGCTCTGGTTGGAGTGACTATCAATGGTGATAAAACTGTCTCGTGATAGAGATGTGGCCCTTCCGTGGCTACTTCTTCTCGGAGTTTCTAATTCAGGAACAAGGAGCTCTCTAGCTCGGGGTGGGACCTTGTTACCCCGTATGTAGAATCCGATTTTCACAAGCACTTATAACTTTGCAGTTCTCAACGGGTTCCGTATTTGGCAATTTAAAACACTGCACTGACAACTTACAAAAACTGTACTGACAATTTATAAAACTAAGCCACTTTTAAATGTTAAAATGCCAGACTCTGGATAAAATACAGTATTTGTCAAGCACCACATACAGTCGGATTTCCCAACTCAAGTGCACTAAGAACAGATGTTCAATGGCCCTCCTTCTAGCGCCAATTAGATGTTGGTGTTAAGTCCCGCTGTTCAGGCAAAAACTCTAACAACAAAATTTAAAAGAGCTGAGGAGGAGGGAAAAGGATTCAAAAGATAAAATACCAGACTCAGCACATACAACTTTACAGTTCTTAACAGACTACTGAACTTGAACCGAGATGTTCAACAGGCCCTCCTTCTAGCGCCAATTAGATGTTGGTCCGGCTTTCATACGCACCCCGTGAAGGATGAGCAGGAAGCTCCGGAGACACCCACGGGACGAATCCCACTCACTTTAGGATCTAGCTGGTTATCCAAGGTGCGAGTTACAGAGTCGGGTCGAATGTCTATTCACTCTTTTTCGCTTCTAGAATAGATTTCAATATGGACTGTCTGTTACCTTACAGGGGGTTCTTGAACTTGTTCAGTAGTTGCAGAAGTTGTTACTTGTTAACAATCAGATTTAACTTGATTCTTGATCTAGCTCTCATGGGTCAGCAGATTCAAATAAAAGACAAATAAAGAAAATAAAAATGGATCATTTCATCGAAAACAAAGAGAGGGTAGGGTAGGGCAGAAAGAGAAGTTTATCAGACTTTAAACTGTAAAACTTAAACTGTCAATTTTATCTATACTATCAGCTTCACAACAGAACAAATCAAAGAGGAAAGCGTCCAGATTTCTAAGATCACTTTCAACCAAGATCACAAGGCAAAATGGAACAAGTCTAGCAAAAAATTATAAACCGAAGGGAATTTGGTTAAAACTGGTATCTTTCACCGACAGCCTAGCTCACACAGTGAAGACAGAGCAATTAGAACAAACTTGAACCTCAAATCTGTAATTTCCCCTAGCAAACAATAGAACAACTGAAGCCTAACAGCATATTTAAACTTGATAATGGCAGATTTACAACATATATCTAACAAACTTTAATGGAACGGATAATAGAAGAAGATACACTTATCACAGATCTGTAAAAGATTAGGCTCCTGGCCATGCTACCACAGAAAACAGCAAAAGCACATCAACTCCTAGTCCAGAAAATAAAGGATTTCACAAAATTTGCAAGAAATTGCTTATAAGCCTTTTATTTCTAAGTCTCCGCCTCCTGCGATTACATTTAGAATCTGTATTTATAGACTCAGGACAAACCCTGATCTTTTTCAAAATATCTTGCTCAAACCCTAAATCTTATCACACTTAAACCCTAGGACCGGGTTTTACAATATAAAGCCATTAAAACAAAGTTGTGGATAGAACTTAACCATTCTGCAAATCTATGCAGTCAGCTGCCATAAATGGAGAAGATAGAGTTGAATGCCACTTGCATTCATCCGCAACTGCAAATGAATGCTCTCATTAATTTCTGTTGGTGAGCCGGATGAGTCACCACCTCTCTCAAATCTGATCTCCGTAAAGCCATCCCTGTGTTGAAATTGTCTTCATGCTATTAATTCTGCCATAAATTTGTCATTGAATGCCCTCACCGGCATCTTCTCTTCTAGCATGGCGGTCCTTGACTAAATCCGCACTTTAATTTTGCCTTTATGGTCTTTTTTAGTTGTCCCGTAAGTGCGGATGGATTCCTGCATGAAAGACAAAAGATTAATTAGCTCTTTAATAAAACATAAAATCAAAGCTTAAAGGATAAAACAGATTAAAATCCTAAATTTAAACTTGCATGTCGGCCTCTGTTTGTCTGTTACGTGCTTTGACACGTGTCGCTATCCCAGGAAACCTTCTGTTTACAGCTGGAATGCACTTCAGGCCCTTTGGGGAACTTTCTCTCTCCTATCGCGATTCTGCAACATGTCGCGAAATCGCGACGTCCCTGGCGCTAGCGACTCTTCTTCTCAACTTGGTCGTGAAAATGCGACATGTCACGATTTCGTGACATGTCACGAAATCATGACATCCTTCCTGCCAACTGCGCTTCCTGTTCCAACAGTCGCGAAAACGTGACATGTCACGATTTCACGACATGTCATGATTTCGCGACATGTCGCAAAATCGCGCCTCTCGCTGGCCGTCGTACATCTTCCTTGCTTCCTGTCGCGATTTCGCGACCCTTTCGGCACTTAATATTTTCTCAAATTCTTCTGACCATGCCGCTATTTCATTGCATACTTGTTTTGCAAGACTTCCTTAAAAAGGTGCAGCGCATCGCTACCACTCTCACCCCTGATTTCGAAACACGCAGCGCGTCGCTGCAGTTTCAACACTTAACCCTTTTTCTTTGATGCCTTAAGTCTTTGAAACATCTCAGCCTTAAAACATTTTGCAACTGGAAAACGTGTAGCGCATCACTACACTTTTTGGTTTAGAGCCTTCTTCGACAAATGCCTCGCGATTTTGGAACATGTCAGCGCGTCGCTGCAAGTTTCTACTTAAACTCCCTTCTCCAAAACGTGCAGCGCATCGCTGCAGTTTTTAGCACTTAAGCACTTTTAGTTGATTTTTCTCTTGCAATTAGCAGAAATGCGACATGTCACGATATCATGACATGTTGCCAAATCGCGCTCCTCCGTACAACTTTCTTCTCTCTCCTCCGGCCGACAGCGATTTTGCGACACTTTCCAAAAATGGAAGTGTCGCGATATCGCGACACTTCCAAAAATGGAAAGTGTCGCGATTTCGCTACACATTTGCGACTTAGCCGATTTTCTGAAAACCTGTCGCGATTTCACGACATTTCCATAAATGGAAGTGTCGCGATTTCGTGACATTACTAAAAAAGGAAAGATTTGATTTTTCATGTATTTATCTGACTGTTTTCTGGATTTTCTTGGTGTCGGTGTAGGATTTGGCTTAAGCATGAATGATTTCTAGCATGTAAAATCTAATTCCAAGAAAACACAAGCTAGAAAGACAGGAAAAGCACAACCTAAAAAGGAAACAAGCAAAACTGGATTAAGACTGAAAAACATCTAGAGGGTCCCTACTGCAAAAATGAAAGTTCAGAATTTTCAGAGGGTGAAATTGATTTTTTTTCAATGGGGGTGTGTTGCTTCTCAACAGAATCCAGTAGACACATAGCTTGGAGATATTTTGACCATGGGGAACACAACCTACATGTGAACTGAATTTGATCTAGCATGAATTTTGAGGCAGCAACATGGTGATCTGATTGGTGCAATTATCGAGGCAAAACTGGTGATGTGGCACTGTGCTGACCTGGCATGGCGTGCTAACATGACACTATGTTGACTGTACTGATGCACTATGCCAAATGGACTAGTGGGTGCAAACTCTAATATGTGACGTGTCATTTGTTTATGTGGCTCCCTCTTACTGGAATGCTAACGTGGTGAAACCTAGCCTCTCCACCTGGCTGACACCTATCGTTGACATGTCATCACCTGGTTCGTTTTTGACGTGGCACATGTGTGCTTGGTGTGACATGGTGCATCTCTATTTGCTTGCTCGGGCTATAAAATATTTTCACTCACTAGTTGATTACTCGAAGGCAATCAAGAAACAACTTGAATTGCTTGTTTTTTAAACTACTCATTCATCCCTGCGAGATGAATGTGGGACTATTATCCCAAAGTTTTTAAAAAATAAAATTGCATGCTCACAGTGATAAAAGGAAGATTCTCTTCCTCCCATTCCAACGATGCCCGGTAGTGCAGTGGTAAGTGTGTTCTTTGCTGAGTGCAAGGTCCTACTTTCAAACCCCACGTGCTACAAAGGTTAATTTTTAAAGGCCGCATTATTAAAAAAAAAAATTGAGTATTTTTTATTAAGTTTTTTTTAGTTTATTTTAATAATTTAATACATATTTTCTATAGAAAATCATTTTTTTGATAAATAAAGTGATTTTTTATGTAAAGTATTTTATTATTAAAACATATGCTAGAAATTTAATAACTTTATGCATTAAAATAGAAATCTAAAGGCCCATTTTTTTTTGCAACTACAAGAATTACATGTTTTCTTGTTTTCTCCACACTTGGGGATAAATAGACAAGAAAGAAGACACAATTTTGTTGCAAATTATGAGACTCCTAACAACTTTTTGAGAGTACAAGTTTTCTTTCATGAAGACAAAGCCTTGGATCAAGAAAGCTCTTCATCGTCAAAGAGTTATAAGAAAGAGGAACGAACTTCGACGACAAACAACAAGATCTCATTTTCGTCGTATGCTTCGAGAGCATCGAAGAAGTTTACCTCGGTTCAACACTTACACTGATCCTTGGAAGGGCTTGGATCGAATTTATGGTCCTATGAGGATTCGAGAACCTTTCAATCCTAACGCCCCTCCAATTTTTGAGTGTTGAAGCCTCAAAGGGTCCACTAAAACCAAGTCGTGTGTCGACTGGTTCTGGAAGCCTTTCAAACGCGGGTCGTGTGTCGACTTGACTTGAAAGGAGTGCTATTTTGTTAATTTTGCAAAACAAAGGGGGGAAGACAAGAAATTGTACTTCTTTGCAAAATTGTAACACAAAAGTGAGGAGCACTTAAAAACAAAATCAAACTTGTTAAATTTGCAAAACAAAAAGAAAAGGCAATTGTTTCATGCCCCATTCTTTGCAAATTTGGAAAACAAGAGGAGACAAAATATATCAATTTTTTGCACAACACAAATCCAAATTTTGTTGCAAAAATTAAAAGGTGCATTTTCTATTTTACTCGACACCTTCATTGGCAAATTAGGTGCATTTTCGGTTGCATCCGACACCTATGTGATAAGAATTTTGTGGGCATTCTTGTTTGATTATTGCATTATTTTTTTTGCAATTATAAGTCATAAAATCAAGAACACTCAAACCCCAAAATTTCACAATAATTTGTGTCAACCATTGCACAGGTTTAAAGCCAATTTCACTTGATATTCTCTCCTAAAACAAAAACCCCTAATTCACTCTTATTTGTTTGGCTTAATTTCCTCAAACTGATTATCCCTCTTCAAGAGGATTTTCAGGCAGGTGCCATTAAATATCTTTTTGAGTGAATTCTCTTCCACTTCTTATTTGTTTGGCTTAATTTCCTCAAACTGATTATTCCTCTTCAAGAGGATTTTCAGGCAGGTGCCATTAAATATCACTTAAGAGTGAAAGAAAGATCCATCTTAGTGCAAATTCTAGGACCTTCATCATGGCAACTATCAACAAATACTTAAATGATACACAATTGCTTAAAGGTCCTAACTATTCAACATGGAAAACTAAGATGAAAGCCATCCTGACTATAGAGGAAATGTGGGATTTAGTTGATGGCACTGAATCAAGACCTGCAACAACAGGAGTAGATCAAAAAGCATGGGACAAAAAGAACAATCGTCTTCTCATGTTGATACTCCTAGCAACTACTGATGAGATCCAACCTCACATAAGTGAAGCTAAAAATGGTAAAGATGCATGGGATGCACTTTGTACCATTTTTGAAGGCAAGAATCAATCAACTGTTCTAAACCTTCAAACACAACTTCATACACTCCATATGAAGTCAGGTGAATCAGTAGAACTCTTCCTCTGCAGAGTGTCGAACTGAAGTCAAAGCTAAATGCTTTAGGAGCCAAAGTAGAAGATACTATTTTGACTTTAGTAATATTGAGGGCTCTTCCCGAATCCTATAAAATGTTGATTACATCCCTTAATGTATCTCAAAGATCAGTCACCTTTGTGGAGTTAGTCAATTTGCTTCAAACAGAGGAAGCAAATCAACTCCAAAGTGATGAAGTGTCGAACAATGCACTTTACTCAAACAATCAGGGTGATAAGAAGAAAGGAAACTTTCAGAAGGGAGGATCATCTTCAAAAGGTAAGGGAAAGAAAACTCAAAAGAGGTTTTGCTCGCATTGTAAAAAGGATAACCATGACACCAATCGGTGTTGGTTTAAAAACAAGCAAAACAAGAAAGGCAAAGGCACATCACAGAAGCAAAACAAAGGCAATATTGCTAGTGAAGTGTCTAATTCTGATTCTGATTCTGGTTCAGAAAGAGCACACAAAGTGCTCATGGCTAAGATAGTATTGTAGAGGGAAAGCAAATTTGTCACCTTAAGCAAGCACCATTTCCTCTCTCTTTTTTAGGCTTCATAAATAGCATAAGTTTTTGTTTGAAGTACTAGCAATAAAGGGGTGATTGTACCTCTTTTAGGCTTCATAAATAGCAAACTCTCATTGTTTGAAGTACTTGTAACAAAAGGAGGGAATTTTCTGGTGAAAAATTTGCCTAGGAGGCAATCTTTGTACAATCCTTCACAAAGCTTCTTGAGTTGCACATATTTTGCAATTAAGGGGGGATAAACATTTCTTTTCTTACTTCACACAATTTTTTGTAAAAATGGAAGAAGACTTATAAGGGTGCATTTTCGGCAGCGACCGACACCTTAGTCACACTTCTTTCAAAAATTTCATTACATGTTTTGCAACAAGGGGGGAAACTTATAAGGGTGCATTTTCAGCAATGACCGACACCTTAGCTACCTTATCAAAACTTTTGCAAAATCATATTGTAACCGAATGAACCTCGTATGAAGTGATCTACTCTACTACACCTAGCGGTTGCAGTGGATGGTTACCCATGCAATATGGTTGGATGACAAGATTACAATAAGGACATTCGTTGATGTGAAGACAAAGTGAGGAATGACCCACTTTTTGCTTAGGAGCAGCCAGAGCACTGTGATAGAGCAAGAACCAATAGTTCAACATCTTTTTCACTATATTGGGGCAGTTATATACATTACCCAAATAATGTAATAAGGGGGGATGTTAGAGTAATATTCCATTCTTTGGGATATTTACCCTTTCCCTACATTAGGTAGAATTTATTTACCGCATGGTAAAAAGTAGTTTGTTACTTTTACCACTCGCATTTACTTTTACCTTAGGATATTTACATTGTTAGTAAATATCTAGGTAGGTTAGTTATCGTAGTCAATTTGACTACGTTGTTATGTTAGTGTCGGCATCATTGTTACATTGTCATCATTAGTTAGTTGTTAGCACTATTATATTCTAAGCTTTGTATATAAACTATTGCATTATCAATATTAAACTTAATGTTTGTCCTTCCACCTTTCATATCCAATGCTTTCATCCTAGTCTCCTAATGTTGTTGTACATATGACCCCTCCTAGAATATGAGAGTACCTTGTACATAATATAGTGTGTTTACCCCTAGTCATAAAATTGGTTAGGTATTTTGGTCACCCTATTCATACCCCTTTAACAATCATTGTGGTTGTCCCAATGGGATCTTCCTCCAGTAACACATATTTTGTGTATGGTGGAATTGATTCGTCATTAGAAAAAACTCCTGATGAAGACCCTAAAGCATTATTTTTTGGTAACATTAATTTTTGGATAATCCTTCATTCATCATGAAGTATTTCCATTGATGAGGCCTGGAAATGCCTCAATCATAACATGTTTTGAACACTAAAAATGCCTATAAACTCTTATGTTTTATCTGATATGTTAGTTAAGTTGATTCAATATGTTGTATATTAACCATTTTGCATGATCAATGTATTTGGAATATTATATGCTGATTTTTACAGCTTTTTGCATAGTTTTGTGTTCTTTTTGCTATGATTTGCTAAAATGGGATATGCTTAGAATAATAGCAGCATTTCACTAATCATGTTTTGATTTGTCTCAAGCAATTATTTCACCTAAATCTGGCAACAGTGCAAGCAAACTGTTGTTGTGCAACAAAAATTGGTCTTTCCCATGTAAATTCCAGCCATCTGTCCATAAATAGCAAGGCATGGAATTCACATGTGGAAAGAGATGAAGACCATTGGAATTTGATCTTAGGAGATAACCCACCTGAGAGATGCAGAAGAAATCACTGGAAAAGCACACATTTGTTCATTTCGAAGTATCTTCAGAATGAACAGATATCTTCGAAATGAGAGAACACAGCGTCTTCGAAATGAGCGGATCTTCAGAATGAAGAATGCATTATCTTCGAAATGAGCGGATCTTCGAAATGAAGGATTGTAGTATCTTTGAAATGAAGAATTGCAGTATCTTCGAAATGAGCGATCTTCGAAATGAGAATTGCATTGTCTTCGAAATGAAGCCACTTATCTTCGAAATGAAAATAGAATGTGCTTTTTGACTTGTTGACCGATTTTTGAAGCCAAAAAAAGGGAAATAAAGGTTGGAAAAGGTAAAGGAAAAGATCTTCCATCTGTCTTTGCCGTCATTGCCGACCAAAGCCATCATTAAGGGAAAGATCAAGTTTTAATCTTCTTCTAGGATAAAACCAGAATTTGTTGCAGCATTGTAGGATTAGATCTTTTGAGATATTCTTTGTTTGTAATTAGACCTTAGGACATCTATAAATATTGCTCCCATTCAGGTTGAGCTAGAGAGTAGTAGCAGTAGGAAGTAGAAAGTAAGGAAGCTAGGAAGAAGCAGAAAATAGGTAGAATTTGACTGTTACAGTCCTGTAACAGGTTTTCAGCAGAATTATTGTAATCATGTTCTTTAATCAATAAAGTGCACCAGTTCTATTTCATATTGCTTGTAAATGAGTGTGATTAAGATCTAGAGAGAGAGAGAGACTTATACCTTCTTCTAGACAAGGAGGTCGGCCACTTCCGGACCTAGGAGGAGGACTAACAAGAGGTTTTTATTCTGATTTTGTCGCAGCAGAATGAGTTGTAGAACTTGTTATTTCAATTGCTTGTAAACAATTGACAATATTTGTAATCTTAGTTTATTTATGCTTAGATTAATCTTGTGCTTAATGTTTTAGTTGTAATCTTTACTTTCAGCAAAGCTTCCATTTTATTTCAGACTGTTATTCCTATAATTTATTATTTTCTAGCAATTTCTTGCATTTTATGTTTTGTTATCAAACCCCGCATATAAGATTGACAACCTTCTTTACAGAGCCTTGACAGTTTTCATTTCCATGTTAGAATTAGACTTTCATTGCTACAAAAGTAATTAGATTTCCTTTCTGCAATTAGGATCAGACTTTCAATTCTACAACTGTTATTTCTGCAATATAATTAGGTCTCATTCTGCAATTGTAATTAGGACTTCATTTCTGTAGTTAATGATTAGTTTCCAATTCTGCAACTTAGATTAAGGTTTAATTCATGCAATTTAGAGATAGGAATGTCCTAAAACCCCCCACACAACCGGTTCCACCAATAAGACCTGTTGCTCTAGATTGACCTAAGTTATAGTTGTTTCACTTCTTCTTTCACAGATAGCCTTGTACACTGCCCTGGATTGACAAATTCATTGAGAATTAATGATGGTATAATGACTACGCATCATTTTGGCACCGTTGCCAGGGAATAGTGTTGCCAAAAGAAAACAAATAGTCCAATAGCTGTAATCAAACTAAGCTATGAAAATTCAGGTTAAAATCTGAATACAACAGCTGAGGAAGATAACAACTATTGACTTAATTTATGTCATTTAAGAGTAAACATGAATGAGTAAGTCTAGGGATGAAAAAGGTAGAACTACCCCAAAGGATCCCAGGCTTGTTCCATTAAGGAGATCTTCACGCCTAAGGGGTGAATCACCTGTGTTTGAACTACCAGAAAGATTGATAGAAAAATCACCAGTCTCACCATCATTAGAACATTTTGAGAAAGGAAAATCACCAATTTTATCATCATCAGAATATCCTAAGGAAGAAAATTCATCAGACTCATTATCAACAGAGGGTCTTGGACCTCTTGAGAAGACAATTTGGAAAGCTTTAACTTCTCCCAACAAACAGGAAACTATGGCAGAAGGAGGCAATATAGATGGCCAACATGGCTATGTCCATAATGAAGGAGATGATCAGGATATGCCCCAACCTTCCAGAACATTTGAATATCCTATTCATCTGAATCCAACACAAAACTCTCCCATGAAGACCATTTCACCTTCAGTACTTCCAACCTTTCGAGGTGTTGTATCTGAAGATCCTGATCAGTTTTTGTTTGAATTCAAGGTAGTGTGTCAGACCTATGATTATATAAATGACAATCAGAAACTTAAGGTTTTTCCCTCAACACTCAAGGATTCAGCATTACGCTGGTTCATGAGCTTAGAGCCTAATTCCATAAGAACCTGGGATCAAATGGAAACTGTCTTTTTAGACAAATATCAGGAATATTGCCATGTAAGGAATAGGAAAGATGAGTTATTCAGAATCAAGCAGGAAGATGATGAGACATTGGAAGATTATCTTGATAGGTTCTCCTTTGTTCAAAGGAGATGTGGACTTGTAGAACCAGAATTATGTAAAACCATATTTTTGAGAGGATTGCAAGATGAATCCAGAGAAGTTCTGGATTTGATGGGAAAAGGGGATGTAACCACTCTCAGTAATGATGAAATTATGGATCTCTATAGGAATTACTCTCGCACTAAGCAGAGAAGAAGAAAAAGCCGCACAAATGGCACTGATGTGAAGGACCTGATAGAGGAACTTGCAAATTTCAAAACTGATATTCTAGTGCACCTAAACACTACTTTGGGGGAAATGTCTGCAAAAGCAAAAAACATAGAACCTTTGGCAATTTATTGCCCAAGATGTAGAAATAAACATGCTTTGCAGGAATGTCCTTTGAATAAAACATCTATCTCAGCCATTTGTAGTATCTGTTCAAAAAGGCATTCAACTGATCAATGCCACCTGCTACCACAACTCAAAACTGTGTTAGAAAATCAGACTGAGGAACTCAACTATATTGGACCAAAACAAGGGGGAAATTTCTCTCAATACCAAAATCCTCCTCGTTTTCCTACAAATTGGGGGCATAATCCTAGTACTATGCCTTGGGGACAATCAGAACCACCCCAACGTCCTTGGAATTATCCTCAATGGACAAATTCCCAAGAATGGCCACAAGCAAATTGGAGTAACCCAACCTGGAATCAGAATCAAAACAACCCCTCATGGAATCAAAACAACCCATCTTGGAATCAAAACAATCCAGCCTGGAATCAAAATCAGACTAATCCACATTGGATGCAAAACCAACCATAGTGGAGTCAACAATACCAGTCCTATCCAAGGCAGCAAAGGAATCAAGGTCAAACTCAACATTTGTTGCCTGCACCTAATCAAAATTTTCAAGAAAAATAGCAACAAACACAACAAGTGAAACAACCTCAATTGCCAGCTCAACCAGTCACTAATCCAAATAGCGTGAGACAGACACCTCCTGTCTATGTGGTCAAGTTGAAGAAAATGTTGAAATTAATGTTCTTGATTGTAGTAACATCCAACTTCGTTCAGGAAAAGTTGTACCTAAACCAGTTTCAAATGAAATCAAAGAAAATGAAGAGCAAGAATCATTGGAACCAGAGAAAGTCCAACCAACAATGGAGACAGAAGAAAAATTGGAACCAGAGAAAATCCAACCAACAATAGAGAAAGAGACAAAAATAGAACCACAGGAAGAACAATTACCAAGGATAATTCCATATCCTGAAAGATTCAATGCAATACCAAAAAATTTGAGTAGAATTGGTCAAAGAACTCAAAAAGTTGACTATATCATTGCCCTTATTGCAAGCTATTAAGGAAATACCAGAGATTAATAGTACTGTCCAAAATTTGTGCATTAAAAGAGCAGGAAGAAAAAAGAAGGCATTTCCCAAGACTATGCAGGTTGAAGGGAAGATAGCTGATCTCTTATCTGGAAAACTAGTACCTCCAAAGTATAGTGATCCAGGAAGCCCAGTTATCACAGTTACCATAGGTTCAGTACCAATATCAAATGTCTTAGTAGATCTAGGAGCTGCAATAAATGTCATGACCAAGGATACAATGGAACAATTACAGCTCAAACATCTCAGCCCCACATTTACAGCTTTAGAAATGGTCGATAGGTCAGTTGCAAAACTCGAAGGTATCATTGAAGATGTCCCTATAGAAGTTTCTTCTTGGGAATTCCCTTAGATTTTTTGGTTTTACAACCAAGAAATTCAGCACATGGATATCCCATTATTTTGGGAAGACCTTGGCTTGCAACTGCAGTAGCCTTCATAGACTGTAGATCTGGAAATATGACTATTTCAAATGGTATTGATCTGAAACAGATTTCTTTATATCCTCCTGCAAAACCATCTAGCAAATTTTTAGGTCAGTTATGGTTTTCTGACTCAGAGGAAGAACCAGAAGAGGTCATTTCTACACTAGCTACCTTAGTAGTAAGAGAACACACAGAAGACCTCAATGACACAAAAAATTTAGAAAATGAAACAATCTTGATGAATGTTCTGCATGAACAAGGTTTAGAAGGGGAAGCAACAAATATCCAACAGTTAAGTAATGAGGAGAATCAAAAATCTGAAGATGAACCATCTGTACTATCACAGGGAAACTCTGTTTCACTACCACATGGATGGCACCATCATCTGATTTTTCCTTCTCACTGTTCCATACAAGATATGCTTCCCTCAAGCAGCAATAAAATAGAAACCGCTTCTTTTCTCCCATCTCAGCAATGTCCTCTTAATCCCTTAATCACCATGTATGAAGGAGTGAATTCAGTCCTTCTAAATACAAAACAAATAGAAGTCCAACCAGGCAAATTTTTGAACATTTACAGCCAGCTTACTAGGGAAGAGGAAGAAAAATTGATAGTTGTCTTGCGGAAGCATGTTCATGCTTTTGCTTGGAACTACAAAGATATGTCAGGAGTTCATCCTGATATATGTACCCACAGAATCTATACTGAAGAAGTCAAGCCGCTTAGACAACCCCAGAGAAGATTGAATCCTGCCTTAAGAGATATTGTGAAAGAAGAAATTGAAAAACTTCTGGAAGTAGGATTCATTTACCCAATTTCTGATAGCCAATGGGTCTCTCCATTGGTTATAGTTCCTAAGAAAAATGGAAAAATGAGAGTATGTGTAGACTATAGAGAGTTGAATAAGGTGACATACAAAGACCATTTTCCATTACCTTTCATAGATCAGGTGTTAGATACTCTTGCTAGAAAAAGATACTTTTGTTTTCTTGATGGATTTAGTGGATATAATCAAATTCAGATTGCACCTGAAGATCAAGAGAAAACAACTTTTACATGTCCATGGGGAACATTTGCCTATAGGGTTTTACCTTTTGGTTTGTGTAATGCCCCAACAACTTTTCAGTGAGCAGTCCTAGCAATTTTTGCTGATCTGACCACCAAAAGTGTTGAAATATACATGGATGATTTCACAGTATGTGGACAAACTTTTGATTTTACATTGGAAAATCTTGACAAAGTCTTAACTCGTTGTGAAACATACCAGTTATCCTTGAATCCAGAAAAATGCTTCATGATGATGAAGGAAGGGATAGTTCTTGGTCATCACATCTCTCCTGAAGGGATCCAAGTTGATCCAAAGAAGGTGGAAATTATCAAGAATCTCCTTCCTCCTAAAACTCAGACTAATGTCAGAAGCTTCCTAGGACACATTGGTTTTTACCACAGGTTTATTCCCAACTTTAGTACAATAGCCAGTCCTATGTTTGCCCTATTGACTAAAGATTCTGAATTCTCCTGGACTGCAAAGTGTCAGGAAGCATTTGAAGCTCTGAAAGAGAAATTGATAACTCCACCTGTGCTCAGAGGACCTAATTGGACATTACCATTTCACATACAAATTGATGCCTCCAATACAACAATTGGAGCAGCATTAGGACAAATTGACAATGGTGAACACTATACCATCTACAACATTAGCAAGAACTTGACAGGAGCCAAGAAAAATTATACAACCACTGAGAAGGAATTCCTAGCAGTAATATATGCCATCAACAAATTCAGGCATTACATCACAGGTTATCAAATATTTATTCACACAGATCATACAACCATTAAGTATTTGATGAATAAACCTATGGTAAGTGCAAGAATTATTCGTTGGTTGTTGTTGTCTGCAAGAATTTGATATCACTATAATCAACAAACCAGGAAAAGCTAATGTTGTGGCAGATTTCTTGTCCAGGTTGCAGAACACAGATGAAGGGGAATTAGTTGATGACACTTTTCCTGATGAAAAACTATTTGCTATATCAGTCCAATCACCTTGGTTTGCAGATATAGCCAATTATTTGGTCACAGGGAAAGTTCCTCCACATTTCACTTCAAAACAGAAAAAACAATTGATCAAACAGAAGTTCTTCTTTTGAATGGATTAAGGGTATGCTTTTTAAGTGCAGTCCCGACCATGTGTTACGTAGGTGCATCCGAAAGGATGAAGTGTATGATATCCTTAGAGCTTGTCATGATGAACCCTCAGGTGGACACTATTCTATAAAAAGCACAGTTAGGAAAATCCTAGGGACAGGATATTATTGGCCATCTCTTCACAAGGATGTGAAAAAGTACATCAGGCATTGTGATGCATGCCAAAGAATGGGGAAACCCACTCATACAAATGAGATGCCACTGCAGCCTCAAATGGTTTTAGAACCATTTGAGAGGTGGGGGCTTGATTTTGTAGGACCTATTGATCCACCTTCTCAAGGAAAGGTGCATATTCTAGTATGCACCGATTACCTGACAAAGTGGGTAGAGGTGCGTGCTTTCAAACATGCTCGTGAAGAGAAGGTCATTGATTTCTTGTATACTCAGATTTTTTAGAGATTTGGAGCTCCACGGTCTATCACCACAGACCAAGGACCCCAATTTGCATCCAAAGTCATAAAGGCATTTACAGAATTGTATGAAATCAAACATAGGAAATCATCACCTTACCACCCACAAGCAAATGGCCAGGTTGAGGTAACAAACAGGGAACTAGAATGCATCTTGACAAAAATAGTAGCTTTTCATAGGAGAAATTGGCTAGATAAATTACCTAAAGCAGTTTGGGCCTACAATACTACTTGGAAGTCCACTACTGGATTCACACCTTATGAACTAGTCTTTGGTAAAAAGCCTCTCTTACCTATTGAATTTGAGCTACTAACATTGCGCACAACACTGGAAATTGGAATTGAATTGTCGTAGGCATAGACAGACAGGATTCTATAGCTGAATGCATTGGATGAACTTAGATTGGATGCTCTGCACCAAACTGAGGTAATTCAGGAGCAGAGGAAGCTGTGGCATGACAGTCACATTCAACAGAGGAAACTTCAACAAGGAGATTGGGCTTTACTATTTGATTCTCGCTATGAAGACTTCCCTGGAAAACTGAGAACTAGATGGTTGGGACCTTACTGGATTGAGGAGGTATTTGACAATGGAGCAGCTCGTCTATCTCCTATTGATGGATCACAAAGAAAGTTGGTAGTGAATGGACATCGCCTCAGAGTGTACCATACACCTCTGACTAAAGATGAATTCTTGCAGCAACTTGATAGTTTGGATACACAACAGGTGGAAGAGATTCCCTCTTCCACTTCAAAACAATCAGCATGATCATGGATTTCAAGAAAAAGCAAAAAATACAAAAAAAAAAAAATAGAAAACAAAAAGATGAATAAATTCTGAGTATGAATTCCTTCATGGGCATGGTTTCAGGGGAAATCATGAAATTCCTTCATGGGCATAGTCAGGATCAAGAAAAAAAAAAAAAAGAGAGAAAAGGAGAGGTAAAAAAAAAAAGGGGAAAATCAAGAAAAAAAAAGAGAGAAAATGAATAACTCAGCAGTGAAAACCTTTTCTTAAGGCACTATTGGGTTGGTATGCATGAAAACCAGTTTTCTGGCATGCATAACCTTGAGAAATTTCTGAACCATCATTGTACAAATTCACCAAGTGCACTTGTTTTGAAATGTTGCAGAAAATCTTAGCAGAATATCAACAAAGGCAATCATTCTTCAAAATTGGCATTAACTATTTTTATCAGGTATATATTTCTTACATTTCTTCATTGTAAAATGATTGGTATATAGTATATGAAAATTAACCATTAGCATAAAAGGTATTCATAAGAGTTGGCATACTTAAAACATGTTTTGAGAATGAAAATATTGATTTCTGCCTAATCTTCGAAACAAGAATGCCAAAAATAGTGCCTGTTGTATTATCTTCGGATTGAAATTGTCTTCGGAATGACAGAAAAATGAATGTTGCACTTTGTCTTTAGAAAGAAACTTTGTCTTCGGAAATGACAATTTGTCTTCAGAATGAAACTTGATCTTCGGAATGATGACTTGTTGCATCATCTTTGGAATGAAGATCTGTCTTCGAAATGAAGATCTGTCTTCGAAATGACGATTTACCTTCGCAATACAGCCTGATCTTTGGAATGAGGATTGATCTTCGGAATGAGGATTAATCTTTGGAATGAAGATTTAAATTTGCAAAGAGGATTTGTCTTCGGAATGAAGACCTGTCTTCGGAATGAAGTTATAATCTTCGAAATGAAGACTCGTCTTTGGAATGAAGTCATAATCTTCGGAATGAAGTTTTGTTTGCACAATAAGTTATAATCTTCGAAAAGAGCATTTCCACGTGGCATCCAAGAAGACAAGGTACGACAAAATCAAACTCTTTTAGTTGCATACGATAAAGGAACACGTGTCAGTCAGCACATGGTTTGTTTTTGCACCCATTGGAAAGTACCAGAATTATGGAGGACGTGACCAACCATATGCCACCAATTTTTAATGCCAATAAACATGCACGTGAGAATCTGCATACTGAACAGAAAAATTAAAACCAAATGAGGTGGATCTGATGGCAAGGACGTCTAAGCAATCATTGACGGATAGGTGTTCGGTGCAATAGTAGAAATGTGTGCCACCTTTCTTTTCGAAGACGTGTTTGCGAAGTACAGTGCTCAGGTTACGGTTCATTTCGAAGAAGACGAGAAACAGGGCAACGAAGGTTTCAAACTAAAACTCTGCAAATCTGCAACATAAAAAAACCAGAGATCCAACAGAGAAATAGCAGCAATAGTGAATAGAAAATATGGGGCGAAAGATCAGAACAGAACCTACAGATACCACCTACCTCCGAGAAAATCTGGCAGTCATGCAGATTTTTGAAGATGGAGGGTTTATGCCATTTTTGGATAAGTTTAATGGGTCTTCTGAAGATTTGGCTGGCATGTTCACCCATACATTCAGAAACAACCGAGCACATGTAAACGACATGACTATTGAGGTAACCCCTAAAATTTTAAGTCAGATTACTGAGTTGCCATTAGAAGGGATTTCAATTTCTAGATCTGGCAAGAATACATTGGCAAATGTAGTTAATCAGTTTGTAGAAGAAAATGATAGAGAGCTGTAGTATTTAACCCATAACAACACATGCAAAGGGTTAAAAAGGGCCAGCCTGTAGGAACCCTGGGATGAAGTAGCCACCTGGGTAATTAAATTCCTAACCTGTGAAGGGCGGTATGTGCTCGTTATCGGGGCATCATCTACGAATTTTGAACCATCTCAGACATGGTGAGCAACAACCAAAAGTTAGGGTAAATCTTCCCCTGTATCTGTATCAAGAATTAAAAAACATGGCAAAGAGATATCAGGAGGGTAAAGGAAGCCTTCGCCATCATGGCCTCATCAAACTAGTTTGCCAACACCATTTTAGAGGAAACCCTAGGAGTTTTGATAGGTTTTACTCTACCCTAAATGATGTCATTTTTAGGGATGAAGATGAGGAAGAAGAAGAACCAGATACTGCTGATGTTGCTATAGAAGAAGAAACAACTGCTGCAAAAAATGTTGCAGAAGATGCTACAGAGGAAACTATAGAAGGTGCCCCTAAAGCTGTTATAGAACCACACCCAACAACAGCAACAAAAAACCTTGCTCCTGAACCCTCAACTTCATGAACCAAGAAACAAAAGAGAAGAGGATCTGGAACTGGCAGCAGAGCAGAAAAACAAAAGAAGGTTCATTTTTTTGGAGTGACCACTAATTTGATAGAACAGAGAAGTGAAGCACTTAACCAAACAGAGGCAGAAACAACAAGGGAAATAGAGGCATCTGAAACTGACCCCATGACCCCTGTTGTCACCAAAAAATAGAGCAAAAAGAAGAAGTTTGCATCTGGAACTAGGAGGTCTACAAGAATCCATTTGAAAGAAATAACAGAATAGGTTATGGAGGAAGAAGATAGACCAAGCAGCCCAGATGTCACAGAGATACAACCAGCCTCTGAAAACTTTCTAGAATTCCCTGAATAGATAGTTGAGACAGAAACTGAGCAGGATAGTTTGGAGGAGGCTACAGTTCAACAGGCTACAGATATGGTAGATACCCTTATAGATAGTTTTATAGAGCCTCCTGAACAAGAACAAATTGTTGCAGAAGAAGAGATATTGGTTGAGCAGCCAACTATAGCTGATTTGTCTGCATCAGCTTCTGAAGCAAAAATAGAAGTGGAAGACATCACAGAGCAGCTGAAAGCAGCAAGAAGTGTTGTTAGAACACAAACCAAGTGGATTGAGGAGAAAGAAAGTATCATTGAGATACAAAAAAGAAAAATTGTAGAGCTTCAGCAGGAAGTGGCAGAATTGAGAAAAATGTTGTCACAATCTGAAAAATAGCCAGCTGTATCCATTGATGAAGACAATTTGGCTCAATTGCTTCTGGGTCTATCAAGGGCAGATGACTCTATTGAGACAAACATGGGTGTTCATTCTGAAGTAGCACTCCTTCATTCTGAAGAAGTGCCTGTTCATTCTGAAGCAACACCATCTCATTCTGAAGCATTGCCTTCTTGTTCTGAAGATGCTTCAGAAATGGTAAAGAGCATAGCAGAGGATGTTGAAGATGAGCCACCAACACAGGAATAGTCCCAGTAGCAAGAAAATGTTCAAGTAAGTACTCCTATTGAGGTCCCTGCATTCCAAACTGTTACACTTTCAGTAGAAACAATAGATAAGGGGGTACAAGTAGAATTACTATCTGATGACAACCCCATAGAAATAGCAAATAAGGAGGTACAGGTAGAATTATTGATAGATGATCAACCAGTAGAAGTGGCAAAAAAAGGAGTTCAAGTTGATCTGCTACCTAGGATTCCACCTGTAGTCAGACCACCTAATACTGTGTCTCTAGAGTAGTACAATGCAGACATAGCTAGCTGGATGATTAGATATGAGCAACTTGCCACTAAAACTGAAAAGTTCAAATTGGAAGCAAAATAGCTAGAAGCCAAGGAAACAGAAATTCAGGCATTGAAAGAAAAGGTGTCTGACTTATGCCAAATTGCTGAATTTTTAGTCCAATTTAGACGACCAGCCAGATTTTACAGCCTTATTTTGAAGGAAAAATACCTCAGATGGCAGGTCATGAGGATTAGTTCAAACCTCCCATATAAATTGGACACAACTGCAGATTTCCTGGAGGCATATTTTGACAGCCCTTTTGAGCAGAAAAATCTCCTGTGTGAACTATTTTTACATAGTTTCTTCATTCCAGAGGAAGTTGAGTCTCATCCTCAAATCTACATTGGAGATGTTCAGTTGAGAGCATTTATGTCTACTTTGCAGAATCACTTTACTGGGATCAAGAGAAAAAGCAGAATAAAGAAATTGAAACAAGGGCTGAGTTGTTAGTCAGAGCAATCCAGCCAAATCACCTAGTTATCACCAGGCAACACTTCTCAATGATGAACAGGGATGATATAAAGAGGATGTACTTGAACAACTTAAGGGACTGTGTGGCCAGGTTCAATAATTTTTGTGATCACAATTTTTTCCCAGCATTGTCAGTGTGCAGAGACAGATGGGCTGAACTTTCCATGTCTTTGAGGAAAAGAGAACCCATCTCCCCCATCAACTTAGAATGGTCTAGAAGAAGAGCAGAAGGTGTAATCCAGCTGATTCAAATCATGCAACATAACTGGATAGGTCTTAGGTTTAGGCCTCCAACCATCATTACTCCAGTTCCATTCTACTTTGAGGAAGATGCCCAACCTGATGAACAATTTGAAGACTGGCTCAGAAACATTCAAGAAAATAGGGGGTATTATATAGGCAAGAAATTATTCTACAGGTCATGGAATCTAAACATGGACATATGTGATTCCATAGCCCAACAGAATGCATGAGGGCATGCATTAATATAAGTTGGGGGAAAATGATGAGGCCTGGAAATGCCTCAATCATAACATGTTTTGAACACTAAAAATGCCTATAAACTCTTATGTTTTATCCGATATGTTAGTTAAGTTGATTCAATATGTTGTATATTAACCATTTTGCATGATCAATGTATTTGGAATATTATATGCTGATTTTACAACTTTTTGCATAGTTTTGTGTTCTTTTTGCTATGATTTGCTAAAATGGGATATGCTTAGAATAATAGCAGCATTTCACTAATCATGTTTTGATTTGTCTCAAGCAATTATTTCACCTAAATCTAGCAACAAGCTGCAAGCAAACCGTTCTTGTGCAACAAAAATTGGTCTTTCCCATGTAAATTCCAGCCAGTTGTCCATAAATAGCAAGGCATGGAATTCACATGTGGAAAGAGATGAAGACCATTGGAATTTGATCTTAGGAGATAACCCACCTGAGAGATGCAGAAGAAATCACTGGAAAAGCACACATTTGTTCATTTTGAAGTATCTTCGAAATGAACAGATATCTTCGAAATGAGAGAACACAGCGTCTTCGAAATGAGCGGATCTTCGGAATGAAGAATGCATTATCTTCGAAATGAGTGGATCTTCGAAATGAAGGATTGCAGTATCTTCGAAATGAGAATTGCAGTATCTTCAGAATGAGCGATCTTCGAAATGAGAATTGCATTGTCTTCGAAATGAAGCCACTTATCTTCGGAATGAAAATAGAATGTGCTTTTTGACTTGTTGACCAATTTTTGAAGCCAAAAAAGGGAAATAAAGGTTGGAAAAGGTAAAGGAAAAGATCTTCCATCTGTCTTTGCCGTCATTGCCGACCAAAGCCATCATTAAGGGAAAGATCAAGTTTTAATCTTCTTCTAGGATAAAACCAGAATTTGTTGCAGCATTGTAGGATTAGATCTTTTGAGATATTCTTTGTTTGTAATCAGACCTTAGGACATCTATAAATATTGCTCCCATTCAGGTTGAGCCTAGTAGAGTAGTAGCAGTAGGAAGTAGAAAGTAAGGAAGCTAGGAAGAAGCAAAAAATAGGTAGAATTTGACTGTTACAGTCCTGTAACAGGTTTTCAGTAGAATTATTGTAATCATGTTCTTTAATCAATAAAGTGCACCAGTTCTATTTCATATTGCTTGTAAATGAGTGTGATTAAGATCTAGAGAGAGAGAGAGACTTATACCTTCTTCTGGACAAGGAGGCTGGCCACTTCTAGACCTAGGAGGAGGACTAACAAGCAGGTTTTTATTCTGATTTTGCTACAGCAGAATGAGTTGTAGAACTTGTTATTTCAATTGCTTGTAAATAGTTGACAATATTTGTGATCTTAGTTTATTTATGCTTAGATTAATCTTGTGCTTAATGTTTTAGTTGTAATCTTTACTTTCAGCAAAGCTTCCACTTTATTTCAGACTGTTATTCCCAGAATTTACTGTTTTTCAGCAATTTCCTGCATTTTATGTTTTGTTGTCAAACCCTGCACAGAAGATTGACAACCTTCTATTACAGAGCCTTGACAGTTTTCATTTCCATGTTAGAATTAGACTTTCATTGCTGCAAAAGTAATTAGATTTCCTTTCTGCAATTAGGATCAGACTTTCAATTCTGCAACTGTTATTTCTGCAATATAATTAGGTCTCATTCTGCAATTGTAATTAGGACTTCATTTCTGTAGTTAATGATTAGTTTCCAATTCTGCAACTTAGATTAAGGTTTAATTCATGCAATTTAGAGATAGGAATGTCCTAAAACCCCCCACACAACCGGTTCCACCAATAAGACCTGTTGCTCTAGATTGACCTAAGTTATAGTTGTTTCACTTCTTCTTCCGTAGATAGCCTTGTACACTGCCCTGGATTGACAAATTCATTGAGAATTAATGATGGTATAACGACTACGCATCATCCATCATTTCAATTGGTGATGATGTGGCCTTGGTCACTATGAGAAAGGAATGTGGACTATTTTATAGCCCCATTCTCAACCTACTTAGGTCAAATATAGCTTAGGCGATGATAAAAATTCTACAATTGATACCCTCAAAGATGATCTTCAATGTGTTACCCTTGATCTCGAGGAGGAAGTGAGGATGAATACCCTAATTTTTAGCATGCCCCCACATTGCCAATGGACCTCTTTCAAGTTGCCACCATCTACACCATTTCATATGACATTTTAGATGATGAATTGGATGAGTCATTTGAGGCACTTTCATTTACCTCTGACAGCTCTAAAGATGAATCATCTCCTTTTGTTCCCATCATAGAAGTAGATGATATTTATCTATGCATGTTCCCCAATATGCTACCCATTTTTCCCTTACTCCTTATGTTGAAGTAGTAAGATGCATCCATAAATATTCCACCTCCACCATGGCCACCTTAACTTGATCCTCATGCACCTATTCTCAATCAACTCCTTCATTGAGAGCATGTGTAAGAGAATCTAGAATTCGATCCACAACCCCCTTCACTTCCCTAAGTCAACATATTTTTTGTTGATTTATGCACATCCCTCTATAATCAATATGATCTTGTGCACCCCATCCACATCTATTCTAGTCTCATTGACTTCAAGCAAATTTCATCCTCTCTAACTATCTCAAATTTTTATCACTTAGATCAATTACTTAGGGACTCAAATATCTACTCTTCACCCTATTTTGTTTATAATGTTAAATTTAGTGATACTGTGTCACCCCTTATAGATATTGCCATAGATGACACCCATATCATTCCCATCCCTCATCATTTTGAAGAGGGTTTCTGAAACTATTGACATCAACATCAACATAGACATAGATAACCCTAAAATCATCAAACTTAGGAAGATTCTCTTAATTGAAGAGCAACAAATTTTTGTTGTGCTCCTAATAGAGTATTAAGAGGTCTTCACATGGTCCTACAAAGACATGCCTGGCCTTGATCTAAACCTTGTCATCCCCAACCTTATGTTGAACCCTAGAACTAAATTGATAAAATAGAATTTGAGGAAACTTCATCCTACTATAGCCCTCATGGTTAAATAAGAGTTGTAGAAACTCTTACTACATGGGCTTCATTCATTCAACAAATTGATTATCCAGAGTGGATTTCAAACATGGTTGCCATTGGCAAACTCAATGGAGGGATACATATTTGCACTGACTTTCATGATCTCAACAAAATATTTTTTAAGGATTATTTTCTTCTCCCTAACATCAATATGTTTGTGGATTCTACCATAGGACACTAAATGCTCTCCCTAATGGATGGTTTTTCAGGATACAACCAAATTTGAGTCAATCCTAATGACTAGAACAAAAAAAAATTACATCACCTTGGGGGAAATTTTGCTACAAGGTCATGCCATTTAGTATTAAGAACTTAGGAGCCATGTATCAATGAGACATGACTTACATATTCCATGATTGCATGAATAAAATAATTGAATATTATATTTATGATCTCTTGGCTAAATCTAAAATGTGCCATGGGCATATAAATGTTTTACGTAAGCTTTTTGATTGTTTTCTCGAGCATAATGTGAGGCTTAATCCCAAAAAGTGCATATTTGGTGTCACTTAAGGGAATATTTTAGGGTTCATCATCTCTAAGTGAGGCATTTAGGTGGACCCTAAAAATGTCAAGGCCATTGTCGAAATACAACCCCCTATGACCCTTAAAGAGCTTCGTAGCTTGCAAGGTAAGATTCAAGCCTCTCATTGAAAAGTCCAAATCAAAATCAAAATCAAGAATATCAAGTGTAAAATGCACTCATATCTCACTTTTCAATCAATATCATACAACATGTATCCTTGTTGACTTCATTTGTGTCTTTCCTCTTTCTTTCTCTTCATTTCCTCACACATCACTCCTTTTTGTATGATCACTCTTCAAGCGGCTATGTACCATGCACCACTATGTTCCTTTCCCATTCCTCTTTTTTCCTCATTCTCCATTTTATTTCTTATTTCTTCTATAATATTTTTCATGCCACCATCATCTTATTACACTTTTACTTTTGTCTTAAATGCTATTTTGATCATTGTTGATTATGTTTGACACCCATCATCACAAATGATTTTGGTTGTGTTAATCAAGGGTATGTTCATAGTCATAGCTATATAACCTCTTGTATATTCACTCTTTGACAACATCCACTATGTATACCATTCATAATTTTACATATTTTATCTCTTTCCTCTTATAGGTTTGGAGAATATTTGGGTTCTTTTTGTTGTTCAGCCATACCTAGTGTCTCAATCAACCTACATTGAAAGTTATTGATTCCTTGAGTGCTAAAGGCCTTCCTATTTACATTGGGTTTCCTCTTAGACCATGCACATTTCACATACTAATCTTATTTTGAGTCTAGGAAATATGAATCCATGCATAGCTTTAAGCCATAAAGTGAAAATTTACCCTGATCATCCTATCATGCCATAATATGACCCCAAGGATCCATCTTGCAAAAATGAAAAAATAAAAAATAAAAAATAAAAAGCATCATTAGTTTCAATTATCATGGATCCTAGGGAATTTTAGATGTCTGCATTGGGACTATAGATGTTTGGTTTGTGATTGAGCAACATTGAAGGATTGTGGGGCTATCTCCATTAGGGCTATAGATACCTAACTGGCAGTGGAGTATGCCCTCACATGGTGACATGCCTGTCATATTAGTGGCCTTTTATATAGACCTATATCTATTCATGGATGAGCTAGATTATAATGGTTTGAATTACAATTGGTCAATCCTACCTCTCTCAAAATTAGAAATGAAAATCACTACACACACATTTATCTCTGAGCAAATTGACTCTCCCAGTTGGTATTAGTATCTTCAAGAACTTAATTGATCAGTAGACGAGTTTGATTGATTTCACTAGGGTGTTTGAGCTTTCTAAAAGTACTTGTTGATCCTTCTTTTTCTAGGAAAAGAAAGCTGACAAGTCATGGCACCATGGTTCTTATAGTTTATTTATCCCTTGTATCCATAGTATCACATTCACTTCATCCCATTCTATATTTATGTTAGTGCCATTATATTGATGCCCTTGATTACTTAGTCACATCACGAGCAAGTGATGTATTGTTAAATATTTTTTAACAAAATAAAAAAATGCATTTATCATGGCATCTTCTTGAATTGATCATTTCACAATCATTCCATTTCATATTAGTCACATTCATAATTTCATAAATAAAACTATATCTCACAAACATCATCACATGTATATCATTTCAATCACTATATCAATCCATGCATCAACAATAAATCCACAACATATATCATCATAAATAAATTTTTATCAAATCATAAAAATAATACTTTTACACAAAATATGTATGTATATATATTGCATCATAATACATCATAATAATAAGGTTAGGGCCATAGGCTACATCATAATGGCCTCATATCCTGTAAAATAGTGCTCCCACAATCACCCTATAAGACCTCAAGGCTTCTTGCCATTGGTCTCATCAAATCCCTCTTATCTTGATTCACTCTTTCTCTACTATCCCCATCACCCATACCTAGAGGAGTATCTAACACCTCAGGCTCATGACATAGAGGAATCTCTCATCCATGGCCTCACCATGGTACCTAAAGGTCCACTAGCCATGCTCTACTATGAAACTATGAGAATTGACTATAGATTGACATAAAATCCCTCCCTAATCAATATCTCCTCCATATACATGGCTCTCTCTACCTCCAATTATCACTATGCCATTGCCCTCATGTATCTACCCTGGATCGTCACCACCTCTACTCATGCTCCAACTAGCTCTATATGTAATGCCTTGCTGGTCCTCCATAATTCTTCCATATTTGCTATCATCCAATCCCACTTTATCACTCTAGTCTCTATCTATTATCACAACTCATCCCACTCTATCACTATCTCTTGTCTATCCTCTTGCACTTGGGCCTATCTCACTTACCCACATCCTCCTCTCTTATTCCTACCTACTCCTCTCTCTTGACCACTAGTAGATCTTGCTATCACTTCACCTCTAACTATACCCATAAGCTATATTGCTCTACTCATAGCTCCACCACCTCCTCCTCCATCCCTCTAGGTGGGTCTACCCTCCTATAAAATTATCATCATCACCCTAGTGGCTCTAGTGGTTCATCAGCTTCCTCTATTTCATCCACTGTATTCATTCCTCCATTGCCCCCTATGGCATCCTCACTTCCTAACCTCTTTTTTGGATCTCTAGGCTCACAACGTTGGTTTGCATTATTGGACTCCCAACACTATGTCACCTACCATACATCATACTCTAGAGTCATCCCAATATCATCTGCATTTACCACACCAGTATCCTAGTTTTCCTCTTCCTTAATGGCCTCTATATATGGTAGTGGTAAAGTGATCTCATCATACCATATCTTATAGATGACAAGTGGGTCTAAAACTCCTATCATAAGTCAAACTATTATAACACCCTCAAAAATTAGAATAGCTCATGCTTTATCCCATGTTGACCAATAATTCATCTTGTCCATCACACCTGACTCAGGTGTATTCCATCCTCTGCCCAGGTGGGCCCTACCCTCCATGGCCTCCATCTCACCACCTTTGGCCTTAGCTCTACCTATATCTATCAATAGTACTTACTATCCTTCTTCTATGGTTGTCCTCCTAATATCTCCTTATCATATTACTATTGCAACACATAGGATCACTCAACCACTCCCTCTCCACATCTCACATGGTAGCCCCATTGGTCAACCTATCGTGAAGTGCTCCCACCCTAAACCTACAACCACACACTACAACCCAAGCCCATAATCCTCCATATCTGTACCTCATACAACTCAATGTACAACTAGGCTAGTAATGTTGGTGCCCATTCATATACCGCTAGACACTCAATAAGCTCTACCATGAATCTCAATATATTTCATGGAAATCAACCTCCATTAGGATTTGGAAATACCACGTTAGATATCAAGAACATCACCACTAGCTATTGTGGTATCAATATCCCCTTACTATACTCCACCATTGTTTATTTTTACTATATTCCACTCCTCATATATCCATCAATACCTCTTCCCTATCCAAGGCTGCATAGATAGGAATTCCTTCCACTAGTAACCAGAAGATGTGATACACATCCTCCAAGGTAACTATAATTTCCCCTGTTAGGAGGTGGAAATTCCCCCTGTTTGGATCCCATTTCTTAGCTAACATGGAAAAGTACCCCCAATCCTCATAGATGGGCTCAATCCATACCACCTTCTTCAAGCCAACCTTCTCCAAGCACTTGGAAACATATTTCCAAATTGGTTTCATGACTATAGCATTCTCAATTGCACACACCACATCACATTCATTAGCTCACCAATTATATATATATATATATATATATATATATATATATATATATATATATATATTATCCTCCCTTGGGACAATTAAAAAACATAAAAAAACAAAAAAATAAAAAAAAACACATGCATACAATTCAAAAAATACAATACAACCAAAATAATCATGACACTTTCTGGCTCTACACACCCTCCAACTCCCACTATCGCACTCATTCCTACCATCTCTTTCATCACCTTCTTCTCTTCTCTCTTATTTTTTTTTTTTATTTGTGGAAAACATCCCAAAAGGGATGCCACTTTCGGGTAAGACCCAAGGAGGCAGGGGTATCCATTCCGCCAAAAATACCCAGGACTCGGACCTGGCCTACCACCTTTGACATACTCAAGGAGCAAACAAACACACAAAACCAAATTAAAAAAAGAAAATAACAACAAAAATAATAAAATAAAATAAAAAACAAACTCCTTGAGTGTGTCAAAACCAAAAGCACAACCAAACACGCACAATAAGATAAAAGAAACCACAACACAAACCACATAGAAAAACACAAGAACCACATAACAAAACACAAACAAGACAAAAACAACAGAACACTACAAAGACATAACCCAAAAAAACATGAAAAATAAACACAACCAAAACCTAAAAAATAAAATAAATAAAATAAAAATAAAAACAACCAACAACAGACAATAAACAAAAACAAAAAACATAGAAAACACTCACACATAAAAAAATGAAATAACACAAACAAAGAGAAACCCAAGAACAAGAACGAAAAAAACACAAGAACAATAACAATAAACATAAAAAAAAAAACAAAACAACAAAAACACAAGAACAACAAAAAACAACACAAAGAACACAAAAACAAAACAAAACAAAAGAACCCACCCACCTTAAAAAACTAAACAAAAAAACAAAGAAGACAAAAGAAAAAAAAATGAACAAAACAATGACCTATCTAGACCAGAAGACTATTAATGCAAGAATCAACGGAGGAAACAAAATAAAGAATAGAATGAGCTAGGGAACTAAAAAAACTGAATGAACCAAAGAGAAACAAAAAAAAAAACAAGAAGAAACTAGGTACCTTCAGAGCTGGAGCCATCCAAAGAAATGATAGAAAGAAGAGCTTCCCTAATTTGAGAAGCCCACCATATAGGAGGGTGGCCATAACAAGTAAGATCACCTTTGTCCAAAGCCCAATTAGCTAAAGCATCAACACTCTTGTTTTGATCTCTGACCACATGATTGTAATCAACTTTCAAAAATCCCATCTGGATTAACTGAATTTTCTCAATAATTCTTTTTATTCTCCAATCCACCTTATGATTCTTAGAAGGAGTCTTCAAGAGATTAATCATAAGTTGAGAGTCGAGACTCAACTAACACCTTTTCCCATCCAACCTTGGTAGCCTCCTGAAGGCCTCTAAGGATACCATACCCCTCAGCAAGGTTATTGGAAAGAATACCCAAATTCTCGGCAAAAGTAAAAACCAGGGAGCCATCCGAAAGTCTACCAATTCCTCCCACACTGGCTTTTCCGGGGTTCCCTCTAGAGGCTCCATCGGTATTGACTTTTCCAAAATCCTTAGGAGGAGGTTGCCAATTTCTAGTCCTATCCATCTTACTAATACTCACATTCCCTTTAAGTTGGTTGCCCTTAGAAGGTTTAATCTTCAATCTTTGCATCACTTGATCCCATCTTTGGTGGGAGTTTTGGGGGTGATTAAGGAGATGATGGACTGATTCAACTAAGTTGGCTATGGTCTTTTGCCAAATATAGTGAATATCCTTCCTATCTTGATTAAAAATTTGGTTGTTCCTTTCATTCCAAATATTCCAAAGAAGAATGGTAGAACCCATCCAAACTAACTGCCTAATAAAATGATCAACACCCTCTTGATTAGGCCAATCCCTCCAAAGCTATTCAAAAGTGAAAAAATTGGACCACTTGTAAGCCAAGTAAAGTTGCCATTCTCCTCCATAGCTCGAGAGGCTAAAGTACACTCAATAAAAATATGGTTGATATTTTCTACATTCTCTTCACACATTTCACATCTAAAAGGGCCATGAAAACCACGCTTCATAAGTTGCTCACCGGTAAGCACCCTACGATGCAATAAAAGCCAATTAAAGAACCTCACCTTAGGCCGAGCTTTTGAGCCCACAATTGAGAAAATATGTGAGAAGAATGGTTGGGATTATTATGGCATAAGGTCAAATAACCTTGAGCAACTGAATACTCACCCTTAGTAGTGTCGTTCCATCCAAAACAATCTTTTTCATGGGACCAAGAGAGGGATCTCATATGAAGGATGCCTTGGATATCTTGTCTTTGCCTTTTCGGGATTTGAATAGGCCGAGTCCTCAATAGGGATCCAATATCTACCAACCTTTGAATTACCAGTATGGTACCGACGAGTAATTAGCCACCTTTATCCAATTAGCTCGGTGAAGCTCCTCCATCCAAGGCCTCCAATCGGGAAGCTGAGTTATCAAAGGCTTGTGACCATCCCAAGAATCTGTCCAAAAATTTGCATGTTGACCATTATGAATGATCCAAAATAATTTTTTCTTTATCAAATCCTCACCAGTCTTAAGAGCTGCTAAAATGGGAGAACCTTTGGTAGGAAGTTGATAGCGAACAAGGTCTTCGGGAATTTTTTTCTCAGCATATTTAGCACGGAGATTATTGGCCCAAAGAGCATTGGGGTTATGCAACATCCTCCAATATAATTTAGCAGCTAAAGCTTTGTTGTTATTAATTGAAGACCGGAATCCTAACCCCCCTTCACTCTTAGGAAGACATAAAGTATCCCATTTCACCAAGGCCCATTTTCTTTTCTCCTTAGTACCACTCCAAAGGAAACGATGACTGATTTGATCCAATTCTCGAAGAACAGCCTTTGGGATATTCAAAACGGAAGAAACATAAATAGGAATAGCTTGAAGGACTGATTTTACCAAGGTGATTCTACCCCCAGAAGAAAGCCACTTGTTGGTCCACTTTCCAATTTTCTTCTTGACTTTGTCCAACAACCAATTCCAATCTTTATTTTTCTGCCTTTGAATATTTATGGGAATACCTAAATAAGTGATTGGAAGAGAGGTCTTCTTATATCTTAATTTATCCAAGACCATGGCTTCCTGTCTAGCAGAGCAGTGAAAGAAAATAACTTTAGATTTGTCTTCATTGATCAATTGCCCAATAGCCTTAGAAAAACAACTAATGATTTGCTTAAAATTAGAAGCTTCCTTAACTGTAGCTTTACCTAAAAGGGTAGAGTCATCCACAAATTGAAGATGAGAGATAGGTCTAGCTCCATGAGCAATGGTAACTCCCTCAAGGGTTTTGTTTTCCCTCTTTTTGGTTATAGTCCTACCCAAGCATTCAGCAAGAATGATGAATAAATAAGGGGATAGCGGGTCACCTTGCCTGATACCTCTGGAAGCTAGGAAATATTGAGAAGGCCTGCCATTGATAAGAACTAAGTAGGAAACTGAAGAGATACATCCCATAATCCAATCCATCCAATCCTTAGAGAAACCAAATTGCCTCAAAACTTTGATAAGGAAGTGCCAATCCACTCTGTCATAAGCTTTGGATAAGTCTAACCGGATGAACATAGAAGGAGAATTTTGCATATCCATGGAATGGATGGCTTCCTGAGCAAGAACTATCTCATCTACTATTTGACGTCCTTCCACATATCCCCCTTGCTCTGGGGAAATAATCTTATGTAAAAGAGGCTTCAACCTTTCTGCCATGATTTTAGTAATAATTTTGAGAAGAACATTACATAAAGCAATAGGTCTAAAAGTTGAGATATGATCAACCTCTTGAGATTTTGGAACAAGAGTAATATAAGTTTTATTGATAACCTTCAAAATTTCTTTGGATTTCTTGGCTTCTTCCACCACCTCTAATAAATCAACATGAAGGATATCCCAGAACTCTTGGTAGAACTCAATAGGAAAACCATCAGGACCTGGGGTTTTCCCTTTTTGCATTTTAAAAACTACTTGTTGAAGCTCATTGATAGTAACAGGAGTAGTCAAAATAGAGTTCTCCTCGAAGTGATAAGAGAAGGGATTGCTTGAAGAACATTTTGTTGAGAAGCTGAGTCAAGAGGAGGAGCAGCAAAAATATTGGAAAAGTAATCAACAACAATAGAGTTCATGCCATCCCAAGTATAAACAACATCTCCAGAATCTGATTTTAAGGAAGAAATAAAGTTGTGAGATCTTCGAGCTAGAAGAGATTTGTGGAAGAAATTTGTGTTTCGATCTCCTTCTTTGAGCCATTGAATTCTAGATTTTTGCTTCCATAAGATTTCTTCTCTTTTTTCCCATTCCTCTAACTGAGTTGTGAGTTTAATTTCATCTGCACTTCTCTTCTCTGTGAGGCCATCTAAACAGATTTTCTTATTCAAATTTTCAAGATGAGCAATAACTTCATGTTTTTTTTATGAACATCCCCAAACTCTTTCCAGTTCCAAGTCTTGATTTTGGATTTAATGTATTGCAGTCTTTTGGCAAAACAAAACATCTTAGTCCCATGCCTAGGTTTACCTTCCTTCCACCATTGTTGCACACGAGGTCTGAAGGAAATGTCTCTAAGCCATATTAATTGAAAACGAAAAGGAGAGAAACTCACATTGGTTTTCCACATTTCCACCATGACTGGCCAATGATCCGAACCAGCATTATTAAGAGTCTTCACTTTAGGAATGTGACCATGGATTAAGAAATTTTTAGAGAGCAAAAACCTATCCAATCTCTCCATTATACAAGCTATGCCTTGCCTTCTGTTAGACCAAGTCATAAGGCCATTATCTGGTTGGATATCCACAAGATGGAGGTTTGCAATATATTCGCTCATGAGGTTAGTACTTTTGTCCAAATTTCTATTTCCCCCCATTTTCTCATCTAGAGAGAGGATGGTATTGAAATCTCCTCCGATCAAGATCCAAGCTTTAGGAAAATGAGAGATAATATGAGTAATATCCTTCCACTGTCTTCTTTTTTCCTCCAAAGAAGTTGGGGCGTAAACAGTAATGCAGAGCATAATCTGGTTGGAATGTCTACTTTGAATAGCTATAACCAACAAACCCCAACTGCCAACCATATGGTGAATAACTACCTCTTTTGGGTCCCAAAGACAAGCAATGCCACCCGAAGTCCCTTGGGAACTGAGGGAAACCACTTTTCCAACTGGCCAAATTTTACTGGCAATTAAGTCCATATCCTCCATTGACATTTTTATTTCTTGAAGGAAAACAAGATGTGGATGATTTATCTGAATCATTCTTCTAATTTCATTTTCTTTTGAAAGGCTCCCTTTGAGTCCTCTAATATTCCAAGTGATGATCTTCATTAATACCAGGGCTAAAAATGTTGGGAAGGGCATCAATCTTACCTTCCTCTACAAGCTTTTCACCTTCTTTTACCATATGATATTGATTGGTCTTGCGACCTTGATGCAGGAGCATCCGAGGGCAGCAAAGCAATCGAGCATCAACCAAACTTTTTGTTGTTATTTTTTTTCTAAGTGTTGCAAAGTTATTTTTTTTCTAAGTGTTGCAAAGAAAAATGTGTCGCGATATCGCGACCAAAATAGGAGATAGAGAAACGGCAGACAAAAGGTCACGATTTCGCGACATGTCACGAAATCACGACCGAAGCAGGGGAAACAAAGGTGCGGAGGACCAAAGGTCACGAAATCGTGACCAAAGCAGGGGAACAAAGGCGCGGAGGACCAAAGGTCACGAAATCGTGACATGTCACGATTTCGTGACATGTCGCAAAATCACGACCAAAGCAGGGGAACAAAGGCACGGAGGAACAAAGGTCATGAAATCGTGACCAAAGCAGGGAGCAAAGGCGTGGAAGACAAAAGGTCACGAAATCGTGACATGTCACGATTTCGCGACCAAAGCAGGGAGCAAAGGCACGGAAGACAAAAGGTCATGAAATCGTGACATGTCACGATTTCGCGATCGAAGCAGGGAGCAAAGGCACGAAAGACAAAAGGTCACGAAATCATGACATGTCATGATTTCACGACCGAAACGGGAGAACGGAGGCCGATAGAAAAAATGGCATGATATCGCGACATGTCACGATATCACGGCCAAAACGGAGAGAGAAGGCATAGAAAGGAAATGGTCGCGATATCGCGACCAAATAGAAAAACATGCACTCCCAGCTTTCATAAAGACGTCCCTTCGTGCGCGGCAAGTTAGCAGCAGTGAAGCAGTAGTTTCAAAGGAGGATTTCAATGGGCATGTTGGCCACTCACGCAGGATATCTGGAGACGCGTTTATAGCAACTAACAACAAGCAACAGATCGAGAAGAAGATTCCGTTGGGTATGGCAGCCAGTCACGCACCTCACCTAGAGTCTCATCAATGCAACTTTCTAGAATTGTTCCAGGTGGCAATTGTAGATCGTGGGAAGTTTGAAAGCATAGAGGATCGGGACCTCGATAAAAACCCATGGATTGTAATGAGAGGGGGTTGGAAAATGGTAGTTTGGCTATATATTCTTGTAAAATTCTTTCAAAGTATTGAATAAGAAATTTTGGGCTCTTGTTTCTCTGGTTTTCTGTCTTGTGTAAGATCTGTTCTCCACCAAGTGGTATCAGAGCCAGTAGTTCCTGAGTGTGTAACAGATCACCGGAGGAGAGGCAGTTACACCAGGATCTATGGAAGGGCTTGGAATTGGGTGAGCAGAATGCCTCCAAGGAGAAACCCTGTTGGTGGGAGAGGCATGGCAGCAGCTGAAGATGTTCGAGCTTTGCAGCGGCAAATGCAAGCCCTGCAAGAAGAAATGCGTAGAAGATTGGAGCCAAGAAGAGACAAAGGTAGTGAAGAGGAAGATGATGAAGAAGAAGACCAACCCGAGGAAGAAGAAGAAGCAAGAGATCCCGCTCAGAGCCGGACTATACAAAGCCATATCCCGGATTGGGAAGAGGCCGAAGATGGAGGTTTCCACATATTTCGGGAACCTTGATCCAGAGGAATTGATCGACCGGATCAACGACCTGGAAGAGTACTTTGAGTACGAGGAGGTTGAGGATCCTGATAGGGTCAGATTCGCAAAGACCAAACTGAAAGGTCATGCCAGCATTTGGTGGAAGGGAGTGCAACTGGAGCAAAATAAAAGAGGAAAAGAGAGAATAACAAAGTGGGAACGGATGGCAGAAAAGCTAAAGAGGCAGTTCATCCCTGGTGATTATGAGTTAGACCTGCTAAAGAAAATGCAAGGATTGAGGCAATCAAGCAAGTCTGTAAAAGAATACACAGAAGAATTTCACAAAATAATGATTAGAATAGGCCACTCAGAGGCCAACAAGGAGAAGGTAGCCCGTTACATTAATGGGTTACGAGCAAGTATTCAGGAGGAATTAAGTCTAGTCCGGATGACCACCATAGAGGACGCTTACCAATTTGCCTTAAAGGTTGAAGAAAAGCTCAATAGGAGGTTTGAAAACAAGCAAAGAGGAAGAGGTCATGGCGGAAGAACCGACGGAAGGAACAGTGGAAGAAGAAATGAAGATTCTCAAAAAAATGGAGAAGGTAGCAGCAATCAAGAACAAAGGAGAGAAAATACAGACCGCCCCCGTAATCAAAATAATGGTTACCGAGGGGGAAGAGGCAGAGCTGGACGTGGCCAGGGAAGAGGAAGATTCCGTGGAACTTGCTTCCAGTGTGGGGAAGAGGGACATCACCAATATGAGTGCCCACAACAACGAGAAAGAAATAATCGGAGGCCGAAAGGAAATGCCAGAGTAGCAGTCGCTGATGAAGATGTTGGATCTGAGCATTCTAAAGAAGCTGAGAGAGGAGAAGTAATGATTGCAAGGAGAGTCCTACTGAATGAAGAGGGAGCTGCAGATCAGAGGAAAAGCTTATTCCGCACAAGGTGTAAATGCGCGGGTAAGATTTGCAACATTATCATTGACAACGGTAGCACAGATAACCTAGTTTCAGAGGGAATGGTTACAAAGCTACAACTGGAGAGAAAGAAACACCCGCATCCATATCGGATCACGTGGTTGCAGAAAGACCATAAGGTTTTGGTCAATGAATAGTGCCTGGTAAAATTTAGTATTGGGAATTACCGTGATGAGGTTCTGTGCGACATTCTGCCCATGGATGCGTGCCATTTGTCGTTGGGAAGGCCATGGCAGCTTGACAGTGTGCGGTTCATGATGGCCGTGCCAACACCTATTCCGTGACCAAGAATGGAATGCGTCATAAGTTGAAACCCCCGAAGGAGGTGGAAGAAAAGGTATGTGGCAGTGCAAGAATTTGCTTGGTTGACGAAAGAAAATTTTTAGATGATTTAAAGCATGAACATATGTGTTATGCATTAATTCCTAGAGTCAAGGATACAGAATGCAAAGATGCCCCAGCAGAAGTCCAAGATCTGTTGAAGGAATTTCCAGATATCATATCTGATAATGTGCCTGAGGGTTTACCCCCAGTAAGAAAAATCAGTCACCATATTGATTTGGTGCCAGGATCAAGCTTGCCCAATAAAGTTGCACATAGAATGACGCCTGTAGAAACTGAAGAACTAAACAGGCAGGTCCAGGAGTTGCTGGAGAAGGGACTGATTTGGGAAAGCTTAAGTCCATGCGTAGTACCTACAGTGCTAGCACCAAAGAAAGATGGAGAGTGGAGAATGTGCACAGACTCTCGAGCCATCAACAAGATCACAATTAAATACAGATTTCCATTGCCAAGGATGGATGACATAATGGACTGTTTGAGTGGAGCCAAGTACTTCACCAAAATTGACCTCAAGAGTGGTTACCACCAGATCCGTGTCAGGGAAGGAGATGAGTGGAAGACAGCCTTCAAGACCAGAGAAGGTTTGTATGAATGGCTGGTCATGCCATTTGGATTGTCCAATGCACCAAGTACCTTCATGCGACTGATGAATGAGGTACTGAAAGAGTTTTTAGGAAAATTTGTCATTGTTTATTTAGATGATATATTAATATTCAGCAGAACCCCGGAGGAACACCCGATGCACATCAGGAGGGTTTTTGAAAAGCTATGGGAGGAGCAGTTATTAATAAATCTAAAAAAGTGTAATTTTGTCAAGAAAGAGTTAGTATACCTGGGATTTGTAATCTCAGCAGAAGGTCTAAAAATGGACCCAGAGAAGGTGAGAGCTATCATCGAATGGCCTACCCCAAGAAGCACAACAGAGGTAAGATCATTTCATGGTCTAGCCAGCTTTTACAGAAAGTTCATAAGAAACTTCAAGCAACATTTGTGCACCCCTCACATAAACAATGAGAGGGGATAAGAAAGAATTCAAGTGGACCTTAGGGGCTGAAAGGAGCTTTGATGCATTAAAGAAAAAGGTCACAGAATAGCCTGTTTTGGCACTTCCAGACTTTAACAAAGTATTTCAGGTAGACTGTGATGCCAGTGGCAAGGCAATAGGGGCTGTACTGAGTCAGGAAGGCAGACCTGTTGCTTATTTTAGTGAGAAGCTCAATGATGCTCGAAAAAAATATTCAGTTTATGACCAAGAATTTTATGCTATAGTTCAGGCTCTAAAGAAGTGGAGGCATTATTTGTTGCCAAAAGAGTTTGTTCTATTTACTGATCATCAGGCATTGCAGTACATCAACAGCCAAACAAAACTGAATCAGAGGCACATGAAGTGGGTTGAGTTTCTCCAAAGCTATACCTTTGTGTTAAAGCACAGAAGCAGAAAATCAAACAGAGTTGCAGATGCCTTAAGTAGAAGGCAGAATCTACTGATTGAAATGACAGTGGAAGTGGTAGGATTCAAAGAACTGAAGGGTCTTTATCCTGAAGATCCTGATTTTGCAGAAGCCTGGACGGCTTGCTTGGCACCTGTTACTGTGGACAGGACAAAATGGTTGGATTTTCTAATCCAAGATGGAATGTTGTTCAGGGGAAGTAAATTATGCATTCCAAGGAGTTCCATGCGGGAGAACTTAATCAAGGAAAAGCACAACTGGGGACTCGGTGGACATTTTGGTCGGGATAAGACCATTGCCCTAGTGAATGAAAATTACTACTGGCCGCAACTTCAGCAAGATGTGAAAAGGTTTGTGCAAAGTTGTAGAATATGCCAGATGGCAAAAGGCGTGAGGCAGAACACAGGATTATACCAGCCGTTACCTGTACCTGAGAGGCCATGGGAGGACATCAGCATGGATTTTATTCTTGGGTTGCCGAGAACACAGAGGGGAAATGACTCTGTATTTGTGGTGGTTGACAGATTCTCCAAGATGGCACATTTTATTCCCTGCCAGAAAACAAGTGATGCGGTTCACATTGCAGGGTTATTTTTCAAGGAAGTGGTACGACTTCACGGTCTACCAAAAAGCATAGTTTCTGACAGAGATACAAAGTTTGTTGGGTATTTCTGGAGAACATTATGGAAGAAGCTGAAGACAGATCTGAAGTTCAGTTCTGCATACCACCCACAGACCGATGGATAGATAGAGGTGGTAAATAGAAGTCTGGGTAATTTATTAAGATGCTTAATAGCAGATAAACCCAAGGGATGGGATTTGGTTTTGCCGCAGGCGGAATTTGCATACAACAATTCTGTCAATAAAAGTACAAACAAATCTCCATTCCAAATAATATATGGAAATAGTCCAAGAAACGTTTCTGAGCTGAGGAAATTAGATAAAGGAGAAAAGTGCAGTGCAGAGGCCGAGGAATTCGCGAAACAGATGAAAAGCCTGCATGAAGAAGTGAAGAAACAAATTACAAAAATGAATACTCAATATAAAGCAAGAGCAGACCAAAAGCGACGGTTCAAAGAGTTCAAAGTGGGAGATGAAGTCATGGTCCATCTCAGAAAAGAAATATTTCCAGCCAAAACTTATAACAAGTTGAAGATGAAGAAGTTTGGGCCATGCAGAATACTGGAAAAACGGGATTCAGGCAATGCATATGAAGTGGAATTGCCAAGTGGGCTTGACATTTCACCTATTTTTAACATATCATATTTAGTGGAATACCATGAAGGAGATAGTACAGAGGCACCAAGCACAGAATTGTGGAGCATTCCAACATCTAACCCAACCAAAGACGAGATCGAGGAAATATTAGATACTCGTGAAGGCATAAGCACAAGGAACAAACAATATTCTGAGTATTTGATCAAGTGGAAGGGCAGACCTGTAGAAGATGCAACTTGGTTGTCAAAAATAGAGGTTGACCGCCTGGGTCTTCCTCTCAAAGATCGAAGTGAGGATCACTTCTCAATCCACCCCGGGTGTCTGATGCAGGAGCATCCGAGGGCAGCAAAGCAATCGAGCATCAACCAAACTTTTTGTTGTTATTTTTTTCTAAGTGTTGCAAAGTTATTTTTTTCTAAGTGTTGCAAAGAAAACTATGTGTCACGATATCGCGACACAAAAAGTGTCGCGATATCGCGACCAAAATAGGAGATAGAGAAACGACGGACAAAAGGTCACGATATCGTGACATGTCACGAAATCGCGACCCAAGGCAGGGAAACAAAGGCGCAGAGGACCAAAGGTCACGAAATCGTGACCAAAGCAGGGAAACAAAGGCGCGGAGGACCAAAGGTCACGAAATCGTGACCAAAGCAGGGGAACAAAGGCGCGGAGGAACAAAGGTCATGAAATCACGACCAAAGCAGGGAGCAAAGGCGCGGAAGACAAAAGGTCACGAAATCGTGACATGTCACGATTTCGCGACCAAAGCAGGGAGCAAAGGCGCGGAAGACAAAAGGTCACGAAATCGCGACATGTCACGATTTCACGACCGAAGCAGGGAGCAAAGGCGCGAAAGACAAAAGGTCACGAAATCGCGACATGTCACGATTTCGCGACCGAAACGGGAGAACGGAGGCCGATAGAAAAAATGACGCGATATCGCGACATGTCGCGATATCACGGCCAAAACGGAGAGAGAAGGCGCAGAAAGGAAATGGTCACGATATCACGACATGTCGCGATATCACGACCAAACAGAAAACACGCACTCCCAGCTTTCATAAAGACGTCCCTTCGTGCGCGGCAAGTTAGCAGCAGTGAAGCAGCAGTTTCAAAGGAGGATTTCAACGGGCATGTTGGCCACTCGCACAGGATATCTGGAGACGCGTTTATAGCAACTAACAACAAGCAACAGATCGAGAAGAAGATTCCGTTGGGTATGGCAGCCAGTCACGCACCTCACCTAGAGTCTCATCAATGCAACTTTCCAGAATTGTTCCAGGTGGCAATTGTAGATCGTGGGAAGTTTGAAAGCACAGAGGATCGGGACCTCGATAAAAACCCATGGATTGTAATGAGAGGGGGTTGGCAAAATGGCATTTTTGGCTGTATATTCTTGTAAAATTCTTTCGAAGTATTGAATAAGAAATTTTGGGCTCTTGTTTCTCTGGTTTTCTTTCTTGTGTAAGATCTGTTCTCCACTAGACCTACTTTTTGATTAGAATCCATCTTCAATTTTTTTTCCCTATTTCTTGACTTATTCCAATTGAATCTGAGATGGCTTCTAACCTTGAAGAATGCTCATACACAACAAAAAATTTACTAGATGGTTCAATGGAGTCTATATGGGGACCTGCATTATTTGAAGTTTTGACATTTGAAATATTATTTTTCTTGTGTAAATTTTCTCCTTTTTTTTTCTATTGAAAACCTTTGATTTGTTGGTTTGTCTCTGAGTTATTTCCTTCATATTTAAACTGTGTTTCTAAGATTTCAGTTTCCATTATTTCCTCTTCCTCACTTGGGACATCATTTGTGGAAATGATTTCAAACATATTAGCAAATGACTTTGATTGATCCTTCATTACTGGTTTTTTCTGAGTGTTCTTCTTCGTAGGTATTTGGAAACCTGCTGAGTTTATATCTTCTTTATTTTGATCAGGAATTTTATTTGGGCAAGCACTGGCCAAATGATCATATTCATGGAAAATTCTACAACGAAAAGGAACTCATAGTCCACTACTTGCTCCCAAGTGTCTTCCCAAAATTGTAATGTGATATTTTTAGGTAGGGGTTTGTCAAAATCCATTAAAACACAAATTCGAGCATAAATAATATGTTCAAAATTTTGAGTACAATCAGCAGTCATCATAAAAGTTCCTAAAGAGTTTCCATTTGAAGAAAAAATAGTAGGATTCCAAAATTCAATAGGGAGGCCAAAGAGCCTAACCCACACGGGAGCTATAGAAGGCATCTCTTCTTCGACTTTAAATTTAGTATGCCAGGGATTCATGAAAAGCACTGCCATTCCAAAAAACCAAGGACCCCCTTGAAAAGTTTTCTCTCTATCTTCATTATTAGCAAATAAAACAAGAAAATAACCATTTGGATAAATAGATATTTGTAACTCACCTTTAGTTTTATAGCTTTTTGCAGCCCAGACTTTGAAACCAGATAGACTCGGACGAAAACCCACGAATCGACAAATTAGTCCTCTTTTTTCCAAATCTTCAATGCCAGTCTGAATGTTACCCATATCAAGCTTAACAATAGGAGTTCCATCAGTTGCTTTAAGACATCCTGACTCCATTTTCCTGGGATCAATCTTAGGCATTCTTAGAGGTTTATGAGAAGCCCTAGTATTGATATTAGCATTGGGTTGAGGCTATCCACCATGAAGGGCATACCTAAAATTCATTTTTGGGACTGAGTCTTCAAAATTCTTACCCTTGATAGGGGTTTTCACAGTAGAATTATTTTGTGGGTGCACCTTAGCACCAGATTCACTTGAGATATGAGCCATTTTTTGATCAACTACTTGAAACTTATTTCGTGGTCTCTTTAATCCTTGCCCTAGACACCGTGGAAAGGTATGGTTTTCACTTTTCTTTTGTGCAGCAAATTGGAAGCCGTTGTCACTCAAGTTCACAGTATGATCTATTGAAAGACAAATTTCTAACCCATCTTGTATCCCCTACAACATTTCTTGCTAAAATATTGAGCATAAAACACAAAAATATTGGCTGCTAGGGCCCAAATGCCCTAAAAACAACCCTTTGGAGTTGCTTGCACTCAACCCAGATGAAACCCTCGCATAGCCGCTTGCCAAATATATCATTCACACATAGGGATGCGCTAGGATATATGTTTCTCCAAATGATATGAAAATTGGTGGAGATGTTCTAGGGTTTTTCAGGCATCTACCCTCAAAATTTCAGCTCAATCCGAGTTTGGATGAGTGAGATATGGCCAAAACAAGTTCGGTAGTTTGGGTAGTCCTGTGAAAAATGTCTCTACCATTCAGCTCCGAAATTTCATCTCGCTAAGAAATATGAGAAAACTGGAAAAGTGGATGAAAGGTTGGGAAGACCTTTCACCATCTCATATTTACTCAACTCGATCAAATATCATGAACTCATATGCCCATCAAAATAATAATAATAATTATGGCAAGATCCTCTCTCTTCTTGTTCTTAACCACCCTCTACAATTTCCAATTGAGCCCCACAAAGCCTATTTATAGCTTGGCATTGGTAACTGCCCAAATAAGTTTCCAACCACCATGGACGGTTACCAATATGCCAGACAATCACCATGGGTGGTTGCCACTAATATTTTCTTCTTCATCATCATTTTTACATATTTTTAACTAACCCCCAAAATTCATCTTTTGAGCACCTTCCTTTCTTCCATGCTTCAATTATCATATATTTTTGATCAATTGGCTCATATTTGTCATTATTTTCTTGCCATTCACTCATTGCTTGAGGGGGTTGACAAGTACCCACAAATTTTATCTCAAATAAGTTCAATACACAAACACCCAATTTTGGAGTTAGATGTGTCCAAGAATATTTTCCTAAGGCTATCATTAACCCTTCCTCTGCTTGGGCAATAAAATATCTATTTTATTCTCTTTCAAAATTTCTAATCAAACCCTGATTCCAAGACTCAAAATTCTAGTCAATTCAATTTCGTCAAATTTTCAAAGGTAAATATTCAAAGACATTCATCGCTTACATAACTGGTCCATTTTACATTGTTCTTGATTCAATTTAATATTGCATCACACCCTCCTCAAGGTAAGTTCACTTTCGTTGCTTATCAGTCATTCCCTCTCTCCATCGTCAATCTCGTAGTTAGTACCATCAATTTTTGCACAATATTGTGTTTTCACACAATGTGATACAAAAATGGGTATCTATAGACACCTAAAAAGTGTCACATTTGCAATGGTCAAATTTAATATTTAATAATATTTACAATTATTTTAATCAAATTATTGAAAATCTTAGAAGTTGTTAATATTGGCTATTTTAGCCCCTTTGATTTCTTCTAGCCCCTTTGATCCACTTTGGCTCCTTCCTACATCTAACTGTGGTCATCATGAGACCACTATTATTTTTAAATTTGGTTCACATTAAATTTTTTTAGCATTAATTTTCTCTCTTTTCTCCACTTTTCGAGTGCATTTAATGCATTTGGCTAAGGATTCTCTCCACCCATGCACTTTTATGAAAAATACTAATTTAGTAGGTAAGGAATCTCTCCACAAAAAAGGTTATTAATAAGGCATGTCATAATGCATTATGGCATGCCATAAGGTGTTATGGTGCATCATAAGGCATCATAGGACATCATAGCCTAGATAGGAAAAGTTGCACATTTATCCATCCCAAGTGGTAAATCTCTAAGATTCCCTCTTACACACCCATGCCACTTGTCACTCCTTTTATTCCATCTTCTGAACTCTCCTCCAGCCATGGGAGACTTTACAAATAGATCTCCATTTTCATGTTCATAGTGTACACAAATTTGATATTGAAACTTTTCTAAATATTGTTGTGTTTTTGCTTGACATTGTGCTTGCAAGTTTTTTATTGGAGGAGCTCAAAGGCATCAACCATGGAGGCTTTTTGGATCATTCGCTAACATTGGTTTTATAGCCACATCAACAATAGATATTCAATAGTGCACAACATTTGTAGCAAGGACTCCCAAACAATCCTTGAAGGCTTAGATTTAAGACCAAATCCCTTTGCCAGATAACAGTCTCAACTGCCTAGGGCAGTTAACTAGAGATTGAACTACCCAGGGTAGTTGACCAGAAGCACAATTGCCCAAGGTAGTTCCCCAAAAGCACAACCACCATGGGTGGTTTAGAATCAAGGAAAAAATAGCTATATATCAAACCCATATTGCATAGAAAGGTAAATAAAATATTCTTTTTATGTTTTTCTAGAATTTTAAATAGTTTTTTAACTTTTTTTATTTGATTTTATAAGTTTTTGTAATATTCTTTCATGATTTGGGCCTCATATCAAAAGGCCCTACATATACTTTTGATGTTTTTATTATGATATTGTGTGTAGGTATTGGATACACATGGAATCTAAAGAGGTCAAGCAACATGTCTTCTAAACCCTCCCACAACCTAAGGTGTATTCGAGGAGATATCTTGCCCCACCATAAATTTTACTTGTAAAAGAAAACCCTCTATTTTGGGAGGTCGATTGCAACCGAAAGGACTTATTTGTAAATGATACAATTTATCAATATCAAACCTATTCAAAATATATTATTTTATTGCACTTTTTCTAATTTCAATTATTATGGTGTATTTCCTCTTTCACACACAAAGGCTATCCCTTATTTGTACCTAAAAATTATGATGTAATTTTTTTGTAAGGTTGTCTAATTTAATGAACACCTCTAGACTATGAGCCTCCTCAAGGTGTTCATATTTAAGATCACTTCTTGGCCTATAATCCTATATAGAAGTATCATTTTATAGTCTAAATGTAATGAAACAACTTTCAAGAAGTAATTTTTACATCATTCACTAGAATATTCAAAATAGAGATATATACATATAATTTAGAACAATAAATCTAGTAAAATATCACAAATCCAAATATAACTCTTAGAAGATAATTAAATCCACTCAAAGATGACAAATTTTTTATCCATTTAAACGAAGCAAATTATCTTATGAGTATTATAGTTTATAGAAGTTATAATAATGAATCAATGATTCAATTACAACATCTCTTTACATATTTATAGGCTACTAGAGCAACAAACCCTAACCCTACTGCTCAAAGATGAACTCAACCTAACCTAAAGGTTTTGATATAAATAATTAAGGATAAATGACTTGGATACATTCAATATGGACTCCTTATAAAATATTTTTTATCCTCAAATTTGGAAATTTCTAGAGAATGACTATTGGTTCCCATGTCACATATTTATCTAGAAGATCTTACCACTTGATGAGTAGCTCATGGACCTAGAAAAACTATATTATATGCACCTTTAACTGAAAGAACTATATCTATATTCAATTCAATGTGACCATCTTCATCATACTCTAGAATATTTGTCTAGGACTATACCTTTTGACCAAGTACCTATAGGCCAAATGGCTACATTACTAAGAAACTAGTAAAAATTTTCAAAAAATGACTAAGTATTGATAAAGTAGCTCAAAACCACGGTCAAATGTGGACCAAAGTAGCCCAGCAGAGAAAAGGATCATGACCATGTGACAATATCCAAATAAAAAATATGGTCAAAAGGGGGCTCAAGTTGCAAAAGAACCGTAGTTGTGAGATTTACTAGAACTACGATTGATGCAGTTGAAGGAGCACCCAGGTGGAAGTGAATAATGGTCGTGGGACATCTTGAAATCACAATCAACATAGTCAAAATTAACCAAAGGCAAAAAATAATCATGACTTTGAGCAAGCCCAAAACCATGATATATTTAACAAGGAAATGATCGAGTTAAAAGGGGATCGTGGCTTGGAGCATTCTCGAATCCATGGTCAGCGTAGTCATACTTGCACTTTGGTAAACTTAAGCTATAACCATGGGGTGCCTCTATTCCATGACACACATGGTAAAACTTGAATATTTTGAGTTTTATATCATGACCATGAGATACCCCTTTGAAGCTAGTAGAGGAAGGTAGATGTCATGAAACTATGGTTAGTGCAGTCAAATGGTCCATGAACTAAAAACTTATCATGATCGTAAGTTATCCCTTTTATGCCAATGGTAGAAAGGTGGATATCTTGAAACGATGGACAACACACTCAAAATACCCATGAGCCAAAAAGTGATCACGACCATGAGCAAGTTCTATGTCGTGGCCAAAGTCAACATTAGTGAAACTTAATTTTAGAATACAATCGTGAGCTAGTCACTTGAAAGTAAGGTTACGAAGCCATGATCAACATAGTCAAATGAGAAGGTTTTTTTTAAGAGAGCCATGACTATGAGCTAGCTCTATGTCATGGTCAAAGCATTCAACACAATGATTGCATGGAAATGAGTTATGATTGTGAGCTAGGTCCATGCCACAATTAGCATGGTCAACATAAGAAAATTCCAAAAGATGCATCATAGCCTTGAGATATGTCTCCCTAAGCTAGCGATAGAAGGTTGATGCCAAAATCCATGGTCAAATTGGTCAAATATTCTCAACTTTCAAAAGCAAGCATGGTTTTGAGATGAGATGAATATGAAGCATGAAATCTAATGACCATGGTAAAAATTATAGAAAGTATTGAAAGCAAAAGCGTAGGGGTGGTTTTAAAAAAAGTTAGTGAGATTCAACCAAATGACATACTATCTCTCATTTAAAGGCAAAAGTAAAACTTTATCGTGTCCGTTCAAAGCTAGATTTATGAACATGATCAAAAATTTGCAAGAGTTATAATAAAAGAGAGATTTTCACCATGGCCTCATGATAGACAAAAATGAAAAGATAAATATTAAGCTATTTTTCACATCTACTGGTGGAAGATGAAATGTTAGACTAGGAAGGTGAAGCATCATGATCTAAGATTTTATAGAATGGTCCAAACAACAATATGCCAGTGTAATATATTCAGCAAAAAATGATTGCAAGAATATAGGTGGCCTAGTTCTACTTCAAGATCTACAAAGCTATAAGCCATGAAGGATGATCAAGTTGCAAGAACTACTTGTAGAAAGAATATGCATATCAATGGATTAAGATAAATTGATCTTTCTTTGATCAAATAAGAGGTTACCACATTGGTATTTTGCCAACTTGGCCCTCTAACATCCTTGTAATGCTCATTATAAAATCTATAAATAGAGGTTATACCCTTATTTTAAAGGGGTAGTTCTAAAGTGTTTGCTTGCACTATTTTTGTAATCTCTTTTGCAAATAAATAAAGGAGCATTACATGGAATGTTTACCTCATATCTACGCATCTTATCCATTTGTATGGTAACAAGTCTATGAAGTCATTTCTGTTAATATTGCTAGGTTTTTCTATTATACTAATATTGGATTGCTATCTTAGGGCAATTGGAATGGTTCATATTCAAATGTATGCTTTGAGAATTAATTTATGTTAGTCAAGTTATTGGTCTATTTTGCTAAAATTGGATTGCTAATACCATATATGTTTGGAATGATTCTTAAGAATGCAGTTGTTCTTAAGTTTGAGGATGGGCAATTGTGAATGTTGTTAGTTTCATCTGATTTCTCTATATTTAATTTGTAAGAAATTTTTAGTAGAAGCCTATGTTGTTAGCTTTATCCATCCACCTATCAATTGTATTTCTCTCAATCCTTCTCATTTCTATTCCTATCATTTTGCTATTTTAGTTGAGCTTAAAAGAGTCAACATTCAACAAGTTGAAAAGAAACTGACCTACTCTAGAGGTTGGGTCAAAATAAATTTGACTCATTCAATTTTGGGCTTGGGCTAGAAATACTGGGTGCTCATATTTAAAATCTTAACAGATAATAGTTACAGTACATTTTTATCCTATTGTCAATTTCTTTCGATTAAGTAAAAATTGGTCCCACTAATTGATTTTCCTTGGAGGAATTATGGTTTAGTGAATTGCCTTGATCTTATTAAGTGGAGATATTAAATTCACTTGGTGAATTCGCAAGTAAAATAACCTGGAAATCATTTTTTGCATCATGTATTTCATGATTACCAGGTCATCTACAAAAAATAGTCAAGAACTTGTACCTTTTCTTAAGTTATTTTCCAAAAATACTAGGAATAAAAAAATCCTTCTCTTGAGTCCACATATGAGGATATTGAATCACCACTAGATTGTTAAACATTCCCATAACCAAGCCTACTTAATACTCTAGTCACCATGGCCCAAAATCAAGATCCTAATAAGCAAAGTTATCCCAATTGGGATACTTCAAACCCTTTAGGACTCCCTCAGATGAATGACATTCCTCAAGCTACATTGAAGGCTATACCCACATATGATGGTTCTGGTAAAACTCCTTATGAATATTGTCAAGATATATTATCCTTAGTAGCCATCCATAATATCATAAATGAGGATGTTATTGTAAGACTTCTAGCCCTATATTTTAGAGGTAAAGTTCTACATTGGTTTAGAACCCTAGAAGACAATATCATTCATTCTTGGGCTGATTTATCAAGTCATTTCATGGAAGAATTTAATAAATCACCAAATTCATTTTCACTTCTAACTTATTTTACTATTATGCAAAGACGTCCCTAATAATTGATCTCTGATTTCAATTTAAGGTTCAAAGAACATGGAAAAGGATCCATCTTGAGGTCAAATCAACTGCTCCTCTTGCATACATGTATTATATTAGAGCCCTTGGTCCTGATCTAGGGTTGCAAACTCAACAAGTTAGTATAACCACCTTTCCATAAGTTTATCAAGTGGTTGTTCATGTAGAAAATATTCTAATTTTAGTAGGTAGACTACCTCCCAAATTTGTCATGCCTTACTACCTTGAAGTTTCTTAGTAACATCCTTCTCAATCAAATATAGCAACATCCTCCTTTATGTATCCACCTCCTTTGTCATCTTTGTCTCCTCTAATAGCTCCAATTCCTCATCCTAAAACATCTTCAACTTTACTTCCTTTTTATTTTCTGCCATCCCAGGAGCCTTAAGAATCATATCTTTTACTCGATATTCAAAGCACCTTGAAAAAAATCAATAAGGTAAATGTTATGGAAAAAATATAAATAGAGATATTTTAAAAAATAAGGTTCCCATACATAAACATGGATCAAAGGCCTAATACAAGTAATAACATAGGGCAAAATATTAATGCTAATCATTAAGAACATGAGTTAATCCTTGAAACCAATGGATATTCTTGGTGTCTAGTTTGCAATGACCCTTATAGTCTATATACTTAGGTTATGTATCAACACTATGTATGACCCTGGAGATTTTGATGGATGACCCATACTTGTCAGAATGTGATGCAACCATATCACTTCACACATAGCTTCACGTGCGATGCGATACTCTACCTCTGTAGATGAGATAGCAACCACCTGGTGCTTCTTATTGTGCCAAGATACAAGACCAGATCCAAGATGAAATAAATATCTTGAAGTTGAATTACGATCATAATATGATCTGACATAGTCATATTTCATGTATCCTTACAAGAAGAATTTTTTATTCCTCTTGGACTCTAGGCCATATTCCATTGTGCCACGGACATAGTGAAGAATATGTTTTGTTGCTTTCCAATGAGTGGTCTAAGGCTCCTGCATGAACCTCGAAAGATAGTTGACAACAAACATGATATCTGGCCTAGTATTTGTCAGATATATGAGACTCCCAATAAGATGTCAATAGAAAGTACCATCTACCTAAGGTGAATCATCATATCGTGATAACTAAAGCCCTGATTCCATCAAAGTTGCCATCAGCTTGCAATCAGTCATGCGATATTTTTCTAACAATGTCTTGGCATATTTTTTTGAGACACTTTGATGTAGTTCTCCTTCTGGCTCACTTCCAGACCAAGAAAATAATGGAGAAGTCTAAGATCTGTCATCTCAAAATATTTACACAAGTCTCTTTTGACAGACAAGATTCACGCCTAAATACAAGAACGATTAGGGTAGTGGAATGGAGTAAAAAAAAATAGCAAAATGGTAAAATTATATCTCCTTGACAATTAATAAAGAACAAAATCAGACGTCATTTTGGCAGATATATTAGACAGCGGATACAGTAGTGCAATCACAATAGCATTACCTGTAAGTGCTGGCCAGAGGTATCACAAATACCAAACGCTGCAGTGCAATAAATTGCACGGATGGGTTAAATTATTTTCGGGACTTGAGTGCTTTTGATTTTTAACTTTAATGAAGTAGTGCATAAATGAATGAACATACTACATACAACAAAGAAGTTCCCATAGAAATAAACCCATAGGTGTCGAGCACTGCCGAAAATGCACCTTTACAATATGCCAAAAATTACCTTTTTCAATGCTTGAAAAAAATAACTCACAATCCCCCCTTAAAATTTTTGCAATGCGGAAAGAAATGGCCCCCCCTTATTTGAAGTTTGTAAAAAAATTAATTTGTAATGGTTTTTTTTTTTAAATAGTTAAAGTTTAATTAAATAAAATTTTATAAAAAAAAATATTAAAAAAAAAATTCTTTTAAAGAAAAATATAAAATAATTTAATTAAACTAAAAATATTTTAAAAAAACATTAGAAACAAAACAATTAAACAATCAAATAAAAAAAATATGTACTCAAGGGGGGGGTGGGGGTCAGCAGGAATGACCCCGCGACCTCTCGCTCGCAAAGACTCAACTGAAAACCAGTTGGGTTGGCCGATCGACTGGGTATGAAAGAGGACGTCCCTCTATTTGAGGGTGCCTTCATCAGGTGCTCCCCGTGAAGCGGTGCCACTCCGATGGTGTTGCTCAGGAGTGACAACATCTACTTTGCACTAGAATGTGCTGCTACACAACATTGCACCCCGCCCTCCATTAGTCTACTCTCTTTGGGGGCTTTATTGCAATCTGATCTTCCGCCCGTACATGTACCCATGTGGTTTCGTACTTGGAAAATAAACAAGGAGCATAAACTTGCAGACTGAATCTGTGATGGCACAACATTGAAATCTATAGATCAAGGAGATTCAATGATTGCTTTTCAGTTGTTTTGTGTAAGCCATTTCAAAATGATTTCTCACATGGAAATAGCTTTGCGTAGCTAACAGAGACATTCATTTCTAGACTGGAGTTTCTACCATAAGGTTTTGGATCATATAGTCATTGGACAGTAAGGATTGACAGACATGCCACGATCTGTGTTTAGACGACGTGGACCATACGGACCTGGTAACGGACCTACAGTGATAGAACTGCATCACAGTGAATTTGGAGACCACGGTGATCAAAATGAATCATTTTTTTTACTCCAGATCTACAAAAAACACTAGTGAGAGCTGCACAATAGCGAGCATAGATCGACGGCCTTCAAATGGCATGATGCACTCAACACGTTGCAGTATTCTGATCGTTTCTCCTCTCAGGATGATCACAAACTTAGATTGCTCAACACACACGGACTCTCCACTTGTGCTCTAATACCAAATTGGATGAACTAACACAAGAGTCCTTGCATTGATGAAATAAATAATACATGGATGACTGTGAATAGCCCGTGAACCAAGGAACCACCTGAGGTGTATTTAGGTATTGTTATAACAAATAACAAATACAAGCTAATAATGAAATAACTTAATAAGCTATGCTAACAGTGCCATCATTATCAAGATATTATAGCTTAGACTTATGAAGACTTGAAGGTCTATGACAAAAAATAATCCAACACACTATTGAGTTAGTTCCTGATGCAAAACCATTTCGACAAAAAAACAAATAACAATGAATCCTAATATTGAGTCAATCATGAGATAAGAATTGCTTAAGATAATAAAGGTAAAGATTATTTATTTTGTTAAGTATTCTACATGGGTTTTCAATCTAGTGCTAATGAGAAATAAGAATGGTGACATTTACTTATGTGTAGATTTCAAAAATCTCAACAAGGTATCTCTCAAGGATCATTACCCTTTGCCTCAAATTGACTAGATTTTTTAGATTGTTACAGGGGCTAAAAGGTTTTCTTTGTTATATGGTTTCTCTGGCTATAATAAAATTTGGTTAAAATGTGAAGATCAAAATAAAACATCTTTTTCTACAAAATGTGGCACTCTTGCTTACCAGAGGATGTCATTTGGTCTTTCTAATACAAGAGGTACTTTCCAAAGAGCTATGGATTATACTTTTTAAGAATTGATAAATAAAACTATTCTTATATATTTAGATGATATGACTATGTTTTCTCATAAAAAATAGGCACACCTAAAGCTGAAGAACACAAGCTTATACTAGAGAGGGGGTGAACAGTATAAGACCACTTTTTACTTTTCTTTTCTCAAACAATATTATCCAATATATCAATGGCAATATCAACAATAGTAATCAAAGCAATGCACAAATCACCACACACAATAGAGACACCAATTTAACGTGGTTCACCCAATGTGGGCTACTCCACGGAGAAAATATTTCACTAAAATTTTCTCAACAAATATCTTGGGAATCCTTCCCTATTACAATGTTTATGGACCTCTGTCCAAAGGAGACACCAATCCCCTAATCAAGTTTGTGGATACCTATCCACAGGAGACACCAATCCCCTATGTTGGTTCATGGATCTCTATCCATAGGAGAACTCCTTCTCCTCTACTCTGGTTGGTGATCCTCTAGAAGACTACTACCTCCACTACATTGGCTTGTGGATCTCTCTCCACTAAAGACCATCTACTAAAAGACCTCTGTCCTCACTACCCTAGCTAATGGATCTCTATCCACTAGAGACTACTATCCTCTCCTCTATCACCTCCAAAGCTTGCTCTTAGCTCTGCTCAATATCTATCTCAAATTTATACTAAACATAGTCCTTCGATCTAGCACAAATCTTCTCAATATCTATCTCAAATCTACACTAAACATAGTCCTTCGATCTAGCACAAATATGCTCAATCTCTATCTCAAATCTGCACTAAACATAGTCCTTCGATCTAGCATAAATCTGCTCAATCTCTGTCTCTATTAAATCCTTAAATCTCCAAACTCTATCCTCAAATATGTCCTCAAGACTTAACACAAAGCTTGATCCAATCACAAATTAACTCTGCTATATCTACCCCAAACCTTAACTCAAGGTTTGAACAAATCAATCAATCAAATCTGCTCTCAAGTCTTCTCAAAGACTTACCTCAAATCTACTCATAAGTCCTCTCTAGAACTTGCTCAATCTACTCTCAAGTCTTCACCAAGACTTACCTCAAATCTATCCACAAGTCCTCACTAGAACTTGCTCAATCTAAAAGTCTTCACTAAGACTTACCTTAAATCTGCTCAACAAGTCCTCACTAGAACTTGTCCAATCTGCTCAACAAGTCTTCACCAAGACTTACCTCAAATATGATTGTAAGCTTCCACAAAATCTCACACAAATATATCCTTAAGATTTCACAAAAGCTTACTCAACTATATCCTTAAGTCCCCTCTAGGACTTACTCAAATCTTCTCACTAGCTTTCACAAAAGCTTATTCAAATCAATTGCAAAACTTGCATATAAAACTCAACTCAATCTCTCACAAAAAACCTCTTCAATCCCACAAACAAGTTTCACTTAGAATCTTGTTTAACTTATATAAACATATAGAGAATGGTTAGAGACTCAATATGTTTCACACTCACAAAACACTCAATCACTTTCAAACTCTCTTTCAAATCAATTTAGAATAAAGAACAATTTGTTTCATAGAACTTGAACTATCACTCCAATACTTTCAATCAATAATGCTCATCCAACTTCACTCAACCAATCACTCAATGAAACAAAACTTACTTACAAACCCTAAACAAGTGTTTCACAATACTTCCAACAACTCTCACTATGGAACTCAAACCTTGACTCAAGATGATTCCAAATTCACATAACAATGATACTCATGATCTTTCACAAACCCTAGCTCAAGATAGTTCTCAACTTAATAAAAATGATACTCATGATCTTTCAAAAACCCTAGTTCAAGATAGTTCTCAACTTCACATAACAATGATACTCATGATCTTTCACAAACCCTAATCATGCACATGAAAGCTCACTCAAATATTTCCAACAATGCTTATCAAACAAACCTTTTCACTCCAACTTGCACTTCACAACATTCAACAAAACAATATTTCACTCACAAGGATGATATGCCCATACCTTTTGTTTTGAAGAATATTTGACCTCAAAACCTATCTCAATCACAATCAACCTCTTTGCCAATCTCAATGGTTAGATATCAAAAATCTACACTCAATTATTTCACTCAAAATTACTTCACCATACAAAAGTATTAAATCTCAATTACACCTTATTTCTCCTCCTTTATAAATTCTAACCACCAAAATTAAAATAAAATATTTTAACTTTATTTTCCCTTTTATCTCCCTCAATAACTCATAAACACCTTTTAATTTTTCCCACTATGCAATTTCTAAATTATCAAAACCTTGGGCAAATTAAAATATTTCCACACTATGCAATTTTGGATTATCAAAACCTTGGAAAATAATAATGTGAGTGCATACCTTTTATTAAACCAACCAAAAACCTTGGCGATATTTGAACACCCGACCTTGCCTCTCCAAGCGCCTTCATGCAAAGCACATCCACCACTTGGGCTACGTGCCCTCATGAGATAATAAGAGTGCACAATTCCTTTTTACCTTATCTCTTCTTGATTGCAAACAAAAACTTCTCCCTTTGCAAAATGATGATCACATGGATCAAACCCATGACCTCGCGCTTGCGAATAACTTAATGCAGCCCTCGGCTGCCACTTGTGCTACCAAGCACTTTGAACCCTGGTTGGTGCTCCCCTTGTCTTTATTGCCATGTTTGCCCTCTTAAGTCTTTAAACACACGTGAATCTTTTCCTCACCAATGCAACGCATGATTTCCTTTGGGCAATTAACATTTGCATGGATAATTTTTATGAAACCAACTTGCCCCCTTTTATACCATATGCCAAATTGTTTAACACATCGAAAAAACTTAGAAATTTGAATTTAATTTAAACTTTGGTACCTTAATTGATTTAAATTTAAATTTTAACCTTATGGTTAAAATATTTAAATTTAAATAATTTAAACCTTAGTCTTTAAAATCTGCCACATGGGTCTTTTGGAGGAATTAAAATTTTATAACTCCTTGGCCTTCATTTTTCTTCAAACCAACCTGTAACCTAGAATATTATAATATTAGATATTATAATATTATTATTTCCATTTAAACCTGCTTCTTTGCCTTTTTGGAAAAACCATTGGAAGACATTAATGACAATGAAACTTGGACATCAACCTCTTGACATGAATGCATGGATGACAATGAAACTTGGTCATCATCCTCTTGACATCAATGACAACAAAACTTGCTCATATTTCCAACAATCTCCCCCTTTGTCATTGATGGCAACCCATTTTCCTTTTACCATTTCCTTTACCTCTTTTAGTTCTTCTCCCCTTGAGAAACTGATCTCCCCAATCGAATGCTCTCCCCCTAACTCAAATCTCTCCCCCTTTGACATCAATGGCAAAGGGCCACCTTTGGGGCTTGGGGCTAAGAATGAGACTCTTAGCTTAGCCCCTCCCCCACCTCCTCTCTTGAGGTGGTTAATTTTGGGGTGGGAGTATCTCTACTCCCAACATACATTGATCTTTACCTTTGTCCACCTTCTTCCTCAACCGATCCTTCTGATTCCTCTGAATGTTCTTGTTCTTGCTTGTCTCTAGAAATTCTGCTCTACACCACTTGGCTATATGCCCAATATTATTGCACTTATAACACTTAATGTTGTGATTCCTTGAAGGTGCAACTATCTTGAAGTTTCTCCTGGTGAAGCCATATCCATTCCTATCATGAACCCTACAATTTACTGCCTTATGACCAAACTGATTACAAGAGTAGCAATACCCTTGGAAGAGATGCCTATTTCTAAAATTTCCATATTCCTATCTTTCATGTGTCCTACATTGTGTAGCCTTGTGCCCAAACCTATGACATGAGAAGCAACATCCATTGAAGAAACCTTGCCTTGACCCCATTGGTCTCTTAGTCTCTTCTACCCTATGTTGTTTCTTGTTCCATCTGTTCCTCATTTGTGCATTGTTCCTTTCCTTGTTGAACTTTCTATTGTCCAACTCATCCTCATAAGTCTCACTCTCTCTTACACTCTCTTCTTCTGAAGCTTCTTCTTCCTTGGAGCTTGAGATTGACTCCTCTCCTTGTTCTCTTTGTACCTATTCAAAACCAAGTCCTATCTTGTTTGATGAAGATCTTTGTACCTTGATAATCTTATCCAAGGTCTTTGAGCTTCTCCCAAACCTGTGTAGCTTATTTTTAGACTCTTTTACTTCCTTCCTTAGTGAAGCTACTTCATGCTCTAACCTTTCACATTCTAGAACCTTTGCCTCTAACTTCTCTTTAAATCTCCTTGTCTTAGCTATTGAGTTGGTTAGATCTTCTATAAGCTTTCCTTTCTCTTCATCACATTCTTGAAATTGAAGCTTGAGTTTTGAGTTCTACTTTCTTACCTTCCTTAATTCATCAAGAGCAGAAATAAGCTCACCCTCAAGATCAACTTCTCCTTCCTCTGATTCTTCCTCTATTCCTTTACCTTTAGGATCATCTTCATTCCTTTCTGATTCATCTTCAATAGGAGCACTTCCTTCTTCTTCTATTGCCATAAGAAGACTTTCTTCTTCTGGACCTTCAAGAGCATCTTCATATTCATATTCACTGAAACTGAATCCATTCCTTGTACAACTATCTTCAAGATGACCAAAGTTACCACATCTAAAACACTTGAGAATTATTGGTGCCCTTTTTCTAACATCATCTTTTTCTTCTACCAAAAATAGAATTTCTTCTTCTTCATTATCTGAGGACCTTCCATCACTATCACTTGAACTCTTACCTACCTTGTCTGCATAAAAACTCTTCTTATACCTTTGGAAAAACTTCTTTCCTTGCTTGCTTTGTCCATCCCTACTTTTCTTTTGGTACCTGTGTTTTCCTGTTTCCCTATTCTTATGATCTTGTTTCTCATCCTCACTACTATTTCTAGCTTCTGGACAATCAGTTGCATAGTGACCATATTTACCACAATTAAAACACCTAACTGATTTTGTACCTTTATACTTTCTTGAGTCCTTGTTCCTTCTGCCATAGTTTGCTTCTTCATCACTGGATAACTCATTACTTGAATCTGACTTCTTACCCTTTGACTTCTTTGTAACTTTGAAGGTTGCTTCTTTCTGGGGAATAGGTTCCTCTTTTATTCTCATCTCAAAAGCTATGAGAATTCCATGTAACTCATCCCTTGTCAAAAATTCAATATCTTTTGACTCTTCTATAGCTGAAATATTTTCACTATACCTCTTTGGGAGTGACCTTAAAATCTTGTGACAAACATCTGTTTCTTCAACTTTGAACCCAAGTCCTTGCATGGAGTTAACAACCTCATCCACATGAAGTAGGTATGCAACAATGTTTTCCTCATCCTTCATCTTTAGGTCTTCAAATGTTCTCTTGTGATTTTGCAACTTTGCCATTTTGACCTTTTTGTCTCCCTCATATATACCTTTCAACTTATCCCAAATTTCTTTTGCTGATGTGCAATGCATAACCTTTATAAACTCTGTTTCATGCAAACCTTTTAAAATTCCATTCATTGCCTTTGAATTATTTAGTTGTAGGAGCTTACCATATTTATCTGTAGGTGGAGTAGCTGGTGGTATGTATCCATCCTCAACTTCTTGCCATATTTCATTCCCTAGTGCCATTAGGTGAATCTTCATTCTCACACTCCAAAGTGCATAATTGTTCCCATCGAACAATGGTGTCATATTCCCTGAAGATCCATTCTAAGAATCCATCTATGTTCTTGTGAGATTTTCCTTCAAGTTGTTAAACTCTTTCGAAGGAACCCACTCTGATACCAATTGAAGAACACAAGCTTATACTGAGAGGGGGTGAATAGTATAAGACCACTTTTTACTTTTCTTTTCTCAAACAATATTATCCAATATATCAATGGCAATATCAATAATAGTAATAAAAGTAATGCACAAATCACCACACACAATAGAGACACCAATTTAACATGGTTCACCCAATGTGGGCTACTCCACGGAGAAAATATTTCACTAAAATTTTCTCAATAAATATCTTGGGAATCCTTCCCTATTACAATGTTTATGGACCTCTATCCAAAGGAGACACCAATCCCCTAATCAAGTTCATGGATACCTATCCATAGGAGAACACCAATCCCTCTGCTGGTTTATGGATCTCTATCCATAGGAGAACTCCTTCTCTTCTACTCTGGCTGGTGATCCTCTAGAAGACTACTACCTCCACTACACTAGCTTGTGGATCTCTCTCCATTGAAGACTTCTATCCTCACTCATAAGACCTCTATCCTCACTACCCTAGCTAATGGATCTCTATCCACTAGAGACTATTATCCTCTGCTCTATCACCTCCAAAGCTTACTCTCAGCTCTACTCAATCTCTATCTCAAATATGTACTAAACATAGTCCTTTGATCTAGCACAAATCTGCTCAATATCTATCTCAAATATACACTAAACATAGTCCTTTAGTCTAGCACAAATCTACTCAATATCTATCTCAAATCTGCACTAAACATAGTCCTTCGGTCTAGCACAAATCTGCTCAATATCTATCTCTAGTCTAGAATAAATCTACACTCAAATCTACCAAACTTATCCTCAAATCTATCCTCAAGCCTTAACACAAATCTTGATCCAATCACAAATCAACTCTACTATATCTACCCCAAACCTTAACTCAAGGTTTGAACAAATCAATCAATCAACTCTGCTCTCAAGTCTTCTCAAAGACTTACCTCAAATCTATCACAAGTTCTCTCTAGAACTTGCTCAATCTGCTCTCAAGTCTTCACCAAGACTTTCCTCAATCTCACAAGTTCTCACTAGAACTTGCTCAATCTCAAAAAGTCTTCACCAAGACTTACCTCAAATCTGCTCAATAAGTCCTCACTAGAACTTGTCCAATTTCTCAACAAGTCTTCACCAAGACTTACCTCAAATCTGATTGTAAGCTTCCACAAAATCTCACACAAATCTATCCTTAAGCTTTCACAAAAGCTTACTCAACTCTGTCCTTAAGTCCCCTCTAGGACTTACTCAAATCTGCTCCACTAGCTTTCACAAAAGCTTATTCAAATCAATTGCAAAACTTGCATACAAAACTCAACTCAATCTCTTTAGAAAACCTCTTCAATCCCACAAACAAGTTTCACTTAGAATATTGTTTAACTTATATAAACATATAGATAATGGTTAGAGACTCAATATGTTTCACACTCACAAAATACTCAATCACTTTCAAACTCTCTTTCAAATCAATTTAGAATAAAGAACAATTTGTTTCATAGAACTTGAACTATCACTCCAATGCTTTCAATCAATAATGCTCATCCAACTTCACTCAACCATTCACTCAATGAAACACAACTTGCTTACAAACCCTAAACAAGTGTTTCACAATGCTTCCAACAACTCACACTATGGAACTCAAACCTTGACTCAAGATGATTCCAAATTCACATAACAATGATACTCATGATCTTTCACAAACCCTAGCTCAAGATAGTTCTCAACTTCACATAACAATGATACTCATGATCTTTCACAAACCCTAGTTCAAGATAGTTCTCAACTTCACATAACAATGATACTCATGATATTTCACAAACCCTAATCATGCACATGAAGGCTCACTCAAATATTTCCAACAATGCTTATCAAACAATCCTTTTCACTCCAACTTGCACTTCACAACATTCAACAAAACAATATTTCACTCACAAGGATGATATGCCCATACCTTTTGTTTTGAAGAAGATTTGACCTCAAAACCTGTCTCAATCACAATCAACCTCTTTGCCAATCTCAATGGTTAGATATCAAAAATCTACACTCAATTATTTCACTCAAAATTACTTCACCATACAAAAGTATTAAATCTCAATTACACCTTATTTCTCCTCCTTTATAAATTCTAACCACCAAAATTAAAATAAAATATTTTAACTTTATTTTCCCTTTTATCTCCCTCAATAACTCATAAACACCTTTTAATTTTTCCCACTATGCAATTTTCAAATTATCAAAACCTTGGGCAAATTAAAATATTTTTAATTTCCACACTATGCAATTTTGGATTATCAAAACCTTGGCAAATAATAATGTGAGCGCATACCTTTTATTAAACCAACCAAAAACCTTCGGCGAGATTCGAACACCCAACCTTGCCTCACCAAGCGCCTTCATGCAAAGCACATCCACCACTTGGGCTACGTGCCCTCACAAGATAATAAGGTGCACGATTCCCTTTTGTCCTATCTCTTCTCCGATGGCGCAAACAAAACTAGTTTCCTCCCTTTGCAAAATGGTGATCGCGTGGATCGAACCCACGACCTCGTGCTTCACGAACGACTTAACGTAGCCCTCGACTGCCACTTGCGCTACCAAGCGCCTTGAACCTTCGTTGGTGCTCCCCTTGTCTTTATTGCCACATTTGCCCTCTTAAGTCTTTAAACACACGTGAATATTTTCCTCACCAACGTAGCGCACGATTTCCTTTGGGCAATTAACATTCGCATGGATGATTTTTATGAAACCAACTTGCCCCCTTTTATACCATATGCCAAATTGTTTAACACGTCGGTGAACCTTAGAAATTCGAATTTAATTTAAACTTTGGTGCCTTAATTGATTATTTAAATTTAAATTTTAACCTTATGGTTAAAATATTTAAATTTAAATAATTTAAACCTTAGTCTTTAAAATCTGCCAAATGGGTCTTTTGGAGGAATTAAAATTTGATAACTCCTTGGCCTTCATTTTTCTTCAAACCAACTTGTAACCCGAAATATTATAATATTAGATATTATAATATTATTATTTCCATTTAAACCTGCTTCTTTGCCTTTTTGGAAAAACCATTGGAAGACATTAATGACAATAAAACTTGGACATCAACCTCTTGACATGAATGCATGGATGACAATGAAACTTGGTCATCATCCTCTTGACATCAATGACAACAAAACTTGCTCATATTTCCAACAAAAGCATTTGGAACAAGTCTTTTAGAAGTGCAGAGAATTTGGTATATCTCTTAATCCCAAGAAGTCAATTTTTGTAGTTTATAAAGGAAATTTGTTAGGGCATGTGGTGTCCAAACAAGGAATTTCAATAGATATAGATAGAGTGAAATTAATATTATCTTTCCCTCTTCCTATGAATAAAAAGGTTTTACAGTCATTTTTTGGATAGATTAACTTTGTAATAAATTTTATATCTGATTTTTCCTAAATTGTAAAACCTATTTATGAGCACCTTATGTAAAATTTTGAATTCAAATGGACTAAAAAAAGAAAATAAGCTTTTGCGATAATTAAGGAGGCTATTACTACTACCCCAGTATTGATAAATCCAAATTTTAATAAATATTATATCTAGTATTCCTATGGTGCTGATGAAATCTATGTTGTAATGTTGAAACAAAAGGATGATGTAGATGATGAACATCCTATATTATTTTGGAGTTAGACCCTCCATGAATACTGGATAAAGTACAATTTTGTTGAGAGGTAGGTATTTATAGTTATGACGTCACTCAAAAAGTTTAAATAGTACTTGGTTTAGAGTAGTACTATGGTATATGTAGTACACCTAAATGTTATAAACTTCATTCTACAAGGAGATCTAGGTGACAAGAGAGCAGGTTGGATTAATAAAACTTAGGAATATGATGTGGAGATACATCCTATAAATTTGGTAAGAGGAAGAGCATTGTGTCAAGATCTAGCAACGAAGGTAGTCAAATATCACATTGTAGCTTATCAATAATCAAAATTAGACAAAAATGAGGATAGTCTTTCAAAGAATGCAAATTGGGTAGATCAACTCACAAATAACTTCTAAACAAGGGTATGCCCTCAAATTTTGAATGCTTCACAAAGAAGAAGATATAGGATGCAAGCTTTAAAATATTTTCTCCTACTTGAAGGAATATACAATAAGAACCTTAATGGAGTTCTTCTGAGATGTGTTAAATATGATAAAAAATAAATATCCTAGATGAATTTCATGAGGGGCTATAAAGAGGCCATTACTCAGGTAGAATAATTGCAATAAAAATACTAAAAGTAGGCTATTATTGACCTTCTATTTTTACTAAAACTTTCAAAATAGTAAGATATTGTGATAAGTGTTAGAGATATGTAGGAAGAAACATAAATGCATCATTTCCACTTAGGCTAATTTAGGTTGAAGACCTTTTCAATAGTGGGGGCTTGACTTCATTGGAATGATAAATCCAAATTCTTTAGTAGGTCATAAGTATATCTTGACTATTACAAATTACTTTAATAGATGGGTTGAAGCCATACCCACTAAGAAAGATGACCAAGAAGTTGTTATTGAAATTTTTGAAAGCCTCATTACAAGGTTTGACATACATGATGCTTTAGTGAGTGATAATGGTCCATCTTTCTTTGGAGCAAAATTCATTGAATTTACTAGTAGATATGATATTTACCTAAATAATTCCTCAAATTATTATTTCCAAGGAAATGGCTTAGTAGAATCTACTAACAAGAATATGCTCAAGATTCTAAAGAGAGCATTAAAGGAGAACAAGAGAAGCTAGCATCTATTGATAAATTAGGTAATATGGGTAGATAGAATCACCATGAAGAAATCAATTAATACATCCCCCTATGCACTGGTATATGGAAAAGAGGCTATCCTTCCAACACATTGAAATTCCTACTCTAAAATTGGTTGGCCAAGCTTATTTACCAGATGAAAGTCTAGCAGAAGCAAGGCTAATGCAGCTATTGCAGATGGAGGAAAAAGATATAAAGCCTATGAGCAATTTTATAAGCATTTAATAAATACTAAGGGGTGGTTTGAAAAAAAGGCTACATTTAGGAAATTCTAGGTTGGAGACCAAGTCTTAATATGGAATGAAGATAAGGCCAAACAATATAATCATCAAAAATTTTATACATTATGGGAAGGTTCTTTCACCATCATTGCAATAAATAAACATAATATATTTCAACTATAGGACTAGGAAGGGAAAATGCATTAAATACCGATCAATGGATATGATTTGAAGCTTTATTTCAAGTAGTTTATTTTCCTTGTATCATATGTATATTTTTCATGTACATATTTTTGTAGTTTAATTTTGTTGTATCATATGTACCATATGAAAAGAAAAGAACATGGAAGTCATGATCATGGGTCAAATTTGAGCCACAAAAAAAACCTAGGTTAGTGATCCTCAAACGATCAAGCATTATGGTCGTACGATGTGATTTTCCTAGAAACCATGGTCAGTGTAGTCAAAGTGCTCTTAAGTTTAAAGGTGCATCGTGGCTGTGAGTTTACTTAAAATTGTGCCACCCTGAATAAATGAAAAGGATCCATGACCATGAGACTCATCAACATCATGCTAGCTAAGTTAGTGCGTGCAATTGAAGATGATAAAGGAGAAGTGCAACCACTACATTATTAACTGAATACTTTCAGTAGGCTATTTATCCTAGACATGGGCAATGATCATTTTTTATGAAGCTCTTAGAATTAAGAAAGTACAAAGAATTTAGAATCCTCATAACATTTTCATTGAATTTTATTACTCCAACTTACGATGGTAGCTTCATATTCCATTGGAAAAGAATCCATAGGAGTCGAGACTGGAAATGATAATTTATTTCAAGATGCGACTTTTATGGATGCTGATACAACTATGATGTGGAAGAAAAATGAGAAGTTAAAAATATACATGGAGAAGAGGGTGTTGTAGGGCCTCCCATAATCAAGCCTAGGTTCTTTTGCTCTGCATTTCCTTATATGCTTTTATATCTATGATGGTTATAATTCCTACCTTGAATTAATATTTGCCATAGCTAAATTCTATGACCCAAAGCAAAGACTAGTTAAAACCACCCAGGGAAAAATCATTTTTCTGGCTGACCCCCAAGGATTTCTCCAATGCTTTCACTATGGGTATGAAGCCTAATGTTAAGCCTATACCCTTCAGTACTTAGGAACAATCTATATATTATACCCTAAAAGGTTGTTTATATGATCAAAATCACCTTAAGGCCTAGTTACGTGCATAATTAAAAAACATTAAGGTAGGCAACACCTTGCTAAAAATTCCCATTCTGGCCAAAGAATTACAGAACCCTAAGATTTTTTTCAATGCTAGAAAAATTATCAGGCATGGATTTTGATAAGTTTGTCTATGATTGGCATATACCTATAGCCTATTGCATCTCAAAACCTAAATACTGTGATGCATATTTAATGGACAAGAACGCCAAGCCAATATTTTTTATTGGCTCTCCTTCCTCTGCAACCAAGTGCACAAGGAGTTGAAAAGGGTGAAACATGGATCCCAATATATTTCTTTTAGATTTTGTTCCCACTTGTCTGGTTATTTTTTCATTCTACTTAGCTTGAAATGCCATGGATGGTCGTGATCCTGCTAATGAAGAAGGAAAACCCTCACAAATCTATGCATGGACAAGTCTACTGACTAAAACTGAGTTCTATTATAACTTCAATAGGGATTTTTTGGGGCCAACCCTTAAGATCATCTATGGAGAATTGGTCATATTATATCCCAAAGCAAGAAACATGTTACAAACCACACATGCATAAGAGGGCAACTAGTATATTTTAACTGAGGGTCAATGGTTAGATTATATAACTACACTACGAAGCCATTTTGGTTACCTTATTTTTTCATAGATTGCCTATTTTCTTTGGAAGATTGTAGACAAAACAACTATATCAATGGCACTTTTGGTGCAAGGATTAATAATAAGGGTACATGTAGCTATCCTTTTAATCTTGAATATGTGACTGTAACAAGGAAAGGCTAGCATGATAGTATTTCTATGGCAATAAAAATTTGGATTTAAAAGAACTTCCTCACCGATGGAGGTATGATCCTACCAAAAAAATTATGGATAAATTGAGTCAAATTAATGTAGGGATGCCTCCAAAATTTGAAATAACAAAGAGATCCCATATTGAAAATTTTAGGAATAATTAAGAGGATTTAGAATTAGAATGGAAGATACCATATTGAAAAGTTTAGGCAAATGTAGACATTTCCCCCATGGAAATATTTTTATGACCAATTGGTGGATTATGACCTTGAAAATAAAAAGCAACATGTCATTAAGGAGTCAAAAATTCAATCCCTACAAAAATATAACAAGTGGTATGATGCCAAGATATTTGAGTGGTGGGTTAAGAGAGTGGTGGGTTAAGAGAGTCAAAAATTTTCCTATGGTTTATTATTATGCCCAATATTTAGACAATATTGAATGATTGGTTAGGCAGTAGGGCTTCACCGAGTCAATCTCTAGAGAAGCCTGGAAACTTTGAGGTTCTAACTAGCTAAATCTATGATTGGGAAGAAAATAGTGTTGAAAGAGAGTAAATATAGTTGATGCTAGAACTTATAATGGTACATATTATATAACATAAAGAAATACACAAATATTATGAAAGATAATAGTCATTAAAATACCCTAATAGTCTAACTAGTTTTATCATATATAGAATAACTATAAATCAATACCTATTTCCACATACTGTCAATTCTAAAACTAGAGGAATAACATGTACAAGAATCTAGAAATTAAAATTAATGTCATGCACATTCATCTAGATAAAAAAAATATTCATATATACATTTTCTGCAAGATGTTGAACTAGAGGCCAAACAAAGATTTCTATTGCATTGCTCCTTCAAAAAGTATTTACACATGCAACTTGTAAACACCTAAGAGTTGACCCTTAAACAAGAGGTCATTGCTCTTATTTATAATACCTCTATGGTTCAATATCTGAAATACAAAATATCTTCATCTAAAGTTGTTACAATAGAATGCCAAGTGGCTGACTGAATTAAAACATTGTGCAGTATTATTGATCCTAAAAAAGGCATGGTGCAATATTCCTATATGAATATTGATTGCTTAATGCACATTAGGAAAGGTAGTGGATATGAACTTGAATTTGATCCATTCCTTGTTCTTGAAATCCTCCTCCACCATAGATCTATAATGAATACTATCATAATGTATTTCTTCTACAAATTCTGCCCTTTATTACTACTATGACACCACCATAGAAATACATTGGAATGTCATGATTTATATCTTACCTTTGAACTCTTATAATATTAGTGAATGTTATGCGGGAACTTATCACGATATCATGATACTATTTTAGTCTTTTAAGATTTCCAAACCTATTAATCATGCCACAATGACATTCTACAATGTCGTGCCCTCTCTTTTGCACCTTGACCTAATCAACCCTTGGTTGTTGCAACTTGGCAACGTATTTCGATTTTGTACCTATTATTTCTACTTCAGTCCTCTTTCTATATTATGACTGTGAAATGATGACAAGTCATGATGCCATGACATATTCTATTTATTGGTTGCATTTACTCTTACAATCACAATACGGTTGCATGTCATGATGTTGCAATGATCTTCCATATTTTCATTATATGAGAAATCATGACTATGAAACAAAATCAAGTCATGATATCATGACATATTTTTGCATGAAGTACCCTTATAAAATTTGTGACTATGACACATTGATAAGTTGTTATGTCACAACATCATGCCTCCTTTAAGCATAGTCACCCTTTTTCTTGGTTCTTTCAACTTCTCTACAATTCCTGACTATTAATATCTTTCCCTTGAAGAACATGTATTTCTATGATTGTACTTGATTATATGGTATTGGCTCGTAGTCTTGGAAATTTTTTGTCACAACAAAAATAGTTGGGTGGGTGATAAGAATGCAAAAATCACCCATATTCTTGGTGACTCATAGGGGAACTTTGTTTGTAAGTTTTATAGAGCCCAAATGGAATTGCTACTACACCTTCACTTTTTAAAGTATAAGAGTAATCCAAAGGATGTGGGAAGACTTAACAGGACAAAAAGGTAAGAGCAAAAAGGTAGGCACTATAAAAGGAGGGAAATTTCATTCTTACAAAATTGCACCGTGAGGGAAGAAAGAAATGATATACAGAGGTAGGAATCTCAAAATGATGCATGGAGAACTATAAAAATGATGGCATATGGAGCTTTTATGCATGACAAAAATATAGTGAGAAGGAAAGGATAGGGATAAAAAATAGTACAAAACTCCATTGAAAACAAAGGGGAATTCTAAAAAAAGGTAAGAATGTGGAATATTCATAGGCAAGAGAGAAGCATCAACTCTAGAGTGTTGGGGAGGAGAAAAGGAAGGTAAGAAATCAAGGGAATTGGAGGTACACAAATTAATGTAACCTCTAACAACAAAAAACCTCCATAAATATACTCCACTAGGGATCGAGGTTGCTTCCAAAATACTTTACCTCCATAAATATATCCCATCAGGGCTCGAGGTCACTTCTAAAATAGATAGATTACCATACTATGTCATCTTTTAATGGTAAACCATCTATTTCTCTAGGGTCTCCTTTGCTTCTTCATATAAGCATATAGAAATTCCTTTTGTCATTCAAAATTTCCCTGCAACTTCCTACTTGCGCTATCATCCTCATCTCATATGTTGAAAAAGTATCTTTTTGCTTTGATACGAGTAACCATCCTTTTATAAGGCTAATATTATGAGCATATTCCAATAGATGATGATTGTACAGTCACACTTTGTATATTTTAGTGATCTACAAGGTGCTTACACTGGAATTCACATGTCAGCTAATATTTTCACTCATATTGTTTTGTTTTTTCCATGTCAACTAAGGCATTTTTGCATGTTTAACTTGATTTAGTATGATATCATATTGTGTGTCACATGACACTACTCTTTTCTTGCACATGCTTCAATGATCTTGTCTCTGCAATATAGTATTTTTTAGTATGTCTTATGTTATTTCAAAATAGCCTACCTTTATTCATTGAGCTATAGATTCAAAGAAAAATACCACAAAAGAAATAAGAAAAATAATAAACAAACAAACAAGGAATCATGTCATGATCCATATTCTGGTGGTTGCATTAGGTAACCCTCCTGATTTTACTCAAAATTTGATCTATTCGATCAAGTTTTTCCTTATTTGAGGTGTTGGTGCCAGATGTTGCAGGGCACATGCTTTCACATAGAATAAGCTTACTTATTCATAATGACTATAGTCAATCACCATATATGTTGACTATGTACATAAAATATGACATGCATGCTCATACCTAGCTTCTGAAATATTTTGCACACTTATCCTATGAACTTGCAATACCCAGACCACATAGTACCAAATTTGATTTCTCTACGTAGTATTCTTTCCATGGAGTCTGATTACCACTAACTTTAGTAAAGTCCCATCATGTTTCTAATTCCTATTCTGAGGTAGTTGTTATGGTACCACTTCAGTAGCTTTGTAAACATACAACTTTCTGTATGATGTATGCAAATAATCTTATTTCTAGGATCTTATGTCATCCATTATCTATATTCTATTATTTTTGGCCGATCTTGCATCATGAGCTACGACCTCATTGCAAAGGTGATTTTAGTTTTTTGTACTCCTTTTATTATAGATCCTTTCCACATAATAATTATGGTACATTTGATCAAGAAGTTGAAAATGAGGTTTAGGATGAGTAGAATGGGTTCTTTATGGATCACAAAAATTTACATCTTTCCTCCTACATGTTGGTTTCTTGAAAGGAATTTTCCCTTGCTCTTTGTAGCTTTCAATGCAAAACATGTTCAAGCCCTAATTAGGGAGCGTTATGGTGTAACCAATAAAAGATATTAATATTTTATCCTACCCTTGAATCACACATCCTTCCAGCTATCTTAGAAAACTTTGGGATGGGCACATTCTAAATAATGGAGGTACATCAACAATTTCTATATCTTGGATTATAGCTAAGTCTGGGTATCCACATACCAACATTGGTACTCTGTGCAATGTCCCCACCCTTTTCAAATGCATTCCTTTAAAATACAATATGTCAAGCTCCTATACATTTGTAATTAGACCCAAACTCCTGTAGATCTCAATTGGCATAATTGAAACTTGAGCCTCTAGATATACTACGTAGTTATGTAATATTCCCTTCTCCATGAAAAGAGATAGGTAGAAATGGGGAGGATGTTTTTTTTATAATGGGAAAAAAACCCATGTAGATGCATTAATTATGTCTAGGAAATTTTTGATAGCAATGTCAATTAGGTCCACTTGATTTGATACCAAAAGCTCTTCTTCAAACACTGAGGTTGAGTTTTTGAAAAACTTCTAAAAGTGTTTCTTCATCTCTACTCTCTGCTCCACTATTGTGGTAGGGTAATAAAACCTTTTGCATATCTATGACCTGCTATGATTTAATATTTTATCCTTAAATAAGGGGCTACAAACATGGATTTGATCACTTAGGTGATTTCCTTATGGTGGTGGAGGCTAGATATCAATATTTTCATAATTTCCAAGTTGAGATACCCTAGGACTTGAATCTTCATAGTATTCATGGTTCTTTACTGTATTGCATGCCATCATATTACCCATAAAGAGAGAACTCCTCAAATGCTCCAAATGATCCTCTTTTTCCTCTTTAAAATAAAATTGATGTACCATGAGTTCTCGATAACTTAGATTCTATCCGGTATTATCTAAGATCTACCTTTCCATATTCCTTATTTCCTCAGCTAGCCTCTAAATTTCCCTCCTTAGGTCTTGTTCTATTTGATGCCTTTGTTGTAGATAATCAAAGGGATGACCTCCTTCTATGATTTGGCACAAATGAAAAATGATCTCTCCCTGGGAGGCTATAGGGGCTGATATTTGAATAGGTAGGGGGTTTCCCTAGCTGGTAATTTTCTTGTTTGAATCAATATATTTTCAACATGAATGGCTTATTTGAAAATTAATGGGAAATTTCTTTCTCTAGATTTTTGGATAAGAAGGATTATGTTATGATGGAAAGCATGAATGTAATATAAGTATGCTTGAGCAGGGGATTGCTAGAACTCATGAGGAATCCTCCTCTACATCCTTTTAAATCAAATATTGAAGTCAATTTTTTTCAATAGGTGCTCGTTTAATAAACGAGATCTGAGTGAGCAATAGGAAAGGATCTCCATAGTCATTGAAGGTATCAATAAGGGCTTATACTAGATCTATCTATGCATAGACACTTTGATATTCTAATTTCCTATACCACCATAATTCTTTCCATTTAAGAGAGAGAAAAATGAGCTTGAGCACTACATCTTCGAATACGATATTATGCATAGTATCTAAGGAAGAAACATCTTGACAATGTTCATAGGTAATATTTTTTGTACCATAAAAGGTTGGTAAGGTTTTCAAAGTAGCCTTACGAATATTATGCACATAGTAAACATTTAGAGGGTCGGTATCATTTCATAGAGGGTAATGTTGTTGGGTCATTGGTCCTTCTCAGCATCCCAAGGCTCATTCTTTAGGTAGGAGTCACCAAATGATTTATGTTCATCGGATCTTGGGTTCTCCTATCACAAGTTTTTAAAGAGAAAATAACAACCATTCATGGATTTAAAGTTGAATCTTTAGTAGAGTCACTAGGTGATTTGAAAGAACTTATTCCTTTGAAATAGGGTATCACCAGACCTTGGTTAATTTTAAAAAGTGAGATGAAGATCCCATCGAGCGTGCCAAAAATTATTGGTAGCATGGTGGGTTTACACCATCTATGGTATACATTGCTAAAAATTTGAAATCCAATTGATCATAGAATCTAGGTTTTACATTTTAGCAAAGTCACCAAATGATTTCAATGAAAATTGATAACGTAGGATATCACCAATCCCTAAATTATCCAACTATGGGACCTTAAGGTCCCATCGGGTGTGCCAAAAACTATTGGTTCAAAATATGCCTATGATTGATTATTACACCCAAGATTTGGCCAAAATTGAATGACCAAGTAATAATTAGGGCTTAACCAGGTCAATCTCTAGAGAAGGTTGGCTCCTTTGAGGTTAAAACTAGCTAAATCTATGATTGGGGATAAAAGAGTGTTGAAAGAGAGTAAATATAGCTAATACTAGAATTTATAATGGTGCATATTAGATGACATCAAGAAATACAAAAATATTATGAAAGGGAACAACTATTAAAATCTCCTAACAGATCAACCAATTTTATCATATGCAGAATAAATTTAAATCAATACCTAGTTTCATAGACTATCAGTTCCAAAACTAGAGGACTAACATGCACAAGTATGCAGAAAGTAGAATTAATGTCATGCACATTCATCCAGCTAAACAAAAAAATTCATCCATTCATACATACATTTTTAGCAAGATGTTGAACCAGAGGTCAAACAAATATTTCCATTGCATTGCTCCTTCCAAAAGTCTTTACACATGCAACTTATAAATGTGTAAGAGCTATGATTGGGGAGAAAAGAGTGTTGAAAGAGAGTAAATATAGCTTATGCTAGAACTTATAATGGTACAACTTAGACAACATTAATAAATACACAAATATTATGAAAGGGAAAAACCGTTAAAACCTCCTAACAAACCAACCAGTTTTATCATATGCTCAACAACGTTAAATCAATACCTAGTTTCATAGACTATCAATTCCATAACTAGAGGACTAACATGTACAAGAATCCAAAAAGTAGAATTAATGTCATGCACATTCATCTACCTCAATGAAAATATTCATACATAAATTTTCTACAAGATGTTGAAATAGAGGCCAAACAAATATTTCTATTACATTACTCCTAAAAGTCTTTGCACATGCAACTTGTAAACATCTAAGAGTCGATCCTTAAACAAGAGGTCATTGCTCTTATTTATAATACCTCTATGGTTCAATATCTAAAATACAAAAATATCTTCATCTAAAGTCATCTTAATAATTTTTGAACCTCCTACTCTAATTTATTAACGATTGCATCAATTTCAAAATTTGATGATATGTGATGGATGAGTTCATGTTTGTAGTTGATGGGGTTTAGCAGTACATGCAGATGATTCCTGAATCTCATTCAAATTTGGTGCCTGAATCCCATTCAAATCTTATGCCTGACTGTCGTTCAAATCTGACACATGACTTCTGTTCAATTTTGGTGCCTAACTCCCATTCAAATTCTAGCACTTGAATCCCTTGCAAAATTGTGGCACCCGAATCTTGTGCAAAATTCTGGTGCTCGAATCACGTACAAAATTATGGCATCTGACTCCCATGCAAAATTTTGGCACCCAAATCCCATGCACAATTATGGAACCTGACTCCCATTAAAATTTTAGCGCCTAACTCCCATTCAAATATGGTACCTAACTTCAATTTTATAGCACCTATATCTCACATGCACAATTCACAGTTTGGTTATTTATAGTTTTGGCTATTCCCAGTTTGAATGTGTCCAATTTTGATCGATGCCTACACTTTGAAAAGTATTGCAGTTGTTAAATCTTCCCCATCCGTGAGCTATCCACTTATTTCAAAGTGTAACTATTTTAGATGTTTAGGTGGAAAATATTATGTAGCCCTTTTATTTTGTAGTTTTGTAGTTTTGACGTAAATAGCTAGAATATTAAACGTAGTAAAGTGTTGCACCTGTTGTAAATGCAATAGATGTTGTAACCGTTGCAAATACTGTAAATGCAATAAATTGCTATAACTATTGTAAATACAGTAGATTTTGAAACTGCTGCAAATGCTATAAATACAGTAAACTGCTATAGCTGCTGAAAATTTATCAACATCAAAATCCATTCATTTATTTAATTATTATTGTTAGTCTTCTCTTTTGTGAGCTGTTCAGATTTTCATACATGAAAAATATTACAGATCTAGACAGACAACTGAGAAGATTTTTTTTAGTCCAGCAAGTAGGTAAAAAAATAAAATTATGCAGTGTTGCTATATTTTAATTCGTGTGGGAAATTTGAAGATTTTATAGCAACATTCCTTGTGAATGTAATAAAATAAGAAGTGTTGGTTGTACATGGGTTGTTTGAAGACTTTAAGATTACTAACAGTGTGAATAGAGCATTCTATTTGTGGGATTGGGTGGTAAAAAATTACCAGAAACTATAGATATTTCTAATTACTGTCATCTACCACGTTCTATTTTTAAAATTGTAACTGATGCATGCTCTATTTAACAGGGCTATGTGCACATTGTAAACTCAAATTTTGGTCCTTGGACTTTTTAGCTCAAGTTTTTTGCTCTGGTGGGCTGTTTTCACTGCCATTTTTGTGTCAGCATTGTAACCCCATATATTTAATATAGAAATGACTATATTTTATGTATATTTTATTTGGGAGAACTTCATGAGTTCAAACCAACCTTACCTCATACAATTATTGTGGCATGTGTTGTTTCTATCTGTGTTGCATTACTTCCAGGTAGATTTAATATCAAGAAATGTTATGGTTGTATATTGTGTATATTTAGCCCTAGTTGGATTAGATGTGGCATTGGACCTTGGTCCACCTTGCCTTCCCTATTACATTTGCTTCATGCTTCGTATTATGTTTCCCCATCTCGTTCTTCATGCGGTTGTGGTGAATCGGTTAACTATTTTTCCATTTGGCGCAATCGCCTATTTTTTTATTTTTATTTCTATGTTTGTTTTGTTGTTTTTATGTTTCCATCTACTTTTTTAAAATTTTCATCTAATTTCTGTGTCCCTTTCCCTTGCAAGTGCTAGTTTAGTTTTTATTTTATTTTTTAGTTTAGTTTTATTTTTAATTTTTATTTCTTTTAGTTTTTATTTTACAAAGTAGTCTTTATTTTTTAGTTGTAGTTTTATTTTTTCCAGTCTTAGTTTTTTTTTTCCCAAAAAGTAGCCATAGTTTTTGTTCTTTTTAAGTTTGTTAGTTTTTTTTTTTATCTTGATTGTCCTGGCAAGTAAGTGCAGTGTTTTTATTTTTATTTTTTGTAATTATGTTTTTTTTTTTTAGGTTGTTCTTAGTTTCTATTTTTATTTTTATTTTTCTAGTTGTAAGGTTTTCTTTAGTCTGCAGATTTTGGTTGGTTGTTCTTGTTTTCCTAGCAATAAGTGTTTTTTAGGGTCATTTATTTTATTTTTTCTGCAAGAGCCGACTCTCTCTTAAGGTTTCTTCCTTTCGATAAGTCCCACATGAGAGAAAGAGTTCCATGTTGATGGTATGTGTGGGTGCAAGTGTAGGCATACATTTTTAGATATCAATAGTTTTGGCATACCTAGTGGGACAAATCTGAAATTTGTTGTGAAAAATATGCACAAATCTTGGTTATAAAACAGTCAATATTTGGTGTTTGTCTTGATTGTTATTTTCTTATTGAAGCATTAAAAAAATACCTGGCAAATGTACTGTTTAAAAGGACCAGATTGTTAATTACATCCTCATTTTATGAGGGGTGTGTCTACAAGAAGTAGTTCAAGAAGATGAAGGACTCAAGGTCAAATTTCTACACTACCTCCAACTAGCTCCTCTCCCTTTACTCAAGGGATCTACTGTTCTATTCCATTCATGGCTCAATAGCCACCTAGAGCCTATCCTTCTTTTAATTAGGGTAGTCCATTGGCCCTAACAACACATGATGATATTCTAGTATCAGCCCTTAAGGCTCTACCTTTTTATACTGGTGAAAACTCAGTCACTCTTGTGGAACATCTCCAAGATATGGCAAATTTATGCTCAATGCATAATGTGATTGAAGACAATGTGGCTGTGAGGTTGTTGGCATATTATTTAAAGGGTAAAGCCCTTCAATGGTTTAGAAGCCTTCTTGTTCGCACCATTGCAAGTTGGGATGACTTGGTTGATAAGCTGATCAAGCAGTTTGAGGATAAAATATATAGCTTATCACTTATGGAGCAACTAACTACCATCAAAAGAGCTCCCAATGAGCAGATTACATATTTTAATTTTAGATTCCAAAGGACTTGGGATAGAATACCCATGGAGGTAAGGCCAAATGCACAATTTGCTTTTTGTATTTCTTGAGAGCTTTGAGTTCTGATATAGGTATGAGCATCCAAACTATGGGAATCAATACATTGCCTGATGCATATGAAAAGGTTGTTCAAGTTGAAAATTATTTAGTGCAGTGTGGTAGGATTTCCCCTAGGCCTCCTATGCCTCTATTTCCATATGTGATTATACCCAGCCCATTATCCTCTCAAGCTTCTACTAATATTCCAGTAGTTAATCCATTGCCAATTAATGAGAATGCACCTAGCACTTTTGGTCAATTAAATGACCAAATAAAGGATCTATTGAATTTGGTCAAAAAAATGGGCAACAAGCTCAACAACCTAGAGAAGTAGCAAAACCAACCTCCATAGAGGAATTTCCAGCCATACTACCCTCCTTATCAGCACAGGCCTCCATATCAAAATCATGCACACCCAACTAGGCCTTTACAAGCATAGTTCCCTATTGTTACCAACCCAAATTAGACCATAGTGCCTATGCAAAATAACTTAGTTGAGCAACAAATATGGTGCTCTCCTTATCAGTTACCTCATGATCCAAATGGTTGTGCATATGGAAATAGTAGCAATGCTTTAGTGGCACAAGATCCTAGCTATCAAACAATGGAACAACAACAATATCAACATCCTCCTACATCAACTCCTGATAGTATTTTGATGTATTAGCAAGAAAATGAGCATTGTGTAGTGAATCATATCATGGGTAATCAGCCTAAGAAGCAAGTACAATCTAACTATAATACCAGGTCTAAAGGGAAGGCTATAACTAATGGTCCTTCTATATCACAAGCAACCATGTTCCCTCAACCTCCAAGTACCAATGTCAAACAACAACCTGTAGTCACATTCAAGGATGCTCTATATTGGAGAAATCAATAGACTCAAATGCAAAAACCTAGTAGAACATGGCAAAATATGCCTACTTACCCAGTTTTTGAGAGGTCAATAAATGATTGGACTGCCAAACAAACACAGAAGGATCAGCCTATCAACTTGGTGGAGCAAATGAAGAAGACCAACTTGCAAGTTTCTATGTGGGATGCTCTTGCACTGCTAGGACAAATAGATCTCAAAGAAGCTCTGAGTCATGTATCTTCAACACCTAAAGAGACTAAAAAGCCTATTGAAGAGGCTACAAATATGATGTAAATGGATCCTAATGAGGTACACACACAAACCACACCTCCTATTCTTGATACTCAACTTGATGAGTGGGAAAATGGGTTATATGGATCTGATCCATATGATAATTTTCAAGAGGTAGGCATGGAAACATATTGTATCTTGGAGGAGAAGAGCACGATGCCAGAGGTCATGAAAATAGAACAACAAACTAAAGGTGTATGGAAGCTACATTTTGATGCAACTAGATGTGAGCAAGGTGTTGATGTCAATGTTGTTTTAACCTCTCCTTCTAAGGAAATATTCCTCCATCCCTTCAACCTCTAGTTTAGCTGCACTAACAATATGGTAGAGTATGAAGCTCTAATTCATGGACTCCTACAGGTAGAGAAAAGAGGTGTGAAACTGTTGCAGATTTTTGGTGATTTAGAATTGGTAGTGCAGCAAGTCAAAGGTCAGTCTGTTGTTAAGGATAAGCTTCTAGAAAAATACAAACACAAAGTGTTGGACCTACTTGAAGGATTTGATGCCTTGAATATCCAAACAGTCCCTAGGAAGAGCAATCAAGAAGTTGATATGATAGCAATTGTGGGGGCACAATATGAGTTGCCTATTGTTTTCCTATGTAAGAACAACAACAATACTTTGTTCTCCCCTAAAAGCTTACGAAATGAAATCCCTTTCAAATTTGGGGTTGGTTAGAGTAGGGGCTTCAAAAATAGTAAGGGTAGGATGTAATTTTAGTTCCCTTTTTTGTTGTGTTCCCTAAGTATCCTAAGACACCTCTTGCTTCTTGTAAAGCATGTTTTATTTTATTTTGTTTTATGTTGGTTGTTTTTAGTTTTGTATAGTTTTCTATTTTGTGCAATTTTTTGTATTTAGTTCTATGTATTTTTTGTATTCAATTCTGTGCAATTTTTAGTTTTTATTATTGTGCAATTTATTGTTCAGTTTTGTGAAGTTTTCTATTTTCAGTTTTGTGTAGTTTTCTATTATGTTGCAATGATTATTTCCAATAGTTCTACCTTACAAAGCAAGTATGGAATTCAATTATTTTGTGAAAATTTGAAGATGATCAATGACTCTGTACCCAATGGATGCTAAGTCTACCTGGTATTCTAGTCTATTTGCATATTGCAATCATGTGTACCTTATGTATCACCAAACTATTAATAAATTTTAAACCTCATGCTCTAATTTAGTAACAATTGCACCAATTTTAAAATCCGATGATATGTGATGAATGAGTTCATATTTACAGATGATGGAGTTGATTGATACACATATATGGTACTTAACTCCCATTCAAATTTAGTTTTTGAATCTCGTTTAAAAATGGCACTTGAATCCCATTCAAATTTGGCACCTAACTCCCATTCAAATTATAGCGCTTGAATCCCGTGCAAAATTCTGGCACTTGACTCCCATTTAAAGCTAGTGCATGACTTCAGTTTTTTAGCACCTATATCTCACATGCACAGTTCATAGTTTAACTATTTTTAGTTTTGGTTGTTTCCATTTTTGGTTGTTTCTAGTTTTGACTATTTCCAATTGTGGTTGTTTCTAATTTTGGTTGTTTCTAGTTTTGGTTGTTCCTAGTTTGACTGTGTCCAATTTTGATCGGTGCCTACACTTGGAAAAGTATTACAATTATTTAATCTTTCAAAGTGTAACTATTTTAGACATTTAGGTGGAAAACATTACACATCCTTTTTATTTTGTAGTTTTGCAGTTTTGACGTAAATAGCTAGAATATTAAATGTAGTAAACTGTTGTAACTGCTTAAATGCAATAGATATTGTAACTATTGCAAATACTATAAATATAGTAAACTGCTATAACTATTGTAAATGTAGTAAATTCTATAACTTTTGTAAATTCTATAAATACATTAAACTATTATAACTACTAAAAATATTGTAAATACAGTAAATTGTTGTAACTGTTGCAAATGCTATAAATGCAGTAAACTGCTACAAATTCTATAAATATAGTAAATTGTTGTAACTATTGTAAATATTGTAAATGTTGTAAATACAGTAAACTACTGTAAATGTTGTAAACAAGGAAAATTAGGAGGCTAAAAATATATCTCTTGTTATAAAAGATATTTTTAAAATCTTCAAAAAATAGGGGTTGATTCATTTTGTCACTGGCTAACCTCTATAACACTACGGGAAATAACGTAAAAACCTATTTGAGCTACATGTTGTATATCTTCAGTTTTTTTGGATTGCACATGGCATTGGCTCTTGATCCACACTAATCTTACCTCTTAAAGTTGATCCATATTTGTTTTAGGTTTCGTACCTATTGTATTGTGTCTTTTATGGAGTGTTAGGTGGATCAATCAACCCAATTTTTATTTTGGCATATCGGCTATTTTTTATTTTATTTTTCATTTGCTATTATAGTTTTTATTTTTTCATCCCTCTCCCTTTTCCCAATGCATTTTTAGTGCAATTTTATAGTATTTTTAATTTTATTTTCTAGTCCATGTTGTAGTTTTTATTTTCTAAGTTTATATTTCTATTGTAGTCCTTTATTTTTTCCTTCCTCTATTTCCAACAATTTTAATCACAGTTTAGTTTAGTTTATTATTTTTAAGGAGAGATAGATCTTTTCAAAGGTACTTTCCTCTTAGGTAGTCCCACATGAAAGGGATATTCCCATGTTGGTCAGTGTAAGTGTACATTTTTAGACATCAACAAGTCGTTATAATAGAATATCATGTGATTGACTCAATAAAAACATCTTGCAATATTATTGACCCTAAAAAAGGTATGGTGCAAGATTCCTATCTGCAAATTGATTGCTTAATACGTGCTAGGAAAGGTAGTGGAGATGAACTTGAATCTGATCCATCCCTTGTTTTTTAAAATCTCCTCCACTGTATATCTATAATCGATGCTATCAAACTGACTTTCTTATGTAAATTTTGCCCTTTGTAACTACCACAACACCATGATAGAAATGCATCATATTGTCATGATATACCTCTTGAATTTGAACTTTGACATTAGTGAATGTGATGCAAGAACCTATCATGATATCATGATGCTCTTTTAGTATTTTAGGCTTCCTAAACCTAGTAATCATGCCACAATAATATGCTACAATGTCATGCCTTCCCTTTTGCATATTGACCTAATAAGCCCTTGGTTGCTGAAACTTGGTAAGCTATTCTAATGTTGCACCTATTTATTTTGGTTCAACCTTATTTCTATCTCATAGCTGTGAAATGATGACAAGTTGTGATGTCATGATATCTTCTATTCTTTGGCTACTTTTACTCTTACGATCATGATATGGTTGCATGTCACGATGATATTCTATCTTTTCATTATACGAGTAATAATGACCACAAAATAGAATCAAGTCACGATATCACGATATCTTTTTGTATGAATTCCCCTTAGAAACTTTGTGACCATGATACAGTGATAAGTTGTGATGTCATGACATCGTTCTTCCTTTAACAATAACACCCTTTTGCTTGGTTCTTTCAACTTCTCTACAATTCCTGACTACCAATCTCTTTTCCTTGAAGAAAATATCTTTCAGTTATTGTACTTGATTCTATGGTATTGGATTGTAGCCTTGGATATTTCTTATCACAACAAAAATATTTGGGTGGTGAAGAGAACACAAAAATCACCCATAAGCACAAAATTGGACAAGGAATTCTCTAAAAAGTATGATGAGTCTTACAAATCATGGAAGTATAACAATAAAAAGATCTTAGAAATAAGCTTTCATATCTTAGAAAAGTAAGGTGAAGTAGATAAAAGTAAGGAAACAAAAAATAATCAAATGTAGAAAAGGAAAAATAATCTCAAACTTTCCCACCTCCTTCACCACCTCAAACCCAAGGGCAAGATAGTATAGAGGCAACTCCCTCATCCATAGCTAAAAAGGTTCAACTTGTACTTGACCCTACACTTGAGCAGTTACAAACATATACAAAAGGGGTACAAATGATGAAAATTTGGGCTATGCTAGAAAAGGATTATTAAAAGGTGAAACAGGGCGTATAGAGGTAATTCAAGTTGAAAAAAGCTTGAACATTTAACCCTAGGATCAAAATCCATAGAAGGGATAAAATGTGAAGGTAGGGTAAAATATAAACCTGGCATCTCTTCGATAAATTTTAGTACTTCAACTACTCCTATGTCATCACCTTCACCAGCTCAGGCAATAGTGGTACCTCAATATCAAAAACAAGATATAGTTGTAGAAGCTAGCCCTTCTTCTCACAAAGTGTTTAAGAGGAAAGAAAAGGATTTAATGGGAGAAGTTACTAAGTTAGCAAGAAAAGGAAGTTGTATCAAACACTATAAACAACTAAGCAAGCACATCCCCCATATTCAAAGTATCCGGATCTAGAGACCACAATTTAGTATTCTTTATTGAAGGACTTAGGTACAATCTCTATACCTTCTTCTCCTCTTTATCCTTCTTAATACCCAAGTTATCTCCTTTCCCCTTATTAGCAACAAGTTGAAAAGATTCCATAACCTCAAGCCCATACATCTGCTCCATCATCTTCTCCACATATTACATAAGTATAAATCTCATCCTCTTTTGTCCAAATTTCTTCTTCTCCAACATCAACATCTTCCACTTCCACAGTGGGGCAACAAATATTAATGACTCCACCATATTCCATAGTAGAAACACTAATTCTAACAACTCCCATGAGTTTAGAATCAATTTTTATGGCTATTCCACCCATTTCACCTTCTCCAATCCTAATTTTGCCATATTTGATCTATACTTCCACTCCTCCCACTCATCCTACTACCTCCATGTTTTAGAAAATTAAGAATATCTCAATATTTTCTTGATATTGGTGGAGTAGCAAGGTTGCTAAACCTTCTAAAAAAGTTTCCTAACCAAGGAGGACAATGATAGTAGATACATCTACTCACAAGCAGATAAAATTACCATCATCCCTCTAATAGATAAGCTAGATAAAGATATGACCTTAGAATGTTACCAAGTAAAGGAGAAAATAGTGGATATCACTTAGCTACCCATGGAGGATGATGTTATAGCTGCCAAATCTCACCTTGATATTGTCTATCTACAAGGGGATATTTATAAAGAAAATATGAGAAGTTAGAGGAAAAGGTGGAAGATCTAGAAACTATGATCAAAGAGCAAAATAATTTGGAGAAGGCTCTTAGGAATGAAGTCAAGAAATGGTAGGAAAATACTCAAGACGTTATAAAATATAAACATAGGTTATGCATAAGGGGTTGGACTCAAAATTTACTTGTAAAAAAATGGCTAATCCTAATCAAAATCAAGGTAAATCAAGGCAAATCCTAAGCAAATCAAATCAATCATCTTCACACCAAAATTTAGGGCATTTAAAGCCCTAAAAAGTAAGATCATATTTAGGGTTAATTTTGACCCATTAAATCACTTTATAACTTCATAAAAATACCACCATTAACTCAGGCTCAAAAAGATCTTTCCAATGAGTACAAATATGCCTATGTTTGGATATATATTGTGGTGAATTAACCCTAAGAAACAATTGGTCCTAAAAATTTTAGGTGAATGGGCCGACGTCAAGGGTCCTCATATTCATCAATTTCTAATTTTTAAAATCCTAATATTCATCCAATTTGTGAATATTCACCACTATGCATAATCCTACATAAATTTGAAGATGCTCAAAGTCAAAACAAAGCTCTTGTTGAGAAAATCAATCAACTCCGATAACTACTTCAAGTGGAAAAGGCTAAAGCTACCAGATAACTAAGGAGAAAGTCAAAAAAATAAGGATATATGGAGTGAGATTTGGCAAAGAAGCATTGAATCCCAACTTGTACTAATATTTCTAGAAGAAGTCAGTCAAATGGTGACAAAGGCAAAAGAAGATATTGAGGCCACTAAAAATGAAGTACAATCAAAACTTCCAATAGTAGAAAGGATATACAAAATGGTTGAAGGAATATTTAATAGTGATGCACAAGCCATTCCTAGCAAAGAGTGGTTTTTTACAAGGATGATTACTAATAATATCCTAAGAAAGAATAAGTTGATATCAAAAGGGTGGCAACTAGTTTATAAGATATAGGCTAGAATTAATAGGATTGAGAACTCTATAGAAGATATCATACAATACAGTTTTCCAAGATTTTGGGGCAAAAAGTACCAATTCCTAGGAGCAGAAGAGCTTCAAGCCAACTTCACTAAAATAATAGAAGATGAGTCTGAAATTGATGGTTGATGAAAGCTTATCCAATAAGGATAGGTTTTCCAACTAGTCAAATATTTGACTAGAGTTAAGGATGTTGTAGCAGAAATAAATGACATTGAACAACATTTATCTTATGAGAAATTTATCAAGTTGTAGTACACCCACCAACTGATAATGGAGATATCTAATCCCACTCAAGTAGATTGGGATGAGGCCTATAAAGCTTTGGATGACATGATTCAACTTTTTAGTGAAGAATAAGGTGATGATGAAGAAGAAAAAAAGTAATAAGACAATAATGGAGAAGAAAATGAAGGAGAGGAGGAAGATGCTAGTGAAGAACAACAATAAATTAAAGGAAATGAAGAGAAATAAGTAGAATTGGAGGTTCAACTTGTATCGTTCCAAATTTTCTGCACCTTTACGTTCAGGCTAAAGGATCCGCGCCCGGAAGGGGGATGCGGGAAGGATGGGACAATACCTCGGACTGAGAGGCCCTTTGAAGGTCCCGTCTCTCGGGGGAGGTGTATAAGGGTGAATTTTTGATGGATGGTGGGTTCACCAGGAAACTTTTGAATGGCATTTTCCATGCCTAGGTTGATAGTGTGTTTGATGTGTTCAATTTTATCTTTAAACATTCAAATCCTAGGTTTGGCCAAATGAATCTAAGTTATTCTATTATGAAAATGCAAATTAAATGAATACAAAAAACAATATTAAACATAAAACACAAAGAATATGCTAGATGAGAAAATCCATACCTGATTCCAGATTTTTGACGGAGATTCTAATTTTTGAAGCAGTCCAGATCGCCTCTGATTTGAAAGGATCGTCTAAAATCAGACAAGATCGTCTGAGATCTAACGAATTCATCAGAAAAATTCGTCAGAGACCTGCAAACAGAGAAATAGATACAAAATACAAAAAATGCAGCTATACTAATAAAAGAAAATGATATGAAATAATAACAAGGATGTTAATAAGATAATCCCAAATAGAAATGCAAGTAAATTACGATGCTTTAATAGCTAATCATAATTTTATTATGCAATTAAACTACATGGGTGAACTCCAAGATGCAGAATAAAAAGAAATAATAATAAAACTGACTAAATGCAAAATAAAATAGCAACAAAGTATAGGAAAAGTGCAAACTCTGGGCACTGATTGCCCCCAATGCAGACTGCAGTCGAAATCATCTCAAATTTTGACGGGATCATCCAAGATTGTACAGGATCGTCTGCGACGATCTGAGCTTGCTCCGACTAAAAATCAATGAGGTCCCTATAAGAAAACTTGGAAAGCACAAATACAGATGGTAATCCAGGGTATTCTAATGCGCGCAAAGGTCAAGTTATAGGAAAATTCAGCCAGGGGAATGTCAAGGGGGGTCCTAAGGTTTAAATAGGCTTAGGAGGGAGGTTAGGAGGTTGGGGATCATCCCAATTTGGGAGATCTCCAATGGGGAGGGTCTCTAACGGCGCAGACACACTTCTGCCTAGATTAAAGACGTCGTTGGAACAAAATCTAATTATGCACAAATCAGTTTGGGACAAGATCGTCTGGACGTTCTGCTCTAGACGAAATCATTCGTTCTGAGGCAATATCGTCTGATCAGATACGATATCATCCAACGATCACAACAAATCCTAAAAATGGCATAGAAAATGGGGAAATCTGTTTAACAGGCGGTTAACAGGCTGTTCGGGGTTAAAATTGAATTTTGAATTATTACTAAAGTAATTTTAATTATTTGCTAAGGTTTACTACACCAATTTTGGGGTGCTACATTTTGCCCCCTCTTTAGCAAATTTTCCGAGGAAAATGCGTTAAAGACGAGTTCTTCTTGATTTACGAGAAAGCAAAAAATTACTCCCATTTTTAGGTGACTATTCTAGGTCGAATCGTATGACAACTTACTATGGTGCCCCCTCCGTGTTTTTACCCAAATCGAACGTTTGAGGTAAAAACACGGAAAAGCAAAATTAAAATGTTGTTGAATAAAATTAAGAAAATAGGAAAAAACCCTAATTCATTTTTATTGTTCATTTTCATTTTCTGGTTTCTGGAGCTCTACAAACAAAATGGTCGAGACAGTGCACAGATCGATAGAGGTCCGACGCGGGCTACGGGTAAGAGTCTAAAATTAGTTTAGAATGCTTTAATTTTGATTTTCTATGCTTTTTAGATTAATTTTGAATGTTTTTTGAGCATCGCGGTAGTTTTTTGGGCCGTCGACGTCGTCAGGACGAAATCGTCTCCATTTCGTCGAAATCGTCTCGATATCGCCGATTTTGTCCAGGGGTGAAATCGGTGATATGGGAACGATTTCGTCAAGTGACGATTTTGGCTTGCGAAATCAGAGACGAATTTGCTCAAATTGAACTTGTGTTGCATTCTTAATCACTGTTTTATTAATGATTTTTATTGTTTTATTGTTTATGTTGCAAAGAGGATTACTAAAGAGCAGAGAATGGAAATACGGCGAGCTGAGGGATGACTTGGCCGCTCTATCTCAGGTAGAGCAAGATTATTTGGCTCAAGTCAGCTTGTAGCATGTGGTAGATATGCCACAGGTTTCTACAGATATGGGGCTTGTTGTGGCTGATCCACAACACACCCCAAAATTGGGGACCCACTTTTTTTGCATGTTTTCAAAGATGACCGCAGTGACCCAGATGCTAAAAAAATCAAGGAAAAAAGCAAAATTTCACAAAAGAGAAGAAGTGTCATGATATCGTGACATGTTGCTTCGTCGCGGCCGAAAATGAAAAGTTGTCGTGATATCATGACATGTTGCTCCGTCACGGCTAGAAATGAAAAGTTGTCGCGATATCGCGACATGTTGCTCCGTCGCGGCTAGAAATGAAAAGTTGTCACGATTTCGTGACATGTTGCTTCGTCGTAGCCAAAAGTGAAAAGTTGTCGTGATTTCGTGACATGTTGCTCCGTCGCGGCCAAAAATGAAAAGTTGTCGCGATTTCGCGACATGTTGCTCTGTCGCAGCAAAAAATGAAAAGTTATCGCAATTTCGTGACATGTTGCTCCATCACAGCCAGAAATGAAAAGTTGTTGTGATTTCATGACATGTTGCTCCGTCGCAGCCAAAAATGAAAAGTTGTCGCGATATCGCAACATGTTGCTCCGTCGCGGCCAAAAACGAAAAGTTGTCGCGATATCGCGACATGTTGCTCCGTCGCGGCCAAAAACGAAAAGTTGTCGCGATATCGCGACATGTTGCTCCATCGCGGCCAAAAACGAAAATTTGTCACGATATCGCGACATGTTGCTCCGTCGCGGCCAGAAATGAAAAGTTGTCGCGATATCGCGACATGTTGCTCCGTCGCGGCCAGAAACGAAAAGTTGTCGCGATATCGCGACATGTTGCTCCGTGCGGCCAGAAACGAAAAGTTGTCATGAAAACGCGACATGTCACATTTTTGCGGCTCAAAATAGCAAAGTACAGTGAAATGAAAAAGTGTCGCGATTTCGCGACATGTCACGTTTTCACGGCTGAGAGCAACAGAATGCAACATGAAGAGAAAATGTCATGAAATCGCGACATGTCACAAAATCGTGGTCAAAGCAGTCAAGCAAGGCAAGGCACTAAAGTCATCGCAATATCGCGACATGTCATGTTTTCACGGCAGGAAAGCGAGGAAGGAGCAAATGACAAAAATTGTCGTGAAATCGTGACATGTCTCATTTTCGTGATCTGTCGACGACAATGGAAGTGAACGTAGAGGAAAAGGTGTCACGATTTCGTGACAGAAAGCAGCGAATGGTATGGAAGGAAAAGGGTGTCGTGATATCGTGACATGTCGCATTTTTGTGGCCAAGTGCAACGAGATAGAGCAAAATGAAAAGCGTCACGATTTCACGACAGGTTGCATTCGAGCGGCCCAAAAGAGAAAAATGTCACGATATCGTGACATGTATCATTTTCGTGATGCATGAAGAAGAGTTAAGCTACTGACAAAAAAATGTCACGATATCATGACATGTATCATTTTCATGATGCATGAGGAAGAGTTAAGCAGCTGACAAAAAAATGTCGCGATATCGCGACATGTCTCATTTTCATGGTGCATGAAGAAGAAAAGGCTGTTGACATAAAAATGTCGTGATATCACGACATGCTATTTTTGTCATGATTCATGGCTGGCCGTTATAGAGTATGCAGGGAAGCGCTGAACACATGGCACAAAGGCATAAGGGTTATGATAATGCTTTAGATCGATAGTTACAGTTAGCAGAGAAGATCGAACGTTTCACGACCAAGCAGAAAGCCAAAATAATGAAGGAGCGGGAGATGAAACGAATCGATCTAGAAGATGAAACGAAGCATCATAAGGTGAAGCAGAGAGCCATAGCAAAAATTTTAAAGGCACAAGAGAAGACAGGCATAGGGGTCAGAAACCGTTGGGAGCAGGGTTGTAGAGCTGAGGGTGATAAGCCATTCTAGGCCTGTTTTGGAGTGCTTTTCTTCCACTTTTTTCTGGTTTTGGAGAACTAGATGTCTGCTATTGTAAAATGACAAATATTTAATGTAGATAATATCTCAAAAATTTGCATCTTATGGGCAAGAAAGAAGGAGTCATTTTCTGCATGCAAGATTAAATGTTTATTTTCCCTTTTCAGATTTTAGGCTTATAAATGTAGTTGATACAAGTTTTTCTTGGTTGCTGCATGAGAATGCTTAAATATAAAAACCTCATTCAAATCTTTAGGATCCAGCACTTAGCTTATCAGGATTGTGCATGTTTTGCAGGTCCAATAGGTTAGGTTGTATGCATGGAAACCTCATATCTTCGATTTTGTCGAAATAGGATAGAATCATACTGAAGGCACTTTATTTTTATTTTTCTGCACTTTACTTTTCCTGAAGTTGTTACTTTATTTTAAGTTGCAGTCGTTAAAATTATAAACATCTAAAAAATATCAAAATCTAAAAAAAAAAAAAACAATGAACAATCATTAAGGTTTCATGGTGAAATAAATCAACATTGCCCCTTGTTTACATTTACTTGCAATCACTAAGGTGTTCCAAGCATTTAAATTGAATATTATTATTTATGCATATGAATGTTTGTTCATAAGAACCTTGGAGAAATAGCTAATTTCTTTGCAAGAGAGAGTTTCCTGTCAGAGACTCAAGTTGCGTGATCATTTTGTTATAGGGAAAAATATCCACTCAACAGGGCTATTGACAGCCCTAGCAGAGAGGTGGTATCCGGGTTCTTCCTATTTTTGGTTACCGACAGGGGAGATGACTCCCACATTGGAGGATGTATGGAGGATTTTGAGGATCCCCATACAAGGATGGCTAATAACTCCCACGGCCAATCAGGGCCATGCGATGATGCGACTGTGCAGAGATCCGAGCTTCGCCCTAGAGAAGGGCGGAGTGAACATCGAGTCGCTACGCCAGATGCCTAGGGCATCTAGACTGACACAGGTTTTGGCTGGGGTGGTAGGTGGTCTGCTGCTATGCCATCAGAGTGGATGTAGAGTACCATGGCTACTGACAGATGTGGTCTACGACATGAGAGACCACGGGTACAGGTTTTCTTGGGGGAGCTTTGTACTATGCCGATTGTATAGGATCCTACATGGGGTCGTATACAAGGGCGGCCGATGTCTGGTCATGACATCACTACTACAGGTTTGGTGCTAGGAGCACATCATGGTGCGGAGGCCGGTAGGGCTCCCACTAATAGGGATTGATGGGGAGAGGCCCCGAGCTTTCTACTGGTGGCTCCGAAGAGGGTCACAGCGACGGATAGATCTGCCAATGTCCCGAAGACTACTTGATGACCTTGTCTCCGACTAGATCACCTGGAGGCCTTGGAGAGATCATCCAGGGTGGGCCAAGGATGGACAGGAGCTGGCTCACGTTAGGCGAACCTACTGGCTGAGGATGGAGAGGGGAGAGGTGGAGCTCCATCGCTACGACCGAGTTTTGAGGCAGTTCGGTCTACAACAAGGGATCCCATCTCTCAGAGACTACGAGTTTTCCTGGACCGTCCGGGATAACACTACAGTTAGCGGGGCTCTAGATATGTAGCGCTTCTGGAGTCAAGACGTAGATGACGCCCCGATCCAGCCAGTGGATGGGGACGACATTGGGGTAGCCGACGGCTACGATGCCTGGTACACAGGCATCCGCCCTCCTCGGATGACGAGGGCTCAGGGTCCGATTCACGTAGTTGTGCATCGGATGGGGAGGCGGTGCCAGGCGGCCATTGAGGTGGCATAGGGTCACGAAGGGAGAGAGCAGAGGAGGCCACAGGCTCAGCAGAGGCCACGAAAGTGGGAGAGGAGGGAGGATAGACCCCCTTCTCCATGGAGAGAGAGGCCACCATCGCCCGATAAGGGCAAGGGTGTGGACACAGGAGAGAGTAGTGAGATGGCTACTCTTCGGGTGGAGACTATCCATCTCCAGGCACAGGTGCAGACTTTACAGGATGAGGCTACACGCCACCGAGCTGAGGCTACATAGCTCAGAGATGAGGTTGCACGCCTCAGAGCACGGAGCGAAGGAGCGAGCACTCAGGAGCTGGCACGGTCGATTGCTCAGACCATGTTCTATCAGGGTATCTACTTCCAGCTGGTGCCAGAGGGCCAGAGGGTACAACTGCCAGCCGACATTGCAGATCCGATCAAGGTTGGGTCATCGAGGACTTCATCCCGATCGACGACTAGGACTCGTAGTACCACACATACTACGATGGGGCCACCTCGTCCACCTCAGGGAAGGGGAGGAGATGAGGCTGAGAGCTCGAGGGGTTCTCGAGGCTAGGCTACTGCACTGCACAGACTGAATATATGATTGAGAGGATTGAGTATGCCAAGATGTAGATTGTGGCATACCAATCTAGTTTTGATATGATGTACATATATTGTTGAGATATATATATATATATATATATATATATATATTTGATCATATGACTTGTCTTATGTGTTTGTATGATGCTTTAATGTTTTGGTGTGATTGATTTGATGATTCATGTAATTATGTCATTTGGAAATATTATGGTTTGAATGTCATGCTTTTAAAATTTAAATGAAATAATCTGATGTAAACAAATTGGTGGTTGGTGGGATAATTTGATAAAAAAAAAAGGGACTTTTAACAATAATTTCAAAGGACATTGTCGCTATTATAGACCATTTCATGGAGTCGCCGCTCACTCGGTCGTCAAGCTAATCCCAGTATAGAAATATTGTTAAAAGAAAAAGAGTGCTTAAGAGACTTGCCTTAAGACTTTGTTGTGATGATGCAAATGATGATGATGATGGTGATTTGTTTTCAGATTTCCATGAAAATATTATGCATGAAATATATTAAAGATGATTTTTGCTAGGCATAAATTCCTAAGTGTGATAAAATTTTTGAATAATTCCCTAGGAATTATACCATCATTGCAAAATTGAAGTTGACATAATGACATGAAATAGAAACAATGTGCGTTGTTGTTAAAGCATAATTGTGTAACATAATGATTTAAGTCACATGTTTTGATGAATTTAAATAAATGGGAAATAAAATTAGTACAATGGTTTGCGCTAGGCATAGAATATTTAGGTATAGACTTATACCATCATCGCGAAATCCAAAGAAGAAATTGATAGTTTTATTGCATGGTTGATTTTTTAATTTTTGAAAATAAACAGATAATATGAAGATGAGGACTTGCGCTAGGCATAAAATTCCAATTTAAGTTTTGGAACTATACCATCGTCACGAAAGTCGATAATATATATATGATTTGAGTGTATGTTTTGAAAGAAATTTTGATTTTTTTGAAAATGTATGTAGTTGTCTTTATACTAAACAACTGTTCTCAAATAAGAAAATGAAATTATTCCAAACAATTTGCAAAAATATTTCAAAGTATCTTAAAGACAAAAGTTAGATTTATAAGGAATCCCATGTGCGTATGTGAGTTCATTACCAATCTTGATTTATCATAATGATACACAAAATCTCTCAAATACAAATGTGTGTGCAATTGCTTTGTGCATTTACCAGTTTTGAGCAAGATAATTTGATACAAGTGATTTGAATTAACCAAATAAGTGTTCATTAACCATGATTTAGATGCATATAACCATACCAAACTACTATGTAAGTCGGGTTATCAAGAGCTAGCTAATCCATAAGCAGACATAGGTCTGTACAAAAGAAGGTCGCTAATGTGACAGACATATCACCACGCTAGGAGTTACCCAAGGCCAAGCGGGTTGGGCACAAACCACCTGTTATGGGGCTTACCTCACAATTTTTCGAATAATTGAGAATTCCAGGGATTCAAGCTCATCAACCCTTCTTTTCTTTTCAATGGGTAGGGAAAGGGATTTTATTGCTTTTGCTTTTGCTTTTCTCTTTTGCTCTTTTTGTATTTTTGTTTTTTTTTTTTTTGCTTTTGTATTTGAGATAATGCTGAAATAGTGCTGAGATAGTACAAAATGATACTGGAATAATGCTTCTTTTGCTCATAATTTTGTTTGATTTTTCTTTTTCTTTTGCTTCCTATGCTAGGGATACTTGCTCGGATTAGCTGTAGAGCAAGGGATTTTTATTCTGGGTAGGGGTGAGCTTGTCCTTTTGTCAATTCTCAAAGATTCTAGACCATGTGCATGATAGGATAGCAGGGGAAACTTTTCGCTCAAGAAACCACTTCTACTATGTAGCATAGCATGGAAATTACAAATGTAATCATTTTATTGTGAAAGAATATGCTTGGTTTAAGTAAATAACAAGATCAATTCTCTATGCTCAAACTTTATTTAATTAAATTTTGTGGACTTTGATATAAGAGAGATTAGTAATCATGCCGGATAAAATCAAGATATTTATTTTTGTGTTTGCAAAAGTGAGGGATTCCAAATAAATGCTAATTTATCCAAGATAATAAGAAAATATAACTGCAATACTTTAAGAAGAAATATATACAACAAATATTTTTGAGGAGTTTGATAATTTTGACTCTCTCTTTCTTTTTTCTTTTTTTTTGTTGGTTTGTTTTTGTTTAAACAGTTTTATATATATTTTTAAAATGAGACAACATGCAAAATATGTACAAATGAAATGACTAAATTTTATGCGTAATATCGCTTAAGATGCATAATATTCATAGGTTCTTTTAAATCTTTACCATCTAAGGTAGCTAATTTGTATGCTCCCGATTCAAATTTAGCAGTGATAATATATGGTCCAAGCCGCTTGGGCTCAAATTTACCTTTAAGGTCTTTAGTTGCATTAGTATTTTTTTGATTTTCTTTTAAAACAAGGTCACCGACCTCAAAGGATCGATGACGAACTTTCTTGGCATATGATCTTTTAAGCTTGTTTTGGTAGGCACGAAGATGCTCCAAAGCATTGATGCGCTTTTCATCTAGGAGTTCCAGCTGACTGAGTCTGCCAACTCGATATTCATCTCCTACTTCGGTATCTTGAAGTAGTAGAGCCAAAGAAGGAACTTCTAATTCAAAGGGAAAAATAGCTTCAACGCCATAAACCAAGACAAAAGGTGAAGTTCCAGTGGGAGTTCGAACGCTAGTGCGATATGCCCACAAAGCAGGATATAATTGAATGTGCCAGTCGCGACCAGATTTATTGACCAATATTTTAAGAATTTTGATTAAGGTTTTGTTAGATGCTTCTGCTTGACCATTACCCTGAGGATAATAGGGAGTGGACCAACGATGTTGAATCTTATATTTTTGGCATAATTTCTTAACATCTTTATTTTTGAAACAAGTTCCATTGTCTGAGATGAGATTTGCAGGAATTTCGAACCTACAAATAATTTGATTAAAAATAAATTTAGAGACTTGTGTTCCAGTGCAGGAAGCTAAAGGCATAGCTTCAACCCACTTCGTGAAATACTCAATGGTGGTTATGATGAATTTGTGTCCATCAGATGACACAGGATTAATTTTGCCAATAATGTCTAAGCCCCATTTTGAAAAGGGCCAAGGAGATGAAATAGCCTGCAGCTCTTGTGCAGGTGCATGGACAAGGTCAACATGTTTCTGGCACTTGTCGCAATGGCGCACATAATCATGTGCATCATTTTCCATGGTAGGCCAAAAGTATCCTATCCTAAGGAGCTTTTTAGCAATGACACTACCACTGAAGTGTCCTCCACAAGATCCATCGTGGGCTTCACTTAAAGCTGATTTGGATTCTTCTAGATTCAAACATCTCAATAGGATACCTTCAAAAGATCTCCTATATAAAGTATTGCCAATTATTACAAATCGACTTGCTCGTCTACGTAATAACCGACCCTGGTTTCTATTAGAATTGGCAGGGAAAGTCCCATTTTGAAGAAAATCAAATATATCCGTATACCAAGGTTCAGGAGTAGTTTCATTGATTAGAAACACATCCAAAGGTTCTAAACATGACTTATTTGAAGCGGGTTCCTAGAGTCGACGAATAATGATGGTGGCATATTCGTCATCTAACTCCAAGGGCAGAAGAGATGCAGTTGCGGCCATAGCATCAGCCGCACGGTTGCTAGTTCGAGGAATAGCTTCCAAGGTAACTTGATCAAATAGAGATATTAACTGTAAAACATATGCTTTATATGGGCACAATTTATCATCTCTGGTCTGATAAACTTCATTAATTTGGTTTATAACAAGTTGAGAATCACCAAAAACTAGCAGATGTTTGATTTTTAGCGCCAAGGCAGCTCGTAATCCAAGGATTAGAGCCTCATATTCAGCAGTATTATTGGTGCAAGCAAATGTTAATTTAAAGGACAAAGGTATAAGATGTTTTTGCGGGGATATTAAAATAATACCCGCACCAGCCCCACTCATGCATCGGGCTCCATCAAAGTATAAGGACCATTGTTCAACACGGTCTGCCTCTAATTGAAGGCATTCATCAGGAAACTCAATGATGAGGGGATGGGTAGACTCTAAGGGTGCAGCAGCTAATTGATCTGCTATGATTTGACCCTTAATAGACTTCTGTCCTATGAATGTGAGTTCAAACTCGCTTAGAGCAAGAACCCACTTTGTTGTACGACCCGATAAATAAGGTCGACTCATAAGATACCGCAAGGGATCATATTTAGCAATGACATATGTTTTTTGACTGAGCATATAATGGCATAATTTTTGCGTAGAAAATATGACTGCTAGACATAGTTTTTCTAATGCTGTGTAGCGGGTTTCATAACTGATTAAAGTTTGGCTAATATAATAATTAGCACGCTCTCTCTTCTCATCATCAAGTTGAGCTAGCATAGCTCCTAAAGCAAAATCTGAAGCTAAAATATACAGGATAAACGGGCGATCATGTCTAGGCGGTGAAAGCACAGGTGGGTTAAGGAGGTATTGTTTGAGAAGTTCAAAAGCTTCCTTACATTCGTCGTCCCAATTAAAAGGGACATCCTTCTTAAGAAGCTTAAGAAAGGGACCGGTTTTGTCCGCCACCTTATCGATGAAGCGACGGATGGCTTGAAGCTTACCTTGTAAACTTCGTAACTCAGATATATTGGTAGGTGCGGGCATATCGCTGATAGCCACAATCTTGAGAGGGTCGATTTTGATACCACGTAAAGAAACTAAAACCCCTAATAGTTTACCGGACTTAACTCCGAATATGCATTTGGCTAGATTTAATCGAATAAGGTATTCTCTTAACCGATTAAATACTTTTCTCAAATCATCTAAATGATCATCTTCTTTAATAGAGCGAGCTATAATATCATCTACGTAATCATGTAGGATATCATGCATCATATCATGAAAGATATAAGTCATGGCTCGTTGATATGTTGCGCCCGCATTCTTTAAACCAAATGGCATCACTTTCCAACAAAAGGTACCCCAAGGGGTAATAAAGGCTGTTTTAGCCTGATCTTCAGGAGCTATCCTGATCTGATTATAGCCAAAAAATCCATCCATTAGGGACATCATTCCACTCCCCATAGTAAAATCAATGATTTGATCCATGTTGGGAAGAGGAAAATCATCTTTAGGGCATGCAACGTTAATATCTCTAAAGTCTATGCAAACCCTAACTTTGGTAGCTTCTTTCTTGGTGACTGGAACTACATTTGAGATCCATTCAAGCATAATCAATAGCTTGTATAAAAACAACATTCAAGAGTTTTTCTAACTCCCCTTTGACTAGCAAGGCCACTTTGGGATGCATTTTTCTAAGTTTCTGTTTAACAAGTTTAGCATCCGGATGGACTACTAGATGATGCATGACTACAGAAGGGTCCAGACCTGGCATGTCTTCATATGTCCAAGCAAAGACATCTTCATATTCTTTAAGAAATGCAATGTATTCATCTTGTTTTTCTTGACTTAATTCTGATCCAATACTGATTATGTGAGGATTATCCTCAGTTCCAATGTTAACTTTAATGACGTTTTCTACTTCCATGTGTAGATCTCTTTCAAAATTAGGTGGGGCGGGTGAGACGCCCAATTCTTGTAATTATTTTAAGGTTAACTTGGAGAATTCATCTTGAGGAGTCATGGCCTCAAGTTGGGCTATAGTAGGTATAGAACCATCAAAATAAAAACCATTGTGTAACAACTCTTCAACGGAGACATCATGGAAAATATCTCCTTCCAACTCATCATCGGATTCAGCAATCAATTCAGGGTAAGCTATGGATAGCATATTGCATGTAAAGGGATTATTCTTTGGACACAAAGAATCTTGTTTATCTAGATAATCTTGATAACATATGAGTTGATCATCACCTTCAAAAGGGAAGGGTTGACCCTTACTAGGAAATAGGCCCACACCACATCGGGCGGGCCATGGTTCTACCTCGATAGGTTCTTTCATACCATTTTGGAAAGGTCCCAAGCCTTTCCCTTTATATCCCATTTTAAGCATTATAGGTTTAGCTTTAATATATTCATTAGCAAAATAGCATCGAGCATATCCATCACAATGCGTCTTGATGTTTCGGGGTATTCTTCCCCAATCATATCCTTTATAAATAAAAGCACAACTCCCGACTTGGTAAGTACTTCCCATAGGTTGTGGGAGGCCCAAAGTACGAGGAGATGGCGGCAAATTATTTAAAAGAAGTGAATCTTGCATAGAAGCATTTGTTTTTTCTGATATTAAAATTTTAGATAAATCCGGTAAAAGCTCATCATAAAGAGCATAAGATGTAGAAGGATCATTCCCTATATCTTTAGATGTGGAAGGTATGATAGATGTAGATAATGTGGAGGTGTTAATAAATGGGTCTATAGGTTTTGAAATTATAGGGATGGAACATGAAGGATTGGTTGTAGATCTAAGATCTTTTTGAGGTTCTAGTGTGGTTTGTTCAGAAGATTGTTGAGCTATACATGGGGGTGAAATTAATGGAGGAGAAATAGATGAATTTGTAGGTGTGTGTTTCACACTTTTAGATGAAAAATAAGAATTAGGATGTGTGGATGACAGAGCAGGGCAAAACTGAACTCCAACAGGTTCTGCCAAGGCACACATATCAAAGGGTCTAGGATCACCATGAATAGTGACCAACTGATTTTTAAATTCGAATTTAACACATTGGTGTAAAGTTGATGGGACAGCCCGCATCGCATTGATCCAAGGGTGACCCAAGAGTATATTGTACGATGCGGGGCAATGTACAATAAACACGGTTGTATCTAGGGTTCTAGGACCAACTTGCAAGGGTATAGTAATGACTCCACACGTTTCTTGTGTCTCGTCATTGAAGGCTTTGATAATCATATCCGTTCTTTTCATTTCATCACTTCTAAAGCCAAATATTTGGTAAAAGTCAAAAGTGCATATGTTTAGAGATGAACCATTATCAATCAAGACTCGTTTAACAACTACATCTCCAATTAGGGCAGTAATATATAAGGGGTTATCCTTATGTAGACTATGTTGTGGTATATCTTTATCTCGAAAGTCAATACAATCGACTTCTCGAGTGATGATAGTATTGGACATGGCTTCAGGTTGAATATTTTGAGGTACCATCATTTGGCTTAATGTGAGCATTAATTCATCCCTATGGGTAGGAGAAGATCTTAACAAGTCCAAAAGGGAAATTCTGGCTGTAGTATTGGATAATTGTTCATTAATATTGTAAGGAGGTTTTGGTTGAACATTAGACATATGATTCCCTTTATTGGGATTTTTCAAAATAAATGGAGCTGATCCATCATTCTGAGTTTGATCCTGTTGAGAATTTTGAGCCTGTTGTCTGGTAACGGCTCCGATGGTACCTACAATGTTATATTGAGGACGCTGAACTGGTCTCGGTTGAGCGTTTATGGCTTGTTCATTAGGAAGGAACTGATTAGAAGAGGGTCGAGTAGTAACTCTTCTAGGAAATGGTTCTTCTGGAACCATAAAATCTGTGATAGGTTGAATAGGGTCTGATTCATTTTTAGAACTATTCGATTGATTTGAGGTGATGTCTATTTCACTTTCAGTATCCGATTCTACATCACTGAGATCCGGAGTTTGAGTATTATATAGGGGCCTGGTCGTGACCATGGATAAAGTTGTGTCAAATTTTTGTAAATCATGATTAGGTAAATGTCCGCTAATAGTTCCTACATATCGGGTAGGAGGAGGGACATTATGATGCTCAATTTGATTGGCCACTTCTTTACCATGTTTTGGTAAAGGATGTTGAAATATATCCAATGATTGATTAGCATTTTGATTCTGATTTTGGGGAATGGTCTTTTGAGCATTATTAGGAGCATTTTGTTTAGGTTGGAAGGCTTGCACCTCCATTTCATTATTATCAATCAGATCTTGTATTTTATGTTTCAATATTTTACAAGAGTTTGTAGAGTGTCCAGGTCCTCTATGAAAATCACAATGTAAATCAGCTCTGTATCCGGGTATAGTTGGATCAGGTTCCCGGATAGTCGGTAATTGAATCAAACCTCTTTCGAGTAATTGGGGTAGAATAGTTGATAATGGTTGATTGAGTCTAGTAAATTCTCGAGGAGGTTTATCAAGAGGTTTCAATATAAATTTTTCTGTTGTCTTCGTTGTATTGATATTAGCAACATTTTTGCTGTCAATGACTCCGTCACCTACAACTTGTTTATTTTTATACTGATTTCTGGATGTTTTCTCATCATCTTTCTTCCTAAGCTGGCCTCTCCTAATGAGAGCATCTTCCACTCTTCGAGCTAAGTCTATAGCTTGATCGAAGGTGGTCAAGGTAGCAGTTGATAACTCATAGGATATTTGTTCTTGTAAATTATTGATAAAAATATCCAACATTTCCCTATAAGGTAGCACAAAGTGCAGTTTTCCTATCAACTGCCTCCATCTAGCTAAGAAATCAGCAAAACATTCATCTTTGTCTTGTTTTAAGTTGTATAAATCTTTAATGGTGACATGCCTCTCGATGTAGGCACTAAATTGATGGACAAAAGATTCAGTTGTTTCTTCAAAATTTCTCAAAGAATGAGTGGGCAATTGATAGTACCACTCTAATGCCATTCCTCCTAAACTTTTTGGGAACATTTTTAGTAATAGCAAGTCATCATGTGATATATCATGACATGCTATCCTAAACATGCGAAGATGCTCTATGGGATCTTCAGTTCCTTTATATATAGGCAGGACGGGCATGGGAAAGTGTTTAGGGTATGGTTGTGCTACAACTATGGGATCCAAAGGCTGACTACACATCTCTCGATAATTGTACGAGGGACGGTAGGGATCTATCTGGTCCATACGCGAAGCTAACTGTTTCACCATGGCTTCCAGATTACCGGTTTGCCCACCATATTGGTTCGGTAGGGTATTAATATGGGATTTGTGAGCATATGATGGAGGGACATGAAGATTAGATGCTATATTGCTATTGTGTAAATTGTTGGTAGGAAGGGTGTTATGAAGAAGTTTTGAAGTTGTATTATGTTGTATCCCGATTGTTGAAAATTGGTGTTTGGCTTCATTTTAGGTTTTTGTCGATTTGAAGCATATTGATCAATAGTTTGGCGAAATAAAGCAGTGAATGAAGGTTTCTTTTGTGTGGGAATGATTTTAGGCTCAATAACAGGTTCCTTAGGGGTTGGGTAACCTGTTGTTTTTGCATGTTCTGAATCATAGTGACCATATCTCTATTGGATGGTCCAGCCTTATCACTTTCTTGATCAACAAAGGACAAGGGATTAGTGTGTATGTTAAACATATCTTCCATGGCTGCTTGAGTGTCACTAATTTGTCCTCTATCAATACGAACTGCCATATTAAGAGCACCAATGTTATTATTGAAAAATTTCCAGAAATGATCTAAGTTATCAAAAGCAATAGTTCCATCTCGAGCCATTCTAGGGGATGAGGATCCTTCCTCTTTAAGATTTTCTTCTTGTTCATCTACAACAAGCTCATCTTCTGGCTGTTCTAGAGTTCCTCCTTCCGGAATTGAATCCTCAGGAAGGACATTTGGGTTTTTTGTTTTGTCTCCTAACCAATCTTCTTCTTCTTCTTCAGTTTGTTTACCATTCCTAAGTCTAGGCATTGTGCTTAAATTTAGATTTCAGCAAATATATATATACTTGTATATATATATATATATGTGCAACAAGCTTAAGAGGTATATATTTTAATTATATACCTACTATAGTATTTAAAATAAAATGTTTTGGTTTTGTTATATTTTGGTTTTTCTTGTTTTTTCTATTTTTTGTTTTTGTAACAATATTATAAAGATAACAAACAACACACTAAATGCAAGAAATAATAATAATGAAAGCAATGATCTAGTTTTCTATAAACAATTTATAAATATCATTAATGGGCTCGAGTTCTTCAGGAGTCATGAAGTGTTCTTCTTCAAATTGAAAATTTTCTTTCAAGAATTTGACAAAAAGTGCTATAGTGATATTATCTGTCTCAGATTCTAGTTGGTAGAAATAAAGTTCGTGGCAATACTCTCGATATAACACAGCCCGAGGAACTCTCCTCCACCTTTCCCTATCTGTAAGAACGACCTCTTGATCTTCTACACGACCTAGGAATTGGTGTATAACAGCTACGTTCTCGAGGTATTCCTCGAAGGTGAACAATTCTGAAGACACAAGAGCTCTCCTATAAGCTAACCACCTATGGCAGGCTCTCTGAAGTTCATGATAAAAAATGAGTTGATGAGGATCCAGGATCCTATCTAGGGCAAACCTCTTGATTTGTCTAAGTTCGGTTGATCTAGATGAAATGATACCTAGCCTCCTATCAAGTTCTTTCCACAAAAGTTGGTTTCTATCCGTTTCGTGCACACTAAGCACATAATTAACTTCTATGGCTGCTAATTGGTTTTCAACATTTATAGTGACAACTAGTCTTTTCTTAGGAGCTACCATCTAGACATGATATGCAACTTAGTAGTTTTCTAATGATTTTAAATGCATCTATGTTTTTGTTTTTTTTTTTTTCAAAAGGTTTTAGTTTCACGTCGGGTTCACCAAAATGTATCGTTCCAAATTTTCCGCACCCTTACCTTCAGGCTAAAGGATCCACGCCCGGAAGGGGGATGCGGGAAGGATGGGACAATACCTCGGACTGAGAGGCCCTTTGAAGGTCCCGCCTCTCGGGGGAGGTGTATTAAGGTGATTTTTTGATGGATGGTGGGGTTCACCAGGAAACGTTTAGTGGCAGTCTCCACGCCTAGGTTGGGAATGTGTTTAATGTGTTCAATTTTATCTTTAAACATTCAAATCCTAGGTTTGGCCAAATGAATCTAAGTTGTTCTATTATGAAAATGCAAATTAAATGAATACAAAAAACAGAATTAAACATAAAACACAGAGAATATGCTAGATGAGAAAAGCCATACCTGATTCTGGATGTCTGATGGAGATTCTAATTTTTGAAGCAATCCAGATCGCCTCTGATTTGACAGGATCATCTGAAATCAGACAAGATCATCTGAGATCTGACGAATTCATCGAGAGACCTACAAACAGAGAAATAGATACAAAATACAGAAAATGCAGCTATACTGATAAAGGAAAATGATGTGAAATAATAATAAGGATGTTAATAAGATAATCCCGAATAGAAATGCAAGTAAATTACGATGCTTTAATAGCTAATCATGATTTTATTATGCAATTAAACTACATGGGTGAACTCCAAGATGCAGAATAACAAGAAATAATAATAAAACTGACTAAATGCAGAATAAAATAGCAGCAAAGTATAGGAAAAGTGCAAACTCTGGGCACTGATTGCCCCCAATGCAGACTGTAGTCGAAATCATCTCGAATTTTGATGGGATCGTCCAAGATTGTACAGGATCGTCTGCGACGATCTGAGCTTGCTCCGACTGAAAATCAATGAGGTCCCTGCAAGAAAACTTGGAAAGCACAAATGCAGATGGTAATCCAGGGTATTCTAATGCACGCAAAGGTCAAGTTACAGGAAAATTCAGCCAGGGGAATGTCAAGGGGGGTCCTAAGGTTTAAATAGGCTTAGGAGGGAGGTTAGGAGGTTGGGGATCATCCCAATTTGGGAGATCTCCAATGGGGAGGGTCTCTAACGGTGCAGACACGCTTCTGCCCGGATTAGAGACGTCGTTGGAACAGAAGCTAATTATGCACAAATCAGTTTGGGACGAGATCGTCTGGACGTTCTGCTCTAGACGAAATCATCCGATCTGAGGCGATATCGTCTGATCGGAGACGATATCATCCAACGGTCACAACAAATCCTAAAAATGGCACGAAAAATGGGGAAAGCTGTTTAACAGACGGTTAACGGGTGGTTCGGGGTTAAAATTGAATTTTGAATTATTACTAAAGTAATTTTAATTATTTGCTAAGGTTTACTGCGCCAATTTTTGGGTGCTACACAACCTAAAGAAGAGGAACATAAGGACAAAGAATCACCTGAATAAAAGTAGATTGATGATATAGGAGCAGAACAATAAGAATGAAACCAAACAACTGCTCTAAGACACAATTTTAATTCTAACATGTGTTTGGTGTAGCAAAAGGGGCATGAGCTATGATAATATGAGAAGCATGAAGTAGTCTCCTATAAGAAATAAAGCAAGAGAAAATTACAAAATAGATGAGATCTTACCTTTTGTCTTACTTCCATATGAAATGTTACTCTCTAGAAAATCATTCAAACTTTCCAAAGAGTGACAATCACGTGGTAGTAATATAAGAGTTATTTTTTTCTAGCTAGCACTAGCTCTCTTATTTCTTCTTCCCATTCCATATAATTTTCACTTTATTCATTGCTTCCTCCTCCATTTCTACTCTCCATTGCATATCACTTATTCATTCATTCATTTTTCATCCCACATCATTCATTTATTTCCCATATCATTTCTATGTTTTCATTCAATTATTTTTTGACTCCATCTACCTAATGAATAAGGCTTTGAGTTCTATAAATTTATGATAAAATTCCCCTAGGAGGTACAAATAATGTAGGCCAAAATGGCTACATCACTAAGAAACTAGCAAAAAATTTCAAAAAATGTCTAAGTATTGAGAAAGTAGCTCAAAACCGCAATCAAAGGTGGGTCAAAGTATCCTAACAGAGAAAATGATCATGGTAACATGACAATAGCCAACTCAAAACCATGGTTAGCATGGTCAAAATGGGGCTTAAATTGTAAAAGAACTACAATCATGATATTTCTCAAAATTGTGGTTGACCCAGGTGGGAGTGAATTGCGACCATGGGACATTTTGAAATAGTAATTAGTGTAGTCAAAATTCACCAAAGGAAAAAAGAGCCACTATTTTGAGCACGCCTAAAACCATGATCAATTTAGCAAGGAGATGGTCAAGTTAAAAGAGGATTGTGGTCTAGAGAATTCTTGAATATGTGGTTAGTGCAGTCATACTTATGCTTTGGTAAACTTAAATTGTAGTTGTGGGGTGCCTCTATTCCGTGGTTAGCATGGTCAAACTTGAAGATTTTAAGTTTTGAATCATGACTGTGAACTAGCCCTTCTAAGTTAGAAGAGGAAGGTAGATGTCTCAAAACTATGGTCAACATAGTCAAATACCCCTTGAGCCAAAAATTTACCACAACTATGTGCCAACCCTTCTAAGCTAGTGGTAGAAAGGTGTATGTCTTGAAACTATGGACAACACACTCAAAATACCCATGAGCTAAAAAGTGATTAGGATCATGAGCAAGCTCTATGTTTTGGTCAAAGTAGTCAACATTAGTGAAACTTAATTTCAGATTGAGGCCATGAGCTAATAACTTGAAAGTGAGGTTTCGAAGTTGTGATCAACATAGTCAAATGATAAGGTTTATTTTAAGAGAGCCACAACCACGATCCAACTTTGTGTCACAGTCAAAACAGTCAACATATTAATTATGTAGAAATGTATCACAACCATGAGCTAGCTCTATGCCATGGTCAATATGGTCAACACAGGGTAATTCCAAAATATGCATCACAACCTTAAGTATCCCCAAGTGAGTGATAGAAGGATGATGCCCAAATCCACGGTCAAATTTGTCAAATATGCTCAAACTTTAAAATCAAGCACAATTTTGAGATGAGATGAATATGAAGCATGAAATATCACATCCATCACAAAAATGGTCAAAAGCATTAAAAGCAAAAGTGCAAGCATGGTTTTGAGAAAATTCAATGAGCTTTGACCAAACGACATGCTAGCTCTTATTTAAAGTTAAAAGTGAAACTCCATCACATATGTTCAAATATAGATCAAAATACGAGATTGAAATTTTGCAAGAGTTCTAATAAAAGAGAGGTTTTCACCACTACCTCATGATATACAAAAAGATAAATATAAATCCAAAGCTATTTTTTCACATCTACTAGTGGAAGATGAAATATCAGACCAGGAGGTGAAGTATCATGATCTAAGGGTTTCTAGAATGATCTGAATAACAAGATATTGTTGGAATATCTTCAGTGATGAATGAATGCAATAACAGGGGATGATCCAAATCTACTTCAATATACACACGGATGGAAGACATGAAGGCCAAGTTGCAAGAACCAGTTGCAGCAAGAATCTACACATCAATGGAGTAAGAGAAATTTTCTTTTGATCAAATAAGAGGTTGCCATTTTGTTATTTTTACAACTTGGCCCTTTAACATCCTTGTAATTCTTATTTTTAAATATTTATTGTAAAATCTATAAATAGAGGTTGTACCCTCTTTTTAAAGGGTCAAATATAAAGCATTTTCTTACACTGCTATTGTAATATCTTCTATAAATCAATAAAGGAACATTACTTGGAATGATTACCTCGTATATGTGCATCTTCTCCATTTATCAGGTAATAAATTTGTGAAGTCATTTATGTTAATGTTACTAGGTTAGTCTACTTTGCTGATATTGGATTGCTAAATTAGGGCAATTGGAATGATTCATATTCAGATGTATGCTTTGAGAATTTGTTTTTGTTAGTTAGGTTATTGGTCTATTATTTTGATATTGGATTTCTAATACCCTAGATGTTTGGAATGATTCGTAAGTATGCAACTATTCTTAACATTGAGGATGACAAATTGTGAATATTTTTAATTTCATTTGATTTCTCTATATTTAATTTGTAAGAAGTTTTTAGTATAAGCCTATGCTATTAGATTTATCTATAGACCTATCATTTTTATTTCTCTCAAACCTTCTCATTTCTATCCCTATACTTTTGCTATTTTAATTGAGCTTAAAAGAGTCAACATTCAACAAGTTGACAAGGAACTAGCTAACTCTAGAGGTTGGGTCAGAATAAATTTGACTCATCTAATCTTGGGATTGGGTTGTAACTTGTGGGTGCTTGTATTTAAAATATTAACATATAATAGTTGCAGTACATTTTCATCTTGGTTTCTCTTAGTCTAGAGAAACCACCTAGTAAAGACCATCAAATAAGGGTGTAAAATTTTGACTACTCTTAGTCTTGAGAGAAAGTTTCTTATATGGATGGAGACTTGAAAGACCATATCACCAACTTTAAAGTATTGTTCTGAGTTATGTAAATATTATTGCTACTTCATACTATTTTGATCCCACAAAATATTGATATTAAGGAGGAAAAGAACACACTACCATTAATAGAGTAAGGTATTAACTTAAGAACTCAAGAGGATCCTAAAATATAATCTATAAAAGATGGAAGGTTTTGACAATAAAAAACATTAACTAGGTACACCTTAGTGGAAATATGATAAAGTGTTGTACTGCCATTTTGTTAAGGGAAGCCATTTAATCCACTAATATTGCTTATCTTGGGGAAAAAATCTCAAATATATTCCCATGCACATGTTTATAATTTCTATTTATCCATCAATCATAGTATGGTATGAAGAGTTCATATAAAATTGGGTACCATTAAGGATGAATAACTCTTTTCAAAAATTGCTTGTGAAAATAGGTTGCAATCATACACAATAGACTTAGACATACCATGTAGTTTGAAAATATATTCAAAGAATACCATTATCACTTTGCACTAATAAATTATTGTTGTAAGGCACACAAGTGTGCATACTTAGACAAGTATTCCATGAGCACAAAAATCATTCTTTTACCCTCTAAAGTAAGAAGGCCTTAAATAAAGTCCATAGATATGTGCTCCCACTTACAATAATGAATAAGGAGGGCCTATAATATTCCTAGAGTCTTGACTATTTTATATTTATTCTATTGGCACACTTCACTTTATTTAATAAACTATTTGATATCAACTTTCATTCCTTTTCAAGAAAAGAAATGCTTGACTCGTTGCTAAGTAAAAAAAAAAACTAGAATGACCTGCTAAAGGTGAGGCATATGATTCCTAAAGTATTTTGTTCTTCACTTGATAATATTGAATTAGATAAATTTGATGCTTCTTCCATAGACCGTATAAATCAAAGAGAACATTTGAATGGTATAAGGTACCTTCTTCAAAATCATGATTTACGTAAGAATCCATAGGATCATAGTACCATTCCTCACAAAGTTAAGTGATCCAAAAAAGAATCAGGCTAGATATAGCATGAATAACTACTAAAAATTTATACTTTCAAGAAAGAGCATCTACCATCATATTATCCTTTCATTTTATTATACTCAATCTCAAAATCATAGCCCAATAGCTTGGCCAACCATTTTTTTTGTTAAAACAAAATGGATGCTAATATAAAAAATATGTGAGATTGCAATGATCAATTTTAAAATGTCAACTACATGTAGGATTACTAATATCTTGGTGATATCTATTAAGGGAGCTTCAATTTACCCATTAATATTGATAAATTTATTGTAATAACAAGTGAGACCTTATAAAATATAAAGACTCTTGAGAGATTTAGATATTGTCGAATCTTACTAGGACCCAAGTAAACACATTTATTAAAGACTGTACGAGCTAGATATTCCATTTTAAAAACCACAAAAGAACACTTTGATCTTGTCAAATATAATTATTCCTATTTTAATGGTGTGAGCAACTATTCCATATGGTACAAATGGGATTCTTGAGACTTATCTAGGCCAAATTAGCATAAAAGACCATTTTTTATAAGAGAGTTCATAAGATAAAATTCATTAAACTTTGAAATGTTAATGAGGTGTTAGTTAGAACAAATAACATTCCCAAACTCATAATTGTTGAAATTATAATTTGACTCATGGCCAAGGCTGATATTGTGTGATGTATTATATAGGGCTAAGGGCATTGCATTGTATAATATATTAATTATTTGTAATATTTTATTATGTAATCCATATGGGCCATGGTTAACATTTTTATGGTTAAAACCTCTTTATAACTTGTAATTAACCTAAATCCCTCTTGTTATGTTAGCTTAGGTTAAATCTTATGATGTAATTGGGGTTTTGGTATTGCTATAAATACCCCTCCCACTCCTCACTTGTATAATTAGGAGTGTTGTGTAATATCATCTATAGATATAATGGTTATTTATGGTGTCTATAGTTTTCCATCAAATACTTCTTTTTTATTCTTTTTTCATTCTTTGTATAATATTTGAGTGCATGGTTTGCTTTTTTTCATTTCCAATTCCTATATGGTATCAAAATGGGCATGGAGCTGCCTCACTTGGTCAAATAGAAATATTTTTTAGTGCCTCTGATTCTTCTTCCAAACCAAAGGGTGATTCTCTCCTTACAACCTAATTTTTTGTATTTGCATAAGAGGTAAAAATGAGTGTTTATATGATTTTTATCTACTTATAGAAGTCTTTTGAAGGTTATTCACTTTGTTTTTAGATATCATCCATATAATATAAGAGCAAAAATATTGGTTGCTGATATGACTCTAAGTCCTTGGTTTAAAATTATTTCACCATACCTCTCTTTTCATGCACAAAATTCAAACCTGATGCATGGTCCCTTCCCATGTCTTGGCTTGGTATTGGTGGCCTCATGACATGTATTGCATGTCATATTTCCCTATGGGGAAAGGATGTGCTATATTATATCATGTAGGATGACCATTGTGGCTAGATTGATGCTTCCTAAGGAGCCCCTCCCTAGAGGTCTCAAGTTCAAGTTATTTTGGAGGTATTTTTTGGTGATAGTGGTTACACACTTTATTAAGCACACTTAGATCACTACTAGATTTGGATATGGTCATTCTTAACCAGTTACAACTATGGCATGGTGGTATGGAGGTTTCATTATGGTGGATAAATTATATAATAAAATCATGCTCATCCTCTCTTTTACAATATATAGACCTATAATGATCTCCTATCATGGTTTATCCATTTGATTATCATTGTGTGGTCTATCCTAATGTATAACATAAGTGCCTTTGGAAGAAGTGGGTGTGGGTTTGAACCACATGTTGGTATCTTCCATAATTGGAAGTGGAAAGGATGGAAGGCTAGAGGATGTGTTGTCTCTTTGATGTTTATCTATGACACATCTAAAGTGTCTACCATGTTGTAATTGGCACTTGGAGGATCAATGTTTGATCCCCTCCAAGATATTTTGGATGTTATTAAACCTTCAATAAATTTATGGTTTATGTGGTACCCTACATGACCTCCTTTCATGTTGCACCAAACTATATTATATATATTTTCTCTTCAAATCAAATGGTGGCAAGTGTTGATGATCATATGAATTAGAGGAGCTAAAGAGGAAAAATGTTATTGGAGGGTAGCAACAAATCAAAATATACTAACTGGAGATTGGTATTGGCTTTTATAGCTCTAATATTTAAGCATTTAATTTTTAATTTTTGGGGTCAATTAGGGCAAAACATATAGAGGCCATAATTATTACATACAAAACAAATTTGATCTATTTTTCCAATCACATGACCTTTTGAGCTCTACACACTAGTGGCATTAGTTCATAGGCCTCCTATGGTGTTAGGGATCAAATTGTGTAACATGGACCATAAAGCCCTAGTTACTTATCTTAATGGGTGAATTTATTGTGTTTGGTCAACTTAGATGACCGAATTGCTATAAATAACCTATGGTGCATATTTTAAGAGGATAAAACATATATTCTTGATGATGAAACTCACCATCAAAGATAAGAAGAGACTCTTGGTCTATCTTCCTTACAGACTGAGACATAGTTGCTTTTCCACATCAAATACGAGAGTGAACCGATCAAGGTATGGTCAAAACTACATGAGATTTTTTGGGAAATTTAATATTATTGAAGTAAGTCACTTGGAATGAGATAATTATTTGTTTAAACTAGTTGAGTTTGATAACGTTGAGGAATATATTATGAGATTTAATAATTTGAGTGTATATACATATTTTGGAGGAAAAAATAAATATGATGTAGAATGAGTAAAAATTGTCCTTGCTAATCTCTCCCTCTCTTTTTAAAATCTAAACCTAATGGTGCATATGATTCCTATGTTTATAGAATTTCAAAAGACTTATTCTTGATTAGATTTTCTCTACCCTAGTTTAGTTTTAGGTGACAATATTAAGTTATCGTGGGACTCCACAAATACAAGATCAAATATAAGGAGGCTAAGACCTAAGGGTTCAAGGGCCATGCTAATTTTTCAAATAAAATAAATACCAACTATAGATACTATGCGAGGAAGAGACATCTAAAAAATAATTGCTTATTGAAGCTAGAGGATTTAAGTTGAGTTCTTAAAGTTAGGTGGACATCTTCTAGATGTTGAGGGAGATTCTAAAGGATCTTCCTCAACTATAGAGACCCATTAGAGTATCGATTAGTGGGGGTGCTGAAATTATAATCTGATTTGTGACCAAAGCCAACATTGTGTGATATATTGGATAGGCCTATGGATGTTTCATTGTACAATGTATTATAAGCCATGTAGGTCATGGTTCACCTTGTTATGGATAAAATATTCTTATAAATTATAACTAACCTAAATACCTCTTGTTATATTATCTTAGGTTAATCGTTATGATGTATTTGGGGTTTTGGTATTTCTATAATTATCCTCTCCCACTACTCATTTGTATAATCAGAGTTTTGTGTAGTATTATTGGTGGATATATTGATTATTATGGTGCCTATGGGTACCCATAAAATCCTTCTCTTTTTTATATTTTTAATTCTCTGTATACGAATTGAGTGCATTATTTACTTCTATTCATTTCTAGAAAATAATATGAATTCCCTCAATAATTATCCTCATGAAGATAAAAAGTAGTTTTAGAAATATCTTCTTCTCTAATCCAAATTTGATGCAACATAGAATGCAAGTTTAACTTAGTAAAAATTTTATCACCACACAATTCATCTAATATATCATCAATAACATAAATACAAAATTTATTTTAATAGTAATATTATTGAGTGTTCATAAATTTTGACACATCCACCAAGAGACATATTTGTTCCTCACTATGACTATTGAGGAAGAAATGGAGTTTGTACTAGGTTAAATAATTTCTTATTGTTAGATATCTTAAAAAAACTTATCAATTTATATTTTTTGAGGTTAAATATAGCAATAAGGTTGAACATTTAGTGGATGGCTTCCCAAAATTATATGGATAGAATTCTCATGTACTCTCTTTGGAGAAGAACTCTAGGTTTCTTCAAGATATTAGAATATTTATTGATGAGGAACTACATATCCAAGGGAAGAATATGAGATATATACCTAGTGGCCTAGACTTCCATGCAATATATATTAATATACCATTGTTACCCTTTAAAATATTTTTCTTCTAGTGATAATTGATCATGTTAGATGGTGAAGGTTACAAACCTTGGAGAAACATGACCCTTTTATTATTTTTCCATTGTTTATAACTATTATAGAGTTAAAGTAACATATCATAATTGGGATAACAATGGAGTACTATGGATACTGTTTATATTGTATTAAATCAATCACATAGAATATTCCAGTCCAAGAATAGCTACCCATCATGAGTCTAATATTAGGAGCTTGGATGAAACATGTAGAATTGCCATAATTGACAATCAAAAAATAAATTTATCAAAATAATTGACATATGGCCCTAAAGTTTTGACCATATGACAACTGATGAAATTATGACTACTTCTAAAATAAATCAAAACAGTGACTAGATAAATTTTAATAAAAACTTATACCTTAATGGTATATCAATTTTAGACTCCCATTAGGGCCAGGTTTTCATCCTAAATTTAAATTGGATATTTTTGGTGTGGTGATATAGATTCCTCCTCTTCTTCAAAATTACCTTGCTCAACTTCCATGTGGAAATTCCCCTTTTCCTCACATGGTTGATCATGTTAGTTTTGAGATATACCACTAGAATAGAAAAATACTTGAGGATAATAATTGTGTTTATTAAAGTCATGTATGGATTGAAGTCCTATCATAGCTAGATCTTAGATACTTGGAGCTTATTTTTTACTACCTTGGATAATTGTTTTGCATCACAAAGGGTATGTAGATCATGCATAATAAATTCTTGCTATATTTCTTTCTTGATCCCATGTATGACTGCTAAAATGACCACTAACAAATCTAAGTGATACGTGTATGTGATAAAGCTCATAATTTCATTGTAGGACTCATTAATAGTTATTATTTATTTTATCTATAGTAACTTGACCACAAAATATGAAGAGGGTCCTTTATAAAACTTTATCAAGAACATCTTCTTAAATCCTATGCAAGTGAGAGGATAGACCCTTTTCCTCAATTTCCATATAATCCATTGATAAGCATGGGTACCAAGTTAGGAGATAGTACGCATGACCTTACCCTTCTATGTCATTATATGTAAAAATATGAGAATTTATTTTAAAAATCAACCTTCTAATGTTCTATCTACAAAGATGCATCACAAGAATCTTGGGGATTATAATTGTATACACCCAATTTTGGTGTCCTCTTTTATCCAATGATTTACAAGATATCTAAACAAGACTAATAAAATAGTCTTGGTCAAAATTTAAGCATTCATTGTTCAATGAAAAAATCTCCTAGTGATACAACAATTTCACAAAAATTAAATTCAAACTTGTAGACACCAAAATCTAGCCACTTGTCATCCATCCATGTTTCCCAATCTCCACCATCCATTATTTATATATATATATATATTTGTTAATATATATTTAAATATTAATATTTTATATATTATATTTATATATAAATATATATATATTTATATGAATTAATCCTAGCCCTCCACCACATTTTAATCTCAGCCATCCATCCACCTTAATCCATGCCACTTACCCAGATTTAATCTCCACCCTTCCTCATGTTTTAATCTCGACCACTCAAATTGTGTCATCAAAACCCTAACATGTCTAAGGGAAGATTATAAAAGAGGAGTCATTTTGATGACTCAACCCCTAAGTTCTTAAGCCCTAAGTACTCCTAGAATCCTAAGAATTATTTTGAAGTTCCTTAAGATATTTTTGGAGTCCAAGCCCTAGCCCCCTCATTTCCATCCTCACCTCCATCATCTTCATTCGCATCCCTCCACTTCTATCATCACCCTTCTTGTACAAACTAGATCTGGTTCTGCGCCATTTCCATCAATCCTTGAATACCCTCTAGAGCCATCCAAGTGCCCACCAGAGCCAGTCGAGCACCCTCCAAAGCCAACCAAGCATCCACCAGAGCCATTCGAGCATCTATGTAGCATCCTGAGTACTTGCGGGTATCTCACACACTAGATCTATAGCCCTATAGCCCTCGGGTGCCATTAGGGCATCTTCGCAACTATCACTGACATCATTTATGTAAGCAGAAATAGAAATAGAAGGTTTATTGACAAGGTATTTTTTTTTTTTTTTTTTTTTTTTTTTGTATGAATCATACATTTGGTAGTTGTTGAAGCTAGGGTGGCCCTATCTAGGATACACAAGCCCACCCACAACCTCGTTGGGATCAAACAAGCATGAAGACACCAACCATTATTTTCAACTAGGGTTTTGGAGAACCCTAGTAATCTATAATTTTGTATCAAAAATAAGCATTGTAAATCCCCACATTTGGGGTATATTTATTGTAACATTTGAGATCCACCCACAATAATAAAGAGTTTATTTTGTGCAATATTTTGTGTTATTTTGCTTATTGTTATTTTATATTTGTATTGGTGTTGCTTGATTTTTGATTCATAAATGGTGATCATGGTGGGACCCACAAAGGGTTATCTATGCTAATTTACTTTGTCACTTATATTTTTTTTTTATTTTGTAGGTTTTCAAAAATTTGATCGCATGATTTTTGTAGAGCTAGGGTTTTTGGAAAGTTGTAGAAGTTGACTAGAAGTTGCGTAGATGCCCTATAGTGCTTGAGGGGTGCCCTACAATGCTTAGTGAAATGCCTCTATGTTCTAGAGGCTTTAGGGTGCATTTTATAGAGTGAGGAGGAGATACGTAGGCTTTCTTGTAAGTTTACTGTAAAACCCTAACTCCTTTATTTTTTTTTTTTTATAGATAAATTGATAAAAATAACATCATTAATTTTTGTTAAAAGCAATCATATTTCATTTGCATTTTAGGCATTTAGAGTAGCTTTGCATTCACACATTCACCATAGGTCACATTTTAGATTTAAATTTTTATTATTTTCTAGTGTGTTGTATTCAATATTCTGCATACTATTTTCATATGAAGTGACAATTGCATAAAATAGTTTGCATAATAGGGTTAAGAATTCCTCTTTTACTTGTCTAAGTAGGAACAAAATCAGGATACTTAAGTATACTCCTGCATTTGGTGATTCAAGGTGGAATATTAGGTGAACCCTCCACTATTTAGAGTGGGTCTTAAGCGGTGTACCCTACATTCTTTTGAGGAACTTAGTATTTCTATTTTTGGCTTCTGATTTAGGCCTATAAAATTGGTTATTTTTGACATTGTATGTACACATTAGAAAACATGAAACTTTAAAATGAATCACACAATGCACATTTCACAATAAATAGTAATGAGTTGGATTTCATCACCAACCATTGCTTGAGATTTGGTGATGGTGGGCTTCATCTCCATCCATCAATATCTGCCCTTAGCCACCATAGATACCCATGAGAAAACTTTCTGGATTTCATCACTAGGAAGAATCTCATTTTCCAGCCAAGCCATAGATTTCACCCTTCATAATTCATATTAGAACATCCAAAACACACAAAACTCATAAAAAAATTAAAAGTGAGATAAAAAAAAGGAGGTAAGACACATCTATTGCAAAAACATAGGATTGAGTTGTTTACTTGATTTTGTGAAGTTTTCATTTGCATTACTTTCTTGCATATTTCACATATTTGATTCATTAGCTTATGGTGTTAACTAGAAATCAAACAAAAGTATTGAATCAAATTTCCATCCACCAAGACACTTCATCCATGGATTGTTCAACATCCTTCCCTACCACTTATATGGTCAACCCCACTAGTGTGATACAGACAAGTTATTCAAATTTATCTATGGGTCCCTCACACACTATGCAAACTTCAAATGTTGATGTTTTGCATAGAGCCATTCACACATCCATTCCACAAATAGAATCATCTTCACCCACCATTGACCATAACATAACCTATATAGACATGGCTAAAGTGGAAGCTTTTCAAATATCCACTAACTATGTTCTAGAATAGGTCCATAGTTCACCTAGGCATGATCCTTCTTTTAGTAGGAACTTACCTCTTCCCAACCTTCTAGCCTTACCTAGGTGTATAACAACCCTCTTTTTGAGGTATCAACTACACCTTCCCATCATTTGTCCATCCCACAATAGTCATGTGCTCCAAGTACCTCCATCCCATCTTCATACACCACCACCTATGGCAATCCTTTGTATGAAGCACATGTCAATGTTGCTTCACAAATGCCAGCATCCACCTCATCCAATGTCACCCATCTAGTTGTAATTCCTATTGCAACTTATCCTCCACCTACATCATCCATTCCATCCACATCCACACCATCTACCTTATATGTGGAAATATATAAAGCATGGCAACATCTCAATCAATTGCTTATGGCTCAACAAGGTGCTCAACCTTGTTCCCAATAATAAGTATAGGTAATAGATTTTAAGTCTCAACCTATTTCCACCCAACCCACATTTTTCACCCAAAATCCATCATGGGTACCACAATATTCTATGGTTTCCATACCCACACCACCATTAACTCATACCCATGCCATTCCCACAAATCATCACATTCATAGCCCCCACACATCATCTCCTTTTCAACATTCACAATCATTTCTTCATCAACCTCCACATCATCAATTTCAATCCACTCCACCAAATCATCATCATCTCATCACACCCCAACATCTTACCACTCCACCTTCATAAAATCATCAAGTAATTTAGGGCTTCCACATACCTAGGGAAGATCCTAGAATCCAAGCTATGCAATAATATATTGATAGCCTGATGCAACATACTCCTGGTATGATGAACTAAAAACCAACTCTTAGATAATTGATCAATCAACCAATCCATTTTTTGGTACCATCATCACCATATCCGATAGACTTCATAGTACCAAAATTTGATAAATTTAAAGGGACTGAGGACCCTAGAGAACATGTGAGCACATTTATCCATTCATGTTTTAGAATCCAAAGTAATGATGCTCTAATGCTTCAAATTTTCCTCAGATATTGGGGGAGATGTCGTAGAGTGGTACAACCATTTACCTCACCATAGTATTTATACTTTTGAGCAATTGGTTGATCAATTTCTTGAAAGGTTTTCCCTTAATGTTAGAAAGAAAGTCTCATTATCTAATTTATATGGTTTAAAACAATATGATGATGAGTCAGTATATGATTTTGGCAACCATTGGAGGGTTGTTATTACCAAACTACCATTCTCCCTACCAATGGAAGAGCTTACTAGACTATTTACTAAGAGTTGCTTAAAACCCATCTCTTGGTTATTACAATTACAATAATATCGATCATTTGAGGAAGCTCTTGCCTAGGCTAGCATAATTGAGGAGATAAAAATCCAAGAGGGTGTGCTTAAGCCTAAAAATAAATAATGGTAGAATAAGGGCCAATATAAAGGTAATTATTCTGGCCAATCCAAACCAAATTAGGCTAACCAAGCCAATCAAGCTAATCAAGTCAATCAAGTGGTCATGAGCCAATCGGTAATGGCTCAACAACAACCTGTGCAACAACAACCACAATAAATTGCATATCATGTGGTTCCCTCACCATCTCAATCAATTCAAAACATAGTGCCAACTATGGAAAACTACCCACATCGATAATCTATTTGACAAAACTATTAGTACACCCCATTAGCTGAATCATATGCTTCCATATTTCATAGGTTGTATGACACCAACCAACTTGCCTTGCCTGAGGTTAAACTAGATGACCCTACCAAGCATAGTAAACACTATAGGGAATATTTATTTTACCCTTATCATAGGTAAAATGGGCATGATATAAATAATTGCTATAATTTTAAAGATATAGTGCAAGATCTCATTGACTTAGGGGCCATCAAGCTTGATAGTCCCTTAGCTCAATAGAACCAAAACCTTGGAATTTATCAAACACCACTTCCTCATCATGAGGAGGTGCAACCAACAATAGGAGGGTCTAACACCAAGACTCCTCCTAATCAAGTCAATCATGTGCAACAATACCAAGGTTTTGTGGGTGCTATCCATGTAGTTACTCGAGGTCAACAATGCACTAACAATAACAAAATGCACAATAACAACCTGTTCAATCTCCCATAGCACCATAGGCAAGTGTGTCTCAACCTACCACATCATCATCTCCCATCCAAATTTCCACCAATCCTTCCCAACCCATTCATATTCCAAGTCATCCATATCCACCCATTCATCCTATCAATCATCCATCAAGGCCAATCATCTCATTGAGTAGTTGGTTAACCACTAGCCTTAAAATAGCTTCAACTAAACTATCTATATATGAGCTTATTCAACAATCTCCCCCACATCATGAGGTATTAATGGATATTTTAAAATCCATTGAACTTCAATCTCAAGATGCTAATGCCTTTAGCAATTTTGTGGGGAGCATCCAAACATGTATGGAGCCTTCCATCACATTCTATGATTTTGAAATCAAACCAATATCATCAGAATCAGTGGACCCTCCATTGCATATCATGGCTCAAATTGATAGGAAGCCATTTAAATGAGTTTTTATTGATATTGGCTCCTCTATCAACATCATCACCACATCAGCTCTCCAACATCTCAATCTTCCACCATATCACATCACCAAATCCACTTTCACCTTGAAAGCATTTAATGATGCTCTCTGCTCCATAGTTGGCACTATCATTTTACCCATTGAAGTGGGGGTAAAAATATTGCACACCATGTTTCACATCTTGGAAGGGTCCATGGCATACAATGTACTCCTTGGATGACCTTGGATGAGGGAAATGAGATGTGTCCCTTCTATACTTCATCAATGCTTGAAATATGTACATGAGGGACAAGTTCATTGCATACCGATGGATGTTGAACCATTTAAGTATTGCAATTTCATTTCAAATCCTTATGAATCCATGCTTCCTTCCACTCATATTTTTCTCACATCATCAACCACCTCATCAACCACACAATCCACATCTTCATCAAAATCTCCTATTCTTGAGGAGCTCCCCATCACCACTTCACATCAAGCTTCCACTTCCATACCCCCATCTTCATCACCTTTGACTACATGCACATGTGGTCAAACTCAATCCACATCAGCCACATCATCAACATCAACATCATCCACCATCATTCCTTCCACATCATCACCCATTCAACAATCACCTCAACCAAATCCACCTCCATCCACATCAACCAATATCTCACAAGTTGCCTTAATGGATTGTGAGATGCCATCCTAGTCCATACCTCTCCCATTTTGGAGCCCCAAGCCAATCTTGAGTCATCCATATCCACTTCCACATCCACATCCACATCATCCCAAGTTGTGGTCCACCTCACTAATCTTGGTATTGGTGAATATGTGGTCCAAGACATCATAGTCACACCACTTAACATTCAAACTGCTAAGGATTATGGTCACCCATGTGACCCACCCTTATCTATAGGAGTGGTGTATAACATGGGTTCAATGCCTAATAGCATTAATTTTGTGTATGGGGGATTGATTCATCATCCAATCTATCTTCCCTAGATGAACCCAAGCAACCAACTCCTACCAATATACAACATATGTCGGGTTTTCCATCTTGATATTTTCACATAGTTAATTGGTAAGGACATGGCCTAGGATGACATGAATAGGGAATGCATGAGATTATTGATGTTTCATATTGAGAAGTGCATGACCATTCAGGTTTAGGCTATCATCCACTTTCTTCCACTTCTTCTCTTGAACAAGCTTTTCAAAGTTTACATTTGAATTTAGGAGAAGATATCCATCACATCGATGAATCTGAAGATGAAATTTATGAAGAATTTGATGTTATGTCGATTACTTCTGATGAATCTGATGAGGAATCAACACCCATCATTCCACACATTAAACATGATGAGTTTTACCTCAAAATGTTCCCCATCCATCAACCCATCATTCACTTGCTTCTTCCACAAGAGTGAGCTAAACCAATTGGTGAACCACCACCTCCACTTCATTGATCCACATCACCCAATTTTGTAATATATGTACATAATTAAAAAATAAAAATAAAAAAATAAAAAAATAAAAAAATATTTGCATTGCATGTACATGGCTTTTTCCAATTGCATTTATTTGTGTTGCCTATTGTTGTTCAGGTTTCCAAAGCTCTAGCATCGATTCTAGCAAATAGGATCCATCCATCCATTCACCTTGCCAACCACCATTTTCCCCTTTAAGTTAACATGAATCCTGTTGACTTATTCACCCCACTCCATAATCCATATGATTTGGCAAAGCCAATTCCAATTGACATGAGCCTTATTGATATGGATCAGATTTCCTCACCACCATCCTTTTCTGAATTTGTCCTTTTTGAGGAATTTTTAAGGGCTTCAACCAACTACATTCCTCCATCACCTCCACCTTCACCTTCACCTTCACCTTCAGATCTTGAGGTTTTCTAGGTAGACATAGATGAGGTTGAGTTAGAAGAGTTTGATAATGTCATAGATGACATTCATCTGATCCCAATACCCCATCAACTTGAGGAAGGTTCTCACATGTCTATTGAAGATACCATCGATGTGAACCTTAGTTCAGATGTAGACAATCCCCAAATTGTCAAACTTGGTAAAATTTTATCCATAGATGAACAAGAGCAATTAATTGCTCTCCTCAAGAAGAAGAAGGTATTTTTGCATGGTCCTACAAAGACATGCCTGGTCTTGACCCTAACTTGGTTGTCCACAATCTCACCTTGCATTCTGATGCTAAGTCGATCAAACAAAAACTTAGAAGGATGCATCCTACCATTGCCCTCTTGGTCAAAGAAGAGCTTCAAAAGCTATTAGATGTGGGTTTCATTGTCCCCATTGACTATCTTGAGTGGCTTTCAAACATGGTACCCATTCGTAAGCCTAATGGGGTGATACACATTTGCACTAATTTTTGAGATCTTAACAAAGCATGTCCTAAGGATGATTTTCCTCTTCCAAACATTGATACTCTTGTCGACACTTGCACTGGCCATGAAATGCTTTCTCTAATGGATGGTTTTTTAGGATACAACCAAATTCAAATCAATCCTGATGACCAACACAAAACAACATTCACTACACCTTGGGGGACTTTTTGTTACAAGGTGATGCCCTTTGGCCTCAAAAATGTAGGTGCCACTTATCAACATGCCATGACATACATATTCCATGATTACATGCATAATATCATTGAATATTATGTGGATGATCTCTTGGTAAAATCTAAAACTCGACAAGAGCACATTGGTGTATTGGAAAAAGTCTTTGATCGACTTCTAGAGCATAATGTAAGGTTGAACCCCAAGAAATGTGTCTTTGGTGTTACCTCTAGAAAACTACTAGGGTTCATTATCTCCAAAAGAGGCATTGAGGTGGACCCAAATAAATTCAAGGCCATCATGGAGATGCCTCCCCAACAAACTTGAAGGAATTGCATAGTTTACAAGGAAATATTCAATCAATCCATCATTTCATTGTGCAACTTTCTATAAATGTAGGCCATTCAATCACCTGCTACAAAAGGGGTGACATTTTCATGGATAGATGAATGCCAAAAAGCTTTTGATGATATCAAGCAATACCTGGCTTCTCCACCAGTCTTAACTCCTCCTCTCTAGGGTCCCCTTCCATATTTATGTTTTAACAATGGACTTTGCATTAGGGACAATGCTTGCACAAAATAATGAAAACAATCGAGAGCAAGTTGTCTATTACATTAGTCAAACATTGGTAAGCTATGAAACTAGATATGCTTACATGGAAAAATTATGCTTAGTAGTGGTTTTTACCACTAAGAAACTCAGATATTACATGCTTAGTCACACCACATATGTCATAGCTCATGAAAATCCTCTACGTTATATGATGTCTCACACTTATAATAACACCTACACTACTAAATGGATAATGCTTCTCACTGAATTTGATCTTGAGTTCATTAGCCAAAAATCCATTAAATGTTAGGTCATAGTCGATCAACTTGTGGAAGCTCCACTTCCTAGTGATCAACCCTTGATTATTGAGCTCCTAGATGATTTGGTATTCACTATCACTGAACAAGAAGAAGATGTCATTCTAGAGGAAGATGTCGATATCACACTATTCTTTGATGGTTCTAAGTGCAAAAAAGGTCAAGGTGTTGGAGTCATGTTTCATACACCCTAAGGGGTACCTATCCCCTTATCATTCAAACTAGACTTCCAATGCACAAACAACAATGTAGAGTATGAAGCCTTAATCTTAGGTCTTCAAGCAGCTATAGCTATGGGCATAAAGTGTATCAGGATATTTGGTGATTCTCAACTTGTTGTTAGACAAATCAATAGAGAATACCAATGCAAAGAACCTACCATAAAGCTTTACCATGAAGTAGCAATGAAATTGCTCTCTAAATTTAATTGGTATGAAATTGATAGTTTGCCATGTTTGACTAATAGATTTGTAGATGTGATGGCCTCTCTTGGATCATTGATTCCAAAGGACTTCTTAGGAGAGGTACAACCACTCATTGTTACAATGATCTCTAAATCTACAATTGTTATGTTGAATCTAAGGATGAAAAGGATGTTTGCTTTATCCATTCGAAGCCATATGAGCCTTGGTCAAACCAAATAATAGCCTTTCTCAAGTTTGGAACACTCCCATCAGATATGTCATGGATTGCTAAATGCACTTTCAAGCAAAAGGTAGCTCATTTTACTCTCTTGGGGGATGTGTTGTATAGACATGGTTATGATGGAATCCTCCTTCATTGTCTTGAGTCTGTAGAGGCACAAAGAGCCATAGTTGAAGCTCATGATGGTACTTGTGGTGGTCATTTTAGTGGAATGGCCATTGCAAAGTGTATTTTATGCATGGGTTATTATTGGCCCACCATGGAATGTGATTATTGCACTTATGTCAAGCATTGTAAGCAATGTCAAGAGCATGCTAATTTAACTCATGTGCCATCACAAGAATTACAACCTATTCAAAGCCTTTGGCCCTTTTCACAATGGGGTCTTGATTTAATTGGAAAAATCTTACCTCCTTCCTTGGGATAACATACATTCATCATCATAACCATTGAATACTTCACAAAGTGGGTTGAGGTAATTCCTCTAACTAGTATGATAGGACCTAGAATTGTGGAGTTTATACTTCATCATATCATTTGTCATTTTGGTATTCCCTCGAAAATCATCTTTGACAATGGTAAGTCTTTCAAGAACAAGGATGTTCGAGCACTTTGTGAGAAATATAATATCCAACATAGTTTCTCGACTCCTTATTACCCACAAGAAAATGGACAAGTTGAGGCTACCAATAAGACCTTAATTGCTATTCTCAAGAAACTAGTCAAAGAAAATCATAGATATTGGCATACTCAAATCCCCTTGGCATTATGGGCTTATCGAACAAGCATCTACATGCCTACTGGGGCAATACCATTTTCATTGGTCTATGGAGCTAAAGCAATCATACCTCTTGAGCTTGAGATCCCCTCCTTGTAAATTTCATTGTAAGAATTCATAGATGATGATACTTCTAGACAAGCATATCTTGACCAACTCACACTTCTTGATGAGAGGTGAGTCAATGCTTTAGAGCATTTACGAGTTTATCAAGACCACCTAAAGTATGCTTACAATGCCAAAGTTCATCTACATGAATTCCAAGTAGGAGATCTTGTTCTTAAAGAGAATCAACAAAACACCAATGCATTACCACATCTTCATGATAAATTCATGGCTAATTGGTTAGGTCCATACATTGTCACTCAAAAAGTGGGTAAAGGAACTTATAGGCTTGCTAGTCTAGAGGGAGTTGAAGAGCCTGAACCACTTAATGTTATCCACTTGAGAGCATTCTATGCTTAATGTGATTTATATATATGTATATATACATGGCTATTACATAAAAACAACATTACACATTGCATTTCATACATTGCATTACACATATTTCATTTCACAAATTGCATTTCATACATTGCATTCACAACCACATTTCACATTTCATATTAGGGATCATTTATTCAGTTTAGATATTAATTGGTCCAATAAAGTCATGTTGCCTTAATCAGGGCACCTTCAAATCATCATCCATTTCATTGCACCATTCCATAAAGTCCAAATTATCATTTGCAAAACCACATTTCCATAATTCCTAGGTGTTTTTGGTCACTCAACCACTCCTAGTGTTTTTAGCAACCTCCAAATACATGTCAAGTTTTCTTTAGGACCAAGACACATTTTCACTAAGAAAATATTGAGTTCTAGGAATTGACTCTAAACATTCTTGAACCAAACACAATTACACATCTTAAAAACATCTTGTGTCAAAGAGAGATAACACCATACTTGGGTTGTACCTCAAAGTGAAAAGGGTATTCCTTGCTTGTCCCATCATGCACATAGTCCACAAAAATAGTGGTTTTCACTACTATCACAATTTCAAAATAAAATAAAGAGTAGGGAAAAATCCCCAAAACTCTAAATATTTTACACATCACACACCATAGATCCTCAAGTTGTAAGGATAGAACTACATTTCTAGTCAGATGGTTAGGTAGTCTGAATCCCCAAAGCTTAGAGATCAAATTCTTGGACTATGGAGTTAATCTCCATCAGGGCTATAGATGCTTGACTGGTAGTGGAGTACACTCATGCATGGTGACACATCTCTTTTAAAGAGACCTCTGACTACACATAAGGACAAGCTAGCTTCTTGGTCTCATCCATAATAGGTTTCATCTCAATTTACTCAATATGGGTTAATGAACTCACTTGCACACACATTGGTTCTTGATTACCTCGAGTCATTACCATGCTCATGATTCGGTAAATGAATTCATTGCACACACATTTGGTCTTAGAGAAATTAGGTAGTATTTAGTGAGTTTGTTTGATACCACTAGTATGTCTGAGTCTCTACAAAATAATCAGTTTTCCATATCAACATCTATATCTTCTTCCATATCAACATCCATATCTTCTTCCATGTCAACATCCATATCATTACATGAGTCTTCCATTTCACATGCCACTATTTTGGTGCCCCTGATTAAACAACAATGCTATACATGGTCAAGAAAATCTAAACTATAAATGATCATTAGAGCATTATTTTTCATTCATAACATATTATCATTGCATTAATCATCCATATACACATGCATCCACACAAAAGATTTACACAAAAAAAAAAACCATGTATATATATAAAAATATCACATGTACAATGAATGCCCAAAGGCTATATACAATGGAGCACCAAGGCTCATATACAAAAAGTGCATCTAAGCACTAGCTAATGCCTATAAGAGGACCCCTATGACCTTGAAGGAGCCCTAGACCTAGAGCTATGCCTAGAATCACTATGCCTAATAGACCTAATATGGATGAGGAGGGTGGATCTAGAAGCCCAATATGGTGCTCCATCAATCGATCCTCCAACAATTAGATATATCCATCTTGAGCTTAAAGGTATAGTACATCATGTCTCTAATGATGGTCTCTCTCAAGTAGCTCTACCTGGAGCCTCATGATCCTATCCTCACCTCCACCTATAGTCGATCGTACCTCTAGCTCCACTCATAGTGAGCTATCTCTACATTATCAAGCTATCATTCATCTCTCTACCACTAACTACTCTAGCCTCACCCAATCCTCCTCACTCTGACCTAGAGGTCCCTCTGAACCTCCTCCATATCATCATCCATACCATCTCCATCACCTCCAAGCCCTAGATCCTACTCTATTGTATCCCTCACCCATCTCCTTGACTTCTAGATCAAAGGTATCTCTAATATTTAGGAGCCTCATCTACCTCCTCCACCTTGACCTCTACCTCATCCCCATTCCCCTCATCCACTACTAGACTCGGTACCCATGGTGGTTGTGTAGTGAACCATGCATCATACTCTATAGTAGTCCTTACATCATCCATATTGAGGAGATCCATCTCCTCATCATCCTCATAGGTCACCCTCCATGCCTCAGCACAAGGTAGACCCATCTCATCTCGATGATGCCTGTAGAGCACTGGTGCCTCAAGAACCCCCTACCTCAGCCCAAACTATCTTAGCACCCATGAGAATTGGATGTGCTCCACCTCACTCCTATGCCTCCCAACCACCCACCTAGCCTATTAAACTCTCTGTAGCTTCTCCCCATCACTAGTCCAAGTGGCACCTCACCATGGTCTCCAAATCACTTAAGTTGATGTCAGTCTAACCCATAGATCCTTGTACCATTGGCTAGTCTAAATAGGATGACTCGGTTGCACCTCCTCTACCATAGGCCATCTCATAGCATAGGGTTGCTCCCTATCCCATGCTTCAGTAGGAAAGCCTATAGGTGAGCCACACTAAAGTGCTCCTAACCCCAACATTATAGTAGTAAACTACATCCTAGCCCCTTCTCCCCTACCTCTTCACCTCATACAACTCTTGGTATAGTTACACCAACAAAGTAGGTGCCCATGCATACACTCGAGGTGTATCGATCATATCATACACTAGCCTGATCAGGTTCCATGGGAATTAATAACTAGTGTTGTTTGGGGCCACTATGTTGGCCAACATGAACATGACTAAAGTGGGTAGTGCATCCAACTTCTTATCCACATACATAGCCAAGTACCTTATCCCTCCACCATTCACACTCTCACCTCACCATCCATATCCAAATATGTAACTCATCTCATACCCCTTATCATGTCCAACCTCGACATGTAACCCCTCCATTGGTAACTTGAGGATGTGATATACATCCTCAAGTGTCATTGTAATCTCTCTAGTAGGGAGCTGAAAGGTCCCCCTATCTAGATCCCATATCTCTACCAAGGTAGAGAGATATCCCTCATCCACCCTCACCACATCAATCTAGCTACCCTAGCCAACCCCACATCCTCCAACCAATTCCACTCCTCCTCCTATAATGCCTTTCTCACCCTTGGTATGAGAGGTGAGAATCGATGTTGAGCCTCCAAAATCCTCAACTACACAACACATTCACAAAGCAATTACATTAAAGTCACATTCATTGCATAAAAAAAAATTGCACAAGTCAAACAAAGAGTGCCAAGGCCACTTACCTTAGCAACATGCACCTCTACTCCTACTCCATCTGCACCCTCCATCACCATAGCTTCCACACCACCTCCTTCACTCCACTTCACTTCACTCACTCCCTCAGATGTAACTTCTAGAATTTGTGAATGCAAGAATGAATCTAATTTCACCTCTGCAAGCTATTTATAGTTATTTCTGGTGCACTAGGATGCCCATGGGTATTCATAAGTGCATTGAGATGCACCTATATTTACATATGATATCAGGATCTAGTTTGTGTAGATGCCCATCGATGTTTGGCATCAAAATTGTAAAAATATAAAATGATCCAAAAAGGTAGCTTACCTCCACAAAATCACTCCAAATTGCATCCATACATTCATTTCATCATCATATCATGTTTTGTGAAAACCAAAATTGATTTGGATGCATAATTTTTGTTTGCACCCAAAAGGCATAAAATCACTTTACAAGCTTCAAAACACATCAAAATGGTCCAAATTTTCACAAAATGACCATAATCATCATTCTCATCATCAAATATTCATTTCAACATCATTTTCATTCATCAATCATTACATTTGCATATTTTTCCAAGTTCATATACAATTTCAAGTGAACCTCGTATCTAGTGGTCTATTCTATCTCCTTGGTGATTGCAATGATTGGTATCCATGCAATTTGGTAATATGAGTAAATCACCATAAGGACACTTGGCCATATTCATCATCCAATATCTCTTTGTTCAAAAACAAAATCACTTTTGGTACCTCATCTTTAGAGTGAGACTATGCTAAGACCAATTTTCTCAATAATTATCATTGATGGCCTTGTTCGTGGGGCTTGAAACATGGATAAAATCATAACTCATCATTTATTTTACATTGATAGTCATCATGGAGATAGGCCCTCACTAGGTTGATTGGTTCCAATTGAGGGAATTATCCTACAATCACTAGCTCCCAAGGTTGACTCTTTTTTTTTGCATTTTCATCACTTTGCATTTCAATGATGCCAAAAGGCACTTTCTTCAACAACATGGAATCACCCCAAACTTGGGGTAACCAAATTTGATTTTGATTTCCCACAATGGGATACATCTTACATGATCATGGCATTTACACTTGGCAAAAACCCTTTCTCTGTTGGGGCAAAAATAGAATCAATCACTTGCATTTTACAACAACCCCTTTCTCCATTGGGGCAAAAATGAAATTATTTTACATCATTCATATCATCTACATTTACATCATACATTTACATTTACACCATTCACTTACATTTTCATTGCACAAATCTATCAATTGGCTTGTGAGATTCATTCTTCACTCATTCACCAATTGAGGGGGTAAGCTACACAATCAAATTATTTTATCTTCAAGATCATCTTCACATTCCAATGAAAGAAAGTTGCTTCTACATCAGGCCAAACTAGGTGTCTCATATTTTTGCACCACATTGTGTTTCACACAATGCGATACAAAAAGGGCATCTATAGACACCAAAATCTAGCCACTTGTCATCCATCCATGTTTCCCAATCTCAACCATCCATTATATATATATATATATATATTTATATATATTTAAATATTAATATTTTATATATTATATTTATATATATTTAATAAATATATATATATTTATATGAATTAATCCTAGCCCTCCACCATATTTTAATCTCAGCCATCCATCCACCTTAATCCATGCCACTTACCCAGATTTAATCTCCACCCTTCCTCATGTTTTAATCTCAGCCACTCAAATTGTGTCATCAAAACCCTAACATGTCTAAGGGAATATTATAAAAGAGGAGTCATTTTGATGACTCAACCCCTAAGTTCCTTAAAACCTGAATACACCTAGAATCCTAAGCATTATTTTGAATTTTAAAGATATTTTTGGAGTCCAAGCCCTAGCCTCCCTCATTTTCATCCTCACATCCATCACCACTGTTCACATCCCTTCACTTCTACCACCATCCTTCTTGCATGAACCAAATCTGATTCTACGCCATTTCCATCAATCCTAGAACACCCTCAAGAGAAATCTGAGTGCCCACTAGAGCTAGCTAAGTGCCCACTAGAGCTATCTAAGTGCCCACTAGAGCTAGCTGAGCACCCAACAGAGCTAGTTGAGTGGCCACCAAATCCAACCAAGTTCCCACCAAAGCTAATCAAGCACCCATGAGCATTTCATGCACCAAATCTTCACAACTATCACTGGCATCATTTACGTAAGTAGAAATAGAAACAGAAGGTTTATTGACAAGGTAATAGTTCTATGCATTTATTGATTTATTTTTTTTCTTTTTTTTTTTTTTTTTTTTTTTGCTGGGGGGGGGGGTGGTGTTTTTTTTGGGGGGGCCCCCCGGGGGGGCCCCCCCGGGGGTTATCAATATTTTTTATTTTTTTTTGTGTGTAGGTATAGGAATCATACATTTGGTAGTTGTTGAAGCTAGGGTGGCCCTATCTAGGATACACAAGCCCACCCACAACCTCGTTGGGATCAGACAAGCATGAAGACACCAGCCATTCTTTTCAACTAGGGTTTTAGAGAACCCTAGTAATCTATAATTTTTGTATCAACATAAGCATTGTAATACCCCACATTTGGGGCATATTGATTGTAACATTTGAGATCCACCCACAGTAATAAAGAGTTTTGTAGATACCTAAAACACATAATGTTTAGGAGACTACCCATATGGGCACATCTGTAGACTATATGAACCCTCTTGGATATCTCCAAGAGTAAGCAATGGTCCTAACCACTCAAATAGGGTAGTTCTATCCCATCCAGGCTTGGTCGCTCTCAAGAAGAGTAAATACCACACCTGTCTCCTGAAGACTACAACGGCCACACCTAGCCATTGGAAAAAATAGCGGCTAGCACCATGCACAATTTGGCCATGAATATGGGCCTAGATCACATAGTCTAACTGCACATTTGCATTTTTTATGGGTAAATTTTGGTGAGGAACTCCCTGAGTTCCTCCTAATTGCCTCTTTAATTCTAGTTTCCGACTGATGCTTCCCACCCGAAATGGTTAGTCGCATGCAATTTGGATGGAGACTTCTCCAAGAAGCCAAAGTCTAGATCTGAGAGGGAAGTCTACATATGGACTCTCCCATGAAAAGCAAAAGATCCATGAAGTTTCAGAGTCAAGCAGTGAAGCCCTATCAAAACAGAGAACCAAGATACGTCCCTTTGAGGAGCATTGGAGCATTGTTTGGCTGAGCTACGATCACATACGAGTTTTTATATTCATTGTTCTAAACCACCAATTAGTGTAGGAGACACACCAAGTGACCCTTGAACATCAATAACAATAAAGATGATAGCGCAATAGCCCTTGATTCACAAGGAAAAAGGCTTCATATTGTGGTCGTTGTCTTGCATAGTGGCCTACATACATATTTTAGGGTATAGACATTATTTCCCTTTGATTTAGTCTAGATTCATTATTGCTTAATTTTATTAGTTAAGTCATAGCTCAGATCCACTTCCATTAATGCATCTATTTCATATTTCTTAGCTTTACATGCATTTATTATTCTATTTATGCTTGTATTTCATTACTATCATGATTATTCAGATTCGTTAACAAAGGCCTCATCTGGAGAGGCAACCCATCCTACTAAGAATGCTTTTTTGTTTCCATGAGTGCAGGTACAAATCTTTAGGACCATATTGAAGTAGCAGGATCACAAAGATCCCTCCAGGACCATATCTGGAGAAAGGGGCATCTTTAAGCCCCCATATAGTTTTGTGTGTGGGACCAGGAGGCCTATGTATAGGTATCGTTCTCTTATGGGGAATACATTAAACCACTGCTCTATATTGTGTAAATATTTGTATCAAAATGATGGGTATCCCTAAGAGGGACAAACTTGTAACTAAGGATTCGAGATATTGATAAATAAAGCATATTTGTTTGTTTTTCTTATTTTTGTGTTGCATGTGCTTTCAGTACTTTCATTTTGTGCAAGTGATAATATATATTGATAAATAAAAATCTCAAGTAGGGTGGCCAAGGTGTGCACCTCTCAAGGTCATACAGATGGTGATCATGGTGTGATCCCCACTAGGTTTTTTTTCCAATCATTTTATTGACATTCATGGGTTTTTCTATGTGCAGGCTTGGCTGCTCTAGTCAAAAGTGACTTGCAGATATTGGCTTCTTCGGTCGACAACAACCAATAGATCTTAGCCACTGTAGCTATCAATGACCATAATCAGCCACTCTGGTCGATAATGGCCAGCAGCAGAGTGTAGTAGATCTCAAAATTTTCATCACTAGAGTGAGATTTGAAGTTGGTTTGATCCCATATTTTCTCTATGATTTTCTATCTACATTTATTTTCTATAAATAGCAAGCAAAAATGTAGTTTAATAAGGTAAAAATTAAGAAAATAAAAAGAAAAATGCATTGTACATTTCTTAGATTTATTTAGTTTTCTCTAGGCACTGTTAGGAACAATGGGCCTCTGCTTATAAGGTCTGCCCTAGTCTCCAATGTGCTAGGCTTCTGTGTGATTAGTCTCCTTGCATGTGTCCCAAAAAGTGGCTGCTCATTCACAAAGTAGGAAGTGTATTGCATGAAAATCATCTAGAAATGCATCTTTCTAAAGGCAAAATGTTATTTTTAGGCACATAATGATGTAAATCATGAATTCTAGTTGATGCATAATTTTATATTTCAAAATCTAAAATAACCCCACACACTTGCACGTTCTACAATAACATTGGTAAGGTTGGATTTCATCACCAACCCCAATTCAAATCGATGATATTGGAATTCATCTCCTTCCACTGGCTTACCCCTAGACATCTTTAGACATAATAGAGAGCTCATTTTTAGTTGGTGTGGTTCACTTGTGTTCAAACTATCTCCCACTATTTCATAGTGGAAGAGCTAGGCAAACCCCCCACTGGGATTTAAGTAGTGTACCCTAGACTCTTTTGAGAAATCATGTTTGGCACTAGTGTTCCTCATCTCCACTTTGATTGAGTCCCCTCATTCTAATTCCAAACACAAATAAGAAGTCAAGATCAACAACAAATATAAACACACCAAATAGTTTAGGGAACATGCTAATCCTTAAAAGAGATAAACACTTGCTTGTTTTGTTTGCATAATTTGGAAACTAATCAAGAAGATAACACATAATTAGAATGGTGAACACATAGAGCAACTTACCCCAGTCTAACATTGAGGGAGAAACTAATGCTCCTCACACTCACAATCACTTTAGCATTGAGCCGCCCACCCATAATATCTTTGAATGAAGTTCGGTAAGTCTTAGGGGTGACAACTCAACCCTTGGGGGAACTCCAAAAGAAACCCTAGCAAGAGATCCACCTCATGGTTCTTCATCTCATAGAAATTAGGAGTCCTCAAGGCACTCCTTGGCACACCAGAATGAGGAGTCTCCATGGCATATCTCATCATATAGACAAGTGGACAACCTCCCTCTTCACACAAACATGTGGAGGTATCCTAACCTCCCCCGTCACATAGACATGTGGATGCTTCAAGACCTTTATCATCATACTAGCATGAGGAATCATCAAGGTCATCCTCATAGCGTAGGCACACCGACAGTGCAAGGATCCAAATCTTGCATGATACACATAGGATATATCAACCGACTAAGGGGCAAGACATTTTGACCATGCCCAGTCATAGGCCTAGGATATCTTATAGCCTCCCTATATATGGGAGGGTACCCTTAAAACATGAGCTCATTGGTGCCAATGGGACTCTATGGGATCAGCCGTGGAGAACTTGATAACTTGATGAGTTGGATCAAGTTCCCTTGAGACCAGATCCTAGAAGTATTGCTATCAAACATTCTACTTCAAAAATTTTGCGTAGCATAGCCACTAGAAGCACCAATGAACTAGGGAAATCTACAAAGTGATCCCATAGTACATACATTGCTTCAAATCATGAGGGTACTCAACCCATAATATAGTACATAGAGTAGGTCACCCTAGTCAACAAAGGAACACACATAGCAGAAGCCTCTCCAAAGGGCCTAAGCATTAGAACTCCTCACATGAAGTTATAAAGACATGAGCCTTCAATAACAGGTCACTCTGACTACCTATGTAGGTTGGAATATGAGCTACATGTTGAGCGAGAATGTATAGAATCTCTTGAGCAAGAATAGTGAAGGAAGATGTGCATGCACCTACAAGAACAACGCTCAAGAGAATAAAGAGCTGAGAATGAGGAGCTAGTAGAGAGGATGGCTTAAAAAATGTGCACATAGGTGGTGAGATACTGACATGAGAGACATAGCGATTCTCAATAGGCAAGAAGCACTAGCCTAGAAAATGAGCATGCCCACCACAATTCACAACATCAACAACACCTGGACCTTGAACAAACACAATTCAATGAGGAAATGGTAGGGATGGAAGACCAAGAACAAACATATCCTGAACCTCCATCCATGGTTACAGAATATGGGTATAGACACCCTAACCAGAACAACACAGGGTTACCTCCTTTACTGCCACAAGAAAACCTTCAAGAACATGAGTTTATTATTTGAAGGCATACCAGATGCTCACTGAGAGAGTCAAGTCACTTTAGAAGCAGGACACATGAGGATAGAAGCTAACATTGAGCAAGATTCACAACCATCCTCTATGCCCCTCAGTCTCAAGTCTAGCATATCCTAGGCACTTTGAGATACCTAGGTTAGACAAGTTTAAGGGGGAGGGAGACACGCAAGAACATGTGATCAACTTCATGAACACATGCTTCCACCTTGATAAAAACGATGCCCTAATGCTGAGGATATTTATCATAACATTCTCAGATGTGGCAACATAATGGTTCAACTAGTTGCCCAAGCATAGCATCACCAATTTTGAGCAATTGATGAATGCATTCCTTGAACGATTTTCCTTCGAAGAAAATAAGAAGGTGAACCTATCTGATTTGGCCAACTTGAAATAATATGATGATGATCCAATGATGGAATATGAGGACAGGTGGAGAAAAATCATGGCAAAACTATCATTCTTCGTCCCCATAGAGGAACTTGTTTGGATTTTCATAAAGAGTTATGTAAAGCACATTTCCCTGCTATTGCAACTACAAAAATATGAATCATTCAAAGAAGCTTTATCTCAAGCCAAGCTTATTGAAGACATTAAGGTCGATGATGGAGATCTTAAGCTCTATAAAAAGAAATAATGGAGCAAGAATAATTAGAATAACAAAAATAAGCAAAAGCAGGCCAATCCTACTCAAGTTAATCAAGTTGTATTGGCTGTACCAAAGGAGGGAAGTGGACAACAACCCTAGAATTACCAGGCTCACCCTTCACTAGCCAACTATGATCCTAAGAACAATTAGGGCCAGAACAAAGAGCATTGGCCACCTCGCTACTACACACCTTTGAATGAATCAATGCAGTTAGTGTTTAATCAGTTGAATGAGGTGCAAAGGATAATATTTCTTGATGTACAACTTCTGGATCCTAACTGTCCCAAGCCAAGGGGATACAGGGAATATCAATACTACCCATACCATAGGAGACAAGGGCATGACATCAAGAATTGCATCGGATTCAAGAATGTTTTACAAAACATTATTGAAAAGGGAGAGCTAAAAGTTGACAACCCACTAGCTCCCGATAACAGAGATATGGGTATATACCGGAACCCATTGCCCAATCACGAGGTCCCTAGGGATCAGGGCACCCAAGTTAACTAGGTTTTAGTTGAGCCACCCATTTAGGGGTGTATAAGAATGGTTGAGTTGGTAAATATGGCAACCAATAGTTTAATATATGGGCAACCATAGCCTCCAGTGACTCCCATCAATATTTTTGTTGCATCTCAGTAGAGACAAGTGCATGACAACCCTTCAAGTCCACAAGTGAGACCTGTGGTGACTGTTCAGAGTAGACTAGAAAAAAATCTACAAATAACTATGGTTAAGTTATCCATTTACGAGCTCATACAATAGTACCCTAGGCACAAGGAGAATTTAATGGAGATTTTGAGATCAATTGAGCTCTAGTACTAGAACATCGATACATTCACATATTTTGTGGGGCAAGTGCAACAGTGCCAAGAGCTTGTGGTTCATTTTTATGATAATGAAATTAAGGTTGTCCCTAATGCCTCAATAGACCTGCCTCTACATATTATTGCATCAATCAATGACATTCCATTCAAGTGGGTTCTGATCGATATGGGCTCATAGATCAACATCATCACCACTAAGGCTATAGGGCACTTGAATATCCCTAAGTCCAACATTGTCCTGACTTCCTACATGCTTAGGGCTTTCAAAAATGCGTTGTGCTCCATAGTGTGTCTGGTAATTTTACCTATAAAAGTAGGATATAAGACCATCCCCGTGATGTGTCATGTGTTAGAAGGGTGATGCAAGATAACATCCTCCTAGGTCGTCCCTAGATTAGAGACATGCAATGCATGCCCTCAATCCTGCACCAATGCATCAAGTATGTGCATGAGGGACAAGTTTACATGGTTTCATTCGATGAAGAGCCATTCAAGTATGTGTATCAAGTCAACTTATCGAGGGATTTTATTCTGTCATCAAAGCACTTGTACACAAGGCCTTCATCCTCAACCATGTAGCCAGGAAGCAAAAGCAAATTAGTGCGAGGTGACCCATCCACGTCGGCACCACCTCCTACATACAAAGCTACAGGTGCTTCTAAAAAGTTTGACAAATAAGGTAGGAGATAAAAAGAAACTAAAGACACCCCTAGTGGAAGAAGGACCCAAGGAGATTTTGACCATAGAAGTCATAGGAGTCCCTACTCCCATGGAGGAGGGACACTCCCAGGAAATAGTCGAGGAGGTACCTCAACCTGCCTTTCCTACATCATCAACAACATCATATTTACCGCAAGTGATAATTCATCTAGCCAGCACATCACTATGTGAATATCTTGTACAGAATGTAACTTTCACACCAATCATTGAGTCTGCACAAGACATGGGGTAGCCAATATTACCAAGTCTGCCAGTAGGAATAGTGGTTCCTTTGGGGGTGCCACCCAACCAGACTAATTTTATATATGCTGGTCTAGATTATGCCCACACCACTCTTGATCTGGAAAGAGACGAGGATGAACCTTTTAGCATGAATGTTCATTACTTATCGAATCTTAAGTTTGCTCTAAATTACTTTGGGTAGTTTCATTGAAAAGACTATGACCTAGCCTTATATTAGTAGGGGCATCGATTTCCATTTTAGTCATAGTACCAAATACCTACTAATAGGTGTGGATTGGGCTATCGAATATGGGGTCATGATGACTCTTTGGAAGAAACCCTAGACAAATTAAGCATTGGATTCAAGGAAGGCATCGACTGGAACCCTTATCAACCCCCAATAGAAACTACTTGGGTGATGGGTGGGTGTCGATGGTCAATATCACACCACCTGATCAGTATCATCCTAAATCCTCTCTTGAAGTCCCCCTATCAGGAGCCATCCTATGGGAGGAGGATCCAATGCATGTATATAAGTGAGAGGTTTATGATTATGTTCCAAGCAAGGATAAATATAGAATTGGCCTAGCCTATCATGGGCCTCAATATGTATAAAACCTCACTTGGATAGGCCACACAGAAAGTGGCTACATCTCAGATGAGGGTGAATACATCTCGGTTGAGGGTGGATACATGTCAGATAAAAGTGGCTATGAGTTGAATGACTCAATAGATATGGCATACCTATGGTCTAGACATATGATCCACATAGTTGGGCCAAAGACAAACACCAATGGATTCTTCATAAGTAATGATGACTATGAAGATGAGACCAAAATGGCTTATCTGGAGCATCAGCAAGCAAGCCACAATCCCATACTAGGGCTAAAATCCAATGCCAATGACTTTTGGATAAGTGATGACAACTTTAAGGATGAAATAGAGATAACTTATCTTGGACCTCAAAACTTGTGGCCATTCAATCTGCTTGTGGAGAGAGAAGCGACACTTCATGTCATCGATTCTAATATTTATTTCCTAGGGAGATTAGTAAACCTATATGCCATTCATCGCATGGTCAACCTGAATCCACCCAAATTTAGAGAGCATTTTTTGCCTAACGATCCCATCATCTTGGTTTTCCACATACTGGTATAGAATTATGTAATATGCCAAGAATGAGAAGCAATTTCTCATTATTTGAAATGTAGAATATATACAATGCTCAAAGGTGGTTCGGGTGGTTGAACCACCTGAATTGGTTAACTAACCACCATGAATTGGAGAGCGCTAACATAGCACTATTTTTATTAAATGCCATATAATGAAATATGCAACATTTTATGCTAACATCCCCCCTTATTACATTATTGGCAAATACCAAGGGTATTGCGAAACAATTCAAATTTGACACGTGCAAGTGCCTTGGTGAAAATATCTGCAACTTGCGCATCAGTGGGAATGTAGTGGAGCTGGATATTGTGCTTTGGAACTTCATCACGAATGAAATGACAACGAGTGTCAATGTGTTTGGTGCGATCATGGAAGATTGGATTCTTGACAAGATTCAAAACACCTTGATTATCGCAAAACAAATGAAGTGGAAGATTCCTTGGAAGACCCATATTTGTAAGAATGCGATGTAACCATATTATCTCGTAGACTGCTCCACTAGCTACGTGATATTCTGCCTCTATAGAAGAGATAGCAACCACCTACTGCTTCTTGCTATGCCAAGAGACAGGACCAGATCCAAGATGAAAAATGTATCCAAAAGTTGACTTTCGATCATCAATGGATCCAACATAGTCAGAGTCCGTGTATCCTTGTAGATAGAACTTGTTATTCTTTTTGTATTCCAAGCCAAAATCTGTTGTACCATGGACATAATGTAAAACTCTTTTTGTTGCTTTCCAATGACTTACCTTGGGTTCCTGCATGAACCGTGAAAGATAACCCACAACAAAATTGAGATCAGGCCTGGTATTAGTTAGATATATGAGACTCCCAATCAGCTGGTGATAGAGAGTACCATCTACCTTAGGTGATTCATCATATCGTGATAACTTAAGTCCTTGCTCCATTGGAGTTGCTTTAGACTTACAGTTAGTCATCCGATATTTTTTGACTAATGTCTTGGCATACTTCTTTTGTGTTACTCTGATATGATACTTTTTCTGAGTCACTTCCAAACCAAGACAATAGTGAAGAAGTCCTAGATCTGTCATTTCAAAAGATTGTTTCAAATCATCTTTTACTGCATCAATCATTTTCTTTGAACTTCCTGTTATGATCAGATCATCTACATATAACACCAGAATCACTATATCAGAACCATTGTTCTTAATATAGAGATTTGCATCAGAAGGACTCCTTTTGAATCCATGTTGCACTAGGTGACTGTCTATCTTGATATACCAAGCTCGAGGGGCTTGTTTGAGCCCATACAAGGATTTGATCAATCTACAAACTTTTTGTTCTTGTCCTTCAACCACAAATCCTTCTGGTTGAGTCATGTATACTTCTTCTTGCAAGTCACCATTCAAGAAGGCACTTTTAACATCCATATGATGCAACTTCCACCCAAACTGAGCTGCCATGGCACAGAGTACTCGAATGGTAGTCATATTTGCAGTAGGGGAAAAAGTTTCTTCATAATCTATGCCTTCTTTTTGAGCATAGCCCTTTGCAACAAGATGGACCTTATGCTTATCAATAGTACCATCTGCCTTATACTTTACTTTGAACACCCATTTGCAGCCAATGGGCTTCTTTCCTATAGGCAGATTGACTAGCTTCCATGTATTATTCTTCATGAGAGATGTGTGTTCTGCTTCCATAGCAACCTTCCACTGAGGCTCACTAAGTGCATCTTGAACTGTTACAGGCTCATTTTCATCCAATGTTGTCATATAAACCTGTTCATTATCCATATCTGTGTCTCTGTCTTCCTCTGCATCTACAGATAGATCATCAAACTGTTGGTAAAGCTCATCAACCTCTGAAGATGATGCCTCTACTCTTCTCTGTTGTGTCATACTCCGAGTGCATGGTCGATCTTGAGTTAGATCTGGAAGTGTATTCAGTTTAGAATCTCTCAATGTACTAGTATACCATTTTGGAACCTTTTTCTTTGGAGATGAGCTTTCTTTCTTAGGTTCTTCTTCTTCTTCAAGGTATACATTTGTAGATATGATATCTGATGTGGAAGCTTCATCAAATACTACATCTCTACTTATATGTGTTTTCTTGGTTAGCGGATCTATCAATCGATATCCCTTTGAAAACTCATCATAACCAAGAAAAATACATTGCAGGGTCTTCTCATCTAACTTCTTCCTTTTCTATTTTGGAATGTGCATGAATGCTTTACATCCAAAAACCCTTAAATGAGAAATGGAGGGTTTCTTACCACTCCAAGCTCCTTGTGGTGTTTTTCCTTGTAGAGCTCTAGTGGGTGCTCTATTTAGGAGGTATGATGTTGTGTTTACTGCTTCTGCCCAATATTGATCCTCAAGATGTGCTCCTTTTAGCATACATCGAACCATTTCCACAATGGAACGATTTCTCCTCTCTGCAACTCCATTCTGCTGAGGTGTATAGGTTGTAGTCAGTTGTCTCTTAATCCCATGTTCTTTCAAAAAAGAAGAAAACTCTTCAGAGGTGTATTCCCCCCTCGATATGAGCGGAGGATTTTGATGAAACATCCCGACTCCTTCTCAACAAGTTTCTTGAATTGTTGAAAGTATGAAAAAGCCTCTGATTTCAACTGAAGGAAGAAAACCCACATCTTCCGTGAGTAATCATCAAAAAACAATTGAAAATACTTCTTTCCACCATAGTTGGTTGGCATAGGACCACACAGATCGGTGTGTACCAACTCTAAAGGTTTCTTAGCTCGAGAAGAGCTAGCTTCAAAATGTACTTGGTATTGCTTCCCTACTAAGCAATCCGAGCAAACTGGTAAGATAGAGGAGAGGTGAGGAAGGCCTCTCACCATCTCATATTTGTGCAATTCAAGCAAATATCCTGAACTTAGATGCCCATAACGTCTATGCCAGAGAGAAGTGGCCTCCTTTGTAGTTGCATCCAAAGCAACATGAGGAGTTGAAAGAGCATCTAGAATGAACAAGCCATGCTTGTAGGATCCGGTTGCAACATGTTTACCTCTATGGGTTATAAAACATCTCTTCTTGCCTTTCACAACTCGAAACATGACATCCATATTTCTATCCAACATTTGTGGAATAGACAACAGATTATTGGCTAGTCTCAGAACATAGAGGACCTTCTCTATCTGACATTTACCATCGGGAAGAGACACAGAAACATCCCCTTCACCCTTCACTTGGTAGACTTGATTGTCAACAATTGTGACTGGCTTACCTTCTTTCTCCTCAAAAGTGTCAAACCATGATTTGTCCCCAGTCATGTGTTTACTAGCTCCTGAATCAATATACCATACAACATCTATCTAGGAAGATGAAGTATGGGTCATGAGCACCTTGTGTGCTCTTTCAGAGTCAAAATCTGAATCGAACCCGGGGAATCTGAGTCTAAGTTGGAGTCAACATAAGCAACATGGCCCTTAGGTTGCTTATGTTTCTTTTTGTATTTTTGTTTCTCTTTGCCTTTCTTCTTAGGAGGTTGGTCATTTTGTTGCTTGTTTTTGAACCAACACTTGTTGGTGTCATGGTTATTCATATCACAAATCTTGCAATATTGTTTATCTTTCTGTTGATTTTGCTTCCCTTTTCCTTTGGAAGAAGAACCCCCTTTTTGAAATTGACCTTGTTTCTTACCCTTTTGTTGGGTGGAAAGGGCATTATCTGGCACCTCATCTTTTTGAACCTGATTTGCTTCCTCAGTCTGAAGCAAATTTACCAGTTCCACAAATGTTACTTGTCTACCAAAAATATTGAGGGAAGTGATCAACATCTTGTAGGAATCTGGCAATGCTCTCAAAATGATAGAATTCAAGATATCATCATCCACTGGTTTTCCCATAGCATTCAATTTGGCTTTCAAGTCTACCACTCTACAAAGGAATAGATCAACTGTCTCCCCAGAATTCATACTGAGGGTATGTAGTAGAGTTTGAAGGTGTAGAATAGTGGACTGATTCTTTCCTTCATATACTGTAATCAAAGCATCCCAAGCTTCCTTACTGGTTTTTGCATCACAAATATGAGGTTGCACCTCATCTGTAGTAGCAAGCAAGATAAACACGAGACCTCTTTTGTCCTTCTTATCCCAAGCTTCTTGATCTGCTCCTACTGTTTGAGGGCATTTTGTAGTGCCAATCACTACATCCCATAAATATTCCACCTGAAGAATGGCTCTCATATTTGTCTTCCATGGAACAAAGTTAGGACCTTTCAACAACTATGAATCTGAGAGATACTTGTGAACAGTGGCCATTATGAAGGTTCCTTATATCACCAATTGGTCTCCCTTTCTTTATACCTACCAAATCTATATATCGTAACCACTCAATATATACCCGCCCTTACGTGAGGGAGACTATAGGTATATATGAATAGCATACCACTCAATATGTACCCGCCCTTACGTGAGGGAGACTATAAGTACATATGAGAAGCACGATATATTGAACTTAGGCGATACTAAAAGGGCATCGTGTTGTTAATGACACCTACCATAGAAAGTTTATTCCTCATGCGTGGGGCGTAACTTCCCCTAAACACTTTGGAAAAACCTTCGTCAGGATTTACGCCTAACAACAATCATGATGTGGGTATGAAATGGAATGAATAATAGAACTGGTTTGCCTTATTTCTCCCTGATGATTGATAGAGAACAAGCTCAGACGTCGTTGTTGTAGCTATATTAGGCGACGGATACAATAGTCCAAAGCATGACAACATTACCTGTAAGTGTGGACCATAGGTATCTCAAATATCGAACGCTGTTGTGCAATAAATTGCACAAATAGGGTATAAATTTGGGGTCTTATTTTTTCTATAATTTATGATTTTTAATGCAAGAAAAAAATATTTAAATGCAAAAAATCAATCACAAATGCCCACAAATTTAACTACTCTAGGTGTCGGTGTCCACCAAAAATGCACCTATTACAAATCCAACATTATCATGCAATAATTCACTTCCAAATATTTTGATTTCCCCCCTTTATCTTATAATTTTGCAAATGAATCATGTGAAGACTGTGATTCCCCCCTTCGGATTGCAAAATAGACAAGGAGAAAAAAATATTGTACCTGAACCCTCCCAAAAAAATTATGTTTGAATCCTTCAAGGCATCAAAATTGATTTCATAGGTGTCAAAAGGTGTTCTGGGCATCAACAGGGCACTGCAGGGCGTCAACAAGACACTGCAGGGCATGACAAAGGACCACCAGCCGTCACAACGCGCGCGGGGCGTCAAAGTCATGCATTTCTAAAAAAAATTCAAAACATCCAAAGGCCCCGTATCGATATTCAAATCAGCGATCGTGGTTGGAACACACAACGGACAAACCAGCCAAGCTGCAGAGTGGGCTGTGAAGAACAAAAATTTGAGGGTAATCTTAAAGCGACAAAGGGTTTGCTTTTGTTAAAAACAAATTTGGTATAATCCCACATGCATCGTGTAGATGTATTTCTTCAGTTTAAAAACTGAAATTCATCATTATTATAGTGACTGCCTTCGGGCAGTCACGCCCCTGATGTCCTTTTTCCTTTTGTCGGTGAATGAGAATCCACCATAGTGCTGCTTCCACATCTCTCCTGCATCCACATAACCTCAAACTCAGCACTTGCACCTCTCCCACATTGTCCAACTCATCACTTATACCTCTCCCATGTCGTCCAACTCAGTGTCTCTCCTCCCTCCATATGGTGTGTCTAGCCAAACCTGAATTTGTTCTATGTAGAGTCCTGGTCTATGTGCTATCTGGTTTGTGTCATGTGGTGGTGTCTACCTTGGTTTGTGTGCTACCTAGTCTATGTCATGTGTCGTTTGGTCTACTTCACTTTTATCCACCTTGTTGTGCCCAGGATGTCTGGTTTGTGTTTAGTGGAGCAGTTAATGGGTAACCGTCTTCTCCAACCGCATCCGCCAACCTCTCCAAGCTCCAAGCTCTATTACCATATAGAATTATGTAATATGCCAAGAATGTGAAGCAATTTCTCATTATTTGAAATGTAGAATATATACAATGCTCAAAGGTGGTTCGGGTGGTTGAACCACCTGAAGTGGTTTAACTAACCACCATGAAATTGGAGAGCACTAACATAGCACTATTTTTATGGATTGCCATTAATGAAATATGCAACATTTTATGCTAACAACTAGATCCTAAGATCCCTATGCCCCTAGAGCCTCATCGTGAGTATGAAGGGTACACCCAAGATATAGAGTTTCACCCATGTGGTCCTAGAGATTTCATTCCATCCATCAATATGATCTCCATTGATTTGACCACTCCACTCCATAACCTAGTAGATCCTGCAAAACCATTGTGTCTTAACTTAGATGCTATCGATTGGGATCATGTTGACTCACCCCTAGAGCCTGAGGATTTCTTCCCTAATGAAGGGATGTTGCAACCATTTCATTTTACATCAGGTTGCACACATGATGTCTATCATGTTGGTCTCAACCCTAAGTCAGTGGGAACCATAAATCTAGTAGATGACATTCATTTAATCCCCACTCCTCACCAACTTGAGGATGGGTCCCATATGGCAATAGAGGAGACTTTCGAGGTGGACATCAACAATGATCCTTCTCAACCAAAGAAAGTCAAGTTCGGAGAAAGCTTATCACCAGAAGAATAGGCCATCATAATTCCTCTACTAAGAGAGAGACCAAATCTCTTTGCTTGGACCTACAAAGACATGTCTGGGGCTAGATCCGAAGTTGGTTGTCCACAACCTATCGATAGACCCCATGAAGAAGCCGGTCAAGCAAAAGCTCAAAAATATGCATCCAACCATCGCTTTGATGGTTAAAAATGAGTTGCAAAAACTATTGGATGTAGTCTTTATTGTTCCCATCGACTATCCAAAGTGGGTATCAAACATGGTGCCCATAGGAAAACCTGATGGAAGAGTCCACATTTGCATGGATTTCAAGGATCTCAACAAGGCAACTCCAAAGGATTCATTCCCATTGCCCAACATAGATGCTCTTGTAGATGCAACTGCAGGTCATGAGATGCTCTCCCTAATGGATGGTTTTTTTGGTTACAATCAGATTCGGATTAAACTCGAAGACCAACATAAAACCATGTTTACCACTCCATGGGGGACATTCTATTACAAAGTAATACCATTTGGCCTTAAAAATGTTGGTGCCACATATCAATGGGCTATGACATACATTTTCCATGACTACATGCACAAGATCTTGGAAGACTACATTGATGATTTGCTAGCCAAGTCATTGCTATGTGAAGAGCATGTTGAATCCCTCACAAAGATCTTCGATCACCTGATTGAGCACAATGTCAGGTTGAATCCCAAGAAATGCGTCTTTGGCGTAACTTCTGGAAAACTCTTGGGATTCATCATTTCTAAATGAGGCATCGAGGTAGACCCAACAAAGGTAAAGGCTATCCTAGAAATGGCTCCACCCACAAACATCAAATAACTAAGAAGCTTACAGGGCAAAGTAGCATCCATAAAGTGATTTATCGCACAACTATCGAATAAATGTCGACCCATGAATCGACTGCTACACAAGGGGGTCCCATTCCAATGGGATGAGGAATGTCAGCAAGCCTTTGTTGAGATCAAAGAGTACCTAGAAACACCACCAGTTCTAGCTCCACCAAGGCCAGACGTGCCATTCTTGTTATATATATCCACTACAGATTTTTCTTTGGGCACCATGTTGGCTCAAAAGAATGCGCAAGACAAAGAGCAAGCGATATATTACATTAGCCGCACCCTGGTGAGCTACGAAATTGGATATGCATACATAGAGAAGTTGTGCTTAGCGGTGGTCTTTGCAACCAAGAAATTGCACCACTACATGTTGAGCCATATGACATATGTAATATCCAAGCAAAATCCTTTGTAGTATATGATGAGCAAGACATATCATAATACATGTACTACAAAGTGGATCATGCTATTGACAGAATTCGATTTGGAATTCATAAGCCAAAAGTCCATCAAAGGACAAGTCATAGCTGATCAACTAGCTGAGGTGCCTCTTCAGAATAGTAGGCCCCTTACCATAGAGCTTCCTGATGATGCAGTATTTGCACTATCAGAAGCACCCAAACCCGAAGAACCAAAAAATGAAGCTGACATGACTTTGTTCTTTGATGGTTCGAAGTGTGAGCAAGGAGGTGGTGCGAGGATTGTCTTTTTCATGCCACAAGGTGCTCCAATGCCCTTGTCATTCAAGCTAGACTTCCCTTGCACCAATAACAACACCGAATATGAGGCCCTAATATTGGGTCTCCAAACAACCATCACCATGAAAATCAAGAGGCTAAATATCTTTGGTGACTCCCTCCTCATAGTCAACCAGGTCAAAGGACTATTTCAATGCCGGGATCCAATCCTGAAAGCTTACAAGGAGCTTGTTGACACATATCTAGCCAAACTAGAGTGGTACAACATTGAGGCAATCCCTCATTCATCAAAAAAATTCATAGACACCATGGCATCTTTGGGATCCTTGATCCCTCAGAATCCATCTACCGATTTCACTACCATTCATGTCAAAATGCTCTCGCATTCAGTGATCCAGCGTGAGGCTTTTGATAACAAGGAATCAGTCAACATGATCCATATAGAGCCAGACCATGACTAGTTCTGTAAAGCCAAATACTTCTTAAAGAAGGTACCTTGGGGGTCCTTGATCTCTCAGGGTCCTATGGGGAATGGTACCACTATTCACCATAAGGTTGTTTCTCAATCTGCGTTTGTGCAAATCAAATTGCATGAGGAACAAGTCATCTTATCTATCGAGGTTGTAGCCTATCAGGATTGGCTATCCCAATTACAAGACTTCCTTAGGCTTGGAATTGTCCCACAAGGACTATCGCATGCCGAGAGATGAGCATTCAAGCAAAAAGTGACTAGATATGTCTTGCTAGGAGGCATATTGTATCGTCAAAGCTACGATGGAGTTCTCCTACGTTGCTTAGAGCCCCAAGAGTCAGCTTGGGTGATTTTTCAAGCTCATGATGGTACGTGCGGTGGCCACTTTAGTGGCATGGCCATTGCCAAGCGCATTATTTGAATGGGCTATTACTGGCCCACCATGGAGAAGGATTGTTGTGAGTATGTCAAGAAATGCATTAAATGTCAACATCATGCAAACCTGATGCACTTGCCATCTCAGGCCTTACAACCCATTCAAGTGGCTTGGCCATTTTCTTAGTGGGGTTTCGATCTGATTGGAAATATTTCTCCCCCATATTTGGGCTGACACACGTTCATCTTAACGACCACTGAGTACTTCACCAAATGGGTGGAAGTGGTCCCCTTAACCTCGACAATTGGTCCTCGGATTGTGGAGTTCATACTTCACAATATCATTTGTCATTTTGGGGTACCCTTCAAGATAATCTTGGATAATGGTCCATCATTCAAAAACAAAAATGTGCGAGCTCTAACGACCAAATACAACATTCAACATAGTTTTGCGACACCATACTATCCATAGGCAAATGGGCAAGCAGAGGCCTCAAACAAGACAATAGTAGCCATCTTAAAGAAGATGGTGAAAGAAAATCATAAGGATTGGCATCTACAATTACCCTTAGCATTATGGGCTTACAGGACTAGCATACGGATGCCCACTAGGGCAACACCATTTTTGCTTGTATATGGCGCTGAGGCCATTATGCCTCTAGAGTTGGAAATTCCAACATTGCGCATCACATTGAAAGAGTTCATCAATGATGACACTGCACGACAAGCTCACCTGGATCAATTGACCCTCCTGGATGAATGATGCATCAATGCCCTTGAGCACCTTCACATTTACCAGGATCATCTAACATGAGCTTATAACAATAGAGTCCATCTGAGAGACTTTAAAGTTGGGGATCTTGTGCTTAAAGAGAACCAACATAGAACTCAAATCTACCATCGCATCTATGAGACAAATTTATGGCCAATTGGATAGGTCCCTATATCATCTCGGAGAATATTGGGACTGGGGCATATCGCCTAACAATGCTAGAAGGTGTTGAGGAGCCAGAGCCCCTCAATATCATTCATCTAAAGGTGTTTCACACATAAATCAACAAAATATCAAAAACATTCAAATAATTTCAAAAGATTCAAAAACAAGAGAAATCATAAAAATCCAAACAAATCAGAAAACATTAAAATCAAAAATAAAAATCTCCAAAGGCATCTTAAAGCCCTTTGGTCAATTCACAAAAATCTCCAAAGGCATCTTAAAGCCCTTTGGTCAAATCACAAAAAGCTCCAAAGGCATCTTAAAGCCCTTTGGTCAAATCACAAAAAGCTCCAAAGGCATCTTAAAGCCCTTTGGTCAAATCATAAAAAGCTCCAAAGGCATCTTAAAGCCCTTTGGTCAATTAACAAAAAGCTCCAAAGGCATCTTAAAGCCCTTTGGTCAATAACAAAACATTCATAATAATCAAAACTCAAAAACAATTGAAAGCATCAAAAATACAAAAATATTTGCATTAGCATTCCACATTTGCATTCACTTAGTTGCATTGCATTAGGCATTTCCATCCATCACATGTGCATTAGATACACTTGTGTTTGCAATCTTACAAGTGACACCACACTTGTACATCAATCATGCATCTTCAAAATCCATCATCATCCATCACCCATGAGTGTAACTGTGTTTTTCAACACAACCCCTTCTATTGCTATAAGGAATATACTAGGGTTTTCTGGTCACTCAGCCATACTTAGTGGTTTTATCAAACTTTGTAGAAAGTTGTCTTAGCTTTTGATAGATAAGGTTTGGTTTTGATAGCACCTGGTATATTTCAGGATCCCATCACTAATCAAAACACTAAAATCCTAGTTGGAACAAGGGAAATATGAACACTGCAAAGTGGTATTAGGTATCCTAAGGTGAAAAGGTTTATCTTGCTCATCCCCCTGTGCGATCGACTCGAAAATGTTGAGAATTGGCAAAAGGACAAGTTCAGCCCTACCCAAAGAAATCCCTTGCTTTAATCAAAACAAGCAAAATCCTGAACAAAGCAAAATTCACAAACAAAGTAAACAAGTGATTATCATCACTACAAAAATCCCAAACAAAGCAAAATTCAAAAACAAAGTAAATAGTGATTATCATCACTACATAAATCCCTTGCTCAAAAGGAAAAACAAAATTCAAAATAAACAGTGATTTTCATCACTAAATCATGAGCAAGTATCCCAAATAAATATGAAGAAAAGAAGGGAGTATGAACTTGAATCCCTGGAATTCTCAGCATGAACGAGTCATAAGGTATCCTTACGCACGATGATATGTCTATCACATCAGCATCTTGCTTTTGAATAGACCAATGTTTGCATGTGGAAGAGCTAGCCTTAGGTGTCATGTATTGCCTAGTGGTCTAGTCCAACTGAGTCCAACCTAGGATCAGGATAAACATTTGAGGATCCCCAATACAACAATGGGCTGAATGAATCCCTCCTGGCACTGGGGTATGCTTATGTTCTATCTAATATATTCATTTGCACACACAGGGATAATGAATATCTAGGGCTGCATAACAAAGCTTTATCCTTCAAAGGCTCTGTATGATCAGTATACAACCATTTGATGAAGCAACTAGGGTGTTTGAGTCTCATGGAAAACCTCAAAAATCATCCTCATAGCAATAGGTCATATCATCAGTCACATCATCAAACTTTCTTTAAGAGGTCTTGTTCACTAAATGAATGCATAAGATAGGATAGATACCGGATAAATGTCAGAAATGATAGTAAAACGACCACTGACTATTCTGTGCATATCTATAGCAACCTATAAAGAAACCCATCATCTCACCTCACATTTGATGCTTAAATGATTAATTCTTATTATGAGAATTATTATTTATTCATGATTTTTATACATTCTATGGTGTCACCCATTAGATTGTCAAACTCATATCACATCATATCATATGTTTTAAGTGATTAAAGCATACAGGTTCATTCACATTAGATCATCAACATAACATAACATATTTCATTTACCATATCATAGCAACATAAGGTTAGATGCATACAACACATCAAAAGTGAACATGCATTTAACAATAAGCATTGCATCCATATATGCATCCATCATCATCATATAGATCATGCCATCTAAGCATCCACACATCATAAAGCATAAGTCATGTGAGTCACATAGCATAAGATCATAAAGTAGCTCACCTACACAAACACATCATAGCATCTAAACATCACATCACACCATATCACATAAAATCATGATACTGCATCCATAAACATAAAAGCATAATCATAAAAGATACACACATGGTGAGTCTCAAAGTCTAGATATCATATAAAAGTGTGTCCAAATAAGTACATGTAGGTACAAAAAGTGCCAATAAGGCTACAAATATGTAGGTCGACTGACCTTACACCCAAAAAGAGGTACAAAATGTCCAAGGAGCCATAGTGCTCAAGAGTGGCCTGCACCACTAGCATCACCTCTACCCTCACCGCCCCCTCTAGGAGGTGGTATAGAACTAGCACCCCTAGTTTGCTCTATTCGGGACCTGGTCCTATGGCTCGATCGAGCTGATGACTATCTTGAAGTGCTTCGATCAGTCCTCTATGACCCTCCTACCCTAGGCCTCTCTAGTAGATGATCTCCCTAAAGCTTGACCTCATGCTCCAATGCCAAGATGTAGGAGGCATCTCGGGTGCACTCCTCCAAATCATCTGCTAGTAATCCATGCAAATGTTGGATCTCCACACCCACATCTAGACCACTAGGTCCCTGAGGCACTGTAGGAGGTGGCACAATCTAGCTCCGAGCATCATCTCACTTGGTAGTAAGTTGGACAACCTATCTTCAAAGGTCTACAATAGTGGCATCCCTCTATTGCACCTAAATCTGGGATGTCTATAGCTCAACCTCAACCTGGTGCAATTGAGCCTAGAGAGGAGACTCTTACTCCTCAGGAGCTAGCTCCTCCTCCTCCTTGGGGGCAACCTGCTCCTCTATAGCCTGCTCCTCTACCACCTACTCCTACTACCCTACCTACCCCCAATCATCCATCTGAGCCCGCACTCGGTGCCCATCAGGATCCTCAACCTCAGCCTCATCCAAAGACCACCCTAGGTGGCCACCACCCTACCATAATCATGTACCCCACTAGTGGGTGTACACCTCTATGACCCCAACATCGGCCACACTAGGATCAACTATAGGAGGGTCATCCTCCTCTAGCACTATTGTAACTCATGGTGGTGGAAGGTTCTTCTCTATGATAATTTAATGATAGACAACTGGCTCAAGGGGAACATCCTACTGAATGCCAAACTATCGGAGCACCCTAGAGTAGTAGAAGAACTCTTTGATACCATCCTTATGATCGATAACCCATCGGTCACATCGAGTCCTCACTGTGAAGATAGTTGGATCCTCCCAGTTAGGGCACTCATGATAAGGCCACTAGATGATATCAATGGCCTACAAACTAGTCAAAGATACCGTATAGTGGGAAATATCCCCTACAAAGGGTCAGCTCTTGTGCTCCTCGAGCGCTCTAGGCCACCTAGATCCATAACACTAGACATCATCATCTAGCGTAGTGATCTCCATTGGAAGTCCTATTGGGTGGTCAACTCTGATATGCTCCCATCCCCAGATCTAGAGGAGCATGCTACAAGCAATACTAGCCCGATCATGGCATTGAATGCGGTATAGCTCATCATAGCACTATGCCAATAGTGTGCTCCCCCAAGCATAGATAATGGGTGCCTCACTATCAATCAAATCCTGTACCATCACCAAGAGGTTCCATGGGAACCTCACTCTAGAGTAGTCAGGTATGAGGATGTTATAGATGACCATCAACAACACAACATACCTCTGGGAGAAGACATCCTCTTGGTACCATCGAGCAACTGAAATACTACTAGAATGAGTATCCTTGAAGGCAGCAGTGGCATGTCTCCCAAAGACCCTCAGGAACACTACATCTCGGGCATTAGTGGGAGAAGAGAAAATAGGCACTCCATCAAAAGGGATCCTAAAGATCCTGTAGACATCCTCCGACGTGATGGTCATCTCATCGGTAGGAAGGTGGAAGGTGTTGGTCCTAGAGTCCCACCTATGGGCTAGGGCAGTCAAATAAGCCTGATCCGACATGATCATCGAAAGGCTAGTGACATACTGGAGCCCACGAGCATCAAGCCAAGCCTAGTCCATGTCATCCATCTCAGGCAAAAGGTCACAAAGCAGCTTCGAGTCTCGAGCCTAAGCAGACAAGATCTAAGAGTGCAAAATAAAGTCTAAATCAAATGCACTAACAACTAAATAAATGCATAAAATAAAATTGGTGCAAGCTAAACTAAGATGCGCTTAAGGCAACAAGCATAGTGGATAAATGCACCTAAGCATCCAAAAACATCAAATACTATTCTTCAAAATTTCAAAAAAATCAATTAAATGCCTTTGGAAAAACCAAAAATCAATGAATACACCTAAGGCCACCTAGCCACTGTTGCAAAGAGTGGCCACGAAGCAGCCGCTGAAGCCAATAGCGGCCAGGTTCCAATGGTCAAAAATTTGACCATTGGATTTTAAGTTGGCCACTGACAATGACAACGACCAACCTCGAGCCAAGCTAGCCACTCTGAGTGATAGTGGCCAATGAGCAACATGCCAACGACATGCCCCCATGGCCAAAAATCATACAAAAATAAACAAAAACATAAATCTAAAAGAGACCCATCTAATTAAACCCTAAATTAAGCCTATCTACCAGTTTAATTCATTGCCAATAGGGTTAATGAGGTTCCTTTACCAAATTGCTTAGTGAGGTTAATTTTACCATAGTAATAAAAGAAGGCTAGGGTTTAGAGAGGTACCCATGAAGCTCCAGCTCCTCCACTCATCGAAGCCTCACCCTACTCAGCCATGGTATCAAATCAACAGCATCCTAGGTCACAAGCAGTCACTGTCAGCTCAGAGCTCCAAAAGTAGGATGGACAACTAGAAGAATGAAGGGTCAAAAACCCTAATTTCCTTTTGTCCTTTCTATTCAAGTTGTGGCCACTGCTAGCGTTAGTGGCCCAAAATTTTTGGCTTCTAGACCTGACAATAGCCACGAAGCACTATTTGGGGGTCGTTGGACCTGACAACGGCCAAGAACCAATGAGAAATTTCCACAATTTCTCACCATAGAACACCTCAAAATAAGACATAGAGCACACATTTCAGATCCAAAGCAACCAAAATAAGCAAAATACCAAAAAAATTACATATATCAAAATTCAAAAACATCATAAAATCCAATTAACAAAAAAAATCAATCAAACAATAACAAAATCCCAAATGAGCCTCGTAGTCAGTGATTTGTTCTATATACTTTGGCGATTGCAGTGACTAGCGCTCCATGCAATTCGGTGAGATGAGCAAATCACCATAAGGCCACTTGGGGCAAATAGTTATGGTAGAATTGAGATGCCTCACCTCAAACCCTAAGAAGGCTATAATAGTCGGACCACCCCATGGGAGCGAGGATCCATCTCAATTCTCCTATAGCAAATAGTGATTCACCACAAGCTAAATAAGAATTGCTATCACCTTGATTCCCTAAGAAGGCCATTGTGGTCGGACCGCCCCATGGGATAAATATGTACAATTACCAAATAGGGTTGGAATCACACCTGGATGGGAGCTACTCTATAACAAATGCGAACCTCTAAAGAGGTCCAAATCATTCATTTTGGTCAAGCGACTCATCGCTTTATTAATTGTCCTTTCCTCATCGACTCGTCGTTTGAGGGGGTAGTCAAAAATTTTCAACAATCATAATCAAAGTCAACAAAAGATCATCTCGATCATAACAGAGTTGCGTTCATCTTATGAATCATTGCCAACAACTATCATAAGCTTACCCTTTGTTGGGGCAAAAAAGCAAATATGATAGTTTAGTTTGTAGCTCTCCTCCTTTCGGACCTATAGTAGTACCAAAGCTACCCGATCGCTTGATGACGAGTGCAAACTCCCACACATTTAAGCCTCCCATTCCATTGGAAGCAATGATTCTAGGATTCACGCCCTCCCGCATGACTGGGGCATCCTATGTTGATCAGATCAGTGATCATCATCCAACCTACAATATGGCCCTAGGTGGTCTACTTTTTTGCTCCATGCTATATTTTGCTCATAGCACATCCCAAAAAGGGGCATCTGTAGACACCTAAAATGCATCATGTTTAGGAGACTACCCATATGGGCACATCCGCAGACCATATGAACCCTCTTGGATCTCTCCAAGAGCAAGCAATAGTCCTGTTGGAATCGTTTCTTGCATCCATAGGATTCGATTGTCATGCTGAAAAAACCATTTGAAACCAATGAGCTATTATAGGATCTGGTCAACCTACCTCTTTGTTCTAATAAACACGAGTATTTCTAAAGAAAAACTACATAATGGGTAAGGACCTCAGTGGTAATTTTATAATAAAACATTGATTACATGCTCCAAATTAAATATAATGCTATATGTATTAAAATTACCAAGCAAGAAAATTACCATTTGTTATGCCTTATGTAGACCAGTGCCTAGATTCATTGGGTTGTTATAGCAATTTAACAACAATTTTAACATGAACAGAGAGAATGGGGAAAAAAAATTGGCACTCTTAGACTTATTCGAATATTGTAATAAAATAAAATTTGACCAACGAAAGAAACGAATGTAATTCATTCAAATAATGTAATCCATTACATAGTAACACACCAAAATGTTACAAAGAAATAATAGGAAAAATACCTAGAATTGTATTGATTTAAAAAGTCATTACATTCAGAGTAAGCAAGAAGCTTTTAAACTCTTTTTTCTCTGAGAAATTATCAATACAATGAAGATATTCTATTCAAATAATGTAACGAAAATCTCCTACTCTTCTTGTTCCAATTTGGTAACAGAAAAGTCTCTAAATCTTTGACTTAATAATCTAGAAATATTCTTAGCTTCTTAGGTACTTTCCTATCAAAATCCTGCATAGAATGGGGAAGAAATAAGAATGAATGAGAAAAATAGACATAGAAAGGAGATACAATAGCATAATTCTAAAGGGCACTCAAGTATACCTCTTAGAAAAAATGCTATTCTCTAATTTCTTGATGATGATTCTAAACCCGAACACTTCTTCTTATAGGCTGTGGTTCTTGAATTTGTTATTCTTGGCCAGTTCTTAGCCTTACACTTATCCTATCCTGAGTTGATCTTCAAAAACTGGTACATCTAGCTTCCACTATCTCTTTTAATTTATGTTGTACACTTTCCTTTGACTTTTTCAAACTGTAGCTTATTTCAACTGATGATGACGGTGTTTGGAGAGTCTACTTTTTTAACTTGTTCCTCTATTTTTTCTTCCACTACTTCTTTTTCAACCATTTCTCCTTCAAATTTTTCCCTTTGAGTGCTTTACTCTTTTGCCATTTTAGATATTTTTTCTATTGGCACTAGTCCTAGTTTATCTGGAAGGATTGAGCTTATTTCCAACTACTGACTATATGTTTCAACCTTTTTCCCCTTTTGACCTTGTTGCAGCCACTTTATTTGTTTGTTGATTAGTCTCCAAACTTCTGTGTCAAAGGTTGCAACAAACCTTAGCATGTTCATTTCCTGTAAAATTCTATTTTTCTATATGGTGAGAATGGGCATGTTTCTCTCATATATGAAGAGCAACATCTCCACGGTATTTACCAGAAAGGTGGATTGTCAAGTCATTTTTGACTCATCATTTGACACATAATTAAATATTTCTATTATATGCCCGAGTAGCTCTTCTACATTGGGGAATTCCAAGAATTGGTCTAAGGACAAACCAATATCTACCATTTTTCCTATTGCATCTTCTACCAGATTATCCATTTCAGTAACAACACTTATCCACCTTTCTCGGTTTACCCCAAACATGGCCATTTTTAGGAACTCAATATTGAACTGGATTTTACTGCAATCATTTGTTATTATCTCTTGGCTTTGCAACTCTTCAAAATTGTCTCCCATTAAATAAAGGGTAGGATGAATGACTTCAAAGTCTTCTTCCTTCTCCTGTATCAATGTCTGTATTTCTCGAGCAGTTATTTGAATCACCCTAATATACCTAAACATCTTGGTGAGCCCTTTGGAACGATCTCGTATTTTTATTGGCATTTCCTTCTTCATTGTATTTAGATAATAGGCTGTGGTTCTTTAATTTGTTATTCTTGGCCAGTTCTTAGCCTTACACTTATACTATCCTGAGTTGATCTTCAAAAACTGGTATAGCTAGCTTCCACTATCTCTTTTAATTTATGTTGTACACTTTCCTTTGAATTTTTCAAATTGTAGATTATTTCAACTGATGATGGCAGTATTTGGAGAGTCTGATTTTTTTAATTTATTGCTCTATTTGTTCTTCCACTACTTCCATTTCAACTATTTCTCCTTCAACTGCTTCCCTTTGAGTGCTTGACTTTTTTTCTGTTTCAGAGATTTTTTCTGTTGGCACAGGTCTTAGTTTAGTTGGAAGGATTGATCTCATTTCTAGCTGCTGACTATATGTTTCAAACTTTTTTCCCTTTTGACCTTGTTGCAACCACTTTATTTGTTTGCTGATTAGTCTCCAAAATTTTGTGTCAAAGGTTGTAGCAAACCTTAGCATGTTCATTTCTTGCAAAATTCTATTTTTTTGTATGGTGAGAATGGTCTTGTTTCTCTCATATTGGAAGAGCAACATCTCCATGATATTTACCAGAAAGGTGGATTGTCTAGTCATTTATGACTCATCATCTGACTCATAATTAAATCTTTCTATTATATGCCTGAGTAGCTCTTCTACGTTGGGGACTTCCAGGAATTGGTCTAAGGATAAACCAATATCTACCATTTTTCCTGTTGCATATTCTATCAGATTATCCATTTTAGTAACAACATTGATCCACCTTTCTCGGTTTACCCCAAACATGGCCGCTTTTAGGAACTCAATATTGAACTAGATTTTACTGCCATCATTTGTATTATCTCTTGGTTCTGCAACTCTTAAAAATTGCCTCCCATTAAATCAAGGGTAGGATGAATGACTTTGAAGTCTTCTTCCTTCTCCTGTATCAATGTCTGTATTTCTCGAGCAGTTATTTGAATCACCCTAATCTGCCTAAACATCTCAATGAGCCCTTTAGCATGAGCTTGTATTTTTATTGACATTTCCTTCTTCATTGTATTTAGATAATAGGCATGATTCAGAATCATTACCACCAAAGGGGCTGTGCATTTCCTTTTGTGCCAATTCTTCTTGTTTTTTATATATTAATGCTTTCATTTTAGCTTTTTCCTTCTCTTCTCTTTTCAATTGACTTCTTAATTCTGCAATTTTCTCGACCAGTTGGTCCATGGTTTGATTTTGCATTGCCTTGACAACTTTGACCATGTCACCTTCTTTTACCAGTACTTCTGAGCCTCATATATCCTCATTGACTTTGAATACAATTGGGTCTTGTAGGGTAGGAAGATTTACTTTTGCTATATATGACATAGATGTTTCTAATTGTGTTTCATCTGTAAGTTGTTCTCTTATATCTCCCATTCCTGCCACTACCTGTAATTCCCACTCATTGGTGAAAGTAAATATATTTTGGTCATCCATTCTCTCCAACAAGACCTTTGTAGAAGGCAAGGAAAAATTTTGCTTCTTCTTTTCTGTAGTGGTCACTTTTATTTGATTCTTTACTTGGTGAACCAGGAATAGGCTTCCAAATCCAGTTGTTCTCCTCATATTCATCTGTATTACAGATGGAATTTTAATCTCCTAGCCTTTTATTTTGAGAGAGGCAGGGATGGCCATGGGTGCCAATTTTTTTACACTTTTTACTGCTAATACATGATCAAATATAGTAATTATAGCTTATTGTGGAAGAGAAGACTTCTAAGCAAGTGTGGTTGTTATTTCTTTTCGTTTAGCTATGCTCAGGATTTTGGGAACTTCTTGGGAAGTGCTCGGTGTTGCTTCTATTCTGATATGATCATATCCAAGAGGCCTGATCTATTGCTGTATTATGTTTTTTGTATTCATATTGACCTCCATTTGATCAATACCATGTTATTCTATTAACTTTAATATAGGGTCTTCCTTGATTTCTTGAGCAGCTCCCGATAAAATAGGTGCTACATATTCCATTGAACCTTCTCTAAGCCTTATCAATTCTATAGGGTAATAATAGGCTTCATGAATCTATGTGTTGCCCCTATCTTTAGGAGGGAATTCATTCCATACAACCTATAAATATGTTCCTTTTTCCATAGCTTCCAATAATATTTCTTCATAAGCATCTTTTTGATGTTGTATTCGAGCATACTCTCATTTTTCCATCATTTTATTGTATATTCCTTTCGGGTCATAAAACCTCCAAGTTATCTCATCGAAGTCCATATTGTCTAAATCAAACATTCCCTTGAGCAGTGTAGGGTAGCCAACAAATATATAGTCTCCAAAGAGACAAGGAACATTGAGCCAGGGGACTTTACCATATTTCTTTACTAGTCTCATCTTAGCTTCCTCGGCCACCTGCCTACATAACTCCAGAGCTGATAGGGACAATGGAAAATCCGTTGGTAACAACTTAGTGGAAATTTTGGCTCCATAGAGCGTAATATAGGTGAACCCTTCAGAGAAAAATAAATCCCCAATCTCCTTTTCTTTGATGAAAGCCCTTACTCCTGGACCTAGAATTTTAGGGAGTACGCCAGTTAAATTCTAGTGGATTTCTACCATAAAATGGTCACAGAACCAGCCCATGTGAGTTCGACCTTCATGTATTCTCCAAAAATTGGTCTAAACGTAAGGGCTGTTAACGAATTCTACTCTTTTTTGGGCTTCTTCTCCCAATTGCCCCACTATTAGGTGGATAAAAATTGAGTATTGTGAAAAACAGGGCATCTCTTGCCTTTGTTCAAAAATAACCTTTTTCAATTCTATCATTTACTCGTGCATTTTGTTACTCAATTCTAGTTCCCATGCATAAATTGGGGTATTATTTGCTGGGTTGCACTGTGCTACTAAATATAAGACTCTTCTGCTCACCACACTAAGATCTTGTACTCCTAGGAAAATATTTATCATATCACAAAAATCTTGAACCCATGGCCTAAAAGCAGTTTTCCTAATTGGGAATTGATCAACTATTTTCTCATTTGTATCTAACAAAGATTTAAAAACTTCTAATCTTGTTAACATTTGAGATTGAAGTTCAATTACCTATTTTATTAACCAGGTGGTAGACTCTGTCAAATTGAAAACTTGCTTGATGTGCTTGACTTTGATGTTGAACATCGGTCGATCTTTATTATCTCAAAATGTTCTAGTCCTCTCATCGTATGTAACTACTAACCATACCATCAAGTCTGAGGAGGAGTAAAACTTTGGACATATCAACTTCCTAAGGTTGTTGGTCCATTTGTTACTTTTGGGGGAACCCTTGTACTGTAACCTCCTGGATTTATGAAATAGGTCAGCCATTATCCAAGGGGTTCTGTTATCATTATCCATCACATGAGTAAAAATCCTGATACATGTGTTTTCAATCTTGTACTGCTGTGCTGGAGTAGGTTTCTTTTTAGCTCCACATTTTTGGGTGAAGTCAAATATTGTGCTACTCGGTACATGCGGTTTAGAAATATCACAGTATGGTGACCAGTTTGTAATAAATTTTACCTCTTCTCTAGTGTCTTCGGGCAAAAAAGCATCTCCATAGGATGCCATTGTACTCACGATAATGAGTCTAGTTTCTCTGAAAAGAAAATATTGAAACTCTTTTTCTCTATGTACCTCTTGCATATCAATTTTTGCTCAAGATTACCAGGGTGGTAAGATCGACTGATTTCATGAGCTCAAATACTAGGTGGTGAAATGAGTTCAATATTTTTGCATGTTTTGTCATTAATATTATGTTACCAACTACTTTTTTAAAATTGGCCAATGGAAATCTACCAACATGTCTTCTTCCAAAGTTGGGCCTTTATGGTGGGTAACGTCCTTCATCCTATGTGTCTTTGGGTTCTTTGGTTTGTGTACCTACAATCATTTACATTCTCACTATTGGTCATCGAAATTTCTTCTTCTCTAATGTGGAATGGATACATGTGGTAGTGGTGGTATCTTTTTTAAACATCATGCCACCTAGGCCATAGACGATAATTAAATCTTAGGGATCTATTACACTTTTAATTTGGGTAGCAATCGTCCTAGGGATCCTCGTAATATTTGATTCTTGATGTAAGAACCTATCATTATCTTGGATATCTATTGGGAGGAATACATCTTATAAGTTTATTCTAAATATTTTTGGACTGTTAGATCAGATGTTTGACCAAGCATAGTCATTTTATTGTTTACACAAACCTTAAGGCACCTTGAATAACCCTAAAGGAGTGCAGACGTTCAATTTGATTGGATATGGCTGCAACCTTTGATTTCATTTATTCCATTGGATTTACCATAGGGTGTCCTTAATTAAACAATGATCATTAGGTCTCGATAGGTTAAAGCGTAGCCATTGATCTCATTTTAGTCCTAGATTTCTCTTTATCGAAGCTCTACTATTGGATTTGGCCCTGAGTGTTCGCAATCGTCGATTGGTTTTAGCTTTGACTGGTCAATACCTTGATTAATTAATAACCATAGGATCTATTTGAAAGTTTAAATGCATCCATTGATCCCCTTATTTATATAACTTGTACCTTGGAAGAACCGTGACCGTCGGATCAACTTGAAACATATCACGATCGTTGATCTAACTTGGCCCTTATTTTTAATTGTTGTCTTTAATCCCTGATAACCTTCCTATTGCACGAAGTTGTCAGATGAGCTAAGGTTAACCTTGGTTTTTGGAGCTAATGAAACTTGGGATCAGTTTATATTTGACTTTTATGTGGATATTGTTGGTTCGACTTTTATACACACCCTGTGAAGAATGAGCATGAAATACCGATAACACTTATAAGGGATAAATCCCACTCACTTTAGGATCTTGTTGGATATCCAAGGTGTGAGTTACAGAGTTGGGTCGAATGTCTATTCACTCTTTTTCGCTTCTGGAATAGTTTCAAGTGGACTGTCTGTTACCTTACAATGGGTTCAGGACTTTAGTTCAGTAATGCTTTTGGAGTTGGTTATCTTTGTGGACACTCAGATTTACAATCAGTTCTTTGATCTAGCTCTTTATGCTTTAGCAGATTTAAATAAAAGACAAATTTTAAAGAAGATAAAAATGGATCATTCAATCGGTGGAACAGAGAGAGTAGGGTAGGGCAGAAAGAGAAGTTTATCTAACTTAGCTGCAAAACCAAAACTACCAATTTTAGTTATACTATTTAGCTTCACAATAGAACAAATCAAAGAGGAAAGTGTCCAGCTTTCTAAGATCACCTTCTACTAAGAGCATAAGACAGAGATGAAATAGATCTAAAAGAAAATCATAAACAGAAGGGAAGTCGGTTGAAATTGGTATCTCTCACCAGCAGCCTAGCTCGCACAGTGAGGACAGAGCAATTAGAATAGGCCTGAACCTTAAATCTATAATTTTCCCTAGCATACAATAAAAAGAATGAAGCCTAGCAAGCATATCTAATCTTGATAACACAGATCTACAGCATAAATTAAATAGAACCTTAATGAGACAAAAACAAAAGAAGATGAACTTATCGCAATCCGAAAGAGATTAGGCTCCTGGCCACGCTATCACAGAAAACAAAAATCACACCAACTCCAAGTCCAGAACAAAGCATTCAAACAAGATTTGCAGGAAATTGCTCCAATAGCTTTTTATTCTAAGTTTTTGCCTCCTGATCTTACATTCAAAGGAAGTATATATAGACTCAGGACAAACCCTGATCTTTTCAAAAATATCTTCTTCCAAAACCCTAAATCTTATCATCAAAACCCTACCGCCGAGGTTTTACAATATAAGGCATTTTAAAAATATAGAGTTTCGATAAACCCTAACTGCTCTGAAAAACTTCATGCGATTCTTGCCATAAATGGAGAAGGCACAATCTGATATTATTTTCATCCACCTGTAACTGTGAGTAGATATTTTTGTTTGAGTGTAAATATCTTCATCTTTTGGTGCATCTGTCGGGAGCATCTCATTAATTCCTCTAAGAAATTTGGATGAGTCACTGACTTCTCTGGCATTTTATCTTCGCAGAGCCGCCTTTGAGTTGAAATTCTCTGCACGCCATTACTTTCACCATAAATTCTCCCGTTAAATGCATCCATCGGCAAATTTCGGTAACTGCGTGTAGATATTTTCACTTTTCGGCCAATCGCCGACATATTTCATTAAATGAGGCAGCTGCATGTAAAGGTATCTTCATCTTTCTATCTGATGACCCTTGCTTGATCTGCGCCTATCTTTGTCTTTTTTGCCATTACTTCTGCTATTATGCAACTGCCAGATCGCTTTCTGCAAAAGAAAAACAAGGATTAGCATTTTAATATTATTAAATTAAACCCTAATGTTCATTACCTTGTCGGCTTGGTTTCTTTCTTCCAGTTCATTTTCAAAACTGTCGCGATATCGTGACGTTTCTTTTTTCTCTTAAATGACATGTCGTGATATCGCGACGTTTTCTTACTTTCTCTTAAAACTTGTCTGATATCGCGATGTTTCTTCTTTTTCCTTCTTGTCAATCTGACGTTTTCTATTTCTTTAAACTGTCATCGTGATTTCCTGTCAATCTTGACTTTTCTTTCTAAAGTCGTCGATATTCAGACGTTCTCTTTACTTGGCTCTTTCAATCAAAACCTGTCGTGATATCGCGACGTTCTCTTTACTTGCTCTTTCCTGAAAACTGTCATGAAATCGTGACGTTTCCTTAACTTTCTTCCAATTGTAGAAATCGCGACGTTTTCTTACAATTCTTCATAAAATGTCGTCGATATCGCGACGTTTTTTTTCTTAAATAATCGCGACGTTTTCTTACTTTTTTTTCTTTTGAAAAATGTCGTGGATATCGTGACGTTTTCATCACTTGATGCTTCTATCCAAATATGTCGTGATATCGCGACGTTTTCATCACTTGGCTCTTTCTACCAAAACATGTCGTGAAATCATGACATTTTCATCACTTGGCTCTTTCTACCAAAACACGTCGTGAAATCGTGACGTTTTCATCACTTGGCTCTTTCTTCCAAATATGTCATGAAATCGTGACGTTTTCATCACTTGGCTTTTTCTTCCAAATATGTCATGAATTGATTAATTTTCACTTGCTCCTTCTACCAAAATCGTCGAAATCGGACGTTTTCATCACTTGGCTTTTTCTTCCAAATATGTCGCGAAATCGCGACATTCTCTTCAATTTTGAACTTAATCTGTTTTTATGTCGCGATATCGTGATTTTTGAAAATGGAATATGTCACGAAATCGTGACATTTCCAAAAATGGAAAATGTCGCGAAATCGCGACGTTTCCTCAAGTTACTTCCACTTAGCAAATTTTCCAGAAATTGTAGGTTGACTCCAATGAATTTATTCATCTGTATTCTGCATTTTTACATATTAGTGAAAGATCTTCTTTACTCGAAATGACTCTAACATTTGAAAAATGAATTCTAAATTGAAATCAAAGCCATATGCAAGCCTACTTGGATACTTTGATATATGCAAAACTTGAAGAAGGAGGAGGCAAGCAAAATTTGGAATTAAAACCTGAAAAACATCAAGAGGGTCCCCACGACAAAATGAAAACTAAATATTTTCAAAGGATGGAATTTCATTTTTTTAGTGGGGGTGTGTTGCTTCTCAACAAATGGCGATATCTGTGGGGAAAATAGTAGCACTATTTAGAATCCAGAACTCTAGTTTCAAAACAATTTAGACCATGTACCATGCTTTGCCACAAATATTTTCCAAAATGACTCAACTACTATCTCATCGATTGTTAAAGTTTCCCAAGGACATACTAGGTTGAACCACTTAAGGAAGATTCTTGATGTGCGATTACAAGTGTATAAACCTTCTTCCAAGGATGACCGGGGCTTCAAATGCTTGCTATGGATCGAACAACTATTTAGATTGTGTAGGGGAAACCGAGTAGAGCTCTGTTTACTAGTTTAGCCTTTTACAGCCTCGACAGAGTTACTCTTTAGATTTTCACGACCCTGATCACAACCATGAGGTGGCATCTATAGCTTGGTGAACATGTTTGAGATGTATCCTTCGGGAGCCCTGGCTATGTGCAGGAAAGAGTGCTAGTTTTATATTGGCTTGTCCAACTTTCACCATCTCTCTCTTTTATTTTGAAAGATACCGATTCATCGGAGTGCCTTGCTCTTCTTTTCTTTTTTTTTTTTTATATTCATCGAGCAATTGATCAACTAACTGTTTCAGCTCAGGTACCAACAACCTCCTTGGACGCTTTGATGTAATTTTGTGAATCGGATTCCCCTCTCATGACCAACTTTTCTTGGATTCCCTGGGAGTTCTTCAACCAAACAATATAGTAATTTCTTCATAATCAAAATAATTGTGGCAAGCAAAATACAAAATCCAATTATCTTTCTACTGTTGTTCTAGATAACAAGTAGTCCCACTTTTTAATCCTAGCAGACTATCTCTTAAAATAGAATGAGACAAAATGAAAACACACTAGGCCAATTTTCAATGTTGATTTGTGTTTTCTTTGTTTAGGCAAACTCAAACAAACAAGATTAAAGAGTTAAAAGGGAAGGAAAAAGGCCACTAGTTAAAAGACAAAATTGCACAGACCTACAAAGACAAAACACAGAACTTCAAACTTTTTAAATAAAACAAAACAAAAACACACTACTTCACACTTTATTTATAACATATACATATTTTACAACGTCTTTGTGATTTATTCAAACGATGTATTGGATGGAACAACTGAGAAATAATGCTTTAGGTATTGACCATTAACAGGAAGGTTCAAAAAATTACCCTCGAGGTCCTGTAGACGAAATGCATTATTACCTAGGATCTCGGCAATCTGGTATGGCCCTATCCATAGCGGCTGCAACTTTGTGTGTTTACCTTTCTTTTCATGGGCTTTGTCCCATAGAAGCACCAGGTCTCGCGAGTCTGAAGGCCTTCACTCTGGCTCTTTTGTCAAACCAGCACTTGACTGTTTCTTGGTGCCGACTGAAATGTTCCAGGGCTTGAAGTCGTTCATCCTGCAAATTAGTTAAATCCAAAACACGAGCCTCTGCATCTGCTTGATCCTCAAAATAGTCTAAAACAAATTGATAAGTGGGCAATTTCAAAGAGATAGGAACAATGGGCTGAATACCATACAACAAAGCAAATGGGGAAGTCTTAAGAGCTACTTTATGTCTTATCCTGTCAGCCCAAAGTGCATATTTCAATAATGTGTGCCATTGTCTGGGTTTGTCTATAGCAGACTTCTTAATGGCATTCATCAAATTCTTATTTGTGGACTCAGCTAGTCCATTACCTTGGGGGTAATAGTTGGATGAAAATCTGATGACTATCCCCATCTGGTATGCCCACTCTGCAAACTCTAATGATTGAAAGGCTGGTCCGTTGTCGCACACCAAATTCAAAGGAACTCCAAACCTGGTTATGACATTTGACTCTAGAAATTTGATCACCTCATGGGTTGTACTCCTCATGGTGGCTGCTGCTTCAACCCATCTTGTGCAATAATCAGTGGTTGTTAGAACATACTTATGCCCTGCTGATGAATTTGGGTTTATCACACCCACAAAGTCAAGTCCCCATTGCATAAAAGGTTTGTTTATTACAACAGGTTGCAATGGTAGAGCTCGATTAGCCTCTTTGGATGCAAAAGTTTGACACTGATGGCAAGTTCTCACATGCTGATGTGCATCTTTAAACAATGTAGGCCAAGAATAGCCTGCTCTCAATATCTTGTGCGCAGTAGCAGAACCTGAGGAATGCCCCCGCCCCTAACTTCTCATGAAAACTGGACATCACCTCATTGACTTCATTCTGAGAAATGCATCTTAAGAATATGCCAGCATAGTTTTCTCTATACAAGTTGCCTCCTTTGAGCAGAAAATGAGCAGATTTCAGCTTTAGTGCTCTTCTTTGGGTTCTATTCAGGTGAGATGGACAAATTCCAAATCGTAGCAGATGAATGATATCTCCATACCAATCATCGAATCCAGAATCCAGCTGATTAATTTCTCCCTGTACAGGTATTTCAGCAATATGTCGAGACAAACCAAGTCCTCTGATTAATTTTGCAGGCCAAATTTCTAAGTCGTATTCCTGCAGTCTCGTAACCCAATTACCTCTTAGCTCACCCAATTCGTCCTGGCTTAATAAGTATTTGACAGCTGGATCAGGAACTATAGCATGGACTTTGCTTCTTAGTATGTAGTGCCTGAATTGCTTAACTGCTCTTACTAAGGCATAGGCTTGCTTATCCAAGCGAGAGTATTTTAGCTCAGCCCCCTTTAAGTTGGTACTTTTGAAGGCAATCGGATGCTCCCCTGTTTCTCTTCGTTGGGTCAAAACCACTGCAAGTGTGTGTTCAAAAGAAAAAGAGTACAAATAAAAATCTGCACTGAAATCTGGGCTCACCAGAACTGGAGCTTGCTTGATGGCAGTTTTGATTTCTTGGAATGCTGCTTTGGCTTCTGTTGTCCAGGCAATCTTAGCAGTTTCCTTTAGCATGTCATTCAGTGGCTTGACTATTTCTGCAAAACCAGAGATGAATTTTCTGACAAAATTAATTTTCCCAAAAAATGATCTTAACTCTTTCTTAGAGTTGGGAAAAGGTATCCCTGATATGGCTTCAACTCTCTCAGGATCCATGGAAATGCCATCTTTGGTGATTAAATGCCCAAGGAGTTTTCCTTCAGTTACACCAAAAACACACTTCTTTGGGTTTAAAGAAATGCCAAACTCTCTACATTTGTTGAAGACAGACTCCAAATGCTTTACATGGTCAAACCGAGATTTAGAGAAAATTGTCAAGTCATCCATGTAGACAATGATGCACTTACCCATAAGGCCTTTGAAGGCATGATCCATTGCACGTTGAAAGGTAGCTCCAACGTTTATCAATCCAAATGGCATTCTCTTGTAAGCAAAGGTTCCCCACTTAGTCGTGAAGGCAGTTTTCATCCTGTCTTCCCTTTCAACCAGTATCTGGTTGTACCCCGAAAATCCATCTAAGAAGGACATCATTTCTGAACCATTCACAATTTGTAGCACATCATCCATGGAAGGCAAAGGATAATTATCCTTTTTAGAAGCCTTGTTCAAGTTTCTAAAATCCACGCACAAGCGGATTTCTCCATTCTTTTTTCTAACCGGCACCAAATTGGCTACCCAAGTAGAATGCCTAATGGGAAAAATAATGGCAGCACTCAATAATTTCTCCACCTCTTTCTGGATGAGGGGTTCCAACAAGGCGTTGACATGCCTTTGTTTCTGTCGAAAGGGTTTGCAGGACTCCTTTAAAGGTATTATATGGGTGTAAACTTTTGGATCAAAAACTTTTAGGTCTTTATAAGACCAAGCCATAACATCCTTGGACCTGTGAAGAAATTCAATCATATTTCTTTTTATTTCAGGGTCACAAGTTTTAGCCAACTTAAGGTTCCTGGGATCTTCTTCAGTCCCGACATTCAGGTTCTCAGTCTCACTGTCTGCTACACCAATAGAATCCCCAGAACTCACCTTTTGCTTAATTTGGTCAACATCAAACAGTCGCTCCAGTTCCACCATCCCTTTCGAAATTCTATTATCTTTCAACCTTATTATTCCCCTTTCATCGTCTAACTGTTCCAGCAGAGTATCCCTTTGACCATCATCGATTATAGCATTTTCAAACGCATTGGTACTCTGTAAAAAGTTTATAATCTGCTGGTCATCAAAGAAAACCTGAAAATTATCTACATTATTTGGGACCGAAGGACAAGGGACTAACTCGATCAAAAATTTGTTCCATTTGAACTCTTCCAGTGGCTTCAGACTTGCGGCTGATGAAGCTAAGACATCTGCAAGTGAATTCTGCTCTCTAGGTATGTGTGTCAAATTAAAAGCATCAAAATCCTCTATGAGATCCCAAGCTCGGTGTTTGTATCCTTTTAAGTAGGATGCTTTGCACTGAAATTTACCTTTAACTTGATTGGCCACCAACTCTGAGTCTGTAAAAACTTGGATATTTCTTACACCTCTGTCTAAAGCAAATTTCAATCCTAGCACCAGTGCTTCATACTCTGCTAAATTATTTGTGCAAGGGAATCGTAGGCGATAAGACATAAAATATGTCTGACTCTCAGGTCCTTTAAGAACTCCCCCGTACCGGAACCTTGTTTAGATTTAGCCCCATCCACATGAAGCGTCCAAACTTCATTATTATGAACAAGATGAGCTTTACTAAGTTTCTCATTTTGTCCCGTTGTTAAATTATAAACCCCAATATCTACATCAACAATATTTACAGTCTCATTTTTTGCATTATATTCAGTGATCATATGTTTGTACCTAGGTTCTCTTTCAATCCTTAATTGGTTTGCAACACCTTTCCATGGCAACCACATATGTGAAAAATCAGTTGCCAAGTATCCATTCAAATATTTTGACCAATCCCTGCTCAGAAGCATCCCGTATCCCACAGGAATATCCACTACCTGAATTTCAATTTTGTGTTGTGCCCTTGGCTCAGATGCTAGCTGAATATGAATATTTTGAAGTTCACCTACTACTTTAACCTCAGATTTATCCAATTGGACAACTCTTCTTTCAGACTTCATTGGGGTTAAACCCAACTGTTGACAAATGGCCAAAGGCATAACATTGGTTGAAGCACCCGAATCTACCAGACAGTTGTGTAAGTTTTTCCCAAATATACGAACAGTCAGTAGGAAAGGCGAAACTTCAGTCTTCTCTTTATACATGGCCACATTTGCATTTGCCACCTTCTTTCCCTTTTCCAAAGGTTTGGTAGTAGGCCCAGAGTATGTTTTAATCAAGTTATCCCTTTGTTTCAAAATTTGAGCTAACTCATGGAGAGTGATGTTAGCCTTGATCTTCTTCATGTCCTCCACTATATTGTACCCTTTATTGAGTGGAGCGATAGATCCATATGGGACTCTTGGATCTCCTCCCTTGGGTGGAGATGGGTTATTACTTGAAGATGGATCCGGAGGAACATTGTGGGAGTTGTCCAGAGGGGTAGATGTAGTGTTGGGCTCCGGATTTCTATTTTTGAGGTTGTAGTTGTCCCTCCTATATTGTTGAAAAGCCTGCACCTCATCCATAGGCATCTCCACTACATTCTCAGACTCATCTAGAAAAGTGAAAGAATCTAAGACCATAGCTGCACTATGGTTGGATGAACTTGGGCCATCCGCATTTCTTTGATGTTCAGGAGAAATCAACTCACCAGATAAAGCTTCAAAGGCGTTACAGAATTCCAAACAATCCAATTCCCCGTGCTGAGATGTGGCATGTATCCTGCACCAGTTAGGCAAAGCCAAGTCACAAATATTCACATCATGCCCTTTACCTTTATAATCCTTATTGGGTTCGTATGGGGGCCGAGTGAATCTATTCTACTGATAGGAAAACCTGTTTGAGTTTTCCCCAGTAGAAACTTGCCTTTTAAAACTTAAAAAGTCATTTGCCAACTTTTGGACCATTTTTGAGACTTCCTCAACTCTTGTTTTATCAGTTTCTTTATCTGGATTCTGTACACTTTCAGCAGGTGTTAGAGTCAATGGATTGCTTATCGATGGGGTTTGATATGTTGGCAACATCATCTGATGTGGTATGGGATTGAAGACAGGGGTACCTTGTGTGACCAAAGGAATTTGATGAGCACTTAAAGGTTGAGGTCCCAATTGTCTTTCTAGAACCAAAGCTTCTTTATAAGCCTCTGTTAGATTGGTAATAGAGGCATCTCTTTTCAAGAAAACAGAAGTCATTGGATCTAGAGAATTCCTAAAAATTTCTAATGCCAGATCTGCATTTGGCACATAATAACCCGTCAGTCTACCATAAGCCTTTTGAAATCTGATATTGTAAGATCTGACAGATTCATTTATTTCTCTTTTAATACCAGAAAATTGCTGATATAATACACTGGGATCTATCACTTCACCAAATTGCGATACAAAAACCTTTTCCAGGTCATTCCAACTAGTAATAGAATCATTAGTGAGATTCAAAAACCAGTCGTATGCTCCCTCCTGGAGAGTGAACGGGAACAACCTGCAAGCCACATCTTCATGTTGTACATTTAACAATTTTAGAGCATTCTTGAATGCTACTAGGTGTTCTTCTACTGTTCTAGTTCCATCATGCTTGTATCTAGGAAGATACCTCTCAGGATTTCTAGGCAGATCATGGGCTACACCAGGGATATTTAAGGCAGTGGCACCCAACCAGTTTGCCATTACTACTTGATTGACGATGATATTTTCAGTTGTAGTTGGAGTAACTACAAGTGGTGATAAAACTATTTCAGACAAGGACTTGGCCCTTCTGAGGCTGCTTCTTCTTGGGGTTTCTAACTCAGGCACAAGGAGCTCTCCAGCTCTTGAGTGGGACCTTGTTACTCTGTAAGTAGAATCCAACTTTTTCACAAGCAACTTACAACCTTACAATCCTTAACAAACTACTGAACGAAGTTCAGGCCCTCCTTCTAGCGCCAATTTTAAATGTTGGTTCGACTTTTATACACACCCTGTGAAGAATGAGCATGAAATACCGATAACACTTATAAGGGATAAATCCCACTCACTTTAGGATCTTGCTGGATATCCAAGGTGTGAGTTACAGAGTTGGGTCGAATGTCTATTCACTCTTTTCCGCTTCTGGAATAGTTTCAAGTGGACTGTCTATTACCTTACAATGGGTTCGGGACTTTAGTTCAGTAATGCTTTTGGAGTTGGTTATCTTTGTGGACACTCAGATTTACAATCAGTTCTTTGATCTAGCTCTTTATGCTTTAGCAGATTTAAATAAAAGACAAATTTTAAAGAAGATAAAAATGGATCATTCAATCGGTGGAACAGAGAGAGTAGGGTAGGGCAGAAAGAGAAGTTTATCTAACTTAGCTACAAAACCAAAACTACCAATTTTAGTTATACTATTTAGCTTCACAATAGAACAAATCAAAGAGGAAAGTGTCCAACTTTCTAAGATCACCTTCTACTAAGAGCATAAGACAGAGATGAAACAGATCTGAAAGAAAATCATAAACAGAAGGGAAGTCGGTTGAAATTGGTATCTCTCACTCAGAAGCCTAGCTCGCACAGTGAGGACAGAGCAATTAGAACAGGCTCGAACCTTAAATCTGTAATTTTCCCTAGCATACAATAAAAAGAATGAAGCCTAGCAGCATATCCAATCTTGATAACACAGATCTACAACATAAATTAAATAAACCTTAATGAGATGAAAACAAAAGAAGATGAACTTATCGCAATCCGAAAGAGATTAGGCTCCTGGCCACGCTATCACAGAAAATGAAAATCACACCAACTCCAAGTCCAGAACAAAGCATTCAACAAGAGTTGCAGGAAATTGCTCCAATAGCTTTTTATTCTAAGTTTTCGCCTCCTTGATCTTACATTCAAAGGAAGTATATATAGACTCAGGACAAACCCTGATCTTTTCAGAAATATCTTCTTCCCAAACCCTAAATCTTATCATAAAAACCCTACCGCCGAGGTTTTACAATATAAGGCATTTTTATATAGAGTTTCGATAAACCCTAATCACTCTGAAAATCTTCATGCGGTTCTTGCCATAAATGGAGAAGGCACAATCTGATATTATTTTCATCCACCTATAACTGTGAGTAGATATCTTTATTTTTCTGGTGCATCTAGGAGCATCTCATTAATTCCTCTGAGAAATTTGGATGAGTCACTGACTTCTCTGGCATTTTATCTTCGTAGAGCCGCCTTTGAGTTGAAATTCTCTGCACGCCATTACTTTCACCATAAATTCTCCCATTAAATGCATCCATCGGAAAATTCTGGTAACTGCGTGTAGATATTTTCACTTTTCGGCCAATCGTCGACATATTTCATTAAATGAGGCAGCTGCGTGTAAAGGTATCTTCATCTTTCTATCTGACGGCCCTTGCTTGATCTGTGCCTATCTTTGTCTTTTTCGCCATTACTTCTGCTAGTATGCAACTGCCAGATCACTTTCTGCAAAAGAAAAACAAGGATTAGCATTTTAATATTATTAAATTAAACCCTAATGTTTATTACCTTGTCGGCTTGGTTTCTTTCTTCCTAGTTCACATTCTTCAAAACCTGTCGCGATATCGCGACGTTTTCTTTCCCTTTGTTTTGCCCTCGATAATGAGAAGTACAAAATGTGACATGTCGTGATATCACGATGTTTTTTCTATTCTCATGAAACTAAAATAGTCACGATGATCACGATGTTTTCCTTACTTGATCTGTTCAAAACCTGTCGCGATATCGTGACGTTCTACTTTGCTTTTAACTAAAACTTGTCGCGATATCACACGTTTTTTTTTTTTCTTCTCGTCGATTCTTACTGACTTTTGTCGCGATATCATCGACGTTCTCTTTACTTGACTTTCACTGAAAACTTGTCGCGATATCGCGACGTTCTCTTTATTTCTTTTCTAAAACTTGTCATAATCGACGTTCTCTTTACTTCTTTGCTAAATTGTCATGAAATCGTGACGTTCTCTTCTTAGCTTTTTCGACGTTTCTTCTTATTTTCTTCATTCGATATCGTGACGTTTTTTAAATCGTGATATTTTAAAAAACTGTCGCGATATCGCAATATTTTCGTCACTTGATGCTTTCGATCCAAATCTGTCGTGATATCATGATGTTTCTGTCACTTGGCTCTTTCTCCCAAAACATGTCATGAAATCATGACGTTTTCATCACTTGGCTCCTTCTACCAAAACACGTCGCGAAAATCGCGACGTTTTCATCACTTGGCATTTTCTTCCAAAACATGTCGCGAAATCGTGACGTTTTCATCACTTGGCTCTTTCTTCCAAATATGTCACGAAAAATCAGCCACGTTCAAGTTTAGCTTTTCTCCCAAACCCCGTCACGATATCGCGACGATTTTTCCATCACTTGGCTCCTTCTACCAAAACATGTCGCGAAATCGTGACGTTTTCATCACTTGGCTTTTTCTTCCAAATATGTCACGAAATCGTGACATTCTCTTCAAGTTTGGCTTCTGACTCAAACTTGTCGCGAAATCACGATGTTTCCATCACTTGGCTCTTCTAGTCAATATGTCGCGAAATCGCGACGTTTCCAAAAATGGAATATGTCGCGATATCGCGACGTTTCCTCAAGTTACTTCCACTTAGCAAATTTTCCAGAAATTGTAGGTTGACTCCAATGAATTTATTCATCTGTATTCTGCATTTTTACATATTTAGTGAAAGATCTTCTTTACTCAAAATGACTCTAACATTTGAAAAATGAATTCTAAATTGAAATCAAAGCCATATGCAAGCCTACTTGGATACTTTGATATATGCAAAACTTGAAGAAGAAGGCAAGCAAAATTTGGAATTAAAACCTGAAAAACATCAAGAGGGTCCTCGCGACAAAATGAAAACTAAATATTTTCAAAGGATGGAATTTCATTTTTTTAGTGGGGGTGTGTTGCTTCTCAACAAGATACATTTTAACATTCATCTTCTTTAATGGCCTATGGTGTCATTGATTCTCATCGAAGAGTGTCACATCCGTTGATCTAATCAAAACTGCAAAACTTTTTTTTAATAATGCAATTAATCTCAATAGGCTAACCTTGATGGTACATGGTTGCACCACCACCGTTGGATCAACCTTTGTTCCATTGCATTCGTGGATTTGTTAATAACCTGTGGGTTAGATAGTGAAAAGTATAATTCGAAAACTTTTATTAACCTAGGTTTTAGCCAAAGGGGGAACGATTAGATAATGTATTGGAACCCTTGATTAAACTTGATTACCATAGGTTAATCAAAATTAGCTTTACTGATTGTTTTTACCTTCTTTTAATTCAAAACATTGCTACCATCAGATTCTTTGGGATATAACGTAGTCGTCGATCTTACCTAGATTCATGTATACCTTGGTTAATTAGAGTGAAAGCACGTTCGTTGGATCTATCAGTAAATTTGGTGCTGTTGTCGGATCTATCAAAATAATTCTTTTATTTTTAAAAGCAAGCTCATTCATCAGATATTTTTTGAATGAAGCACAATCGTCGAATTCACCTCGATGTGTTTCTTTGAATTTGAATTTGACTTGATTATCGTTGTCTGCTTTTTATGAGGACTTTCGTAGTCATTTATTTCCTTCTACCTGTGGGGTTAGTCTTAAAGTGCAAGCATAGCCATTGATTAAAACATATTTTATATCATTGTTGTAGATATTTTAAAGCACAATATTATTTAATCAAATCTTTCGACTTTATACTTAGGCTTTTGGATTAACATTAATATTCGACTTGCTAAATGGAGTGCGACCATTGGATCTTTCTATCTATGGATCACTACCGTCTGATCTATTTATTTGGTTGACTTAATTTTTATTTAAAACATCACCGTCGAATATTGTCATGGATCTTTCACAACCGTTGATTTATCTTCATCGAATAAAGCACATTCGTTAAATTTCACCTTATGGGAGCGCTATCATCGGATCTGCATGGCTAATCAAATGAGTGCATTTAACCATAATTTTGATATACTATGCAAATACATTTAATTAAAAATTACATTTAGACCTAACTCTTGATTGGATTATTAAAGTGCCATCATTCAATTAATGAGGAAAAGAGTACTACCGCTAGATTTGATCAATGTGCTCAATTGTTAATGAATGGGGTGCATACCCTTAGCTTTAATTAAGTTTTTCGATATTGTGCTTAGATTTTTTTGGGTTTTTAGACCATGGCCCTTGATTAAATATTTTTAATGCCTTAGGACTCAATTATTTAACACTTGGCTTAGGTCCAAACATGATTATTGATTTGGGAGACTAAACCTTGTATTTTTAATGGTCGAGTTTTATTAAAATGGATTGACTTTGGTAACCTCTTTAAGATATAACAATTTTTTTAAATGTGCACATATTAGCAATGATTAAGACTAAACTCATTAATCAACTTATGGAAAATAAATTTCTCTAATAATATGCAAAGAGACCATCAATGCTTTCTTATTTTGATGAAACCAAATATTTAAATTTGGGGGTTTCAAAGTTTGAGTCAAATTTGGCTCCAACATAGGCTCTAACTAGGACAATGTGTTGAAAACATGAAGCACTTGAGAATCACAGAATCTCCTGGTTTTATTGCAATTTGGACAAGAATTCAAATCATCAAGACTGATGAGCAAAACTTTGAAAATGAAATATAACCATCTAAAAATGAAAAATTGTACAAACAACAGGATATCCAAGCAATAGAGTATTTGAAAACTGTAATTCCTTTTATTTAATTTAGAAAATAGGGTCAGATTTTTAGAAACAGATAATTTTTTTTTTAGATATATTGTAATGCTTATTTTAGCTAAGTCATAAGATATAATTACACAAAAAATTTCAAAGCCATTTGCTCCATCATGTTTAGGCCCATGTGTGTGTTTGTGCATTCATTTTGATTTCTAAGTATTCTAGAAATTTGCCATATCTGAGCAAAGTAGTTAAACCTAATATATGATTTCACTCTTTAAAATTTTCACCATTCTACAAGGCTCCACTACCAGTCAAGAATCTATAGCCTCGGTGGAGTTTCTTCTAATCCCATCCAGTTTTACCATACTTCCAGTTAGGCATCTATAGCCCCAGTAGAGGTTTTCCAAGATATCTCAGGTAGTGACTCAATTTACCTTATTTTGATTTTTCTTTCTCATTTGAGATGTATTTGGATATAAGCAAATTGTGCAAGGAGTATGCCTGAGTTGAGGATTAGTTTTTTGCTAAAAATGATGAGTGTAATGATATTTAGCTCAACCGCCCTCTCAAATATAACTCAGTTCTTTAAACCTCGAAGTCACCTTAGGTATCATTTATAATGTGAGGCCTTGACATGGTGTTTCAATTAGCTCTGTTTTCATTCTATTTTATTTCATATCAAATAACCATTGCATAAAAATTCATTTTTGAAAATTTTTAAACCTCATTAGAGTCTAAAATAAATCTCCTGTTTTCTTATTATTTTTTGGAAGAATCAACAGTAATGTATACTCATCAAACTAAGAAAATCATGTGATATAGCAACCTCAAAACTTTACAAAAAAGGAAAGAAATTCTTATCTAATAAAAAAAACAACAAAACACATCACTCTGTTTTTGGGGTTTTGCTTTTCCATTTTTTTATTTATATTTTTTTGTTTTTCACCTTCAACAGGGATTGTACATTTTGAGGTGTTGGCCATTAATAGGGATAACCATTATTTATCCCTTAAATTCTGCAACTTGTATATATTCTAGCTAATAACATGGACTATTTGGTATGGGCCAATCCATTTAGGTTCAAATTTACCCTTTTCACCATGCTTATCATTTTTAGGATCCCAATAGATGACTATATCTCCTTGAGAAAAAGGAGTACCCTTGGCTTTATTATTAAAAAAATTCATGGTTTTCTGGGTTTGTTCCATCATTCTATTAAGGGTCTCTCTTCTTTGCTCTTCTAACAAGATAATTTTGTCAAGCCTTATCTATAAGGGATTGGGGTCTTCATGGTCTTGCAACAAGAGGGAAAGTGCCAATTTTTCTATTCTTGAAGGTAATAAGGCTTTCTCTCCATATACCATATCATAGGGGGTTCTTCTTGTGTTTATTTTACAAACAGTCTATCAGCACATAGAGAAAATTTAAGTTCATTGTCCCACCCTCTTTTGTTATTACCTAATGAATTTTTTATTCTAGTTATTACATTCTTATTTTATGACTCAGCTAGACCATTTTCTTGGAGGTAATAATTTGCATAATAGGAAAATTCAATTCCATATCAACACAAAATTCTACCATTTCATATGAAACAAAATACTGTGCATTATCTATTACCAGTTTTTGAGGAACTCCAAACCTAATCAGAATGTTTTCTTCCAAGAATTTTATGATAGTGGCAGTTGTGGATGTTCTCATAGGTGCAGCTTCTACCCTCTTTGTAAAGTAATCTATTGCAATTATGATCCAGTTGTGCTGGACAGATGAATTAGGCTTGATATCTCCAATTAAATCAATGCCCCATTGGGTGAATGGTGCTTCAATGATTATTGGTTTGAGGGGCATGGATGCTAGTTGTTTTTTTCCTATAAAAACCTAGCATTTATGACAGTTCCTAACATATTTATATACATCCTTAAAATGGAAGGCCAATAATATCCTACTCTCATAATTTTATTAGTTGTGGCTCTTGGAGTAAAATGTCCCCCATAGAAACCATCATAAAATTCATTAATTATTTTTGGGATTTCACTTTCATATAAATAGACTAATAATACTTCGTTAGGGTGTTTCCAGTACAACACACCATCCTGTATATAATATTTCTAGGCTTGAAGCTTGATTGACCTCATTCTATTTGCTAAAATATCTTTAGAGAATGATAGGATTTGTAAGTATGACAAAATTTCTTCATACCATTTGCATTCGGTATTATTGATTCTTATGAAATCATATGCCTCATATATTGTGAGAACATTATCAAATACTTCTTCTTTTTTGGCTAATAGTCTAGCCAAACCTTGCCCTTTGACAATTTTAACAATTTTTAATTCGGCATCGTATTGCAGAAGCTTTACTATCTATATTTATGGTATTCCTAATGGCTCTGATTGAGAAAAAATGTCTTTTATTGTTATAAAAGGGATACAACAGTAAAATTTATTTTAGCCAAATATATCTTTGAAATGTTCTACAATTGGATGATTGCATAAGCATGTTTTTCTAGCAAGGTGTATTTGAGATGTGCTCCTTTCAGACCTGAACTCATGAAAGCTATTGGCATTTCATTATTTTCATCATCTTTATGCGAAATAATTGTAGCAATGGAGTTTTCAAATGCATAAGAGTGGATATTAAAATATTTTGCATAATCAGGGCAACTTAGGACTGGAGTGGTTGATATGGCTTATTTGATCTTGTTGAATGCTTCCATATTCTCTACTATCCATTTTATTTCTCCAGTTTTCTTAACCATGTCATTTATAGTTTGGTCATTTCTGTAAAATTTGGAACAAATATTCTAATAAAATTTATCTTTCCAAAGAATGACCTAACTCCTTTTAAGTTCTTGGGAGGGGTAATTTTAGTTATAGCCTTTATTCTTTCTAGATCAATGCTTATTACCTTTTTTAAGACTATGTGACCTAATAGTTTTCCTTGAGTAGTCCCGAATATGCATTTCTTAGGATTCAAAGATATCCTAAATTCTTTGCAGTGAGAAAAAACTATAGCTAAATATTCTAAATGGTCTTATGGATTTTTAGAAAAAACTGTAATATCATCCAAGTAAACAACCACTATTTTGAACATTAACCCTTTAAAATAAAATTCCATTGCTCTTTGAAAGGTAGCATCTGCATTCATCAATCCAAAATATATCTTTAAATATTCAAATGTGCCCCAAGATGTTGTGAAGGTTGTTTTATGTTTATATTTAGGATTAATCTAGATTTGATTGTATCTGAAAAAACCATCCAACAAGGACAATCTGGATGACCCTACCACTACTTGTAACAATTGTTCCATATTAGGCAATGGGTAATTATATTTTAATGAACTTTTGTTTAAATTTTTGAAGTCTACACAAATTCATATATCACCATTCTTTTTTCTAACTGGTACTAACTTGGATATCCAAGAAGAGAATCTTACTTTTCTGATTATTTTGGAGTCTAACAATTTTTGGACCTCTTTTTGTATTATTGGGTGCAAAGTTGTATTATACTTCCTTTGTTTTTGTCTAAATGGTTTGAAATCTTCCTTCAAGGGAATTATGTGTGTCATTACATCTATCTTGAAATTTTTAAGGTCTTCATAAGTCCAAGCAAAATGTTCTTTGTTCTTTTTTAAAAAACTGATATATCTATATTTTTCTTTAGCAGGTAAGTGACTGAATCTGAGCAGAGTTAACTTTAATAAAGATATAAAAAACAATTTGTTAGCGTATATAATCTCCCTTCACTCCCAAAAGTTGTGGGGGTAAGAGGTATTTTCAGTTATTTGTGGATGATTACTCACGAAAGATGTGGGTATTCTTTCTTCAACTGAAATCTGAAGCATTTGGCTTCTTTCAGCAATTCAAGAAATCTGTTGAGAAGGAGTCAGGGACTTCTATAAAGACCCTCCACTCAGATCGAGGGGGGGAGTTCACCTCTAAAATTTTTTTTGCATTATTGAAAGAAAATGGGATCACAAGACAGTTAACTACTGCTTATACTCCTCAGCAAAATGGAGTTGCTAAAAGGAGGAATCGTTCCATCATGGAAATGGTTCGTTGCATGCTCACAGGAGCTAGACTTGAGCAACTATATTGGGTAGAATCTATCACCATAGCAGTATATCTGTTGAATAGGGCACCCATAAAGGCCCTACAAGGAATGACTCCACAGGAAGCATGGAGTGGTAGGAAACCCTCCATTTCTCATCTACGCATTTTTGGGTGTAAAGATTTCATGCACATACCAAAAGAGAAAAGGAAGAAGCTAGATGAGAAGTCATTGAAGTGTATTCTTCTTGGGTATGATGAGCACTCTAAGGGTTATCGTTTGATTGATCCATTAACCAAGAATATTCACATAAGTAGAGATGTTGTTTTTGATGAGGCTTTCACATCAACAAATACATCAGATGTATACCTAGATCTTGTGGAAACTCAGGTTGTTAAATCTCCTTCATCAAAGGTTGGAGGTTCTTCTGGATCTTCTTCAATACCTAAGAAGAAGAATCCAAAGTGGTATATAAATACAATCAAAGACTCTAAGCTATCTACTCCACCAGATTTGACTTTGGATAGGCCTCGTACTCGTAGCATGGCTCGACAAGAGAAAGCTGCAACAGAGAATACTGGGGTTGATGATCTGTGTCAGTCTTTTGAAGAACTTTCTATAGATCCAGCAAGAGATATAGAAGATATGGATATTGATAGTGATAAGGTGTTTATGTCTTCCATAGACAATATTTAACCTGCATCAGTACGATTTGCTCTTGGTGAGCCTCAGTGGAAGGCTACTATGGATGCAGAGTATAAGTCTTTGATGAAAAACAAAACTTGGAAGCTTGTCGATCTACCGCATGGAAATAAACCCATTGGCTGCAAATGGGTGTATAAAGTCAAGTACAAATCAGATGGGACAATTGATAAGCATAAGGCCCATCTTGTTGCAAAGGGCTATGCTCAAAAGGAAGGCATTGACTACGAGGAAACTTTTGCACCTACTACTCGGATGACAACAATTCGAGTTATTTGTGCTATGGCAGCATAGTTTGGGTGGAAAGTTCATCAGATGGATGTCAAAAGTGCCTTTCTAAATGGTGATCTCCAAGAAGAAGTCTATATGACTCAGCCAAAAGGATTTGCAGTGGAAGGCCAACAACGAGAAAGTTTGCAAATTGGTCAAATCCTTATATGGCCTGAAACAAGCTCCTCGAGCTTGGTATATAAAAATGGACAATCACCTCCTGCAACATGGTTTTAAGAGATGTTCATCAGATGCAAACCTCTATTTCAAGAAATAGGGTTCTGAGATAGTGTTGCTTGTAATCTATGTTGATTATCTGCTCATTACAAGGAGTTCAGAAACTATGATATCTATTGTCAAAAGAGACTTGTGTCAATCTTTTGAGATGTCAGATCTCAGACTTCTCCATTACTGTCTTGGTCTAGAATTAAGCCAGAAGGAGCACTCCATCAAAGTGTCTCAGAAAAAATATGCCAAGACATTGCTGGAAAAATATCGCATGACTGATTGCAAACCAATGGCAACTCCGATGGAGACTGGACTTCAGTTATCACAATATGATGATTCACCTCAGGTAGATGGTACTCTCTATCGACAGTTGATTGGGAGTCTCATATATCTGACCAATATTAGGCCAGATCTCGTATTTGCTATCAACTATATTTCGAGGTTCATGCAGGAGCCTAAGACCACTCATTGGAAAATAGCAAAACGTGTTCTTCACTATGTCCGTGGCACAATAGAATATGGCCTAGAATACAAGAGGAACAACAAATTCTTCTTACAGGGATACACGAACTCCGACTATGTCGGATCATTTGATGATTACAATTCAACTTCAGGATATATTTTTCATCTTGGATCTGGTCCTGTCTCTTGGCACAACAAGAAGCAACAGGTGGTTGCTATTTCATCAACAGAGGTAGAGTATCGCACCGCACATGAAGTTGTGTGTGAAGTGATATGGTTGCATCACATTCTGACAAGTATGGGCCATCCATCCAAATCTCCAATACACTTGTTTTGCGACAATCAGGGTGTTTTGAACCTAGTCAAGAATCCAGTCCATCATGAAAGAACAAAACACATTGACACACAATGTCATTTCATTCGAGATGAAGTTCCGAGGCACCGAATTCAGCTTCAGCACATTCCCACCGATGCCTAAGTTGCAGACATTTTCACTAAGGCACTTGCACGTGTCAAATTTGAATTGTTTCGTAGCTCTCTTTGTATTGCAAAATGATGTAATCAGGGGGGATGTTAGTATAGCTAGTAGTTATATTATTACCCCAATAATGTAATAAGGGGGGATGTTAGCGTATATTATATTTGCACTATTATTACATTCTTGTTGTAACAGTGCCTATTTCAGCCGCGGGTGGTTTCGTAACCTCCGGGCTTAATAGGGCATATCATGTCTATTTAATCTGCTGATTAATAAAATACGAGTGCTATTTTATCTAACACAATTTAATTAAAAAAAATAGCCTCCTTTATTAAAATTTACGCAGTGACCTTCTATTACATATTATGCAATATAACATAGGTATTTACAAGCTATGGAGGTTAGAGAATGGTGGAGGAAGAAGGGACGTGGAGCGAGAGAAAATGAGAAATAAGGGGAATGAGGAGCGGAGGGATAAGGAGGAAAAGGTGTCGGGAATATAGGAGGAATAAGGAGGTGAAGAAATAGGGAAGCAAGGAGAGAATGGCAGAGAGTAAAATAAAAATCATGCTGACAAATACATGAAGTGTTCACACTGTGGCTAAATAAACAGATATTGCTAATTCGCTTTAGTCTATATCCCTCTTCACACTTGCAAAATTCTCCCCCTTAAAGTTGAGAGAACTGACTACATAGTCTCTCAACTTTAAAAATTGAGCTTTAGCTATCGCTTTGGTGAAAATGTCAGCAATGTTCTCCAAAGTGCAGCAAAACTTAAGCTCAACAATTTCATGCTCCACCATATCTCGGATGAAGTGGTACTTCATATCAAAATTCTTCATTCTGCTATGGTGGATTGGATTGTATGCCAACTGAATGGCACTGATGTTGTCACAGTAGATTCTAGTCGGACCACTTTACTGCTCTCCAATCTCTTCCAGCACTTTTCTTAGCCACAAGGCTTGAGTACTAGCATAGGTGATCGCTATATACTCAGCTTATGTAGAAGACAAAGCTACCATAGTTTACTTTTTGGAACTCCATGTTATTAGTCCTGATCCCAGACTAAAACAGTTCCCTGAAGTTGATTTTATATCATCAACATTTCTGCCCCAATCACTATCACTGAAGCCTACAAGCTTGATAGTGTTACATTTATGGTACTGGATTCCAAAATTCAATGTACCCTTCACATATCTGAGAATTCTTTTGGCTACTTGCAAATGTAGCTCAGATGGACTAGCCATAAATCGAGAGATAAGAGAAACAACATATTGAATGTCTGGTCTGGTGTTGGTGAGAAACATCAAACTCCCAACCATGCTCCTAAAAGTGGTCACGTCAAATTTAGGTGCTCCATCATCTTTGCTTAATTGGATCCCATGTCCAACTGGATTTGCAACTGGTTTGCAATGCTCCATAGAAAAATTCTTGATCATGTCCTGAGCATACTTATGTTGACAGATGAAGATCCCTCAATCTGTCTGATGGACTTCCATTCCAAGGAAGTAATGCATTAAGCCAAGATCCTTCATCTCAAAATGCTTCATCATGGAGAGCTTGAACTCCATATTCACTTTTTCATTACTACCCATGAAAATAAGATCATCCACATACAAGAAAACTATGAGGATGTCATTACATTGCTTTAGGTAGTAAAGTGTGGGTTCATTTATGCTTCTGGTGAACCCAAAATATTTGAAGTACCCATCAATGTGTGAGTACCAAGCTCACGGTGCCTGCTTGAGGCCATAGAGTGTCTTTTTTAGTCTATAAACAATGTGCTCCTTACCTTGATCTTGAAATCCTTGAGGTTGCTCAACATACACTTCCTATGTTAAGTACCCATTGAGAAAGGCACTTTTCACATCCATGTGTTGGACTTTCCATCCATTGTATGTAGCTAAAGCAAGAACTGTTCTGATGGTCTCCTGTCTGGCTATAGGAGCAAATGTCTCCTCATAATAAATACCATACTTTTGTTTAAATCCTTTTGCAACCAATCTTGCTTTATGCTTTTCAATGCTTCCATCAGCATTGTATTTGGTCTTGAAGACCCATTTACATCCAACACACTTCTTTCCTTTAGGAAGCTCTACCAACTCCCAAGTATCGTTGTTTTTTATAAAGGTTATCTCCTCTTTCATGGCATCTTGCCAAATTTTTTGAGTACATGCCTTCTCATAACTAGAAGGTTCAAGTTGTGCACTAGTTAACAAGGCATAGTTAACTACATCTCCTCGAGGTTCAATCTAGGAGTCATCATCACCATACAAATGCATATTTTCAAGTCTTTGTAAAACAGAACTCATCTCACTAGCTTGACTTCTAGTATACCTTATTTGAAAATTTTCATCCAACATATGATAAGATGGATGATGCTGGAGAGTTCTCTTACCTCTGGATGGAGAATCAATATCCATTTGTGAGGAACTAACTGACCTTTGTGGAGAAGGACTTGGTGAAAAATATGATGAACTAGATGTATAATGTCTGCTTGGGCTTGGAGGAGGAGACTTTTTGCATTTTTGTGGTGCCTGATGAATTTGTGAAGAACATGTATCATGAGATTTAACATCACTATAAATTTGGGGATGTTCCCATTCTCCCCCTTCATCAAAAATCACATCCCTAGAAAGTATTATATTTCGATTCCTAGGATTATAGAGTCTGTAAGCTTTTGTGGTCTCACAGTACCCTACAAAAATGCAATCTTGAATCTTGGGATCGAGATTTTTCCTCTGTTAATCAGGAATGTGTGGGTAAGCCAGTGAACCAAATACTTTGAAATTCTTGACATTCGGTTTCTTACCATACCATTCTTGGTAAGGAGTTTTCCCTTTCAAACTTGAAGTAGGACTCCTATTCAAAATATACACACTGGTCCTAGTTGCATCTGCCCAATACACATTGCTCAAATGCTTCGTTTGAAGAATATATCTTGCCATCTATACAATGGTGTAGTTCTTTCTCTCAGCCACACCATTCTGTTGTGGAGTATAGGCAGCAGTGAACTGCCTCTTTATTCCATGTTTTTTACAAAAATTTAAAAATTCATTAGAGGAGTATTCTCCTCCTTTATCTGATTTGAGACACTTAACAAAATATCCACTCTCATTTTCAACTCTTGCTTTAAAATCTATGAAGCAATCAAATGCCTCATATTTATGCTTCAAAAAATATATCCAGCACATTATTGAAAAATCATCAATGAAAAGAAGAAAGTAAGAGTTGTTACCAATGCTCTTGGTCTGCATCGGACCATAGATGTTCGATTGCACTAGCTGGAGTGGATAACTGGCCCGCCATGCTTGTACATGAGGAAATTTAGTTCTAGCATGATTGTCCAAGGCACAACCTTATAGACTTCCTTATTATCCTGAACTTTAGGAAGTTCGATCACCATTGCTTGAGAAGTTAACATCTTCAAACTAGTTGAATTCAAATGGCCGTATCTCAAGTACCACAACACACTTGGATTTGCAATAGCAATATTTACTAATTGATCTCCTTCTGGCTGGCCAAAATTTAAAGGAAATAACCTGTTCCTTGTCATTGGAACTTGAGTAATGACTCTATCACTATTACTCTTATAAAAAATGGTACATTTACCCTCATCAAATAACAACTTATAGTTCTTCTCTAACATTTGACCAACACTTAAAATATTGTGTTGGAGATGAGGTGTGTAATAGATATCACTTACTTGTTTCATGCCTTCTTTTGTTGGAACCTCCATGGCTCCAATGCCTTCAACTGTCAATGACTTATCATCTCCCAATTTGATGTTGGATTTGAAGGAAGAATCCAGAGTAGAAAAGAGTTCTTATTTGCCACTCATATGATTTGAACACCTAGTGTCCAAGATCCAGGTGTCATTCAGGTTTTGAACTGACTTGCCATATGAGAGAAAGAGATTTGATGTCTCTACCTCTTCTCCAAAATTTCCATACTAACTACTCTGGCTACTGCTCCCTTGTGAAGATTTTGACCAGCAGTCACGAGCGAAGTGTCCAAGTTTACCACAATTATAGCAATATTTTTTTGACTTGTCACTTCCTTTTCCTCATCCTGGATGCTTCCCTCTGTTCTGCTGTCCACCTCTATTCTGACCTCCACCTCTCTTTGAAGATCCTCCTCTGTTAGGAGTTCCACCTCATGGACTATTCCTACCTCTACCTCTATGCTGACCTCTTCCATGACCTCTACCTTGTCCTTTTCCTTCTTGTGAAGTGAAGGCTTTGTCATCACCTCCGTGGCTAGTGGAAGAATATTCCTACAATCATTCTTCATGTGAAAGAAGAGAACCAATTAATGCATCAAAGGAAAGTGCAGTCAAATATTTTGACTCTTCAATAATTATTGCTACATGATTCCATTTAGGAAGAAGTGTTCGTAAAACTTTCTTCACTACAACTTCTGGTTTAATCTCTTCACCTAGAGTGACCATTTTATCTACTACGACTTTGACTCACACGCAGTAGTCTCCTACTTTCTCATTCTCTTGCATTATGAAATTTTCAAAATATCTTTTCAGAGTTTGAAGCCTGACATGCTTCACTTGATAACTCCCTTGAAAACTTTCCATTAAATCCTTCCAAGCATCTTGAGCTATTATACAGGATGCTATTCTAGGAAATATGCTTTTATCTAGGGCTTCTTGTAAATGATATAGAGTAAAGAAATTGTTTTTTTGGGCTTCTTTCTTGGCTTTTCTATTGGAAGCACTTAAGGTAGACCAGTCAGTAGGAGAAGGTTCTATGTAACCCTCTTCAACTATTTCCCATAAACCTTTACCAATCAACATAGTTTTCATATTTATTGACCAGTATTCATAATCACTACCATTAAATTTAGGAATTGGGAGATTTGAATTTGAAGTCATTTCTACTACTTGAAAGCAAACTTTGATTTGACTAAAAATAGGAAGTACAAAGCAATTACAAGTTCAAATAAAATATAGATTTCTTAACTCTCTCACTAATTTTTTGTTCTTCTTATTGAGGATTGTCCAGCATTGAGGCCCAAAATTGTCTGTAATGGAATCCTCATTGTCACTGATGACAACAATTTTAGGAATTGTGCTGGCTCAACCTCTGCTGGCTTAGGTTTCGCTGGCTCAGGCTCTAGAGAGTGTGGGGTATAACTCTCACTGGATTGTTCCTCAGGTTCAAATACCATTGAATCAGACTCCACTCATTTTTTGAATATATTGTCTTATGATTCAACCTCGTAACCAGAATCTAGATTTCTTTGGTGGGCTATAACAGAATTCTATAGCTGACTGAATACGACATGCAGTCTGTCTCATCGAACTCATTCATCAAAATATTTGGTAGTTTCTCTTTGTAGTATATAGCACAAAGCATGGTAACATTTGGTAGATCTGATCATCTCCTTTTATCCCACATGTAGTGGGAGATGAGTGTGGGAGGTGTATAATATCGTAAAGGCACACGTTATCAATTGATTGCTTTCGAGCAATCGAGCAACCCAATGTTTTTCCATGTCACCAGGTCACCTCGCCACCACATCACTACCAGCTCTCACCTCGCCGCCACATCACTGCCAACATCCACTCATGCCACGTCACCTCACCTACTCAGCCGCAATGTCACTACTAGCTCACCTCTGCTAGCTTAGCTCCTCGAGCTACGTTCCCTCCATGTCGACTATCCACATGTCCTCCAGATCTCTACCATGTGTCACCTCAAAAACCATGCTCTACTATCTACATGTTCTCCTCGATCACCGAACCACCTCATGTTCTCCTTGATCGTCGAACCACCTCAAAAAATAGACCCTGCCTGCATCTTCTGACAACTTCCTCAGATTGGTCTACCTCAAAAAATAAGCCAAACTCCTAGATATCTCCGCCTGGATTTTCAAGCCCCTAGCCTCGGCTCTGATACCAATGACCAAATCTGAGTAGAGTTAACTTTAATAAAGAGACAAAACAATTTAATTAAAACAAAATAGCCCTCTTTATTAAAATTTATGCAGTGACCTTCGATTACATATTATGCAATATAACATAGGTATTTATAAGCTATGGAGGTTAGATAAGGGTGGAGGAAGAAGGGACATGGAGCGGGAGAAAAGGAGAAATAAGGGGAATGAGGAATGAAGGGATAAGGAGGAAAATGTTCCATGAATATAGGAGGAATAATGAGGTGAAGAAATAGGGAAGCAAGGAGAGAATGGCAGAGAGGAAAATAAAAATCATGTCGACAAACATCTTGCCAAAAAATACATGAAGTGTTCACACTATGGCTAAATAAACAGATATTGCTAAGCCACTTTAGTCTATATCCCTCTTCTCACTTGCAACATAGAAGGCCATGTCTACCTTCACTATTCTGGGTTCTTTCATTGTACCAATGTTAATGTCTTTATATATTACTTCTCTACTTAAAGGCTTGTAAGCTTTGTCAAAATCATAAAACAGACTTTCTAATGAGACTAACCCTTTGGGTATTCTATTTGTTTTCAGCTGGATTACTTCTATTGGTTCACCTATCTGATATTTTAGCTTGTATTCATCCTTTTCATCACATATTACATCTGCATACTGATTTTGTAGATTCATAAAATATTTAATATCTATATCATCTTGAAAGACCTGTAGATAGACTACGTTATCTGGAATAGAAGGCTTATAGACTGAAATAGTTGGGAATATATCCATATATTCTGTATTTATCTCTGGGTGATCTAGACCTGAGGCATTTACAGCTAAAATATCCGCAACATGATTTTGTTCTCTTGGAATAAATGAGATATTGAAAGCTAATAGTTTATCAATTTCTTCCAATACTGCATTTTTATATTGCTTAAGCCTAGGGTGCTTGGTCTGATATTTATCTTTGGCCTATTCTATAATAAGATCTACATCCCATGTTACATTCAAGTAGTTAATACATAATTATTTTGCTTTTATTAACCCTAGTAGTAAAGCTTCATCCTAAGCTACATTGTTTGTGTAAGGAAATTCTAGTCTGTAAGGAATACCAAGGTAATTTTATTTAATATCAGTCAAATTAACACCTGCACCTACTCCAAATTGGGATTTAGCTCCATCAAAATACATGGTCCACATTTCTTGGGTTAATACTCTATTTGATTCAGCATCTACCATTTTCATAACTTTTGGATCCATGTTCTTTGCTTTTGGTACTTCCATCAGGAATGGGTTGTGCCATATGGAGTAAACTCCCATCCCTTTTTCTTCCATAGAGTTTACTAAGCTTATCATGGTTTCATCAGTTTGAATTAACTCTACGAAGTGCTTGTTAAATGGTTCTCTTTGTAAGATAATGTTCTCCTTATCTGATATGGTGATTGTATCATAGGACCAATCCAGTTGAATTAAACCTCCCAATTGTTCTATCCAATGTCTACTGAGTGATAGTGATAAGAATGGGTCAACATCAACTACTATAACATCCATGAATATACCCTTTTTGGGGTGTTGATATAAGAAAACTAACAATTTAGTTATCACCCCTACACAAGCAATTTGTCTGCTATCCATTACTGAAATAGGGGCAGACTCTCTTGTACATATTAATCCCATTTTATCAGCTATCATTTTGGGCATAATATTATGAGAAGCTCCACTGTATAACATACAGTTGTGGATAACGTACATTTCTCCTTCATCTAAATTATACCTTAGTGATACATAGAAGGGTCTAACAGAAGAGGGTGACCTTGTGTCATGCTGATATTTCCTAGCAGCATGACATGTTGGGTTTTCTTTTTATTCAGCTAACCCAAATGTTTTATTCTCTATATTGTTGTACTTTCATAAGTTCACCAAATGTGATGTTGACCTTTTGTTTACTGAGTTCTATCCCAACATCAAATTCAATTTTTTTAATGTCCAATGGTTTGTTGTTTTCTTCTTTGAGTGCTTCCTCCTCTACTTCAATAATTTTATGGATTATTATTTTAGGGGTTTTATCAATTCTCTTTATTAGCACTTGTGTTGATGAAATGTTTCTTTTTTATTTCACTTGTGGGAGTTTTTCATGTCCTTTCAGGGATCGTTTTGTTCCTTAAATTCTAAACATGGGTTGATTCTATTCTTCCACTTCTTGGACAATAGGAGTTATCTTACCTTCTTTCATTTTGTCATGTCTTGACTCATGTGGTTTTTGTAAAATTTTAGTACCTTCAGCTACTAATATTTGAGGATGATTTTTTTTTTTTGGTAAATAAAAGTCTTCATTAATTATCGAGTTTTACAGATTAACCCAAAACCTATTACAATATACAGCCTTCTGCTGAGATTGTAGATCCTAGCCATCCTTGAAACTTTCTTACCAAAAATTGTGTTGAATCCCCTACAACACCTTACTAAAAAAGCACACCCATACCTAAACATAACTGTAAACATTACTTACATTGACAGGAATTGAAGTTTAGAACTTTGCACTTGTGAAACCTGTTGCTTGCCCATTTCCTATTCTCTGTAGGAATCTTCCAAGGCTTACACCATGTTACCTTCATTTCCAATTTGGTATGATTTAGAGGGAAACCCCATAGTTATTACTAGCTCCATGGGGAAAGAACACCCATTCATATTTCTCCTTAACAGTTAGGTTTATTTTCATGACTAATAATGTTTTCCACTTCACGTGGCACACCTTGTGTCCATGTCACCAAACTACCAACATCAAAACCTATGTTGGCTAATTTTTTAGCTGACCTGTTGGCCTCACGGTACTTATGAGGAGCCCTCCTGTTCTGTCTTGCCATAAAAATGATCCTCACTTCATGGATGACTCCCTCGATTCTCCATGGAGGTTTTTTGCCATTGGTTAATAGGTTGATGATGTTCATAGAATCACCTTCAATCATCAAGTTACTTTGAGTTGCTTGGGCTACTTGCAACCCTCTCCAAAGGGCTCTAGCTTCTGCTTCGTTATTAGTTCTGATTCCCAATGGTTCAGCGAAGGCCTTGACCAGATTTCCTTGATGATCCCTGATTATTCCTCCAACTCTAACACTTCCCGGGTTCTCCTTGGCTACACCATCAAATTTTAGTTTAAACCAACCCTGGGGGGGTGGCTCCCAAAAAATCCCATTTCTGGGATTGGGTAAAGGAATGGAAGGTTTTTCCTCAATACCTAAGGCCTGAGCTAATTGTTTTTCTTGGGGAAGAATTGAGTGGTTCTCATCCACTAAGGTGCTAAGGTTTTCTTTCGCAATGACAATAATCCTGTTGAGGATGGTTTTTGGGTTGTGAATGGTATCCTTAAAGGCTCTATGGTTCCTTTCTAGCCAAATCTGCCAGAGAAAATGATACCAACAGATTTTCCATAGGTACTTAAGTTTTAGGCTAACAAAGGGTTGAGGCCATTGATGGAACACTTTGGATATAAGAGCAGGCTTAACCCACGATATCCTAAAGGCTTGGAAAAGTTCATCCAAGATGGACTCCGCTACCGAACACTCCAAAAACAAGTGTTGGGTTGTCTCCCATCCCACCCTGCACATGTAGCAATGGTTAGCAATAACCATACCTTTGGATAACATATTGTCTATAGTGAGGATTTTTCCTTGAATCACCAGCCATGAAAAAAAGGATATTTTAGGAATTAAGCCTTTGATCCAAACCAAACTCGGTTGAAATTGTTGACCTTCCACATTGAGAAGCAAATTATAGGTAGACTTAACTATGAATTCACCACTTTCAGTCTCAGCCCAAACAATGTGATCTTCATCCTCTCCAGAGGGAATAATTTGCTGAGTTAAAATGTTATAAATCTCTTCAGACTCCGCTTCAAAACACTGTACTCTGATGTGTTTCCACCTGTTTATATTTATATCCTGCCACATATAATTTGCAACCTTATTCCCAATATGCTGCTCCATATGCTCTTGAATCCTAGCCAAACGAGGATTCTGGGATAAATCCTCAGCTCTCACCCATCGATCCTTCCAAAAGTCTATTGTTTACCCATTTCCTAGAATCCATCTAAGACCTTTCTTGACAATATCCCTGCTCATGAGGATTGCCTTCCAAAAATTAGACCCCCTACTTGCTAAGTTGTCATTAAGGAAGTTCACACCTTGGAGGTATTTCCTCCTAACTATGGTAGTCAATTCATTATCGACCTTAGTCAATAACTGCCATGCTTATTTGGCTAACAGAGCTATATTGATATGAGCAACTCTCCTCAATCCTAACACCCCATCAGATTTAGGTTTGCAAACCTCATTACAACCTAATAAATGGATCCTTTTCTTGTCCTCAGTCCCTGACCAGAGAATTTTTTTTTTAAGCTGCTCAATTTTGTGATACACCTTGCTGGGAGCTCTGAAGACTGATAGGAAGTAAATGGGTATACTTTGAAGTCAAGCCATAGTTAAAACTGCTTTGCCTACTTGAGATAACATATGTCCTTTCCAACCTGCTAGCTTTTTTTGGATCCTCTCTAGAACTATGTTCCACATTGATCCTTCAGGTTTCCTCGTAAATAGGGGAAGACCTAAATAGGAGGTGGGAAGGGATGCAATCTGACATTCCATGATCCTTGCTATGCTGTTTTTCCTAAGAATGGGGGTATTGATGAAATAAAGTTTGCTCTTATCAAAATTCACTTTCTATCCAGCCGCTTATTCATACATTATGAGAATATTTTTAATCCTTCTTACCTCAACCACAAAAGCCAAATTCAGTAGCAATGTATCATCAACAAATTTATGATGTGTCACCGGGGTAGTTAGCGATGTGGCCTTGATACCTAATATGAGTCCAGCTACCGTGTTGCCTTAATGGTTCTTCCCAAGGCCTCATCTACAATGATGAACAACATAGGACTTATGGGATATCTTTGTCTTAGACCACATTTGCTTTGAAAAAACCTACAGTAGACCCATTAACCAAAACTGAAAAACAAGGCTTAGAAATACACTCTCTTATTAACTTGACCCATTTCATGTTGAAGCCAAATTTTAATAAAACCGCCTCTAGGAATTCCCAATTTATCCTGTCATAAGCTTTGTTCATGTCTAACTTTAAAGCCATGACTACTTTTTTGGTCTGAGAAACTGTATGAAGAGCCTCATGAATAGTAATAACTCCATCTCAGATTGATATTCCTTGTACAAAACTTCCTTTAATTGGATCAATGATAACAGGTAGAACTTTCTTCAAACGATTGGCTAAAACTTTGGACAAAATTTTATAGGATATATTACATAGGCTAACCGGCCTAAAGTCATACATAGTATTGGGGTTGGGGCCTTTAGGGATCAAAGCAATTAAAGTTGAATTGAAACCCCTTGGAATATGATTTGAAATTTGGAACTCCTTGATTGCAGCAATAACTTTTTCTCCAACAAACTTGGAAAAACTGCAGTGAAAACCCATCCGGCCTAGGAGCTTTGTCAGGATCCATGTTAAACAAAGCCTCCTTGATCTTTTCGTCTAAAAAATCTACTGTAAGAGACTCTTTAATAATTTCATATATGATTTGTGGAATGAATTGAAGGAGAGAGTCCTTTGCTTGGGCATTACAGGCCCGTTCTTCACCCAATAATGAACTGAAAAAATTAGCATCCTCGTCCCTGATCTCCTGAATGTTTTGAGATGAGGATCCATCCACCTTAGTTAAATTTCTAATATTATTGTTGCTTCTATTGCTCAATGTGGTAACATGGAAATTTTTTGAATTAGAGTCCCCTTCCTTTAGCCATAATGCCCTTGATTTCTACCTCCAATACATCTCTTCACAAGCTAAAATATTATAAAACTCACAAAGGGTTTCCTTCTCTTCAATCCTTGTCGCCTCATCATAGGTTCCATTTTGGATTTTGCTTTCTATTATTCTTAGTTTTTCCCCCATTGCTCTCTTATTCTCAAAAATATTTCCAAAGACTTATTTATTCCATATTCTAAGGTTGTTTTTCACCATCTTAAGTTTTTGAGATAGTTTGAAGGAAGCACTTCCCTGGATAGGCTGCTGCCACCATTCCTCTATTCATTTCTTGAAGTCCGAATGTTTAACACACATTGACAGAAATCTGAATGGATTTTTAAAGGAGTTAGATTGAAATGCCTCCCATAGAATAAGATTATGGTCTGAAGTGCATTTAGGAAGGGCTTGTAACGTTGAATCACCAAACATTGTTGTAGCTTCCTTGGATAAAAAAACTTGTCCAACCTTTCTTGAATCAGCTAACTTCCTATCCTCTTGTTACTCCATGTAAATTTGGCTCCTTTTAGTCTTACATCCATTAATTCATTTGTGTTAATGAATTCATTGAAGTCCTCCATGCTCCTTGAGGGTAACCCAGATCCTCCCTTCTTATCAGATGGGTAAAAGGGGTATTGAAATCTCCCCCAATCACCCATGGAATGTCTTTAAAATCTTGGCTCAAATGCCCCAAAAACTCCCATAGTTTAGATCGCCCTTGGAAAGATGTGGGGGCATAAACATTTGACATAATCCAATTCTTATTAGTATCAAAATCATGAAATAATACGCTTAAGACTCTTTCATTTGCCTGAATAATACTTCCTTCTATTTTAATAGGATCCCATAAGATCATGAGGCCCCCAGATGCTCCTCTCTTCTATTGAAAGGCCACTTCCCCTTGCTTCCAAATCCTTCTAGCTATAAGTGCTGATTGTGCCACATTTGTTTTGGTTTCTTGAAGAAAAATGATAGTAGGATTCCAATCCTTCCTTATAGACTTCACCATCCTTTGTTTTGGTGGGCCGTTTAGGCCTCTCACATTCCATGAGAGAACCTTCATTTAGACAGTTTGATATTTTTTTCCCCGCCCCCTTCCCCGATCCAAAGGGGGTTTGTCAATTTTGCTATTATCCCGGCCGGGAATAGCTTGCTGTAACAATGTTCTTTGCTTTTCGTTTGTAATTTCTTCATTGATTCTCATTCTATAGTGCTCCGTTGTAGATATTCTCCCTTTCTTTCTTTCACTTCCATAATCTATCGGAGGCTTGGTAGTGCTTCTAGTCTATTTTGGACTGAAATGAGGGGGCATATATTGTGATAGTCTAGGGCTTGAACCTTCTTCCTCATTTTGGGGGTTTTCAATTCCCTCTTCATCCTTAGCCTTGTTTTGGTTCACCTCTCCTATCTGGTTCCTAAACAAGGGGATTTCCTTCAAGGAACCTTTTACCGTTGGGCTCATCTGATAAGGGATAATTTGCTCCACTACTGGATTAGGAGCTACATTCCTGGATTTTGTTTCCACAACTTTGACTATTGACTCTATTTTTTTAATGTTTAAACTAAAATGACCTAGCAATTTTTCTTCATTTTTAGCATATCTTTTGGGGCTTTTTTTCATAACTGTGGATGGTCCCAATTTGGATGGGGAGTCTATGGTTTCAGGAAACTTGACACTGATGGTATCATCCTTACTGTTTTCTTTTTCAACTTCTAGATTTTCTAGGATATCAAACATGTTCAATTTGGGATCTTTATTACATACCTTATGATTTTTGCCTCCCTCATTATGTTGCTTTCCTTTCTCCTGGAATTTTGCCAGTTCTGTGTTGGCTTGGTTAGCTTTGGTTATTCTTAACTTGTCCGTATCCTTCCAAGTTAAGACACAGTCCTTGAAACTTTGGGATCCCTCTCCCATTAGCTTTTCCCAGAAAACCTTCGCTCGTGGCTTCCTTGTTTGCAGTTATTGTCAGGCATTGGGCTTGAAGGTGGCCTTGGGTTTTGCACATGCTACAAAATGTCGGATTGTTCTCATACTCCACGGGCTGAATCCTTAGAAACTCTCCATATGCTAGTTCCACCTGAGAAGGTAGATCAAAATCCAAGTTTGCATTTACATATATCCTGGCATGCATCAGTCTAGTCATTACCTGGGTTGAATGGTCTATTGCCACGAGCTCTCCTATCGTCTTTGCTATGCCACTAAGCCAGTACTCATTAAAAAAATGGGCTGGCAGGTTTGGTAAGTGGACCCAAATGGGTGCTATATTAATGTTCTACTTCTCAAGGTTGAAATCCTCCCCCCACTTCCTTAGAAAGAGGCTATGCCTTCCTAGAAACCAGGGTCCTCCTGTCAAGATGCGCTCTGCATCATCTTTGTTGTTGAGTCTTATCATAAAAAAACCTCTTGACATGGCTATGATTTATAAGCTTCCTGAAGTTTTCCACTTTGTCACGGCCCATGAGTGAATAGTCTCAATGTCCGACCTTCCTCCCAAAAACTTGCCAACTAAGGATGATGCCTCCATATCCATATTTGAGGATGATTATTTTAAGCACACTTATCCATATTCTCTTAAAATAACCTTTCTCTGGATTCATCTTCTATAGACCAACAAGCATTTATTCTTATATCCTCTTCTAAATCAGCATGTAAATCTACATTGTGTCGGTCACTTAGGTGAATTCCACATGCATCAGGGTTATGAGGTGCATCACAAGTAGAGTAAAAATAGGGGAATCCTTCAGCTACATTGGTATATGGTATAGGGTTTGGAACATTATTCTGATCCCTGTTAGAATCTCTATTTTTCTAGTTATTATTCCCATTGTTCCTATTCCTACTTCCTTCTTCAGAGCCATTGTTGTTTCCCCAATTCTTGTTGAAGTTCTTCTTAAAGGGAGGATGATTATCAACATGAGGTTGCTCTGTTTGTGATGATTCACCATTATTACCATTGTTTCTTTCGATTCTTGCTAACCTGTTGTTCATGTTATTGAACATCTCAGTCATTTGATTAGTCAATTTTTCCATTGGATCTATTTTAGTTCTTCTTTGTATATCAAATGCTACTCTTTTGGGCTTTCTTTTAGGTATGTTAGCTTCTAGAGAGTAAGGCTTCATTTTACCACTATCCAACATGTTTCTTTCAACTTCTATTGCTTTTTCCATGCATTCATCTATAGTGTTTGCTTGTTCTTGTCTTAACTCATAATTAAATTCTCCTTGGAAAGCATTTTTATAAAAGCATATTGACTGAATGTCACTAGGTCTAATGTTGGCAGGGATTTTGTTTCTGGTTTTTGAAAACCTCCTGTTAAATTCAGTAATAGCCTCATTTTCCTTTTTCTTCATAGTGGCTAACTCAGTCAACAGGGACTGTTCATTTTTTCTCTCTCCAAATTTCTTTAAGAACACAGCTTCCATCTTGGTGAAATCTGGGATATCATCATCTAGAAGGGAATTGAACCATTCTCTAGCATATTTTTCTAAAGTTTGTAAAAACAGTCTTAAGACTACATCTTCATGTTCAACCTCTAGACTATCCATCGCATACAGAAAACCTTTGATATGATCTTCTCCAGTTACTGCACTGTTTCCTAGAAATTTTGGAAGGTATTTGTGAGCTTTACTAGGTAAGGCATTTAAGTTTGTAGGTAAAACAAAAGGCCTATATTTATTAGTCCTCCATAAATGGACATTAGCCTGATTTTGTTTATTTTACTGATTTGCCTAGGCCATTTTTATCGTAGGTATAATGAGATTTAGATTTGCAGTAGCAACACCTATAAGGATATGGGTTTGGGTAGCCTGAATATAATCTAAGGGATTATCTACCTTAGTATTACTATTAATTTGACAATGATAATAATCACATGTATCTTCTATAGAAAAATTCAAATTTTCATCTACAATGATATCAACAGTAAAAGTATTCTGATATTTATTTTTCTTTACGTATATTTTATCGCTAAAATTTAATTTACTATTATAAGTAGTATTATTGAAAAGTGGAGTTTTTTTATTATGTATAAATACCTCTGGATTCTCAAGTTCTAGGAATAGCTCCTTAACACTTCTCCTAGTGTTTGCAAACATGTTTTGCTCTTTCCTTTTTTATTTTTATCTTCTGGGTTTGTTCAGACATAGTTGCTAGTACTGGGGTGCAGAAAGAGCAGCATATGCTTGATCAGAATAATTGATATTAACACTCATCCTCATAGGAGTCGGTTCTTGGGATAATTCAAGAAAATCAAGAAACCAATATTTTCAATAAAATAAAGAAACGTAAAATAAAACCTCGAAATTGAAAACCATAAGTAAAATAAAGAACATACAGATCAAATAAAATCAAAGCAATAGTTCTTTATTCCTATTGGCTACTCGTTATTAAAATAATATCGTTGTTAAAGCAAAAGTTAAGAATTTAAAATTTTTTTCCTGGCAACGGTACCAAAAAATTGTTGGAACCGTTTCTTGCATCCATAGGATTTGATTGTCATGTTGCAAGAAACCATTTGAAACCAATGAGCTATTATAGGCTCTGGTCAACCTGCCTCTTTGTTCTGATAAACACGAGTATTGCTAAAGAAAAACTACAGAATGGGTAAGGAGACCCCAGCGGTAATTTTATAATAAAAATTTGATTACACACTCCAGATTAATATAACACTATATGTATTAAAATGACCAAGCAAGAAAATAACCATTTGTTATGCCTTATGTAGACCGGTGCCTAGATTCATTGGGTTGTTATAGCAATTTAACAACAATTTTAACATGAACAAAGAGAATGGGGAAAATAAAATTGGAGCTCTTAGACTTATTCGAATATTGTAATAAAACTAAAAGTTGACCAATGAAAGAAATATATGTAATGCATTCAAATAATGTAATCCATTACACAATAACACACCAAAATGATACAAAGAAATAATAGGAAAAAGACCCATAATTGTATTGATTTAAAAAGTCATTACATTCAGAGTAAGCAAGAAGCTTTTAAACTCTGTTTTCTCTCAAAAATTATCAATACAATGAAGATATTATGTTCAAATAATGTAATAGAAATCTCCTACTCTCCTTGTTCCAATTTGGTAACAAAAAAGTCTCTAAATATTTGACTCAATAGTATGGAAATATTCTCAGCTTCTTGGGTACTTTCCTATCAAAATATTGCACATAATAGGGAAGAAATAAGAATGAATGATAAAAATAGACACATAAATGAGATACAACAACACAATTCTAAAGGGCACTCAAGTATACCTCTTAGCAAAAATGCTATTCTCTAATTTCTTGATGATGATTCTAAACCCGAACACTTCTTCTTATAGGTTGTGTTTCTTGAATCTATTATTCTTGGTCGGTTCTTAGCCTTACACTTGTCCTCTCCTGAGTTGATCTTCAAAAATTGGTACAGCTGGCTTCCACTATCTCTTTTAGTCTATGTTGTACACTTTCCTTTGACTTTTTCAAACTGTATTTTATTTCAACCGGCGATGGTGGTGTTTGGAGAGTCTGCTTTTTTAACTTGTTCCTCTATTTTTTCTTCCACTACTTCCTTTTCAAATGTTTCTCCTTCAACTGCTTCCCTTTGAGTGCTTGACTCTTTTGTCGTTTCGGAGATTTTTTTGTTGGCACAGGTCCTAGTTTAGTTGGAAGAGTTGAGCTCATTTCCAGTTGTTGACTATATGTTTCAACCTTTTTTCCCTTTTGACCTTGTTGTAGCCACTTTATTTGTTTGTTGATTAGTCTCCAAACTTTTGTGTCAAAGGTTGCAGCAAACCTTAGCATGTTCATTTCCTGCAAAATTCTATTTTTTTGTATGGCAAGAATGGGCTTGTTTCTCTCATATTGGAAGAGCAACATCTCCATGGTATTTACCAGAAAGGTGGATTGTCTAGTCATTTATGACTCATCATCTGAATCACAATTAAATATTTCTATTATATACCTAAGTAGCTCTTCTACATTGGGGACTTCCAAGAATTGGTCTAAGGACAAACCAACATCTGCCATTTTTTTTGTTGCGTCTTCTACCATATTATCCATTTCAGTAACAACACTGATCCATTTTTCTCAGTTTATCCCAAACATAGCTGCTTTTAGGAACTCAATATTGAACTGGATTTTATTGCCATCATTTGTTATTATCTCTTGGCTCTGTAACTCTTCAAAATTGTCTCCCATTAAATCAAGGGTAGGATGAATGACTTTGAAGTCTTCTTCCTTCTCCTGTATCAATGTCTGTATTTCTCGAGCAGTTATTTGAATCACCCTAATCTGCCTAAACATCTCAATGAGCCCTTTGGCATGAGCTCATATTTTCATTGACATTTCCTTCTTCATTGTATTCAGATAATAGGCATGATTTGGAATCCTTACCACCGAAGGGGGTTGTGCCTTTGGAGTATCCTTTTGTGCCAATTCTTCTTGTTGTTTATTTATTAATGCTTTCATTTCAGCTTTTTCCTTCTCTTCTCTTTTCAATTGATTTCTTAATTCTACAATTTTCTCAACCAGTTGGTCCATGGTTTGATTTTGCATTGCCTTGACAACTTTGACCATGTCACCTTCTTTTACCAATACTAATGAGCCTCCTATCTCCTCATTGACTCTAAAGATAATTGGGTCTTGCAGGGTAGGAATATTTACTTCTGCTATATTTGACACAAATGTTTCTAATCGTGTTTCATCTGCAAGTTGTTCTCTTATATCTCCCATTCCTGCCACTACTTGTAATTCCTGCTCATTGGCGAAAGTAAAGGTATTTTTCTCATCTATTCTCTCCAACAAGACCTTTGTAGAAGGCAAGGACAACTTTGGCTTCTTCTTTTCTGTAGTGGTCACTTCTATTTGATTCTTTACTCGATGACCCCAGAATAGGCTTCCAAATCCACTTGTTCTCCTCATATTCATTTGTATTATAGATGGAATTTTAATCTCCTGGCCTTTTATTTTCAAAGAGATAGGGATGGCCATGGGTGCCAATTTTTTTACACTTGTTACTGCTAATACTTGATCAAAAATGGGAATTATAGCTTGTTCTGGAAGAGAAGACTTCTGATCAGGTGTGGTTGTTATTTCTTTCCCTTTAGCTATGCTCAGGATTTTGGGAACTTCTTGGGAAGTGCTCGGTGTTGCCTCTATTATGAGATGATCATCTCCAGGAGGCCTGACATGTTTCTCTATTATGTCTGTCGTATTCATAGTGACCTCCATTTGATCAATACCTTGTTCTTCTATTAACTCTAATAAAGGGTCTTCCTTGATTGCTTGAGCAACTCCAGGTAAAATAGGTGCTACAGATTCTACTGAACCTTCTCTAAGCCTTCTCAATTTTGTAGGGTAATCATAGGCTTCATGAATCTATGTGTTGCCCCTATCTTTAGGAGGGAATTCATTCCATACAACCTACAAATATGTTCCTTTTTCCATAGCTTCCAATAATCTTTCTTCATAAGTGTCTTTTTGATGTTGTATTCGAGCATACTCTTATTTTTCCATCATTTTACTGTATATTCCTTTCGGGTCATAAAACCTCCAAGTTATCTCGTCGAAGTCCATATTGTCTAAATCAAACATTCCCTTGAGCAGTGCAGGGTAGCCAACAAATATATAGTCTCCAAAGCGATAGGGAACATTGAGCCAAGGGACTTTACCATATTTCTTTACTAGTCTCATATTAGCTTCCTTGGCCACCTACCTACATAACTCCAGAGCTATTAGGGACAATGGACAATACATCGATTACGTCTTAGGGTGAATTTTGGCTCCATAGAGCCTAATATAGGTGAACCCTTCGAAGAAAAATAAATCCCCAATCTCCTTTTCTTTGATGAAAGCCCTTACTCCTGGCCCTAGCCTTTAGGGAGTACATCGGTTAAATTCCAGTCGATTTCTACCATAAAATGGTCACAAAACCAGCCCATGTGAGTTCACCCTTCATGTATTCTCCAAAAACTGGTCTGGACGTAAATGTTGTTAACGGCTTCTACTCTTTTCTGGGCTTCTTCTCCCAATTGCCCCACTATCATGTGGATAAAAATTGAGTATTGTGAAAAATAGGGCATCTCTTGCCTTTGTTCAAAAATAGCCTTTTTCAATTTTGTCATCTGCTCGTGCATTTGGTTACTCAATTCTAGTTCCCATGCATAAATTGGGGTATTATTTGCCCGGTTGCATTGTGCTACTAAATATAAAACTCTTATGCTTACTACACTGAGATCTTGTACTCCTAGGACAATATTTACCATATCACAAAAATATTGGACCCATGGCCTAAAAGTAGTTTTCCTAATTGGGAATTGATCAACTATTTTCTCATTTGTATCAAACAAAGATTTAAAAACTTCTAATCTTGTTAACATTCGAGATTGAAGTTCAATTACCCATTTTATTAACCAGGTGGTAGACTCTGTCAAATTGAAAACTTGCTTGATGTGCTCGACTTTGATGCTGAACATCGGTCGGTCTTTATTATCTTAAAATGTTCTAGTCCTCTCGTCATATGCAACTTCTAACCATGCCATCAAGTCTGAGGAGAAGTAAACCTTTGGACATATCAACTTCTCGAGGTTGCTGGTCCATCTGTTACTTTTGGGGAAACCCTTGTATTGTAACCTCCTGGATTTATGAAATAGGTCAACCATTATCCAAGGGGTTTTGTTATCATTCTCCATCACATGAGCAAAACTCCTGATACATGTATTTTCGATCTCGTACTGCTGTGTTGGAGTAGGTTTCTTATCAGCTCCACACTTTTGGGCGAAGTCATACATTGTGCTACTCGGTACAAGTGGTCCAAAAATATTAGAGTATGGTGACCGATATGTAATGAATTTCACCGCTTCTCTAGTGTCTTCGGGTGCAAAAGCGTCTCCCCAAGATGCCATTGTACTCACGGTAATGAGTCTAGTTTCTCTGAAAAGAAAAGCTCGAAACTATTTTTCTCTTTGTACCTCTTGCGTATCAATTTTTGCTCAAGATTACTAGGGTGGTAAGATCGACTGATTTTGTGAGCTCAAATATTGGGTGGTCAAATGAGTTCAATAATTTTGCATGTTTTGTTATTGATACTATGTTACCAACTGCTTTTTTAAAATTAGCCAATAGAAATCTACCAACACATCTTCTTCCGAAGTTGGGCCTTTATGGCGAGTAACGTCCTTCATCCTATATGTCTTGCGGGTTCTTTGGTTTGTGTACCTGCAATCATTTACATTCTCACTATTGGTCACCAAAACTTCTTCTCTGATGCGAAACGGCTACATGTGGTAGTGGTGGCCTCTTTTTTAAACATCGTGTCACCTAGGCCCTAGACGATAATTAAATCTTAGGGATCGATTACACTTTTAATTTTGATAGCAATCATCTTGGGGATCCTCGTAAGATTTGATTCTTGATGTAAGCACCTGTCATTATCTTGGATATATATTGGGAGGGATGTGTCTTATAATCTTATTCTCAATATTTTTGGACTGTTAGATCGGATATTCGACCAAGCACAGTCGTCTGATTGTTTACACAAACCTTAAGGCACCTTGAATAACCACAAACAAGCACAACCGTTCGATCAGATTGGATATGGCCGTAGCCTTTGATTTCATTTATGCCATCGAATTTTTCGTAGGGTATCCTTAATTAAACGATGATCATTAGATATCGATAGGTTAAAACATAGCCATTGATCTCCTTTTGGTCCTCAATTGCTCTTTATCGAAGCTCTGTCGTTGGATTTGGCCCTAAGTTTTTGTAGTCATCGATTGGTTTCAGCTTTGACTGGTTAATTCCTTTATATCACCCTAATTAATTCACGACCATAGGATCTATTTGAAATTTTAAACGCGTCCGTTGATCCCATTTTTTATATAACTTGTGCCTTGGAAGAACCGCGACCATCGAATCAACTTGAAACATATCACGGTCGTTGATCTGACTTGGCCCTTATTTTTAATTGCCATATTTAATCCTTGATAACCTTCTTCTTGCATGGAGCCATCGAATGAGCTAAGGTTTAACCGTAGTTGTTGGATCTAATGAAACTTGGGACCAGCTTATCTTTGACTTTTATGCGGGTATGTTTTAACGTTCGTCTTCTTTAATGACCTACGATGTCGTTAATTCTCATCGAAGAGTGTCTCATCTGTCGATCTGATCAAACCTACAAACATTTTATTTTAATAATGCAATTAATCCCAATAGGCTAACCTTGATGGTTCGTGGTTGCACCATCACCGTTGGATCAACCTTTGTTCCATCGCATCCATGGATTTTTTAATAACCTGCAGGTTAGATAGTAAAAAAGTACAATTTAAAAACTTTTATTAACCTAGGTTTTAGCAGAAGGGGGAGCAATTAGATAACGTATTAGAACCCTTGCTTAAACTTGATTACCATAGGTTAATCAAAATTAGCTTTAACGATTGTTTTTACCTTCTTTTAATTCAAACGTCGCTACCGTCAGATTCTCTTGGGATATAACACAATCGTCGATATTACCTAGATTCGTGTATACCTTGATTAACTAGAGTGAAAACACGTTTTTTGGATCTATCAGTGAATTTTGTGTTGTCGTCGGATCTATGAGAAGGATTATTTTATTTTTAAAAGCAAGTGTGTTCGTCAGATCTTTTTCGAATGAAGCTCGATCGTCAGATTCGCCCCGATGTGTTTCTTTGACTTTGAATTTGACTTGATCGCCATCGTCTGATTTTTATGAGGACTTTCATAGCCATTGATTTTCTTCTACCTGTGGGGTTAGTCTTAAAGTGCAAGTGCAACCATTGATTAAAATATATTTTATATCATTGTCGTAGATCTTTTAAAGCACAATATTATTTAATCAAATATTTTGACTTTATACTTAGGCTTTTGGATTAACATTAAGATTTTACTTGTTAAATGGAGCGCGACCATTGGATATTTCTCTCGATGGAGCGCTACCATTGGATCTCTTGATTTTATTGACTTAATTTTGATTTAAAACGCCATCGTCGGATCTTGTTGTGGATCTTTTGTAGTCGTTGATTTATCTTCACCGAATAAAATGCATCCGTTCGATTTCACCTTGTGGGAGCATTGTCGTCGGATCTGCATGGCTAATCAAAGGAGTGCATTTAACCATAATTTTGATATACTATGCAAATTGATTTAATTAAACATTACCTTTAGACCTAACTCTTGATTGGATTATTAAAGCGCCATCGTTCGATTAAGGAGGAAAAGAGCGCTACCGCTAGATTCGATCAATGTGCTCGACTATTAATTAATGGGGTGCATACCCTTAGATTTAATTAAGTTTTTCGATATTGTGCTTAGATTTTTTAGGTTTTTATACCATGGCCCTTGATTATATATTTTTAATACCTTAGGATTAAATGATTTAACACTTGGCTTAGGTCCAAACATGATTATTGATCTCGAAGACTAAACCTTGTATTTTTAATGGTCGGGTTTTATTAAAATGGATTGACTTTGGTAACCTCTTTAAGATATAACAATTTTTTTAAAGGTGCACATATTAGCAATGTTTAAGGTTAAACTCATTAATCAACTTATGGAAAATCAACTTCTCTAATAAGATGCAAAGAGACCAGCAATGCTTGCTTATTTTGATGAAACCAAAAATTTAAATTTGGGGTTTCAAATTTTGAGTCAAATTTGGCTCCAACAGGTTCTAACCACTCAAACAAGGCAGTTCTAGTCCATCCAGGCTTGGCCGCTCTTCTTGACACCTGGTCGCTAAAGACTATAGCGGCCACACCTGGACGCTAGGCACGATAGCAGCTAGCACCATGTACAGTTTGGCCATGAATATGGGCCCAAATCACATAGTCTGATTACACCTTTACATTGTTTATGGGTGGATTTTGGTGAGGAACTCCTTGAGTTCCTCCTAACTGTTCCTTCAATTCTAGTTTGTGACTAATGCTTCCCACTAGGAATGGTTAGTTGCATGTAATTTGGATGGAGACTTCTCCAAGAAACCAAAGTCCAGATCTAAGAGGGAAGTCTACATATATACTCTCCCACAAAAGCAAAATATCTGTGAAGTTTCAGAGTCAAGTAGCGAAGCCCTATCGAAATGGAGAACCAATCTACACCCCTTTAAGTAGCATTGGAGCACCATCCAGCTAAGCTACAATCATGCACCAATTTTCATATTTATTGTTTCCAACTGCCAATCAGTATAGGAGACACACCAGGTGACCCTTGAACATCAATTACAACAAAGAGGATAGCGCAATAGCCCTTGATTTACAAGGAAAAGGGCTTCATATCACAGCCGTTGTCTTAGACAGTGGCTCATAGGCATATTTTAGGGCATAGACGTTATTTCCCTTTGCTTTAGTCTGGATTCATTATTGCTTAATTTTATTAGTTAAGTCATAACTCAGATCTGCTTCCATTAATGTATCTATTTCATATTTCTCAGCTTTACATGCATTCATTATTTTTTTTATGCGTGTATTTAATTACTATCATGATTATTCAGATCTATTAACAAAGGCCTCATTCGGAGAGGCAACCCATCCTACTAAGCATGCTTTGTTATTTCCATGAGTGTAGGTATAGATATTTAGGATAAGATTGAATTAGCAGGAGCACAAAGATCCCTCCAAGACCAGTTATGGATAAAGGGGCATCTGTAATCCCCCATACAGTTTCGTGTGCGGGATCAGGAGGCCTGCGTATGCACACCATTACCTTGTGTGTAATACATCCAACTGCTACTCTATATTGTGTAAATATTTGTATCAAAATGATGGGTATCCCTAAGAGGGATGAACTTGTAATCGAGGATTTGAGATATCGATAAATAAAGCATCTTTGTTTGTTTTTCTTATTTTCATGTCGCATGTGCTTTCAATACTTTCATTTTGTACAAGTGATAATATACATTGATAAATCAAAATTGCAAGTAGGGTAGTCAGGATGCGCATCTCTCGGGGTCTCACAAGTTTTATCTTATTTGTATAATCCCTATGTATTACTTTGCTTACTGTTATTTTATATCATTTTTGTATTGGTGTTGTTTGATTTTTTATTCACAAAAATTTAAAAACCTACCAAACTTAAATCCTCCCAAACATGTTTGATGTGCAAGAGATAGGATGAAAAATTTGCCTAGTAAAAAATTTCCTAGGCAATTTTATCACTAGGTAAATTCAATATATGTATAAGATCCTTATAGGCCATAATATACTATCCTCTAAGTCACCTTATAGTAGTGACAGGGACCTTGCCTCAAGCCTATAAGTAGTTGTAATATTCCAAGATTGTTATTCCAATGATAAGATCCCTTTTGCACTGTATCTTGGCCTCCTAAGGTTTCCTCTCAATCACTCTTAGCTAAAATCTCTTCTTCCCCTTCCCAATATTTCCAAAACTCAATACATGTAGATAGCTAGAATATTTTTAGAACATACATTCTTGGCTCACAAAGTGTTGATCATTTGCTTCCTCTCTTTATTTGAAATCTATTATAGTTTCTCATGAAGTGCTACTCAGTTATACTTATATGCTTGGCTATCATTCAACAAAAACAAAGGATTTTGGCATTGGTGGCAAAGGGAAGGATTCAACTTAGCTTTATTAATATATGGCCCCTTGTTATTATCTTTTGTTAAGTTCTTTATTTTTCTTTGAGCAAAAAAGCTTATTATTTTTGAAGCTCTTGTTATTCTATTATTGAAATCCAATATCTATTTATTTGCATGTTTTAGCCAGGATATTAACATCTTTATGGTTAGACCTTCATATATGTTCTTTGGAAAACCTCCTCTTTTAGGATCAAAATATTTTATTTTTTTATTATAGGACAATCTATTCTAACCCCTAGTTTATAGGAACTCCCCTTAGCATATTATAGTCATCTCCCTAATTATCCTAATAAAATTTTAGTGTTCAGTTAGTAGATATAAAATGACCACCACCTCCAATGATTTTATCACTATAGATATTTAATGCAAAGTTTTACATTTAAACTAAGAATTTTGGTGCTAATTTTATTAATTGCCTTGACCACTTGCTTTATTCAATAAATTTACAACTAATCCTACTTTTTGTCTTGATTTTAGTCATCTCAAAATAAAAATTACCTACCCTAGAGGTGATTTTGTCTATATAATATTGTTATTAGATTTTTGGATCTCTCTATTTTTGTTATTTAATTCTTGCTTATAGACCACTTCTACTTAGAACAAAATCACCTAGACCTATGGCGATTTCATCATTCATGTACAAGCATTCAACTTTAGACATCAAATTTGGTTTTTTAAGAGATCAAAAGGGTCTGAATGTTTTAGGTAGGAAGTCCAACATCACCTTTCCTGGTAGACTACTTAAGTCTAACTCCATTTTAAAGTTTTTTAAGTTTTTTTAGGTATAAAAAAATCACCTAGGCAAATTCGTACACAATGATTTCATGGACATGATTATTCTATCAAAATTATAGAACTGTCTTCTCTATGATCTCATTTATTATTTCATTTTAATACAAACTTGTATTCTTTCTACTACTTAGATCTTCTTATTTTGAAACGAAAAAAGGGAAAACAAAGAAATCCTATGAATATTAATAGCAATTCCTTAACATATATATTTTTTATAAATTTTGATTCTAGGAAAGCAAAGAAAAATCATATAAATTACATTTAGAATAGCTTTTTGTTTGTGCATTCTATTACCCATTACTTAAATAAAAGTGAATTATTTAAGTTGTAATCCCTAGTTTATATTTGCAAGAATAAAAAATCATATAGGATAGATACTTGTTTGTATACATATCCTTGTCATATTGTATCCTAGATAGAAATTACAATTTATTAAGATAAAAAATACTTCTATTGTTCTTAGTCAGAATAAAATTAGGTATTTTCCAATCAACAGATAAAACCTAGCTCTAATATTCTTAGGTGAACCCCTCATACAACCACATTGAGGTGACAAGTGGGATTAGCCTTGGATATCTAATTTTGATCCTCATATTCTAGTGAACCCAACACAAACACCTAATTATCTTAAAATATTCACTTAATTAAAAATAAAAGCTATTTAAACTTAAAAAAAGACTAGTTATTTGTTTATTTAGAATAACTCATTTAATTAAGAGTAACAACAAGTACCTTTATCTCTCATATTATCCTTGGCTATGTATATGGGTGTGGTTGATCTTGATTGTTAGAAATAGATTATATTACATAATTTGGGTCATGTAAATGCACCTACCAAGGTACATACTTAGGAGATTAGATTACTTTAGAGGGAAGTTACCTAGTTTTTTCATGCAATGTAATAAATGCACAAGTGTCAATGTGCAAGTTGTCCCTTGCATAGCTAGATAGAGTGCTGACCAATGAACCTATCTTCCTATATAATGGCCTTATTATCATAGATCATAGAGCATCACAATGAGAATCAATTTTAGAATTATAGAGCATAGCTTATATAAAGTCACCCATATTGGAGATGGGTGCAATGTAGTCTGGTAGCATTATTCATGGAGTGTTCATTTCCTCCATAGATACATTGTATTCATTTTTGTTGGCAATTTTGGGTACCTTGGGTACATTGCTTTTGCTCAAGTGTATAAGTTGTCATTGATGTCAAGAAGCTTTGGAAGGAATTTGATTTGATGTAAAATAATTTGTTTTGATGAAGGTTCGGCATGACAGGTTCGAAAGAAAGTAAGTTGGAAAAATGTCACGATATCGCGACATGTCGCATTTTCGCGACTTAAGCAGGAGAGAGAAAGCTTTTTAGAAAAGTGTCGCGATATCGCGACATGTCGCATTTTCACGACTTAAGCAGGTGAGAGAAAGTTTTTAGAAAAGTGTCGCGATATCGCGACATGTCGCAGTTTCACGACTCAAAGAGGAGAGAGAATGTTCGGAGTCAGAAATGTCACGATTTTGCGACATATTGCAAGGAAGGTTGAACGGACGAAAAAGTGTCACGATTTCGCGACATGTTGCAGGAGAGAGAGTCCGAAAGAAAAAATGTCATGATTTCACGACATAATGCAGGAGAGAGAGTCCGAGAGAAAAAGTGTCGCGATATCGCGACATGTCGGGTTTTCGCGACCCGAAGAAAAGAAAAGCGCTAAGGAGAAAAAGTGTCACGATTTCACGACAAGTCAAAAGACAAAGTGGAAGCAAGATAAAGTGTCACGATTTCACGACATGCTACAGATGAAAATGTTCCAAGTAAGAACTGTCACGATTTCGTGACATGCAGCAAAGGGAAGAGTCTGAAATGAGAAGCGTCATGATTTCGCGATAGGTTGCAGAGAAGTCGTATGGAAGCTGAAAGCGTCACGATTTCGTGACAAGCTGCAAAGAAAACGTAAGGAAGCTAGAAGTGTCATGATTTCATGACAAATTCAAGGAGGAAGAGCTCAAAGGTGAAAGTGTCATGATTTTGTGACATGTTCCATTTTCGCTAGTGCAAGCAGACAAGAGTGCAAGGAAGAGAAAGTGTCATGATTTTGTGACAGATTGAGATGGCAGCGTTCGGTTGGAGAAAGTGTCACGATTTCATGATAGAAATAGAATGCAGGCCTTCTATAGGAGAAGTGTCATGATTTCATGACAAAAGCAGAGAGGAAGGCTATGAAGACAGAAGTGTCATGATTTCATGACAAAAGTAGAAAGGAGGTCGATGAAGGGAGAAGTGTCACGATTTCGTGACAAAAGCAAAGTTGATGCTGACTAAGTCAGAAGTGTCATGATATCACGACAAGAGCTTAGTTGAAGTCGACAAAGGCTGAAGTGTCACGATATCATGACAAAAGCCAAAAGAAGGTATACGGTTGCAAAGGTGTCATGATATCGTGACATGTTGTAGTTTCACGATAGAAGCTACAGAAGAGTTGCAGAGGCAGTGAGGCCGACAAAGTTAAATTTGGGCCGACGAAGATTAGGGTTTGTAACCAACGTAGTTTAGGGTTGTGCAGCTGACTAAGATCAAGGTTTTGATCTTGAAAGTGTTAGTATAAAAGGAGGGTTGTTTGGAGAGTTGTGAAGTGATTGAATGCGTTGTTGAAGTGCGAAGTTTGAAGAAAGTGTGCAAGTTAAGTCCATGGGGCGTAGAGAGCAAGTCATGTCGAATCGAGCTAAGTGCGAAGCAGAGTGCACAGAGAGCAGAAAAGCGCAAAGCTGTTGGGTGCATCGTTTCCGTGATGTTCGGAGATAGTGCGCAGGCCTTGATGGTTTTGGACAAATCATTAAGAGGGATTGTTGGAACTTGCGATGTTCTAGTGAGAACTTGCAAAGCAGATCTGAGACAAGTCTTGGTGAAGACTTGGGTGAAGATCAAGCAAGCTTTAGTGGAAGCTTGTGAACAACTTCTATGAACCAGATTTGAGGACCAGTTGAGGACAGAGATTGGTGCAGTTTCGAGGACATTTGTGCTAGACCGAAGGACTATGTTTGGTGCAGATCAGAGAAAGAGAACGAGGACATTTGTGCTAGACCGAAGGACTGTGTTCAGTGCAAATTCGAGGACCAGCTTTGGAGGTGACAGAGTTGAGGACAGAGGTCTCCAACCAGAGCAGGGAGGACAGGTGTCTTCTATGGATAGAGTTCCATTTGCTAAGGGCAGTGGAGGCAGAGGTCTTCTAGAGGATCACCAGCCAGAGCAGAGCTAGGGGATTGGTGTCTCCTGTGGGTTGGTGCCCACGAACTCGAGATTAGGGGATTGGTGTCTCCTTTGGGTTGGTGCCCATAAACATTGTAATCGGGAAAGGTATTCCCAAAATTTGGATTGATAAAATTTAGTGAAAGATTTTATCCGTGGACGTAGCCCAACAATTCTGGTGAACCACGTTAAAATTGTTGTCACTTTGTGGATGATTTTGTGCATTGCTTTGATATTGCTTTGGGTATATTGCTTTACTATTTTGTAGTATAAAGGAAAAAGTAAAAAGAGGTCTTATACTGTTCACCCCCCTCTCAGTATAAGCTTGTGTTCTTCAATTGGTATCAGAGTGGGTGCCTTCAGAAAGTTTAACAACTTGAAGGAAAAGCTAATAAAGAACACAATGGATTATTCAAGTGGCAATGCAACACCTATTCTTGATGGGTCAGATTTTGGTCTTTGGAGTGCAAGGATGAAGGTTCATCTAATGGCACTTGGTAATGAGGTATGGGAAGTAATTGAAGATGAGTACACTATTCCTGTACATGGTCCAAATACTAAAGAAGAAAGGCTCCTACATCACAGCAATTCAAAGCAATGAATGCAATCTTGAAAGGCCTATAGAAAGCAGATCTCACCAAAGTAATTCACTGCAAAATAGCTAGTGAAATGTGGAAAAAACTGCAGGTGGTTCATACAGGTGATTCAAATGTCAGAAAGGCCAAGTTGAGACACTTCAAAGGTATGTTTGAACAACTCAAGATGAATGATGATGAAAATATTAGTGACTACATGCTTCGTATGGATGAGGTTGTTAACTCCATGAAAGACTTAGGTCTTGAGCTTGCTGAAAATGATGTTTGTGATAAGATTTTAAGATCTCTTCCTAATAGATTTAGTGAAAATATTTTTGCTATTGAGGAAGCTAAAGATTTGGATAAGTTGAAAAAGGATGAGCTCCATAGTATACTTGCAGCATTTGAGTTGAGAACTCAAGTGAAGGTTGATGTCAAGAAAGAGGCAACTTTCAAGGCTACCAAGAAATCCAAGGGTAAACAACTTCAAGAGAGTGATGAGTCTTCTAGTGATGAAGAGGCGTATTACAGCAAGAAAGGCAAGTTCTCTAGAAAGCACAAAAGCATGAAAAATATAAGATGTTTCAATTGTGGAAAGTTTGGTCATTATGCTACAGACTGTGCTGTTCCCAAGGATGAAAGTGATGAAGATAAACAGGATTCTAAGAGCAAGGATTCTGAAAAGCACAAGCATCACAGGAAAAACAGAGATGAGCACAACAATCAAGGAAAGAGGTATTCTCACAAGCACAAGAAGAGTTTCTACCTAGACAAAGCAAGTAAGTGTTCTAGTAGTGATAGTGAAAGTTCTTCAAGTGATAATGAAAATGAGATGTTGTTCATATCGAAAAAAGAGGAAGAACCGAAACATAGATTCATTATCATGAAATGTCTTAGATGTGGAAATTTTGGTCACCTTGAGGATGATTGTACAAATAATGATTTGGTTTCTAGTATGTATGAGGATGCTTCAGAAAACTATAAGGAAGATGCGTGTATGGTTTTTGAAAAAGGTAGCACCTCTAGTGATAAGAAATCTGAAAATGGCTTTGATGATTCAGAAAGCAAACAAATAAAGGATCTTGAAAGTGAACTTACTAACGCTCTTAGTGTTTTGAAAAAGGAAAGAAAGAAGAATGCTAGACTCAAGGATAAGTTAGATGAATGTTGTATGGAGAGAGATGATCTTATAGAAAGTCTTGACTTCTCTATGGCTAAGACACAAGAACTCAAGGATGAGTTAGAGTCTAAGGTTCTTGAGTATAGTGAGTTAGAACAGAAAATGGCTTCTTTGAAAGAGGAAACTAAAGAGTACAAGGATAAGCTTTACGGGTTTCAAGATAGCTCCAAAAAGGTTAAGTCACTCATCAAAGGTCAAAGAAAGACAACGGATAAAACAGGCCTTGGTTTTGTTAAGCCACACAAGGAACAAGCTGGAGAGTCTAGTAAGAGACTCCAAAAGGAAGAGAGTTCTGATGAGGAAAGTATTTCAGATCATGAGTCCTTGAATGATAGATGCGCAGAAACAAAAAATGAAATTCAGAATGAGAAGAAGAAGTTTTCAGGACCCAAGAGGTCGAATAAAAGAAAATTTCATGGCAGATGTTTTGCGTGTCACAGGTTTGGTCACATGGCTGCACATTGCATGGCTCAAGTGAAGAAGGTAAACGACAATTTCAGAAGTGCTAGTTTCTTTCAAGGGTATTGCTACTCTTGTCAATAGTTTGGGCACAAGGCAGTCTATTGCAAGGTTAATTACAGGAACAGGTTTGATCAAAACAGGTTCGGTCAGAACAGGTGGATTCAAAGAACAGGTATGCCTAAAAGAAATAACATTGTTACTTGTTATAAGTGTAACAATGAAGGTCACACAACTAGACAGTGTAGAGCTGAACTTCCAAGGTACAGGAATAGAAACAATGGTATGAACAGGTCCAAGGATCAAGGCATGGATAAGAACAGGAATGATAACAGGAACAAGAACAGTGACAAGAACAGGAATACGGGCAAAGAGTTCAAGAGAAGGCCCGACAAGGAAATTATAGACGCTGATGATGATCAGTGCCTAATGGGAGTTTTACTCCCACCCCAAATTAATCACCTCATCAGGAGGTGGGGGAGGGACTAAGCTAAGAGACTCATTCTTAGTCCCGAGCCCCAAAGGTGACCCTTTGCCATTGATGACAAAGGGGGAGAGATATGAGTAAGGGGGAGAGCTTCAAGTGAAGAGGAAAGCTTCAAGTCATGGGGAGCAAAACTTCAAAGGAATATTCTCAGTTGTGGGCATAGTTTCTCAGTTGTTAGCACAGTTGGTTTCAGTTTTGGCTCTTGAGACGTGTTTTCAGTAAAGGTTTGCCATCAATGACAAAGGGGGAGATTGTTGGCAATTTTGGGTACCTTGGGTACATTGCTTTTGCTCAAGTGTATAAGTTGTCATTGATGTCAAGAAGCTTTGGAAGGAATTTGATTTGATGTAAAATAATTTGTTTTGATGAAGGTTTGGCATGACAAGTTCGAAAGAAAGTAAGTTGGAAAAATGTCGCGATATCGCGACATGTCGCATTTTCGCGACTTAAGCAGGAGAGAGAAATTTTTTAGAAAAGTGTCGCGATATCGCGACATGTCGCATTTTCGCGACTTAAGCAGGTGAGAGAAATCTTTTTAGAAAAGTGTCGCGATATCGCGACATGTCGCAGTTTCGTGACTCAAAGAGGAGAGAGAATGTTCGAAGTCAGAAATGTCATGATTTCGCGACATATTGCAAGGAAGGTTGAACGGACGAAAAAGTGTCACGATTTCGTGACATGTTGCAGGAGAGAGAGTCCGAAAGAAAAAATGTCACGATTTCGTGACATAATGCAAGAGAGAGAGTCTAGGAGAAAAAGTGTCACGATATCGCGACATGTCGGGTTTTCGCGACCCGAAGAAAAGAAAAGCGCTAAGGAGAAAAAGTGTCACGATTTCGTGACAAGTCAGAAGACAAAGTGGAAGCAAGATAAAGTGTCACGATTTCGTGACATGCTGTAGATGAAAATGTTCCAAGTAAGAACTGTCATGATTTCGTGACATGCAGCAAAGGGAAGAGTCTGAAATGAGAAGCATCACGATTTCATGATAGGTTGTAGAGAAGTCGTACGGAAGCTGAAAGCATCACGATTTCATGACAGGCTACAAAGAAAATGTAAGGAAGCTAGAAGTGTCATGATTTCATGACAAATTCAAGGAGGAAGAGCTCAAAGGTGAAAGCATCACGATTTCGCGACATGTTCCATTTTCACGGGCGTAAGGCAGAGAAAAACACAAGGCAGCGAAAGTGTCACGATTTCACGACATGTTCCGTTTTCTCTAGTGCAAGCAGACAAGAGTGCAAGGAAGAGAAAGTGTCACGATTTCATGATAATTTGAGATGGCAGCGTTCGGTTGGAGAAAGTGTCACGATTTTACGACAAAAACAGAATGCAGGCCTTCTATAGGAGAAGTGTCACGATTTCATGACAAAAGTAGAGAGGAAGGCTATGAAGACAGAAGTGTCACGATTTCATGACAAAAGTAAAAAGGAGGTCGATGAAGGGAGAAGTGTCACGATTTCACGACAAAAGCAAAGTTGATGCTGACTAAGTCAGAAGTGTCACGATATCGTGACAAGAGCTTAGTTGAAGTCGACAAAGGCTGAAGTGTCACGATATCATGACAAAAGCCAAAAGAAGGTATACGGTTGCAAAGGTGTCGTGATATCACGACATGTTGTAGTTTCATGGCAGAAGCTACAGAAGAGTTGTAGAGGCAGTGAGGCCGACAAAGTTAAATTTGGGCCGACGAAGATTAGGGTTTGCAACCGACGTAGTTTAGGGTTGTGTAGCCGACTAAGATCAAGGTTTTGATCTTGAAAGTGTTAGTATAAAAGGAGGGCTGTTTGGAGAGTTGTGAAGTGATTGAATGCGTTGTTGAAGTGCGAAGTTCGAAGAAAGTGCGCAAGTTAAGTCCATGGGGCGTAGAGAGCAAGTCATGCCGAATCGAGCTAAGTGCGAAGTAGAGTGCACAGAGAGCAGAAAAGTGCAAAGCTGTTGGGTGCATCATTTCTGCGACGTTCGGAGATAGTGCGTAGGCCTTGATGGTTTTGGACAAATCATTGAGAGGGATTGTTGGACAGATTTGAGCAAGCTTTTGTTGAGCTTGTGGAGCAGTTTGGGTAGGTTCTAGTGAGAACTTGCAAAGCAGATCTGAGACAAGTCTTGGTGAAGACTTGGGTGAAGATCAAGCAAGCTTTAGTGGAAGCTTGTGAACAACTTCTGTGAACCAGATTTGAGGACCAGTTGAGGACAGAGATTGGTGCAGTTTCGAGGACATTTGTGCCAGATCGAAGGACTGTGTTTGGTGCAGATCAGAGAAAGAGAACGAGGACATTTGTGCTAGACCGAAGGACTGTGTTCAGTGCAAATTCGAGGACCAGCTTTGGAGGTGACAGAGTTGAGGACAGAGGTCTCCAGCCAGAGCAGGGAGGACAGGTGTCTTCTGTGGATAGAGTTCCATTTGCTAAGGGCAGCGAAGGCAGAGGTCTTCTAGAGGATCACCAGCCAGAGCAGAGCTAGGGGATTGGTGTCTCCTGTGGGTTGGTGCCCACGAACTCGAGATTAGGGGATTGGTGTCTCCTTTGGGTTGGTGCCCATAAACATTGTAATCGGGAAAGGTATTCCCAAAATTTGGATTGATAAAATTTAGTGAAAGATTTTATCCGTGGACGTAGCCCAACAATTCTGGGTGAACCACGTTAAAATTGTTGTCACTTTGTGGATGATTTTGTGCATTGCTTTGATATTGCTTTGGGTATATTGCTTTACTGTTTTGTAGTATAAAGGAAAAAGTAAAAAGAGGTCTTATACTGTTCACCCCCCCTCTCAGTATAAGCTTGTGTTCTTCAATTTTAATAATTTCTATTTATAGCATATTTTAGTCATCTCGTAAATTTACTTTCTTTCATATTATTTTTACATCTTGTGATTGCTATATTCCATTGCATAAATCATCAAAATATAATAGTGGTATTAGATCTACGATTAGATCTAGCCATAGGAAAATCACCATTATCAATGAGCCTCAGTTTTTTTTCAACCTGACACGTCTTTGGACCAGTCACTATCAAAAACTCTCAGAAGAATCTAGGTGGTAAAATTAGGGAGAGCCACAAGTGAGGACTAAAAGAAATCTTAATTTTAGAAATACTAATATTGCATCTGGCTAGAGTCTTTCCACAAAGTTGTAGAAAAACTCATGAAGACTAGGACTCAACATTCAATCCACTATATTGAAAAATCAACTAGTGAAGATAATACTAGATATTTGGAATTTCTTAACTAGTGCCCAAAGTTTCTTTTGTTGTAGAAATATAATTCTTATAATATAAAGATTCCTCCTATAATAGAAAGCTAGGAGACTTCAACTTTGTTGCATGAAGGTCGATGTATCTTCAAAGTGCATAGGTTAGTTTCTTGTCCAAGAAAAGAATACTATAGAATAAGAATTCTGGAGAAGAGTTATGATGAAGTTAGGAGACAATATATATCCATTACTAAATTGAGAACTTAACACAAGAATAAAATACCATAGTAGCCTTGATAAAAAATAAAAGGCCATGGAAGCCTTGATCCAAAATAAAAGGCCATAGAAGCCTAAATATAGAAGAAAATGGCCATATAAGCCTTGATATTGTAGAAAAAGGCCATAGAAGCCTTGATACTAAAACAAGGCCATAGAAGCCTTGATCCTAAAGAAGACTCTAGAAGTGAGTAAATGATTTAGAATAAGATTAAGATTTCAATACTAATACTTTGTTGTAGGGAAAGGAGATTCAGTTAGTCATGAAAGCTTCCTACAAGAAATCTAGGAAGAGTATATTCTTTAGAATCAATATAGCACCTAAATGCAAAGAGATTAATAGAAGATCTCATTGAAGAACTTTTAGTCTTGGAAGAAGAAGGACTAGGAGAGTGCTGCTTGAATCTAGAAATAGCAGAAGTGAAGATCTAGATGAAGATCTTACAACCAACACTTCCAAGAGTAGAAGGTTGAAGAAAAGGTCTCAAGGAAGACCGGAAGAAGTTGCAAGATTAAAGACCTTGAGGAGGTCTCAACGAGAATCCAATAAAAGTCTTGGATAGCCTTACTAAATACATCATTAAAGAATAACTCAGGGTAGAAATCCACTACCAAGGAGAAGGCCTTGATAGTGAAGGAATTAGGACAATTATCAGCATCTGGCAACAAGTCCAAGAGAATAATTTTGAAATAAGTGCTAAATACCAAATGAAGAATTCAATGAAGACCTCAAGACACTCAGAATATTGAGAAGAAGATCTTGTTTGAAGTTAAAATTTGACAAGAAGCTTGAAATAATATTGAGACAGAAGAAACCCACCAAATCTAGAAGATTTGGAGATTGCTTCACATAGCAAGAAGGTACCACTTAAAAAATGAATATCTCTTCAAATATATAGCAAAAGGATGATACTACAAGAGGATAACAAGCCACCAGAATCCTAGGCTCATGAAATAAAGTTTGAGATCATATTTTGATGAAGATAAAGTTTTTCAATGTAGCTTACAAAGAGCTATAACATCTTACTCAAGGTAGAAACTTGGTGATCCTAGACACCAAGATCTACATCCTCTACAGAAGCAGTAAAAATGAGCTTTCAGAAAAAGGTATGCAACTATTAGTGCAAGTATATTCATTAATTAGATTACTTATAAAAAAAATTTAAGCACCTTAATTTGGATTAAAGTTGCAAATAGGAGAATTGAATTACAGTATTCAAAAAGTGCAAAAAGAGAAAGGTTCCTTTAAGGTTCATTTGCACTTTAGGATTTTATTATATTACAATTTTTTTCTACCTATCAACTACCTATCATCTACTTTAGAAAGAAAAATAAGACTAGATCCTACTACCTTTGCCTATAATAAATTGTAGAATAATTCTTGAAGATTCATTTCAAATTATTCTTGATTCGTTGCAATAAATTGATTAAGTGTATTTTATTTTTGAGAGTTAATTGAAGTGATAAGGTGAAATTGTTAGTGCATTTAAAATTAAATTTCATTAGATTTATTTGCACTATCCTATTGCTCTTAATTTATTGTTATTTGTGTTCTTTGGAAAGGCACAATAATAGAAATTTTCAAAGTGTCTAAAGACACTATTAGTGCATAGAGATCTGCAACTTTGAGTGGCCCAAGGAAGCCATAAAATCAGCTCAACCCTCTAAGAATTGGAGAATAAAGTAACCACCAAAAGAGTAGCAAAGGAAGCCTCGAATGAGACTTGGTGAGTCTCAAGTTCAAAAGCACAATAAGTCTTCTACAAAAGAAATAGTGCAGAAAATACAACAAAAAGGAGAGCTTCTATCAAGTGGTTACAAGATTAGATCCATTTATAAAATATCCAAGCAAAAAGGGGAGGTGTATAATCAAATAGACAACCTTGAAATCCCTCATATTGCATTCAAAATTCTACCACAAAACCAAAAAATTAGACCTAAAAAAGAGGTGCAAAAGAGGTGCAATAAGAGCTATTTTATACATGAATAGTTTACATTGCATTGCACTATTATAATCTAGTTTATATAAAAAAAGGAGGCATATTTGAAGGTTTCTTAAGGGCACAACATTTGCTGAAAAAAAAACATCCAAAGGCGGTCGTTCACTAACGTCCTTCCAAGAACATCGAAGGAGTCACTCTAAAGGCTCTTACCCCCTCACATTGGATGACTGGACCTATAAGCTACAAGATAAAAAATAAAAGGGATAAAATGGAATTATAATAAAGAGCAACATGTCTACAAAGAGGACATATAATACATGAGAAAAGAGGGAGATAAAGCACCATTGAAGTGTTCAAGTCTTCACATATTTGAACTAGAAAATCGATGCTCAAGTCTACATATCAACGCACCTCAACTTAGCCTGAAATAATATACAAGCAAGTGCAACAGATCGAAAAAGAAGCTGCATATATTACAAGGTTTAAGTAACCTCCAATAAGGATACATTGAGGGAGCATTATAGAAGATTCCCATCCACAAGGAAGTGACACTTATCACTTGAAACAAGACTCTAACCCTCCTCTCACGAGCACTCATCTTCAACAACAAGGGAGTTACAAGCTACAGGTTGACGCAATAATATTATGAGTAACACTTGTCCAAAGGAAATCCAAGTGCTTCACTAAAAGAATGTAAATTCCATACATTACATGAAGAAGGAAATAAATGCTCTCAAGCATAGTATACTCCACAAGTTCTCTCAAAGAAATGGACGTGCCACTTGGAATTCAAACTAAAATTCTCCTTTAATTTAAGAGCATCAATGACCAAGGAATTCAATAAATTATTTACATACAGAGTCTACGAACATAGGGCATAGCGGTAGCATGGAAGCAAGGTGTGAAAGAGCCTTCAATTATCTGAATAAGGAAGGTCAAAGGTAGACATAAATGATGCTATAGTTGGAATGTCTAAATCCATGAAGGGTCCAAGAAAATCATTGAATGAAGAGATAAAGAAACAACATCTATATTGCAGCCCATGCACAATGAATACAACATCAATTATTGAATGATATAAGGTAAGATTTAATCCCACTATAATATTCTTTCACTTTCTTGGGAGTTATAAGGTTAACTTAGAGGAATTCAACTACATTGAAACCTATATATTAAAGGGGAATAATATATCATATCAATATAATATTTGCAATATTAACACATAAGCAATAAGTATTTATAATGGAATTTATTTATAAAATATTTGTAAATATTATTGTGGTCTAATTTTCCAAAATTTGGGAGTTATAAGGGTTATTACATCAATTTGACTTATTGGAAATTATATACACTACAACAAAAACCTAAAGGGATATTTAAAAGAGGTTATTAAAAGCTTTAGGCTAAGGTTGGAAATTTATATACACTTGTCTCAAACACATAAAAAAGGAACAAAATAAATCCAACATTAAAACCTCTTCATATTGAAAAAGTGCTTCGTTCAAGAGGAGAAATAAGGGATAATAAAATTTAATTTTTGATATTTACAAAACCTTACAAAATCAACCAAAAATTGAAATATATTTTCAAAATAACTATATTAAATCCCTAGGGAGTCATAAGGAATTCTACAAAACTTGATAATATCAGTATTTATCATAAATTATCAAGTTGCAAATCCATTGGGAAAATATAAGCTTTTAAAAAACCTAAAATTCCATTAGGTGTATACACTCTCATTACTAGGGAGACATACGAAAGTCTACAAACCTAAGGTTAAATAAATATTTTATCAAAATCAAGATTATATAGTTCAATTAGGTATTATATATCCTAATATAGAGATTCATAAGGTAGAGTACTCTATCCCGAAAGATTCAAGTAATACAAATGACTACTGGCATGATAAACAACACTCTTAGAAGTGGAATAAGGAAAATATCAATATGGATTAAAAACCTGATGGATTACAATGATGAAAAGGGAAAAGAAAAGGAAGAACCAAAACAATGTGAAATAAGTTCTAAAATTAACAGCTTTGAAAATTAAGATTCATCTAATGAGTCTGATGACTATTGTACCAAAGGAGACTTGAAACAGGAAAAAATTGATCAACAAAATCTTATACAAAAATGAAAATATGGAATTGCTTCAATTGTGTACATATGGTTAGAAGTTTTTATCAAGGATATAGACAAGCATGATATTCCTAAAATAAAATTTAAAATTGTCAGATCATCTCTATTGTGCACCTATTACAATCAATATGGTCATGAAAAATCCAATTGTTGGAGTTTCCATCCATGCAGATATTGTAATGGGATAAATCACTTATCTTTTTCTTATCATTTCGAATATATGTACTATAAAGGCTATGAAAGAAGATTACTACAAATAATAAACTGCTATCTATAAAAATATATTTTATATGGATCTACTAACATTGAGCTCAAGGTTGAAACTTATAAAGGATAGAGAAATAGGTCTTACATAGGTACAAAAGAAAGAAGAAGAACCTATTCAGATCCACTCATGATATGCAAAATCATGAGAACCATTGTTCATCAAAGATTCCTGACATCAAGAGGCAAAGAGCTGGAAAATATCAAAAGTTGTGACATGAATATTGAAGCAGTTGAATATGAAGAACCATTTCAAGATCATCCAATGGAATAAGATCCACATTGAAGACTAAATTCTTCAATACCCAAATAATGTAATACATGGGATGTTAGAAATATATTATATTACATCATTTGGGTCATGTAAATGTACCTATCAAGGTACATACTTAGGACATTAGATTACTTTAGGGGGAAGTTACCTAGTTTCTTCATGCAATGTAATAAATGCACAAGTGTCAATGTGCAAGTTGTACATGTGCAAGTTGTCCCTTTCACAGCTAGATACAGTGTTGTCCAAGGAACCTATCTTCCTATATAATGACCTTATTGTCATAGATAATAGAGCATCACTATGAGCATCACTTTCAACATCATAGAGCATAGCTTAGATAAAGTCACCCATATTGGAGATGGGTATAATGTAGTTCAGTAGCATTATTCATGGAGTGTTCATTTCCTCCATAGCTACATTGTATTCATTTCCATAATTTCTATTTATAGCATATTTCAGTCATCTCACAGTTTTACTTTCTTTCATATCATTTCTACATCTTGTGATTACTCTCTCCCATTGAATACCACATCAAAAGCTAACACTCATATCATTATGTATCCATGTAACTCAAGTTCTATCCTCACATATGGATGTGTATATCAAGGGGACCATACTTCTTCCACATACCAATGGGTATATTGAGAGGGTAGGTATATCAGGTAGGTTCAAGTATATTGGGAGACCTTCATAAGGTATATATGTAGGATATCTTGAGAGTCATTTTCTCTTAATTACAAATTTTAATTAATTAATCTTATTTCCTTTACAAAATACTAAAATCTATGGCCCAAAAAGGATATTATATCTATAGTGGAAAAAAATCATGGATCCTAATCATCTTTCCATTTGAGATGATAATGACAATAAATATGAAGATGATAAAACATCAACTATAGGTTACTCCAATCCTAAATAATAATGTTAAGGAATATCAACCTTTAATTCTATTTTTCACATTATAACCTATTTCAAACGAAATAAACATATTATAGTAGAAATTATGGAAAGAGCTATCAATTTTTATGGAGGACCTTCAAATACACCTCAAACGCCCAATTCTAGCTCTATCTCTTAATCAATTTAATATGAACATTAATACCTTGTACAATCAACCCCCTACAAGCCTAAATCCTAATCAATATACCCTTTAATATTAATACATCAAGTGTTAATTATGTTAATACTAAAACTGTCACCACAACCTTGGGTGGTGGAATATCTCATCCTCTCCATATTATATATAATCCTACTTCTATAGATCTATTTTAAGAACCTTTAATAAATAATATTAGCTATTCTATACCCCAATAAACAAATACATATTATCCCCCTCATTTTGGAATATCTTGTAATCCTTTTAGAAACCCATTTTCTAATACTTTCAACCCAAACCAAAATGTTTATACAAGTCCCTATATCAAATACCTATAATCAACCTCCACTTGCTTTGAATAATCTTAAAAAAATATGTGTGTATGTCACAAATTTTTCCTAATCAAATATCTTTGGCCATACAACCTATTAATCATAATCCCACAAATTAGAATCTAGCCACCATGGTAAAGCAACTCATTTAATGTATGGATACCGTTCAATCCCATAGTTATACCTATTATTATAAGAACATGTGTAATCAACCATTAGATCCAATGATATCATGTCACCCATACCCTCCTAATTTTCAAGCACCACAACTACTGATGAATAAAGGCATGGAAGATCCTATTGAGCATGTTAGGGTGTTTTAAATTTCTTGCCATGACATCATCTATGATAACATGCTACTATTAAATGTTTTTCCTAAAAGCCTTAGTGGTTTCTCCCTAGAGTGGTATTATCTATTACCTCATAATTCTCTTAAGAGTTTTGAAGAAATAGCCAAGATGTTTGTTTGACTTTCACCATTTATGTTGCGAAAAATGTTACCCTTGGATATTTATATCAACTTAAAGAAACCAAGGGTGATTTTTTTATTTCTTATGTTGGAAATATGAGCAATTTTTGTTGTCATTGATGTCAAGAAGTTTATCTCCAAGTTTCGTTGTCATTAATATCTTCAAGTGTTTTTTCCAAAAAGGCAAAGAAGCAAGTTTAAAAGGACATCCCAAGGATGGATAAGTAGGTTAAAAGGAAATAATAATATTATAATATTTAATATTATAATATTCCAAGTTACAGGTTGAGTTGAAGAAAAAACAAGGGCCAAGGAGTTATCAAATTTTAAATCCTCCAAAAGACCCATTTGGAAGATTTTGAAGACTATGGTTTAATTTATTTAAATTTAAATACTTTAACAATAAGTTAAAATTTAAATTTAAATACTTAATTAAGGCATAAAAATTTTAAATAATTAAGGTATGCTTCTCACATTTTAATTTTCCAAGGTTTTGATAATTCAGAAATTGCATAGTGTGAAATTAAAAGGTGGTTTGTGAGTTGTTGAGGGAGATATAAGGGATAATAAAATTAAAATATTTTATTTTAATTTTGGTGGTTAGAATTTATAAAGTAGGAGTGATAAGGTATGCAAGGAATATTATATTTTGTATTTTGAAATAAAGCTATATTGTGATAATTATCTTGAGAGGAGAAATAAGGTGCATGAAGGAAATTATTGTGGAAGTGAATTAATTGAATCTTTGCTAATTATTTTTGAAGTTTGGATATTATAAGGTGTACTTGAGATTTAATATTTTTGTATGGTGAAATAATTTTGAGGGAAATAATTGAGTGAAGATTTTGAGAAGGATTTTTGATATCTAACCTTTGAGATTGGTAAAGAGGTTGATTGTGATTGAGACAGGTTTTGAGGTCAAATCTCCATCAAAACAAAAGGTATGGGCATATCATCCTTGTGAGTGAAATATTGTTTTGTTGAATGTTGTGAAATGCAAGTTGGAGTGAAAAGGATTGTTGGAAATGTTTGAGTGACTTTTTCATATGCATGATTGGTGAATGTTTATGAGATCATTTGAGTGTGAGATTGAGAACTATCTTGAACTAGGGTTTGAGAGATCATGAGTATCATTGTTATGTGAAGTTGAGAACTATCTTGAGTTAGGGTTTGTGAAAGAACATGAGTATCATTGTTATGTGAATTTGGAATCATCTTGAGTCAAGGTTTGAGTTCCATAGTGAGAGTTGTTGGAAGCATTATGAAACACTTGTTTAGGGTTTGTAAGCAAGTTTTGTTTCATTGAGTGAATGGTTGAGTGAAGTTGATGAGCATTATTGATTGAAAGTATTGGAGTGATAGTTCAAGTTCTGTGAAACAAATTGTTCTTTATTCTAAATTGATTTGAAAGAGAGTTTGGAAGTGATTGAGTGTTTTGTGAGTGTGAAACATATTGAGTCTCTAACCATTCTCTATATATTTTTGTGAGTTAAATAAGATTTTGTGTGAAACTTATTTGTGTGATTGAAGAGGTTTTCTATGAGATATTGAGTTGAGTTTTTGTATGCAAGTTTTGTAATTGATTTGAATAAGCTTTTGTGAAATCTAGTGGACAGATTTGAGTAAGTCCTAGAGGGGACTTAAGGACAGAGTTGAGTAAGCTTTTGTAAAAGCTTAAGGATAGATGTGTGTAAGCTTTTGTGGAAGCTTACAATCATATTTGAGGTAAGTCTTGGTGAAGACTTGTTGGACAATTTTGGAACAAGTCTTGGTGAAGACTTGTTGAGCAGATTTGACAAAGCAAAGATAGATTTGTGAGAAGATTTGACAGAGCAGAGAATAGTGTTCAGTACATATCCGAGATAGAGATTGAAATAGAGTTTTGAGTAGGATTTGGAGGTGATAGTGCAGAGGATAGTAGTCTCTAGTGGATAGAGATCCATTAGCCAGGGCAGTGAGGATAGAGATCTTTTGAGTGAGGATAGAGGTCTTCAGTGGAGAGAGATCCACAAGCTAGTGCAGTGGAGGTAGTAGTCTTCTAGTAGATCACCAACCATAGCAGAGGAGATTGGTGTCTCCTATGGATAGGTATCCATGAACTTGATTAGGGGATTGGTGTCTCCTTTGGATAGAGGTCCATAAACATTGTAATAGGGAAGGATTCCCAAGAAATTTGTTGAGAAAATTTTAGTGAAATATTTTCTCCATGGAGTAGCCCACATTGGGTGAACCACGTTAAATCATGTCTCTCATGTGTGTGATGCTTTGTGTAATGTTTACTACTTTAATATTGTTGATGTTATCATATGGATTGAAAAGAAAAAAATTTTATCTTATATTGTTCACCCCCCTCTCAGTATAAGCACATGTTCTTCAATTGGTATCAGAGCGGGTCTCTCCGTGAAAAGACTAACAGCTTGGAGGAAGATCCATCAGGAACACACATGACTTCAGAGAATGAAGAAGAGACCATGTTTGACATAAAAGAGGAATTCTTTGCTACTCTCAAGAATTTGGAAAATGTTAGAAAGAAGAACTCAAGTTTGAAGGATCAAATTCAAGAGGATGAAGAAGCAAATATGGAACTTCTACAGAGTCTCACATAACTCAAGATAAAGGTAGAAGAAGGAAAGAAAATTGAATAGGATATGACAGATCTATTAAGAGCAAGGGAAACATAGTGTGAAATATTGGAAGCAAAAATTGTTTCTCTAAGGAATGAAGTTGAAAAGACCAAGTTACGACAAGATATAAAGTTAGGAAAATAGAAAGAGGAGTCAAGCTTTCAAGAAGTAGAGACATCAAACAAAGATAAGCTCGTGACTCATACTCTGGAAGGAAAAGACATCAGGAAAGAAGAAGGTAAAGAAGAACCATGGACAAGAGTTAATCACAACAAAAGGAGGAGCACTCGACCATATTTTCCAAGGCATTCAAATAGGTTACATAATCTCTTCCATGGCTATTGCTTTTCATGTAACAAATATGGTCATAGAGTTGTACATTGCACTGGGTATGTTAAAAATGATGTTAATAGAAATTTCAATTCTTTTGCACCTCTTATGAATGATGATGTCATATGTTATAAGTGCAATAATTTTGGTCACAAGGCTAGATGGTGCAAAATGGTATTTCCTGAGTCAAGTAAAAATAATACAACTTCAACAATTAGGAAAGAGAGAAAAGGGCATGAGAAAGTTAGATCAATGTTAGTACAAACAACTCTTCATGTTCAGGATAAGGGAAAACAATGGTTTCTTGATAGTGGATGTTCTAGTCACATGACAGGAGATAAAAGTAAATTTCTTGTACTCAAAGAAATTGATGGAGGATCAGTAAGATTTGGTGATAATGGATCAACAAAAATTTATGGGAAAGGAACTCTGAGTTTAGATAATGGGAAAACAAAAATAGAGAATGTATTGTATGTCAAGGGGTTGAGGCACAATCTACTAAGTGTGAGCCAACTTTGTGATCAAGGGCACATGGTTACTTTTCATCCAAGTAGGTGTGAGATTAGAAAGTCTAAAACTGGAAAACTTATTGCAAATGCAAATAGAACTACAAACAACCTCTACATGTTAAGTGAGATTAAAGGAGAAAAGTGTTTTCTATCACAAGAAGATGAGAGTTGGTTGTGGCATAGAAGAATGGGTCATTTGAACTTTGACAACATAGTAAACATAAGCAACAAATAGGCTGTCAAAGATTTACCAAAGCTAAAAAGGCCACAAAACACAATTTGTTCACAATGTCAGCATGGGAAGCAAACTAGAACAAGCTTCAAGTCAAAAGGATTTATGTCATCTGAGCCATTGAAGCTAGTGCACACTGACCTATGTGGTCCTACAAGGACAAAGAGTTTACAAGGTGAAAGTTACTTTATATTATTTATAGATGATTATTCTAGAATGATTTGGGTAGCTTTCCTGAAAGAAAAGTCAGAAGCTCTTGAGAAGTTTAAAGCTTTTAAAGAGTTAGTGGAAAATGAAATAGGTAAAAGGATTAAGAGTTTAAGGTCAGAAAGAGGAGGAGAATTTACCTCAAATGAATTCATAGACTTTTGTGAACAACATGGGATCAAAAGAGAATATTCAGTAGCAAGAACTCCTCAACAAAATGGGGTAGTTGAAAGGAAAAACAGGATAGTTGAGAATATGGCCAGAGCCATGTTAAATGAGTCTAAGATTTCAGATGGTTTTTGGAAAGAGGTAGTGCATACAACAACATATATCATCAATAGAGCTCAAGTAAGAGTAAACCATCACAAAACTCCATATGAGCTCTGGAAAGGTAGACCAGCTACTGTAAAGTACTTTCAAATTTTTGGAAGCAAATGTTACATAAGATGGGAAGAGAAAAATTTGGGTAAGTTTGACCCAAGATGTGATGAGGGTATTTTTCTTGGCTATTCCACCAAGAGCAAGGCCTATAGATGCTATAACAAAAGGACATGTACTATTATAGAAAGTATAAATGTAACAGTTGATGAGAAGATAGGATCAAGAGAACCAGTTCAAGAAATTGTATATCAAGAAGATGAAAGTTGTCAAGAAGAGTTACGTGAAGAATCAGAAGAAGAAGAAGAAGAAACACAAAGACTTCTTCCTAAAACTCCATCCAGGTATGTACAGAAAAATCATCCAAGAGATCTAATTATTGGGAATCCAAATGAGAGACAGACAAGGAGAAGGGTAATAGCATCAAATGAGCAAGAAAATTTCTCTTTGTTATCTAAAATTGAGCCAAAAGACTTCAATGAGGCAAGTGAAGATGAGTTTTGGATTAAGGCAATGGATGAGGAACTAGACCAGATAGAGAAAAGTAAGACTTGGGAACTTGTTCCATGACCAAAAGGTAAGAATGTGATTGGCACTAAATGGGTATTCAGAAACAAGTTAAATGAAGATGGTCAGGTAGTCAAAAATAAAGCAAGGTTAGTATGCAAAGGTTATGCACAGGTTGAAGGAATTGAATTTGATGAGACATTTTCTCCAGTTGCATGACTTGAAGCTATAAGAATATTCTTAGCCTTCTCAAGTTTCAAAAACTTCAAAGTATATCAGATGGATGTTAAATCAGCCTTTCTAAATGGTGTCTTGGAAGAAGAGGTTTATATTGAGCAGCCAGAGGGATTCAACTTAACTGATAAACCAGACTATGTATGCAGATTGAAGAAGGCACTTTATGGACTAAAACAAGCTCCCAGAGCTTGGTACTCAAGATTGGATAAGTACCTTCAGGAACAGGGTTTCAGGAAAGGAATAGTGGATAGTAACTTATACATCAAAAAATGAAGGGAATGACCTACTAATTGTGGTTGTTTATGTGGATGATATCATTTTTGGAGGCAACAATGATAAGATGTGTCAGAAATTTGCAAAGAGCATGCAAAATGAATTTGAGATGTCAATGCTTGGTGAGTTGTCCTTCTTTCTTGGACTTCATATTTCTCAATCAAAGAAAGGTGTATTTATTTCTCAAACCAAGTATATAAAAGAGATGCTAAAGAAATTCAAGTTAGAATATTGCAAACCAGTAAGTACCCCCATGGTTACAGGATGCAAGTTAAGTAAAGATGATGAATCTCCAGAGGCAAATCAGAAATTGTACAGATCTATGATTGGTAACTTATTGTATGTCACAACTACAAGACCAGATATCATGCAGGCAATGGGATTAGTGGTAAGGTTTCAAGCAGCACCTAAGGAGACACATGTAGTAGCAATAAAGAGGATTCTCAGGTATCTAAAAGGGACTATGGATTTTGGGCTCTGGTATCCCAAAAGTGATAGTTTCACTCTCACAGCTTATACAGATGCAGATTGGGCTGGCAACATTGATGATAGAAAAAGCACAAGTGGAGGAGCATTCTTTCTTGGAGACTGTTTAGTCTCTTGGCTAAGTAAGAAATATGCATCAGTATCCTTATCCATAGCATAGGTAGAGTATATTTTAGCAGTTGCTTGTTGTACACAGGTATTATGGATGAAGCAAACTTTAGAGGACTTCAAGATAAAGCATGATCACCCTATTCCCATATTGTGTGATAATACAAGTGCTATAAATATCTCAAAGAATCCAATGATGCACTCCAGGACAAAGCACATTTCGATCAAATATCACTTTCTGAGAGAGCAAGTGATAGATAAGCAAGTCAGATTGGAATATGTTACTACAAAGGAGCAGATTACGGATATTTTCACTAAGCCACTTCCGAAAGAGACTTTTGAGTATCTTCAAGGAAATTTGGGAGTAGTTCTACTCCCACCCCAAAATTAACCACCTCAAAGAGAGGAGGTGGGGGAGGGGCTAAGCTAAGAGTCTCATTCTTAGCCCCAAGCCCCAAAGGTGGCCCTTTGCCATTGATGTCAAAGGGGGAGAGATTTGAGTTAGGGGGAGAGCATTCAGTCAGGGGAGCAGTTTCTCATGGGGAGTAGAACTGAAAAAGGTAAAAGAAATGGTAAAAGGAAAATGGGTTGCCATCAATGACAAAGGGGGAGATTGTTGGAAATATGAGCAAGTTTTGTTGTCATTGATGTCAAGAGGTTGATGTCCAAGTTTCGTTGTCATTAATGTCTTCAAGTGGTTTTTCCAAAAAAGGAAAAGAAGCAGTTTAAAAGGAAATCCCAAGGATGGATAAGCAGGTTAAAAGGAAATAATAATATTATAATATTTCGGGTTACAGGTTGAGTTGAAGAAAAAACAAGGGCCAAGGAGTTATCAAATTATAAATCCTCCAAAAGACCCATTTGGCATATTTTGAAGACTATGGTTTAATTTATTTAAATTTAAATAATTAATTAAGACACCAAAAGTTTAAATAATTAAATTTGATTTAAAAAATCGAATGACCTAAGTTCACTAATGTATTGGACAACATGGCATATGGTATAAAAATGGGGAAAGATTTTTATTAAAAAATTATCCATGTGATATGTGATTTGCAAGAGTCCAAAGTCCTAAGTATTTCGAGCGTTGAAGAGTAAAGGAAATTTGCATGTGTTTTAAACAAGTGGGTAGACGTGTTAATAAGACAAAGAGGAGCGCCAAAAAGGTTCCAAGGTACTTGGTAGCGCATGTGGCAACCGAGGGCTGCGTTAAGGCATTTGCGAACGCGAGATCGTGGGTTCGATTCACGCGATCGACTTTTGCAAAGGGGGAAGGTTTGTTTTGTTTGCACCGAGTCGGAGAAGAGATAAGACAAAAGGGAATATGTGCACCTTTTATTTTCATGAGGGCACGTAGCCCAAGTGGTGGACGTGCTTTGCGCTAAGGTGCTTGGAAAGGCAAGGTCATGTGTTCAAATTTCATCGAAGGTTTTTTGGTTGGGCAAAATAAAATTAAGGTATGCTTCTCACATTTTAATTTTCCAAGGTTTTGATAATTCAGAAATTGCATTAAGTGTGAAATTAAAAGGTGGTTTGTGAGTTTGTTGAGGGAGATATAAGGGATAATAAAGTTAAAATATTTTATTTTGATTTTGGTGGTTAGAATTTATAAAGTAGGAGTGATAAGGTATGCAAGGAATATTATATTTTGTATTTTGAAATAAAGCTATATTGTGATAATTATCTTGAGAGGAGAAATAAGGTGCATGAAGGAAATTATTGTGGAAGTGAATTAATTGAATCTTTGCTAATTAAATTTTGGAGATTATAAGGTGTACTTGAGATTTAATATTTCTGTATGGTGAAATAATTTTGAGGGAAATATTTGAGTGAAGATTTTTGATATCTAACCTTTGAGATTGGCAAAGAGGTTGATTGTGATTGAGACAGGTTTTGAGGTCAAATCTCCATCAAACAAAAGGTATGGGCATATCATCCTTGTGAGTGAAATATTGTTTTGTTGAATGTTGTGAAGTGCAAGTTGGAGTGAAAAGGATTGTTGGAAATGTTTGAGTGACTTTTTCATATGCATGATTGGTGAATGTTTGTGAGAATATTTGAGTGTGAGATTGAGAACTATCTTGAGTCTAGGGTTTGTGAAAGAACATGAGTATCATTGTTATGTGAATTTGGAATCATCTTGAGTCAAGGTTTGAGTTCCATAGTGTGAGTTGTTGGAAGCATTGTGAAACACTTGTTTAGGGTTTGTAAGTAAGCTTTGTTTCATTGAGTGATTGGTTGAGTGAAGTTGATGAGCATTATTGATTGAAAGTATTGGAGTGATAGTTCAAGTTTTGTGAAACAAATTGTTCTTTATTCTAAATTGATTTGAAAGAGAGTTTGAAAGTGATTGAGTGTTTTGTGAGTGTGAAACATATTGAGTCTCTAACCATTCTCTATATGTTTCTATGGTTAAACAAGATTCTGAGTGAAACTTGTTTGTGTGATTGAAGAGGTTTTATGTAAGATATTGAGTTGAGTTTTTGTATGCAAGTTTTGTAATTGATTTGAATAAGCTTTTGTGAAATCTAGTGGATAGATTTGAGTAAGTCCTAGAGGGGACTTAAGGACAAATTTGAGTAAGCTTTTGTAAAATCTTAAGGATAGATGTATGTAAGATTTTGTGGAAGCTTACACTTAGATTTGAGGTAAGTCTTGGTGAAGATATTTTGGACAGTTTTGGAACAAGTCTTGGTGAAGACTTGTTGAGCAAATTCGATAAAGCAAAGATAAATTTGTGAGCAGAGTTGACAGTGTTCAATACAAATCCTAGATAGATATTGAAACAAAGGTTTGAGTAGGATTTGGAGGTGACATTACAGAGGACAGTAGTCTCTAGTGGATAGAGATCCATTAGCCAAGGAAGTGAGGACAGAGATCTTCTGAGTGAGGACAAAGGTCTTTAGTGGAGAGAGATCCACAAGCTAGTGCAGTGGAGGTAGCAGTCTTCTAGCAGATCACCAGCTAGAGCAGAGGAGATTGGTGTCTCCTGTGGATAGGTATCCATGAACTTGATTAGGGGATTGGTGTCTCCTTTGGACAGAGATCCATAAACATTGTAATAGGGAAGGATTCCCAAGAAATTTGTTGAGAAAATTTTAGTGAAATATTTTCTCCATGGAGTAGCCCACATTGGGTGAACCACGTTAAATCATGTCTCTCATGTGTGTGATGCTTTGTGTAATGTTTACTACTTTAATATTGCTGATGTTATCATATGGATTGAAAAGCAAAACATTTTATCTTATACTGTTCACCCCCCCCATCAGTATAAGCACATGTTCTTCATCTTACCAAATGGAGAAAAATAGTAGGGAAAGTTCAATTTACTCCCCTCTTAAATCCCTTTTATATGTCTTCATTAGTAACCTACAAGAACAAATATCTTATGAATTAGAAATTACCATTATTGTATCCTTTGAGAAATCCATTGATTTAGCTAGGTGTGTGAAAGATGCAATTATAAGAAGAGGACAATTAAAGCCTAAGAAAGAAGAGGAAAATTCATACAAGTCTCAATACAAGAACAAACATGTAGTGGGTGATGGTTTTACAAATAATCACAAAAATAAAAATGTGAACACTACGGGAACAACCTAAAATTTAGTTTTGAATAAACAACAAAATCCTAGGATAAATTTCACTAAGTTATATCAATATCTCTCTTCTATTCTTAAACAATTTCTAGAAGCTATGCTAATTGAAATTCCACCTGTTAGACCTCTAAATACCATTACTAATTGGTATAATGTAAATTATCACTATGATTTTCACCAAGTATATGGACATGCTACCAATAAGTGTGAGTTCCTTAAACATCCCATCTAATATTGAAATTATTTCTCTTCTTAAACTTCTTCACCAAGTAGATTTTAAACTTCTTAAACTAATTGGTATAATGTAAATGAGAACTATGAAATTCACCAAGTATATTTGAGTAAAAATATTACTAATATTTCTCTTCTTAAACTTCTTCAAATCTCTTCTACCGATAAGGAATTTTTACTCAAACTTTTAATTGAACAAATGTACCCCAAGATATTCAACCCAATAATATTGCTAATATAGTAGGATCTCTTGGGATCATGCTATCATTTCCTTTTATGAATATGATATTTCTCTACCCCATATACATGGAGATATTTCCCTTTATATTATAGGCTATATTAAGGATTTTTTTATCAAAAGAATCATTGTTGACAATGGATCAGGTATAAATATTTTTAGCCTTCAATTTATTCATAGATTTGGTTTAGGTGAATAGGACCTTCAAAAATCTAATCTTGTCATAAGATCTTTTAACAATGGAGTGCAAGAAGCTAGTGGGACCATAAAATTACCCCTTAATGTTGGACCTTGTACTCTTAATACTCTTTTCTATGTCATACCTTATTAACTTACCTATAACCTTATGCTAGGATGCCCTTGGATTCACACTATGAGGGTCATCCCTTCAACCCTTTATCAAATTTTTAAATATGAATACATTGGTAAACTTGTTCATATTCTAGCTGATCCTCAATATTTTACTTATTATGCAATGGTTAAAGATAACATCTTAAATATTAATCTTTGCCCCTCTCACACACTTGTCCCATTAAAAATGCTTCTTCTTCTTTCCCATTTTCTTAATCTCATCTTAATAAGGCATTTAAATCATTAACTATCAATGACCAGCATAATACTTCAAAAAACTAAACTAATGATCAAGCAAAAACTAATGATCAATATGAGATTATTAATCTAATCCACCTTAATGGTAATTCCTTTATGGACCTTGCTAAATTTCTACCTTCATTTAGAACCTTAGGTTTACCTTATAAGAAAGATGAAATTGTACAAATGGTATTATGTACCGTCATCTATGCCAACAACTCCCATGAAGAAAATATTCATGGTAGAAACCCTTATCCTATTGAAAAATAATTTGCGACATGTTACTTATCCAATTCATACCCTTTTTCTAAAAAAATACTTACAAATATGGGATACCAAGGAAAAGGCCTTGGGTCTCATGAACAAGGAATTAAGGAATCCTTAGAGGTAGAAATTTGGCTTGGTCACTATGGCATAGGCTATATCAAAAATAAGAATCAACCTTTACCTACTTCCTTGTATGATGAAAAATCTTCACTTACAAGGAATTCACCTCTAGCTTAGAATGGGATGAGAATTATGAAGAAGATTTCCTCTTCGCAATCACTTCCTTAGATAGCATAAACCTTAAAACCTTGGTTTATCCTAAAATATTATCTACTAAGGAAGATTATGAATAGAGGAATTTATTATATGACTTTTCCCATGATAAAAAAATTCAAGATGATCTTTTATTTGATGGGTCTTTTACTTGCATAACCAATATTAAACCTTCTAAACCTAAGGATGATAATCAACCATCCCTTACTCCTAATGATATTGAACAACTAGGAGTTTTTATAGCCTCATCCTTATTTTAAGGATGAATCACATATCCTTATTAAAGAAAATATTGATATTAACATTGGAATACCCAATGTCCCTAAGATTCTTAAGTTAGGAAAATCTTCAATCCTAGCTAAATAAGAAGAGTACACCAAGATTTTAATCAATTTTCAAGATGTATTTGCTTGTTCTTATGTTGGCATACCTGAGTTAAATGTCAACATAGTTGTTCATCATCTTGTCATTATACCTAATGCTAAACCTGTTAAGAAAAAGCTTTGTAAGATTCACCCTAAAATCACTTTGTTAGTTAAAAAGTAACTTCAAAAGCTCCTTGAAATTAGTTTTATTAAAACCATTGACTATTTTGACTAGATATCAAATATAGTCCCTATCACCAATAAAGAAGGCATCATCAGAGTATGTACCAATTTTTGGGACATTAATAAAATTTCCCTAAAGATAATTTTTCTTTACCAAATATTAACATGATTGTCAACTTCACTGTTGAATGTGGCATGTTATCCTTAATGGATGGATTCTCAAGTTATAATTAGATCAATATTGTTGTTGAAAATTAAACTAATACTGCATTCATAACCCCATGGGATACATTTTTTTATCAATTCATATCATTTTTCTTATAGAATGTAGATTCTACATACCAAAGAGCCATGACCTATATGTTTTACAATGTTATGCATAAAATATTTACTGTTATTGGTTTACCTCCATTAAATTTAACTAAAATTCATAGTCTTCAAAGTAAACTCCAAGCTATTAGGATATTTATATCTCAACTTGTAGATAAGTACCAACCCTTTTCTAATATTTTATATAAAGATGTAGATTTTGATAGGATGATGCATGCCATGTAGCTTTCAATCCTTTAAAAACATATCTCACATCCCCTCCTATTATTTTTCCACCTAATCCTATCATACCTCTATTGTTATCTATTGTTGCCATATTTAATTCTTTAGGTGCCATCATAGCTCAATATGATGATCACCATAAAGAAAGGAAAATTTATTACATTAATAGAATCCTCATTAGCTATGAAACCCATTATAATTCTTTAGAAAAACTCTACCTTGTTGTGGTTTTCACATCCTAAAAATTATGACATTACATGCTCATCCATAAGACCTTTGTTATTGCAAGGTTTGATTATTTATGCTATCTTATATCAAAATCCCATCTATTATGGTGAATTACCATATGGATTATTACCCTTAGTGAATTGAATTGGAATTTATTGGTTAAAACCAAGGTATAAACAATCAGTTGTTTGTTACACCACTACAATAAAATCATCCCATTGTTGTAGGTTTTCCAGATGAATGTGTCTTTGCCACTGAAACTAAGTCTAAGTATTTCTATACCATATATTTTAATGGTTCTCATTGTGTTAAAGGAATAAGGGAAGGAATTATTTTAGTTACTCCTAAAAAATAATTAATTCCACTTTCTTTCAAATTATAATTTCTTGTACCAATAACACCATTGATTATGAAGCATTTATTTTAGGGCTTCATGCTACCTTTACATTAAATGTTAAAACCCTCTTTGTCTTTGGGGATTATCAACTTGTGGTTAACCAAGTTAATGGTGTTTACCACACTAAGGACAAAAAATTAAATCCCTATAAAGACATTGTTACTAAGCTCATGTCTATCTTTGATAAGATAATTGTAGAAGCTATTTCATGATTTAAAAACTACCATGTGAACTCTATGGCTACTTCAACCTCTCTTATCCCTTTAGAGTTGGATGATAATCAATAAAAATTATCATTTTATAAATTAGAGAACCCACAACTCTTATTTCTAGCCAATTACCTTTAGATGTGTTCATTGTAGAAGCATCACCCCTTCATTTTAATCTTTGGTACAATTTTTTTTTTCCTTCCTCACAAATAGCAATTTGTTGGATGGCTTCGAACCCAATGGAAAAATGCATTTGTGAAAACAAGCTTGTCGATTTGTGATCACCAAACATATTTTACATTGACACTCTTTTTATAGCATGCTCTTGTGATGCCTAACAATTGGTGAAGCTAAAATAATCATTCAAGAAGCTCATGAAGGATCATATGGTGGAAATTTTAGTGGCAATGCCATTGCTAAAAATATTATTTGATTAAGATACTATTGGCCTTCCATGGAGAAGGATTCTTGTGACTATGTTAAGAAATACAATAAATATCAATACAATGATAAACCTTATCCATTTCCTTTTTAAATAATCTTCATAACCCTAATTTAAATGCTCAAGGGTTGTCTTCACATGCAAGTGGCCACTTGAGCTAGAATCGTTAACCAAACAAGTAGTTACATTATTTATAACAATTACATTAAATGACTCCACTTACTTAGGCATCTCAAATACCACTTACACATTACAAAACATTACATATTATTATTAATATGGGTTCCTCACATTAGGAATGGGGAAATTACATAATAATGTTAGGATGGGGTCTTAATATGTCCTTTCCCTTAAAATTTTTATTCTCAAAGCTGGAGATAAGGAAACTATTGCTATAATTATTGGAGAGTATCCCATGTAGCATTTTATGGATATAAACCCTACCACTAGACCAAAAGTTTAGTGATGTTTTGGTTATAGAGAGTATGGGTTATTTGGTCCAAAATATTGTCATGATCCAAGATGATCAAGCATTCATCATCTAACTCAAGGAGTGTTGACTAGACTTTAATGCAATTGTTGAGTACCTTCTTTAGATAAGAGATATAGATGGATATTGAAATAAGGTGGTAATGCAAGCTTATAGGGTACTTGTCCAATCTATTGTAATATCTTATAGGGTCCATACAATCATGTTGTCAAATTTTTATGAGCTTGAAGTTGCACCAAATATTTTTTGTAGGGTTGAAGTCGAAGAAAGACCATATTACCTACATTGAAGTTGTGCTCAAAATAGTTTTGGTTAGTCTACTATCACATCTAATTTTGAACCAACACCAATTTCTCCTTCAAAAATTGCAAAACTTGGGTACACTCCTAAAGAGTTGCATTCATCACCTAAACTTTGGGGTTTCCAAGAACATATGAATCCATGGAGATATTAATCCATACATTGTTTAGGATTGCCAACAGTTGTAGAGTACCTAGAGTATGAACTTTTTCTCCTTTCATCTATTGGAAAATTTCACATTTGGCCATAAAAAATTGAATATATATTTTTATTCCCTTCCAATAGAATGACATTTTATCTCTCTCATATATCTTCAAGAATATTGAATGGCATGTAGTAGGTGAAGTGTGCATTTCCTTCATGATATCCTCATGGAAGGATAAAGTTTTAGAGAGCACAATGCAACCTTGATATATTAAAAAGTGTCCATACCATGAATATATGACATGAAAATTAGGGTCTTTTTGGAGTTATTCCTATAAGGTCTATAAATATTGGTCCTTAATATTGTCTTATTGAAGTTGGGAGACCAATTTAGGAAGTGGGTATGAAAGGGCACACACTGCCATTAGATCTTCAAACTAACAAGAGAGGGTATTTGTCGTAATATTCTTCTTTCCTTTCTTATACATGATGTCATAGTCATACAAATACTATTTTAAAATCCATTTCTATTATGTTGGATTAGATACCCTTTGTTCCAAGAAAAATTTCAAACTTTGGTGGTATGTTTTAAATGATAAATGTCTCATAATGAGATATGGTCACCAATGATTAACGACATGGAGGATGACCATATTTTTTTTTAATAAGTAAAATTTTCTAAATTTTTACCTGATAGTGCCTTGCTATGAAATATAAGTGTCACCCTTCTTGCATGAATACGACCCCAATATTATGACCCAAAGCATCACTTTCAATTTTAAATGGTTTGGAAAAATTAAGGGTGGCCAAAATTGAGGTCAAAATCATAGCCTTCTTAAGATATGCAAACACTTATTTTGCTAGAGCTGACCACATAAATGAATTCCTTTTCAACATGGCCATTAAGGGGGCAACTATTTTTCCATATTTTTATACAAATAAGTGGTAATAGCCCATGAGGCCAAAAAACCCATGAAACTCCTTGAGCATTTGTGGATTAGGAAAATCCTAGATATCTTCAACTTTCTTGGGGTTAACCTTGACTCCCTCCTATGAAACAATATGCCTTAAATACTCAACCTATTGCATGCCAAAGGAACATTTGTATTGTTTGACAAATTATTTATGATTTCACAATAATTTCAAAGCTAGATCTAGATGTTGTAAGTGTTCATCCCAAGTGTGACTATAGAATATCATCAAAGAAAACAAAAATAAACTTGTGAAGAAATGGGTGGAAGACATTATTCATGAGGCTCTAAAATATTGATGGTGCATTGGTTATGCCGAATGGCATTACCAAAAAATTGTAAAGGTATTCATGAATTTGGAATGTTATTTTGGGGATGTCTCCCTCCAGAGTGAATATCCAACTTGGAGAAAAGCTTTGTGCCATGTAACTCATTCAACAATTCATCAATCATAGGGATAAGAAAGTTGTCCTTAATGCTAATATTATTGAGCTCATAAAATTCTATACACAGCCACCATCACCCATTTTTCTTTTTGACCAATAGTATCAGAGAAGAATAAGGACTATTACTAGGTTAAATTACCCCTATTTTTAGTAACTTGTGAACCAACTTCTGAACTTCTAACTTTAAAACATAGGGGTATATGTAGGGTCTAATATTAGGTGGAAAGCTACCTAGCACTAATGATATTTCATGATCATGGAAATTACATGGAGGTAATTTTATCAATTCAATAAAAGCTACATTATGTTTAGTCAAAAAAAGTTGCAAATCCCCTTGGGGTTCATTTGATTTTGAATTGTATAGTGTAATTGTAAAAAATTGGGCTACTATCCCACATGAGGATTGTTTTAATAACTTCTCCATATATATTGAACTGATAACCTATAAAGATCCTATCGATGAACCATGGAGTGTAGCACCTCACATTATATAAGAATTGCATTCATAATTTAGCAAAGTTCTAGGCTATTATTCCAAGGTATGGTGCCACTGTGCTCCCAACACAATATCACATCCTCCAAGTGGAATTGAAAACATATCGAATGGAGTTCAAATTCCCCTATATTCAACCTAATATTTTGATATTTTCCCTTATAATTTAATGTTCCTCCATTTACCACCATGACTTCAAAATATTTGCAAACATGTATGTAAAACTTCACTTGCTTAGCTACTGGGGGATCAATGAAATTAAGTGTATTGTATAAATCAACAAGAATTGTAATTCTTTACCCTTTGCATAATCCTACTACCTTCATACTCTAAGGGATCAAAACTCCACAAGTGCATGTAAAAAAATCTTTGGCTATAGTTCTTCATGTGCTTCACCATCATCCTAAGCCTCTTACTCATATGGTTCTATATCTTTGTTAGGTATTTTATTTTCTACTGACTCGTCCAAATCCAAAAAAATAACTTCTATTATATGTATTTATGCCTTGATTAATATTTCTCATCATAATTATAACATAATATTTGTGCTCTATAGGCATCCACTTCCTCCCTAGTGAATCACTTGATTGGTGGAGATTCATTGCTAGTATTTCATGTGAAAGTGAAGAACATGTGCTTATACTGAGAGGGGGGTGAATAGTATAAGATAAAACTTTTTTATTTTTAATACAAATGATAACATCAGCAATATTAAAGCAAGAAACATCTCACAAAGAGTCAAACACATGAGAGACATGATTTAACGTGGTTCACCCAATGTGGGCTACTCCATGGAGAAAATATTTCTTATATTTTTTTCTCAAATAAATTCTCTTGGGAATTATTTCCCTACAATGTTTATGGACCTCTATCCAAAGGAGACACCAATCCCCTAATCAATTTCATGGATCTCTATCCACAGGAGAACTCCTTTCTTCTCTGCTCTGGTTGGTGATCTTCTAGAAGAACTGTTGTGCCCCCACTACTTTGGCTAAATGGATCTCTATCCACTGAAGACACATATCCTCACTACCTTGGCTAATGGATCTCTATCCACTAGAGACTTTCGTCCTCTATACCCTTTCACCTTCAAAGCCTTATCTTAAATCTGTACTAAACACAGTCCTTCAGTCTAGCACAAATCTACTCAATCTCTGTCTCTGATCTAGCACAAACCTATCCTTAAATCTGCACCAAACTCTATCCTAAAATATATCCTCAATCTCTTTCCTCAAATCTATCCTCAAATTTATCCTCAATATCTATCCTCAAATATGTACTGTAAGCTTCCACAAAAGCTCACACAAATCTGTCTACAAGTCTTCTCAAAGACTTAACTCAAATCTGCTCAACAAGTCCTCACTAGAACTTGTCCAATATCATAGAAACATAAACATAATTTTTAAAGACTCAATATGCTTCACATTCACCACAATGCTCAATCACTTTTAATCTCTCTTTTATCATAGAAACATATGGAGAATTTTTAGAGACTCAATATGTTTCATACTCACAAATACTCAGTCTATTTCTCAAATCAATTTAGAATATAGAACAATTTTTTTCATAGAACATGAACTATCACATCAACACATCCACTTGACTAGGCTCAACCAACTCTACTCAATCAATCACTCAATAAATTAATATTTGCTTACAAACCCTAATCCAAGCATATGAACTTTCACTCAAATGTTCCAAAAATGCTTATCAACCAATCTCACATAATAATGATACTCATGATCTTTGTAAACTTCACATAACAATCATAGTCATAATATTTACAACCCCAGTTCAAGTTCACTCAACTAATCACTTCAACAACAATGCTTATCAAACAAGGTTTTATCAACAACTGTTTATTTCACAAAATCTTGAAGCATTAATTCAACACACACTCAACAATGCTTACCAAACAATCCTTTTCACTCCAAATTTGCATTCACAACTTTCAACAATCACTCACTACGAAGATGTACCCATACCTTTTGTTTGATGTAGAAGTGCCCTTTGAAAACCCATCTGAATCACAATTTTCTTCTTTCCAATTTCAATGATTAGATGAAAAAATATCACTTCAACAATTTCTCAAAATATTCCTTAGAAACAAAAATAATCAAAGCTCAAATATACCTTATTTCTCCTTCTTGGAATTAACATCCATCAAATCATACATAAAAATAATTATTTGGATACACCTTATAATCTCCAACTTAAAATAATATCCAACACCACAAAACCTCAAACAATATTCCTAAAACACCTTCATTTCCTTTTTAAAACACTAAAGCAAATAACACCAAAAATCTATTTTGCATCAACCTTATAACTCCCCTAAAACCTTACAAGCCAATTAAAATATGCAAAAATTATTTTTTTAATACCTCAACTAGTTCTTTCGAAACTTTCGGTGCTCAACTAATGCATACCTTTGTCATCTCTCCAAAATAGTTTCGGTATGGTTCAAACCACTGTCTCTCCTAGCACCAAGTGCCTTAGCACTTTGGTGCCCATCGCGTGGGCTATAGGTGCCCATGTGAAGGAAGGAAGACTTCCTTCCATTTCAGCCTTCTTTCACCACTGAATTCAACACAAAACAAAAAGTCCTCCTATAGATTTGAACCTGCATCAGTCGCTGCCCTTACGTCTTGCTTCCACTACGGTTGCCAACTATGCTACTAGTGCTTGGCGACCAAGGCTACCTCCTTAGTGGGTCAAATGATTTTGGCTCATATTAAGCACTTAAAAATTAAAAATTAAAATCCTCTTTGCACAACACGATTCGCATAAGCTCGCATAACATCAAAATTAATTTGAAGGCATTGGTAACTTTGGCTAAGGTGGGGTAATCCCCCTTTTATACACACATGGTTAATTTGCTCCCCACATCAGCGCTTAGAATTTGAATTCGAAATTTGAATTAATAACCCACCTTAGGGCTAATTAAAATTAACATAAATTAATATATAATTAATATTAAAATTAATTAATGATTAATTTAAATAACATTAAGTAAATTAATTAATAAATTAATGTAATAAAATTATATTAATTAATTTATAATTAATTTAATCTTCCTTGTATAATATTATAAAGAATTATGGGAAGAGCGAGATGTGGTACGCAGGCGAGAGCATAGCGGAGGAACTTGAATTGTTGTTAGACCCTAGGCTTGCTTTTGTAGTCCATGTGGCTGCAAAGGTTACTCCACCTGTGAGGAATGATGGAGCTCTGAGGCTTGGTTTCGAGAGCCCTGTAGAGGAGATGGAGTGGTTCCTGGTTTCCAAATTTGGTGTTTTTTGTGGTTATGAGAAAGGGATTTCCTAGTTTCCAGTTGTCCTTGTCTTTGTTTCTCAGGTGGTGTCTGATGTGCTTGCCAGCAGTGATTTTTCTTCGAGCTTCATGGGTGGGGGTGCTTCATTTTGTACTTGCCCTGGATTGGGTTTTGGTGAGTCCCCTGTTCCATTTTTGGTGGGGATTTGGTGGAAAAATGGTGGTCTGCTTTGTACCCTTGCTTCTTTAGAGTGTAAATCTAGGTTGTTTGGTGGAGGTGGTGTTCTCCCTTTGGATGGTTCCCTCTTCTTTTGCTTGCCTATGGGATTGGAGAATACAGGTGTTGGGAGTTATTTTTTCTATTTTCCTATGGGGTTTTAGCCCACAGAATTTTAGGTATTGATTTTATCGGTAGTTTGTGGGACCCAGGTTTTCCTTGTGGTCTAGTAAGTTGATGGTAGTCTTTGAGCGATGTTGGGAAGTCTTTATGAGACCATAAATGTTGGTTTTTTGTATTCTCTTCTACTCCAATTTGGTGTGGCTTCTTCCCAATATGGCTGGGATTTGTTGCTGGAGCTTGGATGGCTTTCAATTTTTGTTCAAGTGAAGCTACCATGGTGTATGTATGCAGATTTATCCGTTCTGGCAGTGGTTTTGTTTGACTGGTTCAAAAGGTTTGCTTTGGGCCCTCTTTGCTGGGTCCTTGTACTTCGGGTCCAGATCTAAGTGCTTTTGGGGTTTTTCCCCTATTTTTGGTTTGGTGGCCCTAGCCCAATGGTGGTTTTGACTACAAAAACTAGTACCTTTGGTGGTTTTTTGAGATCCCCTAAAGTTGCTTTGGTTGCTATTGGTTCACTGTTGCTTCTGGATTCTGGTTTGGGTTTCTCCTTCTGCTGTTGGTTCTTGTTGTGATGGAGCGGGTGCTGGTTTCCATTGTATAGGAGTGGTTGTTGCTTCTAGTATCTAATTTTGGTTTCTTATATCGTGGCTGGTTTTTGTTGTGTAGGAGTAGGCTGCTGGTTTTTGCGGTTTTGGCGTAGGCTACTGGTTTTCATTGTCTTGGAGTGGTTTCCTCCACTTTTAGTTTGAGCAGGCTTGTTTTTTACATTTCAATTTCATTTTTCTGCTCATTTTCCTCTATTGGTTGGCTCCGTGGTTTTCTCTGCTCAGGCCATTTTTGGGCTCAAGCCATTGTTGGGGTCTGCTTGTTCCCTGGTTGTATGGGCGGGCTTTTTAAATTTTAATTTTTAATTATTTCTTGCCTTTTTGAGATAGTGTGGTGTGTGCGGGGTTTCAATTTCTTATCGACTTCTTTGCCACCTATCAGTTTTTTGGTTCCTTGTTTGTCTTTGTTGTACTTTCTTGGCCAACACTATTGGTTTTTTATCCCTTTCAGGGTGGTTGGATGTTAGTCTCCCTTTGGATATTATTTGTCTCCCTTTGGGAGTTGATGTTTAAGGTTGTGGGATTCCTCTCAAAACCCTCTTTGTAAAAGGTTGTGGGGTCCCTTTCAAAACCCTCTTTCCTCTTAATATTACAAAAAATATATTATAAAGAATTATTATAATATTATTCACTTGGGCTTTTTATTTGCACTTTGGACCACATCTGACTTCCTGGAATCGAGTCTTGATCAACTGAAACTAGAGAACCTAAAATTGATGATGCCCACTAAAACTGCCACTGACTCATGCTGAAAGCTTGACATCAATGACCACTCACTCTTGACATCAATGACAACTCATCTACTCAAAATTTCCAACAATCTCCCTCTTTGTCATTAATGGTAACCCAAATTATTTTTACCAAAAATTGACATTTCTCCCCCTGGGAAATTGCTCCCCCTGACTCAATTCTCTCTCCTTAAACCAAATCTCTCCCCCTTTCAAATCAATGGAAAAGGTTCACCTTTGGGTCTCGGGGCTAAAAATGAGTCTCTTAGCATAGCCCCTCCCCCACCTCATCTTGAGGTGGTTAATTCTGGGATGGGAGTTTTAATCCCAATTTTCCTCAGAGATACTCAAAGGTCTTCTTTGAAAGTGGCTTAGTGAAAATATCTACTATCAATTCCTTTGTAGTAACATATTTCAACTTAACATGTTTATCTGTCACCTGTTATCTTAGAAAATGATACTTGATTGGAATGTGCTTTTTTTTTTTTGGTAATTAAGGTACAATTTCATTACATCCGAGTTTTCTAGGTTGACCCAAAACCTTTTACAAAAATTAGCACTATGCTATTACGGATCAAAACCTCAATAGGGACAGTCTATCCTTCACTACTAGTACCCTTCTGAGGCCACCCTGCCAAGAAAGAGCACAACCCCTTACACATATTTAACAAACACCTTAGAACACAGGCAGTGGCCCACCACATTGCTTTCTTGCTGCCCTAGCCACAAAAATGTGACCTGTCACGAAATCGCGACGTCCTTAAGTCTTCTCCTTCATTTGCTCTGGAGAGTCCCAAAATGGTGACATGTCACAAAAATGAGACATGTCGCGAAATCATGACATTCTGCCTCCGTTCTGCTCCTTTGCCGCTATAAGTCACAAAAATGCAACATGTCACAAAAATGAGCCATGTCGCAGAATCGCGACATTTGTCTCCCATTTTGCACTCTTTTTTCTTCCATCTATGAAAATGCGACATGTCACGAAATCACGACGTCCTTAAGTCATTTCCATATTTTATTTTGGATAGTCGCAAAAATGTGACCTGTCACGAAAAAGAGACATGTCGCGAAATCACGACATTCTGCCTTTGTTCCGCTCCTTTGTCGCTGCATGTCATGAAAATGCGACATGTCATGACAATGAGACATGTCACGAAATCATGACATTCGTATCCCATTTTGCACTCTTGCCGCTTCCATCTGCGAAAGTGCGACATGTCATGAAATCATGACATCCTTAAGTATTTTCCTTCATTTGCTCTGGATAGTCACAAAAATGCGACATGTCACGACAATGAGACCTGTCATGAAATCGTGACAATCTACCTTCGTTCTGCTCCTTTGCCACTGCCTGTCATGAAACTAAGACATGTCACAAAATCACAACATTCATTTCCCATTTTGTTCTCTTGCCGCTTCCAGTCGCGAAGAATCGACAAGTCACGAAATCACGTCGTCCTTGAGTCTTTTCCTGCATTTGCTTTGGATTGTCGCAAAAATGTGACATGCTGAAAATGCGACATGTCGCAACATCGCAACACATCTACCTATTTGTCCTCTTTTGTTGCTTTTGGACACAAAAAGGCAACATGTCACGATATCGCGACACACACGCCTCCTTGCTCCTTTTCTTGGATTTTGCCCATGAAAATCCAACATGTCACGATATCGCGACACTTCCGCCTCCTTAATATTTCTCTTTTCTTTTGGTCACGAAAATGTGACATGTTGCGATATCGCGACACTTTTTCCTTCCTACTCTTTCTCTTCTCTTTTGGTCGTGAAAGTGCGATATGTCGCGATATCATGACATTTTTCCTTCTTAATATTTCTCTTCTCTTTTGGTCGCAAAAATGCGACATGTCACGATATCGTTACACTTTTTCCCTCTTGCTCTTTCTCTTCTCTTTTTGTTGCAAAACTGCGACATGTCACGATATCGTGACACTTTTTCCTTCTTGCTCAACATGTCGCCAAAATGCAACACTTTTTCCTTCTTGCTCAACATGTCATGATATCGCGACACTTTTTCTTTCTTGCTCAACCTGTCGTGATATCACGACACTTTTCCTTTCTTGCTCTGCATGTCACGAAATCATGACACTTTTTCTTTCTTGCTCAACATGTCACGAAATCGCGACCCTTTTTCCTTCTTGCTCAACATGTCGCGATATCGTGACACTTTTTATTTCTTGCTAAACATGTCACGATATCGCGACACTTTTTCTTTCTTGCTGTAATTTGCTTTTCCTTCTTTCTTGCGATATCGTGACATTTTTCCTTCTTACTCTTTCTCTTCTATTTTGGTCGTGAAAATGCAACATATCGTGATATCATGACACTTTTTACCTCTTGCTCTTTCTCTTCTCTTTTGGTTCTGAAACTGGGACATGTTGCGATATCATGACACTTTTTCCTTCTTGCTCAACATGCCGCCAAAACCCGACACTTTTTCCTTCTTGCTCAACATGTCACGATATCGCGACACTTTTTCTTTCTTGCTCAACATGTCGTGATATCGTGACACTTTTCCTTTCTACATGTCGCAATATCCCAACACTTTCTTTTTCCTTCTTGCTCAACATTTCGCGATATCGAGACACTTTTTCTTTCTTGCTCAACATGTCATGATATCTCAACACTTTTTCTTTCTTGTTGTATTTTGCTTTTCCTTAAACTATGACATGTCACGAAATCATGGCATCGGTCCTTGTCAATTGCATTTGCCCCTAACCCCATAACATGAGGCCACCATGCTACCTGGATCCTTCCCCCGTTGTAAATAAAACTAAAGCCATCACAAGAAATACCAAAGCAATACTAACAAAACAAAAATAAAACTCCTCTCCCTTTTTCTGAACCCCACAGTTTCATCATCATTGGCAGTCATTTTGAATAATTTTGTCCACATCACTTGGTACCCCACGTTCCCAAGTGACCAGCCCATCGACTTCCACCCCTATATTGGCCAAGATATCAGTTGTTTTATTTTCTTCCCTAAACATGTGTTGGGCCTTCCGATCATTCTTGGCTTGGTAGAGGATCCTAGCCTCTTTGATGACAGTATTAATTTGCCACAGAGGATTTTTCCCATTGCTAAGAAGGTTTATGACATGCATCGAATCTCCTTCGATAATTAGTTTACCTTCAATCTCCTGAGCCAACTGAAGACCCCTCCATAATGCTCTTACTTCTACCTCATTGTTAGTCCTTGTTCCCAGCTGCTCAGAAAAGGCCATCACCAGCTTGCCTTGATGGTCTCTCACTGCTCCTCTAGCCCCTGCTTTTCCAGGGTTACCTTTAGAGGCCCCATCAAAGTTGAGCTTGAACCAACCAACTAGGGGTGGTTTCCACCTGACATCTAATCTAGGATTGACCTTGGTAGACACAGGTTTCTCGCCCAGAGTAATATTTAAGGATTGAGCAATCAGTCTCTCCCAGGGGGAAGGATTTCGAGCTTCATGAGGAATAAGGTTGACGTTTTCATGGGTGAAGGTAAGAATATTATTGGTGATGGAGGTGACATCATGGCTCAACTCATGGAAATCTCTATGGTTTATTTCTAGCCAAACCTGCCAAAGAAAATGATGGAGACAAATCTTCCAAAAAAAACCTCAGTCTAAGGCTAACAAAGGGATTTGGCCATTGGTGGAAGAGGTCAATGATGGTGGCTGGTCTGACCCAGCAAATGCTAAAGGCTTGAAATAACCCATTGAGGATACTCAGAGAGACCGAGCATTTAAGGAAAATATGGAGGGTGGACTCCCAATTGGCCCTGCATAAAAAACAACGATTAGCAACTATCATACCTTTCCTTATCAAGTTGTCAATAGTAAGAATCCTACCTTGGATCACCAGCCATGAGAACATTGCAACTTTAGGAATAATATTTTTGACCCACACCAGCTATGTCTGGAGTGTGGGGTCCTCAGTATCTAACATTAGCATGTATGCATATTTGACTGAGAACTGCCCATTTTTGGTAGCTACCCATATTACATGATCCTGCTTAGGTCTCATAGAAATGAATTGTTGATGCAGGATGCTTTGGATTTCTTCTGATTCAACTTCAAATCATTGAATCCTTATCTATTTCCAAATAAGCCTTCCTTTGTCCTGTCTCATGATTGGAATGTGCTTTATCCTAGAGTGCATCACTGGATTCTTTGATATACTTATAGCACTTGTATTATCACATAATATGGGAAAAAGATGATCATGTTTTATCTTGAAGTCTTCTAGAGTTCACTTCATCCATAATACCTATGTACAACTAGCTACTATTGTAATATTTTGTTTCTTCTGTAGATAAGGATACTGAAACCTGCTTCTTACTTAGCCAAGAGACTAAATAGTCTCCAAGAAATAATGATCCTCCACTTGTGCTATTTCTATCATCAATACTGCCAGCCCAATCTGCATCTTTATATGCTCTAAGTGTGAAACTATCACTTTTGGGATACCAGAGCCCAAATTCCATAGTCTCTTTTAGATACCTGAGAATTCTCTTTACTGCTACCACATGTGTTTCTTTAGGTTCTGCCTAAAACCTAACCACTAATCCCACTGACTGCACTATGCCTAATCTTGTAGCTATAACATACAAAAAACTACCAATCATAGATTTGTATACTCTATGATATACCTCTGGAGATTCATCACCCTTACTTAACTTGCATCCTATGACCATGGGAGTACTTACTGGTTTGCAATCTTCTAACCTGAATTTATTTAGCATCTCTTTTATTTACTTGGTTTATGAGAGAAATACTCCTTTCTCTGATTGTGAAATATGAAGTCCAAGAAATAAGGACAACTCACCAAGCATAGACATATCAAATTCATTCTGCATGTCCTTGGCAAATTCTTTACACATATTATCATTATTTCCCCCAAAAATGATGTCATAAATATAAACAACCACAATTAGTATATTATTCCCTTCTTTTTTTATGAATAAATTATTGTCTGCTATTCCTTTTTGAATCCATGTTCTTGAAGATACTTATCCAATATTTAGTACCATGCTCTAGGAGCCTGCTTTAGACCATACAGTTTCTTTTTCAATCTACATGTGTGCTCTGGTTTGTCTGTTAATATGAATCCCTCTAGTTGTTCAATATAGACTTCTTATAGAACACCATTTAGAAATATTGACTTAACGTCCATCTGATATACCTTGAATTTTTTAAAAATTAAGAAGGCTAAAAACATTCTTATGGCTTCAAGTCATGAAACTGGAGCAAATGTCTCATCAAAGTTAATTGCCTCTACCTATGCATAACCTTTGCACACTAACCTTGCTTTATTCCTTACTACGTATCCATCTTCATTTAACTTGTTTTTGAATGCCCATTTTGTGTTGTTCACATTCTTGTACTTTGGTCATGGAACAAGTTCCCAAGTCTTTCGTTTATCTATTTTATCTAATTCCTCGTTCATTGCCTTAATCTAGAATTCATCTTCACTTGCTTGATTGAAATCCTTTGGCTCAATCTTAGATAGCAAAGAAAAATTTGCTTATTGAGATGGTGTTATTATCCTTCTCCTTGTTTGTCTTTCATCTAGATTCCCAATGATTAGATCTTTTGTATGGTGCTTCTATACATACCTGGATGTATTTTTAGGAAGAATTCTTTGAGTTTATTCTTCTTCTTCATCTGATTCCTCACAAAACTCTTCTTGACAACTCTCATATTCCTGATACACAATTTTCTGAATTGGTTCTCTTGAATCTATTTTCTCATCAATTGTTACAATTATACTTTCCACAATAGTGAGTGTTCTCTTGTTGAGGCATATATAAGCTTTACTCTTAGTGGAATAACCAATAAAAATTCCCTCATCACATCTTGGATCAAACTTGCCTAATTTTTTATCTTCTCATCTTATGTAGCACTTGCTTCCAAAAACCTTGAAGTGTTTTACAGTGGTCGGTCTTCCTTTACAAATCTCATAAGGAGTCTTGTGATGGTTTATCCTCATTTGATCCCTAGTGATTATATATACTACTATGTTGACTGATTTCCTCTAAAATCCATCTAAAAGTTTGGACTCATTTAACATAGCTCTAGCCATATTCTCAACAATCCTATTTTTCCTTTCAACTACTCCATTTTGTCGAGGAGTTCTTTTTACTGAGTATTCTCTCTTGATCCCATGTTGTTCACAAAGTTCTACAAATTCATTTGAGGTAAAATATCGTCCTCTATCAGATCTCAAACACTTAATCCTCTTGTTAGTTTCATTTTCAACCAGTTCCTTAAATGCTTTAAATTTTTCAAATGCATATGACTTCTCTTTCAGTAAAGCTACCCAAACAATTCTAGAGTAATCATATATAAATAATATAAAGTAAAGTTCACCCTAAATACTTTGTGTTCTGGTAGGTCCATATAGATCAGTATGTATTAGAATTAATGTCTCATATGACATATATCCTTTTGACTTAAATATTGTTCTAGTTTGCTTTCCATGTTGACAAGGTGCATAGATTGTGTTTTATGGCCTTTTTATCTTGGGTAAATTTTTGACAGCCTATTTATTGCTTATGTTGACTATGTTGTCAAAATTTAAGTGACCCAATATTCTATGCCACAACAAAATATCATCTTCTTGTGATAGAAAGTACTTTTCCCCTTTGATCTCACTAAGCATGTATAGATTGTTTGGAGTTCTTGCATTTACAATGACTTTTCCAACTTCTAATTTTCTTATCTCATGTCTATCTAGGTGGAATGTAACCATGTACCCTTGATCATAGAGTTGACTTACACTTAGCATATTATGTTTTAACTCCTTAACATACAACACATTTTTTGTTCTTGTTTTCTCATTATCTAAACTCAGAGTTCCTCTTCCACCAATCTTTGTTGATCCATTATCACCAAAACTTACTAATCCTCTATTTGTTTATTTTAGTACAATGAATTTATATTTATCTCCTGTCATGTTTCTAGAGCAACCACTATCAAGATACCATTGTTCTTCTTTATCCTAAGCATGAAGGGTTGTTTGAACTAACATTGATCTAGCCTTTACATTTTCCCTTTCATATTTCCTAGTTGTTGAAATTGTTTTTTTCTTTTACTAGACTCAAGCAATATCATTTTACTCCATCTAGACTTGTGCCCAAAATTATTACATTTGTAACATATAATATCATTATCCATAAGAGGTGCAAAATAATTGAAATTTCTATTGATATTGTTTCTTGCATGACCAATACAGTGTATAGCTCTATGACCATATTTATTATAACAAAAGCAATGAACATGGAAGAAATTATGTAACCTATTGGATGCCTTTGAGATTGTGGTTGAGTGCTTCTCCTTTTGTGATTAACTCTCATCCAAGGTTCTTCTTTGCTTTCTTCCTTTCTGATGCATTTTTATTTTGAATTATCCTTTGCTTACCTATATTTGTTTGAAGTTTCTACTTCTTGAGGACTTGACTCCTCTTTATATTTCTCATACTCTATATCTTGTAGTACCTTGGTCCTTTCAATTTCATTCCTTAGATAAACAATTTTTGCTTCCAATATTTCACATTTTGTTTCTCTTGTTCTTAATAGATCTATCATATCTTGCTCAATATTCTTTCCTTCTTCTACCTTTATCTTAATTCTATGAGACTTTGTAGAAGTTCCATATTTGCTTCTTCATCCTCTTGAATTTGTTCCTTCAGGCTTGAGTTATTTTCTCTAATCCTTTCCAAATTGCTGAGAGCAGTAAATAATTCCTCTTTTATATCAAACATGGTATCTTCTTCATTTTTTGAAGTCATGTGTGTTTCTAATGGATCCTCCTCCAAGCTGTTAGTCTTTTCACAGAGAGACCCACTCTGATACCAATTGAAGAACATGTGCTTATACTGAGAGGGAGGTGAATAGTATATGATAATTTTTTTTATTTTTAATCCAAATGATAAAATCAACAATATTAAAGTAGTAAACATCACACAAAGCATCACATACATGAGAGACATGATTTAACATGGTTCACGCAATGTGGGCTACTCCATGGAGAAAATATTCATTATAATTTTTTCTCAAATAAATTATGTTGGGAATCCTTTTCCTACAATGTTTATGGACCTCTATCCAAAGGATATACCAATCCCCTAATCAAGTTCATGGATCTCTATCCATAGGAGAACTCCTTTCTCCTCTGCTCTGGCTGGTGATCTTCTAGAAGAACTGCTACCCCCACTGATTTGGCTAAATGGATCTCTATCCACTGAAGACACATGTTCTCACTGTCATGGCTAATGGATTTCTATCCACTAGATATTGTCATCCTCTATACTCTATCACATTCAAAGCTCTATATTAAATCTACACTAAACACAGTCCTTCGATCTAGCACAAATCTGCTCAATCTCTATCTTTGATCTAGCACAAACCTATCCTTAAATATGCACCAAACTCTGTCCTCAAATCTATCCTCAACATTTGTCCTCAATCTCTATTTATCCTCAATCTCTATCCTCAAATATGTACTGTAAGCTTCCACAAAAGCTCACACAAATCTGTCCACAAGTCTTCTCAAAGACTTACCTCAAATCTGCTCAATAAGTCCTCACTAGAACTTGTCCAATCTCATAGAAACATAAAGAGAATTATTAGAGACTCAATATGCTTCACATTCACCATAATGCTCAATCACTTTCACTCTCTCTTTTATCACAAAAACATATGGATAATTGTTAGAGACTCAATATTTTTTATACTCACAAATACTCAACCTCTTTCTCAAATAAATTTAGAATATAGAACGATTTAAAAAAAAAAACTTTAACTATCACATAAACACATCCACTTGACTAGGCTCAACCAACTCTACTCAATAAATCACTCAATAAATTAATCTTTGCTTACAAACCCTAGTCCAAGCATATGAAATTTGACTCAAATGTACCAACAATGCTTATCAACCAATCTCACATAACAATGATACTCATGATCTTTGCAAACTTCACATAAGAATGATACTCATGATATTTCTAAACCCTAGTTCAAGTTCACTCAACTAATCACTTTAACAATAGTGCTTACCAAACAAGGTTTTATCAACAACTCTTTATTTCACAAAACATTGAAGCATTAATTCAACACACACTCAAAAATGCTTACCAAAAAATCCTTTTCACTCCAACTTTGCATTCACAATATTCAAAAATCACTCACTAGGAAGATGTACCCATACCTTTTATTTGATGTAGAAGTGCCCTTAGAAAATTTGTCTCAATCATAATTTTCTTCTTTCCAATTTCAATGATTAGATGACAAAATATCACTTCAACACTTTCTCAAAATATTCCTTAGACACAAAAATAATCAAAGCTCAAATATACCTTATTGCTCCTTCTAGGAATTAACATCCATCAAATCATTACATAAAAATAATTATTTGGATACACCTTATAATCTCCAACTTACAATAATATCCAACACCACAAAACCTCAAACAATCTTCCTAAAACACATTTTTTTCCTTTTTCAAACACTAAAGCAAAAAAAACACCAAAAATTTATTTTTCATCAACCTTATAACTCCCCTAAAACCTTACAAGCCAAATAAAATATGCAAAAATTAAATTTTTAATACCTCAAATAATTCCTCCAAAATTTTTGGTGCTCAACTAATGCATACCTTTGTTATCTCCCCAAAAGGGTTTCGACGTGATTCGAATCGTCGTCTCTCCAAGTGCCAAGTACCTTAGTTCTTTGGTGCCCACCGCATGGGCTATAGGCACCCACATGAAGTAAGGAAGACTTCCTTCCCTTTAAATCTTCTTTCATCACTGAATTCAACACAAAACAAAAATTCCTCTCACGGATTTGAACCTTCGTCAATCATTGCCCTCATGTCTTGCTTCCACTATGGTTTCCAACTACACTACCAGTGCTTGGTGACCAAGGCTCCCTCCTTGGTGGGTCAAATGCTTTTGGATCCTCTTAAGCACTTAAAAATTAAAATTAAAATCCTCTTTGCACAACACGATTCGCATAAGCTAGTATAACATCAAAATTAATTCTAAGGCATTGGCAACTTTGGCTAAGGTGGAGTAATCCCCCTTTTATACACACATGGTTAATTTTCTCCCCACGTCGGTGTCTAGAATTCAAATTCAAAATTTGAATTAATAACCCACCTTAGGGTTATTTAAAATTAACATAAATTACTATATAATTAATATTAAAATTAATTAATGATTGATTTAAATAACATAAAGTTAAGTAAATTAATTAATAAATTAATTTAATAAAATTATATTAATTAATTTATAATTAATTTAATATTCTTTGTATAATATTATAAATAATTATAGATTCAATTGGAATAAGTCAAGAAACAGGGAAAAAAAATTGAAGATGGATTCTAATCAAAAAGTAGGTCGCAAGACAATCAATATCATATGGTAAAAGAAGGTGAAAAGCTTGTAGAGGAAGGTAATATTAATGCCATTCCCAATATTTTTAGCCCTGGTATTAATGAATATCATCACTTGGAATATTAGAGGACTCAAAGGGAGTCTTTCAAAACAAAATGAAATTAGAAGAATGATTCAGATAAATCATCCACATCTTGTTTTCCTTCAAGAAACAAAAATGTCAATGGAGGATATGGACTTAATTGCCAGTAAAATTTGGCCAGCTGGAAAAGTGGTTTCCCTCAGTTCCCAAGGGACTTCAGGTGGCATTGCTTGTCTTTGGGACCCAAAAGAGGTAGTTATTCACCATATGGTTGGCAGTTGGGGTTTTTTGGCTATAGCTATTCAAAGTAGACATTCCAACCAGATTATGCTCTGCATTACTGTTTATGCCCCGACTTCTTTGAAGGAAAATAGAAGACAGTGGAAGGATATTACTCATATTATCTCTCATTTTCCTAAAGCTTGGATCTTGATCAGAGGATATTTCAATACCATCCTCTCTCTAGATGAGAAAAAGGGGGGAAATAGAAATTTGGAAAAAGTACTGACCTCATGAGCAAATATATTGCAAACCTCCATCTTGTGGATATCCAACCAGATAATGGCCTTATGACATGGTCTAACTGAAGGCAAGGCTTAGCTTGTATAATGGAGAGATTGGATAGGTTTTTGCTCTCTAAAAAATTCTTAATCCATGGTCACATTCCTAAAGTGAAGACTCTTAATAATGCCGGTTCGGATCATTGGCCAGTAATGGTGGAAATGTGGAAAACTAATGCAAGTTTCTCTCCTTTTCATTTTCAATTAATGTGGCTTAGAGACATTTCCTTCAGACCTCATGTGCAACAATGGTGGAAGGAAGGTAAACCTAGGCATGGGACTAAGATGTTCTGTTTTTCCAAAATACTGCAATACATTAAATCCAAAATCAAGACTTGGAACTGGAAAGAGTTTGGGGATTTTCATAAAAAAAAACATGAAGTTATTGCTCATATTGAAAATTTTAATAAGAAAATCCGTTTAGATGGCCTCACAGAGAAGAGAAGTGCAGATGAAATTAAACTCACAACTCAGTTAGAGGAATGGGAAAAAAGAGAAGAAATATTATGGAAGCAAAAATCTAGAATTCAATGGCTCAAAGAAGGAGATCAAAACACAAATTTCTTCCACAAATATCTTCTAGCTCGAAGATCTCACAACTTTATTTCTTCCTTAAAATCAGATTCTGGAGATGTTGTTTATACTTGGGATGGCATGAACTCTATTGTTGTTGACTACTTTTCCAATATTTTTGTTGCTACTCCTCTTGACTCAGCTTCTCAACAAAATTTTCTTCAAGAAATCCCTTCTCTTATCACTTTTGAGGAGAACTCTATTTTTACTGCTCTTGTTACTATCAATGAGCTTCAACAAGTAGTTTTTAAAATGTAAATAGGGAAAACCCCAGGTCCTGATGGTTTTCCTATTGAGTTCTACCAAGAGTTATGGGATATCCTTCATGTTGATTTATTAGAGGTGGTGGAAGAAGCCAAGAAATCCAAAGAAATTTTGAAGGTTATCAATAAAACTTATATTACTCTTGTTCCAAAAGCTCAAGAGGTTGATCATATCTCAGCTTTTAGACCTATTGCTTTATGTAATGTTCTTCTCAAAATTATTACTAAAATCATGGCAGAAAGGTTGAAGCCTCTTTTACATAATATTATTTCCCCATAGCAAGGGGGATATGTGGAAGGACGTCAAATAGTATATGAGATAGTTCTTGCTCAGGAAGCCATCCATTCCATGGATATGCAAAATTCTCCTTCTATGTTCATCCGGTTAGACTTATCCAAAGCTTATGACAGAGTGGATTGGCACTTCCTTATCAAAGTTTTGAGGCAATTTGGTTTCTCTAAGGATTGGATGGATTGGATTATGGGATGTATCTCTTTAGTTTCCTACTTAGTTCTTATCAATGGCAGGCCTTCTCAGTATTTCCCAGCTTCCGGAGGTATCAGGCAAGGTGACCCGCTATCCCTTTATTTATTCATCATTCTTGTTGAATGCTTGGGTAGGACTATAACCAAAAAGAGGGAAAACAAAACCCTTGAGGGAGTTACCATTGCTCATGGAGCTAGACCTATCTCTCATATTCAATTTGTGGATGACTCTACCCTTTTAGGTAAAGCTACAGTTAAGGAAGCTTCTAATTTTAAGCAAATCATTAGTTGTTTTTCTAAGGCTACTGGGCGCTTGATCAATGAAGACAAATCTAAAGTTATTTTCTTTCACTGTTCTGCTAGAAAGGAAGCCATGGTCTTGGATAAATTAATATATAAGAAGACCTCTCTTCCAATCACTTATTTAGGTATTCCCATTAATATTCAAAGGCAAAAAAATAAAGATTGGAATTGGTTGTTGGACAAAGTCAAGAAGAAAATTGGAAAGTGGACCAACAAGTGGCTTTCTTCTAGGGGTAGAATCACCTTGGTAAAATCAGTCCTTCAAGCTATTCCTATTTATGTTTCTTCCATTTTTAATATCCCAAAGGTTGTTCTTTGAGAATTGGATCAAATCAGTCATCGTTTCCTTTGGAGTGGTACTAAGGAGAAAAGAAAATGGGCCTTGGTGAAATGGGATACTTTATGTCTTCCTAAGAGTGAAGGGGGTTTAGGATTCCGGTCTTCAATTAATAACAACAAAGCTTTAGCTGCTAAATTATATTGGAGGATGTTGCATAACCCCAATGCTCTTTGGGCCAATAATATTCGTGCTAAATATGTTGAGAAAAAAAGTCCTGAAGACCTTGTTTGCTATCAACTTCCTACCAAAGGTTCTCCCATTTTAGCAGTTCTTAAGACTGGTGAGGATTTGATAAAGAAAAAATTATTTTGGATCATTCATAATGGTCAAAATGCAAATTTTTGGACATATTCTTGGGATGGTCACAAGCCTTTGATAACTCAGTTTCCCGATTGGAGGCCTTGGATGGAGGAGCTTCATCGAGCTAATTGGATAAAGGTGGCTAATTATTGTCGGTACCATATTGGTAATTCAAATGTTGGTAGATATTGGATCCCTATTGAGGAATGGCCTATTCAAATCCCAGAAAGGCAAAGACAAGATATCCAAGGCATCCTTCATATGAGATCCCTCTCTTGGTCCCATGAAAAATATTGTTTTGGATGGAACGACACTACTAAGGGTGAGTATTCAGTTGCTCAAGGTTATTTGACCTTATGCCATAATAATCCCAACCATTCTTCTGACATATTTTCTCAATTGTGGGCTCAAAAGCTCCGGCCTAAGGTGAGGTTCTTTAATTGGCTTTTATTGCATCGTAGGGTGCTTACTGGTGAGCAACTTATGAAGCGTGGTTTTCATGGCCCTTTTAGATGTGAAATGTGTGAAGAGAATGTAGAAAATATCAACCATATTTTTATTGAGTGTACTTTAGCCTCTGAGCTATGGAGGAGAATGGCAACTTTACTTGGCTTACAGTGGTCCAATTTTTTCACTTTTGAATAGCTTTGGAGGGATTGGCCTAATCAAGAGGGTGTTGATCATTTTATTAGGCAGTTAGTTTGGATGGGTTCTACCATTCTTCTTTGGAATATTTGGAATGAAAGGAACAACCGAATTTTTAATCAAGATAGGAAGGATATTCACTATATTTGGCAAAATACCATAGCCAACTTAGTTGAATCAGTCCATCATCTCCTTAATCACCCCCAAAACTCCCACCAAAGATGGGATCAAGTGATGCAAATATTGAAGTTTAAACCTTCTAAGGGCAACCAACTTAAAGGGAATGTGAGTATTAGTAAGATGGATAGGACTAGAAATTGGCAACCTCCTCCTAAGGATTTTGGAAAAGTCAATACTGATGGAGCCCCTAGAGGGAACCCTGGAAAAGCCAGTGTGGGAGGAATTGGTAGACTTTCAGATGGCTCCCTGGTTTTTGCTTTTGCTGAGAATTTGGGTATTCTTTCCAATAACCTTGCTGAGGGGTATGGTATCCTTAGAGGCCTTCGGAGGCTACTAAGGTTGGATGGGAAAAGGTGTTAGTTGAGTCTCGACTCTCAAATTATGATTAATCTCTTGAAGACTCCTTCTAAGAATCATAAGGTGGATTGGAGAATAAAAAGAATTATTGAGAAGATTCAGTTAATCCGGATGGGATTTTTGAAAGTTGATTACAATCATGTGGTCAGAGATCAAAACAAGAGTGCTGATGCTTTAGCTAATTGGGCTTTGGACAAAGGTGATCTTACTTGTTATGGCCACCCTCCTATATGGTGGGCTTCTCAAATTAGGGAAGCTCTTCTTTCTATCATTTCTTTGGATGGCTCCAGTTCTGAAGGTACCTAGTTTCTTCTTGTTTTTTTATTTTTTTTGTTTCTCTTTGGTTCATTCAGTTTTTTTAGTTCCCTAGCTCATTCTATTCTTTATTTTGTTTCCTCTGTTGATTCTTGCATTAATAGTCTTCTTGTCTAGATAGGTCATTGTTTTGTTCATTTTTTTTTCTTTTGTCTTCTTTGTTTTTTTTGTTTAGTTTTTTAAGGTGGGTGGGTTCTTTTGTTTTGTTTTTTTTTTGTGTTCTTTGTGTAGTTTTTTTGTTGTTCTTGTGTTTTTTTGTTTTGTTTTTTGTTTTTTTATGTTTATTGTTATTGTTCTTGTGTTTTTTTCGTTCTTGTTCTTGGGTTTCTCTTTGTTTGTGTTATTTTATTTTTTTATGTGTGAGTGTTTTCTATGTTTTTTGTTTTTGTTTATTTTCTGTTGTTGGTTGTTTTTATTTTTATTTTATTTATTTTATTTTTTAGGTTTTGGTTGTGTTTATTTTTCATGTTTTTTTGGGTTATGTCTTTGTAGTGTTCTGTTGTTTTTGTCTTGTTTGTGTTTTGTTATGTGGTTCTTGTGTTTTTCTATGTGGTTTGTGTTGTGGTTTCTTTTATCTTATTGTGCATGTTTGGTTGTGCTTTTGGTTTTGACACACTCAAGGAGTTTGTTTTTTATTTTATTTTATTATTTTTGTTGTTATTTTCTTTTTTTTAATTTGGTTTTGTGTGTTTGTTTGCTCCTTGAGTATGTCAAAGGTGGTAGGCCAGGTCCGAGTCCTGGGTGTTTTTGGCGGAATGGATACCCCTGCCTCCTTGGGTCTTACCCGAAAGTGGCATCCCTTTTGGGATGTTTTCCACAAATAAAAAAAAAATATTATAAAGAATTATTATAATATTATTCATTTGGGCTTTTTCTTTGCACTTTGGACCACATTTGAATTCCTAGAACCAGATCTTGATCAAATGAAACTAGAGAACCTGAAACTGATGCTGCCCACTAAAACTACCATTGAATGGTGCTGAAAGCTTGACATTAATGACCACTCACTCTTGAAATCAATGACAACTCATCTACTCAATATTTCCAACAAAAATTGGATGGAAATATAGGTTTGACCTAGGGAAATTTAGATGACCACTTTTGGGCATAAAATTTTCCTCTGCTAGTCTAGCCATTCATATGGCTTGCATTATAGACTATGGTTTGAACATTTTTACTTCTATCTTGATATCATATTTCAACCCACTGATAAACTAGCTCTGAAAAATCCTTCATTCAAACCCTTTAACCTATTAGCCAATTTATCAAATCGAGTCTCCAAAGAAGGGCCAAGAGTTGTGTTTTGTAACCAAGAAGGGCCAAAGAGTTGGAAGACTTTTAGTCCTCATACTCATTAGGGCTAAAAAAAGTGAGTAATTGAGACTCAAAGTCTTCCAAAGAAGGGCCAAGAGTTGTGTTTTGTAACCACTGATACCGCTATAGGGCCTCACATTCAAAGTTAAAGGATGCCACAATGACCCAAAAATATTGAAGAACATTATAGAGTTTGAATAATTGATCTACCTGACACAACCAATCATCAACATCCTTGCGATAAACTTGGTAAATTCCAATTTAGGCATTTTAAATAGGGTATTAGTGTTCAAAAGAGCATGATGGGTTTTTTCATCTATATTTATTAAATTGCCACCTAGTACTTTAGTGTTAATCTATTGGTATAATTTTGGGCTTTCCTTTAACTAATATTCAACATCAAGGAATTTTTCCTCAATTTCTATTTTAATTTTAAGTTGGTTAGATTTCAATACTTACAAGTGATCTTTCATTTGTTTCAATTTTGTTCCAATGTGTGACATTTCACTCTATAGGTTACTAAGTGTGTGATTTAATTGTTCTATATATTTGTTTTTTTTTCATCTCCCTTATTGCTCCTCTAGTTTCTCTAGCCAGATACTTGTGATTTGGACCACCCCAATTGAATTATCAAAAATAACTGTTGTTCCAAGGTTACTATTTTTAGAAATTTCTCATAAAAAGTGTTTGGGTGCTATATCAAAATGATCAGTTTAAAAATATTAATACAATGGACTAGGTCTGAAGATGATTTTTTTGACATACCAATTTTTTTTCTTAGTTAAATAATATCTAATTTTCTGCTAAATATTTCCTTCACCTAAAAAATGACTTTTTTTGGTCCTTGACAATTGCCATATCGGTTAGTAGTCAATCTATTATCCCTAAGTACCTTGTCATATTTTATCACTAATATTGCCTTGTCTAACACTATTACTAATTGCTACTGATAACTATCTCAATAGACTTTGTTTTGACTATTACTGACAATTATTTGTCTAATACTATTTATTTCTATCACTGATAGCTACCCTATCTAATTTTGTTCTTTATTGTTACTAACCCTAACAATTTCTTCTTTAGCAAATAAGTTTTTACTGTATAGTCAAATTCATGATAGGTGTAGTCTTTGTAGTATGCTTAAATTTATGGTTAGGTTTTTGGAGTTTAAACATATGACTATAATAGGTAACACTAGGCGAATGTGTGTGCACTATCCATAGCCCTCTATTATAATACAACAAGTAACAATACATTTTAAACCAATATTTTAGACCACTACTCAAGGGTTCCACACAAATTCTTGAGCATACAACTTGCCTCTTTAATAGTACATGAGGGTAGCCTTCCTAAGTGTTGTGCTAGGTGCACTATGGATAAATACATGATCAAAAATATTTGTATGGATAAAGGTTTCTCCTAATCCTAGGGGTTCTCTCGATATACCTTAAGATACATGGAAACTCAAGTCTATATACAGGTGTTGTCTAAGGCCTAGATATTGGAGTTTAATCATCCCTCACTTCACTAGATGCTTTACAAGCAATCTAGCTTAGCCAATAATGAGAACTCCATGATATTTTAAAAACCCTAGAATAGGGTTTCTAAACTATAAAACTAAAACTAAGGAAATAAATGGCTTGTTTTTTTCCTTGTAGGAAAATAAGCATGAAAATGAAAACAAGAAAAATTTATACCTTACAATTTGAAATGACAAAACACAAATTGTTTGAATTGCAACTAGACATGGCCTTAGAAAGCACTTTTATACCACTTGTTATAAATTTTGTAGAGAAATAAAAACACATCCATATAATATTGCAATAATAATAGAAAAAGAGCTTGAAATTAATAATATTGCAATATGAAATCGAACTATAGTATATTATATTGTAGAAAGTAAGAACACATTAAAAAATTGCAGGCCTCTTTGAGGGGGAAACCTCCTTAGAAGCATATTCAATACAATAAAATATGGGATACCTTCATCTATTCCTCCTTGCATTTTCAAAGACTTCATAAACCTAACTATAATACTTAAGGGTTGGATTCACATGCAAGTGGCCAATCAAGCTAGAATATTCTATCAAACAAGTAGTTACATTCTTTATAATAGTTACATTAAATGACCCCACTTATCTAGGAGCCTCAAACTCCATATACACATTACAAAATATTACATAATATTATTAATATGGGGTCTCCACATTAGGAAGGAGATAATTACATAATAAGGTTAGTATGGGGTCTTAATAGTCGGGTATGTAACACGTATGACTACACATGCCTGTTAAGTATCAATCTATCTTATCCATATATCTTATTGGTATTATAACTAACCAAGATCATCAGTGTTATTTCTTCTTATAGACACCTAAAATACGTCATGTTGAGGAGGCTACCTATATGGACATCTTTTCAAGCCATATGACTCACCTTGGGCCTCCCCAGGATCTAACAATGGTTCTTACCACTCAAATAGGGGTAACCTATCCTTTTTCAGCCTGGACCATCATACCTAGGAGCGACCTCCAATGGCCACTAGACCCTGTGATGGATACCATTCATGGTCACTCCATCCTGGCATGGTCACACCTGTAACAAACTCAGGCTCCCCGAGCTGAGCCAAATTAGTTACAAGGCAAGTTGAGCTTAACGACTAAGTTTGAGAAGGTTCTAGATGTGATGTTTGGATTCCTTAGATCCTAACTGATTCTTGGTTCATGGCTTCTCTTGCAATACAAGATTATCAATTTGAAACATTATAAGAAGAGCCCAAGATTTCATGAAGATAGATCAAATAGGAATGCAAGGAAGTGCTATTAGTTTGTGTAATAGAGAGAACATACTCTCACAATCAATGGAGTGCTGCCCAAATCTAACCATGAAGCTTGTATTTGCATCAATGGAGTCCTTTGGAGCTTGAATATCGAATTAAACCATTTTTCATTGACCTATCCCAAAAAGCGTGCACCTATCTATTGCATTAATGGAAATCAACATAAAAGCATGAAAAGATACACAAGATTGCATGAATCAAAGAAAATGTATGTTTATTTATTGATATAGCCAATGAATCTCGGTTACAATATTGCCCCTCTTAGGGTCACCCAAAATGTTGATACAATCAATACAATTGCCAAAGCCCCCAACGGGGTAGGCGCACTATTAATGCTTTTCCAAATAGTCACAAACTGCTCTAGGGTGGAGTTAACCCTCTTCTTCGTGTTGAGGAAGGTATTTGAACAATTGAATCTCCCTTTGAACCTATTTCCTGTGATCAAGAAACAACACAAGAAAGTTATACAAATAGGCAGCCTCTCGTGATGAGGCCCTTTGAAGGATTAATGCATGAAAAAGCCATGAAAAGCATATAATCAAGAAAGCATGTAAAATGTATCTAAACTATGCCAAATTGATAAATATTCATGTAAATGCATAAAGGAATATTGCAGCTAAGTATTGAATGGCCTAATTAGATGAAATAGAGCATGAAAGCATAGAAAGAAACCATTCTTGCATATTCTACACTAATGTAACAAAATTGCTTTAAACCTTAAATCTACCGGTCAGAAATCTCTAAAATCCTAATTGAACCATGCAAATGTCTATTTAAACCTAATTAAATGATCTACAAAAGAAATGGTAAGGAGATCTTACACCTATTGCAAACCGTAGCTCTGATGAGCGGTCTGCACTATAAACCATGACTGAAAGCCATGGTGAGCAACCAAGTAGTTTGCCCTCCAATTTCAAGGGTAGTGGGCTTGATCCTCCTTGTCAAATTGATGATCAAGGGTCACCTCAGTGTCCTCTGATAGATTTGGTGGTTGAATTGTTTGATAGGGCCTCCATTTGCCCAAATTAGTATTTCTTGGCGTTCTAGCTCCTTAGGGCATCCATGGCCCAATTTGTCATGATGCTTAAGGAATTGACAATGGTGATGGCAACAAGGCTCTCTTTATGCACTCAAGTGAGTCCACAATTTGACAGGGCTTCGCTGCTTTGATCTCCAAATGCACTCTTCATATTTTTTCCCTATTTTTGAGGGGTACTTATAGGACTACCCAAGGGCTAGGGGTGGCTTCATGGAGAAGCCAAGAACAAGAAGGGGTGGTTAGGATAGTTGGATTGGAAGCTTCCATCCTTTAACCACCTTCTTCTAGAACAAATGGTCGTTCAAACCGATTTGGCTCGGATGAAGGCCAACTGAACTTCAGTTAAGACCGTAGGTGACAACTGCGGTCCAGACTATAAACCGTAGGTCTCAACCATGGTTCAATCTGTAGACCGTAGGTCTCAGCTGCGGTTCAGACTGAATAGGCCAAGGAGCCCAAATTGAGTGGTTAGAACCACTGCTCTATCTTGGAGTCTGTCCAAGATCTTCCATATGGTCTTGTAGCATGTCCATATGAGTAGTCGCCATCGACATGACACGTTTTAGGTGTCTATAGATGCCCCTTTTGAGATGCATTGTGAGATCGAACAACGCTGAGCAAAAATAGACCTCCTAAAATGATGTCGAAGGTTCTATGATGATCATTAGTCGGATCAACATTAGATGCCCCAGGTCCAACAAAAGGACGTGCATCCTAGAATCATTGCTTCCAACTGGGTGAAAGGCTTACATTTGAAAAGCTTGTGCCCATCTCATCTCATTCGGTGTGGCTACGCATTCCATAGGTATCTTCTGACCCATAGATCCGAAATGGGGAGAACAACAAGCAAACTTCATATTTGCTATTTTCCCCAAGCAAAGGGGTAAGCTTATGATAGTTGTTGACAATGATTCGCAAGGATGAACACAATTTTGACAAGATCAAGGGATCTACTATTTCAGGGATCTTCTACTGATTTTGATTATGATTTGATATTATGACTACCCCCTCAAGCGACGAGTCGATGAGGGTAATGACAATGTATGAAGCGACGAGGTCGCTTGACCACAATGAATGATCTGAATAAATTTAGAATTGAGCATTTAATTACTTGGCTAAGCCTAGTTCAGCTTATGATTCCAACTGTTAATAGTAATTGCACATTCCTATCCCATGGAGAAGTCGGGCTACAATAGCCATCTTAGGGAATCGAAATGATGCAAATCCAATTAGTTTTGTGTTGAATCAATTCGTCGATGATTTGCTGAAAATATGTCATAGGGGAAATGACATGAAACACCTCATTCCCGTGGAGCAGTCCAGCCTCAAAGGCCTTCTTCAGAATTGAAAAGAAGCATATCAGATCAACGATGACAATTTTACCCCAAATGTCCTTATGGTTATTTACTCATCTCGTCGGATTGCATGGAACGCAAGTCGCTGCAACCGCCCAGTGTATAGAGTAAATAACTGACTACGAGGTGCATTTGGCTTTTGATTATTTGATTTTTTTTGAATGTTTTGAATGTGGAATTAAATTTATTTATTTGGCTGGGAGGTGTGGCACTCCATGAAAGGATTGTCATAGCGATGACCTCGGTTGAATGTACTTTATAATCTCAACCAGATATTTTATTTTTAATTGAATCCCGGTGCTTGATCATCACCAAATTTTCAAATTGGTTGCTTTTATTGAAATTTGATCCATTAGGAGACATTAATTTATCATTTAAGACCCTCCCATGGTGGGATTTTGCTATTTTTGATACCATTTGCAAACCGCGGGTGCAGTCTGCGATTGGAATTTTCAAATTTTGGGAACCGTAGGTCGGACCCACGGGCAGAAAACCCTAATCCCGGGACCGCGGGTGTCAGCTACGGTCCGACGAAAATAGGAAAAGGTTTAAAAATCTATCATTTTCAAAATTCCTCATTATTCCTTTGATAGTGACTGCAATTTGAAGAGCTCTGAGAGGTGTGAGAGTTTAACTTGACGCGATTGAAACCCTATTATCCTTCACACATCAGAATGGCAGACCATGAACAACCTTCTTCCAGCCGTGGCCTCAGTGCGGGAAAGGTAATTCAAAACCAAGACCTCACATTCATTACCAATAAAATGAACCAAATTAATGAATTGGTTAATTAATCACACTAAACTATTGGCAATGAACCACACCCTAGGTTAGGCTAGCTTAGATTAATTTTTATTATTATTATTTTTTTGTTTTTCGGCTAGGAAAAGACCCGAATGGGTCGTATCCCTAGACCGCAGCTGCCAGCTGCGGTTCCCCTTTGACCGATTGGGGACCGTAGGTATCAGTTGCGGTTAGGTTTGAATTACAATGGTCAAAAATTTGACCGTTGGGCGGACCGCGGGTTTGACCTGCGGTTCCCTTTTTTATGAAAATTTTTCAAAATTTTCAATTTTTTTGTGATTTTCTTAGCAGTTAATGCCATTTTATTGCACCTATGAGATGTATTTTTAAAATTTTTGATCATGCTTAGCATAATTTTGCATTGTTAGCTATTTTTTGCTTGATCTATCTCTTTTTAGGTCATTTTTAGCTATTTAATTAGCCTTTAGTTAGATTTTTCCTTATACTATATCTCTTTGCAGAGACTGACCTCTAGAGCTAGGGAGCCAGAGCTCCTTAACACTCTCCACCCACTACTGACTGGCGGGGAGCGAGAGTGGTTTGGAGCCGTAGGCTTTGGCTATGTTTTGGATCTACCCACCATCAGGGTAGATCAAGCTTACATGACTGCATTGGCCCGGAGCTGGAATGCTCGGACCAACACATTTCACCTGTCGATAGGTGAAATGACCATCACACTTGAGGACATCTACAGGATCTTTAGGATCCCTATTGATGGTGAGCCCATCACCTCCTCTACCTCTCGGAGCAGGGGAGTTGTGTTCGATGAGATCTTCGACGATCGGAGCCAGGAGGCCCAACGTAAGATCGATCATGGTGGCATTCACATCGAGGAGTGGTATGATGAGCAGGTCTTCTCCATTCGCGAGGCAGTTTTCATGCACCTAGTCATGCAGGTTGTGCTTCCAGACTCCTCAAGCACGAGGATTCCCTAGAACCTTCTAGCCTATGTCAGGAGAGTCATTCAAAGCTCCACATGATGACCATTGCTCCTAGCCTGGGGGAGTGCCTTACTGTGCTAGTTGTACTATGAGCTGTACTAGATTACCTGCTAGAGCCGGGTTGGGATCAATTGTAGTCTATTACTATAGATCTAGGGTTGGCAGCACATCCGGATCGAGTGACCTATAGAGCTACCCTTGGATATTACTATTATTCATGATGCACATCAGTGCTATGTTGCATGTTGGCCTCATGAGGAGGAGGGATTTTAGAGTAGGTCCCATGCTAGGGATATTGATCATTACATCAGTCGGTTTGTAGCACTGAGCCCTTGGGACATTGAGTGGCATCCATACATGGATTGCCCTGCATGGATAGAGGCTGGTGATTGGCTACGCAGGCTCGATGGGATAGATGGTTACTCGACCACAAGGTCGAGATCCATGAGTACTAGTTCTACTCGTGGGTCCTATGATAGTTTGGCCTGGTATAGGACATTCTAGAGCTGCCTATTATCTATAGGTGGCTAGTTCTAGAGACCGATCTACAGTGGGTGCTACCTATAGCTCTGGGTGATGTTGTAGATGATTTCTAGGAGTTTGGAGTTGTTTCTGGGACCACCCCAACGTATGATACCTGGTGGTCCCTACTTTGGTGGTAGGGATCTGGGCCTCTCGGTCAGGTTGAGGAGGCGGTGGAGGTTGATCCATAGGGGTGCAATGTGCACCCATGGACTGAGGGTGGATGGGGTGTAGAGGATGCACCACTAGTGGAGGCCAAGGATGAGGGCCTAGATGAGGATGAGGTACCTCTAAATAGTGAGGTAGGGTAGCTGCTAGCCTAAGTAGTAGATTTGTAGAGCTAGGTTGGGAGGCTACAGTCTCAATAGCTACAACGGGATACATCTATCACCATGTTAGAGGTGAAGTTATCTAATAGGGAGAGGTGACTCCAGGAGGCCCAGGATTAGGCCTCAACTATGATAGAGTGTGCTACAGTAGTAGAGGTGCAAGTTTAGGAGCTGACCAGAGCACTTGAGCTAGTAGAGGCATGATGGGTGATGGCTATAGTAGAGAGGGACTTGGCTCAGTCCCAGGCTTAGAGAGGTGACCCATCATCTTCTCGTGCTATCATGGCACCACCTTCAACACCAACACTTGCATTTCTAGGGGGTCATGATCCTATGGTTGAGATTAGGTGGCTTACTTCCCTCGTATAGGAGGGGAATGATTTATGTGATGCGAGGGTAGCTCACATCTCTCAGTTGGAGGGATGGATCAGATTGATAGGTGGGGAGGTTCCAGAGGATCCACATGCTTCAGGGTCCTAGCGGACCAGATCTAGGATTATAGGATAGTCATCCATGAGCTCGAGTCACAGGACTCATAGGACTGAGAGGACGCACAGGTCCTCTAGTACACATGGTGCTAGCTCACATGGGAGGCACAGGGATGACAGAGGTGATACTGGTGACTCTTCGGCTGGGGGTGCAGGCCCTCCATAGCATACACATGGGTTGCTATTTTGATGTACTATTTTTGTGTGTAAGGTCGAGGACCTACACGGATGTAGCCTATGGGCATTTTTGATATACTTTATGTACTCATTTTAGACACATATATATATGAGACTTGATCATTTTGGCTCATTATGTGTACTTGTATATGTTTTTAATTTTATGTTTATGTGATGCACATGGATGCAATGCTTATGTTAATTTGATGCTATATGATGTGATGTATGGATGACATGCACTAGATAGCTATTTAATTTATGATGATGATGATATGCAGTGATCTAGATGTTTAGATGTGCTATATGATGGATGCATATGGATGCGATGTTTACTTAAATGCATATTTGATTTTGCTTTATTGCATGCATTTAATTTTATGATATTGTCACGATATGCTGATGCAATGTATGTAATGCTTTATTTACATGATGGTAATCTAATGTAAATGAACTTGTATGCTTTAATCACTTAAAACATAAGGAATGAATGCAATATGTGTTTATCAATCTAATGGATGACACCACAGAATGTATAAAAATCATGAATGTAATTGGAAATCCTCATAATAAGAATTTGATCAATTAATCACCCATATATGAAATGCAATGATGTGCGATGTTATGATGCGAATGATGCAATATGTCATTCTATTTTATTTTTGCACTTTTGAATGATATGCACGATATAGTCAGTGGTCATCTAAATATCATTTCTGATATCCATCCGGTATCTATCCTATATCTTGATTGTGCTTACTGTTAATGATGTATCACTTATTGGATACTTTGCAATTTGATGTTTTGAAATGACTTTTACTTTTGATGGTTTGTGATATTTGACATTTGTTGCTATTAGAGAGATTTTTGAGGTTTTCCATGAGACTCAAACACCCTAATTGACCTATCAAAAGTTGCATACTAACCATACTAGACTTCTGAAATGTAAGGCTTTCGCTAGGATAGGCCCTAACTATTCATTATCCCTGTGTGTGCACATGAATATATTAAGATAAGACACAAGCATTCCCCGATGTCAGGCAGGATTCTTTCAGCCCATTGCTAAGATAGGGGCTCCACAAATGTCTTATCCAATCCTAGGTTTAGATTTTAGTTGGACTAAGCCACTAGGTGATACATGACACCTGAAGCTAGCTCTTCCACATTCAAACATTGGTCTTGTTCATAAGCGAGATGCTAATGCATCAGACATATCATCATGCGTAAGGTACAATAGTGCTGACAATTCCAGGGATTCAAGTTTGGTCCCTCTCTTTTTCTTTTTCAATTTTTTGGGATACTTGCTCATATGTAGTGAAGCAAGGGAGTCGATTCCATTTTGACTTTGAATTTCTTTGGATCTTCATTTGATCTTCATTGGAACTTGCTTTTTTTTTATCTTCATTTGATCTTGATGTGAACTTTTATTTTTGATCTTCATTTGATCTTCACTTGAGATTTGATTTCTAATCTTCATTTGATCTTCACTTTCTGGAATTTATATTTGATAATTTTCTTTAGAAACTTTCCTTTGGGGGATTTTACTTTGGGGGGAACTATTTTTGTAATATCGATTGAGTGTATCGATCTATGATATCAATATAGGATATCAATCTGGGATGTCGATCTATGATATCGATCTAGGGTATCAATCTTGAGGATTGATGTGGGATATCACTCTGGGATATTGCTCATTTTATCGTAAGCAAGGGATTCTGAGTAGGGAATATACTTGTCCTTTTTCCAACTACCAATATTTCCCATACCATCCGCATAGAGGGATAAGCAAGAATAACTCTTTTCACTTCAGGATACCTGGTCCTACTTTGTGGCTTTCATCTTCCCCTAATCCTTATTAGGATTGTTTAATTTGTTGATTAGTGATAGGATTATGATATGCTAAGGGCTATACTAACTGGACCTTAGCTACAAAAGCAAAGCAAGCTTTCTATCAACTCTTGATAAGACCTCTAGGTATGGTTGAGTGACCAAAAAACTTGAGTATATCTCTCATAGCAACATTATAGGTTGTGTTGAAAAACACATTTAATCACATGACTGATGGATTATGATAAATGCAGAGGTGCATGATTAAAACACAAACGTGGTGTCATTTGTAAGACTGACAAACATAATTCCTTCTACTATGGAATGCAATGGATGATGAATGCCTATATGCAATGCAATAATGAAATGAATGCATGTGTGAATGCAAAATGAAAATGCAAATGTTTTTGGATTTTATGCTTTACCAAATTTTTTTTGGATTTTATTGATTTTATAATTTTTATGAGTTTTTGAGCCTCATATCTGACCAAACGATGAGTACATGCCTTTGGAGCCTTTAAATTGACCAAGCGATTCTTAGGAAACCTTGGAGCTTTTAGGATTGACCAAAGGGATTATGAGCACCTTTGGGGCATTTTGGGATGACCAAGTGATTTTTTTAGAATCCTTGGAGCTTTTGGGTTGACCAAGTAGTTTTTTAGAAACTCTTGGTACCTTTTGATTGACCAAACTACTCATAGATAAGCTTGGAGCCTTTTAGGATGACCGAGCGGTGTTTAGCAAACCCTTGAAGCCTTTGGGTTGACCAAGCAATTTCTCAAAAACCCTTGGTGCCTTTTTGATTGACCAAACTACTCATAGACAAGCTTGGAGCCTTTTAGGATGATCGAGTGGTTTTTAGCAAACCTTTGGAGCCTTTGGGTTGACCAAGCAATTTCTTAGGAACCCTTGGAGCCTTTTGGGATGACCGAGCGGTTATAAGAAAACCCTCGGAGCCTTTTACTATGCTCTTAAGCATAAAACACCTTAAGATGGATGATGTTGAGAGGTTCAGGCTCTTCAACACCCCCTAGCGATGTTAGGTGATAGGTACCTGGACCAATATTTTTAGATATGATATAAGGTCCTAGCCAATTAGCCATGAATTTGTCTCGCATATCTGGCAGTAAATTAGAGTTCTGTTGGTTCTCTTTCAAGACAAGATCCCCAACCTCAAAGTCTCTCTGGTGGACTTTGATATTGTAAGCTCATTTTAGTCACTCTTGATAAATGCAGAGATGCTCCAGGGCATTCATGCGATGTTCATCAAGCAACGTCAGTTGATCCAATCGAGCTTGTCATGCGGTGTCATCATCGATGAACTCTTTCAATGCGATGTGCAACGTTGGAATTTCCAATTCCAAGGGCATAATGGCCTCAACGCCATATACTAGTGAGAACGGCGTTGCCCCAGTGGGCATCCGAATACTAGTCCTGTAAGCCCATAATGCAAGAGGTAGTTGGATATGCCAATCTTTGTGGTTTTCTTGGACCATATTTTTCAATATGGCCACCACTATCTTATTTGAAGCTTCAACCTACCCATTTTCTTGTGGATAGTATGGAGTCACAAAACTATGTTTGATTCTATATTTAGATGTCAAAGCTCTCACAGTTTTGTTCTTGAATGACGTTCCATTATCCGATATTATTTTGGATGGAATCCCAAAATGACTTATGATATGCTCTAGTATAAACTCTGCTATACGAGCTCCAGTTGTCATTGTTAAGGGTATTGCTTCCACCCACTTTGTGAAATACTCAGTAGCCATGATAATAAATGTATGTCGACCCGATGATGGAGGAGAGATCTTGCCTATAAGATCTAATCCCCACTGAGAAAATGGCCAAGCCACTTGGATGGGTTGTAAGGCCTATGATGGCAAGTGCGTAAGATTAGCATGATGCTAACATTTGATGCATTTCTTGACATACACATTGCAATCCTTCTCCATAGTGGGCCAATAGTAGCCCATTCGAAGGATGCACTTGATGATGGCCATGCCACTAAAATGGCCACCACATGTACCATCATGAGCTTGTGAAATTGCCCAAGATGACTCTTGGGGCTCTAGACAATGAAGGAGAACTCCATCGTAACCTCGATGGTACAAGATGTCTCCTATTAAGACATATTTAGTCACTTTTTGTTTAAATGTGTATTTTGCGACATGCGATAATCCCTCTAGGATTATACTAAGTTTTAGGAAGTCTTGAATTTGTGACATCCAGTTTTGATAAGCCTCAGCTTCGACTGCTAAGACGACTTGCTCCCCCTACGTATTTACTTTTGCAAATGCAGACTAGGAAACAACCCTATGGTGAATGGTAGTACCACTCCCCTTCGGACTCTGAGAGGTTAATGACCCCTAGGGTGCCTTCTTCAGAAAGTCTTCAGCTCTGCAGAACCATTCAACTTTTGGTTCTACGCTAATCATGTTGACTGACATTTTATTATCAAAGGCTTCTCGCTCCATTGCAGGATGCAAGAGCATTTTAACATGAATGGTAGTGAAATCAGTAGATGGATTCTGAGGGATTAAGGATCCCAAAGATGCCATGGTGTCTACGAACCTATTTGATGAATGAGGGATTGCCTCGATGTCATACCATTCCAATTTAGCTAAATATGTAATCACAAGATCTTTGTAGGCTTTCAGTATGGGACATCGACACTGAAAGAGCCCCTTAACTTGATTTACTATGAGCAAGGAGTCACCAAAGATGTTTAATATTTTAATATTCATGGCAACGATTGTGTGGAGGCCCAATAGTAGGGCTTCGTACTCAACATTGTTGTTGGTGCATGAAAAATCTAATTTAAATGACAAGGGCATTGGAGCTCCTTGCGGCATGAAAAACACTATTCCTGCACCACCCCCTTGCTCGCACTTCGAACCATCAAAGAACAGAGTCATATCAACATTGTTCTCTAGTTCTTCGGGTTTGGGAGCTTCAGATATGATGAAGACTACATCATTCGGAAGCTCTATGGTCAGAGGCCTATTGTTTGATAGTGGTGCCTCAACTAATTGATCAGCTATGACTTGTCCCTTAATGGACTTCTGGCTTATGAATTCTAGATCAAATTCTATCAGTAGCATGATCCACTTCATAGTACACGTATTATGATACGTCTTACTCATCATGTACTACAAAGGATTTTGTTTTGATATAACATATGTCGTATGACTTAACATATAGTGTCATAATTTCTTGGTAGTGAACACTACTACTAAACATAGTTTTTCCACATATGCATACCCGAGCTCATAGCTCACCAAGGTTCGACTAATATAATATATGGCTTGTTCTTTGCCTTGCACATTCTTTTGGGCTAACATGGTTCCTAATGCAAATTCAGTTGTCGATATATATAGTAGAAAAGGCACCTCTAGCCTTGGTGGAGCTAGCATCACTAGGTATTGCTTTATTTTAGTGAAGGTTGCTTGATAGTCCTCATCCCAATTGAATGGGACCCCCTTATGTAGTAGTCGATTCATGGGTCGACATTTATCCGATAATTGAGCGATGAATCACTTTATCGATGCTACTTTGCCCTGAAGGCTTCTTAACTCTTTAATATTGGAGGGAGGATACATTTCTAAGATAGCCTTGACCTTCGTTGGGTCAACTTCGATGCCTCTCTTTGAGATGATGAATCCTAATAGTTTACCAGAAGTTACGCCAAATACGCACTTCTTAGGATTCAACCTAACATTGTGCTCTATCAGGCGATCGAAGACCTTCCTTAAGACCTCTGCATGCTCTTCATGCAACAATGACTTGGCCAACAAGTCATCGATGTAATCTTCTAGAATTTTATGCATATAGTCATGAAAAATGTATGTCATGGCCCGTTGATATGTTGCACCAACATTTTTGAGGCCAAATGGCATAACTTTATAGCAAAATATTCCCCATGGCGTTATAAACATGGTTTTATGTTGGTCTTCGGGTTTAATCCAAATTTGATTGTAACCAAAAAAACCATCCATTAAGGAGAGCATTTCGTGACCTACAGTTGCATCCACAAGAGCATCGATATTAGGCAACATAAATGAATCTTTGGGTGTTGCCTTATTGAGGTCTCTAAAATCCGTACAAATACGGATTCTTCCATCAGGTTTTCCCATGGGTACCATATTGGACACCCATTCTGGATAGTCGATGGAGATTACAAATTCTACATCCAACAACTTTTGTAGCTCATATTTCACCATTAAGGCTACTTTTGGATGCATCTTTCTAAGTTTTTGCTTGATCGACTTCTTCGTCAGATCTAGCGAAAGGTTATGAGTAACCAATTTTGGGTCTAGACCTGGCATATCCTTATACGTCCAAGAAAATAGATTTGGTCTCTCTTTCAGCAGAGGGATGAGGGTGGCCCGCTCATCTGGAGTGAGACTCTCTCCAAATTTAACCTTCTTTGAATTGGTGGGATCATTATTGATATCCACCTCGAAGGTTTCCTCTACTGACATATGTGATCCCTCCTCAAGCTGATGAGGCATAGGAATCAAATGGATGTCATCAGCTGGGTTGATAGGTTCCACGTTGGAAGCATTTTCAGCATGATAGACATCATATGCATAGCCTGGTGCAAAATGGAATGGTTGCAACATTTCTTCGTTAGGGAAGAAATATTCAGGCTCTATAGGTGATTCAACGTGATCCCAGTCGATAGCATCTATATTGAGATGCAATGGTTTAGATGGATCTACTGGATTGTGGAGTGGGGTGGTCAAATCAATGGAGACCATGTTGATGGAATGGTATTGGTCTCCAGAACCACATGGACAAACTTCTACATAATCGATGTAGTCCTCATACCCATGATCTGGCTCTAACGACATAGGCACAAATGGGTCTTCTCTATGTGAAGTATGGACAATTGGATCCTCCCTATGCACTAATTGCAAAATAGGATCATTTGGCTCATGGAGCTCCATGTAGGTCGATGGAAGGGGATTAACCAACCGATGAATTTGATCCAGGTTTAGTCATCTCGCTCTCAGATGAGGACCAACATGTAATTGATGATAGACCTCATCTATATCGATGGGTTGATGATGGTAATGTAAATAAGGAGGACCAAGGTAGGCCCTCTCTAACTCATCTTCTTCATCACTGTCAGACAACCAGAATCCATCATTTGCTCCTACTCCTATGGGGCGCTCTGGCAAGTGTGGCCCCATGAATCTTACTTCCTGATTGTTGTCATCACTATCCAAAAAAATTAGATAATTATATCGTAAATGTGACATTGCCAAGAAATATGGCTCTGCTTCTTCCCTCAAAATGATCAATGTTGGGAAGAGTCTCTTCGGTATCATGTATCGACTCTATAGGTAGTAGGTGATGCGCATACAAAGGCCTTAGATAGCCCCCCTCAGCTTCATCCTCAGATTGATCATTGTTTGAGGATTCACTGTCAGCATCATAACTTGGTCCACTTATCTCGGAGGTGGACTCCTCTCCATCATCATTGTATAGATCTCCTAACTCGAGATCACCTAAAACTATGGGGTTATGCCCCTGCACACCTGTGTCATTGGTTGCATTATAGATTTGATGACCCAGGTTGTCTCTAGGGTTCCACTCTGTATCAATATGCTCTAAGAGCCCTTCATGATCTTCTTCAAGTGGCTCGATAGTGATGACAGATACCATTGGGTGAGTCCTCTAGAAGTTGGATAGATTAGGATGATATGGGTTAAAGTCCACATCATCCCCCAGACTAAGGTACAAGTGATCTAAGGATGTTGTGAGCAAATTATCTTGTCCTTGTATCTATAATCCCAGGCCAAACCTATCAGTTGCTAGTTGATAACGTGGCTCGAACGAAGTTCTACGCCCTTGTTCAAACAAGCCAAGTCCATACCCATGCTAGTGATACAACTCAAAAATATGCATGGAGTACTCTGGGTTGGATAAATAATGAACATTTACTATGAAAGGTTCATCACCATCTTCATCCATAGGCGTTCATGCTGGAAGCTGATCCAGCCTAGCATAAATGAAGTTAGTCTGATTAGGTGGCTCTCCCAATGGTACCACCGATCCAACTAAATAGTGATGGGCATGCGGTCGGCCCATCTCTTGTGCAGTCTCCAAAATAGGTCTGAAGGTTACATTCTACACAATATACTCACCTAACCCTATGTTGGTGAGATGTACAATCACCCATGGTGCGGATGACCCTACTAACGATGCAGGTGAGGTAGGCTGAGGTACCTCCTCGGCTATGTCTTGGGCTTCCTCAACTTCCATGGGGATGGGAGCCTCCTCGATGATTGGTTTGAGCATATGTCTCTTCTCTTTTTCACCAATTTCACCTTTAACTTCCTGTTGTCTCGAAGCATCACTGATGCAGTCGGTTTCAAGGAAGTAGTAGTAGTGTGCTCAGATCTGTGTGACACAGATATCGATGGTTGAGCACATACTCTTTGTTTTTCTTCTGGATGCTTAATCGATGATGTTGGTCGAATGTCCAAGTGCATTGATGGGAGTATGAAACCCCTTGGTAGATCAGCCATGTTCATGAATTTAAATGGTTCTCCATCTAACGGCACCACGTGAACTTGTCCCTCATGAATATACTTCATGCATTGATGTAATATCGAGGGAACGCAACGCATCTCCCGAATCCAAGGTCTACCTAATAGGATGTTATACTGCATGGCACCTTCTATCACATGACACATCATAGGGATGGTCTTTAGGCCTACTTGAATAGGTAGGACAATCATGCCAACTATTGAACATAATGCATCGTTAAACACTCTCAATGTGAATGCAGTTGGTACAATGTGTGATTTAGGCAACTTCAAGGGACTCAATGCCTTGGTCGTTATGATGTTGATCGATGAACCAGTGTTGATCAAGACCCTTTTGAATGGCACATGGTTGATACATGCAATAATATGCAATGGTGGGTCAGTTGTATCGGTGGGAACCATCCTGATTTCATGATCATAAAATTGGATCATCGGTTCCTGGCATTGTTGTACATGTCCCACAAAATTTGTGAATGCTTGAGCATCCTGGGATTGTACTTTGATAGACCTCAAAATGTCCATGAGAGTCTCCCTATGCCTAGGGGACTATTGTATCAGTTCATATATAGATAGCTTCGTAGGAGTTGTCTACAGGTTTTGGACTAGCCTGCTTCGTATGGTCACCACCGGTCTCGTTGGTGGGCCTAGAATATTCTACATCGATTGTTGATTCGGTGTGGCTTGTATTCTTATGGGAGCACATGGTTGATTCAGCTGCTCATATCTCCCATGCCTTGTAACAACATTAACCATACCTACGAACCCCTGGGTAGGTGGTTCGACGCACACCTAGTTGACGTGACCAACATTGTTGCATGGCGCCTCATGGTTTGGAAGTGGATTTTTGTAAATCCCCATGTTCTAGTTGTCGGGTGCTAGCGGGTTACTTGGTACTACAAGCTCACCTTTTTCTATCATGTTTTGCACAATATGCTTGAAGGACCAACATACTTCAATGTCATGACCCTTCGCTCGGTGAAAGATGCAAAATAGATCATCCTGGTACCCCTTTGACTTGGGTTGATTTGGATCGACCATCTTAATTTTGGGTAATCTGATTGCCTTGGCCTCACACAATTGGTGGAATATCGATGTCAACAATTCCATCAAAGGCATGAATTGGCGAGGTGGGCATTGCTCTTTGTTCTTGCCCTTATAGTTATTATTGCACTTTTCGTACTGCGTAGGAGGAGGTTGGGCCTGATAATTCTGCTTTTGCTACCCTTTATCCTCTCTCGGGAGGTTCAACACCACTTGGTTGATGTGGGCCTGCTTGCCCTTATGCTTCATGGAGCTCTTCTTAGGCCCCTCTTTCCTGTTCTTAAGCTTCAAGTTGCCTTCTTGCAACTTGATGTCTTCAATTACCTTGGCTTGCACCAAAGCTTCCTCGAATGTTGAATACTGCTATAATTGCAACAATAGCGAGATGTGCTTGGCACAACTCTTGGTAAACATTCGGGTCAATTTCGTAGTAGGAATAGGGAATGGCAGCTTTGCCATCAACCTCCTCCATCTCTTTCCGTACTTTTCAATTGGCTCATCATCGTGCTGAGATAGCACAGCCAAATCGGAAAGGTTAGCCTATTTCTTGATGCCAAAAGAAAAGCGTTCAAGGAAAGCGTCATCCAGTTGCTCAAAACTGGTAATGTTGTGCCTCTTTTTTTGGTTGAACCACTCCCGGGCTGGGCCTGAGAGGGTCATGACAAATATGTGCAAAAGTAAGGCATTATTGCTCACAATTTGGAAATAGGCATCCAAAAATCCCGTGACATGCTCCTGTGCATCTTCGTCACCTTTAAATTTGTCTAGCCTGGGCATAACGAAATGCTCAGGATAGGCAGGAGCAGGTATCGAGGGGTCCAAAGGCTCATTGTGAATCTTTCTTAATGTCAACTTTTGAACAGTCATGCCTTGCCTCTCAATCACTTTTACTTTAGCTGCTAAGGCTTTATAAGCCTCCGAGGATAGAAAGTCCTCCTCCCTAAGCTACCGTGGGGGTGGTCTTGGAGGCACATTCTTCCTCTATCGAGGTGGAGGGCATTGCTCTTCCTCCTCCTCAACTTGGGAGTCTTCAGGATACTCTTGATCATTTCCTACTCCCTCTTCTTCCTCATATTGTTGTTGCCTCTCATGTTCGAATGGTGGTGGTCGTTCTCTTGGTAGGGCACTAATATGAGTATGAGCATCCCTACGCTCCTACTATGCATCGGCTTGTGAAAAATCCTTTCTCTGAATGCACTCTCTATTCTCCACATGAGTATATAGACCAGCCCTGGCTAACCTATCTTCCTACTCTACGTGCTCCTTTTGGGTAAGGATGCATTCTTCATGCATGCGCTACTCATATAGTCTTTGTCTGATGAGCCTCTATGATTGAAGATTCTCTTCTTCAATGCATTACCTTTCTAGGTGAGCATCCTCCAATTGATCTTGGAGGAGCTATCATCGCTGCTCAGATACCAGTCTATGTGATCTATCAAGGTCATTGGCCATGATAGGCCTCTGGTATGCATGCTCTATGTGAGCGACTTTATGGGTTCTGTACCCATCTGACTGATTTGTGATGCTTTTGCCCTTGTCTGTAAATATGACATTGGTATCCTGCTGAACTCTATGCTCTGTGCCACCATGCGTGGATGGTGGATGTGTCACATGAGGGTGCTTAGAAGCCTCTCCATGTTCTCTAGTAGTCTTAATAGAACTCCCACTATGCTCACTCGAGGCACGAGTGGGTGGAGCCAAAGGCTTATAGCCTAGCTTCTCAAGGATGCTACCTAAGCCATCCAACTGTCTGGATCTCCACCGCTCGTGCGGTGGTGTGCCATTGGCTCCCACCTTAGCCATATCAATAGTGATATTTTGATGTTCACCACATGTGGGAGTCTGCACAGGCCTATGCTCATCGATGGCCTTGTCTGCATGCCCCTGAATGGGTGGATCTCTATCCCGTCTGTACTTCGAAGGTGGAGCCATGGATCCTCCTATAGACCTATGATGTAAGGGTACTAACTTAGACCCCTGGATAACATACTCTTCAGCCGATCCCATGGATGCACATGCAATGCGATCTCGGTAATGGCTTCCTAGTGGAACACCCTCATGCTGAGAGGCTCCCTACTCTATTATGTGCCTAGAAGAATGCACAAAAACTCCTCTATTGGGGGTATGCTCAGTAAGTTCCCCTCTTGTCGAATTGTCTCCTCTAATGCTTATCGAATGACGTTCGAGAAGCACATGTGGGTGAGGATTCGACATGTGCTGATGTGAATCTATTGGGGCTTGGTCATGGGCTTCAGGCTTGTGCCTTTTTCGACCACCCCATGTCTCCACCATGGTGTACCTAGCATCTAGATTTATTCTTTATTACACAAACAAGGTATACAATGGTGTTTATCTCGTATTAATTTTTAAAAGTGAGCCCTAGACTGTTTGATGTTGTTTCAAGTTTGTTGTATCAATATAGAACTCCTTATCATGTTTTGAAAAGCGTTGAATGATATTCTCAGTTTAAATTGGCTTTCACCTGTATGCTCATAGCTCGACAACTTGGATGTGACTTCCAGGCCACGTAAATCCCCTGTGTGTGGTAATGAAGGTCCACACCCAGACAAGGAGCACAGGTCCTCCCAGATCCTCACCCATTTTCCCTCAGTCAGCGTTATACCCTCAGAAGAGAATACATGCAAATTTTCTAGGGTATGAAAGGTTCTTGGATCCGGTATTGGTCTAGTATCCAAGGGTACGTAGGATTTGGGCCAATGGATGGAAATTACCTCCACCATCGTTGAACCCTACTAGTGGTTGGATGTCACGCCCAACTCACTAGCGTTTAAGTGAAACGTGGTGTGTGTGGTTCATTTTAATTTGCATAAAATGACAAATGCATCATATAGCACAAATGATTGTTTCCTACATGTAATGTAAAAAGAAATGTTTTATATTCAGATATGCATGCTATACTCTACATGATTTTTTGACAATGCAAACTAGTATGCAAATGGCCACTACTTGGGCCTCAAACATGCAAACCCACACACAATTCTAATATAGCACATTGTATTCTAGGGTGGACTACAATCAGAGATCCACTGTTCCTAGCAGCGCCTATCGAAAACTAAGAAAGCGATAATCCTAAGGACTTAATTCCTTTTAACCTTCTTTTTCTGATTATCCTACTTAATTTCCATTTTTATAATTCTAGAAAAACACAAGCAGAGAGAAAAATGATAGAGGGTGAAAATGGGACCTACCTCAGGTCCTCATCTGATTAAGCTTTGGCTCCCTACTGTCTATTGTGCCTGCTGTAAACCGTAGGTCTGGTCTGCGGTCTGCATTGTAAACCACGTGTTGAACCTACGGTTCAATTGTTGGCCCATAGCTGATAGCTGCGGTCTATACCTACAATTCCAAAAATACAAGAAATAGTAGTTAGATCACTTATTTTGTGGAGTTCCACCATGATCGCCTTCTGACCTATCCCAAAAAGCATGCATCTATCTATTGCATTAATGGAAATCAACATAAAAGCATGAAAAGATAACAAGATTGCATGAACCAAAGAAAATGTGTGTTTCTTTATTGATATAGCCAATGAATCTCGATTACAATATTGCCCCTCTTAGGGTCACCCAAAATGTTGATACAATCAATACAATTGCCAAAGCCCCCAATGGGGTAGGCGCACTATTAATGCTTTTCCAAATAGTCACAAACTGCTCTAGGGTGGAGTTAACCCTCTTCTTCACATTGAGGAAGGTGTTTGAACAATTGAAGCTCCCTTTAAACCTATTTCCTACGATCAAGAAACAACACAAGAAAGTTATACAAATAGGCAACCTCTCGTGATGAGGCCCTTTGAAGGATTAATACATGAAAAAGCCATGAAAAGCATATAATCAAGAAAGCATGTAAAATGTATCTAAACTATGCCAAATTGATAAAGATTCATGTAAATGCATAAAGGAATATTACAACTAAGTATTGAATGGCCTAATTAGATGAAATAAAGCATGAAAGCATAGAAAGAAACCATTCTTGCATATTCTACACTAATGTAACAAAATTGCTTTAAACCCTAAATCTACCGGTCAAAAATCTCTAAAATCCTAATTGAACCATGCAAATGTCTATTTAAACCTAATTAAATAATCTACAAAATAAATGGTAAGGAGATCTTACACCTGTTGCAAACCACAACTCTGATGAGCGGTCTGCACTATAAACCATGGTTGAAAGCCATGGTGAGCAACCAAGTAGTTTGCCCTCCAATTTCAAGGGTAGTGGGCTTGATCCTCCTTGTCAAATTGATGATCAAGGGTCACCTCAGTGTCCTCTGATAGATTTGGTGGTTGAATTATTTGATAGGGCCTCCATTTGCCCAAATTGGCATTTCTTGGTGTTCTAGCTCCTTAGGGCATCCATGGCACAATTCGTCATGATGCTTGACAAATTGACAATGGTGATGGCAAATAGGCTCTCTCTATGCACTCAAGTGAGTCCACAATTTGATAGGGCTTCACTGCTTTGATCTCCAAATGCACTCTTCATACTTTTGCCCTATTTCTAAGGGGTACTTATAGGACTACCCAAGGGCTAGGGGTGGCTTCATGGAGAAGCCAAGATCAAGAAGGGGTGGTTAGGATAGTTGGATTGGAAGCTTCCATCCTTTAACCACCTTCTTCTAGAACAAATGGTCGTTCAAACCGATTTGGCTCGGATGAAGGCCAACTGAACTTCAGTTAAGACCGCAGGTGACAGCTGTGGTCCAGACTATAAACCATAGGTCTCAGCCATGGTTCAATCTATAGACCACAGGTCTCAGCTGTGGTTCAGACTGAATAGGCCAAGGAGCCCAAATTGAGTGGTTAGAACCACTGCTCTATCTTGGAGTCTATCCAAGATCTTCCATATGGTCTTGTAGCATGTCCATATGAGTAGTCACCATCGACATGACATGTTTTAGGTGTCTACAGAATCTACCCCTTTTGAGATGCGTTGTTCATAATCAATCATATCAAATTCAAGCCAATTATTACAATTCAATCTTACTTCAAAGAGCAATATCCTTAAACATTAAATTTGCAAATGAACCCAGGCGATTCTTGCATTGGTCATAAGAAAATAGTTCTCTGTTCAGTGGTCGCTTCACCCCAAAGTGGCCTATAGGTACTCTATGATGGCTAATAGAACTGACCATTTTATTCCATTATGACCTCTCGATGATATCTGCTTTTATGTGTTTTCTTAGTTATAGTATATTTAGCAACATTTACTTTGATTTCTAACACAATTTATTATAGTTTTCATGCATTTATTTATCGTTTTAAGTATTTTTATTTCAATTTTTTATCATGGAAATAGGCCTTGTCATGAGAGGTTCCTAATTTGATATTGATATTTTGTAAGTGTTCTTGTGTGTAGGTTTCAGGTCTCAATAAGAGCTCTTCAACATAAAGATCCTTCAATATTTATCTCATCATGCAGAGGTTGCAAAGAAACCCTCTATAATTAGTTTTGAGAGAGCATACTCTACAAATTACACCAAAATTTTGGTTCTCAATTATAATTTGTATCAAATTAGTATCTATCCCCAAGAGGGATATCTTTGTAACCTCTTGTAAAGTACAATTTCAAATATTAATGATAAGGGCAATATTTTCTTCATTCTTTTATCTCAATATGGTTGCATAATAATTCTTGTCAATTTGATTGCATAATTCTTTAGGTGTATGGTTTTTGCTAATCTACAATGGTGATCATTGTGAGACATCGGCTAAACCTTCATAATTTATCTCTAATTAGTTGTTTCTTATTTTCTTGAATTTATAGGTACCACCGCTCTGGACCAAAATGGCACACAAGAGCTATCATCCTAGCCTATGATGGTCGAGCCCTCCATTCTGCCCCGTGATGGCCTCAGAGCAAAGTCATAAAACCAAAGAGGTAGCAACTTCATTGAATGTAGGCTTCACCTATGAGTATCTCTGCACTTGATTTTACTATATTTCATAGAAAAATATATAATTGCAAGTTTTAAATAGAGAAATTATTAAATTTGAAGCTTTTAGCCTGTGACCACTCTTGGGTCAAGAGATCTCTACTATTGGCCACTATGGGATAAAGTGGTCCCTCTTTCTGATTTCTTTTGTGTTAGAAAACCTCTTCTATAGATCATATTACATAGAGATGGCCCCTATTTTGCTATCTATTTGGGTTTGCATGCTTGCTACCTATCTAAAGGATAACATAATTTAGGGTTTGCATTTTCAAATTCTTTGAAACTGAAACGTTCCTACTTATAAATTTAGAAATTTGAAACATATTTTACGCATTAGAAAAATATTATTGATTACTCTATGTTGCATATTTCTTTTCACATAAGATAAAAATAACCCACACACACCATGTATCATATTAAATATTAGCGAGTTAGAAATCACACCCAATCGCTGATCAAGACTAATAGCAATGGTTGTTATCACCACTTTATTAGCTTGCTTGTGGTTATTCACACTCTATTTTGGACAAGACCAGTACAAGAACCATCATAAATTAGGAATATAACACGTATCTCTTTTCGGAGAGGTATATCATTGATCGAGGTGAACTAGGTGAGGACTGGTAGGACCTAGACTCCCTCACCGGATTTGGACTTCATCACCAAATATTGATGGGTTTCATGACCTAGACTTCATCACTAGGCTTGTGTGTGAGAGGATACAAGTGAAATCCATTTAACTAAGTATTTCATCAATAAAATCAAAACTCAAACAAGAGAAAAGCAATAAAACAATAAATCAAAACACATAAACCAGTTTAGGAATCACAAAGAATATTTAAACGAGATAATCATCTTGTATACATTATCTATTTCCTTACTGTATGTATAATTAACATAAAATGGTCACCACATGTAGCCATGCCTAGTCATAGACTGGGGCTACTATAAATGCACAAGGATACCCAAAACACCTTCATTATAGCCTAACTAATTTACTCCTACATGAATGGCATCCTAGCAGTCATTGTAGAGATAATTCCACTTGTGGGGGATCCAATCATCGAGATACCCCTACTATGAGGACACCTATGGGACCTCCCCATTATCAAGAATAGGATCTTCTCAGACCCCATCCATCTCATGCTACTTATAGACAAGATCCACCCATTAAGGGTGAAAGCACGAGATTTCGGAAACAAAAAGGATAGACTAAAAATGCAATGTAAACGAAACTAAAATAACGCTTAAACCCTATGTTATTGAAAAATGCGTAAAAAGAAAGAACATGAACACAAGATATCAAAGCAATATAAAATACGGCCCTTTTATTGATATGCTTTTCAAATTTGTGTTACAATGCGTCTCCTTCCTTTTTAGGGGATAGGAGCGTTAAATGTTGGTCTTTTACAACTTGTTTCAGAATTCCTTCTTCCGCGTGCCCACATATAAGATGGGCGAACAAAAACGTTGTCGCCGCTTGCGTTGGTAAAGGTAGATTCCTCGCTGCTCCTCTAATGCTGAAAATCTACGTTCAAAGAAACAAACAAAGAATCAGTAGCACCTATGTATGAAAAATAAAAGATAAATCTAACGATGGTTAAAATGAGTCTAAATAAACTAAAAACTTGACAAAAGCATAAACATGAAACTAGCTAAATACTACAAAAGAAATAGTCACCAAAGGCAATAAGGCGGGGGGTGCCCGAAGGCAAACCACCCACGGGTGAAACTTTGCTTCGACACCAATCCGCTTGGGATGGGTCCGAAACTTGATGTGATGTGTTGTCGGCAAATTGGTAGGATATTGTGGTCAGAAAAATTGGGGTTGGTTCCTGATTCGTGCCTTCAAAAGTCACCCAATAACCTCTCTTTCGATTAAGAGATTATGGATGTTGAAAGCACAAATCGCAAGTAAGTGAATTAGCAGCACTTCGTCGCTCAAAATGCTCCTTCTCTGTATTCTCTTTTGGGTGGGAAAACTCCCCAATTTATAGACCTTATGGTCTCCTTGTTTGAATTGCGCATGCGAGGGCGCCACTTGAGTTAACTGTCCTATTTTCAGAGAAAAGCTAACTCCTTGATAAAAAAGCTTCTTGCATGAGGTCTCTAAAATAAAGACATGCATGACTGAAGTCTCTCCTCTTGAATAAAAGCTATTCCTCGCAATTGCATGGCCTGAAGCCTCAGTTAACTGGCGGAGTTGCTAAGGTTTGAATTTTTGCCAGTCAAACCTGCTATTCGTCCCACCCTGGAGCGATTGCTTAATCGTCCCAGGGTGGGACGAATACCAGTCTAAATTCGTCCCTGGGTGGGACGAATAGAGAAAAAGGTGCCAAAAAGGTGCAAAATTGACTTTTGACCCTCAAAACTACTTTTGGGAGTGGTTAGGACCACTGTTTGACCTCTGGGGGCTGCCCTAGGGGCTGTTTGTGTCAATGCGATCAGCGCTTGTTGTCACATAATCGGATTGGTGCTGTTTTGGTGTCTACAGATGCCCCTTTTTGGGAAGCGCTATGCAAGGCACAGCGTCGAGCAAAAATAGATAACCAAAGCACTAATGATTAGGGTTTCTCAGTAACCTAACCAACTCTTGATGCCCCAAGTATGGAAAGGGCATGCATTCTTGAATCCTTGCTTCTGACGAGCTAAGGAATTTGATTTCAAGTATTAACCTATTTTGGTGAGGTGTGACTTGAGCTTGGTCATTGATCATTCATGAATAGGCAAAGGGCGCAACCTTTTGTCCACGGGGGAACCTTGTGTTCATGATTCACGAATGCCAAGTGTTTGATCAATTTGTGATTATTGCTTGTTTGCTGCCCCAAGCAGGAGCGTGATTGTCTTTGTCAATGATTCTTGGAATGCATGCCATTGCCTTGATTGGGTGTGTGTTTGTTGGTTGATGACTTAAGTGTGACTACCCCCTCAAGCGACGAATCGATGAAGGAATGACGGCCATGAGAAAAGCGACGAGTCGCTTGACCCAAGATGACTTAAGTGAGGGTGCCTTTAGATGTTGTCCGTTGAATGCTCGAGCAGTTTTCCGATTGTTTTGACCTATTTTTGGTGGGTATGAACCCATTTTGGTGATGCCATTATGGGGTTAAATTGGCGAAAATCCGTCTTCCCGTGGAGCGGTCCGGCTATGGTAGCCTTCTTGGGGAAGTAGGAGAGTGACAAGTTGAGCCCCGACATCGATTTTCTATGCCAAGAAGTTAAGTGCAAAAGCACTTGTGTCCGGCAATGCTTATTACTTTGTTTTTGTGTTGCATTTTTTTGTTGTTTTTGTTGTTTTTGGGGGTTTACTGTTTTATTGTTTTTGAGTGGGTTTTGACCCATTGGGGACGTCGTTGGGGGTGAAATTGTCGAAAATCCGTCTTCCCATGGAGCGGTCCGGCTATGGTAGCCTTCTTAGGGAGTAGGATAGCGACAAGGTAGACCCCGACATCAGTTTTTTATGCCATTGAATGTCAAGTGCAAAGGTGTCGTTGTTCAGCACTTTTACTGCTATTGTTTGTGGATATTGGTTGTTTTGTTTTTATGTATATGTATTTACATTGATGTATGCAAATGCTTTTATGAATGCGATGTGTCTAATTTGTATGATGTATGCATGTGGAATGAATGAAATGAGTTGTTGATGACTTGTCGATGCACCATAGACTGTACAAGATTTGACTGACTTGCTGTACTAATGGGATGACTTTGTGAAATGACTTTGCATGTGAAAACTTTGTTTTTGTATTTTGCATATATTTTGATGGTTATGTACGGAATGAAATGTACCAGTTGTTTGAAAATGTAGTTAAGCTTTTTTGAGATGCAGATATTTTAACTAACTAGCCAAGACTGTACATTTATCTCGCAAGACTTTTGAACAAGGTCTAAATCCGACTTGAATTTAACCAAGTTATTTCACATCCCTGTGTGTGCAATTGAGTTCGTTTATGTGGTATTCATCAGGATACCGCCAATGCCAGATAGGCTATCAACCAAACCTATACTGAGGATCACCTAATTAGCTCCACTAACTCCATTGTTGTATTTAGCAAGATTAATCCACGTGACAATCTAAGATACCATAAGCTAGCTCATCCACATGCAAATATTGGTCTGCACACACGCAAAGCTAATGTGACGGACATATCATCGTGCGGGTAGGATACCACCATTGCCAGGTAGGCTATCAACCAAACCTGTAATGAGGATCACCTAGATGGTTTTCGAATGCTGAGAATTCCAGGGATTCAAGTTCAGGTTATTTATTGGCTGAATGATTTGGGAGACTTGCTCGTCAATATAGTGATGAAAATCACTGTTTATTTTTCTATTTATGTTTCTTTTGTTTTTTGAGCAAGGATTTTGAATAGTGGTGATAACCACTGTTATTTGATTTTGTATTTTGAGCTTTGTAAATTTGAACTTGTGAAGGGCCTTGATCCTTTTAGGTCTTGGGGATGACTACCCATCCTGGTTAGGGGCGTGTAGTACGAATCCTTATGACTTTGGGAATCAAGGGGATGATGGAGATTATGAAGTAAGGGCGTTGATCTTTTAGGCCTTGGGGATGACTACCCATCCTGGTTAGGGGCGGATAGTACGAATCCTTACAACTTGGAGACCAAAGGGATAATGGAGAGTATGAAGTAAGGGCATTGATCTGTTAGGCCTTGGGGATGACTACCCATCCTGGTTAGGGGCGGATAGTACGAATCCTTACAACTTGGAGACCAAAGGTGAATGGAAAGGGTTAGGATGATGGTTGGTTGGAATTTTGTTTGTGAATGGCATTGATCCTTTTAGGTCTTGGGGATGACTACCCATCCTTGGCAGGGACGTGTAGTACGAATCCTTACAACTTTGGGGACCAACTATGATTGGGATTTGGTAGTGGTAAAAACCACTGTTTATTAAGGTGAATGAATAGGGAAGAGCTCGTCCTTTTGTCAATTCTCAGCATTCTAGAACCATTCGCACAGGGGGATGAACAGGCTAATCTTTCACCTATGGTACCCGAGACTGCTTTGTAGGTTTCTCTTGCGTTCACACAACTTAGGAATTATTTTATGTGTGTTAATTTGTGTTGGGATGCTACGTAACAAGGTGTGATCCAAGTAAAACTTTCCCGTGTAAAATCTGTTTAACTGTGTACAATTTTTGGCTAGAAATTTAAAGACAACTGAATGACGAAAACCCTATATACATTTAGGAGACAACTGACTATGCTAAAAGAAAATGGTGATATGCTGGATGTATGCGTTTATGAAAATGGATTTGATGTGGAAATGATGGAATTGCCAAGTAATGACAGCCTATGGTGCTTTTGACTTGTATGACCTAGCAAATATATAATGTATGGATGCGATGCCTAATGCAACCTATATTTTTGTATTTTGATGTTTATGAGAATGCATGGAATTGAAATGCAATGTTTTTTTGTTATTTTTGATTTTTATGAGTATGCATGGAATTGAAATGCAATTGTTTTTGTGATTTTTGATTTTTATGAGTATAAATGGAATTGAAATGCAATTGTTTTTGTGATTTTTGATGATTGGATTGTTTTTGTTTATTTTTGAATATTTATTTTGACCAAGCAGTTATGGTAACGCTTGGAGCTTTTGGTGTTGACCAAAGGGTTTATGGATACCTTTGGAGCATTTTGGGGATGACCAAGCGATTATGAGAATCCTTGGAGCTTTTGGCTTGACCAAAGGGTTGATAGATACCTTTGGGGCGTTTAGGGTTGACCAAGCGATTATGAGAATCCTTGGAGCTTGTGGATTTGACCAAGCGATTATGAGAATCCTTGGAGCTTTTAGACTTGACCAAGCGATTATGAGAATCCTTGGAGCTTTTTAGGGTTTGACCAAGCGATTATGAGAATCCTTGGAGCTTTTGGCTTGACCAAAGGGTTTATAGATGCCTTTGGGGCATTTAGGGTTGACCAAGCGATTATGAGAATCCTTGGAGCTTTTGGATGTGACCAAGGGATTGCGATAATCCTTGGAGATTTTAGGGTGACCAAGTGATTGCGATAATCCTTGGAGCTTTTAGGGTGACCAAGTGATTGCGATAATCCTTGGAGCTTTTAGGGTGACCAAGTGATTGCGATAATCCTTGGAGCTTTTAGGGTGACCAAGTGATTGCGATAATCCTTGGAGCTTTTGGTTTGACCAAAGGGTTTATGGACACCTTTGGAGCGTTTGGTGTAATCCACTTGCTCTTCAGGGAATAGAGGTACCCCCAGCTTGATGATCTTTGTGCACCGGATCTGGCTCTAGAGGGATTGGCACGAATGGATCGGCCCTATGCACGGATAGGAGGGCAGGGTCTGCCTTCGGCACTGATGTGGCTATGATATCTCTTGGTGGAAGGTGCTCGCGGTCTACCCAAAGGAGCGAAATCAACAGTTGATTCCAGTGGGCCGGGTCTAGGCGCCACTCATGCCCTAGTCTTATGCCTAGTTGTGCCATCAGTTCTTCATGGGTTACAGGGTGATTGTGTCATCATGCATGATTGAGATATTCCATCTCAGTTTCATCTTCGTAATCATTATCGGTGATCCAAAGGCCCTCGTTGGCCCCGATAGCTGTCTGCGACATTCTAGGCTCGTCTTGCTCGAGCAGATTGACATGGTCCCGACGGGGTTGTTTCGCGCTTTGCGGGGGGACCTGATTGCTTTGATGTGGCACTTGCTCGATTGGTGCCTCTAAGGGGAATATTTCCATTAGAGCGGGGGCTCATCCGGCAATTTCGAGATATGGAAGACCTCGTCCTTGGGTAGCTCTACAGTCAGAGGTTGATCCTCTTGGAGAGGAGTCTCGCATAAGTTGGGCTTTTGGGACCCCAAGATCTTGGTCTCTATCGACTCTAAGTGCTCTAATGTTGTGCATGTATTAGGGGATTTGGGCTCCTCCTCTTTGGTTGGTTCCTGTTGAGGAACATGGGGCCTATGGAGGGGTAGCCAGATAGCGCCCCCCATACCTTGGTATTGCGTTTTAGTCCACTCTTTTGCTTGCTCAGATTTATTAGAGGCTTCTTGAGGGATTTTTGAGGGTGGCCCATGAACCCGGGTGGGTGCTTGAGGAATCAGAGGAGTAGCCTCCCGCTCCTGTCTAGGAGGCGTTGGGGGTAGCGCTTGATAAGGTCACGGTGACCTATCTCGCATCAAGGGGTTGTGTCCCTCATAATGTTTTGTCTTATGCGTGCGAAGGGTTGGAGTCCTTGCCTGCATAGTGTGTTGGAACAACTCATCCTCCTGGCGCTGAATGCACTCTTGATTTAGAAGATACCGTTGCTCTAACTGTTGTCGTTCTAGCTCAAGTAGCGTGAGTTGCATCCGACGTGCGATATGCTTGGCAGATTCTAAGATAGTTGGTCCTGCCGTCTCATGTCTAGAAGGCCTAGATGCCTCTCCTAGATATCTATCCTGGTCATGGTGATCCGAGATCTCTATAGGCCGCCTCCCTCTATTGGGGGTAGTGGCATTCCCCCAAGGCTTTGTCCTCAGTAGGTGATCCTGATAGCTAGCAGTTGCGGAGGCGTATTGCTCCCGTGATGTATATTGCTCTTGAGGAAGGTAAGGGTTTTCCTCGTGCTCTCTTTCATAAGTGAAAAAGGAACGGGCGAAGTTGGCTTGCCCCGCCTGAGGGGCCTTGTGCTCTGGATTTGTCCTTGTAGTCCTGACAACTAGAGGGGGTGAAGGAGGGATAATGTAATCATGTGGTTCCTCCCGTCGAACCCTATGTTGACCTAGCGCTTCATCGCGCGGTGACCACTCATAGCGAGCATCTAAGGGAGCTCTCCTACGGATATACCCCTCATGGAAGGGTGTGTGCTGGGTGCCATGCTGAACAGGAATGCCCCTAGAAGAGGTGCCCTTATAGTCCCTTTCCGTTAAGGTGTGGAGGGGACTGCCTTGTGTGTCAGGTCGCCAAGGTGGTATGACCAAATCCTTGGGACTGTAACGGAGGCGACTCGTGCCTCCTTGGACATTCTTCACAGCGTCTACCCGTGAGTGGGCTTGACTGCGGGTGAATACCATGGTAATGACTCTCTACAAGCTACGTAGATTTTTATCTTTTGTTTATGATTTTTTTGATTTTTTTTTGTTACACTAAGCAGAAAAGAACATACACACACAAAGCAATGATTATCTCTTTTAAAGATTAATGGTGTGTCCTAGACTGGTTTTAGTGTGTTTTTGATGATTTTTTTTTTTTTTTTTTGAAGATTTTTGTGAAGAACGTTTAAATGCAACATGAAGGCTCTTATGACTCCCAAAATGGTCGCCCCTTCAATATACCATTGTCGGACCGATATACCAACCTCTCTATATACCCGCCCTTACGTGAGGGAGACTATAGGTACGTGAGAGCAGATGATACGTGGAACATAGGTAGTAGTGATCGCCATTGAAAGCACGAGATTCCAAAAACAAAAAGGATAGACTAAAAATGCAATGTAAATGAAACTAAAATAACGCTTAAACCCTATGTTATTGAAAAATGCGTAAAAAGAAAGAACATGAACACAAGATATCAAAGCAATATAAAATACGGCCCTTTTATTGATATGCTTTTCAAATTTGTGTTACAATGCATCTCCTTCCTTTTTAGGGGATAGGAGCGTTAAATGTTGGTCTTTTACAACTTGTTTCAGAATTCCTTCTTCCGCGTGCCCACATATAAGATGGGTGAACCAAAACGTTGTCGCCACTTGCGTTGGTAAAGGTAGATTCCTCACTGCTCCTCTAATGCTAAAAATTTGCGTTCAAAGAAACAAACAAAGAATCAGTAGCACCTATGTATGAAAAATAAAAGATAAATCTAACGATGGTTAAAATGAGTCTAAATAAACTGAAAACTTGACAAAAGCATAAACATGAAACTAGCTAAATACTACAAAAGAAATAGTCACCAAAGGCAATAATGCGGGGGGTGCCCGAAGGCAAACCACCCATGGGTGAAACTTTGCTTCGACACCAATCCGCTTGGGATGGGTCCGAAACCTGATGTGATGTGTTGTCGGCAAATTGGTAGGATATTGTGGTCAGAAAAATTGGGGTTGGTTCTTGATTCGTGCCTTCAAAAGTCACCCAATAACCTCTCTTTCGATTAAGAGATTATGGATGTTGAAAGCACAAATCGCAAGTAAGTGAATTAGCAGCACTTCGTCGCTCAAAATGCTCCTTCTCTGTATTCTCTTTTGGGTGGGAAAACTCCCCAATTTATAGACCTTATGGTCTCCTTGTTTGAATTGCGCATGCGAGGGCGCCACTTGAGTTAACTATCCTATTTTCAGAGAAAAGCTAACTCCTTGATAAAAAATCTTCTTGCATGAGGTCTCTAAAATAAATACATGCATGACTGAAGTCTCTCCTCTTGAATAAAAGTTGTTCCTCGCAATTGCATGGCCTGAAGCCTCAGCTAACTGGCAGAGTTTCCGAGTTTTGACTTTTTGCCAGTCAAACCTGCTATTTGTCCCACCCTGGAGTGATTGCTTAATCGTCCTAGGGTGGGATGAATACCAGTTTAAATTCGTCCTTGGGTGGGATGAATAGAGAAAAAGGTGCCAAAAAGGTGCAAAATTGACTTTTGACCCTCAAAACTACTTTTGGGAGTGGTTAGGACCACTGTTTGACCTCTGGGGGCTGCCCTAGGGGCTGTTTGTGTCAATGCGATCAGCGCTTGTTGTCACATAATCGGATTGGTGCTGTTTTGGTGTCTACATAGGGGCCAAGCAGAGGGGTAGCACAAATTTATGTCCCTAATCGATACAAAAACCCATCTGAGCATGGGGAGGGATACATGATTTTTCCTAGTCTATATGAGGGGGTTATTCCTCTTTATAATCCTTATTTGAGTTGTAAGCTTAATCATCTAGATAGATACGACTCTAATGCTATTTGTAGAGCACATTATTCTGTTCATACTCACTCTAAGGATGGGTGCAATGAAGATCTAGTTCATCCTATCCATACACATAGAGAGTGTTCTACACGAACACATCATACTCCTGCACCATAATTGCTTTATGAAAAAAACCCTAGGGTTGAGCATAGAGTTAACACAACTTCTATTGATCAAGGTAATAGGGTAGCCATACATATCGTGCACACTAAAATAGTCAAATCCCCTCATATTGATATGAGAAGCCATAGACCTCATACAATTGATCAGACATATCGACTACCTAGGCCAAATACCAATCAAAGAGAGAAATTAATCCAATCACAATTGGATGATTTGTATAAAGAGTAAGAGCACCTAGATCATGAACACATAGAGCATCAAAGGCTACATCACTAGTGGTTTTATGAGCATAGGTTGCGTGAAGAGAGAATTATAGAATAGATATTACATGAGGAGCAATCACATAAGGTAGCCTATAATAAAATTTCCATACCTAGAACTTACCGATAATAACTTATCACAAGGTGCACTATGCAACATCAGGAGTTGCCTTCTAGGCCAACCAACAACCATCCTCCTCTTACTTATATTCATCAATCTCTACCAAGACAACTTCAAGTGCTAAGTCCACCATAATATGAAGAGATAAAAGTAGAGGACTAGGATCAAGTGTATCATGAGTCACTTTGTGAGGATGTGGCAGATTATTACAATCCACCACCTCGATCAAACAGGAACCTTCTACCTCCTCCTAGGAGACCTATTGAGTGGTAATTTTACCGAATTGTAAAACCACATAGTTAGAATTTTGATTATAAAACCCTCTCTTGCAAAGAAATAAATATTTCTCCAAGGTTCCTTTTACTTAATGTGTGTATGTATGATTGTGAACATGTATTAAATAAGTGCTTGGAATACCTTAGTGCTCTGCAAAATAACTGTTAACAAGGGGTCTGTGCTAATGTTACTTTATTATGCTATGCTATTATTGTTCATGAAACATAAAAGAAGTAAAAATGTGATTGGCTCTCATATGACCATGATGTAGAAGCAAAATTCATTTTTATCTTGAAGTGTTTTAGATAGATTTTATCTTTCTTTGTTAAGCAAGTTTTAACCAATTTTATCCTTTTATTAAACCTTGCTTTAAGCATGAAATAAAATATTAAAATATACCTCTAAAATGTGAATCTGAAAATGATGAGTGGATTCATTTTATGTTGCTTTGAGCATGAAAGAAAATAAATGTGCATGAGTAACTTTTAAAATGTGATGGCCTTTGAAATGCCATATAAATTATTCCCTCTTTCATGAAATTGAGATTTTCATAAAGGGAAGGTAACTTATTGCTTTAAAGAAAACAACCTTTAAAATGCCTTATAAATCGTTCCTTTTTGAATGAAATTATAATTTCCATAAAGGGAAACTAATTTATTATTTACAAACAAAAATGTAAAGCTTTGAATCTAAATCTTCTCTTGAAATGTGAAATTATGCAAAGCTAGAAATTACATAATTCTTCTTGAAAAAATGAACTTAAAATAAATTTTGTAATTTTGCATGTGCTTCAAAATGAAATCAAACTTGCTTTAAATGAAAAATTAAAGCTTATTATTGAGGCCCATGTGACTCTTTTTGTGATTTTATTTTTTATATTTTATTTTGAAAACTTAAAAAAAATGAAAAAGACAAGGTTAGAAAAATAAAAATAAAAATAGAACTGAAATAAAATAAATTGCTGCAATCCTAAAATTTCCAAAGACCCTGCAAACATTAGTATCATACAAGAAACTGGCATTAAAGATATCTGTATTCATGCAACCTAAATGTAATGCGGTGCAATCTCCTAAGTAAAAGGTGCAATATATCAAAAATAAAAATCGAGTCAACCAATAACATGCATAAAACTCATCAAATTTCTAATATATCAGCAATAAAGATTTTCAAAATAAACTCAAAATCATATGCAGATTACAACTTCTATTGGCATCAATGGAAAAATGTTTTAAATCCAGAGATATAATAAGAAAAAATTAAGACAAATCCAATTTCGAAGCATTACTTCCACCTTTGTAATCATGCCCAAAGTTTTCCACCTCATGGAAATGCAGCTCCGATTCACTTTTATAATTTTCCCCTTCGTCTATCTATTTCCTGTCACTTTATTTTTTCTTTTTCTTCATTGGTAACCACCTTGCTTCGAGCATTTACCAATTTACACCTCTTGGCCCATATCATCATAGATTTTAAACCATTTCTTTTTAATCCACTTTCTTGGTAAGATAATATTCTAACAGCTACAATAATGCCAAACTATCTTGATGATTTCATCATAATGCGCATGTGGCACATCTAGACATGTGCGATATTTTACTAAACACATATGAACCAAACACCTTGGCCTTGGCATATCTAGTGGGTATGCGTGCTTGCATTTTCATTACATTCTAGAGCATAACCACCACACCTCCCATAGACTCTAAATAATATCTTTTAAAGTTTGGTGATGTCCTAACTACTTGTCTAATGCATATGCTCGAGTCCCCATTTTAGTTAAGGATATTTCCATTGGCTTGTTGTTCATCTCACTCCATGAAGTAGCCTCGTTAGTGTCATAAACTATTTCATCCAATAATACATCAAGATAACACTCTATTTGTGCCACATCCTCAAGGTGTAACATCCTCAAGGTGTACGATAGCCTCCATTGTTGCCATTCTGTCACCATACGAATCTTAAAAAAGTATAACCATTGCTACCATCATTGAAATTCCTCATATAATTCTATCTAATATCAGCAATCTAAGCCATATTGATCAGCTTGGTAAATTTGTCTAGCCGTCGATATAACCTAGGTGTTGTCACTATCATCAAAATGAGCCCATGCCATTCCTTGCTCCATGTGGCTACCAAGCGATGCTATCATGCTGCATTCATCATGCATCATGGAAATTGTTGTCCCTTCAAATTACATTCATATATTCACTCATGTCTACGCTAACCTCAAAGACATCTACGTTTATAGGTTCTTTCTATGAAGATCACACAATTGATACCCATATACAATATGTAATCCAAATTCCCAGCATGAAATCCTACAAAGCGTGCATCCAACATATGTGTGCTTGAGTCCATATCCTTATCTAGTTGTCGTCGAATACCCTTTGAAAATTGCAAGATGATTACCAAATCCTCCTTGAACACTGCTTTCACTCGACGTAAACCAACATCATCTATGCACTGCACTCTGAATTATACCCTTAACATAGTTGAACGATGACATTTAATACAGTAGCAAAGGATTCCTATTATCGAAGAGGCCCCATCATCATCCAATAAATCCTCTTGTGGAGTCTAATCTACTAGTCATCACCACTTCGTATGCCACATCATAATACCTATGGTCCTCGTACCGATCAACCCACCTGCTCGAAGTGCCACATCATGTAGATGTCCATGGTGTCACCCGTTCTTGTACTCCGAGTCACTTGACTAGACCTGAATATCACTCCCATATACACCCATCCAACCACGTTGCCAATCCACATATATCTATATCATTGAATATAATGTATTGAAATTCTAAGTCATCTGTGTTATTTCTAGCTTCATCCATGTCACCAGTCATTCTCATCGGATACATTTTACTCATTCTCTATGCTGGTTGTCTACATAACCATGCCTTACATAGTTTATGCCAGATCATATTTGACTCCATGTCATACGGGTTGCTATTAGGGTTCACGTCTGATTGATGTCGCATTCATTGTCAATCCTACACCAAAAAGAGAATATTAACATTAGAATGAGCACTAATGAATGTTAGAACGAAATTTACAACACTTAACACAAATATAAAAGCACACTCAAAACTATAATTCATTCATGAAACATTAAAATAATAAAACAAAAACTTAAAATAAAAATAACATAAACAAACCACGCAATAGTTTTAAAACACAAACTAAAATAAAACACTTAAAAAGAACATAAAACTAATTATCTAGTAATGAGATATATATGCATAGATCTCTTTCTTTTATATATATATATATATATATATATATATATTAATGCCTCCCATTTTTACTTAAAATTTGATTTAATTAAACTCATCACTTGAATGAAAACCATACAAGAAGAGAACATTGGAACCAATTATTAATATATACACATAGATCTAACCTATCACGACAAAGCACTACACAATAAAAATAAAAAGACACTACTCAAAATTGCATCTCGAAAACCACCAAGCATACTTATGTGTGGGAACTTATGAAAACTATCACTCAAAGACAAGAAACACTCCCAAAAACTAAAATTTCAAGGTGGTTCCCCAAATTTGGAGCTAGTTGTGGAATGGCCACAATAAATTACGACTCTGCTCAGAAATGCTCTTGAGCAGTTCTAGTGAAGAACCTAGAATATCTGATTCTAAAACTCAAAAAACTGAAGATTAGAAACAAAAATTATTTAGCAACATCCAAAAGATGATGGGGATAGACAACTTCAATTGAAATACATGAACCATTACTTTAGCTAAGTGTGTGAAAGTGTTTTCATTCTGGCATTCTTGATACTATTTAGAATCTGTCACATGATTCACATTTAGGCTATATAAAATACTAATAAAAATATACCTTTGCATTGCTCCACTACCAGTCTGGCGTTTATAGCCCTGATGGAGATTCACTAACTAACCTAGGTATTAAATTAATTTTGTATTTACCTCTTTTATAGACATTGTTCCACTGTAAGCTAGGTATTTATAGCCTCGATGGATATGTCCTAAGCCCTCTCCTCTTTTTATTTATTTTTTATTTTTTAAACATCATTGTATTGCTTTGCAAACTTCACCTGCCACCTGGGTTAGAGATTATTTAAGGCTAAAGATGGAGTTTATAAAAAAATCCACATTAATTTGCAAACCAAAATGACTTCATTCTTCAATATTCAAGGCATGCCCCTTACTATGATGATTCATGTGTAGCCTTAGCAAATGATTCATTGTTCCAAAATTCACTATCTTAGTCCCCAAGATCTAGGAGTAATTACTAAATAATTTTATTCCATTTTCCTTGATCCATATGATAGGCATTTCATCTTTCATTACAAAGGAACACAACAATTAGTCAAGATGCCAAACACTAGCAAATACCATAAAACACAACCACCGATGGAGGAACGAACCCAAAACTCAAAACTAGCAAACCAAAACTCGAAAACAAAATCCAAAACCTAACATAATATAAAATTGACAAGAAAGCAAACACAAAACTCACTAAACCTAAAATTAAGGACCAAACACAAAACAAAATATGTAAACTAAAACTTATATACAATACTGTACAAGGTGATGCAAAAATTTGGGCTTTCATTTCTCTAGATCCCAAACACGATTAGCACACTTTAAAAGACATAAGTCATGATATGCATAACAACATTTACAGAAATTCAATCAAAGTAGGATTAGGCCAATCAATACAAAAACTCTCACTTTACCTCTCTCACTCGACCAATTTGATTCCATGATATTAGCAATCCCATGTTTAGCATTTGATTCCTTAAAATTGCAAGTGAATACATGATTTTCAACTATCTTTTTCTTATTCAACGAGATGTAAATTTCAAAATCATATTTATTTTCACAAGCATATAGGATTTCCTTCAAATAAGAGGCTATTTCTAAAAATTTTAAAGCAAAGTCATCATCCATGTATTTAGGCCAATCATACTTATGCAAAAATTTACAAGCAACTAGGATATCTACTAAATGAGGATCATGAAAAGTTTGTGTCCTAGATTCAATGGTTAATTGTTGATGAATCTAATTTAACAATTCAAGCACATCTACTTTTGTTTCATTCAACAAAGTAACCTTACTAGTGGTGGGAGTAGAAATCACCTCTAGTTCGTTATCAAACTCCAATGACATTTCATCATAAATAACATGCTAATCCAACATGGAATTAGGTAAACCTTTACCTAGAGTTTGAATGATCGAACATAAAAGGTGAGATTCTACCTCTTGTACATTTTCATTTACCAAACCTTGATGATCATTTGCAATTTATTCTTCCTCATGGTTTCTATCATCATCACCTTGTAGCCCTTTGACTTCATTAATGACATGTTTTTCAAAAACACCAAAATTAAGCACCCAATCAAAAGCATGTCCATCCTTTTCAAACCGTAAATTTTGTTGATCAAGAGGTATTTTATTTTTTGATGGTATAGAGATTTCAGCATCCTGCATATTAAGCGCAATAGAAATTTCATCAATAGGATTGTGAGAAATGAATAATTCCTCATATCTTCCCCAACCATTATGATAATTATCTTCTAAGGCTAAGGGATGAAATTCTATCGTGTCTTCAAAAGACATGTGATTCTATGACTGTATAGGAATTGTAGGCTCTTCATGTAAGATAGCAACTTTAGTGTCTTGCATATCAAATGAAGAATTTTTTTTTATCAAAAGGCGTAAAAAACATATTCTTCATATTTTCCCCATCCATCATAATAATTATCTTTTGAAATCAAAGGATGAGATTATATAAAATATTCTACATAATATTCAAACTCCTCTATTGATTATCGTTCCTCAATTTCAAAAAATTCATCTTCCTCACATTCCTCCTCTTTAGTTTCGAAAAATTCCTCTTTAATTTCAACAAATTCATCTTCCTCAAACTCATCTATTAATTCACTTTCAGCCACTTTTGAAGATTCAAAGGCTTCTACAATGGGATTAATCATTGTATTTAGTTTTCTATAACTGTCCCAATCCTCGCTTATGAATAATAACCCTAATTCAATCTCTAGATTTTGATTAACTTGATCATCACAATCCTCATTGATGGGTAGTGACTTTGAAACCTGCACCTCTTATTGGATGATATCTAAAGTGGGTATAACATTTGGACATTCAACTTCATCCCATTGATTGCTCAAATTAGACGTTGTTTGATTCAAGGATGCTAGATCAGATGGTTGGTATTGATTGGAATCCATAACTTATGAAGAAAAATTCATCATGGTAGAAGGTGATTCCTCAACTAGATTCATTGGTAGCATTTGATTGCGAGCCTTAGGTTTGAGCAATGATAATCGACCCACATCCATACCTTTTGAAATCCACCATTGTTCTACTATTATTGCCTCATTATAGGCTCTAGGCAAGGATGGGTCTTTAAGAATTATCCATAGAAATGTGGAAGTAAATGGGTCTAGGGCTTCTAGGTACATTTGGATGGCTTCTCCTTCTGAAATAATGTAATGTATCTCCATATCAAATTACAACCTATGGAACCTATCATTAAATTGGCTTGTGGACTCATTAGATTATTTACAAACAGAAACAAACTGATTTAATATCCTATCTAGATCAATCAATTTTTCAAATTGTTTGATAAATGCTACCTCTAATTGATCCCAAGAGGTGATAGAACCTGTAGGTAAATTGATATACCAATCATAAGACAATTCATCTAATGTGGATGGAAACATCCTACAAATGACATGTTCATGTATAATTTGCAAATGAATTAAAATATTATTATATTCCTGAATATGTTCCTCAGTCAATTCCATTCCATCATGTATAAACTTAGGTAAAGAACACACAATATCTATAGGTATATGATGTGAAGGCCCAGGTATATTTAAAGGACTACCTATCATTAATGGGGTAAACATTGCCATTTAAAGAGTATAACTTTAGCATCAATTTTGTTAGTCAAATAAATATATCTTGTAAAGAAGCATGAAATGACTAATGATTTTCAAATGGTTAAACACATAAATCATCATGTTCATCCATTGTAATGCATGAATTAAACCATAGCAATAAAGAACATTCTCCAATTTGCAAAAGGGTTAGCATCAATGCATCATGAATTAAAGGATTTTCAAATCAATGAATGTGACCAACAAAACCTCATTAATCAAGACCAATGCCTTCCAATAACACTTGCATGTAACATGAACAATTTAGCATCTACAACAAAAATAACCAAATCAAGCCCTCCTTCTACCGCTAAAATATTGAGTGGTAATTTTTCCCAATTGCAAAACCACACTCACAGTTAGAATTTTGATTAGAAAACCCTCTCTTGTAAAGAAATAAAAATTTCTCCAAGGTTCCTTTTACTTAATGTGTGTATGTATGATTGTGAACATGTATTAAATAAGTGCTTGAAATATCTTAGTGCTCTAAATAACTGTTAACAAGGGGCATGTGCTAATGTTACTTTATTATGCTATGCTATTATTGTTCATGAAACATAAAATAAAATAAAAAATGTGATTGGATTTCATATGACAATGATGTAGAAGCGAAATTCATTTTTATCTTGAAGTGTTTTAGATAGATTTTATCTTTCTTTGTTAAAAAAGTTTTAACCAATTTTATCCTTTTATTAAACCTTACTTTAAGCATGAAATAAAAGATTAAAATATACCTCTAAATTGTGAATTTTAAAATGATGAGTGGATTCATTTTATGTTGTTTTGAGCATAAAATAAAATAAATGTGCATGAGTAACTTTTAAAATGTGATGGCCTTTGAAATGCCATATAAATTATTCCCCCCTTCATGAAATTGAGATTTTCATAAAGGGAGGGTAACTTATTGCTTTAAAGAAAACAACCTTTAAAATGCCTTATAAATCGTCCCCCTTTGAATAAAATTGTAATTTTTATAAAGGGAAACTTATTTATTATTTACAAACAAAAATGTAAAGCTTTGAATCTAAATCTTCTCTTGAAATGTGAAAACATGCAAAGCTGGAAATTACAAAATTCTTCTTGATTAATTGAAATTTAAATAAATTATGTATTTTTGCATGTGCTTCAAAATGAAATCTAACTTGCTTTAAATGAAACATTAAAGCTCATTATTGAGACCCATGTGACTCTTTTTGTGATTTTATTTTATTTTTTGATTTTTATATTTTATTTTGAAAACTTTAAAAAATGAAAAAGACAAGGTTAAAAAAATAAAAATAAAAATAGAACGGAAATAAAATAAATTGCTGCAATCCTAAAATTTCCAAAGACCCTGCAAACGTTAGTATCCTACAGAAAAACGATATGAAAGAGATACGTATTCATGTAACCTAAATGTAATGCGGTGCAATATCCTAAGGGAAAGGTGCAATATATTAGAAATAAAAATTGAGTCAACCAATAACATGCATAAAACTCATCAAATTTCTAATATATTAGTAATAAATATTTTCAATAAAAACTCAGAATCGTATGAAAAATACAACTTCTATTGGCATCAATGGAAAAATATTTTAGATCCAACAACATAGGAGGAAAAACTTAATACAAATCCAGTTTCGAGCATTACTTCCACCTTTGCAATCATGCCCAAAGTTTTCCACCCCTAGAAATGCAACTCTGATTCACTTTTATAAGTTTTCCCTCCATCTATCTATTTCCTGTTGCTTTATATTTTTTTTCTTCGTTGGTAACCATCTTGATTTGAGTGTTTACTATGCTACACCTCTTGGCCCATATCATCATATATTTTAAATCATTTCTCTTTAATCCACTTGCTTGAAAAGATATTATTCTAACAACTACAAAAATGCTAAACTAACTTAGTTATTTTGTCATAATGTGCATGCCACACGTCTATATATGTATGAAATTTTACTAAACATATATGACCCAACTACCTTGGCCTTGGCATATCTAGCGGGTATACGTACCTGCATTTTCATAACATTCTAGTGCGTAACCATTGCACCTCCCATAGACTCTAAATAACTCCTTTTAATATTTGGTGATGTCCTGACTGCTTGTCTAACGCATGCGCTCATCTCTATTTTATTAAGGATATTATCATCGAATCATTATTCATCCCACTCCATGAAGTAGCCTTGTTAGTATCATCAAATATTTTGGCCAATAATACATCAAGACAATGCTCCGTTTGTGCCACGTCCTCAAGGTGTGCAATAGCCTCCATTGTTGCCATTCTACCACCATCCGAATCTAAAATAAAATATAATTGTTGCTGCCATCATTAGAAGTCCTCATCTAATTCTATATGATGTCGATAATTTGAGTCATATTGACCAGCTTGGTAAATTTATCTGGTCATTGATGTAACCTAGGTGTTATCACTATCATCGAAATGAGCCTATGCCACTCCTTTCTCGATGTTGTTACCAAGCGATGCTATCATGCTGCATTCACCATTCATCATGGACACTATTGTCCCCCTCAAATTACATTCAAATATTTTCTCATATCTACGTTGGACTTAAAGAAATCTATGTGTTGCAGGTTCTTACCGCAAATATTACACAATTGATACCCATATACACTATGCAATCCAAATCCCTAGCATAAAATTTTGTAAAGTGTGCATCTAAAATATGTATTCTTGAGTCCACATTCTTATCCAGCTTTTGTCGAATACCCTATAAAACCTGCAAGACAATTACTAGATCCTCCCTAAACACTGCTTTCACTCGATGTAAACCAACATCATCTATGCACTACACTCTGAATTCCACTCTTGACATAGTTGAATGGTGATTTTTAATATAGTAGAAAAATATTCCTATTACTGCAGAGGCCCCATCATCATACAGTAAATTCTATTGTGGAGTCTAATCTTCTAGTCATCACCATGTTGTATGCCACATCGTAATCCCTACGGTCCTCATGTCGATTGACCCACCTGTCCGAAGTGCCATCTCATGTGCACGTCTACGATGTCACCCACTCTTGTGCTCTAAGTCACTTGACCAGACCTAAATTTCACTCTCATCTATGCTCATTCAGCCACTTTGCCAATCCATGTATCTATTTATCATTGAAGAGAATGTATTGAAATGCCATGTCATCCATGTTATTGATATCTTCATCCATGTCACCAATCATTCTCACCGGATATATTTTCATCGTTCCCTATGCTAGTTATCTACATGACCATACCTTACACAATTTATGTCATGTTATATTTGACTCCATGTCATCCGAGTTGCTATTAGGGTTTATGTCCGATTGACGCCACCTTCATTGTCAATCCTACACCAAAGAGATAAGATTAACATTAGAATGAGAACCAATTAATTTTAGAACAAACTTTACAGAAACACTTAACTCAAATATAAAAGCAAAACTATAATTCATTCACGAAACATTAAAATAATAAAACAAAAATTAAAAATAAAAATAACATAAACAAACCACACAATAGTTTTAAAACACAAACTAAAATAAAACACTTAAAAATAACATAAAACTAATTATCTAGTAATGAGATATATATGCATATATCTCTTTCTTTATTTTTATTTATTTATTTATATTAATGCATTCCCTTTTTACTTAAAATTTGATTTAATTAAACTCATCACTTAAATTAAAACCATACAAGAAGAGAATATTGGAACCAATTATTAATATTCACACCTAGATCTAACCTGTTAGGACAAAGTACTACACAACAAAAAATAAAAATACACTAGTAAACATTGCATCCTGGAAATCACCAAGCATACTTATGTGTGGGAACTTATGAAAACTATCACTCAAAGACAAGAAACACTCCCAAAAATAAAAATTTCAAAATGGGTCCCCAAATTTGGGGCTAGTTATGGTATGGCCACAACAAGACCACTTCAAGAGAATAATATTATTTTATCTTAGGCATATAAGGTCCTTACAAAGCAAATTCAATCACTAGAAAAAAAAGGAGTAGGTTACCAAAAACCCACATTGCACAAATTATACAATAAACCCCTCAATCCATTAGTTCCTTGTCCTACTTATCTAGAGAATTTTAAAATGCCTAAACTAGATAAATTCAGAGGATACAATGATGCTCAAGAGCATGTCACAAGTTTTATGAACTTGTGTTTCCAGTTACAAGATAATGATGCTTTATTGTTGATAACATTCATGATAACACTCTCTGGTGTAGCTTTAGAGTGGTATAATCAATTACTGCGACATAGCATCTCTAGCTTTGAACATCTAGCAAAATAAGGCTAACTTAGCTAACTTATCAAACTTATGTCAATTCGATGATGAGCCATTTATGGACTATGGAAATAGGTGGAAAAAAATAATTTCAAAAATACATTTCATCGTACCTATTTTAGAATTGACACAAATATTTACCAAAAGCCGCTCAAAGCACATATCTCTTATTTTAAAATTATAGTAATATCAAATATTCGAAGAGGCTTTGGTGTAAGCCAAATTTATTGAGGACATTAAGGTCTAGGAGAGATACATAAAACTTCATAAAAATAAGTGGAACAAGAATGCCTAAAACAATCACCATCAAATAAAACTAGCTTCGGTAAATCAGATTGTTTTAAATATTCCTAAAGCAGAGAAAGCACCACAACAACCTAATTATCAGGATCAACCCCCTCTAACGTAGTACAATAATCAACACCAAATACATAAAGCAAGGATAAACACCATTATCCTCCTCACACATATATGCCACTACGTGAGTCTTTGACATATTTTTTCAACAGATTATGTGAGGCCAAGGCGATTACCTTACCTGAAATCTGGTTGGTAGATCCTACCCACCTAAAACCTAAAGGGTACATATAGGATTTATATTGTGCTCATCATAATCAAAATATACATGATATACAAATGTTCTATGGATTCAAAAACCTAGTATAAAACATGCTAGATAAGAACCAATTGTAGATTGACAACCCTCTCACTCTTGATAATCATTAGATGAGTATTTTCAAATATCCCTTGCCCACCCATGAGGTCAAGGGTAACCAAACTAGGTAGATCAAATAGATACATACAGATCCACCCACGCAATGGTTTGTAGGTATGATAAACATAGTAACAAGAAATAGAAGGTACAACAAAGTCGATTTGCCTACAACACCTATTCGAATTCCTTTTGTGCCCCAGTAAGAGCCATCTCAAAATCTGCTGCCAGGCCCACCACCATAACCAATGATAACCATAAAAAATAAACTTACCTAGATCTTGTATATGGCATCGGCTAAGATCTCCATTTATGAGCTTATTCAGCAATCTCCTAGACATAGGGAAGTACTCATGGAGATTTTAAAATCTATCGAGCTTTAGCCCTGAGATCCTAATATATTTACCAAATTTTTAGGGCATATCTAGAAGTGTAAAGAGCTTGTGGTAACCTTCTATGACCATGAAATAAATAAGTACCAACTAACGTAGTGGATCCTCCATTACACATAATCGCTTGCATCAACCGAATATCATATAATCAAGTGTTGATTGATATAGGTTCATCAATCAACATAATAACAATGATCACTTTAGAAAATTTGAGCCTTCCAAAATCGCAAACAGTGGCATATAATTTCACATTGTGATAATTCAATGATGCATTATGCTCAATAGTTAGAACTATAGTCTTACCTATTTAGGTGTGACTAAAAAACATTTTTATATTATACCATGTGTTGGAAGGAGCGATGTAATACAATATATTGTTAGTCATTCTTGTATCTAAGATATGAAATGTGTTCCTTCTATTTTCATCAGTGTATTAAATATGTGCATGAAGGATAGGTCCATGTCATCCCTTAAGATGATGAACCCTTTAAATATATAAATTAGGTTAGCAATTCGAGGGAGTTTTTTTTACCATCAATGCATTTGTATATTAGACCTAGTTATCCCATTAAGCATCTAGAGCACCAACCAAAATTAGCACATGTTGATAGTTGATTCATATGCCTCATTACCATCACCTCCATCTAATCCAGTGGCCATGTCTAATAAACCTTCATCATCATCTGGTCCTTAGATCAAATAGAATTTGAAGGCACCCATGGTAGATGCTCCATAGGTCATCCCTGATGTCTCTATGACCAAAATTTTGATTCCCATGGAAGAGGAAGAGTCACCTGACATAATGGATGATGTACCTAAACCCACATCACCTACATCATCTACAACATCATCTGCATCTCAAGTGACTGTTCACTTAGTTAACCCCGAGCTCTCTGAATACTTGGTACAAAATGTTGCATTTACACCAATTATTGAGTTTACGTAAGATATGGGAAGACCTTGTGCTCCTTCCTTTCCTATTAGAATGGTGGTACCCCTAGGCATACCACCCAACCAAAAAAAAATTATATATGAGGGTTTCGATTAAGTGATAGATCAATATTTTGTTATCAATCACGATAATGAACCATTTATAGGAAATATCTACTATATGTCAAACCCTAATTTTGCTCTAAGATACTTTTACCATTGTCATTGGCATGATAATATATTATGTGTGTATGAGCAGGTTCTTAGAACACCTTATTTTCTACAATATCAATTTCCTACAAATAAATTTGATTTAGGATATTTCATCCACATGTTGGATGAGTTGTTGACCAGTTCCCTAGAATGCCTAAGCCTAGGATTTGGGGAGAATATTGATAAGAATGAATACACTGACCCTAGACCTTCTCATTTATTGAGGGATAATTTTCCAATCATAATGGTCACTATAGAGCCCCTGAATCATATCATGAGACCAATCAAGAAGATGAATTGAAACTCGATGATATTCTTGAAAATTATTGGATTGATGAAGACAATAAATATGAGGATGAAATAAAAATTGCATACTTAGGTCCTCATCAATTGCATCATCTCAATAACTATAAAGGAAATATTGAGTTGGTTAAGCCCCATATTAACATAGATGATATCTATCATAGGGTGATTACTCCTCTACCCAACTGGAGGCAGCTACTCTCACCTAAACACCCAATTATTCTATCTACTCCTAGAGCAGATCCAAAGATCCCAATGCCTCCTAAGCCACACATAGCATATCTAGAGCAATCAATAATCAAAAGGTCCTATCCACATGGTAATGTAAATCACCAACCATCCATCAATATGATTTCCATTGACTTAATCACACCTCTCTGCAATCCCTGCAATCCTTCAAATTTGTTGCACCTCAATATTAAGGCCATTGATTTTGATCGTGTTGCATCACCACCATCACTTGAGGAGTTCTTACTATGTGAAAAATTACTACAACCATTTCTTTTCACTCCAAGACATAATTAGGATGTCTATAATGCTGAGGTCAAATCTAATATGATATATCATCCAAACCTAGTGGATGACATCCACTTGATCCCTACACCTCACCAACTTGATGAGGGATCCCATATGTCAATTGAGGATGCTTTTGACGTGGATATTAGCAATGAATATAACCATCCTAAGAAAGTCAAATTTAGATAGAGTTTATCTCTTGAAGAGCATGCCATCCTCATACCTCTTTTTATAGAAAAATCTGACATATTTGCTTGGTCATATAAGGACATGTTGGATCTTGATCCAAAGTTGGTTATACATAACCTTACTCTAGATCCCACTATGAATTTGATCAAGCAAAAGCTCAAAAATATGCACCCAAAAATCACCTTAATGGTGAAGGATGAGTTATAGAAATTGTTTGATGTGGAATTTATCCAACCCATCGACTATTCGGAATGGGTATCTAACATGGTATCCATAGGTAAACATTATGGGAAGATTCGTATTTGCATGGATTTTAGATACCTAAAAAAAGCAATGCCCAAGGATGCATTCCCGTTACCTAACATCAATTATCTAGTAGACACAACTGCTGCTCATGAGATGTTATCCCTTATGGATGGATTTTTAGGCTATAATCATATTAGGGTCAAACTCGAAGATCAACACAAGACAACCTTTACCACACCATGGGGGATATCTTGCTATAAAGTTATGCCATTCAGCCTTAAAAATGTTGGTGTAACCTATAAATGAGCCATGACATATATTTTCATGATTACATGCATAAGATACTAGAAGATTACATAGATGATTTACTTGTCAAATCTCTACTACATGAAGAGCATGCAGAAGTTATGCGAAAAGTCTTCGATCGTCTGATAGAGCATAATATCAAGATGAATCCTAAGAAATGTGTTTTTTGTGTCACATCATGAAAACTCCTAGAATTCATAGTCTCTAAGATATGGGTTAAAGTGGATCTTATAAAGGTCAAAGCAATTATAGAAATGCTTCCCTCCACAAACATCAAAGAGCTACGTAGCTTGCAAGGCAAGGTAGCATCCATAAAATGATTCATAGCACAATTTTTGGATAAATGTCGACCCATGAATCGACTACTACACAAGGGAGTACCATTCAATTGGGATGAAGAATATCAAAATATCTTTGATGAGATCAAATAGTACTTGGCAACACCACCAATATTAGCTCTACCTCGACCAGGTGTGACTTTCTTACTATATATTTCAGCCATATATTTTGGTCTATGAACCATGTTGGTCTAGAAGAACAAAGAAAACAAAGAACATGTTATCTCTTATATTAGTTGCACCTTTGTTAATTATGAGTTAAAGTATGCATACATCAAAAATCTCTGCTTAGCAGTGGTGTTCACTATCAAAAATATTTGCCATTACATGTTAAGTCATACTACATATGTCATATCAAAATAAAATCCTTTGTGGTACATGATGAGTCTCATATATCATAATATGTGAACCATAAAGTGGATTATGCTATTGAAAAAATTCAATCTTGAATTCATCAATCAAAAATCCATCAAAGGTCAATTCATAGTTGATCAGTTAGTAGAGGTACCTCTTTAGGATGACAAGCCTCTCATGATCAAACTACACAATGATGTAGTGTTTGCACTTTCAATTCACCTGAACCCAAAGAATTAGAAAACAAAGCAAACATGACTTTGTTCTTCGATGGTTCAAAATTTGAGCAAGGGGGTGGTGCATGGATTGTGTTTTTCAAATCGTAAGGAGCTCCTATGCTCTTGTATTTTAAATTTTATTTCCCTTGCACCAATAATAATTCTAAATACGAGGCTCTAATATTGGATCTCAAAATAGCTATCAACATGAATATTAAAAAGTTTAATATATTTGGTGACTCCTTGCTCATCGTAAATCAAGTTAGAGGTATTTATCAATGTAGATGCCCCATATTGAAAGTTTACAAAGAGCTTGTGGACACATTGCTAGCTGAATTGAAATGGTATGATATTGAGGTAGTCCCTTATATGTCTAATCACTTCACAGATACAATGGCATCTTTGGGATCCTTAATCACACAAAACCCTTTCAACAAGTTTACTAAAATCTAGGTTACAATGCTCTCACAATCATTGATGTTGTATGATACTTCTCACAATAAAGAATCAATCCACATGATTCAAATATAACCAAATCATAAGTGGTTCTATAAGGCACAAGACTTTCTAAAATAGACATATTGGGGGTCCTTAATCTCGTAAGGTCTTTCAAAAAATGGCACGACCATTCATCATAAGGTTTTTTCCCAATTTGTACTTGTGCATAATGGATCACAATGAGAACAAGTTGTTCAATCAGTTGAAGCTCAAGCTTATCAATATTGGCTAACCCAATCAAAATATCACCTAAAACTTCGTAGTATCCCTCAGGGATTATCGCATGTTGCAAAATGAGCATTTAAACAAAAAGTGACTAGGTATGTCTTGCTAGAAGATATTATCTATCATTCAAACTAAAATGGACTCCTCCATTAGTTTGAGCCCCAAGAATTTTCTTGGGAAATCTCACAAGATCATGATGATACGTGTAGTGGCCATTTCAAAAGCATGGCTATCGTCAAGTGCATTTTTAAAATGGGTTATTATTGGCCCACGATGGAGAAGGATTGTTGTGCATATGTCAGGAAGTTTATAAAGTATTAAAATCATGCTAATCTATCACACCTGCTATCTTAGGCCTTATAGTTGATTCAATCAGTGTGGCCTTTCTCTTAGTGGGGATTTGATCTAATTGAGAATATCTCTCCTCAAACTTCAATCCATAACACATTTATTATAATAGCTACTGAGTATTTTATTAAATGGGTGGAAGCAATCCCTTTGACCACTACAACTAGATCTCATATTATGAATTTTAGACTATAGGCTCTCACACTACCAAAACTTCCTAATCACAACAATATGTGAGCTCTGGTAAACTCACCTCTTTAACTTGAAACACTAAATCCTTAAGAACATAGGTTGGGTCTGGACACCCCACAATGAGCCTAATTGATAATGAATTTTAGTCTTGCTAAGCTCTACCAGATCTAATAAATTATAATAGATTTTTATGGTGACCAAGCAAATATAACATTTATAGCTTTAGTTTCAAGAATGCAGACCGGTGCCTTGTCTATTGGGTGACTGTAGCAAAGCTTAACCAATTTTATGAAATAGTGAGAAAAGGAAAGAAAAACTAATAAACCCACATTCATTCGAATATCGCAATCAACATGGATTTTTAAATCAGTAAGAGAAATGTTATCTGCAGATTCAAATAATGTAATATACAAACAAGTGATACACACACATTGCACTAAAAATATGCCAAAGAGCAGATTCCAGAACAATGTATTGTATCCAATATCTGATGATTACAATGATAGAGCCTAGTAGTGTACTCAGGTCTCCCAAATACTACAAAATAATATTCATCCCATTCAAATATCGTAAGAGGGGATATTTCTTAAGAAAAATTCCAACACAAACCTTTACATTAAAAACCACTATTATAGATTAGAGGATTGAGGAGGGACATTTTTCGTAGGACTGTCTAAACTGTTGAACTTATTTTGACCATATCTCACTCATACAAATTAATATTGAGCTAAAATTTTGAGGGTAGATACCTAAAAAATCCTAGAACATCTCCACAAAGTTTTAGATCATTTGGAGCAACACAGGTCCTAGCGCATCCCTATGTGTGAATGAGATTTTTTACAAGTAGTTATGTGAGGGTTTCATATGGGTTGAGTTCAAGCAGCTCCAAAGGTTGGTTTTTAGGGCCTTCGGGACCTAACGAACAATATATTTGTGTTTTATACTCAATATTTTAGCAGGATATGTTGTAGGATATCCAATATGGGTTAGAAATCTATCTTTCAAGAAATCATGTTGTGAACTTGAGTGACAACAACTTCTAATTTACTGCACAAAATAAAAGTGAAAACCATACCTTTCCATGACATCTTAGGCAAATATTAAATTTATCACGAAATAAATTTCTAGCAGCTGATCAAAAAATGACTCAAATATCAAGTGAATCTAGTGCTAAGGTGCACCCACAAAATAAATTTAATGTGAAAACCCCTGTCAAGGGTAAGAATTTCAAAGAATCAACCCCAAAAATGAATTTTAGGGATGCCCTCCATGGTGGATATCCTTATCCCAATGCTAATATTAATCTTAGGGCTTCCCATAAACCTATAAGAAGGCCTAAGATTGATCCTAGGAAAATGGATTCAGGATGTCTTAAAGCAGCTTATGGAACTCATATTGTTAAGTTTGATATGGGTAACATTAAGAATGGTATTGAATATCTAGAAAAAAGAGGACTAATTTATCGGTTCATGGATTTTTATTCGAGCCTATCTACTTTCAAAGTCTGGGCTACAAAATGTTGGAAAAATAAAGGTGACTTAAAAATCTCTATTTATCCAAATGGTTATTTTCTTGTTTTATTTTCTAATAATGAAGATAGAGAGAAAAAATTTTAAGGGGTCCTTGGTTTTTTGGAAGGGTAGGGCTTTTCATAAAATCCTGACATACTAAATTTAAAGCCAAAGAAGATAAGCCTTCTACAGCTCCCGTGTGGGTTAGACTTTTTGGCCTCCCTATTGAATTTTGGAATCCTACTATTTTTTCTTCAATTGTAAACTCTTTAGGAACTTTTATGATGACTATTGATTATACTCAAAATTTTGAACATATTATTTATGCCTGTATTTGTGTTTTAATGTATTTTGACAAAACCCTACCTAAAAATATCACATTACAATTTGGGAAAGACACTTGGGAGAAAGTAGTGGACTATGAGAACATTCATTTTCGTTGTAGAATTTTCCATGAACATGGTCATTTGGCTAGTGCTTGCCCACATAAAATTCTTGATCAAAATAATGAAGATATAAACTCAGTAGGTTTCCAAATACCTAATAATAAGAACACTTAGAAAAAACCAGTTATGAAGGATCAATCAAAGTCATTTGCTAATATGTTCGAAATCCTTTCCACAAATGATGTCCTAAGTGAGGAAGAGGAAATAATGGAAATACAGATCTTAGAAACACAATTTAAATATGAACGGAAGAACTCGGAGACAAACCAACAAATCAAAGGTTTTCAACAGAAAAAATGAAGAAAATTTAGACAAGAAAAACAATATTTTAAATGTCAAAACTTCAAATAATATAGGTCCCAATTTATACTTTGTTGAAACCTCTAGTAATTTTTAGCTATGTACGAGCATTCTTCAAGGTTAGAAGCCATCTCATATTCAATTGGAGTAAGTCAAGAAATGGGGGAAAAAAACTGAAGATGGTTTCTAATCAAAAGGCAGGTCGCAAGACCAATCAATATCATATGGTGAAAGAAGGTGAAAAGCTTGTAGAGGAAGGTAATATTAATGCCCTTCCCAAATTTTTTATCCCTGGTATTAATGAATATCATCACTTGGAATATTAGAGGACTCAAAGGGAGTCTTTCAAACCCAAGTTTTGTAGGTGAGTTGGAGAGGAGAGGGCAATCCTCCAAGGGAGGTCCCAGGTTCAAATATCCACCCTACCAAAAAGCTGAATTGGGTATCCAAAATCCAATTGATAATGTTGGTGCGGGAAGGGTCCGGTGTGACTCTTGGATGAATTTGATGGTGTAGAACCTCCTGTTCATGGTATCTCAGACCAAAGCGGCCCTGCAAGGGTTTTTTTGCTTTAAAAAATAAGGGAGTCTTTAAAAAAAAAATGAAATTAGAAGAATTATTCAGGTAAATCATTCGCATCTTGTTTTCCTTCAAGAAACAAATATGTTAATGGAGGATATGGACTCAATTGCTAGTAAAATCTGGCTAGCTAGAAAAGTGGTTTCCCTTAGTTCCTAGGGGACTTCTTGTGGTATTGCTTGTCTTTGGGACCCAAAAGAGGTAGTTATTCACCATATGGTTGGAATTTGGGGTCTTTTGGCTATAGCTATCAAAGTAGACATTCTAACCAACTTATGCTCTGCATTACTATTTATGATCCAACTACTTTTGAGGAAAAAATAAGATAGTGGAAGGATATAACTCATATTATCTCTAATTTTACTGAAGCTTGGATCTTGATCGGAAAAAATTTCAATACCATCCTATCTTTGGATGAGAAAATGGGGGGAAATAGAAATTTAGACAAAAGCACTAGCCTCATGAGTGAATATATTACAAACCTCCATCTTGTGGACATCCAACTAGATAATGGCCTTATGACTTGGTATAACAGAAGGCAAGGCTTAGCTTGTATAATGGAGAGATTGGATAGGTTTTTGCTCTGAAAATTTCTTAATCCATGGTCACATTCCTAAAGTGAAGACTCTTAACAATGCAGGTTCGGATCACTGCCCAATCATGGTGGAAATGTGGAAAACCAATGTGAGTTTCTCTTTTTTTTTTTCAATTAATGTGGCTCAGATACAGTTCCTTTACACCTCATGTACAACAATGGTGGAAGGAAGGTAATCCTAGGTATGGGACTAAGATGTTCTATTTTGCCAAAATATTGCAATACATTAAATCCAAAATCAAGACTTGGAACTGGAAGGAGTTTGGGGATGTTCATAAAAAAACATGAAGTTATTGCTCAACTTGAAAATTTGAATAAGAAAAAATGTTTAGATGGCCTTACAGAGAATAGAAGTGTAGATGAAATTAAACTCACAACTCAGTTAAAGGAATGGGAAAAAATAGAACTCTTATGGAAGCAAAAATCTAGAATTCAATGGCTCAAAGAAGGAGATCGAAACAGAAATTTCTTCCACAAATCTCTTCTAGCTTGAATATCTCACACCTTTATTTCTTCCTTAAAATTAGATTCTGGATATGTTGTCTATACTTGGGATGACATGAACTCTATTGTTGTTAATTACTTTTCCAATATTTTTTTTGCTACTCCTCTGTTGAGCAAGGTGCAGCAAAAGCAGTGCAAAAGGATTGTAATTGTTGTCAACACAGACAGAGTGATGCAGTTGAAGCAGTTCAGAGGTCAGTCAGATCAAGTGCAGAAAATTTCAAGAAAAACAGAGGGGACCCAGATTCAAAAAGTTGCAAAAAAAGACAAGGAAGAAAAATGTCGCGATTTCGCGACATATCGGAGGAGAGAGAAAGTGCATTGAAAAATGTCACGATTTCGCGACATATCGGAGGAGAGAGAATGTGCAAGGAAAAATGTCACGATTTCGCGACATGCTGGAAGGAAAGAAGCCAAATCGAGAAACTGTCGCGATTTCACGACAAGTTTGAAGCAAAGGCACCAAGGATGAAAAATGTCGCGATTTCGTGACACATCGGAGGAGAGAGAAAGTTGATGAAGAAGTTGTAGCGATTTCGCTACATGTCTGAGTTTCGCCAGCATAAGCAAAGAAAAAGCACCAAGTGAGAAAAGCGTAGCGATTTTGCTACAAGCTTGAGACACTAAGAACAAAAGTGCAGCGATTTTGATACAGCTTCGAGATGCAAAGGATGAAAGATGTAGCGATTTCGCTACAAGCTTGAAACACTAAGAACAAAAGTGCAGCGTTTTTCTAACTGTTTCAAAAGGCAAGGTAAAAAGGTGTAGCGATATCGCTACAGGTTGAAAGTGCATAGTGCGGAGGTGTAGCGATATCGCTACAGGTTGAAAGTGCAAGGTAAAAAGGTGTAGCGATTTCGCTACAGGTTGAAAGTGCATAGTGCGGAGGTGTAGCGATATCGCTACAGGTTGAAAGTGCAAGGTAAAAAGGTGTAGCGATTTTGCTACAGGTTGAAAGTGCATAGTGCGAAGGTGTAGCGATTTCGCTACAGGTTTGAAACACATGTTGGGAAGGTGCAGCGATCGTGCTACGAGTTCAAAGTGCAAAGTGGAAAGGTGTAGCGATATCGCTACACGTCGGAGTTTCACTTGCAAGCAGCAAAGAAAAATGCTAAGGCAACAATGGTGTAGCGATTTCGCTACCACACGAAGAAAGAGTTGTTGGAAGACAGAAGTGTCGCGATCTCGCGACAACTTAGCGGATGACGTCAGCAAGACAAAAATGTCGCGATCGCGACATGTAGAAGAAAAGCAAAACTTCGCGATTTCGCGACATCTTAGCAAGATGACGTCGAAAGACAAAAAGTGTCGCGATATCGCGACATGTTTCCAGAGAAGCCTCATGAAGCCAGAAACGTCACGATTTCGTGACAACTTAGAGGATGACGTCAGCAAAATAAAAAAGTGTCACGATTTCACGACAGGGTGAACGAAAAGCCATTGCAAGCCGAAAACGTCGTGATTTCACGACATCTTTGAAGATGACGTCAGCAAGTTTAAAAATGTCGCGATATCGCGACAAGTTGCCAGAGAAGCCTCAGGAAGCCGAAAGTGTCGCGATATCGCGACAAAGTTGAGGATGACGTCAGCAAAGCGAAAAATGTCACGATATCGCGATAGGTAATGTTTTGGCAGGAAAAAGGTCTAAGAGGCATTCAAAGTGACAGGTGTCAAAAAGGTGCCAGTTACGATAAACCTAACTGGAGTCAGATCTGTAGTTCCAGGTGACAGGTGTCAGGGCAAGACTAGAGGAAATACTACTGCTATTAACGAGAGTGACAAGAGAGTTATGAAGACAGTGCATTTAAGACGCGAACGGCTGTTGCAGAGCCGTGATGCAGCATGGCCAGCTAAGGTAGCAGTTACAAAAAGTAGCTACTGAGCAATGCATTGAATGTTAAACGGCTGTTGCAGGGCCGTAACAAAGCATGACTGGGAAAGGTGGCAGACTCACGGGAAGCTACGTTGTATCGAGAACTGATTGCAGTGACATTGGTCAGTTGCGTATATCAAAAGGTATAGTTGATCATAGGAGATAAAAGATACACAGTTTTTAATAGAGAAGAAAGACGAAATCAGAGAGCATCGAAACGCGCAGAAAGGCTGTCAGTCTACACAAAAAGGGGTGTCAGTTCCAGCAGAGTAGAATGTCAGAATGTGCAGAGAAAAATGCTGTCAGAACGTCAGAATGTCAGTAAGAAAGCGGCTAAAATGCGGATCAGGTCAGAGAAGGATTTGACACGTCAATTACAGCCGAGAATGCATGAAAATGTTGGAGGGAAAGTTAAACCGTTTGAAATTGAGCCGTTCAAAGAAATCAAGTATATAAGGATCGAACTGGCATAGTGAGAAGGTTACTGTGACTGTGTTTTTATTGTGCATTTAAAAGGTCTCAGTAAGTAAGGGTGCTGTAAGAAAACAACCTTAGATCAAAACCTGCAATTCTATTGAATATTCAAGAGAAAGGTTTTAGATTACATCAGAAGATATTGAGTCTCTAACAATTCTCTCTATGCTTCTGTGAGATTTTTGCATGTGCTGTAGACCAGTGAGGGTCTTGTATAAGAGAAGGCATCTTTATGTCCATTTATCTTAAAAAATAGAAATCCAAGTTGGTGCTTGGATAAAGGGGTTGGTGCTCCTATCTGTTGCAGCAGATAAATCAGGGGTTGGTGCTCCTTCCAGTGGGTGCTGGTAAACAATTGTAAATATTGAATCCTTGCAAAGACTGGATTTGGATTGAAGTCCAAACAGTCATTATTTGAGGAGTAGCCACATCGGTGAACCTCGTAAAATCTGTGTTGTGTGATGCTCTTGTGTGATACTTGCATTATCTAGTTTCAAGCTTGCATTATTAGTTTTAAAAGTTGCAGATTTAAGTTTTTAAGTAGTTACACTGATTCACCCCCCCTCTCAGGTGTCATTGTGAGAATATCAATTGGTATCAGAGCCAGACACCTGCACAAGCTTAATCAGCTAAGGTGTTCTTGGGAGATATACAATGGCCGGTGGTGAAGGTTTTTCTTCTAACAAAGCTCCTCTGTTCGATGGAACAAACTATTCTTTCTGGAGGCTCAGAATGCAGACCTATCTCTATGCATTGGGTTATGACATTTGGGAATCTATTGAAAATGGATACACCACTCCCACTGTTCCTCCAACAGATGCTGCTGAGAAGAAAAAGTTTGAGAACAACTCGAAAGCCAAGAATGCTATTATGTGTGGATTGGTCGACAGTGAGTTGATACGCATCATGAACTGCAAATCTGCTAAAGACATATGGGACAAACTGCAAAGCATTCATGAAGGAGACAACAAAATCAAGGAAGCTAAGCTACAAACACATCGTGCCCAGTTTGAAGCATTAAAGATGACCGATGATGAGAACATAGAAGCTTACATGCTGAGAGTAAACGGAATCATCAATGCAATAAGAGGACTGGGGGAAGAAATGGAAGATGCAGTTGTTGTGAAGAAGGTACTGAGAACTCTCAACAAAAGGTTTGATGCAAAGGTTTCTGCCATAGAAGAAGCAAAAGATTTAAATTTTTTTAGTATGGATGAAATGCATGGATCTCTAACTGCATATGAAATGAGGATTGGTCAAACTAAGCCCTCAGACAGAGAAGCAGCCTTCCAAGCTCAGAAAAATATAAAATCTAAACTAGAATCTGAGGAAGAAGAATCTACAGATGAAACTGAAGCAAACTTTGTTAGGAAACTAGTAAAGGGAAAAGGGAAATACAGAGGGAAGCTACCGTTCAAGTGCTTTAACTGTGGCGGCATCGGGAACTTTGCAGCAAAATGCCCAATGAATGAGAAAAATAGAAGTGATGAAGGGACACATCAGGAAAGAAAAGTCTGGAAAAAGAAACCGCAGTTTAGAAAAAGAAACTTCAAGAAGAAGAGTTTCATTTCCCAGAATATCGATTCTTCTGAAGACAGTTCCAGTGAGGAATCAGAAGAAGAAACTGGTGAAGCCTTGTTCATGGCCTTCGAAGAACAAAGAACTGAAGAAACCCAGGAGTGTGAAGAAAAATTAGACGATGAGGCCGAGGTAGATCTGGAAGGTGAGTTGGTGGCTGCTCTTGAAGAGTTAAGTGCAGAAAGGAAAAGAAATAAAAATATTACAAGAAAATTTGAGGAGGCCAGCAATGTAATAATCAGTTTGAAAGTACAAACTGAAGAGCATAAGAAAAAGTCTGAAGATTTTGAAGCACAGCTAATCGTGAAAATAAATGAGTGCAACAAGCTAGAAGAAGAAATAGTTGGATTAAGGCTGCAGCTAGAAGAAATGAATCGGAAACTGAGTTGTCATCAAAAATTTGAAGACAGTTCTGAGAAACTGAACAAAATGTTGAATAATCAAAGGCCCACAGGTATCAAATTTGGCTTGGGCTTTGATGAAGGAGAAACCTCAAAGGACTCAAAGGCTGTAACAGTAGATCCAGTAAATAATAAAGACAAGATTAGAGTTGATCAAGATAAACCGTATCATGCAAAAGAAAACAACAAATCCAAGCTCGAAAGGAGTGCTGCAAATGATGGATTCACCAAAGTCTCTCATCAAAGAAGAAGAAGACCCATGGCTTCTACCTCCACATGGCAACATCCATTTCCCATGTACACTCGTTCCTTTTCTGGTTATTGTTTTAAGTGCAATGCATATGGTCATAAAATTTCTAGTTGTAGATATAATATAGAACAAAGAAATTTCACTAGCAGAAATAATTTTTCACCTTTGATAGATTATGCTGTAGAATGTTATAACTGCCATAACTTCGGCCATATTGCAAGAAATTGTCGTAGCTCTTTTGCAGGAAATAAATATCAGGAAAGAAAATATCACTCAGTTGGATCAAAACAGTATAGAAAATTTCCCAATAAACTGTCACAAGCAAATGAAAGGGAGAAGGTGAAGAAAGTAACCAGATCTGCTGTCAAAACTCAGTGGAAAGAAAAGGGACAACCGAAGAAAGACAAAGAATCCCTGATCGTTCAAACAACTCTCAAAGCACAGAATAAATCTGCTCCTTGGATTCTGGATAGTGGATGCTCCAGTCACATGACAGGAGACAAACAGAAGTTTGATAAGCTGCAGACATACGAAGGTGGTTCTGTGAAATTCAAAAACAATGATGGAGCAAAGATAGTGGGTAAAGGATCAGTTAAGTTAAGTGATGGTAAAATCAACTCAAAGGAAGTTCTTTTTGTGGTAGGTCTGAAGCATAACTTACTGAGTGTAAGTCAAATTTGTGACAGAGGTCATGAAGTAATCTTCAAGAAGGAGGGTTGTGAAGTAAGAAAGACAAGAAATGGAAAGTTAATAGCCACTGGACTGAGAACTTCTAGAAATTTGTATACTCTCTCGGAGACTTCGAAGGAGCTTGCTTGGTTGGTCAAGAAGAAGAAAACTGGCTGTGGCATAAAAGACTCGGTCACATAAGCTTTGATAATCTGGTAAAAATCAGCTCGAAAAGAGCAGTAAGAGACATACCCACTATTGGCAAACCATCAAACAACATTTGTGAGTCATGCCAAAAGGGGAAGCAAACCAGATCTACCTTCAAAGCAAAAGAGTACTTCACAAGCAAGCCACTAGAACTGATTCACACTGATTTGTGTGGTCCCATGAGGACAGAAAGCATAAATGGATACAAATATTTTATGTCGTGTATAGATGATTTTTCCAGAATGACATGGGTACTCTTTTTGAAATAGAAGTCAGAAGCCTTTGAGATGTTTAAAACCTTCAAAAATCTTGTTGAGAATCAATCTGGAAAAAGAATTAAATGTTTGAGATCTGATAGAGGAGGAGAGTTTATTTCAAATGAGTTTGCTGAATTCTGTGAAAAACATGGAATAAGAAGACAGTTCTCAGCAGCAAGAACACCTCAACAGAATGGAGTAGTTGAAAGAAAGAACAGAACTGTGCAGGAAATGGCAAGAACCATGTTAACAGAGAGCAAAATTGCTGACAGATTCTGGAAAGAGGCAGTTCATACTGCAGTCTACATTCAGAATAGATGTATGTTGAGGCCGCATGAAAACAAAACACCATATGAACTGTGGTTTGGCAAAAAGGCTACAGCAAAATACTTCAAAGTGTTCGGCAACAAGTGTTACATTAAAAGAACTGAAAGCAATCTTGGCAAGTTTGAAGATAGAGCTGATGAAGGAATATTCCTTGGGTACTCAACTAAAAGCAAAGCCTATACATGCTACAACAAAAGACTTAAGAAAATAGTGGAGAGTGCGGATGTGAAGGTTGATGAAGGCAGGAAACAAGAAATCAGCAATAATGAAAACTACCCAACCTATGAAGAATTTATTGAAGAAGATGAAGATCAAGAAAAAGAAGAGAGACAGAAATCAGATTCAGAGGACTTAGAAAGAGATGAAAATAGAAAATACAGAACGAGCAGGTTGGCAGAAAAATCATCCCAAAGAGCAGATTATTGGGGACCCTACAATTGGCATTCAGACAAGAAGAAGAGTAGTAAATAACTATTCTCTGTTATCCAGTATTGAGCCCAAGAATATTATTGAAGCAAGCACGGATGAAAGCTGGATGGAAGCAGTAAATGAAGAACTAGATCAAATTGAGAAAAACAAAACCTGGGAATTAGTACCAAGGCCTAAAAATAAAAACATAATTGGTACTAAATGGATATTTAGAAACAAACTGAATGAAGATGGACAGGTTGTAAGGAATAAAGCAAGATTAGTCTGTAAGGGATATGCCCAAGTTGAGGGGATTGATTTTGAAGAGACTTTTGCACCCGTGGCCAGACTTGAAGCAATAAGACTATTTTTGGCTTTAGTTGTTCATAAGAACTTCAAGGTTTATCAAATGGATGTAAAATCAGCATTTCTGAATGGAAATCTTGAAGAAGAAGTATATATTGAACAGCCTGATGGTTTTCAACTTTGTGATAATCCTAACTTTGTTTGCAAGCTGAAGAAAGCATTGTATGGCTTGAAACAAGCACCTAGAGCTTGGTATGCAAGACTGGACAACTATCTCACTAAGCAAGGATTCAAGAAAGGTATGGTGGATAGCAATTTATATGTGAAAACTGAAAATGGCAATTTCATTGTTCTTGTTGTTTATGTAGATGATATAATTTTTGGAAGTAGCAATGATGAATCATGCAAAGACATAGCAAACAAAATGCAGAAAGAGTTTGAAATGTCTATGATAGGTGAACTTTCATATTTCCTTGGATTACAAGTTAATCAAACAGAAAAGGGAATTTTTATCTCTCAAATTAAATATGTGAAAGAAATGCTGAAAAAGTTCACTATGGAAGATAGTAAACCAGTGAGCACCCCCATGACAACAAGCTGCAAGTTGAGCAAGGATGATAAATCTTCGGATGTTGATCAAACAATGTACAGATCAATGATTGGGAGCTTGCTGTATTTGACAGCAACCAGACCGGATATCTTACAAGCTGTCTGCATGGTTGCAAGATTTCAGGCTAGTCCAAAAGAGACTCATGTGACAGCAGTGAAAAGGATTTTTAGGTATCTCAAAGGTACTATGGAGTATGGGCTGTGGTATCCAAAAGGAAAAGACTTCACTCTCTTTGCATACTCTGATGCTGATTGGGCAGGATGCATTGATGACAGAAAAAGTACAAGTGGAGGAGCATTCTTTCTTGGAAACAAATTGGTTGCATGGCACAGTAAGAAGCAAGAATCAGTCTCTTTATCCACAGTCGAGGCCGAATACATTGCAGCTACTACATGCTGTACACAAATACTATGGATGAGACAAACATTGAAAGATCTAGGAATTCACTTCAATGAGCCCATTTCAGTCAAATGTGACAACACTAGTGCAATCAACATTTCAAAGAATCCGGTAATGCATTCCCGCACCAAACATATTGCAATCCGGTATCACTTCTTGAAGGATAAGGTTGCAAAAGGAGAAGTCAGATTAGAGTTTGTTCCCACTACAGAGCAAGTAGCAGACATATTCACCAAACCTTTACCAAAGGAAATATTTGAATACCTTCGAAAGAAGTTGGGAGTAGTCACACTTCCCAAGCACTGACTAGCTATGGGAAATACATTCTCAGGGGGAGCATTCAAGTTATTTATGCCTGAGAATGTTGTGCATAGACTCATGGGGAGTCTGCAGCAGCCCTTTGGCATTATTGGCAAAGGGGGAGAAGAATTTGAGCAAGGCTACAAAGTGTTGCCAACAATTCCAAAGGGGGAGATTGTTGAGCAAGGTGCAGCAAAAGCAGTGCAAAAGGATTGTAATTGTTGTCAACACAGACAGAGTGATGCAGTTGAAGCAGTTCAGAGGTCAGTCAGATCAAGTGCAAAAAATCTCAAGAAAAACAGAGGGGACCCAGATCCAAAAATTTGCAGAAAAAGACAAGGAAGAAAACTGTCGCGATATCGCGACATGTTTCCTGTCGCGATTTCGCGACATATCGGAGGAGAGAGAAAGTGCATTGAAAAATGTCACGATTTCGCGACATATCGGAGGAGAGAGAATGTGCAAGGAAAAATGTCACGATTTCGCGACATGCTGGAAGGAAAGAAGCCAAATCGAGAAACTGTCACGATTTCGCGACAAGTTTGAAGCAAAGGCACCAAGGATGAAAAATGTCACGATTTCGCGACACATCGGAGGAGAGAGAAAGTTGATGAAGAAGTTGTAGCGATTTCGCTACATGTCTGAGTTTCGCCAAAGATAAGCAAAGAAAAAGCACCAAGTGAGAAAAGCGTAGCGATTTCGCTACAAGCTTGAGACACTAAGAACAAAAGTGCAGCGATTTTGATACAGCTTCGAGATGCAAAGGATGAAAGATGTAGCGATTTCGCTACAAGCTTGAAACACTAAGAACAAAAGTGCAGCATTTTTCTAACTGTTTCAAAAGACAAGGTAAAAAGGTGTAGCGATATCGCTACAGGTTGAAAGTGCATAGTGCGGAGGTGTAGCGATATCGCTACAGGTTGAAAGTGCAAGGTAAAAAGGTGTAGCGATATCGCTACAGGTTGAAAGTGCATAGTGCGGAGGTGTAGCGATATCGCTACAGGTTGAAAGTGCAAGGTAAAAAGGTGTAGCGATTTCGCTACAGGTTGAAAGTGCATAGTGCGAAGGTGTAGCGATTTCGCTACAGGTTTGAAACACATGTTGGGAAGGTGCAGCGATCATGCTACGAGTTCAAAGTGCAAAGTGGAAAGGTGTAGCGATATCGCTACACGTCGGAGTTTCACTTGCAAGCAGCAAAGAAAAATGCTAAGGCAACAATGGTGTAGCGATTTCGCTACCACACGAAGAAAGAGTTGTACGGAGATCGAAAGTGTCGCGATATCGCGACAACTTAGCGGATGACGTCAGCAAGACAAAAAATGTCGCGATATCGCGACATGTTGAGAGAAGCATAAAGCGAAATTTCACGATTTCGCGACAACTTAGCAGATGACGTCAGCAAGAAGAAAATGTCGCGATATCGCGACATGTTTCCAGAGAAGCCTCATGAAGCCAGAAACGTCGCGATTTCGCGACAACTTAGAGGATGACGTCAGCAAAATCAAAAAGTGTCGCGATTTCGCGACAGGGTGAACGAAAAGCCATTGCAAGCCGAAAACGTCACGATTTCGCGACATCTTTGAAGATGACGTCAGCAAGTTTAAAAATGTCGCGATATCGCGACAAGTTGCCAGAGAAGCCTCAGGAAGCCGAAAGTGTCGCGATATCGCGACAAAGTTGAGGATGACGTCAGCAAAGCGGAAAATGTCGCGATATCACGACAGGTAATGTTTTGGCGGGAAAAAGGTCTAAGAGGCATTCAAAGTGACAGGTGTCAAAAAGGTGCCAGTTACGATAAACCTAACTGGAGTCAGATCTGCAGTTCCAGGTGACAGGTGTCAGGGCAAGACTAGAGGAAATACTACTGCTATTAACGAGAGTGACAAGAGAGTTATGAAGACAGTGCATTTAAGACGCGAACGACTGTTGTAGAGCCGTGATGCAGCATGGCCAGCTAAGGTAGCAGTTACAAAAAGTAGCTACTGAGCAATGCATTGAATGTTAAACGGTTGTTGCAGGGCCGTAACAAAGCATGACTGGGAAAGGTGGCAGACTCACAGGGAAGCTACGTTGTATCGAGAACTGATTGCAGTGACATTGGTCAGTTGCGTATATCAAAAGGTATAGTTGATCATAGGAGATAAAAGATACACAGTCTTTAACAGAGAAGAAAGACGAAATCAGTGAGCATCGAAATGCACAGAAAGGCTGTCAGTCTACACAAAAAGGGGTGTCAGTTCCAGCAGAGTAGAATGTCAGAATGTGCAGAGAAAAAGGCTATCAGATGGTCAGAATGTCAGTAAGAAAGCGGCTAAAAGGTGGATCAGGTCAGAGAAGGATTTGACACGTCAATTACAGTCGAGAATGCATGAAAATGTTGGAGGGAAAGTTAAACCGTTTGAAATTGAGCCGTTCGAAGAAATCAAGTATATAAGGATCGAATTGGCATAGTGAGAAGGTTACTGTGACTGTGTTTTTATTGTGCATTTAAAAGGTCTCAGTAAGTAAGGGTGCTGTAAGAAAACAGCCTTAGATCAAAACCTGTAATTCTATTGAATATTCAAGAGAAAGGTTTTAGATTACATCAGAAGATATTGAGTCTCTAACAATTCTCTCTATGCTTCTATGAGATTTTTGCATGTGTTGTAGACCAGTGAGGGTCTTGTATAAGAGAAGGCATCTTTATGTCCATTTATCTTAAAAAAATTAGAAATCCAAGTTGGTGCTTGGATAAAGGGGTTGGTGCTCCTATCTGTTGCAGCAGATAAATCAGGGGTTGGTGCTCCTTCCAGTGGGTGCTGGTAAACAATTGTAAATATTGAATCCTTGCAAAGACTGGATTTGGATTGAAGTCCAAACAGTCATTATTTGAGGAGTAGCCACATCGGTGAACCTCGTAAAATCCTCGTGTTGTGTGATGCTCTTGTGTGATACTTGCATTATCTAGTTTCAAGCTTGCATTATTAGTTTTAAAAGTTACAGTTTTAAGTTTTTAAGTAGTTACACTGATTCACCCCCCCCTCTCAGTGTCATTGTGAGAATATCATCCTCTTGACTCATCTTCTCAACAAAATATTCTTCAAGCAATCCCTTCTCTTATCACTTTTGAGGAGAACTCTATTTTGAATTCTCCTATTACTATCAATGAGCTTCAACATGTAGTTTTTAAAATTCAAAAAGGGAAAACCCTAGGTCCTGATGGTTTTCCCATTGAGTTCTACTAAGAGTTTTGGTATATCCTTCATGATGATTTATTAGAGGTGGTGTAAGAAGTCATAAAAGCCAAAGAAATTTTTAAGGTTATCAATAAAACTTATATTACTCTTGTTCCAAAATATCAAGATGTTGATCATATCTTAGCTTTTAGACCTATTTCTTTATGTAATGTTCTTCTCAAAATCATTATTAAGATCATGGTAGAAAGGTTGAAGACTCTTTTGCATAATATTATTTCCCTTGAAAAATGGGGTTATGTGGAAGGGCATAAAATAGTATGTGATATAGTTCTTGCTCATGAATCCATCCATTCCATGGATTTACAAAATTCTCCTTCCATTTTCATTCAGTTAGATTTATCCAAAGCTTATACCAGAGTGGATTGGAACTTCCTTATCAGAGTTTTGAGGCAATTTTGTTTCTCTAAGGATTGGACAGATTGGATTATGGTATGTATCTCTTTAGTTTCCTACATAGTTCTTTTTGGGCACTAAATTGCACCAAGTTTTACTTAATACTGTGGTTGTATATCTTCCTACTTTCTATTTAGGCTTACACCCGATAGCTGCAACTCAACACTCAACATTAGAAGGACCAAAACCGGGATTTTCGATCCAACCTCCATAGTAGGTTGGTTCCTTGTCAACTTAGCAGATTGTTGACACAATTATGCTCAATTAGGGCTTGGAGTTTAGGGTAAGATAAGGTTAGGGTTGGAGAGACATATATATCAATGGACGGATAGGTTAACAACATTGCATCACCATAAAAAGCTTCCCAAAAACCATATTAAAGACATACATTTAGATCAACCTTTATCCCAAGATAGCTCATTTCAGATATTAAAGCATAACAGAGAAATGTTATAGCAAGAAATTTCAATATCCAAGAAATGATAATCCAAATAGCAGAATTCACCAAAACTAGATTTGACAGAAATGTACTTACTAATAACATAGAACAAACTTCAAAGCAAATTTCAATTACTCATAATAGCTAGTAATCCAAGATAGGCACAAAATAACCATCTAAGTATTCATAGAAATGCAACTATGAAATCCGAACCTCTGACATCAAGCATGGAAACACAGCCTTGAGGTGAAGATCAATGTATTGCTCCTTTCATTCAGCTCTTCAAAAATATTTACAATGGTACAGGCAAACACGCTAGAGCTGACCCTTCAACAAAAGGTTTCGACCTCTACTTATAGTTTTTCATATTATAAATCAAGAAAAAATACATCAAATCTTTTTACAACAGCTCAGCAAAGAACTTAGCTAGCATTATCTCATTGGTCAAACCTCTGAGAAATCTGCTAAAAAGGAAACCGCCATGGCAGCACGGGTTCTTTGCAACTTTCTGGTCACTCATTAGAACTACAGTTCAAAATATTCCAGATCACGCACTTTCGTAGATATTTCTTGGGATAAAAGTGCCACTATCGATCTGCAACTATATTTGGTTTGATCTTCTTGGAAACTCTTGATGCTTCATCTTTCGGCCAATCTATTACAATTCTGGCATAGGAACATCTTTTTAAATGGCCCAGATTTAGCAGACTAACCTCCATCGTTGATCTTCTTTATCCCATGGTCCAGATTAGATCTGGTATAAGCTGAGAGCCCATTCGTTGGATGACGTCGCTTTAATTAGCAGTAGAACATCCAATCCGGATCTTGGAAATTCAAACCTTAAATTTGCTTCGGAGCTTTTATCTAATCCACATTAAAAATTAATGATGTCACCTCTTCTTTATATTTCATTCCAGATAGAATGAGCATCTTCCTTAGTTTGGATCCAAAGTCAAATTCTTACATCATCCCACCATTTCACCTTATATTCATTCTAGATAGAAAAACACTTGTTTGTTCTCTGGATTGTCAATCTGTACTTTTCATCTACTTATGTCATCATCTCCTTGAGACTTTTGCAGATTTGAGGATAACGCTAATCCGGGATGGGGAGCAAAAGAGTTTCCAAAATTGGGTATATGCAAAATGGCCATTCCACACTTTTTCCTTGCTGACATCACCACCTTTCACAAAATTTTATGGATTTTGCAATCCTACTCCAATCCGGACTCGAAATGGAGTTCCCCATAATCATTTTAAACAAGAAAAATTGCATGACTGTTGAGCGGATTCATCTTATCAACCTTGTTCCAGAGCGGAATGGCAGTTTTATCACTTAGTAAAAATCACACAAAATTTTACTAAGTATGTGGTCATTTTGGGCCTACATTATGGTGCCTCCCAGGTGGATTTTCTCATAAAACCAATTGAATCCAGAGTCTTATCCATTGGGCCTTAGGAGTCAAAACAAAATTGATTTCATAAAACCCACTTGTTCGGTAATAGACTTGTGTCCATAATACCAGTACTATTACTGTTTCCCAAAACTATACACAACTCTACCTTATTTATAAGGCTTTATTTCAAATAATACCTTCACACAAAAATGTTGCTCTGTAGACTTCATACCTTTATTGCTTATTTCTGACAATCATCAGGGTAAAAAAAATAGAAATACAAAAATTGATGAAATATGTACAAACATAAAATATCTTCAACATGAGCCCCTCCTGGGCCTGTAACTGCTCAATATTATTCTTGTTCTTCTACAACCTCTTCCTCTTCATCCTCTCTAGGATTCTGTACTTCCTTATTATCTTTGCCAATGGTATCTCTGAACACCTGAATCATTGATTCTAAATATTGAAGAGCCTGCTTCCAATCTTGCTCAGAAGGATTTGATGTTTCTTTGAGATGCTTATAAACGTATTGTAATTCTTCCACATCCTCATAATCAACAACATTTCCTCTAATCACTAGATATTCCATGAGATATCTTAGTCGTGCGTAGCTCATGATTAGCTTAGTAGCTTGTTCTTGAGATAGTGGTTCTTCTAATGAACCGATTCCAGCCTCATCCTGTAAGCTATCCTTAATGCTTTGTTGGAATTCTTCCATAGGTAACAAGTTGTGATATTCCTTCAAAAGTCCTCTAAAATAAACCTTAACCATTTACTCATTTAATTCAATGATATCTTTAATACCCATATCTATTATGTCAAATAACAACCAAGATTTCTAAGTTGCCCTATGTTTTTTTACTACTATCTTGGAGGCTACCCTGGCTATATTCCATTCCTTACTAGGAATTGGTTTAGCGGCATCACTGAGCCTACTATAAACCAATATGTACATTCATTCTGTTGGAATCACCATAGGCTGCAACTCTCTAGTGATCTGATCTAAGTCCTTCTGAATGGAAAATAACAACTGGCTAGCATCTTTCAAGTAATCAATGATAAGTTGAAGGCCTGAACATTTTTCTTGAACTTCAAAAAGCAATTCCTCCTTGATATTTTTCAAACCATATTTATAAAATCCGATAGGCTTGGCCTTCTCAATATGAAGCTAATATTTTGAATTTTGAATTTATTTGGCCTGATGCTCATTCAACTTCTTTTGTTCCTCTGGCTGGTCCTTCAACTTATTAGCTTTTTGGAACCTTTCCTACCAAATCTTAGCCTCTTTCCTCAGAACTTTCTCCACCTCTTTCTGATCATGAAGGCCATTATTAAGCTTTTCAACTTGTTGTTTCAACTTTTATACCTTATATTTTGCTATATCAGTCTTTACATAAAAGGTATCCAAGTGAGCCTTTGCCATCCCTAACTCATCTTTAGTAGGAAGCTTGTCAATATCTTCTATGATTTCCTCTGCTTTATAATATTGAGCAGTAATTTAATTTTTAGGTTTGCTTACCTATGGAATCAAGGATCTTGAAACCCTTTGCCTAGTGACAAGGTTAACATACATACTTTTCCTTGTTACAGCCATTCTGCTGGAAGGCCTGGTAAGATTCTCTGCCCAATAGTCATTTATACTCTAAGTAGTTGTTTGCTCTTTTGATACAGCATCAGACCTCAAAAATATCAGTAGCCAAAGGAGATAACGACATTAAAAACATAAGGGTGGACTAATTTGTTGCTTATGGGGATGGAGATATATTGATAGCAGCCTCTATTACAATGGTAGATTTTGTGACCACCACTATTGTAGACATAGGTAAATTCAAAGAAACGGGGATAATACTGATAGTAGAAGAGATGGATGAACTTGGAACGCAGTGTCCCATGGATTGTGGCAAAGCAAATGGAGGTGCAATGATAGTGGATACTAAAGTGGATGCCTCAAAAGTGGAAGGTGGGTTTGAGAAGAATTGTGATATAACATAACTGACTGGTACCTCCATAGATACTGATGGAACGAGAGAAAAACTGGGAGATGGAGGAGGTAAATTTGCCATATTTTCTTGCTTAGAAATGGAGGGAAATTCTTTTGGGGATTCATGGAGATGATAAGGAGAAGAGGGATTAGAAAACATACCTTCACCTATATGTAGGGTTTTCTTGCTCAACTCCCTTTTCAATCTATTGTTCTTGTTCAATTAATCCTTCTGTGTCAAAAATAGCTACTTCTTCCGCAATTTCCTCCATACTCATTTTTTGCCTTTTGGAAAGCTCTATCCCTTCTGTATCTGGGGTTCTCTTGGAAATTTTATGAAATAGTCAGAAAGCATCCATCTCATCCCTAGTATCTTCTCCTGATAATTCTCCTTGCACTCCTCTAAAAGGTAAAGATTGCTTAGTAATGGATTGAGGCTTTGCTGACGCCATAGGAGTAAAATAAAGTGGCTTGATTCCAATACCCTTACCCTTCTCTTTTTGATCAAAAAATTTGTTCTGAGGCTATGCTCCTAGAGCTAAACATTTAGGCCTAGCTTTTGCTTCAATAATCGGGGTACTAACAACCTTTTCTTTAGAACATTTCATTTTACTCATCATCCTAGCTCCTTTAGGGAATATCTTTGCCTGCTCAAAGGTAGGACTGAAAGTCCTCAATGCTTCAGTATTTGTTAAATAATTCCTTTGATTTTTAGAAGTTTGGAGAGACTCATAATCACCCTGGGGTTTTTCAACCATCAATACAATGTGCCTTACATCCTTGAGTTCCCAAGTATCAATATTTTCATCATATCTTTTTGAAAACTCTATCAAATTTTGTTCCAAATTTAGATTTAGCTTTTCCAATTTCAACTCTCATACACCACCAATCCATGATCTTGGCATCCTCCCATGGTCCCTTGAAATCATCCTCTTCTTCTTTTTCTGGAGCTTCCTTCTTAGACGACAAGTCCTTTTTCTTTGCCAACTTTGACTTGGAAGAGGACCTATTTTTCTTTGTAGTTTCAGCTTTAATTTTATCAATCATCTCTTCAGTAATCTGATGACTGGGCTGGTGGTCAGGATCAAAATATTCAATCTATTCATAAAAATCCAACCATGGGGGTAACTGATCCATCTTGGAAACATTCCACTCTAACAGGGTAGTCTCATCATTGTTTCTCCCCTATTCAAAATGAGCCTTGGGTCTTTTCTCAAATTTGTAGGCCTTATCTCCGTTCAGAGTTTTATTTTTTGTAGTGAAAATACCATGAGGATCATAACTCCACTTCTATGGGATATAAAACAGACCAAACCTATCCAGGTATTGGTAAATTTGCTGACTTTACCCCCATTTAGTAATGGTGGTATCACTTAAAGTACGATGGGAGTTCCTTTTTCTCCCTAAACCATATCTTGAGTCAATATATTCTACCTGCCTCAAATATTTTAAGGCAAAGAGTCTCTCTATGACAAAATGGGGTAAAAGAAAAGGTTTACCCATGAAACCATATAATCTGATGAATGTTCCCTTAGTTAACAGATACCAGTCCCCTTCTTCTACATCTTTATTCCTCAAAACCTCTTTGGCCAGGGGTGGTAACCTGGGGAAATTTATATACATTATTTTGAGGGCCGGTCCAAGAAATTTCAAATTGAACCTATAGTAAGACTCACTGCTTCTTAAATTATTTATCCAATAGTAGACTAGCATAGGTTCTCCTTCATCGGTTTTATCTTTTACTGGGATCCATGGCATTCTATCTTTCACAGCGGCATAAAACATCCATACTAAGCTTGAGCAATGCCTAAAGCTAGGAGCGTAGGAGCTCCTATTTAAGCTTACTAATTGCTCATGAATCCTTTGGGTGAGAAACGCTGGCCAATCAAAATAAATCACCCTTATTCCTCTTTTTGCCACCTCCTTTTTATACATCCTTTCATTAGAGATATAGTATGTAGCGGTAATTTTCCAACCATGAACCTCCTCATCAGAGTCCAAACCATCCATGCAGGCCAACATAGAGAACAGAACGGGAGTTATAAACTTTTTGACAAGAATAGGAACTTTAGGCAACTCATCCTAGGGTTTGGAATTTAGCTACTTATAGACCCAATTCCTAAATGACTCGCCATCATTCACCCACTTCTTTGTATAATAAAAACCCGCTTGCTCATCAATTCTAAAGGGTTTTGGTGGCACCGACAGGTCAGACCCTAAGGCGAAAAGCTCATGATAGAAAGAGGCAATGATGCTAAAAGGGTTTCTCCCTCACTGGTTTTTACTGCCTTAGCCAGTGGGTCATAGTATTTCACTATCGTGGCTATCAATTTAGGACATGGATGGATAGAATCACAAATATAAAAGGATAAATAAGAGAGAATGGAGCATCTACCTTCTACCGATAGAGCAACATTCTTTTTGTATCTATCATTCACGCTCCTCCTCAATTTTGTCCTTTTAGAGATGGTCATTTATGTATCTGCTACTGCCTTGGCTTTGTCCAGGTAGGACATAGATGTTTTTTCATCCATAGTTTCAAATTCTAGAACATCTTCTATGGCTTCTTCGGGAGACTTCTTAGGAGCCATTTTGTAACAGTAAGATTTTGTGCACTGAGTAAGCAAAGAGGGCTTCAGAACACTGCTAAGCTTCTCCACAATCTAGTGATTGTAAAATGAATCCCGTGCAATACTTCATCACTTTTATCATCTGGAACACGCGTATCATCCGCCACAAATGTAGTAGTTACGCGACATCTTGTTGGAACACTTCACCATATCCTCCTTTATTTCTTTGGTGGCTTAAAGAAAATGGCATCCTCCCTTCTCATTGGTTGAATTTTAAAATTGTGTTGCCAACTCATCGCATATCTTCGGCTACTCTTCAGTTCCCATGCGAGTTTTTTAGAATTGAATGCACGATAAATATTTAGCCTCCTCATGTCAACTTAGAACTTATTGTTCAGCTTTACCCTGATTCCACTATGGCTATCTTCAGCTTTGGGAGGTTCTCGGATTAGTACCATTCTTGTTTTTCTTTTGATGGACCTTTCTTGTGGAATCGCCAATCCGGATCCGACCATGCAGTCTTGAGGGCGGAATGTCACTCTGGGGAGTTTTGCATGACACAATGTGTAGGATGGAAGATTACCATGAATCCGGCCAATACTTAGTCTTTTCTTGCAAAACTTCTTCTTTCTCTTTCTTCTCTTTTTTTTTTAGCATTTCTCCGAAAAAGAACTAATTACAAAGTGTAGAAAGGAGAGGGAAATATTTGTACAATATATATACATATGTTAAAATGAGCCTATTTCTCATATATAGTAAAGCTTAAGGTGGAAACCATTCACCGAAATTGGTTGTATGTTTCCCTCTAAGTCTTTCAACTAAAAGGAATCAAAATTTTCATTCTTACGTAGCTTTGCTCTGTCCACATTCCACCTGAGAACTGAGTCTCCTACTTAAATTTTTTTGAACCTGGTATTTTTATCGAACCATGCTTTAATTTCTAATGAATGCTTCTAAAAATGATCATATGCTTGAGTTTTGTTCTCTTCCAGTTGTAACAAGTGTGTCAACCTAAGTTTTACTGGATCATCCTCCAATTCTTCTTTTGTACTAACAAGCTTAAGTGTTGGAATCTCTAGGTGAATCGGCAGTATTGCCTCTTTTCCATATACCAGTGCATACGGAGAAGTCTTGATAGACTTTTTAATAGTAATCTTGTCTGCCCATAGAGCATGGTCAAGCAATAGGTGCCAACTCCTTTTGTTACCTTCCAGAGACTTTCTCAAAATTCTTAATAGGTTCTTGTTGGTAGATTCTACAAGTCCATTACCTTGTGGATAATAGTTTAAAGTATTTTTAAGAATGATGCCATACTTGTTGGCAAACTCAATGTACTTAGCTCCAATAAAAGCAAGGCCATTATCACTCACCAAAGCTTTCGAAACTCCAAATCTAGAAATTAAACTCTCCATAAAGTTGATCACAACTTCCTGGCCTGCCTTCTTTGTAGGAATAGCCTCTACCCATAGGGTAAGATAATATGTAGCTGTTAAGATAAACTTGTGCTTTGCTGAGAAATTAGGATTTATGACTCCTATGAAATCTAATCTCCATTGTTGAAAAGGCTCTTCAACTTGAATAAGCTTCATGGGGGATGCAACATTTCTAGTCCTTCTAACATACCTTTGACACTTATCACAGACCTGGATTACTTTAAAAGCATTATTGAACACAATAGGCCAATAATAGCCTGCTCTTATTATCTTCAAAGCTGTAGTTCTGCCTGAGCTATGGCCACCTGTTGACCCTCCATGGAATTCTTCAATGACCCTTTTTTGTTGGTCCTTATTCAAATATTTCGGGAGAATACCATCCAAGTTTCTTCTGAACAACCCCTCAGGAAGTAATACATACTTTAGAGCTGTTGGCAATTTTGGGTACCTTGGGTGCATTGTCTTTGCTCAAGTGTTTAAGTTGTCATTGATGTCAAGAAGCTTTTGAAGGAATTTGATTTTATGTAAAATAATTTGTTTTGATGAAGGGTTCGGCATGACAGGTTCGAAAGAAAGCTTTTTAGAAAAGTGTCGCGATATCGCGACATGTTGCATTTTCGCGACTTGAGCAGGCGAGAGAAAGCTTTTTAGAAAAGTGTCGCGATATCGCGACATGTCACAGTTTCATGACTCAAAGAGGAGAGAGAATGTTCGAGTCAAAAATGTCACGATTTCGTGACATATTGCAAGGAAGGTTGGTCGGACGAAAAAGTGTCGCGATTTCGCGACATGTTGCAGGAGAGAGAGTCCGAAAGAAAAAGTGTCACGATTTCACGACATAATGCAGGAGAGAGAGTCCAGGAGAAAAAGTGTCATGATATCACGACATGTCGGGTTTTCACGACCCGAAGAAAAGAAAAGCGCTAAGGAGAAAAAGTGTCACGATTTCGCGACATGCTATAGAATCAAAGTGAGAACTATCATGATTTCGTGACATGCTACAGAACTCGAAGTGAGAACTGTCACGATTTCATGACATGCAACAAAGGGAAGAGTCTGAAATGAGAACTGTCACGATTTCGTGACAGGTTGCAAAGAAGACGTACGAAAGCTGAAAGCGTCACGATTTTGCGACAGGCTGAAAAGAAGTCGTACGGATGCAGAAAGTGTCACGATTTCGTGACAGGTTGAAGAGAAAGCTTATGGATGCAGAAAGTGTCACGATTTCATGACAAAGACAGTAAGCAAGTCTTCAACAGAAGAAGCGTCATGATTTCATGATGAATTCAAGAAGGAAGAGCTCGAAGGCGAAAGCATCACGATTTTGCGACATGTTCCAGTTTCGCGGGCGTAAGGCAGAGAAAAACACAAGGCAGCGAAAGTGTCACGATTTCGTGACATGTTCCATTTTTGCTAGTGCAAGCAGACAAGAGTGCAAGGAAGAGAAAGTGTCACGATTTCACGATAGATTGAGATGGCAGCGTTCGGTTGGAGAAAGTGTCACGATTTCGTGACAGAAACACAAAGCAGGTCTTCAACAGGAGAAGTGTCACGATTTCACGATAGAAGCCAAGTTGTGAACTATGAAGACAGAAGTGTCACGATTTCACGATAGAAGTGAAGTCGAAGTCTGCAGAGGCAGAAGTGTCACGATTTCGCGACAAAAGCAAAGTTGATGCTGACAAAGACAAAAGTGTCGCGATATCGCGACAAGAGCTTAGATGAAGTCGTTAAAGGCTAAAGTGTCACGTTTTCATGACAAAAGGCAAAAGAAAGTGTACGGTTGCAAAGGTGTCACGATATCGCGACATGTTGTAGTTTCACGACAGAAGCTACAGAAGAGTTGCAGAGGCAGTGAGGCCGACAAAGTTAAATTTGGGCCGACGAAGATTAGGGTTTGCAGCCGACGTAGTTTAGGGTTGTGCAGCCGACTAAGATCAAGGTTTTGATCTTGAAAGTATTAGTATAAAAGGAGGGCTGTTCGAAGAGTTAAAGTATCGATTTTGTGTGTGCGTTCGAAGTGCGACATTCATAGATAGAGTGCAGGGGAGAAGTCCGATCGCTGAGAGCAGAGTGCAAAATTTGATAGTAGTGTATAGAGTGCATTTTGTCGAATCGTCTAAGTGAGAGAGATCGCAAGGAATCAGAGTACGCGAAGACGGTGCTGCTGTGTTTGCGCATAGAGAGCAAAAAAGTGCAAAGCTATGGGGTGCATCATTTTTGTGACATTCGGTGATAGTGCGCAGGCTTTGATGGTTTTGGACAAGTCATTGAGAGGGATTGTTGCACAGATTTGAGCAAGTTTTTCTTGAGCTTGTGAAGCAGTTTGGGCAGGTTCTAGTAAGAACTTGCAAAGCAGATCTGAGACAAGTCTTGGTGAAGACTTGGGTGAAGATCAAGCAAGCTTTAGTGAAAGCTTGTGAACCACTTTTGTGAACCAGATTTGAGGACCAATTGAGGACAGAGATTGGTGCAGATTCGAGGACATTTGTGCCAGACCGAAGGACTGTGTTTGGTGCAGATCAGAGAAAGAGAACGAGGACATTTGTGCTAAACCGAAGGACTATGTTTAGTGCAAATTCGAGGACCAGCTTTGGAGGTGATAGAGTTGAGGGCAGAGGTCTCCAGCCAGAGCAGGGAGGACAGGTGTCTTCTGTGGATAGAGTTCCATTTGCTAAGGGCAGCGGAGGCAGAGGTCTTCTAGAGGATCACCAGTCAAAGCAGAGCTAGGGGATTTGTGTCTCCTTTGGGTTGGTGCCCATAAACATTGTAATCGGGAAAGGTATTCCCAAAATTTGATTTGATAAAATTTAGTGAAATATTTTATCCGTGGAGTAGCCCACATTGGGTGAACCACGTAAATTGTTGTGTCTCTATTGTGGATGGTATTTTGTGCATTGCTTTGATTACGGCTATTGATACTGCTATCTATACACTGCATAATTTTGAATTGAAGTATAAAGGAAAAAGTAAAAAGAGGTCTTATACTGTTCACCCCCCCCTCTCAGTATAAGCTTGTGTTCTTCAATTGGTATCAGAGTCGGTGCCTTCAGAAAGTTTAACAACTTGAAGGAAAAGCTAGTAAAGAACACAATGGATTATTCAAGCGGCAATGCAAGCACCTATTCTTGATGGGTCAAATTTTGGTCTTTGGAGTGCAAGGATGAAGGTTCATCTAATGGCACTTGGGAATGAGGTATGGGAAGTGATTGAAGATGAGTACACTATTCCTGAACATGGTCCAAATACTAAAGAAGAAAGGCTCCTACATCACAGCAATTCAAAAGCAATGAATGCAATCCTGAAAGGTTTACGTAAGGCAGATCTCACCAAGGTGATTCACCTGCAAGACAACTAGTGAAATGTGGAAACAATTGCAGGTGGTTCACACAGGTGATACAAATGTCGGAAAGGCTAAGTTGAGACACTTCAAAGGTATGTTTGAACAACTCAAGATGAATGATGATGAAAATATTAGTGACTACATGCTTCGTATGGATGAGGTTGTTAACTCCATGAAAGACTTAGGTCTTGAGCTTGCTGAAAATGATGTTTGTGATAAGATTTTAAGATCTCTTCCTAATAGATTTAGTGAAAATATTTTTGCTATTGAGGAAGCTAAAGATTTGGATAAGTTGAAAAAGGATGAGCTCCATAGTATACTTGCAACATTTGAGTTGAGAACTCAAGTGAAGGTTGATGTCAAGAAAGAGGCAACTTTCAAGGCTACCAAGAAATCCAAGGGTAAACAGCTTCAAGAGAGTGATGAGTCTTCTAGTGATGAAGAGGCATATTACAGCAAGAAAGGCAAGTTCTCTAGAAAGCACAAAAGCATGAAAAATATAAGATGTTTCAATTGTGGAAAGTTTGGTCATTATGCTACTGATTGTATCTGTTCCCAAGAATGAAAGTGATGAAGATAAACAGGATTCTAAGAGCAAGGATTCTAAAAAGCACAAGCATCACAGGAAAAACAAAGATGAGCACAACAATCAAGGAAAGAGGTATTCTCACAAGCACAAGAAGAGTTTATACCTAGACAAAGCAAGTAAGTGTTCTAGTAGTGATAGTGAAAGTTCTTCAAGTGATAATGAAAATGAGATGTTGTTCATATCAGAAAAAGAGGAAGAACCGAAACATAGATTCATTATCATGAAATGTCTTAGATGTGGAAATTTTGGTCACCTTGAGGATGATTGCACAAATAATGATTTGGTTTCTAGTATGTATGAGGATGCTTCAAAAAACTATAAGGAAGATGCATGTATGGTTTTTGAAAAAGGTAGCACCTCTAGTGATAGGAAATCTGAAAAAGGGTTTGATGATTCAGAAAGCAAACAAATAAAGGATCTAGAAAGTGAACTTACTAACGCTCTTAGTGTTTTGAAAAAGGAAAGAAAGAAGAATGCTAGACTCAAGGATAAGTTAGATGAATGTTGTATGGAGAGAGATGATCTTATAGAAAGTCTTGACCTCTCTATGGCTAAGACACAAGAACTCAAGGATGAGTTAGAGTCTAAGGTTCTTGAGTATAGTGAGTTAGAACAGAAAATGGCTTCTTTGAAAGAGGAAACTAAAGAGTACAAGGATAAGCTTTACAGGTTTCAAGATAGCTCCAAAAAGGTTAAGTCACTCATCAAAGGTCAAAGAAAGACAACGGATAAAACAGGCCTTGGTTTTGTCAAGGAACAAGCTGGAGAGTCTAGTAAGAGACTCCAAAAGGAAGAGAGTTCTGATGAGGAAAGTATTTCAGATTATGAGTCCTTGGATGATAGATGCGCAGAAATAGAAAACGAAATTCAGAATGAGAAGAAGAAATTTTCAGGACCCAAGAGGTCGAATAAAGGAAAATTTCATGGCAGATGTTTTGCGTGTCACAGGTTTGGTCACATGGCTGCACATTGCATGGCTCAAGTGAAGAAGGTAAACGACAATTTTAGAAGCGCTAGTTTCTTTCAAGGGTATTGCTACTCTTGTCAACAGTTTGGGCACAAGGCAGTCTATTGCAAGGTTAATTACAGGAATAGGTTTGATCAAAATAGGTTTAGGCAGAACAGGCGGATTCAAAGAACAGGTATGCCTAAAAGAAATAACATTGTTACTTGTTATAAGTGTAACAATGAAGGTCACACAGCTAGACAGTGTAGAGCTGAACTTCCAAGGTACAGGAATAGGAACAGTGATATGAACAGGTCCAAGGATCAAGGCATGGATAAGAACAGGAATGATAACAGGAACAAGAAAAGTGACAGGAACAGGAACAAGAATACGGGCAAAGAGTTCAAGAGAAGGCCCGACAAGGAAGTGATAGACGCTGATGATGATCAGTGCCTAATGGGAGTTTTACTCCCACCCCAGAATTAATCACCTCATCAGGAGGTGGGGGAGGGACTAAGCTAAGAAGCTCATTCTTAGTCCCGAGCCCCAAAGGTGACCCTTTGCCATTGATGACAAAGGGGGAGAGATATGAGTAAGGGGGAGAGCTTCAAGTGAAGAGGAAAGCTTCAAGTCAGGGGGAGCAAAACTTCAGAGGAAGATTCTCAGTTGTGGGCATAGTTTCTCAGCTGTTAGCACAGTTGGTTTCAGTTTTGGCTCTTGAGACGTGTTTTCAGTAAAGGTTTGCCATCAATGACAAAGGGGGAGATTGTTGGCAATTTTGGGTACCTTGGGTGCATTGTCTTTGCTCAAGTGTTTAAGTTGTCATTGATGTCAAGAAGCTTTTGAAGGAATTTGATTTTATGTAAAATAATCTGTTTTGATGAAGGGTTCGGCATGACAGGTTCGAAAGAAAGCTTTTTAGAAAAGTGTCGCGATATCGCGACATGTCGCATTTTCGTGACTTGAGCAGGCGAGAGAAAGCTTTTTAGAAAAGTGTCACGATATCGCGACATGTCGCAGTTTCACGACTCAAAGAGGAGAGAGAATGTTCGAGTCAAAAATGTCACGATTTCGTGACATATTGCAAGGAAGGTTGGTCGGACGAAAAAGTGTCACGATTTCGCGACATGTTGCAGGAGAGAGAGTCCGAAAGAAAAAGTGTCACGATTTCGTGACATAATGCAGGAGAGAGAGTCCGGGAGAAAAAGTGTCGCGATATCGTGACATGTCGGGTTTTCACGACCCGAAGAAAAGAAAAGCGCTAAGGAGAAAAAGTGTCACGATTTCGTGACATGCTAGAAAAGTCAAAGTGAGAAGTCACGATTTCGCGACATGTAACTCGAAGTGAGAATCGTCGATTTCATGACATGCAGCAAAGGGAAGAGTCTGAAATGAGAACTGTCATGATTTCGTGACAGGTTGCAAAGAAGACGTACGAAGCTGAAAGTGTCACGATTTTGCGACAGGTTGAAGAGAAAGCTTATGGATGCAGAAAGTGTCACGATTTCATGACAGAGATAGTAAGCAAGTCTTCAACAGAAGAAGCATCATGATTTCATGACGAATTCAAGAAGGAAGAGCTCGAAGGCGAAAGCATCACGATTTCGTGACATGTTCCAGTTTCGGGCGTAAGGCAGAGAAAAACACAAGGCAACGAAAGTGTCACGATTTCGTGACATGTTCCATTTTCGCTAGTGCAAGCAGACAAGAGTGCAAGGAAGAGAAAGTGTCACGATTTCATGATAGATTGAGATGGCAGCGTTCGGTTGGAGAAAGTGTCACGATTTCATGACAGAAACACAAAGCAGGTCTTCAATAGGAGAAGTGTCGCGATTTCATGACAGAAGCCAAGTTGTGAACTATGAAGACAGAAGTGTCACGATTTCGTGACAAAAGTGAAGTCGAAGTCTGCAGAGGCAGAAGTGTCACGATTTCATGACAAAAGCAAAGTTGATGCTGACAAAGACAAAAGTGTCGCGATATCGCGACAAGAGCTTAGATGAAGTCGTTAAAGGCTAAAGTGTCACGTTTTCATGACAAAAGGCAAAAGAAAGTGTACGGTTGCAAAGGTGTCACGATATCGCGACATGTTGTAGTTTCACGGTAGAAGCTACAGAAGAGTTGCAGAGGCAGTGAGGCCGACAAAGTTAAATTTGGGCCGACGAAGATTAGGGTTTGCAGCCGACGTAGTTTAGGGTTGTGCAGCCGACTAAGATCAAGGTTTTGATCTTGAAAGTATTAGTATAAAAGGAGGGTTGTTTGAAGAGTTAAAGTATCGATTTGGTGTGTGCGTTCGAAGTGCGACATTCGTAGATAGAGTGCGGGGGAGAAGTCCGATCGCCGAGAGCAGAGTGCGAAATTTGATAGTAGTGTACAGAGTGCATTTTGTCGAATCGTCTAAGTGAGAGAGATCGCAAGGAATCAGAGTACGTGAAGACGGTGCTGCTATGTTTGTGCACAGAGAGCAAAAAAGTGCAAAGTTGTGGGGTGCATCATTTTTGCGACGTTCGATGATAGTGCGTAGGCTTTGATGGTTTTGGACAAGTCATTGAGAGGGATTGTTGCACAGATTTGAGCAAGTTTTTCTTGAGCTTGTGAAGCAGTTTGGGCAGGTTCTAGTAAGAACTTGCAAAGCAGATCTGAGACAAGTCTTGGTGAAGACTTGGGTGAAGATCAAGCAAGCTTTAGTGAAAGCTTGTGAACCACTTTTGTGAACCAGATTTGAGGACCAGTTGAGGACAGAGATTGGTGCAGATTCGAGGACATTTGTGCCAGACCGAAGGACTGTGTTTGGTGCAGATCAGAGAAAGAGAACGAGGACATTTGTGCTAAATCGAAGGACTGTGTTTAGTGCAAATTCGAGGACCAGCTTTGGAGGTGATAGAGTTGAGGGCAGAGGTCTCCAGCCAGAGCAGGGAGGACAGGTGTCTTCTATGGATAGAGTTCCATTTGCTAAGGGCAACGGAGGCAGAGGTCTTCTAGAGGATCACCAGTCAGAGCAGAGCTAGGGGATTTGTGTCTCCTTTGGGTTGGTGCCCATAAACATTGTAATCGGGAAAGGTATTCCCAGAATTTGATTTGATAAAATTTAGTGAAAGATTTTATCCATGGAGTAGCCCACATTGGGTGAACCACGTAAATTGTTGTGTCTCTATTGTGGATGGTATTTTGTGCATTGCTTTGATTACGGCTATTGATACTGCTATCTATACACTGCATAATTTTGAATTGAAGTATAAAGGAAAAATTAAAAAGAGGGCTTATACTGTTCACCCCCCCTCTCAGTATAAACTTGTGTTTTTCAAGAGCATGAAGTCTATACCTCCTTATTTGATAAGGATTCAGATCAGGTGGGCAAATTTCCATTTGGAAATACCTGGTCATTTGTTTGATCCAATCAGAATCTAGAGTGTGGACAATCTCTACTTGATCCTCTTCTATTATCTAACAAGTAGTTACTCCAATCAATGTTGAAGTATCTGCCAATCCTTAGCACAAGGATCTACCTCTCACCAGCTTCGTGGGGTGTATTTCCATGTTGTACTCCTAGATATTAGTAATCCAACCAGACCTTTTATCTCCTAGGTCACCTTGTAAGATAAAACTTCTCACATCTAGATGAACCACATACACTAGAGTTTTGTTCTGTACCAGATATTATATGAACTTCTTAAGTAACTTTATCACAAAAAACACTTGTTTTTCAATAAATTTATATTTTACTTGATAGTCATGTAAAGTCTGGCTCCAAAAGAACACAGGGTGTTCATCCTCTTGATCATCTCTTTGGGTGAGCACTAAAGCATAACTTTTCTCAGCTCCGTAAGAATAGAGAATAAAATCTTTGCTGAAATCAGGATTTATCAAAACTGGGGCTATGGAAATGGATTATTTGATGATCTCAAAAGCTTGCTTCCTAACCTCAGTCCACTTGAATTCTGCATTTTTCTTGAGTAGTTCAGATATAGGTCTCACCTTCTATGCAAAATCAAAAATGAACTTCCTGATAAAATTGATCTGACCTAATAAATACTGCAACATCTTCTGATTAGTAGGCAATGGAATAGCTAGAATTGCTCTAATTCTATCTAGCTCTATCGCCATACCTTCTTTTGAGACCACATGTCCTAGTGGTTTTCTCTCATGTACTGCAAAGAACGACTTCTTAGGATTTAGTGAAATATCAAACTCCCTGTATTTTTGAAAAACCTGTTCCAAATGAGACAGATGATCATTTTTATCATGAGAAAACATAGTCATGTCTTCTAGGTAAATCATAATAACTTTATTTATAAGTGTACCAAAGGCATAATCCCTGGCCCTCTGAAATGTAGCTCCTGCATTAGATAGACCAAAGGGCATCCTCTGATAGGTAAATATACCCCATTTTGTAGTAAATGTTGTTTTGTATTGATCTTGATATTTTACCCAAATTTCGTTATATCCATAATAACCATCCAGTAGCGAGAATCTCTCTGCTCCAACTACCACTTGTAAGATCTTGTCAATCTGAGGAAGGAGATAGTGATCTTTGAGGGAATCTTGATTCAAATTTCTAAAATACACACATAGGCGTATATCTCCATTATTATTTCTTATAGGTACCAAATTGGCTACCCAAGTGGAATTTTTTATCGGATATATTATCTTAGCTTTTAGCAGCTTTAAAATATCTTCTCTCATAATGGCTTCTATCCTTGGATTGACAAGCCTCTATTTTTCTAGAATGGTTTAGCATCAAGTTCTAACTCAATAGTATGCTCAATAATCCTTTTGTATTAAAGTAGTAGAAAAATGGTGTACCAATATGATGCAAATAAAAATAGATATAGATGCCAAGTCTTACGAATGTGATGAGCAATGCATGAAGGAAATGACGCAGAAACAGGATGTGAGCAAACAAAATAGGGCCTCATTTATTGATATTGCTTTTAATATGATTACAATACATCCCCCCTCTAGGGCTCAGAAAATTTGATACAATTTGTTACATTAATGGATGCGCGAAAGAAGTTGCGCTTCCAAGATCGGACGGTATGCTTCCAACGTCTTTCACGTGCCCACACTCAAAGTGGGCGGGCTAAAATTTATTGCTACTTGTGTATATGCGTTTGTCGTTCCTTGCTTCCCCTCTAGTATTCCTAGTGGTGATATCCAATGCACATAAAGATAACAAATCATTAATAGCATATGCGTATCTAGAAAAACATGCAATCCCCAAGGCCTCCAGCAGGTGCTTGTGGGACATCAGTGCTAAGATTGATAAATCGATTACAGAATGATATATAAATGTAAAGGACAACTTCTATAATTGGTATCACCTAATTTTGCATCGAAGCGGCATCGAACGGCCCTGTTATGCTCATTTGCCCATCGAGGGCCTCTCCAAAGTGAGTGCTCCAATGTCCAGCCTATGCTTATCCAAATCATCGAAAACTCATAGGTTAGGCATTATATGTAATTCTAAGACTACCAAGATGCTCGGAATTTGCATATCCTACCAAGATTCTCTTGTATGTGACAGGGGCGCCCTACAAGCTAGTTAATACATAAAATAATAAAACGATTGTCAAATCATGTCAGAATGAGTTCAAACTTTAACAGAGGCATTAGGATATCATCTGGGACATATTGCAAAAGGAACAATAAGGAAATCATGCACATATTTCTAATCTCTCAGGGGCGGGATGCTGGGGACTATCGTAAAACCTGCAAAAAGTGACCTTGCAAATGTCCTGCCCAAAGGCCTCCAAAACTCTTGCAAACTTATGGTTAGACTAAAAACAACATTTTGAGATGACCTAGAAGGTCATATTTGGCATATTCTACCCAGGTTATCATGTATCCGAATGCGCTCCCTATAGGTTAGTAGACACATAAAATGACATAAACCAGGTCAAATCATGTCAGAAAGCAATGAAATTTGGACAACAGCATAAGTACATTAGATATAAAAGAATGCAAAAATAATAGTAACAAAACCATGCATAAATTTCTAATCACTTCGGGGTGGGGCGATTAGGACTGCAACAGTTTGGGGGGCACTTGGGGGTGGGACGCCCACCGTTTAGGGCCTAGTTTTGACACCAATCCAAGTGGGATGGGTCCAAAAATTCCTAGGGGGTTATGTCGACAAGTTTGGGGTGGGATTGTGGCTGATTGCTTGGGTTTTTGGATCTGGATTACGTTCCTAGTGTTCACCCGATAACCTCTCTTCCAGAAGAGAGAGATTAGGGATGTATGAAGCACAAAGAGGAGTGGGGGTATAGTTTGGCAGCACTTCATTGCTCCAAATGCTCTAGCCCTCTTCCATTTTTGGGGTGAGGAGGCTCACCTTTTTATAGACCTAAGGGTCTCCTTTTAATGCGCATGCAAGGGTGCCACTTGGCTCATTATACATTTTTGGGGGAGAGAATATTCCTCCCTGATTAGGGCCTCCTTGATTGAAGTCTCTCTAATTTGAAACCTTCCCTCGCAATCCCATGCCTTGAAGGCAAAGTTAGGTGGTGGATTTGCACTGCTATTTGTCAAGGTTTGACTTTTTTCCAGTCAAACCTGCTAATCGTACCACCCTGGAGCGATTACTTAACCTCTGGAGTGGTTAGGACCACTGTTAGGACCACTTTTTAACCTCTGAAGGTTGCCCTCAACTGTATGTATGCCAATTAGGTCAGTGCTTGTAGTCACATAATCAGATTAGTGCTATTTTGGTGTCTACAGATGCCCATTTTTGAGATGCGATGTGTATGGCGTAGTCCTAAGCAAAAATAGATGACCAAAGCACTCGATTATTAGGGTTTCTTAGTAACCTAACCAACTTTTGATGCCCCAAGTATGGAAAGGGCACGTATTCTTGAATCCTTGCTTCTGATGAGCTAAGGAGCTTAACTCAAGTGTAACATTTTTCAGTGAGGTGTACTTGATCTTGGACATTGTTCAGACATGAATAGGCAAAGGGCACAACCTTTTGTCTAAGGAACCTTTTCTTCATGCTTCCAGAATGCCAAGTGTTTTTTTAGCCTGTGATTATTGCTTGTTTGCTACCCCAAGCAGGAGCGTGATTGTCTTTGTCAATTATTCTTTGAATGCATGCCATTTCCTTGATTAGGTGTGTATTTGTTGATTGGTGACTAAGTGTGACTACCCCCTCAAGCGACGAATCGATAAGGGAATGACCAAAAATGATAAAATTTATGAGTCGCTTGGTCCAAGATGATGTTTGTAAGGGTGCCTTCAGTTTTTTTCATTGAACGCTTATTGCAGTTTTCCAACCATCGGACCTATTTTTGGTGGGTTTTGACCCTTTTTTTTATGCCTATTGGGGTAGAAATTATCGAAAATCCTCCTTCCCATGGAGCGGTATGGATATGCTAGCCTTCTTAGGGAGTAGGATAGTGAGTATTTGTGACCCCGACGATGGTTTTTCATGCCATGAATGTCAGGTGCAAAGGCACCTTTATTCGATAGATTTATTGTTGTTTTTGGTGCATTTTTTGGATGCAATTTTTGTTGCTTGATGTAGGGGCACTGGTGGAGGGTTTGGGGGGGGCTCCACTTGATGATGTTGACATGGTGGATGTAAATGACTTCATCGACTATGGAGATGATTTGGGGGTTCCAAAGCAACCGAATGTACAGGATGTCCCAGATCAGTGGGTGCCACAGCAATAGGTCATCCTGGAGGTGCCCATGCCTCAGGCTGTCTCAGGGGATGTGGAGGCTGGGCTTTTAATGAGATAGCATGATTGGAGGGTTTCCTATGGAGATGGGAGGAGGAGCATAGAGATACTTTTGTGGAGGTAACACAGGATAGGGATATCCTATGGACTCAATTGGCACAGCAAGATAGTGCATTATCTATGTATCGCCAATGAGATATGGAGTGGGGTCGGTACCGGATAGAGTTAGAGACAGAGGTTATCCACCTCAATGGATAGTTTCCTATGCTTGATGGAGGTGGTTCATCGCACCATACGAGAGGTAGTGAGACTGAGCAGTTTGCATCATCTCATCACAAGAGGCTAGGTGAGGGTAGTGTTGGTGGGCAGGATGCAAGGGCTGGTAGCAACCACCCTGAGAGGTCCCATAGGACCCATACTACTGGGGGTAGTTCCAGTCACACCGATCCTACGTTATCATGGTGGCCGACTCCCTAGGCTTTGGGGATTTGAGTTTTTGGTTTTTGCGAGGTCAGAGGACCTTCTTATTGTAGCCTGAGGGCATTTTGACTTGATATATATACATGACACCTTTTGGTTTGATTATATACTTGTCATGGTTTATTTTTCTTTATGCACATTTATTTATGTTGATGTATGCATATGTTATTATGACTACGGATGATTTTAACTATATGATATAGATGTATGCATATGGAATGGATGGAATGATTTGTTGGTATACAGGCGGTGGCACCATAGACTGTATAGGATTTACTAGCTTTCTGTACTATGTGATTGCTTTATGAAATAACTTTTGCATTTGTAATAATTGTTTTGTATTTTCTGATGGTGATGTAAGTAATGAAATGTACAACAATTTTTTTAGAATGTAGTTAAGTCTTTTCTAAGACTCAGATGCTTTAACTAACTAGTCAAGACTGTACATTATCTTACAAGACTTTCGAACAAGGTACGAATCAGACTTGAGTTTTACCAAGTTATTTCACATCCCTGTGTGTGTGATTGAGTTCATTTATGTGGTATTCGTAAGGATACCATCAGTGCTGTAGGCTGTCCACCAAACCTGTACTGAGGATCACCTAATTAGCTCCACTAACTCCTTTGTTGCATTTAGTAGGATTAATCTACGATGCAATCTAGGATACCATAAGCTAGCTCATCCACATGCAAACATTGATCTGTACATATGCCCAACAACTAATGTGACAAATATATTATCATGCAGGAGGTTTGCCACCAGTGACCAGAAGGCTATCCACCAAACCGGGACTGAGTATCACCTCATGACCTTTTGAATGCTGAGAATTCCAGGGATTCAATAGTTACTCCCTATATTTTAATGGGATATTTTCTTAGTAGTGATGATAATCACTGTTTATTTTGTTTGATCTTGGGATTTTGATCAGTGATTAGAATCACTGTGTTCTTGTGCTTTTTGATATTCTAGGGATTCAATAGTTACTCCCTCTCTTTTAGTGGGATATTTGCTCAGTAGTGATGATAATCACTGTTTATTTTGTTTGAGCTTGGGATTTTTATCAGTGATTAGAATCACTGTGTTCTTGTGCTTTTTGATTTGTGCACTTTTGAGATTGATGTTTGGAGTTTGAATTCTTTGTAGTGGTGAAAACCACTGTTTATTTTGGGGAATTGAAGGAAGTTTTCTTGTCCTTTTGCCAATTCTCAGCATTCTTAGGGTCATTCGCACAGGGGGATGAGCGAGATAACGTTTCACTTATGGCATCCTAGACCGCTATGTAGGTTTCATCTTTCGTTCACACAACTTGGGAATTTTTATGTGTTTTAAGCTTGTGTTGGGATGCTATGTAACAAGGCATGATCCAAGTAAAACTCTACCTTGTAAAAATCGTTCTGACTTTGTCCAACATTTGACTAGAAATCTAAAGATAGCTAAATGACGAAAACCCTAAATAAATTAGAAGACAACTGACTATGATATGACGAAAATGCGAATGGCGTTATTCTTGATGGATCATTTACAAAATGGACTGAATGTGGAAAATGATGAAATTGTTGAGTAATTACAGTCTATGATGCATTTGACATGTATGACCAACAAATATGTAATGTATGTATGTGATGCCTAATGTAGTTTTTTTTTTTTTTTTAAGATTATGCATGAAAGTGAGATGCAATTTTTTTGTTATTTTTGATTATCTGTTGTTTTTGAATATTCGTTATGGACGGTTGAACCTGAATGGGTGTGGACCAAGTGATTGTTATGGATCCTTGGAGGTTTTGACCAAAGGGATTATAGGGGGGTGAATCAGTGCAGCTATTTAAAATTTAAATCTGCAACACTTAATGCTGAAATAATGCAAGCTCAAAACAGATATAGCAAATATAACAAGAGAGCATCACACAACACAAGATGTAACGAGGTTCACCGATTTGGCTACTCCTCAAAATAGACTGTTTGGACTTCAATCCAAATCCAACCTTTGCAAAGCTTCAACTTTACAAACAATTTACCAGCACCCACTGGAAGGAGCACCAACCCCTGATTTATCTGCTACAACAGAAAGGAGCACCAACCCCTTATCCCAAGCACCAACTTGGAACTCTATATTCAATCTTAGATTGACATAAGAATGCCTTCTCTTTTACAAGACCCTTACTGGTCTATTGCTCATTCAAATCAATCTCATAGAAGCATAAGGAGAATTGTTAGAAACTCAATATGTTCTATTAGCATAAGGAGAATTGTTAGAGACTCAATATGTTCTATTGCTTACAAAAACCTCTCTTTTAATTTGCATAAACAAAACAAGGTTTTTCTCTGCTGTTACGGTTTTGCCTACCGCACTCTTACGACTTTCTCACAGCCCTCTTTCTGTGCTTCTTACAACACTCTTTCTGTGCTTCTTACAACACTCTTACTCAACCTTTCTTTCAATTTACAAGAATAATCAAGGTTGCAGTAACCTTACTTACTACACTTTTACAGTCCTTTATACTGGCCCACTCAAACGGATCTTTTTTTTTTTTAAACGGCTCTTCTTTAAACGGATCTTCTTTTCCCTCCATTTTGCCAGGCTTTCTCAGCTGCATTTCATTCGATGCACTACAGATTCGATGCACTGCAGACCCACTACTGTACTCATGCTGTCACATTCTTTCTGTCACACTGTCTCTGATGCGCTCTATCTTTCAGTCACTTTCTTTCTAACACACTTTGACAGTCTCTGATCACTCTGATAGCCTTCTCTGTGCATTTCGACACTCTGTCATTCTTATCTTCTATCCTTCACGCAACTGCCCTCTCGACACATTTACTCTTTTCGATGGCACTCTTTTCAATTATGAGCCAAACCTTTTCTTCTGCCCGCAACTGCCATTTCTGACACACGTAACCTATGAATGGATTTCTCTTTAATCGGGATTCTCGGTATATCTGCACCTCTGACAGTCTCACAGCATCACGGCCCTGTAACAGTCGTTCTTGTCTTTAATGCATTGTTCTATAACTGCCCCCTGTAACTGCAGTTCTGACTCCAGTTAACTCTTACATAACTGGCTGCATGATTTTCCTTTGCAACTTCCCCCTGCAACTGTCACTGTGTATGCTTCTTGGCTTTTACCCGCGCAACTATGACATGTTGCGATATTGTGACATTTTTGCCCCTTGACCTTTTCTTGATAGTTGACTATGAAAACATGACATGTCGTGATATCACGACATTCTTCGCTTCCTTCTCCTCTTCTCGGCATGCAACCACAAAAACATGACATATCACAAAATCGTGACATTCTCCGCTTCCTTCCACTCTTCTCTGCATGCAACCGTGAAAACCTAACATGTCGCGAAATCGTGACATTCTTTGCTTCCTTCCACTCTTCTCGGCATGCAACCGCAAAAACCTGACATGTCACGAAATTGTGACATTCTTTGCTTCCTTCCACTCTTCTCGGCATGCAGTCGCGAAAATAGAACATGTCACGAAATCGTGACACATTCGCTGCCTTGAGCTTCTTTTTCGCATGCACCAACAAAATCGAAACATGTCACGAAATCGCGATGCATTCGCTGCCTTGAGCTTCCTTTCCGCATGCACCAGTGAAAACCTGACATGTCACAAAATCACAACGTCTTTCGGTTCCTTGCACTTTCTCTGCCTTTCACCTGCGAAAATGGAACATGTCACGAAATCACGACGCTTTCGCCTTTGAGCTCTTCCTCCTTGAAATTGTCACGAAATCATGATGCTTCTGCTTCCATGCTCTTTCGTTTTGCTTTTGTTGCGAAATCGTGACACTTCATCCTTCGGAGTCTTCCTCTAGCAACTTGTCGTGAAATCATGACACTTTTTCTCCTTAGCGCTTCCTCTTGGAACTTGTCGCGAAATCGTGAAACTTTTTCTCCTTAGTTCTTCTTCTTCGAACCTGTCACGAAATTGCGACGCTTTTTCTTTGCAAGCACTTATTCTCCAAACTTGTCACGAAATCGTGACACTTTTCATCCTTGGCGCTTCTTCTCCAAACCTGTCATGAAATCGTGACACTTTTCTTTGCAAGCACTTCTTCTCCAAACTTGTCGTGAAATTGTGACAGTTTTCTTTGCCTGCGCCTTTTCTCCAAACATGTCACGAAATCATGACAATTTTCCTTGCAAGCATTTCTTCTCTGAACATGTCACGAAATCGTGACAGTTTTTCCACTTGGCTTCTTTTCTTCCAGCATGTCACGAAATCATGATGATTTTTCCACTTGGCCTCTTTTCTTCCAGCATGTCACGAAATCGTGACAGTTTCTCCAGCTTTTTCTCTCTCCTTCGATATGTCACGAAATCGTGACAATTTTGACTGTGCCCTCTCTCCTTCGATATGTCTCGAAATCATGACAAATTTGATAGAATTTTCTCTCTCCTCGTCTATGTCATGAAATTGCGACAATTTTGCTTGCGCCTTCTCTCTCCTTCGATATGTCACGAAATTACGACAGAAAACATGTCGCGATATCGCAACAGTTTTCTTACTTGTCTTTTTGTTTGATTTTCTGAATCTGGGCCACTTCTGTCTTCTTGGAAATTCACTGTACCTATTTTGACTGACCTCTGAACTCCTTTCCACTACATCAACCGATCTATCTAATGACTTCTGCACTCCTGTCCATTGCATCAACCGATCCTCTGTCTGTGTTGCCAATAATGACAATACTTTGGCTGCACCTTACTCATCAATGAACTCCTGTCCATTGCACTTTGGCTGCACCTTACTCATCAATTAACTCCTGTCCATTGCATCAACTGATCCTCTATCTGTGTTGCCAATAATGACAATACTTTGGCTGCACCTTACTCATCAATGAACTCCTATCCATTGCACTTTGGCTGCACCTTGCTCATCAATTAACTCCTGTCCATTGCATCAACTGATCAACCTGACTGTGTTGACAACAATGACAATACTTTGGCTGCACCTTGCTCATCACTTTTGGTTTGACCAAAGGGATTATAGATACCTTTGGGGTGTTTTTGGTTGACCAAGTGATTGTGGGAACCCTTGGAGCTTTTGGTTTGACCAAAGGGATTATAGATATCTTTGGGGTGTTTTTGGTTGACCAAGCGATTTTGGGAACCCTTGGAGCTTTTGGTTTGACCAAAGGGATTATAGATACCTTTGGGGTGTTTTTTGTTGACCAAGTGATTGTGGGAACCCTTGGAGCTTTTGGTTTGACCAAAGGAATTATGGATACCTTTGGGGTGTTTTGGGTGACCAAGCGATGGTGAGAACCCTTGGAGCTTTTGGTTTGACCAAAGGGATTATAGATACCTTTGGGGCATTTTTGGTTGACCAAGCGATTGTGGGAACCCTTGGAGCTTTTGGTTTGACCAAAGGGATTATAGATACCTTTGGGGTGTTTTTGGTTAACCAAGCGATTGTGGGAACCCTTGGAGCTTTTGGTTTGACCAAAGGGATTATAGATACCTTTGGGGTGTTTTTGGTTGACCAAGAGATTGTGGGAACCCTTGGAGCTTTTGGTTTGACCAAAGGGATTATAGATACCTTTGGGGTGTTTTTGGTTGACCAAGCGATTATGGGAACCCTTGGAGCTTTTGGTTTGACCAAAGGGATTATAGATACCTTTGGGGCATTTTAGGTTGACTAAGCGATTTCAGGAATCCTTGGAGCTTTTGGTTTGACTAAAAGGATTATAGATACCTTTGGGGTGTTTTTTGGTTGACCAAGAGATTGTGGGAATCCTTGGAGCTTTTGGTTTGACCAAAGGGATTATGGATACCTTTGGGGTGTTTTGGGTGACCAAGCGATGGCGAGAACCCTTAGGGCTTTTGGAGTGGGCCATGGCTCTCTAAATGTTGAATGGCCTCAAATGACTGATGTTCAAGGGTTCTAGTTCCTTGATTCCTTCAAGAGAGGCAAGCCGGTATGTTCCAGGTCCTATTTTACTGTCGATTACATACGGACCTAACCAATTTGCCATGAACTTGTCCCTTAAATGGGGTGACAAGTTAGAATTTTTTTTGTTCTCTTTTAAGACCAGGTCGTCGACTTGAAAGTCCTTCAGGTGAACTTTCATGTTGTATGCTTTCTTAAGTCACTCTTGATAAATACGTAAATGCTCAAGAGCATTGACGCATCATTCGTCGAGTAACATAAGCTGGTATAACTAGGCCTATCGTGCAGTATCATCATCGATGAACTCTTGCATTGATATGCACAGGGAGGATATTTCCAACTTGAGAGGCATGATTGCCTCGGAGCCATACACTAGAAAAAATGGAGTTGCCCCAGTGGGCGTCCGAATGCTAGTGCGATAAGCCCATAGGGCAAGTGGTATTTGGATGTGCCAATCCTTATGACTATCTGCGACCATATTTTTAAGGATGGAAACTAGCATTTTGTTTGACGCCTCTGCTTGCCCATTTGCCTGCGGATAATAAGGTGTCGAAAAACTATGCTGAATTTTGTACTTTGTTGTCAAAGCACATGCATCTTTGTTCTTAAATGATGTCCCATTATTCGATATGATCTTGGATGGAATACCAAAATGACATATGATGTTATTTAAAATGAACTCTGCAATGCGGGGCCCAGTAGTAGAGGTAAGCGAAATTGTTTCCACCCACTTAGTGAAGTACTCTGTGGCCGTTATGATAAACATGTGATGACCTGACGACGTAGGGGAGATATTTCCAATGAGATCTAAGCCCCACTACAAAAATGGCCAAGCCGATTGGATCGACTGCAAGGCCTGAGAAGGTACGTGTGTCAAGTTAGCATGGTGTTGAAACTTCATGCACTTTTGCACATATGCGCAACAATCTTGCTCTAAAGATGGCCAATAATAGCCCATGCAAAGAATGCACTTTGTGATGGCCATACCGCTGAAGTGGCCATCGCATGTACCATCGTGCACTTGGGTGATCGCCCAAGTGGACTCCTATTGGTCCAAGCAATGAAGGAGGATTCCTTCATAGCTTCGATGGTATAAAATGTCTCCTAGCAAGACATGTTTTACCACTTTCTATTTGAATGATCTTTTCATGGTGTGCGACAATCCAAGTGGGAGGCTACCTAACTTGAGATAGTCTCTTATGGGTGTGTACCAATCCTACTGATCAAAAACCTCAATGGTATGAACGGTCGATCCCTCTTGAAGTTCATCCCTAACAAAATCTGAGTGGAAAATAACTTGTAAAAATAGTGTTGTGTTGCTATTAAGAGGGGTTGGAGAGAACAAAGACCCCTAGTTGGCGTGATTCATACTATCATGGATTCGAGAGAACCTATCTTGAGATGGTTCAATCTGGATCAGGTGGATTCCTGGTGTTATGTCAAAGCTTGCACGCTCCATCACGGATTGCGATAACATTTTGACTTGAATGGTTGTCATCTCACCAAAAATGTCTTGCGGTATTAATGACCCCAAGGAGGCCATAGTGTCCACAAAATGATTCGATGATCGAGGGAGTGCCTCGATGTCGTACCATTCAAGCTTTGCCAGGAATTTATCCACAAGGGCTTTGTAGGCCTACAGAACTGGGCATTTGCATTGAAATACCCCTTTCACTTGGTTGACAATTAATAGCTAATCACCAAAGATATTCAAGCATTTGATGTTCATGGTGATGGTTGTCTGAAGACCTATGAGCAAGGCTTCGTATTTAGCATTGTTATTGGTGCACAAGAAATCAAGTTTAAATGATAAAGGCATTGGAGCCCCTTGTGGTGTGAAAAACATGATTCTCGTGCCACCCCCTTGATCACATTTAGAACCATCAAAAAATAAGGTTATGTTGGCCTGTGACTCAGGCTCATCAAAATATGGCGATTCTGAGACATGGAAGACCCCATAATCAGACAAATCTATGGTCAGAGGCTAATCGTCTTTGAGAGGAGCCTCTTCTAGTTTATCAGAGATGACTTGACCTTTGATGGAGTTTTATCCAATGAATTCGATGTCAAACTTTGTCAAACATGATCCATTTCGTTGTGCGACTACTATGATAAGTACGACTCATCATGTACCATAATGGATTCTCCTTAGACACCACATACGTCATATTGCTCAACATGTAATGGCATAGATTTTTGGTGGCAAATACCACCGCCAAGCATAGATTCTCAATGTATGCATAGTTAAGTTCATAACTGACCAGGGTGCGGCTAAGATAATAATTAGCCTATTCTTTATATAATTCATTTTTCTGGGCTAGCATGGCACCCAGTGCCACCTCAGTAGCTGAGATGTATAAATAGAACGACACTCCTATTCTAGGTGGTTCTAATACTGGTGGTGAAGCCAAGTATTGTTTGATGTTGTCGAAGGCTGACTGGCACTCATCATACCAATGAAATGCTACCCCCTTGTGTAATAATTTATTCATGGGTCAACACTTGTCAAATAACTATGCTATGAAGCGCTTGATTGACATGACCTTACCTTGCAAGCTTCTGAGCTACCTGATGGTGGTTGGGGGAAGCATTTCAAGGATTACCTTGACTTTATTTGGATCTACCTCGATGCCTTTTTTTGAGACTACGAAACCCAAGAGTTTTCTAGATGTGACGCCAAATACGCACTTCTTGGGGTTTAACCTAACCTTGTGTTCGATGAGGCGATCAAGGATCTTGCATAAGTCATCGAGATGATTTTGGCACAAAAGAGATTTGGCCAACAAATCATCCATATAATCTTCCAAATTTTTATGCATGTGATCGTGGAAGATGTATGTCATAGCGTGTTGGTAGGTGGCACCAACGTTTTTAAGGCCAAATGGCATGACCTTATAACAAAATGTCCCCCAAGGCATCGTGAACGCCATTTTTAGTTGATCATCGGGATTGATACGAATCTGGTTGTATCCCGAGAAACCATCCATGAGGGAAAGCATTTCGTGGCCTGTTGTAGTGTCTACCAATGCGTCAATGCTAGGCAAGGGGAAATTGTCCTTGGGACTTGCTTTGTTTAAATCTCAAAAATTGTTGCATATGTGAATCCTCCCGTCAGGCTTTTTGATGGGTACCATGTTGGACAACCATGGTGGGTAATCTACGCAGATGACAAACTGTGCATCCAATAGCTTTTGTAGCTCGTATTTGACCATTAAGGCCACTGTTGGGTGCATCTTACGTAGCTTTTGCTTGACTGGCTTGACTGTCGAATCAAGTGTTAGATTATTCATGACTAGTTATGGGTCTAGCCCCGAAATGTCTTTGTAAGACCATGCAAAAATCTCCTTCTTCTCTTTGAGAAGGGCAATGTAATCATATTGCTATTTGGGGTATAAAATTACCCCCAGCTTGATGATTTGTGGATTCATTGGATCAGAACCGATGTCTACGTCAACATCTCTTTGACTGACATGTGGGATCTATCCTCCAACTGGTGTGGAGTTGGGATCAGGTGGATATCATTTGCTGAATTTAGATCTGCATTGGGAATGTCAGGTTTCTCTTCAGCATGGAAGATATTTTGAGTCTATATTGGGGTGAAATGAAACATCTCACCACAAGGCTAGTACTTTGATGGGGATGGTGGTGAGTCAGCGTGATCCCAGTAAATGGCATCTAGGTCTAGATACAATGGTTGTGTTGGATCAGTTGGATCGCGGATGGGGGTGGTTAAATAAATGGAGATCATGTTGATGGAATGAATTTGATCTCCATTACCACGTGGGTTTTGATTCAGACATCCTTGGTGATCCTTGTACCCCAGATCTGGCTCTGTGGGTACTAGCACAAAAGGATCAGCCCTATGTGTGAACAGAAGGATAGGGTTTGCCCTTGGTACTAATGGTCCTATAGGGTCTCTAGGTGCGAGGTGCTCCCTGTATGCTCAAAGTGGTGGATGAAGCACTTGGTTTAACTGTACTTGGTTTAAATGTCACCTATGCCATGGTCCCATATTTAGATGTTCAAACATATCATCAATGTCTATGGGGTATTCTTGTTGCCTCATATGGTTGAGATATGTCATCTCAGTCTCATCCTCATAGTCACTATCGAAGATCCATAGGCTTTCATTGGCTCCGACAACTATGTGTCCCTTTGGCTGGTATAGCCTTCCACTAGGCATTTCTTGATCACTATCCTCACTCTCTATGAAAATTGGAAATCTGGCATGTAGGTAGTCACTGTTGAAGAAGATATTTGGATCTTCTTCCTTCGGTGGATCACTTGGCCTTATGACCGGCATGGGAGGCTCATTTTGTTTGAGCAAGTTGATTTGGTCCCTTCTGGGTTATTTCGATCTCTACAGGAGGGTTGGATTCTCTGGAGGTAGCAATTGCCCGATCATAACATTAAAGGGGAACATTGCATGAAGTTCTCCTGATAGTCGTCAATGGGTGTCACCTGTGAGTGATTGCTATCAGATTCAAAAGGGTCCCAAGGTGCTACCTCATAATGTGACTCATCTTCAGAAGACCCCCCTTGATCTTGTTCATATCCCTCTTGGAGGTTGCTTCTTGAACTTTCCCCTTCCTCGATCAAAGGTGAGGGGTTGTTGAGGTCAACAAGGTTTGTTGTTAACAATGGGAGATAATCTCCTAATGTGTATGTTGTGTTGGAATTGGCATATGGATCTTGTGCCAACCCATCCCTGTTGCCTAGGCCTAGGCCTTGCATGGTTTCTACCAATATTTCAAGGGGCAAAGAGTGGTTGAACCCTACTCCTGATTTATCATATTGCATCTAGTATCTCGGTTGACAAAAAATGAGCATTCCTTGTTTGTATTTGCCCAATCCATATCCATGCCAATTACATTGGTTTAGGTATTTCAAGGAAAATTTTAGGTTGGACAGATGGTCAACATTCTCAAAAAATGGCTCTTCATCCTCTTCCTCTTGTATGTAGGGTTCAATGTCATTCTCGAGGCCCCCATATACAAAATTGGTCTGATTTTGTAGGTAGCCTAAAGAGACGATAGTGTCGATGGAGAGGCGAGGTCTCCCCATGTCTTGCATGGATTCGAGCGTGGTTGTTGCCACAACATTATGTACTAGGTACTCCCCTAGGCCCGTATTGGCCACCTCAATGGTAATCATCAGTGGTTGAGGGGGAGGGAATGGGAGTTCTCCCTGAGTCCACTCCATGTTGGGTGAACCAGGTTTCTCAACTTCCATTTGGCTGGGCACCTCTTCGGTAGAGATGGTTGAGACTAATGGTGGTACCTCCTCTAGGGGTTTCTTCTCGTTGTCCTTCGGTGTGGCCACCATAGGTGGCATCATTGGTGAAGGAACAGATGACAAAGATGGGCTAGGTTGGTGAGTTGAGGGACTCAACAACAAGGATGTAGGCAGAATCAGACCCTGTGTGCACGGATTCAATTGAAAGTCCAAATGTGTCGATGGGATGGTCTATTGTGGCATCAGCTACACCGCATTACAAAACTTAAAGGGCTCTAATTCCACTAGGACTACATGTACTTGCCATTCATATGTGTATTTGAGGCATCGATGGGCTATCGAAGGGACACACTTCACGTCCCTGATCCAAGGCCGCCCTAGCAAGATATTGTAGGCCATCTCACCCTCAAGGATGTGACACAATGTAGGAATGGTCTTTTGTCCTACTTGGATGGGCAGGACAATTGTGCCAACCGTCGAGCATAACGTGTTGTTGAATGCTCGAAGAGTGTAAGTGGATGCCACAATGTGGTATGCTGGTAGCTTAAGGTGTTTTAATGCCGCTATCATGATTATGTTGCTAGACGAGATAGTGTCCAAAAACACCCTCTTGAAAGGAATCTCGTTGACCCACACAATGACGTGCAGGGGTGGATCCACCATATCACCAGTCACCAATTTTAGTTCGTATTCCCTTAAGGTTATGACTGGTTCTGTGCATTATCTCACATGTCCCATGAAATTGTTGAAAGAATTGGCTTCGTGGGGTTGTAGCTCAATGGCTTTGAGTATCTCCATCAGAGCCTCTCGATTGGGTGATGATTATTGGATGAGCTCATAAATGGATAGCCTAGACGATGTGGTTCTTAAAATTTGAGTAAGCTTAGTCTGAATCGTGGCCACTGGTCTAGGCAGGGGAGGTTGTGTAGGGTGTTGTGGAGGCTGTGACGTTGATGGAACATCTCCTGTAGCTGCAGTAGGTGCAGTCATATTTGGGTATCTTTTGTTTCGTTTCATGATGCATATCATCCCTACGTATCCTTATATAGTTTTGTGTTACCTCGTTCACTTGTAAAGTATTTGCCTACGCATCATGGGTAGATAGGGGGTCTTTGAAGATATCCATCTATTGGTTGCTTAGCGCTACAGGACTATCTATCGTGAGTGTCTTGTTGTCTATCAAGTCCTGCACTAAGTGTTTGAATTTCCAACAGGTGGAGATTTCATGTCCTTTCTATCGGTGAAATCTACAATATAATTCTTCCCTATAGCCCTTAGGTTTTGGCGTGTTGGGGTCTATGGGTCGACTTTTCGACAAGTTTATCAGGTTTGCCATGAACAAGCGGTCAAACAAGGAGTCTCTAGACTCCACGAATTATGTGAATTATCGCCTAGGGCGATGCTGCTAATTTTGCTCTTGTTTATGATTTTCTTTTTCATAGTTAGCAAGAGGAACTGCCTGATAATTAGCCTTTGGGGATGTGTCATTTGTGCGGGCTTTGGTATAGTTATGGCAACCTGATTGACCGCGACGGGTTTCAATTGCGTAGGCCCAGTTTAAGAATTTTTGGGCCACTCTTTCTTACGCGGCTTGGAAATCTCGTCGTCTTGTATTTTGATCTTCTCAATTATCCTGGCTTGCGCCAAGGCTTCTTTGAGGGTGGCATATTGTTGCAGCTGCAATAGCACAGAGATTGACCTTAAGCAACTCTTTGAAAACATTTGAGTCATGTCAGCCATGGGAGGGAGGTAAGGTAGCTTTGAAAGCAATGTCCTCCACCAATTCCCATAAGCAGCCATGGTCTCATCATCATACTGCTTAAGGCCAGCTAGGTCACTTAAGGATGTCTTATTCTTGGTGTTGAAGGCAAAACGTGCAAGGAATGCATCCACTAGCTAGTCTAGATTATTGATGCTATGCTTCAGCAACTAGGTAAACCAATCCGAGGCAGGACCTATGAACATGGTTATAAACGTTCTCAGAAGCAATGCATCATTGTCCTGAATGCCAAAGCATTGACTTAGGAACCTTGTTACGTGCTCTTGGGCATCCTCATCCCCTCTAAAAATTTCTAATTGAGGCACTTTGAAGTGGTCCGGGTATGGGGGTGCTGAAACTGAAGGATGCATAGGGTGACTATGGAGTTGGCATAAGGTGGGATTTTGAGGCCCTGAAGTCTTAGTCTCCATAGACTCTAAGTGCTCTAGCAGTGCTTTGTATGCATCAGAGGATTTTATTTCATCTTCTTTGGTTTGTTCCCATTGTGAATTGCGAGGAACTTGAGGCCTATGGAGGGGTAGCCGGATAGCGCCCCCTGCCTTGGTAGGGCGTTTCAGCTCGCTCTTCTTCTCACTCAAATTCCTCATAGGCCTCTTGAGGATTTTTTGGGTGTGACCTATAAACATGTATGGGTGCTTGAGGAAGGTGCCCATCATTGGTTCTAGGAGTGGCCTCCCACTCAGGTCTAGGAGGTCTTGGAGGCAACGCTTGATAAGGTCATGGAGATATGTCTCGTACTAAGGGGTTGTGCCTCTCATAAATTTCTATCCTATGTGTGCGAGGGGTTGAAATACTCTCATGCATAGTCTTTTGGAACAACTCATCTGTCTGGCACTGAATGCACTTTTTGTTAAGATGATATAGTTGTTTTAAATGCTGCTGATCTTGCCTAAGCTGCGTGATTTATGCTTGGCGGGCGACATGTTTGGAAAATTTCAAGTCAATTTGTTCCATCATCCTAGGTCTAGGAGGCCTAGATGCCTTCCCTACATATCTATCTTGGTCATGGTGATCCGAGATCTCTATGGTTTGCTTTCCTCTATCGAGGTTAGCAGCATTCACTCGAGGCTCTGGCCTCAATAGGTGATCTTGATAATCAGCATGTGCATGGTGCATTGCCCCCGCACGATGTATTTCTCTTGAGGAATATACTAGTTTTCCTCATGCTCCCTTTCGTACATGTGAAAGGGACAGGTAGAGTTGGCTCGTCCTATCTGAAGAGCCTTGCACTCTAGATTTGGCCTATTAGTTATAATAGTAATGAGGGGTGGAGGGGGAATGATATAATAAGGTGGGCCCTCCTTATGAACCCTATGCTACTCTAGTGCTTCATCGCACAGTGGTCACTCATAATGAGTGTGTAAGGGGGCCTTCCCATGTGTGTACTCCTCCTGAGAGGGTCTGTGTTGAATGGGAGTGCCCCTCAAAGGGGTGCCTCTATAGTCCTATTCTGTAGTGGTATAGTGTGGACTATGTTGTCGGTCAGGCTGCCAAGGTGGTATAACCAAGTCCTTGGGGCTATAACGGAGGCGACTTGTGCCTCCTTGCATACTTTCTATAGCTTATGCCCATGATTGGGCTTGGCTACGGGTATACACCATGGTGGTGGTTTTTCTAAAAATATATGTATATTTTTATCTCCTTTAAAATTTTTATGCTATACCAAACAAAAGGGGACCACACAAACAAAGAAATGATTATCTTGTTTATAGATTAAATGTGTGTCCTAGATTTGGTTCAGTGTGTTTGATTTTTTTATGTAAATATTGTAAAGAAAACTTTGTTATACATGCATAATGAGGGCTCTTGTATCTCCAAAATGGTCACCCCTTCAATATACCATTGCCAGACCATTATACCGAACCTCTCAATATACCCGCCCTTATGTGAGGGAAACTATGGGTACGCGAGAGTAGAACAATAAGTGGAACTTAGGTGGTACGGAAGGGGGATCGCTCTATTTTTGACACCTACCTTAGAAGACTTATCCTCATGGATGGGGAATCACCCCCGCTATACTTGCTCAGATTTCATCAGGATTTACGTCTAGCAACAGTCACGATCAGGGTATATATATGCAAAATCCAAGCCAAGGTGGTGATGAAACCCACCGTTGGTCTTGATCAGGTGTTGGGGTATTAAGACCAACTCCTTGATGTTAATTTTATTATGTGGTGTGTGTGGTTCCTTTTAATTGTGTAAAGAAAGAAAACATACAACAAAATATGATTTTCACTAATGCAATGCTTTAAAGTACATTTTATCTTTCAGATACAATTAGTAGCAAAAATAAATCACAAAACCTAACTAGAACTGAAACCTATAATGAGGACTTGCCATTTGTGCAAGTATCATGCAAGCAAACCAGAGAAAAATGCATTCTTAATCAAGTTCCTTCCATTTAATTTACTCTATGTTTTTATTTTATTTTTCCTTTATTGCAATAAAGGAAAACAAACTACTTAACCTTTCTATGCAAGTGTCTGAAAATAAAGCAAAGAAAACAAAAAATTGTAGAAACAAAAAGTAGAAAAACACAGAGGATGTTCAGAAGGCCTATCTCTTATCTGTCTAAACCAGATGCCTCTGAGTTTCTGCTCAGAAAATGCATAGAGCTCTAATCATCCTAGGGTGGGATGAATAGCAGGTTTGCATTCGTCATAGGGTGGGATGAATATGTATTCAACCCGGGGTGGCACGAGTAGCAGTCCAGTGTCCGAATGAGTAACACCTGCAAAAAAAAACCACAAAATTTGGATCAAAAAATTGATACTAAAATTAGGAGACAGGGTCCCATCGTGATCACCACTGAAAGCAGTAGAAAAATGGCATACCGATATGATGCAAACAAAAATATATATAGATGCTAAGTCCTACGAATGCGATGAGCAATGCATGAAGGAAATGACGCAGAAACGAGATGTGAGAAAATAAAGTGGGGCCTCCTTTATTGATATTGCTTTTAATATAATTACAATACATCCCCCCTCTAGGGATCATAACATTTTATATAATTTGTTACATTAATGGATGCCCGAAAGAAGCCGCACTTCCAAGATCATACGATACGCTTCCAGCGTCTTTTGCGTGCCCACACTCGAAGTGGGTGGGCTAAAAGTTGTCGTTGCTTGTGTCCATGTGTTTTTCATTCCTTTCTAAACATCTAGTATTACTGGTGGTGAGATCCTATGCACAGAAAGACAACAAATCATTAATAGCATATGCGTATCTAGAAAAACATGCAATCCCCAAGGCCTCCAGTGGGCGCTTGTGGGATATCAGTGATAATATTGATAAATCAATTACATAATGATATATAAATGTAAAGGACAACTTCTAGAATTGGTATCACCTAATTTTTCATCAAAGCGGCGTCGAACGGCCCCTTTATGCTCGTTTGCCCGTCAAGGGCCTCTCCAAAGTGAGCACTCCAATGTCCTACCTATGCTTATCCAAATCACCCTAAACTCATGTTTTAGGCATTATATGTAATTATAAGACTACCCAGATGCTCGTAATATGCATATCCTATCCAGATTATCCTATATGTGATAGGGACGCCCTACGAGCTAGTTAATACATAAAATAATAAAATTATCATCAAATCATGTAAGAATGAGTTCAAAATTTAACAAAGTAATTAGGATATCATATGGGACATATTGTAAAAGGAATAGTAAGGAAATAATGCACATATTTCTAATCACTCTGGGGTGGGACACTGGGGACTGTCGCAAAACCTACAAAAAGTGACCTTGCAAATGTCCTGCCTAGAGGCCTCCAAAACTCTTGCAAACTTGTGGTTAGACTAAAAACAGCATTTTGAGATGACCCAGAAGGTCATATTTGGTATATTATGCCCAGGTTATCTTGTATCCGAAGGCACTCCCTATAGGTTAGTAGACGCATAAAATGATAGAAACTAGGTCAAATCATGTCAGAAAGCAATGAAATTTGGACAACAACATAAGTACATTAGATATAAAAGAATGCAAAAATAATAGTAACAAAACCATGCACATATTTCTAATCGCTCCGTGGTGGGGCGATTAGGACTATGATAGTTTGGGGGGCGCTCGGGGGTGGGACGCCCACCGTTTAGGGCCTAGTTTTGACACAAATCCAAGTGGGATGTGTCCAAAAATTCCTAGGGGGTTGTGTTGACGAGTTTGGGGTGGGATTTTGGCTGATTTCTTGGGTTTTTGGATCTATATTGTGTTCCTAGTGTTCACTCGATAACCTCTCTTCCAGAAGAGAGAGATTAGGGATGTATGAAGCACAAAGAGGAGTGGGGGTATAGTTTGGTAGCACTTCATTGCTCCAAATGCTCCAGCCCTCTTCCCTTTTTGGGGTGAGGAGGCTCACCTTTTTATAGACCTAAGGGTCTCCTTTGAATGTACATGCGAGGGTGCCACTTGGCTCATTATGCTCTTTTGTGGGAGAGAAGATTCCTCCCTAATTAGGGCCTCCTTTATTGAAGCCTCTCTGATTTGAAACCTTCCCTCGCAATCCCATGCCTTGAAGGCAAAGTTAGGTGGCATATTTGGGCTGCCATTTGTCAAGGTTTGACTTTTTTCTAGTCAAACTTGCTAATCATCCCACCCTAGAGCAATTGCTGCTAATCATCTTGGGGTGGGACGAATAGGATTCTAATCATCCCAGGGTGGGATGAATAGGGAGTAAAGTTCTTAAAAGGTGAAAAACTGACCTCTGACCTTACAAAACTAATTTGGGAGTGGTTAGGACCACTGTTTAACCTTTTGAGGCTGCCCTAGGGGGTATGTATGCCAATTCGGTCAGTGTTTGTAGTTACATAATCGAATTGGTGTTATTTTGGTGTCTACATTGTCATAAACTTTAAGGTCCTCATATGACCAAGCCATAGTGTCTTGGTATTTTAAGCACAAATATTTGATTTCTTCTACTTTCTCAGGATAACATTGGATCCCAATATTTAGCTTCTTTCTTATTCCAACTTCTACCTCCTTATAGATATTCTCACCAATCTTCATAGCTCCAACCTTCTTCCTATCTTCATTATCGAACAAACTTTCAAGGGTGACCAATCCCATTGGGATATGATTATTTCTTAGTTGGATGAAGTATTTCTGATCTATCTCCTCCAAGTCTTCCTCTTGGATAGTTGTGAGGCATGATTCTTTTATCATAAAGTCCAGAATTTGTTCATCACTTTCAAAAACCTACCAGAATATTTGCTTATTTGACACTGCAGGTTTGAAAACCATTTTAATTCCCTTGGTATTCTTAGTCCCAAAATCCATAGGAGGATTGAAATTAGCTCCATTTATTGTCAATGCATCTACCAGGTGATTCGCTTCTCTAGGCACAAAAGTTAGGTTCAGGGAATCAAATGAATCCATTAGGTCCCATACTCTGTTCTTGTAAGCCTTTAAGTAATGATGTTTACTGCTATACTTATTCCTTACCTGATGCACAATTAACTCATAATCACCATATATGTTCAAAATATTGATGCCCATGCTTTCATCTTGCATTAATCCAAGGCACAAAGCCTCGTATTCAACAACATTTTTGGTACATGACCATGTCAGTCTATAAGAAAAATTTTTCGTTCCTTTGGACTGTGATTGTAAAACCACACCAACCCCTGCACTATTTCTACATTTAGCACCATCAAAATGAATAACCCATGTTTCATTGTTTCTTAGGGATTGATTAGAAATAGTAGGGATTTTATTTTCCAATTCATTTGTGATGCTATATGTATCCATACCAGTTCCAAATTGATTGTAATATTCTTTGAAAGGTAACTCATCTTTAATGTCTAGTTCCTCAGTGTTTTCTACTAGCTCAAATTCCTCCAAAGGGTTAAGGTTGCACATATCTTCTTCAATTTTTTCAATATGATAAGCAACCGGTTTTTCAGGAGTTATCCTTATCCTCTTTCCCTTGAAAGGTATTACCATACTAGAATAATCCATATACATACATCCTCCTAGCTTTGCAGTAAATTCTCTTGAGAGACATAACCTAAAATAGGGTTCTAAATCCACCACCACTATTTCCTGTACTACTATCACCTTAGGGGCTCTGTGCAACCTCATTAGTACATCTTTAATAACCCCAACTGTCTTGACAGGTGTCCCATCTAACTGTAACACTCCAGGACAAGATTGGGTATATTCCATACCCATTTCTTCATAGACTACCTTAGGCATAACTATGGTTGATGCTCCTAAATCAATCATACAATTCTAGACTACCCATCCCTCCATTCTTAGGGATATATAAAAATGGGAAGGTTTTTTATTTAGAACATTAGGTGTCATTTATTTCTTTTTTGATGGTATACTAAGGATGGTAGTGGTTGGTATGTTTTGGGGATTTTTACTGAGGGAAGCTTTGAGCATGTCAATCTGACCTAGGATGAAAAGGGTATCATATAGGCTAGCTTTTGATGGAATATTTTTCATCTCTTCCATAATGTTATACTGATACTTGGTTAGGGATAGTATTTCCAGTCCTTTGTCTAGCTCACCATACCTCATTTTGTATTATTGGGTTGCCTCTAACATTTATCTTTTGGTAATAGAGGGGAACCTAAACCTTTCTTGTTCTTCACCCTTGGATTTCATTATGTCTCCTTTCGATACCCTTTTCTGATTTTTAGGGAAATTATCATTTTTCTCCTTTCCCTTGGCTCGGGGAATAGGAAAAGTGTCACTATTCTATGGAGGGAAGTCAACCTTCTTTTGAGAAGGGACCTAGAATTGTCCCATCTTATGAGGGTCTACTTGTAAAGCTTTGTTTCCAGACCTTGTCATAACAACAATTGGGCTTTCTTCCTCCAACTCTTTTCCAACCATGATCTGATCAGGGTGCCATAACATATTAAATCTCCCTTTATTATTTCTTTTAGCTTGATCCATGGCTTTTTGAACATGGTGTTGATACATTACACAATACTGTGAGTCATGGGGGTCATTGCATACTAAAAACCAGATATCTGTAAGAGTGGTATCTGCAGAACATTCTGGATCTTCATATGCTGCATTCACCCTAACCTCAGTATCATTACTAGGGCTAGGCATTTAATCTTTGTTTACATATGGTAACATACTTTGTTGTGACCTTTCCTGATTTCTCTTCTCCATTGAATTCATGTTGTTACTCAGAGTTTTCATGGTATTTTGTATGTCCAGAATAGCAGACAATTCTTGAGAAGGTTGAGAAGAAAGAGGGGGAAAAGAGGGTATGGAGGACACAGGTTTAGGTCCAGGAATTGGATTTATCTTAGGATATGGTAAAGAAATGGGGTCCATGTAGGAAGGTTTTGTGGATTGCTCATGGCTACTACTAGTTTTTGAATTGTAGGGCAACACGGTCTTTGCGGGAATTCTTCCTACATTGATCAGGATATTCTCAACATGGACAACAACATTATAAACTTGAGGAAAAGTTTCAATTATAGATTTTTGTGTTTGCAAACCTAAATCTGATCCTAGGGCACGAATGTAATACATATAAGCCAAACAAGTAGTTGGTATAGCAGTAGTGGGAATTCTCTTCCATGTTCTGCTAAATCTCAAATTAAAGTCTGGGACAGTTTCTTGCTAAGTTTTTTGCATGGCTGTAAATTGATTCAACAAAGAAAAGAGGTCAGTAGATTCATTAAATTCTTCTATGAATGTCTCAACCAATTATTGCCATGAAGTGATAGAATTATCTTCCAGAACTCTGAACCAATGAAATATCTTTCCACGAAAAGACAGGGCTAGAATTCTCACAATAACATTTTCTTCTTTTATGTTGTGGATTGCTGCCAGATTCAGAATATCTTGGCAATGCTCATAAGTTGTTTTTCCAAATCCATCATATGTGGGGGTTTTCTTAGACACAGCTTGAGGAATGGCATCCATTTGTGCTAATCTAAGGGACCCGGTTGAATCCCAATTAGGGTACTTTTGTAGTGGCTAATTGGGAGCCACATTTTGTGCCATATTTTTGGCTGTAGGTCTTCTTGGGGGAACTGTTGGGTTTTCTTCCAAAAGTTCTTCTTATTCAATAAAATCTTGATCTAAACTTTTGATAACAGTAACCCCTCTCTGAGGTAACTCACAATGAAAGAAATAATTAGGGTTGTTCCTCTTATAAGACATGGTATACATGAAAGGGTACTGGTCTACAATAATTTGTCAGGATCTTCTGATTAGGGAGTCGCCAGGTGAACTTTATTTTCTCCGCTAATAAGGTCAAGACAATTCACCAAATCTTGATTCCTTCGAGATGAGATAATATTAACTCTTCTATATGGGTTTCGTGTTCCTTGTGAACGGTCCCACCTGGCATGCCAAAAACTATTGGGCACTAAATTACACCAATTTTTACTTGATACTACGACTGTCTATCTTCCTACTTTATGTTTAGGCTTGCACCCGATAGCTGCAGTTCAACACTCAACATTGGAAGGACCAAAACCAGGATTTCCAATCCAACCTCTAGAGTAGGCTGGTTTCTTGTCAACTTAGCATATTGTTGACACAATTATGCTCAATTAGGGCTTGGAGTTTAGGGTAAGATAAGGTTAGGGTTAGAAATATGTAGATATCAATGGACGGATAGGTTAACAACATTGCATCACCATAAAAAGCTTCCTAAAAACCATATTAAAGACATACATTTAGATCAAACTATATCCCAAGATAACTCATTTCAGATATTAAAGCATAATAGAGAAATGTTATAGCAAGCAATTTCAATATCCAATAAATGATAATCCAAATAGCAGAATTCACCAAAACTAGATTTTACATAAATGTAATTACTAATAACATAAAATAAACTTCAAAGCAGATTTCAATTACTCATAAAAGCTAGTAATCCAAGATAGGCACAAAATAACCATCTAAGTATTCACAGAAATGCAACTATAAAATCCAAACCTCTGACATCAAGTATGGAAACGTAGCCTTGAGGTGAAGATCAATGTATTGCTCCTTTCATTTAGCTCTTCAAAAATATTTACAATGGTACAGGCAAACACGCTAGAGTCGACCCTTCAAAATGAGGGTTCAACCTCTACTTATAGTTTTTCATATTACAAATCAAGAAACAATACATCAAATCTTGTTACAACAACTCAACAAAGAACTTAGCTGGCATTAGCTCATTGGTCAAACCTCTGGAAATTCTACTGAAAAGGAAACTACCATGGTAGCATGGGTTATCTGCAACTTACTGGTCGCTCATTAGAACTATAGTTTAGAATATTCCAGATCATGCACTTCCATAGATATTTCTTGGGAGAAAAGTGCCACTGTCGATCTGCAACTATCTCTGGTTTGATCTTCTTGGAAACTCTTGATGCTTCATCTTTCGGCCAATCTATTACAGTTCTAGTATAGAAACATCTTTTAAATGGCCCAGATTTAGAAGACTAACCTAACCTATTGATCTTCTTTATCCCATGGTCCAAATTATATCTGGTATAATCTAAGAGCCCATCTGCTAGATGATATCGCTTTAATTAGCAGTAGAACATCCAATCCGGATCTTGGAAATTCAAACCTTAAATATACTCTAGAGCTTTTATCTTTTCTAATCCGCATTAAAAATTGATGATGTCACCTCTTCTTTATAACTTTTGTAGATTTCATTCTGGATAGAATGAGTGTCTTCCTTAGTCTAGATCCGGAGTCAAGTTCTTACATCATCCCACCATTCCGCCTTATCTTCATTTCGAATAGAAAAAGACTCGTTTATTCTTCGGATTGTCAATCCATACTTTTCATCTGCTTACATCATCATCTCCTTGAGAATTTTGTAGATTTGAGGATAACACTAATACGGGATGGGGAGCAAAAGAGTTTTTGGAATTGGATATGTGCAAAATGGCCATTCCGCACTTTTTTCTTGTTGATGTCACCACCTTTCATAAAATTTTGTGAATTTTGCAATCCTAATCCAATTCGGACCCGAAATGGAGTTCCCCGGAATCATTTTAAACAAGCAAAAATGCATGACTGTTGAGTGGATTCATCTTATCAACCTTGTTTCGAAGTGAAATGGCAGTTTTATCACTTAGTAAAAATCACACAAAATTTTACTATGTGGCCATTTTGGGCCTACAGTTATTATCAATGGTAGGCCTTCTCAATTGTTCCCAACTTCTAGAGCTATTAGGCAAGGTAACCCACTATCGCCTTATTTATTTATCATTCTTGCTAAATGCTTGGGTAGGACTATAACAAAAAAGGGGGAAAACAAAACCCTTGAGGGGGTTACCATTGCTCATGGATCTAGACCTATATCTCATCTTCAATTTTTTATGACTCTACTCTTTTAGGTAAAGCTACAGTTAAGGAAACTTCTAATATTAAGCAAATCATTAGCTGTATTTCTAAGGCTACTAGGTAGTTGATCAATGAAGAAAAATTTAAAGTTATTTTCTTTCACTGCTCTTCCAGAAAAGAATCCATGGTCTTGGATAAATTAAGATATAATAAGAACTCCCTTCCGATCACTTGTTTAGGCATTCCTATTAATATTCAAAGGCAGAAAAAAAATATTAGAATTGGTTGTTGGACAAATTCAAGAAGAAAATTGAAAAGTGGACCAACAGGTGGCTTTCTTCTGGGGGTATAATCACCTTGGTAAAATCATTCCTTCAAGCTATTTCTATTTATGTTTCTTTCATGTTGAATATCCCAAAGGTTGTTCTTCAAGAACTGGATCAAATCAGTCATCGATTCCTTTGGAGTGGTACTAAGGAGAAAAGAAAATGGACCTTAGCAGGGTTATGCATAATGGGTCGACCCTGAAATCTATTTATAAAATCAAGGCGAATTGTCTTGGAATCTTGGCGATATTTGTAGAAGTATACATGGCGAATTGCATTTATTTGTTTCCAAAAAATTTCAAACCATGGCGATTTTCATTAATTTATCTTCAAAAAATTTCAAATTTTGGCAATTTTTTTTGTGTTGGGGAATATGAATATCGGTTTGCAAAATATAAAAAATGTACGGTATAGTTAAGAGTGTTAGGCCGATATTAAATACTTTAGGTTGACATGATGACCGATAGCATGATGATCTACTGCAGGAATGCCGATCGGTTGTAGGCATGTCGATCGGCTACAGGAATGACGATTGGTTGTAGGCATGTCGATCAACTAAAGGTATGTCGATCGGCTGTAGGTATGTCAATCAGCTATAGTTATGATGAGCGACTATAATCATGATGAGCAATTACAGTTATGATGATCGGTTGCAGGCATGATGATCAGCTGCAAACATGTCGATCGACTGTAAGAATACCGATTGATTACAGGCATGACGATCGACTACAAGAATGATGATTAACTATAGGTATGAAAATTTATTGCAAGCATGATGATCAAATGCAATAATTTCAATCGTATTAGGCATACTGATAGGCTATAGGCATGACGATCGGCTACAAGCATGACAATAGGCTATAGGCATGTCGATCGGTTGTAGGTATTTCGATCGGCTGTAGGCATACCGATCGACTATAGGAATGTTGATTGGCTATAAGCATGATGATAGACATAGATCTATAATCGATCAACTTATATCGATCGACATGGCTCTGTAACCGATCAGCTTATGCCAACCGATACGGCTCTGCAACCGATTGGCTTATGTCGACCAACATGACTCTACAACCAATCGGCTTATGTCGATAGACACAACTTTGCAATCGATCGACTTACACTAATAGACATGGCTATACAACCAATCAGCTTACGCTGATAGACATAGCTCTACAACCGATTGACTTATACCGACAGATACGGCTTTGTAACCGATCGACTTATGCCAACAGACATGGCTTTGCAACCGATAATCTTGCACTGATGGAGACTCCTCTACAACCGATCGGTTAATTTTGATAGTCACTTCTCTACAACCTTCTCAAGTTTTTCATTATTTTAGAGCTATTTTTGGGTTAGGGTATTTTCGATGTATTTTTATCAGTACCCAGTACAGCATATATATGGGTAGTATATGAGGCGATTTGGGTGGGAAAAATAAAATCATTTATAATTTGAAGGTGATTTGAGTGGTAAATATAAAATCATTTATAATTTGAAGGCGAATTGGATGGGAAAATCAAAATCATATGTAATTTTAGGTCGACGAATTAAAATAAAGTTAGGTTCATGATTATCAATGGCGGGCGAATTTACCCCAAAAAAACTTTCACCCCGTAAATTTTGGGCGAATGGCCCCCAGTGAAAGGATCCAAAATTAGCCTTTTCAAAATTTAAAAAACCTAAATAGAGCCAATTTACGATATTTTGCACTTATGCATAACCCTGGACCTTAGTGATATGGGACACTTTATGTCTAACTAAGAATGAAGGGGGGTTAGGATTCTGGTCTTCTATTAATAACAACAAATTTTTAGCGACTAAATTATATTAGAGGATGTTGCATAACCCCAATGCTCTTTGGGCCAATAATCTCCATGCTAAATATTCTGAGAACAAAATTCCTAAATACCTTGTTCGCTATAAAATTCCTACCAAAGGTTCTCCCATTTTAGCAGTTCTCAAGACTGGTGAGGATTATAAATAAAAAAATATTTTGGATCATTCATAATGGTCAACAGGTAAATTTTTGGAAAGGTTCTTGGGATGGTCACAAGCCTTTGATAACTCAGTTTCTCGATTGGAGGCCTTGGATGGAGGAGCTTCACCGAGCTAACTAGATAAAGGTGGATAATTACTATCGATATCATACCGATAATTCAAAGGTTGGTAGATATTGGATCCCTATTGAGGACTGGGCTATTCAAATCCTAGAAATGCAAAGACAAGATATCTAAGGTATCCTTCATATGATATCTCTCTCTTGGTCCCATGAAAAATATTGTTTTGGATGGAACAACACTACTAAGGGTGAGTATTCAGTTGCTCAAGGTTATTTGATCTTATGCCATAATAATCCCAACCAATATTTTGACATCTTTTCTCAGTTGTGGGCTCAAAATATTTGGCCTAAGGTGAGGTTCTTTACTTGGCTTTTATTGCATCGTAGGGTGCTTACTGGTGAGCAACTTATGAAGCATGGTTTTCATGGCCCTTTTAGATGTGAAATGTGTGGAGAGAATGTAGAAACTCTCAACCATATTTTTATTGAGTGTACTTTAGCCTTTGATCTATGGAGGAGAATGGCCACTTTACTTAGCTTTAGGTGGTTTGTATTACCAAGTGGTCTAGTCTAACTGCGTCCAAACTTAGGATCGAGGTAAACATTTGGTGATTCTCATTACAACAATGGGCTAAATAAATCCCACCTAGAAATGATGTAGTCTTATGTCTCATCTAATATATTCATTCACACACATAGGGATAATTAATATCTTGGTCTTCATAACAAAAACTTTTATCTTTCAAGAGTCTAGTATAGTCATTATACAACTTTTGAGTAATCAACTAGGGTGTTTGAGTCTCATGGAAAACCTCAAAAATACCTTATAGCAACAAGCCATATCAATCAATAAATCATAAATTTTCCTTGTGAACCTTTATTTATTAAGGATATTCATGAAGTAGGATAGACACCGGATAGATATCAGCAATAATATTTAGACGACCGCTGACTATTTTGTGCATATTTTTTAATCTACATAAGCTCATAATGGAAAACCATACATCTCACTCATCTCATATCACATATGGATGCTTAAATGATTAATTTTTATGATAATATTTAACATTTACATTCATGATTTCCATACATTCTGTGGTGTCGTCCATTAGATTGTTAAATACATATTACATTTATTCCTTATGTTTTAAGTGATTAAAGCATACAGGTTCATTTACATTAGAGCATCATCTTGTAAATAATACATTACATATATTGCATCCACTATATCATAACACAAATTATATGCATACAATTAAATCAAAATTAAACATACATTTAACATCCCACATTGTTTTTATATATGCATACATCATAAGTAGTATATCTACACATCAACATCACAACATATAATCATACATACATCATATAGCTAGTGCATGTCATCAATACATCACAACATATAGCAATAATCAAATCATGTAATCATTGCATACATATTGCATCATATAAGCATAAAAGCAAAAACATAATACACATAATGAGAATCCAATGATAATATCATATATATATATATATGTGTGTGTGTGTGTGTGTGTGTGTGTAAAAGATCCAAAGTACATCAAGGTACATCAAAAATACCCATAGGCTACAACTATATTGGTCCTCAAACCTCACACTCAAAAATGGTATATATCTCTTAGATGTATATCAAGCTAGGCCTGCACCCCCTGGCTCACTGCTACCCTTTGTGCCATCCTTGTGAGTATGCATAGATCTCGCTCCTACTGATCTCTAAGATCGAACACCTGTCCTGTGGCTAGGTCATACTGATGACTATCCAAAATCACTTCACCTAGTCCTTTAAGATCATGATGTTGTAGACTTGGTTAGCACTACACCACCACGTAGTCTAACTTCACCCTTTAGGAGAGTGATGTGTGTAGCATATGAAGCCTACCGTCTAGCATCATTTGCTATAATGACCTGTAGTCACCTAAGCTCTACCACTATATCCAACCTAGTTGGCCCTTGAATAGCTAGAGTAGTTGGTGTAACCTGTCCTATAGGAGCAACCCTTAGTTGTAGTCATAGAGCATCCCACTTACCATTCAGAGTGCCTATGGTAGTATGCATCAGATCTCTCTCCATAGTGATATGATCTATCCTCACAAATACTGAGTCAAGTTGAGTTTGTAGTGATATCCTCTCCTCCTCATACCCCCACCATTTGGCCTTCCCTGTAGACAATTGGCTCTGTGTCATGGTGAGAGAGGTATCCCACTCTAGGATCTATCTTTGAGATGTCTAAATATTGGCCTCTAGATTGTGTAGCTCTGCTCAGATGGGAGACTCATGAACCTCTAGAGCCACCTCCTCCTCCTCCTCTAGTGCTACCTACTCCTCATAATCCTAGTCCCACTCCTCTATCTTGGGATGCACTCACCACCCATCAAGGTCCTTTGAAGTCAACTCATCCCTAAAAAACCTTAGGATTCCACCTCCCTACCATAACCACATCATCCACAACTAAGTGTATGCATTTGTAGTGTTGGCATCTATTATACCAGCATCTGCTACATGAGGATCTACCTCCCATAACTCGAGGTACTGAGAGATCTCTCTCCACATAAACCTACTTGTAGAGAGCTAGCTCTAGTGGGATGTCCTACTAAATTCCAAACTACCTAGTAACACAGGAAAAGTGGAAGAACTTCCTCACCCCTACCTTACGATCGATAATCCATCGGTTGCACCTTGTTTGTACCAAGAATCGATCTACATCCAACTATGCAAGGAAATCTACATAGGGCCTCCATATGATATCTCAAGCCTATAACCTAGTCAGAGAACCTATGTAATGAGCCAAGTCCCCAGCATAACAATGAATCCGTCACGCATCTACATCTCGTGGCCATCTAGCTCCATAGCACTAGGACCTAGATGCTATCATGGTGATATCCTATAGTAAGCCTACTAGCAGATCTACTCTGATGTGCTCTTAGACCCAGATCTATAGAAGTAAGTTGCATGCTACCCCATCCTGACACTATCATTGGATCTTGTACAACTCATCGTAGAGTTTTTCTAGTAGAGCACTCCCCCAAGCCATAATTATGGGTTGTGCACTATCCAACAAGTCTTGCACCATCGCTAGGAGGTTCCATGGGAACATCACTCTTTATGTATTTGGCAAAATCACATTGCATATAACATGCATCAAGATGAACTGGCACCATGAGAATACCTAGGCCTGATACCAACAGGTGACAAGAACCCTTCCATGTTGAATGTCTCTAAGAGCAGCATGTGCGTGGCTACCAAACACCCTATTTATAGGTTTTTCTACTGGTCACTATCACTCAGGGCAGATCTGATTCTGGCTACTATATTCAAAAGTAGATGAGCTCTACTAGCCATTGTCAATTAGAGTGGTTGCACCTATGTAGAAAGAACACTCAACAGATCAGTAAAACAACATAAAATTTGGGTTTCCCTATCGTTATCACCATTGAAAGGGTAGTTTTATTATTTAGTTGATAGCATCCTATCAAATTAGTTTATTCCTAGTCTTGACAAGTTTTTCTTCAACCAAGTGGAAATACCCTAGCATCCAAATTAGGGTGACATTAGTTTCCCCTCAATATCTATTCAATCATAAATTTAAAATAGATTCTAATTTTTTTCACCTATAAAGTGGACTGACTCAAATATAACTATATCAAGAATAGATAGAGTTAAATTATGGTGATGGTGGATAATAAAATAACTATATAAAAAATGGATAGATTTAAGTGGTATATTTGATACCATTTTTGGCTTTTAAGCCTTACTACCACAAAATATCATAGGTCCCTTAATAAAAAGACATTATATTAAAGGTCAAAATATCAATAATGAAATGTAGAATTATATATGTGAATAATTAAATATATATCTAGGAAAATATAATAATGAAATAACATTCATTTATAATATCAAATATGAATGTAAAATAGCCAAAATCATTCATGTACATGCATGAAGAATACTTACAAAATTAATTGCTCAAAATTTATATACAAACTTTATTATAAATGCTTGCTATGTGGTGATTGTTTATAGACTATTTTCCCAATACATTGTATGGAGCTTTATCTCCATAATATAGACATAGAAGATGATTCTTCATGTACTTGACTATTTCTCTCCATATGAAAATCCCCATGGCCTTTGGCTTATCATCTCATGACTTGTATACTGGACTCTTCACTCTCTTCTTACATCCATACTTGACTCTATGACACTTGCAAACTTCTACATGCACTCCTAATCTAAGATACTTGTGCACATCCTCACTTTACATATTTGCATATTTACATACATAACACTTGTGCATATTCTCTCAATACTTACTTGAACTCTTGCTTACATGACACTTGTGCATTTCCTATGCATTGCAATCTTACATAACACTTGTGTATTTCTTGCACATTGACACTTACACAAAATGGAAATATAAATCATTCATCAAAACTATAGACTCAACCCTAATCTATTACATATTTACATGTGTACCATGAAGGTACCATGGGGGCACATTAGCATGCACCAACTAATGTAATATTATTCAACAAGAATTGGGTGTGCTAAAATCCTTTTGGAAGACCAAACCTATTTTTATCATCTTATCGAGTTGATCAAAATAAGATATTTCTCATCTCCATTTTTTGAGTAGTTTGAGTTGCCTTTTGACAATTCCATTTTTCTAGCATGCATATTCGATCATTTTGCTTCTACAATTTGGGAATAAAGTAATAAGTTATTGATGTAGATAGATCAAACTAATGATTAATGAATGAGTTATAAGCAATATAATATAGACATTCAAAAACAAGCATCATAACATCTCAAAGGGCATCAATATATTTAATTCTTATAACATTTTATCTCATGCCAACTGAGTTCCTCATACACCCTCCTAAATGTACATTGATGCATTAGAATCTAGACTAAATGCTAATACTACATTAGTGGATAGTGATATGGAATCAATTCAACATCATGTCAATAGAGTAAAAAGTAAGTTCAATTGAATACAAAGGAAGTTGTAGAGAATTTTTAATAAGCTCCAAAGATGGTAGATAGAGTTTGAGATTTTAAAATTGATTAAGAACTGGAAAGGGCATTTTAGTGGGTTTATTTTTGTGGTATCAAATATATTAGAAGGATCCTAAGATTTCAAAATTCAATCAAGCACTCTAAAGGGACTTTTAATGGATTGATTTTGAGGAAGTTCCAAAAACTTTAACTTTGCTAAAATACATACACATCCCTTATTAGGTGATTTTTCATGGAGTTTTGCTAGTGATTGGGGTTTTATTTTTTATTTTGATTACCTTATATCTTAAAATAACATATGTATATTCCTATTAGAAATGGAATTAAGAATCCAAGGCTAGTCCCACTTCTCACCTCAATGTAATTGTATGAGAGGTTCACCTAATAATATTAGAGCTAGGTTTTGTGTGTTGATTAGAAAACAACTAAATCTATTTTGATTAATAATGAAAGAAGGATTATTTGACCTTAAAAAATTATGATTTATATCTAAGATGCAATAAGACAAGGATATACATACAAACAAGTATATGTCCTATATGATTGTTTATTCTTGTAAATATAAACTAGGGGTTACAAGAAACTAAAAATTTCATTTTTCTTTGAGCAAGAAATAAGAGAATGCACATACAAAAAGATAACCTAAATGTAAGCTATATGATTTCCCTTTTCTTACCTAGAATTAAAATTTAAAAAATATATATGTTATAGAATTGTTATTAATATTCCTAGGATTCCTTTATTTTTCCATTTTTTGTTTCAAAATAGGAAGCTCTAAGAAACAAATAACATACAAGTTTGTATCAAAATAAAAGGATAAATGAGATCAAAGAGAATACCTAGTTTTGTAATTTTGACAAAATCATCACATATGAATTCGCCTAGTTAATATTGTTATTCTTGCAAAATTTAACAAACTTGGAAATGGAGTTTGATTTAAGGGGTCTTCTGAGCAAGGTGGTCTTGGGCTTCCTACCTAAAATAGTCAAACCCCTTTGGTCTCTTAAATAACCAAATTTATTGTAACAAATTAAATACTTGTACATGAATGACAAAATTGACATAGGTCTAGGCAATTATTTTTTGAGTGGAAGTGGTTTATAAGCAGGAATTAGATAACAAAAATAGAGAGATGCAAAAATATGACAAGATTACATAGACAAAATCATTGCTAAAAAAATTATCTACTAACCAAACACTAAATTTGTAATAGGACAATCAGGGATATTGCTAGAATATTCTAAGGGGAGTTCCCAAAAACTAAGGATTAGAGCAAATTATCCTATAATAACAAAATCAAAGACTTAGATATTAAAATAGGAGGGTGTCTAAAGAAAACCTATGAAAATATAACCATAAAAATGTTAACAGATTATATCCATAGCGTGCAAAAAATTAAAGATTAGATTTCAATAATAGAATAATAAAGAGCTTCAACAATAATAATATTTTGTGCTCAAAGAAAAATGAACAGCTTAAGAAAATACAAGAAGACATGGCCATAACCCAAAAAATCTGATTTGAAGCCTTCCCTTTGCCCCCAATGCAAAATTAATTTATTGTTATTGAATGGTAGCCAAACAATATAACAGAATTGAGCAGCACTTCATGAGAAAATATGATATATTGTAAAGAGAGAGAGGAAACAAATGAGCAACACTTTGTGATCCAAAAAATCATGTTTTAAAGAGCTTCTAGCTACCTAAACTTATTTTATTTTGAAATCCTTGGCAAGGGGAGGAGGTTTTAGCTAAGAGTAATTGGGAGGAAAGCTTGGGAACCGAGATAAAGTTCAAGAGGGAGCTTATCATTAGAATGACAATCTTGGAATGTTGCAAGTGCTCATTTTCTAAGGCAAGATCCCTACCACTAATTTTAGGTGGCTCAGTGGGTGGCATATCATAGCCTACATGAATCTTGCATGTGTGACAAATTCACTTAGTGACAAAACCACCTAGGTGATTTCATCATCCCAACCATTGCACATCAAATAGGGACGAAAGGCTTTAACTTTGTTGAGATTTTAAGGTTTGAATTTATTTATTTTTCAATAATTGCATTGCTAAGTGATTTCTTCATTGAGCAAGGGATGGTCAAATTATAAGAACAACTTATTAGGCTTGTTTCGATGTATTATGCATTATTGAAAAAATGATGTACCAAAATTGGGTGTCTACATATTCCCTTTTTTATGTATTCATTACATAATAAATGCATTAAAAATAGTAGTAGATGCCCCCATTTTTGATAGCTTGAATGTAGAATTTATTACCACTATATCTCCAAAGGTAACTCAATCCCTTTGGTAAAATCTATTTCAAAAGGCTCCAAATGCACCTAACCCCTTTGGTCATATCAAGCTAAAAGGCTCAAGTGAATCTCATATCTAGTGATTTTCTCTATCAACTTGGTGATTGCAGTGATTGGTTGTCTATGCAATTTGGTAGGATGAGTAAATTACTATAAGGTCACTCACAAAAAGCAATCACCAATAATGGTCAAAATCATAGTTGTAATGATATTTCCCCCCTTCCACATTTGTAAAAGTCGTACAAAACTCAAATCAAGTCATATTGGTCAAGTGACTCATAATTTTGATCACTTTCCATCTCCTCATCGACTCATCACTTGAGAGGATAGTCATTAATCACAAAATTCATAATAAAATCAATAACCAAACACTTAATCAATGCAAATCACATTAATCCAAGAATCATTGCCAAAGACAATCATGCCCTTTTTTCTTGGGGCAGACAACAAGCAAAAAATTCAACCAAACAAATTCTTGGCATTCTTAAAGCATGAGGGTTTATAGACCCTTGTGTATCTTCGTGACTGAAAATGTACCAAGATCAAGTATACCTCAAGCCTTGTATATATCCTATGTGTCACAATAAAAAGGTTTACTTGAACTAAGTTCTTCAATTTGTTAGAAGTAATGATTCAAATATGTATGCTCTTTTCATTATTAGGGCATCTAACATTGATTAGATCAATGAACACCATTAACCCTCAACTTGACTTTAGGTCATCTATTTTTGCTTTACGTTGTGGTTTCACACAACACATCCCAAAAAGGGGCATTTGTAGACATCTAAAACACGTCATATTGAGGATACTACCTATATGGACACCTTTTTAGGCCATATGACCCACCTTGGGCAGCCCTAGGGCTTAACAGTGGTTTTCACCACTCAAATAGGAAGGATTTTTCTTTGCAGTAGTGACCGTCTTATCCAGATATGACCACCAATTTCAATCATATCACCCTAATATGAATTATAGTCACAACCATCCCACCCCAAGATGGTCATGCCAGAAGTAATTTTTCTTGTTATTCAAATAATTATGCATGCTAGTTGGGCATAATGGTACAATGAAGTTAAGTTGCATGATGGTTATCAAGAAGCAGTTACATTTCTTGATCCCAATCGCTTTTTGGCTTCTATTACAAGCTTTGGACTCCCATTTGGAAATATATTTGAAGGTGCTTAGCCTTCATTAAAAATATCCACAATTTCATGTGTCAAATTATTATCGAATTGAATAATCAAAGAGCTCTTATTCTCCAAGAAATAAAATGCTGCCAAAATTCAACCATGGATCTTCCATGCATGCCAATGGACCATATTGAAGGTTGAATATTTAATCCATACTCCTTGCACCATAAAACACCCTTTGCTTTGTTGTAAATTCAACCCCTATGTCATTCCTCACACCAAGAATGTCAAATTATCCATGGATCAAACTTAGTGTCACCTCGCATCGACCACAAGGAATACACTTACAATTTAGTGGTTGTCTCACCTAGATATGGCCTGCGGGTGTGACCATATCAACCCGAGATAGCCAGTAGGTAAGACCATATCGCACGGATATGGCCTCCTTTTAGAGATTTGTTTTCCATGTTTTCTTGCTTTTATCATATTTAGCACCATTTCAATTACTTGTTAGCATAGTTAGATTTCATTTTCATTCATTTATTTATCATATTTTAGCTTCTTTATTACTTTATTTATCATCATTATGGGCCTTATCCTGAAAGGCTCTTCATATGTTTTTTATGCTCGTTATATTATTTTATGTGCATATTATAGGTATTTACAAGGGAATTACAACATAAAGATTCACACCTCATCATCATACATTGTGAAAAAATGCTCCAAATAATTCTATGAGATGCAAGAGAGATCCTTTGAGATACACCTTGGATTACTTTTATCATTGTAAATATTTGTATCAAATTTAGTAGCAAATTCATCAATGGTATCCCATTGTAACCCTCTTGAAGGACATAATTGAAGAACACAAGCTTATAATGAGAGGGGGGGGTGAACAGTATAAGACCACTTTAAGCTTTTTCTTCAATTCAACTTTTAAATCAATATTATGCAGTTTATAGAAAGTAGCATTAATAGCAGTAATCAAAGTAATGCACAAAACACCATCCACAAAAGAGACACAGCAATTTATGTGGTTCACCCAATGTGGGCTACTCCACGGATAAAATTTCTCTCTAAATTTTATCAACTCTCAATCTGGGAATACCTTTCCCGATTACAATATTTATGGGCACCAACCCAAAGGAGACACCAATCCCCTAGCTCTGTTCTGGATGGTGATCCTCTAGAAGACCTCTGCCTCCTCTACCCTTAGCAAGTGGAACTCTATCCACAGAAGACACCTATATTCCATGCTCTGGTCGGAGACCTCTATCCTCAAATATTTCACCTCCAAAGCTAGTCCTCGAATTTGCACTAAACATAGTCCTTCGGTTCAGCACAAATGTCCTCGTTCGCTTCCTCTGTTTTGCACCAAACACAGTCCTTCGGTCTGGCACAAATGTCCTTGAAATTGCACCTCTGTGCAATCACAGCAGCACTCGATCAAACATCAACTTATGCACCTCTACGCAATCACAGCAGCATGATCTTCATGCACTCTACTTCCTTGCAATCTCTCTCACTTAGAAGATTCGATGGAATGCACTCTGTACACTACAACCGAATTTGCACTCTATTTTTGGCGATCGAACTTCTCCTTGCACACTATCTACAACAGTCGCACTTCGAACACACACTTCGATCGATGCACAAACTCTTCAAACAACCCTCCTTTTATACTAACAAAATCAAGATCTAAACCTTGGTCTTAGTCGACTATTATGCAAATGTAAAACCCTAACTCCGTCGACTGCACACCCTAATATCCATCGGCCCAATTTTAACTCTGTCGGCTTCAACCGTCTCTGTGGTTCAATAGCTTCTACCACGAAACCACAACATGTCGCGATATCGTGATATTTTTGCAACCGTATACTTTTGTTTGGCTATTGTCATGATATCATGACACTTTTGCTTTTGTCTACCTTGACTACGTTCTTGTCGTGAAATCATGACACTTTTGTCTTTACTGACGTCATCTTCACTCCTGTCATGAAATCGTGACACTTTAGACTTCTTGGTCTTCTTCTAGGCTTGCACTAGCGAAAACGGAGCATGTCGTGAAATCATGACACTTTCGCTGCCTTGAGCTTCTCTTTGCCTTACACTTGTGAAACTGGAACATGTCGTGAAAACGTGATGCTTTCGCCTTCAAGCTCTTCCTACTTCAATTCATCGTGAAATCATGACACTTATTCTGTTGAAGACTTGCTAACTATTTCTATCATGAAATCATGACACTTTCACCCACTGAATGTTGCCATCTAAACCTGTCACGAAATCGTGACACTCTTTGTATTCGCAAGCTTTCTTTTCAACCTATCGTGAAATCGTGACACTTTTTGCATCCGTACAACTTCTTTGTAGCCTATCGCAAAATCATGACGCTTCTTATTTCAGACTCTTCCCTTTGTTGCATGTCGTGAAATCATGACACTTTTTCGTTCGTACAACCTTCCTTGCATTATGTCGTGAAATCGCGACACTTCTCCTTCTTTGCCTTCCTACACTTTCCTAGTCGCGAAAATGCGAAAGTGTCACGAAATCGTGACACTTTCCACCTTTCTCTCTTTCTCTGCCAACATGTCGCGAAATTGCAATAGTTTTGCCAGCTTCTTCTCTCTCTTCCAATATGTCACGAAATCGCGACAGTTTTGCCAGCTTCTTCTTTCTCTTCCAACATGTCGCAAAATCACGATAGTTTTGCCAGCTTCTTCTTTCTCTTCCAACATGTCGTGAAATCACGACACTTTTTCAAAAAGATTTCTCTCTCCTACCTAAGTCGCGAAAATGCGACATGTCGCGATATCGTGACATTTTTTCAAAAATCTTTCTCTCTCCTGCCTAAGTCGTGAAAATGCGACATTTTTTCAACTTACTTTCTTTCGAACCTGTCAAGCCAAAAATTCAACAAAACACATTACTTTACATCAAATCAAATTCTTTCAAAAGCTTCTTGACATCAATGACAACTTAATTACTTGAGCAACTACAAAGAACTCAAGGTACCCAAAATTGCCAATAATCTCCCCCTTTGTCATTGATGGCAACCCTTTACTAAAAACACGTCTCAGGAGCTAAAAATGAAACCAACTGTGCTAACAGCTGAGAATCTCCTTTTGAAGTTTTGCTCCCCCTAACTTGAAGCTTTCCTCTTCACACTGAAGGTCTCCCCATTACTTATATCTCTCCCCCTTACTCATATCTCTCCCTCTTTGTCATCAATGGAAAAGGGTCACCTTTGGGGCTAGGACTAAGAATGAGCCACTTAGCTTAGTCCCTCCCCCACCTCCTGATGAGGTGATTAATTCTGGGGTGGGAGTACAACTCCCAATTTCTCCCTTAGATACTCAAACGTATCTCTTGGAAGAGGTTTTGTGAAGATATCCGCAATCTGTTCTTTAGTAGACACATATTCTACCTTGACCTGCTTGTCTTGCACTTTCTCCCTTAGAAAGTGATACTTGATGGAAATATGCTTTGTCCTTGAGTGCATTACCGGATTTTTGGAAATACTTATGGCACTTGTATTATCACAAAATATGGAGACGGGTTGTTCATGCTTGACTTTGAAATCCTCCAAGGTGGTTTTCATCCATAAAACCTGTGTACACCCAGCCACTGCTACTATGTATTCAGCCTCTGTCGTAGATAAGGAAACTGAAGGTTGTTTCTTACTTAGCCAAGAAATCAAACTCTTCCCCAAAAATAATGCTTCACCACTGGTGCTTTTCCTGTCATCATTACTGCCTACCCAATCTGCATCTGTATAGGTTGTGAGAGTGAAATCATCACCTTTGGGATACCAAAGCCCAAAGTCCATAGTGCCCTTCAGATATCTGAATATTATTTTAACTGCTATAACATGAGAATCTTTAGGAGCTACCTGAAATCTGGCTACTAACCCAACAACCTGCATGATATTTGGTCTGGTAGCTGTAAAATATAATAAAATGCCAATCATTGATCTGTACAACCCCTGATCTGCCATTGGAGATTCATCATCTTTACTCATCTTGCACCCTGTAGTCATTGGAGTACATACGAGTTTGCTGTCCATCATCCCAAATTTTTTCAACATTTCTTTGATATACTTTTCTTGAGAGAGAAATATACCATCTTTTGATTGAGCAATTCGAAGACCTAAAAAGAATGACAGCTCTCCAATCATAGACATCTCAAATTTCTTCTGCATGGTGTTAGCAAAATATTTGCACATCTGAGTATTATTTCCCCCAAAAATGATATCATCAACATAAACAACTATAATCAGCATATCATCACCTTTATCCTTAATATACAAATTGCTATCTGCCACACCTTTCTTGAAGCCTTGCTCATGAAGGTACCTGTCAAATCTTGAGTACCAAGCCCTAGGTGCTTGCTTTAACCCATACAAGGCCTTTTTCAATTTACACACATAGTTTAATTGATCTGATAGAGACACGCCTTCTGGATGTTCTATGTAGACTTCTTCATCCAACACTCCATTTAAAAAAGTTGACTTTACATCCATTTGATACACCTTAAATGCTTTGAAGCTTGAAAGGTCCAAAAACATTCTGATAGCTTTGAGACGAGCAACAGGAGCGAACGTCTCTTCGAAATCCACACCTTCTACTTGAGCATAACCTTTGTGTAGATTAAAAATACACGCCAAACAAAAGATAAAACCACAATAACGAAGTACAGAATAGTTGCACAAAACAAACGATTTCTATTAATCGATGGAGTTTAAAAACTCCTTTTTGAATACAATTGGGCCTGTAACCCTTTATTTGTGATACACAGTTACAAGTTATGCTAGGGTTCTCCGAAACCCTAGCTGGCACAAATGGTGGCGCTTTCGAAGAATGTATCTTCAATCCCAACAGAGTGAGTGGGCTTTGTTGTATCCCTTGCTTGGACCACTCCAACTTAATCAGCTGCCATCAATAAACCGGATCTGTCATCAAAAACCTGCACACATTAACACTATCAAGGAGTTAGAAATTAATAAGAGGGCTCCACTGCGTGAGCCCTCCGAAACAATCTAAAACCCTAGAAAATGAAATGCAGGAATTCAATAACAGATCAATAAAAGAAAATAAGTTACTTGCTTTAAACTAATTTATACCTATTCTCTGTTAACGCAGCTAGACCAGGCGACACCTGGAAGTAATGTGGTTGTCAAATAGGCTGCGAAAGGCGCCCTGGTGCACTCGCTGAACGCCCGCGTGCTTCTGGATCTGGGTTACAGACGTCGGTCTGAGTCTGTGGCTGTAGGTAAACGCCCGTGGGCACTTGGTAAACGCCCGTGGGCACTTGGTAAACGCCCGTGGGCACTTGGTGAAGGGGTAAACGCCCGCGGGCACTTGCGACAAGAATGGGAGATTCTACAGAATGCTGCAGAAGGAATGGCGACGAAAGCGGCGACGGAAGCGGCGATGGATGCGGCGAAAAGGTAGCGAGAGAGAAGAGGAGATAGCAATAGAAGAATTAGAATCGAAGATAGAAGATAGAAAAAGACATAGGAGAAGAAAGACATAGGGTTTGAGCCATCAAGGTGACTCAATTTATAATCTACTCTTAGGGCACACTTTAGGGTTTTAACGACACTTTGAACGTGTGGCTAAGATTAAAGTGGATCCAAGGGTAGAGAATAAATCTAGGTTGTGAAATGGATTAAGATGGATGGACGGATGAGATTAAATGAAGGATGGACGGCTCAGATTAAATCACTTAAACTATTATTTAAATATATATATTAAAATATTAAAATATATATATAAATATTAATTTAAATAAATTTGGGGATGAAAAATGGCGGGAAAGGTGAAATTGGGCCAAATAATGGCGGGAAGGTGGATGACCGACACGTGGCTGACAGGAAGGTATAGATGACTTGCAAGTGGCTGGATTTTGGTTGTCTATAGATGCCCCTTTTTGAGCTGCTTTGTGTGAAGACACAATGCAACACAAAAACTTAGGACACCCGAAAAGCTGGATCAGACGCAACTCTCTCTCAAGACTAAAGCACAACTTTGAAGACCAAAGAATAAAAGAATATTTAAAATTTATCAGCTTACCCCCTCAATTGGCGAGCGAGAATGGTTCTCACGAGCCAATTGGAAGAAATTCGAAAGAAAATGAACCGTTTTTGCCCCAACGGTGAAAAAGGGGTTGGTGTATGAACCATCTGTTTATGTCCCAACGAGAAAAGGGGTTGGTGTACAAACCAGAAAAGAATATGATTGAAGACGATATGAGTGATGTGAAAGATGAACCGTTTTCTGCCCCAACGGTTAGAAAGGGATTTTTGCCAAATTTTAAATTCCATGATCATGTAAGATGAATTCTACTATTAGGAAAGTTAAAAATTGATAACGGATGCCCCAACTCCCGTGGGTGAATCCATACTCGTTGATGAAATTGCCTTGTTGGCGCCATTGATATGCAGAGATGCAATATGAAAGAGTCCAGAACTTCAGAGATGCTCCTAGTGACTGTATGGATAATTCCTCGGGTCGAAACCAATCAACCTAGGTAGCCTTAATCTCTAGCAAGACTCAAAATAATGATGATATTGAAGATTGTCCACGTTTAAGGCCCCATGAACTAGGCCATCAATGACAACTGTTGAGCAAATTAATCTTGGTATGAGGTCACTTGAAAAGTAGGATACCCAAAATTGATTTCCAATTTTCAAACGGTGAAATAATTGATGATGATAAATGGTAAGTGTCCTTATGGTGGTTTAATCCTCTTACCGAATTGCATGGATGCAAATCGCTGCAATCGCCAAGGTGATAGAATATACCACTAGATACGAGGTTTACTTTAATTTAATTTGGCAAAAATATGCATGATGAAAGAAGAATGAATGAAATTGACGATAGATCAGAAGAATTGATGAATGTTGTTAATTTTGTGAAGGTTTTGAATGTTTTTAACCCAATTTGTAAATCAATGATGAATGATGCGCTTTTTGAGCAAAATGACAAAATTTGTTTCCAAAACCGTTGTAACCTTCACAAAATGTTTTATTATGATAAGAAGAATGGATGGATGCAATTTGATGAAATTTGGAGGAGGTAAGCTTCAATTTTGTAAGTTTTGTTCTTTTATTCAATACTGACACCAAACGCCGGTATGCATTTGGAGGTGGCAGAAATGCCCGTCGGTGTTTGAATGCATCATGAAATGCCCCACTGCATCTGAATGCGCCATGAAATGCCCCACTACGTGTTTCAGGGCACCAAAACCAGCTATTTAAACAGTTTCAACGAGAATTTCGCTCATTTGTGCGTTCGAGCTTGAGAGAAGTGCGTCTGAGGGAGTGGAATGAAGTGAAGTGAAGTGAAAGGTTGTGTGGGAGAGTGAAGCACGCGGGAGCTATGGCGGAGATGGGAGCGGACGCGCCAGTGCAGCCAGCTGAGGTATTTTTTTATTTAAGCAAGTACTTTTATTTGTTTTTTTTTTTTTTTTTGGAAAAAAATTTGTAACCAATTTTTGTTTTGTTGTTTTGCAGCTTAGGGTGTTAGAGGCACGACACCGATTCTCCCCTATCATTTCGGGGATGAGGAGGTCATTGTCCCAGGAAGACTGGGAGATATTGGAGGCAGTAGGGCTAGCGGAGGCAGCCCGGTTGGAGGTAGTTCGGGCAGATGAGGGGTACCTCTCGGCTTTGGCCGAGAGGTGGGATCCAGATCGGGGGACGTTCCAGCTCCCGACTGGAGAGATGACGGTGACGCTTGAGGATGTATACCGCATCCTCAAGGTGCCCGTGGAGGGGGCGCGGGTGGAGGTTGGACGAGATAGGGCCACGGAGATGGCCAAGTTGTTTGGGGATGACTGGAGGGAGATCCGGACGGAGAGCGGGGGGATTCCTTACTTGGCCATGTATACGGCCAAGGAGTTGGTAGCGGTGGAGGCTCTGATGATGTTCGTATTGGCCAACATTGTGGCCCCGAACAGACATCGGGTGTAGGTTTCCATGGAACTCGATGGGTGTAGTGAGCGAGATGCTCACTAATAGGGTAGTGTATGCCTGGGCGCCCGCTTTATTGGCGCAGGTGTACCGGGAGTTGTATGAGGTTCGAAGACGGGGCCGAAAGGGCCTAGGCTGTAGTTTGGTTCTCCAGTGTTGGGGCTGGGAGCACTTCAGAGTGGCTCGACCGGAGGGGTTGCCATGTGCTTACTGGGACATGAGCCAGGCTTATGGTAGGAGATGGCTAGTGGCGGAGGAGAGACAGCCGAGCCGCCCCGTGAGATCGGGGCAATGGTATAGGAGTTTATGGGCGGACTTGACAGATGCCCAAGTCATTTGGAGGCCCTGGCGGGAGGCGAGGTGGATCGGTGATGGAGAGCATCTGAGACGGGTGCGACAGGCTAGATGGGTAGTGGGTCGGGGCCACAGCGAGGCGGAGTACATACAGATGTCTCGAGTGCTCCGCCAGGTCGGATTGAGACAGGATGTCCCCGGTGAGCCAGTGCGCTACCGGAGGCACAGATCAGAGGGGGATTTGCCGTGTGCCGAGCCATGGAGGGAGGCGACAGAGGACGATGAGGACATGGAGATCCTCGACGTGGACGACGTCGGGGTAACAGCTGAGTATGCAGCATGGATGGCCGCAGAGCCGAGGTGGGAGCCACCATTGGTGGTTGTTGGAGCTGGAGAGGACGAGGGAACCGCAGAGGTTCCCAAGCGCAGGGAGGGTCCCCGCCTTCGATCTGACAGTCGAAGGCGAAAGGGGAAGATGGCGCGGCAGGCACCGGGAGCGGAGATGACGAGGAGGATGATGGCGAGGGCCTAGGAGAGGCCGCAGGAGAGACTAGGGAGGTACCCCCTAGCGGGCACGAGGATGATCTGGCGCAGCTGCAGCAGCGAGATAGCAGAGCGCGATGCTATGCTAGCGGTCCGGGATGAGAGGATAGCTCGGCTGGAGCAACAGGTTGCGAGCGGGATGCCCTGATAGCTGTTCAGGAGGAGAGGATGGCCCAGATGCAGGCGGACTTGGATGGAGCGACTAGGGTGCCCCAGGATGACAGGGTGACGAGACTCCAGGCAGAGCTAGCGGAGCGGGAGCGACGACACGGGATAGACATATCTAGACTTAGGTCTAGGACTCGTTATATTGAGGAGGACACATTGTTTAGGCATCACATTGTGTTGCCCGATCCTCCATCCTCCTCTGTCTCTAGGCGTAGTGAGTCTAGGCACACCACTAGGTCTAGGGCTCCTACTAGGTCACAGGGATCCTCTTTTGATGGTTAGCTTAGTGCTTAGATGCACTCTTTATGAGCCTTGGTGCTCTATTGTATATTGTAGCCTTTTGGCATTCACTGTACGTTTTGATCTTTATACATATATATACATGGCTTTTATTTTTAGTGTTTTACTTTCTTTTGTGTGAATGCCTATGTTTTTGTGATGCATGTTTTTATATGTTTTAATGCATATGTGATGGAATGGAATGCAAAGTTATAGATGATTAATGCGAGACTAAGTAAATGAAATATGCACTAAGAAGCACTCATACTTTTAGATAGTTAGATTTAGCCAACTGTTATCATAATTGTTTAATCAGGGGCACCGAACTTGGTGGCTTGTGAATGAATGACGTATGGAATGACATGAATATGGAAGAAGATATGGAGGTTGATATGGAAGAAAATATGGAGGAAGACTGTTTTACAAAGACTCAAACATGCTAGTGGTATCAAACAAACTTACTAATACTGCCTAATTCAACTAGGACCAAATGTGTGTGCATGTGAGTTCATTAACCAAATCAGAAGCATGGTAGTGACTCTAGGCAATCAAAAACCTGTGTGTGTGCAAGTGTGTTCATTAACCTCATCTTGCACAAATTAGGTAACCCTGTTATGGAGAAGACCCCAAAGCTAGTTTGTCCGTATGAGCATTCAGAGGTCTCTTTTTTAGGAGAGACATGTCGCCACGCAAATGAGTATACTCCACTGCCAGTCAAGCGTCTATAGCCCCGGTGAAGGTTAACTCCATAGTCCATGTTGTTTTTGACCTTTGTAAGCCTTGGGGATGACTACCTATCCGTCTGACTGGACAAGTAGTACGATCCTTACAACTTATTTGGGATCAGTGGTGTGTGAAAAATGTTCATTTCCTTAGAGCTTTGGGGAATCGGATTCTCAACCGAAGTATGATGAGAATTTTACCCTATCCTTACTACTCTGTTTATATTTATATTTTGTGATTGCTTGTGATAGTGGTAAGAACCACTGTTTTATGGACTATGTTTGCATGATAGGACAAACGAGGATTACCCTTTTCACTTCAAGGCACAACCCAAGGATGGTGTTATCTCTCTTTGACACAAGATGTTTTTAAGATGTGAAAATGTGATAGGTTCAAGACCGCTTTTGAAATCATTTCCCAATACTCAAGATTTTATTTAGTGTAATTTGTGATATGGCCCTAGAGAACTTTGACATGCATTTAAAAGTTTGCTTAAAACACTAGGAATGGTTGAGTGACTAAAAAAATTTTGGCAATGTAAATATGTGCAAATGGAAAATGGGTGTACGAATGACAATTCGGTTTGATGGATTTTATGAAGGTGCCCCAGATTAAGGCAACATGACTTTTGCTTGACCAAATTTTATATCCAAAAGATAGAATGGTCTCTAACATGATATGCAACTATGGCTGAAAATGAAATGTTATGGTTTTCAATGAGATGTATGCACATGAAATGCAATGTTTTTGAATGAGATGTATGCAACTAACAATGAAATGCAAATTCTTTTTATTTTATTTGTTTTTTTTTTTTTTTTTGTACAAGCCATGTATATATGTACATATAAAATTCAAACTATGCGTAGAATGCCCTCAAGTGTATAACATTAAGTGGTTCGGGTTCTTCCTCTCCCTCTAAACTGGCAAGTCTATAAGTTCCATTACCCACTCTTTGAGTGACCATATATGGACCTAACCAATTAGCCGCGAATTTATCTCGAAGATGCGGCAATGCATTGGTGTTTTGTTGATTCTCTTTAAGGACAAGATCCCCTACTTGAAATTCTCTTAGATGAACTTTGGCATTGTAAGCACGTTTCAATCGGTCTTGATAAACTCGCAAATGCTCTAAAGCATTGATTCGTTTTTCATCTATGAGTGTGAGTTGATCAAGACGTGCTTGTCTAGCAGTATCATCATCGATAAATTCCTGCAAAGAAATTTGCAAGGAAGGGATCTCAAGCTCAAGCTGATGGGGAGTAGGGATCAGATTTATGTCATCTAAAATGTCATCAAGCTCATGTGCCTTGCTCTCATCTATGTCTGCCTGGAAAACCTCTGGCTTAGAAGATGAAGGTGAATGTGGAGGTGAAGGAGGAATGTAGTTGGCGGAAGCCCTTAACAATTCCTTGGAAAGGATGAACTCTGAAATAGATGGAGGGGATGAAATCCGATCCATGTCAATCAAGCTTGGGTTGATCGGGATTGGCTTATCCGGATCATATGGATTATGGAGCGGGGTGAATAAGTCTTCAAAATTCATTGTCGACTTATGGAAGAAAGGATGGGCGGAATGGAAGGGAAAACCGGTGAAGACCTCGGAAGACTTGAGATGCAAAACAACATAGTTTTTCAGTTTTTTTTTTTTTTTTGGTTTGAGTTTTTTTTTTTTTTTGTAGTGGTGAAAACCACTATTACACACATACATACAGCAATAAAGTATTTTTTTTTTTTATATTTTGATTTTTTTTTTTTTTGGAATTTTCTAATTTTTTTTTGTTTTTGGTAGTGGTGAAAACCACTATTTTAGTATATACATATAATACAGGTTTGGATTATGGCTTATGGATGTGGCGGAGGGGGTGGTTCACCTCGTTCTTGTGGAAGAAGCAAGCGAAAGATGGCCTCTTGGAGAGGGAACAATTGGAGATAAAACTCGTCTTGTTTAGTGAGGGGAACAATGGGCGCCGACTCTTCTTCGATTCATCAGCATTTGACATGACGTCAAATTCTTCATAGACTTCATCTTCGGATTCGTCGGGGTGGAGGATTTCTTCTTTCGAATTAAGATTAATGCTTTGAAAAGCTCGTTCAAAAGAAGAAAGGGATGGAAGTGGTTGGTAGCCCAGACCAAAATGCTCAGTGGGTCTCTGATATGGCATATCGATGCGTTCAGTTACCCCTTGCTCGTATCGACCTAGGCCAAATTGCTGCCAATTATGTCTGTGGAAATAGCGAGAGGGAAAACCCTCCATCCTTTCGATATTGGCAGGGACTGGATGCTTAGGTTCTAGTATGGTGGTAGGACTAGAAGATGACTCTATTCCCCCATATACAAAATTAATGGAATTTGGCATAGAACCCATGTTATAAACCGATCCAATGGATAAATGTTGGTCATGTGGACGACCAAAATCTTTAACTGTTTGCACATTGAACGGTGTGATGTGGACATCTTGGATGGCATACTCACCAATACCTGCATCAGTGAGATGGACCTTGACTTGGGAGGGAGATGGACTAGATGATGGAATAGAAGAATGTGGGATAGAAGAATTGGAAGGATTTGGTTGGGTTGATGCTTCACTAACTTGTGAAACATCAGCTGGTGATGGTTGGGAAGATGGAGGAATAATAGGTGATGTTGAAGAAGGTGTAGAAGAAGGGGGTAATGACGTGGAAAGAGATGATTGGTCATGGCCACATGTGCATGTGGTCACTGATGAAGAAGAAGGAAGATTAGTTGATGAAGAAAGTGGTGAATGAGATGGAATAGCGGAAGAGGAAGATGGTTGCGATATGATGGGTAGCTCCTCAGGAATGGGAGCTTTAGAAGAAGATGGTATAGAAGAAATAGATGGGGTCAAGAAAAGATGAGTGGATGGCAACACAATCTCATAAGGATTTGAGACATAGTTGCAATGTTTGAAGGGTTCAGTGTCAGCAGGTACACAATGAACCTGTCCCTCATATACATACTTCAGACATTGATGCAGTATAGAAGGGACACATCTCATCTCCCTAAGCCAAGGCCGTCCAAGCAATACATTGTATGCCATGGTCCCTTCCAAGATGTGAAACAAGGTATGCAAAGTTCGGGCCCCTACCTCAATGGGCAAGATAACCGTGCCAACCGTGGAAGATAAAGCATCATTGAATGCTTTAAGAGTAAAAGTCGACTTTGTGATAAGGGATGGCGACAGCTTTAGATGACTCAACGCCGATGTTGTAATGATATTGATTGAGGAACCGGTGTCAATTAAGACTCTCTTGAATGGCTTGTTATCGATCTTGGCCATGATATGTAGTGGAGGATCTATACTTTCTGTTGACATAGGTTTGATTTCAAAATCATAGAAAGTGATGGAGGGCTCCATGCATGTTTGAATACTCCCCACAAAGTTGTTGAAGGCATTAGTATCTTGAGTTTGAAGCTCGATTGACTTTAATATTTCCATTAATGCCTCTCTATGCGGAGGAGATTGTTGAATGAGGTCATAGATCGATAACTTGGCAGAAGCCATTTTTAAACTGGTAGTTAACCGGCTACTCAATGACATGATGGGTCGTTGGCGTTGAGTAGAATGATTTAGCGGTTGTTGAGAAGTACTAGCACGTCGTTGGGTCACTGTTACTCGAGGTGGACTGGGGTTTGTACAGGTGGCTGTGGTTCAGCCTGATTTGGTTGGTTCGCCCTTTGACCCCGGGTTACTACGTTAATAGTACCCACAAAACCTTGGTATTGTTGTACATGGTTGACTTGATTAGGAGGAGTTACCTGAGTTACTCCCCCCGAAGTTGTTGGAGCTTCCTCCCGATGTGGAAGGGGTGTTTGAAATATACCAAGATTTTGATTTTGTTGGGCTAAGGGGCTATCCAATTTAATGGCTCCAATCTCAATAAGATCTTGGATCACATGTTTGAAATCTGTACAATTATTGATATCGTGCCCATTTTGCCTATGATAAGGACAAAATAGGTACTCCTTGTAATACTTCCCCCTTCTAGATGGGTCTAAAGGTTTAAACTCGGGTAAAGTTAACTGATTTGTGCTATATAACTTGTTGAATATGACCGCATATGGTTCATCTAAAGGTGTGAATTGTCGCTTGGGATGATTGTTTTGCCAAGGTCGAGTTTCCATGGTTGGCCAAGTATTGGGAGCTGGTTGAGTAGGGGCGGGTACCGCATGATAAGCAATTGGTTGCGGTTGACTTTGCATTACTTGTTGTTGTTGAGCCATTACGGGCTGGCTCGCCACCACTTGATTAACTTGGTTAACATTTGAGGTTGTACTAGCCTGTGCTTGTTTGTTTTGGCCATAATTATTATTTCGTTGTTGGCCCTTTTGTTGCCATTCTTTTCTCTGGGGTTTTAAAACACCCTCTTGGACTTTAATGTCTTCTATGATACTTGCTTGGGCCAAAGCCTCTTCAAAAGTCCTGTATTGTTGTAATTGGAGTAACCAAGAGATAGGTTTTAGACAACTCCGGGTGAACATTTTGGTTAACTCCTCCATTGGTAGGGAGAATGGCAGTTTATTAATGATAGCCCTCCAACGGTTTCCAAAGTCATAAACAGTCTCATCGTCATGTTGCTTGAGCTTGTATAAGTCGGACAATGAAACTCTCTTTTGTACATTCAGGGAGAATCGTTCTAAAAACAGATTAATCAATTGCTCGTAAGCATAAATGCTATGGTGAGCTAAATGATTATACCATTGTACAACATCTCCCCCTAATGTCTGAGGAAAAGTTCCGAGCATAAGAGCATCATTATTTTGGATTCTAAAGCAAGCATGCATGAATGAGCTCACATGTTCATGAGGATCCTCAGTTCCTCGAAATTTGTCAAACTTCGGTAATGTGAAATCAGTCGGATATGGTGGTGAAGGTACCGAAGGATGAATTGGTTGATTGATCAACGACCTTAGCGTAGGTTTCTGACTAGATGAGCCAGGCATGTTGAGCATAAGGTTGTCAATCTGTTGTTGCATAGCATGGAGTCGAGAATCTTCATGAAAATTTTGACTCGTTTGATGATTATGATGATGTAATGGAAGAGTGGAAAATTGATGAGATGGGATGAAATTGCCTGAATTAGGCGGTGTGGAATGGAAAGGTTGTTGGTATGGATGATACCGAAAAGAAGGTGATTGGGGGCCACCATTGGTGGCTGGTGGATGATGAACTGGACTAGGTTGGGAGAAAGGTGGGGTAGGAATGGACACCACCGAAGATTGGGGTACCAGTGTGGGGCCTGAGCTAATAAAAGTTGGCTGGGTAGAAATTGGTTGGGGTGTAGGATTTACTACGACAGGTGGTTGAGCATTTTGTTGTTGTTGTTGCAAAATCAATTTGTCGAGATACTCCTTAACCTTATTAATCTCTAACCCAAGGGAGGTGGGATGATTGGATGAAGGTGGAGGGCAGGCTGCCATGGTAGTCACAGGAGACTGCATAGCAGGGGCGATGAAGTTGGGAGGGGCCATGGTAGTCCGGGGGGGGCAATGAAGGTGGCTGAAGTAGGCGGTACCTGGGAAGAAACAGTAGACTGTGCCCCAGGTAGGGTGAAACCATAAATGGTTTGGGAAGAAGAGGGTTGAAATTGGTTATGGTTAGAGGAGTTTCCACCAACTTCATAAAGAGAATTGGTGTACACCCGAGTACATGGAGGAGAAGGTGGTCGGGAAGACACTACATTTGTCTCCAAAGGAGGACAATTGAGCATCCGGGAAGATGTTGGAGATGAAGCCGGCTGAACAGATACCACATTAGCCTCAAAAAAAGGGTTAGTGTAGACCTGAGTGAAACCAGCGGGTATGGTTGATGCAATATCCTGCTGAAAAATAGAATCTTGCATAGGGGAATCTTGGATTGGCTCAAGGACATAGCCGGTGCCATCTCTTAAGTGAGTTTGCACTTGGGCCATATCAATGTGGGTAATATGACAGGAATTGTCTTCCTCCATGGGCATGGCCATGTGATAGACGATAGAAGGACGTGAAAGACCCGCGAGCGAACCCGCTTGAAATTCACTAGGATAAGTGGCCATGTTGGTGGTGGGGATGTTCTGTGAATTACCCATTTGATTATTTAGATTTAACATTTTAGATTGATTCCTTGTTAAGACCATGAAGCAATAAATCTAAACAAATTCAGAAAAGAAGAATGCAAAACTAGAATGATAAATTTACACTACAAAAATTATCAGAAAACAGTCACAACCTAGGTTTCAACCAATGTGTCTTACCTTGCGGTTAATTAATTATTTTCTGATCTTAATCTGTAGTAAATTTTAAGTGTCCGGTTTATGAGTTTTGCATGTGATCTAATCTTGAATTATTCACAAAAAAAGGTAAAAACTATGGCTAGGAAAGGACAACGAGATTCTTACTGGTGATGAAATCCAGCAAGTTTGCTCGGGGGTGACCTATGGTGTCTAAGGCAGAAGTTTAATGGATGGAGATGAATTCCACCGTCACTAAACTTCAAGCAATACCTGGTGATGAAATCCAGATATCACTGTTTTAAATGCAATATGAAAATGCAATGAATTTTTTTTTTTTAATGTTTTAGTTATCTAATGTGTACATACAAGGCTATAAATCAAAAGTTCTAATGATCTAAGCAAGAGGCTACTGAAAACATGTCATTTCCTCTGAAGAAGTGGAGTACACCGTTTAAAACCCCCTGCCTACCAATGATATCGGATATCAAAGGAGCAACCGGAAGGTTCGTCCACTTCTCTCGCTCGAATCACCCAATGGCAGGAGTACTATTGACATCCAATCAATAGTCCTACTTAGATAATTAAAACAAATAATTCGTAGCTATTCTAATATGCAGCTAGGTATGCAAATTTTTTTTTTTTTTAATGCAAGCAACAATCAATAATGCAATGCAAAGAAAAATGTAATTAAAAATAACTGTTCTTTTCCAGATTACTTAGTTTTTGTTCATTTTAAAGTAATGATCTGAAAAAGAAACAAAATATGGCGGGAAAAACCAAAAACGTAAAAAGTACAACACTTACTTGGAAGCCTACGCTTTTTCGTAAACCGACTTCAAACGCCCACGGGAGTTCTGCACAGCTGAAACGCACCTCTGCGTTTCGTATTGGACTTCCGGACGCCCCTCTGCGTCTCGCTGCGTTTTTGCAAACTCAGAAACCCTAGTTCGCTGGAACAACGAATTTCACGATTTCTGGAACTTGCAAAATAAAACAGAAAACAAGAACAGATTAGTAAAGCAAGTATTAAAAATATGAAACCCTAGGGGGTCCCACCGTGATCGCCATTTGTAGATTAAAAATACACGCCAAACAAAAATAAATAAAATCACAATAACAGAGTACAGAATAGTTGCACAAAAAAAACGATTTCTATTAATCGATGGAGTTTAAAAACTCCTTTTTGAATACAACCGGGCTCGTAACCCTTTATTTGTGATACAAGATTACAAGTTATGCTAGGGTTCTCCGAAACCCTAGCTGGCACAAATGGTGGTGCTTCCGAAGAATGTATCTTCAATCCCAACAGAGTGAGTGGGCTTTGTTGTATCCCTTGCTTGGACCACTCCAGCTTAATCAACTGCCATCAATAAACCGGATCTGTCATCAAAAACCTGCACACATTAACACTATCAAGGAGTTAGAAATTAATAAGAGGGCTCCACTGTGTGAGCCCTCGAAAACAATCTAAAACCCTAGAAAAATGAAATGCAGGAATTCAATAACAGATCAATACAAGAAAAGAAGGTTACTTGCTTTAAACTAATTTATACCTGTTCTCTGTTAACGCAGCTAGACCAGGCGACACCTGGAAGTAATGTTGTTGTCAGAATAGGCTGCGGAAGGCGCCCTGGTGCACTCGCCGAACGCCCGCGTGCTTCTGGATCTGGGTTACAGACGCCGGTCTGAGTCTGTGGCTGTAGGTAAACGCCCGTGGGCACTTGGTAAACGCCCGTGGGCACTTGGTAAACGCCCGTGGGCACTTGGTGAAGGGGTAAACGCCCGCGGGCACTTGCGACAGGAATGGGAGATTCTGCAGAATGCTGCAGAAGGAATGGCGACGAAAGCGACGATGGAAACGGCGATGGATGCGGCGAAAAGGGTAGCAGAAGAGAGGAGATAGCAGTAGAAGAATTAGAATCAGAGATAGAAGTAGCAAAAGACATAGGCAAAGAAGATAGGGTTTGAGCCATCAAGGTGACTCAATTTATAATCTACTCTTAGGGCACACTTTAGGGTTTTAACGACACTTTGAACGTGTGGCTAAGATTAAAGTGGATCCAAGGGTAGAGAATAAATCTAGGTTGTGAAATGGATTAAGATGGATGGACGGATGAGATTAAATGAAGGATGGACGGCTCAGATTAAATCACTTAAACTATTATTTAAATATATATATTAAAATATTAAAATATTAAAATATATATATAAATATTAATTTAAATAAATTTGGGGATGAAAAATGGCGGGAAAGGTGAAATTGGGCCAAATAATGGCGGGAAAAGGTGGATTTGGGCCAAATAATGGCGGGAAGGTGGATGACCGACACGTGGCTGACAGGAAGGTATAGATGACTTGCAAGTGGCTGGATTTTGGTGTCTACACTTTGCAAACCAACCTAGCTTTGTTTCTGACAATCTTTCCATCCTCATTGAGTTTATTTCTGAATATCCATTTTGTGCCAATGACATTCTTGTCCTTAGGTCTTGGAACCAAATCCCAAGTTTCACTTTTTTCTATTTGATTTAGCTCTTCATCCATTGCTTTTACCCAAAATTTATCTGCACATGCTTCACTGAAATATTTTGGCTCAATCTGAGATAACAATGAAACATTTATAGAATCATGTGAAGGAATGACTCTTCTTCTAGTTTGCCTGCTGTTTGGATCACCAATGATAAAATATTTGGGATGATGTTTCTGAACATATCATGAAGGAGTTTTGGGAAGCAGTTTCTGTCTTTCCTCTTCTTCATCTGAAACCTCTCTGAATTCTTCTTGATAAATTTCATCACTGATTTCCTTGACAGGTTCTCTTATCCTTGTCTTTTCATCAACTGTTACATTTATGCTCTCTATGACTGTATGCGTTATTTTGTTGAACCATCTGTAAGCCTTGATTTTGCTGGAATAACCAAGAAAAATTCCCTCATCACACCTAGGATCAAACTTACCCAAATTATGATCTTCCCTTCTGATGAAGCACTTACTCCCAAAAACTTTGAAATGTTTTACTATAGCTAGTCTTCCTTTCCACAACTCATAAGCAGTTTTATGATGATTGACTCTAAGTTTGGCCCTGGTGATAATGTAGACTATTGTACTGACCGCCTATTTCCAAAAACCATCTAAAAGTTTCGACTCATTTAACATAGCTCTAGCCATATTTTCAATAGTTATATTTTTTCTTTCAAATACTCCATTTTGTTGAGTCCTTACTGCTGAATATTCTCTTTTGATTCCTTGTTGCTCACAGTATTCCACAAATTCATTAGAAGTGAATTCTCCTCCTCTGTCTGATCTTAAGCATTTGATTCTCTTATCAGTCTCATTTTCAATCATTTTTTTGAAAGCTTTAAATTTTTCAAAAGCTTCAGATTTTTCTTTGAGAAAATTAACCCAAGTCATTCTAGAATAATCATCTATAAACAGCATGAAGTAGCTTTCTCCCTGAATGCTCTGAGTTCTGGTGGGGCCACATAAATCAGTATGAATGAGATCTAATGGTTTTGAAGAAGTATACACTTTTGATTTAAAACTGGTTCTGGTCCATTTTCCATGTTGACAAGGACCGCAAATGGTGTTATGGGGCCTTTTTATTTTGGGCAAGTCTCTAATCGCTTCCTTGTTACTAATATTGACAAGATTATCAAAGCTCAAATGCCCCAATATTTTATGCCATAACCAACTCTCATCTTCTTGAGTTAGAAAACACTTTTCCCTTTTTATCTCACTTAGCATGTAAAGATTGTTTGGAGTCCTTGTATCACTAGCAATGAGTTTTCCATTTTTTTCTTTACATATCTCACATCTATCTGAAAAGAAAGATACTATGTGTCCTTGATCACAAAGTTGAATCACACTTAGAATATTATGTCTTAGGCCTTCTACATAAAGCACATTTTTTGTTTTGGATTTCCCATCCAAACTAAGAGTCCCTTTACCACAGATTTTAGCTGACCTGTTATCTCCAAAACTAACTATTCCTTTGTTTGTGTTTTTTAAGACCAAAAACTTTTCCTTTTCACTAGTCATATGTTTTGAGCAACCACTATCAATATACCATTTCTCTACTTTTTCTTGAGCATGAAAATCAGTTTGAACTATCATTGACTTAGATTTGATCTCATTTCTCTTTTTAGTGAACTCAATGCTAGATCTATCCAAACTGCACATCCTTGCTATATGCCCAAAATTCTTGCACTTGTAACACATGACATTTTTATTCATAAGAGGTGCAAAAGAGTTAACATTTTCCTTACTATGGCTATTCATGGATTTATTGCAATGCATAGCTTTGTGACCAAATTCCTTGCAAGAAAAACAATAGCCATGGAAAGTATTATGTGACCTGTTTTGATGCCTAAGATGATTGTTCTTTTTGTGACCAACTGGAATCCATTGTTCTTCAGGATGAAGATTGATCTTGTTGTATCTTCTTCCTGTCATGATGCTTGAGAATAGAACTCTCTTCCCTAAAATTTTCTTAAAGCCCAGAAGAATTCAATTTTGAGATCGAACTTAACCTCTTCATCCTTTTCTGAATCTGTATGTTATTCTGATAGATCCTTCTCCAAGCTGTTAGGATTTTTATGGAGAGACCCGCTCTAATACCAATTGAAGAACATAAGCTTATACTGAGAGGGGGGTGAACAGTATAAGACCACTTTAAACTTTTTTTTCAATTCAAATTTTAAATCAATATTATGCAGTGTATAGAAAGCAGCATTAATAGCATTAATCAAAGCAATGCACAAAACACCATCCACAAAAGAGACACAACAATTTATGTGGTTCACCCAATGCGGGCTACTCCACGGATAAAATTTCTCTCTAAATTTTATCAACTCTCAATCTGGGAATACCTTTCCTGATTACAATATTTATGGGCACCAACCCAAAGGAGACACGAATCCCCTAGCTCTGTTGCAGTCGGTGATCCTCTAGAAGACCTCTGCCTCCTATGCCCTTAGCAAGTGGAACTCTATCCATAGAAGACACCTGTCTTCTCTTCTCTGGTTGGAGACCTCTGTCTTCAACTCTTTCACCTCCAAAGCTGGTCCTCAAATTTGCACTAAACATAGTCCTTCGGTTCAGCACAAATGTCCTCGTTTGCTTCCTCTGTTCTACATCAAACACAGTCCTTTGGTTTGGCACAAATGTCCTCGAAATTGCACCTCTGCGCAATCACAACAGCACTCGATCAAACATCAACTTATGCACCTCTGCACAATCATAGTAGCATGATCTTCGCGCACTCTGCTTCCTTGCAATATCTCTCACTTAGAAGATTCGATGGAATGCACTCTGTACACTACAACAAAATTTGCACTCTGTTTTCAGTGATCGAACTTCTCCCCGCACACTATCTGCAACAGTCGCACTTCGAATGCACACTTCGATCGATGCACAAACTCTTCAAACAACCCTCCTTTTATACTAACAAAATCAAGATCTAAACCTTGGTATTAGTCGGTTGTTATGCAAATGTATAACCCTAACTCTGTCGGCTGCACGCCCTAATCTCCATCGGCCCAATTTTAACTCTGTCAACTTCAACCGCCTCTGTGGTTCAGTAGCTTCTACCGTGAAACCACAACATGTCATGATATCATGACATTTTTGCAGTCATACACTTTTGTTTGGATATTGTCATGATATCATGACACTTTTGCTTTTGTCTGCCTTGACTACGTTCTTGTCACGAAATCGTGACACTTCTATCTTTGTTGACGTCATCTTCACTCTCACAAAATCATGACACTTTAGACTTCTTTGTCTTCTTCTAGGCTTGCACTAGTGAAAATAGAGCATGTCGCAAAATCGTGACACTTTCGTTGCCTTGAGCTTCTCTCTGCCTTACACCAGCGAAACTGGAACATGTCGCAAAAACGTGATGCTTTCGTCTTTGATCTCTTCCTTCTTCAATTCATCGTGAAATCATGATGCTTCTTTTGTTGAAGACTTGCTAACTATTTCTATCATGAAATCATGACACTTTCGCCCACTGAATGTTGCTATCTCAACCTATTGCGAAATTGTGACACTCTCTGTATTCGCAAGCTTTCTTTTCAACCTGTCGCAAAATCGTGACACTTTCTGCATTCGTACAACTTCTTTGTATCCTGTTGTGAAATCATGACGCTTCTTATTTTAGACTCTTCCCTTTGCTGCATGTCATGAAATCGTGACACTTTTTCGTCCGTACAACCTTCCTTGCATTATGTCACGAAATCGCGACACTTTTCCTTCTTTGCCTTCCTGCACTTTTTGAGTCGCAAAAATGCGACATGTCGTGAAATCGTGACACTTTCCACCTTGCTCTCTTTCTCTGCCAACATGTCACGAAATCATGACAGTTTTTCCAGCTTCTTCTCTCTCTTCCAACATGTCACGAAATCATGACAGTTTTGCCAGCTTCTTCTTTCTCTTCCAACATGTCGCGAAATCGCGACAGTTTTGCCAGCTTCTTCTTTCTCTTCCAACATGTCACGAAATCGCTACACTTTTTCAAAAATATTTCTCTCTCCTGCCTAAGTCAAGAAAATGCGACATGTCGCGATATCGCGACATTTTTCAAAAAGCTTTCTCTCTCCTACCTAAGTCGCGAAAATGCGACATGTCGCGATATCGCGACATTTTTTCAACTTACTTTCTTTCAAACCTGTCAAGCCGAAACTTCAAAAAAACACATTACTTTACATCAAATAAAATTCTTTCAAAAGCTTCTTGACATCAATGAGAACTTAATTACTTGAGCAACTGCAAAGAACTCAAGGTACCCAAAATTGCCAACAATAATTGATATTAATAAAAAGGACACCACTATTTCATATCTTATTTTTCATTATGGTTACATAGCTTGTTATCTAGTTTTTTCTTTATTTCATTGCATAGGTGTACAATATTTTTAGTGTTTTTAGTGGTGATCACAGCTGAAATTTATCCATATTTTATAATTTCATTGCTAATTACTATCTTTTTGGATGTTTTTGAATTTTAGGTACTGTCATCCTTTGCATATATGGTCAACAGATGCAACCGTCCCCTACATAGATGGTCAATAGGCACCATCATCCCTCCTAGATATGGCCTCAAACCATAGAAAAGAAACCTCAAAAGGCATCATCTTCATCGAATGTAGGCTACTATAGTAAGCCACTCTAAATTTCTTTCTCTGTTTTAGTAAAGAAATATTTTTCATGCTTAATTAAAATAATTTTAGAGGGTTTTTAGTCTTTAAGACATCATGTCTGTGACCTTCCTAGGGTCAGAAGGCCTCTGTCTATGACCATATCTTGGTTATATGGCCTCTACCTATGGCTATCCCTATCCCAAATGGCCCCTCTTTCTAACCATATCTGTGTGATACAACCCCTTTTGCAGATCATCCCCTGCATAGATGGTATTTATTTCTATTTTTTTATGGTCTACTTGCTTATTGCCTATCTAAAGGATGGTCATTATAGGGTTTATGCATCTAATAGGTTTCTAAAATTTAATCATTTATTACTTAGAAATCTAAATTTAAAATATTCTTTTATGCATTAGTGAAAGATCATGGAAATGCTTCTTGCTTTTACTTTCTTTTGCATAAAATAAAAGGAATCCCACACACCATGTTTCAATTTAACATCAACGAGTTGGACTTCATCCCTAACCATTGATCGAGACTAGTGACGGTGGGCTTCATCTCCATCTATTGGATTGCACCCTAGAAACCTAGTTGGTCAAAGCGAGTGGTTTCTTGAATTTCATCACCAGAAGACCCCCTACTCTTGGGTGCACCCAGATTAGGAAGGATTAGTAGTGCCCTTTTACCATGGGGTAAAATAATCAGTGGAATGCAATTGTCATTTTTATCCAAGACATGCCCGAGTGTTGAAGCAAACTCCTTGTTGGGCTAGTAGCAAGACTCAGATAGTGCAACCTCCCTAGAGGGATGATTTTAATTCGTCAGGACATCTTGAGTCAAAAAATCCAATAGAAAACCATTCTTTATCATTTGGGTTACATTCTCCCTCAGGGGGTGTCCTCAAATTACCTTATAGTAGTTTTCTATTTTTTTACCCTTATATTCATAGGAGATAGGGGTTTTTCAACATCAAAATGCAAAAAATAGTATAGGGATTCATAAAGAAAATTTAAAGGATATAATCACTTTGTATACTTTATTTGTTACTTTATTGTTCACATAATAAAGATCATGGTAAATACACATAGCAAAGCTCATTCATGAGCTAATGCTATGGAAAATTTACAAGGGGGTGCAGAATGCCTCTAATTTAACCCCAAAGATATGGTCATTCCACCATGGCATCTTGGTATAACTCACAATGCTAAATCCACATATACAGGGAATCCAACCTTTAGGATATCCCCATTTTGGAGGCATCTATGGATCCTCCTTATGATCGATAAGGCAAACTTCTTGGTTGAAGTTGATCATGTATTATCACTATACATAACCCACCCACTAAGGAGCCTAGTAAGGTAGTATCACAGATTCATATCCTGACTCAGTCCAACCACACATCTGAGCATGAGTGAGATCACATACCATCATAAACCTTGAATGAGCAAGCCACACTACTTGATCACCCAATGATGAGCAATAGGTGTACTCAATTAGATAGGTACAATACCCATTATTCTAATATAGTAGCTTCATCTACTCACACTTATCATGAAGTTGAAGAAGAGGAAGACCTAGGCCATCCTTTTTTCATTGTGGAGAGTCTTCCTTGTAATCATATTGTGCATCTATGCCATCCCAATATGTAGATGTCACTTTTAAACCTGAGTATTAGGTCAACACTACTTTCCTCGATCATGGGAAGTGGGTAGCCAAGCCTGTTGGACCCAAAAAACAAAATAAGTCCCTCTATATAAACATGATGGCTCGTCAACCTTATACAACTTATAAAATCAATTAGATACCTAGGCAAAATATGAATAGATAGGAGCAACTACACTGACTATTATTGGATAAGTTGCAAATAGACCAAGAATTCCTATATCAGGACCAATTAGAACAATAATAAGTGCACCAACAAAGGTTGCATCAGAAATTTTTGCACCAAGAGAAATCACAAAGAACAACATATGAAGAGGTTCACAAACCTAGTACATATAGGCAACAAACTCCTCAAAGTCACATTGCGCAACATCTTGAGCTATCTCCTAGGTCAAGCCAAAATCATCCTCCTCATGTGCTAGTCAGTCATCATAGGTCTCAATAGTGTCTAACGCAAAATTTCCAACCATAACCTAAAATCTATGATGACTTAAGGTCTTAATATCAAGATCAAGGGTACCTCGAGTCGCTTTATGAGGATATAGTTTATGACTATGATTAGCCTCCTATCCCCATTAGGTAACTTCCACCTTCCCATCCTCATGGGCAAATACAAAGAGATGAGATCATATCTACTGAAGCTTACAAGGTGCTCATCGAGTGCATTCAATCATTGGAAAAAGGATAAGCTTTAGGAATGGGTCACATGAAACCCAATCTGAGTTAAATTTACAATCAACCACTTCATCCCTTTATCATGTGTCTCTTATATCTAGAGCATTTTGAAATACCTAAATTAGATATGTTTAAAGGGGATGAGAATTCAAATGAGCATGTCACTAGTTTCATGAACCTATGGTTTCAAATTCAAAGTGATGATGCCTTGTTACCCAAAAATTTCTTGATAATGCTCTCGAGCCCAACCCTATAGTGACTCAATCGTCTACCAAGACATAGCATTCATATATTTGAGAAACTTACAAAAACTTTCCTAGAATACTTCTCATTTGGCATGAGGAAGAAATCTAATCTAACTGACTTATCTAACCTTACACAATTTGACGATAAACCAATCATAGACTATGGTAACAAGTGGAGGAAAGTTATTTTGAAACTACTATTCACCTTACCTATTATAGAACTAACTCGAATGTTTACCAGAAGTTATTCAAATCAAATATAACTTCTTTTACAACTACAATAGTATCAAAAATTTAAGGAGGCTTTGGCATAGGCCAAAGTTAGAGAGGACATCGAAGTCCAATAGGAAGACATAAAACTCCACAAAAAGGAGTGGAACAAAAACCCTAGAAGCAACCACACATAGCAAAGACCAGCTTCAATCAATCAGGTTATCCTAAGTGTTCCTAGGCCTAAGAAATAACCAGCACCACAATAGCCAAATTATTAGGCTCAACCTCCCCCTACACAATACCAAATTCAGCAAGCTCAAGCACAAAATTGACCGCATCGTCCGCCTTGCAACTACACGTCATTACCTGAATCTTTGACATTGCTCTTCAATCGATTATATGAGGCAAAGGCTATTACCCTACTTGAGATTCACCCCCTCAACCCTAGTCACCCAAAACCTAAGAAACATAGAGAGGAACTATATTACCTATATCATCAACAAAATGGTTATGATATCTAGGCCTATTATTCATTCAAGAACCTAGTACAAAATATGCTAAAAAATAATAAATTACAAATTTGTAACCCTCTTGCCCCTGATAAAAAAAAATTGGGCATATTTAAATATTCCTTACCTAAACATGAGAATAAGGAAGATAAAATAAGGTAAGTTAACAAATTCCATGTGGCCCCACCCAATGAGGGTTTTGTTGGCATCATCAATATTATGTTGGGAAATAAGAGATATTCTGACCAAGCTACATAACCTGTAGCTCCAACCAATGCTCGTCATACATCACAACCTTTATCAAAGTTAGGTACTACCCAACCTTGCAAGGAACTTGTAATTATATTTTAGAAAAATGAGATCAAGTCAATGCCCACTAATGGACCCGATACTCCACTACACATCATCGCTAGTGTGAATCAAATTTGTGATTCTTGATTGATATAGGTTCATCTATTAGTATCATCACCATGATTTCACTAAAACATCTTAACCTTTCACCTTCACACATCACAACATCCACATTCACCCTACAAGCATTCAATGACACCTTATGCTCCACTAATGGCATAATAGTCCTCCCTATTCAAGTTGGGCTAAATACCATGCCTACATTGTGCCACATATTGGAAGGTTTGAGGTAGTACAATATAATACTTTGGAGACCTTGGATGAGGGACATAAAGTATGTCCCATCCATTCTACATCAGTATCTTAAACTTATACATGAAGGGAAATTTCATGTGGTTCACACTCATCCATGATTTATTATCTGCAAGAGTCTACCTTACCATCCACTCACTTGGAAATCCAACCAAATGTCACCATCAAAGGTCTAGATCCACCATTAAAACCACCCACTAAATCATCACCACCTATTCCATATCTACTATTTCCATCAGTTCTCTCGATATCCCTTCTACATCGTTAGATCCTCCTAGCAAGGAAAAGTTGAAGCAACCAATCAATGAGATTCCGCCATCCATATCCACCATTGTAGCAGGGGATATTCCTATAGATAAGGAATAATTTGATGTTAATATATATGAATTAGATCACACATTGCCATCATAATCCACCCCATTGTAGATCACGATTCATTTGACCAATCTTGGACTAGGTGAGTATATAGTGCAAAATGTTACGTTCACACCTATCATCAAGTTAGTCAAATATATAGGTCCCCATCCTATCAAATATTTACCCATAAATATCACTCATGATTCATAACCTGAACATGGGGGGACATGATTCTTGTCAAGAGCACCCTAGGTAGAATAGTGAGGTATACATACCTCATCCAAACAAAGGGTTTGTTGGAATGGTCAATGTAGTCATAGAAAAATAGAATTATAAAATCCCATCTATCATTCCTCCAATATCACAACCACTTCTTCAACCTCCTCAAGTGCCTATCGATAGCTACAAAACACCCCCAATATTCTTACAACATATCTTGGGTTGGCTAGCCAAAACCAAGATACAAGTGGTTCACTAGAATGATGCTTTACAATAAATCATGAATCAACTCATAAACATTGAGCTACAATAGCAAATCACATCCAAGGCTAAATTTCCTCCTCTACAACCATAAAATAAACCCCAATAGAATTAGGAGAAACAACAGCAACATCACTAGCCTCACGATTATACACCACTATCCAAGTCTTTGGTATCAATTTTTAATTGATTATGTGAAGAAAGGGCTATTAACTTACCAAATATTCACCCTTCGGATCCTAACTAGCCAAAGCCTAAGTAGTATTGAGAGGACTTACATTATCCTTATCATCAACAAAATGGTCATGACATTCAATCATGTCACTCATTAAGAACATAATACAGGACATGCTCGATAGAAATCAACTACAAATTGGCAATCCTCTCACTACCAATGATAAACAAATATGCATAGTCAATGATCTATTACTGACGCTGACAGATCAAATAGAGCAACATATGTAGATGAATGAGATACACACAACCCTTTCACCTCATCAAACTCATCCACCTCATCCATCTCATCCAAGACACCAACCTCGTACTTGGACTTCGTTACCTAAGTCCATGTTGACCATTTTTCAAAAGTTGTAGGAGGTAAAAGTGATTATATTATCTAGCATACACCCTCCTAACCTAAACATGCCTAAGTCTAAGAAGTATAGGGATAATCACTTTTGCATTTATCATTGAAAGGAAGGCCATGATATTAATTATTGCTTTGCATTCAAAAATTAGGTTCAAAATCTTATTGATAGGGAGTACTTTCCCATAGATGACACCTTCAATTTGCATCAGCAAGCCATACTTTAGGCCACACTACCTCGATTTTTACCTCAATATTGATTGTAACCCAACAATCATAAAAAATTACCTCATATTTACTTAAAACTTCCAATGCCTTCTTTAGTCCTATTTCAAAGGCTTTATGAGGTGCAAGCAATCACATTACCAAAAATAAAATCAGGCTAACCTAAACTTGGGTCTCAAAATGGAAATATCTACTGTGTTTACCATAGACATAAGGGTCATGAAATCCGAATCTACTACTCGTTCAAGAATCTTGTGCAAGACATGATGAAATGAAATGAACTCCAAACAAACAATTCACCCACATCATCTCATCAAGGCATCGACAAGGCACAAATTTCCCTACCACAATAGGGGGTCAATTGTTATCACTCCTCCCAATAAATCAAATCACATCACATCAATCTTAGTGCATACTGGGGATGCTCAAGTTCTTACACTTCTCCCATAATCCACATCACAACAAATAAAGTAAGTTGGGGATTTTGAAGGTATCGCACCTCCCCCACACTCGTCTATTATAACACACATTGATGATGCTTAAGGTCTCACACCTTTCCTCCCTAATACAAAAACAATAAAAAATACAAAAAAAAAATATGAAACATCAAAAATCCAAAAAACATTTGTATTACATCATCATGCATCTCATTGCATTAGGTATATTCATCCATTGCACTTGCACTAGGACAAGTTGTGTTTGCATTCTTACGAACGATACCATGTTTGTATTCTAGTCTTGAGTCTTGAATCAACTTTATTCATCATCATTATTTGTAGTTTTTCTTATGATATTTTTCTTATTAAGGAATCCTCGTAAGATAGGATAGATACCATATGAATATCAATAATGATACTTAGATAGCCACTAACTATTTTACGGATACCTTTTAGTTTGCAAAAGAGAATAGGAAAAACCCTTACATATCACATATCACTACCATCCATATTCCCCTTTATGAGGAATTTTGTTTTTCAACACAATCAATAAGTTGCTATAGGATGTTCACTAGGGTTTTCAGTTATTGAGCCATCTCTAGTTTTTCTTTTTAGATTTTGTAGAAAGCTATCTTGGATTTTAGAAGGTAAGGTCTTGCTTTGATAGTACCTTACATATGTCAAAATATTGACACAATTTTACACATTTAAAATACAAGTTTGGATAAAGAAGGATGATACTATAGATACCTAAAACACATCACTTTGAGAAGAATACCTATAAGAACATATTTTTAGGCCATATGACCCCCTTAGAGTAGCATCAGGGCTTAACAGTGATTTTTATCACTCACAAATAAATAATCTATCCTTTGTAGCCTGGGCCATCATACCTAAGAGCAGCCTCCAATGATTGTTGGACCCTGTGATGGACCCCAAGTTTGGTCACTCCACCCTGGGATGACCTCACCTATAATAAGCATGGGATCTTGAGTCGAATCAAATTCAATTTTAATGGTCATACAAGATCAAAGGCAGTTACGAATAGTTGTAGGAAGCTTCTCGAATGTTATTTTACCCTTCTTGATCCTACCACTTCTTGGCTTCTCAAGTATCTCAAGACCCCCATTGGAAAATTATATAATAAGACCCCTTGGCCTTCATAATGAAGGGAACGAATTATCTACAATGAAGTATTGTCATTTTATTTATTAGAGATATAATTCTCTCATAAGCGTCAAGGTGTTGCCCAAATTTTATCATGAAGCTTGCATTTGCATCCATGGAGTTCATTGAATCTTGAAGAGCAATTTCCATCACTGTTCACCATAAATCATCTTGATTGTGTACCCTTTTCTATATTTAAGTCATTCCTCACAAATGCACTAAGAACGTCAGTTAATTTGACAATAAAATTGAACGTCACCCCACTTTGATCATGAAGGATGAGCTTTCTATTCAGTGATCACTGTGTCCCATAGCAGCTCATAAGCACAACCACTGGACCCTCTAACGGCTAACAAATCTAGCCGATGTATCCTACGATGGCCTCTCGATGACATTTGAATTGTTGTCTTTTCTTAGTTATATTAGCTTTAAAAAATTTTAATTTGGTTTCTAAAAATGTTTAGCATATTTTCTTTCAGTCTTGCATTCATTTCCTTACTTTTTTATGCATTTTCCTTTAAATGGCTTACTATGAAATGGACCTCATATTGAGAGGTTCCATATGTGCTACTAATTTCTTGTAAGTGTTTTTTTTGTGCATATCACAGGTTTCCACTAGAGCTAATCATCAAAAATATCCTTCCATATTTGCATCATCAAGTGGAGATCACAAAGAAACCCTCCATAATCAGTTTTTAGAGTGCAAAAAATTTATGGATTGCACCTACCCTTGTGGGGTTTCATTTGTAATTTTTATCAAATTGGTTAATCCCTAAGAGGGATATTTTATAACCTCTTGTAAAGACAATTTTCAAATATCAATAAGAAGGGCATTACATTTTCTCTATTTCTTTTTCATTATGGTTACTTGATATATCTTATCAATTTGATTGCATATTACATAGTTAGGTGCATGGTTTTTACTATTTTATACATACTACAACGTAGTCCTTACTACCTTGAGTGAAAGTTTTCCCTTGCTCATCCTATTATGTGCATGGTCTAGTATGTTGAGAATTGAGAAAAGGACAAGCTCCCCCTTATCCTAACAATCCCCTTGCTCCTCCACAAAATGAGCAAGTTTCCCCCCATCCAAAAAAAGGAAACAGTGGTTTTCACCACTAATAAAATACCTTGCTCCTAAAAAGAGTGGTTTTCACCACTAAGAAAAAAAAAAGTTGTTTTCACCACTAAAGATAAGCAAGTATCCCAAGTAATCAAAATAAAAGGAGGTAATGAGTTTGAATCTTTGGAATCCTCAGTGTCCAAAAGCCATGGGGTAATCTCCAATACAATAATGAGTTAAATAAAATATGCCTGGTAATGGAGTAGCCTTATGCGTGGTGATATGCATATCACGTTAGAAACCTTATTTTGTACAAACTAATGTTATCTTATGGATGAGCTAGTTTTTGGGTAGTTTGTATTGCCTTGTAGTCTAGTCCAACTACGTTCAAAATCAGGATAAGATGACCATAGGGTGATCCTCATTACAACAATGGGTTGCATGAAACCCGATTGGAAATGAAGTAGCCTTATACATCATCTAATACATTCACTTTGCACACATAGGGATATTGAAAAGCTAGGTCTTATTAGAATTTTTTTATCTTTCAGAGTCATGTACAACTAGTATACAATTTTTGATCAATCAACTAGGGTGTTTGAGTCCCATGGAAAACCTTAAAATTTCCTCATAGCACCTAACTATCTCATTATTATATATAGTTTTCCTTATGATATTTTGTTTAGTAAGGGATCCTCGTAAGATAGGATAGATAGCAGATGAATATCAGCAATGATATTTAGATAGCCATTGACTATTTTATGCACACCTTTTAGGTTGTAAAATATCATAGCTTCCAACACATTCATATTCAAATTTCCAACTCTTGTGACAAGGTTAACATTTTTATTTATGAATTTTATACATCCTGTGGTGTCTAGAATTAGTGTGTTAAACATATTTAGATTCATTCATAATATTTTAAGTAATTAAAAAATACATCCATAATTTTCATTAGAACATCCATATAAAAATTAATGCTTCACATACACACTAGATTTGTTATATCAATAACATGAATTCACACTCATAATAAAATAAATAAATCTAAATCATACATCTAACACTAAATTTTGCATCTATACATACACATATAGGCATACATCTATGCATTTATACTATAATGTCTAGGTATACATCCATCAGCCACAACTACATCCATAGAAGTGCATCCATGCATAAAATAAAACCATAACATAAACACATGATAAGCCATAATAAAATATTATATATATATATCGAAAACCAGTACATCATGATACAAAAATTCCCATCAGCTACAATAGAGTGGGTCCTCGAACCTCACACTATTTAAAATATGAGCATATATGGATTAGTTAGGTTGGCCCTGCACCACTGCTCTCACCTCCACCCTTAGTCTTGCTCTAACAAGACTGAGTAGATCCATTGGCTACTAATATCTGTAGCCTAGCTACTGACCTATGAATATATCTTACAGATGGTAACCCTGACACACTACTTTAGTTCCAATGGGATCCTCCTGCTGAAGAGCACTCAAGAAGACAACCACCAAGTAACCCTACCTAACCTTCAAACTCAATATGTAAGCCCTGTTAGATAGACATTGTTCCTAGTAGTCATCCTTTAAGATTCCTAATCTGATCACCTTAGCTTGTAGCCCTACTAAATCCCCTATGACCTATCCACCTGAACCTACCTCCTCTTGAGTTGTGGTCTCAGTCACCAACCATACTTGAAGCCTACCTACTTCCTCTTGGGAGCTCTACAATTGAGATATCAACATGGACTTCTCCTAATATAAGCCCCTACTCCTATGTTACTCTTTAGCCAACTATCTATACAACACTGCAATAGTAGTATCCCTCTATGCCAACTGCACTTGTAGAGACTACACCTGTACCCTCATCTACGAATCCCCATAGGTGGGTCCTCATCATCCCCACCCTCATCCTCTAACCCATCTACTACCTCAATGGACTAGACCCACTCCCCCTTTCTTGTATGATGCACTCGCCATCCTCCCTTTCTAGCCTCATCTCTTGAGACCATCTCTACTACTGATCCAGTTGGCCTACCCATAGGACCACCTCCCTACCATAGCCATGTGATCCACCATACATCATACTCTATTGTCATGCCTACATCCTCCACACCTATATAGGCTAGCAATTTATCATCGTCATCATCCAATGGCTCCATATAAGGCTACTCAAGTTGATTCTCTGCTCCTCGATGGTGGTAAATGATGAACTCCTCAGGAACACCTTGGCAAACCCTAAACTATAGAGTAATGTGAGAATACTGGAATGCAACCATATTTATTGTGACTATTTCAATGGTAGATGACCACATTTAGTGTGATTGTCCTACCATGATATAGTCCCAAAAATTGCAAAGTGCAATCATCTTACCACAAGATGGCCCAAAAATTACAAATCTTACCACGATATGGTCCAAAAATTGCAAAAGGAACAAAAATGCTCCAAAGGCAACTTAACCTCTTTGGTCAAATTTAGTCAAAATGCCCCAATGACACCTACACCTTTGGTCAATTCAATCTCAAAAGTCTCCAAAGATGCCTAATCCCTTTGGTCAATTTCAAAAGGCTCCAAAGATGCCTAATCCCTTTGGTCAATTTCAAAAGGTTCCAAAGATGCTTAATCCCTTTGGTCAATTTCAAAAGGCTCCAAATATGCCTAATATCTTTGGTCAATTTCAAAAGGTTCCAAATATGTCTAATCCATTTGTCAATTTCAAAAGGATCCAAATATGCCTAATCCCTTTGGTTAATTTTGAAAAGTTCCAAAGGCCCCTAACAAATTTGGTCAATCCATTCCAAAAGGCTCTAAAGATACCTTAATTTCTTTGATCAAATTCATTTCAAAAGGTTCCAAATGTACCTAAACCCTTGGTTCATATCAATCCAAAAATCTTGAGTGAATCTCGTATCTAGTGATTTTATCTATCAACCTAGAGATCACAGTGATTGATTATCCATGCAATTTGGTAGGATGAGTAAATTACCATAAGGTCACTCACCAAAAGAAATCACCAATAATGGTTTAAATCACAATTGTAACAAGATTTTTCCCCTCCTATATTTGCAAAATTCCTACAAAACCTAAAACAAGTCATCTTGGTTAAGCGACTCATTTTCATCACTTTCTATCTCCTCATCGACTCGTAACTTGATGGGGTAGTCAATAATCACAATATTAATAGTTAAATCAATAACCAAAAACTTAATCAGTGCAAATCATATTCATACAATAATCATTGCCAAAGATAATCATACCCTTTTTGCTTGGGGTAGACAACAAGCAAAAATTTAACCAAACAAAATCCTTAAAGCATGAAGGTTTATAGACCATTATGTCTCTTCATGACTAAAAAATGTACCAAATATCAAGTATACCTCAAGCATTGTAGATTTCCTATGTGTCACAGCAAAAATGTTTACTTGAATTAAGTTCTAAAATTCATCAGAATCAATGATTCAAAGATGCATGCTCTTTTCATGATTGGGGTATCTCACAATTATTAGATCAATGAACACCATTAACCCTCAACTTGACTTTAGTTTATCTATTTTTGCTTCATGTTGTGCTTTCACACAATGCATCCCAAAAAGGGGCATCTATAGACACCTAAAACACATCATTTTGAGGAGACTACCTATATGGACACCTTTTCAGGCCATATGACCCACCTTGGGTAGCCTTAGGGCTTAACAGTGGTTTTCACCACTAAAATAGGAAGGATTTTCCTTTGCAATAGTGATTGTGTTACCCGAGATAGCCCTTAATTGTGATCGCTCACCCCAAGATGACCCACAATCATGACCATAACATCTTGATATGGTCATGCTAGAAACAAGTTTTTTTGCTATAGTTCAAACAATTATGCATGCTAGATAGGCATAACGGTATAATGAAGTCAAGTTGCACGATGGTTATCAAGAAGTAGTTACATTTCTTGATCCCAACTACTTCTTGGCTTCTCTTACAAGCTTTGGACTCCCATTTGGAAGTCTATTTAAAGGTGCTTAGCCTTCATTGAAAATATCCATAATTTCAAAGAGATCTTATTCTCCAAGAAATGAAGTGCTACCAAAATTCAACCATGGATCTTCCAAGCATGTCAATGGACCATATTGAAGGTTGAATATTGAATTTGTACTCCTTGCACCATCCAAAATCGTTAATTCAATGTAAATTCAACCCCTAAGTCATTCCTCAAGCACACCAAGAACGTCAACTCATTGACGGATCAAAATCAATGTTGCCTTGCATCGACCATAAGGAATTCACTCGCAGTTTAGCAATTTTTGCACCTAGATATGGCCTGCATGTGTGACCATATCACCCCGAGATAGCCAGTAGGCAATATCATCCTGCACAGAGATGACCTCCTGGTAGAGATTTGTTTTCCATGTTTTCTTGCTTTTATCAGATTAAGCAACATTTCAATTACTTCTTAGCATAGTTAGATTTAATTTTCATTCATTTATTTATCATATTTTAGCTTATTTATTGCTTTCTTTATAATAATTATGGGCCTTATTATAAAAGGCTATTCATATGCTTTTGATGCGCTTTATATTTTCTTGTGTGCAGATTATAGGTCTTTACAAGGGAATTACAACATAAATATTCATACCTCATCATCATACATTGCGAAGGTCATGAAAAGCCCTCCAAATTATTCTGTGAGATGCAAGAGAGATCCTATGAGATACACCTTGGATTACTTTTCTCATTTTAAATATTTGTATCAAATTTTCTAGTTTTTTATTTATTTCATTGCATAGGTGTATGATATTTTTAGCATTTTTAGTGGTGATCACGATTAAACTTTGTCCAAATTTTATAATTTCATTGCTAATTACTATATTTTTGGATGATTTTTAATTGTAGATACCATCATCCTTTGTATATATGTTTAGTAGATGCAACCATCCCCTGTAGAGATGGTCAACAGGCACCATCATCCCTCCCAAAGATGGGCTCAAACTAGAGAATACAAACCTCAAAAGGACATCATATTCATCGGATGTAGGTTACTATAGTAAGCCACTCTGAATTTATTTCTCTTTTTTAGTAAAGAAATATTTTTCATGCTTAATTGAAATAATTTTAGAGGGTTTTTAGTCTTTAAGAGATCATTTCTGTGACTGTCCTAGGATCAGATGGCCTTTTATTAAGGTTGTCTCTATCCCAAACAACCCTTATTTCTAACTATCTCTGTGTGAGACAACCTCTTCTGTATATCGCCCCCTCTAGAGATGGTCTTTATTTCTATTTTTTTATGTTCTACTTGCTTGTTACCTGTCTAAATATTAGGCATTATAGGGTTCCTGCATCTAACAGGCCTCTAAAATTTAATCGTTTATTACTTAGAAATCTAAATTTGAAATATTCTTTTATGCATTAGTGAAATATCATGGAAATACTTCTTGCTTTTACTTTCTTTTGCATAAAATAAAAGGAACCCCACACACCACATTTTAATTTAACATCAACGAGTTGGACTTCATCCCCAACCATTTCTCAAGACTAGTGATGATGGGCTTTATCTCCATCTATTGGATTACACCCTAGAAACCTAGTTGGCCAAAGCAAATGGTTTATCGAATTTCATCACCATAAAACACCCTACTCTTGGGTGCATATAGAGTAGTAATTATTAGTAGTGTTCTTTTACCATGGGAAAAAATAATCAGTGGAATGCAATTATCATTTTTGTCCAAGACACGCCCGAGTGTTGAAGCAAACTCCTTGTTGGGCTAGTAGTAGGACTCAGATAGTGTGACCTCCCTAGAGGGGTGATTTTAATTCCTTAGGTTATATTGAGCCAAAAATCCAATAGGAAACCATTCTTTGTCATTTGGGTTACATTATTCCTCAGGGGGTGTGCTCAAATTACTTTATAGTAGTTTTCTATTTTTAGTTTACCCTTAGTTTCATAGGAAATAGGGGTTTTTCAACATCAAAATGCACAAAACAGTATAGGGATTCACAAAGAAAATTTAAAAGAGATAATAACATTGTATACTTTATTTGTTTCTTTACTTTTCATATAATAAATATCATGGTAACTACACATAGCAGAGCTTATTCATGAGCTAATGCTATGGAAAATTTACAAGAGGGTGTAGAATACCTCTAATTTAACTCCAAATATATGGTGATTCCACCATGGCATCTTGGTCTAAGTCACAAAAATAACTCCACATATAGGGGATACAACCTTCAAGATATCCCCATTTAGGAGGCATCTATGGATCCTCATTATGATCGAGAAGGCAAACTTCTTGGTCGAAGTTGATCCCATACTACCACTAGACATAAACCACCTACTAAGGGGCCTAGTAGGGGAGTGTCATGGATTTGTATCCTGACTTAGTCCAACCACCCATATGAGCATGAGCAAGATCACATACCATCACATACCCTAAACAAGCAAGCCACTCTACTTGATTACCCATAGATGAGCAACAAGTATGCTCAATTAGATAGCTACGATACCCACCATCCTAATATAGTAGCTTCATCTGCTCATACTTATCATGAAGGTGAAGAAGAGGAAAACCTAGGCCATCCTTATTTTCATTGTGGAGAGTCTTCCTTGTAAGCATGGTGTGCCTCTATGCCATCCCAATATGTAGATATCACATTTAAACCTCAGCATCAGGTCAATGTGGCTTCCCTCGATCGTGGGAAGTGGGTAGCTAACCATGTTGGACCCAAAAAACAAAAAAAGTCCCTCTATATAAACATGACGGCTTGTCAACCTTATATAGCTGATCAAATCAATTAGATGCCTAGGAAAATCATGAATAGATAGGAGCAACTATGCTGAATATAATCGAACAAGTTGCAAATAGACCAAGAATACCTAGATCAGGACCAATTGGAACAATAATAAGTGCACCAACAAAGATTGCATCAGCAATAATTGCACCAAGAGAAATCACAAAGAAAAAAATATGAAGAGGTTCACACACCTAGTACATATAGGCAACAAACCCCTCATAAGCGTATTGTGCAACATCATGAGCTACCTCCTAGGCCAAGCCAAAATCATCATCCTCGTGTTCCAGTTAGTCATCATATGCCTCAATAGTATCTAACACAAAATTAATAACCATAACATAAAATCTATGATGACTTAAGGTTAGAATATCAAGATCATGGGTACCTCGAGTCACTTTTTGAGGATATAGTTGATGACTATGATTAGCCTCCTATCCCCATTAGGTAACTTCCACCTCCCCTTCTCAGGGGCAAAGACAAAGAGATGAGATCATATCTGTTGAAGCTTATAAAGTGCTCACCGAGTGCATTCAATCATAGGAAAAATCACAAGCTTCAGGAATGGATCACAAGAAACCCAGTCTGAGTTAACTTTACAATCAACCACTTCATCCCTCTATCCTATGTCTCTTATATCTAGAGCATTTTGAAATGCCCAAATTAGATAATTTTAAATGGTATGAGGATGCATAGGAGCATGTCACTAGTTTCATGAACCTATGCTTTCAAATTCAAGGTGATGATGCCTTGTTACTCAGAACTTTCTTGATAATGCTCTTGATCCCAACCCTAGAGTGGCTCAATCATCTATGAAGGCATACCATTAATAGCTTTGAGAATCTCACAAACACCTTCCTATAATGCTTCTCATTTGGAATGAGGAAGAAAGCTAATCTAACTTATTTGTCTAACCTTAGACAATTTGACGATGAGCCAGTCATAGACTATGGTAACAAGTGGAGGAAAGTTATGTTGGAACTACCATTCATCTTACATGTTACATAACTAACTTGAATGTTTACCAGAATTTTCTTGAATAAAATCACACTTCTTTTACAACTACAATAGTATCCAAAATTTTATGAGGCTTTAGCACAAGCCAAAGTTATAGAGGACATCAAAGTCCAAGAGGAGGACAAAAAAATCCACAAAAAGGAGTGGAACAAAAACCCTAAAATAAATCACACATAGAAAATACTAGCTTCGATCAATTAGGTTGTCCTAAGTATTCCTAGGCCTAATAAATAACCAAAACCACAATATCCAAATTATTAGGCTCAACCTTCCCCCACACAATACCAAATTCAATAGACTTAGGCACATAATCAACCGCATCGTCTGCCTTGCAACTACACACCATTACCTGAATCTTTGGTATCACTCTTCGATCAATTAAGTGAGGTGAAGTCTCTTACCCTACTTAAGATTCACCCCCTTGACCCTAGTCACCCAAAATATAAGGGACATAGAGAGGACCTATACTGCCTATATCATTGAAAAAATGGTTATGATATCTAGGCCTATTATTCATTCAAGAACCTAGTACAAAATATGCTCATTAATAATCAATTGCAAATTGATAACCCTCTTGCCCCCGATAACCAAAAAATGGGTATATTTAAAGATACCTTACCTATACATGAGGATAAGGAAGATCAAATAAGGTAAGTTAACAAAGTCCATGTAGCCCCACCTAATGAGGGTTTTGTTGGCATGATCAATATTATGCTGGGAACCAAGAGATATCCTAACCAAGCTACACAACCTATAGCTCCAACCAATTTTTGTCATACATCACAACCTTTATCGAAGTCAAGTCCTACCCAACCTTACACGGAACTTGTAATTACATTTTAGAATAATAAGATCAAGCCAACTCTCACTAATGGACCCGATCCTCCACTACACATCGTCGCTAGTGTAAATCAGATTTGTGAGTCTTGATCGATACAGGTTCATCTATTAGTATCATCACCATGACTGCACTATAACATCTCAAACTTTCACCTTCACACATCACAACATCCAAGTTCACCCTGCAAGAATTCAATGACACCTTATGCTCCACTTTTGGTACAATAGTCCTCCCTATTCAAGTTGGGATAAAGACCATGCCTACATTGTGCCACATCTTGGAAGGTGTAAGGTAGTACAATATACTACTTGGGAGACCTTGGATGAGGTACATAAAGTATATCCCATCCATTCTACATAAATGTCTTAAATTTAAAAATGAAGGGCAAGTTCATGTGGTTCACACTGATTCATGATTGATTATATTTAAGAGTCTACCTTGTCATCCACTCACTTGTACATCCAACCAAATTTCACCATTAAAGGTCTATCTCCACCATTACAACCACCCACTAAATCATCACCACCTCTTCCATATCCACTATTGCCATCAATTTATCCGTATATCCCTTCTACATCGTTAGATCCCCTAGAAATGAAAAGTTGAAGGAACCAATCAAGGACATTCCCCATCCATCTCTACCATTGTAGTAGGGGATATTCCTATAAATGAGCAATAATTTGATGTTATTAAATATGAATTAGATCACACGTTGTCATCATATTCCACCCCACTGTAGATCACGATTCATTTGATTAATCTTAGACTCGGTGAGTATATAGCATAAAATATTATGTTCACACCTATCATCATGTCATTCAAAGATCTAGGTCCCCCTCTTATCAAGTCTCTACCCATAAATACCACTCATAATTCATTACCTGAACATGGGGGACATGATTCTTGTCAAGAGCACCCTAGGTAGGTTAATGAGGTATACATACCTCATCCAAATGAAGGGTTTGTTGGAATGGTCAATGTGGTCATAGAAGACCAAAATTATAAAATCCCATCTAGTGTTCCTCCAAATTCACAACCACTTCTTCAAACTCCTCAAACACCTATAGACACCTCCAATAGTCTTATAACATATCTTGGATTGGATAGCCAAAATCAAGATACAAGTGGGTCACCAAAATGATGCTTTACAACAAATCATGAATCAACTCATAAACATTGAGCTACAACAGCAAATCACATCCAAGGCCAAACTGTCTCCTCTATAACCACAAAATAAACCCCAACATAATTAGGAGTAAAAATAGCAACATCGTAAGCCTCATGATTATACATCACTATCTGAGTCTTTGGTGTTGATTTTTAATCGATTATGCGAAGCAAGGGCTATTACCTTACCAAAGATTCACTCTTTGGATCCTAACCAGCTTAAGCCTAAGTAGTATTTAGAGGACTTGTATTATCCTTATCATTAACAAAATGGTCATGAAATTCAATCATGTCACTCATTTAAGAACATAATACAGGACATGCTTGAGAGAAATCAACTTCAAATTAACAATCCTCTCACTACCAATGATCAAAAAATAGGTATAGTCAATGTTCAGTTACCTACGTTGATAGATCAAAAATAGCAAAATATGCAGGTGAATGAGATACACATAGTCCTTTCACCTCATCAAGCTCATCCACCTCATCCATCTCATCCAAGAAACCAGCCTTGTACTTGGACTTCGTTACTTGAGCCCATGTTGACCATTTTTTAAAAGTTGTAGGAGGCAAAAGTGATTATATTACTTGACATACACCCTCCTGACCTGAACAGGCCTAAGTTCGAGAAGTATGAGGGTCACTTTTACCTTTATCATCGAAAGGAAGGCCATGAGATTAATTATTTCTTTACATTCAAAAATATGATCTAAAATATTATTGATAGGGAGGCCTTTCCCATAGATGACCCCCTTAATATACCTCAACAAGCCATAATTCAGGCCACACCACCTTGGCTATGACATCAAGATTGATTGGAACCCAAAAAGTGCAAAAAACTACCTCATATTTACTTAAAACTTCTAATGCCGTATTTAGTCCTATTTCAAAGGCTTTATGAGGTGCAAGCAATCACATTACCAGAAATAAAATCAGATAGACCTAATCTTGAACCTCAAAATAGAAATCTCTACTATGTTTACGATAGACATAAGGGTCATGACATCCGAACATACTACTCGTTCAATAATCTTGTGCAAGACATGATGGAATGAAATGATCTCCAAACATATGGTTTACCCACATCATCTCATCAAGGCATCAACAAGGCACAAATTTACCTATCACAACAGAGGGGTAAATTGTTATCACTCATGCCAATCAAACCAATCACATCACATCAAGCTTAGTGCATACTGGGAGTGCTCAAGTTATTAAACTTTCTCCATCATCCACATCACAACAAATAAAGCAAGTTGGTGATTTTTAAGGTATCACACCTTCCTCACACTTGTTGATTATAACACACATTGGGGGTGCTTAAGGTATCATACATTCTCTCCCTCAAATAAATAAAAAATAAAAAAACATAAAAATAATACAAAACATCAAAAATCCAAAAAAATTTTGCATTACATCATCATGCATCTCATTGCATTAGGCATATTCATCCATTGCACTTGCACTAGGACAAGTTTTTTTTACATTCTTGCAAATGACACCATGTTTGTATGCTAGTCATGAGTCTTGTATCAACCTTATTCATCATCATTATTTATAGTTTTTCTTATGATCTTTTGCTTATTAAGGGGTCCTTGTAAGATAGGATAGATACCATATGAATATCATTTTTGAGACTTAGATAGCCACTGACTATTTTACACACACATTTTAGATTGCAAAAGAGAATAGGAAAAACCCTTACATATCACATATCACTACCATCCATATTTCCCTTTGTGAGCAACTGTATTTTTCAACACAATCAATGAGTTGTTATAGGATGTTCACTAGGGTTTTTGGTCATTCATCCATCTCTAGTTTTTATTTTTAGATTTTATAGAAAGCTTTCTTGGATTTTAGAAGGTAAGCTCTTGCTTTGACAATAAATTACATATGTCAAAATCTTGACATAATTTTACACTTTTAAAAGCCAATTTTGACAAAGACGGATGATACTATAGACACCTAAAACACGTCACTTTGAGAAGAGTGCCTATAAGGATATATTTTCAAGCCATATGACCCCCTTGGAGTAGCCTTGGGGCTTAACAGTGTTTTTTATCACTTTACCAAGAAATAATATGTCCTTTTTAGCCTGGGTAATCATACCCAGGAGCAGCCTCCAGCGATCGCTGAACCCTATGATGGACCCCAATTCTGGTCACTCCACCCTAGGATGGCTTCACCTGTAACAAGCATGGGATCCTAAGACAAACCAAATTCAATTTTAATGGTCATCCAAGATCAAAGGTAGTTACAAAAAGTTGCAGGAAGCTTCTTGAATGTTCTATTACCCTTATTGATCCTAACCACTTCTTGGATTCTCAAGGAACCCAAGAATCCCATTGGAAAATTATATAATAATAGCCCTTGGCCTTCATAATGAAGGGAATGAATTATCGACAATGAAGTATTGACATTTTATTGATTAGAGATATCATTCTCTCATAAGCATCAAGGTGCTGCCAAAATTTTGTCATGAAGCTTGCATTTACATCCATGGATTTCATTGAATCTTGAAGAGCAGTTTGAATCATTGTTCACCATCAATCATCCCAATTTTTAACCCTTTTCATATTTAATTCATTCCTCACAAACACACCAAGAACGTCAGTTAATTTGACAATCAAATTGAACGTCACCCCACATCGAGCATGAAGGACGATCTTTCTTTTCAATGACCACTGTACCCCATAGCAGCCCAAAATCACAACTATTGGACACCCTAACGACTAACAAAGCTATATTTTGTACCCTACAAAAGCCTCTCAATGATATTTGAATTATTTTATTTTCTTAGTTAGAGTAGATTTAACAATTTTAAATTTTGTTTCTAAAAAAGTTTAGCATATTTTCTTTCAGTCTTGCATGCATTTCTTTACTATTTTACGTATTTTCCTTTCAATGGCTTACTATGAAATGGACCTCATCTTGAGAGGTTCCACATGTGCTACTAATGTCTTGTAAGTGTTTTTTGTGTGCAGATCTTAGGTTTCCACTGGAGCTCATCATCAAAAATATCCTTCCATATTTGTATCGTCAAGTGGAGGTCACAAAGAAACCCTCCATAATCAGTTTTGAGAGTGCAAAAAAATTTGTGGATTGCACCTACCATTATGGGGTTTCATTTGTAATTTATATCAAATTGGTTAATCCCTAAGAGGGATATTTTATACCCTATTGTAAAGACAATTTTCAAATATCAATGAGAAGGGTATTACATTTTCTCTATTTCTTTGTCATTATGGTTACTTGATATATATTATCAATTTGATTACATATTACATAGTTAAGTGCATAGTTTTTACTACTCTACAGATACTACAACTTACTCCTTGCCACCTTGAGTGAAAGATTTCCCTTGCTCATCCTATTATGTGCATGGTCGAGGATGTTGATAATGGATAAAAGGACAAGCTCCCCCTTACCCAAGAAATACCCTTGCTCTTCAAAAAAATGAGCAAGTTTCCCCCCACCCAAAAAATAGAAACAATGGTTTTCACCACTAATAAAATCCCTTGCTCCTAAAATGAGTAGTTTTCACCACTAAGAAAAAAAAAGTGGTTTTAACCACTAAAGATGAGAAAGTATCCCAAGCAATAAAAATAAAATAAGAGGGTAATGATCTTGAATATTTGGAATCCTTAGTGTCCAAAAGCCATGGGGCAATCTCCATTACAACAATGGGTTAAATAAAATATGCCTGTAAATGGAGTAGCCTTACGCATGGTGATATGTCTATCACATTAGCAACCTTCTTTTGTACACATCAATTTTAGCTTATGGATGAGCTAGATTTTGGATAGTTTGTATTGCCTTTTAGTCTAGTCCAACTACATCCAAACTCAGGATAAGATGACCATAGGGTGATCCTTGTTACAATAATGGGTTGCATAAAACCCACTTGGCAATGAAGTAGTCTTATACATCATCTAATACATTCACTTTGCACACATAGGGATATTGAATATCTGGGTATTCCTAGAAATTTTTTATCTTTCATAGTCATGTATAGCTAGTATACAAATTTTGATCAATCAACTAGGGTGTTTGAGTCCCAAGAAAAACCTTAAAATTACCTCATAGCACCTAACTATCTCATTATTATCTACAATTTACTTTATGAGCTTTTTTTAGTAAGGGGTCCTCGTAAGATAGGATATATACCAAATGAGTATCAACAATGATATTTAGATAGCCACTGACTATTTTACACACACCTTTTAGTTTGTAAAATATCATAGGGAAAACCCCCACTTCCCACACATTCATATTCAAATGTTCGACTCTTGTGACAAGGTTAACATTTTGATTTATGAATTTTATACATCCTATGGTATCTAGCATTAGTTTTTTAAACATATTTAGATTCATTCATCATGTTTTAAGCAATTAAAACATACATCCATAATTTGCATTAGAACATCCATATAAAAATTAATGTTTCTCATACACACTAGATTTGTTATATCAATAACATGAATTCACATTCATAATTAAATAAACAAATCTAAATCATACACATAACACTAAATATTACATATATACATACACTTCTAGGCATACATCTATGCATTTATACTACAATATCTAGGTCTACATCCATCAACCACAACTACATCCATAAAAGTGCATCCATACATAAAATAAAACCATATCATAAACACATGATGAGCCATAATAAAATATCATGTATATATATATATATATATATATATATATATATATATATATATATATATATATATATATATATCAAAATATTACATCATGATACAAAAATGCTTTTTAGATACATTAGAGTGGGTTATCAAACCTCACACTCTTAAAAATATGAGCATTTATGGATGATTCAAGTTGGCCCTACCGCATTGCTCTCACCTCCACCCTGAGTAGATCCACTAGCCCCTAATATCTCTAGCCTAGATGATGACCTATGACTCTATTACAGATGGCAACCCAAAAACATTATCGGTTCTAATGGGATCCTCCTACTGAAGAGCACCCATGAAGGCAACCAGCAAGTAACCCTACTTGACCCTTCAAACTTAATATGTAAGCCCTTTCAAATAGACGTCATGCCTGGTAGTCATGTAGTAAGATCTATAATCTTCTCACCTCAGCTTGTAGTCCTACTACATCCCCTATGACTTGTCCACCTAAACCTACCTCCACTTGATTTGTGGTCGTAGTCACCAACCATACCTAAAGCCTACCCACCTCCTCTTGGTAGCTCTTTGATTTAACTATCAATATGGACTTCTCCTAATAGAATCCCCTACTCATCTATTACTCTTTAGCCAATTGGCTCTACAACATTGTAACAATAGTATCCCTCTATGCCAACTACACCTGTACCCTTAGCTACAAATCCCCATCCTGTGGGTCCTCATCATCCCCACCCTCATCCTTTGGCTCATCTACTCCCTCAATGGACTGACCCCACTCCCATTTTCTTGGATGATGCACTCACCATCCTCCCTTGCCATCATCATATCTTTAGCACTCCTCTATTATCACTCTAGTTGGCATACCCATAGGACCACCTCCCTACCATAGCCATATAATCCACCATGCATCATAATCTATTGTCATGTTTGCATCCTCCATATCTAGATAGGCTAGCGATTTATCATCCTCATCATCGAATGGATCCACTCGAGTCCAGTTAAGATGATTCTATTCTCCTCGGTGGTGATAAATGATGGGCTCCTCAGGAACACCTTGGCAAACCCTGAACTATCGAGTAACATGAGAATACTAGAATACAATCATATTCAGTGCGACTATCTCAATGGTAGATGACCACATTTAGTGTGACTATCCTACAATGAGATAGCCCCAAAAATTACAAAGTGCAATCATCTTACCACAAGATGATCCAAAAATTACAAAGCGCAATTATCTTACCATGAGATGGTCCAAAAAATACAAAAGGAACAAAAATGCTCCAAAGGCAACTTAACCTCTTTGGTCAAATTTAGTCAAAATTCCACAACGACACCTACACCTTTGGTCAATTCAATATCAAAAGGCTCCAAATATGCCTAATCCCTTTTATCAAATTCAGAAGGCTCCAATGATGCCTAATCCCTTTGGTCAATTTCAAAAAGTTCCAAAGATGCCTAATCCTTTTGTCAATTTCAAAAGGCTCCAAATATGCCTAATCCCTTTGGTCAATTTCAAAAGGTTCCAAATATGCCTAATCCCTTTGGTCAATTTCAAAAGGCTCCAAATATGCCTAATCCCTTTGGTCAATTTTGAAAAGTTCCAAAGGTCCCTAACACCTTTGGTCAATCCATTTCAAAAGGCTCTAAAGATACCTCAATTCCTTTGATCAAATTCATTTCAAAAGGCTCCAAAGGCACCTAACTCCTTTGGTCATATCAAGCCAAAAAGCTTGAGTGAATCTCGTATCTAGTGATTTTCTCTATCAACCTAGTGATTGCAGTGATTGGTTGTCCATGCAATTTGGTAGGATGAGTAAATTACCATAAGGTCACTCACCAAAAGCAATCACCAATAATGGTCGAAATCACAATTGTAATGATATTTTGCAAAAGTCCTACAAAACCCAGAACAATTCATCTTGGTCAAGCGACTCATTATTTTCATCACTTTCTATCCCCTCATTGACTCATAGCTTGAGGGGGTAGTCAATAATCACAACATTCATAATCAAATAAATAACCAAACACTTAATCGATACAAATCATATTCATCCAAGAATCATTGCCAAATACAATCATGCCCATTTTGCTTGGGGCAGACAACAAGCAAAAATTTTAACCAAACAAATGCTTGGCATTCTTAAAGCATGAAGGTTTATAGACCCTTGCATCTCTTCATGAATAAAAATGTACCAAGATCAAGTATACCTCAATTCTTGTAGATCTCCTATGTGTCATGACAAAAAGGTTTACTTGAATTAAGTTTTTCAATTCATCAGAAGCAATTATTCAAAGATGCATGATCTTTTCATGATTAGGGCATCTCACAATTATTAGAAAATGAACACCATTAACCCTCAACTTGAATTTATATCATCTATTTTTGCTTCATGTTGTGATTTCACACAATGCATCCCAAAAAGGGGTATCTGTAGACACCTAAAAAATACATCATCTTGAGAAGACTACCTATATGGACATATTTTTAGGCCATATGACCCACCTTGGGCAGCCCTAGGGTTTAACAATAGTTTTCACCACTCAAATAAGAAGGGTTTTCCTTTGCAATAGTGATCGTGTTACCCCGAGATGACCCTCAATTGTGACCATCTCATCCCAAGATGACCCACAGTCATGACCATCCCACCCTGAGATGGCCGCACTAGAAGCAAGTTTTCTTGCTATAATTTAAACATTTATGTGTGCTAGCTAGGAATAACGTTATAACGAAGTAAAGTTGGATCACGGTTATCAAGAAGTAGTTACATTTCATGATCCCAACCGTGTATTGGCTTCTATTACAAGCTTTGGAATCCCATTTGAAAATCTATTTAAAGGTGCTTAGGCTTCATTGAAAATATCCACAATTTCATGTGTCAAATTATTGTCAAACTGAAAAATCAAAGAGCTCTTATTATCCAAGAAATGAAGTGCTACCAAAATTCAACCATGGATCTTCCAAGAATTCCAATGGACCATATAGAAGGTTAAATATTGAATCTATCCTCCTTGCACCATCCAAAACCCTTCCTTTAGTGTAAATTCCATCCCTAATTCATGCCTCACAAGCGCACCAAGAATGTCAACTCATCCACAGATCAAACTCAACGTCACCTTGCATCGACCACTAGGAATTCACTCACAATTTAGTGGTTGTCTCACCCAGAGATGGCCTACAAGTGTGACCATCACACCCCAAGATAACCAGTAGGCATGATAATCTTGTGCAGAGATGGCCTCCTAGTAGATATTTGTTTTCCATGTTTTCTTGCTTTTACCATATTTAGCAGCATTTCAATTACTTCTTAGCATAGTTAGATTTTATTTTCATTCATTTATTTATTGTATTTTAGCTTCTTTATTGCTTTCTTTATCATCATTATGGGCCTTATACTGAAAGTATTTTCATATGATTTTGATGCTCTTTATATTTTCTTATGTGCATATTATAGGTCTTTATAAGGGAATTACAACATAAATATTCACACCTCATCATCATATATTGCGAAGGTCACAAAAAACCCTCCAAATCAGTTTGTGAGATGCAAGAGAGATCCTATGAGATACACCTTGGATTACTTTTCTTATTGTAAATATTTGTATCAAATTGGTAGCAAATCCCTCAATGGTATTCCATTGTAACCTTCTTGAAAGACAATTGATATTAATAAAAATAACACCATTATTTCATATTTTGTTTTTCATTATGGTTACATGGCTTGTTATCTAGTTTTTCCTTTATTTCATTGCATAGGTGTATGATATTTTTAGTGTTTTCACCCACATGTGAGTTGAGGACATAATTGATATGGATATCAGCACCAATCCCATAGTTCCTAAAAATATCAATTTGGTATATAGTCTATCCCCACAGGAACAAGTCGTTATCATAGCTCTCTTGAAAGAGAAAAGAGATGCCTTTGCTTGGTATTATAAAGATATGTTGGGTCTTGACCTGATTTTGGTCATGCACAACCTAACACTCGATCCAAAAATCAAACCGATCAAGAAAAATCTTAGAAATATACATCCAACAATAGCATTCATGGTTAAAGATGAATTGCAAAAATTATTGGATGCAGGGTTCATTCAACCCATCGATTATCCTGATTGGATATCCAACATGGTACCCGTAGGAAAACCTGATGGGAGGATTCGCATATGCACGAATTTTCAAGATATTAAAAAAGTGACTCCTAGGGATGAATTTTCCCTCCCAAAATCGATGCTCTAGTTGATGCAATTACAGGTCATGAAATGTTATCCCTCACAGATGGTTTCTCAGGCTACAATCAAATTCGGGTCAATCCCGAAGATCATCCCAAGATATGTTGGACATTTTGAGTGATAAGTTTTCATTGGTGTCAAGAGTAAGTGGTCATTGATGTTGAACTTACAACACCAGTCAGTGGCATTTTTAGTTGGCAACATCCGTTTTGGTTTCAGTTTCAAGACCCAATTCCAGGAAGTCAGATGAGGTCCAAAGTGCAAGAAAGAGCCCATATAAATAATATTATAATATTATTTTAGAATATTATGCAAAGTAAGTTTAAAATTAATTATAAATTAATTTATTAGTTAATTTATTTAACTTATAAAGTTATTTAAATTAATTATTAATTATAAATTAATTTAAGCTAAGGTTAAAAACCCTAACTTGGGTTATTAAAAATAATATTCGAAATTAAAATTCAAATTCCATAGCAACGACATGAGGAGAAGTTTGAAAACGTGTATAAGAGGAACCTTCACACCACCAAAAATTACCATGCCTTTTAAATTGAATGTGAGCTTTGTAATTTGAGCTACGTCCAAGGAAGAGAGAAAGCATGCAAAATTTGTGAGAAAAGACACGACAGCGAAGGCATAAGAAGGACTTTATCCTTAATTCACGTGGATATTTGTATCCCATGTGGTGGGCTCCCAAGCGCTAAGGTGCTTAGGAAAGAGGAGACGGTGGATCAAATCTCGCTGAATCCTCTTTTGGGAAAGAAAGAGGTATGCTTTGATAATTGGTTGCCAAAAATTTTGGGGATATAGTTTGGGCATTTAAAAATTAATTTTTGCATATTTTTATTTGGTTCTAAGGTTGCAAGGCAGTTATAAGGGTTTTGCAAAATTAAATTTTTAATATTATTTTCTCAAAGGTTTTGAAAGGATTGTAAGGTGTTTGGTTGATATTTTATGGTGTTGGATATTATTTTAAGTTGGAGTTGATAAGGTGTATCAAAGAAATTATTTTTATGTATGTTATGATGAGTGTTATTTTTAAAAGGGAGAAATAAGGCATAAATAGAGTTGTGATTATTTTGTGTCAAAGGGAATATTTTTGAGAAAGTATTGAAGTGATATTGTTGTGTTTAACCATTGAATTTGGAAAGAAGGAAATTGTTATTAAGGCAGGTTTTTCCAAAGACACTTTGACATCCAACAAAAGGTATGGGCATATTCTTCCTAGTGACTGATTGTTGAAAATTATGAATGAAAGGTTGGAGTGAAAAGGATTGTTTGGTTTGCATTTTTTAGAGTGTTTTGAATTAATGCTTCAAGGTTTTCTAGAATTAAGAGTTGTTGATAAAACCTTGTTTTATAAGCATTGTTGTTGAAGTGTTTGAATTGAGTGAAGAACTTGAACTAGGATTTGCAAAGAACATGAGTAACATTATTATGTGAAGATTGTCTTATAAGCATTATTTTTGAAGTGAGTTTTTAAGTGAAGAACTTGAACTAGGGTTTGAGTATCATTGTTATGTGATATTGGTTGATAAAGCATTGTTGGAAATATTTGAGTGAATATTCATATGCTTGGACTAGGGTTTGTGAGCAAGGATCATTCCATTGAGTAATTGGTTGAGTAGAGTTGGTTAGGTCTAGTCAAGCGAATGTGTGAAGTGATTGTTTAAGTTCTATGAAACAAATTATTCTATATTTAGTTGAGAAAGTGATTGAGAGTGTTGAGGTGAATGTGAAGCATATTGAGTCTCTAAAAATTCTTTATATGTTTCTAAGAGAGTTATTGAAATTGATTGAGTATTGAGGTAAATGTGAAGCATATTGAGTCTCTAAAAATTATCTATATGTTTCTAAGAGAGTGATTGAAAGTGATTGAGTGTTGTGATGAGTATAGATCATATTGAGTCTCTAACAATTCTCTTTATGTTTCTATGAGATTGGATAAGTTCTAGTGTGGACTTGTTGAGCATATTTGAGGAAAGTCTTTGAGAAAAATTATGGATAGTTTTGGGTAAGTTTTTTGTGGAAGCTTACAATACAGATTGAGAGCATATTTGGATAAGTTCTTGTGAGGACTTATTGAGTGGATTGGACAAGTTTTAGAGAGGACTTGAGGAAATATTAGTGTGAGCTTTTGTGGAAGCTTACAAGGCATATTTGAGACAAGTATTTGAGAAGGCTTGTGAGTAGATTTGATTGATTGATTTGTTCAAACCTTGAGTTAATATTTAGGGCAGATCCAACAGAGTTGATTTGAGATTGATTCAAGCTTTGAGTTAAGGCTTGAGGATAGATATTGAGGATATATTTGTGCTAGAACAAATGACTATGTTTAGTACATATTCGAGGATAGAGTTTGGTGCAGATTTGAGGACATGTTTGTGCCAGACCAGAGATAGATATTGAGGACAGATTTGTGCTAGACCGAAGGACTGTGTTTAGTACAAATTTGAGATAGATATTTGGAGGTGATAGAGTTGAGTGTAGAGGTATCCATCCAGAGTAGGGATGACAGGTATCTTCTATGGATAGAGTTCCATTTGCTAAGGGTAGTGGAGGCAGTGGTCTTCTATATGATCACCAACCAGAGTAGAGTTAGGATATTGGAGTCTCCTATGGATAGAGATCCACAAAATTGATTAGGTAATTGGTGTCTTCTTTGGATAGAGGTCCATAAAAATTGTAATAGAGAAAGTATTCCCAAGATATTGATTGAGAAAATTTTAGTGAAAGATTTTCTCTGTGGAGTAGCCCACATTGGGTGAACCACATAAATTTGGTGTCTCTATTGTGTGTGGTGATTTGTGCATTGCTTTGATTACTACTGTTGATATTGCTATATATACATTGCATAATATTGATTGGTAAAGAAAAATAAAAATAGATCTTATACTATTCATGTCCCCTCTCAGTATAAACTTCTGTTCTTTAAGATAGCCTTTACCATGCCTTGGGGGAATTTATATTACTATCATGCCATTTTCCCTCAAAAAGGTTGGTGTGACATATCAGTGGGACATGAAATATATATTTAATGACTACATGCACAAAATCCTGGAGGATTACATAGATGATTTACTAGCTAAATCTCCATTGCATCATGAACATGTCGATGTTCTAAGTAAAGTCTTTGATTGCCTCATCGAGCATAAAGTTAGACTTAACCCCAAGAAATATGTATTTAGAGTTACATATGGAAAAATCTTGTGTTTTATAGTCTCAAGACATCAAAGTTGATCCCACCAAATTCAAGGTAATACCCAAAATTCTTCCCCTACCAATATTAAGCAACTTCGTAGCTTACAAGGGAAGATAACATCTATTCGATGCTTCATAGTGCAACTTTTGGATAAATATCGACCAATGAATCATATATTACAAAAGAGGATCCCCTTAAATTGGTATGATGAGTGTCAAAAGGCATTTTACGATATCAAACATTACTTGGTATCACCACTAGTATTAAATCTACCTTGACCAAGTGTGTCATTTTACTATACATATCAACTATCAACTTTGCTTTAGAGACCATGTTGGCCCAAAATAATGAAGCAAATAAGGAACAAGTTGTTTATTACATCAGTCACACCTTGGTTAGCTATAATTTTAAGTATACATACATTGAGAATATTTTCTTAGCAATGGTATTCGCCACCAAGAATCTACACCATTACATGCTTAATCCAACAACGTATGTCATGTCTAAAAAAAATCCTTTACGGTATATGATGAGTCGAACATACCATAATAGTCGTACCATAAAGTGGATCATGTTGGTAATAGAATTTGACCTTGAATTCATCAAAAAAAAATCTATTAAATGTCATGTAATTATCTATCAACTAGCAAACACTCCTCTTCAGGAAAATCAACCTCTTACAATCGAGTATCCTGATGATGTTGTTATCACATTATCGGACTCAACAGAACCAAAAGAATATAAAAACAAATCTGATATGACTATATTCTTTGATGGTCCCAATTGTGAGAAAGGGGGTGGTGTAGGAATCATATTTTCCATACTGTAATGGGCTCATATACCCCTTTCATTTAAACTCAATTTACCATACACCAAAAATAATGTTGAATATGAGGTCCTACTTTTGGACCTTCTAGCAGCTATCACCATGTAAATCAAAAAACTAAATATCTTCAATGATTCTTTACTCATTTTTAACCAAGTCAAGGAAATATACCAATGCAGGTGTGCAATATTAAAGTCATACAAAACACTTGTGTACAAGATCATAGCTAAATTGAAATGGTACAACATCGAGGTAGTCCCTCGTTCATCTAATAATTTTGTGGATACAATGGTTTCCTTGCGATACTTAATTTTGTAGAATAGTTCTGATGATATAACAACCATTCATGTCAAAATTATTTTACAATCAGTGATTCCATGTGAGGCTTCTAAATATGAAGAAGTTGTCCACATGATTTAGAATGAACCGTACCAAGAATGTTTCTATCGCCTTCACAACTTTTTGAAATATTCTTCCTGGGGTCTTTGATTCTAAACAGGCCTTTTAATAACAACACAATGATATATCTTAAGGTTCTCTCCCAATCGACATTCATGCGAGATAAATTTCAAAAGGAGCAAGCAGTTCATTCAGTCGAAACTCAATATCAAGATTGTTTGCCCAACTCAAATATTTTCTAAAGCTTGGTAATATCCCTTTGGGATTTTTGCAAACTACAAAATGAACATTAAAAAAAAAAGTGAAAAAATATGTCTTGTTAGGAAGCATCATGTATTATTGAAGCTATGATGGTCTTCTCCTTCATTGTCTAAAGCCCCACAAATTTTCTTGGGTAGTTTCACAAGCTCACAATGGTACTTACAGTGGTCATTTTAGTGGTATGGCTATCACTAAGTGCATCCTTTGAATGGGCTATTATTGACCTACCATGGAGAAATATTATTGCGCTTATGTCAAGAAGTGCATGAAATATCAACATCATGCTAATATTTTGCACGTACCTTCTCAGGCCTTACAATCAATTCATTGGGTATGGCATTTTTCATAGTGGGGTTTTGATTTAATTGGGAAAATATTACCCCTATCTTCAAGCCATCACATGTTTATCTTAATAGCCATTGAGTAAACCAAGTGGGTGGAAGCCATCCATCTTACCACTATGATTGGACCCAGAATTGTGGAGTTCATAATCCATAATATCATATGTCATTTTGGTATTCCATCCAAGATCATATTAGATAATGGACCCCCATTTAAGAACAAATATGTGTGATATTTGACCATGAAGTATAACATTAAACAAAACTTTTCCATGCCCTATTATCCATAAGCTAATGGGTAAGCAAAGGCATAAAACAAAATAGTCATTGTCATTCTCAAAACGACTATCAAAGATAATCACAAATATTGGTATCTCCAACTACCTCTTGCATTATGGCCTTATAGAACTAGCATTAGCATGTCCACTGAGGCAACCCATTTCATGCTAGTATATGACACTGAGGCCATTATTCCCTTGGAAGTGAAATTCCTTCATTGCACATTTTACTCCAAGAGTTCATCGACAATGATACTATGCGATAAGCTTACCTTGACCAATTGAACCTTCTTGATGAATGATGCATTAATTCTCTCGAGCACCTCCATGTTTAATAATATCATCTTAAGAGAGCTTATGATATGAAATTTCATCTTAGGGACTTCAAATTTTAGGATCTTGTGCTTAAATAAAATCAGTAGAACTCCAACTTGTCACCGCACTTGCAAGATAAATTTATGGTAAATTGGTTAGGTCCATTTATCATCATGCAGAAGATAGGGTTTGGGACTTGTAGGTTAGGTTCTATTGAGGGTTTTTAGGAACCTAAACCTCTCAACATTCTCCACTTGCATGCATTTTATGCATGACACACAATGCATATAAAAAAATAGAAAAATATAAACCACCAAAAAAAATTACAAAAAGATAAAAACATTACATTTTCATTTGCATTGCATTCCACCATGCATTTTATGTCATTATATTTGCTTACTTGCATTAGACATTTTATTTCATTATATTATCATTAGGACTAGTTTTGTTCTTGCATGCTAGGGTCTGGCACCATTCATGTATATTTGTCATCCTTCTTAATAAACCTTATCCATCATAATCATTTGCAATCTTCCTTATGAGCTTTTGTTTATTAAGGGGTCCTCGTAATATAGGGTAGATACCATATGACCATAAAAAATGATGTTTAGATGACCACTGACTATTTTATGCACACATTTTAGTTTACAAAAGATCATTGGAAAAACTCCCACATTCCACAAATCATTACCAACCACATTTCCATTTTTGAGTAACTGTATTTTTCAATACAATCAATAAGTTACTATATGGTGTTCACTAGGGTTTTCTGTCCTTCAGCCATGCCTAGTTTTATTTTTACATTTTATAGGAAGTTATCTTGATTTTTGAAGGTAGGGTTTCACTTTGACAGTACCTTGCATATCTCAAAATCCCAAACATAAATTTACATATTAAAAATCCAAGTTTGAACAAGGATGAAACTACAAAGTAGTCCTTACCCCTTAAGCAAAAGGTTTCCCTTGCTCATCCTATTATGCACATGGTCTATAATGTTGAGAATTGACAAAAGGACAATATTCCCCCTACCCAAAGTAGTAAAATCCCTTGATCTTCCACAAAATTAGCAAGTATCCCTAAAATAAGTGGTTTTAACCACTAATAAAATAAATCCCCTTGCTCCTCATAAAAACCAAGCAAGTATTCCAAAGAAATAAAAAGAAAATAACGGGGTATGAACTTGAATCTATAGAATACTCAGTCATTCAATAGCCATGGGGCAATCTCAATTATAATAATGGGTTGAATAAAATCTGTCTGGCAATGGAGTAGTCTTATGTGTGGTGATATGTCTATCACATTAGTGACCTTCTTTTGTACATACCAATCTCAGCTTGCGGATGAGCTAGCTTTTGGTGGATTGTATTAATTAGTAGTCTAGTCCAATCACATTCAAAATCAATATCTGTATGACCATAGGTTGATCCTCATTATAGCAATGGGCTCTAAGAGCTAGTCTAGCAATGGGGTAGCTTTATGCATCTTAATAAACATCACATGCACACACAAGGATATTGAATATCTGGGTCTTCCTAGCATACTTTTATCATTTAGAGTCTTGTGTAGTCAATATACATCTTTTGAATGGTCAAGTAGGGTGTTTGAATCTCATCATGTTGCTTCCTCATAGAATATTATAGGCCACCCATCCATCATTTATATTTTTTATCATCTTACATATGGTTGGATTTCAAATGTATGACTTTTGTGAGAAGGTTAACATTTTGATTGATGGCTTTTATACATTTTGTAGTGCTTACATGTAGATTCATTATGTGTTATCATATAAGCATAAAAATAAAATTTTGCATCATCATATTATTAGTACATCATCTATATGCATACATCTAGGCATACATCTATGCATACATACTATAATATCTAGGTATACATCCCTCATCCAAAATTGCATCCATGCATAACATAAAAATAAAAAATAAACACATGATAGAACACATTACAGATCACATCATATATATGGATAAATTTGATACATCATGATATAAAAATAACCGTAGGCTACAATAGAGTGGGTCCTTGAACCTTACACCCAAAAATAGAACAACCCATGATTCCAAGTCAAGTGGGGCCTATGCCCCCAGAGTCACCACCACCCTTAGATACATCTTTTCAAGCCCCCCGTGATCCACTGACTGATGGCCTATCATATCTAGTTGTATAATTAGGAGTATCTAGCCTCATCGATGGATGTCTAGACTCATTCTATCAGCTCTACTAGGACCCTCCTACTAATTGAAAAGTAGGTAGGTGACTTCCAAGTTGCTCTACATGATCCTCCAAGTATTGGATGTACATCCCATCTACCTGATGTCAAGCCTGATAGTCACTCAATATTATCCATAGTCTATCTACTTCAACCTATAACCCCACTGCATCACCCATGGCCTATCCACCTGTCCCCTATCCAACATTAAACCCTACCACCTATACTTGTAGAGCATCATTCTCTACTGTTAGCCCTATAACTTGTGTTTGTAGAGCATCTTACTTTGTTGTAACCCCATCCAATACCTCATGTGATATCTATAGCTATGATCACAAATTGTTCTTATCATCAGAGAATCCCCTCCACTACTACATCCCCTAGTCTAGATGACTCTAAAGCAAGGCTAATATGGTGTCTCACTCTAGTAACTACCTCTGTAAGGTCTGGACCTACACTCTGAGTGTAGACTCCTGATCCTATAGATCCTCATCATAATCATCCTTATCTTGTGGCTTGTCACCTCCCTCTAAGGTTTGACCCCACTCCCCCTCCATTCGATGATGCACTCATCACTCATCCTCGACCTCCATAATACTCTCAACCCTTGTCGCTCTAGCCTATCCATCCATAGGTCCACCACCCTACCATAGCTGAGTAACCCACCATGCATCGTACTCTACTATAGTACCTACATCATCCCCATCTAGATATACCATTGGCTGATCTACATCCTCATCCACTACCTCTACTTGAGGCCAAGTCAAGTTTATCTCGTCACCTCAATTTTGATAAATGATGGGCTCACCAGGTACACACTGAGGAACCCTAAACTATTAAAAAATGTGAGTATTGTATGTACTCCCACTTTGTGCCTTTTTGATCAACCACACATAACCTGCATCTAGTTTACCTCAACTACTTAGCTACCTTCGTCCATGGTGGGCAATCCCTATATTATTATCATGTCACCTGCTCTGACCTCAGTATCTCAAATGAATCCATGTAATAAACAATACTTCGTGATTGGGGTTGACTCCACCACCTCCTAGTCCCACCTCCACTACATCCCATAGCCAATATTTTAGTCTACCATATGATCCCATCCCGACCAAAGAATCCCATCCATTCTATCCACCTAAATATGCTCCCACCCCTAGATCTATAATAGGAAATTGTAACCCAATCCAAGCCTACACCATTAGATAATTTCATAATTATTATCATATAAATGAGCTAGTACCTTAGTCCCTAATTCCATGATCAGAGGCTCTTTAGTGGTACACTCAAACAAATCCTACACTAGCTTAAGCAAGTTCCATAGGAACCTCACTCCGAAAGAGTCAAGCAATAATGTGTTGGACATGAGTGACATCAACACCACATGTCTTGTCGATAGGACACTAGCCTCATACCATAACTCTACTAGCACCCCACTGCTACCCAAGTTGTATTTAGCCACCTACCAATCCTCTTGGAATATCCTCTACAGTACTCTACTCCATTGGCCAAAGGGTGTATAAACTATGGGGTATCCCTCAAGCGAAACACGTAGAATCTTATAGACATCCCCTAGGGTGACTATCATCTCATTAATCATAAGGTGGAATGTGTTGGTCTGACTATATCAAATAAATTAAGGCCATTAGGTAGGCCTAATCTTCCATCACTACCTCTAGCCTCACCACTTTCTTAAGGCCAATGGCCTCAAACAAATAAATCAAGGCCATCAGGTAGGCCTAATCTTCCATCACTACCTCTAGCCTCACCACTTGCTTAAATCCAATGGCCTCAAGCCACTCCCAATCATCATCAGTAAGTGTGTCATGCACTATCTTATAGACTATCGGATATCTATGGTGAGCCCTCACACACTGAGTCCATAAAATGGAAAGTTGAAAATCAAGTAAAAAACTAAAAATCACTAAAAAATGAGGTTGTCTCAGGCCATATTTTTGACCGTTGGGTTTTAAACCACATTCATCTCACCCCGAGATAATTCCTAATAGCACAAGAAGGACTGTATCACCCTAATAGGATCCCTAATTGGGGAAAATTCAAATACAAATCTAGTACGCCCTAGATAAAATCAAGAAAATAAAATAAAAATTCAAGCATAAAAAGAAAACAACCTACACTACATTTTTAATCTAAGGTGTGTTCCTTGCCTTAATTATTTTTTGTGAGGTTCATTTCAAGGTTTAATTAGTGAGGTTCATTTCAATGTTTAATTTGTGAGGTTCATTTTATTTTACAAGGTGATAAAGGAGAGAATATGGTGTTTACCTTTCTCCTTTCATCTCCTTCAATCGTCGAGGTCTCAGGTTGATCTATGGTGGAAGTCGATCAACATTTTTATAATGCTTTGTATTGAAAGTCATCCTCCTTATCCTAGCCTCCTTTTCATCCAATTTCTAGCTATGCAAATAACATTAGAAAAATTGCTAAATTTGGTTTTATATTTTCAAATCTGTGTGATTGTCTTGAGGTCAGACAGTCACATTTATTTTTATCTTCCTACCACAATACGACCTCTAGATTTACAAAAAAAAAAGAGTCAACAAAAAGCTCCAAGGGCATCAAATTCCTTTGGTCAAATAGATTCCAAAGGCTCTAAAGGAACCTACCTCTTTGGTCAAAACAATCCAAAAGGCTCTAAATGAACCTGACTTCCTTTGGTCACAATTTCAATAAAAAAGCCCCAAAGGAACCTAACCCCTTTGGTCACATCACTCCAAAAGTCTCCAAAGGCACCTAACCCCTTTGGTCACATTCATTCACAAAATTTGAGTGAACCTCGTATCTAGTGATTTACTCTATAAACCTAGCGATTGTAGTGATTGGTTATCCATGCAATTTGGTAGGATAAGTAAATTACCATAAGACCACTCACCAAAAAAAATAATACAATGGATCAAAATCAAGGTTGTATTGAGGACATGAGCCCTCTAACTATCATAACTGTCTTAGAAAAACCAAACCAAATCATCTTGGTCAAGCGACTCATCGCTTTCATCATTTTTCTATTTCCTCATTGACTCATCATTTGAGGGGGTAGTCATACATCATAAAATTTATAATCAGTTCAATAATCAAACACTCAATCATGCAAATTGCGTTCTTTCAAGAATCATTTCCAAATACTATCATATGTCCTTTCTTGGGGTGTTAACAAGCAAAAACAAATTTAAACACATAACAATACAACTGCAACTACCTGTTTGGTATACCTAATATCATCGCCTATGGATTAGACAATATTTGCCCATGGCTAAAAGGTTTACTAAAACCAAGCTCTTAAATTTGTCAGAAGCAATGGTTAAAAAATGCATGCTCTTTCCATTATTGGGACATCTAATATTGATTAGATCAATGAACATCATCAACCCAATTTGATTTTAGGTCATTATTTTTGCTCTGCGTTGTGTTTTCACATAATGCATCCCAAAAATAGGTATCTATAGACACCTAAAATACGTCATATTGAGAAGACTACCTATATGACCCATCTTAGGCATCCCCATGGGCTAAAATAGTTGTTTTCACCACTCAAGCAAGGAACATTCCCTTTTTACAACCATGGTCGTCCATCCAAGGGACGACCTCTAGAGGTCATGGTGTGAATCCAACTGCAAGAGGTCTGAAAAAATATCTCCCATCACATAAAAATTGTGATAAATAAAAATAAACCAATAAAACCCTCCACTTAAACAAAAATTATGATAAATAGAAATAATCGGTAAAATCCTCCATTCACATAAAAACTACAATACATGGAAATGAACCAATAAATATTTTCTTTTCTCATTCCTAGATTCACTTCCCCTTTTACAATGCATTACCAAGGGAATATATATCCCCAAAGAAACCCTAAAACAAAACCCTAAAGCTTAAAGCCCTAAAAATAAAAATAAAAAAATTACTATTTTCGACAAATTGCTTTTTCTACCAAAAATTACCTTTTTAAATAATTACTATTTTCGACAAATTATTTTTCGTCAAAAATTGTCTTTTTTAGTAATTACCATTTTCGAAAAATTATTTTTTCGTCAAAAATTTCCATTTTTAGTAATAAAAAAATTATTTAAAAACTTCTTTAAAAAACCCTCTAAAATATAGGCTCCTGCATCATTCTCCTTTGGTTGAAAAGAACTCTGCTCCTACGAGTTCCTCTGATCAAAATCATGCAACTTTTCTACTATCAATCTCTTTTCCAACCGTTCGAACCCTAGATCAAATCAATATGATGTTGTCAATAGGTTTTTTTCTCTACCCTTCTTCCTTATGTGGTAACAAGACCACTTTTACTCCATCCTTTCAAAATGTGTAAGTATTCCTTCCCCCATCATGGGTATCCTTCCTATCATATTGCCAAGGCCTCCCCAACAATCAGTGACATGCATCCATCGAAATTATATCACACCACACTTCATCCTTGTAGGTATTCCCAATTGAAAACTTAACCAGACACCTCTTATCTACAGTTACCTCATTGCCTTTCTTAAACCACAATATGCAATAGGGATATGGGTTCTTCTCACACTTTAAGTTAAGTTTCTCAACCATTTCATTTGAAACCATATTTTTACAACTACCATTGTCAATAATCATCTTGCATACCTTTCCTCCAAATGTGCACCTAGTTTGAAAGATATTTGTACGCATCCAAGAATCACCACCATCACTGTCTTATGCTTTCTCCTTCTTTGGAATTATCATCACCCTCTTTATCATGATATTTTCCTCCAAGTCTGCAATAACTTTTATCTTAGTTTGCTATTCTACCTCAACCAGATTGACTCTAGCTTGTTCTTCTTGTTTTATTTCTTATGTAGGATAGTGCGAAACTCAAAAGCTTTGTGCCCTTCCTCACCACATCCATAACAAGTATATGGTCTTTGTGGGCCATCCCAATTTTGTCCTCCACCATAGCCTCTTCCTCTTTGAAATCCTCCATCTCTCTCATGGTTACTATGACCTTTGCTCAGATTCTTCTCGTTTTCCTATATTAAAATATTCTCCCTTTGAGCTATTAAATCCACCATACTATTGGTTGGAGGTGATGATGGTCAATTCCTCCTCTTCTAAAATTACTCCTCTTATCTTTCTCTTTCACTTTTATTGCAAACTGATATGCATCTTCTACACTATGGATATGAAGCATACTCAACTCATATTGTATCACATAACTTAATCCATTCATATACCTTGCAGCCTTTTGTTCTTCTGACTCTTGAAGCTCCACTCGAATTGATAACTTATAGAATTCATTGGTGTAGTCCTCGATGCTTTGATCCTTTTGCCTATGGTTTTGTAATCTACGAAACAATGTTTAGGCATAATATTTAGGCAAGAATCTCTCCATTTTTTTCCATTTTTTGCTAAAGCCTAATATTTTCCTTTCCTTTCCTCTATCTCTCCTTTTGTAGATGATCCCACCAAATCAAAGCATACCCTTTCAACTTTGTGCATGCAAGCTTTACTTTCCTTTCCTCTAAAAGGTCTCTCCACTCAAAGAAATTCTCCATGTTATTCAACCAATCTATCAACTCTTCTAGTTTCAACCCTCCTACATACTCAAGGACATCAACCTTGATCCCATATCTATTTCCTTCTAAGGTCCTAATAATCCTATCCTTGACATGATGCTCCTCTAGCTTCTCCTTTGGTTCTTCCTCTATATGAATCCCTGATCTGTTGTCTTCTCCCGTGGTCTTATTATCAGAATCTAGATCTGCAAAATCCGTTGCATGTATTTTCCTCATATGGTTCATCATTCTAATCAACTGAGCAACTTGTACCTGTAGCTCCTACACATCCCTATTAAGTTGGGTATAATATCCTCTTCCTCTCCTCATGCTAATCTAATTTGTGTTATTCCAAATAGAAAATAAGGATAGCAAAATAACTATAATCAATAAAATTACCTTCTATTCCCTAGTAAGATCCAACTTGCTCTGATACCAAATGATGTAAATCTAGCTACAAGAGGTCAGAACAAATACCTCCCATCACATAGAAATAAACTGAAAATTTATTTTTTCGTCAAAAATTGCATTTTTTAGTAATTACCATTTTTAGAAAAATTATTTTTTCATCAAAAAATTCCATTTTTAGTAATAAAAAATTATTTAAAAACTTCTTTAAAAAACCTTCTAAAATATAGGCTCTTGCATTAGGTCGTCTCACCAAGGGATGACCCCCAATTAGGGTCGTCTCACCCTGAGACGATCGTTCCAAAAGCAAAGATAAAAAAAGAGTGAGATATAGCTAGCAACCAAAATTGCTAGTTAACCCCATGCATGAACTTACCCCACAATTTAGCGTGTGCATGAGCCCAGATTAGAAAAACTACATAAAAAATAATTTTGCATTAATATTTTGAAGATAGACATTTGCTTTTCTTAATGCAAACTACCTCTTCAATTTTTCATGCATAGGATTGTGCTACTATTAGATTTCTTTCGAGAAATCTATATATTGGCACTCACCCCCCCCAATTTTAAACCCCTACGAATTTGATTTCTAAATTCAGACACACATATAGCAAGTTTTCAAATATTCAAGCAACGAAGTGCTATAGAAATTCAACTACAAGCCTCCTAGTATTTTGTCTTATTCCCTACGTAGAAAGCATGATGCTGGTTCATTCCAAAGTTTAAAGACCACACCTGTATTCATTGTGCAATCACACATACCTACTTAGGATAGTGATATAGACCCACCAAGACACTTCCACAAAGCGCACCAATCCACTTACCTAACCACAGATCAAACCCAAGAGTCACCCTGCATCGGCCATAAGAAATCACTTATAGGTTAGCGGTCATCTCGCTCAGAGATGGCCTGTAGACATGGCCATCCCACCCTAAGATGACCCCAAGATAGAGATCTATTTTCTTGTTTTCTTTTAGCAGATGTTAGAAAATTTCCCTTTATTACTTCTTAGATTGATTGTAATTTTATTTATGCATGTAATTGTCTTTATTTCACTTATTTATTGTATTTCTTATCATTAATATGGGCCTTATCTTGAAAGGCCCAGCATATGCTTTTAATACTCTTTAGTTTTCTTAGGTACAAACTACAGGATTTTATGAGGAAGGAAGAGTGCAATAACTTGATATCATCAACCCTTGTAGTGGTCATGAGAAACCCGCTTCAAGATGGTTTGTGGGTGTGAAGAAGATCCTACGAATTACATTTGAAAGATATTTATTGTAAAATATTGTATCAATATCGGTAGCAAATCCCTAAGAGGGATTTTATTGTAATCCCATTGAAAGGAACAAATATTATTATTAATAAAAGGGCACCATCATTCATTATATATATATATATATATATATATATATATATATATATATATATATATATATATATATATATATATATATATATATATATATATATATATATATATATATATATATATATATATACTTGTTCATATCTTTGTGGTTTTATTACTATTGCTATCTTTCAATATTTTATTTGCTTGGATGTATGGTCTTTTTATGCACTTCATTATTTTCTAGAATAGTTGGATAGAGCATAGGTAGATGCATAGAGGGTTGAGTATTATATGGGTTTGTACCTTTAGGCCATGCTAATTGATTAGAGGTAGCCTTCCCCTTGGAGCAGTAGCTCATGTTTGAGGTCTAGGATGAGGATAGTCTCCTAGTCAACTAGGATGTTGGAACCATAGCACCCTCAAGGAGATTTTAGTTTATAGAGTTGAGGTGATGGGTTGGTTCACATGTGTTGCTTAGGGATAGCTGTGCCAATTTTTCCTTGGAGGTAGGCTAGCATTGTGACATGTACTTGTGGTTGAGTGTATTTATATTATTATTATGGTACACCAACGCATTTATGAATGTACATTAGTGATTCAGGATAATATATAGAGATCGATTTTGATGGTTTGATATATCTTGTATGATGGATATTATTATGTGGTGTTGATTAATTGTATATGGTAAACATATATAATAAATAAATAATTGAGAGATAGATAGACAAGGATATGTATATGATATATTATTTCATATTGGAATGATGTTTGAGGAGAAATTTTATAATTTTGTAATGTTATACTATTTTTTATTAATTTTTGTGAAGGATGTTTTAAGAATGATAAATGTAATACAAGAAAATTTGAAAATAAATAAAAATAACCTAGGGACTTTGTAATAATGGATGCATGATGAAATATGTGATATAGGAAAGATGATTGGATGTGCTCTGTATAATTTTGTGATGACATAGTATTTGTGAGAAATTTTTGTTGATGATAATTTTTTTGTTTATGATGATAAATTTACGTATAAAATAAATTTAAAATAAATAGAAAATTATGATGAAATAAAATAAGGATGATCAAATAGTTATGTATAGCATAAAATGAGTGTGGTCAAGTTATAATAGCATGATTTTGGAAGTTTTTAGTAATTTAAATGCATTATTGTATGGAGGGACTTAGTGACAATGTTTTTGGAAATGAAGATGTGATGCTAATAATTTGAAGATTATAAAAGTATAGATTAATTGCTTAGTGAATTGATATGTAGAGAGGGATGGATTATGTTAGGAGTAATTAATGCAGTAAATTGACATGATCAATATTAATTGTATTTTAGGATAGTGTGGTATTTTTGATGAAATTATTTGTGCAGGAATTTTATGAGATTACTAATGTGGAAATAGAGGAAGAAGGGATGAAATGTAATAATTAGTGATGGAATCTACATTATGTACAAAAGCATGAAAAACGATCAATGAAGGCACAAATGTATGACCAATGGCCAGTTAAGGCTTGGAGCATATATACAATGGTTAATGGAAGCCTAGATGAGCAAAAGTGAACAACGACTAGTTAAGGCCTATAGAAACAAACTGAGTGATAGTCAATTAAGGCCAAAATAAGAAAATATGAGCCAAAAATAATGTTTAATATTAATAAAACTATGTACAATGGTTAGTGAAGACTTAATATGAGTGACAATTTAATACCTAAATGACTAAATTGAATGGTGGCTAATTAAGGTCTAAATGGGAAAATATGGCTAGTGGTCAGTTAAGGCCGATAGAAGCATATATAAACATAAAAAATAAAGTATGTACAATATTTACAACATATTTACAAATCTTTGTACAATGGTTAGTGATGGCTTAAGATGAATAGTGACTAGTTAAGGCCTAAATAAATAGTGGCTAGTTAAAACCTACATATGCACTATGTATAATATAATATAATAGTTATATACAATGTCTAATTAAGGCTTGGATGAGAAATATGGTCAATGGTCAGTTAAGGTCTAGATGAAAAACAACCAATTAAGGTATGGATAAACAATGGCCAAGTAAGACCTAGATAAATAATGGCCACTTAAGGCCTATATGAATTGGATAGTATATGACATACTAATATCTAACAAATAATAGTAGAGAAGGGTACAATGTTATTTATGATAGGTATATACTAAAGATGGAATGTCATGGCTATTATAAACCGGATCAAGCAAACCTGATACACAGGATCCGATAAGGAAGAGGCACAAGGAGTATACAAATTTTGATGACCATAAAATATGGATTCACTTAGGAGGATCTTCCCCTTCGTATTGGGTAGTATGTGAGATGTTACATATTTGTTGGGTATGAAAGAGGAATTTCATCCTATATGAGGTCATAGGAGATGGGACAAACTAGAATAACCTTATTTAAAAATGAGATAAATACAAAGAGAAGTGTAGAGTAGCAAAAACCATACACCTAAATAATTATGCAATCAAATTGACAAAAATTATCATGTAACCATATTGAGATAAAATAATGAAGAAAATATCACCCTTCTCATTAATATTTAAAATTGTCCTTTACAAAGTGGTTACAAATATATCTCTCTTAGGGATAGATACCAATTTGATACAAATTATAATTGAGAACCAAAAGGTAGGTGTAATTTGCAGTCTTTGCTCTCTCAAAATTGATTATAGAGGGTTTCTTTGCAACCTCCGTACAACAAGATAAAGATTTAAGTATCTTTATGTTGAAGAGCTCCTATTGAGACCTAAAACCTGCACACAAGAACACTTAGAAAATATCAATAGCAAATGAGGAACCTATCATGATGAGGCCCATTTCCATGATAAGAAATTGAAATAAAAATGATTAAAACAATAAATAAATACATGAAAACTATACTAGACTATGTTAAAAATCAAAGTAAATGTTGCTAAAGCTACTGTAACTAAGAAAATACTGAAAAGCATATATCATCGAGAGACCATCATGGGGTAAAGTGGTCAGTTTTGTTAGCCATCATAGGGTACAACTATTCTTGTAGGCTACTTCAGGGTGAAGTGATCGCTAAACAAAGAACTATTTTCTCATGATCGATGCAGGAATTGCCTGGGTTGGTCTGCTAAATTGATGTTCAAGGATCTTGCTCTTTGAAGCAAGGTTGAACTATAGGAATTAGCTTAAATTCAGGATGATTGATGATGAAAAATGGTTCAATTCGATCTTCAAGCTCCAAAGGACTCCATTGATGTAAATGCAAGCTTCATGGTTGGATTTGGGTAGCACTCCATTGCTTGTGAGAGTATGTTCTCTATATTACATAAATAAAAAACACTTCGGTGTATTCCTATTCAATCAATCTTCATGAAAGCTTGGGATCTTCTTATAAGGTTTCAAATTGGTAATCTTAGCTTGTAAGAGAATCCAAGAACTAAGAATAAGGATCCAAGCAACCCAAACATCGCATCTAGAACCTTCTCGTGCTTAGTCATTAAGCTCAACTTGCCCTATAACTAATTTGGCTTGGCTCAATGAGCTTGAGTTTTTTACAGGTGTAGCTATCCCAAGGTGGATTTATCATGACTACTGGTCATCACAGGTTCCAACGACTAGTGGAGGCCACTCCTGGGTATGATGGTCTAGGTTGCAAAAGGATAGGTTACCCTTTTTTGAGTGGTGAGAACCTTTTTTAGGTCTTGGGGAGGCCCAAGGTAAGTCATATGGCCTGAAAGGTGTCCATATAGGTAGCCTCCTCAACATTACATGTTTTAGGTGTCTACAAATACCCCTTTTTAGGATGCATTGTGTGAAAGCACAACACTAAGAAAAAATAGACAACCTAATGTCACATTGAAGGTTGATTGATGTTCATTGATCTAGTTAATTTTAGATGTCCAATTACAAAAGAGCATGCATATTTGAATCATTATCTCCAACACTTTGGTGGACTTAATTTGTGTAAAAATTTGATGAATCTGAAGGCATTCGGGTATTTTTGTGTAACTACAAGGACCATTAGTTCAGACTGACAAAGTTTTAATTTAGCATTTTTGCTTTTTGCCCTAACAAATAGGGAAGCTTGTGATAGTTGTTAGCAATGATTCTTGGATGAATGCAATTTGTATGATTAAGTATTTAATTTTTTTATTTTGATTATGAATTCTATGATTATGACTACCCTCTCAAGCGATGAGTCGATAAGGAGATGGCAAGTGATGAAAGCAACGAGTCACTTAACCAATATGACTTGCTAGAATGTTGCAAGATATAACAAATTTAGAAGAGAAAAACCTATTACAGCTATGATTTCAACCATTCTAGATAATTGTACATCTCTATCTCGTAGAGCAGTCTAGCCACATTGCTTTCTTAGGGAATCAAGATGATAGCAATTTGATGTGATGTGGTAAATCTATGTTCAATGATTTGATGAAACTTTATAGAATAATGAAATGTACACCTCATTCCCTTGGAGTAGTTTGATCGCATGGCATTCTTGGGGATTGAAGTGAAGATATTTCAATTCATCAATGAATTATTTTGTGGTTCAAATGACCTTATGGTAATTACTCATCTTACCAAATTGCATGGATATTAAATCACTGCAACCACCAAGTGTATATGGTAAATTACTAGGTATGAGGTGCATTTGAGATTTTTTTGGTAAGTTAAGGATTTTCATTAAGGGGGCATTTGAAAGGTGCCCCAATGCCTTAGTACAATAGAAAATAAAGGGATGCAGGGATTACCAAAAATGCATCCTAAAGGAACAAACAAAAGAGACAAGGATGCAAGGATTACCAAAAATGCATCCTAGAGGAACAAAAAGGAACACAAAAGGACTAACAAAATTGAAACCAAAATATGGAGAAACCCCAAAGAGCCAAAAATAGCAACCAGGTGTGTTTGAGATTTTGTTTAATTGGTTTTTTTTGTTATTTTTGAAATTTTTTATGAAAGTGGACCATTAGATGTTGTTAGATGTCCAAATTGAATCTTATGATGTTGATATAATGACCATATTTATTACCATTTAGAGGTTATCTTGGCGCACAACAACTACATTTTACAAATTTTGGAGCCATCTCAAGGTAGAATGTCATGTTGAAATGTGACCACTCCATCCTAGAGATGTCAGGAAATTTGGAAAATATAAAAGCAAATTTACCAATTTTTAATGTCATTATGACAGCTAGCAATGAGAGAAAAAGGTGGAGTGAGATGAAGGAGAGATTATATGGTAAGGAATGCTGCTGAAATTTTGATACATGACCATGATGGACCAACCAGGGGATTCCATGAGAAGAGGAGTAGAAGCTACTAATGTAGAAATCTCAATCCCTCTCTTGTGAATTTTGCAAATTAAAAAGAACCTCACTAAGTAATGAGAAAAATGAACCTCATTAATTCATTAGTAATGAACCCCACCATAGCTTAGAAATGTGTATATAAGGGTAGCTTAAGGAGAGTTTTAATTTTTAGCCTTTTCTAGCATGGGTACATCCCCTAGTTAGATGCCACTATGGGGCCATCCTAGGCAGGAGTGGCTCCCCTTTGGTGGGATGAGGGTCATCATGGGGTATGGTGACCATGTTTGAAACCCAACAGTTAAAAATTTGATCATTGGGATGGTCATCCTAGGGTCTAGTGGTTGCGCCTAATGACCGTTGGGACCTAGAGCAGCTACAAACTTTATTGATTTTTTTTGTTTTATTTTTTTATTTTTTTTTATTTTTTTTAATTTTTTCGTTGCATTTTTTATTTTGATTTTGTATTTTCTTGTTGGGCATTAGATATTTATGGCTCACGCTAGGGAGCCCACTTTGCTATGTGAGTTGCAAGATCAGCCATTAGAGGTTGACTAAGTATGGTTTGAGGTGATTGACCTCAAATAGGTGGTTCACCTACCTACTATCATGTCAGATCAGGCGTATCTAATGGCCCTAGCTTGTCATTGGGACAACAAGACCAACACATTTTATATCCTAACTAGTAATATGATGGTTACTCTAGAATATGTGTACACTATTTTTAGAATACCTATTTAGGGATGAGCTATCACATCTACTCCCCTTTGACATCGATAGAGGGTTCTTGGGAGGCTCTTTGGCATGGAGGCGAATGTGTACTTAAAGCAGATGGACCACAATGGAGTCTTGGTCAACACATGGTATGATATCGATGTATTCTCTCGATGCTAGGCAGTGGTGATGTACACCATATCCAACATCCTACTACTATATTATTTAGGAGTAAGGTTCTCTTGAAACCTCATATACATGGTGTAATACTTGCTAGAGTGCGACCTCCAACACCTGATTATTATGGCATGGCGGAGCACTCTACTGGCTCATCTATATAAATAGATTTATGAGATACAACATAGGTGGCATGTAGGATTAGGGTGTAGCTTGCTCCTAGAGATTTAAGGATGGGAGCACATCTGAGTGGACCTATATATAGGACTACAAATACCATAAGCTGAGTTGGGGGATACAAATATTGGTTATGCAGCTTGCTGGAGATAGGACCAAAATATTGGGTAGAGCAGGCCAAAAGCAGGGAGACTAGCACATTACGTAGAATCACTAGAAAGGCTACAACAAGATCAATTAGTGTGGAGGCCATATTTGGATTGTCCTAACTATACTAAGGCCACTTAGAATCTGGCTCAGGTAAGGCAAGAGAGGTGGCTCATAGGGCACCATGAAACTGAACGAGAGTATTTTTATTACTCTTGGTTTACATGGTAATTTGGCATCTATAAGTATATCCCAGATGAGCCTATCCTCTATATCATCACAACAATGATGAGATGCAACTAGAGTTATCTTGATTAGAGGCACTCACAGAGGAGAAGTATCCAATAATGGTAGAGATTGGATTAGCTAACCTAGGGACCAATACATAGTATGATACCTAGTGGGTCACCCGACTATGGTAGGGAGGTCATCCAATGGATAGGCCTATAAAGGTAACTACGAAGGAGGGTGATGATGGGATGAGTGATGAGTTCATCATAGGACCAAGGGAGAGTGGGGATAGGATGTAGAGTAGGTATAGGATCCCTACGCTAAGCAGGAGGGTGAGGAGGATACCCTGACTAATGAGGTGGCCTAGCTATAAGCATAGTTATAGATTACATGGGGTGATTGACTGAGTGAGAGATGAGTCTCACTATTATCTAGAGCCAAATGAGTAGTGGAAAATAATGGTAGAAGTGATACTCTGAGGAGAGAGATCTCCTCAAGGCCTAGTTGGCCATAATCCATATAGAGGTGGATAGAGTTACTATAGAGAGGGATACTCTGTGAACACAGATGGAGGCCAGGACCATAGCGAGGGATGCCATGATAGTAGAATGAGATTCTCTATAGGATCATATGGATGCCTTGATTATGGATCAAGGGTAGACCGATATAGGTGAATAGACTACATGTGATGTGGGTACAATATAGGCACAAGTGGCTCAATATTCTGTTCATCACAAGTTATATCGGGCTTACATTAGAAGCTTAGAGAATGAGGTAGATATATGTGGGGTATATTATCAATGTGATCCTCATTAGGGGCATCACATCAAAGTTAATAAACTAATTCAAGATAGTAATCACTAAGACATTATGTGTCTATATTTCAAGATCCTCCACAGAGATCAAAGACTAGTGGTTCTCAGGCTTATCATAGTAGGGCTAAGGGTGGAGGCGAGAGTAGGGATGCAAGGGTATCCTGAATTATCTATCTATGCTCTTATATTTTGTGAGTGTGAGGTCCGAGGATCCAATATATTGTATCTTATGGGTATTTTGTATTATTATGTACTTATTATACTTCATATATATATATATCTATATATATATATATATATATGATCTCTTTTTATGACTCATCATGTGTTTATGTTATGCTTTGATTTTATGTTATGTATGCATTGATGGATGTAATGCTTATATGATGATGTATTGTTTTATACATGTGATGTACTAATGACATGCAATGAATATATGATGGATGTATGATTAGATTTTGTGATCTAGATGTATGAATGCAGTACTATGTATGTGTATATGGATGTAGTATTTAATGTTAAATGCATATTTTTAGATTTGTTTAATTGATTATGCATTTATTTTTTATTACATGATATGACAGAATTTTATGTGGATGATCTAATGCAAATGTACATGTATGCTTTAATAATTTAAAACATAATAAATGAATCTAATTTGTGTTTAACAGACTAATGGCAAACACCACAAAATGTATAAAAATCATGAATTAAAATGTTAAACCTTATCATAAGAGTTATACATTTATACATGCATATGTGAGATGAATTATGTGAAATGTAGGGGCTTTCCCTATAAGATTTTGTAAACTAAAAGGTGTGCATAAAATAGTCAGTGGTCGTTTAAATATCGCTGTTGATATCCATCCACTATATATCCTATTTTATGACCCCTTAATAAACAAAAGCTCATAATAAAAATTATGATTATTGATGAGATGATTTGTTGCTATGAGGATATTTTTGAGGTTTTCTATGAGACTCAAACACCCTAGTTGATTGATCAAAAGTTGTATAATGACTACACAAGACTCCTAAAATATACAAGCCTACTAAGAAGACCCAAATATTCATTATTCCTGTGTGTGCAAATTGAATGTATTAGATGAGGCATAAGACTACCTCATTGCAAGGCAGGTTTCATGCAACCTATTTTTGTAATGAGGATAACCCTATGATAATCCTATCCTGATTTTAGACACAGTTAGAATAAACTACTAGGCAATACAAGTCACCAAAATCTAGCTCAAATATAAGCTAATATTGATTTATACAAAATATCTCTAGTGTGACAGACATATCACCATGCGTAAGGCTACTCCATTACCAAGCGGGTTTCATTCAACCCATTGTTGTAATGGAGATTACCTCATGGATTTTGAATACTAAAATTTCCAAATATTCAAGCTCGTTACCCCCTTATTTTATTTTGATTGCTTGGTATACTTGCCCATGCTTAGTGGTGAAAACCACTATTTTTTTCTAGCAAGGGATTTGCTTAGTGATAAAAATCACTGTTTATTTTACACTATTTTAGAAATTTTCTCATTTTGTGGAAGAGCAAAGGGATTTTTTGGGTACGGGGGAGCTTGTCCTTTTGTCAATTCTCAGCATCCTCGACCATGTGCATAATAATATGATAAAGAAAAATATTTATCTTAAGGTTATAAGGACCACTTTGTAGTGTCATCCTTCCTTGCTTAGACTCAGATTGTTAATATTTAAATTTGTGTTGGGATTTTAACATATGCAAGGTATTATCAAAACTAGACCTTACCTTCTGAAAGCCAAGATAGATTTCTACAAAATTTGAAAATATAACTAGGTATGGTTGAATGACCGAAAATCCTAGTATATAATCTATAACAACTCATTATTTGTGTTAAAAAACACAATTACTCACAAGAAAATATGAATGATAATGATATGTGGATTCATGATTAATATACAAATATTGTGTCATTCATCAAAATGTAAACATGAATTGTTCTAATGCAAATGCAATGGATGAAGATGCCTAATGCAATGCAACTAATTAATGCATATAATGCAATGCATGATAATATAATGTAAATGTTTTTGTATTTTTATGTTTTGTATTATTTTTGTGTTTTTATGTTTTCTGATTTGTTTGGTGTTTTTGATGATTGTTTTGTGTTTTTTTTATTGTTTTATAATTTATGTATAAAATATTTGTAAATGAATAATGTTGAGAGGCTCGGGCTTCTCAACACCTTCTAGCAAAGTTAGGTGATAGGTTCTTGGTCCTATTTTCTTTGTTATGATGAAAGGACCTAACCAATTAGCTGCAAATGAGGCGACAGGTTTGAGGTCAACAACTGAGAATGATGAATCAAAATATGAGGTTATTATTGAAACATTTGGTACAGAAGAAGACCACAAAATAGAATTGATTGATCACAAGTCTGAAAATATAATTAATTCTGAAGAAGATATCAATGTCTATATTATCAATCATGAGCAAAGAACTTTATTTCTCAAGGAAGAAAATCATCATCAAGCTCCTGATAATAGATTTGATGAAATCAAACAAGATCAGTCTATAATAGTAGAAGTTTCAAAAAATATTTAGACCAATGATTTCAATATACAAGAAATACAAGAACAACACTCAGATGCAGAGGCACTATCCAACAAAACTGTACAGACTAAATATGAAAAATTTAATGAAGGATCAACAACTAATAATGATGAGTCTAAAGATGAGGGTCTTTCTAAGAAATCAACTAATGGAATCAGAGAAAAACCATGTAATGTAATCAACTAAACATGAGCCTAAAAATATAGCTAAATCTAGAGGATATGTTGACCCAGAAACTACATTACAAAAATATACCACTCTTGAGTATATAGGAAATGTCTCTAAAGCCATTAAGCTTATTTATGAGTCCCAAAAATTGTCAAAAGAGCCCTCAAGTTTAATAAAGTGTAAAAACATAATCTCTTCTATAGAAATAACTTGCTATGTCACTCTAAGATATATATCAAATCCAGAAGATGAATATGTCATGATTAGTAGTAAAGCCTCACAAAAAATTGTGACAAAACAAACAATTGATCTGCTAAGTCTTTCTTATACAAAGAACTATTTCCTTGTTTCTATTTTAAGTGTGAAATTAATTAGATTAAAACAAGTCAAATTAGATAAAACCAATAAATTTACAATATTCATGGGTATGGAAAATGATGTTGGTCCCTTTTCTGATTTCTCCATCATGTTCATTAACAAATATTCTATCTTAGATAATTCCCAACCCATCATTAGGAGTCCCACAAGAATTGGGTAGTCTAACAGAAAAGACATCATGATGAGAACAAAGGTAAAAAGAATACATAAAGTTTGATTGCAGTATGTTATTCTCTAGAATCATCAAAAATTGAGACTGTATCCCAGACCATTTAGACAAAAACAAAAGGAGTTCAACCTCACTCTACATCCCGAGGTCATAAAATTGTTTCTACAAAATAAAAAGTGTTACCTCCTTCTTGTTTTATGATTCACAAAACATATCCCAAAAAATTTGATTACTCTTGCAAATATTCCAATGAGATAATTTCCTATTTTTTGCCTCATCATCATCCATGTTTAGCATTAGTTACGTTTTTATCTCCTTAAAAGTTTTTTTCACACCATAGTTTTGATAGACTTGTTCTAATCAGTTAAAGAAAGAGAATCTAGAGTAAGGATAAATGACATTGAGATATTATGGGCTAGGTTTTAGGAAATTGTTCCATAAGTATGGAGCTACAATATATTAAGTGGAAGGTACTGTGCATTATGCCAAAGCTTCACATCTTCCACAAATTTTAAAGCTATTCCAAGGTCAAGAAGAATGAAGTCATCATTGGTGGGATGCTTTGAGCTAAAAATATATACACTCTTCTTTTTAGCCTTATAGATTTCTAACCCAGCATGAGCTTTGTAATTCATCATAATTCTTCTCAAAAAGAAGAAAAATATAAATAATGCAAAGCAGCTATGTGTTTGAGGTATTTGGATAACCTCTATCGGGGCTATAGATGCATGTCTGGTAGTAGATCAGGTCCAAAGGAAATCAAATTTATCTCCACTAGGGCTATAGATGTTTGGATGGCAATGGAGCAATTTCAAGACGATTATCATTCATAATGAAATACTTAATAGGCTCAACTCCTGCTAATATGATAAAACTCTGACTAATCAAGGAATAAGAGTGAATGCACAAAATATACACAAGCCTAGGCATGATGACACAAAAAATTCTAAATAAATCTACATCAACCCTATCTTAATACATTTTTGATAGATCTATTACCCCATGAGTCAAGGTTCATTTGTTTTTAAACTAGGTCATCTAATTTTACTGAGCAAAAACAAGGTCAATCCTTTATTATTTTTAAGAATCAGTGCATTTGTTTTCCTTTTTGGCTTTTAGTCTAAATTTTTATGGTCTCTTTATTGTCAAACAAATATTCTAGATTTTTCAGAAGCATTCATGTGCCATTCATACTACTTGTTCTAGTCAGAGCCTGTGTTGTACCCCACAGTTACAACTCAATATTTATCCCAATTTTTCTAAAAACATTTGTCAAAATTGATGTTTAGGTGATCTTAGGTGCAAGGGTTAATTTTTTATGATTCCAAAGACTTGAAATTTTGGTTTTAATTTGAATTTTTACTTGCATTAAGATCCTTGAAAATTCACTTGTACCAAGATTTTTAGAATGTTGATTGCATTGAAGTTTTAAAATTGTTGGCATTTTGCATTCTTGAAGATTGGGATTTAGCTACATTCATTTAAATTCAATATCTTTAAATATTGGTATATAAATTTCATTATTTTGGCTTGATTACTTCAGAAAATTTGAGGTCCTAAGATTTTTCAAAAGTCTAAATAATTAAATTTCATTTTAGGGTTACTCCAATCTCATCACTTTTGCCCTACATTTGGATGCAAATTGATATGGCCATAACTTGATCTAGAAGAATCCATTTAGGATGATTCAAAAACTCCATTGATATAGCAAAATTTTTAGATTTTTGGCTATCAAGGTTTTCCAGAAATAGCAATTTATAATAGCAACATGTGAATTTTAAAACGACATATCTCATGAAAAATGATGCATTTTTTTATGATCTCACCTGATGTGAGTACCCATTTGGCCCATTTAAACGCATAGAAATTTTTGTAAGATTATAAGCACTTTGAAGTTTATCCTATTTTTGGCACTACGGGACAACTCACAGCTCTAGGTCAATTTTGGTCTCAATAAACTAAGTCTAAAATTAGTCCTTGGATGAGTATAGAAATTACCATGATATATATAATTAGCTCTTATTTAGCTGAGCAAAATTATCCATTTTTAATTTGGTGCCAAAGTTCGTAGACTCAAATCTCAAGAAAGCTTATCGCCGATAAATCAAAGCCATCACTCTTACATCAACAAAAAAGATCTTCCATCAATGAAATGAATATATAAATTCGATAAATTATCTTTGATAGAAAAAATCTATCACTCCTACATCAGTGAATAATATTTCAATCGGTGACCGCATAAAGTCTTGGCATAAATAAAAATTAATAATTGCTCTTGCAAAAGCCTCGTCGTCGATGCATAAAAAACAATGCAATCTGATCAATGATAAGGTTTTTAGTCATCACCCTTATGAAAGACTCGTCACTCTTCAAATAGTGACAGGTCCATAAAATCAATGATCATGCATTTTTTATAATATTCATCACTCTTAAGGAAAGCCTATCGTCAATGCATCAACGACAATGGTTTTACATCAATGATATTGTATTTTTGACAGTATTCATCGCTCTTCAGGAAAGCCTATCGATAATGCATCAACAACAAAGGTTTTTTTATCAGCAACAAGGGTTATAGTGGGCTATTTGAGGTATTAACGACATAAATAATATTACATAGATATGATTCAATATAATAATTAATTAACCCTAATGATTGAGCGCTTTAATAAAATCTTGGGGAATGATTTAATTAATTTGAATATCTAGGGTATTTTAATTAAATGATAAATAATTTGACCAATAAAATTTCATCGCTCATGCTCATCACCCCAATGAAAGCTTTTTTCTCTTTGCCTGCTCTAGAAGATTTCATCGCTCATGTATCAACGCCAAAAGATATGCATTGCCAACATCTAATAATATCTCGTCGCCGATAGAAAGAGGCTATCATTGATGTATCTCTGACAGGGATTGCACATCATCGAAAATGGTTTTAATTGTTGCTAATAATCAATATTATAATTTTAATTAAGCTTAAATGTTTTGGCATGAATTTAATATCAATGAGAATCCATCATCAATATAACAAAGTCATCGTTCTTCCATCAACAAAAAAGGCTTTGCATGAGCAACACGGATTTAATTAATTAATTTTCATCACCACTAGAACAATGTCATCACCCATGCACCAACGACAAGGGTTTTTGTATGAGTGATGAAGACTGTCAAAAATGCAAGGGATTTTTTTTGTGAAGTCTTAACTATACAATTATTTTAGCATGAAATATAAGATCCTGGGTAAAATGATGAAGACTTTTAATCATCCAAATTTAATATTAAAATGGAATATTGGAAACCCTAAAAATTAATAATTAAAATTAAAATCCAAAACATTAGAAAATGATAAAAATAATAATAATAATAATAATAATAATAATAATAATAAAATTAAAAATTAAAATGAGGCTAATGTTAAACCTTAGGAAGACATTTAATAAATTCAAAATCATTGATATTAATAATAATAATAACAAATTTTGATTTCATTTTCCCACCAAGAGAAATAAAGACTAATATTGACTATCTTTTGACATATAGGCAACAGATGAAAGTCGAACAATGAAAAGTCAAATATGAAGAAGGCTCATAGATAACTGAACCAGGCTATGAAAGATACCAGAAGTCAGATCGTTGGAGTTACATTCATTGAACCTAGACTGAAACCTGACCAAATAGTGCATGATAGAACAAATCAAATGGAATATGATGATTCAAATATCCAAAGCTTCATGGATAAGTTTTTAATTAGTAAGAGATCAAGGGCTGAAATTGTAGATCTGAACCAAAAGTTACTTCAAGACCCACCACCACCGAAGGAGAAAAGGAATCAAATCCAGTCACAGAACAAGAACAACCTAGATATTTGAGGATAGGTGGCACAATTTATCCAATTTTGATAGCTTGTGACATCCCAGTTCTTGTTGTAATACATTCACAAAAATTAGTGGTAGAGAGGATTCCAAGTGGCTGCATATGCACCAAGTATTCAAAACAAAATTTTAAAACTCAAACTATAAAAGAGGTCTTTCAAGCCAGAATTCAGTATCAAGCAACATAATAGCAAAATCCTATAAGAGCTATTTTGAGTGTTTTGTCTAGATCAATTGTATTTTCCCTCTGTTGTCTTTGTTTTATGTTTCCCAATTCCTCCCACCATTGTGCAAGTATTACCAAGAGTTAAGGTAGCTACCTAAGGTAATTTCTAAGAGTCACTTGAGGAGTCATTTCTAAGAGTCGCTTGAGGAGCCATGATCATATGTCACTACAATTAGGATAGTAGATTACATTCCCTTGTTATGATATATTTTTTATGGAAAATATCCTAGAAGGGATGCCACTTTTGGGTAAGACCCAAAGAAGTAGGGATATCCATTCTGTCAAAATTACCCAGGGCTCGGACCTGGCCTACCACCTTTGACATACTCAAGGAGCAAAAAAACACACAAAAAGATTAAAAATAAATAAATAAAAATAAAAATAATAAAATAAAATAAAAAACATGCTCCTTGAGTGTGTCAAAATGATAAAGCACAACCAAACACACACACAATAAGATTAAAAAAAACACAACACGAACCATATAGAAAAAACACAAGAACAACAAAACAAAACACAAACATGACAAAAATAACAGAACACTACAAAGACATAACCAACAAAAACATGAAAAACAAAAACAACCAAATTTTAAAAAATTAAAATATAAAAATAAAAATAAAAATAAAAAAACAACCAACAATAGACAATAAACAAAAATAAAAAACATAGAAAACACTTACACAAAAAAACATGAATTAACACAAACATACAGAAACACAAGAACAATAACAAAAAACACAAAACAACAAAAACACAAGAACAATAAAAAACAACACAAAGAACACAAAAATAAAACAAAACAAAAAACACACACACCTCAAAAAACTAAATAAAAAACAAAAAAGGAAAAAGAAAAAAAATTGAACATAACAATGACCTTTCTAGACCAAAATACTTTTAAGGTAAGAATCAACAAAGGAAACAAAAGAAATAATAGTTTGAGCTAGGGAACTAAAATACCCTGACTAAACCAAAGAGAAGTAAAAATAAAGCAAGAAGAAACTAGGTACCTTCAGAACTGGAGCCATCCAAAGAAATGATAGAAAGAAGAGCTTCCCTTATTTGTGAAGCCCACCATCTAGGAGGGTGGCCATAACAAGTAAGATCACATTTGTCTAAAGCCCAATTAGCTAAAGCATCAACAGTCTTGTTTTGATCTCTGACCACATTATTGTAATCAAATTTCAAAAATTCCATCTGGATTAATTGAATCTTCTCAATAATTATTTTGATTCTCCAATCAACCTTATGACTCTTAGAAGGAGTCTTCAAAATATTAATCATGAGTTGAGAGTCAGACTCAACTAACACCTTTTCCCATCCAAGCTTAGTAGCCTCTTGAAGGCCTCCGAGGATATCATACCCCTCAACAAGGTTATTGGAAAGAATACTTAAATTCTCAACAAAAGTAAAAACCATGGAGCCATCTAAAAGTCTACCAATTCCTCCCACACTAGCTTTTCCAGGGTTCCCTCTAAAGGCTCCATCAGTATTGACTTTTCCAAAATCCTTAGGAGGAGGTTGCCAATTTCTTGTCCTATCCATCTTACAAATAATCATATTCCCTTTAAGTTGGTTGTCCTTAGAAGATTTAATCTTTAATATTTGCATCACTTGATCCCATATTTGGTGGGAGTTTTGGGGGTGATTAAGGAGTTGATGGACCAATTCAACTAAGTTGGCTATGGTATTTTGCCAAATATAGTAAATATCCTTGCTATTGATAAAAAAATTGGCTATTCCTTTCATTCTAGATATTCTAAAAAAGAATGGTAGAACCCATCCAAACTAACTTCCTAATAAAGTGATCACACCCTCTTATTTAGGCCAATACCTCCAAAGCTATTCAAAAGTAAAAAAATTGGACCATTGTAAGTTAGCTCAATTGTAAATTGCTTAGACCTACCCCAATGCCAGGTGAGATTCATTCAGACCATTGTTGTATTGGGGATCACTCAATGACTTTGAGTAGTGAACATTCCAAGGATTCAAGCTCTCCTCATTTTCTTCACATTTATTGGGATACTTGCTCATGTATAGTGATGAAAATAACTGTCTATTTTGCATATTTTTTTAGAAAGGGATTATGCTTTGATTTTAGGATTTTTCTTATTTTGTATGAAAGCAAGGGATTTCTTGGGTATGGGGGAGCTTGTCCTTTTTCCAATGATCAACACTCTAGACCATGTGCATCACAATATGAGCAAGTAAAAACCTTTTGCTTAAGGTGACTAGGACCACTTTGTAGTGTTCATATTTCCTTGTACTGATTAGGATTGTTAATGTGTTTAATTAGTGATGGAATTTTGACATATGCTAGGTGCTATCAAAACTAGACCTCATATCCAAAAGCAACGATAGCTTTCTACAAAATCTGTGAAGATCACTAAGTATGGTTGAATCACCGAAAAACCCTAGTATATTCCTTATAGCAACATGAGGGGTTGTGTTGAAAAACACAATTACTCACAAGGGTGATGGATGATGATGATAAATAGATGCATGATTTAGATACAAATGTGGTGTCATTTATAAACTTGTAAACACAACCTATCCTAATGCAAGTGCAATGGATGAACATGCCTAATGCAATGCAATTACAAGAATGCATATGAAAACTTAAAATGCAATACAAAATGTAAATGTTTTTATATTTTTGATGTTTTACAATGTTTTTGAATTTTATTACTTTTTTATTTGTTTGGATTTTTTATTGTTTTGAATGTTTTTGAATTTTGATTTTTCAAATGTTTTTGAAATTTTGATTATTTTGAATGTTTTTGAATTTTTTATTTTTATGTGTGGAATGCCGTAAGATGAAGAATGTTGATAGGCTTAGACTCTTAAATATCTCCAAGTTATGTTAGGCAATATGTTCCAGGTCCTATCTTCTCTGAGATGATGTATGGACCTAACTAATTAGCCATAAATTTATCTCGTAAGTGCGACAACATGTTTGAGTTCTATTGGTTTTATTTCAGCACAATATCCCCAACTTGAAAGTCTCTCAAATGGACTTTATTGTTATAATATCATTTTAGGCATTCCTGATAGACTCAAAGATGCTCAAGTGAATTCACGCGACATTCATCAAGGAGCATCAATTGATCGAGGTGAGCTTATCACATAGTGTCATCATCAATGAACTCTTTCAATTGGACACATAGGGTTGGAATTTCCAATTCCAAGGGCATAATGGCCTTAGCGCCATATACTAGTGAAAATGGGGTTGTCCCAATGGGCATCTATATACTAGTCCTATAATACCATAATGCAAGGGGTGGATGGATATGCCAATATTTGTGGTTCTCTTGAACAATATTTTTCAAGATAGCTACCATTGTCTTATTAGAAGCTTGAACTTTCCCGTTTTCTTGCAAATAGTATGGAGTCACAAAACTATGTTGTATACTATATTTGGACATTAAAGCCTTTATAGTTTTTTTTTTAAATGGCATTCCATTATTCGATATGATATTGGATGGTATCCCAAAATGACATATGATATTGTGGAGTATGAACTCCATAATACGCGATCGAGTTGTCATTGTCAAAGGGATCGCTTCCACCCATTTTGTAAAGTACTCAGTGCTCGTTATAATGAATGTATGTCAACCCAATGATGGGGGAGATATCTTACCAATAAAATCAAAACCCCACTAAGAAAATGACCAAGCCACTGGAATGGGTTGTAGGGCCTGTGATGGCAAGTGCTTTAGATTAGCATGATGCTAATATTTGATGCATTTATTGACATGCGCTATGTAATACTTCTCCATAGTGGGCCAATAATAACCCATACAAAGGATACACTTGATGATGGCCATGTCATTGAAATAACCACTACATGTACCATCATGAGCTTGTGAGATTGCCCAAGTTGATTCTTAGGGCTCAATATAATGAAGGAGAATTTCATCATAGCTTCGATAATACAAGACTTCTCCTAACAAGACATACTTAGTTGTTTTTTATCTGAATGCTCATTTTGCGGCACATGATAATCCCTACGGGATTACAACAAGCTTAAGGAAATAATGTATTTATGACATCCAATCCTGATAGGCAACAAATTCAACTGGTTGAACAAAATGTTCTCACTATAGTTCAACTTGTATAAAAGTCTATTGGGAAACTACCTTATGGAGAATAATAGTACCATTCTCTATAGGACCTTGTGAAAGTAATGATCCCCAAGGCACCTTTTTTAGAAAGTCTCTGGCTTTGCAGAACCATTCATGAGTTGGTTCTATTTGAATCATATAGACTGGTTCTTGATTGTCAAATTCCTCACGTTGCATTACGGATTGCGAGAATGTTTTCACATGAATGGTAGTAAAGTCGGTATATGGATTCTAAGGGATTAATGATCTTAAATATGCCATGGTATCTATAAATCTATTGGATGTTCGAGGGATTGCCTCCATGTCATACCATTATAGCTGGGCTAGATATGTGTCCACAAGCTCTTTATATACCTTCATAATGGGACATCTACACTGATATATCCTCTTAACTTGATTAAAAATAAGCAAGGACTCACAAAAGATGTTTAGTTTTTTTATATTCATGGCAATTACTGTTTGGAGACCCAATATTAGGGCCTTGTACTCAATATTATTATTGGTACAAGGAAAATGGAGCTTAAATGACAAGGTATTTGAAGCACCTTGTGGTGGGAAGAACACAAATCCCTACACCACCCCCTTGCTCATATTTAGAATTGTCGAAGAACATTGACATATCTGCTGGATTATCAAATTCTTCAGGTTTTGGAGACTCCGATAATGCAAAGACTGCATGATCAAGAAGTTCTATGACAAGAGGTATATGATCCTAAAGAGGAGCCTCTACCATTTGATCTACTATGACTTGTCCCTTGATAGTATTTTGACTAATGAATTCTAGGTTGAATTCCATCAATAGCATGATCCACTTTGTAGTACGCATATTATGATATGTTTTACTCATCATGTATTGTGAAGGATTTTTTTTTTGATACCACATATAATGTATGACTCAACATGTAGTGGCACAACTTCTTTGTTGCAAAGACTACTGCTAAGCATAATTTTTCTATATATATGTATCGTAGCTCGTAGATGACTAGAGTTTGGCTGATGTAATATATTACCTGTTCTTTACCTTACACATTATTTTGGGCTAACATGGTTTCCAATGCAAAGTCGATGGCAGATATATATAACAAGAATGACACCTCTAGTCAAGGTGGAGCTAAAATTGGTGGCATTTCTAGGTATTGCTTGATTTTAACAAATGCCTTTTGATAGTCCTCATCCCAATTAAATGGGACCCCCTTGTGTAGTAGTCGATTCATGGGTTGGTATTTATTCGATAATTGTGCGATGAATCACTTTATGGATGCTACTTTTCCCTATAGACTTCTTAATTATTTTATATTAGTGGGAGAAAACATTATTAAAATGGCCTTGATCTTTACTAGATCAACTTTGATCCCTCATTTGAAAACGATAAATCCCAAAATTTTTCTTGATGTTACACCAAAGATGCATTTCTTAGGATTCAACCTGACATTGTTCTCTATCAGGTGATCAAATGCTTTCCTAATAACCTCGGCATGATTTGAATGTAGCAATGACTTTGCCAATAAGTCATTGATATAATTCTCTAGGATCTTATGCATGTAGTCATGAAATATATATTGCATGGCCCGCTGGTATGTGGTACCAACATTTTAAGACTGAATGACATAAATTTGTAACAAAATGTCCCCTATGGTATTATGAATGTAGTTTTATTTTGGTCTTCAAACTAAATTCAAATTTGATTATAACTAGAAAAACCATCCATTAGGGTGAGCTTCTCATGACCCGCAATCACATCTACTAGAGCATCGATGTTAGACAACAGTAATGAATCCTTTGGTGTTGCCTTATTGAGGTCTCTAAAATATGTATAGATACAAATCCTTCCATAAGGTTTTCCTATAGGTACCATGTTTGATACCCATTTCGAATAGTCAATGGAAATGATGAATTCTACATCCTACATTTTTTACAATTTCCATTTAACCATCAAAGCGATGGTTGGATGCATTTTCTTGAGTTTTTTCTTTACTGGATTCTTCGCTGGATCTAGAGAAAGGTTATGAGTAACCATATTTGGATCTATACCCAACATATCTTTGTAATTCCAAGCAAAGATATCATGTCTCTCTTTCAATAGAGGAATGGTAGTGGTGTGCTCCTCAGGAGATAAGCTCTCTCCAAATTTAACCTTCCTTGGATTGGATGGATCATTGCTGATATCCACTTTGAAGGTTTTTTCTATTGACATGTGTGACCCCTCCTCAAGCTGGTGAGGTGTAGAGATAAAATGGATGTCATCTATTGGGTATAAATATTCCACTAAATTAGAATTACCCTCAGCATGATAAACATCGTATGCACAACCTAGTACAAAATGAATTGGTTGTAACATTTCTTTATTAAAGAAGAAATCTCCAGGATCTAAAGGTGAATCAGTGCGATCCCAATCAATAGCATCTAGATTAAGACACAATGTTTTGGAAGGACTAGATGGGTTGCAAAGTGAAGTGGTCAAATTTATGGAGACCATATTGATGGAATGGATGAAGTCTCCAGGACCACATGATTGCAACTCTGCATTATTGATGTGACTTCCAAACCCAAGATGTGTTTTTGGGGGTATGGGGATCTTAGGATCTGATCTATAAATAGATAGGAATATGGGATAATTTGGCTATAGAATCTATCTAAATGTAGGAGTATCAGGAAAAAATATATGATAGATTTCATCTGAATTAGCCGATCTCTCCCTAAGGCGAGGGCCAAGATATATTCTATGATACATCTCATCCATATAAAATGGTTCATTATGATGACGTAAGTGCTAAGACCCAAGGCAGGCCATTTCAGTCTCATCTTAATAATCACTATCATCTATAAAGTATATATTATCCATATCCATTGGCTCCATGTAGTGATGTGAATGTTGAAGCCCAAGGTAGGCCAATTCAGTCTTATCCTTAGACTAACTATGATATTTGATGTACTTATTCTCTTCTCGTTTATAACCATAGCTTGGTTCATTCTCCCATAGGACAATGTCTGATGGGCTTGCCTCAAGAGATAAATTTAGATGATACACAATAGGTGGTTCTATAGTGACCATGGTCACCCTGTCACTCATGTAGCCTATGTCTGAGTGATAAGGATTTCATCCGATGTCTTCCCTGAATGCTAAGATTAGCCTATCTAAAGATGCTAATAATGAATCATCATAGCTTTGGATATGATATCTAAGACTAGACCTATCAGTAGGTAACTGATATTGTAATTCAACTAGGTTTCATTGCCCTTGCTCATATAGAACTAAACCATAGTAATACCAATGGTTGCATTCAAAGTATCTCAGACCAAACTAAGGGTTGTAAAGATAATGAACATTTGTTGTGAATGGCTCATTGTCGTCTTCTTCAATGTTTGAGGTATCTTTGGCTTGATCCAAACCAACATAAATAAAATTAGTCTGGTTGGGTGGCATCCCCAATGGTACCACTATTCCTATGGGTAGATTTAGGACTCTTAGTCATCCCATGTCTTGTGCAGACTCAATGATTGGAGTGAAAGTGATATTTTCCACAAGGTATTCACCTAGTCCTATGTTAGCTAAGTTAACAGTCACCTATGGTGCAGATGACCCACTAAAGATGCAAGCAAGGTAGGCTGAGGTACCTCCTTGACTTCTTTCTATGATTTTCCCTCCTCCGTGGGATTTGGGACCTCAAAAGCTGCTATATTAGGCATTTCTTTAGTCTCTTTTTCATACATGACTAATTTTAGCTTTTGATAATTCCTAAGCATTATCGATGTTGTAGGTTTTGTAGAAGTAACTATTGTATGTGCAAATGGTAGTGGGGCCGATGTTGAAGAATCGGTGCACACTTACTTTGATTTATCTACTGGATGTCGTATAGGTGATGTAGGTATTACATACAAATGTGTCGATGGAAGAATAAAATCTCCCAAAAAATCTACATGATTAACATACTTGAATGGTTCCTCGTCTAAGGGAACCACATGCACTTGCCTCTCGTGTACATATTTGATACATTGATGTAATATTAAGGGCACACATTGCATTTCTCTTATCCAAGGCCTACCTAAGAGAATATTGTAAAGTATCACACCTTAAAGTATGTGACACATCACTGGTATGGTCTTTAATCCCACCTAGATAGGCAGAATTATAGTACCCACTTTTGAGTATAATGCATCATTAAATGCACACAATGTGAAGGTCGAGGGAACAACGTGTAATTTAAACAATTTTAAATGTGCCAAGACCTTTGTGGTAATAATTTTAATCAAAGACCCTCTGTCGATCAACACATGCTTTAAGGGTGTGTGGTTTACACATGCAATTATGTGAAGTGGTAGGTCTGCTATAGCAGTAGAGACTATTTTAATTTCATGATCACAAAATTATATGACAAGCTCCTGACACTATTGTACATATCCCACAAAGTTGGTGAATGCTTATGGATATTAGGACTATACTTATATGGACCTCAGAATTTACATTAGCATCTCGCTATGCCTAGGAGACTACTGTATTACCTCATAAATTGATAGCTTTGTTGAGGCCATATGTAGGTTTTGAATAAGCCTATTCCTTATGGTCACCACCAGTCTAGTTTGTGGGCTTAGCAATTTATTTTATGTTGGCCTATGGGAGGGTGCAACTTGAATTTTGACTAAGAAAAGAGGAGGATTTGGATGATTATATCTTTTGTTCCTGGTGATAACATTCACCATGCCGATAAAGCCTTGTGTGGATGGTTCAATCCACACCTGATTTACTTGGTTGACATTATTACCTGGGGGCTCATGGTTTGGTAGGGAATTTTTGAATATGCCCATATTTAGATTATCTAAAGCTCAAGGATTGTCAATAATTAGCTCATTCTTATCAATAATATTCTATATCAAATGTTTGAAGCTATGGTACCCTTTGATGTCATGCCCTTTTTGTCTATGGTACTAATAGTATTGATCTTATCTAAATCCTTTTGATCTAGGTTGATTAGGATAAAGTAATTTGAATTTGAGTAAATTTATGGCCTTAGCCTCTCATAGCTGATTGAATATTAATGTCATAGTTTATTAGCTTTCTCCACATATTACCAAAAGCCATGACTAGCTCGTCATTGTACTGATTTAGAGTTGTCAAGTCATTCATATTGGTATTCTTCTTGATGCCAAAGGAAAAGCATTCAAGAAACATATTTTCCAACTGCTCGAAGTTGGTAATTTTGTGTCTCTTTAATTGGTTGAACCATTCTAGGGTGGGGATTGAAAGGGTCATTATGAAGGTTCTAAGTAACAAGGCATCATTACTCTGTATTTGAAAGCACATGTTCATAAAGCTTGTGATGTGCTCCTATGCATCTTCATTGCCTTGGAACTTTTATAGCTTGGGCATCTTGAAATGATCGAGATACGTTGGACTAGGAACTAAAGAGAATAGAGGTGCATTATGAATTTTATTCAAGGTAGAATTTTGATAATTCATGTCTTGTTTCTCAATATCTCTCACCTTTTCCACTAAGGCTTTGTATTCTTGCAAGGATAGAATCTTCTCTTCCCTAAGAGGTTTCTATGGAGCTATTGGAGGTAAATTATTTTTGGGCTAATGTGGATGATTGGGATCATCCTCCATGTCTACTAAGGATATATCATGATACTACTTCTCTTGCTCATCTCCTTCTGACTCTGTGTACTAGGTACACTCAGGTTGTTTTAGCACTTGGTGCTATTACGTGTTATGGACTGCATAATGAGTATAGTTCTCAACTTGGTTAACACATATTTTTGACTACGATGCAACGTATTTGGTCACGCTCCCTATATTCACTTTGAGGAGGAAGACTATCTAGAGCTAATCTATCTTCTCTGTTTGTATGCTAATTTTTATCAAGGATGCATTACTCTCGCTTGTGCTGCTCATACAAACATTGCCTAAGCAACCTTTGATGCTCGTGATCTATGTACATATATTCTAATTGGTATTGGAAGATACGTTGCCTCTGCTCTGAGACCAGCCTTTGGTATTGATCTATACGATTGGTAGTGTGAGGCCTCTGGTTGTTCAGCTCTATTCAAGGGTCTTTATTAGTGTGAGCTCCAACAGACTTATCCACCACAATCTTGTCCTTGTCTATGTAGATGGCATTCATGTTATGCTATAGTTTGTTCTTTGTGTTCATCTGTGTGGATGGGGCACATATGCTACTGGAGAACTTTGAGCACTCTCCTAGCTCAATGGTATATCTATGTGTGCTCTCACTACATGAACTCGTAGAGTGAGAATGTGTAGAAGAGGATTTATACCCTAGTTGCCCTAGGATTTGTTCTAGTCTATCAAGATGCCTAGTTCTCCATGGTTTTTTTGGTGGCATACCATTATCTCCAAATATTGTAAGATCTATATTGAACCTTCTAGGTCCATTAGGATTTGGATTTTTTAGGGGCCTATGCTCTGATGTAGTATTTATTCCTTCCCCTGATTGGGCATATTTTATTTTTGTTTACCATAGGATGATGGGGGCCTTGAGCCACCCTCAACTCTATCCTATGAGGAGTGTGTGTTACGTCCTCTGACTGGGGTATTATGAATAGAACCCCACACATTGAATTGTTACCTCTAATATTGGACAAACATAATTCAGAAGGATCCTATGATAGAGGTTCCAATGCGTTATCTTATATTTATCTTGAAGCTTCGGCCTTTACCTTGGTTATGCATCGAGGTTAGCATCTCCGTGTGTTGACCATAATGTGAATTATATATTTTTTAGATTTTAGGGAATACAAAGCAAAAAAGGGTGTTTATCTCTTTTAAATATTCTTTGTGAGCCCTAAACTATTTTGTGAATTTTTGGTTTTTTGAATTATAGACTATCTCTCATTTTTTTTGCAATTTTATTGATGATATACTTGCATAGTTTAAGGATTTTCACCTACATGCTCGCATATTGAAAATAAAAAATGAAAGTCTAGTCACGTAAACCTACCAAAGTATGGATATGAAGCCCATACCTAGTTAGCGAGCATAGGTCCTACCGGTCCTCACCCAATCTCACTTGTTTAGCATTATACCCTCCGAAGATAAGTACATGCAAATTTTCCAAGCTACATCAATTATTGGATTCGATATTGGCCAAAAATATGGTTTGTAGGATTTTATCCAATGGATGGAGATGAAACCCATCGTCGTTGGTCTTTATTAATGGTTGGGCATGAATTCCAAATCACTAATGCTTAAATGTGATGTTGTGTGTAGGGTTTATTTTAATTTTGCATAAAAATAAAATGCATCATAGGGCATCCATGCTTATTCCTACATGTCTAAGAAATTGGTATTTTAATTTGAGAAAGGATGCAAAATTAAATACTATTTTGAAAGAATACAATGCAAATTTACATAAAAAATTAACCTTTAGATAGGCCCCAATAATGCAAACCCTAACACACAATCTAGACCACTGGAGACTAGGGCGGATTATAATCAAAGACTGTTGTTCCTAGCAACGACTAGTAGAAAACCTAAGAGATATTATAAATTTTGCTTTTAAAATTTATCTATGTTCTCTAATAAATTTTCATCTACTATATTTTAGAAAATAAAAACACAGATAGAGAAGCAAAATTACAGAGAATTCCAACCAACTTAGAATCCAAGTCTGTTGATGACCTAACTGTCTACTATTTGCAAGTTTTTTTACTGGTCGCTATCACTCAGGATGGCTCTGATTATGGCTACTATCTTCAAAATTAGTTGAGCTCTACTAGTCATTGTCAATCAGAGCATCTACACTTACATATAAACCACTCTCAATAGATCAACAAAATGACATAAAATTTGGGTGTCCCACCATGATTGCCATTAAAAGAGGCTTAGAAAGTCTAGCAACTAGATAATATGCTATCAAAATGACAAAATAATCCAATAATAAAATGTAAAGAAGAAAGTAAAATAATGTGCCCATATTTATTAATATTTATGAATATCTTTACACATAGGTTACAAGAACATCCCTCTCAGGGATTTGACCAATGTGATACATATTACAATCCACAACTTGTGTGGTAGATGCCTTTAATAGACTCTTAAGATCTTAAAACTTTGCTTTATGGATTACTAAGATATCTCCTTCTACAATTATTAGAGGAAGGGTTTTGAAAGATGTTTTGCCTTTGAGAGATCTGTCATCTATATACAAGGAAACAACATAACACATTTGGAAGCACATGAAACCTCTCATGATGAGGTTGATTTCCATGATAATATATGAAACATAGTAAACATGTAAAGAAAGCATGAACATATGTAAATATGCACAAATATGATCAATATATTGATAATAAAGCATAAAACATAGATTGACACATATAAAAGAAGCTAGAAATGCATAAGATCTTGCATATTGAACATGGAAGAATATAACCTTTAAAGCAATGTAAAGGAAAGCATGAAATGCATGAATGTAAGCAAATATGCCTATTAATCTACTAATTAACCATAGAAATACATGAGATTTTATTAATCTATGTCTAATTAATCTAAATGTATGCTGGGAAAGATAAATCTAAGGCTAAAACTAATAAAATCATGGGTCAAACCCTAGCCACTGCTACCGTCGATGATGGAGGTCTACAAGCTGTTGTCAATGATAGTGGCCATGAACTGTAACTTCTACCTCTTGAATCAAAGTCTACGACATATAATTCACCAATTGAATTGATATTCAAGGGTTGCCTCGATGTTCTAAAATTGATTGGCAGTGTAATTCATCGGAATTCACAATGGAAGTGTGTCAATTATCAATCTTGCTCCTCAAGCTCTTGAAATATCCATTATTGTAAGGTTGATGATCAAATTGGATTTTGGTAGCATCTTGTTACTCTTCACAAGGTGCAATTGGCTCTCCAATTTGATAGGGCTTCACTACATTAAAGTTGGAATCCCATCTCTCAACCTCTCTCCAATTTAGAGGGGGTTCTTATAGCCTTCTCAACTCCTCATCCTAGCTTCCTTGAGAAGCCAAGATCAAGATTTTGGAGGTTGGAGCAGTTGGGATGAAGCATCTAGAATCTTCCTCACCAAAAACCACCCAAGATCAGTTGTTATGGCCATTATAACTGATTTTGGCTTGGCCCGAGAGTTTGATATAGTTTCAAAGCTAGCCACTGTCAATAGGAGTGACTAATATTGTAGCTACCCTGAGCGTCAGTGGATGGATTGGAAGTCACTCTGATCATTAGTGACTAAGCATGGATAGGACAAAGCTACCTCAAATGAGTGGTTAAAACCACTGCTAGCTTTTGGAAATGTCCAAGATCATTCATATGGTCTGCAAAGGTGTCCATATGAGTAGTCTTCTAAACATGACATGTTTTAGGTGTCTACAGTTATATTTGACTTAGTCCACTTTTGATGCAGGGAGCTTTAAAAGGAGGAAGTTTTCGGAAGAAGGGGAAGTTTTCGGAATAATATAGAACTATAGATAAAAGGGGAAGTTTCCGGAAGAATATAGAAAAAAAATAATAGAAGTTTCCGGAAGAATATAGAGCTATAGGGAAAAGCTAAAAGAAGTTTCTAGAGGAAGTAAAAAAATAGATAAATAAGTATATATAGAGCAGCAGTAAAGGGACAAAAGACCATTGAAGCTTGTAGTGAGAGAGACGAAGAATCAAAGATTGTATGTTGCCCATTTTGAATTAATACAAAACTTTTAGTATTTTCTTGTGCCTTGTGGTTTGTTGTGTATTTTGTGTGATTAGCAGTAGGGTATAAACCCTCTGTTTTGTTTTTCATAGCCTGTGCTTGCATCAGTTTGGTATCAGAGCTAGGTTAGGTCTTGCGGAGAGAAACTGTAACCAATAGACTTGGGTGAAAAAGACCAAGGTGAGGGCAGTGAGAGAAATTGATTGGGTAAGTGGCAAAAAAATACTTACGGGTGAAGTTGAAAGGAGAAGAAACATTGCAGCAGTATGGCGCAGTGGGGCAGAGTCAGAAGAAGGGCACTAGGAAGAGAAGAATTGAATGAAATGGTGAGAACTTTCACAACCAGATTAGATGCTATTGAGGCGGCACAACGTAGAGGAACACCTGTTGCAGAGGAAAGTGATGAGGAATCAGAATTTGAGGAAGTCCAAGGAGAGCAATTAGATAATGTCAGTGAAAGATTAATTCGGGCCATAGCAAAAATTGGAGGTAAACCCCGCGTTGAGGTCCCTAGCTATGAAGGAAGTCTTGACCCTGACAAATTAATCGACTGGATCAATGAAATGGATAGGTATTTTGACTTGGAATCTGTAGAAGATAACAAAAAAGTAAAATATGCAAGTTCAAGGCTGAAAGGTCATGCATTGTTGTGGTGGAATAGCGTTCAGGCTGAGAGGCAAAGGAAAGGAAAGGAGAAAATTAAAAATTGGGATAAGATGGTGTCCAGGATGAAAGTCAAGTTCATGCCTGCTGATTACCAGGTGGGTCTATTCCGAAAACTACAAAATTTGAGGCAAAAAGAGATGAGTGTCCAAGATTACACGGAGGAGTTTTATAAATTATCCATAAGAGCTGGTCATGATGACTCAGAACCGAAAAAAGTGGCTAGGTACATTAATGGATTGCGGTATAACATTCAGGATGAAATCAGCTTAATGGACATTAAGTCCGTAGAAATTGCATACCAGTATGCGTTGAAGGCAGAGGAGAAATTAGCGAGGAAAATGCAGAGTAGCTCTAGAGGAAGAGGTAAATTAATGAGAGGAAGAGCTCAAGGAGGAGACAACCAGAGATCCCAACCAAGAGAGGAAGGCAACAGTCAAAAATTTTAGGCAAGGGATGAAGGAACCAACCATGCACATTATCAAGATGTCGGTACAAGAGGTGGATATTCAGCTAGAGGAAGAGAGTCTTATAATAGAGGGTCTTATAATAGAGGACAAGGTGGAAGCTTTAGAGGAAAATGTTTTAGATGCAATCGGTTTGCTGGGCATAGGTCATTTGAGTGTCCTGAAAATGCACCTACAACTAGTCAAAGAGCACCTGAGGGCAAGGCTCATATTGCATATGAGGAGAAGCATGAAGGTAGGTCATAGTGTACATCATCGAAGCATGGAGAATCATTAGTCATGAGGCGGATTTTAATGAAACCACCAACAGAAAAGGAAGTTGAGCCTTCACAAAGGAGAAATTTATTTCGAACTATATGCAAGGCAGGGGGAAAATGTTGCAAAGTGATCGTGGACAGTGGTAGTACGGATAATCTTGTGTCCGAGGAGATGGTGACCAAGCTAGGATTGAAGAGGATGCCTCATCCTACACCCTACAAGGTGGCATGGCTGCAAAAGGGGCACCAATTGGTAGTCAAAGAACAATGTCTGGTGAGTTTTAAGATTGGTAATTATTATGATGAAGTTTTATGTGATATTATGCCTATGGATGCTTGCCACTTGTTGCTTGGAAGGCCTTGGCAGTATGATAGGCATGTTGTCCATGATGGGAGAGAAAATACTTGCACCATATGGAAGGATGGAACAAAATTTAAGTTGAAGTCATTGTAGGATAATCAGGAAGAGGTGGAACAGGAACACAAGGTAATGTTGATAACAGGAAAGGAATTTCTACAGATAAAGGAAAATGAAGGGATGTGTTTGGTTGTGGTAGCTAAACCAGCAGATGTAAAGGGTGAGAAAAGGAAGGAAGAATATCTAGAAGAGATCAAAAAATTGTTGGAGAAGTATGCGGATGTTATGTCAAAAGATTTGCCAAGTGGATTGCCACCTATGAGGAAGATCAGCCATCATATGGACCTAATTTCGGGTTCAAGCCTACCTAACAAGGCTGCATACAGGTTGACGCCACAGGAAAATGAAGAAATCCGAAGACAAGTACAGGAGTTGCTAGATAGAGGTTTGATAAGAGAGAGTTTGAGTCCATGTGCAGTACCAACCGTACTTGCATCGAAGAAGGATGGAAAATGGAGAATGTGTACGGATTCAAGGGCAATCAATAAAATAATAATTAAGTACAGGTTCCCATTATCGAGAATGGATGATCTTATGGACTGTTTGGGTGGAGCTCGGTACTTTACGAAGATTGATCTGAAGAGCGGATATCATCAGATCAGAATTAGAGAAGGGGATGAATGGAAAACCGCATTCAAGACCAATGATGGATTGTACGAGTGGTTGGTCATGCCTTTCGGATTGACAAATGCACCCAACACATTTATGAGATTGATGAATGAGGTCCTAAAGCCATTCACAGGTAAATTTGTAATTGTCTATTTGGATGATATTTTGATTTTTAGCAAGACTAAAGAGGAGCATTTGGAGCATGTTAGGATGGTGTTAGATAAGCTGAGGCAGGAAAAATTATTGATAAATTTAGAAAAATGTAGCTTCATGAAGGAGGAGTTGGTTTATTTGGGTTTTGTGATATCAAAGGATGGACTGAAAATGGATCCAAAAAAGGTGAAAGCGATTGCAGATTGGCCTTCACCGAGGAGTACATTCGAAGCTAGAAGTTTCCATGGTTTGGCTAGTTTTTACAGGAAGTTTATAAGAAATTTCAGCGGAGTATGTGCACCTATTACGAAAAATTTTAAGGGAGGAAAACAATTTGTTTGGATAGCTGAAGCAGAAAGAAGTTTCCAGCATTTGAAGAGAAGGATTACGGAGCAGCCTATATTGGCTTTACCAGATTTTAATAAAGTATTTCAAGTAGATTGTGATGCAAGCGGTACAACTATTGGAGGTGTTTTAAGTCAAGAAGGCAGACCTATAGCTTATTTCAGTGAGAAGTTAAATGAAGCCAAGCGGAAGTATTCGGTATATGATCAAGAGTTTTATGCTATCATCCAAGCATTGAAGAAATGGAGGCACTATTTGCTGCCCAAAGAATTTGTTTTATACACAGATCATCAAGCGCTACAATATATAAACAACCAAGGTAAGTTGAATCAAAGGCATTTAAAATGGGTTGAGTACATGCAAAATTTCACTTTTGTGTTGAAGCATAGGAGCGAAAAGTCAAATAAGGTAGCTGACGCATTGAGTAGAAGGAGTCTTTTGATGACTGAAATGAGCTTAGAAGTGATTGGATTTGATGCAATCAAATATTTGTATAAGACTGATCCAGATTTCATGAGGGCATGGAAGGCATGTGAGAATCCTCTAGTGGAGGATAGGACACCGTGGCTGGATTATTTTATCCAGGAAGGACTGTTGTTCAAAGGGAAGCAACTATGTATACCACAAAGTTCGATGAGGGAGAATTTATTGAAAGAAAAGCATGGCGGAGGACTTGCTGGTCATTTTGGCATAGATAAAACATTGGCCAAGTTGAGTGAAAATTATTATTGGCCTAAGATGACAGCCGATGTGAAGAGATATGTACAGGGATGCAGGATATGCCAACATGCAAAAGGAAGGAGTCAAAATACAGGGTTGTACAAGCCATTGCCTATTCCGAAAAAGCCATGGGAAGCTATAAGTATGGATTTTGTGCTTGGATTGCCTAGGACAACGAAAGGTATGGACTCCATATTTGTTGTTGTTGATAGATTTAGCAAAATGGCACATTTTGTGGCTTGTAGAAAATGTAATGATGCCACACATATAGCTGATTTATTCTTCAAAGAAGTAGTGAGATTGCACGGGTTGCCATTAAGCATTATTTCGGATAGAGATACTAAATTTGTAAGTCACTTTTGGAGAACATTGTGGAAGAAATTGGGAACAAAGTTGAGTTTTAGTTCCGCTTATCACCCTCAGACGGATGGGCAAACGGAGGTTGTCAATAGGAGTTTGGGAAATCTATTGAGGTGTCTTGCAAGTGACAAACCGAAATAGTGGGATTTGGCATTAGCACAGGCTGAGTTTGCATACAATGATTCAGTAAATAGGAGCACCGGGAAAACACCATTTTAGATTGTGTATGGATATAGCCCTAGAGGAGTTTGTGAATTGAGGGATATAGCAGATTTGAATAAGAGGAGTGTTGATGCTGAGGAGTTTGCGGAGGCAATACATGAGATGCAGAACGAGGTAAGAAAGAGGCTGCAAATAAGTACCGAAAAGTACAAACAACATGCAGATTTGAAAAGAAGAGAAGTCAGTTTTTAGGTTGGAGATGTGGTATATGCTTACCTCAGGAAGGAAAGGTTTTCGAAGGGAGAATATAATAAGCTGAAGTCAAAGAAAATTGGGCCGTGTAGAGTGCTGAAGAAATTCGGGGATAATGCTTATGAGATAGAATTGCCGGATGGAATTGGGATTTCTCCAATCTTCAATGTTGCGGATTTGTATGCTTATCCAAACTTAGCTACAGAGGATGACCACATAGAGCAAGCTGAAAAGGTCCATTGGGAGCAGCAGATGCCTAAACAACAAGAGGAAACAATCGAAGACATCATAGATAAAAGAGTGTACAGGAAGACCAGGAAAAGAGAATATTTTGAATATTTGGTTAAGTGGAGTAACAGGCCATTAGAGGATGCAACATGGATGAAACCAGCTGAACTGGCAAAGTTTGGGCACACAGTTGAAGAATATCAAGCCTTGGCATGAGCAGGAGCTCATGCTAAAACTTTTCTTACCCCGGGAGAATGACGCAGGAGCTTTAAAAGGGGAAGTTTTCGGGAAGAAGGGGAAGTTTTGGAATAATATAGAACTATAGATAAAAGGAAGAAGAATAGAAGAAAAAAATAATAGAAGTTTCCGGAAGAATATAGAACTATAGAGAAAAGCTAAAAGAAGTTTCTAGAGGAAGTAAAAAAATAGATAAATAAGTATATATAGAGCAGCAGTAAAGGGACAGAAGACCATTGAAGCTTGTAGTGAGAGAGATAGGAAGAATCAAATATTGTATGTTGCCCATTTTGAATTAATACAAAACTAAGTTTTCGAAAGAAGGGGAATTTTCCGGAATAATGTAGAACTATAGATAAAAGGGGAAATTTCTAGAAGAATATAGAAAAAAAAATAATAGAATTTTTCGAAAGGATATAGAGCTATAGGGAAAAGCTAAAAGAAGTTTCTAGAGGAAGTAAAAAATAGATAAATAAGTATATATAGAGCAGAAGTAAAGGGGAAAAAGACCATTGAAGCTTGTAGTGAGAGAGATAGGAAGAATCAAAGATTGTATGTTGCCCATTTTGAATTAATATAAAACTTTTAGTATTTTCTTGTGCCTTGTGGTTTACTGTGTATTTTGTGTGATTAGCAGCAGGGTATAAGACCTCTGTTTTTTTTTTTCATAGCATGTGCTTGCATCAAATTTATAGGTGAAAAAAAATTGGAATCTATTTTAAAGTTATGATTGAGTAGATATTGAGGAAAAATGGATGTCACCCTAATTTGGATGCTAGGGTCTTTCCATTTGGTTTAAGGAAAACCAGTGAATACTAACACTCAACTAATTTGATAGAGAGATCCAACTCAAGAGAAAGTTAGACATTGATAAAGATCCAGCTTAGGAGAAAGTTGGATATTGATAGAGAGCTAACTTAGGAGATAATTGGACATGAGGGTACATTCATAATCATCTTGATATTGATATTGGGTTATCTAGAAAAGAGGAGAATCATATTTTGTTCTTAGGTGCAACCTAAGACATTGAAGAAAGATATGAAACATTAGAGTTAGATTATAGCAGATTGAGAAGCATTAGAGCTTCCTATAGAGATTGAGAAGAAGTATAATATTTGAAGGATAGATAAGTATTGTAATGAGAAGTATATATAATAATCCTCTAGATATTAAGTATAGAGGCATATATAATAATTCTAGTTAATTAGATAACCAAAAATATAAGGATGATTTGAAATCTTACATATATTTTAGTCTTGGCCTTTGATTCGATGAAGTACTAGAATTCATTCAAGGATCCATTAAGATAAGGAAAAAATATATCAAGAAATTCCATTATTCTAAAGTTAAATGACACTATTCTAAGAGACACCAATGAAATATTGGTCAAGCATTCAAGCACTATCCTTAGGTGATTAGAGAAAGTTGAATATATATTCAAGTGTTGTTTATAGCGACACCAAAGAAGAAGACATGTATTCAATCATTGTCCTAAGTGCTAAGCACTTATAGAGTAAGAACAAACAAGAAGAATAGTAATAGGTATCCTCTAAGAACAACAGAGAAAAGGCAAGTGCTAAGCTCTAGTAGAATAAAAACAAATGTAAATCACAACCAAGAGAAGAATGGTAATAAGTAAGTGAAAGCAAGTAAGAACAGAAAAAAGAAACCAAGAAACTAGCGAAGGAAAGGTGTGCATTTAAAGCATCATAAATAGATAAAAGGTAATTTACATCCATAATTATATCCTAGCATGGAACATAATGTATTGTAAGCAATAATTTTAGCACCATTCAAGGTGGAATAGACAACTCTCTAGGCAATAACTCGAGTTCTATTCGAGCACCATTTGAGAATCCATTTAGATGATGACATACGTTATAGGCTTGGCTCATCCAAAAAAATAGGAGAGCATAATCCAAACAAGCATTTTCATACAGTGGCATAGTCAGAGATAGCAATGGTCAAGTTATCATGGCTTATGCTGAGTATCTGGGGTTCCAAACAAATGATTTTACTGAAGATCGTGCACTATGGAGAGGGCTAGATCTTCTCAAGGATTATAAAGGTAACCTTTTTATTGAGGGATATTCTTTGAACATTACAAATGCTATTAAAAATAATAGGATTTCCTCTTGGAATCTTAGAACTATTGTTCAGGAAGTTAAGAAGTTATCCCAAAATTTCAATGATATCTCTATTAACCATGTGTACCGCGAAGCTAATAGACCTATAGATATTATTGCCAATTGGGGAGTTACCCATAAATATCTATCCATTTGGAAAGAAAGCTTTCCCTAAGAATTTTTAAATTCTACTAATAATGATTTGGTTTGAAAGTTGTGGTCACAGTTTTTGGCAGGTCAGCTTCTCCAATGTCGACTCTACCCTTTTCAACATGATGTGTTTCTTTGGTTCCAATTATTATGGTAGAAGTTTTCTTATTAGCGTGACTCTCTGCATTGCTATCATTTTTGGCATTTGGTTCTCCCATTTTCCTTCTGTGAAGTATGAAATGTCCCAAGATAGGCCCTTTCAGTGGGTTTATCTCATGTTGTCTTCTCCAAGCATCTCAAGTCCTTGAGTAGGTCTAGTCTATGCAATTAGATGTTATCAAACAATATCAATATGCATCAAGTCTTGAGATGCTTAATTTTATGTCTTGTGAATTTTGAGATTCATTATTTTAGTCATTTGGCACTCCCAATCCTATCCCAACCCTATCATGTGTGAATTTTGTCTTGTGCCATATCTATTTTTTTCGGTGTCGGTTCTCTATGGAGAATTATTATGTGGTCTACCAATCACACCAACTCAGCTTTCAGAAAAGGAATCTATTGTACCAAAAATTTCTATATTTACATTCTTATTCTATTTCAGTCCATTGTCATATAGTTTTGTTCATTGTTGTGTGTCCTAGGTAGTAAGAAGCTTCAGTGGTATTTATTTCTCCTCATTCTTGCCAATATGGCCCTGATTGAGCCATCTATCCTTCATATTGATCCCTTGTCTCACAATTTTGTGGAAGCTCATGGTCTCATTCTGTTTCTAATCAAGTTCAAAGGTGTTGAGCAAGATATAACTAAAGTCTTTGTCATTTCATGGAATAATGGTTATGTTGTGCGTAACCTCCATTTTAGAGCTATTGTTAAGTTGATGGCTGAGGTGATAGAACTATCAATTAAAGGGTGAGTGGTGCAAAGAGATCGTCATAATTGGGAACTTGAGCTCCAAGGTTTTCCAAATCATTCAAATATTTTCAAGTGGAAGGGTACTATTGTTGATCATGAGTCGCTACCTATTCCCTGGCCCACGATGTCTTTTATAGTTTTTATGGATATTTTGCGAGCTTCTCCTATGCAGGTTTTTGTCATAGCTCCTTTACAAGTTTTTAGATAGTTACTTCTCTTAAGAAACCCTTGTGTGGGTATTGCTCGGACTATACTTTTATTTTTCTGACATCAAGAATCCATCGAGCCTTATCTGCTATTGTTTGGACCTTTTTCTTCAGGTTGTTGCTGGCCAATATGTAGGTATGTGTCATATTATACTATTGGTTTAGCTACCAATTTATGTACTTGGGTTTGGGGCCCATTTAAACCATGCACTTAATCAATTTTACCTAAAAAAATTCATGTTCATATAATGTGAAGAACAATTATAGAATCATCCAAACTAGGAGAATAACTTCATAGAATGTAAAGAGCAGTCACAGGTTCATCCAAAGACCAGAATAACATTCTCATAAAAAGTGAAGGAGCAGTGAGAACAACATTCCATAGGATGTGAAGAACTTGGAAAACAATGTTCCATAGAAAGTGAATAACTAGGAGAGCAACATCTTCTTAGAAAGAGATAAAGAATAGGAGAACACCACATTATTTGCTTTATAAAGTAGAATTAGAGAACATAATGCAACATTTGCCTCTCAAAAATATAGACTTTGAAAGTATTTGAGAAGCAATATATCTAGGATATATTGGATTCTCAAGGGTCAGGAAAGTGAAATTCATGGAGAAGCTATACATTTCATTGAGAAGCAACCAATGATAAGCCAAATGTTTCATTGCCAAGTAATATTTTCTAAAAAATTCATTGCTAAAGTTTCATCCACTAACCACCATGTAGATTAACACATTGAATTTATGCTGAGAAAGGCACATATTTTAAGGCTATTTAGATCCTTAATTTGAATTATGAGATAATATACTGCAGAGACATTATCACATCCCAACAAGGTGGAATAGACAAGCATGCAAGGGAAGTTAAATAAGCAAGTCAATAAGGTAAGTCATATTACCTTTGATAAAAAATTAAAGCCCTAATTTTAGGTATATTAATTGGAGTAATAATGTAATTAGATAGGAGATATTTAATTAGAATAAATAATTTCATAAGGTAGGAGTTATAAGTTTATTCTATAATTTAATTACTAGAATATAAGATTTTCTACCATAGTTTGGAATTAATTTATGATTTTTGAGTTTTTTAATATTAAAGCATGGAGTGATAAGGTTTTCTACTTCAAATAGGATTTAATATTTATTTGATTTTTTATTTGGAGTTATTTGAAGAGTTATTTAGAAGATTTTTATTTTTGAAGTTATTAAATATTTTCTTGAAGTTATTTTTTTTTTTTGAGAAATTTTGAAATTAGAAAAAGAAATTTAAAGTTATTGAAATTTTGCAAATTCAATAGGGAGATAAAAGGATTTCTACATCAAAGGCTTAGGAAAATTTAAAATTTGCAATTTTTCTTATTTGAATATTGTTTTTTAACTTGGGAGACATAAGATTTACAACTGCAAAGGAATTGAATTACAAATTTTGATCATTATGGAAAGAAATATGAATTCCACAATAAAAAATAAAATATTAAAAGCTATAAAATCTGGCATTGGAAAATTGATTGAAAAATCTAAGGGAAAGCTAGATATGTCAATACAATTCATCTACAAAGAAGTTATGAATGAAAGTTTTGAGATATTTTAATACTATTAACATTCAAAACTTGCTGAAGAAATTAATAATTCTAAGTATGATATTATAATACTTATTGATATAGGTAGTATAATGTATAGGACATTACATTTATTTGAACTTCATAAAGATGAAAATCTAAGACAAACAGAGTTGATTGAAACTCTAAATAGGAAAGTAGAGATTGATACAATTGAATCAAGTGAATCATCTCTAAAATCAGTGTTTCATTCTTCATGCAATATTGACATTCCAAATTCATCTAATTCAAAAACTTATTATGATTCTCTAAGTGAATGTTCAGAAGTTACAAGACAATATCAATATTATAAGAAAGCTAGATCAAATGAAGCACATGACTTAGAGGTCAAAGAAAAAGAAAAAGTTCAAGCTTCTCATGAAAATTAATTAGAAGCACCTGAACCAAAGGTTAGAGAAGGATATCAAGAAGTTCATGAACCATATAATGAAGAACTCAAGAACGAATATGAATACAAATATTAAACAAAGATTCATACATAGTTCCAAGTCACATGAATACTGAAGACCAAGATTAAAGACTTAAGTCTTCAATAACCAAATAATGTAATACAAAGGGGTGTTGGAGAATATTATATTATTTAGTGCATGCTAATATACCCCATTGTACCTTAATAGTACAAATTTAAATATGTAATATATTAGGGTTAAGTCTATAGTTTATATGAGTGATTTATATTTCCCTTTATGTAAATGCACAAGTGTCATATAAGATTCAAATGTGCAAGAAATGCACAAGTTTCATGTAATCAAGAGTGAAAGTATGTATTGAGAGAATGTGCACAAGTGTCATGTAGGTAAATATGTAAAGTGAGGATATGCACAAGTGTCTTATATTAGGAGTGCATGTAGAAGTGTGCAAGGGTTATAGAGTCAAGTATGGATGTAAGAAGAGAGTGACGAGTCTAGTATACAAGTGATGAGATGATATGTCAAAGGTCATGGGAGTTTTCATATGGAGAGAAATAGTCAAGTACATGAAGAATCCTCTTCTATGTCTATATTATGGAGACAAAGCTCCATACAATGTATTATGAAAATGGTCTGCAAATGATCACCACATATTAAGATTTTATAATAAATCTTGTATATAGATTTTGAACAATTAATTTTTTAAGTATTCTTCATGCATGTACATGAATTATTTTTGGCCATTTTACATTCATATTTGATATTATAAATGAATGCTATTTCATTATTATATCGGCCTATATATATTTAATTGCTCATATATGTAATTCTACACTCCATTAATGATATTTTGACCTTCAATATTATGGCTTATTTATTAAGGGACCTATGATAATTTGTGGTAGTAAGGATTAAAAGTGAACATTTATTTTTATTCTAACTTTGGGTACTACAAATAGTTTTTCTTAGATCATAATATTATGGAGGATATTTATGCCAAAATAATAAAAACATAAAACATCTTATAGAAATTAATTGATTAAAGGAAGCAAATTTAGCCAAAGATATTCCAACATTGGTACATTAATGGTTCTATTGTCACAAGGAACCAAAATCATTGCTTTGATATTACTTGTAATGAAATGATTTCCAAAGAATAGAAATATTTAGAGCACTCACTAGAATATTTACAAAAAAAAATAAATATATATAATTTAGAATTACAAATACAACAAAACATTATACATTCAAATCCAAGTCTCAAAAGATAATCCAATCCACTTAGATAATATAAAGTCTCTTAGCCACTTAGAAAGGGAAAAGTCTTTTGTGTACACTAAAGGTAATATAAGTTGGAATACTGAATTGATGATTCAACTACAACATCTCTCTTACTATTTATAGACTATCAAATTAATAAACCCTAACTTTAATCATCAAAGACCAAATCAAACTAACCTAAAGGGCCTTATCCACATATAAGGATAGTAGATGTGGCTACATCAGGGTTGTTAAACTACATGCTAACATCTTCTCTTCCAATTTCGTCTTCCACTTCTTAAAATTTTTGGAAGATAATCATCTATATAGTAGTGAGGATATTGAGGAATCTTCCACATTTATACCTTCATCTACACCAATATTGGTTTAAGAATTTGCATCAACAATATTTTCTACATTGAATCCATCATATATGCCTTATTATCTAGTTTTATTCACTCTAAAGTGGTTAAATACTATATAAGATAAAGTAAAATATAATATAGGTGTCCTTATTGATAATTACAATGATTTATCTGTGTATCATATTGAGCAATTGGTCATCCCTAAAGCCATTTTAGCTCTAGTTGCAAAGAGTTATGCTATACTAAATCTTGAAACTTATGAAGAATCTAAGGGACATCCACAGTGGAAATAATATATGGAAAAATAATACTCTTAGTTGATAAAGAATAATATTTGGGATCTCTTTCAACTTCCAAAGGGATGAAATTTTATTCACTACAAATAGGTCTATAAGACCAAATACCTTGTTGATGGTAGTGTTGAAAAAAATAAGGCAAAACTTGTGGCTAAGGGATTTTTATAAATTGAAGAAGCCAACTACTTAGTGTTGGAGATTGTGAATCAAAATTGATTAACTAATAATATTAATTATTAATGAATTAATTTATTTTTTGTAATTGGATCTTATTTATAGAGTTGGAAATTAAAAAAAAAAACAATTCTAAAGATAAAAAGGTAATTAAAAGTAAGAAAGGTAATTTTGAAAATAGAAAGGCAATTGAAAAAATATAAAAGTGTATATGAATTGTATAATGTAAAAAACCCCATAATTATAAATGGGTGAGTGCTAAAAATAGAAAAGGAAGGTAAAAAATAAAAATAGAATTTAATAAGGCTTCAAGAAATTCGAAGAGGATTCAAATAATTCAAGGGGATTTCATAAAAGAATTTCTCTTGTATAAAATATTGATTTGAATTGATGTTTACTTTCATTTATAACATAAAATAAATGGGAACTTCATAAAATGAACATAAAAAATGCTTTCTTACAAGGGGACTTGTAGGAAAAAATCTACACGGAACAACCATAGGATTCATTCATTTATATTTTTATTCACTTAGATGTTAACTTAAGAAATCAAAATGACCTTAGATTGAGCCCATGATCAATGTATGATAAAATGAATTTCAGTATTCTCTAGTTAAGTTTTTCTCACTATCACTTTTTTTTTGGTAAATTAAAGATTTTATATTAGAAAACGAGGCATTTGAAAGGCACCCCAATGCCTTGGAACAACAGAGAAACAGAAAGAAACCCCAGCAAGGAAACCCATGAAAGAACAAAAGAGGATGCTCCAGAAGGACAAAATGCATCCAACCAAACCAGAAAGAGGAAAGGAACCCTTACAACAGACCCAAGGAGAGGGCCAAAACACAAAACTGAACCAAAGCAAGACTTGCAAAAAAACTAAAACGGAAGCAGATAATGACTTCCTTATTATTATTTTCTATGGTGATGATATCATCCTTAATTTATTCCTTAGGTGAAATCAAGTCTCATTCACTGGTTTAAAATATTTGACATAGGTATTTTGCACTACTTCCTTGGTCTTGAAATATTTTATATGAAAATAAGAACATTTATTTCATAGACTAAGTATACACTTGATCTCTACCATGGGTTTCAAATATAATCTATACACCAAACCCTAATACTTTTTAGTATAGATTTATGCTCATGGCTCATTGTAATACTCTTGATGTTAACCCAATGATGTTTCAATAGTTGGTGGGTTTTCTTTGATAATTGTTTCATAGTAGACTTGAACTTACCTTTGTTGTTGGTCTAGTCTCTCGCTTCATGTAGAAGCCTCATGAGAGTTGCTAGAATTAAGAGGATAATTCAATATTTATATGGTTTATTTTGATTTAGGAATGAATATAGTTATATTTGTATTTTTTAGTTATGGGTTAGACTAATTTTGATTGAGTAGATGACATAGAAGATAAAAAATCTACAACGGTCTATGTTTTCTTTCTTGGCTATAGTATCATTTCTTGGTCTAGTAGGAAGCAAACTATTATTGCAGTTTCTTCCATTAAGGTAAAGTATAAAGGTTTATTTCATACTACCAAAGATATTATTTATCTTGGTTACATGCTTTAGAGTTTATCTTTCTTCAATATACACCTACTACGCTTCAGTGTGATAACCAAAGAACTACGAAGTTTGCACATAATATTATACAATTTAACATACCAACCGCATTGAAATATGAATGCACTACATATGACATATTATTTAGCATTAATCGATTGATATTTGTTACAGTTGCATTAAGGATCATGTTGTAGATGTCTTCACCAAAGCATTAATTGAGGCTAATTTCCTTTCACCTTTACACCTTGATATGAGTTAAGAAAAATACTATTTAGGGGAATAGTTCATAATTCCTCCCTTTATTTTATCTTTCACCATCCTTCCAAGTTAGTCTTTAGGAGGATGCTAGTTTAACTAATTTTTTGTATGTGATTTTCATTTTAGAATTGGTTGTCAACTAATTATTTTTTCATAATTTGATAGAATTGGTTACCAATCAGTTCTATCTTATTGATTTAGTTATATACCAATTTGATTAAACTATTATGCTTAATTTGGAAAGCCAATTTTTGCATTTGCTTTGTAAGTGCATATTTGCACTTTTATATCCATCCTAGAGCTTATATTCTATAATAAACCAAACGAAATGAACTTCAATATTTCTAAATTCTATTGAAGTTGTTGAAATTATGAGCTATTATTGTTGTTGTTAGATCCTAAATTAAAGCTAATTTACAAAATATATACTCAGTTTAGATAGAAAATTCTAAGGATATAAAAGTAATAGGTAAACTAATCAATGGAATCAAGATAATAAGCAACACAAATGTGCCTATTGTGGTAAGAAAAAACCCATAGGGGGATATTATTGACGTGATTAGTTGATGCTAATTAAAAAGGAGGGCACTCTCAATATCAAACAATCACAACAAATAAATAATACCAAGTTTTTAATACTATTCATTCATCACATGCAAATTTGTAGAAGTTAGTGAACCATTTATTTAAGATGCAAACATCGTATTGAGCCAAATATTGTTTTAGCTTTACTTGATAAGGTTAATAATATAATAGATATTATGGATAACAATTTGATGTTAATTCTTATTTACATGTTATGTTTCCTTGACCAATATAAATATAAAAAATATTCATATAGAGATGATTGTGCTCAATATCCTACTCAATATATTTTAAAGCTTGATGACCATGTATGAATTATAATAATATATATTTATAGAACATTATCATTCTTGATAAAAATATGTGCATCCAATTTTATGGTCTTCCCAACATAATGGTCTTCAAGTAATTAATCCTAAATCAAAGAATGATAACCATGAACATATAATACACTCTTTACTTATCACGATACAAGAAGTCATACATTTACTATAATATGATATTAAACTAAGTCAAATATAAAATTACCACTTCATAGAACATCTATTATTAAATGCATTACAAGTTTTTGGTAAGTGTGCATTACTATGAGTTCAATAAGGCTTAAGCTAGTCATTTTTTGACATTCTAATTAGATAACACATTTATACTAAACCAATATATAACATCATATTAGACAAACCACACCTACCATTATGAATATGAACCACTCTATTAAAAAAAATGGAACTTTTAAACATATTTATAGAAGTAATAAAAATAATTATTAACATAAGGAAATTTTTTGAATGCTAATTATGGATATATTTATCCAAGTATAATTGTTATAACATCTTCAAAAATATCTAATAATGAAAATCACCTTGTTGGTTCCTATGCATGGTAGAAAACATGAACTTATAAAATATAAAAACATTGTCAACATTTGTAGTAGTATGATTGAATTGTATTATGTTAAGAAATATCAAGGATAATCAAAATCAATAAATATCAAAATATCTATTCATAGTTCATATACTATATTCAACAAATCTGTTCAAACACTAAATTGTTGCATTTACCAATTATATATGCACACAAATTTCTATGAACTCAAAAAGTTAACCTAACATTTATAACATTATAATTATCGGGGTAGGTACAAGAATGATTACTGAGCCTAAAATGATGCTTGTTGAAATGTGCATGTATTGTGCACTGCAAATAAATAATATAATACTCATAGAGAAGAACACCAATATTCACTTCAAAAGTTTTTCTCAAACAATATAGAAACCAATAATCTCTCACTAATGAATGAATAGTAACATGGTGACCCTTCATAACACTAATATTCACTTCAAAAGTTTTTCTTAAATAATATAGAAATAAATAGTTAAACATCTAGCTTTACAATATTTAAACATGAGACTTATGTTATTCTTGTTGTAATCACAGTGACACTGAGAGGGGGGTGAATCAGTGTGATCTTTAAAATTTCTAATATATATAGTTTTAAATCCAAGCAACTATTTAAAACTGATAAACGAAATATCAAATGCAGCAAGAAAGCATGACACACAACACAACAAATTAACGAGGTTCACCAATGTGGCTACTCCTCAAAACGACTGCTTGGACTACCATCCAAATCCAGTCAATGCAAAGCTACAACTTTACAAAATCTTTTACCAAGACCAACTGGAAGGAGCACCAACCCCTTTGCTTTATCTGTTTCAAACAGAATGGAGCACCAACTCCTAATTTACCAGCACCTACTGGAAAGAGGCACCAACCCCTTATGCCAAGCTGCAACTTGGAAGTTAAAAATGATTAAGAAAATTACAGAATAAAATTCTCATGTTATTTCTTACAGTCTGCTATTTCTCTGCAGTCTGCTACTTCTGCACAACATGCTTCGCACTGTCCGACACTTCTGTGAACTTCTTCGCACTCTCTACAGCAATCGGATGATCGTCCACTTCTATTGTCTGGCCGCTATCACTTCGCACTCATAACTCCACCTCTGCACATTGCGCTCTTAATTCACACAATCACGATATGCACACTTCGCTTCAACTCTAACTGCGACTTCGCACTCTGCTCAACACGAATTTCACTTGCACAATCACTCTGCTCGCATTCGCACTCAATCTTCATGCCACACTTTCAAACTCGAAGTAACCCTCCTTTTATAGAAGAAATCTCAGAGACAAACCCTAAGAAACGTCAGCTATGAAACCCTAGAAAATGTCGGCTGCCAAACCCTAAAATTCGTCAACTGTAACCCTAAGAATGTCGGCTGCAAAACCCTAGAAATTGTTGGCTGCAAAACCCTAAAATTCATCGGCCCAGATTTAACTTTGTCGGCCTCAAACTCTTCTGCCACCTTTGTCACCTTCCTGTAGCTTATTGCCATGAAATAATAACATGTCACGATATCGCGACACTTTTTGTGGCCGTACGCCTTCTTGTCCTTGTTGTCACGAAATCGTGACCCTTTTGGCCGTTGATAGCTTTGCCATCGTTCTTGTCATGAAATCGTGACACTTCAAACTTTTGTTGACGTCATCCTCATCCTTGTCATGAAATCATGACGCTTTCGGCTTCCAATGGCTTTCCTTGCACCCTGTCATGAAATCGTGACACTTTCAGCTTTGTGACGTCATCCTCGACTTGTGCATGAAATCGTGACGCTTTCGACTTCTAGAGGCTTTTCTTGTACTGTCGTGAAATCGTGACACTTTCAATTTTGTTGACGTCATCCTCATCTTTGTCATGAAATCATGACGCTTTTGGCTTCGTACATTTCTTGCTTCATGCAGTAGCGAAATCGCTACAACTTTGTGCCTTGTGCTTCCAACTTTGCTTCTACCCATGAAATTTTGACTTGTAATGAAATCGCTACACTTTTGAGTTCTGCGCTTTTGACTGGTAGCAAAATCGCTACACCTTCGCGTTGTGCACTTTTGACGCGTAGCGAAATCGCTACACCTTCGTGTTGTGCTTTTTCAACTCGTAGCGAAATCGCTACACCTTCGTGTTGTGTTTTTTCAACTTGTAGAGAAATCGCTACACCTTTGCTTGAGCAGTTTTGACACGTAGCGAAATCGCTACACCTTTGCTTTGTGCACTTTTGACTCGTAGCGAAATCGCTACAACTTTTCACTTAACACTTTCTCCCTGCTTCGGCCAAAATTCAACATGTAGCGAAATCGCTACAACTTTTCAACTTAATGCTTTCTCCTTGGTTCAGGCAAAGAAATTTCAACATGTAGCGAAATCGCTACAGGTTTTCGACTTAGCTTCTTGGCCTCCACAAGATGTCGCGAAATCATGACAGTTTGCCTTGCGCCTTCTCTCTCCTCATTTTTGTCATGAAATCATGACATTTTTGGCTGTGCTTTCTCTCTCCTCACTTTCGTCGTGAAATCATGACATTTTTGGCTGTGCTTTCTCTCTCCTCACTTTCGTCATGAAATCATGACATTTTCGGTTGTGCTTTCTCTCTCCTCCGACCTGTCATGAAATCGCGACAGAAAACATGTCGCGATATCGCGACAGTTTTCTAACTTGTCTTTTTCTTCGAATTTTTGAAACTGGGTCACTCTTGTTTTCCTGGAATTGCACTTTACATAATCTGACTATCCTTTGAATTTCTGTTCTCTGCATCTGAATGGCTCCTGAACTGTCTATCCACTGCATCATTGGATCTAACTGCCTGTGTTGACAACAATGACAAACTTCTTGCAACACCTTGCTCAACAATCTCCCCCTTTGGAATTGTTGGCAACACTAGTATACATTCCTGTAACTCTTCTCCCCCTTTGTCAATAATACCAAAGGGCTGCTGCAGACTCCCCCTGAGTCAATCCTCACACTTCTCAGGCACAATTTGTTGCATCTGGCACAAATTATGATCATGAGCAAAAGAATAGTCAAATACTCAAATGCTCCCCCCGAGAAAGTGATCCCTGTAGCTAGTCACTTCTTAGGAAGTGTGACTACTCCTAATTTGCTTCGAAGGTACTCAAATACTTCCTTGGGCAAAGGTTTTGTAAAAATATCTCGCTACTTGTTCTCGTAGTTGGGACATAGTCCAATTTAACTTCTTCTGCAACTTTCTCCTTCAAGAAATGATACCTTATAGCAATGTGCTTTGTCCGTGAGTGCATTATTGGATTCTTAGAGATGTTGATTGCACTGGTGTTATCACACTTTACTGATATTGGTTCACTAAAATTAATACCTAGATCTTTCAAAGTTTGTTTCATCCACAAGACTTGTGTGCAACATGTTGTTGCTGCAATATATTCTCGCCTCACCTGTAGATAAAGAAACTGACTCTTGCTTCTTACTGTGCCATGCAACCAATCTGTCCCCCAAATAGAATGCTCCTCCACTGGTACTCTTTCTGTCATCAACACATCCAGCCCAATCTGCATCTGAATATGATATAAGAGTGAAGTCTTTGCCTTTTGGGTACCACAACCCATACTCCATGGTGCCCTTGAGATACCGAAAAATCCTTTTAACTACTGTCACATGAGTCTCTTTGGGACTGGTCTGAAATCTAGCTACCATGCAAACTGCTCTAGAATATCGGGTCTAGTGGCTGTTAAATATAGTAGGCTTCCAATCATAGACCTCGTACATGGTTTGGTCTACAGGTGGAGATTTGTCTTCTTTACTCAATTTGCGACTTGTTGTCATGGGAGTGCTTGACTGGCTTACAATCCTCCATAGTGAACCTTTTTAGCATTTCTTTCACATATTTGATTTGGGAAATGAATATGCCTTTCTCATTTTGATTAACTTGTAGCCCAAGAAAGTAAGACAGTTCACCAATCATAGACATTTCAAATTCATTCCGCATCTTATTTGCTAAGTCTTTACAAGATTCATCTTTGTTGCTGCCAAATATGATATCATCTACATAGACAACTAGAACAATGAGATGCCCACCTTCTATTTTTACATACATATTATCGTCCACTAAACCTTTCTTGAATCCCTGTTGAGAGAGATAATTATCTAGCCTTGCATACCATGCCCGTGGTGCTTGTTTTAATCCATACAGATGCTTTATTTAATTTGCAGACAAGGTTAGGATCTTCACTAATTTGAAAGCCATCTAGTTGTTCAATATAGACCTCTTCTTCAAGTTTCCCATTTAGGAAGGCAGATTTTACATCCATCTGATAAACTCTGAAGTTCTTGTGAACTGCTAGTGCCAAAAACATTCTAATAGCTTCTAGTCTGGCCACTGGTGCGAAAGTCTCTTCAAAATCAATGCCTTCGACCTGTGCATAGCCTTTGCAAACCAGTCTTGCTTTGTTTCTAATGACCTGACCGTCTTCATTTAATTTGTTTCGAAATATCCATTTGGTGCCGATTACATTCTTATTTGCAGGTCTAGGTACCAGTTCCCAAGTTCTATTCTTTTCAATCTGATCTAACTCTTCATTTATTGCTTTCATCCAGCTATCATCTTTGCTGGCTTCATCTATGTTTTTGGGCTCAATGCTTGATAAAAGAGAGTAATTACTTATTACTTTCCTTCTTGTTTGAACACCGGCTGTGGGATCTCCAATTATTTGATCTGTTGGATGATTTTTCTGCCAGCTGCCAGTTTTAAATTTCTTATTTTCTTGTGCTTCTGAGTCATCGATTAAGTCAACTGAATCAATTGTAGGTTTGTTTCCTTCTTCATGTACCTCATCTCCTTCAAAAACATCTTCATAGATTGGGTAGTTTTCCTCAAAGTCAGTTAACCGTGTTCTACCTTCATCAAATTTAACATCTGCACTATCCACAATTTTCTTGAGTCTCTTGTTGTAGCATTTGTAAGCTTTACTTTTTGGAGAATATCCAACAAAGACACCTTCATCTGCTCTATCTTCAAATTTCTCGAGATTGTCATCAGTATTTCTGATATAACACTTACAGACCAAATACTTTGAGATGTTTTGTTGTTGCTTTTCTACCAAACCACAACTCATAAGGAGTTTTGCTTTCATGAGTCCTTAACATATATCTGTTTTGGAGGTATACTGTTGTGTGAACTGCTTCTTTCCAGAATCTGTCTGCTATTTTATTTTTTGCCAGCATAGTGCGTGCCATTTCCTGAATAGTTCTGTTCTTTCTTTCTACTACACCATTCTGTTGGGGAGTTCTAGCTGTTGAATATTGTCTCCTGATGCCATGATTTTCACAGTATTCTAAAAATTCATTTGAAATGAATTCTCCTCCTCTATCTGATCGTAAACATTTAATCCTTTTTCCTGTTTCATTCTCAACTAGATGTTTGAAGGATTTGAACATTTGAAAAGCTTCTGTTTTGTCTTTTAAGAAAAATATCCAGGTCATTCTGGAATAATCATCGATACATAACATAAAATATTTGTCTCCATTTATGCTTTGTGTTCTCATGGGTCCACATAAGTCCGTATGTATAAGTTCCGGAGGCTTGCTAGTGTGGTACTCTTTTGTTTTGAATGAAACTCTGGTTTGCTTTCCCTTCGACATGAGGCACATGACAATATTTGAAGGTTTTCTAATGGTTGGAATATCTCTCACTCGCTTGTTTTGAGCTGATTTTCACTAAGTTGTCGAAACTTATGTGTCCAAGCCTCTTGTGCCACAGCCAGTTCTCTTCTTCTTGTCCAATGAAGCACATACCTTCTGAAGATTCTGAGAGTGTGTACAGGTTGCCAGACGTCCTTGAGCCGGTTGCTATTAATTTCCCACTGTTTATTTTTCTGACTTCACAACCCTGCTTCTTGAAGACTACTTCATGTCCTTTATCACAGATTTGACTCACACTTAACAGATTGTGTTTCAGACCATCCACAAATAGAACTTCTTCTGACTTAATTTTCCCATCACTAATTTTGACAGATCCTTTTCCGATTATCTTGGCTCCATCATTGTTTCCGAACTTTACGGAGCCACCCTCATATTTCTGTAGTTTTTCAAACTTCTGTTTATCACCTGTCATATGACTTGAGCAACCACTGTCAAGAATCCATGGAACACATTTATTTTGAGCCTTGAAAGCTGTCTGTACTATTAGAGATTCCTTTTCTTCTCTGAGTTGTTCTTTCTGTTTCCATTCTGTTTTGACCGTGGTATTGGATTCTAGCTTGGATTTCCCCTTTTCAGACTCTTGCACATATCTTTCAGAATGATTTCTACTTTGTTTTGCCCTATATGGTTGAACTCTTCTTTTCTGAATTTGATTTGAAACAGAGGTACTATGACAGTTTCTAGCAATATGCCCAAAGTTGTGACAATTGAAGCATTCTACTGCATAACTTATTAAAGGAGCAAAAGCATTTCTACTAGTGAAACTTCTTGGTCCTACATTATACTTGCAATCAACAATTTTATGTCCATAAGCATTACATTTGAAACAGAAACCATAAAAGTAATGATTGAACTTGAAAGATGGTCTTTGCCAGTTTGTTGCAAGAGTCATAGATTTTCTTTTCTTTTGATGTGTGACCTTGGTAAAACCATCATTGTCAGTCCTCTTTTCAGGCCTGGCATCATTTCTTTCTTTTGCCTGATTAGTTGTTCTTTCAACAACCTGTTTCTTGTCTTCACTCCTTTCAACATTTCTGGCTGATGATTCTCCTTCAACAAAGCCCAGACCAAATTTGATACCTGCGGGTCTTTGATCGCTTAAAATTTTGTCCAACTTCATCGAACTTTCTTCACGTTTGTAATAGCAGCTAATTTTTCGATCCAGCTCTTGTATCTGTATTCGAAGACCAACATTTTCTTCTTCCAGTTTACAACAACAATCTATCTTCATGGTCACCTGAACTTCAAGATCTTCGGACATTTTCTTGTACTCTTCTGACTGTATTTTTAAACTTGTTATAATGTCATTTGCATCCTCAAGCTTCCTTGACAGTTTTTTATTTTTTCTCTTCTCAGATTTCCATTCTATAAGAGCAGAAACTAGTTCACCTTCTAGATCAACTTCAGCCTCAGTTTTTTCAACAGTCAGTATAGAGTTCATACCTTCTTCCTTCTCTGAGATTTCTGCCTTTTCAAAATTTTTGACTTCAAATGCCATGAATAGAGCTTCACCTGTTCCTTCTTCAGAATCCTCACTAGAGCTGTCTTCTGAGGAATATGCATTCCTGGATATAAAGCTTTTCTTTTTGAAATTGCCTTTTCTGAAGTTAGATTTCTTTCTCCATTCACCTTTTTCTTGATGTGAAGTTTCCTCACCTTTGTCCTTCTCATTGAGAGGACATTTGGTTGCAAAGTGTCCAATTCCCCCACAGTTGAAACATTTAAAAGGTAGTTTTCCTTTGTACTTTCCTTTGCCCTTTCTCAACTTTCTCGACAAAATTTGCTTCCATTTCGTCTGAAATTTCTTCTTCTTCGGACTCTTGTTTTGTGTCTTTACCTTTTTGGGCTTTAAATGTTGCTTCTCTGTCTGTAGGATTAGACTTTCCTATTCTCATTTCATAAGCCGTCAAGGAACCATGCATCTCATCCATACTGAAATGATTTAAGTCTTTAGCTTCTTCTATGGCAGAGACTTTAGAATCAAACCTGTGAGGAAGCGACCTTAAAACCTTTTTCACAATAGTAGCATCATCCAACTCTTCGTCGAGACCTCTCATTGAATTAGTGATTCCATTTACCCTTTGCATGAAGGCTTCTATGTTCTCATCGTTGGTCATTTTTAGTGATTCGAATTGAGCTCGATGAGTTTGCAGCTTAGCTTCCTTGATCTTGTCATCTCCCTCATGAATATTCTCCAGTTTGTCCCACACATCTTTTGTTGAAACACAGTTTATGATTTTGACCAACTCACTCGTCCACTAATCCACACATGATGGCATTTTTAGCTTTAGAATCATTTTCAAACTCCTTTTTATCGGTGTTGTCGGTTGGAGCAATAGCAGGAGCTGTGTAACCATTGACTACTGCATTCCAGATGTCAAATCCCAAAGCTCGAAGATATGTTTGCATTCTGATCTTCCAGAAAGCATAATTTGTTTCGTCAAACAGTGGTGCCTTGTTTGAGGAGAAACCTTCACCACCTGCCATAATGTCACTTACTGGGATCACCCTAGCTGATTGAGCCTGTTCAGGAACCTGGCTCTGATACCAATTGTTGTAATCACAGTGACACTGAGAGGGGGGTGAATCAATGTGATCTTTAAAATTTCTAATATATATAGTTTTAAATCCAACAACTATTTAAAACTGATAAACGAAATATCAAATGCAACAAGAAAGCATGACACACAACACAACAAATTAACGAGGTTCACCAATGTGGCTACTCCTCAAAATGACTGCTTGGACTACCATCCAAATCCAGTCAATGCAAAGCTACAACTTTACAAAATCTTTTACCAGCACCAACTGGAAGGAGCACCAACCCCTTTGCTTTATCTGTTTCAAATAGAATGGAGCACCAACTCCTAATTTACCAGCACCTACTGGAAAGAGGCACCAACCCCTTATGCCAAGCTGCAACTTGGAAGTTAAAAATGATTAAGAAAATTATAGAATAAAATTCTCATATTATTTCTTACAGTCTGTTGTTTCTCTGTAGTCTGCTACTTCTGCACAACATGCTTCGCACTGTCTGACACTTCTGTGAACTTCTTCGCACTCTCTGTAGTAATCGGATGATCGTCCACTTCTGTTGTCTGGCCGCTATCACTTCGCACTCATAACTCCACCTCTGCACATTGCGCTCTTATTTCACACAATCACGATATGCACACTTCGCTTCAACTCTAACTGTGACTTCGCACTCTGCTCAACATGAATTTCACTTGCGCAATCACTCTGCTCGCATTCGCACTCAATCTTCATGCCACATCTTCAAACTCGAAGTAACCCTCCTTTTATAGAAGAAATCTCAGAGACAAACCCTAAGAAACGTCGGCTATGAAACCCTAGAAAATGTCGGCTGCCAAACCCTAAAATCCATCGACTGTAACCCTAAGAATGTCAGCTGCAAAACCCTAGAAATTGTTGGCTACAAAACCCTAAAATTCGTTGGCCCAGATTTAACTTTGTCGGCCTCAAACTCTTCTGCCACCTTTGTCACCTTCCTGTAGCTTATTGCCATGAAATAATAACATGTCATGATATCGCGACACTTTTTGTAGTCGTACGCCTTCTTGTCCTTGTTGTCATGAAATCGTGACCCTTTTGGCCGTTGATAGTTTTGCCATCGTTCTTGTCATGAAATCGTGACACTTCAAACTTTTGCTGACGTCATCCTCATCCTTGTCATGAAATCATGACGCTTTCGGCTTCCAGTGGCTTTCCTTGCACCCTGTCATGAAATCGTGACACTTTCAGCTTTTGTTGATGTCATCCTCAGCTTTGTCATGAAATCGTGATGCTTTCGGCTTCTAGAGGCTTTTCTTGCTTTGTGGAAATCGTGACACTTTCAGCTTTTTCTGACGTCATCCTCATCTTTGTCATGAAATCATGACGCTTTCGGCTTCCGTACATTTCTTGCTTCATGCAGTAGCGAAATCGCTACAACTTTGTGCCTTGTGCTTCCAACTTTGCTTCTACCCATGAAATTTTGACTTGTAACAAAATCGCTACACTTTTGAGTTCTGCGCTTTTGACTGGTAGCAAAATCGCTACACCTTCGTGTTGTGCTTTTTCAACTCGTAGCGAAATCGCTACACCTTCGTGTTGTGTTTTTTCAACTTGTAGCGAAATCGCTACACCTTTGTTTTGAGTAGTTTTGACACGTAGCGAAATCGCTACACCTTTGCTTTGTGCACTTTTGACTCGTAGCGAAATCGCTACAACTTTTCACTTAACACTTTCTCCCTACAAAATTCAACATGTAGCGAAATCGCTACAACTTTTCAACTTAACGCTTTCTCCTTGCTTGCCAAATTTCAACATGTAGCGAAATCGCTACAGTTTCTCGACTTAGCTTCTTGGCCTCCAGCATGTCACGAAATCGTGACAGTTTGCCTTGCGCCTTCTCTCTCCTCATTTTCGTCGTGAAATCATGACATTTTTGGCTGTGCTTTCTCTCTCCTCACTTTCGTCGTGAAATCATGACATTTTCGGCTGTGCTTTCTCTCTCCTCACTTTCGTCGTGAAATCGTGACATTTTTGGCTGCGCTTTCTCTCTCCTCCGACCTGTCGCGAAATCGCGACAGAAAACATGTCGCGATATCGCGACAATTTTCTAACTTGTCTTTTTCTTCGAATTTTTGAAACTGGGTCACTCTTGTTTTCCTGGAATTGCACTTTACATAATCTGACTATCCTTTGAATTTCTATTCTCTGCATCTGAATGGCTCCTGAACTGTCTATCCACTACATCATTGGATCTAACTGCCTGTGTTGACAACAATGACAAACTTCTTGCAACACCTTGCTCAACAATTCTAGGTTAGTTTAAATAGTTGTCATTTAAAAAAATAAATCAAAAGTAAATATAAAAACATACATTGCTCTGATTGATTAAATTTTTGATAATATAGAAATTCTTAGACTATTTTCTAAGTTAGATTTCCATAAAAAAAAAATTACTTAGAAAGTGTTTCTTCTAATCATAAGTGTCACCTATAATCAACTCTAGTCTCCAATGTATGCATCATCAATGACCTACCACTCCACCAATTTAAGCAACAAGGATGACTATTTTGACCTACTTAAGTGTAAGGTTAAAATATATAATCATTACTTATTTTCAATGGAAGATAGTATTCAATTTATTTCACCAGACATTTGACATAATAACAAACTAGAATTTGGCTAGTAATATTTCCCCTCAATAAAATATTATTTGTAAGGACCCTATAATAGTTGATTGGAGAATAACTCAAATGACATCAATATAAAATTTATTTATTAAATATGCTATCAAATAATTTATTAATAATATGGTAAACACAAATTTAATTTAGATTAAATACTTCAAGTCCTTTTGCATTAGATAACAATGACCATTTCTATAACTAAAGAGGAAAATTCTACCTTACAAAAGAATATTTATATAAGAAGGAATTTTTATCATCAAGTATTCAATTTGAGTTCAATAACAATTTCTAAACCTATTATTCATTTAATTACTTTATGAACTTAGTCAAATTATTTTAAATATTCTCATTTTTAAGCTCCTTAACCAACTAATATTGGATTCATAATTTTAACTCATTCATATTGTACCCATTTCTTGAACTATAAATATTTATTTTATTTATTTAATTTTTCTAAATAATCATAATACATATGCATAATTATTTTTCTATATAATAAATCATTGAATTTAAATGGAAGAATTTTTTTTGATAATCAATCTCTTAATTTAACTATATATATGGATTTTTTCCCTTGGAAAAAAATTGTAACTTTCATTTTAGAGTTTGAAATTTTTTTACAATGATATGGGTATTTTATACCCTCATATAAGCCTTACTAAATTAGACTTGTTACAATAATAACAACCTATTACAAACCTTCAATCATATTAAAGAGTGTCATATTGGTACATCAACCGTGTAGCAATTAGTCATCTTTCAAATATGACCTTAATTATCAAAAGACAAAAAATAACACAATAGGTGTCTTAGAATACAACTTCTATCAAAAAGAAAAAACATTAAAAGGGTCTAGAATGTGGTGGAATCATAGTCCCATACACTATTCCTTCCTTTAACCAAGTACCAACTAGAATATCCAAGACAACTTTTGATAGACCATTTGTTTCCTCATTTAGTTCTCTATAGATATGTTTATAAGATATCTCTATAAATGATGCTTTTAGAAATTTTACTTGTTCATAATAAGGCCTAAGTATCAAATTTTGCATCCCTACTAAACCTGAAGCCCAATCCACCACCAATTTTGAGTCATCAAATATTTGAAGTTTTGTTATTCCCTGTTCCATTGCCATTCTTAACAAAAATATCAAAGCCTTCCACTCTTCCACATTATTAGTACCTTCACCAAGACCTACTTTGAAAGTAAATTTGTGATTTCCATCCTGATATAACACTTGTCTTGCCCCAAATCTAGTTGGATTGTCTTGACAAACTCCATAAAAAAACCTAAGACTTCATAATATGCACTATTAAACTGCTAACGTATTTTATAACCTTTAATTTTAAGACTTTCTTTTATGCCTTTATAAGTATATTTTATTTGAGCTTGAACTTGTATAGATGTAAAATACTTGCTATAAAACAACACAAAATTTCTTTCCAACCAAAAACCCCATGCCACTATTAATGGAATGCACATGTATTGTTTTAAGCCTATATTTGAACTATTATTTCATATTATCCAATAGATTCCTTATTGGCCATTGTCCCTTCCCCTTAGTCATGAGTAGGATAGACCTCCACACGTGTCTCAAGAAATCATAGTGAACCAGTAGGTGATCCATTGTTTCCTCTTCCCTTTTACAAAAACTACATTGACTTCGACCTACTTAGGACCTCTTTTGTAGAACATTCCATGTCAATGCCTTAGCTAAGGCTAACCAAAGGACCTCCTCATTATTATCTTTAAAAATTGCCTTGTATCCTTCTTTAGCTGTAAAATATCCACTAGCTAGGTTCTTTGACTATACTAAAGAGTCTTCTTGTAATAGTCTTATAAAAGTATTTTTTAGATCCCTTGTATACTTGTTCCATTGATCAACTTAATTTCCTTCTTAAAGTAATTATTTTTTTTGAAAGCCACCCCTAATTCCATAAATTTATTTTATCCATAGAGGCTGCATTTAGCAATACCTTGAGACCCTCTCTATTTAGATGTTCCAGATAGCTAGTAATTCCTTCCTCTCCCCAACCAAGGATCTTTTCCTAGCCTTTCTTTCCATTTCCTATTTTTTTAATAAAAAAATTGACCACTAATGGAAAAACCTTCATTAATGCTTTCCAAATGATAGTTGCATTGGTAATTGGTTTTATTGGAAGCCTAATATACTCTTCAAAGGACATGGGACCCAAATATTTCTCTTTGATAACCTCATATCATAATCCTTTACATGTTATCAATCTCCAAATACTCTTGGTAAATAGTGCTTTGCCAAATTTATGTATATTATTAAGCCCCCATCCCCCTACCAATTTAGGTTTGGCTATATTACACCATTTAATCAAATGCATTGCATCCTTCTTCCTTCTCATAGATATGATACATGCACGTGCATGTGCGCGCCCACACACAGACACACACACAAGGAATCACTTCATATAAAATTGAAATATAATAAATATATTTTTTATTTAAATACCCTTATTTACAATTTTCCAATAATAATAAATTCTTGACTTAGATATTACTAAAATTTTATGTCATGTTTCAACTTTATAAAATATGGACATACCTATTTATCTAGTTTTCCTAGTTATTAATTTTCTTCATTAAAAATTTTACTTCAAAATCTATCTTGAATACTCTATTAGTATAAATGTATATAAAATATTTTCAAATTATGTAAAATTATTATTTTGTTGTAGCCAAAGATTCAATTATGAAATACAGTTAAAATAAAACCTACATTTAAATTATTTCAAGTTTGCACATGTGAATGCATGCACCTTAGCCTTATATCCAATTTTAAGTTTAGATCAAATTGTGACACCTAAATTCAAAGCTCAACCAATTTGACACAAGGATAAAACATTTTTATTTTTTCAAGCTTCAACTTAAATGCTTTTGAATTTTTATGGTCAAGTGACAATGTTGCCAAGTCAAGAGATTGATTTCTTATTAATTAGATAAAGCATACATACATTTATTACTGTTTTGTAAGGTATCTTGATGACTTTGTGGTGTTAAAAAAAAATTATGGTCTAATGAAGATTATGCTAACACACAATATCCTCTTATAATATTTTATTTGCATGAAATGGATTTCAAATAATTCAAAATCAAATCAAAGGTAGGTGGATTACATGGAATCTACCATTTCATTCTGACACTAGATACAAGATGCTTAAAAGGAAGCAGAATTGAAACAAAGAATCCCAATGGAGTTTTACCTCTTTATTGTCATGAATGAAAAAACGACATTAATTTTGGGAAAATTTGCGTTGAATAACTTGTGAGACACTAGCAAGAAAAGGTCCCAATGAAAAAACCAAGATGACAACATAAACGTGCAAAAGTAACTGATATGTATCCTTGGATAAGTGAAACTCATTAAAGGATGATGAGTTGTTAGATACGGATATCTCACCCAAACTGATTTCCTTATAAAAATAATTTGATACTATACAATTCACTAGATAAGGATGACATGAAGCCTTTTATTTTGGTAATAACCCTTAGGATACATTTGACAAGGATTAAGTTGTTTTTTCATTGTTTGTGGTAACATTCTATTAGGTTCAAGATGTTGTTTAAGCTTGCACAAATATTAAAGTTTGAATATAGTTAATTTATAAAAATGAAACTTGAATGAGTATCCATATTTTCTTAGCAACCATGCATACTATATCCTGTTACAAACAACCAATTACCCTTGTAAAAGTAATTATGAAAATGATTTAAGAGGGATAATTTATTTATTTTTCTAAATATTATATTTATATCTAAAAAATAATTTAAAATTCAAATCTAAGGATGAGGAGACTAAGATTGACCCTGACCTCTGTTTGCAGGCATATATCATCAAATATATCTCAAACAACATTGATCAACTTATTGATCTACGCAATGCCTTTAATTTCTATTTTTTCATGAAATAATTCAATAAAGAGGTCGAAGGTGTGCTTGCTGCAAATCCTAAAAAGATGATTGTCAAGGTCTGAGGACATCCCTACTAAATACAATGGTGCTGAGTTGGATGTTTTTTCTGGGAGCCTCCAATATCTCTGTGCTAAGCCTAATTTTGAGACTTGAGTGCTCTCTAGTGGCTTTTACTGTTCGGTATGTGGAGTTACTCTGCCTTTTTTGTGGTTTTTAGTATTTTGACTATGTTCCTCTTTTCTTCTTGTAGGCTAAGGACAACCCTAAATTTTGTAATTTTGTACCTTTTTTCAGGTTGAGGACTGCCTCATATTTTGTAATTCTGCTCTATTTCTTATTTGTTGCTTATGGTCCTTTATGGCATTTGATGCAATTTTATATTCAGTTTTTGGGACTCCGATAAAACCCATCTGTTATATAGGTGCTAATATCTTTAACAGATCAAAAAAAATATTGATCTCTAAAATATAATTTAAAATTCAAATCAACAAAACTATGTATAACAATATTATTAACATTTTTAACAACTATAATTTTAATTCAATTACAATACAAAAAAGTCCCAAATATAATTCACATAAGATGAAAATAAAATTTCTTGATAAATGCATACATGTTCTTGAATTTATAAAAAATGACTTTATTCCTTTTTGAAAAAATAATACTAAGCTAAATTTCCATGCAACCAAATTAAACTACAAGAAAATAATTAATACCATACTTGATCATTGATCCACTCAATTACAATGAATGTTCTTTAAACATCACTCAAATTGTAATCCACCTATAGTTTTTCTATTTCTTTTAAAATTCAATTCTAATATAAACAAGTCCAAAATGTAATTCACATAAGAAATTAATAAAATTTCTAAATAAATTCAAATCTATACTTGAATTTATAAAAAAATATTTTCATTCTTTTTCACACAAAATTATATTTTTCAACTAAATTTTCAATCAATCAAATTAAATTACAAGAAAATAATTAATATTACACTTGAACAATAATATTTTTAGTTATGATATAATTAAGCTAATTTGAGTTGATATAATATAAGGGCAAAGAGGCAGAAGATGAGGAGCGGTGGAGGAAGCGGAGGAGGAGAAAAAATGGCAGGCAAGAATTTTGAACCAACAAAAGGAGAAGATCCAGAGGCAGGGCAGAATGTTGTAGCTGGAAAGGAAAAGGATTCCCTGTCAGCTCAGTTTGAAAAGGCTAAAGGTACAGATCCTCCAGATAAACCCTCAGACAAAGGGTCCCACTGGGGTTTGGGAGCTGGCAACAAGGGCCCAACCTTTTTGGAAATGCTAAAAGGGAAAAATAAGGAGCCAGTCAGTGAACTACCACCCCTAATACCAAACAATAATAGGTTAACTATGCCAGTGGATATTATGGAAATATTCTTGGATATGGAGGCATCATCCTTAGTTGGCAAGTTTTTGGGAGGAAGGTCGGACATTGAGACTATTCGCTCATGGGCTGCGGCAAAGTGGAAAACTTTAGGAAGCTTAGAAATCATAGCCATGTCAAGAGGTTTTTTTATGATAAGACTCAACAACAAAGATGATGTAGAGCACATCTTGACAGGAGGACCTTGGTTTCTAGGAAGGCGTAGCCTCTTTCTGAGGAAGTGGGGGGAGGATTTCAACCCTGAGAAGCAGAACATTAATATAGCACCCATTTGGGTCCGCTTACCAAACCTCCCAACCCAGTTTGTTAATGAGTACTGGCTTAGTGGCATAACAAAGATGATAGGAGAGCTCGTGGCAATAGACCATTCAACCCAGGCAAGGACTATACTGACACATGCTAGGATCTGTGTAAATGCAAACTTGGATTCTGATCTACCTTCTCAGGTGGAACTAGCATATGGAGAGTTTCTAAGGATTCAACCTGTGGAGTATGAGAACAAGCCAATATTTTGTAGCGTGTGCAAAACCCAGGGCCACCTTCAAGCCCAATGTCTGACAAGAACTGCAAACAAGGAAGCCACAAGTGAAGGTTTTCTGGGGAAAGATAATGGTAGAGGGATCCCAAAGTTTTAAGGACCGTGTCTTAACTTGGAAGGATACATACAAGTTAAGAATAACCAGGCTGACCAAGCCAACACAGAACTAGAAAAAATCCAGGAGAAAGGAAAGCAACATAATGAGGGAGGCAAAAATCATAAGGTATGTAATAAAGATCCCAGCTTGAACATGTTTGATATCCTAGCAAATCTAGAAGTTGAAAAAGAAAATAGTAAGGATGATACCATCAGTGTCAATTTTCTTGAAACCCTAGACTCCCCATCCAAATCGGGACCATCCATAGCTATGACAAAAAGCCCCAAAATCTATGCTCAAAATGAAGAAAAATTGCCAGGTCATTTCAGTTTAAACATGGAAAAAATAGAGTCAAGAGTCGAAGTTGTGGAAACAAGAGCCAAGAATGTAGCTCCTAATCCGGTAGTGGAGAAAATTATCCCTTATCATACGCACCCAACGGTAAAAGGTTACTTGAAGGAAAGCCCCCTGTTTAGGAACCAGATAGGAGAGGTAAACCAAAACAAGGCTGAGGATGAAGAGGGAATTGAAAACCCCAAAATGAGGAAGAAGGTTCAAGCCCTATACTATCATAGTATATGCCCCCTCATTTCAGTCTAAAATAGACTAGAAGCACTACCAAGCCTCCGATAGATTATGGAAGTGAAAGAAAGAAAGGGAGAATATCTACAACAGAGCACTATAGAATGAGAATCAATGAAGAAATTGCAAACAGAAAGCAAAGAACATTGTTACAACAAGCTATTCCTGGCTAGGATAATAGCAAAATTGACAAACCCCCTTTGGATCAGGGAAGGGGGCAGGGAAAAAATATCAAACAGTCTAAATGAAGGTTCTCTCATGGAATGTGAGAGGCCTAAACGGCCCACCAAAACAAAGGATGGTGAAGTCTATAAGGAAGGATTGGAATCCTACTATCATTTTTCTTCAATAAACCAAAATAGATGTGGCACAATCATCACTTATAGCTAGAAGGGTTTGTAAGCAAGGGGAAGTGGCCTTTCAATAGGCGAGAGGAGCATCTGGGGGCCTCATGATCTTATGGGATCCTATTAAAATAAAAGGAAGTATTATTCAGGAAAATGAAAGAGTCTTAAGCATATTATTTCATGATTTTGATACTAACAAGAATTGGATTATGTCAAATGTTTATGCCCCAACCTCTGTCCAAGGGCGATCTGAACTGTGGGAGTTTTTGGGGCATTTGAGCCAAGCTTTTAAAGACATTACTTGGGTGATTGGGGGAGATTTTAATACCCCCCTTTATCCATCTGATAAGAAGGGAGGATCTGGGTTACCCTAAAGGAGCATGGAGGACTTCAATGAATTCATTAACACAAATGAATTGATGGATGTAAGACTAAAAGGAGCCAAATTTACATGGAGTAACAAGAGGATAGGAAGTCAGCTGATTCAAGAAATGTTGGACAGGTTTTTTTTATCCAAGGAAGCTACAACAATGTTTGGTGATTCAGTGTTACAAGCCCTTCCTAAATGTGCTTCAGACCATAATCTTATTCTATGGGAGGCATTTCAGGCTAACTCCTTTAAAAATCCATTCATATTTCTGTCAATGTGGGTTAAACATCCGGACTTCAAGAAACGAATAGAGGAATGGTGGCAGCAGCCTATCCAGGGAAGTGCTTCCTTCAAACTATCTCAAAAACTTAAGATGGTGAAAAACAACCTTAGAATATGGAATAAAGAAGTCTTTGGAAATATTTTTGAGAATAAGAGAGCAGTGGGGGAACAACTGAGAATAATAGAAAGCAAAATCCAAAATGGAACCTATGATGAGGCAACAAGGATCGAAGAGAAGGAAACCCTTTGTGAGTTTTATAATATTTTAGCTTGTGAAGAGATGTATTGGATGCAGAAATCAAGGGCATTATGGCTAAAGGAAGGGGACTCTAATTCAAAAATTTTCCATGTTACCACATTGAGCAATAGAAGCAACAATAATATTAGAAATTTAACTAAGGTGGATGGATCCTCAACTCAAAACATTCAGGAGATCAGGGACGAGGCTGTTAATTTTTTTAGTTCATTATTGGGTGAAGAAAGGGCCTATAATGCCCAAGCAAAGGAATCTCTCCTTCAATTCATTCCACAACTCATTGATGAAATAATTAACGAGTCTCTTACAACAACTTTTTTAGATGAAGATATCAAGGAGGCTTTGTTTAACATGGATCCTGACAAAGCTCCTAGGCCGGATGGGTTTTCATCGCAGTTTTTCCAAGTTTTTTGGGATATTGTTGGAGCAGAAGTTATTGTTGCAATCAAGGAGTTCCAAAGTTCAAATCATATTCAATTCAACTTTCATTGCTTTGATTCCTAAAGGCCCCAACCCCAAAACTATGTTAGCCTGTGTAATATATCCTATAAAATTTTGTCTAAAGTTTTAGCCAACCGTTTGAAGAAAGTTCTACCGGTGATCATTGATCCAAGTCAAGGAAGTTCTGTACAAGGAATATCAATCTTAGATGGAGTTATTACTGTTCATGAGGCTCTTCATATAGCCGCTCAGACCAAAAAATCAGTCATGGCTTTAAAGTTAGACATGAAAAAAGCTTATGATAGGATAAATTTGGAATTCCTAGAGGCAGTTTTATTAAAATTTGGCTTCAACATGAAATGGGTCAAGTTAATAAGAGAGTGTATTTCTAAGCCTTGTTTTTCAGTTTTGGTTAATAGGTCTACTGTAGGTTTTTTTCAAAGAAAATGTGTTCTAATACAAGGAGATCCCATAAGTCCTATGTTGTTCATCATTGTAGCTGAGGCCTTGGGAAGAACCATTAAGGCAGCAGCGGTAGCTAGACTCATTTCAGGTATCAAGGCCACGTCGCTAACTACCCCGGTGACACATCAAAAATTTGTTGATGATACATTGCTATTGACTTTGGCTTCTGTGGTTGAGGTAAGAAGGATTAAAAATATTCTCATAATGTATGAAGAAGCGGCTAGATAGAAAGTGAATTTTTATAAGAGCAAACTTTATTTCATCAATACCCCCATTCCTAGGCAAAACAGCATAGCAAGGATCATGGAATGTCATATTGCATCCCTTCCCACCTCCTATTTAGGTCTTCCCCTATTTACGGGGAAACATGAAGGATCAATGTGGAACATAGTTCTGGAAAGGATCCAAAAAAAGCTAGCAGGTTGGAAAGGACATTTGTTATCTCAAGCAAGCAAAGCGGTTTTAACTATGGCTTCACTTCAAAGTATACTCGTTTACTTCCTATCGCTCTTCGAGTCTCCCAGCAAGGTGTATCACAAAATTGAGCAACTTCAAAAAAAATTTCTTTGGTCAGAGACTGAGGATAAGAAAAGGATCCATTTAGTAGGTTGGAACAAGGTTTGCAAACCTAAAGCTAATGGGGGGTTAGGATTGAGGAGAGTTGTTCATCTCAATATAGCTCTGTTAGCCAAAAAAGAATGGCGGTTATTGAATAAGGTCGATAATGAATGGACTACCATAGTTAGGAGGAAATACCTCCAAGGTGTAAAATTCCTTAATGACAACTTAGCAAGCAGGGGGTCTACTTTTTGGAAGGCAATCCTCACGAGCAGGGATCTTGTCAAGAAAGGTCTTAGATGGATTCTAGGAAATGGAAAAAAAATAGACTTTTGGAAGGATCGGTGGGTGAGAGCTGAGGAGTTATCCTAGAATCCTCATTTGGCTAGGATTCAAGAGCATATGGAGCAGCATATTGGGAAGAAGGTTGCAAATTATATGTGGTAGGATATAAATATCAACAGGTGGAAACACATTAGAGTACATGGTTTTGAAGTGGAGTCTAAAGAGCTTTATAACATTTTAACTTAGCAAATTATTCCCTCTGGAGAGGATGAAGATCACATTGTTTGGGCTAAGACTAAAAGTGGTGACTTCACAGTTAAGTCTACCTATAATTTGCTTCTCAATGTGGAAGGTCAAAAATTTCAACCGAGTTTGGTTTGGATCAAAGGCTTAATTCCTAAAATATCCTTTTTTTCATGGCTGGTGATTCAAGGAAAAATCCTCACTATGGACAATATGTTATCCAAAGGTATGGTTATTGCTAACCGTTGCTACATGTGCAGGGCAGGATGGGAGACTACCCAACACTTGTTTCTGGAGTGTCCGATAGTGGAGTCCATCCTGGATGAACTTTTCCAAGCCTTTAGGATCTCGTGGGTTAAGCCTACTCTTATATCTGAAGTGTTCCATCAATGGCCTCAACCCTTTGTTAGCCTAAAACTTAAGTACCTATGGAAAATTTGTTGGCATCATTTTCTCTAGAAGATTTGTCTAGAAAGGAACCATAGAGCCTTTAAGGATACCATTCACAACCCAAAAACCATCCTCAACAGGATTATTGTCTTTGCGAAAGAAAACCTTAGCACCTTAGTGGATGAGAACCACTCAATTCTTCCCCAAGAAAAACAATTAGCTCGGGCCTTAGGTATTGAGGACATACCTTCCATTCCTTTGCCCAATCCCAGAAATAGGATTTTTTGGGACCCACCCCCCCAGGGTTGGTTTAAAATAAATTTTGATGGTGCATCAAAGGAGAACCCGAGAATATCTGGAGCTAGAGGAATAATAAGTGATCATCAAGGAAATATGGTCAAGGCCTTCGCTGAACCATTGGGAATCAAAACTAATAACGAAGCAGAAGCTAGAGCCCTTTGGAGAGGTTTGCAAGTAGCCCAAGCAACTCAAGGTAACTTGATGATTGAAGGTGATTCTATTAACATCATCAACCTATTAACCAATGACAAAAAACCTCCATGGAGAATCGAGGGAGTCATCCATGAAGTGAGGATCCTTTTTACAGCAAGACAGAACAGGAGAGCTCGTCATGTGTACCGTGAGGCCAATAGGTCAGCTGACAAATTAGCCAACATAAGTTTTGATGTTCGTAGTTTGGTGACATGGACACAAGGTGTGCCACGTGAAGTGGAAAAAATTATTAGTCATGAAAAGAAACCTACCCATTAAGAAGAAATATGAATGGGTGTTCTTTCCCTGTTCTTTCCCATGAAACTGGTAATAACTATGGGGTTTCCCTTTAAATCATACCAAATTGGAAATGAAGGTAACAGGGTGTAGGCCTTGGAAGATTTCGACAAAGAATAGGAAATGGGCAAGCAACAGGTTTCACAAGTGCAAAGTTCCAAACTTCAATTCCTGTCAATGTAAGTAATGTTTACAGTTATGTTTAGGTATGGGTGTGCTTCGTTAGTAAGGTGTTGTAGGGGATTCAACACAATTTATGGTAAGAAAGTTTCAAGGATGACTAGGATCTACAATATCAGCAGAAGGTTGGATATTGTAATAGGTTTTGGGTTAACCTGCAAAACCCAGTAATTAATGAAGACTTGTATTTACCAAAAAAAAAAATATTCTTAGTTACAATGGATGTTCATTAAACATAACCTAATCACAATATAAACTACCATAACAATTTTTTTGAATAATATTCTCAACTTTGAAAAATCGTACCTTTGTTAGGAAAAATATATGCCAACTAAGGATGAGATATTGTATCAGACATCCATCTAGTAAGCCTTACCTAGACACAATATATACAACATAAAAATTGTCAATTCATTTTATTATAGGATTACCAACTTAGAGATTCAGGAGAATTCATTGTAGAAAATAAGCACAATTTTTATAGTGCATTTAGTGTTCATGGGCTATAGGGTCCATAAGGGAGCCTAAATCCATTTCAAACCTTTGCCAAGGAAATTTCTAGCTTTACCCTTTAGAGTTTGGAGGATCTATAACTAAACTCTAAATCTCATAGCAATGCCTACTAATTTTATGTAAACTTTTTCTTTATAGGGGAACACTCTAGAACCTACCATTAGAGGGGACATACTCCAAAGGCTCATCAAGAAGAGGATCCTTCCCCTATAATGTTCACGAATTTAATAAATGTAATAAACAAGGTACTTGTACTTATAAAAGTACCTTGATGAGTTAGTATTTAGTCATTAAGGGTGTTAGGTGGTCTATAGGGTTCCTAGATAATAAAATATTTAATCCTACATATAGTAGGTATTGTAATAGACCTCAAAAGGGCTATATATTGTTGTATTGCACTTATTTTTCATTATTATGAAGAGAATAACTTGGATATTTCTTTCTTGGAAAGAAATTAGGATGAAAATATCGTATACTAGAGAGGACAATAACCCTCCTTAGATCCAAAAATATGGAAACCCTTTTCTAGCATGTGTTTGTACTTGTTTTATTTATGATTCTAGTTTAAATATATTTTGGGATATTACAGTGGTATCGAAGTTGGTTTTTTACCATCCTATGAGAATTTTTGAGAGATTTGAGGGTCTTATATTGTATTCAATGATATTTCTCAGCAAATTCCACATCTATTTTCTAGCACATCATAGAAAATTTATGGTGATTTTGACTCAAAATATATTGAAGTTGCATATTTTTTCAAATAAATCTGAATTTGGATAAATTTATAGCACTTCCAAAGTATGTTGTGTTCATAAAAATATATTTCTATACTCTAGAGAACTATATAAAATATTTACAAAAGGGTATGAGAACCCTCATTTCTTGTTGATCCATTATTCTATCACATCCACCATCAAAGTTGGGTTTGAAAATGTTTTGTCTATCTTGTTTTGCATGCAAAATATATGCTTTTTAGGTACTAAAAAAGTTCTTAGTTAGGTTATATGTTTTTCTAATCTAGGACTGAACTAGATTTTTTATCAATATTTTCAATTTATGTCTATATTTATATTTGGTGTTTTAAACCCTACTTTATTGTTTCAATAGTAAAAATAACTTGGATTTTTCAAAATTTCGTGTACCATTTATCATATTTAGATTTACTAAAGGTCTTTTAATATTTTTAGAAAAAATATATAAATCACTCAACTATATTGGATATATCACAATCCTTATCCACCACCCACTCATATGGTGTCTTGCACATACTTAAGCTATTTAAGGAGTGTAATATGGTGATTTAGTAGGAATAATAAGGAGACTACACTCTCCATAGTTACCTCTCTCTCCCTTCTTCTTCTTATTATTATACCATTGATATATCTATCTTTGCTAACCTTACCTACCCATAAAGTGGCTAGTGAGTTAGGGGTAATAATACTCTAACACCAAGGTCTTCAATTGACCTAAGGTTCTTCCATGTGCCATTTTACTTCCACATACCAATCTATTATCATATGCCATTTCTCTTCCATGCGAGATAAGTATATCTAAATTTTATAGTATATAGAGAGGTTTGGTTTTAGAAAGGAAGAGTGAGAAGATTTCTTCTATACCTCACTTAGTTACTTTACCATATGTACTTCATCTCTACATCATGGATAAAAAATATGAAGATATCAAATTTATGTTTTTAATACTATAATTACTTAATAATAGCATTGAAACAATATTTGTTGAGTTGGGAGTGAACATGTCGACTATACAACAAGTAGAGGCTACACATTTGCATGGCCATCATTAGGCTATTGGGAATTAGAGTCAAGTACAGTGGTAGCATATAACTAACCACAATGCAAATAAAATAGATGGGAATATTAAACACCATCATAAGCTTAGATATGATCTTGAGGTAATCATAGGTACATCATCCCATGTTGATCATAGGTCTAGTAAGTAGGAAGACATGATAAAGGTTATTAATACTTACTATAGGGAATAATTGAGTTTAGAGAAACATGTCTATCATGAGGTTTCCTTTGTCAATTATTATAAATTTAGAAAAAAAAGGAATAAGAATGACAACAAGGATAAATAAATAACTATAATAAATACAACAAAATTTAAATCTCCATGTTGGAGGGGAAGCCTAATATCCCAATCAAGTTTCCATGCTTGGTTGTAGTGATTAGATATTTACGTCTAAGCCTTTTATTATTTCAATATAAAGTAGTTGGATTTTACTATACTATATTTATTTGGTAATGCACATGACTAGTGGAACTAAGGTATTGATAGCTTGGGGTATACTTAGATCTAGATGTATGAGGATTTTTGCTAAAATATTTCAAACCACTTTTAGGATATTTTACTAGACTAGTACTTCATGGATCTAGCTCATATCCAACAATTGGGTATGGTATAGGAGTATATAGATAATTTTGATAGTTTGTTAGTTATGGTGCATGTGATAGAGATACCAAAATACATTTACATATTTATGGATAGGGTGAAGGATCCGTTATATAGGTGGTTACAGGTATTTGCTCCACTATTAGTGGAATATGATATGTTAAGGGTAATTTCTATGGAGATATCAAATCTCATATTCCTCAGTTGATAGATAGGGATCATCATAGTCATATTATAATTGCAATACATCAACCTCAAAAAATATTAGATCCTTTAACATGGGCCAAACTTAGTTTAGAGGAACTTAGATTTTAGACTTGCACAAGCCCTATGAAATACACCAAGAGTTTTGAGTGTTAGCGTATGTTATTTAGCATATTGTTAGTTATTACATTATTAGGTTATTGTTATCTTCGTTTGAACTACATCCTATGTTGGCTAGTTAGCTTCGTTAGTTACGGGCTAATCTAAGCCTACATTGTAGCTATTTAGTCATTGCTTGATTAATGATAAGTGTTGGATTTCTCTACATGGTATCAGAGCTATAGAGCTCTGGGCTCATTCATAGCCGAGGAGCAGGACGAGGAGGTCCGCAGGTTGACTGGCACGTTTCTCAAGGAGCAGGACGAGGAGGTCCGTAGGCTGACTGGCACGTTTCTCGAGGTGACTCAGACTGGACGCAGTTTGACCCGAGCTAATTCCCATTTTTTGAGGCTGTTGGACTGGACCAAAACGGATCGGGCATGGATCCCGAGACGCGACTGACTGGACCTCGGGCACGGATCTCGAGGTCGACGGGGGGGGCGACGGCCGGGGGAGGTGAGGGGGTTGGCCACCCGACCGACGAGCGGGTGACACGTGGCGGACTAGCCACGCGCCACCCGGACGCGATGCGTGGCGGACAAGCCACGCGCCACCTGGCACAGCAAAACAACTGCGAGGGACTGACTGCCCGCAGGGCAGTTAATGGTGAAAGGGCTTGAAAGCCCTTTTAAGGCCCTAATTCTCCTTCGCGCGGGCAATGTGGGATTAATCCCACAATTTTTTTCTCACGCCCGCACGAGGAACGAAGGGAAAGGGAATTTCTTCCCTTCCCTTCACGTCGGGCCTTGTAGGCCGACCGACGAGTGGGCCAGCGGCAAGGCGTTGCCCGACGGGAGGTCGGGAGTTCGACTCCCGTCGGGGCCAAGCGCCCTTTTTTTACACAGGCCGCCGCAAAGGTTTGCATTTTTAATTAAAGTTTTTTTTATTTTTTTTAATAATTTAAATTTTAAATAATGTTTTATTTTTTTTTAAACATTTATTTAAGTTTTTATTATTAATTAAAATATTTTAATTACACTTTAATTTTGCAAAGTTTTTTTTCCAAGAGGAGGAATTATTTTTTTGCCTCACACCTTATAAAGGCAAACAACCAGAGGCATAAAATCATCAAACCTCCAAACCTATTTTTTTTAGGCTTCATAAATAGCAACTTGTTTGTTTGAAGTACTTCACACAAGGGGGACTTTTTTTTGGTGATATATTGTGCTAATCTTCCTAAGAGGCAAATATTGTAATTTTTTTACAAACCAGTAAAAAAAGCCTTCTGGAGCGCTCATTTTGTGCTACCAGAAAATTTTGGACTCCCTGTCTCGTGGGGGGGCGGGGCGCCGTGGGGAGATATAATTTTGCAAAACTAAGGGGGGAAGACTTATAAGGGTGCATTTTCGGCAGAGTCCGACACCTTAGTCAGATTATTTTTGCAAAATTTATTGTAAAAGGTGCATTTTCGACTGTGACCGACACCTTAAAAGAATGGGCAGATCAAAGAAAAATATAGCCCTAAAAACTGATGTTGCTAAATCAGTTAAAGACCCATACTTTCCACCAGAGATGGATGGGTTGGATTTTTATGAGGAGGGCACATTCCTCACACTAAACAATGGTTTAGTAGCTCTCCTCGATGATTCTGAGTCTTGCATAGACCTTCAGACAAATGGTGCTCAAGTTCCTATTGGCGTTCTAAGGGGCATATACCTGGTCTTTGTTGCACTTGACCGTGCCCAACGTAAATTGGAAATAAATGAGGAAAACGAGGTCCTAAAGGCAAACGCTTGTTGTGACACAAGTGACCTTCAGCCCATTGTGGCACATGCTTGTTGTGATACAAGCGACCTCATACCTTCTATGGTAGATATCAGTTGTAGCACAGGTGATCTCATTTCGATGCATGATTTTGCTTGTGACACTAGTGACTTAAAAACTGAACCTCCTCAAAAGAGCTCCATAATATCATCAATAATGACAAATGCAAAATTGTTAAAAGCATTGATGAAGATAATGAAATTGGGTGTTTTGAAAAACACACAAAAGGATTTGGTTCCAAAATAATGAAGAAAATGGGATTCAATGGTGAGAGATTAGGTAAATAGGAACAAGGCATTAAATCTCCAATAATGCTAAATGTCAGGGCAAAGAATGAAGGCCTTGGCTATACTGGACATGCAAGTACTAGTAATTCTATGTTTGTAAAACCTAAATCTCCTACATCTCCTAAAAAGCATTGTTGCAGTCACTATGGAAAGGCAGGACATGTTGTAGCTAAGTGTTGGAGATTACATCCTTGTGATTCATGTGGATGTACGAATCATTCTTCTTCAAAATGTTGGTACAAAGTGAAAATGACCAACAAGGTTCATATTGATTGTGGATGGACAAATCTCACACAATGGACCATGATGAAAGAAATGTTGTATGGCTTCTACCGAAAAGGTAAAACCTATGGTAGACCCCGAGGCAAATCCAGTGACAGACCTAGTGGCAGTCCTAGAGATAATGACCCAGAGACAGACCTAAAGACAGACCCAGTGACAAAGTTCCAGAGGCAGATCTACAGGCAGATCCAGAGGCAATGATCCAAAGGCAGTTTCACAGGCAGATCCCGAGATAGACCCAGAGGTACAGTTCCAAAGGTATGCTTAGAGCCAGAGCCAGAGCCATGAGACAGAGCCAGAGCCGAAGACAAAGCACGAGCCACCATTCTTTCATTTCTCTTCTTCTTTCACTGTATTGGGGCAGTTATATACTTTACCCAAATATGTTGTATGGGGGGATATTAGCATAGCTAGCAGTTCTATTATTACCCAAATAATGTAATAAGGGGGGATGTTAGCGTATGTTATTTAGCATATTATTAGTTATTACATTATTAGGTTATTGTTTGAACTACATCCTATGTTGGCTAGTTAGCTTCGTTAGTTACGGGCTAATCTAAGCCTACATTGTAGCTATTTAGTCATTGCTTGATTAATGATAAGTGTTGGATTTCTCTACATTGAGGACCACAAAATACTAGTAATAGATAGATGTATAATATCCTTATAGATAAGAGAGGGGTGGTGGTATGAGAGATGATATATTGAAAAAGAGGCTTAAGCAAATTTTTATATGTTTTTCATAAAATAACAATGGTAGCTATAACTTGCATGTTAAGTATGAGACTAAGTGAACCATGTGAATGTTATACCATGGAAATTGGAAGATGAGGATACACTAGAGGATCTAGAGGTATTTGATGCCCTTATTATCAGGTAAGTTAACAAAAAAAAATTGATCAGTTAAAATATTTGATTAAAAAACAAGTTTTTATTGGTACCCAAAACCTGATTACATCAGAGAACAGAAATATGAAACCATCCACATACACTAGAGAGACAAGGCTAGGGAACACAGTCCTACAAAAATAGAAGCACCACAAAGCCCTTAAAAAGTAGACAATAATAAACTAAGGGTGAAATAGAAGATATCCTTGAACAATAAAAATAAGCTAAGGGTGACAGAGAATGCCCTTTAAAAAAAAAAGCCTCAGCATGAAAGGAATCCCTAATATTCATCTTTAGGTTCTGCATCGTCTTCCTGGAGGTCATCATTTGACTCATCCATATCGATGTATTTATATTTGTATTTATCATCCTCAAAATTAGCAGTAACCTTGACATTCTCCTTGATATAAAAGACCTTGCCACCATCCTCAGAAAAGGATTTCTTGAAGAAGAGTAGGTTCAGAGAATTGTGGAGATCAACAATCTGGGACATGCAATTGGAAACAGAGTTGATGATGAATTATTGTAGACAAATATTAGGGGCATCCTTATCATCATCCTTATAATATATAATTAAGGATTTATTTTATTGCACCATTTTATGTAAGCACATAGAGGATTGAATATACTTCGGTCAAGGGATTCACTTTTAACTCTTTTCCTCAACTTACGAACAGTCTCAACTACCACCCTCTTTTTGGCTAACAAGGTAGGAGAGGTAGAGGATGGAGGAGTGGACTAGGAAATACTGGGTTGGATAAGGCTAGGTTTAGCTTTAGGGATGGGTGGAAGTATAACACCCTAAGGTAAGCTAAAAATATTGATTATGTTTGTGGTGTGGGTATTATTAATGAGTTATCATAGGCTTAATTTTTAGACTTATTAACAATTCCACTTTATTCAACATTGAGAGCTAGGAGATATATTAGGGTACATTAAATAATTATACTAAATTATGGTGGAAACACCCATAATTTTATTGATAAGAATGTAATACATGACTTGGCATTGCTATGAAGGAAATATCAAGTTTTGATGTTGTTATATCTAACAAATTTACCATACCTTGTAAATAGATAATGTGTCAATTGAGGGTCTAGATTATATCCATTCCTATAATCATCAACATTTATGCATTACCTTTAGAGTCTAAGGATATTATTTTATGATTTTAATTGTTGTGGACTCTTGAATATATAACCTATAAGTTTTAGGAGCATATTATCAAATTTGTTAAGAATGATCAACTATAATGGTCCCAATATAGCCATGCTAGCTAATTATTTTTTTATCTCAACTCATAGGTTTAATTAGTTGGCCCTTGAGAATTAGGGTTAGGTTATTATTGATTTCATCTATAAATAGGAATAATATTTTATTAGTTTGGATCATTGAATAATTTAGATTTAAGTTGCCTTGGTGTGCATAAGAGACTTTTCCCTCTCAAAGTGGCTATGAGACTTTGCCCTCTCTAAGTGGCTATGGATTTGCTATTGCATTAATTTATTTTTGGATTTGATATTTGCATATTGTTCATGGCATTTGAATATGAATTATTATTGTTTGCATGTTATTAATAATAATTTAATATTGAAGTATTTTTGTGGATATTAAATATATATATATATATATATATATATATAAAGTTGGAAAAGTGCATTTTTGAAAGGAATGCTAACCTTTTACATCAACAAATATGGCCAATCACTTGTCCATTTCACCAAGAAGGATTTACCACTGGCATAAAGCCTATACCAACCATGTAACAACAAACACACTTCACTAACCACATCCAAAACTAGAAAATCAGCATACACCTTACATATCTAAATATCATATACTCTATGCTTTCCTAGCAACCTCTTCCTATTGATCCCCATTGTCAATTCTTGTGGCATTATCATTGTCAACTAAATTATTTATGTGCATTGGGATATCATTCCCCCATTCCTTTTTGGCATCTGCCATAACTCCTTTGTTAGCAAGACCATCTGCTACCCTGTTGGCTTCTCTATAAATATGATTGATAGACACATTCTCGAGTCTATCCAAAAGTGCTCGAGCTTCCACCATCATTAAATCAATAGTCCAGGTGGCTGGTTGTTCTCCCTTTAAAATGGTCACAATATTTTGTGTCTCCTTCAACTATGAGCTTATCTAGATTGCAATTGATAGCCAAAGAAATTCCTACATAAGCTGCTCTTGCTTCAATAAAATGACTTGTCTATTCACCCAGTGGTTCAACAAAGGCTTTGATTACCTTACCCAGATGATTCTGGATCACCCCTCCAGCTCTCACCAACCTGGGATTACCTTTCGAGGCCCCATAAAAATTTAATTTGAACCATCCAACCGATGACGGTATCCATTTTGCATGAGTTCTAGGATGAACTCGAGGTATTGGTAATTTCTCTCTGACTCCCCAACATTCCAATATCTGCCTTTCCTACTCTGATTCCCATCCCTCCTTGAAGCGAATAGTGTTAAAATTCTCCATCAGGAGACTTCTTGCTCGGTTCCAAACCATTTCCCAGTCCATCTTCAAGTCCTCAAAGATTTTGTGGTTTCTTTCATTCCAGACTCTCCACCAAATATGTGGAAGGCTTAGAAGCCACAACTTCTTGATTCTTCTACCTTTAAAAGGAGGCTCCCATTGCAAGTTCAAATATGAGATAGTTCTAGGGAAAACCCATTGAACTTGGAATTCACTATAGAGTTGATCAAACAAGTTTTTGGTAAAGGAGCACTTAAGAAGTAGATGATCAATGCTTTCCTCCTCTTTTTTCACACAAAACACATCTATTTGGTAAGGAGAAACCACATTTTTTCACATTATCCTGGGTCATAATTTTATTATGCATAACCAGCCACTAGAAAATAGTAATCTTAGGGATGAGATATTTGTCCCAAACCTTTACATGGGGCCACACTACCCCTACACCTTCAGCCAAGTTATAACCAAACTTCACAGAATAATATCCACTCTTCATTTTCATCCAAATAAATATATTATTTGGTCACCAATGGTTGAGGATGTAGGCATTAAGGCATATATTAAGACTTTCCAGGTGTGGATGCAAGTCCTCATTGATGTTCTCAGCATAAAGTCACTTCCACTTCTTGATGCCATTTTCTTCCACAATATAATCCCGAACCAACAGTCCATAAATAGGAGTCAGGATTGTTCTTAAGTTTGTAAACCTTGGGATCTCACAAAGGGGAGAGTTAAAGAGCCAAGTATCCTACCAAAATCTCACGTTAGCACCATCTCCAATATACCATCTACAACCCTGTTGGATCAGAGGTCTTACCTATTGAAGGCTATTCCAGAAACTAGACCCCTTAGGGGGGTTGAGGTTTTCCAGGAAGGAGGAATTACGTAAATACTTAGATTTTATAATTTTGACCCAGGGAGTGTCTTCTTCCTTTGCCAACTTCCAACCCAATTTCCCATTAGAGATTTGTTCATTTTGGGAAGAGTTCTCAGTCCCAATCCCCCATATTTTTTAGAGGTATAGACTTTGTTCCAAGAAAGTAAAGATATCCTCTTCTTTTCCTCAGCCCCAGACCACAGAAAAATCCTTTGGATCTGTTCAATATTTTTGTAGACCGATACTGGTATTTTAAAAATTGACATGAAGTAAATAGGTATACTTTGAAGGTAGGATTTCACAAGTTGGGCCTTTCCTACCTGACTAAGAAGAGAGCCTTTCCAGGAAGATAGTTTCTTTGTAACACATTCAATAATTGGATCCCACAAGGCTTCCTTCATACTCCCATGGAATAAAGGCATCCCTAGATAGGTTGTTGGTAAATCACCTATGCCACAGTTGAAGATTCTTGCTATCTGTAGTTGGAGAGCTCTAGAGGTATTCAAGAAAAAAACTTGCTTTTATTAAAATTTACCTTTTGGCCTATTGCAAGCTCATAGAAATGCAAAATCATCTTAATATGTCTTGCTTGTGGAAGAGATGATCTTGTCAAAATTAGAGTATCATCCACAAACTGTTGAAAAGAGATTGGTTCTAAAGTGGAAGCTGACATGATACCTTCTATGTCTCCTCTATCTATGGCTTTTATGAAGGCTCTACCCATAGCTTCAGCTAAAATTATAAATAGATAAGGGGATAGGGGGTCCCCTTGTCTTAACCCCCTCTTGCTAGGAAAATAACCCACTGTAGACCCATTAACTAAGATGGAGATCATCACTATGGAGATGCAGTTTTTCATCATAGAGATCCAATCCTCATGAAAACCAAAATGTTGGAGCACTTTGATCAAGAAATCCCAAGAAACTCTATCATATGCTTTATTCATATCCAATTTAAGAAACATACCTTCCTTTTTTTATTTAGAGATAGAGTGCAGGATCTCATGGATCAAAATGATCCCATCAAGAATCTATTGTCCCTGAACAAAACCCCTTTGGTGTTTGTCAATGACAAAAGGGAGAGCCATCTTCAGCCAGTTTGCAAGGACTTTGGACATAATTTTATAGAGAGTATTACACAAGCTAATTGGGTGGTAATCTATAAAATATTTAGCACCTACAATCTTCGGGATGAGGGCTAAGAACGTACAATTCACATAAGAAGGGATCCTTTTAGAGGTATGAAACTCCTTAACTACCAAGGTGACCTCATTGCCAATGATGTGCCAAAACTTGTGATAGAAGAGCACCGAAAACCCATCTAGACTAGGAGATTTATCTCCCTTCATGGAGAAGATCACCTCTTTAATTTCCTCATCCGTAAAGGGGTTGAGGAGATAGTCATTTATCCGGTTTGTAATATTTAAGGGAATATGGCCTAAAAATAGGTTCATCGCCTCTTCATCCAGCTTCGAATCCACTCCTAACATATCTTGGAAAAATTGAACAACTTCCCCTCTAATTTGGAAAGGATCCCTTGTAGAAGAACCATCAACAATCTTGATCTCCTGGATTTTATTAAAAATTTTGTGCTTGAGATTTGAAACATGGAAAAACCTTGTATTCATGTCCCCTTCCTTTAACCACAAAGCTCTTGATTTTTACCACCAGAAAGCCTCCTCACACGCCAGAGTATTGTGCCAATCACATAGAAGATCCTTTTCTCTAGTCCGAACTTCCTCCGAATACTCCCCCAAATGCAAAGAGTTTTCTAACTCCATGAGTTGTTGTAAAGCTGCATTTTTAACCATAATGTCTCCAAACACCTCTTTATTCCATAGTCTTAAGTTCCACTTAACAAATCTCAGTTTATTTGCTACTTGAGTCAATATATCCCTAAAAAAATATTGCTGCCACCAAGATTGAATCTTGCTCTCTAAATCAGAATGAAGGATCCACATATTTTCAAACCGAAAAGAGGTAGCAAAGAATCTTTTGTCCGTTGTTTCCCAAATCAAAGGATTATGGTCTGAGCTAATTTTTGGGAGGGTCGTGAGAGAAGTGTCTAGATATTAAATATTTAACAAGTGGTATGAGAGTACAATTCTAGAACCAGTGGAAATTAACAAAGATATTTGGTGCCATAAAAATTAAGTTTTCAAATATTCATAGAGAAACATAGGTTTTCAAAATATTTCTTCTAAAAAGGTACATTTGATTTCCCAAAATTAATTAGAATTTTTTAATTCACTGCAACCCCCTTCCTTATTTATATTAATAGTTAAAATAAATAAAAAATTAATTTAATTATTAATAGAGAGAACAAGTGTCCCTTTTCATTTATCTTTTTGTTCTTCACCCTACGTATTTCCTAGAATTAATTAGTTTTTTTTTTAATTATTAGCATGACTCACCTCCCTACTTTATATTAATTATTATATTAAGTAAAATTTAATTTAATTATTAATATAGAGAGCAAGCATCCCTTTTCATTTGTATTTTTCTTCTCTATATTTCCCAAAACTAATTATGGTTATTTTAAATTATTTGGCATGACTCTCTACTTTATATTAATAATTAAACTAGATTTAATTAAATTATTAATAGAGAGAAAACATCTTCATTATATTTGTATTATATTTTCCTCCACTATGCATCACCACCATCTCACATTTTTTAAAATTATTAAACACCTACCCCAACTTTATCTTCACATTTTATTATTTTAAACTATGAAACACCCACCCCAACTTTTACATTTCATTTTTTTTATTATTATTAAACACCCATATTTGCTTTCACTCTACATTTCTTGTTAAATTATTAGACATCCACATGAGTTTCACATTTTTTTTAATTATTAAATCCCCTGGCTTTCACTTTTGTTTTTAAATTATTAAATACCCACCTCTACTTCTTTTCACATTTTATTTTTTTGAATTATACAATATCCACTCTCACTTTCACTTTTCTTTTTTAAATTATTAAACATCCCCCCTCATTTTAAAAAACATTATTGGTTGGGCATGAGTTCTCTCCTAGCCAACACATCTAGTTCTTCTCCTCCTCCTCCTCCAATTATCCCTACCCCCACTACCTCTTCAAGTAATATTCCTCTTCCTAGTAATATAGACCTTGGTTTGCATAAATATATTTTGCAATAAGAAAAACAATTGCTTCCATTACCAACATCTTGAATAATCAAGTCGAAATCCTAAATAAAATTCATAGAATTCTAGTTCTGTCCACTACTCCACCTCCGCTCATCCAAGGATCACAAAAATTGTTGGGCCCCAACCTTTGATCATTCATCAAGCACCAAATATTAACAACCACCTAGTCATAATCCTCCATATTTTGGCTCTTATGACCTAGGATTCACCTCTGATTTAGACTCCTTGATAGGTGATACATACAATTTTCTAGAATTACCTCATGATGTTAAGGTTCCTTGCATTGACATTCCTACCTTTGAAGCTATCAATCCTTATGGGTGGTTGGCAAAAATGGAAGGCCTTATCCATTTGTACCATATTTCAAAAATAGGTCGTGTCACATTAGCAACTTCTATATTAGGTACCCAAGATTATCAATGGTTGTTATAGAAACTTTACCAACATGGTGGCCCTCTTTTATGGCCTAAATTCAAGGAAAAATTTCTTTAAAGTAGGGTTATGCATAGTGGCTAATCATCATTAATTAATGAATACTTTTATTTTTGAAATTTAGAATTGGCTAATATTGGGGACCCTTGACTAGGACCCATTAGCCAAAAAGATTGGGAGTAAATTGTTTTAGGTAGATTGGCTCCAGTTTTATAATAATTCTACCAATTTAAGTTTAAATCTCAAATATTACCCTTAATAATAAGGGATATTTTCACCTTGAAATTATAAATAATTTTGCATTTTGAAACTGATTCATCCTATTTTTATAGATACATTTTAGGGTCAACCCCTTATGCATAACCCTAATCTAAAGGTTTGACAAGGGATATTTTATGTCATATGTGGTATGCCTTATGCAAACTAAGAAAATAGGAATAGTAGAAGACTATTGCTTTGATTTCACAAGTCTCCTCACCTACACCTAGCAATTGAGTCCAATAGTGGTGGCCTTCGCCTTTCACTATGTTCTTAAGGATACAATTTAGAAGGAAGTCAATATGCATGATCCTTATACTCTTGATGATGCACAACATATAGCTTTGGTAATAAAATAAAATCTCTAAGATTCTAGTACTCCTTATAGACATGATTTTGACTCTCATCACAATATTGATCATTCATAGGGTTTCTTTTGTTTCAAATGTCATTTTCATCATCCTTGATTTTAGGCCTATGAATCAAATTGTAACTTTCTATTAGAAGGTAAAGACACAATAATATGTGAAGATGCAGATTCATTATATCAGGAGAAACCAACAAAAGTAGATAAAGCATAATACGAGCATGATACCATGGTTCTGTTGTGCTTATGGGGCTTTAATAAAATTGTACTATCATGATACAAGGATTTATTAAAGGATGATGTATCAATGTGTTGATTGATTTAGGTAGCACTCATAATTTCATAGATAGTAAGATAGCCAAGTCCTTGGGCTTGTATATCAATACTTCAAATCAAGATAAATTTCAAGTCTTAAGTGCAAATGAGAGTACTACTCAATGTTGGGGTCAAACGGCTAAAGTTAAGATCCAAATGGGAGATTGAACTCAGGTAAGAAATATCTTTGCCATGAACCTAGGAAGTTTAGATGTCATTTTGGGAGCACAATGGCTATCCAAACTTGGGGATGTTACTATTAATGTATAAAAATAAAATGTCAAATGGACAGATAATGGAAGGGTCATTTATCTTTAAGGAATCCAACCCCTTCCTTCCAAGGTTGCCAACTCACATTGCATGAAATTCCTTTCCCAAGTTAATTGCATGGAGATTTAGTCCTCAAATCTACCTCTTTTAGCACTCAATAAATAAGGTGAAACCACTCTTTATCCTAAAGCAATGATGTGGTCTAGAGTTCATCATCTTCAATCTTAACAAATTTAGAAGTTTCACATCAAGTGGTACAACCTTCTAGAAGAAGATGCTACGTGGAAGCCTAAGATAATTATCTAGATTTGAGGAGGGGAGACATGTAATAATCGCAATACAGCCATGTTAGCTACTTATTTATATTATCTCATGCCATATATTTAGTTAGTTGGTATTTGAGAATTAGGATTAGGTTATTATTGATATCATATATAAAGAGGAATAATATTTTATTAGTTTGGATCATCAAATAATTTATATTTAAGTCACCTTGGTGTGCATAAGAGACTTTGCCCTGTCAAAGTGGCTATAAGATAGCCCTCTTTGAGCGGCTGTGGATTTGCTATTGCTTTAACTTATTTTTAGATTTGATACTTTCATATTGTTCATGGCATTTAAACCTAAATTATTATTGTAGATATTATATATTTATGCATAATTGTAACATCAGCCAAGGATAATTATAGGGATACCTCTAGTACTAGTTGTTATGATATATCCTCATCAATTAGAGGTTATTTACTAAAGGGATAGGTATTGTGTATTGCTCATTAATGGGAATTTAAGGGTGTTTAATACAACATGGTAGTAACACTACAACACCCATACTTAGGTTGGTAAAAAATAGCATCATTTTTTATTTAAATTAATTTTCATCATAAGTGGAAGCAATACACACACACATACATATATACACATATACATATACAAATATTTCACCATTCGGTATAATATGAACTATTAAATAAAGCATATTACATTAGCCTTTTATGCATCCATCTCACATGTCCAAATGTATTTGTCAATATCTTTATTCCATTCTATTAATTCATTTTAACTGAATACAATCTACCTAAATACCTAGTTTTACTAGTATTTTTTTTTTATTGGTAAAAATTTCATTAAAAGTGGGGTTTGAAAGGGGTCCCAAAACCTTTTTACATCAGGTCAATAGACCAAACATAAGGCCAAAGGATAGGCCAATTGAAAAACACATTAAAAATCTCACCCAAAGTAGGAACTTTAAAAAACTCGCCTAAGCAAGAAATTTGAACTAGGAACTTTTTTTAAAAAATCCCGCACAAGTAGGAAATTCAAAAAATCCTGCCCAAAGTAGGAAATTTAAAAAATCCCGCCCAAAGTAGGAAATTTGAAAATCTTGCCTAGGCAAAAAAAATACAAGTCAAAAATCCTGCCCAAGGGGAAAGCCAAAAACCAGAATCTCACCAATGGGAAACCGGAAGTCAAAACCACTAGGAACGAAATCCACCCTAGGAATGCAAATAGACCAGAGAAAATTGCCATTGATGAAAGGATGGGCCATACCGCCCAAGCAAGGCTGGGATAAACATGAGAAAGTAGAGAAACCTGGGAATCTGCTCAAGAAAACTATAAATCGCTACAAGAAATCAGGAACAAATAAAACTTGAAGAAAAAAAAACTTGGTCCTACTCAGGGATGACCCGGGAAGGCAATTCAAGAAGTAGTATCCTACACAGGACTTGGAAAATGGATCAACAATATGAGGATCTCCATAGGCCACAATATCCCCTTGCACATGAGGTTGAGCTACGAAAATGTCAAAATAATCTAAAGGAAGCAACAAAAATAGAAACACCAGCCACGGGACAAGGGGTGGGAAGGTCCCAAGGAATCCAAACTGAAGGAGCCATAGGGTGATCAATATGCAAGCAATAAGCACATGTCCCTATCCAAAACTAAAATATATATTAGATGATCCCAAGAAATCTCTAAATCCAAACACGAATGGCTTAAGGGAATCAGATATGAAAAACCAATGAGTTCTAGCAATAAGTAAAGCACAAGTTCCCCACCAAGGTCATGAAAGATACACTAAGAAACCACCAATTAGACCAGATATAGGAATTTAAGAGAGAATATTCATTGAAAATAAGGCATGTGGTCCCTCTAAGACTAGAAAGATACATTGAAAACCTCTCGAGAAGCACAAGGATGAAATCAAGCCCCCATCCTGAAGCCATAAGTCACCACAACCGATGAAACACTAGAATTCGACACCAAGTAGAAAATGTGCAACAAAAATAGGAAAGACCTAAGAGAAACCGGTAAAAAGGATCCCAAAAGCTCAATAGGAAATATAGGATAGGTCCCAAGTATATCCCAGATCAAGGGCACAAGTAGGAAACCCTCAATCAGATTGGGAAAGGAGCATACAAGTGGATCAGGGACCTCCCACCCCAAGGAGATCATTTGTAACCACAACCAACCTAGAGAGAAGGTCCTAGGAAGTACCATGTAACTAGGACAAAACCAGGGGAGGGGTAAGCAAGGAAGCAAAAGTTTTAGTAGTCTTTAAGCATTATAGGTCATTAACTTTAAAATCATCAATAAATATCAATATAGGAATCACTCACTATCAAATAATTAGACTAGTTTTTCTTTTTATAATGCTACATTGAAGTCCTTATTCAATTGGATGTGACCTATTGTTACACTTGTACAATATACCCCAATATACACAAACTAGGGACCCATTTTTTAAATGTTTTGTAAATTTTCTCTTATTTGCTTAGGCTTGTGCATGATAGAAAATCATCCAAAAAACTATGTTTTTCAATTAAAAACTTTTAATTATTAGTTCTCAATTTTTTTTTGCCATGCTACTTATTGTCATTGTTTTGTAAGGTAATATTTTTTAAATGGCAAATGACCTCTTCCTGAGCACCCTAAAACTACTTAAAATTATGCACAATAAAACTTGGATTTTTCCCCTAGTAGCACAAATGGTTTCACTTTTGAGTCATATATCTCTTGAAATAATCAATGAATTTTTATGAAACCACTTCCATTAGATGATACTTGAAAATATATTTCCATAAAGTATAAACTTGTCTATGTTCTAAGAAGAATTTACCTCCTGGATGACTAATTTTTAGCAAGCTATCTACCTACCCTGATTGCTTGTAAATGTCTTCCTAATCATGTATTCCTCACTTTTAGGCCCTATATCTCTTGCAATACTCAATGAAATATTATGAAATCACTTCCATTAGATTCCTCTTAGAACAATATTTCTAGAAATAATAAATTTAACTATATTTTGAGGAGATTTGAGGCTCAAAATGGCTTTTTTTCTACAATCTATCCAAGTTACCATGATCAAGGTCACTATTAAGGAAATAAGAAAATATTGTAAGTCCAGACACTAAGTAGGGAAATTATCCCAAAAACAAGTCCAACCAATCAAGGAAATTTTAAGAGAAGACTAAGTTAATACTATTGACAATGTGAAATACTAGCCATATCGAAACCTAGGCACTCAAATGAAAAGCTACCCACTAGAAGCCTAACACTCATAAGAAAAAAATGAAAAATCATTCCCAGGTTGTTGGAAGCTAAAAATCTCAAATCTAGGGTTTCTACAAGATGATGTAAGCATAAGAGTTTTAGAATCTTAGAATTGTGAATCCCATAAATCCAAGTGGAAATAAATAAGCCAATGAAGCCAAATATTGGACCTGAGAAGCAAAATTTTGAAACCCAAGGTTTCTCGAAGATGACGTAAGCATAAGAGTTCTAAAATTCTAGAATTATGAATCCTAGAAATTTGAGAGGGAAATAAATAAATTCAATATTATAAATAAAAAGGGCAAGGACCAAGTTATAAATATTCAATCCTATCCAATCCCAAAACTCCAATCCTAAAATCCATAAGAAAGAATAATAAAAGTGTCAGAATCCCTCCACAATTTGAAATTTAAAGCCTAGACCATGGAAAATTGCCTTGAGCATTGGAATTTAGCCCGACTAGTGGAAATCGACTCCAATAATTGGAAAAGCATTATGAAATTGGAACTTAGCCTGACAATGAAAAATTTTACCCCAACCATTGGAAGAATTACCCCAACATATGTTTTGGTAATTTGAAAGAAAGAGAAAATAAAAAATTATGGGTAGAAATATATGGACTAAATCCAAAGCCTGGTAAACATATAAATGACAAGAAGCAACAAGGATAAAATGGAAATTAGCTTGACTATTGAAAATATAAAAGTAAGTCTAGAGAAATATAAAATGTAAGCTTAGGGAAGTATACAATGTAAAACTGGGAAAATAATAAAGAAAGTCAAAAAACTCATAAATTATAAAAGTTAGCTCAAAATTCCAAAACAATTATAATGCATGGGTGAAATTTCGGAAGCTCATGGAAAACATAAAAACAAAATAAATCAAAACATAAGTTGTCGGAAGCCTAGATACTTGTGGACAAGGGTTCCAACAATGAGCATAAGGGGTAAACAATAAAAAATGCAGAAATTGCCTAGGACAAGTAAAGAAAAAGTAAATAAAACTAACAATAACTCAACATTGAAAAGTGTAGAGCATGTAAAAAAACACGTTAAAAATCAATAAAAAATAAAGAAATATATATGTATAAAGCATATAAAATATTAAAAATTATATATATTCTCATGCTTGCATTTGTATTTTACTTTGTAGGATATTTTTTGGGGTTGCTTTAAATTTTTAAAAAATGTGGACATGATGGAAGATGTGGGATTTTTCTTTAATGTTTATTGGGTAACTACAAGCATACAAAATGAAAAACATGGTGAAATTTATGGTCATCTAAAACTTTACAAAATATTGGAGATTTAATGAGGCATGGCCATTCCAAAGATCCCAAGCATCATGTGAATTAAGATTAATGAGGCATGACCAAAGTATTGGATATTTAATTGTGCATGGCCAAAGTATGGCTTAAATATATCCCATAGAGCACCTCCTAGAAATGGATAACAATTAATTGTAAAATTAATGCTATGTGAAGACCATCAAATTGTATAAATATGGGCTCATTCACTTATTACAAGGGTCGAAAACCATCTGTTAGATAGCTCTTGAAACTTGTTTGCTTCTTAGTTTTCTCTTTTTGTTTATAATCAAATGGAACTTCTGAACCAAGCTTAATATTACTTTAATATCCATTCTTGTAATCCATTTAAGTGAGCAAATTCAAATCAAATGTATTTAATGAATATATTTATAATACAAGGCTTATGAAATTTATTGTGTTTGATTAGAACATGTTTATGGTGGTTGCATTTATTTTATTTTAGTATTTCTCTCCTTTGAAGTTTGTACTATCTTGGATCTCAGGATGTGTGAACACTAGTCATGTTGAGGTTGATTTTAAAATAGGAATTACTACTTTACCAGATTAGAACTAAATTTTAGGGCTATATTAGCTTGTTTATTTTTAATTTTTTTTTCTCTTAAACCTTTCATATTTCTTTGGAACTCCTTTAGATTAGGAGTTAATTTTAGTTTAAATATTCAATCTAGTTCTCTCCTATGCCAACCTAATTTTTTTTAAAGTTGTAAATCAATTAATTTAAATGCAATAAATGATAGTATTAGTTTGTAACCATTTAATTCCACCCAACTTACCATATTATAATATCAATGTGGTGGAAATTTTTTTAGATGAGCATTTGATTTTAAGTAGTGTACCTAAGAAATTTATAATTTTAGTCATAACCAGTAAAGGCCTCTTGAAGTAACAACTATCAGTGATGTCTAAGTTCATTAACACCAGTCAAGACATGGCATACCCAAACCTTGGAGGAAAAATATTTCCCTTTCAAAGGAGAACAAACTTTGTTCCAAGTATGTTGGCTTGTCCTTAACAATGTGTCATTTGCATGCCCAGTAGAACTAGTGCTAGAAGAAGGGTTAGCCTCTAAAAACTATAATTTTCTTGGTGTAGTGTTTATATTACATGTCTTGATTATCAATATAGGAATATAAATTCATCAGCACTAGGTCCAAGTCATCTACAAGTGGCATTAAGTTTCTTATTCTTTCCCCATATAAAATACCCAAAGTTGATAAAGGTAAACTTAATACCCCTCCAATTTCCAATAGTTCTCCTATAGGTATTATCCCTTTTGTTGATCCTTTTGCCATTCCCTGAGGTCTACCAATGGTAGCTTTTTCTCCTTGGTTAGTAGGAATTAATCCTTTCAACATACCAGGGCCTACACATGATATGCCTAAGAATGCTAAAATATATATCCCTAGGTATATACATGATGGAACAAGATTAGCTGAAGAACATTTTTAGGCATATAAATATGATTTATTTCATTTGTATATTTAAACATGAGGATGTTGTATGTAGGATGTTTTCACACAAATTGGATGAGTTTGCATATGATTGGTATATTAACTTACCTTTAGGCTCTATTACTTACTAGGATTAATTAAAAACAACATTTATCATCCATTTTAGACTACTTATTGATCCAGCTATGGTATATCATTAATTTACATCCACCCATAGAGAACCTATTGAACCCTTGATATTATTCAACATTGTGTTCCATAAATTATACACCATATTGGTGATGACTTACATTATCATAGTAGAACCAATCATCCAATTGTATCTTAGATATTTGTATCCATTAAATTTTATGTTTATGAGGAGAACCCCTTAGATCACATCTTTACCCATGACATATAGTGAGGCTCTAACTATTGAACAAAAATTAATGCCTCAAGGTTTTGGTTTCAATTACCTTCACTTGGAAAATTATGAGCTTATAATCAGATACTACTAATAAATCAATCCCTTACACAACACCTTTCCATGTTGAACCCATTATAGGGAGCCATGTATCCAAATTAGAATCAACCATTCAATCTAGAATCATTGAATCAAATTATGCCTAATATGAGCAATCAACAAATCATTCCTACATATTTAGACAATCAAGTGACCACAAACAATGTTCTTAATCATACACCTCCAACAAATAATCAACTAGCCTTACCTACATTTCTAAATACATCTTCACTCACAAATAATGTAATAGGTCAACTCGTACCAAGTCAAAATAATAACTCAAATATTGAGTTAGAAAACATACAAAGGATGGTTCAAAAACTAAGCAATGATATCCTTAAATTACAAAGGAAATTTCCTCAAAAACCATCTACAAATAATAATTAGAATATAATTTTTCACTTCTAAAGGACTAATTGCCAATGGGATATACACCCACATAATGGAGGGGTCCCAAATTCTATTGGTAACCAAAATAAATCAAATAATAATAACCTAGGTACTTTAGTGAACTTGGTAAATATTGATTTACCCAATTAGTATAGGGTCCATTCTATTGCTCAACATGGTGAAATTGATTGTCCAAAGTTATAAATTACTTTGGATATTGTCCAAAAAGAGATGGAAAATTTAGAGTAAGTACTCACCAATGAGGATTCTAAGATTCAATCTAATCAAAATATAGATATAACTCTAGTTTTAGAGATATATGAACTCTTAGGAGTATATGAAGATGAACACAGTGAGTGCTTAGAATAAGAGGTGTAAGCTTATCGATAGTTTCAAAGAGGTAACAATTATATTATTTGGAGTAAAGGAGAAGCACCAATGAATTCTTCTACACCTCCTAAAAAACCTCTATCCCACATTATGAGTAGGCCAACAAAAACTAGATTCCATCTAAAGGTCCCATAGTGCCTGCACAACCAAAAATCAACATGCCATTACCATAGGTAGAGAAAGCCCCAAAACAAAACAAGTATGGATATAATATTATTGAATACCTTAAGAAAAACAAGGAAAATACTTCTCTATTTGAGATAAATCAATTAATTACAGAAAATAATTTATAGCTTAAATTGCTCTTTAGTCAAAATAAAAAAGAATTTAAAATGACTATTGATGCTTATGTGGCAATATACAAAGAAAATGTGGAATCCTCAACTTTCCTTTTGATTATTAGAATTATTGGCAAAAAATTAGATAATTTTCTTGTGGGTTGAGGTGCTTCTAACAATGTGATGCCATATGTAGTCATCCAAAAATTAGGACTAACTTCTACTCCATCAAATAAGAAGGTTGTTTAGCTATATAAGATAGAGGTAAATGTGGTTGAGATTCATATATAGTTGGCTACTAAACCCAAGATACAACAACGTATCAATAGCCAAGTTGTGGATATCCTAGATACTTATGGAATGTTGCTTAGTTGTGATTGGTACAAAACCCTAATGGTTATATTCCAATATATATTTCATATATATGGATTCCTTTGCATGGCATAACCAATAAAATCTAGATAGAAAGGAAGCCAAGGTTGAAGGATCGCATCACAAACTATAGCAATGTCAATGAGATTTTATACACTAGGCCAAAATTGGCAGTTTACACTATGGCAGTGGAAACCCAACCTAAAGAGAATAATCTAGTAGCAAATATCCCATCAAGAAAATAAAAAACAACTAAAGACCATTTATGGACTCTCAAGTTTGATGGGTCAAAGTGTAAACATGGCAATGATGCTAAAGTTGAACTAGTTAATCCAAGGGGTAAATTGCATCTTGTTGATTACTGATTTTAGTTCCCTTGGGGTACTTGCAATGCTATTGAGTATGAGGTCTTATTTCATGGATTATAATTTACCATCAAGAAGGTAGTCAAGTGTATACAATTCCTAGAAGAATCTAAATTGATGATCAAGCAAGTACAAAACTGGTAGGTCTATCATGACAAACATCTCTCAAATTACCATAGCCATGTGTGGAGTTTGATACCTTCAATATCTAAACCATTTTAAATAAAAATAACCATACTATAGATTATCTAGCAGTAGTCACAAGCACCCTAGAACCACTTACCCATTCCAAGATAAAGTGATTCTTAGTATAATTGGTTGCTACTCCCTCCATACTAGATAACATCCAAAACTTTTAGGTGTTTGAGGATGAAAAGCATATAGTTGATTTTATTACTAACTTTGGTATATTTAAAGCTCATATTATAGATGAGGGATACATAAAATGTATAGAGTTGGATGAAGAAGGATAATTAAATTTGAAAAAAACACCATTCTCAAAGGTATGATTTCTTTGGAACTCTTGTTTGACATGGATCATCATGCTTGTAAGAAACAAACCACTTCCTCTAAAAGGGAGTTATATGAATCATACAATATAGGAAATGCTAAAAATTCTTAAAATATCTTCATAGGAAAAGCTTTATTTGATGAATACAAAGGGAATAATATAAGTTTTAAAATATTATAGAGATGTTATAACATGGAGCTATGAGGATTTGAAGACATATGATGTGTCTATAATTACCCACACCATTACCTTGAAGTTATGAATGAAATATTTCTATTAAAAGTAGATATCGATGAATGCATTGTTGTAGCCTTTTATTCTAAAGGAGATTAAAAAATTATTGGCAACTCACATTATTTTATCGATATGGCATTCTACCTTGGTTGTAAATTTGGTACCTATCCGTAAGAAGAATGGAGAAATACACTTATGTGTAGATTTTAGAAATCTTAATAAAGTTTCTAAGGATAACCATTCTCTCCCTTCTTTGGATGAAATTCTACAAACCATGAATAACTTTGAGATGATGTCCTTCCTAGATGGTTATTTTAGATACAATTAAGTAGTGGTATACCCCAAGGACTAGATTAAAACTACATTCACTATAAAATAATGTACATTTGCATATAGAAGGATGTTGTTTGGTTTAATTAATATAGGAGCAACTTTCCAAAAAGCTATGAACATTTTCTTGATTGACCTCATTGGAAAATGCATAGAGATTTTAATGGATGATCTCACTGTATTTTTTAAATGCATGGAAACCATGTGGAAGACTTAATAGAAATACTATAGATATTTTGAGAGCATGGAATTTCATAAAATCCCAAAAAGTACATTTTTAGAGTTATAAAAGGAAAAATCATATGGCATTTCATGTCTGAAGTTGGTATTTTTATTGACCTAAAAAAAATTGGAGCAATTCAAAAAATTCCCCTTCCCAAAATTAAAAGGAGTTCAAGTCTTTCTTTGGTAAAATTAATTTTATAAGAATATTTATCTTTGGATTTGCAGAAATAGTCCAACCTCTGAATGTAATGTTAAAAAAGGATGTCAACATTGTATAGACAAGGGAATCACAAGCTACTTTTTAGGAAACTAAAAAGACTATTATGAATGCTCTTGTATTAATTAGTATTGATTACACTTAACATTTTTATATATATTCATTTGTATCTAAGCATTTAACTATTGATGTTTTAACTCAAAGTAAGGAAGTTTGAGATGAGAAACTTGTATCCTTCATAAGCTCACCATTAAAGGATTCTAAAATTCAATACTCCATCATTGATAAAAATAATTTTGCTTTGATCAAAGCTATGAAAAAATTTAACACTATATCCTACATAGCAAAGTGTTTGCAATAGTGCTTGATCTAGCTATGAAAACAATATTGATGCAAAATGAGCTAGGAGAATGTAGAAGCAAGTGGTTGTCTCTTTTGCAAGTTTGATCTAGAAATATAGCCAATGATAATTTTTAGAGGATAAGGACTGAGCAAAATATTGGTTGAAGTTAACCCTTACATTCCATGCCAACATATTCTATGGGAAAAAAAACGAATGATGAGTGGTATTGGGATATAATTTATTATTTGGTAAATAGAGTATATCCTTATTACTTGAATTCCACCCATTTATCACTTGAATTCCATCCAAAGAAGAGACTTGCATCTTAAAAGTGTAAACTTCATGAAAAATAAAACATTCTATATCAAAAAATCATGATGAAATTTATCTAAAATGTTTAAACAAATAAACAACTTATTGTAAAAACCCAAAACTAACAACCTAGTTATTTTTGAAAAGAGCACTTACAACAAAGGCTCACAAGGAAGAAATACTCTTGTATTTTATTTCAGCATGTAAGGCCTCACTACATTTGAGTTCTAAGTCACTACAACTAAAACTCTATGAACAAGAGTGCCCAATTCCCATGTTTCTTGGGGTTCACCTTTGTAGCACCCTAAAATTGGCATGGTTAAAACCTTAGTAAAAAGATAAAATATTAAAATTTGAATTTCAACCCCAAACTGCCCGTTAAACCGCCTTTTACCCGCTTTCCCCGTTTTTCGTGCCATTTTTAGGATTTGTTTTGACCGTTGGACGATATCGTCGCAGATTAGACGAAATCGTCCCCGATCTGACGAATTCGTCTGGAATAGAACGTCCAGACGATTTCGTCCCAAAACCAAATTTTCATAATTAGCTTCTGTTTCAACAGACCTCTCCAACTCGGGCAGAAGCGTGTCTGCGTAGTTGGAGATTTCCCCGTTGGAGATCTCCTAGATTGGGATGATCCCCAACCTCCCAAACCTCTTTTTAATCCTATATAAACTAGGATTTTTCTAGTTTATCCCCCCGCCTCCTTGCCTAATTCTTGCTGATTCTCCCTGAACCCCCAACCCCTTTGTTGACAGGATTTCATTGCAGAGTTAGCTCTTTATTCCCTCGCATTATTGCTTGCATTTTGGTATTTTTGCATTTTTTTATTGCAGGAACTCTACTATTTTTCAGTCGAAGCTAGCTTGGATCGTCGCAGACGATCTCGGACGATTGCGGACGATTTCGTACGATTGGAGGCGATCCTGACTGTAGTCCAGATTGGGGGCAGTCCGAGTTTAGAGTTCGCATTTTCTTAAGCTTTTCTGCATTTTCCATAACATATTTCTGCACTGTTTTAAGTTATTATGTTTTATGCACCTTGGAGTTCACCTCATTTAGCATAGTTGCATGATAAAGGTAAAATCAATCATTAAATTTATTGCATTTCCTCATTTGTTATTAGACACTATTATTTAGGCAAGTTTGTTGTTATTTCTATCATTATCCCTTGCTTCTGCATTTGCATATTTGGTATTTTGTGTCTGTTTCTGTGATTGCAGGTTTCTGACGGATTCGTCTGACGAATTCATCAGATTTCAGGTGATTCTGTCCTATTTCAGATGACCTTCTATGATTTGAGATGATCCCAAGAAATATCAGATGATAATGTGCAAACTGAGATGATCTGAACTGCTACAAGACTCAGAATCTCCATCAGACATCCGAAATCAGGTATGAATTCTTCTGGTTAGCATATTCTCTATAATTTGCATCTATTTCTATTTTTTGTATTCATTGAAATCCGCATTGGCATATAGAATAGTTTAGATTCATATCGGCCAAACCTAGGAGTTGAATGATCAAGCATAAAAATGAACACATCAAACACACTATCAACCTAGGCGTGGAAACTGCCATTCAAAAGTTTCCTGGTGAACCCACCATCCGTCGAAAATTCACCCTTATACACCTCCCCCGAGAGGCGGGACCTTCAAAGGGCCTCTCAATCCGAGGTATTGTCCCATCCTTTTCACATCCCCCTTCCGGGCATGGATCCTATAGCCTGAAGGTAAGGGTGCAAAAAATTTGGAGCGATACATTTTGGTGAACCCGACGTGAAAACTAAAAACCTTTTGAAAACAATTCAATCCAAAAAACAAAACATAAATGCATTTAGAATCAAAGATTGCATGTCATATTTAGATGGTAGATTATAATAAAAGACGAGCTGTCACCATTAATGTTGAAAATCAATTAGCAGCTATAGAGATTACTTCTGTGCTTAGAGTACCTCAAACAAATAGGGTTCAACCTTTGTGGGATGAACTTAATAGGAGATTAGATCTCATTTCATCTAGAGCAACTGAACTTAGGCAAATCAAGAGGTTTGTCCTAGATAGAATCCTGGATCCCGATCAAGTGATTTTGTACCATGAACTTCAGAGAGCTTGCCATAGGTGGTTAGCAGATAAAAGAGCCCTTGTGTCTTCTGAGTTGTATACCTTTGAGGAATACCTTGAGAATGCAACCGTAGTACATAAATTTCTGTCTCGTATAGAGGACCAAGAGGTCATTCTTACGGATAGAAAAATATGGAATAGAGTTCCCAGAGCTGTGTTATATCGAGAATATTGCCATGAGATTTATTTTTACAAAACAGAATCTGAAATAGATAATATCACCATAGCACACTTTGTTGACTTCTTGAAAAACAATTTCCAATTTGAAGAGGAGCACTTTATGACTCCTGATGAACTTGATCCTATCAATGACATCTATAAACTATTTATAGAAAACTAAGTTATTATTTTATTATTGTTGTTTCTTGTATTTAGTGTGCTGTTTATTGTCTTTATAAAAAAAAAAACAAAAACAAAAACAAAATAAAATTATCATAAAAAAATAATAACAAAAAAAAAATCAAAACATTTTCTTTTAAGTATTATAGTAGGTATATAATTAAAATATATACCTCCCAAGATCTGTTGCAAATATATTAATATATATTTGCTAAAACCTAAATTTAGACACAATGACTAGACTCAGGAATGGAAAACAAATTGAAGTAGAAGAGGATTGGTTAGGAAAAACCAATAAACCGGATGCCCTTCTTGAAGAACCAATTCAAGAAGAAGTAACCTTAAACCAACAAGAAGAAGAATTTGTGGATGCAAATGAACAAAAAGAAAATGATAGAGAGGAAGGATCCTCATCTCCTAAAATAACTCCAGACGGAGTCATTACTTTTGAGAACATGGACCATTTTTGGAAATTTCTCAATAATAATATTGGCACTCTTAATAGAGCAGTCCATATGGATAAAGATCAAATTAGTGATACTCAAGCAACCCTAGAAGATATATATCACACACGCACTAATCCTTTGTCCTTTGTTGATCAAGAGAGTGATCAAGCCGGACCGTCCAATTTGGACATGGCTGCTATAATCCAGAACATGCAACAACAACAGGTTACCCAACCACCTAGAGTGCCTGTTACCAAACCAAGGGTTATTCCTACACAAAAGAAACCTTCATTCACTACTCTATTTCGCCAAGCTATCGACCAATATACCTCAAATCAACAAAAGCCTAAAACAAAACCAAATGTTAATTTCCAACAATCTGGGATACAACATAATGCTACCACAAATCTTCTTCATAATACTCTTCCTACCAATCATTTGCATAATAGTAACATAGCATCGAATCCTTATGTTCCGCCTTCTTACGCTCACAAATCCCATGCTCATGTACCACCGAACCAATATGGTGGGCAAGCTGGCAATCTGGAAGCCATGGTGAAACAGTTAACCTCCCGTATGGACCAAATAGATCCCTACCGTCCCTCGTACAATTACCGAGAGATGTGTAGTCAACCTCTAGATCCTATAGTTGTAGCACAACCATATCCCAAACACTTTCCTATGCCTGTCCTACCTATATATAAAGGAACCGAAGATCCCATAGAGCATCTTCGTATGTTTAGGATAGCATGTCATGACATATCACATGATGATTTGCTATTACTAAAAATGTTCCCGAAAAGCTTAGGGGGATGGCATTGGAGTGGTATTATCAACTACCCACTCATTCTTTGAGAAATTTTGAAGAGACCGCTGAGTCTTTTGTGCATCAATTTAGTGCCTATATCGAAAGGCATGTAACCATTAAATATTTGTACAACCTAAAACAAGACAAAGATGAGTGTTTTGCTGACTTCTTAGCTCGATGGAGACAGCTTGATAGGAAAACTACACTTTGTGTTACCTTATCGGGAGATATTGGATATTTTTATCACTAATTTACAAGAACAACTATCCTATGAATTATCAACTCCTACCTTGACCACCTTCGATCAAGCTATAGACTTAGCTCGAAGGGTGGAAGATGCTCTCATTAGAAGAGGTCAGCTCAAAAAGAAAGATGATGAGAAAACATCCAGAAATCAGTATAAAAATAAACAAGTTGTGGGTGACAGAGTCACCGATAGTAGAAACATTGCTAATGTTAATACTACGAAAACAACGGAGAAGTTTATATTGAAACCTCCTGATAAACCACCCCGAGAATTTACTAGGTTAAATCAACCTTTATCAACCATTCTCCCCCAATTACTAGCACGAGGCTTGATCCAATTACCAACTATCCGAGAACCCGATCCAACTATACCCGGATACAGAGCTGATTTACATTGTGATTTTCATAGAGGACCTGGACACGCTACAAACTCTTGTAAAATATTAAAACATAAAATACAAGATCTGATTGATAATAATGAGATGGAGGTGCAAGCCTTCCAACCTAAACAAAATGCTTCTAATAACGCTCAAAAGAACACCCCTCAAAGTCAGAATCAGAATGCCAATCAATCATTGGACATATTTCAACATCCTTTACCAAAGCATGGTAAAGAGGTGGCTAATCAAATCGAACATCATAATGTTCCCCCTCCTACCCGATATGTAGGAGCCATTAGTGGGCATTTACCTATTCACGATCTAGAAATATTTGACACAACTTTATCCATGGTTACGTCCAGACCCCTATATAATACTCAAACATCGGATCTTAGTGATGTAGAATCGGATACTGAAAGTGAAATAGACATCACCTCAAATCAATCGAATAGTTCTGAAAATGAATCAGATCCTATTCAACCTATCATAGATTCTATGGTTCCGGAAGAACCATTTCCTAGAAGAGTTACTACTCGACCCTCTTCTCATCAGTTCCTTTCTAATGAACAAGCCATAAACGCTAGACCGAGACCAATTCATCGTCCTCAACATAACATTGTAGGTACCATCGGAGTCGTTACTAGAAAACATGCTCAAAATTCTCAACAGGATCAAACTCAAAATGATGGATCAGCTCCATTTATTTTGAAAAATCCCAATAAAGGGAATCATATGTCTAATGTTCAACCTAAGCCTCCATATAATATTAATGAACAATTATCCAACACTACAGCTAGAATTTCCCTTTTGGACTTGTTAAGATCTTCTCCTACCCATAGGGATGAATTAATGCTCACATTAAGCCAAATGATGGTACCACAAAATATTCAACTTGAAGCCATGTCCAATACTATCATCACTCGAGAAGTCGATTGTATTGACTTTCGAGATAGAGATATACCACAACATAGTTTACATAAGGATAATCCCTTATATATTACTGCCCTAATTGGGGATGTAGTCGTTAAACGAGTCTTGATTGATAATGGTTCATCTTTAAACATATGCACTTTTGACTTCTACCAAAGATTTGGCTTTAGGAGTGACGAAATGAAAAGAACGGATATGATTATCAAAGCCTTCAATGACGAGACACAAGAAACGTGTGGAGTCATTACTATACCCTTGCAAGTTGGTCCTAGAACCCTAGATACGACCGTGTTTATTGTACATTGCCCCGCATCGTACAATATACTTTTGGGTCGCCCTTGGATCAATGCGATGCGAGCGGTTCCCTCCACTTTACATCAGTGTGTTAAATTCGAATTTAAAAACCAGTTGGTTACCATTCATGGTGATCCTAGACCCTTTGATATGTGCGCTTTGGCAGAACCTGTTGGAGTGCAATTTTGCCCCGCCTTGTCATCCACACATCCTAATTCTTATCATCCGTCCAAACGTGTGAAACACACACCCATAACATCATCTACTCTTTCAACTACACCTATACATTTAGCTCAACCATCTTCTGAACAAACCACATTAGGACCTCGAAAAGAGCCTAAACCTACACCCAATGCTTCCTGTTTTACTCCTATATCTTCCATACCTCTAGATTCACCCGTCAATATCCCTATGACATCTACATCCACTACTGGCATCCTTTCTACACCCGACGATGTAGGAAATGTTCCTTCTACCTCTTATGCTCTTACTGATGAGCTCCTACCCGATTTATCTAAAATTCTTATATCGATAAGAGATCAACACTGCCATGCAGACTTCCCTCCTTTTAAATAAACTCCCACCTTCTCCTCGTACCTTGGGCCTCCCACAACCTATGGGAAGTATCTACCAAGTCGAGAGTTGTGCTTTTATTTATAAAGGATATGATTGGGGAAGAATACCCCGAAACATCAAGACACATTGTGATGGATATGCTCGATGCTATTTTGCTAATGAATATATTAAAGCTAAACCCATAATGCTTAAATTGGGCTATAAAGGGAAAGGTTTGGGACCTTTCCAAAATGGTATGAAAGAACCTTTCGAGGTAGAACCGTGGCCTGCCCACTGTGGTGTGGGCCTATTTTCTAGTAAAGGTCAGCCCTTTCCATTTGAGGATGATGACCATCTCGTATGTTATCAAGATTATCTAGATAAACAAGATTCTTTGTATCCAAAGAATAATTCTTCTACCCGCAATATGCTATCCATAGCCTATCCTGAAATGATTGCCGAATCCGACGACGAGTTGGAGGGAGATATCTTTCATGATATTTCCATTGAGGAATTGTTATATAATGAATTTTATTTTGATGGCTCTATACCTAGTATAGCCCACCTTGAGGCCTCGACTCCTCAAAACGAATTATCCAAGCTAACCTTGGAAGAATTACAAGAATTGGGTGTTTCACCCGCCCCACCTAATTTTGAGAGAGATTTACATATGGAAGTTGAAAACGTTATAAAAATTAACATTGGAACCGAACATAACCCTCACATAATCAATATTGGATCAGAATTAAGTCAAGAAAAACAAGATAAATACATTTCATTTCTTAAAGACTATGAAGATGTCTTTGCTTGGACATATGAAGACATGCCAGGTTTGGACCCTTCTGTAGTTATGCATCATCTAGTAGTCCATCCAGATGCTAAACCTGTTAAACAAAAACTCAGAAAAATGCATCCCAAAGTGGCCTTACTAGTCAAAGGAGAACTAGAAAAACTGTTGAAAGTCATTTTTATACAAGCCATTGACTATGCCGAATGGATCTCAAATGTAGTTCCATTAACTAAGAAAGAAGCCACTAAAGTTAGGGTTTGCACCGATTTTAGAGACATTAATGTTGCATGCCCTAAAGATGATTTTCCTCTTCCCAACATGGATCAGATCATTGACTTTACTGTTGGAAGTGGAATGATATCCTTAATGGATGGATTTTTCGGTTATAATCAGATCAGGATAGCTCCTGAAGATCAGGCCAAAACAACCTTTATTACCCCTTGGGGAACTTTTTGTTGGAAAGTGATGCCATTTGGCTTAAAGAATGCAGGTGCAACCTATCAACGAGCTATGACTTATATTTTTCATGACATGATGCATGATATCCTACATGATTATGTAGATGATATCATAGCTCGTTCCATCAAAGAAGATGATCATTTAAATGACTTAAGGAAAGTATTTGATCGGTTAAGGGAATATCTTATCCGACTAAATCTTGCTAAATGCATATTCGGAGTTAAGTCCGATAAATTATTAGGGGTTATAGTTTCTTTACGTGGCATTGAAATTGACCCTCTCAAGATCGCGGCTATCACAGATATGCCCGCACCCACAAATATATCAGAATTACGAAGTTTACAAGGTAAGCTTCAAGCTATTCGCCGCTTCATCGACAAGTTGGCAGACAAAACTGGACCCTTTCTTAAGCTTCTTAAGAAAGATGTCTCTTTTCATTGGGACGACGAATGCCAAGAAGCATTTGAACTCCTTAAGCAATATCTCCTCAAACCTCCAGTGCTTTCCCCACCTAGATCTGATCGTCCTTTTATCTTGTACATTTTTGCTTCGATTCTACCTTAGGAGCTATGTTAGCTCAGCTTGATGATGAGAAGAAAGAACGTGCTAATTATTACATTAGCAGAACCTTAATCAGTTATGAAACTCGTTATACCATATTAGAGAAATTATGTCTAGCAATCATATTTTCTACATAGAAACTACGACATTATATGCTCAGTCAAAAAATGTATGTTATTGCCAAATTCGACCCTTTGCGATATCTCATGAGTCGACCGTATTTATCTGGTCGCACAACCAAGTGGGTTCTTGCGCTAAGCGAATTTGAACTCACCTTCATAGGACAAAAGTCTGTTAAAGGTCAAATCATAGCAGATCAATTAGTCGCTGCACCCTTAGAATCTACTCATCCCCTCATCATTGAGTTTCTTGATGAATGCCTTAAACTAGAGGCAGACCATTCGGAGCAATGGTCCTTATACTTTGACGGAGCCCGATGCATGAGTGGGGTCAGTGCGGGTATTATTTTAATATCTCCACAAAAACATCTTATTCCTCTGTCCTTCAAATTAACATTTGCTTGCACCAATAACACTGCTGAATATGAAGCTCTTATCCTTGGATTACGAGCTGCCTTGGCATTGAAAATCAAAAGTTTATTGGTTTTCGATGACTCCCAACTTGTCATAAATCAAATCAATGATGTTTATCAGTACTAGAGATGATAAATTACGCCCATATAAAGCATATGTTTTGCAGTTGTTATCCTTGTTTGATAAAGTTACTTTGGAAGCTATTCCTCGAACTAGCAATCGTGCGGCTGACGCTATGGCTGTAGCTGCATCTCTTTTACCCTTGGAGTTAGACGATGAATATGCTACCATCATTATTCATCGACTCCAGGAACCCGCTTCAAGCAAATCATGTTTAGAACCTTTGGATGTGTTTCTCATCAACGAAACAACTCCTGAACCATGGTATACTGATATATTTAATTTTTTGCAAAAAGGAACCTTCCCTGATGGTTGCACTAGCAACCAGCATAGGTTATTACGTAGACAAGCAAGTCACTTTGTGATTATTGGTAATACCTTGTACAGAAGATCTTTTGAAGGCATCTTATTGAGATGTTTGAATTTAGAAGAATCCAGATCAGCTTTGAATGAAGCCCACAATGGATCTTGTGGGGGACATTTTAGTGGTAGCGCCATTGCTAAGAAACTCCTTCGGATAGGATATTTTTGGCCTACCATGGAAACTGATGCACATAATTATGTGCGACATTGCGACAAGTGCCAGAAACATGCTGACCTTGTCCATGCGCCTGCACAAGAGCTGCAGGCTATTTCATCTCCTTGGCCCTTTTCAAAATGGGGCCTAGACATCATTGGAAAAATCAACCCTGTGTCATCTGATGGACACAAATTCATCATAACTGCCACTGAGTATTTCACGAAGTGGGTTGAAGCTATGCCATTAGCTTCTTGCACTGGAACACAAGTTTCCAAGTTTGTTTTTAATCAAATTATTTGTAGGTTTGGAATTCCTGCCAATCTCATTTCTGATAATGGAACTTGTTTCAAAAATAAAGATGTCAAGAAATTATGTCAAAAATATAAAATTCAACATCGTTGGTCCACTCCCTATTATCCTCAGGGTAATGGTCAAGCATAAGCATCTAATAAAACCTTAATCAAAATTCTCAAAAAATTGGTCAATAAAACCGGTCGAGACTGGCACATTCAGTTATATCCTCGCTTTGTGGGCCTATCGAACTAGTGTTCGAACCCCCACTGGAACTTCACCTTTTGTCTTGGTTTATGGTGCTGAAGCCATTTTTCCCTTTGAATTAGAAGTTCCTTCTTTAGCTCTACTACTTCAAGATACTGAAGTAGGGGATGAATATCGTGTCGTGCAGATTTAGTCAACTAGAACTTCTAGATGAAAAGTGCATCAATGCTTTGGAGCATCTTCGCGCCTACCAAAACAAGCTTAAGAGAGCATATCTTAAGAAAGTTCATCCTCGATCCTTTGAGATCGGTGACCTTGTCTTAAAAGAAAATAAAAAAAATACTAATGCAACTACAAACCTTAAAGGTAAATTTGAGCCCAACTGGCTTGGACCATATGTCATCACCGCTAAATTTGGATCAGGAGCATACAAATTATCTACCTTAGATGGTAAAGAACTTAAAGAACCTATGAACATTATGCATCTTAAACGTTACTATGCGTAAAAATTGGTCATTTCATCATTGTATATATTTGTTTAAAACATTTCAAAAAACCACTATCTTGTATTTCTTTCAATTCATAAACTTAAAATATAAAAACACCAAAAACATCCAAATCATCAAAATCTTCAAAACCGTCTTTTATCTTTGTACCTCTCAATTTGTGAAGTATTGCAGTTATATTTTCAGTTATTTTGGATAAATTAGTATTTATTTGGAATCCCGCACTTTCACATTCACATGAATAAATCTCTTGATTTTATTTGTTATGATTATTCATCTCTCTTATATCAAAGCCCACAGTTGAATTAAATAAAGTTTTGAGCATAGAGAACTGATCTTGTTATTTACTTGAACCAAGTATATCTCTTCACATTAAAATGATTTCATTGCACATTCGATATGATGCTACATAGTAGAAATGGTTTCCCGAGCGAAAAGTTTCCCCTGCTATCCTATCATGCACATGGTCTAGAATCTTTGAGAATTGACAAAAGGACAAGCTCACCCCTACCCAGAATAAAAATCCCTTGCTCTACAGCTAATCCGAGCAAGTATCCCTAGCATAGGAAGAAAAGAAAAGTTCAAGAAACAAGAGAAAAAGAAAAAGGTTATTTGAATCATCACAACAATATTTCAGCATTATCTCAAATATCAAGCAAAAATACAAAAGTACAAAAAAAAAAAAGAAAGCAAAAGTGAAAAGCAAAAGCAAAATACAATAAACTCCTTTCCCTACCCCTTGAAAAGAAAAGAAGGGTGAATGAGCTTGAATCCCTGGAATTCTCAATTATTCGAAAACCGTGAGGTAAGCCCCATAACAGGTGGTTTGTGCCCAACCCGCTTGGCCTTGGGTAAATCCTAGCGTGGCGATATGTCTATCACATTAGCGACCTTCTTTTGTATAGACCTCTGTCAGCTTATGGATTAGCTAGCTCTTGATAAACCTAACTTACATAGTAGTCTGGTATGGTTACATGCATATAAATCATGGTCAACAAACATTCATTTGGTCAAGGCAAATTACTTGTATCAAATTATCTTGCTCAAAATTGGTGAATGAACAATACAATCGCACACACATTTGTATTTGAGAGATTTTGTATCATTATGATAAATCAAGATCGGTAATGAATTCACATTTGCACATGAGGATTCCTTATAAATCTACATTTCTCTTTGAGATAATTTAAAATATTTCTGTAACTCTTTTCGGAATAATTTTATCCTTTTATTTCAGAATTCTTGTTTTCTATAAAAGCAATTACATACATCTTCTCACAAAATCTCAAAAATAATTTCAAACAAAATTTTCATATTATTATTTTTCTGTTTATCAAAGGTAAAAAAAAATGCATCTTGCAATAAAACCAACAATCTATTTTCTTCTTTGGATTTCGCGATGATGGTATAAGTTTATACCTATAATTCTATGCCTAGCGCAAACCATCGTTCTAATTTTCTTTTCCATTTATTTTAAAACAAAATTCATCAAAACATGTGACTTGCATCATTATGTTACACAATTATGCTTTACAAACAAACAAACACCTATTCTATTTCATGACATTATGTTCAAAATTCAATATTGCACCCATGGTATAAATTCTAAAGGAATTGTTCAAAATTTTATCACACTTAGGAATTTATGCCTAGCAACATCATATTTTCATGCATACTATTTTTATGAAAATCTGAAAACAAATCATCAAACCATCATTATCTCCATCATTACAACACAAAGTCTTAAGACAGTCTCTTAAGCACTCTTTTACTTTTAACAATATTTCTATACTGGGATTAGCTTGACGACCGAGTGAGCGGCGACTCCATGAAATGGTCTATAATAGCGACAATGTCCTTTGAAATTATTGTTAGAAGTCCCTTTTATTTTTTATCAAATCACACCACAACCACCAATTGTTTACATCAGATTATTTCATTTAAAATCTTACAAAGATGACATCAAAATTATAATATTTCAAAACGACATAATTATATGAATCCTCAATCCAATAAGCAAACAATTCAAACAGTAAAGCATCATAAAAACATATGAACAAGTCATATCATCAGAAACAAGATCATATATATATATATATCCAAAAATTATATACATCATATCAAAACTGGATTGGTATGCCACAATCTATACCCTGGCATACTCAATCCTCTCAACAATCTCTACAAAATTTATAGTCCATAGACACCTAGCCTCGAGAAGCCCTCGAGCTCTCAGCCTCATCTCCTCCCCCACCCTGACGTGGAGGAGGTGGTCCCATAGAGGTCCGGGCTGTATCTCGGGTCCTCGTCGTCGATCGTGAGGATGTCCTTGCCGATCCCATCATGATCGGCTCTGCAATAGGGGTTGGTAGTGGTACCCTCTGGTTCTCTGGAACCATGTGATAGTATAACCCCTGGTAGAATGCGGTCTGAGCAATAGACCATGATAGATCATCCCTACTCACCCCTCCACCCCGAGCTCTGAGCCGTGTAGCCTCATCCTGCAGTGTCTGCACTTGAGCTCGAAGGCGGGCAACCTCAGCCCGGAGAGCCATTGTCTCACTGCTCTCCCCTGCATCAACACCCTTGCCCTTATCAGGCGATGGTGGTCTCTCCCTCTGCTATGAAGGGAGCCTCTCCTCCCTCCGCTCTATCTCCCACGGCCTCTGTGGAGCCCGTGCCATCCTCTGGCATCTCTCCTATGGGATCCATCGCTGCTCTCTCCCCCCGTGACCCCGCGCTGCCTCAATAGCAGCCTGTCATCGCCTCCCCATATGGCGCACCATAGCATGTACTGGACCCTACGCCCTCATCATCCGAGGAGGGCGGATGCCTACGTACCAGGCATCGTAGCCATCAACAACCCCGACGTCGTCACCATCCACTGGCTGGATGGGGGCATCGTCCACATCCTGACTCCAGAATCACTGCATATCTAGAGCCCCGCTCAGTGTAGTATTATCCCAAATAGTCTGGGAGTACTCGTAATCCCTGATAGAAGGGATCCCCTACTGTAGACCGAACTATCATAGTACCCGATCGTAGCGGTGGAGCTCTACCTCTCCCCGCTCCATCCTCAGCCAGCAGACTCGCCTGATGCGAGCCAGCTCCTACCCATCCTCTGCCCACCCGGGGTGCTCTCGCCATGGCCTCCAGGTGATCTGGTCTGGGATGAGGTCATCTAGCAACCTTCGAGACATCGACAGATCTATCCGCCACTGTGAACCCCTCTGCAACCACCAGTAGAAAACCCGGGGTCTCTCCCGGTCAACACCTATCAATGGGAGCCCTATCGGCCTCCGCACCGCAATGTGCTCCCAGCACCAAACCTGTAGCAACGATGTCAAGACCAGACATCGACCTCCCTTGTATACGACCCCATGCAGGATCCTATACAAGCGGCAGAGTACAAAGCTCCCCCATGCAAATCTATACCCGTGGTCTCTCATGTCGTAGACTATGTCCGAGAGCACCCACGGTAGTCTGCATCCACTCCGGTGGCACAGCAGTAAGCCACCGACAACCCCTACCAAAACCCGTGTCATCCTAGATGCCCCAAGCATCTGTCGTAGCTACTCGATGTTCACTCTACCCTTCTCCAGGGTGAAGCTCGGGTCTCCAATCAGTCTCATCATCGCCTGGCCCTGATTGGCCATAGGCGTCATCAACCGTCCCCGTATGGGGATCCTCATGATCCTCCATACGTCCTCTAGAGTGGGAGCCATCTCCCCTATCGGTAACCAAAAGCAGGACGACCCCGGATACCACCTCTCTACTAGGGCTATCGTAGCCCTATGTCGGTCGGTACTTGTGGCATCTCCGCCACATGCCGTAGGCTGACCCGTCCAGTCGGTCATGCTCTGCCTGGTCAAGCGCGGCTATGTCATCCCTTAGCCCGTCGTATTTCCATTCTCGGCTCTTTAGTAATCCCTTCTGCAAAACAAACAATAAAACAACAAAATCATTAATAACTCAAGCATGCAAATTAAACAACTTAAAATCAAGTTTAAAATGATATCGTCCACCATTGGATGATATCGTCCCAAATTGGGCAAAATCGTCCTTTGTGAGGACAACATCGTCTCCGATTTCGCAACTTGGGAATCACCCTTGTTGGACGAAATCGCCCCTAATTCGCCGATTTCGCCGTCAGACGAAATCGACGCTCTAGGGACGATTTCGACGAAATCGGGATGATTTTGTCCCGACGACGTCGACGGCCTAAAAATGGCCGCGATGCCCCAAACAATCAAATTTAAATCAAAACAACTTGCATAAAGTTACATTAAACCTAATCTACTAGGATTAGATCCTTACCCGTAGCCCGCGCCGGACCTCTGTCGCTCTGTGCGCTGTCTCCACCATTTTTTTTGTTTTTGCAAGAACTCTAAAAAGTGAATAGTACAAATGAATTAGGGTTTTCCCTATTTTTCTTAATTTTATTTAAAACATCAACATTTTATTTTTTGCTTTTCCGCGTTTTTACCTCAAACGTTCGATTTGGGTAAAAACACGGAGGGGGCACCATAAGTCAGCATTCGTACGATTCGACCAAGAATCGTCGTCTAAAAAATTGAGTATATTTTTGCTTTCTCGTAAAATGGGAAAAACTCGTCTTTAACGCATTTTCTTCGAAAAATTCGCTAAAGAGGGGGCAAAATGTAGCACCCTAAAATTGGCACGGTTAAAACCTTAGTAAAAAGATAAAATATTAAAATTTGAATTTCAACCCCAAACTGCCCGTTAAACCGCCTTTTACCCGCTTTCCCCATTTTTCGTGCCATTTTTAGGATTTGTTTTGACCGTTGGACGATATCGTCGCAGATTAGACGAAATCATCCCCGATCTGACGAATTCATCTAGAATAGAACGTCCAGACGATTTCGTCCCAAAACCAAATTTTCATAATTAGCTTCTGTTTCAACAACCTCTCCAACTCGGGCAGAAGCGTGTCTACGCAGTTGGAGATTTCCCTGTTGGAGATCTCCCGGATTGGGATGATCCCCAACCTCCCAAACCTCTTTCTAATCCTATATAAACTAGGATTTTCCTAGTTTATCCCCCTGCCCGCCTCCCTGCCTAATTCTTGCTGATTCTCCCCGAACCCCCAACCCCTTTGTTGACAGGATTTCATTGCAGAGTTAGCTCCTTATTCCCTCGCATTATTGCTTGCATTTTGGTATTTTTGCATTTTTTATTGCAGGAATTCTACTATTTTTCAGTCGAAGCTAGCTTGGATCGTCGCAGACGATCTCGAACGATTGCGGACGATTTCGTACGATTGGAGGCGATCCTGACCGTAGTCCAGATTGGGGGCAGTCCGAGTTTAGAGTTCGCATTTTCTTAAGCTTTGCTCGCATTTTCCATAACATATTTCTGCACTGTTTTAAGTTATTATGTTTTATGCACCTTGGAGTTCACCTCATTTAGCATAATTGCATGATAAAGGTAAAATCAATCATTAAATTTACTGCATTTCCTCATTTGTTATTAGACACTATTATTTAGGCAAGTTTGCTGTTATTTCTATCATTATCCCTTGCTTCTGCATTTGCATATTTGGTATTTTGTGTCTGTTTCTGTGATTGCAGGTTTCTACGGATTCGTCTGACGAATTCATCAGATTTCAGGCGATTCTGTCCTATTTCAGATGACCTTCTGTGATTTGAGATGATCCCGAGAAATATCAGATGATAATGTGCAAACTGAGATGATCTGAACTGCTACAAGACTCAGAATCTCCATCAGACATCCAAAATCAGGTATGAATTCTTCTGGTTAGCATATTCTCTATAATTTGCATCTATTTCTATTTTTTGTATTCATTGAAATCCGCATTGGCATATAGAATAGTTTAGATTCATATCGGCCAAACCTAGGAGTTGAATGATCAAGCATAAAAATGAACACATCAAACACACTATCAACCTAGGCGTGGAAACCGCCATTCAAAAGTTTCCCGGTGAACCCACCATCCGTCAAAAATTCACCCTTATACACCTCCCCCGAGAGGCGGGACCTTCAAAGGGCCTCTCAGTCCGAGGTATTGTCCCATCCTTTTCACATCCCCCTTCTGGGCACGGATCCTATAGCCTGAAGGTAAGGGTGCAAAAAATTTGGAGCGATACAACCTTACTAAACCTACACATTTATAAGGATGTCAATACAACCTTACTAAACCTACACATTTATAAGGATGTCAATAAGTGGTTCCCCCACCTTTACCATACTATTTTTCAGTCGAAGCTAGCTTGGATCGTCGCAGACGATCTCGAACGATTACGGATGATTTCGTACGATTGGAGGCGATCCTGACTGTAGTCCAGATTGGGGGCAGTCCGAGTTTAGAGTTTACATTTTCTTAAGCTTTTCTGCATTTTCCATAACATATTTTTGCACTGTTTTAAGTTATTATGTTTTATGCACCTTGGAGTTCACCTCATTTAGCATAGTTGCATGATAAAGGTAAAATCAATCATTAAATTTACTGCATTTCCTCATTTGTTATTAGACAATATTATTTAGGCAAGTTTGCTGTTATTTCTATCATTATCCCTTGCTTCTACATTTGCATATTTGGTATTTTGTGTCTGTTTTTGTGATTGCAGGTTTTTGACGGATTTTTCTGATGAATTCATCAGATTTCAAGCGATTCTGTCCTATTTCAGATGACCTTCTGTGATTTGAGATGATCTCGAGAAATATCAGACGATAATGTGTAAACTGAGACGATCTGAACTGCTACAAGACTCAGAATCTCCATCAGACATTCGGAATCAGGTATGAATTCTTCTGGTTAGCATATTCTCTATAATTTACATCTATTTCTATTTTCTATATTCATTGATATCCGCTTTGGCATATAGAATAGTTTAGATTCATATCGGCCAAACCTAGGAGTTGAATGATCAAGCATAAAAATGAACACATCAAACACACTATCAACCTAGGCATGGAAACTGCCATTCAAAAATTTTCTAGTGAACCCACCATCCGTCGAAAATTCACCCTTATACACCTCCCCCGAGAGGCGGGACCTTCAAAGGGCCTCTCAGTCCGAGGTATTGTCCCATCCTTTTCACATCCCCCTTCTGGGCACGGATCCTATAGCCTGAAGGTAAGGGTGCAAAAAATTTGGAGCGATACAACCTTACTAAACCTACACATTTATAAGGATGTCAATACAACCTTACTAAACCTACACATTTATAAGGATGTAAATAAGTGGTTCCCCCACCTTTACCATACTATTTTTCAGTCGAAGCTAGCTTGGATCGTCGCAGACGATCTCGGACGATTGCAGATGATTTCGTACGATTGGAGGCAATCCTGACTATAGTCTAGATTGGGGGCAGTCCGAGTTTAGAGTTCTCATTTTCTTAAGCTTTTCTACATTTTCCATAACATATTTTTGCACTGTTTTAAGTTATTATGTTTTATGCACCTTGGAGTTCACCTCATTTAGCATAGTTGCATGATAAAGGTAAAATCAATCATTAAATTTACTGCATTTCCTCATTTGTTATTAGACAATATTATTTAGGCAAGTTTGCTGTTATTTCTATCATTATCCCTTGCTTCTGCATTTGCATATTTGGTATTTTGTGTCTGTTTTTGTGATTGCAGATTTTTGATAGATTTTTCTGATGAATTCATCAGATTTCAAGCGATTCTATCCTATTTCAGATGACCTTCTGTGATTTGAGACGATCTCAAGAAATATCAGATGATAATGTGTAAACTAAGACGATCTGAACTGCTACAAGACTCAGAATCTCCATCAGACATCCAGAATCAGGTATGAATTCTTCTGGTTAGCATATTCTCTATAATTTACATCTATTTCTTTTTTCTGTATTCATTGAAATCCACATTGGCATATAGAATAGTTTAGATTCATATCGGCCAAACCTAGGAGTTGAATGATCAAGCATAAAAATGAACACATCAAACACACTATCAACCTAGGCATGGAAACTGCCATTCAAAAGTTTCCTGGTGAACCCACCATCCATCAAAAATTCACCCTTATACACCTCCCCCGAGAGGTGGGACCTTCAAAGGGCCTCTCAGTCCGAGGTATTGTCCCATACTTTTCACATCCCCATTCCGGGAACGGATCCTATAGCCTGAAGGTAAGGGTGCAAAAAATTTGGAGCGATACAACCTTACTAAACCTACACATTTATAAGGATGTCAATAAGTGGTTCCCCCACCTTTACCATACCATCATCAACTAGGGACCATTTAACCATTGTATAGGTATTATCCTTTAAGGCCCATAATACTTAAAGGGGGATGCTTATTATAAAATAATAGTCTAAGTCCATATAGGTAAGTTAATCAAGAGTAGATCCTTGGTGCTTAGTTACCACACCTCTGTGGGCTAACTAAGGTCATTTCCACTTTGACGACAACTGACATGAACTCTTGATCCTTCATGATCCAGGAATCACCACTGTTGACTTGTGAATTTGTTTCCCCACAATTAGTTGGGACACACCCAATATTACACAATTAAGGGGTAATAGTTCACAAGTACCCTATAGCTATGGTATTCACACAACTCCTTCTAGGTTCATGAGTTCCTAGTTATTGCATTTCAACTTCTTCTAGTACTTGTATCTACCTAAGGATTGTATTCAATCAACTCCTCCTAGGATTAGGTCTTATGTATTACAAGAGGAAATTATACCCACCCCAAGGATAGATAACCAAAGCAGTATTTACCACAGATTAAGCAATGCACTTAACATAATAATAAGCAAGACATAATTTCTATCAATTACAAAATTCTCAATCAAATATTCCTATTAACTATAAACTAAACTATGTATATATCAAGTACTTGACCTATAACTTTCATTCAAATACTTTCAAATAATATTAATGCATAACATGACAACATAACTAAACATATCCACAATAGAGATATATCAATATTTGTAACAAACCCAATTATTACCACCTCTTATCCACATTTTTTTTTCAACCACCATGGCAATTTATAGCTCTCTTTCTTTTTGACAAGAAAGATGCTTCTAAATATAAATTTTTATTTTATTTTTTTTCTTTCTTTATTTCACAAACTTTTTCCCACCCCAAGTTAAAGCTTCCTTTAACATATATTATTTTATTGGAAAGGTAATCCATAGAGATAATAGCATAATCTTATCCACCATTTCAACCTTCCCAAAGTAGCCATGCATGTGTAGGAAAAGTTGATTATTTAAATCCACAAGGAAATTTTTCTTTCATGTTTTGGTCCAATCAAAATTGAGAAAGTTCATAAAAAAACAAACTACCTAATTTCCTTCTAAAATAGGATCAACTAGATCAAATAAGCATGCTCAACAACTAAATCTTTTTTTCTTCTTTAGAAATTGCTCAAATTAAGATTTCACAAAATCATAATAAATTGCATGATATTCTTTTCAAAGTAAAATTAAATTAAACCAATATCATGTAAATTAATCATGAAATCAAATATAAATCACACACAAATGGCATATAATCACTCGATGTATGTGCTCAGTATCCCCCATCACCAATTTTCCTTTTATTGTGTGGGAATTTTAGAGTAATACTCAAGTAACACCACCATCAGGGAGGTAACTAGTGATGATAGGAATATGAGCTTTACCTATTGAGTTGTCATAGCCATCAGTTCCCTTCTCATATCTTGGTGGTCATTCTTCCACCTACGAGAATAAATTTTCCTGCAATAAAGCAATGCAACATCATTTTATTTTGACAAATACAATGCAAATATATTAAGCATTAAAACTAGCTATCACTACACAAATAGCATATTAAAAATAGTCCTCCAAGGTGGGATGTGACATACTCCCCCCCTTAGATTAAACACAGTCCTCTGTTTTTTCTTGCAATTATTACATAACAATCAATAAAACATAGTTTTTGGCATAGTTTCCACTTTGCATAAGTGGTCCATAGTTCAACCTATATTATTACATAGCATCATTAAATAAATAAGGAAAGTGTCTTCATATCTTCCACTTTTTTCCAAGTGGAATTATTTTCAGAATACTAGTTCCACTGGACCTTACATTGATCAATATTACACTTCCTCATAGTCTTGGAATGCAATTCTAATATCTTCATAGGTCTCACTTAAAAGGTTGTAGGATCTACCATCTGTAAATTAGAAATATCTAACACATGATCAATATCAAAAATATACCTCCCAAGTAGGGATACATGAAAAGTATTATGGATCTTTGACAGGTTAGGTGGTAAGTCAAGCCGATAGGCTATGACTTATCTTATCCACAATCTCAAATGGATCAACAAATCTAGGATCCAATTTTGTTGATTTAATGACACTCTTCTTATGTTTTACCCTTAGAAACACTTTGTCACCTACGAAGAATTCTCTAGGGGTTCTTTTCAAATTTGTATAACTCTTCCTATCTATCTGTGGCTTCCCTGAGTCTTTGATGGATTAGTCCTAGCTGCTCTTCCATTATTTTGACCATTTATGGTCCAATGACAACTTGATTCTTGGTATTGTCCCATGATAATGGAGTTCTGCATCATCTTCCATACAAATCTTCGAAAGGGGCCATCTTCAAGGAAGAATGATAGCTATTATTATAAGTAAACTCAACCAGATACAAATAGTCTTCCCAATGAGACTTCTGGTCTATGTAATACATGTGTAACATATCTTCCAAAACTTGGTTAACCCTTTCTGTCTGCCCATCCATTTCAGGATGATATGTAAAACTGATATTCAAAGTTGTACCAATTGCATGATGGAGAGCCTTCTAGAAATTAGAAGTAAACCTAGAATCCCTATCAAAGATAATCATCTTTGAAAATCCATACAACCTAAAAATTTCTTTTGCAAATTTATTGGCAAAAACTACAACATCATCTGTAGTACATCCTAGTATGAAATGTGAAACCTTAGTGAGTTTATCTACTATAAAAAATATTGCATCATGATGATATTTTGTCTTAGGCAAACTGACAATAAAATCCATTGATTTACTTGCCATTTGTGAGTGGGTATAGCATGTGAAAACAATTTTCCTGCTAGATGTTGATGTCCAGCTTTCACCTTATGATACTATAAACATCGTACCACAAAATTAGTGATATCTTTCTTCATGCCCGACCAGTAAAAGGTTTTTTTCATATTTTACCTCATCTTGGCTCCTCCAAGATGAGTGAAATAATGAGAATTATGAGCTTCACGCATGATCAATCTCCTCAAATCACCCATTTGAGGTATGACTACTCGATATCTAAAGCATAAAAGTCTATATTTCATGCTATATTCTTGGTTTTCATTCAATTTTTGCTCTATATTAACCCAAATTTCATTACATTTAGGATCCTGACACTGCATATTTCTCACTTGCCCCATTAAATTCACATGACTACAAGTCAATGCAGCTATGTGCTTCCTCCTGCTTAAGGCATCAATGACTTTATTTTATTTTCCTTTGATATACTCAATACCAAAATCATATTTTGCTAAGAATTCTATCCACCTTATTTATCTAGAATTTAGTAATGGTTGAGTGAAGATATACTTCAAACTCTGGTGATCGGTTCTTAACTCAAATGGTCTACCAACCAGATAATATCATCAAATTTTCAAGGCATGCATAACTTCAAAAAGCTCTAAATCATGAGTAGCATATTTAACTTCATGCTTTTTGAGTTTCCTAGACTCATATGCTACTATATAACTATCTTGGGATAGGACTCCTCCTAATCCTTCAAAAGAGGCATTAGTGCAAACTAAAAAATTTCCTGTGGGATCTGGAATATTTAAAATAGGAGCTGGGGTTGGTTTTTGTTTAAGAAAATTAAATGTTTCTTCACACTTTTCTATCCATTTAAACTTCTTCCCTTTATTCTGAAGGTTGGTTATTGAATAAGAAATCCTAGAGTAGTCTTTAACAAACCTCCTATAATATCCTAACAAACCCATGAAGCTTCTTACTTATGTCACATTTGTTGGAGGTGGCCAATTCAAAATGTCTTCTATTTTATTTGGATCAACAAAGATCCCATTAGTTGATATACTATGCCCCAAGTAATGCACTTGTGGAACATAGAATTCACATTTAGACAAATTATCGTAGAGTTGGTTCTTCCTTAAAAATTTTAGCACTATCCTCAACTGCTTATCATGTTCCTCTATATTACAAGAATAAATCAAAATGTCATCCAATAATATCAACACAAATCGATCCATCTGCTTTCTAAACACACTATTCATCAAATTAATAAAAGTTTCTAGTGCATTAGTCAATACAAATGGTAGGACTGTAAATTCATAGTGCCCATATCTAGTATTGAATGTGGTTTTATGTGTGTCTTCCTCTCATATTCTCAGTTGATGATATCCATATTTTAGATCAATATTTATGAAAATGGAGGCATATTTTAATTGATCAAATAAATATTCTATCCTTGGAAATGGATATATGTCATTGATAGTTACCTTGTTTAACATTCTATAATCTATGCATAGCCTTAATGAACCATCTTTCTTCTTTGTAAATAAAATAGGTGCTCCCTAATACGATACACTTGGTTTTATCAACCCTTTTTATATCAACTCTTGAAGTTGCACTTTCAATTCTTGCATCTCGATGGGGTTCATTCTATAAGAATCTCAATGGATAGGCTTAGTACCTGACATCAATTCTATGGTGAAATCAAATTCATGTTTAGGCAAAAATCTAGGTATCTCATAAAAAAACATCATGAAATTCCTACAACAGTGGAAAATGTGAAAATAATTTTCTTGCTAGATGTTGATGTTCAACTTTCACCTTTTGACACTATAAACATCGTGCCACAAAATAAGTGATATCTTTCTTCATTCCCGACTAGTGAAAGATATTTTTCATATTTTCCCTCATCTTGGCTCCTCCATAATGAGCGAAATAAGGAGAATTATAAGCTTCACGCATGATCAATCTCCTCAAATCACTCATTTTAGGTATGACTACTAGATCTCTAAAGTATAAAGTCCATATTTCATGCTATATTATTGGTTTTCATTCAAGTTTTGCCCTATCTTAACCCAAATTTTACTATATTCAATATCCTAACACTGCATCTTTCTAACTTGTCCCATTAAATCCACATGACTACGAGTCAATACAGCTATGTGCTTCATCTTGCTTAAGGCATCAACAACTTTATTTTTGTTTCCTTAGATATACTAAATACCAAAATCATATTCTGCTAATAATTCTATCCACCTTCTTTGTCTATAATTTAGTAATGGTTGATTGAATATATACTTCAAACTCTAGTGATTGGTTCTTAACTCAAATGGTCTACCAACCTGATAATGTCACCAAATTTTCAAGGCATGCACAACTGCAAAAATTTCTAAATCATGAGTAGAATAGTTAACTTCATACTTTTTTATTTTCCTAGACTCATATGCTACTACATAACTATATTGGGATAGGACTCCTCCTAATCCTTCCAAAGAGGCATCGGTACAAACTAATTTTTTTTTTGTAGGATCTAGAATCTTCAGAATAGGAGATGAGGTTAGTTTTTGTTTAAGAAAATTAAATGTTTCTTCACACTTTTCTATCCATTTAAACTCCTTTCCTTTCTTCTAAAGGTTGGTTATTGAATAAGAAATCCTAGAGTAGTATTTAACAAACCTTCTATAATATCCTGACAAACCCATGAAGCTTCTTACTTCTATCACATTTTTTAGAGGTGGCCAATTCAAAATGGCTTCTATTTTATTTGGATCAACAATGATCCCATCCACTGATATAATATGCCCCAAGTAATGCACTTGTGGAACATATAATTCACATTTAGACAAATTCTCGTAGACTTTATTCTTCCTTAAATTTCTAGCACTATCCTCAAGTGCTTATCATGTTCCTCTCTATTATGAGAATAAATCAAAATGTCATCCAAGAATATCAACACAAATCGATCCATCTGCTTTTTAAACACACTATTCATAAAATTCATGACAGTTGTTTGTGCGTTAGTCAATCCAAATGGTAGGACTGTAAATTCATAGTGCCCATATCTAGTCTTGAATGCAGTTTTATGTGTGTCTTATTCTCGAATTCTTAGTTGATGATATCCAGATTTTAGATAAATATTTGTGAAAATGGAGGCATCTTTTAATTGATCAAATAAATCTTCAATCCTTGGTAATGGATATATGTTCTTTATAGTTTCCTTGTTTAACATTCTATAATCTATGCACAGCCTTAATGAACCATCTTTCTTCTTCATAAATAAAACAGGAGCTTCCCAAGGCGATACACTTGGTTTTATCAACCCTTTTTCTAATAACTCTTGAAGTTGCACTTTCAATTCCTGCATCTCAATGGGGTTCATTCTATAAGGAGCTCTATGGATAGGCTCAGTACCTAGCATCAATTCTATGGTGAAATAAAATTCACATTTAGGTCGTAATCCAGGTATCTCATCAACAAAAACATCATGAAATTCCTACAACAATGGAAATTTTCCAATAATTTATTCCTTTGGAATTTCCTCTTTTTCCTTGAGTTTAACTACATAAACCAATCCTCTTTTTCTAATAGTTTTCTTTAGTTGCATTTTTGAAATTAGCATTGGTTGAAATTCTCTTGGTTCACTATACATCCTTTGCCTTTCTTTGTCTTCGTTGGCAAAATCAATCTATCTCTCCTGGAAATTTATTGAGGCTTCATTCCTAGGACAAATTTGTGTATTTTCATATCATTATTATGGTTATAGGACAGCACATAATTAAGGAATCTCACAAATTGTTCATAGTATTTCTACACAGATCTTGATCCTTGTTGAAATGCAAAGAATTCCTTAAATTTAATCAAATAAAATTACTTTGTAAGGAATCTATTCTTAAAAGCTTCCATAAAAACTTCCCACTTCAACTTGTTAGGTGAGATATTATGTTCTTATTTATAAGCATTCCACCAATCAATTCCTATTCCTCCTAGATGAGAAAGAACAAATGCCATTGTAGTTTAAGAGTAGTTTCTTATGGAAAAATGAAGTTCCAGTTCATCTAACCATGAATCAGCTACATCTTCTCCTCCTTTTCCCATGAACTTAGTTACTCTAATATGCTTTATGCCATTTCTCATTTCTTTCTTCATGCGGGTCTTGTTTTCATACTATCTAGGCTTTTCATCATCTCTAATATCAACCTCTAGATTTTCCATATCCTGATTGTTGTTGTGGTGATGCTGTGAATTTATAGCTTACAAAATCTATTGAATTTGATCTTACATTGTGGAAACTATGGCATTAAGGTTTTCCATATATTTGTCTAAATTTTTAGAACTTTCTCCTATCTGTCTGTCTTTAAGACTTTCAAGACTAGCTTTTTGTAAGATTATTTTATTCCTACCTCTCAAAATTTTTGCCATGTTTACCGGGGGCAAAAAGTTGTATTAATTCTCACTGATTTTTGTAGTTGAAATTCTAGACAACTAGATTTCATTATAATTTCTCAAGTAGTCTATTACTACTAGGTTCATTCCCTAATTTAGTCCACTAAATCTGTTGTTGTTCATACACGCTTGAGAATAAGGAGTAGGTATGTCAAAATATATAGATGTCGAGTAATTTTCTCAAAAGAGTCTAAGGTACATCGCTTAAAACCCATTGAAGGAGGTTTTTCTTAGCTCTTCCACTTTTGAACGACTGTGGATCTATTCGTGGGGGATAGGAACTCAGGCATAAGTAATATCAAGTACTAACCTTGTCCTTACCAAGTGTGCATCATTTAGAGTTATGGAACTTATGTTTGAGTTGTTTTGTTTCATGCCCAAACATTTTGCTAACCTAGATCTAGCTAGAATCCACTAGTTAGCCTGGGCTCTGATACCAACTATAACAACCCCAATTGTTACCACCTCTTATCCATATTTTTATTTTTTTTAACCCACCATGGTAATTTATAGCTCTCTTTATTTTTGAAGAGAAAGATGCTTCTAAATATAAATTTCATTTATTTTTTTCTTGCTTTCTTTCTTTCAAAAAAGATGCTTCTAATTATATATATATTTTATTTTTTATTTTTATCTTCTTTTTCCCACCCCAAGTTAAATATTCCTTAAACATATATTATTTTATTGGAAAGGGAATCCATAGAGATAAGAGCAGAATCTTATCCACCATTTCAACCTTCCCAAAGTAGCCATGCATGTGTAGGAAAATTTGATTATTTAAATCCACAAGGTATTTTTTTTTCATGTTTTGGTCCAATCAAAATTGAGCAAGTTCATATAAAAAAAAACTACATAATTCCCTTATAAAATAGGAACAACTAGTTCAAATAAGCATGCTCAAAAACTAAATCTTTTTTATTCTTTAGAAATTGCTCAAATTAAGATTTCACAAAATCATAATAAATTGCATGATATTCTTTTTAATATATATTTTTTTGTTTAGAGTAATTTGTAAAATGCAAAATATTATTTAATGTGCATTTTCAAAGTAAAATTCAATTAAACCAATTTCATGCAAATTAATCATGAAATCAAATATAAATCACACAATGGCATACAAGCACTCGATGCATGTGCTCAATATCCCCCATCATCATTTTTCCTTTGATTGTGTGGGACTTTTAGAGTAATACTCAAGTAACACCACCATCAGGGAGGTAACTAGTGAAGATAGAAATATGAGCTTTACCTGTTGAGTTGTTATAGTCATAATTTTCCTTCTCTCTTGGTGGTTATAGTCATAATTTTCCTTCTCTCTTGGTGGTCAATCTTCCACCTACAAGAATAAATGTTCTTGTAATCAAGCAATGCATCATCATTTTATTTTGACAAATACAATGCAAATATATTAAGCATTAAAACCAGCTATCACTACACAAATAACATCTTAAAAATAGTCCTCCAAGGTGGGATGTGATAATATCCATTAACCAAAAATATTTCTCAAAACACATAATGCACAAAACCCAAGATATCATTAAACAACATAATCTGTTAGTTTATACAATGATCAAGTTTACAAACAACTTGAACAACTTAATCTTTACAAAGCATTCAAAGTTCCTCAACATCTAAACATTCAAATTTATGAAGCCACTTCCAAATTCTCGAGCCATATGCATATCAGAAACCTCTTCAAGATGAGGGATCCAACCATAATTAAGATGAGGTATACTTAGGGATCATGACACCTCTACGTGCATTGCAACTTTAATTATTCATTTTTGTTATGTAAAATAATCATGCATAAAAATAAACAATACACAAGAAGAGAATCCCATACTTCTCTTTATAATAATCCCTTAACTCACAAGAGTCTTAGGGGTCATTATGTTAATTTCTATTTCAAAGAAAATATGCATAAATCCATGATTCCTTAGCTACCACTAGTAAAATCATAAAAATAGTTTTCCTCTTCAAAAACCAACTTTAAAAATTCAATATCATTAAAAGAGGATACCTTGTGCCTCTATACAATAATTAATTAATCCATATGACTATTAGGAGTCATTATAACATTTCCTTATTACAAAAAATAATGCAAAAACTATTTAAGCAAAAGAGTTTCATATTTCCTTTACTAAGATTCCCTAAACTTTCATAAGCTCTAAGAAATCATAAATAGTTTTCAATATAAAGAGCATCCCATACTACTCTTATAATGATCACTTAATTTAATACAAAACTTAAGCATCATTAATAATATACAATATTCTTTATAAAACACAAAGAGTATCCCATACTACTCTTATAATATTTTTCTAACCCACAAGAGTATCAAAAAGTACAATATTATAGGTTTACAAGAAACACAATCCAAACATTTTCCACACAAACAACACACAACAGACACATTTGATTATCTTTAAAACTCAAGTAAGCAACAAAAGCATTAAGTAATAGCAAACTAACCAAAAAAAATGAACATTACAATCATTCAAAATAGAATCTAACGATAAAGGGAATATCCCCCAAACAACCCATCATTAGGATGACAACAAATATTAAACAAGACTTAAGGACAACTACCCAAATAAAAGTAGGCTTATGCCAACCACGAATAGTGCTCAGGCACAACAAATGAGTCAAAATTTAGGCTTAAATGTTCTAGGTATAGGATAAGCTTAAACACGTAAACCATCCCACTTAAGAGCTCCAACAACACACCTAAGGGATCACCGAAGTAGATGTAATCAAGTTTGACTTATCCAATTGAGCACACTAACTAAGGGTAACTCAAACCACTCAGTAAAGAACAAGAACAATAGTACACACAACAAGGTTGGTGATAAAATTCAAGATGCAAAACAAGGGAATAAGCTACACTAGCAATCCAAGAGCCAAAAAATATGAACACACAAGAAGGCATGGCTTTGAAAACAACAAGGTGATCTCAGATAACCCAAAAACATAGGCAAATATTGAAACAAACCAAACCATCACATACACAATGAACAAAGCAAACAAGGAGCACTTGTTTTTGCACTCCCTCCCAATTGCTTTAGTACATTGATGCTCAACTTGTTGTATCCTTTCATCCTTCAGCTTCGCTTTGCTCTATTTCTCCACCAACCTCTCACTACCTTCCTCAACAATAATTAAAAAGAACACAAGCATGGTCATTCATCCATAGGGAGATGCTCAAAATAGAAATTCCCAAGAAGGCATTTCCTTCCTACGTGCACCGCCTTGGCCACTAAAAGAGAGCACACAACCCAACATTGGAAAACCTTAATTTATTTGAAACTAAAACCATCACACATTCTTATTTATTATCTTTTAAGCAAATAAAATCTCATATTAGCTATAAGATAATTTAAATGATTAAATAATAATTTAATTAATACTTTCATAAGGCTAAAGTATTAAAGTCACTAATAAATCAAAATATTAATTTTAATTATAAACTAATTATTTTAAATATTTTCCAAAGTATTAGTTTCATCTATCAATACTCAAGAAGTTTCCAAGAATATCAAATCAAGTATAGATTCATACCAAGTATGCTTCACACCATGCACAAATAGAATGCAATGCAACCCATAAGCTTTCACACCATTATTTTATCCTTAATAAGCACTCTTTATTTATGTAAACACCAAATCCTAGCCACTTGACCTTCATCCTGGTCATTCTACCATCCAATTGTCCACCATTCCCCTTTCCTGCCATTCAATTGGCCATCCAATGGCTTACTTTAACCCTTTCCCATCATTTTTCGACCCCTATTTGACTCATTTATATTTATTTTATATTATTTATATTTAAATATAATATTTTATATTATATTTTAATATATTTATTATAAAATGTATATTTATAAGCTAAATTGACCTCAACCATCTGATCCAATCTAATCTCATCCGTTCATCTCCCTTAATCTGTGTCACATCTAAAGTTTAATATCATCCTTTAGATCCACTTTAATATTAGCCACACGATCAAAAGTGTTAAGCTAAAACCCTAAGGAAACCCTAGGCTTGATAATAAATAGGAGCATTATAAATGCTCAACCCCTAGAAAAATTGAACGCTAGAGATTTAATTTACTTGTGAGATCTAACCTTGCTTAGAGCTAGTTTCTTGTGAGTAGGTTGTGCCCTAGTCTATCCTTCCCCAAAACCCTAGTTTGTCCTAGGATTTCCTAATTCCAGCCATCTTCGTAGCCTATTATTGTCGTCGTCATCATCTTCCATCCACCAAATCCTTTGCAACCCCCTGATCTACTTCCACAAATTTAACCCTAATCCACAGGAACTTTCGAGTGCCTACCTCATCCCATAGGCGTAGCAGTGTGCCTACTACATTCTACAGGCACAACACAGAGCCTTCCATCCTCATAGTCACAGACCAGAACCTACAATGTAAGATCATCATGTGTCATCGGGGTACCCTGCCATCAATATGCAATGGAGCAACGAAATAACATCATCAATAGCAAAGTAAGTATTTTATGAATTGTTTTTATGTTATTTGGATTCTGCATGTTTTGTTTAGTCATATCTAGGGTTTTTAGTGTGCATTTCTAAGTGTTCACACGATGGAACCCTCATTTTGTTTGCTAACAACTTTATATTTTTTTATGTGTAGTATCAGGTAGCATCTACCAAGGATTTTTGAGTAGATGTTGAATCTAGAGTGGTCCGATTATGGATAACCAAAAGCCCACTCATCCTGTTGGAAGCAAGATACATCAGAGACACTACTTGTTTTGTAGCTAGGATTTCGAAAAATCCTAGCACCTGTATTTATTGTAAAATATAAGTTATTTTGAATTAAAATATAGTAACAAAGGATTTTATTAGATCCACCTCCATTTTTTGAATAAAATCATCTTTTGTGCGGTCTCTTGTTCATTGGAATTATTTTACTTTCATATTTTATTTAGTGTCGTATTTTAACTTCACAAATGGCGATCACGGTGGGACCCCACAAGGGTTATACTTGTAGCGACCCCGGGACGCACGCACCGCTCTTTTACTCTACTTGCAATGTTATTAAAAACCCAAGATGAAATGGAAGACAATGAAAAAGCATATAACATGGAAATAACAAATATGGATCTCTTTATTTGTATTGAAACTCGGTTACATGTCGGTCCCTCTTAGGGATACCCATTTCGATACAATAAGGTTACAAATAGGCAAAGAGTGCCCCTTTCATGAAGAGGTGGTGCGCTTATAAAGGCTTCCTGGTTCCGCACACGAAAATGTATGAGGGCTTACAGATGCCTCCTTCTCTAGGTCTATTTCCTAGAGGGATCCCTTTTGCTCTCGTATGTTGCAGATTCCGTCCGATGAACCTGTGGCCCTGTAAGCAATGAAACAACAACACACGCTTAGATGTCCGAGAATGCCTCCCCGGATGAGGTTGTTAGTAATAAATATAACATAATGCAAATATGCAAATTAGACTAATGCTATGAAATCAATGTAATGATGCTATGCTAATGATATGCTAAACATGAAGAAATAAAATAATGAATCTAATGTCTAAAACCCTAAGCTAAGCCTACGGGCCACTGTCCAAGACAACGACCGCTAAGGTAAACCTTGTTCTCTTTGCTCCAAAGCTATGGACCAAAGCTTGTATCTGATGTTGAAATAATGGTTGCTATGCTCTTCAATCCGTCAGGGCTTCATCGTACTCGTGATCTCCAAGGGAACTCTCCAAGTCTCGAAAGCTCTCCTCAATGACCAAGATTGATGGATAAAAGATCGATTCTATAAAATATGTCTCTTTATCTCCTTGGTGCTCTTAGGCTTGCACCTTTTATAGTGTGAAACCCTAGGTCTATGTCCAAGCCCTAGGAATGAATTTCTCATGCGTAGTGTGAGTTAGCATGAGAAGCTTCTTGTCTTTTCTATGTTTGGAGGCTAGTTATCTGAAATATAACTGCCAACTTGAGTCTCCTATGCAAATTGGTCGTTAGCATGAGAAGCTTTTGTCCTTTGTTTATGCTTGGAGGTCAGTTAACTAAATTTTAAATGCAAACTCAAGTCTCCTATGTGAACTGGTCATGAAAAGGAATGCAAAGTTACTCCCGCTCACCTTTATTGCATGCAGACTACCACTTCCACCCGTGATTAGGCCTGTTTGTCGGTAAAACTACTTTTAGGGTTTAGCCATTATCGTCTACAGTGACTAAGATCTGGCCATTGTCATCTACAGTGGCTAAGGTCTGGCCACTCTAGGCTTGAGCGGCTAGGATCTGGCCACTCTTGGCTTGAGCGGCTAGGCTTGGATGGCTTGAAAAGGCCCCAAATGAGTGGTGAGAACCACTGTTGATGCTTGGAAAGTCCAAGATTATGTCTTATGATCTTATGAATGTGTCTATGTGAGTAGCTCCCCTAAGCATGACATGATTTAGGTGTCTACAGATGCCCCTTTTTGTGATGCGTTGTGTGGAAAACACAATGCTGAGCAAAAATGTAGACTGATCTGTTTGTAGGGTGTATGGTGATCAATGGTCTGATCAATGCCGGATGGCCCAATCATGCAAGATGGCATGCATCCCTTGAATCATTGCCTCAATGTTCGGAGGACTTAGCTCAGTGGCTTGGGCATGTTAAATTGCACTCATTCCTCAAACTCAATCGGGTAGCTTCAGTTGCTACAACAATTTCGATCGGTAGGAGAGCTACAATTGAAGATGTCATGTCTGCTTACGTTCCCAACAAACAAGGGAAATTTGTGATTGTTGTATGCAATGATTCGTAGGATGAACATGATTTTGTTATGATCGAGTGATATTTTATTGATTTTGATTATGATTATGTTGAAGTTTTGAACTACTTCCTCACACAATGAATTGGTGAAGAAATGACAATGAATGAAGCGACAAGTCGCTTGACCAATATGACTAATCTGGTTCCTTTCTAGCATTTGTTGCTTTTAATGGGCAATCCCACATCCAAGTGTGATTCCAATTGTTTATGATAATCATCCATCCTTATCCCGAGGAGCGGTCCAACTATCAATAGCTTTCTTAGGGAGTTAGGATGAGTGATTCTATTTATGTTTATATTGTATCACTTTGGCTTAATGTTTTTGATATCATAGGGGAATTAGGATGATCCTTTCACACCCGTGGAGCAGTCCGACCATCTTGGTCTTCTTCGGGATTGAAGGGTGGCACATCGTAATTCCAAAATGAGTTGTTTTTGCCCCAAGTGGCCTTATGGTTATCTACTCATCTCACCGAAATACATGGAGTGCAAATCACTGCAATCATCGAGTGGATAGAGTAAGTAACTGGGTACGAGGCCTACTTGAGATTGTGCTTTTATGTGATTTTTTTGTTATTTTGAACATTCTGATGATCTTAAACCATCAAAGTGTGTATATTTGCTATTTTTGTGGGATCCCTCAAGGAGGAAGTCCTTTATTTTGATCTGTGGATCTGGCCATTGTCAGGTCCAGCGGCCTCTGAGTTCCTGCTTGTGGCCGCTGTCGCCTTGAGCGGCCATGAAGTTCGGGCCACTGACGTCAGCAGCGACCAAGGCATAATTAAAGAATATATAAAATTATGCATTTTCTAGGGTTTGACCTTTCATTTTCACTATTTGAAGATTCACTTTGGGAGCTCTGGTGTGATAGCGATGGTTGCGACTTTGGAGTTTGTTGGCATTGAGGACATGGTTGCGTAGGGTGAGACATCAACTGCTGGAGGAGCTGGAGCTTCTCGGGTATTTCTCTTTTCTAAACCCTAACCCTCTTTTCTCTTGTCTGAGTAAAATTGAACCTCACTAAGTAATGGGTAAAATGAACCTCACTAAACCTGTTGGTAATGAATAAACTCCGTAGTTAGGCTTAGCTTACCTTTTGCTATGGTGGGTTAGTCCCCCTTTTGTTCTCATTGCTTTGCCTTGGTAGTTTCTAGCCTAGGGTTCCCAAGTTTTTTGTTGTTCACCTATTGCTACCATGTTAACCATTTTTGAACTTAGCTTAGTTTTGATGCCTGCGTGGGAATTTGCCTTTAATTTTTTTGTTTTTCCCTCCCTTTTGTGCTTTTTATGTTATTTTGCAATTTTTGGATTTTTTTGTTCTTTTTTGGCCAAGGGTTCATGGGTTTGCCATGTCGCCCCTTGGTCGTTGTCACTCAGAGTGGTCGGTTATGAGCCGTTGTCACTCAGAGCGGCTAGGTTTGAACCCCAATGGTCAAAAATTTGACCATTGGGTCTTGGCCACTGTTGTCTCCAATGGCCAGGTTTCGACCACTGTAGGTGACAACGGCTAAACCCTTAGCCATATTTTTTTCATTTTTATGATTTTCTTAAGACATATTTTGATTTTTTTGTTCTTTTTGAAAGTTTTGAACCACTCCTGAGCTTTGTGTTGCCCGACTATATGCATTTATCCTTCATTTGTTCAGACTTAGGAGTGTTGATGTTGTTATGCTTTGTTTGATTTATGCCTTAGATGCACTGTAGTTTATGTTTTATTTTCCTTTGTTATTAGATCCTCTCTGCTCGGGCTCGGGACCTAAAGCTCTTGCTTGAGCTACTTCCTAGCTTTGATGATACGGACTGGGCATGGTTCAAAGCCCATGGGTTACAGTATGTCATTAGGCTACCTTACATCATGGCAGATCAGGCTTACCTTACGGCTCTGGCCCATCGTTGGGACCCATGGACTAATACCTTCCACCTCCCGACTAGTGAGATGACCATTACGTTAGAGGATGTATATAGGATCTTTCGGATTCCATTTGATGGGGTGGCCATTGTCTCTTCGACCACTAATGATCAGGTGGTTGTCTTCACTCGGGTGTTCAGGAGGCATTCTGAGGATGCTCTCAAGGACACCAAGTCTGGAGGAGTGTCTATCAGTCATTGGCATGGGGAGCATGTCTTTACGATGAGGCATGTCGTATTGCTGATGGTTATCAGCAATGTTCTTATCCTGGACTGCTCGGGTTTGAGGTTCTCATGGAACCTTTTGGTGATGGTGCAGGATCTATTGGATAGCGAGGAGCCTATCATCTATGCATGGGGTAGATCACTATTGGCTCAGTGCTATGATGAGTTGTACCACATCCATCGGTGAGGACGTGTCAGCATTACCTGCAGCTTGCTCCTACAGGTTTGGGGATGGGAGCATATTAAGGTAGATCACCCTAAGGGGCTCTCGATCGAGATTATAGTGATCGATGCTCGGACATAGTGCTATGCTGCTAGATGGGCTCGAGAGCACGAGGAGCACAAGAGCCACACTTTCGTAGGGGAGTTATCCCATTATACTGATGCTTTTACTAGACTTTTGGTCGGAGATGTCGTATGGCACCCTTACCATGAGTGTCCTGCTTGGGATGATCCAGCTAGCTTTACTTCTAGGACACGATGCGAGCGATGGCTCATTGGCCATAAGGTTACCATCCGGGAGTACTTCTACTCTCGGGTTCTTCGTCAGTATGGGTTGCAGTAGGATGTGCCCCTGGTACCATTCTTGTATAGGCACCTCACAGCAGAGAAGGACCTACCTCCATGGTAGATTATAGAGCTTTCAGATGAGGAGGATGCCCTAACTATTGACCCTAGAGTGGTTGGGGGAGTTACAGAGGCATACACTCAGTGGTGGGGTGATCGGATGTGGCATGGTGTCGGTAGCCTAGGGCATGAGGATGATGGTGGGGGTGATGGTGCAGATCCGATAGGATGTAGAGTTCGAGCCAGGACCGAGGTATGGGGCCAGCCAGTAGAGCAGGTGGTAGTGGAGGATCTTGATGTTCCTGAGGAGGAGGAGGAGTTAGAGCTCAAGGAGAGAGACTCTCCTCTGAGAGCATAACTACATGAGGTCGAGGCTGAGCTTCAGGCAACTAAGATCTAGGTACAATGGTGAGATGCTACCATTGAGCAGCTCACAACATAGATACAGGCTCTACAGGCTACTATTGGGGGTGGCGATGCTAGGATGTAGTTTGTTGTTCCTCCTTCTACACCACAGGAGGTTCTAGTGGTAGGTTTAGGAGCAGATGTGGGACAACTTTAGTATTTTTTGGATGAGTATGAGGAGCGGATCCGGGGACATGTGGATCACATCACCATTATTTAGATGTAGCTCAGGAGGCATGGGATTGTCCCTAAGGAGCCACCCGGTGTGGGTGGTTCGTAGGTCAGTGGGCGCTCCACCTCGGGGTAGTCTTCCACCCATCCTAGCCAGAGGACCCAGACTCGGATAGAGAGACCGATAGGTTCACATCATTCGACTCATGACACCGCCATAGGGGGAGGTGGCACTAGAGGAGGTGATGCAGGGGGCTCAGGCCCGGTATTTGATTGATGCTTTATTTGGTCCTTGATTCATTTTTGAGGTCGACTGACCTATATGACTATAGCCCATGGGCATTTTTGTACATCCATGGACTTGACACACATACTTTTATGATATCTTTGCATTATGACTTATTATGTGTATCGTTTATTGCTCATGTTTTTGTTGTTATTTTGTTTTATGATATGATGCGATGATGGTATTATGCTGACTTGATGAATATGTTAGATGATAGATGATATTGAAGATGCTTAGATGGATGTGTAGATGCTTATATGATTTGATGATATGATGCGATGTATTTTGATTTTGATAAATGGTGAATTCATGATTGTATGCAAATGGATATTGCCTATATGTTTTATGATGTGCTTTATGATGTGATGATGAATGATTAATGAATTGTGTTTGTGGATGCGATGTTATTGCTAAATGCATGTTTTAACTTTGCTTTAATTGTATGCATCTAACTTATGTGATGGGATGGTATAAACGAACCTGTATGCTCTAATCACTTAAAACATATGGAATGCATATGACATTGACAATCTTAATGGGTGATACCACAGAAAGTAAAAAAATAATCATGAATTTAAATAATCACTCTTATCATAAGAATTGATTAAGTATTCATATATGAGATGTAATGGTGTGTAATGTATTTTCTTAATAAGTTTCTGTAAATTAAAAGATATAAAGTAGTCAGTGGTCGTCTATATACTATTTCTAATATATATGTGGTATCTGTCCTACTATGTTGATACCCCCTAATTTATAGAATCTTATAAAGAAAGTGATGGTGTGAATGATGTTATGATTTGTTGCTATGTAAGAATTTTTGGGGCTTTTCGGAGATTCAAACACTCTAGTTACCCTATCAACAATTGTCTACTGACCACTTAGACTTTTGAAAAGTAAGGCTTTTACCATGGACCTAGTTTTTCATGATCTCTATGTGTGCAAGTGATTGTATATTTTGAGATAGAACTCAAGCATTTCCTCCGATGTCAGGCGGGATTCTTTCAGCCCATTGCTAAGATCAGGGATCCTCAAGTGTTCATCTCATCCTTATGTTGGACTTAGTTGGACTATACCACTAGGCAATATTGGGTTACCTAAGCTAGCTCATCCACATTCAAACATTGGTCTACACAAATGCATGAAGCAATTGTGATAGACATATCGTCATGCGTAAGGATTTCTCCTTCTAGTTTTGTACAATGCTGAGAATTCCAGGGATTCAAGCTTTATTCCCTTTTGGCTTCTTTTTGGCTTTGGATATTTGCTCATATGTAGTGATGAAAATCATTGTTTATTTTGATTGATTTTTTCTTTGAGCTAGGATTTTTGTAGTGATGATAATCACTGTTTATTTTGCTCATATGTAGTGATGAAAATCATTGTTTATTTTTTATTGATTTTTGAGCTATGTTTCTTTGAATTTATGATTTGTGTATTGGATTATTGCTTTGAAATCTGGACTGTATGCTTGGCCTTTTGAATATGTACTTTGCTTTGGGATTTTGCTTATTTTGATTTAAGCAAGGGATTTGGATAGGGTAAAGCTTGTCCTTTTGCCAATTCTCAACACCTTTAAACCGGTTGCACAGGGGGATAAGCAAGGAAGATCCTTTTCGCTTAAGGTAACCTAGACCACTTTGCAACTTTCATATTTTCCTTGTACCAGCTAGGATTTTAGTGTTTCAATTAGTGACGGGATCTTGAATATCCAAGGCATTATCATAGCTAGACCTTACCTTCTACTAATCAAAGTTGTTTTCCTCAAAATTTGATAAGATCACTAGGTGTGGTTGATTAACCAAAAAACCTTAGTATATTATGTATAGCAACAAATAATGGTTGTGTTGAAAAACACAATTACACACTTGTGTTGATGGAGGTATGGATTTGAATGATTTGTGCGACAAACTGTGGTATCACTTTTAAAGCTCTCATGACATATGCAATTGTAGTGGATATGAAAATGTAATGCAATGATGTGGATGCAAGATGTGAGATGCAATTGTTTTTGTATTTTTTATTTTTATGTTGTTTTTGTATTTTTGCTTAATTTGACCAAAGGGCTTATTATGCCTTTGGAGGCTTTTGATTTTTGACCAAGTAGCATGAAGTACCCTTGGAGCATTTTTGATTGAAGTTGACCAAGCGGTTTGAATACCCTTGGAGCATTTTGAATTGATTTTGACCAAGCGGCTTGAATTACCCTTGGAGCCTTTTGAATTGATGTTTGACCAAGCGGCTTGAATTACCCTTGGAGCATTTTGAATTGATGTTTGACCAAGTGGTTTGAATTACCCTTGGAGCTTTTTGAATTGATTTTTGACAAGCAGGATGAATTACCCTTGGAGCCTTTGATTGTATTTTGAAATTTTATGTTTTTATGATTTATTTTGTGTTTTTGACATATTTGAATGTTTTTTGATTTTATGTGTGAAATGCCTTTAGGTGAATGATATTGAGAGGTTCAGGCTCTTCAACACCATCTAATGATATAAGGCGATATGCTCCAGGCCCAACTCTCTGTGAAATCATGTATGGGCCTATCCAATTTACCATGAACTTATCTCGTAGGTGCGGTGGCAGATTCAAATTCTGTTGGTTTTCTTTGAGCACTAGATCTCCAACCTTGAATTCCCTTAGGTGGACTTTACTATTGTAAGCTCATGCAAGGCGATCTTGGTAAATGCAAAGATGCTCTAAAGCATTGACTCGACGTTCATCAAGAAGCATCAACTGATCAAGGCGGCCTTGTCGCATGACATCATCATCTATGAAGTCCTTTAATGCTATGCGTAGAGTCAGAATTTCCAACTCTAGTGGCATGATGGCCTCAGTGCCATATACTAGTGAAAATGGTGTTGCCCTAGTGGGCATCCGTATACTAGTCCTGTATGCCCATAGTGCAAGAGGCAACTGCATGTGCCAATCCTTGTGATTGTCTTGCACCATCTTCCTCAAGATGGAGACTATTGTTTTGTTTGAGGCTTCTGCTTGCCCGTTTGCTTGTGGATAATAAGGCATTGAAAAACTATGTTGAATATGGTATTTTTTCATTAAAGCATGCACATTTTTGTTCTTGAAAGATGGCCCATTATCCGATATTATCTTAGAAGGGACCCCAAAATGACTTATGATATTATGGAGTATAAACTCCGCAATCCTTGGTCCAGTTGTTGATGTTAAGGGGATCGCTTCCACCCATTTAGTGAAGTATTCTGTGGCTGTTATGATGAATGTGTGTCGGCTTGAGGATGGGGGTGAGATCTTCCCAATCAAGTCTAGTCCCCACTACGAGAATGGCCATGCTGCTTGGATGGGTTGCAAGGCTTGCGATGGCAAGTGCATTAGATTTGCATGATGCTGGCACTTACTGCATTTCTTGACATACTCACAGTAGTCCTTTTCCATTGTGGGCCAATAGTAACCCATTCTCAAGATGCACTTAATGATGGCCATGCCACTAAAATGCCCTCCACATGTGCCATCGTGAGCTTGCAAAATTGCCCAGGATGCTTCCTGGGGCTCAAGACAATGGAGTAATACTCCATCATATCCTCGTCTGTAGAGGATTTCTCCTAGCAAGATGTATCTTGTTGCTTTATGTTTGAACGTTCACCTTTCAGTATGCGACAAACCTTGAGGTACTATTCCAAGCTTCAGGAAGTCCCACAGTTGGGAAAGCCAATCCTGATAAGCCATGACTTCTATAGAAAATATGGCTTGCTCTTCCTATATTTTTGAGCTAGTGAACATGGATTGAGGAACAACTCTATGGTGTATGGTTGCACCACACTCCACAGGTCCTTGGGAGATCAAAGACCCCCAAGGTGCCATTTGTAAGAAATCTCTGGCTATGAAGGACCAATCCTGATTTGGCTCGATGTTGATCATGTTGACTGATTCTTGATTGTCAAAAGCTTCATGACATATTGTTGAGTGCGAAAGCACTTTCACATGAATGGTTGTAAAATCAGTAGATGGATTCTGAGGGATTAAGGATCCCAAAGAGGCCATGGTGTCTACAAATCTATTCGACGTACGAGGGATTGCCTCGATGTCATACCATTCCAGCCAGGCTAGGTAGGTGTCAACAAGTTCCTTGTAAGTTTTCAGGAGTGGGCACCTGCATTGGAATAGTCCTTTGACCTGGTTTACTATGAGCAAGGAGTCACCAAAGATATTCAATATTTTAATGCCCATTGCTATGGTTGTTTGGAGTCCCAGGATCAATGCTTCATATTCTGTATTGTTGTTTGTGCATGGGAAGTCTAGTTTGAATGATAAGGGCAATGGAGCACCCTATGGTGTGATAAATACAATCCCTGCTCCACCCCCTTGTTCACACTTCGAACCATCGAAGAACAATGACATGTCTCTTTCTTTCTTAGGTTCTTCGAGTTCTGGCAGATCTGATAATGCAAAGACCGCATCATCAGGCAATTCTATGGTGAGAGGCTTGTTATCCTGAAGAGGCACCTCTGCTAATTGATCTGCTATGACTTGTCCCTTGATGGAATTTTGGCTTATGAACTCTAGATCAAATTCTATCAATAGCATGATCCACTTTGTGGTACGTGTATTGTGATATGTCTTGCTCATCATGTATTGCAAAGGATTTTGTTTTGATATGACGTAGGTCGTATGGCTCAACATGTAGTGTCACAACTTTCGAGTTGCAAAGACCATTGCTAAACACAACTTTTCGACATACGCATATCCTAGCTCATAACTCACCAAGGTGCGACTAATGTAATATATGGCTTGCTCTTTGTCTTGTGCATTCTTTTGGGCTAACATGGTGCCCAATGCAAAATCAGTAGCCGATATATATAGTAAAAATGGTATGTCTGGCCTTGGTGGAGCCAATACTGGTGGTGTTGCTAGATAAGTTTTGATCTCTGCAAAGGCTTGATGGCATTCTTCATCCCAATGAAAGGGGACCTCCTTGCGTAGCAACCGATTCATAGGTCGACATTTGTCTGATAATTACATGATGAATCTTTTGATGGATGCTATCTTGCCTTGTAGGCTCCTCAACTCCCTAATGTTGGTAGGGGTGGCCATTTCTAGTATAGCCTTTACCTTTGCAGGATCGACTTCAATGCCTCTCTTGGATACGATGAATCCCAAAAGCTTGCCAGAAGTTACGCCAAATACGCACTTCTTAGGATTCAATCAGACATTGTGTTCTATGAGGTGATCAAAGATTTGTCTAAGGACTTCAGCATGCTCTTGCCACAACAGGGACTTGGCTAGTAAGTCATCCATGTAATCCTCTAAGATCTTATGCATATAGTCATGGAATATGTATGTCATGGCCCGTTGATATGTGGCACCAGCATTTTTGAGACCGAATGGCATCACTTTGTAATAGAATGTTCCCCATGGAGTAATGAAAGTAGTTTTATGTTGATCTTCGGGCTTAATCCGGATCTGGTTGTATCCAAAAAAACCATCCATTAGGGAGAGCATCTCATGACCTATGGTTGCATCTACAAGAGCATCTATGTTTGGCAATGGGAATGAATCCTTTGGTGTTGCCCTATTTAAATCTCTGAAGTCTGTGTAGATATAGACTCTTCCATCGGGTTTCCCCATGGGTACCATGTTTGACACCCACTCAGGGTAGTCTATAGGAACTATGAATACTGCATCCAGTAGTTTTTGCAATTCGTTCTTCACCATCAAAGTGATGGTTGGATGCATTTTCCTCAACTTTTGCTTGATTGGCTTCTTCATGGGATCCAATGAAAGGTTGTGAATGACTAACTTTGGATCTATCCCTGGCATGTCTTTGTAAGTCCAAGAAAAAATATTTGGCCTCTCTTTGAGGAGAGGAATTAGGATGGCTTGTTCCTTTGGAGATAGACTTTCTTCGAACTTGACTTTTCTTGGTTGGGTAGGATCATCACTGATGTCCACCTCGAAAGTTGCTTCTATAGCCATATGTGACCCATCCTCTAGCTGATGAGGCATGGGTATCAAATGAATGTCATCGATGGGATTTATAGGACCTACTGACTCAGGTTCCAAACCAACATGGAAGACGTCATATGCACAACTTGATGCAAAATGGAATGATTGTAACATCTCTTCATTGGGGAAGAGGTCTTCCAGCTCTATGGGTGAATTAGCATGATCCCAATCAATAGCCTCTACATCAAGATGCAATGATTTGGTAGGATCTATTGGATTATGAAGTGGAGTGGTCAAATCAATGGAGATCATGTTGATGGATGGGATGAAGTCTCTAGGACCACATGGGTGTAATCTTGTCTCAGGGGTTTCCCTTCCATACTCATGATGAGGTTCTGGAGGAATGGGAATTTTTGGATCTGGCCCATGAGTAGGGTAGATAATAGGATCATTGGGCTCTAATCGCTCTCTGAATGTAGGTAGAGGGGGATTGACCATCCGATGAATGGCAGCTAGGTCAATAGGTCTCCCCAAAAATCATAGATGAGGGTCTATGGCATGGAGTGCCACCTCTCTCTCTACTAGCTCATTGACTTTTCGCAAGTGGTGAGGTCCAAGATAAGCCATCTCGATCTCATCCTCAAAGTCATCATCACTTATCCAGAAACCGTTAGCATTGGTATGCGGCCCTAAGACAAGGGGCTCATGTCTTGGCCCTAAGTAGGCCATCTCTATTTCATCTTCATATTCTTCATCACTTATGAAGAATCCATTTGCATTTGTCTCTTGCCCCAAAGTTATGGGTTGATGGCTTAGGCCTAAGTAGGCTCTTTCTGTTGAGTCTTCTGATTCATAGTCACTTTCATCTGATGTATACCCACTCTCATCATGGATGGACCATGTGAATATTTGTAAATAGTGAGGCCCCTAGTAGGCTAAGCCAAGTTGCGCCTCATCATCACTTGCTTCATATCCATTCTCCTCATCCCATGAGTTGTACCCTATTGGGGTGGAATCAATTGAGATGTTTGGATGATAAATTTTTGGTGGTGGTATGTTTACCATGGCCACTTGTCTATTGCTCAAATTTCCTATTCTTAGGGGGTGATAAGGAATGAAATCAATGTCTTCTCCTAACCCTAAGCTTAATCTTTCCAATGCCGCTACAAGAGAGTCATCTCGACCTCCGATATAATAGCCTAAGCCAAATATGTCGAAGGGAAGCTGATATTGTGGCTCGTATGGCTGCCTGCGCCCCTGCTCATATATGCCAAGGCCATAGCCATGCCAATGGCAATGCTCAAAGTATCTTAGAGAAAACTCAGGGTTAGAGAGGTAATGAACATTGACCATGAATAATTCGTCACTATCCTCTTCTATATCTGAAGACTTATGAGCGTAGTCCAGGCCGACATAGATAAAATTGGTTTGGTTGGGAGGGATTCCAAGTGGAACCACTATTCCTATTGGTGGCCTCAAGTCTTTTAGCCGGCCGGGGGGAGTTTCCTTTTTTGGGCCTGGGGGGTGTACTTAATAGATCTTGAGGATCTTCCTCTTCCATAGCACTATGTGATGAGTGTCGTTAAATCTCATCATTTAATCTCAATGATTTATCAATCCGGGGTGGTGTCCAAGGCTGTCTACGATAGAAGGCTAGGGCAAAGTACAATTCAGGCATTCAGATTTCAAGCATTTATTGGTGAAGCAGATTTTGGTTTAGCCTTTTGGTGTCACACTAAACCTAGTCTGAAGAATGGAAACTAAAATAAAGTACAAGAATTGAAAACTAAATCTAAGTTTGCAAGAATTGAAATCTAACTACAATTGCATGAATTGAAATTGCTAAATTGAAATCCTAAGTTACTTTTGCAGAATTGAAATCTAGTTACTCTTGCATAATTTGAAATCTAATCTACTTTTGTAGAATTGAAATCTAATCTACTTTTGCATAATTGAAACTTATTCTAAAACACCTGTCAATGCCCTGCCACAAAAGGTCGTCAAGCTTCTGCTACAGGAATTGACAGCAAAATGAAATATGCTGAAAATGGAAAGTTGCTAAAATAGAAAGCAGGGAAAACATAAAGAAAAATGCTTAATATAATTTTTCAGCTGACATACACACAAATTCTGTACACAAACATAATAGGAAACATAAATCACACAATACAAAATAAAAACAATAAAATGAAATCTGGCAAGCAATCTATTAATTCTGCTGCAGCAAAATTATAGATTAAAACCTGCCATAAAATCCCTCCTTCTAGATCTGAAAGTGGGCCCATACTTCCTGATCTAGAAGGAGGTGAAAAGCACTCCTTAACTAATTAACACTCGGAACATAAAATGATAAAATACTGCACTTTTATTGATGACAAAACATGCTAAAAACTGTTATAGAAAATCACTGTACAAATCCTAATTGCTCGCTATCGAAAACTCTCCTCTATTCTAATTCCTAGCTAGCTCAACCAAAGAGGGAGCTATGTTATTTATATAAATATTTACAATATATCCCATGCTCAAATCAGCCTATGTGCTATTTTACAGTCATTTGCCAATAATTCTGGATCTGAAATAAATGCAAATCTGGACAGTTTTTGTTGCAGCAGTAGTCATTGGCCCTTAGAAAGCAGCTTCAGTGGTGGAAGTACGTGGGAGGAGTCTAGAAATATCTCACACATAATTCTCCACTTCAGAATATGCCATTCCTATCTTGCAAACAACTTTCTATTATGCTACAGCTTTTTCCGGGTTTATCCTGGAAGAGGATCAAATTGATCTTTTCAATGCATGGTGGCTTTGGACGGCAAGGACAGCAAAATTAGATGGAAGATATTTTCCTTTAACTTTATCAACCTTCTTATCCCATTTTCCACCACCAAAAGTCAGTCAAAAAGTCAAAAAGTACATTATGTTTTCATTCCGAAGATAAGTGGCTCATTCTGAAGATACTGCAATTCTCATTTCGAAGACATTGTGTTCATTTCGAAGATCTTTAGAATGACCAACCGTGTTGACTCCAAATGGTTTTGGCTGCATTTCTAAGGTGGATTAGCCTTCAGGATCAGATTGCAATAGTCTTCATTCTTCCTTGGATGTGAATTTCATGCCTTGCCATTCATTGGTAGCTTGTTGGAATTTACATGGTAAATTACTGCATTTTCCAGTTCTGCTGCACAGTTGCAGAATATTGGCATTTCTTGCAAATTCAATCAAATTAGAACATGGAAAACTTATTAAAATATCAACATGAAGGAGTACATCAAGCTGCTACTTAAATTTATACACTTCATTCACCAAGTAACCATGCTGAAATAGTGCAACAGTGTCGCACAATTGCCCACGCTCTCGTTATACCTCGTTGCTGCCTATTTAGACCATGTGGGAATGCTTCTAAATAGGTCAGATGTATTATGTAGTCCTTCTAAACTCATTCCATCCATATCCTCATGCTTTGCTTGACAACTTCAAGGTGTTCCTATAAAGTGACAGCTTGCTGATTTTTATATGGTTGTTTTTTCCAGATTTTCAGATTTATGACAGTCCTAAACTTTTGTCTTCAATGTGGATTTGAAACAAGTTGAAGGGCAGGAAAACATTCAAAAACCATTGAGAAGTTAATGGATATCAGCATACCATATTTGGTTAATTGAAATGCATGTTATTACTTGCTACTTAATCACGCAAAATCAGTCATAAAATGCTGAAAATAGTCAAAAATAGAGGTATAGTATTCCTAACATAAAATCATGCAAACACTTAACAAATAGTATATTCTAGTCAACTATTTGGCAATTAACTTATCATATGGTAGTCAAACATTGTGCAATAATGAGTCAAACATTGTGCAATAATGAGGCATTTTTGGGCCTCATCATACCCCCCCAACTTGAACTAATGCATGCCCTCATGCATCTTAGTAGGCCATAGTAATATGAAGGTTTTATTCTTGTGAACAACATCCTTTGCTACCTGCTAACTGAGAAATTCCTCCTTGCTGCACTATATCAAGTATTTTGCAATTAAGCACATGTATGACTTTTTTTTTGTTTTTCTACAAGTTTTAGTGCTGCAAGGAACCTCTTAAAGGCTTGATATCATATGATTCATCTTGCAATAGTCTTATTGTGGAACCGTATTTGGAAGATGCAGTACTACTGATGGAATTTTCTGTTCTTAACAACATTTCAGCCTAAATGCTTATTTTTGTTGTTTACACCTTTTGAACAAAATTGAATTTTTTTTTTTATTTGAAATGCTTGAGGGATGTACTTACTTGTGGTAGAGCCTTATAAACCTCAATATTTGATGTACCCTACTCTTTTTGCTATTCTGTAGCATTTTCAACAATTTTGGTACAATTTCTGCTCATTCCGAAGATATCCTGCTCATTCCGAAGATACTGTAATTCTCATTTCGAAGATCTGCTCATTTCGAAGATACTGCAATTCTCATTTCGAAGATTCGCTCATTCCGAAGATACTGCAATTCTCATTTCGAAGATACTGCAATTCTCATTCCGAAGATACTGCAATTCTCATTCCGAAGATGTCTGTTCATTCCGAAGATACTGCAATTCTCATTTCGAAGATCTGCTCATTCCGAAGATACTGCAATTCTCATTCTGAAGAGACTACATTTCTCATTCCGAAGATGTCTGTTCATTCCGAAGAGATTACATTTCTCATTTCGAAGATCTTCAAAAAATGCAAAAATGACCTCCTATGCAAAAGTTAGCTACATATTCTATTGTGGGTCCATATCTAGAGTGTATAAGCCTACCATAACATCAAAAAAATCCCTTCTTCATCCTTTTTTTTTTTAGATGCTATTCTTTGTTTTGTATGTTGCTGTTTTATTCCAAGTAGTACTAAAATAGAACCTTCATGTGCATTTTGTTGATTATCCTCCTTCAATTTATCAAACAATTATGAGATATAAACTTGTAGTTCTCCTTCTAAAATTTGCCCTACAAATTGAAATAGAATTGTTGCCATGTCTGTCCCAAAATCAGGTTTTTGCACGCTTTTGGAATTTCCATGCAATTAAGGGCATAAGGGGGTGTTTCTTGACATCTTGAACATGTTCCTTTTTCAACTTGTCACTATTGTATGAATAGTTTATGCCAAATACCGACTATCATACACTAAATGCTAAATGTTTACTATGAATTAAATGCAAGAAACACATACCTTATTGTCCTGAAAATTGGTCATGCACCTTACAAGCTACTTTTGATGATTGTTAGCAGAGCTATCTGAAAACATAAACATAACACATGTGAAGTGTGAGATTTGTACAATGATGGAACAATGATGGGTAGATCAACAAGGCAATGCATGCCGAAAAATCGGTTTTCATGCAAGCCAACTTAGTAGCGCCTTCAAGAAGGTTTTCACTACTAAATTATTCATTTTTTTTTTATATATTTTTTTCATTTTTTTTTTCATCTCTTTTTTTTTTTTTTTTCATCAGAAGAGGCTGCCATTTCTGGTTTTCAACCAACTTCTGTCCTTTTTTTTTTTTTTTTCAAGTGCTTCAATGAGAGAACATATCTCACTCTTATTTGGATAAGACCAATCCTTATTCTACAAAAACATGTCAATCGTTGTATGAAAACACCATCTCTTTCTGTTGAAACCTGCAACATTGATGCAACCTTCCTTACTAGATGACCAGTAAGAATCTTCTTACATCATCATTGCCTCATTGCTGAAAATGAAGTATTGGCTCCATTGTTCCTATTTCTTGCTGAAATTGATGCTTGTCCTCATGTATCCCATTTTGTGGGACATGCCTTTGCTGCAAATTTTTTTTTTTTTTTTTCAAATTTTCTTGTCTTGCTTGTACCCAAAAAGGAAGTTCACAAACAAGACTATTCTTTTTTTTTTTTTCTTGTATTTTTTTCCTCTTTTTTTTTCTTTTTGTCAGACTTTTTATCATCACTCTAAATCTGATATTGAAGAGAAATTTTCTTCCATTATGTGTACATCCAATGGAATCTCCTTCAAAAATGCCTCCTTAGTTAATGGTGCATGGTATACCCAAAGACAATGTCCATTCACCACTAACATCCTTCATGAATTACCAATGGGAGAAAGAAGCACTGCTCCATATCTGAAAACTTCTTCAATCAAGTGTTGTCCATGGCTCCTAGTCTACAAAATCTTGTCAATCTGTTCTTGAAACAATTAAATACCGATTCCCAAAATATGTCAAGTGCTTACATCAAGATAAAATCTTGATATACCCTTGTAATTCCATGTAAAGAGATTGAAATATTGTTTCAAAATAGCAAAAATTTTGCTTTTTGTTTATAAGTCAGCCAGCTAATAATGTTCAAGAATTTTCTTGGCTGCACTTCAATTTGTTTCATTCCTAGGAGGACAGAATTTACCCCTTTGGAAGTAAATTTTCTATGTGCAGTTTTTCTAATTTTTCTCCTTTATCCAAAGCTAATTTCTGTGTGTTTGGACTAAAGGTTTTCTGTGTATCTCCATTGATTTTTGTCTCTTCAAGCTCGGTAAGTTCTTATTTTAGCACAGTTGGATGTTGTCGCAGTCAATAACATTTCCTGCAGTTTTTTTTTCCTTTTTATACCAAATTCAGCTACATAGACAGGGGTTGCCTATCCTGTATTATTCAAAATGATCACAAGTTGGGCTAAAAAATATTTTTGGTTTGCATAATAAGACAAGAAGTGTACAACTTTAGCAGATCAACTACTTGTCGGTAGGATCACCTCTAATGAGATCAACTATTGTCCGTGTAGGCTAAGAATTGCTAGGTTGCGGTTTAGCACGGTAAAATCCAAACAATCTTTAAGTAATGAAAAAAAAACTCTAGGATCATCATTAAGTTGTAAACTCCTATTTTGATTGTGCAAAAGTTTTTGTGATTTTTTTTTTTTAATAGATTCAGCTTACATAGACAGGGGTTGTTGTCCAGGTTGGGCTGAAGGTGGTGGTTGCTTGTTTTCTAAATGGACTCGAAATGCAATTATCAATAATTATTATTTATACCAGCTATTACATTCAGATTTAACTCTAAACTTCATAACTTAGCACAATAATAATTATTTGACTGCTTTTACCCTCTAACAACACCATGTTCCCCAGCAACGGTGCCAAAATGATGAGTGTCGTTAAATCTCATCATTTAATCTCAATGATTTATCAATCCGGGGTGGTGTCCAAGGCTGTCTATGATAGAAGGCTAGGGAAAAGTACAATTTAGGCATTCAGATTTCAAGCATTTATTGGTGAAGCAGATTTTGGTTTAGCCTTTTGGTGTCACACTAAACCTAGTCTGAAGAATGGAAACTAAAATAAAGTACAAGAATTGAAAACTAAATCTAAGTTTGCAAGAATTGAAATCTAACTACAATTGCATGAATTGAAATTGCTAAATTGAAATCCTAAGTTACTTTTGCAGAATTGAAATCTAGTTACTCTTGCATAATTGAAATCTAATCTACTTTTGCAGAATTGAAATCTAATCTACTTTTGCATAATTGAAACTTATTCTAAAACACCTGTCAATGCCCTGCCACAAAAGGTCGTCAAGCTTCTGCTACAGGAATTGACAGCAAAATGAAATATGCTGAAAATGGAAAGTTGCTAAAATAGAAAGCAGGGAAAACATAAAGAAAAATGCTTAATATAATTTGTCAACTGACATACACACAAATTCTATACACAAACATAATAGGAAACATAAATCACACAATACAAAATAAAAACAATAAAATGAAATCTGGCAAGCAATCTATTAATTCTGCTGCAGCAAAATTATAGATTAAAACCTGCCATAAAATCCCTCCTTCTAGATCTGAAAGTGGGCCCATACTTCCTGATCTAGAAGGAGGTGAAAAGCACTCCTTAACTAATTAACACTCAAAACATAAAATGATAAAATACTGCACTTTTATTGATGACAAAACATGCTGAAAACTATTACAAAAAATCACTGTACAAATTCTAATTGCCGCTACCGAAAACTCTCCTCTATTCTAATTCCTAGCTAGCTCAACCAAAGAGGGAGCTATGTTATTTATATAAATATTTACAATATATCCCATGCTCAAATCAGCCTATGTGCTATTTTACAGTCATTTGCCAATAATTCTGGATCTGAAATAAATGCAAATCTGGACAGTTTTTGTTGCAGCAGTAGTCATTGGCCCTTAGAAAGCAGCTTCAATGGTGGAAGTACATGGGAGGAGTCTAGAAATATCTCACACATAATTCTCCACTTCAGAATATGCCATTCCTATCTTGCAAACAACTTTCTATTATGCTATAGTTTTTCTGGGTTTATCCTGGAAGAGGATCAAATTGATCTTTTCAATGCATGGTGGCTTTGGACGGCAAGGACAACAAAATTAGATGGAAGATATTTTCTTTTAACTTTATCAACCTTCTTATCCCATTTTCCACCACCAAAATTCAGTCAAAAAGTCAAAAAGTACATTATGTTTTCATTCCGAAGATAAGTGGCTCATTCTAAAGATACTGCAATTCTCATTCCGAAGACATTGTGTTCATTCCGAAGATCTTTAGAATGACCAACTGTGTTGACTCCAAATGGTTTTGGCTGCATTTCTAAGGTGGATTAGCCTTTAGGATCAGATTGCAATAGTCTTCATTCTTCCTTGGATGTGAATTTCATGCCTTGCCATTCATTGGTAGCTTGCTGGAATTTACATGGTAAATTACTGCATTTTCCAGTTCTGCTGCACAGTTGCAGAATATTGGCATTTCTTGCAAATTCAATCAAATTAGAACATGGAAAACTTATTAAAATATCAACATGAAGGAGTACATCAAGCTGCTACTTAAATTTATACACTTCATTCACCAAGTAACCATGCTGAAATAGTGCAACAGAGGTCGCACAATTGCCCCCGCTCTCGTTATACTCGTTGTTGCCTATTTAGACCATGTGGGAATGCTTCTAAATAGGTCAGATGTATTATGTAGTCCTTCTGAACTCATTCCATCCATATCCTCATGCTTTGCTTGACAACTTCAAGGTGTTCCTATAAAGTGACAGCTTGCTGATTTTTATATGGCTGTTTTTTCCAGATTTTCAGATTTATGACAAGTCCTAAACTTTTGTCTTCAATGTGGATTTGAAACAAGTTGAAGGGCAGGAAAACATTCAAAAACCATTGAGAAGTTAATGGATATCAGCATACCATATTTGGTTAATTGAAATGCATGTTATTACTTGCTACTTAATCACGCAAAATCAGTCATAAAATGCTGAAAATAGTCAAAAACAGAGGTATAGTATTCCTAACATAAAATCATGCAAACACTTAACAAATAGTATATTCTAGTCAACTATTTGGCAATTAACTTATCATATGGTAGTCAAACATTGTGTAATAATGAGGCATTTTTGGGCCTCATCACTATGTAGACTCAATGATAGGTGTAAAGGTGATGTTCTGCACAAGGTACTCCCCTATGCTTGTACTTGCCAAGTGTATTGATGCATGCGACGTGGATGACTCTATGGATGACACTAGCGAAGTAGGGTGATACTCATTATCTTCATCTTGATCTTCAAGATCTTCTTCTTCCATAGGACTTGGAATTTTGACAATGGCTATAGTTGGAACTTCCTTGGGCCTTTCCTCCTTGACTAAGGGTACCTTTAGCTTCTAATTGTCTTTTGGTTTTGACATTGATGGTACTTTAGAAGCATTGACTACTTTGAGTGCACTAGGAGGTGTTGAAGTGCATGGGTCTTTTCTTACCCCTTTGTCTTTGTTATCCACTTGTGTGGTTGGGAATGAAGGTGCTATGTATAGGTGGGTAGAAGGGATTACAAATTCTCCCAGAATGTCCACCTGATTGGCATATTTAAAAGGCTCTTCATCAGTTAGAATCACATAGACTTTGTTCTCATGCACATACTTGACACATTGGTGCAAGATCAAATGCACACACTTCATGGCCCTTATCCAAGGATACCCTAAGAGGATGTTGTACTTAATAGCTCCTTACAAGATGTGACACATCACGGGGATGGTCTTGTGCCCCACCTTGATGGGTAGGACTATCGTTCCCATAGTATTGCATAAAGCATCATTAAAAGCTCTCAATGTGTAAGCTCCTAGAATGATATTGGACTTGGGGATCTTGAGGTGCTCTATTGTAGTTGTTGTGATGATGTTTATCAATGAACCTATATTGACCAAGAACCTCTTGAAAGGTAAGTTGTTGATCACCACTACAATTTTTAGTAGAGGGTCTGGTAATGCAGCAAGTACTATCTTAATCTCATGATCATAGAATCAAATTATAGGTTCCTAAAATTCTTGTACTTGTCCTACAAAGTGAGTGAATGCATTCACATCTTGCGATTGGAGCTCAATTGTCCTTAAAATCTCCATTAGAGTCTCCCTATGCTTTGGGGACTGTTGTATGAGCTCATAGATGGATAACTTAGCTGGAGTCATCTATAGTTTTATCTCCAATCTACTCTAAAATGTCACCATAGGTCACGTTGGTGGACCTAGAATGTTGTCTTGCCTTTGCCTAGGGGTAGCTAGGATATGGGAGCTACATGTGGTTGCGGTTGACCATACCGCCTAGTCCTTGTTGCTATGTTAACAATATCAACCATCCCAATGCATCCGTGGGTAGGTATGTTAGCTCAAACCTGATTGACTTATGCCCCTTGCTCTCTAGGGGCCTCATGATTGGGAAATGTATTTCTATATATGCCCATGTCTCTATTATCGGGAGCTAGTGGGTTGTCAAATTTGAGTTCTCTCGACTCAATCATGTTTTGCACTTGATGCTTAAAACCAATGCAAGCCTCAATGTCATGCCCTAGTATCCTGTGATAAGGGAAAAATTGATCTTCCCTATATCATTTTGGCTTAGGATGGTTGGGATCTATAAGAGGTATATCAAGAAATATGATCCTCCTGGCCTCGCTCAATTTATTAAATATTGATTGCATCGACTTTGTCAGAGGCATGAAATAATGAGGCAGCTTGCATTCTCGGTTTCTTCCCTGATTGTTCTTTTGGTTGTAGTTGGCTGGTGGAGAATGTGCTTGATAGTTTTAGGGTTGTTGTGCACCCCCATCCTTGGGTGTATCCAATACGACTTGATTGACTAGAGCAAGATTGGCATGATTATATTTATACTTATCATTCTTCCCATTCTTGTTCCACTCCTTTTTGTTTCAGAGTTTAATGGTTTCCTCATATAATTGTATTTCTTCAATGAGTTTGGCCTGTTCCAAAGCTTCCTCAAACGAAGGATAATGTTGAATTGTATCAAGAGGGAGATGTGTTTAGAGAAAATTTTGGTGAACATGCAAATGATCTCTTCTGTGGGAATGGAGAATGATAATTTTTCCATGACTTTTCTCCATCTATTCCCATAATCCATTACTGGCTTATCATCATATTGTTTCAAGTTAGCCAGGTCTAAAAGGTTCACCTTCTTCTTAGCACCAAAGGTGAAACACTTTAGGAATGCATTTACTAGTTTTTCAAATTTGGTTATGCTATGCTTAGGTAGTTGGTTGAACCATTGAGTGGCAGCACTTGAAAATGTCATTATGAATATTCTTAGCATGAGAGTGTCATTGTCTTCAAGATGAAAACAAGCATTGATAAAATTGGTGACATGCTCTTGTGCATCCTCTTCACCCTTAAAATTTTCTAACCTAGGCATCTCAAAGTGCTTAGGATATGGAGGGCTAGGGATTGATGGGCACAATGGTTGGTTGTGTATTTTGCTCAATGTTGGCAAATTCCCAACTGCCTCTTATTTATTAAAGGTTTTCATCTTTTCAGCAAGATCTTGAAATACCTTTGATGCACATATTTCCTCCTTTTGTAAGCCTATTCATAGTGGCAATGGAGGCAACTCTCTATCCATTTGATTTGTTCTATTTTCCTCCCTCCTACGAGGGGACTCAGGATTATGATCCTGGTTTGTTGTGTTTGCCCTTCCCCCATTAGTTGGATTTTATTCATGAATTGGTGGAGGATTTTTTTGTGGGCTATTTTGTCTAGTGTGTCTCTCCTTAGGTGAGTCTATGCGTCTAGTTATTTGGTGGTCACAACCATTTGTCTGTAAATTGTTAAGAACTGGCTCTCATCCTACTCTCTCAAACGATGCTCATGTTGGCACAAGATTCTTTCTCTTTGTTTATCTTGTTTGAGAGCTTCCACTAGCTCTCGCTCCTTATGTAATGCATATTCTAACCACTACTTTCGATCAGTTTGTACTGTTACAGAAGACTCATGTTTATCTGACTTTGTTCTTGTTGTACTTACTTGCAAATTCCTCAAGGAGGTTTCTACTATATCTGTAATCTTGCTAGCTAAGGTGACTTGTTCAATTTATTTTTGAGTATCCTTACGATCAGACTCCACATGTCTACTATGGGGTCACTCTAAGGTACCCCTAGACTGAGATGTGTGTTTATAAGTCACGGTTCATGAGCTTCCAGATGTAGAGTTCAAAGTAGCTATAGTTCTTTGAGTTGGTCATGTAAGAAACCAATACAACCCATCTAGTTGTCTTGTGGGGTGCCATTCACTCCTATGAGGTCATAGTATATGGGAATATTTCCTTTTGTGTGAAGGGTTTCTTCTATATGACTCCCATGACTAGATGTAACTCTAGTTTTCTGCCCTTCAGTGGGTAGACCTATTTCATATGTTTCTTGTGAGTCTTGAGGAGTTGCAATTCTTGTTTGCCTTCTTGATGAAGAGGGCTTTGTGGTAACATGTTTTCTCCATGTGGATGGAGATGTAGTAGTATCATCATCCCTATGTGAAGAATGAGTTTTGGAACCTTCTTTATGTCCATATGAGGATGAAGCCCTCGAAGCTTCCTCATGTCTTTGAGATATTTCTATGTGTTTAGAGGAGGCCTTTGAGGTATCCTCATGTCTCCTTTATGAGGATGGTTGTGAAGCCTCTTTTTATTTATGTGAATTTGTTCCATGATGTGGTTCCTTGCTTGGGGTTTCTCGAGGAGATCCCCAAAGGGTTTAGTTATCACCTCTTAGGCTCATGCAGCTATGTATCACGGTATTATGGGTAGGTCGTTCAATGTTACTACGACTCCACCTATGGGTATGAGTTGTTTCAGTATCTCCCTCGGTATCAGACTGAGGGTTATTAATTCTTGTTTTGAACATGTTGTATATGAATTGATATTTTGAGTTGTAATTTAGGAATAGCCACACAATACCAAAAAAATGTTTATCTTGATTACCGATTTGAGTGTGCCCTAAATTGTTTGATGTGTTTTGATGTGTTGTTCTTTTGATTTCTTGCTCTTGTTCTTGTATTAAAAATGATAAGACTCATCCATAGTGACAATCAAGTACACCCTTTCCAAACATGATTTTATCAAAAGAAGCTAGGGTACATCGCTGAAGATCCAGTGGGGGGTTCGCCTAGCTCTTGCACTCTGAACCAATGAGTGTTCCAACAGTAGGAGATAGTTTGAGCACAAGTAAATTAGTATCACTATAAATAAGTTTCCCAATCTATTTCTAGGAAGATCTAGGGGGTAAAATAGTGGAAGGAGATGAATTCCAACATCACTGGACTGAATTGAGGGTTGGTGATGAAATCCAACTCCCCAATGTTTAAATGATACGTGCGTGTGTGGTGTTCATTTTAAGCTTGCATAACATAAAGTGCATCATATAGCAGCAATGAATCTTTCCTATATGCCTAAGTGCAAAAATGCATTTCAATATTCAGAAAGATGCATGAACTACTATGATTTGTATGAGCACACTTTATTTTGTGTAGTTATGGCCTCTAGTAGGGCCTCAAAGCAAGCAAACAACATAAAATGTCTAGCATGTTGGATTCTAGGGTGAACTTTTTAGGAATAAGCCGATGTTCCTAGAAATGCCTAGTGGAAAATTAAAAGAAGATCTAAGATATACAAAATGCTTAATTCTTTCTTCTTTTATTTTTTCAATTTCCACATATAAATGTGCATTAAGTTCTCTGTTTTAGACACAAAAGTAGACAAGAATCTATAATATATCAGAGAAGCTATATCAACCTTTGATCTAGCTCAGAGAGTCAGTGTTTTGACCCCTACTGCACTCGAGTTCTAGCCGTTGTCAACCAGAGTGGCTGGTTCGTGGCCACTGTAGTTCAGAGTGGATAAAGCTCTATTGGTTGTTGTAGCTCAGAGTGGATAATTTTTTGCCACTGTAGCTTAGAGCGGCCAGACCTGCACACAAAATTAAGTTAGTATTCTAGCAAAAAATAAAAAAATTAGTGGAGGTCCCACCATGATCACCATTTTTAGCGACCTTGGGATGCACACACTGCTATTTTACTCTACTTGCAATGTTATTAAAAACCCAATATGAAATGGAAGACAATAAAAAAGCATATAACACGGAAATAACAAATATGGATCTCTTTATTTGTATTGAAACTCGATTACATGTCGGTCCCTCTTAGGGATACCCATTTCGATACAATAAGGTTACAAATAGGCAAAGAGTGCCCCTTTCATGAAGAGGTGGTGTGCTTATAAAGGCTTCCCGGTTCCGCACATGAAAATGTATGAGGGCTTACAGATGCCTCCTTATCCAGGTCTATTTTCTAGAGGGATCCCTTTTTCTCTTGTATGTTGCAGATTTCGTCCGATGAACCTATGGCCCTGTAAGCAATGAAACAACAAAACACGCTTAGATGTCCAAGATTGTCTCCCCATATGAGGTTGTTAGTAATAAAAGAATTTAATGGAAATATGATGAAACTATGCTATGAAATCATGTAAATCTATTCTAATGATATGAAAATATGAAGAAATAGAATAAAAGAAGCTATGTCTAAAATATAAGCTAAGCCTGCAGGCCACTATCCAAGACAGTGGCCGCTAAGGTAAACCTGGCTCTCTTTTCCCCAAAGCTATGGGTCAAATCCTGTATCTGATGTTGAAATAATAGGTGTTATGCTCTTCAATCCATGAGGGCTTCACCATACACATGATCTCCAAGGGAACTCTCCAAGTCTCGAAAGCTCTCCTTAATGACCAATATTGATGGATAAAATATCGATTCTCTCTATAAAATATGTCTCTATCTCTATCTTTGCTTGTAAAAAAGATCTCCCTTGGTGCTCTTAGGCTTGCACCTTTTATAGTGTGAAACCCTAGGTCTATGTCCAAGCCCTAGGAATGAATTCCTCATGCGTAGTGTAAGTTAGCATGAGAAGCTTCTTGTCTTTTCTATGTTTGGAAGCTAGTTATCTGAAATATAACTGCCCACTTGAGTCTCCTATGCAAACTAGTTGTTAGCATGAGAATATTTTGTCCTTTGTTTATGTTTGGAGGTCAATTAACTAAATTTTAAATGCAAAATCAAGTCTCCTATGTGAACTGGTCATGAAAAGGAATGCAAATTTACTCCCGATCACCTTTATTGCATGCAAACTACCACTTCTACCCGTGATCAGGCTTGTTTGTCAAAAAAACTGCTTCTTATGGCTTAGTCGTTGTCATCTGCAGTGGCTAAGATCTGGTCGTTGTTGTCTACAGTGGCTAAGATCTAGCCGCTATCATCTATAGTGGCTAAGATCTGGCCACTCTAGGCTTGAGCGGCTAGGATCTGGCCACTCTTGGCTTGAGCGACTAGGCTTGGATGGCTTGAAAAGGCCCCAAATGAGTGGTGAGAACCATTGTTGATGCTTGGAAAGTCCAAGATTATGTCTTATGATCTTATGAATGTGTCTATGTGAGCAAATCCCCTAAGCATGACATGATTTAGGTGTCTACATATACTTTTGTATTTACTTTTTTATACTAATTCCATTCTATTGTGCCATTTTATAGGGTTTTCTAGAGCGAAAAAGTAATCGAAATCACCGGTTAGGGTTTCTATAAGGTCTTGTGATAGTTTGCACAAGGTGTGTAGGCGCTCTACGACACCTGTTGATCCCCATAAGTGCCCTTATGCACCTACACAGTCACTCTACTATACATACAGAGGCACCCAGCTATGCCTGGCAGTGATTTGGAGTAGAGCTTAGGCTTTTGGGTAAGCCCTACAACTATTTTATTTCAATTTTTGTTCCTACGTATTTTATTATTTCATTGTTTATTTTCAGATGTTAAGCTTAAAACGAACACACACTAAGTAATCTAGAAATAAATTCATTTTAGACTGCATCTAGGGTATCCGTGCATTCATTCATCACATATTTTGAGTTTCTGCTTCAAAAAAATTGTAAATCCAAATAATTCTTGCATCTTTATGTTTGCATTTGAAAGTAAAAAGCATCAACTAGAATTTTTATCTTAGGAGTTAAGGGTTACTTATTTTACTTATCTAATTAGGAATAATATTTAAGTACAAAAAGTATTCATGCCCTTGGGTGACTCCTTTGGCAGAGAGGTGGACAAACCCTTCGATTGCTATCTAGGTAGGGGGTTTTAAGCGGTGTACTTCACACTCTTTAGAAGAAATTTGTATTTATGTGTTGGATTCTAATTTAGATTTGCAAAATATGTTACCTTTAACATTGTTTTGCCACAATAGAAAATAGAAAATTTAAAATTAATCACACACAAGCACGATGCACTCTAAACAGTAGTAACTAGATTTCATCACCAGTTACTTCTTGATAATTGGTGATGATGGTAGTCATTTCCATCCACCAATATCTGCCCTTAGACACCTTAGGACTACCCCCAAGCAAACTTATTGGATTTCATCACCAAAAAGAATATCGTTTCCCCATCCAACCATAGTTTTTCACCTTTATTTTTCATTAAGCAAGATTAGGATACATCAAACACACAAAACTATCATTTCTAAAAGGAATTTACACTAAAAAGAGATAATCGATGAATAATGTAAGCCACACAAGGTGAAACTTAGGATTGATTGTTTGTTTTGTTTTTAAATTCTTTATCTCTATTTTTAGTTTTGGATATTTAATTGGATAGTCCTAAAAGTGCATTTTGATTTAATTATTCTATGTTTCTAACTCGAAATAAAAAAAAGGTATTAAGTACAAATAATTTAATAGAAAATATAATAAACATGCCTGCTACTTCAGTAGCCAACCCTTCCAATTCTATCCAACCTAGTCCATCTAGGCCCATTGACCCATATCTCCCACAAGAGGGATACATTCCCAAAAATATTGAGCAACCATCCATCCAAATTGACATGGACAAGGTAGAGATCCTCTATAGGTATTCTAACTATGTCCTTGAACCCATTAGCCAAGACTATGTTGCACAACCATAATTGGTTACATCCTATGCATGCAACCCCACCCAAGGATATCCTAATTCTACCTATGAATATGGTATATATTCTTCTCCTAGTCCATCCCAACAAAACCCATGTGTTTTTAACACTCATCCTCCACCTGGCTATACCCAAATTTTTTCCAATCCTTTGTATGAGGAGTATGTTAATGTTGCATCACAGGTACCAACCTTCCAAGTTGTCACATTAAGTGCAACTTACTCCATGATCATTTCCTCCAATCCATCCACATATATACCTTCATCTTCTAATCTATCTACAGCCTTATCAATTTCTTCTATGTCTGAACAAGAACTTCATGACATGTTGGGTCTTGTGAACATATTGCTTCTACAACATCAAAATGCTAGACATCAAGTTCATGTAAATCCTACGCTTCCTGTAGTTTCAACCCAACCAACCATGGCCAACCAAAATTCCACTTGGGTACCCCAATCTTCAGTAGTATCCATCCCCAATGCACCTCCAATTCAAAATCCAACCCCTCCAATCACAATTTCTTCTGGCCAACCCAACCAATTCTTCCAAAATCTTTCTCGTCATCAATCCTCTCCTTCTCTTAACCATCAATATTCCCCCATCAGTTTCAAACCAATAAATTCCATCACAACCATCTAATCACTCACCAACATTTTTCTTCTAGTCCATATCCAAATCATCAGGTTATCCAAGGCTTCCACATTCATGGGGAATATCTTAGAATTCAGGCCACACAAAAACAAATAGATCAGTTGATGTAAAACATTCCTGGCATGTCAAGACAAAGATCAAATTTAAGCCAACTGATCCATCAACCAATCCATCCTTTAGTACCATCATCGCCATATTCGACAAACTTTACATTACTAAAGTTTGACAAATTTAGGGGAATCGAGGACCCTAAGGAGCATGTTAGCTCATTTTTTCAAGTATGCTTTCGGATTCAAATTGACAATGCTCTCATGCTCTGAAAATTTCCTCAAAAATTAAGGGAAGATGCCATAGTGTGGTTTAATCAACTACCAACTCATAGTATTTATACTTTTGAACAACTGATTGACTTATTCTTTGAGCATTTTGTCCTAAACATCATGAAGAAGGTTTCATTATCAGATGTATATGCCTAAAGACAATGGGATGATGAACCTATCTATGAATTTGGAAATGATTGGAGGGTAGTCATTAAAAAATTGCCATTCTCCCTCCCAATGGATGAAATAATCAAATTATTTACCAAGAGTTGCTTAAAACCCATGTCTTGGATGCTTCAACTTCAAACCTATCATTCATTTGAAGAAGCCTTAGCATAGGCTAGCATCATTGAGGAGAAAAAATCCAAGAGGGTATAATTAAGCCTAAAAATAAATAATGGCAGAACAAGGGCCAATTTAGAAGTAACTAATCAAGCCAAAATAAGTCATCACAAGCCTCTTCAGCTAGTCCATCTAATCAATTAAATCAAGTGGTGATGAGCCAGCCTGTAATGGCTCAACCATCTATGCAACAACTACAATAAATTTCTTATCATGTGGTCCCCTCGGAAAATCAAGCACCCATAGTGCAAAACACAATGCCAACTATGGAAAACCCATCCTATCGACAATACGCTCGATCCCAATGCCAATACACTCCTTTAACGAAGTTGCATTCTGCCCTCTTCCAAAGTTTATATTATACAAACAAGTTGGTTTTACTCGAAATCAAGACTGATGATCCTACCAAATGTAGTAGACATTATAAGGAACATCTATTTTGCCCATACCATAGGCAAAATGGTCATGATATCAACACCTGCAATGTTTTTAGAAACATCATTCAAGACCTCATATACATGGGGGTCATTAAGGTGGATAATCCCCTAGCTTCACAAAATCAAAACTTTGGGAATTTTTCAAACACCTCTTCCAAATCATGAAGATTCCTAAACTAATGTAGGAGGTAACAATCATCACACACCTCCTAACCAAGTTAATCATGTCCAACATTATCAAAATTTTGTAGGAGAAATCCATGTGGTCACAAGAGGTCAAAGGCAAAATCAACAAAATTCCCAACAACCAAACATGTCACAACCTTCAAATCCACCACCCATTCAAACCTCTCCAAATCCATCCCCACCAATCCATATTTCTAGTTTGTACAATCAGCCAAGCATCATCCTCTAAGGCCAACGGTATCCCTAAGTAGTTGGTTAACTACAAGTTTGAAAATGGCTTCAACCAAATTGTCCATATATGAGCTCATCCAACAATCCCCTAGGCATAGAGAAGCCCTAATGGAAATTCTTAAGTCTATTGAGTTTGAAGCTCAAGACTCTAATGCCTTTAACAATTTTTTAGGGAGAATTAGAATATGCATGGAGCCATCCATCACCTTCTATGACTTTAAATAAAGTCAATGACCTCAAAATTTGTAGATCCTCCATTGCATATTATGGTCCTAATAGACAAAAATCCATTTAAGAGAGTCCTAATTGATACCTTCTCATCCATACAAATTATCACTATCGCTGCCCTTAGACACCTCAACCTTTCACCTTCCCATATTTCCAAATCCTCATTCACCCTCAAAGCATTTAACAATGCTTTGTGTACCACAATTGGCACTGTTGTTTTGCCCATTGAAGTAGGGGTCAAAACATTGCATACTATGTTCCACATATTTGAAGGGACCATGGCATACAATGTACTCCTTGGTAGACCTTGTATGAGGGAGATAAAATGTGTTCCATCAATTCTACACCAATGCTTGAAATACATTCATGATGGAAAAGTCCATTTCATCCCTACAGATGTAGAACCTTTCAAGTATTGTAATTTCATTTCAAACCCCTATGAATCCATGTTACCTTCCACCCACCTATTCTTATCCCCATCATATTTGAATCCATCCACTTCATATTTGAATCCATCCACTTCATCTTCAAATCCATCCACTTCATCTTCTAATCCATCCACATCTTCTTCCAAAGCTCCTATTTTTGAGGAGTTACCCATCACCAAACCCCCTCAATCATCCATTTCTTCTTGTACATGTGGTCAAGGTCAAACCACTTTTGCCACATCATCTGCTTCAATCACTCCTACAAACATTTATTCTTCATCATCATTATCTCATCCACCTTCTTCTAATTCCAAGCCATCATCCAATATTTCTCCATAAATCGATGTTTCACAAGTCAAATTTTTGGATTATGAAATATTAAACTCCCCACCACTTTTCATGCCCCCCTCCAATACTAAGCCATCCATTTCCACATCATCAACCACCTCATCCCAATCCGAGGTCCACGTGACTAGTCCTGGTATTAGTGAATACATGGTCCAATACGTTACCATTATCCCTCTTGTCATCCCCATAGCCAAGGATTTTGATCACTCACGTGACCCTCCTTTAACCATAGATATTGTCTATGATATGAGCTCCGATCCTAATAGTATTAACTTTGTCTATGGAGGGTTGGAATCCTCAATTACAGTAAATCTTCTCGAAGAACTAAAAGAGCCAAGATGTGCCAACATACAAAATATGACAGGATTTCCATCTTGTTACTTCCACATAGTCAATTGGAAAGTTCAATTGTTAGACTTACAATGGCACTGAGAGGGGGGGTGAATCAGTGTAGCTCTTTAATCATGAATTAACAACTCTTAAAATAGTAGCAGTTAAAACTTATAAACAGATACAACAAGTACAACAAGAGAACATCACACAACACAAGATTTAACGAGGTTCACCAATGTGGCTACTCCTCAAAAATGACTGCTTGGACTACCATCCAAATCTAGCCTTTGCAAAGCAACAACTTTTACAAATAGTTTACCAACACCCACTGGAAGGAGCACCAACCCCTGATTTATCTGTACCAACAGAAAGGAGCACCAACCCCTGATTTGCCAGCACCAACTGGAAGGAGCACCAACCCCTTATGCCAAGCACCAACTTGGACTTCAATTCTGAAACTAGAAGAATAATAGTAAGATACCTTTGCTTTTGCAAGACCCTGACTGGTCTGCTTCACTTTTGCATCCTCTGCACACTCTGCTCTCTCTGTGCTATCACTTCGCACAATCTGCTGCTTCACTGTCAAGCGATCGTCTTCTCCCCTTTGCGCACTCTACTTCCTTTGTGATCTTCACACTTAGAATGATTCGACGACTTGCACACTGCACACTACAACCAAACTTCACACTCTGTGCACTATCTCTGAACTTCGCACATCTCTGCTTCGTCATAGTCAAACTTCACGATCGTCTTCTCCCTCTCTGTGCACTACGATCAAACTTCGCACTCTCTGCTTCCTTTGCGAATTTCACACTTAGCACGATTCGACTCGACTTGCTCTCTATCACTATGACCGAACTTCACTCACTTTGCGCACTTCGCCATCATCTCACCGCTTCTACACTTTCTACGCTCTTACGGCCGCATTTCACACTTCGACTCACATTCGATGACATATGCAACACTTACTCAATTCTCCAAACAGCCCTACTTTTATAACAACATTTTCATGATGAAAACCCTAATCTCAGTCGATTGTAAACCCTAATCTTAGTCGGCTACAAACCCTAATCTTCATCGGCTTACATCGGTCTTCATCGGCTTCAACTGCCCCTGTAACTCTTCTGTTGCTGTTGCCATGAAAACACATGTCACGATATCATGACACTTTTTCGTCCGTACGCTTTCTCTTAGCTTTGGCCCATGAGAATACAACATGTAGCGATATCATGACACTTTTTCATTCGTATGCTTTCTCTTGGCTTTGGCCCGCGAGAATACAACATGTAGCGATATCGCGACACTTTTTCATCCGTACGCTTTGTCTTGCCTTTGGGTCGCAAAACCGCGACATGTCACGATATCGCGACACTTTTTCTCCTTAGCGCTTTCTCTTTGCTTCGGGTCATGAAAACGTGACATGTCACGATATCACGACACTTTTTCTCCTTAGCACTTTCTCTTTGCTTCGGCCCCCGAAAATACAACATGTCACGATATCGCGACACTTTTTCTCCATGCTCTTTCTCTTAGCTTTGACCAACGAAAATACAACATGTCGCGATATCGCGACACTATTTTCTCTCTCCTCTTTCTCTTTGCTTTGGCCCGCGAAAATGCTACATGTCACGATATCGCGACACTTTCACCTCCGTACACTTCGTCTCTACTTTTGTCGTAAAAATGCGACATGTCACGAAATCGTGACACTTTTCCTTCTCTGCCTTCCTGCTTTCTTCAAGTCATGAAAATGCGACATGTCACGAAATCGTGACACTTTTCCTTCTTTGCCTTCCTGCACTTTTCAAGTCACGATAATGCGACATGTCACAAAATCATGACACTTTTCCAACTCACTTTCTCTCTCCTATTTTAGTCATGAAACTGCGACATGTCACGAAATCATGACACTTTTCAAACTTGTTCTCTTTCTTCGAACTTGTCATGAAATCGTGACACTTCTTCCTGCTTTCTCTTTTTCTTCCAACATGTCGCAAAATCGTGACAGTTTTTCCACTTGCCTTTTTCTCTGCCAACATGTCGCGAAATCATGACAGTTTTTCCACTTGCCTTTTTCTCTTCCAACATGTCACGAAATCGTGATAATTTTTCTTTCTTCTTCTTTCTCTTCCAACATGTCACGAAATCATGATAGTTTTTCTTTCTTCTTCTCTCTCTTCCAACATGTCGCGAAATCATGACAGTTTTTCTTTCTTCTTCTCTCTCTTCCAACATGTCATGAAATCGTGACAGTTTTTCTTTCTTCTTCTCTCTCTTCCAACATGTCACGAAATCATGACAGTTTTTCTTTCTTCTTCTCTCTCTTTCGACATGTCACGAAATCATGACAGTTTTTCTTGCCTGTTGTATATGTCGCGATATCGCGACACTTTTCTTACTTGTCTTTTTCTTTGATCTTTTGCAAGTGGTCCACTTCGGTCTTCTTGGAAAATCACTGTACATACTCTGAGTAACCTTTGAACTCTTGTCTTCTGCATCTGACTAGCTTTTGAACTTCCTGTCCACTGCATCAACAGATCTGTCTGACTGTGTTGACAACAATGACAATATTGTTTGCTGCACCTTGCTCAACAATCTCCCCCTTTGGAATTGTTGGCAACACATGTGCAATTTTCCTGTAATTCTTCTCCCCCTTTGACAATAATACCAAAGGGCTGCTGCAGACTCCCCCTGAGTCTATGCACAACATTCTCAGGCACAAATTATTACAGTTAGCAAAAATTACAAACATGAGCAAAAAGATAAACAAATACACAAATGCTCCCCCTGAGAATGTGATCCCGATAGCTAGTCAATTCTTGGGAAACGTGACCACTCCACAATCTGTTGTTGGAATACAAATCCAACTTAACATCACTTTCTACAACTTTCTCCTGCATACAACATGCTGTCACTGCAAAATATTCTGCCTCTGCTGTGGATAAGGAAACTGACTCTTGTTTCTTACTATTCTACGCGACCAATCTGTCTCCAAGATAGAATGCACTTCCACTGGTACTCTTTCTGTCATCTACACATCCTGCCCAATTTGCATCTTTAGGATACCATAACCCATACTCCATAGTACCCTTGTGATATTATAGAAGACTCTGTCTCTCTATACTCTGTCACCTCCAAAGCTCAGTCAATAGGCTCACTAAGAACCTGCTCAATAGGCTCACACAGAACCTGCTTAACAAGCTCACATAGAACTTGTCCAATGCTGAATAATAAACTCATAAAAAAAACCTGTCCAAATCTGCTCCACCAAGCTCACTAAGAACTTGTCCGAATCTTCTCTAGCAGTCTCACCAAGAACTTGCCCAACTCTGCTCTAGAAATCTGTCCCAGCATTGTCCTCAAATATTTCCCAAGGGCCTTCTCAAAGGCTCAATCAATCATGCTCAAGTAGTACTCAAAATGAACTCAATAATGAATGGCGATCTCAAATCAAATCCACTTCATAGAACTTTAAAAATCACTTCACACATAACTTGACTAGGCTTAATCAAATCAACTCAACCAATCATCACAAGGGACAACTCTCTCCCATACAACCCTAGTCCAAGTATGTATCAACCAACTCAAATAATTCCAACAATGCTCAACCACAAATATCACATAACAATGATACTCATGTTCTTTTCTAACTCAAGTTCTTTCATAACCAATGGGCTTCAACCACTATGCTTATAACACAAGGTTTAAACACAACTCTTAATTCAGAAAACCTTGATGCATTCAACCAACCACTTTCAAAAAAGGAAACCACAAATAATCATTTTCCCTTCAATGATGTTTCAGAAATCAACCACCATAATGTTGTCACATGAGTCTCCTTGGGATTAGCTTGAAATCGTGCTACCATGCATACTTCACTTGTACCAACTTTTGTCCAACATTGTACCGACACTACAATTTTACTGCCAACTCTGTGCAAGCATCAAACACTGTATCACAACACCAACCAAATCCCTTTTTACATTTTCAACTTGGTCTATGTTTTCTACAATCACCGCTGGTCACACCTTACTTTCAACTGTTCGAATCAGGAGACAATATTTTGTTAAACACTTCACAGCCAACTATGGTGCACCTTACTCAAACTCATACTTCTGGACCTCGGATAGGTAAGATTCACAAAGCAAAGTTGCTCATCTTGATGAGCTAAACATGAATCAATGATCAGACTTCAATATTTTTCATCGCAGTGTCATAATAGATCTAACAAACTTCACGTCAATGTGTAGTTCAAATACATACTACTTTTATCGAAACACATAGATGCGGCTAGAGCAACATTCTTTCACTAACCAAATTATCTGAACTGCTATAATCCTTAACTTTGGACAGTGGCAGTGAGAACCATCACCAGTACAACAATGACATATAGCAATACTATCAATAATGACAACTCTCAATTTAATCACCACCCTTCACGACACTTCTACAAACAACTACATGAACTGAAAACACACTTCGACAACTATACGACAACTTCCCTGACTGCTTGCTTTTCATCCTTAGGTAATCAATCAAATACATAGGAGCATTAAAATGAAACTTCAAGATTGCTCCCCCGAGGATGTGTTACCTGGAGTTGCTTAGTGCAATAGCGGAGTAGTCTCCTTCAGTCCAAGGAGACACGATTGCCTTTCTTCTATCTTTCTCCAAACTTTCTTGAACTCGGGCTTGGATTTTTCAACTACATCCCTATTTTGTACCTTTTCATGAGCTCGAACATTCCTCTTGTGTGGTTGTCTCTTGTGCATCCTTGATGAATGATTATTTTCCTTTCTTATATGTACATGATTTATTCCCTGTCTGTGTTGTGTTCTTTGCGTCTGATGAACTCTACTGTTTTGCCTTAGATTAGATACAAAAGTGCTTGGACAAAACCTTGCTATGTGCCCATGACCATTACATTGAAAGCATTGTACATAGTGTTCACTCAGAAACGCAGATGTATTTCTACCAGCATAACTTTTTGATTTGTTATTCAATCCACAATAAATTGCCTTGTGACCATACTGGTTGCATCTGAAACAATAGCCATTAAAAGTATTATTATGAATAGAGTGAGAGTGATAGAACCTCTTTTGTTGTGGCTTCTTTGCTGTAGATCTCCTTTGATATTTTCTTCCTTTTGTAGATTCAGCTTCAAACTTTTCTTGCTTCGATCCTTCAACAGTGAACTTCTTCTTCTCTGTAGAGATGGAAGATGAAGGTTGTTCAACTTCATATCCAAGACCACGCTTATCCGTGGAGCTTCTTTGTTGGCTTATCATTTTATCTAGCAACTCTATGCTCTTCTCGAATTTGAGATTTGTGTTGGCCTCTTCTAGTTGTTTCTTCAATAAAACAATCTCTTCCTCTTGTTTGCAGCAACCAATCTCTTTCTCATTGATCTCGTGACCCGAGAGTTTCTTCAATCCTTTTGAATTCTTCTTCCTGTACTTTCAAACTGGTTATTATTTCATTTGCATCCTCAAGATTTCTTGAGATTTCCTTATTCCTTTTTCTTTCTATCTTCAATTCATCCAGAGCTGCAATTAGTTCCTCTTTCAAATTTATTTCTGCATCAATTTCTTCTTCATCACATTCTTGTTCTTTTTCTGTTTCTTCTTCGAGTGTCATGAAAAGACCTTCACCTATTTCCTTTTTAGAATCATCCTCTATGTTCTCATCGTCATTTTTTTTTTTTTTTGGTTTTTTTGGCTCTTTGTCTCTCGTCACCTTCATGAATACTCCTCAGTTTGTCCCACATTTCTTTTGCCGTTTTACAACTCATGATCTTTACCAATTCACTGTCTACTAATCCGCTCCTGATAGCTTTCTTTGCTTTTGAGTCATTCTCAAACAGTTTTATTTTGTCAGCCTCTTCTGGAGAAGTGATGGGTATTGTGTATCCACTAACTACTGAATCCCAGACGTCGTATCCCAAAGCACAAAGATATGCCTGCATCCTGATTCTCCAGATCGCATAATTTGTTCCATCAAACAAAGGTGCTTGGTTTGATAAGAAGTCTTCAACCTTTTCTGGTTCAATTTTCTCTTCCACAGGAACTGAAACTGACTGAGATGCCTTTTTGGAGGAGGATCTATTCTTCTTACCCATTGCGTACTAATCCAAGATCAACCCTGACTGATTTAGCCTGAGAAGGGAACTTGGCTCTGATACCAATTGTTAGACTTACAATGGCACTGAGAGGGGGGGTGAATCAGTGTAGCTCTTTAATCATGAATTAACAACTCTTAAAACAGTAGCAGTTAAAACTTATAAATAGATACAACAAGTACAACAAGAGAACATCACACAACACAAGATTTAACGAGGTTCACCAATGTGGCTACTCCTCAAAAATGACTGCTTGGACTACCATCCAAATCCAGCCTTTGCAAAGCAACAACTTTTACAAATAGTTTACCAACACCCACTGGAAGGAGCACCAACCCCTGATTTATCTGTACCAACAGAAAGGAGCACCAACCCCTGATTTGCCAACACCAACTAGAAGGAGCACCAACCCCTTATGCCAAGCACCAACTTGGACTTCAATTCTGAAACTAGAAGAATAATAGTAAGATACCTTTGCTTTTGCAAGACCCTGACTGGTCTGCTTCACTTTTGCATCCTCTGCGCACTCTGCTCTCTCTGCGCTATCACTTCGCATAATCTGTTTCACTGTCAAGCGATCGTCTTCTCCCCTTTGCGCACTCTGCTTCCTTTGTGATCTTTGCACTTAGAATGATTCGATGACTTGCACACTGCACACTACAACCGAACTTCACACTCTGTGCACTATCTTCAAACTTTGCACATCTCTACTTCGTCATAGTCAAACTTCATGATCGTCTTCTCCCTCTCTGCGCACTACGATCGAACTTCGCACTCTCTGCTTCCTTTGCAAATTTCACACTTAGCACGATTCGACTCGACTTGCTCTCTGCGCACTATGACCGAACTTCGCTCACTTTGCGCACTTCGCCATCATCTCGCCGCTTCTACGCTTTCTACGCTCTTACGACCGCATTTCACACTTCGACTCGCATTCGATGACATATGCAACACTTACTCAATTCTCCAAACAACCCTACTTTTATAACAACATTTTCATGATGAAAACCCTAATCTCAGTCGACTATAAGCCCTAATCTTAGTCGATTGCAAACCCTAATCTTCGTCGGCTTACATCGGTCTTCGTCGGCTTCAACTGCCCCTATAACTCTTCTGTTGTTGCCACGAAAACACATGTCACGATATCGCGACACTTTTTCGTCCGTACGCTTTCTCTTAGCTTTGGCCCACGAGAATACATGTAGCGATATCGTGACACTTTTTCATCCGTATGCTTTCTCTTGGCTTTGGCCCATGAGAATACAACATGTAGCGATATCGCGACACTTTTTCGTCCGTATGCTTTGTCTTGCCTTTGGGTCGCAAAACGCGACATGTCGCGATATCGCGACACTTTTTCTCCTTAGCGCTTTCTCTTTGCTTCGGGTCACGAAAACGTGACATGTCACGATATCACGACACTTTTTCTCCTTAGCGCTTTCTCTTTGCTTCGGCCCCCAAAAATACATGTCACGATATCGTGACACTTTTTCTCCATGCTCTTTCTCTTAGCTTTGACCAGTGAAAATACATGTCGCGATATCGTGACACTATTTTCTCTCTCCTCTTTCTCTTTGCTTTGGCTCGTGAAAATGCTACATGTCGCGATATCGTGACACTTTCACCTCCGTACACTTCGTCTCTACTTTTGTCACGAAAATGCGACATGTCATGAAATCGTGACACTTTTCCTTCTCTGCCTTCCTGCTTTCTTCAAGTCGCGAAAATGCGACATGTCACGAAATCGTGACACTTTTCCTTCTTTGCCTTCCTGCACTTTTCAAGTCGCGATAATGCGACATGAATAATGAACTTTTTTCTTTCTTCCCTTTGAGTCAAAATGCGACATGTCAGAAATCGTGACACTTTTTTTCTTCTTTTCTTTTCCTTCTCCTTCGAGTCACGAAAATGCGACATGTCACAAAATCGTGACACTTTTCCAACTCACTTTCTCTCTCCTATTTTAGTCGCGAAACTGTGACATGTCACGAAATCGTGACACTTTTCAAACTTGTTCTCTTTCTTCGAACTTGTCATGAAATCGTGACACTTCTTCCTGCTTTCTCTTTTTCTTCCAACATGTCATGAAATCGCGACAGTTTTTCCACTTGCCTTTTTCTCTGCCAACATGTCACGAAATCGCGACAGTTTTTCCACTTGCCTTTTTCTCTTCCAACATGTCGCGAAATCATGACAGCTTTTTCTTTCTTCTTCTTTCTCTTCCAACATGTCACGAAAATCGTGACAGTTTTTCTTTCTTCTTCTCTCTCTTCCAACATGTCACGAAATCGTCGACAATTTTTCTTTCTTCTTCTCTCTCTTCCAACATGTCACGAAATCGTGACAGTTGTTCTTTCTTCTTCTCTCTCTTCCAACATGTCACGAAATCGTGACAGTTTTTCTTTCTTCTTCTCTCTCTTCCGACATGTCGCGAAATCGTGACAGTTTTTCTTGCTCCTGCTGTATATGTCGCGATATCGCGACACTTTTCTTACTTGTCTTTTTCTTTGATCTTTTGCAAGTGGTCCACTTCGGTCTTCTTGGAAAATCACTGTACATACTCTGAGTAACCTTTGAACTCTTGTCTTCTGCATCTGACTAGCTTTTGAACTTCCTGTCCACTGCATCAACAGATCTGTCTGACTGTGTTGACAACAATGACAATACTGTTTGCTGCACCTTGCTCAACATCAATGTCTAGGTTACCATGAATAGGGGATACATGACATAATTTATTTTCCATATTGAGGAGCACATGATCATTCAGGCTTGGGATATCCCCCACTTTACTCAACTACTTCCCTTTAGCAAGCCTTCCAAAGGCTTAGCCTCAATGAAGAAGACAAAGCCTCCCTTCCATTTTCCTCAACCACTTCTCTTGAACAAGCTCTTCAAGAGCTTAGCTTCAATGAAGAAGAAGAACCACTAAATTTTTCCTACCCGCTTCCATATTCTGATGATGAAGGTTATGAAGAGTATGAACTTATGTCCAATGCTTTTGTTGATTCTGAAGAGGAGTATCAGCACATTGTTCCCCTTACCCAACAGGATGATTTTTACCTCAAACTATTTCCCATCCATCAATCCATATTTCTCTTGCTTATTCCACAAGAACAAGCTAACCCACCTGGTGAACCACCCCCACCTAGGTTCCATTGAGCCATTCTTCCAATCCAAAATTTGTAACATATGTATATAAAAAAAAAATCAAAACTTTCAAAACAAAACAAAAAAATATATTTCTTTGCATGTACATAGCATTTAATTTCATTTTTTGTTGCTGCTATCCAGGGTTAACAAGACTCAACATTGGTTCGAATCCAATAATTCCACCCATCCATTCTTCCAATATTCTTCTACTAAGTCAGTATGAATCCTACTAACTTATTCACCCCACTTCGCAATCCATACAATTCGGCTAAGTCAATTCCAATTGACATAAGCCTTGTTGACATGGACTAGATTTCTTCCCCACCCTCCTTTTTGAATTTCATCTTTTTCAAGGAATTATTAAGGGCTTCTACCAACTACATTCCTCATTCCCCTCCACCTTCACCTTCATATTCTAACAAGAATCTCAAGGTTTTTTAGGTAGAGTTAGATTACAATAAGTAGGAAGAGTTGGATGACATATTAGACGACATTCATATGATACCAATACCATATCAACTTGAGGAAGGTTCACATATTTCTATTCAAGATACCATTGAAGAAAACCTTAGTTCAGATCCTGACAATCCCTAAATTGTCAAACTTGGAAAAATCCTATCATCCTATGAATAAGGACAATTCATTGCTATCCTCAAGAAGAAGAAATATGTGTTTGCATGGTCCTATAAGGATATGCCTGGTCTTGACCCTAGTCTTGTGGTCCATAACATCACCTTACATCCCGATGCCAAACTGGTAAAACAAAATCTTAGAAGGATGCATCCTACCATGACACTCATAGTCAAGGAAGAACTTCAAAAACTTCTAGATGTCAATTTCATTGTTCCTATTGACTATCTTGAGTGGCTTTCAAACATCGTACCCATTCGCAAGCCTAATGGATCGATATGCATTTGCACTGATTTTTGATATCTTAATAAGGTGTGTCATAAGGATGACTTTCCTCTTCCAAAAATTGATACTCTTGTTGATACTTTCATCATGGATCAACCCGCATAACGCCACCAAGTCTGGTGCCCTCAATTGCAAAACAATGAACAAAAAAAAATGGTCAACAAAATTCTAAACTATAAATGATCATTCAAACATCATGCATTCCCCTCATATAGCTTGCATTAATCATCCATAAATTTACCATTTAGCTTGCATTAATCATCCATATAAGCACTGTGCATACACATCATGATTAGCTTGCATTAATCATCCATATAAGCACTATGCATACACATCATAATTAGCTTGCATTAATCATCCATAAGACATTCATGAAACATCTTCATAAAACATGCATTGCATACACATAAAAACATTCACACAAAATATAACACAAACATAAAAGCAATGTATATATATATATAATATTGCATGTACAATGAGTTCCAAAAAGGCTACAATAGAGCACCAAGGCTCATATACAAAGAGTGCATCTAAGCACTATGCTAATGTCCATGAGAGGACCCCCTAAGACCTAATAGGAGCCCTAGACCTATAAATCTGCCTAGATTCGGTATGCCTCGATGACTCAGTCCTAGAGGATGATGGAGGATCTAGCAAAGTAATGTGATAAGTCATGCACAAATCCTCCAAAGAGTGTACATATGTCTCACTAGCCTATAGTCACCACAATTCAATACCATGTTGATGCTCTCTCACCAGCATCTCTTCTTGGAGTCACAAGACCGTCTCCTGATCACCTACACCAGCCCCATCTACCGACCACTCTACCTCCATATGGGCAATAGTAGCCTGCAATCTAGCTATAACTACATCCCATACTACCAAAGACTCCCTATGAGACTCCATCATAGTCTCTCACTCCTTGCAAAGCTGCTCCACCTCAGCCCGTAGCCTAGCCACCTCAAAGATCTCCCCCATATCCTCATCATCCTCTCGCTCATCCTTTGCTACCCCTACCTTGGGAGTCTATTGTGATGCTCCCCTTGATATCCTCTAACTCATCGATCGTCGAGACCTCATCCTCTTTAGAGTTGTCCTAAACTTCGTAGCTGCCACATCCCCATCCATCACCACCTTTGGCACCCATACTGGTTGGGTACCAAACCATGCTACATACTCAGGAGTCACCCCTGCATTTTATAAGTTTGGGACTTCCAACTACTCATTATCCTCTATCTACACCCTCCATGGCTCTGCACATGGAAGCCCCACCTCATCTCGTTGATGTCGGTACAACTCTAGTTCGTCAGGCATACCCTGAGGTAAACCAAACTGCCTCAACACCTGCAAGTACTAAAAGTACTCCACCTCCTCATCTCTCCTCCAAAATAGCCATCATTCCTATCTCACCCACTGCAACTGCTCCCCATCACCCTCCCACATAGCTTCCCACCATGGCCTCCATATCACCTAAGCCAAATTCAATCCTAACCACATATCCCTATACCACTAGCTGGTATGCTCCTCCCAACTCGACTGCACCTCATCAGCCACTAACCATCTCCTAGCATAGGGCTCACCCATCTGCCATGCTTGGAAAGGTAACCCCTATGGCTGAGCTACACTGAAGTTCTCCTACACCCAACACTGAATAAGGAAGTTGCATCCAATCCCATTCCTCCCTCTTTGTGTAATATCATATAGCTCTTGGTATAATTGCACCAATAATGCAAGAGCCCATGCATATGCTCTTGGATTGGTGAGAAAGTCACTAACCAATCCCAATAGGTTCCAAGGGAACCTACATCCCGTGTTTTTGGGGAGAACTATGTTTTCTAACATGAACATGATCAAGACTGGGAGTGCACTCAACTCCTTAGCCTTGTACATTCTCAAATAGCATATCCCCCCTTCTCCCATCCTCACCTCCCACCATCACTCATCGAACATATTTGTCATCTCTACCTTCTTATCATACCCAACCATCACCTTCACAGCCTCCACTAACACCTTGAGTATGCAGTATATATCCTTAAGTGTGACTGTAGCCTCCCCATTTGGCAGCTGAAAGGACCCCTATATGAATCCCATCTCTCTATAAATAATGAGAGGTACCCATCGTCCGTCCTCACCACATCCAATCGAGCCACTTCCTCTAAACCCACCTTCCTCAAAAGGTCCCAATACTCCTCTGTAAGCTTCTTCCTCATCTTGGTAATGGTAGGAGAGAACTAATTTCAAGGTTCTATCTCCCTCAACTGCAGCAAAAAATAGTTTTTACATTAGTATTAATTAAAAAAAAAAACTTCAAAATTTTTGCACAAAAGAAAAAGTGTTTTTCAACATTACTAGGGCAAATCGTGCCTCAACTCCACCAGCAGCATTCGCTACCTCCATCGCCATAGCTTCCATGCATATTTCCACTAGCCTCACTTCCCTCACCCATTCACTCCACTCCTCAGGCGTAGCTTCATAATATCTCAAACGCACGAATGAGTCTCCAAATCCACCCTGCAAGCTATTTATAGCTAAGCAAGCACATTCAGGCACAAGGTGGCACCTACAGTCCACAAGTGCACATGGGCACCTACAGGCGCACCTAGGTGCAGTAGGGCGCCTGTAGGATACCACAGGTGCAAAAGGGCACTTGGCACCAAAATTGCATGAAGACAAAATCGATAAAAATAGTAGCATACCTCCTCCAAATTTCACCCACGCATCATGCATATCATAAAATCAGGTTTTGTGGAAACAAAAATTGTTTTGCACACATATTTTTAGAGCACAACACAAATTTATCAAATGCATAAAATGAATTACAAAACACATAAAATGAATCTAAATTTTCACAAAATTGATACTTGATTCTTCTACTTCATACTCTTCATCATCCCACAAAATTTCATGAAATTTAGATTTGATTTGACAATCGAAACAATTATTTCTATCCAAAAAAGTGCAAAATCAACCACTAAAAGCTCTAACATTCAGAAATCAACTCCAAATTTAGTGACATCATCACATTCCTTCAGTCACATTTTTCTACTATCATAATCTACCATCATTTATTCCAACACATCAAAATTATAAGTGATTCTCGTATATAGTGTTTTATTCTATACTTGGAGATTGTAGCGATTTGCATCCATGAAATTCGATAAGATGAATAAATTACCATAAGAACACTTGGTCATCATCATCATTCCATATCTCCTAGTTAGAAAAGCACAATAAAATTTGGTTCCTCATATTTCAAGTGAAACCTTTGACAAAGATAAATCTTGCTAAAAATTTATCATTGATGGCCTAGTTCATGGGGCTTGAAACATGGACAAAATTACATCACATCATTCCAAATTTCCTTAACAGTCATCATAGTGACTAGCTCTAGCTAGGGTGATTGGTTCCATTTGAAAGGAATTATCCTATAGTCACTAGAAGGCCCTCCAAAGTTGACTCCTTTTATTTTTTTTGCATCTTCATATTGCATATCAATGATGCCATACAACAAAATTTATTCCAAATCATGGAATCACCCCAAATTTGGGGTAACCAAAATTTGATTATGATTTTTCCACGATGGGATACATCTTACATTATCATGACATCTAAATATGACACAACCCTCTTTCCCACTATTGGGGCAAAAATGGTATCACATTTTGCATCATTCATATTGTTGCGGGCCAAACAAGGTGAATGGTTTCCTATTTTTGTCACATGCCCGTGCATTTAATTATCAACCCAGGGAGCTTCGTAAACTTGCGAAGAGTCGAAATTAGGTTACTACAATACCACTGGAGGTGAATCTGCTAATCCTACATTTGGGGGGTGTTCTTGAAATGGTTGTCAATCATTCCCGCACTCCTCAATAAATTACGTAAGAAGAACATAATTAAACCTACGAGAAATAAATCATGTACACATTCCTGAAAATAAATCTACTGCAAATACTGGAACTAGCAAACTAATGAACATTCTTATGAAAGCAATAAACTAATTAAAATAAATAAACAAAAAGGAAATGGGGAAGAAATACTGGCTTGGAGTGGGCCCAGGCTCCAGCAGCTTCTTCCCGATCGAACACGCGCTTTAGAACTTCTGGAACTGTAATATATTTATCAACGTATTACAATCTATCTTCTGTAACTCTAAATGGATCTTTATTAATTATTTCTATATATTCCTCAGAACGATCTGCGTGTGTTTATATAACACACCCATAGAACTTCTATTACATAAGTGGTTACAACAGTCGATTCTTCCCAGACTAAATTAGAACAATCTTGCGAATGCAATCGACGTCTGGCATTCTGTTCTGATGGCGGCGTGTTCATTTCGGTTCGTGCTTTGCCTGGCATCAGTAAGACATTTTGATACGTTGGTGCTATCTCCAATTTAGCTCTACATGATGCAGAGCTAGAACTACACCAGCCGCTACCATCCACGTCATTCAAATCTGGTCAACGGGCAAAGAATCAGTGGCACCTTCCTTATGAGGAAGGTACCTTGTTATCATGGTGCCTTCTGGTTGTAGGGAGGCGCTTGCCTTCTATTAGCGCCTTTCGACTATGGGGAGGCGCTTGCCTTCTATTAGCGCCTTTCAGCTGTGGGGAGGCGCTTGCCTTCTGTTGGCGCCTTTCGACTGTGGGGAGGCGCTTGTCTTTGGTTGGCGCCTTTCAGTTGTAGGGAGGCGCTCGCATTCAGTTGGCGCCTTTCGACTGTAGGGAGGCGCTCGCATTCAGTTGGTGCCTTTCGACTATAGGGAGGCGCTCGTATTCAGTTGGTGCCTTTCGACTGTAGGGAGGTGCTCGTATTTAGTTGGTGCCTTTCGACTGTAGGGAGGCGCTCGTCTTTGGTTTGGCACCTTTCGATTGCAGGGAGGCGCTTGTTCCCTTGGCGCCTTTCGGTTGCAGGGAGGCGCCTATGTTCTCTACATTGACCCCCGATGAAATAAAGTGCCAGGTCCATCAAAAGGACCTCGACCATTCCAAATCTAACTAAATCAACTGCAATTCCACAAAACATACTAAAAGCACACAAATTAGATAACACGCATAATTATATCAAATATCTATATAATCATTCATAAAAGTATGCAATCCTTATTATACAACCGCATATTGATCAAAGAAATATGTACAAAATATGAGCATTTCTGGTGCTCATCATCCCCCCATGCCTAACATATGCCACGCCCTCGTGGCATCCAAGCTACAGGTAGCCCTCTGACTTTTCATCGTCGCCATCTCTTGGAGGATTCTGCTGCCCCTACGGCCCGAGTCTATCTTTTCATGCCGACATTTGAAGGTGTGGTTCACCTTTGCCTATGGGAAACTATGGCTATCAATTGTCCCCTTCTTGTTCTGGCCGCTATTGGTGGTGGTCTAGCCAACGTTGTTCCTGCCGATTGAAATGCAGCTTCGGCAGCTTGCCAGAGGTCGACGTCTGGAGGTCTGACCACTGCCAGAGGGATATCCGAGTTATCCCCTCTGGAAGGCACTACTTGGGCCTTGTATAATCCGACCGCTTCAGGGGTAAGCCCTGCATTCTCCTTTGCAATTGTAGTGGCCTCCAATTGTGGGCCATATACTCCCCACCATTCCAAGTACCTCCTCATCATGGAAGGCCACCCTCGGGATGAACCATAGATGTCCCAAAATTGGTTGTCTTCTGTCGGATTGACGTAGATGCCAGAATCTCCTTTTACCCTCGAGGATGCCTTCCTGGCCTCCTTGGCTGCTTTCATTTCGTTGCGTAGTTGCTCAAAATATTTTTGCCTTTCGACGAATAGTTGCATGTCCCATTCATCCTCCTCTGACTCGACGAAGGTCACTTTCACCTTCTGTCGAGCCGTCCTGGGCCTCTTTGCCTTGGCCTCTATAAAAAATGTGGTGGCTTGGACAGGGGTCTCTTCTTTCTCCTTTGGGGACTTCTTCTTTACTTTGAAGGATCGGCTGTGCTGCTATCTTCGGGGGTGATCCTTCGTTCTCCTGTCTACCTGGTGTCGACCCCTCAGGCTCTTCTCCTTCTTCAGGCCTGGGGAGGTCCTCCTTATCCTCTGGTCTTATCTGTTGCTGGAGACCTTCGTCCTGCTCTGTGTCACTCAGGACAATGACAGGGGGCATCGTAGGACTTCTTTCCTTTTCACCCCTAAAAATAGAGGAATCCTCCCCCTCGGGCCTGTCGGGCATCCGATCGAATCTCCCCCAAAGAGAATACTCGTTCGATGGATGTGGGAGAGTTCATCGGCACTTCTTCTACCCAATCAGTCTGAGTGGATGCCTCCTGTCTTGTTGTTCCTCTATCCTGAAGTATTTGATTTTCCTCCTGCAACTGCCAGACCAGTTGCTCGAGCTGAGCAATTCATCTATCCCTTTCCTCCAATTCCCTTTTATGCTGGTTCTAGCAATCTTCCAGAATCTGTTGTGCCATCCAGCAATCGGTTTGCCATTCGAGCGCCTCCTCCAAGGCCGCATCGATCTGGTCGTTACTCCCAAAAGTTCCTTCATTTCGTGGGCTCCGGTTCGTTAATTCTCGAAGGGTTTGGGCGGCAACGTCTATCTCCGGGTCACTCTGTCCTTCCTCTATCGAGAGGAATCACCGTAGACGTTTCCTCCTAGGGATTGGTTCATCCTCACCACCAGCGAGTGGCGCTCCTTCCTCCTCATACTCGGGCACTAGGGGAATGCCCTCTGTCCTCTATGTCTTCGGGCATCGGTGATTGCTTCTGCTCCTCCTAGAAAATAGGGCAATGCCAATTGCCCGATGTTTGTTATCTCCTCTGTAGGGGATGCTTCATCTTGCCCTAATTCGGCAACCGCATTGTGTTGCTCTATTTGGCCGCCATCTCCCTCTGCATCGTGGTTCTGTCCTTGTGCTTCTGCGTGGCGGACCAATGCCGATATCAGCCCATGGTGGGCTAAGGCGGACGGTGCCCCTTTCTGGTACCGAGCCACTTCATCTTTCAGAGCATTCACCAGGTAGAAAGGTATATTTAATTTCCTCCCATGCACTAGGTGATTGAGGAAGTGCACATGATTAATGTGCAGATGGGTATACTTCCCTGTGCATGTGAAGAATCGAGCAATCTGCTCGAACATCTTCCGCATATTCATGGGGAGACTATTTTTGAGTAACCCCTCCCTGTCTATCTGCACATTTCCTCCCAGCAACAGTATTTCGGCGTATAGTTTTAACACTCCGCCCTTGTATGTACATTCCCCCGTGAGAGGCAATCCAATCGCCTATGAGATGAACTCAGGGGTGACTAGAATTTCCACCCCTCGTACTTGGGCCGCATCGCCCCTCAAAGAGGTGATGAATTCTCTAGCTGCCTCCACGTCCTGGCCCTGACTGACCAGGGTGCAGTATTCGAGCCACCCCTCGGCTTCGAATTGGGTCTTCACTGCCCCTCTGATCCCATCAGATCACTGGGTTCATTCTTCTTGATCGCGTGGTTCTTGGACCTTCCTCCCATGGCGCCTTCTACTCTTTGTATATTTTTTCTGTCCTTCCTTCTTCAGGAAGGCACCTTCTTATAGAAAATATGCCTAACCCTAGCAGTTATGGAAGACGCCCTATCATTGGCATGCGATTTCGGCTATGGGGGGATACGATCTCTATGATGACGGTATCTTTTTTGGTACTGCGTATTTATAAATAATTATATAAATGATTTGATTTAGTATGCGCGTACCTGATTCGTCATTCCAATCATCGTGGTAGCCGTTGATTTGCTGACTTGTGACATGAGGGAGGGGTATGGTCCTTTGATGCCGCTCATTCGTGCGATGCTTCGTTCCACTCGAGGCATCCGATAGATGTAAATGTTGCACGTGGGAGGCATTCTTTGGTACCTTTCCCATGTGGATGGTGTCCTTGTAGCGCCTTTCCGACGTTGTCGATGCTCTTCTTCGAATGAATGCGCCTTTCGGTGCTACGAGGTGCCTCTGATTGGTGGGAGGCACTTTTGCTTGCATGCGTCTTCCCAATGTGGGAGGCGCCTCCTTCTGGTTCATGCCTTCCCGATGTTGGAAGGCGTTCGTCTTGATGAATGTGCCTTCCTGATGTTGGAAGGCGTATTCAGCTGGATGAATGCGCCTTCCTGATGTTGGAAGGCGTCTCGACTGGATGAATGCGCCTTCTTGATGTTGGAAGGCGTATTCGATTGGATTTTTTAGACTTGGCCTTCTAGGAAGGTGTCTATATATTTTTTTTATTTTAATAGAACTTCTGAATGGATGGAAGGCGTTGTCTTTCGATTTGGTGCCTTTCGGATGCAGTAAGGTGCCTTCTTCTGGATGGGCACCTTTCGGGTGTAGTAAGGCACCTTCTTGTGGACTTGGCGCCTTCTTCTGGATGGGCACCTTTTGGGTGTAGTAAGGCGCCTTCTTCTGGACTTGGCGCCTTCTTTGGATGCAGTAAGGTGCCTTCTTCTGGATGTAGTAAGGCGCCTTCTTCTGGATGGCGATTTGACTGGAAAAAGGGTGATCAAGCCTTCCCAGTTTTTCATGCTGCCCAGATTCTACCTACGAGCCGGTGTCGGAATGCTGAGCCGAATCAGGCCTGGTTTCCCAGATACCTATCCCTCGTGCTGTCAGGTCCTCCACCTGCAAAAAGCAACCAAAAAAGAAAGGAAAATAAAGGCAGTTAGACGCGTTCCATGCCTGTTAGGCCCTGGATTAGGATGCCTGCAGCTTGCATGCGGGCGTCGTCCCTGCAAAAACACACATTACAAAAAAACTATATTAACTAAAAAATTTTGGGTGAGCACTTTCGTGCCCACCATTTCACCTGTGAGAGTTCGGTCCAGATCTAGCAAGATGGGGTCTCCCCCATGCCTACTCTGGATTCCACCTGTAACGTTTCGGACGTATTATAGGGGCGTAGTCGGTGGCCATTGACTGTGAACATGGTGTTGCTACCATCAATTGTCTTAACGTGCACCGCCCCATTCCTAATGAGCTCTACCACCTCATACGGCCCCATCCACCTCTGCATAAGTTTGCCCTTCCTTTCTTGGAACCGAGAATCGTACAACAGTACCCATTCCCCTACCTGGAACTTCTTCGACTTGATGTGGTTATCATGCCACTTCTTTCTCTACTTCCGTATAATCTCTGTCCTCTGCAAAGCATCCAGTCGGATTTCGTCCAGCTGATCTAGTTGGCGAATCCTCTATTTTTGAGCTTCGTCCAAGCTCAAATTTAATTCTGAAGCCGTCCTCAGAGTTTTGATTTCGAACTCGATGGGCATCATCGCATTTTTTCCATAGACCAGTTGGAAAGGTGTGCATCCTGTGGTGGATTTCCACGTGGTGTTGTATGCCCAAACTACCTCCGGCAACCGTGTGGCCCAATATTTCTTGTGTTGCTGCACGGTTTTGGTCAGGATGTTTTCTATCTCCCTGTTTGTCACTTCTACTTGCCCGTTCGCCTACGGATGGTAGGGCATGGTTTTATTGTGCCGAACTCTATACTGCTCCATCAGCTCCTCAATCAATTTGGAGGTGAATTGGGGCCCTTGGTCTATTGTTATCTCCCGAGGAACCCCAAATCATGTGAAAATATGGGCAAATAAGAAATCGATGACCGTTCTTTCCTTTGAGTCCCTTAATGCCTGCACTTCCACCCATTTGGTGACGTAATCCATGCAGACCAGAATAAACCTCCTTCCCATCGAAGGTGGATTAAATGGTCCCACGAAGTCCATGCCCCATTTATCGAAAGGTTCTAGGTGTACCTGGGGCTGCAAGGGCATTTCATCTCGGTGGGTTGGTCTACCCATCCTCTGGCACTCGTCACACTTGCTGGTATACGCTACCGCGTCCTTGAATAGAGTGGGCCAAAAATACCTAGCCTGTAGGATTTTGTAGGCAGTTCGTTTCCCTGCAAAGTGTCCTCTGCATGGCTCATCGTGACATGCCTTGAGCACTTCTGAAAACTCCTGTTCTGCTATGCATCTTCTTATAATTTGGTCCCATCCTATTTTAAATAGGAGACCATCCATCCAAAGGAATGATGCACTCTTCTCTATGACCGCCTACTTTTCTCGGTAGGAGAGAGCAGGTGAGGTCCTTCCGGTGGCCAAGTAATTGGCTATGTCTGCATACCACGGAGTTTGTTCACTAATAGCGAATAGATGTTCATCCAAAAACTGATCTTCCACTACTTGATGATCTGCTGGTATCAATCTGGATAGAAAATCTGCCACGACGTTGTCCTTGCCCGGTTTATCGACTATAGTGATGTCGAATTCCTACAATAGCAATAGCCATCTGATAATTCTGCCACCAATGGCCGGCTTGCTCATCAGATACCTGATAGCCACGTGGTCCGTATGGATGAAGACCTTGTATCCCGTTATATAGTGGCAGAATTTGTTTATTGCATGGACAACTACGAGGAATTCTTTTTTATCACTGTATAGTTGAGCTCTGCTCCCGCCAAGTTTTTACTGACATAATAGATGGCATAAAATTCTTCATCGTCTTTCTGCTCGAGGACTGCTCCGATCGCACCGTTAGATGCATCACAGTAAATATGGAATGGTATGGCCCAATTCGGTCCTCTCAAGACCGGTGCAGATATCAATTTTTCTTTCAGCAATTGGAACGCTTCTTCGCAATCTCCCATCCAATTGAACTCTACGTCCTTAGAAAGTAGGGTGTGCAGTGGTTTGGCAATCTTACTAAATTCGGCGATAAATCGTCGGTAGTACCCGACTGATCCAAGGAAACTTCTTACCTCCTTCTACGTTCTAGGGCTAGGTAGGTCTCTGATGACCTCGATCTTCCTCTTGTCTACTTTTATTCCTTCCACAGAGAGGTGGTGTCCCAACACGATGCCTTCCTGCATCATCATAAAACATTTTTCATTACTTAGGGACAAATGATTTTCCTTGCTCCTATCGAGCACTCTTTCCAGATTTGTCATTGCCTCCTCGAAGGTTTCTCCATAGGCGGTGAAGTCATCCATGTATACTTCCACCCCGTCTCCTATCATATCAGAGAATATGCTAAGCACCGCCCTTTGAAAGGTGGTCGGTGCGTTGCACAGTCCAAAAGGCAATACCTTATAGGCAAACGTTCCCCATGGACAGGTGAACGTTGTTTTATCTTGATCTTCTTCCCCTATCTGGATCTGGTTGTAACCACTGAAACCATCCAGAAAGGAGAAGTATTTTCTTCCTGAGAGTGTGTCCAAGACCTGATCGATGAACGGGAGTGGGAAGTGGTCTTTCTTAGTCACCTTGTTCAACGCCCGGTAGTCCATGCAGATCCACCATTTCCCATTCTTTTTGGGGACCACCACTAATGGTGATACCCATTCACTATCAAAAATTGGATATATGAATTCGACAGCCAGAAGTTTGTGCAGTTCTTCTCTGACAATGTCTTTCATTGTTGGGTTCATCCTTCTCTCTGGTCTGCCGACTAGGAGTTGCCTGGTCATCTAAATAAATCCGATGGGTACATATTTCTGGGCTGATGTCATGCATATCTGCGTAGTCCCATGCAAATGCTTGTTGGTGTTTTACCAGAAGCTCTTCCAATTTTTCTAGCTGTGTGGGCATCAACCTGTTGTTGACGTTTAATATCCTCCCTGGCCCAACGTGTATTTGTCGGATGTGCTGATCTTGGGCGCCAGTCAACGGTGATCCAGGTGTGGGGGTGGACGATTCTCCATGGAGAAACTCCATGATAGCACCATCCTCATCCTCTTCTGCCACCTCCTCCAAGGTCATCACCGGTTGGATTATGGACAACTCCGTAGTTCCATGCTCGGTGATCCTGGGTTCTTCTGCCGAGTCCATAGACTGAGCTGGCGGTGAAATGGTCAGCCTTTTGACATTTTTCCCATTGGAGATGGTCATTAGCCCATCCCGATAGCTGATGTAAGCATCAGCTGTTGCCAGCCATGGCCTCCCAAAAATGAGCGGGTAACCGCCCAGCCTGGTCTTGGTTTGCAAAACTAAAAAATTGGTTGGATATTCCCATGCATTGACTATTACGATCACATCTTCCAGCATCCCTTTCGACGACACGGTTGATCGATCGGCTAACTACAGCACTATCATGGTTGGCTTCAGGTTCATGAGCTGCAGCCTCTGCATGGTCTCTTGAGGCATCACGTTGATGGCTGCCCCGAGGTCAACCAATGTGTTGGACAGGGAATGTCCTCCAATTTTTATGGTCAGCACTGGGCTGCCTGGATCTGCATACTTCGGATGACGTGTTCCACCCATCATTAGATCTGCCAGTTTACCCATGACGTTGATAGTCTGGGTAGCTTTTCATCTCGGTCTCCTTAGACACATTTCTCTAATTGCCTTGGTGTAAATGGGGACATCTCGAATTGCTTGAAATAATGGGATTGTCATCGTGAGATTCTTCAAGCTCGACAAGATGTCAAATTTTGGCTGTGTTGTTTTTCTTTGTTCCTACAGTCGGCTAGGAAATGGAGCCTCCGCTCTCTCAAGTGCTTTTCCCTCTTCTACTAGAGGTGTCTCCTCTATTTCTTCCTCCTCTTCTACTAGTGGAGGTGTCTCTACTATTTCTTCCTCCTCTTCTACCAGAGGCGGTGTCTCTACTCCTAGCTGCCTACCTGATCTAAGCTGAATATTGTACATATGATACATCTCACCTTCTACGTTGTATGTCGACTGATTTACTCTGTTGTTCGGGTTTGCTGTCGGTTGTGCTGGTAGCTGCGCAGGTCTCACTGCTGGCAATGTTGGTAAGTTCTGTTGGATGTGAGCAGGCGCTGCACTCTGTGGAGTCTGATTCCATGCATTGTGGCCTCTCCACTACTGCCCAGGATATGGATATGGCATCCATGGCTGCTGATTCAGAAATGCTGTTGGGGGTGCGTTAGTCCAGGGTGATGGTCCCCACCACCCCATATTAGGTGGTTGAGGGGGTCCTTGGTGCATGTATGGCCCTCCCCCATATGATGGCATTCCGGTTGGTATATTCCCCATGGGGGGCTATGGCCAACTCTTCCTATTGCCTATGAAGTAGGCCTCCGTGCTCTCAACCGCTTCCTGGTTACTGGGCAGTTGTGGGCACAATCGAGTTTTATGATTCAGCCTACAAACTGTGCATACTCTGACCTTGTTTTCTGGACATGCATTCTTTGCATGCCTTCCTCTACATTTTGGGCAGAAATAGGCTAATGTTGCATCATTTTCTTGTTTCTTCTTTTCTAACAGTAGCGTATCCATCTACAGTGCTAGAGATGAGAGCATTTCACTCTTCAAATCCTCCAACATGTTGCCTATTTCTATTTTGGTGATTGAAGCAGTCGCCTTCATGGTCCTGGCGGTGATTTTGCCTCGCCTTCTCGAGTAGTTCCGGCATAATTTTCGGATGTCATCCATAGCATGCTGATAGACATCACCTCCAGAGATCATGTTGAGAGCCTCCAGTGACTCATTGGTAAGTCCCCTCAAGAAGATGCTTTTGAGGGACTTATCAGATAGCTTCGAGTGAGGGGACCATTGAAGATTAAAGTTGAATCTCTCCCAATACTCCTCGAGAGACTCATCTTCTCTTTGTGTCATGCTCAGGACCTCCTCCCTGGAGTCTCTTGCTCTCCCAAAATCTTGATATTGCTCTAGAAAGAGCTTCTTCATCTGGTCCCAGGTGGTGATGTGTTTGTCTCCCAGACCGATGAACCATCGCAGAGCTGCATCATCTAATGTAGAAGGAAATAATTTCAACTTCTGCATGTTTGATTTGTAATCCATAGACCTACACAAAACATCAAACTTGAATAAAAATAGGTCAGGGTCCTCAGTCGGGTGTCCTCTGAAGGACGAAAGGTGAGCAGGGGATATGTTTTTCATTTTGGTATCTCCTACTCCCTCCTCTATTGGGAAACTAAAGCCAGATGAGACTTCATCATTATCTACCATTTTTTTGAGAAATGTGGTTTCTAATGCAGCGTTTATGGCCTTCCGATCATTTAAAACTTTCTGAGTCAATGCTCTAAGGTTGTCTGGCGAGATCGTCTGATCCTCCATAGCCTTCCACAATAGGGCTTCCTCTAGAGGAGTCCTATTAAATAGGGGATTTATGATGATTCGTTCATCCCCTTGTTGATGGGATGAGGTGGCACTTTGCACAAAGTGCGGTTCCTCACTCCAATGGACTGCTTGGTAGGTCGGGCGAGTCTAACTCAAATCCAAAATGCTCGGCTGACTCAGGTCCTGATGGATTAGTTCTTATAAAGCGACCGTCAGGTCCTCTTCTTCTCGAAGAACTCATACAAGGTCAGATGGAAGGTTTCAGGGTATTGTAAGTAATCTAATTAAGACGCTTCCCCGACAACGGTGCCAAAATGTTGCGGGCCAAACAAGGTGAATGGTTTCCTATTTTTGTCACATGCCCGTGCATTTAATTATCAACCCAGGGAGCTTCGTAAACTTGCGAAGAGTCGAAATTAGGTTACTACAATACCACTTGGAGGTGAATCTGCTAATCCTACATTTGGGGGTGTTCTTGAAATGGTTGTCAATCATTCCCGCACTCCTCAATAAATTACGTAAGAAGAACAAAATTAAATCTACAGAAATAAATCATGTACACATTCCTGAAAATAAATCTACTGCAAATACTGGAACTAGCAAACTAATGAACATTCTTATGAAAGCAATAAACTAATTAAAATAAATAAACAAAAAGGAAATGGGGAAGAAATACTGGCTTGGAGTGGGCCCAGGCTCCAGCAGCTTCTTCCCGATCGAACACGCGCTTTAGAACTTCTGGAACTGTAATATATTTATCAACGTATTACAATCTATCTTCTGTAACTCTAAATGGATCTTTATTAATTATTTCTATATATTCCTCAGAATGATCTGCGTGTGTTTATATAACACACCCGTAGAACTTCTATTACAGAAGTGGTTACAACAGTCGATTCTTCCCAGACTAAATTAGAACAGTCTGGCGAATGCAATCGACGTCTGGCATTCTGTTTTGATGGCGGCATGTTCATTTCGGTTCGTGCTTTGCCTGGCATCAGTAAGACATTTTGATACGTTGGTGCTATCTCCAATTTAGCTCTGCATGATGCAGAGCTAGAACTGCACCAGTCGCTGCCATCCACGTCATTCAAATCTGGTCAACGGGCAAAGAATCAGTGGCGCCTTCCTTATGAGGAAGGTACCTTGTTATCACGGTGCCTTCTGGTTGTAGGGAGGCGCTTGCCTTCTATTAGCACCTTTCGGCTATGGGGAGGCGCTTGCCTTCTATTAGCACCTTTCGACTGTGGGGAGGCGCTTGCCTTCTGTTGGCGCCTTTCGACTGTGGGGAGGCGCTTGTCTTTGGTTGGCACCTTTCGATTGTAGGGAGGTGCTCGCATTCAGTTGGTGCCTTTCAGGGAGGCTCGCATTCGGTTGGCACCTTTGACGGGGAGGCGCTCGCATTTAGTTGGCGCCTTCCTACTGTAGGGAGGCGCTCGTATTCAGTTGGCGCCTTTCGAGTAGGGAGGTGCTCGTCTTTGGTTTGGCACCTTTCGATTGTAGGGAGGCGCTTGTTCCCTTGGTGCCTTTCGGTTGCAGGGAGGCGCCTATGTTCTCTACATTGACCCCCGATGAAATAAAGTGCCAGGTCCATCAAAAGGACCTCGACCGTTCCAAATCTAACTAAATCAACTGCAATTCCACAAAACATACTAAAAGCACACAAATTAGATAACACGCATAATTATATCAAATATCTATATAATCATTCATAAAAGTATGCAATCCTTATTATACAGTCGCATATTGATCAAAGAAATATGTACAAAATATGAGCATTTCTGGTGCTCATCACATATCATCCACATCACATCATATTTGCACAAAACCCTTCATCCCTTAGGGTAAACGCAAACACATCATATCACATTTGACACCAAACCCCTTCACACCGTTGGGGTAAAAATGGTATCATATCATTCATCATTTGCACAAATTTTTCAACTAGCTCATGAGATTCATCCGTAATCTCATTCGCCAATTGAGGGGGTAAGCTACACAAATTCCAAAAATATTTTTTCTTTGTCTTCAATAGTGTTGCTCAAAAATCCAACGAGAGAGATAAGCTACTTCTGTGCCCAAAGTCCAACCAGGTATCTCGTATTTTGTTTGCACCATATTGTGTTTCACGCAATATGGTACAGAAAGGGGCATCTATAGACACTAAATTATAGCCACTTGTCCTTCATCCTGGCCATTCTACTATCCACTTGTCCACCATCCCACTTTCCTGCCGTTCAATAGGCCATTCCATGCCTTTCTCACCATCCAATGGCTTACTTTAGCCCTTTACCACCATTTTTTGACCCTTATTTGACTCATTTATATTTATTTTATATTATTTATATTTAAATATAATATTTTATATTATATTTTAATATATTTATTATAAAAGGTATATTTATAATCCAAATTAACCTCAATCATCTAATCCAATATAATATCAACCATTAATCTCCCTTAATCCGTGTCACACCTAAAGTTTAATATCAACCTTTGGATCCACTTTAATATTAGCCACATGATCAAAAGTGTTAAGCTAAAACCCTAAGAAAACCCTAGGCTTAATAATAAATAGGAGCATTCTCAATGCTCAACCTCTAGAAAACTTGAATGTTAGAGCTTTAATTTACTTATGAGATCTAATATTGCTTAGAGCTAGTTTCTTGTGAGTAGGTTGTGCCTAGTTTATCCTTCCCAAAAACCCTATTTTGTCCTAGGATTTCCTAATTCTAGCCATCTTCGTAGCCTATTCCTATCGCCACCATCATCTTCCATCCACTGAATCCTTCACAACCCCTCAATTTGCTTCCATAGATTTAACCCTAATCTATAGGTGTTGTCGAGTGCATGCCTCATCTCACAGACACAACAACGTGCCTGCTGCATTCTACAAGTGCAAAACATAGCCTACTATCCCTAGAGTCATAGACTATAACCTATAATGTAAGATCATCAGGTGCCATCGGGACACCCTACCATCAATCTGCAATAGAGCATTGAAATAACATCATCAATAGAAAAGTAAGTATTTTATGCATTTTATTTGATGTTATTTGGATTGTACATGTTTTGTTTACTTAGATCTAGGGTTTTTAATGTGCATTTTGGAGGGTTCACATGGTGGAACCCTCATTTTGCTTGCTAATGGATTTATGTTTGTTGTATGTGTAGGATCAGGTAGCATCTACCAAGGATTATTGAGTAGTTGTTGAAGCTAGAGTGGTCTGATTATAAATAACCAGAAGCCCACTCATCCTGTTGGAAGAAAGATACATCAAAGATACTACTTGTTTTGTAGCTAGGGTTTCTTAGAACCCTAGCACCTTTATTTATTGTATCAAAATAAGTTCTTTTGAACAAAAATATTGTAACAAAGGATTTTCTTAGCTCCCTCAATTTATTGAATAAAATCATATTTTGTGTAGTCTCTTGTTCATTGGAATTATTTTACTTTCATATTTGCTTTAGTGTTGTATTTTTGCTTCACAATTTAATATAGTCTTAGGCTATCACAAAAATAATTAAGGAGAATCTTTGCATAAAAAACATCTTGGCCCAATGGTGTGAACACAAACAAATAATATGCAAATGCATCTACATGAACGATATTCATCCATGTTACCTTGAGTTGTCGATGAACAATCCATCATCATCATTTCAAAAATTATCTCTCATTGTAGGTGGATCCCCCATATGGCCCCACCTAGCAAAAGACAAAGGTACCTGATATTACACTCACAAATACATCAATAGTACCATATGCTATATCCAACCAAATGTAATATTCTATTATATAAACGTTATGAAAAAAATTGTCATTAAATAACTATCTCAATGCATAGTTCATTGTTCATAAAATATTGGAATGGAAGGGGTGTTACATACTCCCCTACCATATGGTACTTGATCCTGCACCCGTAGATACATCAATAGTACCATATTATATATCCAACCAAATGTAACATTCTATTATATAAATTTTGTGAAAAAAACTATGCCATTAAATAACTATCTCAATACATAGTTTATTTCTCATCAAATATTGTCTTGGGAGGGATATTACATACCCCCTTGGGCTAAACACAATCCTTTATGTTTTTCTACAAGCAAGCATACAAAATTCTATTCAAATAGATATGGAAATTGTTGCCTCATGACATCAACATTTTTCCATGTAGCATAATTTTTAGAGTACTGATCCCACTAGACTTTACATTGGTCTAGGGTTCATTTCCTTAACATCTTGGAATGAAACCCTAGAATCTTAACTTCCCACACCTCAATGGCTATAGAATATGTAATCTACTAGAAACATTCCACATGTAAGTAGGATTAGCAACATACTTTCTAAGTAGGGATATGTGGAATATGTCAGGGATCTTTGACAGGTTGGATAACAAAGCGAGCCTATAGGCTATTGGAGTAATATTCCTAATGATATCAAAGTGTCAAAAATAGCAAGCATCTAACTTGGTTGATTTTATGGTACCCTTCAAGGGTCTTACCCTTAAGAATATTTTTCCTCCTACAAATAATTATCTTGGTGATATTTTTATATCCGCATAGCTCTTTTGGTGATCGGTCGCTTCCTTGAGCCTAAGCCAAATCACTCTAAGCTACTCCTCCATAAATCAAATAGTGGTTGATTTGATCATCACCCAATCCTCAAAATTATCCCATGATAGAGGGCTTCTACAGCTCTTACCATATAAGGATTCAAATGGAACATCCCCAATGATGCATGGTATCCATTATTATAGGCAAACTCCATAAGATGTAAGAAATATTCCAATTTTAACTTTTGATCCATGCAATATATGCATAACATGTCTTCCAAAACTTGATTCACCCTGTCAGTCTAACCATATATCTCACGATGATATAAAAAACTAATATTTAGATTAGTACCCATTACATAGTGACGCGTCTACCAAAACTTTGATGTGAATCTAGAATCCATGTCAGATATGATTAATTCAAGAAACCCATGTAGTCTAAAAATTTCTTTGGTAAACTTATTTGCCACTACAGGTGCATCATCCTTGATGTTCCTTGGGATGAAGTACCTTGGTCAACTTATCAACCGCTACCAAGATAGCATCAGTTTGGAACCCATTCTTAAGTAGCCCCAAAATGAAGTGCATAGAGATTACCTACCATTTCTACATAGGTATCTTATGTGGGTATAATTTTTTAACTTTGTGATGATGTTTTGGCTTCAATTTCTAGTATTCTAAACATATTGCAATGAATTCAGTGATGTCTTGCTTTATTTTTAGCCCAATAGAAGGTATTTTCACATTTTCATGTATTTTTTATCCTCCTGGATGGGCGAAATAGGGATAATTATGTGACTCTTGCACAATCATTATCCTTAAGTCACCAGATTTTGGTATGACTACCTGATATTTGAAGTAAAAAGCCCATATTTTATGTGGAAACCCTTACTTTATTTAGGAATTACTTCCATTTTATCTTGAATTTTCATGCAATTTGGATCCTATAGTTGTATTTCCTTGACCCTATCCATCAGGTCAATATGGCTCTAGGTTAAGGTGACTATGTTCCTTCTTCTACTCAAGACATTTGCAACCTTATTCTCTTTCACTTTGATATACTCAATACCAAATTCATAGGCTACCCACCTTATCTATCTAGCATTCAGCATAGGCTGGATAAAAATATACTTTAGAATTTGATAGTCTATTCTTATATCAAATGGTCCACCCAAAAAATAATACCTCTAAGCCTTTAAGGTATGCACAACCTATAGACACCCAAAAGTTGCACATGTCTACCTCTACGTACTTGTAGATCTATCCGAACACTTGTAGGTTTGCATAGACCATCCTAGACCCCTCTAGGCTATTTTAGACCAGCGTAGACCATTGTAGACCATTGTAGACTATTCTAGACCAGCGTAGACCACTCTAGACCAACGTAGACCACTCTAGATTATCGTAGACCTTTGTAGACCTATGTAGGCCATTTCACTGGTCTATAGGCATGAAACCCTACTAAACTACACAATTCATGACCCAACCACCTTCTATCTATCAGGAGGCCACCTATCAGTTCCCTAAGGCAACCTAAGCCCTTTTCCCACACCTAATTAGGACCCCATGGGACTATTAGTTCCCAAAAACTCCTAATTAAGTTAATTGAATTTCTAATTTGAAAGTCACTTCACTTAAGTGCACTTTATGGATTAAAAAGGTTAATTAGGATTCTAAACCCAAATTAGTCCTAATTATTCCCTCACACATGTGTGCACCAAATTAGTTAGGATATTTCCTAGGAAACCCTAACTCAACCCTCATCTAACCTAGGGATCAACCAACCCTAGTTAATCCTAATCCTTGCTCACACATGTGTGAGGATAGGATATTTCTCTTAGGGCATATGAGAGGATGACTAGACATGCCACCTCACAAACCCTAACCTAACCACAATAGGACTTGACCCTAGGGTTTAGTACACCTAACCACACCCCCTACACCTTGGTTTCTTCTATAAATAGAGGACCAAATCCTTCATTAAGACTCTCTCTCCCCTTTTAGCTAACATACAAAAACTCTATAGAAATCCAACCAAAAGTACAATCTAACATATCTGCACCATGCAGATAGCATAACACCATCTCAGGAGCCCATCCGAACAAGGATCTCCAATAGAAAGCACCTGCAACTCAATTCACCCCTTGCCCCATGAATCTAGCTTCCAATTCACCCCCTGACCTGCGAGTTGACCCTACAATAGGTTTTTCTCAGTAAATCTATCAGGTATGCTTTATTTTATGTTTTTATGATGTTCTATGTAGTTTTTATCGCATTTTAGCATAATTTTCCTTCGTGTATTTATTGTATTTTATCAATATGGGGCCTGACTAAGGCAAGCCCCCAAACACACTAACCCTCTTTTTTAGGTCACAAAATAGGTGAAAAAGGAGAAGCATCAACATCAACACTATCGGTGGCCCACATACGCATGAAGCCCACCTACATTGAGGAATATCAAAAGGAGCTATCAGATTATTTGATATTCATAAAAAGGATTTGGGACAATCCTCTTTGTAACCCATGGACTCATTTTAATGAATAAAGAACAATATTCTGAGCATTTACATGTTTTGTATTATGTTTGATCAAATGGTAACTTTTGTATGTTTCATTCTGGCATGCCCGGTGGGACCCCCACAAAGAGTTGTGCTAGACTAGTTTTTATTGTGAATCTAACACAATTTTCTATTTTTGTTTTGTTGTAGGTACCATATCCAGACACCACAGAGACCCTTAAAACCCTAACAACCCCCTCAGGTCATCAAAACAAGAGTTTCAGGCTCCTAGATCTGATTCACCCCTCACCCCATGAATCCAGATCCAATTCACCCCCCGCCTCATGAATTCAGCATAACTACTCCAAAAACCCTCAAAATTGTAGAGGTCAATAGCAGAAAGATAGAACAATCCATCTGGAACAAAAGGAATCAGGTATTTCCCTTAAACCTCTCTATTTTGTCATTTTTTGTTGCAAGGAAAATTTCACTAGTAAATGCATCATGTCATTCGGTGAATTTCTTGTTTTAATGCATTTATCATACTGAGAATATTTAGTTCAGTTGCTCTATATTTCTCTTTCTGTGTGTAAATCAGAGTTACATTCCTCTTTGCTTAAAGGATTAAAATAGGCTTTCGTTTCTACTCATTCTTTTTGTGAATCACAATTTTTAAAGCCCTTTTTCTTGCAATAGCTAGATCTTTCAAATTTCTTTCCAAAAACCTGCGTTAAATCAGAAAGTTCAGTTCATTTATCTTTTCAAAAACATTTTCATTTCCATGCTCAAAGCGCATTTTAAATAGATTTTTCTTTCCCCTTTTGTGTCATTCCATCAATCTCTATTCCAAAGCGCATTTCAAATTTTTGATTTCTTGTATGTCATTAGATTAGGAGTTTTTAAAATCTCTTTCACAAATACCCTAGGTAATTTTCAGATCTCTTTCATGTCATTAGATTAGGATTTTTTAAATATCTTTTACAAATCCCCTAGGTAACTTTCAAGTTTCTTTCAAATCACTTAGATTAAAATTTTCAATCTCTTTCACAAATCCTCTGGGTAACTTGCATGTTTTTCCCTCATGTATTTAGATTAGAAATTTGCTATCTCTTTCACAAATCCTCTGGGTAACTTGCATGTTCTTTCCTCATGTCTTTAGATTAGAAATTTTCACATCTCTTTCACAAATCCCCTGGGTAATTTGCATATTTCTTTCCATATCATTAGATTAGGGTTTCAATCTCTTTTCCCATCTTCTAACATAGAATTTCAATTTATTTTTGCACAATTTCTCTCAAACTTCTTTCATATTGCAATATTAGGGTTCCAAAATCCCTCTTATCACATGCTTCACATTGCTTGTTTACATACTTCATAGCATAGATCCTAGCTTCTTTTTAGAAAGGCACATAGGACTAGCTTTGCTTTCAAAATGCATTTTAAATCTAGCTTTTGCTTCCAAAAAGTGCATCTAGGGCTAGATTTTCATTTCAAAAAGGTATTTAGTTAGATTTCTTACTTTTTACATCATCGTTAGACAACAAAAACCCACACACTCACATGGTACATACAAGTGGTGAGATTGGATTTCATCCCCAATCCATCACTCGAGACTGGTGAGGTAGGAGTTTCACCCTCCACTAGCTCACCCCCTAGACACCTAGTAGCCCCACAGGAGTGGTTTTCTGGACTTCATCACCAGAAAATCCCCCACTTTTGAGATTGGTCTTCCAAAATTCATCATCGAAAGGAGCCTTCAGAGTGGGATAGGATTAGATACCTTCGTTCACAAGGCTTACATAATTAGTGAACATGGTAACTATCGTTATTGACTAAGCCCACCCGAGGGTGAAGCGAAAGCATGGGTATGCCGGTAGCAGGTCTCAGATAGTACCACCTCTTCTCATGAGAGGATACAGTGAACTCATTTCAGCACTTTGAGTTCTCCTCCCATAGGTTATCATTTTACTACACCTTCCATACAGGTCACCATTCGCACGTCATGATATTGTTCTATTCTGTGCACCTTTGGGTGTTGTAGGAGGTTCTGTATCGATGAAACTCCTAATTTTCTAGAGTATTCACCCCACTACCTATGATATTATCTAGGAAGTATATTTTCAACATCAAAACACACTCAAATGAACAAAACACTTTCTTTTTTGCATTTAGAACTGACTCTAATTTCGCATTGTTTGCATGATCACAAATTGGTTTCAACACATTTCACCATTCAACACTTTGTTGTTAAGCTATCTATAGTCTATCACTACTTTTATTTTATCTTATTTACAATTTGAGTCCAAACTTCATAGGGTTGCTTCAAAACCCCTTTACACATCACACCTAGAACCTTAGATTTTAGTCTTTGTGTAGTTCTGAAGCTTCACGACATGATATATACCATCATGCCTATTGTTACCCATAGTCGAGCATGCAAGCAAGCACACCATATAGAGGAGGCTTCTAGCACCACTTCTAGTCAGTCTACCCCTCCTCCTTCACTCATGAAGGGAAAATCCACATGCACACCAGATCTGCTCATAGGGTTTGATCCATGTTACACACACACGATGTCTCAAGGTGAGACATCCACTTCGAGTGAAGCCCTTGCCACTTCATTCAAAGAAGATCATCCACTCATTTCCCCTTCATCATCACCTAATCCACCTTCTATATTCTGTGACCATGTGATCTATACTACTCTAGGACATCCCCATCCTTTCTTCACCATATATGAGGAGACCCCACCTACATCTCCTACCTTCATGCACCCTTTTTTTAGAGTCTATCTCAATCCCTCTTTGAGAATGACTCCTCTTTATTAAATTGTACTCACCCTGAGGTTACATATTTTACCCCTACCGTAGGGATGATTTTAGACCCCTCCTCTTCCACACTAGGCACCCAGATGCCATCATTTCAAACTACACCACAACAACCCCCCTTGTAGTAGTAACAAGCACCACCTCCACCATCATACCCACACTCTTCCCAAGAGTCACAACCATCATCTTCCCAACAACCATTTTTCCCATCCTTTGAGGACATGTACTAGCCACCTCCTCAAATGCAATCGATGCAATACCAACAACATCAACCAATCACCCACACCCAATATGGAGTGAACACATTCATCACTCCACCTTCCCAAGCTCCTACTTTAGAAGCTTATCCTCCTTTCTCCTCATCCTTCCCACCTACATCTCAGGTGTCTAGAATGTATGCTACCCAATATTCCATTCCACCTTCATCTACATCTACCTTCAGATTACCCCCTCCTCCTCCTTTTTAGGTCCTGACCACTGGTCCTCTTCCCACCTATGGACCAAGACCTACAACCTATACCCCTACTCCCCCAAGATACTCCATGCAATTTAGTTTTCCCACATCTTATCCCTTAGGATAGATGTAGGTACCATCCTTTGACACCTCATCTCACCCACCTCTCGCACCATCAGTCCTGATACCTCCACCATTATCTATTGGGCCTACATTCTTTATGCCTCCTCCTTCTTGGTAATCACCTCCTATGACCCAACCATTATAGCAGGCTCATCTCTAGTAGATACCCATGCCACAATCACACACCCCACAACCACAATACTATTACCCTCAACAAATACCCATTCCATAGCCTAGTGTTCCATTGGCCATGACACCATACATCACTCAATAGCCACCTCACTAGGATCAATTGCAATACTTTCCCCCTCAATACTAGGAAGAATAACAACTCCAATATCTACCACACTCTCAGGCTCCACCCACCTTAGCACCATCCTCCACACCTTTAGCACCCAAACTTCAACTTTTGCAAGATGAAGTAAAGATGCTAAACCTTCACACAATCGATTACAGACCACAAAAACCAACCTATGATGAACTCTACAATGAGCCAGTCCATCCATTAGTTCCCATCCCACCTTATCCTTATCACTTTGAGATCCCAAAGTTTGATAAATACAAGGGTAAGGAAGATCCTTGAGAACATGTGAGTAATTACCATTCAGCTTGCTACTAGCTTCATAGTAGCAACCCCCTCATGTTATGTACCTTCTCCCTTTCACTTGGGGGACAAGCCCTTGACTGGTACAACATGCTCTCATGCCATAGCTTGTACACCTTTGAACAGTTGGCCAACTCCTTCCTAGAGCATTTTTCCATAAACATAAAAAATAAAACTAACTTTTCAGATATCTACACCCTACGATAGGTTGACGATGAACCTATTATCGAGTTTGTTTCATGGTGGAGATCGATCATACATGACCTCACCCATAACCTCCCCATTGCTGAGTTAGTGACACTCTTTTCCAAGAGTTTTCATAAACACATCTCCACCTCCTTGCAACTTCATCAAAGTTGTACCTTTGAAGAAGCCATTGCCCAAGCCAAAGTCATTGAGGACATCAAGGTCCAATCGGGCAAGATCAAGTTGAGATAGAAACCATCCTACAACTCCAATTTCCATTTCAATAGAAATACACCTAATCAACCTTTTCCTAGACCACCACAAGCCAACCAAGTGGCAACTGCTACCTTAGCACCATCATCGGTCCCATGACCCCCTCCTCCACAACAATAATTTTTTAGACCAATGCACCTCTCCCTCCTAGGCCTTAGTAACCTCATGGCCTATGACCACAAGCTCCACAATGCAACCTTACACCACTCTCTAAACCTTTTCCAACCCTCTTTCATAGATTGTATGATGTAGGCCATATCATCCTACCCAAAATTTGACCACTTGATCCAAATCAACCTAAGCCTCAAGGATATATCGAGCAAGCCTTCTATCCATATCACCGATAATACGACCATAATATCGATTCTTGTTACTCTTTCTATGGTTATGTCCAAGATCTCATCGATGGGGGTACCATCTAGGTCTCAAACCCCCTCACTCCACAAAATAAAAATTTAGGGATCTTCCAAAACCCCTTACCTGATCATAGGGGGACTAACCCCCAAAGAACTCCACCTAATCCCTCAGGGCCACCTAGATAGGTCAATAGTGTCCAACATGACCCCCCTTCATGTGGTGTAGTGGGCATGATTAACCTTACCACTCATAATCAATGGTATCCCTCATGCCAAACCACACCTATTGTTTCCTTGTTGGTACCATTTACATCTCCATAGTCTCCTATGACTTCTAACACCACACCTCCTCCACCACAAAATATCATCATAATCTGTGGTAGCCTTACCCACCAGTTGCATAATGCTCCCACTTGATTATCCATATATGACCTTCTACAGTAGTCCCAACCCCATCATGAGGTGTTGAATGACATCCTACATTCTATTGATCTTGAGACTCATGACACAAACACCTTCATGAACTTTGTAGGAAACATTCCATGCTACCTTCAACCCTCTATCAGTTTTCATGATCATGAGATCATGAAACTCATAGGAGAAGGAGTGGATCCCCCTCTTCACATCCAAGCAACCATCAATGACATCACCTACAAGTGTGTCCTCATTGATATGGGTTCCTCTATCAGTATTATTTCCATAACAGCTTTACATCATCTGCATATCCCACTAACTCATTTTTCCACCCCATCACTCGATCTACGTGCGTTCGATGGTTCCATGTGACCCATAGTAGGATCCATTATCCTACCCATCCGAGTGGGTATCCACACCATCCCCATCCTCTTCCACATCATTTAAGGTGAAATGTAGTATAATATCCTACTTGGTCATCCATGGATCAGGGACATGTAGTGTCCCTTCTACATTACACCATTGTCTCAAATACATCCATGATGGACTTGTCCACTATGTTCCTACCGATGGGGACCCCTTCAAATTCTACAACATCATAGACCTTCCACTAGTACCTTCATCATCTTCCACATAACTCTTTCCTATTTCTTCTCATCAATCTATCGGAGCATCGACATCTTCCCCCACATCCACTTCATTACCACAATATTCATCAAGGACACACACCTCGATGTCTACACCACTAGCACCAACCATCGTGGTACCTAATCCTACTACCATACCTTTTTCACCACCTTCCTTGTGGCCACCACCACCATCTCAACCATCATCTTCCACAAATCCATCTATAACATCGAGACCATCCTCGTTACCTGCATCACGACCTACCACTCCATCTCACCCATATTCCTCTATGAAACCTCCTCTCCTTCCTACACCTCAAACACCTCCCCTTCCTTTCTACCCATGACCTAGGTCATTCACATCTCCTCATAGTCTAGCACCAGTGCCCACTCCTCCTCCTTCACAATTTCCACATGTAGATCACCCTATCCCAACTATGGTAGTTGAATGCCATGAGTGGGAGTAATGAGCTTCTCACCTTGATGATCAGTTGTTACACCCCTCTACTACTACCATAAGAGATTCTTAGATCACATCCTCATATTTTAATTTAGATTTGCCACCCCATTCACCACATCGTACATCGCCCCACATTTCTATCTTTATGATGAATTCAGGTCTAGGTGACTACAATGTACGTGATGCCCACATACGCCCACCTATAGTCCAGTCCATGCATGACTTCGGCCACCCTTCAACCTTAATTTTGACTATCAGAACTATCATACAATTAGGGCCTCCTGATAACCAAACTAACTTTGTATATGTAGGAGTCGATTCCTCACTCCCACCTGTAGTCCCTCCACCACCACAATCTAATTTTTGTGGTACATTGGATCACATGGCTAACCCCCATTTTTCCTTATGCTACCTTCGATATTTCCATTGGTATGGATTTGGATTAGGCCATTATGAACAAGGGTTATGTGCACCCATCAATCCACATGTGCAATTACCTACTGACAAATATGGCCTAGGCTATCACCCTATCGCCATTCACACACTTGAGGATGAGCTTTAGGATCTCTCCCTACACCCTTCCCCACTTCCAACACACACTTTGGAAGAATATATCGATATGGATATTTTAGAAGATAACCCATATCCTCATTCTACCATCATGGTTCCATGTGATTTCTTTCAAGAGACTCCCTTCTTCGACACTACATCATCATGTTGTGTTGATGAGTTAACAAGCCAATTTGTTACCTTGTCTCTAAATACTCATTATCCAGAGCATGACATGGCATCTCCCCCACCATCACCAACACACTTGGCCACATTCCCACCTATACATCAACAACTCCATCGCTCCATTACTCGACCATGTTCTCCACCTGTTGTCCTATGCCCTCCATTGAGCCTCCTACGATGTTCACTGCACACATCCCCACAATGTCATCGGTTAACATGGTCGACATGGATCTCTTCTCCCCACTTTGGTATACACACCAATAGATTTATGATGACACACCAAATCCAAATTTTGTCGATCTCACACACATCTCACCTATACCTTCACCCCAAGATTTCCTACTTTTACCCCATGTCCTACGTACTGCTAACACTCCTTCACCTTCTACACCACCTCACATTCCATGTGTTCACCACACATGCATCTACATAGATGATGAATATGATATCCCAGAGGCTATCGATGACCTACACCTTATTCCAATTCTAGAACAACTTCGTGATGGTTCCCACATGCTAATCGAGGAAACCATTGATGTAGACATCGATGATGATCCCAAAAACCCTCACATTGTCAAACTAGCCACTAGCCTTTCACCTAAAGAGTGCATTTTGTTCATCACTTTCCTCAAAAAGTATATCAGAGTCTTCATGTGGTCTTACAAGGATATGCTAGGCCTCAATCCTACCCTTGTTGTCCATAATCTCACATTGGACAAAGATGCCAAGCCTATCAGACAAAAATTATGATGCATGCACCCGATAGTTGCGTTAGTAGTAAAATATGAGCTCCAAAATCTCTTGGACATAGATTTTATTGTACCCATAGATTATCCTGAATGGGTGTCCAACATGGTTCCAATGCCAAAACCTTCTGATGAGGTCCATGTCTGCACTGACTTTCATGATTTAAACAAAGCTTATCCCAAGGACAACTTCCCTTTACCTAACATCGACTTGCTAGTCGATTCCATCATAGGCCATGAGATGATCTCCCTTATGGATGGATTCTTTGGCTACAACCAAATCAAAATCAACCCCGTTGATCAGCACAAAACTTCATTCACAACCCCTTGGGGGAATTTTTGCTACAAGGTCATGCCCTTTGGCCTTAAAAATGTTGGGGCAACCTACCAACGTGCAATGACTTACATATTTCATGATTACATGCATAAAATTATGGAAGATTATGTTGATGACCTCATCACAAAGTCCAAGGAATGCTCACAATATTTAGATGATCTCCGTAAGATCTTCGACCGTTTACTAGAACATAATGTGCACCTTAACCCAAAGAAGTGTGTCTTTGGTGTTACTTCAAGCAAGATCCTAGGGTTCATTGTCTCTCAACGTGACATCAAAGTAGACCCTAACAAAGTAAAGGCCATCATCGAGATGCCCCCACCTACCAACCTAAAGCAATTGCATAGTCTCTAGGGAAAAATCACTTCCATTCATCGCTTTATCACACAACTATCAGATAAATGCAAACCATTCAATCATCTCTTACAAAAGGGAGTCATTTTCAAATGGGATGACAACTATCAACAAGCCTTTGATTCTATCAAAGCCTACCTCACTTCTCCACTAGTTATGTCTCCCCCACACCCACAACTACCACTTACCCTATACATCTCAACCACATATTTTGCACTAGGTACATTATTAGCCCAAAATAATGTGCTCAAAAAAGAGCAAGCTATATATTATATAAGTCGTATGCTAGTCAACTATGAAATTTGTTATGGGTACATGGAAAAACTATGCCTAGTTGTAGTATTTGCCACCCAAAAACTTTGCCATTACATGCTAAATCACACTACTTTTATCATCACTTGAGACAATCCACTTCGATATATGATGAAAAAAAGTTACCACAACTCTCGTACAACAAAATGGATTATGCTTCTAACTGAATTCGATCTAGAGTTCATTTCACAAAAATCCATAAAAGGATAGGTCATCACAGACCAACTTGCAGAGGCTCCATTGCTAGATGATCAACCTCTCCTTATTCAGCTTCTTGATGATTCCATATTTCACATTATAGAAGCTGAAGAGTATGTCGATCCAAAAACACCAATCGATCTAACTCTATTCTTTTATGGCTCTCGATGCACTCATGCTGGGGGTGCAAGCATTGTTTTCTTCACACCCAAAGGGGAACCACTCCCCTTTTCATTCAAATTAGACTTCCCTTGCACAAAAAATAATGTATAATACGAAGCCTTAATCCTTGGATTAAAATAGGCCCACTCCATGCACATCAGATGCCTTCACATCATAGGTGATTCCCTCTTGGTAGTAAACCAAGTGCAAGAGATTTGGCAATGCCATTGTCTAGTTCTCCAACAATACAAATGGATTGCACAACTTCTTTTCCAATTTGAGTGGTATGCTATCAAAGCTGCTCCATGATCATCAAACTATTTTGTTGATACAATGGCCTCCTTAGGATCATTAATCCCTCAAAACTCCCTATCAGACACCACGTGTGTGTCCATTCACACCCTCACTCAATCTACCATATCGCCTATGCCTCCCACAAATGATGGTGGCATTCATGTGGTCAATACCAAACCACATGATCCTTGGTTTGCATAAATTAAGGATTATATTAAGTTAGGATTCCTACCATGTGATCTACCACATGCTCATCATCGAGCATTCAAACAAAGAGTGATTCACTATACATTGTTAGGGGACATCCTCTACCATCGTAGTTATGATGGCATCCTCTTGCATTGCTTAGAACCATATGAATCTTAATGGGTTGTACAAGAAACCCATGATGGTACTTGTGATGGCCACTTTAGTGGCATGGCAATCACAAAATGCATCCTTTGCATGGGCTATTATTGGCCCAAGATGGAACATGATTGTTGTGAGTATGTGAGGCACTATTTCAAGTGCCAACAACATACAAATCTCACACATCTACCATATCAAGTGCTCCAACCTATTCAGTCCATGTGGCATTTCTCTCAATGGGACCTTGACCTTATCAGATAAATCACACCTGCTTCATCAAAAAATCATAAATTTATCATCACTACCATAGAATACTTTACAAAGTGGGTCGAAGCCATCCCACTTGTCCAGACCATAGGAGCCAAGATTACGGTATTCATTACAGACCATATCATATGTCATTTTGGAATCCCCTCCCAAATCATTTTTGATAATGGGAAATATTTCAAAAATAAAATTGTTCATGCCCTCTGCACCAAATTCAACATTCATCATAGTTTCTCTACCCCATACTACCCATAGGGTAATGGCTAGGTAGAGGCTACCAATAAAACAATCTGCTCCATACTTTGTAATATAGTAGCAGAGTCTCATCATGATTGGCATAATCAAATACCCTTAGCTTTGTGGGCCTACCATACGAGCATCCGTACTCCCACTAGGGAAACACCTTTCTCATTAGTCTATGGCATTGAAGCCATCATGCCCCTTGAACTCGAGATACCTTCCCTATGAGTATCTATGAAAGAATTTATTGATGATGACACCACTCATCAAGCTCATCTCGATCAGCTAACACTCCTTGATGAACACCACATTCACACCATCGAGCACACACGTCTATCAAGACCACCTTCATCGTGCCTACAATAGTAAGGTACATCAATATAAATTTCAAATTGGTGACCTAGTTCTCAAAGAGAACCAACAAATCACAAGTCAACCCCACCAACAATGAGATAAGTTTACCCCAAACTGGCTGGGCCCATTCATAGTCACACATAAATTCGGTTCAGGCACCTATCGATTGGCTAATATCGAAGGTATTGTTGAACCTAAACCCATCAATATCCTTCACCTACGTGCATTCAATGCTTAGCCCACATAGGTATTCACCACCACAAATTGTACATAGTGCTATCTACACACACATCACTCACTATGCACATCACAATACACACATGATATTTATTTTTTATTACACAATAGACACACCTTTGCTTTTTATGTCATTTATATGCTATTGGTATCTATTTCTTTTTATAGGATTCACATCATCCATCCCTATGTCTTCAGTAGAGATACATGATCATACATGCATACTATCAACATCTCATTCTACCACCATGTAGGATCCTCCCACACTATCCTCGAGTCCCAATTACACCAATCGACTTAGCTAGGCCACTTAACTCTATACACATTCGATAGTCCTCACCATCATCCCATTTGGACCACCACACTCCACCTCGATGCCGTTCACCCCACCATAGAGACTCATCTTATTCACCTCACTCAGGAGATAGTCAGGTCTCCCTATCCTCCTTTGTATACAAGGAGGAAAACCCCCATTCCCGCACACAAGGGTCTCCTCCCCCTCTGTCTGATGATACAAGGAACCCTTACTCACCATCCGATTCTACTCATCACCCGTCAAGATTTTATTGGCCCCCCAATAGAGGATACACACCTCATCTTACGTGTCCTTCATGCTTACCTCCCCCACTTTTGAGCGGGATGTCCCCCTACACCCAAGCCCTTCATTTGCATGCCTCCCAAGCTACTTCTATGCGTGTACCTCCATCTCATATACATTGTTACCCATAACCATCTCCTACACCACCCATCCTTCAGACACCACCTTCTCCACTTTGAGGCTTACCATTTCAACCAATCCCACAATCTGCAAAGTCATTTCACTCACCCCCTTCATCCTCTCATACAAATCCATCTTCACACCCATATCATACTCCTCCTTATACATTGGAGTCCTACTCTCCACCTTCTCCAATCCCATCACCCCCACATTTTGATATCCAACATATCCTCTCTCACCTTGATGCTCTCGAGCTACACCTGAGTCATTGTCACTACCACACCTCTACTCACTAGTCCACCATGGCCCATATATCCTCACCTCCTTCTAGATCTATTCCTCATCCTCAGATCTGACCCATATCATATTATTGACCCACACCTCCACCATTTGACCTCACTCCATATGCTTCCTACTCACCTCCCTCAAAGCCTTATATCTATCCCATGCCTCTCCCATCCACACCATTATCCCAAGTGTTTCATCAAATGTTTCACCAAGGCCTCCTTGTGTTACCTAAAATCCACCCTATTGACCCATCACATCCTAAATCATGAAATTATCATAAGAACCTATTTTGTATATACCACCATCATCTAGGGCATGACATCGATACGTGCCATACATTTGAAACCTTGGTACATAACATGTTGCTTGGTGACCGCATCCCATCACTTGAGCACTCATTTTCATCCAATTGACTCCAGAGTCCTCCACGTCACATCATCCCTCGCACTTTGCCACCACATGAATCTATGATAGCTCCATCATGCTATATCCATCACATGTCAAACTATACAAACCATCAGAGCCCTAGCAACATCGTCGCCTCACCTCCTCATTCATGACCTGACCCTCATCACTTCACCCATCATTAGTTTCTTTTCATCCTCCCTCTTCTTTCTTTCCTCTTCTTCTTCTTGCTTCCTCATGTAGTTGTATGGTCATGCTTCGAGTGGCTACATACCTATGTTGATCTAGTTTCTTTCTTCTCACCCTCCTTCCTTTTCCTTTGGTAATCCCCTTATCTTGTTGGTTACCAATTCTTATTTCTTCCATCTGTAGTTTCCACCTTCAAACTCTTCCTCTTTTTGTTATTATCACATGCATTCCCACCAGTTACATCTTATTCTCCTACTACACACACACCCCACATATTGGGGCAACCATTATCACAACTTCTCACCTTAGTCATCATCACACCATATACTCATTTGTAAATAGGCTTTTCAATATTCCTTCGCTACATTTCATGGTCTTCCTCTTGTAGATATTTCATTCTTCTAGTTGCATCGGTTACATTACATCCATTGCATATATCCATTCATATTTCATTATGATTTCATTTCATGTTTGTATATTCTTCCCCCCAAAAAAAATGTGCCTTCGATAGGAATAACATACGCACTTGTTAGCATCACCACTTGGATGTCCATTCCCCCTTTTTAGGATTAAGGCGTATACAGGTGTCTTGTTTAGTTTTGACCATTCAATAGTTTAGTCAATCAAATGTCACCTCTAGCTGATAGGTTTTATACACTCCTTATAGTTCTTTCAGGTTGGTTCAACTTCTCTCATGGACCATTCACACAGGTTACACACTTAAGAAAATTTTGAGTCTAGGGAAGATAACACCTTGCATAGATATCACCATCTAGTGAATGATTTCCCCTACTCATCCTATCATTTGCATGGTCAACATATGACCTAGGGATAAACAAAGGGATAAGCATAAGCAAAAATTAGATAAATGGGTAGAAAACAAAAGCCAACGCCCATATTACAAAAAAAAGAGTACACAAAAAGAAACGAGGGGTAGAAAACAAAAGGAAAAGCCTCCAAGAAACACCAATGTTATGCTTCATCACCTTTGGTCCTTAGGTTCAACATAACATCATGGGATGATTTCCATCGCTAGCTATAGGCCCTAAGCACCTACCTACCAGTGGAATAGTCTTACAAGTGGTGACACATCTATCACATTAGTGACCTTATTTTGTATAGATCACTGCACACTTGTGGATGAGCTAGCTAGTTTGGCTATGTTTACAATGGGTTAATCCTACCTCCCTCAAAATGGATAAATGAACCTCACTCATTTACACACACTGGTCCATGATAGACTTTGAACCATTCAGATTAGTTATGAGTTGTCGCCAATGCTTGCACAATTTTTGTATGAGATTTGATTACTACAACTATGATTGTCAAGGTTATTACATATACCTTATACCATCCTACATCCCTGAGATTATGGAATGGATCACATTCACATCGGTCTATGCCATGATACAAGTGCTTCCTTTGCACATTTCATTCCTCCCATACATGCATCAGTGCATCTATTTTACATAGAGTTATCAAACATTTCATCATTGCATTTATCCTACATGCATTTATTGATATTGCATCATCACATCTATGTTACATGCATCTACCAAAATTCTAACATACATTGTCACACTTGCATTACATCACATAACATTACATCCAATCTACACTTCTTCATATCATTCTATAGTATATCTATGCTATAGTGTAATAATTTTCCTACACACTACCACATACACATATATTCATTCATCATACATTTACTCACAAATTATACTATGCTATCTATGCAAAAGAAATTCAAACACATTCAAATCAAAATCATAACACATGTATATATAATAGCTACAACCAAAATGTGTATATATATAATCCATCAAAAATACCCGTAGGCTACAAAATGGGACCATACCCACTATCCATCATCCAAAATACCCATAGGCTACAAAAATCATAGACTCTCAAAGAGCACAACCATCAACTCTAACTATCACTAGGAGTCTCTCCACTCCCCTCATGGCTCACCCTATCCTATGCCACCACACGTGCTATTGTAGCCCTACTGGACTCGCCCTCTATCCTAGATGCCTAAACTCTTATAGGAGATAACACCCTCTCCAAATCGGTAGCAACACCTACTCCCTATAGCACATCACATGCCTCTATCCTCATACCCCTCTGAGCCACTAAAGTTGTACTTTGATGACTCTACTATGAATGTGTTGATACTCATGATCATGACCTCGATCATGATCATGCCATAATCAGAGAGTGGAATCCCATGCATCAACAAGATAAACTCACACTCCACTTGCATCGCTACCTCCTCATTCTAGCCACCCTCCCACATCCTCACTACCCTTCTGTAATCACTCTATCTCTACCCTCAAGGTAGCCACATCTACAGGCACCTCCCCTATCACCCTGGCTCACTCAACCTCCTCTCGTGCACCTACTATTGTCTCTCCACCTCAGCATATAACTCTACAATATCTACATCTTGAGCCTCTACCATAAACTACCACCTGTGCATCTCCACCCTCAGCTGCTCCATCTCCTCCACCATCTTGGCATACCTCACCTCTACAAATTTGAGCCTCCCACATTGCTCAACATCTCATAACTCAAAGACCTTCTACTCAACATCGCTAGTAGTCTCCAAGGCTATCATCCTATCCTCAAAATCCTCTAGGTCTATCACTCGACCTCTCTCACTCTCCTAGAGCTCTCCCTCCAACTGATGCACTCACTCCCGTAGCATCAACACCTCCTCCTCCACATCTTACATATCTTGCTCCTCAATAGGAATCTCTCCCATATCACCAAGATATCCTAGATCAATGGTATCATCAAAACTTACATCTCTACCCACATCCTCACCCATCTCCTCCATGGTCACTACCTCCTCCATAGGCTATGCTCCACTACTCACTGGTGCCTCCTCCACCCTCTCCATAGATGCACTAGATGCACCACCTAATCATCACCTAGATCATCGAAGAGGTACCTCTATCTCACCTCCAACTCTATCCTATGATCTAGATCTAGTACCTCTCACTACCCGCCCCTCTATCATAGGTACCCCACCACCAGGCTGTATCCATCGATCAATCACCCCAACACCTGGCTCCCAACTCTGAGTCACCCACTAGGCATCATACTCTGGTGTCATGCCTACATCATCCACATCTAGAATCACCATCAATGGATCCCTCTCACCAGTCCATGGTAATACCATAGGCTTCTCCCCTCTATCACCTCGTCACCTATAATACACAATAGGCACCTCTAAAATATCCTATCGTAACCCAAACTACCACATCACTTGACTAAACTGGAAGAACTCAGCCTATCGAGTATACCACCCCACCAACCATCTCCCTCGATGGATAGCACCTAGCTACTCATCATCCTTCTCCCATACCACCCCATCCCTCCAAGACCTCCACCTGATGAGACTAGGCACCAACTCTCCAAACTTCACCCTCCAAAATAGAGGATCACCCTCATGTGGCCTCTTCATCCCCTTTTCCTCATCCATCCTCCACTTCAATGCATATGGTAAGTGCGTCTATCCATCAGCATGAGCCTTATAAGGCAACAATGATGGTCACTCTAGGGCTATGTGCTCCCATGCCCACACCTATAACAAAGGAGTCCAACTCAACCCCTTCCTCCCAACATGCACTACATCGTGTAGCTCCCTGTACACCTGGGCCAACAATGTAGGTGCCCATGCAAATACAACATTACGCTCCACCATATCACATACCACATCCAACATATTCTAGGTAAACAACACCCCAAAAGTATTTGGAAGAGCATAAGTGGATATCATCACCATCATCATGCACTAACGCTTGGACAACATCTTATTACACCACAGATACTCATAGTCCATCTTCTTAGTATCTACCTCCCTCCACCTATCCCCAAAGGCATACTCCATCACAACCTCCTGCCTATCATCTATCATTACCCTCACTGGAACACCCTCAATGGGCAACTTGTAGATCCTATACACATCTTCCAAGGTGATCATCATCTCACCCATCAAAAAGTGGAAGGTATTTTGATCCGGGTCCCACCTCTCACATAATGTTGATATGTATGCTCTATTAGCATGAATACTCTTACACTCCCACACTCCTCTGAACCACACTACATCCAACCACTCCTGATCTTCCTTACCCTTCATAAGATCATCCAACTCAGCCTTCATCGTATGCACACGATGTCACAGCTCGATATTCTTCACCTGTTCATCCACAAACAAACACAACAAAATTCATATCAGTTCCATATACAATTCTATTCAAATACTCGACATAAACAAAAATCAATCTTCTCACACACATTCCACACTCACAAATTAATTCATTTAATTTGTCATGCATTTCGAGACATTAAAACATGCACAATCCACACAACACAATAAAATGCAAACACAATCGCATATTTGGATACCCATTTTGCCATTTCATGGTGAAAGTTCAAACAGATATAAAAAATAGTGCATATCGGGCTCCCAACAACCAATTTTAAATTCACCCACACCTACATCATGGCACACAATTCAAACATATGCCAAATGCCACAACACATGAAAACAAATTACATTTTTGAATACCCATTTCATCCTTTTACGATGAAAGTGTCAACGGTTGTCAAAAATAATACACCCACAATGGTAAAATTCATAGTCAAATTTAATCAATTTACATCACACAAGCTCACATTTAGATAACATGCCAAATGAAGGCAAAATACAAACACATTCACATATTTGGATACCCATTTCCCACTTTTGTAGATAAAATTCAATCACATTTCAAAAATAGTACCCTATGGCTCCCAAAAAGCAAAGTCAAACTATGCAACTACACTACCCGTTAACCGATCAAACTAATGCAAAAACATGTCAAACCTAAAAATTGATTACACTTTTGGGTACCCATTTGGCTTGTTTAACACTTCGTATTCCAATTTCAATTAAAATTAACATGCATTTTAAAAATAACGTAAAAACCTCCCCTCCCCCATTTCACGCTTTTCCAAAAATAAACTTACAAAACAAAACAAGTAACGAACACTTATCGGTGGATCTCCACGTCGGTTGCCAGCACCAGTCCATCCCCTCACCATCCTTGCACCCAAATCCATCAACCACAAGAGCTCCATGTCACCAACCGTTGCTCACCACTCACTCTCCAAAGCCATCACCGTGAAAATGACCCCCCATGCTTCAAAAAAGGCTTAAATATACCTAAAACCCTAATTCACCCCCTGCCCTATGATTTAGGTCAAATTCACCCCCTACCTCATGAATTCAGGTTCAATTCACCCCCTGACCTACGAATTGCACCTATGGACCCCAAAATCATCAAACTTTCATCCCAAACCCTAGGAAATCTTCCCATCTTCCTCTCCATCTAATTTTTCATCAATATTATCATGCATTTTCTTCTATCAATCGATTCATCATCATATCACCACATTTCATTCACCTCATTGTTGATTCCTCATTTGAGGGGGTATTCATATCCAAAATCCACTTTGCATGCAACCAAACAATCAAACATCCAAATCATGGATATCGCATCTGCCTACAAATTTTTTTGCTAAAGATTATCTTATGATAATAATCTCAATCCCAATCAGATATTTGTTAGATCATGAGAGCTATGCGTTACCATGGAGATGTCACTCTGGAATTCATGTATGTTGAATACATAATGAATGGTACATTTGAATAATCCTAGCGCAACATTCGAAGATGTCATTCTGGCATTCAGGTAAAGCGGCCCTACCCATATACTGAATGGTACGTATGAATAATCCATGTCACCTAGCTCAAATGGTTTGACACATGTCACCATGCACTCATCAATCAATCAACAACAAAAATTTGAATAGACATTTGTTCTATCCATACTTTGGACCATCCTGCATTGGTCACAAAAGCAAAGCAATCATAAGTTGCCCTCACAAACAACCAAGTATGATATCATGAATATTGTACTAAATTGGAAAAATCATCCATTGCATCCACAATCATCCACTTGCATTCATCATCAGCATTTTCCATTTTCTTTCTCTTCTCTTTTCTCTCTTCTCCCCCTCTTCTTCTCTTCCCCCTTCCTTTCTCTCTCTTCTTCTTCTCTCTTCTTTCTCCTTTCTTCCTCTCTTCTCTCCCTGGATTCCCAATCAATGTTGTATGGTCACGCTTTGAGCGGCTACATACCTTTGATTAGATTCCATTCTCCCCTTCCTTCCTTCATCTTCTACTTTCTCCCATCATATTTTTGTACTAAACTATGTTCCACACAATATAGTACAAAAAGGGGCAAATGTAGACACCCAAAAGTTGCACATGTCTACCTCTATGTACTTGTAGATCTATCTGAACACTTGTAGGTTTGCATAGACCATCCTAGACCCCTCTAGGCTATTGTAGACCAACGTAGACCATTGTAGACCACTGTAGACTATTCTAGATCAGCGTAGACCACTCTAGACCAACGTAGACCGCTCTAGATTATCGTAGACCTTCGTAGACCTATGTAGGCCATTTCACTGGTCTATAGGCATGAAACCCTACTAAACTACATATTTCATGACCCAACCACCTTCTATCTATCAGGAGGCCACCTATCAGTTCCCTAAGGCAACCTAAGCCCTTTTCCCACACCTAATTAGGACCCCACGGGACTATTAGTTCCCAAAACTCCTAATTAAGTTAATTGAATTTCTAATTTGAAAGTCACTTCACTTAAGTGCACTTTATGGATTAAAAAGGTTAATTAGGATTCTAAACCCAAATTAGTCCTAATTATTCCCTCACACATGTGTGCACCAAATTAGTTAGGATATTTCCTAGGAAACCCTAACTCAACCCTCATCTAACCTAGGGATCAACCAACCCTAGTTAATCCTAATCCTTGCTCACACATGTGTGAGGATAGGATATTTCTCTTAGGGCATATGAGAGGATGACTAGACATGCCACCTCACAAACCCTAACCTAACCACAATAGGACTTGACCCTAGGGTTTAGTACATCTAACCACACCCCCTACACCTTGGTTTCTTCTATAAATAGAGGACCAAATCCTTCATTAAGACTCTCTCTCCCCTTTTAGCTAACATATAGAAACTCTACAAAAATCCGACCAAAAGTACAATCTGACATATCTGCACCATGCAGACAACATAACACCATCTCAGGAGCCCATCCGGACAAGGATCTCCAATAGAAAGCACCTGCAACTCAATTCATCCCCTTCCCCATGAATCTAGCTTCCAATTCACCCCCTGACCTATGAGTTGACCCTACAATAGGTTTTTCTCAGTAAATCTATCAGGTATGCTTTATTTTATGTTTTTATGATGTTCTATGCAGTTTTTATCACATTTTAGCATAATTTTCCTTCATGTCTTTATTGTATTTTATCAATATGGGGCCTGACTAAGGCAAGCCCCCAAACACACTAACCCTCTTTTTTAGGTCACAAAATAGGTGAAAAAGGAGAAGCATCAACATCAACACTACCGGTGGCCCACATACGCATGAAGCCCACCTACATTGAGGAATCTCAAAAGGAGCTATCAGATATTTGATATTCATAAAAAGGATTTGGGACAATCCTCTTTGTAACCCATGGACTCATTTTAATGAATAAAGAACAATATTATGAGCATTTGCATGTTTTGTATTATGTTTGATCAAATGGTAACTTTTTTATTATGTTTGATCAAATGGAAAGTTTTGTACATTTTACAACCACTACCAATTCCATATTGTGAGTGGCATAGTTTACCATATGTTTCTTAATTTTTCTAGACTCATAGACCACCATGGCTTCTTCCTAAGATAATACTCCTCCCAAAACTTCTATAGAAACATCAGTGCACATGGTAAAATTCCTAAGGGGATCAAGAATCTTGAGAATCGGTGTCATTTTCAACTTATTTTTTAGAGCCTCAAATGTGTCCTCACACTTATCCATCCATTCGAACTCTTTTTCCTTTCTCTGAATATTGGTGATTGCATAGGTAACTTTAGAGTAAGCTCTCCTAAAACATCTATAATAGCTCGTGAGTCCCATGAAACTCCTAAATTCAATCACATTTGTAGGTGGGGGCCAACTTAGTATAGCCTCAATCTTCTTTGGATCCACAACAATTCCTTCTGTTGAGATAATGTGCCCCAAATACTAAACTTGTGATGTATAGAACTCACACTTAGATAATTTACCATATAGCTGATTCTCCCTCAATACTTCTAGCACCAACCTGAGATGTTGGTCATGTTCTTATTTAGACCAAGAGTAAATCAAAATATCATCCAAGAATACTAGGACAAACCGATCCAGATATTTTTTGAACACACTATTCATCAGGTTCATAAAAGTTATTGGTGCATTTTTCAACCCAAATGGAAGCATTGTGAACTCATAGTGCCCATATCTGGTCTTAAAGGTTATATTTTGGGTGTCATATTCTCAAATCCTTAATTGATGATACCTTGATCTTAGATCTATTTTTGAAAATATGGTAGCTCCTCTTAGTTGATCAAATAGATCATCTATTCTTGGTAGAGGATACTTGTTCTTGATGGTTACCTTATTCAACATTCTATAATCTATGCATAATATCAAGGATCCATCCTTCTTTTTCACAAATAATATAGGAGCACCCCAAGGTGACACACTTGGTTTGATTAGACCCTTATCCAATAGGTCTTATAGTTGCACCTTTAGTTCCTGCATTTCAATTGGAGTCATCATGTAAGGTGTCCTAGAAATGGGTTTAGCTCCTGGCATCAACTCAATAGTGAAACCAAATTCTCTTCGAGGGGGTAGACCTAGAAGGTCTTTAGGAAATACATCCCAAAAATCATGAAGAATTAGGTGTTTCTTAAAATATTTCTTCATCCCCTTTCTCTCCAATCTTACCATTGATTTTCACTATGTAGAGCATGCTACCTCTTTTGATAGCTTTCTTTAATTGCATAGCTAAAAGCAAGTGGGGTTGAAAATACCCTCACCCACTTTGAACTCTTACTCTCCTTTTATCCTTATCGATGTACTCCATCCACCTATCTTGAAAATTGATTAAGGCTCCATGAGCCTTCAACCAATCCATTCCTAGGATAATATCAAAGGTATGAAGGGGTGCCACATACAAGTGCTATATAGTAGATCCTTCAGGTAGAGTTATCTTTATTGTAGGTAAACATTGATCCACTAAGTAGGTTTTCCCAAAACCATACTTGACCTTCCACCCTTGTGCCAAAAATCTAGGTATTTCTAGCATATCCCTGATAATACTAGTGGAAATGAAACTATCTATGGCTCCACTATCTATCAAAAATTTTACATATTTATTAAATAGCTTACCATTTAACAACATCGATGTTTCTTAGGCCATCCAAGTCTTAATTTCTAGTAGCGATATATATTTGATGTGATTGCTCCTTTATCATGTGACTTGAATCTGCTCTTATGGGGACACTTCTTGGCATAGTGAGGACCCCCATAGATGTAGCATCCTACCCTAGGTGCCTGGGATATCTCATGTCTCCTCTCCCCAATCTCTTCTCTTTGTGCCAACTCATTCTACTTTGAGGGATTGGGGTTAGAACTATCTTTTTTTATGAAATTTCCTTCTTGTTTTACCCTAAGTCTCCATTGCTCCTAATATTGAACTTTGGATTACCTTTATTTCTCTTATTTTTACCCTTATCCCATTTCATGAATCTTGCACTCTTTCTTTTCCTCAGTTCTTATCTTTCTAATTTTGTCATCCCTGAATAGTTGAAGAAAGCCCTTTTTGTCTAAAGATTGGTTTCTTCCTACCGAGCCAGGTCATAACCCTCTTGCAAATTTTTTGGTTTGAGCTAAGATTAATCACTATTTTTATTTTAGGGTCTAATACTAGAATAAACTTATGCACCTTAAGATATTTATTGTTCTCATACTCTAGAACATATTTCAAAAGTTTCACATATTTCTAAAAATACACTTCTATAGAAAGTGACCCTTGCTAAAGGGTAGAAAACTCCTCAAATTTCTCAATATAAAATTGGTCTATTAGAAACCTTTTCTTAAAATCCTCAACGAACTCTTCCCATTTGAGATCTATGGCTTGGATTTGTCTACCTAAGTTGTATGTGTCCCACCATTCTAGGGCTACCTCTAGGAGATGGATGGTAGCCCACATAATCTTAGTCTCAAATGAGTAATTTTACATGGAAAATAAGGTCTCTAACTCCTTCAACCAGGACTCGACCACATATCCTCCCATTTTTCCATTAAAATTGGTAACATTAACATTATTAAGGTCTCTTACTAGCTCAACCTCTATTCAAGATCTTCCCTCTTGGCCTCTTCGAACAAGATTTTCTTCTTGTCGAGTCTCTAATTCCAACACTGGTCTCTTTATTGACAAAAGAATGTACTAGCTTTTGTTATTGTTCCAATCACTCTTGAAGAAAATTTACCATGAAGAAAATATCTTTTGTCATCCTATCAAATTTTTATCATCCTCTAGCATTCCTATTGGGGTTTACTGCCATCTCAGGCTTCTTACCAGAAGTTTTTGTCTTGCTAGTCTTCTTAGTAAGGTCTAAAGTTTGTCCTAACTTTTGTATAGTATTACCCTATGGCACAATTGTTTTGGTTTTATTTGAATTTCCATTTTGAATAGGTGTCATTTCATATTCAAAAAAAGGAATTAGGTTAGTTATAATTCTCCCACAATTGTACTTACATTCTATTAGCTTCATTCTACACATGAACTAACATAAATTATTATCACTCACATGATAATATTTTAGGGTCACACTTGCCTTCATGCAAGGTGCCTTACCCAAAGTTGCACATCAATTCAAGGCTCAACCTAGTCACACTCCATGGAAGCTTCTAGTCCCTATGACCTAGAGCTTTGATACCAAATATAACAACCCAAAATATACCAACCCTATTTGTTTTAAAATAGCACTTACAACAAAGTCTCACAAGGAAGAAACCTTCCTTTCATTTATTTCAACATGCAAGGCTTCACCACATTTGAGTTCTAAGTCACTGTAGATGACACTTAGTGGATAGGAGTGGTCAACTCCCATATTTTTTTGGATTCACCTTACTAAACCTACACATTTAGAAGGACACCATAAGTGGTTCCCCCACCTTTCCCATACCATCATCGACTAGGGACCATTTAACCATGACGTAGGGATTATCCTTTAAGGCCCATAACACTTAAAAGGGGATGCTTATTCCTAAACCATACTCTACTTCCATCTAGGTAGGTTAATCAAGAGTAGATACTTGGTTCTTAGTTACCACACCTTCATGGGCTAACTAAGGTCATTACCACTTTGATGATAACTTACATGAACTCCTGATCCTTCATGATCCAGGAATCACCACTGCTGACTTGTGAATATTTCTCCCCCCAAATTAGTTGGGATACACCCAATCCTACATGATCATGGTGCAATAATTCACAAGTACCCTAGCTATTGTATTCACATAACTCCTTCCAGGTTCATGAGTTCCTAGCTATTGCATTCATGCAACTCCTTCTAGGACTCATATCTACTTGAGTATTGCATTCACACAACTCCTCCTAGGATTGGGTCTTATGGTTTACAAGAGGAAATTCTACCCACCCCAAGGATAGATAACCAAAGCATAAAAATCCATAGATTAATCATAATAAAATCAAGACATAATTTCTATCAATTAGAAATGCTCAAGCAAATATTCCTCTTAACCATAAACCAAACTATGCATAAATCAAGTACTTGACCTATAACTTTTAATTCAAATACTTTCAAATAACATTAATGCATAACATGATAACATTACTACGCATATCCGTAGTTGAAAGATCTCAATACCCATTAACCAAAAATATTGCTCAAAACACATAATGCACAAAATCCAATATGTCATTAAATAACATAATATTTTAGTTTGTACAATGATAAAGTTTATAAAACAAATTGAACAACTCAATATTTACAATGCCTCTAAAAATTTCCCCAAAATCTAAACATTCAAATCTATGAAGCCACTTCCAAATCCTCAAGCCATCCACATATCATCAACCTCTTCAATATGAGGGATCCAACCCATATTATGATAAGGTATACTTAGAGATCAAGATAACTCTATATGCCATGCAACTTTAATTATACCTTTCTATTATGCAAATAATCATGCATAAACATAAACAAGCTACAAGAAGATAATCCCATACTTCTCTTTATAATAATCCCTTAACTCATAAGAGTCTCAGGGGTCATTATATTAACTTCTCTTTCAAAGTAAATATGCATAAATCCATGATTCTTTAACTACCACCAGTCTCAAATCATAACAAAATAGGTTTCCTCTTCAGAATCCAGCTTTAAACATTCAATATCAATACAAGAGGATCCCATGTCCCTCTATATAATAATTCCTTAATCCATATGAATATCAAGAATCATTATAACATTTCCTTATTACAAACCATAATGCGAAAACCATTTAAGCAAAAGAGTTTCATACTTCCTTTACTAAGATTCCCTAAACTATCATAAGCTCTAAGAAATCATAAATAGTTTCCAACATAAAGAGCATCCCATACTACTCTTATAATGATTACTTAATTTAACACAAAACTTAAGCATAATTAAATATAAACAATATTATTTATAAAACACAAAGAGTATCCCATACTACTCTTATAATGAATACTTAATTTAACACAAAACTTAAGCATAATTAAATATAAACCATATCTTTCCTAACCCATAGGAGTCTCGAAAAGTACAATATTATAGGTTTACAATAAAAGACAACCCTAACATCTTCCACACAAACAACACACAACAAGCACATTTGATTCTCTTTAAAACTCAAGCAAGCAACAAATTTATTAAGAAATAGCAAGCTAACCTAACAAAATGAATATTACAATAATTCAAAATAGAATCTAACCCTAAAAGGAATATCCCCAAACAACCTATCATGAGTATGTGTAAGTGATAAATCAGTCCAGTTGCCAATATACACTAACAATTAGAACAAAAATTATTCTCTCTTGAAATGAAACATTGATATCCCAAGGTTTGAGTGATAGGGTATGCTATTTTTAAATCTTAAATCAAAATAATAAAAAGGAAAGGTAGATAGATAACTCAAGGTTACATATAACTGTTACAAGGGCAAGTGTTGATTCACTGTCTAAGTTTTAAGACATATAAATCCGATTCAACTATTCATCAAAATATTAACATTTAATATCAAAGAGTATGATTCAATGAAAAAGAAAAACAAGATTCTACACTTGCTACCTTAAAGTAATCAACAAACATCACTCATTGCATCATAATCATGTGAATTATAGCATGTAGCAACATCTATTATAAAACTTATAAAATATAACAAATTAAAATGAGTTTCAGAGGATGGAATTAAACTATTCTACTCCTATTCTAAGTAGACTTCAAATAAATTCAAAAGGAAAAGGTTAGAGAAAGAAAGAAATAAGCCATTGAATCCTTAAAGCATTAAACTAAATCTATTGAAGTAGCAATTCTAAATCAAAATATCTCATAATCAACTAGCCTTTGCACAATATGAGATCAAAGTGGTACCATATTCAAAGGGAAAAGAAACAATACACTAGAATTGACTTAAATGCAACCACCATCAGCATGCGTAGATCACACCAAGAATTCTAGTATATTGCATTGATAAGATGTTCAATCATTACATATTAAACTTGATAGCATCATGTGATTATGAGAGTAATTATCCAAGTACAATGACAAGGGTGCAAATGTCCATCATCTACAAAGAAAAGAAAATTCTAAAATACCTATTGCTAAAAGTGGAATCCAACCCTTTGGAATGGGGTCTCCATGGCTATTTATAGCCTTACAATTTCAAAATTTTAATGCTTTACAATGTTATTTTAGTGCTTTATAGTTGTATGGATGAGTTGTATGTAATTGCCTGGATAGATTATGTGTCATCTTAAGGTTTTTTATTGATATTGATCTTCAATTTTAGCCTTTGATATTCTAACTATCTTATAAGTCTCTCTAAAGATTGGGTAGCTGAATAATCACACTCTAGGTGGTCTAAGTTGTCATGCACCAATGGTTGATATTCAGTCCAAGTTTAGTGAATGTCCATTTCCTCGTTTGGCTATCACATTTCTTTCTCTATTGACCTTCATTTTTGGATTTTTTTCTATGAATCCATTGCTTGTAAATCAAAATATAAGTAATATTAGTTTAAATTGTATTTGACGAGAAACTTATTTGAATTTGGACGCTTTAATTAATTATTATTATTTTAATCACCAAAAGGTTGATGATAACATAACCACTTAATTTTTTTAATCATTATTATTATCATGATTATTTTATGTACCATAGTTCAATTAATCTAGATTGTCATTAAATTTATATTAGAATATATGCTTTCAAAGGTTTTTTTTGTTTTAATTTTAATGTTTAAAGTTTTATTAAATTTTATGCTTAGGCTAAAGTATTAATCTTCAGATTCAAAACATAATCTCAAGCCAAGAGTTTAGGTTTTCAAATAGATTTTCTTCTAAGGCATGCTCCTATTGGTCGCTCACAATTTATCATTTAATATTTATAAAATTTTACTTCCCTTAATGAGTGGCCAACATTTACTTTTTTATTTTCATTTCATTTCCAAAAAAATATTGGATCTAATTATTTAAATTAATAAAATGCTCCCTTTCGATCGATGCAATCTAAACCGTATGCCACATTTTGGGCAACATAATCTGGGTTGTTTGCCACCTTAATCTAGACTATTTTCCATATTTCGTGTGATGCAATCTAATTCATTTGCCATATTTCAAGTGACATAATATGAGTCGTTCGCTCCAAAGAATTAGGTTTAACATTAAATTTATGCTTTGATTTCATAACTAAATCATTAGATCTAATGCATTATATTCCTGCTTTCCACTAAGGTCCAAAAGAAATATAGTTTTAATATTGAAAGTACTTCGTTATCAACCAAGGTTTATAATTAGGCTTGCGACATAATATTTATCTTTCATTTTATTCCTTTTAGTTTAAAGTCTAAAAATATTAAGCTTAACATTAGGTTCAATATATAAGGCTCATGTTGTTATCCTATATTTTAATACAATATCTGAATTATTTAGGTCCCCTAAGGTTTAATTAAAATTCCCAAGATTAGGGTTATTTTCATTAATTTAATCTACTTAAGTATCCATCTAAGGTTTAGGTTCTCATGGTATAAATATTTCCCCTTTCTTTGAAATAATTAAAACTTAGGTTTAAAGTGTTGGGTTTAACCATAAAGTTCCCATATTAATTTTAATACCCCAACTATTAAGATGTCCAATGCTAAGGTCAACCAACTTTAATTTTAAGATCAAATTATTAAAATTAATACTAAGGACTAAGGTTTTCGTTATTCACTGAGGCCTAAAGTATTAGGGTTATATAAAAAATATTATTTGAATTAAAGCATTAACTTAAGATTTCTTTTTTTTTAGAAATATTAAAACCAACCTTAATGTTCTCATGCCCTAAGTCTAATATCGAAAATTATTTTAATTAATCAATGTGCTCCCTAAAATTATTATTATTTCTTCTGACCTTGGATGAGCGAATATAGGTCGTCTTCCCCTATTGTGGAAATCAAATTTGGGTCATCCATTTTTAGACCAAGCCAGTGCCCGATCAAATGAATCTGGGTCATTAGCCCTTATTACGGTGGTTAAATCTAGGTCATCTGCATATTTTGGGTGATGTAATCTCAGTATTTGACCATATTTCAGGTGACGTGATCTGAGCCACTTATTTTATTTTGGTCCAAACCCTTAGGATTGTATAAAAATTTATTTGAATTAAAGAATTGCCTAAGGTTCAATTAAAATTTCCAATATTAGAGTTATTTCAATTAATCATTCGCTTAAGGTTAGTCTCTCGTGGTACAAACAATTTCCTCCTCTTTAAAAAAATTTAATACTTCGGTTTAAAATTCTTTAAATTCATGCCCAAAATATTAAATTTAATTAAAATCTTTACCTAAGTTTTTCTTAGTCGGTGGAATCAATGAATGAGAATATGTCACCACACGCATAGCACTCAAATATTATTGGTTGGTGAGATCTATGAGTGGGAGCATGTAGCCACACACACAATGCTCAAATTTTATTGGCTAGTGGAATATATGAACAAGAGCGTATAACCACATGCATAGTGCTCAAATTTTATTGGTCAATAAAATTAACGAACGGGAGAACATCACCAAATGTGTGGTATCTTAATTTTATTGCTTGAGAAGATTAATGAATGGGAGAACGTCGACACATTCATGGTGCCTTAATTGTATTGTTTTGAAATTGTATGACTCTGATTTAAAGGTGACAAGCAGGAAAAATGTGGACTACATGATCTAGGTAGTAAAAATGTGAAGACTTAGGGTTAAAGGGATAGTATGGATGACTTGGGCATTATGGCATTAGTTGATTTTGATAATATCATGATGGAAGATCATGGATCAACCAATGCTTTCAGAGTTGATCGAATGATAAGTATTGAGGGTGAATTAATTAATTTATGGAACCTTAGCTTTTAAACTTTTAAATTAAAGGATTAAAAGGGGCACAATTAATTTTTTTAGCTTAGAAGCTTTAAACCTTAGTGCCCGAGGTGACATCTTTAGGAAAATATTAAAAATTTTAGGTATAAGACCTTAATTTTATAAGACATGATTTTAAAGCTTAGACCTTAGGACCTTTTAGTAACAAAAAATAATTTGGTGATTTAATAATAAAATACCAATGACATGTCATTGGCGATTTAAAAAAAAAAAATTGAATTTAACTTTAATTTTGATTTTCTAGCGCCAACAAGGATTTAAAATGGTGATTTAGCTAGATATGAGGAAGACAATTAACCTAGGTATGTATATATTCATTAAAATACTCATTTAAAACCTTATTTAATGGATAATGAACCACATTTTATTGAAGCCATGAAATTAATGTATTATCTAGGGCTCAAAACAGTCCCATAGTGTAAAAATAGAGTAAAATTTTAAAGTGCCCAAAATTTTATGAAACTTTCCACATTTCTAATTAAGCCAAATTGGTATCCAATATATATATATATATATATATATATATATATATAAAATTGTGGATAGATATATATAGCCTTTTGAAATTTGTAGACTACTATGAGGAATTGATGCTGCTGAATGGTATTTTTGTTGAATTTCCTAAAGTATTAATTCTATGTTTACAAGCTTGATACAATCATAAATATAAGTTCAAGATATTTCCATCAATATTTGAATCATATCAAACAGAGCTTTCTACTAAAAGTTATTGTCATTTTAGGTTTGCAGCTAGCAAAAATGGTGCAATTTAGAAAACCCTAAAAACAACTTCAAAAGATGGAATTTTCCAAACTTTGAAGAGCAATTGAATTCCAATCCATTCTAAAATATTCTATGTCGATATTTTAAAAAAATATATTCAATGCAAGCAAATGTAACATGTTAGGAAATTAGAAGCAAGTAACCTAAACAACAAAAAACAATACACAAGATTTTACATGGAAAACCTTGTAGTGTGTAGGGAAAAACCATGAGGCAAAAGGCATATTTTATTATTTATTATTCTCGGCAAGATTTCATACATTCACACTGTATAAAATGCAAGGAGCAATCCCCTTTTTATAAAAATACAAAGGAATATTCCAAAAAAGCCATGGCACATTCTAGATAATTTTTTTTTCTAAAAAATTGCTTTTATCAACTGCGTTTATAAAAAATGTGCTTTAAAAGCAAAAGTGCTTTAAAATTAAAAGAAATTTTAAAATAAAAATTAACTTTAAAAGTAGTAATAACTTTAAAAGCAAAAGCATTTTAAAAGTTGCAAAACCATGAACCACTCTACTAAAGAACATTAGAGATCTGGATATTGAATTCACATCCTAAAATTCTTCCACTTGAATTCGATATACAATAATTATTTGCATTTGTTTTCCATCCAAGTGCAAATTTCCCAATTTTGCCCTTATCATATTTTTGTCAAGCCTAAAGAATTTTTGCACCACTCAAACTTCTCTCTCTTGATTGGCTTTGTAAGCATATATGCAGGATTCACTTTAGTATTAATATTCTCTAATTGGATCCTACCTTCTTCCACCATATTTCTTATAAAATGGTATTGAACATCAATGTGTTTGGTGTGACCATGGAATATTGGGTTATTCACTAACTGAATATCACTTTGACTATCGTAATGCAATGCAATATTTCCCTGCATTATCTTAAAGTCACCCAACAGTCGCTCTAACCAAATTGTCTATTTTTTAGCATGATTCACTGTAATATATTATGCTTCAGTGGTTGATAAAGCCACCACAGACCGCAACTTAGAAGTCCTACTCATAACTCCACCAGCAAGAAGAGTGAAAGTATATACTATAGTGGAATTTCACCCATCTATATCTCCTCCATAATCATAATCCACAAAACCTTTAACTTGAAAATCTATCAATTTAGAGTAAATGGCAACATCTAAAGTACCTTTTAAATATCCAAATACCCACTTCACTGCATTCCAATGCTCCTTACCAAAATTTTCCATGTATTGACTAATTGCTCCTACTGCTTGGGAAATATCTGATTTGGTGCTCACCATGGCATAGATGAGGATTCCTACTACTATTGAATACAATACATGAGATATGCTTGTCTTCTCTACTTTTGTTCTAGGACATTGTTTGGAAGATAATTTTAAGTGTGAAGGAAGCAAGGTACTGACTAGTTTTACATTCTACATATTGAAGCGCTACAAAATATTTTCTATATATGTATTTTGACATAACCATATCTTCCATCCTGTTTTATACCTATGTATCTTCATCCCTAAAATTTGGTTTATTTCTCCTAAATCCTTCATATAAAATGTCCTAGCCATATGACCCTTAAGATCACTAATTTTATTCATGCTAGGGCTTGCACCTAGAATATCATCAACATAAAATAGCAAGATAATAAATCTTTCATCATTAAACCTCTTATAGTATGCACAATGGTCAACATCAATCCTACTGAAACCTTGGCTCTTCATGAAGGCATAGAATATTATGTACCACATCCTTGGTACCTATTTCAATCCATATAGAGACTTCTTCAGTCTGTAAACCAAATGCTCTTTACCACTTTCTTCATAGCCCTTAGTTTGATCCATATAAATCTTCTTCTTGAGATCATCATGTAGGAAAGTTGTACATCAAGTTGCTCTAGTTCTAAATATTGTGCTACCATTAGTGTTACAACTAGAGAGAATATTTCATTGAAGTCTATACCTAACTTATGCACATAATATTTTACCACCAAGCAAGCTTTATATCATTTCAATAGCCCATCATTGTTCTTCTTTAGTTTGTACACCCACTTGTTACAAACAACCTTTCTTCCAGGTGGAAGATCCACAAGTTCCCATGTTTCATTCCTCCATAGTGATTCCATCTCCTCATCCATGGATTTCCTCCATTTATTTGCATTATTAAATGCTCTAGCTTCCTAAAATGAAGTAGGCTTACCATCATTAGTTAATAAAGAAAAAGAGGACTAAAAATTAGGAGAATACATATCCAAAAATTTTTGTGCGCTTGTAGATCTTCTAACCCAATGTTATTTTGGTTGTGGCTCTTGGTATTTTGATTGTTTAGGTTTCTAAACTTGTTGATCTACATGTCGATAAAAACTTTAACATCCTTATCTTCATTTTTAGCTTTGTTCATATCTAACTCAACACGTACAACTTTAGGTGTTTGCTATACCTCCTTCATTTGCATGGATTTTTCATTAAAAATGATATCTTGGCTAATAATTACCTTATGGGCAGTAGAATCCCACAGTCTATAGCCCTTTACTATATCTCCATAGCCAAGAAAAATACATTTCCTAGAATTTGAATCAAGTTTGGACCTATTTTATTTTGGCACATGGTAAAAAGCATCACACCAAAATGTATGCAAATAAGAGTAGTTAACTGGCTTACCACACCAAACCTCCTATGGAATTTGTCCATCCAATGCAGTTGTAGATAACCTATTAATAAGATAAGCAGTTGTATTAACAACCTCTATCCAAAACTTTTTCTCCAACCCATATGTGTTGAGCATGCTTCTTACATGTTCCATGATTGTGTGATTCATCTGATTAGCCACACCATTTTGCTGTGGATTATATGGCATAGTATTCTGGTGCTTAATCCCTTCATATATACAAAATTGATCAAATTTCTTGGAGCAATATTCTCCCCCATTATCTGATCTAAGGTATAAAATAAGTTACCCAAACTTTTCTCTACTCTTTCCTTGAAATTTTTGAATTTGTTAAAATCTTCTGACTTCTTTTTTAGAACCACACTTTTCTATAATAATCATCTATAAATGTCAAGAAATATCTAGTACCTTTTAAGTATTGAGTGGGGACCAGTCTAAATATATCAGAACGTATAAGCTACAAAAAAATAAAACTCTTACCAGGACTCACAGTAAATTGAACCCTCTTTTGTTTTCCAAAAATATAGTGCTCACATAAGTCTAAATTGCAAGATTTAATACTAGATAGCATACCTCGATCATGCAAAATTTTCAATTTTTTTTCACTCATATGCCCTAGGTGTTGAAACCATAGCATTACTCCATCCTAATCATTACCTGAAGTTGTTATTGTTGCATGGTTTATCATTGTATCACCACACAAATGATATAGGGTACCGTAAGGTTCTCCTTTTGCTACTACTAGGGATACTTTGGTAATTTTACAATAATTATTACCAAAAGTAGTACAATATCCAATCTTGTCCATCATCTTGATTGAGAGAAAATTATTTTATAAAGCAGACACATTTTATACATCACATAACATCATTTCTCTACCATCATCTAGCTTAATCCTTATGTCCTATCTTCCCACAATTTCTAAAGGATGATCATCACCCAAATAGACCAACCCCCCAGTATAGAATTAATATTTGACAAACTAGTATCTATGTGGAGACATGTGGAAAGATGCACCTGAGTCCAAAAACTAGGTATATAATATAGATCTATTGCTATTGGTACAAAAGGCCTCATATGTTTCCATATCTACTACATCTCCTATATTATCTTCAACTAATGGTTTCTTTTTTTCCACCATTCTCTCCTTTTTTAGATGTCAATAGTCATTTTTTTAGTGCCCTAGCTTCCCACAATGCCACACCTCCCTTTTAACTTGTGTCCTTTTGACTTAGACTTGGATTGTGATCTACCTTGTTGACTCCTTTTGTTAGATTTACCTCTCACAACTAGGGCTTCATTTGTTAAGGGTTCCAGAGATGATTTTTACCTCAACTCTTTTGCCAACAAAGTGGTTATGACGTCATCAACTCTTAGAGCTCCAAATGATGCATTGTTGATGGTAATCACCAAATATTACCAAGTGTTTTGAAAGAGAACAAATTAAGGTGATTGCTTTATCTTCATCCTCCATATTCACATCAATAGAGATGATCTTACTGGTTAGAGAATTAAACTAATTCAAATGATCTGCCATAGATGAACCCTCCTTCATCCTCAGTCTATAAAGCTGATTTTTCAAGAAGACCTTATTTGTTGCTAATTTAGTCTCATATAACTTCTCAAGATTTTTCTAGAGGGCTTATATAGATCTTTATTTTGCAACATTGGTCAAGATAGAGTTTTCTAGGTAAATATAATTTGTAGACATCACCTTCTTGACTAGCTTTAACCACTCCTCATATGGCATGTTGTTAGGTTTACCCAGAAGCCCTTCTAAGGCTAGAGCCTGATTATTTTGGACCAACAAATCCTCCACCTTCATATTTCATAGGACAATGTTCTTACCATTAAATTCTCAATCTTAAACTTGGTTACATCTCATGTCATTATTACAGCTCCCACTAACACAAAACCCTGACCAATAAGTTTTTAAACAACCCCACTTTGATACCATATGTTAGGAAATTAAAAGCAAATAAGCTAAACAACAAAAAATAGTACATGAGATATTACGTGGAAAACCCTAAAGTGTGTAGGAAAAAACCATGGGGTAAAATTTAGCTTTTATATTTTATTATTCTCATTAAGTTTGCATATGCACTGTCCAAAATGTAAGGTGCATTCTCCTTTTTTATAGAAATACAAAGGAATATTCCAAAAAACCCATGGAACATTGTAGATAAAAACATTTTATTAAAAAACTACCTTTATCAACTGTGTTTTATAACAAACACGCTTTAAAAGCAAAAGCAACTTTAAAAGCAAAAACACTTTAAAAGAAAAAGCATTTTAAAAGGAAAAGTAACTTTAAAAGAAAAAGCAACTTTAAAAGCAAAAGCAAATTTAAAAGCAAAATTAGCTTTAAAAGCAAAAACAACTTTAAAAGAAAAAGTATTTTAAAAGCTACATCACCATGAACCACTCTGTTAAAGAACACCGAAGATCTAGATATTCACTTCACCTCCTAACATAACACATGGGTGCAAGTAAATTTAAAACCTTAATAGAAAACTTAAAATCTCAAGTGGGTCCCCAATTGGGGTGAGTTGTGCAATGACAACAACAAATAGCAACTCTACTGGAAAATGATCCTGAGCATTTTGGATAAAGAACCTATCTTTAAATCAAGAAAAACAAACTAGAAAAATACAAACCACTTAGCAACATTAAACAATTTAACCAAAAATAGATGTTCCATTTGCCTAAGCTTAGTGTGTGATTTGTGCATTCATTTCTTATTCTTGAATCAATCAAAATTCCATAATTTGGTTTGAAACTAGGCTATTAAGGTATCATTCATAAATATTTTCCTTTGAATTGCTCCATAGTTAGTCAAGCATCCATAGCTCTAGTGGAGATGACCTTGATCTTTTCTGGACATTTCTCTACTATCGATTAGGAATCTATATGTTATATTTTTAAACCTTAAACTTAAAGGAAATATAATCACAAATATTGAAATAAACATGCAATATTATAAATATGATAATGACAACTTAAAATGCATGAAAATATGATAGGAAACTTCATACAATGCTCTAGAAATGCTCATATAAGTAACCTCACGAAAATTACAATGCTCCTCTAATGGAGTTTACAACCACTTTATATTAACAAAATGGAGCTACATTGTGACTACTACTACTTTAACCTATGCTCTCCAAAATCCTCACCTCAAACACTCACAATGAGGTATTTATATAGGAAGATAGATTCCTTGCCTCTTACTCAACCCTAATACTCATGTACATGTGGACTACATGCACATTTACATCATTGCACATTCTAACACTTTTATTAAATTACTCTCATAAACTATTTATCTCCTAATATAAACCTAGTCTAAATATGTACCCATGAAGGTACATTAGTAAAGGACCAAATGATGTAATATATTCCAACACCCCATGTATTACATTATTTGGTTATTGAAGACTTTGGTCTTCAATGAAATATTTATCTCTTGAGTATTCTTCATCCTGGTTTGATCTTTAATTCACCTTGCATTGTATTCCTCCTTGAATTGATTCCTCTTCTTATTCTTTATTGGATTCAATACTTTCATATGTGGATGTACTATCACCAGATTCTTGCAAGAGTATATTCTCTTTGCTTTTGTCCTTGTCATCATTCTCTATGCTATATAAAAGCTTCTAAACATACACTTAGAGCATCATGATAATATTTTGTGTTAGTATAACTTTAAGTAATAATACTACATGAGGATTAAAATATCTTTGCTTGGGATGATTCATCCATTTCTATTTTTAGCTTAAGTAATTCTATCAATCCTCTCTGTTCTACATTTTCATCCTTATAACATTTTAATGTAAGTTGTAGAAACCTAAAAATCATCATGTCAAGGCGACTAATCGTATGGGACATGCTAATAAACCATATGAATGATCTTGGATAGCTCCAAGGTGAAGCAGTGGTTTTAACCACTCGATTTGGGCAAAGTTGGCTAACTCAGCCTTAGCCACGATTGACACCCATGACTAACAGAGTTGGATGAGCCTCAGAGCTGCAGCTAGCATCAAAACTATTTTGAATCCCAGGCTTAGCCAAATTTTGGTTACAATGGCCTGGGCAATGAAGATTCAAATAGTTTTGGGTGAGGAAGCATTGAGAAGGTTCTCTCCAACTGATCCAACTACAAGTTTCTTGTTCTTGGCTTCTCCATGAAGCTAGACCAAGGACTTGAGAGTGCTATAAGACCCCCCTCCAAATTGGGGAGAAGTCTAGAATATTTAGGAGTTAAAATGTAGTGAAGCTATATCGAATTATTGACTCAATTGTAACCTTTTGGAGAGATCTAACTTGCCAATCATGAATGCATTCAAAGCAATGGAGGTGTCAAAGGACTAAGGAGATCAAGAATCCATAATTGAGCCTCTTCCATCATGAATCTAGTGAATTCAATCACCAATCCATTAGAGGACATCAAGGTGACCCTTGACCATCAATTCAATAGAGATAATTGAGGATACAATCCCTGATTATAAGAGCAAGAGCATTTGCACCTCAACCACGACTGTCAGCCACGACTAATAGTGCCCACCATGCCTCAGACCCGCGATGAGGGTTTGATCCTTGGTTTACTCTATTTTAGCCATATATTTCATTTTGTAATCATGTATTTAGGAATATCTAACTTAGTTTAGGTTTCTTTCATGCATTTGTACGGTTAGAATTAGGATTTAGGGGTAGATTTCCTTCATTTTCTTATTTCCATAAATTAGACTAGTTTATTATTATGTCATGCAATTCAAGTTTCTAACGGCTAATTAGGTTACTTATTACCTAGATTATATGCTTTCCTTATATGCTTCATAGTAATATGATGATTTTTATTATCATAATTTATACAAGTTTCCATCAAAATCTTCATCAAGAGAGGTCATCTTTGTGTTTAATCCTTTCTTGTTGTTTCTTGAACGCAGGGTTTATAAGATCCATTCATTTCAAGGCATTCAAGGCAACAAATACCTATTTCATGAGAGAAGAAGGTCACCGTTGATCTTGAGAAGTTTGTGTATTTATGGGAAGCTTGTGAATTACATCACCCCCTCGTTTAGAGGGTATTCAATTTTATATTAATTGTATCAATATTGAGTATCCCTAAGAGGGGTGTACTTGTAATCGGATTTGACAAAGTTTTAATAAAAGGAAACTCCATTTCTTGTTAAATTCATTATTTTCAATATTTTATGCTTTAATATTTGATATCAATTGATGCACTAGTTAGGTGTATACTTTCTACGAGGTTACAGATGGCGATCATGGTGGAAACCCCAAAAATTCCATAGTAACTGATGGATTTATTCTATTTTATTATTGTAGGTGTTGGACACGATTAACATTAGAGCAAAAAATAGGTAGGAAGAAGATTGTATCTCCATTGAATGAGGACTCGAGGTAATTTTTATCCTCTGTGTTTTTTATTTTTGCTGTATTTCTAGTTTTTAGATAAGTAAAATCACATAGAAAACAATAAAAGGAAAAAGAACGATGAAAATATTATACTGTCTGTCAGTCGTGGCTAGCACTATTAGCTGTGCCTATCAATAATGACTAATATCTTGGTCCAAGGCTCTGTCCTATGGCCAGAACTGTTATCTATGGATTTGTATCGTAGTTACTAGTTAGAGTCTATTTTCTAGAGTTTACCTATTGTGGCCCAGTTAGAGGCTAATTAGAGAATTACCTACATTATTTGAAAATAATTCAATAATTATATGCATCTTTATGAACATTCAATTATTTTATCATTAGGAATTTAGGAAATAGCACTGTGTGCTTGGTGTTGCATTTCTACTTTCATGCAAAATCTAAAATGAACAAACACACACCATGCACTATCTAAACGCTAGTGAGTTGGAAGTCATATCCAACCACTAGTAGGGTTCAATGATGGTGGTAGTTATTTCCATCCATTGGCCCAAATCCCTTTAACCCTATTACTAGACCAATACCAGATCCAAGAATCATCATAGCCCATGGAAAATATGCATGTATCTCTCTTTCGATAGGTATATTGTTGACTACGGTTGAACTGGGTGAAGATCGGGAGGACCTGTGCTCCATGACCATGTGTGGACTTCATTACCACACATTATAGGTTGGATTACACAACCTAGACTTTCATTTTTGGTTTGTCGAGTTGTGAGTGTAAAAGTGAAAACCCTTAAACTATTGAGTATATCATCAATAATTTCAAACATGATGAGAGTAGTTTAAGTTTTCAATAAATCTCAAAAAACATAAAACTAGTTAGGGCTCACAAAGAATATTTAAAAGAGATAATCATCATTGTTTGATTTGTTTTATTTAAATAAACATGAGATAATACAATATCATGGTTAGAACACGGAGATGCCGACCTGGGTGTAGAACCAAGGTCAAAGTTGAAGCTCCACCCAATACACAACATAATGTAGAGAACCATCAATCACAATATCCTCCTGGATGATGTTCGACGAGCATTAGAGGGGATAACTCTATGCATAGGGGTTATCATCAGAATACCCCATCCAACGGAGGTAATGTACATGCCTCGTGAGATATATCCAAGTATGAAATATCCCAACATGGGGCCTTCGAACATGGGAGCATTTATCATGATCGTACACCTCGTGGATCCACTAGATCTGCTAAAGAGTACATCATAAAAGAGGGAACTATAACTAAGTTAGTGCCCATCTATACTTGAGATAAGGGAGGTTGTAAGCCCCCGTCAGTTCAAAATAGACAAGTAGAAAATCCACCCATTTAGGGGTAGGAAGAGAGGGATACTTCAAGGTGCAGACCCTCATAGACTCCAAATGATAATCAACATGGCAAGTTCACATTTGACATATCTAATGTTGGAGTCAATGGTACGCCACCACCCGAGTCGTGGTACACTAGGTAATTAGATGGTTTATATAGAGTCTTAGGGCAGCTAGGGTATAAAACCTTATTTGCAAATTCTCATTCTATGAGTTCTTGTAGTGAGAGCACACGTTGAACCATTCAAGATCTAGGAGAATGCTCCAAGTGTTCTCACAGTATAATCACCCCATCGATCCATGCGGGCATAAAGTACAGATAACACTAGAATGTGAATTTCATCTATAAAAACAAGGGCAAAAGTATGGTAAACAAGTCTATAAAAGGTCATACTGATAAAGCTACTAGGATAGAATGAGTACACCAAAGACCACACACGACCGATCTTATATATTGATCACAGAGATTGGTGTTAGAAAAATGGCATCAGATTCTCCAAGACCAATTGGAGGATGTTTGTGCAGAGTGTGAGAACCTAAAAAATAAGGATACTCAGAAGCATAGGTTGCATAGGTAACATATTTTTGAGCAATGCATGCATGAACAATGCATGCATGAACAATGCATCCTTGAGCAAAAGGAGCATGCTGAGTGAGAGGATCTATTGGCTCGAGCCAATTTACCCCCTCGTAGTGAGTACAGGGAGCACACTCATAGATGAGCTACTTCATAGCCTAATTTGCACCCTAAGTATATTGAGAACCATACTCACCACACGATCCAAAACATGTAGTGCCAAGCATTAGAACATCATGGGCGTACACAGTACGAAGAAGAAGCGAGAGATGATCAAGAACAAGAATATCCTGAGATCTCCCTAGTAGATGTGGAGGATGATCCCATTCCCCCACCTCATCCAAAGAAGAATTTACCTCCAAAGGCTCCTCGTGGACATCTCAGAGAAGAGGAAATTCTATCTTTGAAATCCTATCAGGCCTTGGTAGACAAGGTTCAAGCTATAGAGAAGCAAGGTATGGCTTATCAAAAGCTGACCTTGAACAATATTTATAATAGGGTTATGCATAGTAGCGAATATTCACCAATTGGGAAAATAATAGGATTTTAAAAATTGGAAATTTGTGAATATGAGGACCCTTGGCGTTGGCCCATTCACCTAAAATTTTTAGGATTATTTTTTTCTTAGGGTCAATTTGCTACAATATATATCCAAACATAGGCATATTTGTACTTGTTGGAAAAATCTTTTTAAGCTTGATATAATCGTGGTATTTTTATGAAGATATAATATGATTTAATAGGTAAAAAGTGGCCCCAAACATGACCTTACATTTTTGGTCTTCAAATACCCCACATTTTGGTGTGAAGATGCTCGATTTGATTTTCTTAGGATTCTCCATGATTCACCTTGATTTTGATTAGGATTCGCCATTATTTTACAAGTACATTTTGAGTCCAACCCATATGCATAACCATGATTCATAGTGAGCCTTTATGTCCATCTGTGCCCATTCCAGTGTATCTTAAGCATTTTGAGATGTTGAAGTTGGAGAATTTTCAAGGTGAAGAAAACACTTAGGAACATGTTATGATCTTTATGGACATGTGCTTTCAGATTGAAAGTAATGATGCTCTATTACTGAGAACATTCATCACAACCCTTTTAGGCCCTACCCGAGAGTGTTTTAATCAACTTAAGTGACACAACATGACTAGCTCTGAATAGCTAGCCAATGAGTTTCTTGAATGCTTCTTCTTTGGAATTAAGAAGGTGAACCTATCCAATCTGGTTGCTTTAATGCAACATGATGATGAGCCGATCATGGATTATGGTAAAATATGGATAAAGATAATGGTGAAGTTGCCATTTTCTATTCTGACCACTGAACTAACTTGAATGTTTACCAAAAGTTATGTGAAGCACATCTTGTTACTGTTGCAGCTGCAATAGTACCAAACATTTGAGGAAGCCTTGGTGCAAGCCAAGGTAATAGAGGACATCAAGTTATAGGAGGGTAACTTGAAACTCAGGAACAAGAAGTAATGGAACAAAAAGAACACCCGCAATCAAAAGGAATAGGCCAAGCTGGCCCATGTCAACCAAGTGGTGTTAAACCTCCAGAAAGGGATAAGAAGCAACAACAAAATTATCAAGCGCAACATCCTCCTACACGTTGTTGCGGGCCAAACAAGGTGAATGGTTTCCTATTTTTGTCACATGCCCGTGCATTTAATTATCAACCCAGGGAGCTTCGTAAACTTGCGAAGAGTCGAAATTAGGTTACTACAATACCACTGGAGGTGGGTCTGCTAATCCTACGTTGGGGGGTGTTCTTGAGATGGTTGTCAATCATTCCCGCACTCCTCAATAAATTACGTAAGAAGAACAAAATTTAAATCTACAGAAATAAATCATGTACATATTCTTGAAAATAAACCTACGGCAATCACTAGTAAAGCAATGAACATTCCTATGAAAGCAATAAACTAATTAAAATAACTGAACAGAAAAGGAAATGGGGAAGAAATACTGGCTTGGAGTGGGCCCAGGCTCCAACAGCTTCTTCCCGATCGAACACGCGCTTTAGAACTTCTGTAACTGTAATATATTTATCAACGCATTACAATGTAACTCTAAAATGGATCTTTATTAATTCTCTCTATATATCGCTCTATATTTTCTATATCGCTATATATCTCTCAGAATGATCTGCGTGTGTTTATATAACACACCCGTAGAACTTCTGTTATAGAAGTGGTTACAATAGTCGATTCTTCCTAGACTAAATTAGAATAATCTGCGAATGCAATCGACGTCTGGCATTCTGTTCTGAAGGTGGCATGTTCATTTCGGTTCGTGCTTTGCCTAGCATCGGTAAGACGTTTGGGTACGTTAGGTGCTATCTCCAATTTAGCTCTACATGATGTAGAGTTGGAACTGCACCAGCCACTGTCATCCACGTCGTTCAACTCTGGTCAACGGGCAAAGAATCAGTGGTGCCTTTCGACTACAGGGAGGCGCTCCCATTCAGTTGGTCACTTTCGACTAGGGAGGCGCTGATCTATTGGTTGGCACCTTCGACTAGGGAGGCGCCTATGTTCATGGCACCTTTCGACTGCAGGAGGCGCTTGTATTCACTTGGCGCCTTTCGACTGTAGGGAGGCACCTATGTTCAATCGGCGCCTTCCGACTGGGGAGGCGCTTGTATTCACTTGGTGCCTTTCGACTGTAGGGAGGCGCTTATGTTCAATCGGTGCCTTTCGACTACAAGGAGGCGCTTGTATTCACTTGGCACCTTTCGACTACAGGGAGGCGCCTATGTTCTCTTCATTGACTCCCGATGAAATAAAGTGCCAAGTCCATCGAAAGGACCTCGACTGTTCCAAATCTAACTAAATCAACTACAATTCCACAAAACATACTAAAAGCACACAAATTAGATAACACGCATAATTATATCAAATATCTATATAATCATTTATAAAAGTACGCAATCCTTATTATACAGCCGCATATTAATCAAAGAAGTATGTACAAAATATGAGCATTTCTGGTGCTCATCATCCCCCCACGCCTAACATATGCCACGCCCTCGTGGCATCCAAACTACAGGTAGCCCTCTGACTTTTCATCGTCGCCATCTCTTGGAGGATTCGGCTGCTCCTACGGCCCGAGTCTATCTTTTCGTGTCGGCATGTGAAGGTGTGGTTCGCCTGTGCCTATGGGAAACTATGGCTGTTAATTGTCCCCTTCTTGTTCGGTCGCTCATAGGTGGTGGTTGAGCCAACGTTGTTCCTGCCGATTGAAATGCAGCTTCGACAGCTTGCCAGAGGTCGGCGTCTGGAGGTTTGACCACTTCCAGAGGGATATCCGAGTTATCCTCTCTGGAAGGCACTACTTGGGCCTTGTATAATCTGGCCACTTCAGGGGTAAGCCCTGCATTTTCCTTTGCAATTGCAGCGGCCTCCAATTGTGGGCCATATACTCCCCACCATTCCAAATACCTCCTCATCATGGAAGGCCACCCTCGGGATGAACCATAGATGTCCCAAAACTGGCTGTCTTTCATCGGATTGACGCAGATGCCAGGATCTCCTTTTATCCTCGAGGATGCCTTCCTGGCCGCCTTGGCTGCTTTCATTTCGTTGCGTAGCTACTCGAAATATTTTTGCCTTTCGACGAATGGCTGCATATCCCATTCGTCCTCCTCTGACTCGACGAAGGTCACTTTCACCTTCTGTCGAGCCGTCCTGGGCCTCTTTGCCTTGGCCTCTGCAGAAAATGTGGCGGCTCGGTCGGGGGTCTCTTCTTTCTCTTTTGGGGACTTTTTTCTCGTCTCGGGGTGATCCTACATCCTCCTGTCCTCCTGGTGTCGACCCCTCGGGCTCTTCTCCTTCTTCAGGCCTGGGGAGGTCCTCCTTATCCTCTGGTCTTATCTGCTGTTGGAGGCCTTCGTCTTGCTCTGTGTCACTCAGGACAATGACAGGGGGCATCGTAGGACTTCTGTCCTCTTCACCCCTAAAAATAGAGGAATCCTCCCCTGCCTCGGGGCTGCTCTGTCGGGCATCTGATCGAATCTCCCCTGAAGAGAATACTCTTTCGGTGGATGTGGGAGAGTTCGTCGGCACTGCTTCTACCCAATCAGTCTGAGTGGCCGCCTCTTGTCTTGTTGTTCCTCTGTCCTGAAGTATTTGATTTTCCTCCTGCAACTGCCGGACCAGCTGCTCAAGCTGAGCGATTCGTCTATCCTTTTCCTCCAATTCCTTTTGATGCTGGTTCTGGCAATCTTCCAGAACCTGTTGTGCCATCCAACAATCAGTTTTCCAGTCGAGCGCCTCCTCCAAGGCCGCATCGATCTGGTCGTTACCCTCGAAAGTCCCCTCATTCCGTGGGCTCTGGTTCGTTAATTCTTGGAGGGTTTGGGCGGCAACGTCTATCTCTGTGTCGCTCTGTTCTTCCTCTATCGAGAGGAATCACCGCAGACGTTTCCTCCTGGGAATTGGTTCATCTTCACCACCAGCGGGTGGCGCTCCTTCCTCCTCATACTCGGGCACTGGGGAATGCCCTCTATCCTCTATGTCTGCGGGCATCGGTGACTGTTCTGCCCTTCCTAGAAAATAGGGCAATGCCAATTGCCCGATGTTTGCTATCTCCTCTGTAGGGGATGCTTCGCCTTGCCCTAGTTCGGCAACCGCATTGTGTTGCTCTATTTGGTCGCCTTCTCCCCCTGCATCGCGGTTCTGTCTCTGTGCTTCTGTGTGGCGGACCAATGCCGATATCAGCCCATGGTGGGCTAAGGCAGACGGTGCCCCCTTCTGGTACCGAGCCGCTTCATCCTTCAGAGCAGTCGCCAGGTAGAAGGGTATATTTATTTTCCTCCCATGCACTAGGTGATTGAGGAAGTGCACATGATTAATGTTCAGATGCGTATACTTCCCTGTGCATGTGAAGAATCGAGCAATCTGCTCGAACATCTTCCGTATATCCATGGGGAGACTGCTTTTGAGTAACCCCTCCCTTTCTATCTGCACGTTCCCTCCTGGCAGTAGTATTTCGGTGTATAGCTTTAGCACTCCGCCCTTGTATGCACATTCCCCCATGAGAGGCAATCCAGTCGCCTATGAGATGAACTCAGGGGTGACTAGAATTTCCACCCCTCGTACTTGGGCCGCATCGCCCCTCAAAGAGGTGGCAAATTCTCTAGCTGTCTCCACATCCTAGCCCTGACTGACCAGGGTGCAGTATTCGAGCCACCCCTCGGCTTCGAATTGGGTCCTCACTGCCCCTCTGATTCCATCAGTATCACTGGGTTCGTTCTTCTTGATCGCGTGGTTCTTGGACCTTCCTCCCATGGCGCCTTCCGATGCTGTATATTTTTCTGTCCTTCCTTCTGCAGGAAGGCGCCTTCTTATAGAAAAGATGCCTAACCCTAGCAGTTATGGAAGGCACCCTATCATTGGCACATGATTCCGACTATGGGGGGATACGATCTTTATGACAGCTGTATTTTTTTGGTACTACGTATTTATAAATAATTATATAAAAGATTTGATTTAGTATGCACGTACCTGATTCGGCATTCCAGTTGTCATGGTAGCCACTGATTGGCTGATTTGTGACATGAGGGAGGGATGTGGTCATTTGATGTCGCTGCTTCGTGCGATGCTTCGTTCTGCCCGAGGCGTCCGATAGATGTAAATGTTGTACGTGGAAGGCATTCTTTGGTACCTTCCCCATGTGGATGGTGCCCTTGTAGCACCTTTCCAACGTTGTCGGTGTTCTTCATCGAATGCACCTTTCGGCTGTAGGGAGGCACTCGTATTGGCTAGGAGGCACTTTTGCCTGCATGCATCTTCCCAATGTGGGAGGCGCCTCCTCCTGGTTCGTGCCTTCCCGATGTTGGAAGGCGTTCGTCTTGATGAATGCGCCTTCCTGATGTCGAAAGGCGTATTCGGCTGGATGCATGCGCCTTCCTGATGTTGGAAGGTGCCTCGGCTAGATGAATGCACCTTCCTGATGTTGGAAGGCGCCTTCGGCTGGATTTTTTTTTTTTTTAATTGGGTGCCTTCCTACCACGGAAGGCGCCTATTATATATATATATATATATATATGATGTGTTTCTATTTAGAAGTACCTTCTTCTAGATGGGTGCCTTCTGACTATAGTAAGGTGCCTTCTTCTGGATGGGCACCTTCTGACTGCAGTAAGGCACCTTCTTTGGATGGGCGCCTTTTGTAGGTGCCTTTTGATGGGCGTTGGGGGCTTCTTTGGATGGGCGCCTTCTGACTGCAGTAAGGTGCCTTCTTCTGGATGAGCGCCTTATGACTGCAGTAAGGCACCTTCTTCTGGGCTTGGCGCCTTCGACTTGGTAAGGCACCTTCTTCGGTCGGGCACCTTTTGAGTAAGGCACCTTCTTCTGGTTGGCGATTTGACTGGAAAAAGGGTGATCAAACCTTCCCAATTTTTTCATGCTGCCCAGATTCTATCTACGAGCCGGTGTCGAAATGTTGAGCCGAATCAGGCCTGGTTTCCCAGATACCTATCCCTCGTGCTGTCAGGTCCTCCACCTACAAAAAGCAACCAAAAAAGAAAAGAAAATAAAGGCAGTTAGACGCGTTCCATGCCTGTTAGGCCCTGGATTAGGATGCCTGCAGCTTGCATGCGGGCGTCGTCCCTACAAAAAAACACACATTAAAAAAAACTATAACTAACTAAACAAATTGGGTGAGCACTTTCATGCCCACCATTTCACCTGTGAGAGTTCGGTCCAGATCTAGCAAGATGGGGTCTCCCCCATGCCTACTCTGGATTCCACCTGTAACGTTTCGGACGTATTATAGGGGCGTAGTCGGTGGCCATTGACTGTGAACATGGTGTTGCTGTCGTCAATTGTCTTGACGCGCACCGCCCCATTCCTAATGAGCTCTGCCACCTCATACGGCCCCATCCACCTCTGCATAAGTTTGCCCTTCCTTTCCTGGAACCGAGAATCGTATAACAGTACCCATTCCCCTACCTGGAACTTCTTCAGCTTGATGTGGTTATCATGCCACTTCTTTCTCTGCTTCTGTATAATCTCTGTCCTCTGCAAAGCATCCAGTCGGATTTCGTCCAGCTGATCTAGCCGGCGAATCCTCTATTTTTGAGCTTCGTCCAGGCTCAAATTTAATTCTGAAGCCGTCCTCGGAGTTTTGATTTCGAACTCGATGGGCATCATCGCATTTTTCCCATAGACCAGTTGGAAAGGTGTGCATCCTGTGGTGGATTTCCACGTGGTGTTGTATGCCCAAACTGCCTCCGACAACCGTGTGGCCCAATATTTCTTGTGTTGCTGCACGGTTTTGGTCAGGATGTTTTCTATCTCCCTGTTTGTCACTTCTACTTGCCCGTTCGCCTGCGGATGGTAGGGCATGGTTTTGTTGTGCCGAACTCTATACTGCTCCATCAGCTCCTCAATCAATTTGGAGGTGAATTGGGGCCCTTGATCTGTTGTTATCTCCCGAGGAACCCCAAATCATGTGAAAATATGAGCAAATAAGAAGTCGATGACCGTTCTTTCCTTTGAGTCCCTTAATGCCTGCACTTCCACCCATTTGGTGACGTAATCCGTGCAGACCAGAATAAACCTCCTTCCCATCGAAGGTGGATTGAATGGTCCCACGAAGTCCATGCCCCATTTATCGAAAGGTTCCAGGTGTACCTGGGGCTGCAGGGGCATTTCATCTCTGTGGGTCGGTCTACCCATCCTCTGACACTCGTCACACTTGCTGGTATACGCTGTCGCGTCCTTGAACAGAGTGGGCCAAAAATACCCAGCCTACAGGATTTTGTAGGCAGTTCATTTCCTTGCAAAGTGTCCTCCGCATGGCTCATCGTGACATGCCTTAAGCACTTCTGAAAACTCCTGTTCTGCTATGCATCTTCTTATAATTTGGTCCCGTCCTATTTTAAATAGGAGACCATCCATCCAAAGGAATGATGCGCTCTTCTCTATGACCGCCTGCTTTTCTCGGTAGGAGAGAGCAGGTGAGGTCCTTCCGGTGGCCAAGTAATTGGCTATGTCTGCATACCACGGAGTTTGTTCACTAATAGCGAATAGATGTTCATCCGAAAACTGGTCTTCCACTGCTTGATGATCTGCTGGTATCAATCTGGACAGAAAATCTGCCACGACGTTGTCCTTGCCCGGTTTATCGACTATAGTGATGTCGAATTCCTGCAATAGCAATAGCCATCTGATAATTCTGCCACCAATGGCCGGCTTGCTCATCAGATACCTGATAGCCGCGTGGTCCGTATGGACGAAGACCTTGTATCCCGTTATATAGTGACGGAATTTGTTTATTGCATGGACAACTACGAGGAATTCTTTTTCTGTCACTGTATAGTTGAGCTCTGCTCCCGCCAAGTTTTTACTGACATAATAGATGGCATAGAATTCTTCGCCATATTTCTGCCCGAGGACTGCTCCGATCGCACCGTTGGATGCATCGCAGTAAATATGGAACGGTATGGCCCAATTCGGTCCTCTTAAGACTGGTGCAGATATCAATTTTTCTTTCAGCAATTGGAACGCTTCTTCGCAATCTCCCATCCAATTGAACTCTACGTCCTTAGAAAGTAGGGTGTGCAGTGGTTTGGCAATCTTACTAAATTCGGCGATAAATCATCGGTAGTACCCGGCTGAACCAAGGAAACTTCTTACCTCTTTCTACGTTCTGGGGCTAGGTAGGTCTCTGATGACCTCGATCTTCCTCTTGTCTACTTTTATCCCTTCTGCAGAGAGGTGGTGTCCCAACACGATGCCTTCCTGCATCATCATAAAACATTTTTCATTACTTAGGGACAAATGATTTTCCTTGCTCCTGTCGAGCACTCTTTCCAGATTTGTCATTGCCTCCTCGAAGGTTTCTCCATAGGCGGTGAAGTCGTCCATGTATACTTCCACCCCATCTCCTATCATATCAGAGAATATGCTAAGCACCGCCCTTTGAAAGGTGGTCGGTGCGTTGCACAGTCCAAAAGGCAATACCTTATAGGCAAACGTTCCCCATGGACAGGTGAACGTTGTTTTATCTTGATCTTCTTCCCCTATCTGGATCTGGTTGTAACCACTGAAACCATCTGGAAAGGAGAAGTATTTTCTTCCTGAGAGTGTGTCCAAGACCTGATCGATGAACGGGAGCGGGAAGTGGTCTTTCTTAGTCGCCTTGTTCAGCGCCCGGTAGTCCACGCAGATCCGCCATTTCCCATTCTTTTTGGGGACCACCACTAATGGTGACACCCATTCACTATCAAAAATTGGATATATGAATTCGACAGCCAAAAGTTTGTGCAGTTCTTCTCTGACAATGTCTTTCATTGCTGGGTTCATCCTTCTCTGTGGCTATCGACTAGGAGTTGCCTGGTCATCTAAGTAAATCCGATGGGTACATATTTTTGGGCTGATGCCGTGCATATCTACGTAGTCCCATGCAAATGCTTGCTGGTGTTTTACCAGAAGCTCTTCTAATTTTTCTAGTTGTATGGGCGTCAACCTGCTGTTGACGTTTAACGTCCTCCCTGGCCCAACGTGTATTTGTTGGATGTGTTGATCTTGGGCGCCAGTCAACGGCGATCCAGGTGTGGGGGTGGATGATTCTCCATGGAGAAACTCCATGATAGCACCATCCTCGTCCTCTTCTGCCACCTCCTCCAAGGTCATTACCGGCTGGATTATGGACAACTCCGTAGTTCCATGCTCGGTGATCCTGGATTCTTCTGTCGAGTCCATAGACTGAGCTGGCAGAGAAATGGTCAGCCTTTTGACATTTTGCCCATTGGAGATGGTCATTAGCCCATCCCGATAGCTGATGTAAGCATCAGCTGTTGCCAGCCATGGCCTCCCTAAAATGAGCGGGTAACCGCCCAGCCTGGTCTTGGTCTACAAAACTAGAAAATCGGCTGGATATTCCCATGCACTGACTGTTACGATCACATCTTCCAGCATTCCTTCTAGCGATACGGTTGATCGATCGGCTAACTGTAGCACTGTCATGGTTGGCTTCAGGTTCGTGAGCCATAGCTTCTGCATGGTCTCTTGAGGCATCACGTTGATGGCTGCCCCGAGGTCAACCAGTGTGTTGGATAGGGAATGTCCTCCAATTTTTATGGTCAGCACTAGGCTGCCTGGGTCTGCATACTTCGGATGATGTGTTCTACCCATCATTAGATCTACCAGTTTACCCACGACGTTGATAGTCTGGGTAACTTTCCATCCCGGTCTCCATAGACACATTTCTCTAATTGCCTTGGTGTAAATGGGGACATCTCGAATTGCTTGAAATAATGGGATTGTCATCATGAGATTCTTCAAGCTCGACAAGATGTCAAATTTTGGCTGTGTTGTTTTTCTTTGTTCCTACAACCGGCTAGGAAATGGAGCCTCCGCTCTCTCAAGTGCTTTTCCTTCTTCTACCAGAGGTGTCTCCTCTATTTCTGCCTCCTCTTCTACCAGTGGAGGTATCTCTACCATTTCTTCCTCCTCTTCTACCAGAGGCGGAGTCTCTACTCCTAATTGCCTACTTGATCTAAGCTGAATATTGTACATATGGTACATCTCACCTTCTACGTTGTATGCCGACTGATTTACTCTGTTGTTCGGGTTTGTTGTCGGTTGTGCTGGTAGTTGCGCAGGTCTCGCTGCTGGCAATGCTGGTAAGTTCTGTTGGATGTGAGCAGGAGCTGCATTCTATGGAGTCTGATTCCATGCATTGTGGCCTCTCCACTGCTGCCCAGGATATGGATATGGCATCCATGGCTGCTGATTCGGGAATGTTGTTGGGGGTGCGTTCGTCCAGGGTGACGGTCCCCACCACCCCATATTAGGTGGTTGAGGGGGTCCTTGGTGCATGTATGACCCTCCCCCATATGTTGGCATTCCGGTTGGTATATTCCCCATGGGGGCTATGGCCAACTCTTCCTATTGCCTATGAAATAGGCCTCCGTGCTCTCAGCCGCTTCCTGTTTACTGGGCAGTTGTGGGCACAATCGAGTTTTATGATTCAGCCTGCAAACTACGCATTCTCTGACCTTGTTTTCTGGGCATGCATTCTTTGCATGCCTTCCTCTGCATTTTGGGCAGAAATAGGCTAATGCTGCGTCATTTTCTTGTTTCTTCTTTTCTAACAGCAGCGTATCCATCTGCAGTGCTAGAGATGAAAGCATTTCACTCTTCAAATCCTCCAGCATGTTGCCTATCTCTATTTTGGTGATTGAAGCAGTCGCCTTCATGGTCCTGGGGGTGACTTTGCCTCACCTTCTCGAGTAGTTCCGGCATAATTTTCGGATGTCATCCATAGCATGCTGATAGACATCACCTCCAGAGATCATGTTGAGAGCCTCTAGTGACTCATTGGTAAGTCCCCTCAAGAAGATGCTTTTGAGGGACTTATCGGATAGCTTCGAGTGAGGGGACCATTGAAGATTAAAGGTGAATCTCTCCCAATACTCCTTGAGAGACTCATCTTCTCTTTGTGTCATGCTCAGGACCTCCTCCCTGGAGTCTCTTGCTCTCCCAAAATCTTGATATTGCTCTAAAAAGAGCGTCTTCATCTGGTCCCAGGTGGTGATGTGTTTGTCTCCCAGACCGATGAACCATCGTAGAGCTGCATCATCTAATGTAGAAGGAAATAATTTCAACTTCTGCGCATTTGATTTGTAATCCACAGACCTACACAAAACATCAAATTTGAATAAAAATAGGTCAGGGTCCTCAGTCGGGTGTCCTCTGAAGGACGGGAGGTGAGCAGGGGATATGTTTTTCATTTTGGTATCTCCTACTCCCTCCTCTATTGGGAAACTAAAGCCAGATGAGACTTCATCGTTATCTACCATTTTTTTAGGAAATGTGGTTTCTAATGCAGCGTTTATGGCCTTCTGGTCATTTAAAACTTTCTGAGTCAATGCTCTAAGGTTGTCTGGCGAGATCGTCTGATCCTCCATAGCCTTCCACAATAGGGCTTCCTCTAGAGGAGTCCTATTAAACAGGGGATTTGTGATGATTCATTCATCCCCTTGTTGATGGGATGAGGCGGCACTTTGCACAAAGTGCGGTTCCTCACTCCAATGGACTGCTGGTAGGTCGGACGGGTCTAGCTCAAATCCAAAATGCTCGGCTGACTCAGGTCCTGATGGATTAGTTCTTATAAAGTGACCGTCAGGTCCTCTTCTTCTCGAAGAACTCATACAAGGTCGGATAGAAGGTTTCAGGGTATTGCAAGTAATCTAATTAAGACGCTTCCCCAACAACGGTGCCAAAATGTTGCGGGCCAAACAAGGTGAATGGTTTCCTATTTTTGTCACATGCCCGTGCATTTAATTATCAACCCAGGGAGCTTCGTAAACTTGCGAAGAGTCGAAATTAGGTTACTACAATACCACTGGAGGTGGGTCTGCTAATCCTACGTTGGGGGGTGTTCTTGAGATGGTTGTCAATCATTCCCGCACTCCTCAATAAATTACGTAAGAAGAACATAATTTAAATCTACAAAAATAAATCATGTACATATTCTTGAAAATAAACCTACGACAATCACTAGTAAAGCAATGAACATTCCTATGAAAGCAATAAACTAATTAAAATAACTGAACAAAAAAGAAATGGGGAAGAAATACTGGCTTGGAGTGGGCCCAGGCTCCAGCAGCTTCTTCCCGATCGAACACGCGCTTTAGAACTTCTGTAACTGTAATATATTTATCAACGCATTACAATGTAACTCTAAAATGGATCTTTAATAATCGCTCTATATTTTCTATATCGCTATATATCTCTCAGAATGATCTGCGTGTGTTTATATAACACACCCATAGAACTTCTATTACAGAAGTGGTTACAACAGTCGATTCTTCCCAGACTAAATTAGAACAGTCTGGCGAATGCAATCGACGTCTGGCATTCTATTCTGAAGGTGGCATGTTCATTTTGGTTCGTGCTTTGCCTGGCATCGGTAAGACATTTGGGTACGTTAGGCGCTATCTCCAATTTAGCTCTGCATGACGCAGAGTTGGAACTACACCAGCCACTGCCATCCACGTCGTTCAACTCTGGTCAACGGGCAAAGAATCAGTGGCACCTTTCGACTGTAGGGAGGCGCTCCCATTCAGTTGGCACCTTTCGACTGTAGGGAGGCGCTCGTCTTTGGTTTGGCGCCTTCCGACTGTAGGGAGGTGCCTATGTTCATTGGCACCTTTCGACTGTAGGGAGGCGCTTGTATTCACTTGGCACCTTTCGACTGCAGGGAGGCGCCTATGTTCAATCGATGCCTTTCGACTGTAGGGAGGCGCTTGTATTCACTTGGCGCCTTTCGACTGCAGGGAGGCGCTTGTATTCACTTGGTGCCTTTCGAGGGAGGCGCTTATGTTCAATCGGTGCCTTTCGACTATAGGGAGGCGCTTGTATTCACTTGGCGCCTTTCGACTGTAGGGAGGCGCCTATGTTCTCTTCATTGACTCCCGATGAAATAAAGTGCCAGGTCCATCGAAAGGACCTCGACTGTTCCAAATCTAACTAAATCAACTGCAATTCCACAAAACATACTAAAAGCACACAAATTAGATAACACGCATAATTATATCAAATATCTATATAATCATTTATAAAAGTACGCAATCCTTATTATACAACCGCATATTAATCAAAGAAGTATGTACAAAATATGAGCATTTCTGGTGCTCATCACACATTATGATCAACGCAATAATAATAAAAAGGGTAAGAATAAAGAACAACACCCACATCGTTAGTTCACATCGTTGTCAAAATTGATGACATCGATATTCTATCAACTGTGTGAGGCCAAGTCTCTCAACTTACCAGATATCAAGCTAATAGACCATAATAAGCCCAATCCAAAGGGGTATAGGGATGATTTATACTACGCTTTCCATAGGGTGAAAGGACATGACATTGAAGGATGTTAGAGTTTTAAACACATAGTACAAAATATGATCAAAATAGGAGAGCTAACTATGGACAACCCTCAAGCTCTAGACAACCATAATATGGGGATCTTCAAGAATCCCTTACCGAATCATGAACCACCAAGGAACAATGCCAATCATGTGAATCAAGTGCAGGTTGAACCACCAACTCAAGGATTCATTGGCATGGTTAATATTGTCACAAGACAAGGGAGATATGAAAGACCAAATCCACCTCTAGCTCCTATTATATTACATGCTACACCTTAGCAAATGCCAAATCAGAATATTCCAGGCCCACCTACAAGACCGATGGTGACCAGTAGGAGTAGGCTAGTTCAAAGCCTACAGACAACTCCAATGAAGTTATCGATATATGAACCGATTTAGTGTTCTCCTAAGTACAAGGAGATGCTCATGGATATTCTAAGATCAACCGGAGTTCAGTCCCAAGACCTTGAAGCATTTACAAACTTTGTGGGGCATATGTAGTAGTGTAGTGAACCGATCATTTAGTTTAGTGATCATGAGATTAGGACGGCCTCCATTGCTATAGCAGACCTGCTACTACATATAATTGTGTGTGTTAATCACACACCATTAAAATGGGTTTTTATTGATGTAGGGTCATAAATCAACATAATTACAACCAAGTCATTAACATATCTAAAGTTTCCAAAGTCACATATTGTACCTTCCACTTTCACCCTGAGAGCATTCAATGATGCGCTATGCTCAATGGTAGGTACCATAGTTCTTCTTATTCATGTTGGACTTAAGACCATGCCTATGATGTGTCATGTGATCTAAGGTGCCATGCAATATAACATCCTTTTGGAGAGACCTTGGATTAGAGAAATGTTTTGCATTCCCTCGATCTTACATCAATGTATAAAATATATACACAAGGGACAAGTTCACATGGTACCTTCTAACGAAGAGCCATTCAAATACGTAAACTTAGCAAATTTTTTGGAGGACTTCATTCTTCCATCAATGCATCTGGATATATGACTGATGTTGCCTATTAAATATCCATAAGGTAAAATCAAAGGAGTTTTCATGAGACCTTCCACGATAGCACCACAGCCATCAGAGCATACTATAGTAGCTTCAACTAAACCTACGATATCAAAAGTGCCTAGGAATGATAAGAAGCTTAAGGTAGTCATGGGTGATAAAGAGTCAAAGCAAAAGCCCAAAGAAGTAACTGTCAATGGTCCCATCCCATGGACGAAGGGGACGCTCAAAATCAAGTCAAGGAGGCATCTCAGCCTACCTCTCCTACATCTTCATTAGGGTCATCTGCACCACAAGTGACCATACATTTAGTTAACCCTGGATTAGAAAAATATATTGTGTAGAATGTGATGTTCACACCATTTATCAAAAATACACAGGACATGGGCTAACCTCAAGCCCATCACTTTCTAGTGGGAACAGTGGTACCATTGGGGGTGTTTCCAACCAAACAAACTTTATTTATGGAGGGCTTGATCAACTTACAAATTGCATGCCCATAGATGAGGATGATGATGAACCATTCATGGCAAATGTTCATTATTTGTCTAACCTTGAATTTGCCTTGTGCTACTTCAAATGTTACCATTGAAATGGTTACAACTTGGGCTTATTTGAGTAGGGGTGTAGAGTTCCCATCGAACCATAGTATCAGCTAAAAAATAATAAGTTTGGATTAGGCTATCATATTTGAGGATGGGATGAGCTCCTAGTAGCATATTTAGATCATCTAAACCTCACTTTGGGGGATGATGTGGATTGAAATCCTTATCACCCTAACTCTTCTTATCTATGAAGGGGTAATAGGATGGTAATCTATCTAAGAAGTACCACCAGATATCTATCATGATCACATCATGGTAGAGGTAAATCCTGGAGATAATCTAAGAGTCAACTTGGACAATGAAAGTCGTGAAACTGTCGATGACACAGACATGCAGATCCATAATCTAGACATAGCAGAGTTCATTATCAAAAGTGATCAACCATATTTTAATTCTAAAATATATTATGATGAGATATCCTCACACAATGAATGATATGAGGATGAAACGGAGTTGGACTACTTAGGCCCTTTAAATCTGTGTCATTTGTTACCCATGGAACAAATGGGTGAGATTGAGGAATACTTCATGGTTGATAGTGACTATGAGGATGAAATAGAGCAGGCCTACCTTGGGCCCCATATTGCTAATTTCCCAATTCCAATGGGTAAGGGCAAAGGACTCATATATGACAATGATGATGAGGATGAGATCAAGAGAGCCTATCTCGGGCCTCATTATTTGTGCCATCAGAATGAGTTGGTTGACATCGATGAGTCTATATTGGCCCATGTATCAGAGGGAGACCACCCAATTTGGATATGATTTATCATATAGTATTCCCTTATCCAATGACGTACATGGAGCTCCTTGAGCCCATCAATCTTATTTTTGAATATTTTCATAGACTGGATTTGGATATCCCCATACCCCCAGAGCCACATCTCGAGGATGGAAGTTATATCAATGTAGATTCACACACACATGGTCTTGGAGATTTAATCCATTCCATCAATATGATCTCCATTGATTTGACCACTCCACTTCGTAATCCAACCGACCCTTACAAACTACTGTATATGAACATAAATGTTATTGATTTGGATCACAATGACTCACCACTAGAGCTTGAGGATTTCTTCCCTAATGAAGAAATACTGCAACCTTTTCATTTTATGCTAGGATGTGCACATGATGTTTATCATACTAAGGAAAATTCTAATGTAGGATCTTTAAACCTATATGATGACATCCACTTGATTGCTACACTTCACCAGCTTGAGGAGGGATCACATATGTCAATAGAGGAGACCTTCCATGTGGATATTAGTAATGATCCCACTAATCCTAAGAAGGTCAAATTTAGAGATATTCTATCTCCTGATGAGCATGCCATACTAATCCCTCTACTAAAAGAGAGACCTAAAATTTTTGCTTGGACATACAAGGATATGCTGGGACTAGATCCAAAATTGGTTACACATAACCGTTTGCTAGATTCCACTAAGAAGCCTGTCAAGTAGAAGCTCAAGAAGATGCATCCAATAGTCACTTTAATGGTTAAATATGAGTTGTATAATCTATTGGATGTAGATTTCATTATATCCATTGACTATCCAAAATGGATATCAAACATGGTACTTGTAGGAAAACCTAATGGAAGGATCCATTTTTGTATAGATTTCAAATATCTCAATAAGGCAACACTGAAGGATTCATTTTTGTTGCCCAACATAGATGCTCTCATAGATGCAACTGTGGGTCATGATATGCTCTCTCTTATGGATGGTTTTTCTGGTTATAATAATATATAGATTAAAGCCGAAGACCAACACAAAATCGTGTTCATAATAGCATGGGAATATTTTGCTATAAATTTATGCCATTCGGCCTTAAAAATATTGGTGCCACATATCAACGAGCCATGACATATATTTTTTATGACTACATGCATAAGACCTTGGAATATTATATCGATGACTTATTGGTAAATTCATTGTTATGAGAAGAGTATGCTGAGGTCCTGAGGAAGGTCTTAGATCACCTGATAGAGCATAATGTTAGGTTGAATACCAAGAAGTACGATTTTGGTGTAACTTCAAAAAATATCTTGGGGTTCATCATTTCAAAATGAGGCATCAAATTTGACCCAAAAAATATCAAGGTCATATCATAAATACATCCTCCCACAAATATCAAAGAGCTAAGAAGCCTACAGGACAAAGTAGCATCCATAAAGTGATTTATCGCATAATTATCATACAAATATCGACCCATGAATTGACTGCTACACAAAGGGGTCCCATTCAATTGGGATGAGGACTGCCAAGCAGCCTTCACTAAAATCAAGAAATACCTTGCAATGCTACTAGTGCTAGCTCCACCAAGACTAGATGTGCCTTTTCTGATATATATATCGGTGACTGACTTTGCATTGGAAACCATGCTATTCCAAAAGAACATGCAAGGCAAAGAGCAAGCCATATATTACATCATTCACACCTTGGTGAGTTATGAGCTTAGGTATGCATACATGGAGAAGCTATGTTTAGTAGTAGTGTTTGTAATGAAGAAGTTGCGTCATTACATTTTAAGTCATATGATGTATGTGATATCCAAACAAAATCCTTTGCAGTATATGATGAGCAAGACATATCATAATACACATACTATGAAGTAGATCATGTTATTGATAGAATTTGATTTAGAAATCATAATTCAAAAGTCCATCAAGGGATAGATCATAGCTAATTAGCTGGCAAAGGCACCTCTCAAGAATAGTAAGCCTCTCACCATAGAGCTTCCTGATGATGTAGTATTCACATTATCAAAAGCACTTGAACCTAAAGAACGATATAAAAAAGCTGATATGACTATGTTCTTCGATGATTCAAATTTTGATCAAGGGGGTGGTGTAATAATTTCCTTCTTCATGCCACAAGGTGGTCCAATGCCCTTGTCATTTAAGCTGGACTTTTCTTGTACCGATAACAATGCTGAATATGAAGCCCTAATATTGGGTATCCAAATAGCTATCACTATGAATATTAAATGGTTGAATATATTTTGTGATTCCCTTATCATAGTCAATCAAGTAAAGGGATTTTTTCAATGTAGGTGTCCCATATTGAAAGCTTAAAAGGATATTGCTGACACTTATCTAGCCTAGCTAAAATGGTATGACATTGAGGCAATCCCTCGTACATCAAATAGATTCACAAACACTATGGCATATTTGGTATCCTTAATCCCTTAGAATCCATTTACTGACTTTACTACCATTCATGTAAAGATGTTATCACATACCGTAATGCAGCGTGAATCTTTCAATAACAAGGAATTAGTCAACATGATTCATATAGAACCAAACCTTGAGTGGTTCTATAAAGCAAGAGAATTTATCAAGAAGGGACCCTAGGGATCTTTGATCTCATAGGGTCCTACGAGGAATGGCACCACCATTCACCACAAGGTTGTATCCCAGTCTAAATTCATGCATAGCAAAGCATCAAGGGAACAAGTCATCTTGTCAGTTGAGGTAGAAGCTTATCAGGATTGGATGTCACAATTGCATGACTTTCTAAAGCTTGGTTAATCCCTCAGGTATTGTCGTGTGTCATGAAGCACACATTCAGATAGAAATCAATAAAGTATGTATTTCTTAGAGATATCTTGTACCATAGAAGCTATGATGGAATGCTCCTTCATTGTCTCGAGCTCCAAGAATCAGCTTGGGCAATATCACAAGCTCATGATGGTACATGTGATGGTAATTCTAGCGACATGGCCATTGTCAAGCACATCCTTCATATGGGTTATTATTGGCCCATGATGGACAAGGATTACACCACGTATGCCAAGAAATACATTAAATATTAGCATCATGATAATCTTACGTACTTGCCATCATAGCCCTTATAGCCCATTCAAGCAGCTTGTCCATTTGCTCTGTGGGGTCTATATCTAATTGGTAAGATCTCTCCTCCATAATCAGGCCGACATACATTTATTATAATAGCTACTAAGTATTCAAAAGTGGGTGGAAGCTATTCCCTTAACAATGATAACTGGAGCACATATTGCGGAGTTTATACTTCACAATATCATTAGTCATTTTGGGATATCATCCAAGATAATATCAGATAATGTAACATCATTTAAGAACAAAACTATAAATACTTTAACATCTAAGTACAATATACAACATAGTTTTGTGACTCCATATTATCCGTAGGCAAACGGGTAAGCTGAGGCTTCAAATAAGATAGTGGTAGCCATATTGAAAAAGATGGTACAAGAAAACCACAAAGATTGGCACATCCAACTACCCCTTGCACTATGGGCTTACAGGACTAGCATTCGAACACCCACTGGGGCAACCCCATTTTTGCTAGTATATGGCATTAATTCCATTATGCCCCTAGATTTGGAGATTCCAACGCTGTGCATCACATTGAAAAATTTCATCGATGACGACACTACACGACAAGATCACCTAGATCAATTGACTCTTCTTGATGAACATCACGTGAATGCCCTTGAGAATCTCCATGTTTACCAAGAGCACTTAAAATAAGCTTACAATAGTAAAGTCCACTTGAGGGACTTTAATATTGATGATCTTGTGTTGAAAGAGAACCAACAGAACTCAAACCTACCACCGCAATTGCAAGATAAATTTATGGCTAATTGGTTAGGTCCTTACATAATATTAGAGCATATTGGACCTGGGACGTATTGCTTGAATGTGTTGAAGATCCTAAACCTCTTGAAATCCTTCATATTAAAGTTTTCCACACATAATAATTCAAAAATTTAAAAATATGAAAAATGTCAAAATCCATAAAAATAAAAAAGCAATAAAATCTAAAAATATTGCATTTCATTTTGCACATGTATTTCATTTAATTGCATTGCATTAGGAATTTTTGTGCGTCACACTTGCATTAGGATAGGTTGTGTTTGCAATCTTACAAATAACACCATGTTTGTATTTCAATCATGCATCTATGCATTATCATCATCATCCATCACCCTTGTGAGTAAATGTGTTGCTCAACAAAACCCCTTCTATTGCTATGAAGAATATACTAGGGTTTTTTGATCATTTAGCCATACCTAGTGGTCTTCTCATATTTAGTAGAAATATTGATTTTCTTTTGAGGATGAGGTATAGTTTTGATAACACGTAGCATATTAGAATCCCATCACTAATAAAACACATTAACAATCCTAATTATGGTAAGAAAGGACAAACACTACAAAAGTGGTCCATGTCACCTTAGGTGAAAGGTTTTGTTACTTGCTCATTTTGTGAGGTGCAATGGTCTAGAGTAGTGGTCATTGGCAAAAGGATAAGTTTACCCCCTACCCGAATAAATCCCTTACTTACAAAAATGAGCAAAATCCCAAAATCAAATCAAATCCCTTGCTCAAAACAAAAGAAAAATAAAAATACAAAATAAACAGTGCTCTTCATCACTATATATGAGCAAGTATCCCAATAAATTTTAAAAAATAAGAGGATGAGCTTGAATATCTGGAATGATCAATGCTAAAAAATTATAGGGTGATCCCTAATACAATAATGGGCTGAATGAATCCTGCCTGACATTGGGATAGGTCTAAGAAATTTGCAAATGATCTAGCTTTAAGTGGCCTATATTGCCTAGTGGTCTAGTATAACTAAATCCAAACCTAGGATAGGATGGACATTTGAGGATCCCCAATACAATAATGGGCTGAATGAATCCCGCCTGGCACTAGGATATGCTTATGTCTCATCTAATATATTCATTTGCACATAGGGGTAATGAATAACTTAGTATTTCATAGTGAAAACTTTCTTTTTCATAAGTCTAGTATAGTCATGTTGGGCACTGAATTGCATCAAGTTTTACTCAATACTGCGACTGTCTATCTTCCTACTTTCTGTCCAGGCTTGCACCCGATAGCTACAACTCAACACTCAACATTGGATGGACCAAAACAAAGTTTCTGATCCAACCTCCAGAGTAGGTTGGTTCCTTGTCAACTTAAACAAGATGTTGACACAATTATGCTCACTTAGGGTTTTGGATATTAGGGTAAGAAAATGTTAGGGTTAGAGAGATGTGAACAATAGTGGACGGATAGGCTAACAACATTGCACTACAACAAAAAGCTCCAAAAAATAAACTTAAAGACACATTACTCAGATCAACATTATCTCAAGTTAAATGTATTTTCATTCATTAACGAACAATAGAGAAATATTGTAGACAACAATTTCAATATCCAAACAATGATAATCCAAATAACAGAATTCACCACTATCTAGATTTTATAGAAATGTACTCCTTAGCAATAAAGATCAAATCTAGAAGTAGATTTCAATTACCTTAATAGCTAGTAATCCATTAATTTGGCACAAACTAACCATCTAAGTATTCACAGAAATGCAACTAAAGAATCTGAACCTCTGATATCAAATATGAAGACACAAGCTTTGAGGTGAAAATCAGTGTAATGCTCCTTTCATTAGTCCTTGGGAATATTTACAGTAGCACAGGCAAACACACTAGAGCCGACCCTTTAAAAATGAGGGTTCGACCTCTACTTATAGTTTTGTAAAATTAAAAATAACAAGGAACATTACAAAGATTAAAATTTGACAACACAGTAGAGAGTTCTTTCTGGCATTATCTTATTGGTTCATCCTCTGGGAAACCCCTTGCAAGTGGACTATCATGGCAGCTCGAAGCCTCTACAACTTGCTGGTAGTTTTAAGCTAACTAGAGTTCTGGCCATTGGAGATTGTGTATACATCATCGATACTTCTTAGGAGCCTTCTACCACCGTCGATCTATAGCCATCTTCTGGTTCTATATTCTTGAAACCCTCGATGCTTTAGCTTCCTCCTCCCACTAATTTTTATGACTCTGGTGAAGAAATACTTTTATATATTTTATATTTCTTAGCACAATCTCCATCGTTGATATCCCCCATCATATGGCTATGATCTAATATGATATAATCTTGGTGTAATGGTGGGGGAGAACTCAGTTCTCTTAAAAATTGATGACATAATATTTCCTTCCTTACAAACTATAGAAAGCCAATTCGACCTTAAGTGTTTTTGAAGTTAAGTAGGATTGAATCCACTCCTTGTCCTTTTTTTTTTATTCATTGGCCATGAAAAATTCACCAATCCACACAAAAATTGATGACATCATCTCTACTTCAAAAATTTTGTGGATTCCATTCCAGACCGAAGCAAGTACCTTAGTCATGAATATCATTTCGGACCATATTGTAATGTAATAGTGACTCTTCCTCCAATTGCACTCGACCTTGAGATAAATCATTACTTGTTGTCACTTCCGAAAAAGAGTTAGTCAAAACGTCCTTTGTCATGGATCCGCATCTACTATATTCATAGCATTCCACCTTGTCACCATTCTGGGCAAAAATATTCTGTGCATTCTCTCGAAATCGGGCGTTCCAACACTTAGCCGCTTGTGAAAGGTATTAAAAATGTCAAGTGATCACCAATCCGCACATATTTTATGCTGACGTCACCCTTCTCCAAAAATTTTGTGGATTCAGGATGTGTCGCTAGTCTGGAGCCAAGAACAAGGGAAATCTTGCGGAATTCACTCCAAGTGCAATAATTTACCAAGTGATGGGTGGAATCATGGCCTTTGTTGCGGATCCACTCCAAAATATACTGTAAAGTGTGCGAAATGAGAACTTCATGCCTTAGAAAAATTTTCAAAATTTTCTCAAGCATATGTGGCCATTTTGGGCCTACATTCTGGCACCTCCTGGGTGGATTTGCTTGCAAAGCCATCGAACTCAGAGTCTTATCCATTGGGCCTTAGGAGTCAAAAATTACTCATCTTCAAAAATATGCTTTAAAGAATAATTTCCATATAAACATTACCCTCTAAAAATCCAATAATCTGTTTAGAGGGTAAAGGTTCATATGGAAATCATGCCAAAAACATCATGACTTATCCACTTATAAGGAGACTATACCAAAAATATAGGCTTGTTGCCATTGTCTTCAAAAATTAGGTATAACTCTACTCCTCTTATAAGACCTTATTGCAAAAATGCCTTCACACAAAATCTGCTGCTCTCTATGCCTCTCTAGGCTTCATGCCTTTATTGTTTATTTCTGACAATTGTCAGAGCAAAAAAACAAAAATGCAAAATTCATGCATATGTACAAAAAAAAAACAAACTAAGTGTGGGCCCCTTTCGGACCTGTAACAACTCCATCCTGCTCTTCTTCTTCCTTGGCCTCTTCTTCATTCTCTTCTTCTTCTTCTTCTTCTTGAGAAGGTGGTTTCTGATTCCTTCCTCTAGAAGTATCACCAAACAACCGAATCATCAATTTTAAAGATTGTAAAGCCTATTTCCAGGCTGCTTCAGAGGGGTTTGATGTCTCTTTGAGCTGCTTATAAACATATTGTAATTCTCCAATGTCCTCATAGTTAGCAGCATTCCCTCTGTTCACTAGATCTTCCATGAGATCTCTTAATCTGGTAAAATTAACAATTAATTGGACAACTTGCTCTTGGGGTAGTGGCTCTTCAAGAGAATCAATTCCAGATTCATTCTTCAAATATTCATCAATGCTTTTCTGGATCTCTTCCATGGATAGCAAGTTGTGATCCTCCATCCATAGGCCTTTGAAGCCAACTTGAATCATTTATTTATTTATATCAACAACATCCCTAATCACACCTCCAATCTTGTCAAACAACAACCAGGCTCTTTGAAGTACCCTGTGCTTCTTAACCACAATTTTGGCAGCAACTCTAGCGAGATTCCATTCTTTATTAGGAATTGGTTTAGCAGAATCATTGAGTCTGCTATCAACCAACTTGTACATTTGTTCTATCGAAATCACCATAGGCTGCAACTCTCTCGATGATTTGATCTAGGTCTCTCTAAACATTGGGAAGTAGGCGACTGGCCTCATCAAGATAATCAATCATGAATTGAAGCCCTAAACATTTCTCTTGGACTTCGGAGAGCATCTCTTTTCTAATCCTTTTCAGTTCAGTTTTAGAAAATCCAGAGGCCTTAGCCTTCTCTATTTGAAGTTGCTGCTTTAAACTCTGAATCTCTTTCGCTTGTTCTTCATTCAACTTCTTTTGCTCTCCTAGTTGATCCTTGAGTTTGTTGGCCTCTTGAAATTTTTCTTGCCAGCCCTTGACCTCTTTTTTCAGAGCCTTTTCAACTTCCTTTTGATTGCTCAAGTCTTCTGAAGCTTCTCAATTCGTTTCTCAAGCTTGCTCACCTTCTCTCTGAATATATCATTTTTCACATAGAAGGTGTCTAAATGGGCTCTGGCCATAATCAGTTCATCCTCTTCAGGAAGGTTATCAATATCTTCTATGACCTCCTCCACTCTATAATCTTGGATAGTCATTTCATTTTTGGGCTTATTTACAAGTGGAGTCATAGATCTAGATACTCTTTGCCTAGCCACTGGATCAACATACATACTTCTTGTGACAACCATCCTGCTGGAAGGCTTAGAAAGCTTCTCTACCCAGAAATCATTTGCTCTCTGTGTGGCTGCCTGCTCTTTTGGCAAAGTGATAGGACTTGAAAGACTAGCAACCAGGGGAGATGAAGATACCAAAAATGATAGGGTAGACTGAACTATTGACAATGGGGGTGTGGGAGTGCTCACAATAGTCTCTGTAATGATAGTGGACTCTGTGACTACTGTTGTTGTTGCTATTGGTAAACTCATAGAAACCGACACAAGACTATCAATTGGATGAATGGTGGTACTTGGAACATTGTGTCCCATTGATGGTGGTGGTGGTAATGATGAAGATGAAATGATGGGAGATGATGAAGTGGGAACCTCAAATTCTGGAAGTGGGATTTGGGGTGACTGTGGGGGAACATAAGTGACTTGTTCTTTAGTGACAACCAATGAAACATGGGGTGGACTATGAGAGGGAGAAGGTACCTTTGTCACATTTTCTTGACCAAAAAGGGAGGGAGACTTCTTTGGGGATTCAGGAGGATGTAGAGGAGAAGAGGGATTAGAAATCATACCTTCACCTATAGATGTAGGGTGCTCTTACTCTACTTCTATTTCTTGCTGCTCCTCTTGATGAATCAATTCTTCTATAGTAGAAATAGCTACCTCTTTTGCATTCTCCTCCATATCCAATTTTTGCTTCTTTGAAACTTCCTTTTCCCTTATCTCCGGGGCTCTTTTAGTTCTTCTATGGATTAATTGAAAGGAAGCCATCTCACTCTCAGAGTCTTCTTCTGATATATTTCCTTGCACTACTCCAGAAAGTAGAACTTGCTCAAAAAAGGATGTAATTCTACTGATGTTGCAGGGGTAAAAGGAAGGGGGTGAACCTGAAACTCTCATCCTTCTTCTTCCAGTCAATATCTGTGTCTGGAGGCTGACCCCCTAGAGCTAAGCATTTAGGCCTAGATACTGCTTCAATAACTGGAGTATTGACAACTTTTTCACTGGAATATTGCATTTTGCTCATAAGCTGAGCTCCCTTAGGAAACTTCTCCACTTGTTCAGTGGTAGGATGAAAAGTTTTTGAAACTTCAGCTACTTTCAAAGGAGTTTCCTGCTCTTCTGATAGAGCTCCTTGTTCTGTGGGTGGAGAGAGAGATTTAGAACTAGTTTGGGACTTTTGCACTATCAACACTATATCCCTGATGTCCTTTTATCTCCAGGTTCCGATATTTTCATTATATCTCTTTGAAAATTCTTTATCAATCTTCATTCCATACCTAGACTTAGGTTTTCCAATCTCAATCCTCATTCTCCACCAATATGATATCTTCGCTACATTCCATTATTCTTCTTCCTCAACTTCTTCAACAACATCCTCCTCAGGCTGAGGGTCCTTTTTTTTCTCTTCAATGTCACTGATGGTGGCTTCTGTAAGCCGATGACTCTTCTTCTTTTCAGGGTCATAATCAACAATCTGCTCATAGAAATCCAACCATGGAGGTAGTTGACTCATTTTTGAAACATTCCACTCCAAAAGAGTGGTCTCATCATTATTTCTTCCTTGTTCAAAATGAGCCCTAGGCCTCTTTTCAAATTTATAAGCCTTTTCTCCATTTAGGGCTACATTTCTTGTAGTGAAGATACCATCAGGGTCATAACTCCATCTTTGGGGGATATAAAATAGACCTAACCTATCAAGGTATTGGTCAATTAGCTGACTCTACCCCTTCTTAGTGATGGTAATATCCTCCATAGTGCGGTGTGTAAGCAAATATTTTCTCTTTCTCCCAGAACCATAATTCAAATCAATATATTCTGCCTACCTCAAATATTCTAAGGCAAAAAGCCTTTCTGTAACAAAATGGGGTAGGAGAAAAGGTTTTCCCATGAAACCATACAATCTAATAACTGTGCCCTCGATCAAAAAATACCAATCTCCTTCTTCAGCACCCTCTGCTCTCAGAATTTTCTTAGCTAGGGGTGGTAATCTAGGGCACTCTCCATACATTATTTTCAAGGCAGGTCCAAGAAATTCCAAGTTGAATCTATAATAAGACTCACTACTTCTCAAATGACTTGTCCAATAATAAACCGACAAGGGTTCCCCATCATTGGTTTTGTCCTTGACCAGAATCCAAGGCATTCTGTCCTTAATGGTAGCATAAAACATCCACACCAGACTTGAGCAATACCTAAAACTAGGAGCATCAGAGCCCCTTTTCATACTTACTAATTGCTCATGTATCCTCTGTGCAAGAAAAGCTGGCCAATCAAAATAAATCACCCTAGTCCCTCTTTCCTCCATACCTTTCTCATACATTCTTTCATTAGAAATACAATAGGCCACGACAATTTGCCAACCGTATACCATTCTATCAGAGTCTAAACCCTCCATGCAGGCCAACATAGAAAATAGTTCAAGGTTTGCAAATTCATCAATATGAATAGGAACTTCAGGCATTTCATCTTCTTTCCTTATCCTAATGAAATTAAGATGAAGCCATTTTTCTATAGCCTTTTTCTTTTTGATGTCACTAATTTAGTATAAGCCCTTGCTAGCTCTGCTATGTTAAATGGTCTAGGCTTTGAAGGAGGACCTACTCCTATGATGAATAATTCATGGTAAAATTCTTTGGTAATTGAGAATAGGGGAGTGCCTTCAGAGGTTTTTATGACTCTATTTTCAGAATCATAGAATTGGATCATAGCAAAAATTAATTCAGGATAATGATGTATAGAATCATAGATATAGGAGAACAAGAAAGATTTTATAGCTATGGTACCTTGTCGATGCATTGGCTTTCCTCCAAAATATGGGAATTCGAAACTCGTCCTTAGGAGGGTCCTCCTTACTCTCGTCATCACTGTATCTACAACTCATCTGGTCTGATGCACATGAGCCTGCAACTTTGCTCCCATATTCTGTGCCTCTGTGAGTACTTCCTTAGGAGCCATTTTGATAGCAGTAAGACTTTGTTCTCTCTATAATTTGTAGTAAAAAACTTTAGAGTCTCGTTTCACCCTTTACTGCTTTGTGGATGCAATTGACTAGCAAATGGACTTCGTGTGTGCTTTTTGGTTCTTTTATTTCTTGGAGCATGTGTATCTTCCACCATTAATGTGGCTGCTATATGATCTACCCATTGGCACACTTTCCAACTTCCACTCATTCCTTTTGGTGGCTCAATGGTGGCATTCTAAATTTTCATTGGCCAAAAATTCAAATTGAATTGCCACCTCACTGTGCCTCTTCGGCTACTCTTTGGTTTGAGTGCGAGTTCATTAGCATTGATTGAGGGATCTCTCTTGTATCTCCATGTGGCATGGTCATGAAATTGCTGCTCAGCTTCCCCTTAGTTTTTTGAAACCTAGTGGGTTGAAGATATTTTTGATTTCGTTGACACTTAGCAAATTTCATGCATGAATTATCACCTTGGTTCCGCTCCATCATGCTTTAGCTTTGAAAGGTCCCTAGATTGGAGACACCTTTGCTTCTTTTGATATTTGGCTCTTCATCATGCGGGATAAGAACATTTGCACCATTCCATGGGGATCTTAGTGTATTTTGATGCAGATTCAGAAACGCTCACCATTCTGAAAGAATTTACATGCATTTGAGTGCGGAATGGAACATTGTTGGATACTTTGTCAACACTTAGTCATTTTTGCAAATTTTTCTTTTTCCAAGATTTTTCAAAGAAGACTGATTACAAAGTGCAGAAAGAAATTAAAATACAAAGTGCATAAAGAAGGGGAAATAGTAATACAATGTATATACATATGTTACAATGAGCTCATATTTTACACATAGTAGAGCTTGAGATGAAAACCATTCACTGGAATCGGTTGTATGTTCCCCTCCGGGTCTTCTAGCTGAAACACATTGGACTCCTTGGCTTCTACTATTTTGAAAGGACCATCCCAAAAAGAATCAAACTTTTCATGCTTGCCTGGCTTTGCTCTATCAACATTCCACTTGAGAACTGAGTCTCCAATTTGGAATTTTTTGAATCTGGCCTTCTTATCAAACCATGCCTTGATATCTAAGGAATGCTTTTGAAAATTGTCATATGCCTGAGCTCTATTCTCTTCCAATTGCAGTAAGTGGGTCAACCTGGTTTTTACCGGATCTTCCTCTGATTCCTCCTCTGTATTGACAAGCTTAAGTGCTGGGATCTCCAAATGGATGGGTAACACTACCTCCTTGCCATATACTAGTGCATAAGGGGAAGTCTTAATGGAATTTTTTATAGTAATCTTGTCTACCCACAGAGCTTGGTCCAACAACAGATGCCAACTTCTTTTATTTCCTTCAAGTGATTTCCTCAAAATTCTTAACAGGTTTTTATTGGTAGATTCTGCAAGTCCATTACCCTATGGATAATAATTTGAAGTATTCTTAAGAGTGATGCCATACTTGCTGGAAAACTCTATATACTTGGCTCCTATGAAATTTGGGCCATTATCACTTACCAAGGCTTCTGGAACCCCAAACCTTGAAATCAAATTTTCCATAAAATTGATCACAACATCTTGATCTGATTTCTTAGTAGGAATAGCCTCTACCCATATGGTAAGATAATCTATGGTAGTTAGGATAAACTTATGTTCTATTGAGGAATTAGGGTTGATGACCCCTATGAAGTCTAGCCCCCATTGTTGAAAAGGTTCTTCAACTTGTATGGGCTTGAGGGGGAATGAAGCATTCCTTGTCCTTCCAACATATCTCTAACATTTGTCACAAGCCTTGGTGATCCTGAAAGCATCAATGAATATAGTAGGCCAATAATAGCCTACTCTTATGATTTTCAAATCTGTAACTCTACCTGAGCTATGTCCACCAACTGGTCCTCCATGGAACTCTTCCATGACCTTCTTTTGTTGATCATATTTTAAGCACTTTAGAAGAATTCCATCCAAATTTATTTTGTATAGGCCTTCTGGTAGTAATACATATTTTAAAGCATGAAGCCTATATCTCCTCATTTGGGAAGTATTTATATTGGGGGGCATACTCTAGTTTGGAAATACTTGATCATCTGGTCAACCCAATCGGAGTCTACTGTTTGTGCTTCTTCCACCTGATCTTCATCTGTTGTTTGGCAAGCTATCATTTCTGCTAATGTTGTAGCCTCTATTAGACCTTGGCATAGGGCTCTACCTCTCACCAACTTGGTGGGATGTATCTCTACATCATATTCTTGGATTTTGGTAATCCAACCAACCCTTTTATCTCCTAGTTCACCTTGAAGGATAAAACTTCTTACATCTGGATGAACCACATATACTAGGGTCTTACTCTGTACCAAGTACTATCTGAACTTCTTTAGTGATTTCATCACAACAAATACTTGTCTTTCAATGAATTTATATTTGACCTGGTAATCATGGAGTGTTTGGCTCCAAAAGAATACATGATGCTCTTCACCTTGATTATCCTTTTGAGTAAGCACTGAGGCATAACTTTCTTCAGCTCCATACGCATAAAGGATAAAATATTTACTAAAATATGGATTTATCAATACTAGGGTGATTGCAATGGATTTCTTGATAATTTGAAAATCTTATTTTCTGACTTCAGTCCATTTGAACTCAACATTCTTCTTGAGTAACTCAGATATAGGCCTTACTTTCTATGCAAAATCAGAAATGAATTTCTTGATAAAATTGATTTGGCCCAGAAAATACTGTAAGGTTTTCTTGTTTGTAGGCAAAGGGAGAGCAAGAATGGATCTGATTCTATCTAGATCTATGGCCATACCTTCTTTTGAGACCACATGACCTAGCAACTTTCCTTCATGAACCACAAAGAATGACTTCTTAGGATTGAGTGAAATTCCAAATTCTCTGCACTTCTGAAAAACTTGCTCCAGGTGTGATAAGTGATCTTTCTTATCATGGGAAAACATAGTCATATCATCTAAATAAATCAGAATGACTTTGTTTATTAGTGCACCAAAGGCATAATCCATGGCTCTCTGAAATGTGGCTCCCGCATTGGATAGCCCAAAAGGTATTCTCTGGTAGGCAAATGTGCCCCATTTTGTGGTGAATGTTGTCTTATACTGATCTTCATATTTCACCCAAATATGATTGTATCCAGAGTAACCATCCAGTAATGAGAACCTCTCTACCCCTACCACTATCTGTAATATCTGATCAATCTATGGGAGGGGATAGTGATCTTTGAGGGATGCTTGGTTAAGATTTCTGAAATCTACACACAAGCGTATATCACCATTCTTCTTTCTTACGGGTACCAAGTTAGCTACCTAGGTAGAATGTTTTATTGGATATATGATCTTAGCCTTTAATAACTTTAAGAGCTCCTCTCTCATGATGGCCTCGATCCTTGGATTCATGGGCCTTTGCTTCTACCTAAAAGGCTTTGCATCAGGCTCTAGCTCAATAGTATGTTGGATAACCTTCTTGTCATATACCTTGAGGTCTTCATATGACCAAGCCACAATATCTTGGTATTTTAAGCATAAGGCTTTGACATCTTCAGCTTCCTCTAGTGAACATTTAATTCCAACATTGAGCTTCTTTTCAATACCGATTTCAACTTCTTTATATATTTTTCATCGACTTTCATGACTTTGGTCTTTTTTCTGTCCTCATTATCAAATAAGCTCTCTAGGGTGACCAACCCTCTAGGGATGTGATTGTTCCTTAGTTGAATAACATCTTGTTGATCAATTTCTTCTATATCTTCTTCTTGGATAGTGGAGAGACATGCTTCTCTCACCAAAAAGTCAATTATTTGTTCATCACTTTCAAAAACCTACCAAAAAATTTGCTTGTCTGGTACTGTAGGTCTGAAAATCATTTTGATTCCCTTGGATTTCTTGATTCCATAGTCTACAGAAGGGTTGAAGTTAGCTCCCTTTGTTTCTAATGAATCTGCCAGAGTATTCTTTTCTCTAGGAATAAAATTTAAATTTAGGGCATCAAAGGATTCCATCAGATCCCATACCCTATTTCTGTAAGCTTTTAGGTAATGGTGCTTACTACTGCACCTATTTCTTACTTGATGGACTATTAACTCAGAATCACCATATATATTCAAAATATTAATGCCCATGCTTTCTACTTGTATCAATCCAAGACACAAGGCCTCATATTCTGCAACATTATTAGTACATGACCATGTTAATCTATAGGCAAAATTCTTTGTCCCTTCTGATTGGGACTGTAGAACTACACTAGCTCCTGCACCATTTCTGCATTTAGCACCATCAAAGTGCATGATCCATGTTTCTTTCTCTCTCAGAGATTGATTGGATATAGCAAGGATTTTCTTCTCTAATTTAGTTGAGATACTATATGTTCCCATACCAGTTCCAAATTGACTGTAATCCTCTCTGAAAGGCAACTCATCCTCAATATCCAACTCCTCAATATTTTCCACCAACTCAAATTCTTCCAGGGGATTAATATTGCACATGTCTTCCTCAATATTTTCAATGTGATAAGCTACTAGTTTTTTAGGTGTTATCCTTATTCTCTTTCCTTTGAAAGGAATTACCATACTAGAATAATCCATGTACATGCATCCACCTAGTTTTGCAGTAAACTCCCTTGAAAGGCATAATCCAAAGTAGGGTTCTAGGTCAACCACAACTATTTCTTGTACTATTGTCACCTCAGGGGCTCTATGTAGCCTCATAAAAACATCCTTTATGACTCCAACTATCTTAACAGGGGTCCCATCCAATTGTAATACTCCAGGACAAGATCGGGTATACTCCATACCCATCTCTTCATAGACTGCTTTAGGCATAACTGTAGTTGATGCTCCTGAATCTATCATACAATTTTGGACTACCCAACCTTCCATCCTCAGGGATATATAGAAAGGAGGGGGCTTATTCTTTAAAACAGTAGGTGACATTTCTTTCTTTTCTGATGGCATACTAAGGATTGTAGTAGACTGCTTATCTTGTGGATACTTGTTGAGGGAAGCCTTAAGAAGATCAATCTGACCAGGAATGAACAGAGTGTCATACAGGCTAGCTTTTGATGGAATATTTTTCATCTCTTCAATAATATTATACTCAGATTTAGTCAGGGTAGGTCTCTCAAACCTTCTTTCTGGCTCACCATATTTCCTTTTATACTTTTGAGTGGCTTCAATTCTCTACCTTTTGGTAATAGAGGGGAATCTGAGCCTTTCTTGAGCCTCATATTTAGATTTTATTTGGTCTCTTTTAGTTTCCTTATCCAACCTCTTAGGAAGACCGTCTATCCTCTCTTTACCTTTAGCTTGGGGGATGGGGAAAGTATCACTGCTTTGAGGAAGGGGATCAGTTATTTTTTGAGAAGGGACTTGGAATTGCCCCATATTTTGGGGATCCACTTGTAAAGCTTTCTTTCCAGACCTTGTCATAACAACAATTGGGCTTTCTTCATCCAGCTCTTTCCCAACCATGATTTGGTCAGACTGCCATAACATGTTTACTCTCCCCTTTTGATTTCTTTCAGCTTGATCCATAGCTTGTTGTACATGGTGTTGGTACATAACACAAGATTGAGAGTCATGGGGATCATTGCATACTAAACACCAAATATTTGCAAGAGTAGTATCTGAAGAACATTTTGGCTCCTCATATGTTGCATTCACTCTGACCCCAATACTGTTACTAGGACCAGGTCTCTGATATTTATTCACATATGGAAACCTCCTCTGTTGTGACCTTTCTTGGTCTCTCCTTTCCATCGAATTCATTCTATTACTCAGAGTTTTTAGAGTATTTTGTATATCAAGAATAGCAGAAAACTCTTGAGATGGTTGAGAAGGAAGGGGAGGAAAAGGAGTCATAGAGGATATTGGCTTTGGTTGAGGGATTGCATTCATTTGTGGAGATGGAGATGATAAAGAAAGAGGATCCATGTAAGAGGGGTTTGTGGATTGACTTTGGCTATTGGTGGTTTCTGAGTTGTAAGGCAACACAGTTTTGGGGGGTAGTCTTCCCACATTAATTAGGATATTTTTAGCATGAACTATTGCATTATAAACTTGGGGGAAGGTTTCTACTCTAGATTGTTGTGTCTGCAAGCCTAGCTCTGATCCAAGGGCTCTAATGTAATACATATAGGCCAAACATGTAGTTGGTCTAGCTGTGGGAGGTATTCTCTTCCATGTTCTGCTGAATCTCAAATTAAAATCTGAGACAGTTTCCTACTGAGATTTCTGCATGGATGTAAATTGGTTAAGCAGGGAGAAAGGATCAGTAGATTCATTAAATTCTTCTATAAATGGTTCAGCTAATGCTTGCCATGAAGTGATAGTGTTATCTTCTAGAGTTCTAAACCAATGTAATATCTTTCCTCTGAAGGATAGGGCTAGAATTCTTACAATAATATCCTCCTCTTTTATGTTGTGAATAGCTGCCAGATTCAAAATATCCTGACAGTGCTCATAAGTTATCTTCCCAGATCCATCATAAGTGGGGATAGCTTTGGATACAACTTAGGGGATGGCATTCATTTGGGCTAATCTCAAGGGACCAATTGTATTCCAGTTGGGATATTTCTGTAATGGCTGATTAGGGGCCACATTTTGTGCCATATTTCTAGGTGTAGATCTTGTTGGATTTACTGTAGGGTTTTCCTCAGGAAGCTCTTCTTTTGAGAGGAAGTCTTGATTTAAACTTCGGGAAATAATAGACCCTCTATAAGGTAATTCACAATAGAAATAGGAGTTAGGGTTATTCCTTTTGAAAGACCTGGTATACATGAAAGGACACTGGTCTATAGGGATAATTATTTTTCTGGGTTTAAGGACCAGGGAGTCACCAGGTGAACTTGCTCTTCTCCACTTACAAGGTCAAGATAATTCACCAAATCTTGATTCCTCCGGGTTGAGATAAACAATAACTCATATGATGGGTTTTCATGTTCCTTGTGAACTGGTCCCATCGGGCATGCCAAAAATTGTTGGGCACTGAATTGCATCAAGTTTTACTCAATACTATGATTGTCTATCTTCCTACTTTCTATCCAGGCTTGCACCCGATAGCTACAACTCAACACTCAACATTGGATGGACCAAAATAAAGTTTCTGATCCAACCTCTAGAGTAGGTTGGTTCCTTGTCAACTTAAACAAGATGTTGACACAATTATGCTCACTTAGGGTTTGGAGATTAGGGTAAGAAAAGGTTAGGGTTAGAGAGATGTGAACAATAGTGGATGGATAGGCTAACAACATTGCACTACAACAAAAAGCTCCAAAAAATAGACTTAAAGACACATTACTCAGATCAACATTATCTCAAGTTAAATGTATTTTCATTCATTAACGAACAGTAGAGAAATATTGCAGACAACAATTTCAATATCCAAACAATGATAATCCAAATAATAGAATTCACCACTATCTAGATTTTATAGAAATGTACTCCTTAACAATAAAGATCAAATCCAAAAGTAGATTTCAATTACCTTAATAGCTAGTAATCCATTAATTTGGCACAAACTAACCATCTAAGTATTCACAAAAATGCAACTAAAGAATTCGAACCTCTGATATCAAATATGAAGACACAAGCTTTGAGGTGAAGATCAATGTAATGCTCCTTTCATTAGTCCTTGGGAATATTTATAGTAGCATAGGCAAACACACTAGAGCCGACCCTTTAAAAATGAGGGTTCGACCTCTACTTATAGTTTTGCAAAATTAAAAATAACAAGGAACATTACAAAGATTAAAATTTGATAGCTCAGTAGAGAGTTCTTGCTAGCATTCTCTTACTGGTTCATCCTTCGAGAAACCCACTGCAAGTGGACCACCATGGCAGCTCGAAACCTCTACAACTTGCTGGTCATTGATGCTAACTAGAGTTCTAGCTATTGGATATTGCGTATACATCATTGATCCTTCTTGGAAGCATTTTACCATCATCGATCTATAACCATCTCTGGTTCTATCTTCTTGAAACCCTCGATGCTTTAACTTCCTCCTCCAACTAACTGTTACAACTCTGGTGAAGAAATGCTTTTATATATTTTATATTCCTTAGCACAATCTCCACCATCGATCTCCCTCATCGTATGGCTATGATCTATTCTGATATAAGCTTGGTATAATGGTGGGGAGAACTCAACACCATTCCACTCTTAAAAATTGATGATATCATCCTTCCTTCTTTAGAAACTATGGAACGCCAATCCAGCCTTAAGTGCTTTGGAAGTTAAGCAGGATCGAATCCGCTCCTTGTCCTTTTGTTTTTCTTTATTGGCCATGAAACATTCACCAATCCACACAAAAAAGTTGATGACATCATCTCTCCTTCGAAACTTTTGTGGATTCCATTCCAGACTGAAGCAAGTGCATTGGCTTGTGAACACCATTCCGGACCTATTGCAATGCAAAGTGACTCTTCCTCCAATCCGCACTAACCTTAGAGTACATCGTTGCTTTTGTCACCATTCCGAAAAAGAGTTAGTCAAAACATCCTTCGTCATGGATCCACATCTACTACGTTCATAGCATTCCACCTTGTCACCATTCCAGGCAAAAATATTCTGTGCATTCTCCAGAATCGGGCCTTCCAACACTTAGCCGCTCGTAAGGTATTCAAAATATCAAGCGGTCACCAATCCACACTTATTTTCTGCTGACGTCATCCTTCTCCAAAATTTTTTGCGGATTCGGGATGCATCGCCAGTCTAGAGCCAAGAACATGGGAAATCTTGCGGAATCGCTCCAAGTGCAAAAATTTACCAAGTGTTGAGTGGACTCATGGCCTTTGTTGCGGATCCACTCCAAAATACACTACAAAGTGTGCGGAATGAGAACTTCATGACTTAGACAAAATTTTCAAAATTTTTCTCAAGTATGTGGCCATTTTGGGCATACAATCATTATACAAATTTTGATAAGTCAATTGATAAGTCAACTAGGGTGTTTGAGTCTCTTGTAAAACCTCAAAAATTTCCAAATAGCAACAACCATATTAAATCAATCAATTATAAATTTCCTTTTATGAGAGTTCATTTATTGAGTGTTCATAATATAGGTTAGATATCGGATGGATATCAACAATGATATTTAGATGACCACTGATTTTGTTGTGCATATTATTTTAGCTTATAAAATATTATGAATAGAAACATATATAATTTCATAGCACATATGGATGTTTAATTGATTAATTCTTATGATAAGACATATCAATTCCATTTCATGATTGTCATACGTTTTGTGGTGGCATCCATTAGATTGTCAAACTCATATTGCATTCAAACATTATGATTTAAAGTGATTAAAATATACATGTTCATTTATATTATATCATCATAATGTAAATAATGTATTACATACATTGCATTCATCATATCATAACATCATAAATTAAATGCATACAAGTACAATAAATTAAACATGCATTTAACATCAAACAATGCATCCATATGCATACATCATAGTAGTCCATTTACATATCTAGATCACAATATCTAGTCATGCATCCATCATCTAGCTAGTGCATGTCATACATACATCACATCATATAGCATCAAATCAATATACAATATTAGCACTGCATCCATATGCATATCATAAACATAAAACAAATAAATCTACACATATAATGAGTCTCATAAATGTTAGATCATATCATATATATATATGTGTGTTTCAAAAAGAGTATATAGGCATATCTCCAAAATGCTCGTAGGCTACAACTGTGTAGGTCCTCGAACTTACACTCAAAAATGGTACAAACATCTTATAAGATATGTGTTAAGAAACGTCTGTGCCCCTAGTCTGTGAGGCTCCTTTGTCACCTCCATACTCTTGGTGAGTCTACCTAGAGATGGTGCTAGTGAACCTCTCTATCCTAGGTTTCCTATGGCTAGAACAAGCTAAATACTACCATGTCTCCCATGTCATAGTCTCCTGAGTCCTTGGATCTATGGACCTCTCCAAAATCTCACCCCCGAGTAGATCAATCTCTCCCTCCTGGTGAGAGATCTGAGCAACATTTGATGCTTGTTGATTTATATGACACTGAACTATAGCCTGTAGCCTACTGATCTCTACATCAGATTCAAACTTGTGTATCCCTATACAATTGGAGCTTCTGGAGCAACCAGTGGATTAGAGGTCTCTCCTCATGCACTCCTCACAAGATCCCTCTCATGAGTCATAAGCTATAGCTAAGACTGTGCTAGATCTCACTTAAGTGTCATATTCTTTAGAGCTATAGTGGCACTCACAATTTACACTAGGTGGAGAGTCTACTTTTTCTTCTAGCTATACCACTACTCTTGTCCCTATCTTTATTTATCATACATGGCTCTTAGTTGTGCCTATAAAGTAACCACATAAGTGTCACTCTCTCGGATCTGAGTCTAAAAGGTCCCTACCCATGTCTATAAGATAGCAACCTAGGCCCTGATCTGGGACAGCTCAGGCTCCTCCTCACCCTCCTCTACCTGGGGCTCATCCTTAGATTTAGCTTTACCCCATCCACCCTCTATCCGCTAGTGCACTCTATGCCCATGAGGATCTACACACTATGGATGTGCCTCCTCTACCTCTGCTACTATTACACCATCTGTAGGTCTGTATAGGGGGCCATCACCCTGCCACAACCTGGTAGTCCACTAGGTGTCATGGTCTACCATAGTCCCTGCATCCTCCAGTCTAGACTCCTGGAAGTCATCATCCTCATCCTCCAATGGAGTCACCTGAGGCCATTTCAAGTCCTTATTTGCCTTAATATGGTTGTAGATAGTGGGAGTAGGATGGATATCCTAGTGAATCCTAAATATCCTAGTCACACGAGAGAAGTAGAAGAACTCACGTATCTTGAGCTTGTTCCCAAGAATCCATCTATCATATCATGTCCTCCTCAGGTATATTTCTACCTTTGGACATGTAGGAAAATCCATGTAGGGCCTCCATAGCACCTGCCCAGTCTGTAGCCATGCAATATGATAAATATAGTAGTGCATGTATCCTGATTGAGTCATACTCTTGAATCCCTCAGCCTCCCTGGGCTAGCAAGCAACATAGCACTAGGTCTCCTCAATAATATCAATAATACAAAGGGGTAGTGGTGTGGGGTGCTCAACTATGATGTGTTGACATACCAAGATCTATAGTAGGATACTGCAACCAACTCCTACATGGGTCCTCCGTGTGATTCGATACATCTCATCATAGAGCTATGCAAGTAGGGATCTCCCCTAGGATAGGATCAGGGCCTCTCTGGTGCTACTCACTAGCACATCTTGTGTCCTATCCAAGAGGTTCCAAGGTAACCTTACTCCTTATATGTTTGGCAACACAATATGAACTATCAAATTCATAAGTACGGCTGCCCACCATGAGAAGACATTCTTATGGTACCAGTCCTTGATGTGGACCCCATCATGGTCTAAATGTTCCTACACCATAGCACTATGGGTGCCAAAGATCTATCGAAATACATCATCCTTCACCTCTATGGGAAAATATATGATGGCCTTGCCATCGATCGGGATCTAGAATATGTTGCAGACATCCTCCAAAGTAATAGTGATTTCACCTATGGGTAGGTGAAATATGTTGGTCCTTGCATCCCAATGATGGGCCAAAGCGGTCATGTAAGTCTAATAGGCTCTAATAAATGGAAGTCGTAGCACGTAGTCAAATTTGATGGCTCCATAATAGGCCCACTTAGTATCATTGAGGCCATTACAAAGGGTAAGCAGGATGTCTGATTCCCTCACCCTCGCGATCAAATTCTAAAGGGAGACATAAATAATAAATGCTAAGTCAATCAAAAACATAAAAAAAAATGACCTAAAAAAGTAAAAAAAAATTAAAAAATCTTCAAAAAGATAAAACATTTACAAATTCATGCAACACATTCAAAAAAATGAATATTACACTTCAAACATTAAAAAAAATCAATTAAATCACACAAAAACTCAAAAAATAAGAAAAATTAATTTTTTTTTCTACAGTCAGCTAATTGTGGCTGGGACCTGTGACTCGTGACAACGGTCAAAATTCTGATCGTCAAGATTTAAATCCCATCATTACTGACAACCGTGGCCCCCAATTTACCAATTGGGAACTGCGGCTGCCACTTGCAGCTGAGAGCAGTGACCTTTTTTGGGGTCACATCCCATCCCGAAAAAGATAAAAAAATTAATATCCCACTCATATAATCTAACCTAGTCTAAATCTAACTATGGTGTGGTTCGTTACCAATAGTTTAATGTGGTTCAGTTAACCCATTACTTAATGAGGTTTATTTTAAGTTGCTAACCCTAAGCTACGATGAGGTTCTTTACCGATAGTTTAGTGTGGTTCATTTAACCTATTAATTAATGAGGTTCATTTTAATTGGGTAAATCAAATAAGAGAGAGTTGTAGTGCTACCTTTCTAGCACCGGCTCCACCACTAGTGGATGCATCCATTGGGTCCATCATGTGGGTGTTTCATGAGGTTTGCAGCAACATTTCGTATCAAAAGTTTAACCTCACCTCTAAGAGCTCTCTGGATAGTGACAACAATTGGAAAATAATGACATGAAAATTATATATTTTCTTTTATATTTTCCATTTTTCCTTGATCGTGGATGACACCCATGGATGTAGAATTAGGTTTTACCAACCGTAGGTCAGAGCCACGACTAAGAAAATTGAAAATATTAGCTTCAGCTAACAAGTGCGACTAGCATCCATCAATAAATACCCTCAAAATTCAACCATGATGGGATTCAAAATGCAAAATCAAAAATATCTAATGGTGAAAAGCCCTCAAAATTTTCAAAATAACAAAAAAATTTAAATAATTCAAATACGCCTCGTATCCAGTTATTTACCCTATACACTTGGTAGTTGTAGCGACTTGCAATCCATGCAATTTGGAAATATGAGTAAATCACCATAAGGCCATTTGGGGTAAATTAGTCATCGTTGAATTGATATTCTTCACTTCAATCCCTAAGGAGGACTAGACGGTCAGACTGCTCCATGGGAACAAGTTACTCATCTCAATGCTTCTATGAAATTTTCAATAGATCATCAAACATTATGATTCAACATAAGCCTAATTTGAATTTCTATAATTTTGATTTCGTAAGAAGGCCACAATAGCTAGACTGCTCCACAATATAGAGATGTACAATTACTATTAATAGTTGCAATCATGGCTAAATTAGGCCTTGCCAAGTAATCAAAGTGCTAAAACCTTAAATTATTCAAATCATTCATGGTGGTCAAATGACTCATCGCTTCATTAAATTGTCCTCTCATTGACTTCTCGCTTGAGGGGGTAGTCATTATATCAATTATCATAATAAAATTCAATAGGATATCACTTGATCTTGTCAAATTACATTTGTCTTATGGATCATTGCCAAATATTATCATAATCTTACCCTTTTTTGGGGTAAAAAGAAACTATGATAGTTAAGTTAGTAGCTCTCCACCTATCGGTACTATTGTAGAACTGAACTACCCGATCACCACTAGAGCTTGCAAAATATTTTTCAAATTTAAGCCTTCCCTTAGTTGGAAGCAATTATTCTAAGTTGTGTGCCCTTTGGTAGGACTGGGCATCTAATGTTGATCATATCAATGATTATCATTCAACCTAAGACATCATTTTAGGAGGTCTATTTTTGCTTAGCATTGTTTGTTATCACAACGCATCCCAAAATGGGTATATATAGACACCTAAAACGTGTCATGTCGAGGTGACTACTCATATGGGATTTGCTAACAAACCATAAGAATAATCCTGGAAAGCTCCAAGGTGAAGCAGTGGTTTTAACCACTCAATTTGGGTAGAGTTGTCTAACTCAGCCTTAGCCACGGTTGACACCCACGGCCAACAGAGTTGGCCATGCCTTAGAGCCATGGCTAGCATAAAAACTATTTTGAATCCCAGGCCAAGCCAAATTTTGGTCACAATGGCCTGGGCAATAGATATTCAAATAGTTTTAGGCAAGGAAGCATTTAGAAGGTTCCCTCCAACTAATCCAACTGTAGGTTTCTTGTTCTTGGCTTCTCCATGAAGCTAGACCAAGGACTTGAGAGTGCTATAAGACCCCCCTACAAATTGAGGATAAGTCTAAAATATTTAGGAGTTAAAATGCAATGAAGATCTGCCAAATTTTTGACTCAATTGCAATATTTTGGAGAGAGCTAACTTGCCAATCATGAATGCATTCAAAGCAATGGAGGTGTCAAAGGACTAAGGAGATCAAGAATACATAATTGAGCTTCTTCCATCATGAATCTAGTGAATTTAAGAACCAATCCATCAGAGTACATCAAGGTAACCCTTGAACATCAATTCAACAAAGAGAATTGAGGATACAAACCCTTATTATAAGAGCAAGAGCATTCACACCTCAGTTGTGGCTGTCAGTCGCAACTAACAGTGCCCACCATAATTAGACCCGTGATGAGGGTTTGATCCCTGGTTTACTCTATTTTAGCCATAGATTTCATTTTGTAATCATGTATTTAGGAATATATGACTTAGTTTAGGTTTATTTCATGCATTTGTATGGTTAGAATTAGGATTTAGGGACAAATTTCCTTCATTTCCTTATTTCCATCAATTAGACTAGTTTATTGTTATTTCATGCAATTCAAGTTTCTAATGGTTAATTAGGTTGCTTATTACCTATATTACATGTTTTCCTTATATTATTCATAGTAATATGATGATTTTGTGCTAATCATCATAGGTTTATATGTTTCTTGTTTTTATTATCATCATTTATGCAAGTTTCCGTTAAAAGCCTCATCAAGAGAGGCCATCTTTGTGTTAATAATTTCTTGTTATTTCTTGAACACGGGGTTTACAAGATCCATTCATTTCAAGGTATTCAAGGTAGAAAATACCTCTTTCATGAGATAAGAATATCACCGTTGATCTTGAGCAGTTTGTGTCTTTGTGGAAAGCCTACGAATTACATCACCCCCTCATTTAGAGGGTATTTAATTTTGTATTAATTGTATCAATATTGAGTATCCCTAAGAGGGACGTACTTGTAATCGGATTTGACAAAGTTTTAATAAAAGAAAACTCCATTTCTTGTTAAATTCATTATTGTCAATATTTTATGCTTTAATGTTTGATATCAATTGATGCACTAGTTAGGTGTATTATTACTATGAGGTTACATAAGTAGTGCCATATATAATATGCTTCCATATTCTAAAGGAATTTGAATGTCATTCTTTCCATTATCAATTGCTTTAGTGAGTCAAGCATGTAGATAATGTTCCATAATTTCAAAGTTATCTTTTAAAGCTTCACTATGTATCCTTTTTGAAGTAAGGTCTAAGTTTCCTTCAGAATTTATAAGTAAATTCTTGATTCCACTTTTTATGACACTTGGTCTTTCCTTTCTAATGACGTTGTTCATATCATTGATTAATTCATTATTTGAGGTTGAAATATTTATATTTCTTTTTGGTTAGGGTCTTGTAGTGTTAACCTTTGTAGTAGTCTACTTATATCTCCCTAGTAATGAGATTATACTATAAATATGATTCACTTCTATCACTTGCAACCAACTATTTGTAGAAAGCTTTTAGAAATGCAATTTCAAAAACTGGATAACCTTTCTCTATAAATTAAATATGTAGTTGGATTGTCTATGTCCTTCTAAATAAATCTTCTAGCTATGATTTTGATGAAAGCAATATCTTAATCTCTTCACTCCCCAAGTTAGAAGTTTTAGTAAGTTTATATGTTTGCAAATACTAATCTTATGACTCCTTGTTTCAATATTTGCAAATACTTGAAGCAATAATAAAAAATAATTGAAATGCTTCTACTTTGTATTTTTTTCTTAAGGTAATTAGTATTCTTTCTAGAAATTCTTACAACTCCTACTATTTAATAACCCTACAATATTATCCTTAGCTGATATCAACCTTAGAAATAGGGACCTTAACCCCACTTTTAATCTTACAATAATATTGAAGTGTATTCTTACCTTCCAAGCACTGAGTTTGATGTGCAATATAACTGTAATAAATACAATTTTCAGAGTAGTAATGGTTGGTGGTTGACTCCTTACTTTTTATGTATGTGTTCTATGCTTATTGCTTTGTTTTATACGTTCTTCCTTGCTCTTTGATACTTTGAGCTATCTATTCTCCTTACGTGCACTTTGGACCTTGTCTTCTTCAAATGTATTGCTCTTGCTATCATGCGTTATATGAATGTATATATGGGATTCTTTCAAATGGATTTCCTTTTGGTTTTGATTGCAACGTAGTCATATAGTGCCAAATGGCATGTAACGTATGTAGTACCTTCCAACTTCAACATCTTTGCCAAGTGGTGATAAGATTCTTTTACTTCCCTTTCAACGTTATAGCCATGAGTTCCTCATATAATGCCTCCTTTAGAATGTTACTAAAATGATGGTATTCTATCAATCATGGTTTCTTTTGATGTACGTATGAGTTATCTTCAACACGCAATATCTATTCTCTTGATTGCATGAAATGTGTCTTCTCCACATGATAGGTTTTCTCTTCTATCGCACGCTAATCTCCAAAGTCTCATTTTATCTCACTTCAATGATTGCTTCACTACAATTCTTGATGCTATTCCTTTCTATTTATGAATACCTTCACCTCCTTCTTTGTGCAATGGATTCAGTTGTTTTATGGTGTTATAGAATGCAAATATTCCCTAAGTTACAATTATTTTAGGTGCTAACTGGGTGTATGCTTTGGTCTGTAGAGTAGTAGCTAATAATTTTCTTCAACTCCTTATTCAATTGGTATAATGTGTAAAAGCTCTTCTTAACACTATTGTTATGTAGATGCTCTCTTTTGAATCACATTGCTTGTTGTTCATGGGCAGAATGGGTATTGAGTTAGTTCCCAATCACGTTGTTGTTTCCTTTGCTTGTGTTTTTTGGAAAGGCCTTACTATACCTTATTAATTTTGCCTTTACCAAAGAATATCTTCCTTATATCTTCTCCAAATACTATTTTGATGCTTAAACATCTTCAATTGAACATCCCTCTTTTACTAATTCAATCACCTTCTTGCTATGTGCAACTTGTAAGTAAAATTTGCTTTATTTGGGTGATGAATGTAGGTTGGTGCTACTACACTAAAAATTATCTTCCTTTCATTAAGAAATTTTCACTTTTTAGATCCATTTGAATGGTTTTGTCTAAATGCTTTGCAAACATAGAGTAGAATGATGTAGATGTTTTCCCTCCTATGCTCTCAAATGGAGCCTCTTGACTTCTTGAAACGTAGGCTTCTACTTCCTTTACTGGATGATATAGATTGAAGCCAATGTTGCCTTCTATCCTTTGGAAATACCTTCCTTGCTTGGTTTTATTCTTACTCTTTGCAACCCAATATTTTCACTAATATTTGCACTAAATGCAAACTTGTAAAATATTTTTTTACTTAGAATGATATTAATAGAATGTTGATATGTTTCTTTCTCTCGAAATATATCGAACTTCTATTATGTTTTCTATGTGCGGGATTGAACCTTGTAGACTATAACTTTTGCACTTATCTTGAAGACTTAAAATGAATACTATTCTATGCAATCCTTGAAACTTTGAAACCAGTGTTTTATAAATTTAATAAAAATCCAAATATAAAAAGCTTAAGTAATGAAATTTTGCACCTTTTGTTGCATACCTTTTTCCTTGTAGATGATGATGATAGTGACTTTGGTCACTTAAATTTGCTACCTTTTGTAGATGTTATTTCAGCTCTTCTAGGCTGTCCAAAACATCTCACTTGTTCACCTTTTTGCAACTTCAATACTTCAATAATTTGCTGCTCAATACTATAACTTGGTGGCTTAAATGCTCCGTTGGGATATACCTATGAAATATTATATTTAGTAGCTACTAACGCTTCCCAAATTTCTGCATTTTTATGTCCTCAAATATGAATATTTTCAGATTATAAAGTAGTCAATACCTTCACTGAAATGTTATCTATGAATCCCAAAAATTTGGTAGGATACTCCTCCAAATCGTAGCTGAGATGTTCAATAAAGAACCCTTCAATGATGACCCCCAAATATCTCAAAGTTGGCTTTTTTTCTATCTCCTTTCTATTGTCAAATTTTGAATTTAAACTAGATCTCCTCCTCAAACAATATGACACTCTTGAGATCTATTCCAAACTACCTTGAAATTTGATAATCTTCTTGCCAAACCTTCTCCTTTGGGATTGTTTTCTAATGGTGATAATTGTACCAATTCCTTAGCTATCACGAGCTTCTCCCTTGGTAGTAAATTTATCCAATGATTTCTTCTAGGAACTCTTCCAATGAGGCTCACCAAGCCTTCCTCTTGAGACCTCTCCAAGGTCTTCAATCTTGCAGCTTCAAAACCTTCAATAAGACCTTCCTTGGCCTTTTCACTCTTCAACTATGGAAGTTTCGCAATGAGATCTTCTCCTTGGATCTTCTAAATTTGTTGATATTGAAATTTTTAATAGGATATTTTTTAGTTTTTTTCAATGCTCAATATTCCACTATGGAAGTTCTTCAATAGGGACTTCTATGGACCTCTTCTTCAATGTGAAGTTTTCAATTTTCAATGGAGATCACCAATCTCCAATATTCACTAGGACTCTTCTCCTTGAGTCTCTTTAATATTCAATGGGGTATTCTTTCTAGGACCTCCTTACTAGATTTTAATATTTAATGCAGCTTCCTTGGCCACTATATCTCTCCTCAATATTTCAACTAGGGGTCTTCAATCCGTAAATATCTCAATGGGAAATTCCTCCTTAGGACTCCAAATATTCAATCTTTATTTTTTTACAAAAAATAATTAATCCTTGTACGAGGAAAGTACATCTACTTTTAGGCAATGAAGATGAAGTTCTTCTCTATTTGTTGTAGGAAGCTTCCCAACTTCTAAGAGTTAATTTTTTGCAACAAGAAAAACTTAGATGATAGTAATCCAATAATATTTCTGAATATTTTCTCTCTTACAATAAAATATTAGAGATGATAATAAAAATTTCTATGACTCTATAGAAAATAATCTTCACTAGTTGGATTGCCAATCTAGTGGATTCAATGGTAAGTTCTAGTCTTTACAAGTTTTTGTAACTCTATGGAAAAAATCTAGCCAACTCTTATCAAAAAATCATGTGGCTTTCTCTACTTCCTATTATTCTACCTAGAGCTTCTTCTATCAAAAATCTATCGTGATGGTATTTACATGCAATGGTGCACAATGGCTTATCCAATTTATAAATACTCAACAATAGCAATGGTGATCACTTGTGTTTTTTCTTTGATCCACCATGGCTCTAATACCATTGTTAGCTTTTGGAGCATTAAACTTAAAGGAAATGCAATAACAAGTATTTAAATAAGAATGCAATATTATAACTATGATAATGACAACTTAACATGCATGAAAATATGATAGGAAACTTTGTACAATGCTCTAGAAATGCTCATATAAGAAAGCTCGTGAAAATTACATTGCTCCTCTAAAGGAGTTTGCAACCACTCCATATTAAAAAAATGAAGCTACATTGTGACTACTACTACTCTAACATATGCTCTCCAAAATCCTCGTCTAAAACACTCACAATGAGACCTTTATATAGGAATATAGATTCCTTGTCTCTTACTCAAACCTAAGACTCATGTACATGTGGACTACATGCACATTTACATCGTTGCACATTCTAACACTTTTATTAAATTACTCTAATAAACTATTTATCTCCTAATATAAACCTAATATAAATATGTACCCATGAAGGTACATTAGTAAAGGACCAAATTATGTAATATATTCCATTACTATAGCCCCTTTAGAGGCTATCCAAGTCACCCAAGCACTTGAGTTAATTTACATTATTATTGTTTTCCTTCTTGATTAAGAAGTATTTAGATAAAATTGCAAATATTATATGTGCTTTTGGATTAGAGATCTATAAGGCTAAAAATAGAGTGTATATATGTTTACCTAATTATCAAACTAAGATGATTTCATTCTTTATGATCCAAAAATTATTTAAATATAGTTGATAGATGTGAAGCTTTAGCAAGATGTTACACTATTTCAGTTTCATATGTTTTAGCCCATAATCCAAGGATGACTACTAAATAATCTGATTCACTAATTTTTAGTTTCACCTAATTTCAAACAAGTCCTCCATCTTCAATTAATAAAGAACATTTCCCTTTAGAGGAACCAAGAGTCAATTGCATATACATGAATTACCAAAATTAGGAGAAAGTGAAAATAGGTAAAGTAAATGTGGGGACTAAAACAAAGAAAACTCACAACAAAGAAGGTTTGAAAAATCAAATAAAGCAAGTAAACATGAACAAAAATCAAATACAATGAAAAAAATAAAAATTTTAAACACTAAGCATGATTAAAAACTCTGAAATGCTAAAAAATATGAAATAAAAACTATCTAAGAATGAGATTAGAATTTTACTTAATTGAAGAAACAAAAGGAAATATTAAAAAAAAAACATATTACATGTTTGTTTTATTGTGAATGAATTTTTGAGGGTCCCAAACATGATTGCTATAGTTTGGGATGTGCTTGTAATGATAAACATGTTGGATTTCATGGGCATTATCCCATAGTGATATTAGACCTAAAATTCCAAAGGCCTTCATTTTACCTCTCTCACCCCACCAACTCAATTTAATTTCATTTCCATTGCCATACATGGAGTTTGGTCCATTAGAATTAAAGGTCCATAACTGGTCTTCAATTACTTTCTATCTACTCTGTGAGGTGTCTATTACTGAATAACTATCTTCAATTATAGTTTCCACTACCATAGTGTAAACTCCCATTTTTGGATTATTATTGTCATTCTTTTGGTTAGTAATGAGTTCCTTCAACCTTGACCCTATTTTTGAAAACTTGATTGCCATATAACTATTCATTGATTTAGACCAATCATATATGAGTAGCATTTTATAGACATCTAGGATATCTACCATATGAGGATCACTGTAATTTTGTATCCTAGGTTCAATAGTCAATTGTTTATGAACTTGATTTAGTACCTCAATCACATCTACCTCTATCTTGTCCAATGTAACAATATTATTATTTGGGTGAATAGGAGTCAACTCTAATTCCTTGTTAACAACATATGGTATTTCATTACCAACAACCCTTGAATCCATGAGGTAGTTATGTAAAATTTTACCAAAAATTCTAGTAGTCAAAAGGAAAGGTGGGGATTCTACCTTTTCTATGTTTACAGCCACCAGAGCATGAGTAGCCTTTATAGTTTCTTCTTTCTCAAGCAACAAATTCTTATGATCAATCAACTAAACTATCTCAATCAAAGGACTATTTTCCTTGGCTTCATTAAGGTCTTCGATAAAATCATATCCAAGATTATTTGGTTCTAGATTCTTCTCTATTTTTGATTGTATAAGAATTGTAGGATCTTTAGGTGGGATAGGGATTTCAGTGTCTTGCACCTTAGGTGGGATGGAATTTTCTCTAGGAGGTGTAAAAGAGATCAGTGATTCCTCTTATTTATTCTGAAGAATATAATCATTATCCTTCTAAAATAGTTGGTGAGATTCCACCTCTTCTTCTATGTCATTTTTAGATTCATCTTCATCCACTTCTGAAGGTTCATATGTTTTTGAAACTAAGGTTATCCCTACATTTTGATCAACTTGATTCCTACAATCCTCATTAGAGGGTACTGAATCCAAAGTTTTTATCTCTTTCTGGTCAGTATCTAAAGCAATTTTAATTTTTGGATAGTCAGTTTTAGCAAGGTCAACCAAATTTATAGAAGCTCCTAGGTTGTCATTTGATTGATTGCTAGTAAGATTTGTATTGTCTTTATTATGCATTATTTCTATCTTTTCCATTTCTTTTTGGACTATATCTAAGGTTGTCTTAGATTTAGGGTAATCATCTTCATTGTGTTGTGTAGTGGAATGCACTTCACCATAATTATTCAATGCTAAATCTAAAATATTGACTACTATGTTGGATTGATTCTGATTGGCAATGGGGTTAGGTACTCCTCCATTGTTTGGTTATGTATTCCATTGATTTACTCTTTGAAGATGGAAATTCCTATTCTGAATGTTGCTTGTAGGGTTATTAGGATGTGGATTCTGAGGTACTTGCTTTTGTAGTTAAATCATATCACTATTGAGCTTCTAGACTAATCTTTGTAGGTTATCTATCTAAGAATTAGCATTATTAGTCTAGGTTGTAGTAGTCTAGTTTATTGTATTATTTGCAAATGAAATGGGATTCAAGAAAGCTGGAGAATTTTGGGAGGTATTAAGATTTGGGAATGGTGGCATTGGATTTGGGGTAGCATTCAAAAATGTTGGTGTTATTTGGGGATTATTATCAATATTTCTATAGGTGGTAAATTGATTATCTAGATATGAAGGAATGGTAGGATAAGTATGAGTAGGAATAGATTGAATGGTTGATTATAGTTAGGGTATGGTAAAGTATTCAACATTGGTAGTTGCTATAAAAAATCTTGGTTAATCATAGGCACTTGATTGAATGCACTTGGCTGCCCTAAAGAAGGTAATTGGCCTATTCCAAAACCTTGAGGTATTAATTATTGTTCTACTATCAAGGCCTCACTATATGCCATGGATAGAGTAGTGATATGAGGTGCTCTCCTTACAAATATAGAAGTAAGTGGATCTAGATCTATGTAGTACATTTGAATAGCTACTTATACATTGAGAGTATAAGGTGGAGTGATATTATTGTAAAGCTTGTGAAACCTGGTGTTGAATAACCTTAAAGGTTCATTAGGTTCCCTTCTTACTGAGGCAAACTGGTGATATATGATAGTAGGGTCTATAGGCAACCTAAAATGACTAATGAAAGTTATCTCAAGTTGAGCCCAAGAAGTAATAGAATTTGTAGGTAAGCTAATATACCAATCATAGGCTAATTCATCTAGGGTAAGAGGAAACATCCTACAAGCTACATCTTCATGTTCAACTTGTAAATGGATCAAAGCATCCTTATAAGCTTGTATGTGCTCTTCAACTATTCTAGCTCCATCATGTATATACCTAGGCAAATACCTTTCAACATTCTTAGGCATGTCATGGGTTGGTCTAGGTATATTCAGTGGACTACTACCACCTAACCAAGGTGTAAATGCTACCATTGGTGTATTTAATGGAGTGAAAAATGGATCAATATATAGTGTGATGGGTTGGGATGAGGTATTAATGGAAGGAAGATTTCTTTAATAATATTTACCTTTTCTAGATCTTCTAGGAGGAAAATGACTATGAAATTTAGTATCATATTTAGAGGTCTTGAATAATAACCCTAGGTTCTAGTTTTAATAGTCAAGTGGTCTGATATATGAAAAGGAATAGTAATAAAAATTAATCAGTTTCAAAATTCAAGAGATTAAGAATTAAGCTTAGACTTAAATAAATTATAAAAAGAATGAATCACAACTTACGACTAAGTTTATTAAACTCATTAAATCTATAGTTATAGTGAATCAAACATTTCAATCCCTTCTAGCACCATTTCTTGTTGTGCATTGAGGGCTTAGATGACTTAGAAAATTAACAATTAATGGCTTAAAATAACAATGAGTCAATAATTCAGACCCTAAAAAAATGAATCTAACAATTCACACTAAAGTAACAATGAATCAAACTGTTAATTCCCTCCTTTTAGTGCTATTTTCTATTTTACACTAAGGGCTTAGAGGACTTATGAAAATCAACCATTCACTACCCTAAAGTAATAATAAATCAACAATTTATTGCCCTCCTTATAGAACCATTTTCCTATTGAGTGATACATCAGCCCAGTTGCCAACATACACAAATGGTTAGAATAATAATTGTTCTCTCTTGAAAGGGAACATTGATCCCCCAAGGTTTGGGTGATAGGATATGTTATTGTAAAATCTTAAACCAAAAGAATAAAAAGAGAAGGCATATGGATAACTCAAGGTTACATATAACTATTACAAAGGCGAATGTTGATTCACTGTCTAAGCTTTAAGACACACAAATTTGATTAAATTGTTTATTAAAATATAAACATTTAATATGAAAGATTGATTCAATGAAATAAAGAAAAATAATATTCTAGGCTTGCTACCTTAAAGTAATCAACAAACATCATTCATTGCATCATAATCATGTAAATTATAGCACATAGCAACATCTATTCTAAAACTTATGAAATATAATAGATGAAAATGAGTTTCAGAGGATGGAATTAAAGTACTCTACTCCTATTATAAGTAGACTTAAAAAAAATTCAAAAGGAAAGGGTTAGATAAATAAAGAAAACAATCCATTGAATACTTGAAGCATCAAACTGAATCTGATGAATTAGCAATTCTAAATCAAACTAGATTGGAATCAACCAACATTTGCACAATATGAGATCAAAGTGATGTAATATTGAAAGGGAAAAGAAACAATACACTATAATTGACTTAAATGCAACCACCATCAACATGCATAAATCACACCAAGAATTCTAGTATATTGCATTGATAAGATGTTCAATCATTACATATCAAACTTGCTAGCATCATGTGATTGTAAGAGTAATTTTCCAAGTACAATGAGAAGGGTATAGATGTCCACTATCTACAAACAAAAGAAATTTTAAAATACCTATTGCTAAAAGTGGAATCCAACTCTTTAGAATTAATAAATATTGGATCTAATTATTTGAATTAATAAAAATTCTCCCTTTCATGTAACGCAATCTAGACCATCCGCCACATTTCGGGCGATGCAATCTAAGTTGTTCACCATATTTTGGGTGAAGCAATTTGAGTCATTCGCTCCAAAGAATTATGTTTAATATTAAATTTCCACTTTGATTTCATAATCAAAGTATTAGTGTTAATGCATATATTCCCCATTTCCACTGAGGTCCAAAAGAAATATTGTTTTAATATCGAAAGTATTTCACTATCAACCAAAGTATATTGTTGGGATCACGACATAATATTTATCCCTCTTTCTATTCCTTTTAGTTCAAAGTCTAAAAATATTAAGCATAAAATTAGGTTCAATGTATAAGGCTCATGTTGTTATCCTTTTCTTTAATATAATATTTGAATTATTCAGGTCCCCTAAGGTTTAATTAAAATACCCAATATTAGGGATATTTGAATTAATTGAATCCACTTAAATGTACGCCTATGGTTTAGGCTCTCAAGATACAATTATTACATATTTCTTTAAAAGAATTAAAACTTATATTTAAAGTGTTAGGTTTAACCCTAAAGTTACCATATTAATTTTAATGCTCGAACTATTAAGATGTCCAATGCTAAGGTCAACCAACTTTAATTTTAGGGTCAAATTATTAAAATTAATACCAAGAACTAAGGTTTTCATTATTCACTAAGGTATGAAGTCTTAGGGAAATATAAAAATATTATTCGAATTAAAGCATTACCTTAAGATTTATTTTTTCCAAGAAATATTAAAACCAACCTTAATTTTCTCATGCCCTAAATCTAATGTTGAAAATAATTTTAATAAATCAATGTGTGGCTTAAAATTATTATTATTTATTTTTTGAAAAGCAAGTCTTTTGTCCATTTATTTTCACCAATCGGATTTCGGTGCCCAACCTCAGGCAAGCAAATCTGGGTTGTCCTCCCTTGTTGTGATGATTAAATCTAGGTCATCCATTTTCAGACCAATCAAAAGCTAGTGCCCAACTTCAAGTGAACGAATTTGGGTCATTTGACCCTATTGTAGTGGTTAAATTTGGGTCATTCACCATATTTTGGGGTGATGTAATCTAAGCCACTTATTTTATTTCAATCAAAAGCCTTACAGTTGTATAAAAAATTACTTGAATTAAAGCATTGCCTCAAGTTCAATTAAAATTCCCAAGATTAGGGTTATTTCAAATAATCATCCACTTAAGGGTTAGGCTCTTTTTTTTTTTAAGCGAAAAACCCCTTGCGGGGCCGCCTTGGTCTGAGAGACCATGAAAAAAGGGGTTCTACACCATCAAAGTCACCCGGGAGTCGCACCCAACCCTACCCGCACCAACATTATCAATTGGATTTTGGATACCCAATTCAGCTTTTTGGTAGGGTGGAGATTTGAACCTGGGACCTCCCTTGGAGGATTGCCCTCTCCTCTCCAACTCACCTACAACACCTGGGTTAGGCTCTTGTGGTACAAACAATTTTTTCCTCTTTCAAAAAAATTATTACTTCAATTTAAAAGTCTTTAAATTCATGCCCAAAAAAATAAATTTAATTAAAATTTTTACCTATGTTTTCCTTAGCCAATGGAATCAATGAATGAGAGCACATCGCCACATGTGTAGCGCTTAAATTTTAATGGATGGTAGGATCTATGAATGGGAGCACCTCGCCACATACGCATCATTCAAATTTTATTGGCTAGAAGATAGATGAATGGGAACCCATTTCCACATGCATAGTTCTTGAAATTTATTGGTCGGTGAAATTAATGAATGGGAGCACATCACCAAATGTATGGCACCTAAATTTTATTGGTTGGCAAGATTAATGAACAAGAGTGCATTACCACATGCATGGTGCCTTAATTTTATTAGTTTGAAATTGGATGACTCTAATTTGAAGGTGACAAAAGGAAAAAAATTGGACCACACGATTTAGTTGGTCAAAATACAAAGACTTGGGGTGAAAGAAGTGGTGTGGATGGCTTGGGCATCGTGGCACTATCCATTGATTTTGGCAATGTCATGGCGGATGATCATGGATCATCTAATTCTTTAAGAGTTGCTCGAATGATAATTATTGGGGATGGATTAATTTATTTATTAAACCTTAGCTTTTAAAATTTTGAATTAAAGGATTAAAAGGGACATGATTAATTCTTTTAGAATTAACGCTTTAAATTTTAGCACCCGAGGTTACATACTTGGGAAAAGAATCAAAATTTTAGGCATAAGACCTTAATTTTATAGGATACAATTTTAAATATTAGACCTTAGGACCTTTTGATAATGAAGAAGCATTTGGTGTTTTAATAATAAAATTCCATTGACATCATCATTAGCAATTTAAAAAATAATAGTTTAAATTGATTTTTTGGCACCAATAGGGATTTAAAATGGTGATTGAGCTAGAGATGAGAAAGAAAATTAACCTGGATATGTTTATATTCCTTTGAAGTATGGTTTTAAACCTGATTTTAATTGATAATGAACCTCATTTTATTGAAGCCATAAAATTAATGTATCATTAGGAGCTTAGAATAGTCCCGTAGTGTAAAAACAGAGTAAAATTTCAAGGTGCTTAAAGTTTTTAGAAACTTTCCAAATTTCTAATTAAGAAAAATGGGTATCCAAAACATTTAAAATAACTATAAAATTCATTTTGTATTAAAATATATAGCCTTCTAAAATTTGCAGACTACTACGGCGAATTTTTTTTTTTTTTTTGGGGAGGGTTTATTTAGAATCTAAAACAATACATTCCACAAGGATTTCCAAGTGATCCAATCTAGCACATCATACAAAATACAATAAATCCACCAAGGAAATCCATGGATCATTCTGATAACAAATTTGATAGGACATAAGAACCCATGACAATCGGGTTCCTCCACCTTGAAATTATCTTTCCTGGTCCTCATGGATTAACTGATTAAGGAGTCTGAATTTCTCCTGATCAAGATCATTCCAGCTATCAAATTTCTAGTAAGGAAATCCTTTAGAATCCCACTTTTCCAAACAATCAGCCATTGTATTTCATTCTCTTGGGATATGAACAAAATAAATTTCAACAAAATTCCTAGCCAAGCTCAAAATCTATTTCACTATTCTAGCCATAAACTAGGAAGCATCATGAAAATGCTTTTTGTTTAGAAGAGACACCACTATCATGGAATCATATTCACAAATAACCCTTCTCCATCCCAAAGAAAAATATGTTTCCAATGCATGGATAATTGCCAACGCTTCCATATGATTATTCGAATGAATTCCCTTGTACATAGAGAAAAATAGGTGGGCCACACCCCCACTATCACGACCAATTCCTCCTATACTAGCATTACCTAGGTTGCCCCTCCAATAACCATCCATTTTTATTTTGATAACACCCCTAGGGAGGACTCCACTTCCCATATCTATTGACCTTCAATGAACCAATCCCGCTAACAAGGCTTGTGTTTGCAGTTGGTGATGATAAAAAATAACCAATTTATTGATAATATACTAGTCGAAGGAAGTAGAAGAGAACTCATAATACACTTGGCCTCAATAATCTCCTTAACCATCCTTTTGAATCTGAGTCGTATATGTAAGGCTCCAATTTGACATCCCTAAAAAATTCTTCAATTGTGTTCCAACCAAATTTGCCAAAATATGAAGAAAGGACCAAAATCCTAGGCAGTTTGAAGACATGAAGCAGAGGTAGGGGGTCTACCCAAGCTTCCCAAAACTCAAAAACATAGATTATGGGCCTTTTACATATCTTCCACCACAATTTATAGACCTCCATGGAATATGAGCATTGGAATAAAATATGCGAAATTGTTTCCTCATTCTTTCCACAAAGAAAAAATAGTGAAGGACCCTAAAAACCTCTTTTTTGAATATTATCCCAAGTTGAACATTTCTTCTGACACATAAACCAAAGAAAAAATTTACACTTGGGACAACCAAACTTATTCTAATTCTTCTTCCACCAGGGGGACACAATCTCCTCTCTTATTTGCATAATAAGGGTTTGATAACCTAGAGCAACAATGTATTTCCATTTCAAATTATGGCTTCAAGCAAGAATATCAGAGTCTTCAATAGAACACTATGGTCTCTCAACCAAAATAGAAGCTAGACCCTCTGGCCAGCCCTATGAATCCCACTAGCAATGAGTAAAATAACAACCAAGAGGACTTTATCACTTAAATTCAACCACCTTAGACCAGCCTACATCTAAAAATATATCATAAAGAAGACAAAGGTGGGGGAAAGAAGAAAGGATAGGAGGATGATTATCCCAAAAATCTTCTCAAAATAAGGTATTGTTTCCTTTATTAACTATCCAAAAGAGACCTTACTTAATAATCATGGAATATTTTTTTGAGAATGTCCCAAATAATGGAACCTTTCTCCCTTAGCTCCAATCTCGAAATCTCATCAACCAGAGCACCACCAAAATATTTGAGGCTAAGAATTTTGACCCAAAGCTAATTAGGATTATTGCACCAAATCCAATAAAATTTAGCAGCTAAAGTGAGACTATTAAAATTGGATTACCTCAAACAAAGACCCCCCATCTCTTTAGGAAAACACACAGTATCCCAAATAACCAGGATCCATTTATTATAGTCAAAGTTTCCTGCCCATAAAATTTTTCTATAAAGAGAATCAAATTCTTTGAGAAATCACTTAGGAGCAGTCAATATAGAAATATATAAATAGGTAAATAATGAAGGAAAAACTTCAAAAGCATTAATCTACCAACAAAGAATAGCCACAAAAATTCCAATGATTAACCCTCAATCAAAATCTATCCAAAATACTTTTCCAATAAACCCTTCCAATATTTTTAGAAGAAATAGGAATCTCCAGATACTCCACTAGCAAATAGTCCACCTAAAAACATAGAATATTAGCAATCCTACATTGAATATGACCATCCGTATTGAAGAAAATATTTGATTTCTCTTCATTAATCATTTGACCATAGGCAGATAAGTAAATATCTAAAGCCTGTTGGAAATTTGAGCAAGTTTTGTTGTCATTGATGTCAAGAGATTGTTGTTTCAGTTTCATCATCATTAATGTCATTAGGTGGTTTTTCCAAAAGGCAAGGAATATTTTAAAAGGAATGGGATATAATATTTATTTTTTATATTATATGCCTAAAGAGACCCAAAATATTGAAGACCCAAGGAAGGAGAAGCATATTTAAAAAGTAATAATAATATTATAATATTCTGGACAAAAGTATGAGGTGAAGAAAATGAGGTTCAAGGAATTATTAAAAATAATGTATCCTTCAAAAGACCCATTGAGAAGTTTGCAAAGGATTTAATTTAATTTATTTAAATTAAAATATTTTAACCTAAAGGTTAAAATTTTAATTTAAATAAATTTGGGCATCAAAGTTAAAGGTTAAAAATTAAATTTATAATTCGAATTTGGGGTGATGTCGAGCGCAAAAGGTAAATTATATATAAAGGGGAATTAAATTTCTTAACTAGCCCCATCTATGCATTCACATTACAAAGTTTATGCTAAAAATTGTGTGCTGCTTTGTTGTGAGGAAGAAGAGGCTTTTGTGTTTTTTTAAAGCTTTGGAGGGTAGGTGATTGGTTAAATGCATGTGGCATGATCCAAGTGTTTCATAACATTGGTTAGTATATTTTGTGGCCAAGGAAGTGTTAATACGTTCACAGGGTAGAGGTTGGGGTTTCAAATCCCCGTGCAATCATTTTGAGAAGGCAAGAGGTTTTGTTTTCGTTTGTTGAAACCTATGGAGGAAATAAGGAGTGTGCTTGCTATAGAGCTTGTGTGGGTGTGTGGCCCAATGACTGTCTATCTTTGGCTAGAGTGCAACGATGGAAGTTGGTTGTGGATTCAAAGCACAGCCAAGGCGTGCACTATTGATTTTGCAACATGGGCTAAGGTGTATAAGGTAAGCATTATATTTTTTATTTAAGTTTAAAAAATTATGCCAAGGTTGGGAAGCGCATACATTTAGGCCACGTGATATTTTAGATAGTGCCTTGGTAAAATATAGGGATTCATAAGGGTTTTTGAATATTTTATATTATTTTGTGCTTAGAAAAAATAATTAAAGGTTGGATTAATAAGGTTTGAATAAGGGTTTAATTTTTATAGGTTGAATATTATTTTTGGGAGTTTATAAGGTGTTATAAAGGAACTTGGTCTTCTATGCATTGAATAGTTTGAAGTTAATAAAGGAAATTGATTTTTATGTGTTGAGTGATATTTTAAGAAGTTTGGAGATAATAAGGTGTACTTGAGACTTGTTAATTTTTGTAATGGTGAATTAATTTTGAGGAGGATATTTGTGGAGATTTTGAGATAGGTTGTTTCTATATAACCTTGAATTTGGAAAAAAAGATTTGATTGTGATTAAGATAGGTTTTGAAGAAATATCTCCATCAAAACAAAAGCTATGGGCACATCTTCCTTGTGAGTGAAATATTGTTGGATTGAATGTTGTGTGTTGCGGGCCAAACAAGGTGAATGGTTTCCTATTTTTGTCACATGCCCGTGCATTTAATTATCAACCCAGGGAGCTTCGTAAACTTGCGAAGAGTCGAAATTAGGTTACTACAATACCACTGGAGGTGAATCTGCTAATCCTACATTTTGGGGGTGTTCTTGAAATGGTTGTCAATCATTCCCGCACTCCTCAATAAATTACGTAAGAAGAACATAATTAAATCTACAAAAATAAATCATGTACACATTCCTGAAAATAAATCTACTGCAAATACTGGAACTAGCAAACTAATGAACATTCTTATGAAAGCAATAAACTAATTAAAATAAATAAACAAAAAGGAAATGGGGAAGAAATACTGGCTTGGAGTGGGCCCAAGCTCCAGCAGCTTCTTCCCGATCGAACACGCGCTTTAGAACTTCTGGAACTGTAATATATTTATCAACGTATTACAATCTATCTTCTGTAACTCTAAATGGATCTTTATTAATTATTTCTATATATTCCTCAGAACGATCTGCGTGTGTTTATATAACACACCCGTAGAACTTCTGTTACAGAAGTGGTTACAACAGTCGATTCTTCCCAGACTAAATTAGAATAGTCTGGCGAATGCAATCGACGTCTGGCATTCTATTTTGATGGCGGCATGTTCGTTTCGGTTCGTGCTTTGCCTGGCATCAGTAAGACATTTTGATACGTTGGTGCTATCTCCAATTTAGCTCTGCATGACGCAGAGCTGGAACTGCACCAGCCGCTGCCATCCACGTCGTTCAAATCTGGTCAACGGGCAAAGAATCAGTGGCGCCTTCCTTATGAGGAAGGTACCTTGTTATCGCGGTGCCTTCTGGTTGTAGGGAGGCGCTTGCCTTCTATTAGCACCTTCTAGCTATGGGGAGGCGCTTGCCTTCTATTAGCACCTTTCGACTGTGGGGAGGCGCTTGCCTTCTGTTGGCGCCTTCCGTGGGGAGGCGCTCGTTCGGTTGGCGCCTTCGAGGAGGCTCCATTGTGGCTTTGGAGGCGGTCGGAGCGATGGCCTTTGGGAGGCGCTGCATTCGTTGGCGCCTTCAAGAGGAGGCGCTCGTATTCTGTTGGTGCACTTTCGACTGTAGGGAGGCGCTCGTCTTTGGTTTGGCGCCTTTCGATTGCAGGGAGGCGCTTGTTCCCTTGGCGCCTTTCGGTTGCAGGGAGGCGCCTATGTTCTCTACATTGACCCCCGATGAAATAAAGTGCCAGGTCCATCAAAAGGACCTCGACCATTCCAAATCTAACTAAATCAACTGCAATTCCACAAAACATACTAAAAGCACACAAATTAGATAACACGCATAATTATATCAAATATCTATATAATCATTCATAAAAGTATGCAATCCTTATTATACAACCGCATATTGATCAAAGAAATATGTACAAAATATGAGCATTTCTGGTGCTCATCATCCCCCCATGCCTAACATATGCCACGCCCTCGTGGCATCCAAGCTGTAGGTAGCCCTCTGACTTTTCATCGTCGCCATCTCTTGGAGGATTCTGCTGCCCCTACGGCCCGAGTCTATCTTTTCGTGCCGGCATTTGAAGGTGTGGTTCACCTTTGCCTATGGGAAACTACGGCTGTCAATTGTCCTCTTCTTGTTCTGGCCGCTACTGGTGGTGGTCTAGCCAGCGTTGTTCCTGTCGATTGAAATGCAGCTTCGATAGCTTGCCAGAGGTCGACGTCTGGAGGTCTGACCACTGCCAGAGGGATATCCGAGTTATCCCCTCTGGAAGGCACTACTTGGGCCTTGTATAATCCGGCCGCTTCAGGGGTAAGCCCTGCATTCTCCTTTGCAATCGCAGCGGCCTCCAATTGTGGGCCATATACTCCCCACCATTCCAAGTACCTCCTCATCATGGAAGGCCACCCTCGGGATGAACCATAGATGTCCTAAAATTGGTTGTCTTCTATCGGATTGACGCAGATGCCAGAATCTCCTTTTACCCTCGAGGATGCCTTCCTGGCCTCCTTGGCTGCTTTCATTTCATTGCATAGCTGCTCAAAATATTTTTGCCTTTCGACGAATAGCTGCATGTCCCATTCATCCTCCTCTGACTCGACGAAGGTCACTTTCGCCTTCTATCGAGCCGTCCTGGGCCTCTTTGCCTTGGCCTCTACAAAAAATGTGGCGGCTCGGACCGGGGTCTCTTCTTTCTCCTTTGGGGACTTCTCTTTACTCCGAAGGATCGGCTGTGCTGCTATCTCCGGGGGTGATCCTTCGTTCTCCTGTCTACCTGGTGTCGACCCCTCAGGCTCTTCTCCTTCTTCAGGCCTAGGGAGGTCCTCCTTATCCTTTGGTCTTATCTATTGCTGGAGACCTTCGTCCTGCTCTGTGTCACTCAGGACAATGACAGGGGGCATCGTAGGACTTCTTTCCTTTTCACCCCTAAAAATAGAGGAATCCTCCCCTGCCTCCGGGCTGCTCTGTCGGGCATCCGATCGAATCTCCCCTGAAGAGAATACTCGTTCGACGGATGTGGGAGAGTTCGTCGGCACTTCTTCTGCCCAATCAGTCTGAGTGGACGCCTCCTGTCTTGCTGTTCCTCTATCCTGAAGCATTTGATTTTCCTCCTGCAACTGCCGGACCAGCTGCTCGAGCTGAGCAATTCACCTATCCCTTTCCTCCAATTCCCTTTTATGTTGGTTCTGGCAATCTTCCAGAATCTGTTGTGCCATCCAACAATCGGTTTGCCATTCGAGCGCCTCCTCCAAGGCCGCATCGATCTGGTCGTTACTCCCAAAAGTTCCTTCATTCCGTGGGCTCCGGTTCGTTAATTCTCGGAGGGTTTGGGCGGCAACGTCTATCTTCGGGTCACTCTGTCCTTCCTCTATCGAGAGGAATCACCGTAGACGTTTCCTCCTAGGGATTGGTTCATCCTCACCACCAGCGAGTGGCGCTCCTTCCTCCTCATACTCGGGCACTGGGGAATGCCCTCTGTCCTCTATGTCTTCGGGCACCGGTGACTGCTCTGCTCCTCCTAGAAAATAGGGCAACGCCAATTGCCCGATGTTTGTTATCTCCTCTACAGGGGATGCTTCGTCTTGCCCTAATTCGGCAACCGCATTGTGTTGCTCTATTTGGCCGCCATCTCCCTCTGCATCGTGGTTCTGTCCTTGTGCTTCTGCGTGGCGGACCAATGCCGATATCAGCCCATGGTGGGCTAAGGCGGACGGTGCCCCTTTCTGGTACCGAGCCGCTTCATCTTTCAGAGCATTCGCCAGGTAGAAAGGTATATTTAATTTCCTCCCATGCACTAGGTGATTGAGGAAGTGCACATGATTAATGTGCAGATGGGTATACTTCCTTGTGCATGTGAAGAATCGAGCAATCTGCTCGAACATCTTCCGCATATTCATGGGGAGACTATTTTTGAGTAACCCCTCCCTGTCTATCTGCACATTTCCTCCTGGCAGCAGTATTTCGGCGTATAGTTTTAACACTCCGCCCTTGTATGTACATTCCCCCGTGAGAGGCAATCCAGTCGCTTGTGAGATGAACTCAGGGGTGACTGGAATTTCCACCCCTCGTACTTGGGCCGCATCGCCCCTCAAAGAGGCGGCGAATTCTCTAGCTGCCTCCACGTCCTGGCCCTGACTGACCAGGGTGCAGTATTCGAGCCACCCCTCGGCTTCGAATTGGGTCTTCACTGCCCTCTGATCCCATCAGTATCACTGGGTTCATTCTTCTTGATCGCGTGGTTCTTGGACCTTCCTCCCATGGCGCCTTCTACTGCTGTATATTTTTTTTGTCCTTCCTTCTTCAGGAAGGCGCCTTCTTATAGAAAATATGCCTAACCCTAGCAGTTATGGAAGACGCCCTATCATTGGCACGCGATTCCGGCTATGGGGGGATACGATCTCTATGACGACGGTATCTTTTTTGGTACTGCGTATTTATAAATAATTATATAAATGATTTGATTTAGTATGCACGTACTTGATTCGTCGTTCCAGTCATCGTGGTAGCCACTGATTTGCTGACTTGTGACACGAGGGAGGGGTATGGTCCTTTGATGCCGCTCATTCGTGCGATGCTTCGTTCCGCTCGAGGCATCCGATAGATGTAAATGTTGCACGTGGGAGGCATTCTTTGGTACCTTTCCCATGTGGATGGTGTCCTTGTAGCGCCTTTTCGACGTTGTCGGTGCTCTTCTTCGAACGAATGCGCCTTTCGATGCTACGAGGTGCCTCTGATTGGTGGGAGGCACTTTTGCCTGCATGCGTCTTCCCAATGTGGGAGGCGCCTCCTTCTGGTTCGCGCCTTCCCGATGTTGGAAGGCGTTCGTCTTGATGAATGTGCCTTCCTGATGTTGGAAGGCGTATTCGTTGGATGAATGCGCCTTCTCGATGTTGGAAGGCGTCTCGGCTGGATGAATGTGACCTTCTGATGTTGGAAGGCGTCTCGGCTAGTTTTTTTTTTGACTTGGTGCCTTCCTGCCATGGAAGGCGCCTACATATTTTTTATATATATTTTTTTATAGAACTTTGAATGGATGGAAGGCGTTGTCTTCCGATTTGGTGCCTTTCGGATGCAGTAAGGTGCCTTCTTCTGGATGGGCACCTTTCGGGTGTAGTAAGGCGCCTTCTTGTGGACTTGGCGCCTTCTGGATGTAGTAAGGCACCTTCTTCTGGATGGGCACCTGTGTAGTAAGGCACCTTCTTCTGGACTTGGTGCCTTCTTCTGGATGCAGTAAGGCGCCTTCTTCTGGACTTGGCGCCTTCTTCTGGATGCAGTAAGGCGCCTTCTTCTGGACTTGGCACCTTCTGGATGCAGTAAGGCGCCTTCTTCTGGATGGCGATTTGACTGGAAAAAGGGTGATCAAGCCTTCCCAATTTTTCACGCTGCCCAGATTCTACCTACGAGCCGGTGTCGGAATGCTGAGCCGAATCAGGCCTGGTTTCCCAGATACCTATCCCTCGTGCTGTCAGGTCCTCCACCTGCAAAAAGCAACCAAAAAAGAAAGGAAAATAAAGGCAGTTAGATGCGTTCCGTGCCTGTTAGGCCCTGGATTAGGATGCCTGCAGCTTGCATGCGGGCGTCGTCCCTGCAAAAACACACATTACAAAAAAAACTATATTAACTAAAAAATTTTGGGTGAGCACTTTCGTGCCCACCATTTCACCTGTGAGAGTTCGGTCCAGATCTAGCAAGATGGGGTCTCCCCCACGCCTACTCTGGATTCCACCTGTAACGTTTCGGACGTATTATAGGGGCGTAGTCGGTGGCCATTGACTGTGAACATGGTGTTGCTGCCGTCAATTGTCTTAACGCGCACCGCCCCGTTCCTAATGAGCTCTGCCACCTCATACGGCCCCATCCACCTCTGCATAAGTTTGCCCTTCCTTTCTTGGAACCGGGAATCGTACAACAGTACCCATTCCCCTACCTGGAACTTCTTCAGCTTGATGTGGTTATCATGCCACTTCTTTCTCTGCTTCTGTATAATCTCTGTCCTCTGCAAAGCATCCAGTCGGATTTCGTCCAGCTGATCTAGCCGGCGAATCCTCTATTTTTGAGCTTCGTCCAAGCTCAAATTTAATTCTGAAGCCGTCCTCGAGTTTTGATTTCGAACTCGATGGGCATCATCGCATTTTTTCCATAGACCAGTTGGAAAGGTGTGCATCCTGTGGTGGATTTCCACGTGGTGTTGTATGCCCAAACTGCCTCCGGCAACCGTGTGGCCCAATATTTCTTGTGTTGCTGCACGGTTTTGGTCAGGATGTTTTCTATCTCCCTGTTTGTCACTTCTACTTGCCCGTTCGCCTGCGGATGGTAGGGCATGGTTTTATTGTGCCAAACTCTATACTGCTCCATCAGCTCCTCAATCAATTTGGAGGTGAATTGGGGCCCTTGGTCTGTTGTTATCTCCCGAGGAACCCCAAATCATGTGAAAATATGGGCAAATAAGAAATCGGCGACCGTTCTTTCCTTTGAGTCCCTTAATGCCTGCACTTCCACCCATTTGGTGACGTAATCCGTGCAGACCAGAATAAACCTCCTTCCCATCGAAGGTGGATTAAATGGTCCCACGAAGTCCATGCCCCATTTATCGAAAGGTTCCAGGTGTACCTGGGGCTGCAGGGGCATTTCATCTCGGTGGGTTGGTCTACCCATCCTCTGGCACTCGTCACACTTGCTGGTATACGCTGCCGCATCCTTGAACAGAGTGGGCCAAAAATACCCAGCCTGCAGGATTTTGTAGGCAGTTCATTTCCCTGCAAAGTGTCCTCCGCATGGCTCATCGTGACATGCCTTGAGCACTTCTAAAAACTCCTGTTCTGCTACGCATCTTCTTATAATTTGGTCCCATCCTATTTTAAATAGGAGACCATCCATCCAAAGGAATGATGCGCTCTTCTCTATGACCGCCTGCTTTTCTCGGTAGGAGAGAGCAGGTGAGGTCCTTCCGGTGGCCAAGTAATTGGCTATGTCTGCATACCACGGAGTTTGTTCACTAATAGCGAACAGATGTTCATCCAAAAACTGATCTTCCACTGCTTGATGATCTGTTGGTATCAATCTGGATAGAAAATCTGCCACGACGTTGTCCTTGCCCGGTTTATCGACTATAGTGATGTCGAATTCCTGCAATAGCAACAACCATCTGATAATTCTGCCACCAATGGCCGGCTTGCTCATCAGATACCTGATAGCCGCGTGGTCCGTATGGATGAAGACCTTGTATCCCGTTATATAGTGGCAGAATTTGTTTATTGCATGGACAACTACGAGGAATTCTTTTTCTGTCACTGTATAGTTGAGCTCTGCTCCCGCCAAGTTTTTACTGACATAATAGATGGCGTAAAATTCTTCGTCGTCTTTCTGCCCGAGGACTGCTCCGATCGCACCGTTAGATGCATCGCAATAAATATGGAATGGTATGGCCCAATTCGGTCCTCTCAAGACCGATGCAGATATCAATTTTTCTTTCAGCAATTGGAACGCTTCTTCGCAATCTCCCATCCAATTGAACTCTACGTCCTTAGAAAGTAGGGTGTGCAGTGGTTTGGCAATCTTACTAAATTCGACGATAAATCGTCGATAGTACCCGGCTGATCCAAGGAAACTTCTTACCTCCTTCTGCGTTCTAGGGCTAGGTAGGTCTCTGATGACCTCGATCTTCCTCTTGTCTACTTTTATTCCTTCCGTAGAGAGGTGGTGTCCCAACACGATGCCTTCCTGCATCATCATAAAACATTTTTCATTACTTAGGGACAAATGATTTTCCTTGCTCCTGTCGAGCACTCTTTCCAGATTTGTCATTGCCTCCTCGAAGGTTTCTCCATAGGTGGTGAAGTCGTCCATGTATACTTCCACCCCGTCTCCTATCATATCAGAGAATATGCTAAGCACCGCCCTTTGAAAGGTGGCCGGTGCGTTGCACAGTCCAAAAGGCAATACCTTATAGGCAAACGTTCCCCATGGACAGGTGAACGTTGTTTTATCTTGATCTTCTTCCCCTATCTGGATCTGGTTGTAACCACTAAAACCATCCAGAAAGGAGAAGTATTTTCTTCCTGAGAGTGTGTCCAAGACCTGATCGATGAACGGGAGCGGGAAGTGGTCTTTCTTAGTCGCCTTGTTCAACGCCCGGTAGTCCACGCAGATCCACCATTTCCCGTTCTTTTTGGGGACCACCACTAATGGTGATACCCATTCACTATCAAAAATTGGATATATGAATTCGACAGCCAGAAGTTTGTGCAGTTCTTCTCTAACAATGTCTTTCATTGCTGGGTTCATCCTTCTCTATGGCTGCCGACTAGGAGTTGCCTGGTCATCTAAATAAATCCGATGGGTACATATTTCTGGGCTGATGCCATGCATATCTACGTAGTCCCATGCAAATGCTTGCTGGTGTTTTACCAGAAGCTCTTCCAATTTTTCTAGTTGTGTGGGCATCAACCTGTTGTTGACGTTTAATATCCTCCCTGGCCCAACGTGTATTTGTCGGATGTGTTGATCTTGGGTGCCAGTCAACGGCGATCCAGGTGTGGGGGTGGACGATTCTCCATGGAGAAACTCCATGATAGCACCATCCTCGTCCTCTTCTGCCACCTCCTCCAAGGTCATCACCGGCTGGATTATGGACAACTCCGTAGTTCCATGCTCGGTGATCCTGGGTTCTTCTGCCGAGTCCATAGACTGAGCTGGCGGTGAAATGGTCAGCCTTTTGATGTTTTTCCCATTGGAGATGGTCATTAGCCCATCCCGACAGCTGATGTAAGCGTCAGCTGTTGCCAACCATGGCCTCCCCAAAATGAGCGGGTAACCGCCTAGCCTGGTCTTGGTTTGCAAAACTAAAAAATTGGCTGGATATTCCCATGCACTGACTGTTACGATCACATCTTCCAACATCCCTTTCGATGACACGGTTGATCGATCGGCTAACTGCAACACTGTCGTGGTTGGCTTCAGGTTCGTGAGCTGCAGCCTCTGCATGGTCTCTTGAGGCATCACGTTGATGGCTGCCCCGAGGTCAACCAATGTGTTGGACAGGGAATGTCCTCCAATTTTTATGGTCAACACTGGGCTGCCTGGATCTGCATACTTCGGATGACGTGTTCCACCCATCATTAGATCTGCCAGTTTACCCATGACGTTGATAGTCTGGGTAGCTTTTCATCCCGGTCTCCTTAGACACATTTCTCTAATTGCCTTGGTGTAAATGGGGACATCTCGAATTGCTTGAAATAATGGGATTGTCACCGTGAGATTCTTCAAGCTCGACAAGATGTCAAATTTTGGCTGTGTTGTTTTTCTTTGTTCCTACAACCGGCTAGGAAATGGAGCCTCCGCTCTCTCAAGTGCTTTTCCCTCTTCTACCAGAGGTGTCTCCTCTATTTCTTCCTCCTCTTCTACCAGTGGAGGTGTCTCTACTATTTCTTCCTCCTCTTCTACCAGAGGCGGTGTCTCTACTCCTAGCTGCCTACCTGATCTAAGCTGAATATTGTACATATGATACATCTCACCTTCTACGTTGTATGTCGACTGATTTACTCTGTTGTTCGGGTTTGCTGTCGGTTGTGCTGGTAGCTGCGTAGGTCTCGCTACTGGCAATGCTGGTAAGTTCTGTTGGATGTGAGCAGGCGCTGCACTCTATGGAGTCTGATTCCATGCATTGTGGCCTCTCCACTGCTGCCCAGGATATGGATATGGCATCCATGGCTGCTGATTCGGAAATGTTGCTGGGGGTGCGTTAGTCCAGGGTGATGGTCCCCACCACCCCATATTAGGTGGTTGAGGGGGTCCTTGGTGCATGTATGGCCCTCCCCCATATGATGGCATTCCGGTTGGTATATTCCCCATGGGGGGCTATGGCCAACTCTTCCTATTGCCTATGAAGTAGGCCTCCGTGCTCTCAGCCGCTTCCTGGTTACTGGGCAGTTGTGGGCACAATCGAGTTTTATGATTCAGCCTGCAAACTGTGCATACTCTGACCTTGTTTTTTGGACATGCATTCTTTGCATGCCTTCCTCTGCATTTTGGGCAGAAATAGGCTAATGCTGCATCATTTTCTTGTTTCTTCTTTTCTAACAATAACGTATCCATCTGCAGTGCTAGAGATGAGAGCATTTCGCTCTTCAAATCCTCCAGCATGTTGCCTATTTCTATTTTGGTGACTGAAGCGTCGCCTTCATGGTCCTGGCGATGATTTTGCCTCGCCTTCTCGAGTAGTTCTGGCATAATTGTCGGATGTCATCCATAGCATGCTGATAGACATCACCTCCAGAGATCATGTTGAGAGCCTCCAGTGACTCATTGGTAAGTCCCCTCAAGAAGATGCTTTTGAGGGACTTATCAGATAGCTTCGAGTGAGGGGACCATTGAAGATTAAAGTTGAATCTCTCCCAATACTCCTCGAGAGACTCATCTTCTCTTTGTGTCATGCTCAGGACCTCCTCCCTGGAGTCTCTTGCTCTCCCAAAATCTTGATATTGCTCTAGAAAGAGCTTCTTCATCTGGTCCCAGGTGGTGATGTGTTTGTCTCCCAGATCGATGAACCATCGCAGAGCTGCATCATCTAATGTAGAAGGAAATAATTTCAACTTCTGCATTCTATTTTGATGGCGGTGTGTTCATTTCGGTTCGTGCTTTGCTTGGCATCAGTAAGACATTTTGATACATTGGTGCTATCTCCAATTTAGCTCTGCATGACGTAGAGTCGCTCCTAGTCGCTACCGTCCACGTCGTTCAAATCTGGTCAATGGGCAAAGAATCAATGGCACCTTCCTTATGAGGAAGGTACTGTTGGTCCGACTTTTATACACACCCTATGAAGAATGAGCATGAAACTCTGATAACACTTATATGGGATAAATCCCACTCACTTTAGGATCTAGCCGGTTATCCAAGGTGCGAGTTACAGAGTCGGGTCGAATGTCTATTCACTCTTTTTCGCTTCTGGAATAGTTTTCAATATGGACTGTCTGTTACCTTACAACGGGCTCAATGAACTTGTTCAGTAATGTTCAGAAGTTGTCACTTGTTGACAATCAGATTTAAAATTAATTCTTTGATCTAGCTCTTATGGGTCAACAGATTTAAATAAAAGACAAATTTAAAAGAAAATAAAAATGGATCATTTCACGGTAAAACAAAGAGAGTAGGGTAGGGCAGAAAGAGAAGTCTATCAAACTTAGTCGTAAAACAAAACTACCAATTTTATTTATACTATCAGCTTCACAATAGAACAAATCAAAGAAGAAAGTGTCCAGCTTTCTAAGATCACTTTCTACTAAGAGCATAAGGCAGAGATGGAACAGATCTGAAAGAAAATCATAAACAAAAGGGAAGTCCGTTAAAATTGGTATTTCTCACCGACAGCATAGCTCACACAGTGAGGACAGAGCAATTAGAACAAACTTGAACCTTAAATCGATGATTTTCCCTAGCATACAATAGAACAAATGAAGCCCAACAACATATTTAATCTTGATAACACAGATTCACAGCATATATTTAATAAACTTTAAAGAAACGGATAACAAAAGAAGATGAACTTATCACAATCTGCAAAAGATTAGGCTCCTGGCCATGCTATCACAGAAAACAAAAGCACATCAACTCCAAGTCCAGAAATAAAGTATTTAACAAAATTTGCAAGAAATTGCTTCAATAGCCTTTTATTTCTAAGTTTTCGCCTCCTGCGATTACATTGAGAAGAAGTATTTATAGACTCAGGACAGACCTTGATCTTTTTAGAAATATCTTCTTCTCAAACCCTAAATCTTATCATCTTAAACCCTAGGACCCGGGTTTTACAATATAAGCTCTTTTAAAACAAAGTCCGGATAAAACTTAACCATTCCGCAAATCGGTGCAGTCACTTGCCATAAATGGAGAAGATAGAATTCGAATGCCACTTGCATTCACCCGCAACCGTGAATAAATGTCTTCATTAATGCCCTCGGGTAATTTGGATGAATCACCACTTCTCTGACATTTCATCTCCGCAGAGCCATCCCTGAGTTGAAAATGTCTGCAAGCTATTAATTCTGCCATAAATTTTCATTAAATGCATTCATCGGCAAATTCGGTAACTGAGTATAGATATTTTCACTTTCCGGCCAATTCTCGACATACTCCATTAAATGGGCAGCTGCTTAGTCACCGTAAAGTCTCTTTGCGGCCAGATCTGTAAAATTTGGATGAAACAGCAATTCTCGACATCTTTCCTTTCAATATGGTTGTCTTTGATTAATTTGCACTTAACTTTGTCTTTATGGCCATTTCTCCGTTATCATGTAAGTGCCAGATGGCTTCCTGCATGAAAGACAAACAAGGATTAGCACTTTAAAATTATTAAATCAAGACCTTAAATATTAAAATGAAACCCTAAAGTTCATTTGCATGTCGGCTCTATTGGGTTTGACACGTGTCACAAAATCATGACACGTCCTGTAAGCCATTTTCACTTTCGGGCTCTTTGCTGCCAGGGTCGCGAAAATGCGACATGTCACGATTTCGCGACATGTCACGAAATCGCGACATCCCCCTGTCTTGGCACCTTTTCGCTCCTTCCATCGCGAAACGCGACATGTCACGATTTCGTGACATGTCACGAAATCGTGACCCATCTTCATGCTTCCCCACTCGTCAGATTTCACGATGTCGGAAATCGCGAACGGTCGAGATTTCGTGACACGCTACCTTCACTTGCACTTCTTTCTGCTGCAAACGCGACATGTCGCGATTTCGCGACATGTCGCGAAATCGCGACGACGCCTTGGGCCTCCCTTTCAAAAATCATCGAAAATGAGACATGTCACGATTTCACGACATGTCACGAAATCGTGACCTTTGCCTCACTTTTCCATGCTGCGATTTCGTGACATGTCGCAAATCGTGCCCTTTCTTGCACTTTCTCTCCATCGTCGCGATTTCGCGATTCGTGCCTTGCCTTCTCCTGTCGTGATTTCAGATGCCGCGCGATTTCGTGACTTCTTAGCCATTTTCTCTCTTATAGCCAAAATGTGACATGTCACGATTTCGTGACATGTCAAAATCAGTCTCGTTCTTTCTCCTCGTGATATCGCGACTCTCCGATATCGCTTTTCTGCCTTTTTTGTCGCGATTTCCCTTTCTTGCTTTTCTCTCTCGACATGTCACGATTTTCGACGACTTCGTCGATAACTTGCTTTCTCTCTCAACTATATGCGATAGCGATTTCGTGCGACATTTCCAAAAATGGGAAGTGTCGCGATATCGCGACATTTCCCAAAATGGAAGTGTCGCGATTTCGCTACGTTTTTCTCGACTTGGCGGATTTTCTCAAACCTGTCGCGATTTCGCGACATTTCCAAAAATGGAAGTGTCACGATATCGCGACACTTCCAAAAATGGAAAGTTTTGATTTTCAATGAATTTATCTATCTGGAATCTGCATTTTTTTCATACCGGTGAAAGATTTTCTTTAATCAGCAATGATTCTAACATGTGAAAAATGAACTCTGGAATAAATCAAAGCCAGATGCAAATAAAAGCACAACTTGAAAAAGGAGGCAAGCAAATTTGGAATTAAAACCTGAAAAATATCAAGAGGGTCCTTACTGCAAAATGAAAGCTCAAAGTTTTCAAAGGATGGAAATTCATTTTTCAGTGGGGGTGTGTTTCTTCTCAACAAATGGCGATATCTACGGGTAAAATAGTAGCATTATTTTAGAACCCAGGACTCTAGTTTCAAAACAACATAGACCATGTATCTTGCCTTGCCACAGATATTCTTCAAAATAAATTGACTACTAACCGATAGTTGTTAAAATTTCCCAAGGACATACTAGGCTGAATCATTTAAGGAAGATTTCTGATGTGCAATTACAAGCGTATAAAACTTTCTTCAAGAATGACTTGGCCTTCGAATGTTGAACTCTGGATTGATCAGCTTTTCTAGATTGTAAAAAGGGGAAACCGAGTAGAGCTTTGTTTACTAGTTTAGCCTTTTACAACCCCGACAGAGTTACCCTTTAGATTTACACGACCCAAATTTACAACTGTAAGGTAGAATCTACAACTTGGTAGAAGAAAAACATCTTTTGAAGTCTTGGCTGCCTCTTTCATTATATAACTCTTTTTTTTTTTTTTTATCTTTTATATATATATATATATATATATATATATTGGAAATAATAGAGTGCCAATTTCATGCTGTCTTGCTCAACTTTCATCTCTCTCTCTTTTGAAATACATCAACATCTGAAAAGCCTTAGAAAGAATAACAATTTTCTTTTAATATTTCATCAATCTGGAACTGCTTCAGCCTGGGCACTGATAGCCTCTGTGGATACTCAAATAATTACATGAATCATAGTCCCCTCTTATAACCAACTTTTCTTGGATTCCCCGGGAGTTTCTCCAACCAAACAACATAGCAGTTTCTTTATAATTAAAACAACTGTGGCAAGCAAGACACAAAATCCAATCATCCTTCCACTGTTGTTCTGACTAAAAAAATAGTTCCACTGTTCAGTTCAAACAGACTATCTCACAATTATGATAATGAACACTGGATTCGGGACTCAGAATAAAACAATTTTTAGAAGGCTGACTTTTTCATTGATGCTCAGGCAAAGGTTAAAGAACAGAATTTTAAAAGCTAAAGAACTTTGTACAGACTTCCAAGGATAGACACAGGCCTTTAAGAACAAAAAAATAAAACAAAATAAATAAAAATAAATATAAAATAAAAATTAAATAAGATAAAACCGTACGTACAATTAAAATTAAACTAAAATAAAGCAACACTGCACAGACATTTAAAATAAAACTAAAGTAAACAACACTGTACAGACATTGAAAGTAAACTAAGATAAAATAAAACTGCAGAGCTATTTACAATGTATACACATGTTACAACTTCTTTGTGACTCATTCAAATGATACATTGGACGGAACAGCCGAGAAATAATGTTTTAAGTATTGACCATTAACAGGGAGGTCCAAAAAATTACCATCAAGGTCTTGTAAACGGAATGCATTATTACCTAGAATCTCAGCAATCTGGTACGGGCCTATCCACAGTGGCCGCAACTTTGTATGCTTACCCTTCTTTTCATGGGCCTTGTCCCATAGAAGCACCAGGTCCGCCAGTCTAAAAGCTTTCACTTTGGCCCTCTTGTCAAACCAGTGCTTGATGGTTTCTTGGTGCCGATCGAAGTGCTCCAGGGCTTGGAGTCTTTCATCCCGCAAATTAGTTAGATCTAAAACACGGGCTTCTGCATCCGCTTGATCCTCAAAATAGTCTAAGACAAATTGGTAAGTAGGTAATTTTAGAGAGATGGGAACAATTGGTCGGGTACCATACAACAAAGCAAAAGGGGAAGTCTTAAGAGCCACTTTATATTTTATCCGGTCAGCCCAAAGTGCATATTTCAATAATGTATGCCACTGCCTGGGTTTGTCTGCTGCAGATTTCTTAATGGCATTCATTAAATTCTTATTTGTGGACTCACCTATCCATTGCCTTGGGGATAATAGTTGGATGAAAATCTGATAACTATCCCCATCTGGTATGCCCATTCTGCAAACTCCAATGATTGGAAGGCTGGTCCATTATCACACACCAAATTCAGAGGAACCCCAAACCTAGTTATGACATTTGACTCTAGAAATTCTATCACTTCATGAGCTGTACTTCTTGTGGTGGCTGCTGCTTCGACCCATCTTGTGCAGTAATCAGTAGCTGTTAGAACATACTTATGCCCTGCTGAAGAATTTGGATTAATCACTCCCACAAAATCAAGTCCCCATTGCATGAAAGGTTTATTTATTACAACAGGTTGCAATGGTAGAGCCCGGTTGGCCTCTTTGGCTGCAAAAGTTTGGCACTGATGGCAGGTTCTCACATGCTGATGGGCATCTTTAAATAGTGTAGGCCAGTAATAGCCTGCTCTCAATATTTTATGCGTAGTAGCAGATCCTGATGAATGCCCTGCCCCTAACTTTTCATGAAAACTGGACATGACTTCACTGACTTCACTCCGAGAAATGCATCTTAAGAAAATGCCAAGATAATTTTCTCTCGAACAAATTACCTGCTTTGAGGAGATAATGAGCAACTTTCAGTTTTAATGCTCTCCTTTGGGTTCTATTCAAGTGAGACGGGCAAACTCCAAATTGCAGCAAATGAATAATATCTCCATACCAACCATCAGATTCAGAATTTAACTGATTAACTTCTTCCCGTACAGGTACTTCGGCAATGTGTCGGGACAAACCAAGTCCTCTGATCAATTTTGCAGGCCGAATCTCTAAGTCATATTCTTGCAGCCTTGTAACCCAATTACCTCTTAGTTCACCCAACTCATTCTGACTTAGAAGGTATTTAACAGCTGGGTCTGGAACTATAGCATGAATTCTGCTTCTTAGTATGTAGTGCCTGAACTGCTTAACCGCTCTCACCAAGGCATAAGCTTGTTTGTCTAAACGAGAATATTTCAGCTCAGCCCCTTTTAAATTGGTACTCTTGAAAGCAATTGGATGTTCTCCGGTTTCTCTCCGTTGGGTCAGAACTGCAGCAAGTGTGTGTTCAGAAGAAAAGGTGTACAGATAAAAATCTGCACTGAAATCTGGGCTTACCAGAACTGGTGCTTGTTTGATGGCGGTCTTGATTTCTTGGAAGGTTGTTTTAGCTTCTGTGGTCCAGAAAATCTGAGCAGTTTGCTTTAGCATGTCATTCATTGGCTTGACTATCTCTGCAAAACCGGAGATGAACTTCCTGACAAAGTTAATTTTTCCAAAGAAGGACCTCAACTCTTTCTTGGAGTTGGGAAATGGTATGCCGGATATGGCTTCTGGATCCATGGAAATGCCATCTTTTGTGACCAAGTGCCCAAGGAGCTTTCCTTCCGTTACACCAAAAATGCACTTCTTCGGATTCAAAGAAATGTCGAACTCCCCGCATTTGTTAAACACAGACTCCAAGTGTTTTACATGGTCAAACCGAGATTTAGAGAAGACTCGTTAAATCATCCATGTAAACAACAATGCATTTACCCATAAGGCCCTTGAAGGCATGATCCATTGCTCGTTGAAATGTAGCTCCGACATTTATTAATCCAAATGGCATCCTCTTGTAAGCAAAAGTTCCCCACTTAGTTGTGAAAGCAGTTTTCATTCTGTCTTCCTTCTCAACCAATATCTGATTATACCCTGAGAAACCATCCAGGAAAGACATCATCTCCGAACCATTGACAATCTGTAACACCTCATCCATAGAAGGCAGAGGGTAATTATCTTTCTCAGATGCCTTGTTTAAATTTCTAAAATCCACACACAGAGCGGATCTCTCCATTTTTCTTTCTGATTGGCACCAGATTGGCCACCCAAGTAGAATGCCTGATGGGAAAAATAATGGCGGCACTCAATAGTTTTTCTACCTCTTTCTGGATGAGGGGCTCTAACAGAGCATTGACATGCCTCTGCTTTTGTCGGAAAGGTTTGCAGAATTCTTTTAAAGGTATAATATGAGTGTAAACTTTAGGATCAAATACCTTTAAGTCTTTGTATGACCAGGCCATAACATCCTTGGACCTGTGAAGAAAATCAATCATACTTCTTTTTATTTTTGGATCACAGTTCTTAGCCAACTTGATGTGCCTGGGATCTTCTTCAGTCCCTATGTTCAGGTTTTCAGTCTCACTGTCTGTGGCACCCACATAATCCTCAGAATTCACCTTTTGCTTGATTTTGTCAACATCAAAGAGCCGCTCCAGCTCCACCATCCCTTTTGGAATTCTGTTGTCTTTCAACCTCATTATTCCCCTGTCATCATCTAACTGCTCCAACAGAGTATCCCTTTGGCCCTCATCGATTATAGCATTTTCAAATGTGTTAGTACTCTGCAAAAAGTTTACAATCTGTTGATCATCATAGAAAACCTGAAAATTATCTATATTATTTGGGACTGAAGGACAAGGGACTAACTCAATTGAAAACTTGTTCCATTTAAATTCTTCCAGTGGTTTTAAACTTGCGGTCGAAGAAGCCAAGACATCTCGCATGTGAATTCTCGCTCTCGGGTATGTGTGTCAGATTAAAAGCATCAAAGTCTTCTACAAGATCCCAAGCCCGATGTTTGTATCCTTTTAAATAAGATGCTTTACACTGGAATTTACCCTTGACTTGATTAGCCACCAATTTCGAATCAGTAAAAACTTGAATATTTCTTGCTCCTTTGTCCAAAGCAAATTTCAAACCTAATACCAGAGCTTCATACTCTGCTAAATTATTTGTACAAGGGAACTGTAGGCGGTAAGACATAAAATATGTCTGACTTTCAGGCCCTTTAAGGACTGCCCCTGTTCCAGAACCCTGTTTAGATCTAGCCCCATCCACATGAAGTGTCCAGACTTCATTACTATGAACAGGATGGGCTTTATTAAACTTGTTATTTTGCCCCGTTGTTAAATTGTAAACTCCAATATCTACCTCCGCAATATTTACAGTTTCATTCTCTGCATTGTATTCCGTAATTGTATGCTTGTACCTGGGTTCTCTTTCAACCCGTAATTGATTTGCCACTCCTTTCCATGGCAACCACATGTGTGAAAAATCTGTTGCCAAGTATCCGTTCAGAGATCTCGACCAATCCCTGCTCAAAAGCATCCCGTACCCCACGGGGATATCCACAACCTGAATTTCAATTTTATGTTGAGCCCTTGGCTCAGATGCTAATTGGATATGAATATTTTGAAGTTCTCCAACTACTTTAACCTCTGATTTGTCCAATTGGACAACTCTCCTTTCGTACTTCATTGGGGTCGGACCCAACTGTCGACAAATGGCCAAAGGCATAACATTAGCAGATGCACCCGAATCTACCAAACAATTGTGTAAGTTCTTCCCAAAAATATGAACAGTCAATAAAAAGGGGGGAACTTCAGTTTTTTCTTTGTACATGGCTACATTGGCATTTGCCATCTTCTTTCCTTTGTCCACAGGTTTAGTAGTAGGGCCATAGTATGTTTTTATCAGGTTGTCCCTCTGCTTCTGAAATTTGGGCCAACTCATGAAGAGTAATGTTGGCCTTGATCTTTTTCATATCCTCCACTATGTTATATCCCTTGTTAAGTGGAGGTACAAAAGCATCCGGTCCCCTCGCATTTCCTCCCTTGGGTGGAGATGGATTATTGCTTGGAGAGGGATCTGGAGGAACATTGTGAGAGTTGTCCGGAGGGGTTGATGTAGTATTAGGCTCCAGATTCTTGTTTCTCAGAGTTGTAGTTATCCCTTCTGTACTGTTGGAAAGCCCGCACCTCATCCATAGGCATTTCAACTACATTCTCAGATTCATCCGAGAAAGTGAAAGAATCCAAGACCATAGCTGCACTGTGGCCGGATGAACTTGGGCCATCAGCAGTTCTTTGATTTTTAGGAGAGATCAAATCCCCAGACAAAGCTTCAAATGCATTACAAAATTCCAAACAATCCAACTCCCCATGTTGAGAAGTGGCATGTATTCTGCACCAGTTAGGCAGAGCTAAATCGCAAATATTCACATCATGAGCTTTACCCTTGTAATATTTATTAGGTTCATACGGGGGCCGGTTGAATCTGTTCGGTTGATATGAATACCTGTTTGAGTTGTCCCCAGTAGAAACTTGCCTTTTAAAACTCAAAAAATCATTGGCCAGCTTTCGAACTATTTTTGAGACTTCTTCAACTCTTGCATTGTCAGCCTCTTTGCCTGGGTTCTGTACATTCTCAACAGGTGCTACAACCAATGGATTTGCTGATGGTAGAGTCTGACAAACTGGCAACATCATCTGATGTGGTATGGGATTGAACACAGGGGCAGCTTGTGTAACCAGAGGAACTTGCTGAGCATTTAAAGGTTGGGGTCCCAACTGTCTTTCCAGAATCAAAGCTTCTTTATAAGCCTTCGTCAAATTAGTAATAATGGGATCTCTCTTCAAGAAGACAGAGGTCATTGGATCCAGAGAGTTTCTAAAAATCTCTAATGCCAGGTCTGCATTCGGTACATAATACCCAGTAAGTCTACCATAAGCTTTCTGGAATCTAACATTATAAGATCTGATAGATTCACTTAATTCTCTTTTGATACCAAAAACTGCTGGTATAATATACTAGGATCTATCACTTCACCGAACTGTGACACAAAAACTTTTTCTAAGTCATTCCAGCTGGTGACAGAATCATTAGTAAGATTTAGAAACTAGTCATAAGCTCCCTCCTGGAGAGTGAACGGGAACAATCTGCAAGCAACATCTTCATGCTGTACATTTAATAATTTCAAAGCATTCTTGAATGCAACCAAATGTTCTTCTGCAGTTCTTGTCCCATCATGTTTATATCTGGGGAGATATCTTTCCGGATTTCTAGGTAGGTCATGGGCTATACCCGAAATATTCAAAGCAGTGGAACCCAACCAATTTGCCATTACTACTTGGTTGACAGTGATATTCTGAGTTGTGGTTGGGGTAACTATCAGCGGTGATAAAACTGTTTGAGACAGAGACTTGGCCCTTCTGAGGCTACTTCTTCTCGGAGTTTCTAATTTAGGCACAAGGAGCTCTCCAGCTCTGGGTGGGACCTTGTTACCCTGTATGTAGAATCCAGCTTTTCACAAGCACTTACAAACTTACAATCCTTAACAGAGTACTGAACTTGAGGTCTTCTTTTCTGGCAATTTTAAAATATTGTACTGACAACTTACAATACTGATCGGAGTTCACTGGGCCCTCCTTCTAGCGCCATTTTTAAATGTTGGTCCGACTTTTATACACACCCTATGAAGAATGAGCATGAAACTCTGATAACACTTATACGGGATAAATCCCACTCACTTTAGGATCTAGCTGGTTATCCAAGGTGTGAGTTACAGAGTTGGGTCGAATGTCTATTCACTCTTTTTCGCTTCTAGAATAGTTTTCAATATGGACTGTCTGTTACCTTACAACGGGCTCATTGAACTTGTTCAGTAATGTCTAGAAGTTGTCACTTGTTGACAATCAGATTTAAAATTAATTCTTTGATCTAGCTCTTATGGGTCAACAGATTTAAATAAAAGACAAATTTAAAAGAAAATAAAAATGGATCATTTCACGGTAAAACAAAGAGGGTAGGGTAGGGCAGAAAGAGAAGTCTATCAAACTTAGCTGTAAAACAAAACTACCAATTTTATTTATACTATCAGCTTCACAATAGAACAAATCAAAGAAGAAAGTGTCCAGCTTTCTAAGATCACTTTCTACTAAGAGCATAAGGCAGAGATGGAACAGATCTAAAAGAAAATTATAAACAAAAGGGAAGTCCGTTAAAATTGATATCTTTCACCGACAGCATAGCTCACATAGTGAGGATAGAGCAATTAGAACAAACTTGAACCTTAAATCGGTGATTTTCCCTAGCATACAATAGAACAAATGAAGCCCAACAGCATATTTAATCTTGATAACACAGATTCATAGCATATATTTAATAAAATTTAAAGAAACGGATAACAAAAGAAGATGAACTTATCACAATCTGCAAAAGATTAGGCTCCTGGCCATGCTATCATAGAAAACAAAAGCACATCAACTCCAAGTCCAGAAATAAAGTATTTAACAAGATTTGCAAGAAATTGCTTCAATAGCCTTTTATTTCTAAGTTTTCGCCTCCTTGCGATTACATTGAGAAGAAGTATTTATAGACTCAGGACAGACCCTGATCTTTTCAGAAATATCTTCTTCTCAAACCCTAAATCTTATCATCTTAAACCCTAGTACCCGGGTTTTACAATATAAGCTCTTTTAAAACAAAGTTCGGATAAAACTTAACCATTCTGCAAATCAGTGCAGTCACTTGCCATAAATGGAGAAGATAGAATTCGAATGCCACTTGCATTCACCCGCAACTGTGAGTAAATGTCTTCATTAATGCCCTCGGGTAATTTGGATGAGTCACCACTTCTCTGACATTTCATCTCCGCAGAGCCATCCCTGAGTTGAAAATGTCTGCAAGCTATTAATTCTGCCATAAATTTTCATTAAATGCATCCATCGACAAATTTCGGTAACTGAGTGTAGATATTTTCATTTTCCGGCCAATTCTCGACATACTCCATTAAATGGGCAGTCGCTTAGTCACCGTAAAGTCTCTTTGCGGCCAGATCTGTAAAATTTGGATGAAACAAGCAATTCTCGACATCTTTCCTTTCAATATGGTTGTCTTTGATTAATTTGCACTTAACTTTGCCTTTATGGCCATTTCTCCGTTATCATGTAAGTGCCAGATGGCTTCCTGCATGAAAGACAAACAAGGATTAGCATTTTAAAATTATTAAATCAAAACCTTAAATATTAAAATGAAACCCTAAAGTTCATTTGCATGTCGGCTCTATTGGGTTTGACACGTGTCACTACCTCGGGACGCCTCCTGTAAGCCATTTTTCACTTTCGGGCTCTTTGCTGCCAGGGTCGTGAAAATGCGACATGTCACGATTTCGTGACATGTCGCGAAATCGCGACATCCCCAGCGCCATGCCACCTTCGCCCACTATGGCCGCGAAAACACGACATGTCGCGATTTCACGAAAAATCATGACCCATCTTCATGCTTCAGCAACTGGTTCTGACTGTGTCGCAATTTCGCGACGTCGCGAAATCACGATGTCGCAATTTCACGACACCTATCTTCCTTGCACTTCTTTCTGCCCTGCACTGCCGCGAAACGACATGTCACGATTTCACGACATGTCGCGAAATCGTGACGGTCCGTATGCCTTGGGCCTCCCTTCCAAAAATCATCATGAAAATGAGACATGTCGCGATTTCGTGACATGTCGCGAAATCGCGACGTCCTTCATGCCTTAGCCGTTTTCTGCTTCCAGTGCCGCGAAAATGCGACATGTCGCGATTTCGCGACATGTCGTGAAATTGCGCCCCTTTTCGCACTTGCAATTTTCTCTCCATTCTGTTGTGATTTCACGACGCTTTCGTGCCTTGTTCCCTTTTGCTCCTTCTTGTCGCGATTTCGCGACATTTCCAAAAATGGAAAGTGTCACGATTTCGTGACTTTGCCAAAAATGGAAAGTGTCACGATTTCGCGACGTTTCCAGGACTTAGTTCATTTTCTCTCTTGCAGCAGCGAAAATGTGACATGTTGCGATTTTGCGACATGTCACAAAATCACGCCGTTCCGTACGCACATGCTTTCTCTCTCCAAGCTCGTCAGGATATCGCGACGTTTTTCACCCTTGCAGCTTTCTTCCAAAATGTGTCGTGATATCGCGACGATTTCATGCCTCGTGCCTCCTACTCAAACAAGTCGCGATTTCGCGACACCTTCCAAAATGGAAGTTGCTAAATGGTCATATCGCGACATTTCCAAAAATGGAAGTGTCGCGATTTCGCTACGTTTCTGGGACTTAGCTGATTTTCTCTTCTTGCCGCGAAAATGCGACATGTCGTGATTTCGCGACATGTCGCGAAATCGCGACGTTCCGTACGATCTTGCTTTCTCTCTCCAGACTTGTAGCGATTTCGCGACATTTCCAAAAATGGAAAGTGTCGTGATATCGTGACATTTCCAAAAATGGAAGTGTCATGATTTTGCTACGTTTTTTTGACTTGGCGGATTTTCTGAAACTTGTCGCGATTTCGCGACATTTCCAAAAATGGAAGTGTCACGATTTCGCTACTTTGCCAAAAATGGAAAGTTTTGATTTTCAATGAATTTATCTATCTGGAATCTGCATTTTTTTATACCGGTGAAAGATTTCCTTTAATCAGCAATGATTCTAACATGTGAAAAATGAACTCTGGAATAAATCAAAGCCAGATGCAAATAAAAGCACAACTTGAAAAAGGAGGCAAGCAAATTTGGAATTAAAACCTAAAAAATATCAAGAGGGTCCTTACTGCAAAATGAAAGCTCAAAATTTTCAAAGGGTGGAAATTCATTTTTCAGTGGGGGTGTGTTGCTTCTCAATAATACCTTGTTATGTGCCTTCTGGTTGTAGGGAGGAGCTTGCCTTCTATTAACTCCTTTCGGTTGTGGGGAGGCACTTGCCTTCTATTAGTGCCTTTCAGCTATGGGGAGGCGCTCGCATTCAGTTGGCGCCTTTTGACTGCAGGGAGGTGCTCGCATTCAGTTGGCACATTTCGACTGCAGGGAGGCACTCGTATTCAGTTGGCACCTTCCGACTGCAGGGAGGTGCTTGTATTCAGTTGGTGCCTTCCGACTGCAGGGAGGCACTCGTATTCATTTTGCGCATTTTGACTACAAGGAGGCGCTCGTATTCAGTTGGCACCTTCTGACTGCAGGGAGGCGCTCGTCTTTGGTTTGGCGCCTTTCGATTGCAGGGAGGCGCTTGTTCCCTTGGTGCCTTCCGGTTGTAGGGAGGCACCTATGTTCTCTACATTGACCCCCGATGAAATAAAGTGCCAGGTCCATCAAAAGACCTCGACCGTTCCAAATCTAACTAAATCAATTGCAATTCCACAAAACATACTAAAAACACACAAATTAGATAACATGCATAATTATATCAAATATCTATATAATCATTCATAAAAGTATGCAATCCTTATTATACAGCCGCATATTGATCAAAGAAATATGTACAAAATATGAGCATTTTTGGTGCTCATCATTGTGAAATGCAAATTTGGAGTGAAAAAGATTGTTTGATAAGCATTGTTAGAAATATTGAGTGAGTTTTGATGTGCATGATTTGTGGATTTCAAAAGAGCATGAGTATCATTGTTATGTGAGATTGGTAACTATCTAGAACTAGGATTTGTGAAATATCATGAGTATCATTGTTATATGAATTTGAGAAGTATCTTGAGCTAGGGTTTGTGAAAGAACATGAGTATCATTGTTATGTGAATTTGAAATCATCTTGAGTCAAGGTTTGATATTCATAGTGTGAGTTGTTGGAAGTATAGTGAAACACTTGGTTAGGTTTTGAAAGCAAGTTGTGTTTCATTGAGTGAAGTTGGTTGAGCATTATTGATTGAAAGTATTGTAGTGATAGTTCAAGGTTTGTAAATAAAATTATACTTTATTTCTGAATTGATTTGAAAGAGAGTTTGAAATTGATTGAGTGTTTTGTGACTGTGAAACTTATTGAGTCTCTAATAATTCTCTATATGTTTCTATAGTTTAGAAATATTATGAGTGAAACTTGTTTGTGGTATTGAAGAGGTTTTCTGAAAGATATTAAATTGAGTTTTGTATGCAAGTTATGCAATTGATTTGAATAAGATTTTGTGAAATCTTGTGGACAGATTTGAGTAAGTCCTAGAGGGGACTTAAGGATAGAGTTGAGTAAGCTTTTGTAAAAGCTTAAGGATATATTTGTGTGAGATTTTATGAAATATTACAGGTAGATTAGAGTGAATACTTGTGGACATATTTGAGATAAGTTTTAGATAGGACTTATTGAGCAAATTTGAGGTAAGTCTTATTGAAGACTTGTTGAGCAGATTGGACAAGTTCTAGAGAGGACTTGTTGAGTAGATTTGAGGTAAGTCTTGGTGAAGACTTGTTGGGAAGTTTGAGTAAGTTCTAGAGAGGAATTGTTGGCAGATTTGAGGCAAGTCTTTGAGAAGAATTGAGAGCAGAGTTCAAGCTTTGAGTAAAGGCTTGAAGCATATTTGAGCAGAGTTGATTTGTGATTGGATAAAGCTTTTTTTTAAGGCTTGAGGATAGATTTGAGGACAGAGTTTGGTGCATATTTGAGGGTAAATTTATGCCATACCATAGATATATTTTTTAGTATATTTGTGATAAAAATAAGGATAGTGGTTTATATAGATTTGATATAGAGATTGAGAAAAGCTGAGAGTAAGCTTTGGAGGTGATAGAGTAGAGGACAATAGTCTCCAATGGATAGATATCCATTAGCCAGGGTAGTGAGGACATAGGTCTTCTGAGTGAGGAAAAATATCTTCTATGGAGATATATCCACAATCCAGTGTAGTGAAGGTAGTAGTCTTCTAGAGGATCACCATCCAGAGTAGAGGAGAAGGATTTCTCCTATGGATAGAGATCCATGAACTAGCTAAGGAGGAGTTATCCTATAGATAGATATCCATGAACTTTATTAGGGGATTAGTGTATCCTTTGGATAGAGGTCCATAAACATTGTAATAGGTAAGGATTCCCAAGATATTTGTTGAGAAAATTTTAGTGAAATATTTTCTCCATGGAGTAGCCCACATTGGGTGAACCACGTTATTTCTCTATGGAGTAGCCCACATTGGGTGAACTATATTAAATTGGTGTCTCTATTGTGTGTAATGATTTTTGCATTGCTTTGATTACCGCTATTGATATTGTCATTGATATATTGGATAATATTGTTTGTGAAAGAAAAGTAAAAAATGATCTTATATTATTCACCCCCCTCTTAGTATAAGCTTGTGTTCTTCAATTGGTATCAGAGTGGGTTCCTTTAGAAGAGTTTAATAGCTTGAAGAAAAATCTTACAGGAACACAGATGGATTCTCAGAGTGGATCTTCAGGGAATAAGGCACCATTGTTCAATGGAAACAATTATGCTTTTTGGAGTGTGAGAATGAAGATTTTCCTAATGGCACTAGGAAATGATATATGGCAAGCAATTGAGGATGGGTACATACCACCAACTACTCCACCTACAAATAAATATGGTAAGCTCCTACAACTAAATAATTCAAAGGCAATGAATGGAATATTAAATGGTTTGTGTGAAATAGAGTTTGTAAAAGTTATGCATTGCACATCAACAAAAGAGATTTGGGATAAGCTAAAAAATATATATGAGGGAGACAAAAAGGTCAATATGGTAAAATTGTAAAATCACAAGAAAAAATTTGAAGACCTAAAGATGAAGGATGAGGAAAACATTGCTACATACCTACTTCGTGTGGATGAGGTTGTTAACTCCATGCAAGGACTTGGGTTTAAATTTGAAGAAATAGATGTTTGTTAAAAGGTTTTAAGGTCACTCCCTAAGAGGTATAGTGAAAATATTTCACCCATAGAAGAGTCAAAAGATATTGAAATTTTGATAAGGGATGAGTTACATGGAATTCTCACAGATTTTGAGATGAGAATAAAAGAGGAGTCTATCCCCCAAAAAGAAGCAGCCTTCAAAGTTACAAAGAAGACAAAGGGTAAGAAGTTAGATTCAAGTAATGAGTTATCCAGTGATGAAGAAGTAAACTATGGTAGAAGGAACAAGGACACAAGAAAGTATAAAGGTACGAAATTAGTTAAGTGTTTTAATTATGGTAAATATGGTCACTATGCATCTGATTGTCCAGAAGCTAGAAGTAGCAATGATGAAGAGAAACAGGATCATAAGAATAGGGAAATAGGAAAACATAGGTATCAAAATAAAAGTAGGGATGGACAAAGCAAGCAAGGAAATAAGTTCTTCCAAAGGCATAAGAAGAGCTTTTATGCAGATAAGGTAGGTAAGAGTTCTAGTGATAGTGATGGAAGGTCCTTAGATAATGAAGAAGAAGAAATTCTATTTTTGAAAGTAGAAAAAGAAGATGTTAGAAAAAGGGCACCAATAATTCTCAAGTGTTTTAGGTGTGGTAACTTTGGTCATCTTGAAGATAGTTGTACAAGGAATGGGTTCAGTTTTAGTGAATATGAATATGAAGATGCTCTTGAAGACCTAGAAGAAGAAAGTCTTCTTATGGCAATAGAAGAAGAAGGAAGTACTTCTAGTGGAAATAAATTAGAAAAGAATGAAGATGATCCTAAAGGCAAAGGAATAGAGGTAGAATTAGAGGAAGGAGAAGTTGATCTTGAAGGTGAGCTTATCTCTGCTCTTAAGGAATTAAGGAAGGTAAGAAAGTAGAACTCAAAACTCAAGCTTCAATTTCAAGAATGTGATGAAGAAAAAGGAAAGCTTATAGAAGATCTAACCAACTCAATAGCTAAGACAAGGAGATTTAAAGAGAAGTTAGAGGTAAAGGTGTTAGAATGTGAAATATTAGAGCATGAGGTAGCTTCACTAAGGAAGGAAGTAAAAGAGTCTAAAAACAAGCTACACAGGTTTGGTAGAAGTTCAAAGACCTTGGATAAGATTATCAAGGTACAAAGATCTTCATCAAACAAGACAGGACTTGGTTTTGAACAAGAACAAAGAGAACAAGGAGAGGAGTCAATCTCAAGCTCCAAATAAGAAGAAGCTTCAGAAGAAGAGAGTGTAAGAGAGAGTGATACTTCTGAGGATAAGTTGGACAATAGAAAGTTCAACAAGGAAAGGAACAATGCACAAATAAGGAACAAATGGAACATGAAACATCATAGGGAAGAAGAGACTAAGAGACCAATGGGGTCAAGGCAAGGTTTCTTCAATGGATGATGCTTCTCATGTCACAAGTTTGGTCACAAGGCTATGCAATATAGGACACATGAAAGATAGGGTTATGGTTTGACCAATGGAAATTTTAGAAATGGATATCTCTTTCAAGGGTATTTCTACTCTTGTAATCATTTTGGTCATAAGGCAATAAATTGTAGGGTTCATGATAGGAATGGATATGGCTTCACTAGGAGGAAATTCAAGATATTTGCACCTTCAAGGAACCACAAAATTAAGTGTTATAAGTGCAATAATGTTGGGCATATGGCTAAGTGGTGTAGAGAAGAATTTCCAGAGACAAGAAGGAATAGGAATAGTCAAAGGAATCAGAAGGATCAGTTGAGGAAGAAGGTGGACAAAGGTAAATATTAGTGTATGCTGGGAGTAGAGATACTCCCACCCCAAAATTAACCACCTCAAAGAGAGGAGGTGGGGGAGGGGCTAAGCTAAGAGTCTTATATTTAGTCCCAAGCCCCAAAGGTGGTCCTTTGCCATTGATGTCAAAGGGGGAGAGATTTGAGTTAGGGGGAGAGCATTCAATCAGGGGGAGTAGTTTCTCAAGGGGAGTAGAACTGAAAAAGGTAAAAGAAATGGTTAAAGGAAAAAGGGTTGCCATCAATGACAAAGGGGGAGATTGTTGGAAATTTGAGCAAGTTTTGTTGTCATTGATGTCAAGAGATTGTTGTTTCAGTTTCATCATCATTAATGTCATCAGGTGGTTTTTCCAAAAGGCAAGGAAGGTTTTAAAAGGAATAGGATATAATATTTATTTTTAATATTATATGCCTAAAGAGGCCTAAAAGGTTGAAGACCCAAGGAAGGGGAAGCAAGTTTAAAAGGCAATAATAATATTATAATATTTAATATTATAATATTCGGACAAAAGGATGAGGTGAAGAAAACGAGGTCCAAGGAATTATTAAAAATAATTTATCCTTCAAAAGACCCATTGAGCAGTTTGCAAAGGATTTAATTTAATTTATTTAAATTAAAATATTTTAACCTAAAGGTTAAAATTTTAATTTAAATAAATTTGGGCGCCAAAGTTAAAGGTTAAAAATTAAATTTATAATTCGAATTTCTAAATTCGAATTTGGGTCGACGTCGAGTGCAAAAGGTAAAGTATATATAAAGGGGAATTAATTTTTTAATTACCCCCATCCATGCATTCGAATTCCAAAGTTTATGCTAAAAATTGTGCGTTGCTTTGTTGTGAGGAAGAAGAGGCTTTCACGTTTTTTAAATCTTTGGAGGGCAGGCGATTGGTTAAATGCATGTGGTGCAACCCAAGTGTTTCATAATGTTGGTTAGCACAGTTGGTGGCCAAGGGAGTGTTAAGATGTTCGCAGGGCAGAGGTTGGGGTTTCAAATCCTCGCGCGATCATTTTGAGAAGGTAGGAGGTTTTGTTTTCGTTCACCAAAACTTGTGGAGGAAATAAGGAGGAGCATGCTTGCTTTAGTGCTTGTGTGGGCGTGTGGCCCAACGGCTATCTAGATTTGGCTAGAGCACAACGGTGGTAGTTAGTCATGGGTTCAAAGCACAGCCAAGGCGTGCACTATTGATTTTGCAACATGGGCCAAGGTGTATAAGGTAAGCATTATATTTTTTATTTAAGTTTTAAATTATGCCAAGGTTGGGAAGCGCATACATTTAGGCCACGTGATATTTTAGATAGCGCCTTGGTAAAATTTAGGGAGTCATAAGGGTATTTGGATATTTTATATTATTTTGTGCTTAGAAAAAATAATTAAAGGTTGGAGTAATAAGGGTTGAATAAGGGTTTAATTTTTATAGGTTGAATATTATTTTTGGGAGTTTATAAGGTGTTATAAAGGAACTTGGTCTTCTATGCATTGAATAGTTTGAAGTTAATAAAGGAAATTGATTTTTATGTGTTGAGTGATATTTTAAGAAGTTTGGAGATAATAAGGTGTACTTGAGACTTGTTAATTTTTGTAATGGTGAATTAATTTTGAGGAGGATATTTGTGGAGATTTTGAGATAGGTTGTTTCTATCTAACCTTGAATTTGGAAAAGAAGATTTGATTGTGATTAAGACAGGTTTTGAAGACATATCTCCATCAAAATAAAAGGTATGGGCACATATTCCTTGTGAGTGAAATATTGTTGGATTGAATGTTGTGAAATGCAAAGTTGGAGTGAAAAGGATTGTTTGATAAGCATTGTTGGAAATGTTGAGTGAGTTTTAATGTGCATGATTTGTGGATGTTGAAAGATCATGAGTATCATTGTTATGTGAAGTTGAGAACTATCTTGAACTAGGGTTTGTGAAAGATCATGAGTATCATTGTTATGTGAAGTTGAGAACTATCTTGAGCTAGGGTTTGTGAAAGAACATGAGTATCATTGTTATGTGAATTTGAAATCAGCTTGAGTCAAGGTTTGAGTTCCATAGTGTGAGTTGTTGGAAGTATAGTGAAACACTTGGTTAGGGTTTGAAAGCAAGTTGTGTTTCATTGAGTGAATGGTTGAGTGAAGTTGGTTGAGCATTATTGATTGAAATTATTGGAGTGATAGTTCAAGGTTTGTGAATCAAATTATACTTTATTTCTAAATTGATTTGAAAGAGAGTTTGAAAGTGATTGAGTGTTTTGTGAGTGTGAAACATATTGAGTCTCTAATAATTCTCTATATGTTTCTATGGTTAAACAAGATTCTGAGTGAAACTTGTTTGTGGTATTGAAGAGGTTTTCTAAAAGAGATTAAATTGAGTTTTGTATGCAAGTTTTGCAATTGATTTGAATAAGATTTTGTGAAATATTGTGGGTAGATTTGAGTAAGTCCTAGAGGGGACTTAAGGACAGAGTTGAGTAAGCTTTTGTGAAATCTTAAGGATATATTTGTGTGAGCTTTTGTGGAAGATTACAGGTAGATTAGAGGTAAGTCTTGGTGAAGACTTGTGGATAGATTTGAGACAAGTTCTAGATAGGACTTGTTGAGAAGATTTGAGGTAAGTCTTAGTGAAGACTTGTTGAGCATATTGGACAAGTTCTAGAGAGGACTTGTTGAGAAGATTTGAGGTAAGTCTTGGTGAAGACTTGTTGGGAAGTTTGAGCAAGTTCTTGAGAGGACTTGTGGATAGATTTGAGGTAAGTCTTTGAGAAGACTTGAGAGCAGAGTTGATTGATTGATTTGTTCAAGCTTTGAGTTAAGGCTTGAAGTAGATCTGAGAAGAGTTGATTTGTTATTGGATCAAGATTTTTGTTAAGGCTTGAGGATAGATTTGAGGATAGAGTTTGGTGTATATTTGAGGGTAGATTTGTGCCAGACCAGAGATAGACTTGTGAGAATATTTGTGCTAGACCGAAGGATAGTGTTTAGTACAGATTTGAGATAGATATTGAGCAGAGTTGAGAGTAAGCTTTGGAGGTGATAGAGTAGAGGATAGTAGTCTCTAGTGGATAGAGATCCATTATCCAGGGTAGTGAGGACAAAGGTCTTCTATGGAGAGAGATCCACAAGCTAGTGTAGTGGAGGCAGTAGGGAGGGTGAACAGTATAAGACCCTTTTTTACTTTTTCTTTCAATTCAATATTATATCGTGTATAGATAGCAGTATCAATAATAGTAATCAAAGAAATGCACAAAACACCATACACAATATAGACACCACAATTTACGTGGTTCACCAAATGTGGGCTACTCCTCAAAGAAAATATTTTACTAAAATTTTCTCAATCAATCTCTTTGGGAATATTTCCCAATTACAATGTTTATGGACCTCTATCCAAAGGAGATGTTGATCCCCTAATCTCAAGTTCATGGATCTCTTCCACAGGATAACTCTTTCCCCTTCTGCTTTGGCTAGTGATCTTCTAGAAGACTTTGTCTCTATGCTACATTGACTGGTGGATCTCTCTCCACTTGAAGACTCCTCACTCAAATCTATCTTCAATTGTTCTGGATACTGGATCCATATCCAATGAGACTCTATCCTCTATACTTTATCACCTCCAAAGCTTTGTCTCAATACTATACAAAATATAGTCTAGTCGATCTAGCACAGCTCTGCTCAATCTCTTACACTAAACATAGTACATTTAGTCTAGTACAATTCTGATCAATAGGTCCACACAAAACCTACTCAAATTTGCTCAAAAATCTCACTTAGAACTTTTCCAAATATGCTCAAAAAGTTCACTCATAACTTTTCCAAATTTTCTCAACAAGCTCACTCAAAACTTGTCCAGATCTGCTCAACAAGCTCACTCAGAACTTGTCCAAATCTTCTCAACAAGCTCACTTAGAACTTGTCCAAATATACTCAATAAGTCCACACAAAACCTACTCAAATTTTCTCAAAAATCTCACTTAGAACTTGTCCAAATCTTCTCAAAAATCTCACTCATAACTTTTCCAAATTTGCTCAACAAGCTCACTCAGAACTTGTCCAGATCTGCTCAACAAGCTCACTCAGAAATTGTCCAAATCTTCTCAACAAGCTCACTTAGAACTTGTCCAAATCTGCTCAATAAGTCCTCTCTAGGACTTTCTCAAATCTACATAGCAAGCTTCCACAAAATCTTACTCAAAATTAGTCCACAAGCCTTCTCAAAGACTTGTCTCAAATCTGCTTAACAAGCTCACAAAGAACTTGTCAAATATCATAGAATCATAAAGAGAATTGTTAGAGACTCTATATGTTCTATACTAAAATCCTAATATCAACTCAAATAAATAATATATAATAGTTTGTTTTATGGAACTTGAACAACCACATGCATCCACTTGACTAGGCTCAATCAACTCAACTCAACCAACCAAATCAATGAACAACCCTTTCTCACAAACCCTATTCCAAGCATGTATCAATCAAATCAAAATGTTTCCAACAATGCTCAACAATAAATATCACATAACAATGATACTCATGTTCTCTTCTAACTCAAGTTCAAGTTATTTGCACAACCAATGGGCTCCAACAACAATACTTATAAAACAAGGTTTAATCACAACTCTCAATCCAGAAAATCTTAAAGCATTAAACCAATCACTTTCGAAAAGGAAACCACAATCGATCCTTTTCAATCCAAAGATATTTTTAGAAATAAACCACCATAATAAATCAATAGGAGAATGTGCCCATACCTTTTATGAATATGAAGAAACCTCTTTGGAAATCTGCCACAATCACAATATTCTTTTGCTAATATTCACAAGGGTTAGAAGATCACAAAATAATCAACATTAATCCACTTCACAATAATATTTACCAAGGCTTTTAATTAGAAAAGCTTCTTAAGAATTAATGCACAACTTCATTATCACTCCTAAAACCACTTGTACCATAAAATAAAATAAATCAAAACATTGCATAACCTTGTCACTCCAAAAACCACTTATACCATAAAATAAATCAAATATTTTATATCCTTCCTTTCAACACTTTTGGACTAAAAAATAATCACAAAGCTTTCTCAGGCAATATCTCACATTAATCAAATATTAAACCTTATTAAAATATTAAAGCTTTCTCAACCTTATATCTCCCACAAAAATCATAATCAAACCTTAGCAAGCAAATATTTTAATTAAAATATTTACCCCGCAAATATCAGAGTCAGAGTGCATACCTCAAAGGAGCCCTCGAAGGGATTTGGCATTTCGAACCTCTACCCACCATGTTGCCAAGTGACAACTAAGCCGCATGAGCTAACACTGCCCACGTGAGTGCCTTGGGCACTCTCTTCCTTAAGCCACATGTGCTTTCCTCACAAGGCACCAAAACTTTGACTGTCCACGACTTGACTGCCCATGTCACACTCCATGAAATTCGCTGCACAATATTCGGATGCAGAAATACTTTGGGTTTTTAAAAATCATGCAACATGACATAGGTTTATTAAATGGAAAACCTTTGGCTTATTTATATAAGCCATCCTTCAAGGCGAATATGTCATCCCTTTTAACATTGCCCTCATGATGTCGGTGACGCCAATAAGAAAGGAGGGAAAAACCTTTTATTTAATTTTAAAATTAAAATTTAAACTAAACCTTTAAAATTAAATTTCTCCATCATCGGGGCACCTTTTTCGATGAAACAAAAAGCCAACTTGGGTTTTAAGAAAAACCCATTTCAAATCTGCCATCCATTGGTTTTAAATAAAACATTTCCTTGCCTTCCTTGGTTTTCATAAAAACCTTTTGCTAAGCTTCCCTTGAATCTCCTTTTGGAACCAAATGCCATGCATCCCTTCTAGAACCTTTGATCAAAACCTTGGCTTCTCATGAAGCTCTTTGTGGAGCAAAATCATAGTGCTTACTTACATAGGTCCTTTTGACATCAATGATAACTTTTAGCTTAGGGACTCAAAATGTCCAACAATATTCCCCTTTGTCATTGATGGCAACCCATATTCATTTTACTGAAACTTGGCCTTCTTTTCTGCTCCCCCTAGGACTTTGCTCCCCCTAGCTCAGTGCTCTCTCAAATATCTCCTCATATCAAATATCTTCCCAATATAAAAATCTCTCCCCATTTGATATCAATGGCAAAGGGTCACCTTTGGGGCTAGGGGCTAAGAATGAGCCTCTTAGCTTAGCCCCTCCCCCACCTCTACATAAGGTGGTTAATTTTGGGTTGGGAGTATTTCTACTCCCCGAAAGCATAGATCTATGATTTTATCTTTCTCTCTTATTTTGTGGGTTTTATGAATCCTCTCACTGTTTCTTTCCAAGTTATCATCCCTGTTCCTGTCGTCACTTTTGTTCCTGCTCTTGTTCTTGTTCTCATCCATGTTCCTGTTCTAGTTCTCATCCTTGTTCCTGTTCTTATTCTTTTATGAGTCTCTATTTTTTTTCTGAGTCTCTGTTCCTGTTCATCTTCTTGTTTATGTTCATATTCCTATTTTTATTCATATTCATGTTCCTGTTCATGTTCTTGTTCCTATTCATGCCTGTTTCTGGAATATTTTCTCTACACCATGTTGCTATGTGACCATCATTATTGCACTTATAATACTTAATGTTATTATTCCTTGGATGTGCAATTGTATTAGTATTTCTCCTAGTGAAGCCATATCTTGTTCTGTCATGAACCCTGCAATTCATTGCCTTGTGACCAAACTAATTGCATGATTAGCAATAACCTTGGAAAATATGTTCTTTTCCATATACCTATATTTCATGGGTCTTGCACTGTGAAGCCATGTGTCCAAAACTATGACATAAAAAACATCTTCCATTCAAGCCTCCTTGTCTTGACCTCATTGGTCTCCTATCCTGATTGATGTTCCATCTGTATCTTCTTTGTGTATTGTTCCTCTCTTTGTTGAACTCTTTGTTGTCCAACTCATCCTCTGATGTCCCACTTTCACTTAAACTGTCTTCTTCCTGATGTATCTTCTTCTAAAGTTTCTTCTTCATCAAGACTTGAAGTAGATTCTTTTTCCTGTTTCTTTTGAACCTTTCCAAAGCCAAGACCTATTGAACATGATGTTCATTGTTGTCCACAGATGAACTTATCCAAGTTCTTAGAGATATTTGTGAAACTCTTCATCTTGATATTGGAGTCCTTTAAGTCTTATTTTAGAGTATCCACTTCTTGTGCTAATTTCTCACATTCCAAAATATTTGCTTCTAACTTATCCTTGAACTTGCTTGTCTTAGCCTTTGACTTCTCTAAATCCTCTATGAGCAATAACCTTTCTTCATCACATTCTTAAAACTGACTTTCAAGCTTGGAGTGTTGCTTTCTAACCTTCTTTACTATGTCAAGGGCATAGATAAGTTCTCCCTTGAGATCATAACCATTCTCTACTGAATAATCTTCTATTTGTTTGCCTTTGTCCTTATCATTACTTCCTTTTAACTTGTCTTCTATAGGATCACTTTTTTTATCTTACAAAGTCATTAGAAGATTCCCATCTGGTCTTTCAAGTGCATCTTCAAAATCATCATCACTAAAACTATAACCATCCCTAGTGCAGTCATCTTAAAGATGTCCAAATTTACCACATATAAAACACTTTAAAATAACTGGAGTCCTTTTCTTAACTGGATCTTTCTCTTTAACCATAAATAGGACTTCATCTCTATAATTGTCTGAAAAACTAGCATCACTTTCAATTGAGTACTTACTTGCATTTTCCGCATAGTAGCTTCTCTTTTGTCTCTGGAAGAACTTCTTTCCTTGTCTGCTTTGTCCATCCTTGCTTTTCTTCTAGTACCTGTGTCTTTATGATTCTCTGTATATGTGATCTTATTTTTCTTCATCATTGTTAGCTTTTGGCTCTTTGCATTCTATTGCATAGTATCCATACCATCCACAATTGAAACATTTTATAGATCTTATATCTATGGGTCTTTTGGAACCTCTATCTCTTCTGCCATAATTTGCTTCTTCATCACTGGATGACTCACTACTCGATTCTATCTTCTTTATCTTTTTATTTTTATCTAATTTGAAAGCAACTTATTTCAAAGGAATAAGATCTTTTGTTCTCATCTCAAAAGTAGTAATCATGCCAAGTAAAGAATTCTAAAGAAGCAAATTTCACGATATCGCCTTAAGGGCCTTTACTTGCAGTATATGTCACTTTTAAAGCATGCATTCAAAGGGAAGTGTGCAATAAGTAATCTATGTGAAATGAAGCGAAGTATATAATAAAAAGGTGGATTTATCCTTGCATTTATTGATTCATAGCTTCAAATTCAGATTACAAAACATCCCCTTGAGGGCTTTACAAATGTGATACATTCAACTTTTACAATTTCCCAATGGATCTAGTCCCTTGGAATGAAGCCTTTAAGGCGATTTTAACACAAGTTGTGAAACTTGTTTCCCATGCCCAAGAGCCAATATTGGGTTTGTCTTGAAGTGTTTCCTTAGCTCCTTAGCTCCTTATCTTCCCTCTATTGAGAATACCTACACCTACACACATGAGATTTCAAGAGAGTCAATAGCACCTGCATATCATAGAGAAAAGCCTTAGAAACATGAAGAAAGGGGGGTCAATATCACAATATAAAAGTGATCTACATGCATAAAAACTGATCTACAATGAGCATATATATATTATAATATGATATAAATAATAATAACCAGATTTGGAAGCAATATTTAATGTGAAACTATGCTAAACTACATCCTCCGGGGTGAGCCATGGAGACCTGCAACATTGGGGACTCCAAATCCAAACCAAAACTCCTCCAAATGACCTCAAATTTGGACCAGAGGTTCATCTAGACATCCTAAGGAGGTCTATGGAGGAATTTATCCAAAATTATCTACTATTTTGGGACCATCCCTATGAGTGCCATGGGCTGACTACTAGCCATCCCCAGGTGGGACGGTTACAAAACTGCCTTAGTTTTGTCACCTATGGCCTTGGGAATTGGTCCAAAATAGGGTGAGGGTGTTGTCGATAGATGGGGCCAAAAGGTTCTTCAATTTGGCTAGTTTTGGGTTGGAAATGAGGCCTATTGCCCCTAAAAGCACCTTCGAATTGAAGAGGGTTTCAAGGCCAAGGAAAGGATGAGTTTTGGTTTGCAAATGGTAGGGATAGATTTGGGCAGCACTTCGTTGCTCAAATGCTACTTCCTCCTCTTTTGAAATGGAGGTTTGGGCCTCCTTTTATAGCCCAAAAGGGCATCTAGGGCCAAATGGCATCTTTGCCATGCGAGGCAAGTGATGCCATTTGTCCTAATTGCGTCATTGATTGGGGAGGGGAAGGTTGCCCCTTTGGGGCTCCCAATCTACTACCCTATAGTCCATTAGTAGGTCCCCAATCAATTTGGGGTGATTGGATGTGCTAATGGTAGTCTTGGATTGCCATTTAGCATGTCCTTTGAATTTTTCAAAGGTCCAGTTAGGGGTCATCCCACCTAGGGATGGTTGTTGATGGCCATCCCTGGGTGGGACGTCACCAACTGTGGCCATCCCTGGGTGGGACGGTCACTAGTAGGGGCCCCAAAACTGCCCTAGACTGCTAGGAACCCTCCAAACTAAGTTTTGGAGGGTTTTGGAAGCCTTTTTCTAGCCTAGAGGGGTGCCTAATAAGGCCATATGTTGTCGATAAGAGGGCATATGTAATGCACTGATAGTCTTATCTGATTTACATGATTTAGGTGTCTATAGATGCCCCATTTTTGGGATGCACGATGTGAAACAAAGCGTTGAGAAAAAATAGATCACTAAATCATCGAATGATCAAGGTTGTTCATTAACCTAATCAACTCTGGATGCCTTCATTGTGGAAAAGCATACATTCTTGGAATCCTTTCTATTGACATAGTCGAAGGATCGATTGCATGTATACCTTTCAATCGTGTTGTAGTAATAGTCTTATGGGGCTTAGGGCATACTAGGTCTTGGTGCCTTGTATTCTTGTAAACCTTCACATGGGTCAATTCTTGAGGTTTCAAGGAGGTCAAGCCTATTTAATTTGCTTCTTATGCTAATTCTTTGCCCCAACATGGGCTTGAAAATTTATCTTTAGCCAAGATTCTTTTGAATGCATGGAATTTTACACTTCTGAGTGTTTAAATGTTGATTCAATTTTTGAGTTCATTATGATGACTACCCCCTCAAGCGATGAGTCTATGAGGGCATGAAAAATTCTAAAGTGATGAGTCACTTGACACATATGACTTAATTAGGGTAACTCTTTATTTTACCCATGGTACTCTATACCTATTCGGAGGTGATTTTTGACTATTTTGATGAATAGTTTTGGAAGCAAAAGGCCCAATATCTCATTCCCGTGGGGTGGTCCATCCATGGAGGCCTTCTTGGGGACTAAAATAGAGTCTTTTTATGCATCCAAAATTATTATAGGTTCAGTCTAGATCCCTCTCATTTTCTTGCCCAATCTGCCTTGTTTTTTGTGGGTTTTTGGCCCATTTTTTGATATTTTTGATGTTTTTAAGTGCAATTTTCTTATGACCATCCTATGGAGGATGAGGGAAGTATTTTTGAATGTCCCATGGTGGTACAGCCAGCCAAAAGTGTGCTCATCCCACCCAGGAGCGGTCGACTTCTTTTGGAGCTATAAAAGGCCAAAAAGGGCCATTTTAGCTCATTTGTGCAACTTGCTTGGAGAAGTTGGAGAGGAGAGGAGGTAGGAGAGAGTTTTATGAAGTGGAGTTCTGATAAAATATCAACCCACAACATGATCCAACCATTGGACGCATCGGGTGGTGGAGCCAGTGCGAAATGGGTATGGATTACATGCTTCCTCTGCCCTATTTTATTGAATTTTTGCAATTTCTGCTCTAATTTCATGACTACAGCCACACCCATGATTTAAGAAACTTAGGAGTACTGAAATACATAAAATTGAACCTTAGGAATGCTTTATTTGCAAAAAATTAGGGTTAAAAATCATTTTTTTGTGTTTTTAGGTTTTTAGGGCATTTTTAAGGGTCAAATTGACCTTATTTTACCCCTATTTGGGGACCGTCCCTGTGAGGGATGGTTACTAGTGGCCATCCCTTGGTGGGATGGCTACCAAATTAGGGTGCGTCCCTGGGTGGGACGGCCAAAAATTGGGCCAAAAGGCTTTTTATGTGTTTTTTTAGTGTTTTTATAGCAAAATTTTGCATTTTTAGGGCCTGTTTGACACCCTGATTTGCATGAGCAGATAGTTAGGAGTCGGTATAGGGTACTAAGTCTCTTTCAGGTCACTAGAGACCATTTTACTACTATATACTAGCATTGGCTCGATGCCATCGATCTGAAGCAAGTTACGCGGTTAGATCCCATGGTGGGAGACCACGCCTATCTGACTACTTTGATAGACCTATGGGACCCTCACACTAATACTTTCCATTTAGCTATGGGGGAGATGATAGTGACACTAGAGGATATCTATCGGATACTATGTATTTTGATAGAGGGGTTCTAGATAGTATCTTCTCTGATGGAGCGATGGGAGGTCATAGTGCGGAGGTACTTCGACGCGTGCTGGGAGGATGTCCTGATTGATATGATTAGTGGAGGGATTCTAGTGTCTAGATGGTACCAGGAGGGTGCACTTGGCATTAGGCACACTTTTTTGATGACCTTGATCAGCAACATGCTACTACCCGACTCTTCAGGAGCTAGGTTCCCATGGAACCTAATAGAGCTAGTCTTTACTCTAGTTGACTACATAGAGGAGGAGCCGATAGTGATGGCTTGGGGTCCTACTTTATTGGCATAGTTATATGGTGAGCTATATGAGATCTGCTCTCATGGGTGGAAGGGTTTGGGCTATAAATTTCTACTATAGTCTTGGGCTTGGTAGCATATTGTAGTGGAGAGACCATGAGGACTACCATGGACCACTCGAGCAGAGCTACCGGATAGGGAGATTGGCTATGGAGAGCTATGGATGAGGTCGCATGAGTCAGGGCATAGCCGATGCTATGCTGGGGAGGTAGAGCACTATGTAGAGGCTTTTGCATGGCTCAGGGTAGTGGATATTGAGTGGAGACCCTATAGGGATTGTCCTACCTAGGATGAGGCTTCGACACATCTACGTCGAGTTTGGTGAGGTAGGTGGTTGATAGGGTGACATGGCATAGAGTGAGAGTACTTCTCTTATGATCATGTGCTATGATAGTTTGGGCTATACCAAGGATTTCTTGGTGAGTCGATGGTCTATCATCATCATGGGGATGAGAGGACTCTAGCATGGCCTGTGGTAGAGGAGTTGGGAGATGAGTCAGATTTTGAGGTGGTAGTCTTAGACTCAGATGATGTGGGCACTATAGAGGAGTATGACGCATGGTGGGTCATGCGGTAGTGGTGAGGGGAGGGACCACTAGGAGGGGATGTAGCTATGAGGATAGTGGATGTCGCTAGGGGTGCTCTAGATGAGGAGGGTTTTGGTGAGTCTCCAGATGATGAGGAGGTAGACATAGGTGAGCGAGTTGTGCATCAGTGTGTGTCAATGGATAGGGTGGAGCTGATAGATGTATAGGATCTAGTTGGATTTGATGAGGGAGACTTGGGAGATCAGGGTCTATAGGTAGAGTTAGTAGCATGAGATGCTAGGATTATAGAGCTATAGAGTGATCAAGATTTACTATAGGTATAGGTGTAGAGTGCATAGGAGGATATGGAGAGGTAGGCAATAGTGATAGCTACATTTTAGGCATAGGTCGGTAGATAGGGCCCTAGCCATGGGGAGTCTAGTAGTGGTGAGCTAGCTAGGATGTAGGAGGAGATAGCACATCTCTAGGGTTTGGTAGTGACCTATCAGACTAGGTGTCGAGAGGAGCATGCCTACATGGATATGATGGAGGATGAGATAGTGCACTGTAAGGGGCGCATACCAGATCAGGCATTAGCTATTGGATCACAGCGTAGCTAGGGGAGCGGGATGGGACACTCATCTACTCGGATGAGGGCTCTGAGTACTTCTTAGAGGATGGAGGTATCTGGAGGTAGCATATCAGGGGGAAGCAGGTCGAGGAGCTCATGATGGACTCATACTGAGAGTAGAGGAGAGAGTCGAGGTACTGGTCCTGCGTGACCATGGTCAGCGGACTCTGATGGTTCTTTTTGGTTTTTTGGATTGCGAAGTCGGATGACTCACTTTTATTGTAGCCTATGGGCAGTTTATGGACTATGATGTTGCTTTCAGCTTTTATATATATGGACATATATATATATATATATATGACTTAGCTTTGATCATTATGTCATTTTACTACTTTATGATATGAATGCAATTTTATATTTGCTATATGATGTTATGATGGATGTCTAACATGGATGCATGTATTTATCCGATGATGTGATTTGATGATATGTAGATGTGGATGCTTCATTTTATATGCTTTTGTAAATTAAAAGGTATGCATAAAATAGTCAGTGGCCATTTAAATATTATTGCTAATATTTAACCGGTATCTATCCTAGATCATGAATATCACTTAATAAACAAAAGTTTTAAATGTGTATGATTGAAAGTAATGATTTGATTAGATTTAATTTTTGTATGATGGATTTACAATGACTATTTGATGCATTATATGCTAGCACCATAGACTATACAAAATGTATCTTGATTATTTTCATGTTATTATAACACTTTATTTGATGGACATTGTAATTTTGACAAACATGTGACAACATGATGTAAAATGGAATGGATAATGTGATGTGATATGATTTTATTTGATAGTTTTTAAGAGACTCAAACACTCTAGTTACCTAATCAAAAGTCATATACTAACTATACAAGATATTTTGACAAAGTATGCACCTACTAAGATAACCAAGATAATCAATATCCCTGTGTGTGCATGTGAGTTCATTACCATGATAACACATAAGATTACCCTAGTGCAAATGGGATTTATTCAGCCCATCGACACTAGAGATCATTCTATGAGTCTCATTATCCTGAGTTTCGTACTTAGTTGGATTAGACCACTATATAACCTAGGTTACAACAAGCTAGCTCATCCACATTCAAACATTGGTCTATACCTAAACAAGTTGCTTAAGTGATAGACATATCATCATGTGGGAGGCTACCACCATTGACAAGTAGGCTATCCACCAAACCTGTAATGAGGATCACCTTATGGTTCTCTGATGCTGAGAATTTTAGGGATTCAAGTTCCGGAGTCCCTACCTTTCTTTGACTTTCTCAAGGGAATTTGCTCATTTTGATTTGTTGAGCAAGGGATTTTAATAGTGGTGAGAACCACTATTTCTTTCTTTGCTTTTCCTAGTGATAATAATCACTATTTCTTTATGCATATTTGGGAGTGATAATAATCACTATTTTCTTTGGAATATTTCTTTGAGATACTTGCCCCAGTGTAGGGCAATGTATGTTTTCAATACTAGGGGGATAATAATCATTACTAATTTTATTTCTTTGGGATACTTACCCTAGTGTAGGGTAAGGGATTTTGGGTAAGGAGGAACTTGTCCTTTTTTCAATTCTCAACATATTTGAACCATTCACATAGGGGGATGAGCAAGATAACCTTTTCTCTTGAAAGTAACCTAGACTACTTCATAGTTTTCATCTTTCCTTGTGCTAGACTTGGATTTATTAATGTGAAAATTGTGTTGGGATTTTGATGTATACCAAGCATTATCTAAGTAGGATTCTACCTTCTAAAAATCATGCTAGCTTTCTACAAAATCTGAGAAGACAACTAGATATGGTTGAGTGACCGAAAACTTTAACTATGTTTTACTAACAATGGCTAAGTGATGGGAAATAGACATATAATGTAAATGGTATATGTAATATAAACAGGTGGTAATATTTGACTTATGATAACAATGAATTTTTACCAGATGCCTAATGTACAGACCTGGTGCTAGACATATATGATCAATTTGGAATGATGCATAATGCAATGATGAGTATGCCTAATGCAACTATGATTATAATGCAAGTGATGAGAAATGCAATACAATGCAATATTTTTGTATTTTGATGATTTTAATGATTTTTTTGTATTTTGAGATATGTATATATATGTACAAGTTGACCAATGGGCTTAATGAATGCCATTGGAGCTTTTTGGGTGACCAAAGGGCTTATAGATGCCTTTGGAGCATTTAGGTTTGACCTAGATAGTTGTAAACTGCCTAGGAGCATTTTAGCTTGACCTAGATGGTCATAGACCGCATAGGGGCATTTTGGGTTGACCTAGATAATCATGGACTATCTAGGAGTATTTTAAGGTGACCAAAGGGCTTATAGATGCCTTTGGAGCTTTTAGGATTGACCTAGATGATCGTAGATAGTCTAGGAGCTTTTTTATGTGACCTAGATGGTCAAAAACTGCTAGGAGCCTTTAGGGTGACCTAGGTGGGAATGACACTTAGAAAGTGTCTATGACTACCTAGGGGTATTTGGTTGTGACCAAAGGGCTTATGGATGCCTTTGGAGCATTTAAGGTTGACCTAGATGATCGTAGATAGTCTAGGGGCTTTTTTATGTGACCTAGATGGTCAAAAATTGCTAGGAGCCTTTAGGGTGACCTAGGTGGGTAATGACACTTAGAAAGTGTCTACGACTACCTAGGGGTATTTGGTTGTGACCAAAGGGCTTATGGATGCCTTTGGAGCATTTAAGGTTGACCTAGATGATCGTAGATAGTCTAGGGGATTTTTTATGTGACCTAGATGGTCAAAAACCGCTAGGAGCCTTTAGGGTGACCTAGGTGGGTAATGACACTTAGAAAGTGTCTACGACTACCTAGGGGTATTTGGTTGTGACAAAAGGGCTTATGGATGCCTTTGGAGAATTTAAGGTTGACCTAGATGATCGTAGATAGTCTAGGAGCTTTTTATGTGACCTAGATGGTCAAAAACCGCTAGGAGCCTTTAGGGTGACCTAGGCGGGTAATGACACTTAGAAAGTGTCTACGACTGCCTAGGGGTATTTTATTGGTGCTCTAAGCATGAAATGGTCACAAATGACTTATATTCATGGGTTCAGGCTCTTCATTTCCTTTTATGGATGCTAGGTGATAAGTTCTAGGTCCAATATGATGTGTAATGATGAATGGACCTAGCTAGTTTGCTACAAATTTGTCTCACAAATTGGAGGGAAAATTTGAGTTTTGTTGGTTTTCCTTTAGAACTAAATCACCTACTTGAAAGTCTCTCTGATGTACTTTCAAGTTGTAAGCTCTCTTAAGATGCTCTTGATAAACACGTAGATGCTCGAGGGCATTCACACGTCATTCATCAAGCAACGTTAACTGATCTAACCGAGCTTGCCTAGTTGTATCATCATCGATGAATTCTTGCATGGAAATGTACAATGATGGAATATCTAACTCTAGAGGCATGATGGCTTCAGCACCATACACTAGTGAAAATGGAGTTGCCCTAGTGGGCATCCGAATACTAGTGCGATAGGCCCAAAGGGCAAGAGGTAATTGATTATGCCAATATTTATGATTTTCCTGAACGGTTTTCTTCAAGATGGCTACTACTATTTTATTTGATGCCTCTGCTTGCCCATTGGCCTATGGATAATAGGGCATGGAAAAGCTATGCTTTATGTTATACTTTGTTGTTAACACATGCACATCCTTATTTTTAAAGGGTGTTCCATTATCCGATACTATTTTGGATGGAATACCAAAATGACATATAATGTTATGTAGTATGAACTCCATAATGCGAGGTCTAGTCATTGTGGTAAGGGGAATTGCTTCCACCCATTTTGTGAAATATTCGGTTGCCGTTATGATAAACGTGTGATGGCCCGATGAGGTAGGTGAGATTTTCCCAATTAAATCAAACCCCCATTGTGCAAATGGCTAGACCGATTGAATCGGTTGTAAGGCCTATGAAGGTACGTGTGTTAAATTTGCATGGTGTTGACACTTCACGCACTTCTTAACATAAGCACAACAATATTGCTCTAAAGTTGGCCAATAATAGCCCATGCAAAGAATGCACTTGGTGATGGCCATGCCGCTAAAGTGGCCACCACATGTACCATCGTGTGCTTGGGTGATGGCCCAAGCTGACTCCTGTGAGTCTAAGCAATGAAGGAGGATACCTTCATAACTCCGATGATACATTATGTCTCCTATTAAGACATATTTTGCCACCTTTTGCTTGAATGCTCGCTTTGCGGCATGCGACAATCCAGGTGGAATATTACCTAGTTTAAGATAATATTTAATCTGGATGGCCCAATATTGCTTTGAAGAAGCCTCAATATTATGAATCATGCTATCCTTTTGATGTTTGTCTCGTGCGAATGCTGATTGAGAGCGAACTTGGAGATATAGCGTTGTGCTAGTATCAAAAGGATTATGAGGGAACAAAGTCCCCTAGTTAACATTATTCAAATATTGGTGTAGTTGAGAGAACCTTTCATGAGAAGGCTCAATCTGAATCATGTGAACAACTGGTATAGCCTTATGCTCTTCATGCTTAGTCATAGCTTGCGCTAGCATTTTTACTTGGATAGTTGTGATATCATCTGAAGGGTCATGCGGGATTAGCGACCCTAAGGAAGCCATTGTATCCACAAAATGATTAGATGAATGAGGGAGTGCCTCTATATCATACCATTCAAATTTGACCAGGAGTTTGTCCACTAGGGCTTTGTAGGCTTGCAATATGGGACATCGACACTAGAAAATCCCTTTTACCTGATTAACTATGAGCAAGGAATCACCAAAAATGTTTAACTTTGTTATTTTCATGGCGATTGTCATCTGAAGTCCTATGATGAGAGCTTCATACTCGACATTGTTGTTGGTACAAGGAAAATCGAGTTTAAATGAAAGAGGTATGGGAGCCCCTTGCGGTGTGAAAAACATGATACCTACACCACCACCTCGCTCACACTTGGAACCATCGAAGAATAGAGTTATGTCCCTGTGACTCAGGCTCATAGAATCAGGTGATTCTAAAATTTGAAATACTCCATCATCGGGAAGTTCTATATTTAGAGGTTGATCATCCTATAGAGGAGCCTCTGCTAGTTGATCGGCTATGACCTATCCTTTGATAGATTTCTATCCAATGAACTCTAGGTCAAATTCCATCAACAACATTATCCACTTCGTCGTGCGACTATTATGATATGTTCTGCTCATCATGTAGTACAATGGATTTTATTTAGATACAACATATGTGGTGTGATTTAACATATAATGGCATAGATTTTTGGTGGCAAAGACCACTGCTAAGCATAGCTTCTCAACATATGTGTATCTAACTTCATAGTTGACTAGTGTGTGGCTGATGTAATAGGTAGCCTATTCTTTGTGAAATTCATTCTTTTGGGACAACATGGTACCCAAAGCTAACTCAGTAGCTGAGATATATAAATAGAATGACACTCCTGGTCATGGTGGAGCTAATACAGGTGGTGAAGCCAAGTATTGTTTTATCTCATCAAAGGCATTTTGACATTCCTCATCCCAATGAAATGAGACCCCCTTGTGTAGCAACTTATTCATGGGTCGACACTTATCCGATAACTGTGCTATGAAGCATTTTATGGATGCGACCTTTCCTTGCAAACTACGTAGTTGCTTAATGGTTGTTGGGGGAGGCATTTCTAATATTACCTTGACCTTGTTGGGATCTACCTCTATGCCTCTCTTGGAGACTATGAATCCCAAAATTTTACCAGATGTGACACCGAAGACACACTTTTTGGGATTAAGTCTAACATTGTGCTCTATGAGGCGATCTAGGATCTTACATAGTACATCGAGATGTTCATGGCGTAATAAATATTTTGCCAATAAATCATCCATGTAATCTTCCAAAATCTTGTGCATGTAGTCATGGAAGATATATGTCATGGCTCGTTGGTAGGTAGCACCAATGTTCTTAAGGCCAAAAGGCATGACCTTGTAACAGAATGTCCCCCAAGGCATTGTGAACACCATTTTGATTTGGTCTTCTGGATTAATACGAATCTGATTATATCCAGAAAATCCATCCATTAGGGATAGCATTTCATGTCCTATTGTTGCATCTACCAATGCATCGATGTTAGGTAAGGGAAATTCATCCTTAGGACTCGCTTTGTTAAGATCTCGAAAGTCGGTGCAAATGTGAATCCTCCCATCAGGATTTTTGATGGGAACCATGTTTGAAACCCATGGTGGATAATCTACTGAGATGATGATATCAGCATCCAACAACTTTTGTAATTCATATTTCACCATTAAGGCTACTGTTGGGTGCATTTTTCTTAACTTTTGCTTAACAGGTTTGATCTTGGGGTCTAATGTAAGATTATGCATGACTATATTTGGGTCTAGTCCTGGCATATCTTTATACAACCAAGCAAAAGCTTTAATCCTTGCTTTCAATGCAGCTATGAAATCATCTTGTTCACTTAGGGAGAGGCCTTCCCCTAATTTAATGGTATGGGGATTATCGGGATCTGTACCGATATCCTTGTCAATTGTTGGCTCAATCGACATGTGAGACCCATCCTCCAACTGATGTGGGGTGGGAATTAAGTGAATGTCATCAGCTAGGTTTGCTTCTTCCATAGGAAATTTAGGGTCAACCTCAGCTTGAAAAACATCTTGAGTAGTTCTTGAAGAAAAGTTAAATGGTTGTAACATTTCCTCACAAGGCCAATACTTTGAGGGTGATGGAGAAGAATCTCCTCGATCAAATTCAATTGCCTCTAAATCAAGATGCAATTGCTTGGATGGGTTATTCAGATTCACCAATGGTGTCATTAAATCTATGGAAATCATGTTGATGGATACATGATCTCCTGCTCTAGGGTGAGTGGGTCTAGAGACCTGATGTTGTCTCATAACTCATGGGTGTGGCTCGGGTGGAAATGGAATAACTAGTGGTGGCCTATGTGGAAGAGGGTGAGCCTGCTCTTCATGAGGCAACAACTAGCATCAGATGGGTTCTTGGATAGGGAATAACATATGAAGAAAATATTCATCCTCATCATCCAAAGGGAACATGCGCTCGTATTCATCATCTGAGCTATGGCAGTTAATGGGTGCGATACCATAATCATCTTCATCATCACTCATCCATTCATGAGGAGGACCTTGGTCTTGTTCCTCACTGTCATATTGCAAGGTGTGTGAGCTCTCCCCCACTTCATGGGGTTGGGTGACATCACTAGAAAGACCTTGATCTATCATGTCTATGGGGAAATGATCTCCCAAGGAATGAACATGATTTAGATTAGTATATGGATCATGGGTGAGCTTAGCCTGATGACTTAGGCATAGGTGTTCAAGACTCTCGGTGAGGACATCCAATGGTATCGGTTTATTGTTTCCCAACCTGGATCTATCATATGAAAGTTGATATTGGGGTTGACATGGAACATGGTTACCCTACTCATATAGGCCAAGACCAAACCCATGCCAATTACAATGATTTAGATATTTCAATGCATAGTCTAGATTTGACAAATAATTTACATCCTCAGAAAAGGGTTCATCATCATCTTCTTTCTGAGGAATGGGTAGAGCTCCATACTCTATACCTCCATATATGAAATTCATTTTATTAGGAGGTATACCAAGAGGTACAATGCTACCTATGGGAAGACGAGGTCTTCCCATGTCTTGCACTATCTCCACTGATGGAACTATCATGATATTTCTCACCAAGTATTCTCCTAACCCTGTGCTAGACATCTGGACTATGACCTGGGATGGCGAAGTTGGATGAGATGGAATGGAGGTTTGAGGTGATTCAATGTTCACCTCTGGAGGTAATTCCTCATTAATGACACAAGGAACCTCCTCCATGGATATGGTAGAAACTAATGGTGGGCTCTCATCAATAGGCCTCTTCGACATGTTCCTCGATGGAGGGTTTGACGATGTCGAAGCCTTCTCTGAAGGTGGCGATGATGAGGATGGAGTAGATGATGATGAAGGTGGTGGAATGGGTAGACTCTGATCAGGTGTATTTAATCAGAAGTCTACATGAGTCAAAGGTAATGTCGACTCTGGCATCTACTGCAACATGTTGCAGTATTTGAAGGGCTCTAGATCGGCAGATACTACATGTACTTGCCCTTCATGAGTGTATTTAAGACATTGATGCATGATGGAGGGGACACACTTCATATCCCGTATCCAAGGTCTTCCAAGAAAAATGTTGTAGGCCATCTCACCCTCTAGCACATGGCACAATGTCGGTATAATATTTTGTCCCACCTGAATGGGTAAAACTATGGTACCGATAGTAGAGCATATTGTGTCATTGAAAGCATGAAGAGTGTAAGTTGATGCCACAACATGAGATGCTAGCAATTTAAGATGCTTTAGTGCTTTAGTTGTTATGATGTTACTTGAGGACCCAGTGTCTATAAGCACTCTCTTGTATGGTATCTCATTTATACATGCAATGATGTGTAAAGGAGGGTCTACCACATCGTTGGCTATTTCTTTTAGCTCATGCTCATGAAATTGTATGACTGGTTCTTTGCACTATTGCACATGTCCCACAAAATATATGAAAGAGTTGGACTCCTATGGTTGCAACTCTATGGATTTTAAAATATCCATCAAGGCATCCCGATGTGGAGGTGATTTTTGGATCAACTCATAGATGGACAATCATGTTGATGTGGTCCTCAAGCTTTGTGCAAGCTTGCTCTTAATTGTCACTATTGGCCTAGAAGGAAGGCCCTGTACTATAGGTGGTGTAGTTTATGACGTAGTTGGAACATCATTTGAAATCATAGGCTATGCGACTTGACTTGGATATCTCTTGTTCCTGGTCACAATACTCACCATCCCAACATACCCTTGAACAGGGTGTTTTTGGTTCACCTCATTCATCGGTTTAGCAGGCTTCTGTACCTCATGAGTTGGTAAAGGGTCTTTGAAAATACCCATTTTTTGATTGGTAGGAGCTACTGGAGCATCTACTGTAAGCTCATTCCTCTCAATCATGTCTTGTACTACATGTTTAAAACCATAGCATGATTGTAAATCATGGCCACCTTGTCGATGAAACTTACAATATTGATCCTCTCGGCATCCCATAAGCTTGGGTTTACCTATTTCTAGATCGTTGGGTTTGATATCTGGTAAATTAACCATATTTGTAGCCCATAATCGATCGAAAAGAGAATCCATGGATTCAGTGATGGGAGTAAATTGTCACTGAGGGTGATGCTATTTTTGTCCCTGGTTCATTGTACCATTATTGTTATAATTCATAGGAGGAGGTTGAGCCTGATAGTTCACCTTTTGGGGAGGCGTAACTTGAGGAGGCGTAGGGACATTTATGGCCACTTGATTGACCATAGCTGGCTTTGCAGGTGTCGAGCTATTCTTAGGATTCTTTGTCCACTCCTTCTTGCGAGGTTTTGTTATTTCTCCCTCTTGGATTTTGATTTCTTCTATGTTTCTAGCCTGTGCTAGAGCTTCTTCCAAGGTAGGGTATTGTTGTAATTGCAATGTCAAAGAGATGGGTTTCAAGCAACTCTTTAAGAACAAACGAGTTAATTCAGTCACTGGAAATAGATAGGGTAGCTTAGCCAAAAGCGTTCACCACCTATTTCCATAGTCAGTGATCATCTCATCCTCAGTTTGTTTCATTCCTGTGAGGTCGGTTAATGTCACCTTTATTTTGGTGTTAAAGGTGAAACGTTCCAAAAATGCATCAACAAATTGTTCAAATGTGTAGATGCTATGTTTTGGAAGTTGGTTGAACCACTCAATGGTAGGACCAACGAGGGTACTCAAGAAAGTTCTTAGGAGCAATGCATCATTGTCCTGTATGTTGAAGCACAGATTTAGAAATCTAGTAACGTGCTCTTGAGCATCTTCTTCACCCTTGAATCTATCAAATTTGGGCATTTTGAAATGCTCAGGATAGACCAGGGAAGGAATGGATGGGTGTAATGGTTGGTTCTTTAGCTGATGCAAAGTAGGCTTTTGAAGCCCATTGCCAGTTGTCCTACCTTCTACAGTTTCTAAGCGTGCAAGCAAAGCTTGATACGCATCCAAGGATTTAATCTCCTCTTCCTTATTTTGAACTCATAGAGGTGGATGAGGAATATTAAGCCTAGGTTGGGGTGGTTGATTGACATCAGCCACGCCTCCATAAGGTGCTTCTACATAATCCTCATCTTGTTCCAAATCATCGTAAGCCCCATAAGGTGTTTCAGGTATGGGCCTACAAGGAGGAACTAATGCCTATTGAAGGTGATCTATGTTTGGCCTATCATATGCATTCTGTTCAGGCCTACGAGGTCTAGGAGGCAACATAGGATTAGGTCTAGGAGACCTATCTTGTTGGAAATTTGGTTGCCTCGGGTGAGCCTCTTGTCTACGCGTACTTGGAGTGATAGCTCCATGACGCAAAGTTTCTTGAATTTGTCATTCAAGATTTTCTTTCTCTATTTGTTATCATTGCTCTAAGAGATCTAAGTGATGTTTATCTGACCTAAGTCGATTAAACTCAGCTTGGTGGTCAACATATCTCTAGACCAAATTATTAATTTGATCAGTTGTATTAGGTCTATGTAACTTAGCATGATTGCCTTGTTGTCTATCCTATTCAGGAGGCTCTATGAGATCAATTACGTGCTTCCCTCGATCGAGGGCAGTCACATTGACTTGAGGTTCTCTCCTAGACAAATATTTTTGAAAGACTACTGGCGTAGAGGCACAACGTGCTTTCATTGACACATTTTCATGAGGATAATCTGGATGTTCCTCAGGTCTTCCCTCGTAAACAAGGTAAGGTAAGGTGGAATAAGGTCACCTAATTTGATGAGTATCATACTCATTGTGATTTTGATACCTTGGAGTAGGGTGACTTGAAATCTTGAGATGATCATTCAACCCTACTCGAGGTGTGAGCTCTTGCTCCTATATATGATCAGGAGTAGAGGATCGAGCAGGCACATGAATGCATGGTATTGCTCTATGTGGAGGCGCCTCATTGCATGGTGACTCTTCTCGAAAGAAGGTGTTTGTAGCATATGAATTAGGGAGATACTTTCCCAAACTAGGACTATGACCTATAGGAGTACCCTACGAAGGGGTCCCCTGTAAGCTAGATCCTCTAGTTGACTCTCTAGGAGTAACCATCCACTCATCAGTCAGTCTACGACTAGGAAGAGTAGCTGATTTCTAGGGAGGAATGATCCTATCCCTAGACTCAACATGAGGACGTTCTATATCCTCTTCTCTATTGCCCATAGCTTCTGCCCCTGAATGGGCTTGGCTATGGGTATGTACCATAGCTATATACTCTAACTACTATGTGTTTATCTTCTTTACAATTTATATGAATTTGAAACAAACAAACAATAGAGACACACAAGCATAAAAGTGATTATCTCATTTTAAATTTTTTAGATGTGAATCCTAAATTATTTGTTGTGTTTCAATATGTGTTGATTTGTAAAGAAAATACTTTTCTCATGTTTGATATTTTGTTGAATGATATTCTCAAATTTTAAAGGATTTCACCTATATACTCGTACAAGTCAAATATGGGGATGAAATCCATATCCAATCGAGGTAGCATAGGTACTACCGATCCTCACCCAACACCGTGCATAGTGATACACCCCTTCGAAGAGGAATGCATGCTATTTTGCATGGTTAGGACAGATCTTGGAGTCAGTATTGGCCAATAGAACAAGGTTCGTAGGATTTGAGTCAATGGATGGAGATGAAACCCACTCATTGAACTCTATCAATGGTTGGGAATGAAGTCCAACTCACCAATGTTTAAGTGGATCTTGGTGTGTGTGGTTCCTTTTAAAATATTGAAAGAAAAAAAGTAGCACTCAATGATTTTTGACTAAATGCATGAATGTGCATTTTACTTTCAGAATTATTAGTAGCATAAAAGGAAAGCACAAAACTGCACACCTATATGAACTTAACCCCTTTTTGGCAAGTGTCAATCAATCAAACCAGAAAAAAGTAGCAACTTCTACTTGTATTTTCTTTTTTTTTTGAGCTAATTAATGCATGATTTTGGAAAGAAATAATCTAACCTTTCTATGCATAGAATAAGCAATAAAAACTTGAAATTTATCAAATTTTGATAGTAAAATTTCAAATTGACAGTGCAGAGGGGTGTAAAGATGAACCTGAAAGTTGTTGTTTCTGCAAATTTTTGTAGAAACCCTCTGGTTTTATGGCCATCCTAGGTAGGGATGGTCATATATTGGGGTCATCCCACCTAGTGCCATGGAGCTGGCCATCTCACCCAGTGCCATGGAACAGTAGAGAGGTCATTTTTTCTCAGAGCGATCTCTACCTGCAATAGAGAAAACTAGAAAAAGAGGTTCAAATTAGCATCATCTAGAGGGGAGATTGAAAAATATCATATACCATGATCACCACTAAAGATATAAAATTTACTACATCACCTTAAGGGCATTCATTGCAATGTTTATTTTAAAGCATTCAAAGGGAAGTGCATATAAACTTGTAATCTATAAAATTGAAGCAAAAAGTATATAATAAAATGGTGGATTTATCCTTCTATTTAATCGATTGATAGCTTCAAATGTGAGATTACAACATCCCCTTGAGGGCCTTTACAAATTGATACAATTTCAATTTTACAATGTTCCCAAGGGATCTAGTCCCTTGAAATGAAGCCTTTAAAAGGATTGTAAACTATAGTTGTGTAAATTGTAATTCCAATTGAGAGCTATATACTTGAACGTATTCTTCTGTCTTCTTAGCTTCTTCTTCCTGCATAGAACTACCTGGACCTACACACAAGGGATTACAATGGGGTTAATAGCACTTATTTCATAGAATGAAGATAGACTTAGAAAACATGAGTAAAAGGTTGGTAATATTACAATCATAAAAGATGATCTATATGCATAAAAATTGATCTACAATGAGCATGATATATTATAATATGATATAAATAGAAATAAATAGATTTGAAAGCAATATTTAATGTGAAACTATGCTAAACTACTGGTCGCTCCGGGGTGAGCCATGTAGACCTGCAACATTGGGGACTCCAAATCCTGAACCAAAACTCCTCCAAATGACCTCAAATTTGGACCAGAGGTTCATCTAGACATCCTAAGGAGGTCTATGGAGGAATTTATCTAAAATTATCTACTATTTTGGGACCATCCCTATGAGTGCCATGGGCTGACTACTAGCCGTCCCCAGGTGGGACGGTTACAAAACTGGCTTAGTTTTGTCACCTATGGCCTTGGGAATTGGTCCAAAATAGGGTGAGGGTGTTGTCGATAGATGGGGCCAAGTTGTCCTTCAATTTGGCTAGTTTTGGATTGGTAAATCGGGTCCTATTGCCCCTGAAAGCGCCTTCAAAGTGAAGAGGGTTTCAAGGTAGGGAAAGGGTGAGTTTTGGTTTGCAAATTGGGTATGAGTGGAGGTATAATTTGGCAGCACTTCATTGCTCCAAATGCTATCTTCCTCCTCTTTTGGAATGAGGTTTTAGGCCTCCTTTTATAGCCCAAAAGGGCATCTAGGGCCAAATGGCATCTTTGCCATGCGAGGCAAGTGATGCCACTTGTCCTAATTGCGTCATTGATTGAGGAGGGGAAGGTTGCCCCTTTGGGGCTCCCAATATACTACCCTATAGTCCATTAGTAGGTCCCCAATCAATATGGGGTGATTGGACGTGCTAATGGTAGTCTTGGATTGCCATTTAGCGCATCCTTTGACTTTTTCAAGGGTCCAGTTAGGGGCCATCCCACCCAGGGACGGTTGTTGATGGCCATCCCTGGGTGGGACGGTCACCAACTGTGGCCATCCCTGGGTGGGACGGTCACCAGTAGGGGCCCCAAAACTACCCCAGACTGCTAGGAACCCTCCAAACTAAGTTTTGGAGGGTTTTGGAAGCCTTTTTCTAGCCTAGAGGGGTGCCTAATAAGGCCATATGTTGTCGATAAGAGGGCATATGTAATGCACTGATAGTCTTATCTGATTTACGTGATTTAGGTGTCTACAAATTCCTTGTCAAAAAATCACTATCAATTGATGTTTTTATAGCAAAAAACTTTTCACTATACCTTTTTGGAAGAGTCCTTAAGATCTTATCACAAGCATCATATTCATGAACCTTCATTCCAAGACCTTTAATATCATGTACAAGTTCATCAACCTTGTTGAGATAGTCACGAATGTTTTCATCATCCCTCATTCTTAGGTTCTCAAATTCTCCTTTGAGATTTTTTATCTTAGACATTATGACTCCTTTATCTCCTTATATATTTCATGTAGAAGTTCCCACATTTATTTTGTTTTTTTACATTCCATAACCTTCATAGATTCTGATGTATGCAACCCTTTTATAATTGCATTCATAGCTCTTTAATTTGCATGTATTATAAGATTACCTTCCTTATTTATAGGAGGATTGGCTGTTGAATCATATCCAATATCCACTGCATCCCAAACTTCATTTCCAAGTGTCATCAAGTAAAATCTCATCAAAATACACCAATATAAGAAGTCACTTCCATAAAATACTGGTACTGCATTATTTAAGGGTCCGTATCTTTGATCCTTTTGATCCATTATGTTCTTAGACCACTTTTGCTTCAAGCTATCAAACTCTTCTAAAGGAACCCACTCTAATACCAATTGAAGAACACAAGCTTATACTGAGAAGGGGGGTGAACAGTATAAGACCCCTTTTTACTTTTTCTTTCAATTCAATATTATGCAATGTATAGATAGCAGTATCAATAGCAATAATCAAAGTAATGCACAAAAAACCATACACAATAGAGATACCACAATTTATGTGGTTCACCCAATGTGGGCTACTCCACAGAGAAAATATTTTACTAAAATTTCCTCAATCAATATCTTTGGAAATATTTCCCAATTACAATATCTATGGACCTATATCCAAAGGAGATGTTGATCCCCTAATCTCAAGTTCATGGATCTCTTCCACAGGAGAACTCTTTCCCCTTTTGCTCTAGCTAGTGATCTTCTAGAAGACTCTATATCTCTGTTGCACTAACTAGTGGATCTCTCTCCACTTGAAGACTCCTCACTCAGATATATCTTCATTTGTATTGGATGTTGGATCTCTATCCATTGAGACTCTATCCTCTATACTCTATCACCTCCAAAGATCTGTCTCAATATTGTACTAAACACAGTCCAGTCGGTCTAGCATAGCTCTACTCAATCTCTTGCACTAAACACAGTACATTCAGTCTAGTACAATTCCGCTCAATAGGTCCATACATAACCTACTCAAATATGCTCAACAATCTCACTCAGAACTTGTCCAAACTTGCTTAACAAGCTCACTCAGAACTTGTCCAAATATTCTCAACAAGCTCACTCAGAACTTGTCCAAATCTGCTCAACAAGCTCACTCAGAACTTGTCCAAATCTGCTCAACAAGCTCACTTAGAACTTGTACAAATATTCTCAATAAGTCCTCTCTAGGACTTGCTCAAATCAGCATAGAAAGCTTCTACAAAAGCTTACTCAAAATTAGTCCACAAGCCTTCTTAAATACTTGTCTCAAATATGCTTAAAAATATCACACAAAACTTGTCAAATATCATAGAATCATAAAGAGAATTGTTAGAGACTCTATATGTTCTATACTCAAATCCCAATCTCAACTCAAATTAAGAATATATAATAGTTTGTTTATGTAACTTGAACAACCACATGCATCCACTTAACTAGGCTCAATCAACTCAACTCAACCAATAAACTCAATGAACAACCCTTTCTCACAAACCCTAGTCCAAGAATGTATCAATCAACTCAAAATATTTCTAACAATGCTCAACAACAAATATCACATAACAATGATACTCATGTTCTCTTCTAACTCAAGTTTAATTTCTTTGCACAACCAATGGCCTCCAACAAAAATTCTTATAAAATAAGGTTTAATCACAACTCTCAATCCTAAAAACCTTGAAGAATTAAACCAATCAATTTCAAAAATGAAACCACAATCAATCCTTTTCACTCCAAAGATATTTTTAGAAATCAACCACCATAATCAACCAATAGGAGAATGTGCCCATATATTTTATGAAGATGAAGAAACCTCTTTGGAAATCTGCCTAAATCACAATATTCTTTTGCCAATCTTCACAAGGGTTAGAAGATCACAAAATAATCAACATTACTCCACTTCACAATAATATTTACCAAGGCTTTTAATTAGAAAACCTTCTTAAGAATTAATGCACAACTTCCTTATCACTCCTAAAACCACTTGTACCATAAAATAAAATAAATCAAAAAATTGCATAACCTTGTCACTCCAAAAACCACTTATACCATAAAATAAATCAAATATTTTATATCCTTCCTTTCAACACTTTTGCACTCAAAAATAATCACAAAGCTTTCTCAGGTAATATCTCACATTAATAAAATATCAAACCTTATTAAAATATTAAAGCTTGCTCAACCTTATATCTCCCACAAAAATCATAATCAAACCTTAGGAAGCAAATATTTTAATTAAAATATTTACCCCTACAAATATCGGAGTCGGAGTGCATACCTCAGAGGAGCCCTCGAAGGGATTTGGCATTTCGAACCTTTGCCCATAGTGCTACCAAGTGGTAGCTAAACCGCATGAGCTAACACTACCCATGTGAGTGCCTTGGGAACTCTCTTCCTTAAGCTTAATTTGCTTTCCTCACAAGGCATCAAAACTTTGACCGTCCACGACTTGACTGCCCACGTCACACTCCATGAAATTCACTACGCAATATTCGGATGCAAAAATACTTTGGGTTTTTGAAAATCATGTGACACGACATAGGTTTATTAAATGGAAAACCTTTGGCTTATTTATATAAGCCATCCTTCAAGGTGAATAAGTCGGACCTTTTAACATTTCTCTTATTGACGTCAGTGATGCCAATAAGAAAGGAGGGAAAAACCTTTTATTTAATTTTAAAATTTAAATTTAAATTTTAAATAAATTAAAATTTAAACTAAACCTTTAAAATTAAATTTCCCCATCATCGGGGCACCTTTTTCGATGAAACGTAAGGCCAACTTGGGTTTTAAGAAAAACCCATTTCAAATATTCCATCCATTGGTTTTAAATTAAACCTTTCCTTGCATTCCTTGGTTTTCATAAAAACCTTTTGCTAAGATTCCCTAGAAGCTCCTTTTGGAACCAAATACCATGCATCCCTTCTAGAACATTTGATCAAAACCTTGGCCTCTGATGAAGCTCTTTGTGGAGAAAAATTAGTGCTTACTTACATAGGTCCTTTTGACATCAATGCCAAATTTTAGCTTAGGGACTCAAAATGTCCAATAGTCTTCTAGAGGATCACCAGCCAGAGCAAAGGAGAAGGAGTTCTCCTATGGATAGATATACATGAACCAACTGAGGAGAAGGATTTATACTATGGATAGAGATTCATGAACTTGATTAGGGGATTGATGTCTCCTTTGGACAGAGGTCCACAAACATTGTAATTGGGAAGGATTCCCAAGAGATTTGTTGAGAAAATTTTAGTGAAAACTCTTCTCCGTGGAGTAGCCCACGTTGGGTGAACCATGTTAAATTGGTGTCTCTATTATGTGTGATGATTTATTTATTGATTTTATTATTGCTATTGATATTTCCATTTATATATTGGATAATATTGTTTGGAAAAGAAAAGTAAAAAGTTGTCTTATACTATTCACCTCCCTCTCAGTATAAGCTTATGTTCTTTAAAGCCTTCCTAAAATCCATTGCTTCCTCATTTTTTCCCTTCCCATTAGAGTAGTATTATCGATAAACTAAATATGATACTATGATAAATAATTTTACGCCCAAGACCATCCCTGGATAGCACCACAATTCTAAAAACTCTTAATAAGTCTTCCCAATCCTTCAAAAATAAGGATGAAAATATAGGGGGATAAGGGATCTCCTTGATGAATTCCCCTAGAGGTCGAGAAGAAAGTGGACGGTAAACCATTGATTAAAAATACAAAGGAGGTTGAAGTCACACAAATCATGACCCATTCAATCCAACTATACGAGAATCCAAAATCATGAAGGATGTTCTTCAAAAAAGGCCAACTAACCCTATCATAAGCCTTGGACATATCAAGATTAATGAACATAGTCTTTTCCTTAGATATATCCATAGAGTAAATAGCTTCGAGAGCAACCACCACACCATCCAAAATCTGACGATCCTTAACAAACCCACCTTGCTCAAGGAAAATAAGGAAGTAAAAAACTTTCTTCTGTCGATCCGTAATAATATTGATAATAATTTTTTAAGTAACATTGCATAGGGAAATAGGATGGAAAGACCCCAATGAACTAGCATTTTCAGATTTGGGAATAAGAGCAAGGAATATTGAATTAATGGCTTTAAGAATTTGCTTATTGACTTGGGAAACCTAAACAACTTTTAGCAGATCAAAATAAAACACTTCCCAAAATTCTTGGAAAATTTCTATAGTGAAACCATCAGTTCCAGGTGCTTTACATTTTTTTATTTGAAAAACCACAACTTTAATTTCCTCCATCGAGAGGGGGTCCATTACCATCTTATTCATATCATTAGAGACCATCCTAGGAATAAAATCTAAAATAAGCCTCATATTAACAACATCATGAGGACCCTACTCTGAGATAAGAGAGGAGAAGAACCTGACTACTTCATTAGAGATATATTCAAAGGATGAGAGAGATTCCCCCTGATCAAAAGTAAGTGATACTATAGCATTACCATTCCTATGATCTTTAACCCAATTGTGAAAAAAGGAGGTGTTCCATCCCCTTTCAACAACCAGTTAATCCAATATTTTTGCTTCCAAAAAAACTCCTCACGAAGCTTCCATTCAGTAAGTTGACTAGAAAGGGAAGCTTCAATTTCCAAAAAATCCTTTGTCAATACTTCATCTTTAATTTGAAAAGTGATCTCCTCCAGGCTATCTTGTAGTTGCTTTTTCTTCTGAAAAAATATTTCCAAAAGAAAATTTGTTCCATTGCCTAAGTTTGAATTTGACAAAATGGAGGATTTTGAAAAAATTAAACATAAAAGTTCCAAATTTGGGTTTCCCTTCAACCCACCACCTCTCCACATATTCATACAAAACATTATCCCCGATCCACATAAGTTAAAATTTGACAGACGAATTTCTTGGCAATGAGAATCTCGAGGACTAAAAGAGAATGGGATAGTGATCAGAGCCCCTCTAGCCTAGAATCTCTGAGAATGAAGTCCAACTATCATCAAACCAACTATCTAAATTAAGGAACCGATCCAATATTTTAGAAATAAAATTCTTTCCACATCTTCTATTAGTCCAAATAAAGAGCCCATTTTGAGGATTCACATCAAAAAGATTAAGGTAAGATATATTGTATTACATCAAAGTATAAGAAGGACCCAAACACTCCACACCACCATTATTATCCTCTAGGGACATGATAGAATTAAAATCCCCAGCCACAATCCAAGGAGAATTGGTAGCCAAAGATTGAATGAATCTAAGATGATTCCATAAGATTATTTTACCTAATAATCATTAGGGGTATGCACATTAGATAGAAGAATAGAAGATCCAGATAAAAAATAGGTAGTAACCATAGAGAGATAGTCCCTGCTACCCACCCACCAATAGGGATTTAAGCTTTGTGGATCCCACAAACATGCAACACCACCTGCTGAACCCTAGGCTCCAATAGCAATACAGTGACCACCTTTCCATATCTTAGAAGCAATTCTAACCATATATTCATAAGATAATTGTGTTTCCAAGATGAAAACAATATCAAGACTATGATATTTGATCAAATTTTAAGTAGCTTTTTGTCTAGGATTGCTACCTAAACCCCTAACATTCCAAGATATCACTTTTATTTTGGTAGAATAAATAAGTGGGAATCTAATGTCTTAACAATAGCAAACTCAACTAAGGATTCCCCTATCAATTTAACTTTTTATTAATCCTTCATTCTTCCTTATTTTACCACCTTCTCCACCCCACCTTTTTTAATAATTTTTGGGTGAATACCTAACACAGAATAAACTTTATTTTTTCCTTCCTATATGAAAATCCTATCCTAGGAGGGTTCAAACCTATTCCTTCAATCAATTTTTCAGCCAAAGGGGAATGATCAAGAACTTTATCAAGAAAATCTGACACCTCTTTGGACTTATCTTCATTTCCTACAAGAGGATTATTAGGCACCACCCCTTCCTTATTAGAATTTTACATTTCAAAAGAAGGATTTAGGAAAGAACAAGTACCCGGCTCTTGAATACAAGCATCCATATCACCTTAATTATAGACTTGTTCCTCAACATGTGGCTCCTGAAAAGTCTCAAGCACATAAAATCTATTACCAGAACCTCCCTTCCAAAAATATTTATTCTAACAAACAAAATACCTAGATCTTGAATGAGACTTAATAGGAATAAGTCCATCAGAACCAGACATCTCATTAACCATAGGAGATTTTACTTTTGCCTTTGTAGATGCATCTTAAAAGTTAGATGAAGAGGATGAAGGCTAAGAATTCACTTTCTTATACTTTCTCTGAATATGCCCATATTCATGGCATATGCGACATCAAAATGGAAGAGCTTCATAATATAACTATTAAACCAAAGACATGTTTCCCAGTTTAATATCCAATGATTCAAGTATTGGATTATTCAGATCTACTTAAACACATAGCTATGCAAAAGAAGTAAATTTCCTATCCAAAGTTTGGTGATATGGACCAATCAGTTTCCCAATAATCTCTGCAATAGAATGAAGAATATCTAGCCTTTAATATTTCATAGGGAGTCATGGCAAACGGACCCACACAGGAATCCTAGAAGGTATCTCCTCCACTAGATAAAATTCTAAATGCCAGGGTTTGATAAATAATCTAGACTAATTGTGAAAATAAGGACCCCATCAAATAATTTACTACAATCTGCCATACAGGAGAACACCATAATAAAATACCCATTAGCTGCAAGAATAATCTCCAGATCACCTTCAGAGCTCTAATTTATCCTAATCTAGTTTTCTAAAAAAGGCATAGAAATTCTGAGACCCATGAATTTGTAGATGAAAAAATTATCAGACAAATATAAAACATCATCCACAATAGAATCAGGACTAATAACCAAGATAATACAATATTTGCTTTTCTCCAAGCATCCATTATTCTTCGGCTTTGAAGTTGAGGGATTAGAAATAGTATCAAGGGTTGCATGCAAAAACAATTCATGGTATTTGCATGATCAGAAGAAGAGGCATCCTTATTCAAAATAACATCCTTAAAAGACAAATATCAAGGGTCACCAGGACCCCCAAAGCTACCATATCTAAAGCCAAACTACAACACACCTTTCACCAGCCAACATGCTAGTTTTCATAGAATTTTTCAGCACCGACCTGAAACCCTAGATGTTGCTCGTATTATCCTTCATGACACCATATTCCTTCCGTACCACAATAGCCTTCACTACGGGGAATTGATGTTGTTGAATGGTATTTTCATAAAAAAATTTGAAGTATTAATTTTATGTATGCAAGCTTGATACCATCATAAAGATAATTTCAAGTTATTTTCATAGAATTTAAATCACATAAAATGGGAATTTCTAGCAAAATTAATGGTCATTTAAGGTTTGTAGTTATCAAAAATGACAAAATTCATAAAACCCTAAAAATAGTTTCAAAAAATAGAATTTTCCAAACTCTGAAGAGCAATTGAAATCCAATCCATTCTAAAATATTCAATTCCAACAAGTTTAAAAAAACTTATTCAATGCATGCAAATGGAACACATTGGTGCAAGCAAATTGAAAACCTTGGTGTAAAACTTAAAATCTCAAGTGGGTCCCCAATTGGGGTGAGTTGTGCAATGGCAACGACAGGATGGAAACAAATATTAAACAAACCTTAGGGGAAACTACCCAAATAAAAATAGGCTTACTTCAACCATGAACATTGTTTAGGCACACCAACTGACTCTAACTATAGATGCAAAAGTTATAGGTGTAGGATAAGCTTTAAAAGGTAGACCATTTGGATTAAGAGCTCCAAAAACACACCTATGGGATCACCTAAGTGAATGTAACTAGGGCTAACTTAACCAACCAAGCACACTAGCTAAGGGTGACTCATATCACTCAACAAAAAACAAGAACAATAGTGCAAAAAACAACGAAGGTTGGCAATCAAAGTTGAGAAGCAAAGGAAGGGAAAAGTTATACTAGCAACCTAAGAGCTGAGAAATATGAACACACAAGAAGGTATAGCTCTAAAAACAACAAGGAAATCTTAGATGATCCAACAACATAGGAAAAAATTAAAACAAACTAAACAATTGCATAAACAATAAACAAAGCAAATAAGGAATACCTATTTTTGCACTTTATCCCCACTGCTTTAGTATGTTGATGCTTAGGTTGTTGTCTTCTTCTATTTTTTAGCTCCACGCTACTCTATTTTTCCACCAACCTCTCACTACCTTCCTTAATAATAATTAAAAATAACACAAACATGGCCATTTATCCATAGGGAGATGCTCGAAAGGGAAACACCCAAGAAGATATTTTATTCCTACGTGCACCACCCTAGCCATTAAAAGAGAGCACACAACCCAATGTTGGAAAGCCTTAATTCATTTGAAACCAAAATAAGGTGACCACCACACATTCTTATTTATTATATTTTAAGCAAATCAAATCTCATTAGCTATAATATAATTTAAATTATTAAATAATAATTTAATTAATACTTTCATAAGGCTAAAGTATTAAAGTCACTAATAAATAAAAACATTAATTTTAATTATAAACTAATGCTTTTAAATATTTTCCAAAGTATTAATTTCATCTATCAATACTCAAGAAGTTTCCAAGCATATCAACTCAAGCATAGATTCATACCAAGTATGCTTCACAAAATGCACAAGCAGAATGCAATTCAACCAACAAGCTTTCACACCATTATTTTGTCCTTAATTGGTGGTTTTTATTTAAGATAGTCTAGCACTATAACCAACTTATTAAGGAGACTCATTGCACAAACAACATCCTAGCCCAATGGTGTGAAAAAAAAAATATGCAAATGCATCTACATGAAGGATATTACCCTGAGCTATCGATGAATAGGTCATCATCATAATTTTCAAAAGTATCTCTCATTGTAGGAGAATCCCTCATATGGTCCCACCCAGCAAGAGAAAAAGGTAATTGATATTACAACCAAAGATACATCAGTAGTACCATATTCTATATCCAACCAAATGTAACATTCTATTATATAAACTTTATGAAAGAAACTATACAATTAAATAACTATCTCAATACATAGTTTATTGTTCATAAAATATTAGCCACAAAGGGGTGTTGCACTCATGAAATCCTTAAGGAATTTTATGGTTAATATGGAACAAGACATGGCTCAAGAAATTCCACAACACACCAAATATTGAAAGTTGGTTATTATTTCTCCCATGTCTTTAAATATGCACACATACATGTTTGAGCATGTTGTATTTACCATATTGTGGCTTTCCAAGAAAGAAATTCTCCCACTCCATTGCAACCAGTGATTAAAGATTACCCATTTGCATAATGGAGAATGGAATTATTTGACATCATTAATCCTAATTAATTAGCTAGCCATAAATTCATCTTGATTGCCATTGATTATTGCACCCACTAGATGGAGGCTTGAGCATTTAAAAACTACATAATAGAGATCGTGATCCAATTCCTTGAAGATAACATCATGACAAGATTTGGGATGCCATATGTTGTGGTATGTGACAATGGCCTTGATTTCTCTTATTTGCAATTTGTTGGATGGAATTATGATAACAAGGTCACTCTAAATTTTTCTTCTAATTACTATCCTTAAGGTAATGGAGTAGCATAATTAACTAACAAAAACCTTCTAGAAATAATCAAGAAAATTTTATATAGAAATCCCAAATAATGACATAATAATTTGAAGTATGCATTATGTTCAGATAGAATGAGGATTAGGTATTCATTAGGTACATCTCCTCATCATTTGGTTTATTATTAAGATCCTATATTTCTCACCAAAAAAATGATAGGATGGAAGTGAGGCTATTAAATTTAATGAGTTTGGATGATAAAATGGAAGATGCACTACAAAATTTTAGTAAGCATCAAAAAATGGTAAAATGATGGTGTAATAAAAGGGATAAAATAAAAGTATTTAGAATATCTAATATAGTGTTACTATGTGATAAATCCCATGAAAATAAAGGAGACCATGGAAAATTTAACACCCTTTGGCTAGGTCCCTTTCAAATATTGAAGTGTTGGCAATTTTGGGTACTTTGGGTACATTGCCTTTGCTCAAGTGTATAAGTTGTCATTGATGTCAAGAAGCTCTTGAAGGAATTTGATTTGATGTCAAATAATTTGTTTTGATGAAGGTTACGGCATGACAGTTTCAAAGGTCTTTTGTAAACCCCAAGTTGGGAGGTTTAAAGATTACAGGTGGATGCATTAGTTTAATGCATTTGGGTCCAGGAGGAAGTATTTATTTAAATAATTAAAAACCTTGTTAAGGTTCCCTTTAATTATTTTTAAATAAATATTAAATTATTGTTTGCAATGGGTTATCCTAACCCATGGCGCTATGTTTTAAGATTGTGGGCGCTAGCCAAGACCTCCGTCGACGTGTTAAACTCCTCGCCGACGTCAAGAGCTTATGGTAAAAATGCATATAAATCTCCCTCGATGAAAATCAAGAATTATCCCATCCGCATTTTGAAAAGAGTTGCTCGCTGTGAATTCGTGATCTGTTGTTCGATTTCTTCCTCGCTGTGATTTCGTGATCCGTTGTTCGGATTTCTTCTCCGATTGTGTCTTCGCCATTTTCGTAAACCCGTCGTTCGATTGTGTCTTCGCCATTTTTGTAAACCTGTTGTTCGACTGTGTCTTCGCCATTTTCGTGAATCCGTTGTTCATTTTTTGTACTCGCCGTTTGTCGTAAATCCATCGTAAGGTTTTCGTCTTCGTGTTCACGTCAGAAGAAAGGGAGGCACTATTGTTTTATTTAATCCCTGGCGTAGAAGGAACAAGGCTAACAACGTGAGGTTTAAACCTCACCGGGCGCCTTTGGCGCATCGATAGCGGCTAGGTTGTTGGCGCGCTACCCGAACGGGAGGTTCCGCGTTCGAATAACGCGAAAGGGTTTTTCATCGTGAAGTGGACGCAGCGGGTGGTGTTAGAATTCGTGCGCAATTTCTCCATAGCATGATTTTTGATGTTGGCCAAGGTATTTTCGAAATTAATTTTTGCTAAGTGTATTTTGCGGATGGAGGAAGTTTATTAGAGGGAAAAACGACTTAGGAGTTATAAGGAGTTTAAAGCTTGTTTTATTTTGATAAAAGATTCTTTTGAAGGTGTTGTTTGAAATATCTTATTGCATTCTTATGAGAGATAAATTTTATTTTTGATAAGACTATAAGGGAGAAATAAGGTGTATAAGGGATAAATTTTTCTTGTAATGTTGAGAGTGCTTTTGGTTGATTATGGAAATGAAAGCATGATGTTTTAAGGTTAAAATTGCTTCTTGTGTGAAGTTGTGAAACCTTAAGTGGGCAGCTTTGAGATTGACATTTGCTTTCATTAAATTGGTAATAATCAAGCTATTCTTTACTTGGTTAAAGTGTTGGGCTTACTCCTTTGTTGATGATTTGAAAAGTTGTTTTGTGCTATTGTTGATTTGAGTTGGTGGATGCTTTTTGTTCAAACAATATTGGAGAGAAAAGGAGTTCTACTTGTTTCCTTTTCTAATGTTGATTGTGAAATGCTTCAAGGTTGTGTTTTGAGTTGAATGGTGTTGATTGAACCTTGTTTGATGAGCATTGTTGTTGAAGCCCTAATTGATGGTGAAAAGAACATGAGTATCATTGTTATGTGATTCTTTGCATAGTTGGCAATTGTTGGGGTTTCATGTTCTTGAAAGAAAGCATTCTATCCTATCCATTTTAGATATTGAGTTGAGTTTTCAGATTTGAGATTGAGTTTGAGATGAGTTGATTTGAGTTGAGTTTTGAGATTGGGAGTTGAGTATAGAACATATTGAGTCTCTAACAATTCTCTTTATGCTTCTATGAGTTTGAAAAATCACATTGGGTCTCTAACAATTCACCTTGTGATTTCCTACTAAGAAAGTTTTTTTCTTGGTGAGCTTGCTTGAGTTTTGGACGAGGTTCGATGGGGACTTGTGAGCGGTTTGGACAGGTTTCGGTGGGGACTTGTGAGCAGATTTGGACAGGTCCTAGCAGAGGACTTGTGAGCTGAGTTTGATAGTTCTATCAGAGAACTTGAGGACAGAGGTGCATTGGTTCTTTGAGAAGAACCTGAGGACAGATTTGGCAAGTCTTTGAGAAGGCTTGTGTGTAGAGGATTGATTTGTTCAAGCGTTGGACAGATCTGACAGATAGAGGAAGACTTGTACTAGACCGATTGACTATGTTTGGTACAGGTTGTTGAGCTGCTGTGGACGTGATCATAGAAGGCAGAGGTCTCTTAGGCTAAGCATTGAGGACAGGAGGTCTTCGGTGGAAAGGAGTTCCACGTGCTGGCAAGAGGTAGAGGCAGTTGATCTTCTAAGGGATCATTTCTAGAGTAGAGGGGAAGGTATCTCCTTTGAGCAGAGGCTCATAAATTTTGATTAGGGGAAGGTATCTCCTTTGGGCCGAGGCTCATAAATATTGTAATTGGGAAGGATTCCCAAAGAACTTTGAGATAACTTTTAGAGAAAAGTTTTGTGGACGTAGCCCGACCATTTTGGGTGAACCACGTTAAAATTGGTGTCACTTTGTGGATGATATTGTGCATTGCTTTGATATTGCTTTGGGTATATTGCTTTACTATTTTGAAGTATAAAGGAAAAAGTAAAAAGAGGTCTTATATTGTTCACCCCCCTCTCAGTATAAGCTTGTGTTCTTCAATTGGTATCAGAGCGGGTGCCTTCGAAAAGTTTAACAGCTTGAAGGAAAAGCTAGTAAAGAACACAATGGATCATTCAAGTGGCAATGCAGCACCTATTCTTGATGGGTCAGATTTTGGTCTTTGGAGTGCAAGGATGAAGGTTCATCTAATGGCACTTGGTAATGAGGTTTGGGAAGTGATTGAAGATGAGTACACTATTCCTGTACATGGTCCTATTACTAAGGAAGAAAGGCTCCTACATCACAGCAATTCAAAGGCAATGAATGCAATCCTGAAAGGCTTACAGAAAGCAGATCTCACCAAGGTGATTCACTGCAAGACAGCTAGTGAAATGTGGAAACAGTTGAAGGTGGTTCATACAGGTGATACAAATGTCAGAAAGGCCAAGTTGAGACACTTCAAAGGTATGTTTGAACAACTCAAGATGAATGATGATGAAAATATTAGTGACTACATGCTTCGTATGGATGAGGTTGTTAACTCCATGAAAGACTTAGGTCTTGAGCTTGCTGAAAATGATGTTTGTGATAAGATTTTAAGATCTCTTCCTAATAGATTTAGTGAAAATATTTTTGCTATTGAGGAAGCTAAAGATTTGGATAAGTTGAAAAAGGATGAGCTCCATAGTATACTTGCAGCATTTGAGTTGAGAACTCAAGTGAAGGTTGATGTCAAGAAAGAGGCGACTTTCAAGGCTACCAAGAAATCCAAGGGTAAACAACTTCAAGATAGTGATGAGTCTTCTAGTGATGAAGAGGCATATTACAGCAAGAAAGGCAAGTTCTCTAGAAAGCACAAAAGTATGAAAAATATAAGATGTTTCAATTGTGGAAAGTTTGGTCATTATGCTACTGACTGTACTGTTCCCAAGAATGAAAGTGATGAAGATAAACAAGATTCTAAGAGCAAGGATTCTGAAAAGCACAAGCATCACAGGAAGAACAAAGATGAGCACAACAATCAAGGAAAGAGGTATTCTCACAAGCACAAGAAGAGTTTCTACCTAGACAAAGCAAGTAAGTGTTCTAGTAGTGATAGTGAAAGTTCTTCAAGTGATGATGAAAATGAGATGTTGTTCATATCGAGAAAAGAGGAAGAACCGAAACATAGATTCATTATCATGAAATGTCTTAGATGTGGAAACTTTGGTCACCTTGAGGATGATTGCACAAATAATGATTTGGTTTCTAGTATGTATGAGGATGCTTCAGAAAACTATAAGGAAGATGCATGTATGGTTTTTGAAAAGGGTAGCACCTCTAGTGATAAGAAATCTGAAAAAGGCTTTGATGATTCAAAAAGCAAACAAATAGAGGAAGATATAGAGGAAGGTGAAGTAGATCTTGAAGGTGAACTTATTAGTGCTCTTAGTGCTTTGAAAAAGGAAAGAAAGAAGAATGCTAGACTCAAGGATAAGTTAGATGAATGTTGTATGGAGAGAGATGATCTTATAGAAAGTCTTGACTTCTCTATAGCTAAGACACAAGAACTCAAGGATGAGTTAGAGTCTAAGGTTCTTGAGTATAGTGAGTTAGAACAGAAAATGGCTTCTTTGAAAGAGGAAACTAAAGAGTACAAGGATAAGCTTTACAGGTTTCAAGATAGCTCCAAAAAGGTTAAGTCACTCATCAAAGGTCAAAGAAAGACGAGATAAAACAGGCCTTGGTTTTGTTAAGCCACACAAGGAACAAGTTGGAGAGTCTAGTAAGAGACTCCAAAAGGAAGAGAGTTCTGATGAGGAAAGTATTTCAGAAAAGGAGTCCTTGAATGATAGATGCACAGAAATAGAAAACAGAATTCAGAATGAGAAGAAGAAGTATTCAGGACCCAAGAGGTCAAATAAAGGAAAGTTTCAAGGCAGATGTTTTGCTTGTCATAGGTTTGGTCACATGGCTTCACATTGCATGGCTCAAGTGAAGAAGGTAAATGACAGTTTCAGAAGTGCTAGTTACTTTCAAGGGTATTGCTACTCTTGTAAATAGTTTGGGCACAAGGCAGTCTATTGCAAGGTAAATAACAGGAACAGGTTTGATCAAAACAGGTTTGGTCAAAACAGGTTTGGTCAGAACAGGTTTGGGAACAGTGGAAAAAGGTTTGGCCAGAACAGGTTTGGTCAGAACAGGTTTGGTCAAAACAGGTGGATTCAAAGATCAGGTTTACCTCAGAGAAACAACATCGTCAAGTGTTTCAAGTGCAACAATGAAGGTCACATAATCGGACAGTGTAGAGCTGAAATTCTAGAATACAGGAACAGAGAACAGTGGCATGATCGGGTCCAAGGATCAAGGCATGGACAAGAACAGGGGATGAGAACAAGAACAAGAACAGTGACAAGAACAGGAATATGGACAAAGAGTTTAAGAGAAGGCCCAACAAGGAAGTTATAGACGCTGATGATGATCGGTGCCTAATGGGAGTTTTACTCCCACCCCAGAATTAATCACCTCATCAGGAGGTGGGGGAGGGACTAAGCTAAGAGGCTCATTCTTAGTCCCGAGCCCCAAAGGTGACCCTTTGCCATTGATGACAAAGGGGGAGAGATATGAGTAAGGGGAGAGCTTCAAAGTGAAGAGGAGAGCTTCAAGTTCGGGGGAGCAAAACTTCAAAGGAAGATTCTCGGTTGTGGGCACAGTTGGTCGAGTTGTTAGCACAGTTGGTTTCGGTTTTGGCTCTTGAGAAGTGTTTTCGGTAAAGGTTTGCCATCAATGACAAAGGGGGAGATTGTTGGCAATTTTGGGTACTTTGGGTACATTGCCTTTGCTCAAGTGTATAAGTTGTCATTGATGTCAAGAAGCTCTTGAAGGAATTTGATTTGATGTCAAATAATTTGTTTTGATGAAGGTTACGGCATGACAGTTTCAAAGGTCTTTTGTAAACCCCAAGTTGGCAGGTTTAAAGATTACAGGTGGATGCATTAGTTTAATGCATTTGGGTCCAGGAGGAAGTATTTATTTAAATAATTAAAAACCTTGTTAAGGTTCCCTTTAATTATTTTTAAATAAATATTAAATTATTGTTTGCAATGGGTTATCCTAACCCATGGCGCTATGTTTTAAGATTGTGGGCGCTAGCCAAGACCTCCGTCGACGTGTTAAACTCCTCGTCGACGTCAAGAGCTTATGGTAAAAATGCATATAAATCTCCCTCGATGAAAATCAAGAATTATCCCATCCGCATTTTGAAAAGAGTTGCTCGTTGTGAATTCGTGATCTGCTATTCGATTTCTTCCTCACTGTGATTTCGTGATCCGTTGTTCGGATTTCTTCTCCGATTGTGTCTTCGCCATTTTCGTAAACCGTCGTTCGATTGTGTCTTCGCCGTTTTTTAAACTGTTTGTGTCTTCGTCATTTTCATGAATCCGTTGTTCATTTTTTTGTACTCGTCGTTTGTCGTAAATCCATCGTAAGGTTTTCGTCTTCGTGTTCACGTCAGAAGAAAGGGAGGCACTATTGTTTTATTTAATCCCTGGCATAGAAGGAACAAGGCTAACAACGTGAGGTTTAAACCTCACCGGGCGCCTTTGGCGCATCGGTAGCGGCTAGGCTGTTGGCGCGCTACCCGAACGGGAGGTTCCGCGTTCGAATAACGCGAAAGGGTTTTTCATCGTGAAGTGGACGCAGCGGGTGGTGTTAGAATTCGTGCGCAATTTCTCCATAGCATGATTTTTGATGTTGGCCAAGGTATTTTCGAAATTAATTTTTGCTAAGTGTATTTTGCGGATGGAGGAAGTTTATTAGAGGGAAAAACAGCTTAGGAGTTATAAGGAGTTTAAAGCTTGTTTTATTTTGATAAAAGATTCTTTTGAAGGTGTTGTTTGAAATATCTTATTGCATTCTTATGAGAGATAAATTTTATTTTTGATAAGACTATAAGGGAGAAATAAGGTGTATAAGGGATAAATTTTTCTTGTAATGTTGAGAGTGCTTTTGGTTGATTATGGAAATGAAAGCATGATGTTTTAAGGTTAAAATTGCTTCTTGTGTGAAGTTGTGAAACCTTAAGTGGGCAGCTTTGAGATTGACATTTGCTTTCATTAAATTGGTAATAATCAAGCTATTCTTTACTTGGTTAAAGTGTTGGGCTTACTCCTTTGTTGATGATTTGAAAAGTTGTTTTGTGCTATTGTGATTTGAGTTGGTGGATGCTTTTTGTTCAAACAATATTGGAGAGAAAAGGAGTTCTACTTGTTTCCTTTTCTAATGTTGATTGTGAAATGCTTCAAGGTTGTGTTTTGAGTTGAATGGTGTTGATTGAACCTTGTTTGATGAGCATTGTTGTTGAAGCCCTAATTGATGGTGAAAAGAACATGAGTATCATTGTTATGTGATTCTTTGCATAGTTGGCAATTGTTGGGGTTTCATGTTCTTGAAAGAAAGCATTCTATCCTATCCATTTCAGATATTGAGTTGAGTTTTCAGATTTGAGATTGAGTTTGAGCTGAGTTGATTTGAGTTGAGTTTTGAGATTGGGAGTTGAGTATAGAACATATTGAGTCTCTAACAATTCTCTTTATGCTTCTATGAGTTTGACAAATCACATTGGGTCTCTAACAATTCACCTTGTGATTTCCTACTAAGAAAGTTTTTTTCTTGGTGAGCTTGTTGAGTTTTGGATAGGTTTCGGATGGGGACTTGTGAGCAGTTTTGGACAGGTTTCGGTGGGGACTTGTGAGCAGATTTGGACGAGGTCCTAGCGAGAGGACTTGTGAGCTGAGTTTGATAGTTCTATCGAGAGAACTTGAGGACAGAGGTGCCTTGGTTCTTTGAGAAGAACCCGAGGACAGATTTGGCAAGTCTTTGAGAAGGCTTGTGTGCGAGAGGATTGATTTGTTCAAGCTGCATTGGACAGATCTGACAGACAGAGGAAGACTTGTACTAGACCGACTGACTGTGTTTGGTACAGGTTCTTTGAGCTGCTTGTGGACGTGATCATAGAAGGCGAGAGGTCTCTTAGGCTAAGCATTGAGGACAGGAGGTCTTCGGTGGAAAGGAGTTCCACGTGCTTGGCAAGAGGTAGAGGCGGTTGATCTTCCGAGGGATCATTTCCAGAGCGAGAGGGGAAGGTATCTCCTTTGAGGAGAGGCTCATAAATTCTGATTGGGGGAAGGTATCTCCTTTGGGCCGAGGCTCATAAATATTGTAATTGGGAAGGATTCCCAAAGAACTTTGAGATAACTTTTAGAGAAAAGTTTTGTGGACGTAGCCCAACCATTTTGGGTGAACCACGTTAAAATTGGTGTCACTTTGTGGATGATATTGTGCATTGCTTTGATATTGCTTTGGGTATATTGCTTTACTATTTTGAAGTATAAAGGAAAAAATAAAAAGAGGTCTTATATTGTTCACCCCCCCTCTCTTAGTATAAGCTTGTGTTCTTCATGGAGATCCTAGGAGAGAATACCTTCAGGCTAAAAAGCCTAACTAGAGAGGATGTCCCATTACCAATGAATGGAAAATTTCTCAAACATTACTTTAGCACTTGAAAGTATTCTAGTACTACCCTATAAATAAGCCCTGTACATAGTTTTGTATTTTGAATTTTTGGTGTGTTGATATTATTTAATTTAATTTCTATTTTTCTTTATTTTATCTTATCTTCAGTTTTGTTTTATCTTACACTTTTCTAATTTGACCTTAGATTGGTCAAGTGCAACTAGCTTTTGGTTACTCTAAGGGGGAGTTTTTTATATATAGTTAGGAGATATAAGGTCTTACTTTGAACTCAATGAAGCTGATATTGGCTTGATCATTAATTTGGTGTATGTCCATTATCTTGGGATAAAATAAACTAATCTAAAAGTAGTGCAAAAGGATGTTGTAGCCTCACAATGAAAACACTATAAATAGATTCTATATTAGGAGAAATGAAACTATTGTGGTTATGTTCTCATGTGAAATCCATTCATGTATTCACCCTCCTATTTTCCATAGTGATACCCTTCCCAAAAGTAGACCCTAGTGCATATAAAAATTTCTAGGTTCAAAAAATAAAAAAGAAGAAAGAAAAGAGACTCAAGTTCTTGGGTGATTTAGACAACCTCTATCAAGGCTATCAACACCCAAATTATAGTAGAGCAAGGTCTTGAGTAGGATTAGAGATAAATCTATTAGGGCTATGAATGACTAGCTAGCAATGGATAAATATCCTATAATTGGTGAAATATCTATGTGTGGTAGAGCTCATCATTAGTAGACCAATGTTTGATCAAGGGTGAACTAGCTTGAATTTCAAACTATGATGGCAAATTTAAACTAATTCTATAATAAAAATAAATCCATACACACAAACTTTTATTGAAACAAAATGGATCATTGCTTTTAGGTAAATTGGTTAACCCTAGGCTTGGATAGATGCCAAATTTTTGGTTTTGTTGGTCTTATAGTTTCATTTATTCATAGAGGGTTCTTTTTTTTTTGAAAATGCTCAGGATAATTTCTCAAGATATTTACCATTTTTTGTTGCTAAATTTGATCTTGTTTGCTTATGTTTGTGCATGTTAACCAATCATCCAAAAAACTTACTTTTTTTTTTTAGTCAAAAGCTTTTAATTATAAGTGCCCAATATTTTTTGCTTGCTTTAAGTTTGTCATGATGATTATTTCCATTGTTGTGTATGGTATTTTTTAAATAAAAAATAACCTCTCCTATTATATCAGCCTCAAAATAAGCTTTCCAACAAGTACCCACATGTCTATGTTCCCATAACCTTAGCACCCTTAAACTACTTAAAATTAGGCACGATAGACTTGGATATTTCTCCCAATAACATAGATGGTTTCACTTTCAATACCTATATATCTTGCAATATTAAATGAAATTTATGAATCCACTTCCATTATATGCTCCTTGAAAATATATTTTTAGAAAGCATAAACTTGCCCACTTTTCAAGAAGAATTGACCTCCTAGATGGGTCATTTTCAACAAGCTATCTAGCTGCCCTGATTATCTATAAATGCTTGCCAGATCACATAGTCCTCATTTTTAGACCCTATATATCTTGCAATATTTAATGAAATCTTATGAAATCACTTCCATTAAATGCCTATCAAAACAAATTTATAGAAAATATAAATTTTCCTATGTTTCAAGGAGATTTGAGGCTTGAAATGGGTTTATTTTAGGCTATCCAAGATACCAAGACCAAGGTCACTCCCAAGGAAATATAAGAAAATGTTGTAAGTTCTGACACTAAGTGAGTAAATTTCCCCAACAAGAAGTTTGACCAAGGAGAATTTTAAGAATAGACTAAGCTAATGCTACTAGCAACTCGAAATTCTATGCAATACTAGAACCTGAGCACTCAAATGAAAAGATACCCAATTGAAAGCTTGACACTCGTAAAAAAAAAAAAAAAAATTCTTGGACCATTAGAAATAAAAAATCTCAATCTAAGTGTTTCTACAAGATGATGTAAGCATACAATTTTTAAAATTCTAGAATTGTGAATCCTAGAAATCCAAGGGGGAAATAAAGAAATTGAATCCCAGAAAGCAAAATGGCCTCGATTGGGGTATAAATAATAAATACTAAAAAGGCCAATCCCATAAATCCAATCTTGGAAATCTATAAGAAAACATAAGAAAAGTGGTAGAAGCCCTCTACAATTTGAAATTTAAATCTTGGACCATGCGAAATTGACTCGATAGTTGGAATTTAGCCTAGCTAGTGGAAATCAACTTCGATAATTGGAAAAACATGCAAAAATTTGAAATCAGCCCAACAATTAAAACTTTTACCTCAACAATTGGATATTTTAGCACAACCATTGGAAAAATTACCCATATGATTTGGTAATTTGAAAGAAATGGAAAATATAATTTTTGATCAAAATAAATAGCAAGAAGCAACATGGATAAATTGGAAACTATCCCAGTCATTGGTAATATAAAAGTAAGTCCAAAGAAATATAAAATACAAGCATGCGGAAGTATAAAATGCAAACTCAAAAACATATTAAAGTGAGTTAGCAAGCCCACAAAATATAAAAACTAGCTCGAAAGCCCAATTTTTTTCATGATGAGTGAGTGCAATGTCAAAAGCTTAAGGGAAACATAAAAATAAAAAGATATCAAAAGATATGTGTTTGAAAGCTTGAACACTTGCAAAGAAGAGTTCCAAAAATAAGTATAAGGGGTAAAAAAACAAAAAATACAAAATTTACCTAGGAGGGAGGGGTAAAGCAAAAAAAAAAAAATATTGCCAAAAACTCATCTTCAAAAAGTGTAGAGCATGTAAGAAAAAGCATTTTAAAAATAAATAAAACAAAAATAAATATATATGTATTTAAAAAATTATAAATACATACATATATTATTTCTAACACTTGCATTTTTGTTTTGCTTTGTAAGATATTTTTTGGGACTGCTTTAAATGATAAAAAAGGCAAAAGTGAGATTTTTCTTTAATGTTGTCTAAGCAAGTAAAAGTGTACAAAGTGATGGACATGAAAAAATTAACAATCATCCTAGACTTTGCAGAGTATTCAATATTTAATGAGGCATGACCAAAGTATTGTAAATTTAATTAGGCATGGCCAAAGTATGGCTAAAAGTAATCCCACAAAGCACCTCTTGGAATTGGATAACAATAAATTATAAAAGTAACACTATGTGAAGACCATCAAATTGTCTAAATATGGGCTCACTAGCTTGTTACAAGGGTAAAATACCATCTATTAGCTAGCTCTTGAAACTTATTTTTTTCTTAGTTTTATCTTTTTTTTTTAGTTGGATGGAATTTTTGAACCAAGCTTAATATTGCTTTGAGCTCTATTCTTGTAATCCACCAAAGTGAGCAAATTTGAATCGAATGTATTTACTTTATAATACAAGGCTTATTAAATTTCTTGTGTTTGATATATGCATATTGATGTTATTTGCATTCAACTTATTTTATAGTCTTTCTCTCCTTTGAATATTTCATCATCTCAGATCTCAGGCTGTGTGAATATTGGTCATACCAAAGTTGGGTCTAAAATCAAGATTGCTACTTTACTAGATCAAAACTAAATTTCAAGGCAGTATTGGCTTGTTTGTTTTTATTTTTATTTTCTCTTGCCCTTAAACCTATTATCTTTCTTTGGAACTCATTTATATTAGGATTTAATTTTATTTTAAATCTTCATGCTACTTCTCTCTTGTGCCAGCTTGAAAATCATTTAGGTTGCAAACCAATTAATTTGAATGCAATGAATGATAATATCAGATTGTACTTGTTAATTTGTTGGATATTTTGAGTCCCTAAGTCAAATATTGCCATTGATGTCACCAAAATAAGTCATCATTAATGTCAAGGAGTTCGGAAAGAAATAAAGTCATCAAAGGTGTCACTAATATCCAGGAAGAACCTTCAACAGTGTAGAAGTTAGGGAAAAGGGCTCCATAATATTTTAATATTATATGAGAGCATAAGTTAAAAAGGGTTTTCATAAATACCCAAGGAGGCCTATTGCAAAGTTCAAATGAGGTCTAATATTTATTTTATAAAATATTTAAATTCAAAATGAATTTAAATTTTATAAATAAATATCGTCAATACAAAGTTGTGCAATAAGAGAAGACCTTAAAAGCCAAAGGTTATAATTATAATTTATAAAATTTAAATTCCTTGGAATTTAAATCATTTATAAATTACAAAGTTTAAATGCGTTGATGTCATCGAAAATTTTGGAGCGTCGATTTTTGAAGACAATGGCATATTCATGTATAAAAGGGAGACCAAAAGACCTTTGCAAATTATCTCTCATTGTTTTAATTAATGCGACCAAGGAAAATTTACATGTGTGAATTTGAAGGCAAGAGTGAGGAAGAAGGTGAACGAATTTTTCATCTTATGTGCAAGGATTATAGCGAGTAAGGTTGGTGCCCAAGACAAAGGTGGACACGGTGGTCCATTGGTAGCACATGTTTTTGCTAAGGCAGTTGTGGGGAGACGGACCCGCGTTCGAATCTCGTTGAGTACGTGTGCAAAGGGGAAAGGTTTCGTGCTTCACATTTTTTGGTTAAGACACTAGGGAATGAATAAAGTGTGTGTAGAGCCTTTTGGTTCTCAATGTGCGTTGAGCGCACATGGTTGTGGAGCCCACGGCTAGGGCGTTCGCAGAGGCAGAGGTTAAGGGTTCGAAACCCGTGGAGAGGCAAAGGTAATTTTTGTTAATATTTTTAATTACCTAAAGTTTAAATTAAAACCTTTATTAGGAGTTATAAGGGGTGTTAAAATATTTTTAATTGGGTAATGAGATTAGTGGTTAGGATAAATAAGAAGTGATAGTAAATTGCTATGTGTTGAATTGTGATTTATAAAAAGGGAAGATATTATTTTTAATTGGAGTAATAAGGTAAAAAAATTAGTTTGCATTAAGGATATTTAAGGTGTTTTCTAAAGACCTATTTGTGGGTGTTAGATTTATTTTTGAGATTGTGGAGTTTATAAGATGTATATATGAATTGGTATCTTTGTATAAAATATAATATTTGAGAAAGCATTTACAAGGGATTTAAAGTGAAGATTTTTCCACCTAACCATTGAAGTTGTCAAAGAAAAATTGAGTGTGATTGGAACAGGTTTTGAGATCTATTTTTCTATCTCCAAGAAAAAAGGTATGGGCAAATTCTTCCATGGTTAAGTTGATTGGTTGGTTTTCTAAAAATAAGTTTGGAGTGAAAAGGACTTGATTAGGGTTTACTTTTTGAGAGTGTTTGAGTTAATGCTTCAAGGTTTTTTGGAATTAAGTGTTGTGATTAAAACCTTATTTTATAAGCATTGTTGTTGAAGCCATTGGTTGTATGAAGAACTTGAGTTAGGGTTGTGCAAAAGAATATGAGTATCAATGTTATGCAAAGATTGTTTTATAAGCATTGTTGTTGAAGCCATTGATTGTGTGAAGAACTTGAGTTAGTATTGTGCAAAAGAATATGAGTATCATTGTTATGTGAAGATTTATGTATAAGAATTGTTGTTGAAGACATTGGTTGTGCAAAGAACTTGAACTAGGGTTTGAAAAGAACATGAGTATTATTGTTATGTGAGATTTTTTGTTGAGCATTATTGGAAATATTTTGAGTTAATGTTTACATGCTTGGACTAGAACTTGTAAGCAAATGTTGTTTATTAAGTGATTGGTTGAGTAGAGTTGATTGAGCCCAGTCAAGTGGATGTGTGAAGTGATTGTTCAAGTTCCATAAAATAAACTATTCTATATTATAAATTGAGTTAAGAAAGTGATTGAGCATTGAGTGTAGAACATATGGAGTCTCTAACAATTCTCTTTATGTTTCTATGAGATTAGACAAGTTCTGAGTGAGCTTGTTGATCAAATTTGAATAAGTTCTGTGTGGACTTATTGAGCATATTTGGACAAGTTCTATGTGGACTTGTTGAGCATATTTAGATAAGTTCTCTGTGGACTTGTTGAGCATATTTGAGCAAGTTTTAAGTGGATCTATTGAGCATATTTAATCAAGTTATGTGGACTTATTAAGCATATTTAAGAAAGTTTTAAGTGGATCTATTGAGCATATTTAATCAAGTTTTGTGTGGACTTGTTGAGTAGATTTGAGCAAGTTCTCAGTGGATCTATTGAGCATATTTAATCAAGTTCTGTGTGGACTTGTTGAGTAGATTTGAGCAAGTTCTGAGTGGACTTGTTAAGAATATTTGAGCAAATTATTAGTGGACTTGTTGAGTATATTTGAGAAAGTTCTGAGTGGACTTGTTGAGAAGATTTGAGCAAGTTATGAGTGGAATTTTTGAGCAAATTTGAGCAAGTTTTGAGTAGACTTGTTGAGAAAATTTGAGCAAGTTCTAAGTGGACTTGTTGAGCAGATTTGAGCAAGTTTTGTGTGGACTTGTTGATAATATTTGTGCTAGACCAACTGGACTATGTTTATTATATATTTGAGATAGAGCTTTGGAGGTGATAGAACATAGAGAACATAGGTCTCCAGTGGATAGAGATCCATCAGCTAGGGTAGTGAGGACAGGTCTTCTGAGTGGGGACAAGAGTCTTCAGTGGAGAGATATCCACAAGCCAATGTAGTGGAGGTAATAGTCTTCTAGAGGATCACCAACCAGATTAGAGGAGAAGGAGTTCTCCTGTGGATAGAGATCCACGAACTTGATTTAGGGGATTGGTGTCTCCTTTGGACAAAGATCCATAAATATTGTAATTGGGAAGGATTCCCAAGAGATTGATTGAGAAAATTTAAGTGAAATATTTTCTTCATGGAGTAGCCCACATTGGGTGAACCACATAAATTGTGGTGTCTCTATTGTGTGTGGTGATTTATGCATTTCTTTGATTACTGCTATTGATATTGCTATCTACACATTGCTTAATATTGATTTGGAAAGAAAAGTAAAAAGTGGTCTTATACTGTTCACCTCCCTCTTAGTATAAACTTGTGTTCTTCAATTGGTATCAGAGCGGGTTCCTTCAGAAGATTTTAACAGCTTGAAGGAAAGGCTAACAAGAATAAAATGGATCCTACGGAAGTGTCATCAAATAATTTAGCACCAATTTTTGATGGAAGTGACTATATGTATTGGAGTATGATGATGAAGATCTACCTGATGGCACTTGGAAATGAAATTTAGGATTTAGTGGAATTTGGATACAATCCCTTAATCAATCCTCCTACAGATAAGGAAGGTATACTTCTACAACACTGTAATTCAAAAGCAATGAATACACTTATGAGAGGTTTGTGTAGAATAGAGTCTATGAAAGTTATGCATTGTCAAACTGCAAAAGAGATGTGGGATAAATTGCAAAATATATATGAAGGAGATAAAAGTGTCAAGAAAGCAAAGAGTCAAAACCTCAAAAGACAACTTGAAGAATTAAGAATGAACAAAGAGGAAAATATTAGTGCTTACCTAATTCAAATTGATGAGGTTGTTAATGATATGCGAGGACTTGGTATGAAGATTTATGGATCTGATGTTTGTGATAAAGTCTTAAGATCTCTTCCAAATAAATTAAATGAATAGGTTTCTACTATAGAAGTATCAATAGATGGTGATAATTTGACAAAATATAAGTTGCTTGGTATGCTCAAAAAATCTGAGATAAGAAAAAAAGATTCTATGTCCCAGAAGAAAGCAACATTCAAAGAAACCAATAATACAAAGGGTAAGAAGCCAAAATCAAGCAATGAGTTATCTAGTGATGAAGAAGCTAACTATGGTAGAAGAGATAAGGACTATAGAAGATCTAGAGATAAAATATCTGTTAAGTTTTTAAATTATGGAAAGTATGGATATTTTGCAACAGATTTTCAAGAACCTAAGAACAACAATGATGAAGAAAAATAAGATCACAGGTACATGGAATCAGAAAGATATAGGTGAGATAAGCATCAGAAGAAGAGCAAGGATGAACAAAGTAGACAAGGAAAGAAGTTCTTTCAAAGGCAAAAGAGAAGCTACTATGTGGATAATGCAAGTAAGTATTCAAGTGGTAGTGATGCTAGTTTTTTAGACAATGATAGAGATGAAGTCCTACTTATGATTGAAGAAAAAGAACCAATTAAGAAAAAGACTCCAGTTATTCTCAAGTGTTTTAGATGTGGTAACTTTGGACATCTTGAAGATGATTGTACAAGGGATGGTTATAGTTTCAGTGATGATGAATATTAGAATGCACTTGAAGGACCAGATGAAAATCTTCTAATGGCTTAAGAAGAAGAAGTAAGTGATCCTATATAATACAAGCCAATAGAAAATAAAGATGAGGAAAAATAAAAACAAATAGAGGAATATTCAGAAAATAATGGTTATGATCTCAAGGGAGAACTTATTTATGCCCTTGACATAGTAAAGAAGTTAAGGAAGCAACACTCTAAACTTAAAATTCAGTTTCAAGAATGTGATGAAGAGAGAAGATTGCTTATAGAGGATTTATAAAAATCAAAGGCTAAGGAAAAAAGGTTCAAAGATAAGTTAGAAGCAAAGATCTTGGAATGTGAGAAGTTAGCACAAGAAGTTGCACTACTAAGAAAATATTTAGAAGACTCCAAAGCCAAGATGAAAGGGTTCAAAAATAGCTCAAAGAACTTGGATAAGTTCATCAAGATACAAAAGCCTACATCAAGCAAAATAGGTCTTGGATTTGAACAGGTTCAAAATAAATGGGAAGGAGAGTCAACTTCAAGTTTTGGAGGAGAAGAAAATTCAGATGAAGATACTTCAAAAAAATACAGTGTAAAATATAGTGAGACATCTGAGGATGAGTTGGAAAATAGAGAGTTCAACAAAAATAGGAACAATGCATAAAGAATATACAAATGGAACAACAATCAGAATAGGTCAAGAGAGACTAAGAGACCATTGAGATAAAGAAAATGAAACTTCAATGGAATATGCTTCTCATGTCACGGGTTTAGGAACATGGCTTCACAGTGCAGGACATGAGAAAGATAGGAATATGGAAACATATAGTCTTTTCATGGGTATTGCTACTCATGTAATCAGTTTGGTCACAAGGCAATGAATTGCAAGGTTCATGATAGAAGAAGATATGGCTTCACTAGAAGAAATCCTAAGACATTTGCACCTCCAAGGAATAATAATATTAAGTGTTATAAGTGCAATAATGATGGTCACACAAAAAAGTGGTGTAGAGCAGATATTCCAAAAATAGGTATGAACAGGAATAGGAACATGAATGTGAACAAGAACAAGAATAGGAAGAACATGGATATGAATAGGAACATGAATGTGAACAGGAACAAGAACATGGATATGAATAGGAATAGGAACATGAACAGGAATTCAGACATAGACAGGAACATGGACATGGAAAGAAATAGTCAGAGGAATTAGAAAACTCAAAAAAGAATAGAAGAGGATAAAGTTAAAGAAAAATGCCTTCTAGGAGTATAAATACTCCCACCCAGGAATTAACCACCTCAATAGAATGTGGGGTCGGGGCTAATCTAAGAGGCTCATCCTTAGCCCCGAGCCCCAAAGGTGACCCTTTTCCATTGATGTCAAAGGGGGAGATATTTGAGTAATGGAGAGAGACTTGATAATTGAGAGAGCTTTGAGCCAGGGGGAGCAATGTCCCAAGGGGAGCAGAATAAAAGAAAGGTCAAGTTTTTAGTAAAAATAAGTTAGCTTGTCATCAATGACAAAGGGGGAGATTGTTGGACATTTTGAGTCCCTAAGTCAAATATTGTCATTGATGTCACCAAAAGAAGTCATCATTAATGTCAAGGAATTCGGTAAGAAATAAAGTCATCAAAGGTGTCACTAATATCCAGTAAGAAGCTTCAACAGTGCATAAGTTAAAGGTAAAAGGACTCCATAATATTTTAATATTATATGAGAGCATAAGTTAAAAAGGGTTTTCATAAATACCCAAGGAGGCCTATTGCAAATTTCAACGGAGGTCTAATATTTATTTTATAAAATATTTAAATTCAAAAGGAATTTAAATTTTATAAATAAATATCGTCAATACAATGCTGTGCAATAAGAGAAGACCTTAAGCGCCAAAGGTTATAATTATAATTTATAAAATTTAAATTCCTTGTAATTTAAATCATTTATAAATTACAAAGGTTAAATGTGTCGATGTCAACAAAAAATTTGGAGCACCGATGTTTGAAGACAATGGCATCTTCGTGTATAAAAGGGAGGCCAAAAGACCTTTGCAAATTATCCCTCATTGTTTTAATTAATGCGACCAAGGAAAATTTGCATGTGTGAATTAGAAGGCAAGAGTGAGGAATAAGACGAATGATTTTTTTGTCTTACATGCAAGGATTATAGCGAGTAAGGTTGGTTCCCAAGACAAAGGTGGACACGGTGGTTCATTGGCAGCGCATGTTTTTGCTAAGACAGTTGTGGGGAGATGGACCCACGTTCGAATCCCGTTGAGTATGTGCGCAAAGGGGAAAGGTTTCATGCTTTGCAATTTTTGGTTAAGGTGCTAGGGAAGGAATAAAGTGCACGTAGAGCCTTTTGGTTTTCAACATGCATTGAGCACATGTGGTTGTGGAGCCCACGACTAGGGAATTCACAGAGGCAGACGTTAAGGGTTCGAAACCCGTGGAGAGGCAAAGGTAATTTTTGTTAATATTTTTAATTGCCTAAAGTTTAAATTAAAACCTTTATTAGGAGTTATAAGGGGTTTTAAAAGGTTTTTAATTAGGCAATGAGATTAGTGGTTAGGAGAAATAAGGAGTGATAGTAAATTGCTATGTGTTGAATTGTGATTTATAAAAAGGGAAGATATTATTTTTAATTGGAGTAATAAGGTAAAAATATTAGTTTGCATTAAGGATCTTTAAGGTGTTTTCTAAAGACGTATTTGTGGGTGTTAGATATATTTTTGAGATTGTGAGTTTTCTAATTGAGCCTAGACAAGTGGATGTGTGAAGTGATTGTTCAAGTTTCATAAAAAAAAAATTAAAAATCTGACACAAGAAATTCATGTTAAACATTAATGCAATCATTTCTTCTTGAAAATCATTCCTTTCTAGATCCTACTCTAGAAATGTTGTTCATAAACTTATGATTCCTTCTTTATAGAGGATCATCAATCAAACAAGCACTTTCACAACTTCCAAAATTGCAACCACAAGGAAGTTACTTTAAAAATAAAGTAATATTTAGTCAAATATCAATATGATTAGTTTTTATTTTTATGCAAATCATGTTATGCATATTTATGAGAAAAGCATTCATTCATTTTGCTTCTGATTACTTCGTCAAATAACCCATCACATCATTTCCCTTAGACATTCTCTTTCTTGGTTACCAATTATTTTTTCCAACCAGTGTAATTCATTCTTGTAAAAGTGAAGTTCCATTAGCATCATCTTATTCTTTCATAAAATTTAGATTTAATAGAAACTATCACATGAAATGGTCAATCATTTCACTATACATATTTTCACCAAAATACATGTTTAGAAAGATAAAAGAGTAAATAGTTCATCATCCAAACAAAAGAAGTGACAATATAGCATAGTACCATACAAATAAAAATATTTCCAATGGTTGGTCATGACATTGATCTTCCATATTTTCCCAAGATAAATATGTCCTACACCTACGCCTATATAGAGCCATGCCCAGTGTGGCATGATAACTATTTTTAAAAGTCAATATTCCCATTTGATTTAGTTGTCCATGCAAAACAAACATAAAATATATTCCACAATAGGTCATCCTTGACCATAAATTTCTTATTTTCATTAGGTCCTTGCTCAACTTGAGTTTGAGTCAGTATTTTGTAATGTTTACATCCTTTGCATAGTTGACAAAACTGAGATCTAGCCATCTTTCCTTAAATTTGAATAGAGATTATTTTACTCCAAATCAATCCACATCCAAAATAAAATTGTGTAGGGAATCTATAAATAGACATTATCTGTATAGGTTTGTCCTCGATCTTGCATATTTTTTCCATAAATCCTAGCCTATCTGGAATGTCCCTCAACAAACTAGTAGAAATAAAACTATTTGTAGCTCTACTATCAATTAAAATGCATACATCCTTATCACATTTTTTCCTTTCAAAATAAAAAGGTGTAGTTTACCTAGTGAGAATGGGGTCACCTATAGCAACATATATCTTATGGGTAGATTCCTTAGGCTTATTTCTCTTATCATCCCTTTATGGGTATTGGATGGTGTAGTGATCACCTTAGCATACATAACATCCATTTGGAGGAGCAATAGTTTTCTAACTGCCTTTATTACTATTTTGGGAAGTATCTCCTTTATCTAAATCCTAAGTTGTGGATTTATGTTCAAAGTTCTTCATGCCACTCTCTCTATTTTTGCTATCATTTATATTTCTATTGTCTCAATTTTTGCTATCATTTCTATTTATATTCCTATCCCTAGGCCCCTTGAACTGGTCTTTATCCCATCTATCAAAACTAGTATTTCTTCTTTGAGGATCATATCTTTCCTTATCTATGGTTCTTTGATAATAAGCCTTCTTTTTCTTTTGGCTTAATTCATCATAACATGCTGAATCATAGGCCTCAGATAGGTCCTTAGGTTTTAGTAGACCTACTAGGGACTCGTTGGTCACGAATCTACCACAGGAAAGGATTTTACACTAAATGCACCCTAGACCCGGCCAACATTGAAAGGCTGGGAGAAAGAAATGCCTCCCAGACCAATCTCCAGAGAGGGCTGGTTCCCTTACTAAATCTAAGTTTGATAAAGACTAAAGTTGCAGGAAAGGAATTACAAATGTGCGGAAAGAAATGGGAAATATAGCCGTAGGCCGAATTTATCAGATCGGGAAAGAATAACAACAGATAACTTCAAGTACAGAAACAACATATAACAGAAGATATTAACGTGATTAACTTACAACCTTGCACAGAAAACCCCTCCAAGATCACATTCCAGAACTCACTTCCTCACTAGCAATATTTAAACTCAAATGCAGAACTCAAATTAAGCAGCAACTAAGAAATATGAGCGGATATTAGGAATGCATATAACAGAAGGAAAAATCACACAGACAGTCGCTTGCAAAACCAGAGGCCAAGTATCTTTTATTCATGCAATGAACTTCAAAGCTTTCAGCAAAAGTCTCTCTCTCGATCCCTCTTTCTGAGATCTACATTGATTTATATAGAAGTCTTGCTTCTTTACATCATTAAAAATTTGCGACGGACTTCCTCGAGATCTACAAAATGTGCAACAGAAACAAGGAAATGATCCCCTTAAACCAACCTCGGAGAAACCAAAAATTAAATGCAACAAGGAATCGGTCGTCTTCATTAAATGGTCATTCTTGAAACACGCTTGAACCGTTAGAAAAATCGCGAACAACAGCTTTGGATAATGAAATCTTTAATTCTGGTGGCTTAGACACGTTCTTCTACCTTGACCGCATCGAAAAGCAGCAAAACATTTAATTCTGGAGTGCTTTTAATCATTGGAAATCGCAAAACCCCATCGGACCGTTTGAATTGCTTTCTGGCGCGAAACTGTAACATGTCACGAAAACGCGACATGTCGCAAAATCGCGACGTATCTCTGCTCCGTACACTTCTGTCGCTTTCGGACCACGAAAACCAACCATGTCGTGAAATCGCTACAGGTTCGGCTCCTTTGTCTTCTCCGCCACCTTAGCTCGCGAAAACGCGATGCGTCGCAAAATCGTGACGTTCCATACTATTCTGCTCTTTCTCCGCTCTGTTTTCGTGAAAATGCGACAAGGCACGATTTCGCTACATTCTTCATCTTTTGTTCTCTTCGCTGCTTCGAATCACGAAAACATGACACTGCGCGATTTCGCTACACATTTTCTGTCTTCGGCTTTATCTTCCTGATACGTCGCGAAATCGCGACATTCTCCTTTGTTGGAACTTCCTTCCTCAACATGTAGCGAAATCGTGACATGTTCTTTCACCTGCCTTCTTCATTTCTCCAAGTCACGAAAATGACACCATGTCGCGAAATCGCGACGATTTCTCTGCTGCTGCTCAATGCTCTCTTCCGTGTCGCGAAAATCCAACATGTCGCGATTTCATGACAATTTTTATCTGCTTTGTACGGTCCAGCCCTCAACCCGTGAAAATGCGACATTCTAGCCTATTTTGCCTTTCCTCCACAATATGCCATGAAATCGCGACGTTTCCTTGCTTCCTCAGCTGTTGCCGCTTCCTGTCGCGATATCGCTACGATTCTCCGCACTTGGTCCTTCCGCCCCAATATGTCGCGATTTCGCGATGTTTCACTGTTGCTAGACTGCACCTCCACAAATGTCACGAAATCGCGATGCCAACTTCTTTCTTGCCCTCATCTTCAAAAAATGTCACGATTTCGCGACGTTTTTCATGCCTTATGACTTTTCTTTCAATTGTGCCGCGACCACGCAACACGTCGCGATTTCGTGACGTCTTTCGTCTTTTGTGCCTTGTTCAATATTATGTCGCGATATCGCTACAAAGTTTATCGTCATCGCCCTTTGCTTAGTTATGTCACGATTTCGTGACAATTTCTCTACGCTACCCCCGTTGACCATTTTGACCATGAAACTCGAACACGTCACGATTTCGCTACGTCTTTGCTGCTTTTCTGCCGTTGACTGCGTTGACCGCGATTTTGGAACACGTCGCGAAATCGTGACAACTTCTGACTTTTGCTTCTCTCTCCTCGAAAGACCCGCGATAACGCGACATGTCGCGATATCGCGACGGTTTTGAAACTATGCTCTCCATGCTGCTTTTTGTCGCGATATCGCGACAGTCTTCGGACTTAGCTTTTTTTTGCATCAAAACCTGTAAAGGAGTGAGAACTTCAACATCTTATGCGTGAATTATCAACAATCAAAACAATGTGGCAAAAATGCCAACATTCTTGGCGGCTCGCGGGGTATACAGTTCTGCTGTATGCACGAATCCCAGGCATGAATCCATTGGGCAACAGAGTCAAGAAAATTAGTAGAAGCAGGAAAGAAAGTGCTGACTGATGAGGATCATCTCTGTAACTGCTGCAAAAACTCTTGCTGACTGAAAATGCAAATGCACCTGTATTTGGCTTAGTTGACCAGGTGCTGTAAAAGAATCTTCATGAAAGCACCTGGAGTTTCAAAATGGAAATGAATGAAATAAGTGGAGTGAGGACTATGGAATGGAAATGGTCAATGATGGAATGGTGGAGTGGGGAAAGTGATGCGGTAGATACAGTAACAGAGTGCTTCTGTGCTACCAGCTGCTATGAAAGGGAAATAGAAGTGAATGGAATAATGGAATGGAAGTGGAAGAGATGATGAAAGAGGTGTGAACCATGGATAAATGCTAAAACAACAATGAACTTAGAAGAACAGGAAAAGAAGAAACGGGAATATCAGGAAGGGAAAAAGAAACAACAGCAGTGGCTTGGTTACGTGCAGAAGAAAAAGGAGTAGGAGAAGAAGGGAATAAAGAAGGGAAGGGAGGAAATAGTGAGGAAGCCACTAACTGCTGGGAAGAAAGAAGGAAAAGAAAGAAATACGTACCTGCGGGCTCGCATGCAAAAAGAGCCGTAGTTGACAGAAGAAATCCAAAATACTTTTTTTTTTTTTTCTATGTTTTTTTTTTCCTTTTTTTTTTGTTTTGTTTTTTTTTACAAAAGCAAGATAACTGTACAAGGTGATACTGGACTCATACTTCATGGAATGTAGGCTTTCAGATGAAAGTCGTTCACCGAAATAGGAAGTGGGTTGCCATCCAACTCTTCCAGATGAAACGAATTTGCTGCAGTAGCACTGACAATGCGAAATGGTCCCTCCCATAGAGCATCAAACTTCTTGTGCATTCCTGGCTTGGCTTTCTTTTCATTCCATTTCAGGACCAAATCACCCACCTTAAGTGGACGATTAGTGGAATTTTTATGGAACCATTTTGAAATAACCTGTGTATGCTTAGCAAACTCCTCATAGGCCAAAGAACGTTGCTCTTCCAAGTGCAACAACTGAGCCAACCGCAACTCCATGGAATCCATATCTGCTTCATCATCCTGAAATCCCTGCAACTGCTGCAACACTGGCAATTCTAGATGAACAGGCAACCTTGCCTCTTTTCCATATACCAAGGCGTATGGTGAAGACTTGATAGACTTCTTGATTGAAATCCTATCTGCCCACAAGGCTTGATTTAGCAGAAGGTGCCATGATCTCTTGTTATTCCCCAAAGATCTCTTTAAAATCCATAGCAAATTCTTGTTTGTGGACTCTACCAAGCCATTTCCCTGAGGATAATAGTTAGAGGATGTCTTCAGGAAAACACCATACTTGTTTGCAAATTCAGCTAGCTCTGCTCCAATAAATGGAGTCCCGTTATCTGTAATAATAGCATCAGGAATGCCAAAGCGTGTAATCAGCCCTTCAATGAAAGAAATCACCACTCCTTGATTTGCGACCTTGGTTGGAATAGCTTCAGACCATCTCGTAAAATAATCTATAGCAGTTAAAATATACTTGTGTCCAGCTGAAGAATTCGGATCAATAATCCCAATAAAGTCCAATCCCCACTGCTGGAAAGGTGCTTCAACCTGAATTGGATGCAGGGGCAACGATGCATTTCTAACTCTTCCTGTATACCTCTGGCATCTGTCGCATGCTTGGGCAATCCTGAAAGCATCTGTGAATAAAGTTGGCCAATAGTAGCCAGCCCAAATAATTTTTAAAGCCATTGGTCTACCTGCATAGTGTCCTCCTGATATGCCAGAATGAAACTCCTCCAGGAGTCTAGCCTTCTCTGATTCTTTAACACACCTTAAAATAACGCCATCAATATTCTTGAAAAACAATCCTTCAGGCAACAACACATACCTGAGAGCTTGCAGGCGAAACCTTCTCCGTTGTGAGGCATTTAATTGTGAAGGGCATCTGCCGGTTGTGAAATAAGTAATCAGATCTTCAGCCCAATCTTGTCCTTGTACTAAGAGGTTCACCAAATTCTTATCGTCGACAAGATCATCTGCTTGAAACTCAACTATCTCAGATGTTGCAGTCTTTGCTAATTGCCGACATAAGGCCTTACCCCGCACCAGCTTGGTCGGATGAATCTCAACATCAAATTCTTGAATTTTGGTGACCCAACCAGTGCGTTTATCACCCATCTCACCCTGAATGATGAAATTCCTCACATCGGGATGTATAACATAGACAACTGTCCTACTCTGAGATATGAAATGCTTAAATTTCTTAAGAGACTTCATGACAACATATACCTATTTTTCAATGAAATTATACCTTGCCTCATGAGGTAAGATAACCTGACTAAGGAAAGCAATGGGCCTTTCATTCCCATCATCTCCTTTCTGTGTGAGAACTGTGGCATAGCTCTCATCTTCTCCAATTGCATACAGAATGAAATCTTTTGAATAGTCAGGATTAATTAATACAGGAGCCTGTGCTATTCTGTCCTTAATCTCCTGGAATGCCTCCTTCCTCTGAGTCGTCCATTTAAATTCTGCATCCTTCTTCAACAATTCAGTCATGGGTTTAACGACCTGGGCAAAGTCAGAAATGAATTTCTTGATAAAATTAATCTGCCCGAAGAAAGACTGCAGCTCTTTCTTATTGGCAGGGAGCGACAGTTTCTTTAATGCTTCAACTCGAGATGGATCAATTGCTAAACCTTCTTCTGAAATGACATGCCCCAAGAGTTTACCTTCCTTCACTGCAAAAATTGACTTCTTTGGATTAATGGAAATACCAAACTCTCTACATTTTCCAAATATTTGTCTCAGATGAGAACAGTGATCTTCCCGTTTATGTGAAAAGACAGTCATATCATCAAGATAAATGACAATAATCTTGTTCAAAAGCTCCTCGAATGCAATGTCCATGGCTCTCTAAAAAGTAGCCCCAGCATTGGACAATCCGAAAGGCATACGCTGATAGGCAAAAGTACCCCACTTGGTTGTGAATGCAGTTTTGTACTGGTCCTCATCTCTAACCCAAATCTGGTTATATCCAGAGAAACCGTCTAGTAGTGAGAAACGCTGAGCTCCAGCAACAACATGAAGTATCTGATCAATGCGAGGCAAAGGATAGTGATCTTTCAGAGATGCACGGTTCAGATTTCAAAAATCTACACACAGTCGTATGTCTCCATTTTTCTTTCGAACTGGAACCAGATTAGCGACCCAAGTTGAGTGCTTAACCGGATATATAATCTTAGCCTGCAACATTTTCACAAGTTCGGCCCTCATGAGAGTCTCAATCTTTGGATTCACTGGTCACTGCTTTTGCCTGAAGGGTTTGACTCCTTCCTCCAACTCAATAGTATGTTGAACAATCTGTTTATCATATCCTCTCAGATCCTCATAACTCCAGGCCACAATATCAAAAAATTCTTGACACAGTTGCCTGATCTCTTGCAATTCATCAGGAGTAGAATCAGTCCCAATCTTAATAACCTTATTAGGTTCCAACTGCAGCTCCATATACTCTTTCTTGTCGATCTCAATCCGATGTTTCTTGGACCGATCATGCTGATCAAACAAACTTTCAAGAGTGATAAGACCTTTCGAAATATGATTATTTCGCAACTGAATCAGACCATCGGTTTCTTCATGCTCCAAGGTTCTTCCTTTGATAGTGGCAGCCTCTTGAATCAAAAAGTTTACAATTTGTTCATCAATCTCAAAAACTTGCCAGAAAGTATCTTTATCCGGGACACTAGGTCTGTACACCATTCTTACTGTTTTTGGTTTCTTTACTACCTGCTCAATGGGAGAAAAATTTGCTCCAAGAGATGCTAGAAGATCAGCATGCTTATTCAGTTCTCGTGAAATGGCCTGAATATTCAGAGCTGTGAAAGATTCAAACAGGTCCCAAACTTGATTGCGATATGCTTTGAGATAATGCTGCTTGGAAACACACCTGTTTGTGACTTGGTTTATAATCAACTCAGAATCACCAAAAATTTGCAACTGTTCAATTCCCAACTTTCGTGCCTTCTTCAAGCCTAGGCATAATGCTTCGTACTCAGTAGCATTGTTAGTACAACTCCAAGTCAGACGGTATGAATATGTTCTTTGTAAGCCAGAGGGAGAAATTAGAACAATACCTACTCCTGCACCGTTTTTGCATCTTGCCCCATCAAAATACAACTTCCATAATTGATCGGGGACAGAACTTTGATCATCTTGATTAAGGGGTACCTGCATTGCACCATCCTCGGGACTTGTGATAGAATAACAACCAATTTCAGTCTCCAACATAGCATTGAAATCAAGCATTGAAAACTCATCTTCCAACTGAAGCTCATCCAAAACCTCATTCACCAAATCAGAACTTTCTAACTCTTCGGTTAGCATGTTGACAGACTGCATGGTCTTCCCTGCTTCATCCAACCTTTCAATATGAAAAGAGGAAGGTTTTTCATTGTGAATCCGGATTCTCTTTCCTTTAAAAGGGATCTCCAAGTGAGAATAATCCAGTGAAAGGTAGCCTCCTAACTTTGCAGTAAATTCTCTTGATAAGCACATACTGAAATACGGCTCTAAATCAACCACAACTATCTCCTGAATGACTGTAATCTGAGGCATACTATGTAAAACAATTGGGACATCTTTGATTACACCTACCATTTTCATAGGAGTACCATCCAACTGCAAGACTCCAGGGCTACTTCGTGTGTATTCCATACCCATTACTTCGCAAACTGCCTTTGGCATGACAGTTGTAGCGGCACCAGAATCAATCATGCAGTTATGCACGATCCAACCCTCCATTCGAAGTGACAGATAAAATGGGGGTGGTCTATTCTTTTCGGTGATCGAAGAAGTTAATGCTTGAGCATAAATTTTTTGGGTAGGGCTATTCTCACTATCTTTTACAGATTTCAAGGATTCTTGCAATAAATCTACCTGCCCAGGCAATTGCAATGCATCGTAAAGACTAACCTTAGCTGGGATCTTCTTCAATTCTTCGACAATGTTGTATGCAACCGTAGCAGATTCCTTCTTTTCAACGGGGGGATCATATCTGCTCTGGTACTGCTGAGTGGCTTCTACTCGCAACCTTTTAGTCAATGATGGGTACTTCAGCTTTTCTTTTGCTTGCTCCTCTGCTTCCGATCTTGCCTGTGTAGCTGCAGCTTTTTCTTGTGCTCTGTGTGGAACAGGATCTTTTGGTAAAACAGGTGCATCTAGCTTTGATACTGACACAAGAGGTTTTACTTGTTTCTTCAAATCAGCTGGCACTTTTAATGGCTCTAGCTCAGCAGGATCTACTGTAACAGGCTTCTTTCCAGTCCTCGTGAGAACTGAAACTTGTTCGTCAGATGGAACCAGTAAGCTATGACCTACCTCAGAGATCATATTGACTTGCCCTCCCGAAGAGCTAGCAGCCAATGTCTGCACATAGTTCAAATGAACCATGCAAGTGTCTTCGCCATGTGGATCATTGCATGTTGAACACCAATATGTTCTTTCTACGAGGACTGCATCTTCATTTGCCAAAACAGTCAAGTTCTTCTCGGGTGCTTTGCTTGTTGAAGCAGCTTGTTCTCTAGTAATCGACGGAGGCTGAAATCTCCTAGGCTGGAAATCTCGCTCAGCTTGCTTCCTTTCAATCAATGTGATCTTATTGCCCATTGCTCTTATAGCAGAATTGGCAGATTTAACCTCTTGCAAGAGTGTTGTATAAGGATCAGGATTTGCAGCTTGCACAGGAGGTGCTGGTAAGGGCAAAGGTGCTGGTGGCACCGACAATGCTGGGAATGAAGTGGAAGCAGGGGATGGCGGAATGCTGGGTGCAGGCAATTGGGGATTTGCTGAAGTAGGAAGCTGAGGAACTGGAATGGGTGCAATCTGAGGCACACTTGAGCTCCATGATGGGGTAGGATACATGGAAGGCATGGGCTATGAAAAAGAACCAGAGTACAAATACTTAGGAAGATCAGGTATGATAGGCATTGTTACCTTTGGAGGAAGCCTTCCTATAGCAATCAGATCAGCTTTCGCCTTTAACGCTTGTTCAAATAGCTCTGGAAATGTAGTCACGTTGGACTACCGGATAGCCCAACTGATGTCTGTGTTAAATGCCCTGAGGTAGTAAAATGCAGCTAGCTCATCAGCAGGTCGAAGACCATCAAGAATTCTCTGCCAGCTTCTGGTGAATCTGACATTGAAATCAGCTATCTCTTCCTATGGGTGCCTTTGAATTACTTGAAATTGATGCAATAAAGAGTATGGATCAGCTTGTTCATGAAAATTTTTGACCAACAATTCTCCTAATTGATCCCATGATGTAATGGTGCCTGGTTGCAATGATCGGTACCAATACAACAATTTACCTCTCAAAGATAACACCAACAACTTTATCATCACATCTTCATCGGTTATGTCATGAATGGCCGCCAAAGAAGCTACATCATTGATATGCTCATAAGCAGTCTTACCAGTACCATCATAGGTTGGCAAAGCTTTCAAAGCAGCTTGAGGGACTGGATTTTGCGCCAATAAGTTCAAAGCTCCTGAACCATTCCATGCCGAGAACTTCCTAGGTTGAGGATACTGGGCCATTGGGACTAGTGTATGTGACTGAGAAGATGGAAAACTAGTAACAATGCCAGGGATTTGTGCAATCGATGGGGAAACCAACCTAGAGTGTTCACCTTTTTTTGTGTTGTCAAGTTCAAAAAACTCAACAAGATTTTCAACTTTTTTGGACTTTGATCTCGTGATCATGAAGTACAACTTTCACTGTATCCGCGTTCAGAGATTTTTGGGTACTGCAGAGTCACCAAATGTTCTAACTATACGGCATGAAGGCGAACATTAAACCCTCAATACTATAGGATCTTTCTGAGACAGAAACAGTCTATCCCACCGGGCGTGCCAAAAACTGTTGGTCACGAATCTGCCACAGGAAAGGATTTTACACTAAATGCACCCTAGACCCGGCCAACATTGAAATGCTGGGAGAAAGAAATGCCTCCCAGACCAATCTCCAGAGAGGGCTGGTTCCCTTACTAAATCTAAGTTTGATAAAGACTAAAGTTGCAGGAAAGGAATTACAAATGTGCGGAAAGAAATGGGAAATATAGCCGTAGGCCGAATTTATCAGATCGGGAAAGAATAACAGCAGATAACTTCAAGTACAAAAACAACATATAACAAAAGATATTAACGTGATTAACTTACAACCTTGCACAGAAAACCCCTCCAAGATCACATTCCAGAACTCACTTCCTCACTAGCAATATTTAAACTCAAATGCAGAACTCAAATTAAGCAGCAACTAAGAAATATGAGCGGATATTAGGAATGCATATAACAGAAGGAAAAATCACACAGACAGTCGCTTGCAAAACCAGAGGCCAAGTATCTTTTATTCATGCAATGAACTTCAAAGCTTTCAGCAAAAGTCTCTCTCTCGATCCCTCTTTCTGAGATCTACATTGATTTATATAGAAGTCTTGCTTCTTTACATCATTAAAAATTTGCGACGGACTTCCTCGAGATCTACAAAATGTGCAACAGAAACAAGGAAATGATCCCCTTAAACCAGCCTCGGAGAAACCAGAAATTAAATGCAACAAGGAATCGATCGTCTTCATTAAATGGTCGTTCTTGAAACACGCTTGAACCATTAGAAAAATCACGAACAACAGCTTTGGATAATGAAATCTTTAATTCTGGTGGCTTAGACACGTTCTTCTACCTTGACCGCATCGAAAAGCAGCAAAACATTTAATTCTGGAGTGCTTTTAATCATTGGAAATCGCAAAACCCCATCGGACCGTTTGAACTGCTTTCTGGCGTGAAACTATAACAGGTCGCGAAAATGTGACATGTCGCGAAATCGTGACGTATCTCTGCTCCGTACACTTCTATCGCTTTCGGACCGTGAAAACCAACCATGTCACGAAATCGCTACAGGTTCGGCTCCTTTGTCTTCTCCGCCACCTTAGCTCGCGAAAACGCGACGCGTCGCGAAATCGCGACGTTCCATACTATTCTGCTCTTTCTCCGCTCTGTTTCCACAAAAATGCGACAAGGCACGATTTCGCTACATTCTTCATCTTTTGTTCTCTTCGCTGCTTCGAATCACGAAAACATGACACTGCGCGATTTCGCTACACATTTTTTGTCTTCGGCTTTATCTTCCTGATACGTCGCGAAATCGCGACATTCTCCTTTGTTGGAACTTCCTTCCTCAACATGTAGCGAAATCGCGACATGTTCTTTCACCTGCCTTCTTCATTTCTCCAAGTCATGAAAACGACACCATGTCGCGAAATCGCGACGATTTCTCTGCTGCTGCTCAATGCTCTCTTCCGTGTCGCGAAAATCCAACATGTCGCGATTTCGTGACAATTTTTATCTGCTTTGTACGGTCCAACCCTCAACCCGCGAAAACGTGACATTCTGGCCTATTTTGCCTTTCCTCCACAATATGCCACGAAATCGTGACATTTCCTTGCTTCCTTAGCCGTTGCCGCTTCCTGTTGCGATATCGCTACGATTCTCCGCACTTGGTCCTTCCGCCCCAATATGTCACGATTTCGCGACGTTTCACTGTTGCTAGACTGCACCTCCACAAATGTCATGAAATCGCGATGCCAACTTCTTTCTTGCCCTCATCTTCAAAAAATGTCACGATTTCGCGACGTTTTTCATGCCTTATGACTTTTCTTTCAACTGTGCCGCGACCACGCAACACGTCGCGATTTCGTGACGTCTTTCGTCTTTTGTGCCTTGTTCAATATTATGTCGCGATATCGCTACAAAGTTTATCGTCATCGCCCTTTGCTTAGTTATGTCACGATTTCGCGACAATTTCTCTGCGCTACCCCCGTTGACCATTTTGACCACGAAACTCGAACACGTCGCGATTTCGCTACGTCTTTGCTGCTTTGCTGTCGTTGACTGCGTTGACCGCGATTTTGGAACACGTCGCGAAATCGTGACAACTTCTGACTTTTGCTTCTCTCTCCTCGAAAGACCCGCGATAACGCGACATGTCGCGATATCGCGACGGTTTTGAAACTATGCTCTCCATGCTGCTTTTTGTCGCGATATCGTGACAGTCTTCGGACTTAGCTTTTTTTTGCATCAAAACCTGGAAAGGAGTGAGAACTTCAACATCTTATGCATGAATTATCAACAATCAAAACAATGTGGCAAAAATGCCAATAGGACCCAATTATTGGATGCAATCCTAAGAATAAAATTTTTCACCTTAAGTTCTTCCCTTTGATCATACTTAGATACATATTTCAATAATTGTATGAACCTCTAATAATAGTCAATAACAATCATATTTTCTCGGTGCAAATTGGTGAACTCAGTAAATTTCTCAACATAAAATTGTCATGTTAGAAACCTGTATTTGAACTCTTTCAAGAAAGTATCCCAGGGTACATAAACTGCCTCAATGTGTTTGTTTCTTTTGTATATTGTCCACCAATCCAATGTTGGCCTTGCCAGATGAGCAATCTCCCACATAGTTTTAGACTCTAACGAGATATGGTTTATGGCATAATATCCTTCATCTTGACTCAACCAATTTTTGATTGTTTCACCATAACTCTACCATAAAATTTAGAGATGTCAATCTTCCTTATATCCTTGTTCAATTCAGATTTAACCTTTCTTTTGCTAGATCCTTTGGGTAGATCATCTTGTCTACCATTGGGCTCTTTACCTTTAGTCAAATTCTTAATCAAATTTTATTGTTGAGTTACTATTTCTTGCTATTGAATCTGTTGAGCCTTTTGCTGCTCCATGTGCTCATTCATCTATACTCATTTTTGTTCCATATGTTCTCTCTATTGGTTCATTTGCTCTTGTATTAATTGAATTATTTTGGCCATGCTATCTTCTTTCTAAGCAGATTTTTCAACCATTGGCTCTCTTTACTTTATTATAAGTCAACGAGGTTTTTCAATTGCTTCATATCTATCCAACTCTTAAATAATTTATGTGTGTTAGATCTAGATTGTTACAGTTGGTATAAGATCCTAGGTTTTAAGAATTCTAGGATGTTGGGACCGAAGGCTTCTATGGACGCTATCCTTGAAACCTTTGAATGGAGGTGTTAAAAAAAAACTAATGTAACTTTTTATATTCAAAGGAAATATGGAGGTCTTATATCAAAGATAGAATTATTCCAACATCATATGGACCAGATAACATCATTAATGAAGTTACTAGTGGATATAATGGAGATTAAGAAAGAGATCATGAAAATTTTTATGGAGCAACAAAATAAGAGAACCAAGCAAAAGTTGAAAGTAAAATCCATTACAAATAGCACCAAGAAGGAGATAGAATATAAGGAAAGTCTCAAAAAAAGTCTTAGTAGGACTAAGGAGGAAAAAACTAGTGGGACAATATCAAGTTGCTTCACTTGTGGAGAAGCTCACTATGCAAAAAGGTGCCCATTACGGATAAACTAAAAGAGAACATGATCCTTCAGCTATGAAGGGCCACACTATACTAAAGTTTATCCATTAAGAATAAACCATGGGAAATCACCCGAAAATCAACCTCATATGACAACTAAATACCTAAACCAAGATAAAGAAGTTATGACTCAAAATTCTAAATTGAAAGGGCAAGCCAAGATTGGAGATAAAAATCTAAAGATTGTTATAAGATGAACAATATGAAAGATGGCAGGTTATATTGCAGTGGAAATCCATCCAATTAAATTTTTTTCCAACCATACTAAACATTAAGAGGGTGTTAATTAGTATAAGGACTAATGGTACTAGTTTTTAGAAAAGAAATGCTACATACTTTGAATGAATATTTTCTTTATCCTTTTTAAATTTAAATGACTATGACTAAGATTAAGAGAAGAAAATGACATAACTCTTTGTGATATTTTTAAAGATAAACTAATAATTACCTATGTTTGAAGGACTGCAATTAAAATGCTTTAATAATTTAATGATCATCTGTGATATTACTAAGTATTTGTAGAACAATTGTATATTCTTGATTTTATCTGATAAATATTTTATCTATAGAAGAATGATCAGGACTAATATTTTTTCAACTGTGTAAGTTAATAAGGCTATAAACTATACCTATTTAATAAGAAACCAAATTTAACTTAGGTCAAGCTAGGGCTTGATGAAAACAAAAAAAATGGTCAAATAAGACCTATAGAGGAAGATATGTTGTAGATATATTGCATGGATCACTAAAGCAAGTAGGAATATTATCTCTTTTTGGTAGTATTTTTTTATAACAATAACTATCATGTCATGTTGGGTATGGCTCCATTTGAATCCCTTTATGGGTATAGGTGTAGAACACCTTTATTTGAGATAATCTAAAATATTGAATACTGATCAGATCGAACATTGTAAAGTTAATGGAGAAGCAACTGAAAGAAATGTGCCAGTGACTTAAGAAAACCTTAGATCGCCAGAAAAGCTATGTTGATCTCAATAGATAACCTAGAGAATTTATTGTAGGTGACAAAGTATTCCTTAGGGTTAAGCCCTCAAAAAGCTCAATAAAATCTACCAAGCTAAGCCCTAGGTTTGTGGGACCATTTGAGATCATTGATAAAATTAGTCCAGTCACCTATAGATTGGTCTTGCCACCCAATTTGTCTAAAATCCATGATACTTTCCATGTGTCCCTCCTTAGAAAGTATGTGGCAGACCCATCACATGTGTGGAATGTTTCCCATTTGCAGATGTCGGACCCACATCTCATTGAAGTCTACCTAGTCAAAATTCTTGTATTTAGACTCAAGAAACTCAAAAAGAACTGTTGATCAGTGTAAGGTTTAGTGGGACCATTACTATGATAGAAATACCATGTGGAAAGATGTGGCAATAATGAAAGAACAATTACCATATTTATTTGACTAAACAATAATATATATATATATATAATATTTTTGATTGAATGTAAATTTGATAGATGCAATATGTTATTGAGTATATGTTTGATTTGCATACTATTGAATGTATAATGCAAACACAGAGGACTGTGTTTATTTTTAGTGGGGGAGAATGTAACATCCCTCCTATTTTATTATCGATTTTCTTACTATTATTGTTTAGAATGAGTAATTGTTGATAGACTTTGTGAGTGTAGGAAATAGATATTTATCTACAAGTAAGCAAATCAATTGAACCTGTTACCCATCTTCTGATGGAAATATTGTGGTTGTTTGCATAAGGTAAGGTGGGATATGATGTGTAGTGCTCAAAAGCACCATGGTATGTGAGTACATGGAAGATCACTAAAAATAAATTCATGTAGGATCATCCTGCCTACTAAACATGCTATGCACATAATTTCTTGATAATATTGGTTGCATTTACATTACTAATGTATTATACTTTTGTTGTTTGGCTATTTTGTTTAATTATGAAAATAATTATTTAATAATAATAATAATAATAAATATATTAATATATATTTAAGTATATATATACTTATACAAATGTTTTTATATAAATAAGAATAACATAACAAATAACAAATAACAAATAATAAATAAAATAAAATAAAATATAAATATAAATAAATGTAAATAAAATTAATGCTTTATGAGGATTTTCCCTCACACTTGGCTTAGTGGCACCTGGTGAAAACTCTAAAATATATAGATGCATGGACTCTCCTATGTGTCTGATAGGGATTAGATGTGTGATTTCATAACACCTAATCCCTATTAGTGTCACTTGATATGTACATCCATTTCCTATTTAAGGATGAATAAACTAGACCGAAGGCATTCGGCCTTGGTGTACTTATCATCTGTGCTTACTTGCTACCTATGTTTGGAATCTAAAATTGATTCAAATAATTACTAAGTACCGATGAAGGGAAATCCAGGTCAAAATATTCCATTTCAATTTGTGTATGCTTGCCCAATTTGTTGTTTTTCATGGTTTACTGGTGTAATGTGATACTTTTCAGTTGCTTTACCTTTCGATCTTCACTTGTGATAATTTACACTTAAGTGTAACTCAAAATTCTTTATCTTAGTTAAAGAAAAACAAAATTCTTAGAAATTGGAAATAATCTTGCTCCTTAGTCCTTGATAATAGTATGGTATAGCTATATGAAGGGATAAGCCATTGCCAAAAATTATATATGTATATCTTTTTTTTTAAATATTGTTCCTGTAAGGAGAACTTATAGGTGAGCGACCCATCTCCAAATTAAAACATCCTTGGCTAATGAGTGACCTATATTTGAAATTGTATATATATAATTAAAAAAGAGAGTAAAAAATAGGAAAATTTAAATTATAGTTATGCATTTGTCTGTGTGTGTATTCAGTGCATGCCGACCCACATCTTTCTGCTGGTAAGAGCTTCTTAAGGCTTGGTAGACATCGAGGGAGATAGCACCCTTTTGGATTAATGAAGGCTCATTCTTCACTGTCGAACCAATAAACTTTGTCAGATGTTATTGTCTGTGTATTGTGGTCGGCTATATCAAATGAGGACTTGATACATATATCTTTGTTTAGTTTAAATTTAGACAAATAAAAAAATATAGGACCAAATGTACTTCATTACCAGCTTATTTTTTTTAAATATTCATGGAAATAAAGTTGTATTTGTAATATTTTATTAACCTTTATAATGTGATATATTTGAATGAACGATTACTATTTAATTATAATTGTATTGATTGATTAAATGAATAATTATTTTTATATAGATTTACTAGTAGAATTCATCAGAGTTTGGATAAGGAAGCAATGATGTGACAAATGAAATAATTGTGCTTTAATGTTGTTAGAATGTCCAGCCTTATCCAATAATATCTTACTTTAATAAAAAAAAATATAGTTTGGAATTGTTACCTTATATCATTTTCTTGTAGGGCAAAGTCAATTACTGTGTTGTGATTGTCATTGTTTAACTTTCACCAACAATGTTTTTATAAAATTTAACTATGTAGTGGTGTAGTATTAAAAAATAGGGTCCTTAAGATGTCCTTTGTCTTATCATTTTCTTCAAAAGACTTTAAGATGTCCTTTGTCTTATATTTTGAATCATTATATGTTTTAAACCTAGAAAAATATTTAACTTTTTGCAGTCACTGCATTAAAATAATAAAAGAGAGCTAATTAGAAGTAAATATTTGTTAGAACCCCTTGTCCGCGGTTTCTCAGACCAAGCGGCCTCGCAAAGGGTTTTTCGCGGAAGAAAATAAATAAATAAATATTTATTGTTGAGATGTGTTCCATATGTTTTTTTTTAGTCCATATGCTAATTGCATTTATCTTTGAGCCGTCTCTTTATCCGACATTGAAATTTGAAGGAAAAATATACTTTGCAGAACCATTAGACGAAAATTGGTTTGCGCTAGCTTCTGGCAAATTATAGAACTAAGAAAACCTGATACCTAGATGTAGATACCATTTGAATATATTTTCTTTCAAGTGTTTTATTGTTGTATAGTTTAAGTGATTATAATTTAATATTTTCTCTCACCTAGATCAGAGTTGCAGCGTGCATAATCCTTAGTAGAGAACTTCTAGGCTCTCTACTGTATAAACCAACTCAAAACAATAATAAATACCAACCTTGATAATCGAGTTTTCTTTGAGAATGGCACCTAGCAAGATGGAGTTAATAGTTGGAGGACTCAAGCCAATATTTTTGTTTGGGCATCATTGCATTGAAATCTTAAAATATCCTTCTCTTTGGAAAACAAAAACTTCAATTGTTTCAAGAATGCGTACAAATCTATAAACTTTATGAGAACATAATACATTACTTCAGCCAAAATAATTAGGGGAATGTAGATGTAAGTAAGTTAATTTTATAGGTTAACTTATTATATTTATAAAATAGATAGTTATATTATAATTTTTAAAAAAATGGGTATACTTTATTTTGTAAATATTTAGTAAGTTTTATGTTATGATGACATAATTAGTTTATGGTTTAAATATATATTCTTATCTAGAATTTATTATATTACAATTCATTTTAAGTTTTTGGTAAAAGTTAGTTTCGTGCTTCTTTTAAGAATATTAATTAATATTGAATCTAGACTTTGAGATTTCATAAACTTAATTTTTATTTGTGTAAAGGATATGAAACATACTAATTCTCCTTTTTATTAATAATGTTAGAGTATAAAACATTTTTAATGATTATAAACAAATATAAACTTGAATGAAGTTAGCAATTATGAATATGGAAATTTTGTATTTTTGTAGTCAACTTTAGAGTAATGGATTAAAATAAGTGTTAAATAGCTTAAATTATTAGTTGAGAAAGAATACCTAATATAAAAGATATAATTGACGTTTGTATGTATTTTTTTAGTTTTGTTTAGTGTATTGGATTTTATGAAAGTTATATATATACCTTATAATGATAATTATGTCTAAGTGGTGAAATTAGATTAAGTTGTTTTGAAAAGAATTTTATTGAGTTAAGAGTATTATAATACAATAGTCAATTTGATATTATGGTTTATTAAAATCATTTTCAATATTGAAATTTTAGTTTAGAAATTAACTTTAGTTAATAATTAGTTGATTTTATCAAGCCATGAATAGAAATACCCATGTGGTTGTTATGGTTAACTAGAATAGTTACTTAGGGTTTTATTGTGCTTACAATTTATAAATATTATTTTGATAGATTAAGATTGTTTAATATAATTAAGTTGGCATGAATAGAACATTTATAATTTAATGTTTATACTCATTAGAAATATAAAACATAATGACGATTGGGTGTATCACTGTGCAGGTGGGAACCAAAGTATTCAAACCTCTAAGGACTAGAAGACCCAAATTTAAATTTTCGAGAGTTAGGCCAGCCTTGGGGAATGGCAGCCCCCAGTAAATCTTGAAAATGGCAAAGTCCATGATCTTGTACTTGTCAAATTTTTTGGGGCTTGGGAAGATGAACCTCCCGACAAGAGTGTTTCCCATGGGCCCCCTCCCCTTGCGGGACCCATTTTAGAAAATCTATCTTTTTCCAATGTTTTGGGTGGAAGACCTTTGTGCTCTTTTGATTCATCATCCCTTATTGATCCTATTGGAATGAAAGTTAAAGTCCTGGACAACTTCACCAAGAACTGCGTGTCAATGAAGTCTTTTTGTTTGGTTGGTAAGTTGTTGGGTGGCTGCCCTGACCTTGAAACCATCCACAAATGGGCTCATTTCAAGTGGAATACTTATGGTTCCATGGAGATTTTTGGTCTTTCCCAAGGTTTCTTTGGCATTCATTTCAGTAATCATGATGATGCAAGCCATATTCTTATGAGAGAGCCTTCGTTTTTGGGTCACCATAGTCTATTTTTGCACAAATGAGATGCTAACTTTGACTCTGAAACTCAAAGCATCAATTATGCTCCTATTTGGGTTTGCCTACCAAATCTCCCCTAGCAATTTTGGTACCAATATATTCTCACTGCTATTGCTAAGACCATTGGTACTATTGTGGCTATTGATCATGCAACCCTAGCTAGAACTAGGATGACTACGACTAGAATTTATGTCAATGTAAATTTGGATTTGGGGCTTCCAACGTTTCTTGAATTGGAATATAGTTTTTACTATCATAAAAAACCATTGAGTATAAAAACAAAATGACTTTTTGTGTGGAATTCCACATCCAAGGGCAACTCAGAAGTCAATGTCCCTATTTGAAGGTTTAGCCTATGAAGGAAAAACCCATCATGGGTATAGAAGGCCCAAGCCGTAACTCTCAAGGATGGAAGAATGTCGGCCCTAAAAGAGGATTTAAAAAGACTAGAAATATGCAGAATCAAGATAACAAAGGATTTGTTATTCGTGAACCTAAGGAAAGACCAGTTCCTAAGATTATCCATCTGTTAGTAGATAAGGGTAAGCAAGCTATCTCATCACCACCTTCGGTAGGCAGAGATGAGGTATGTTCTATTTTTGATGCTCCAAATAAATTCTCACTTCTTTCTAACCCAAATACTTTTGAGACTAAGAATGAACACAACATCCAAAATTTTGAACCTCAACTTCCTCAATATCTAGACTCTCCTACTAGATCTAGACCTTGTAATACTCCCCCCGCATCCTTCAATCATGTTCAGATCCAAAATATCACAATACCCTCAAGCCCAGTGATCGAATAAATTGTTCCTTCAAATTTTAGACCCAAATAGACTTAGAGTTATATGAAGTCCCCCATTGACTATGGGAGTGATAAAAAATGGGGAAGAATCTCTGTGAGTGACCAGTGGAAAAACAAATTTCAGGATGACATTGCCAATGGTATCCAAAAATTTATTCCCACCTATCTTCCCTCAATCCAAAGATGAAGTAAAAAGCACCAAACCTCCCCAAACCAATGGAAAGGGAGGCAAAAAATCCTCAAAAGATCCTAAATGAAGATCCTATCATGGAATATGAGAGGTCTCAATGGGCTAACCAAGCAGAGGATTGTTAGATCATTGAGAAGGAAGTCTAAACCAACAATTATTCTAATGCAAGAAACCAAACTTGACTATCATAACTCTATTTCTTCTACTAATAAAATATGAAGTAAAGGTAAAATTGTGTTCAGTCAAGCACAAGACTTATCAGGAGGGCTAATGTGTTTATGGGACCTAAAGAGGTTAGATGGAAGCCTAATCCAATAAAGTGATAGAATTTTAAGTATCCTATTTCATTATAGAGACAATAATTTTTCATGGATTCTATCCAATATCTATGCTCCAGATTATCTAACAAACAGAGCTCATTTCTAGGGTTCCCTTGGCAATCTCAAGGACTCTTTAAATAATATCCCTTGGATTATTGCAGGATATTTCAATACCCCCATCTATCCCTCGGTTGAATGGGGAGGCTTCGAACTTCCTAAAAAAAGTATGAAAGATTTTCATGATTTTGTCAACTCTAATAATCTTTTGGATGTCAAACTTAAAAATGCTAAATTCACTCGGAGCAGTAGGATATTAGGAAATCAGTTCATTCAAGTGAAATTAGATAGGTTTTTTCTTTCTTAGGAAGTTGTTCCTTTTTTTTGGGATACCAACCTCCAATATCTTCTTAAAATTGGATCATATCATAGTCCCCTTCTTCTGGATATCCTAAAGCATAGCCCTTTCAAAAGACCTTTTATATTTGAGACAATGTGGATTTAGCACCCTGACCTCAGAATCATAATCTCGCAATGGTTGTAACAAGCTGGTCAAGGATATCCTTCTCTTCGGCTTGCCCAAAAATTGAAATTCGTAAAGGAAAATCTTAAAATCTGGAATAGAGAAGTTTTTGGAAACTTGTTTGATATTAAGCAATCAATTGAGGATAGGCTTCTCTCCATAGAAAATAAGATCCAATTAGGTCAATGCAATGATCAAATCAAGTCTTAAGAGAGAAGTATTCTTACAGAATACCACAATATTTTTGCTTGCGAGGAAACCTTTTGGAAGTATAAATCTAGAGCTTTATGGCTAAAGGAGGGTGACTCAAACATTAAATTATTTTATGCCTCAACCATGAGAAATAGAAATCATAATAAAATCAAAGAGCTTACAAATAATTATGGATCCACTCCATCTAAGATCTTGGAAATCAGGGAAGAAGTTATTTCTTATTTTAACACTCTTCATGGTGAGAGCAGGTCGCCCTTAGATATTGCCCTGAGTTCTATGCTTTATCATATTCCTTAAGCTATCTCATAGAAAGCCAACTCCAAGCTCTTGGTTCTTTTTTTTTATGAGGAAATAAACCATGCTTTGCTCTCTATGCATCTTGATAAGGCTCTCGGGCCTAATGGTTTTTCTCCTCAATTATTTCAGACCTTATAGGATATCATGGAACCTAATGTATGTTCTATAGCAAGATATTTTTAGTCTTCTAAATCTATCTCTCACTATTTCAATTCTATGTTTATTTTCGTTATTCCTAAGAGTCCTTCAGCCAGATCCAGGCTGACTACAGACCTATAATTCTATGCACCGTGGTGTATAATTTTTTTATCAAAGCCATTATCATCAAAATGAAGGATATCCTCCCCACCATCATTGATTCGAGTAAAGGGAGTTATGTTCAAGGTAGGTCTATCCTTGTTGGGGTTATAACCATTCATAAAGTCCTTCATTCTGCTCACTTATCCAAAAAAATTGCTTTTGTGTTGAAACTAGATATGAATAAAGATTTTGATAGAATCAGTTGGGACTTCCTTCTGGCTATTCTTATCAAGTTTCGTTTCCACCCTAACTAGGTTGATCTAATCAAAGGTTGCATTTCAATTCCTTGGTTTTCAATGCTTGTAAATGATTCTACCATGGGTTTCTTCTAGAGTAAAAGAGATTTGCACCAAGGATATTCTATATCTCCTCTGCTCTTCATAATAGCAGCTAAAGCTTTAGGTCAAACTATTAAAGCTTCTTGTAGGTTTAATCTCATATTAGGTATTAAAGCTACCTCTTAGATTTACCCTATTTCTCACTAGCAATACATCAATGATACCATTATTTCCACGACTACTTCTATTTTTGAGGCCCAGGTCATTAAGCATATTTTGCTTTTGTATGAATAAGTTGCTGGTCAAAAAATTAATTTTCACAAAAGCAAAATATTCTTTCTTAACACTCCTATCCAAAGGCAATTGAAGATATCTAGAATCCTTGAATGTCTTGTATCATGTTTTCCTACTACTTATTTGGGCCTCCCTTTGTTCATAGGTAGTCCTAATGCTTCAATGTGGAATAATGTAATTGAGAGACTTCATAAGAAACTAGCAGCTGGAAATGAAATCTTTTGTCTCAAGCTGCCAAGGTTACCATTATCCAGGATTCCTTTCAAAGCATTCATGTATATTCTCTATCTATTTTTAAAGTCCCAATAGGAGTTTACCTCAAGATTGAACAAATTCAAAATAATTTCCTGTGGTATGGGTCTAAAAATAGACATTGCTTTCACCTTGTTGCCTGGGATAATGTATGTAATCCTAAAGTTTCTGGAGGATTAGGCCTTAGGATACTCCACTTCCTAAACCTAGCCCTTTTGGCTAAGCAGGATTAGCGGTTAATTTCAAATGTGAGTTGTGATTGGATGCTCATTATTAGACAAAAATATCTTTAGGGCATGGATTTCCTCAATGCTATAGTTCCTAATAAAGCATCTATTTTTTGGAAATCAATTTTACAGTCCAGGTTTTTAGTGGAAAGGGGTATCATATGGATATTGGATGATGGCCACAAAATTGACTTCTGGAATGACAAATGGATAAAAGGACAACCTCTTATTAATTATCCCCATTTAGTTGTCTTGAAAGGTTACACTAATAACACTTTCAGCCAAAAAGTTTATAATTTCATAAACTTTCAAAATAATAGGAAAACATGGAAGATCATAAAAAGTTCATCCCATCCTGAGGAATATAATGAGTTGCAATTACTTCTAAACTCTACGTTTATTCCTTCAGTCTTAGTGATTAAATTTTCTAGGAATTCACTAAAATTAGGGATTTCTCTATGAATTTTACCTATAAGCTACTTCTTACTCATGAAGAACCCCTTCTTCCTTTTAATCTCATTTGGCCTAAATCCCTCATTCCAAAAATTGCCACTTTTTCTTGGGTGGCCATTCAAGAGAAAATCCTTACCACTAATAACCTTATCAAAAGAGGGATGACCATTCCTAATCGATGTTTTCTATGCCTGTATGATTCTGAATCCCCTCACCATTTTTTCCTTTCATGTTCCTATTCTTCTTCTATCCTCAACATGATCCTCAATATTTTACATATCTATTAGGCTAGACCTCGCTCTATTGCTGATATTTTTATCCAATGGATGAATCCTTTTTGTAATATACATCTTAAGTTCCTATAGCAAGTTTGCCTTCACCACTATCTCTGGCAAATCTAGTTGGAAAAAAATCATTGTGTCTTTTCCAATTCAATTTTGAGTCCAAACTGTAATTTGAATAAAATTTTATCCTTTTCTAGAATTCTTCCCTCTACCCCCTATCCTCCCATCCTGCATCCCAGTTTGAGATGTCCTTAGGCCTTTCTCTCAATCTTCCCATTGTGGACAATGTCACAAATCCTTCTTTACATTTAAGGGCCCAATCTAAGTGGATTCCCCCTCCTTATGGTTGAATCAAGTTAAAATTTTATGGTGTAGCCAAGGGTAACCCTCGGTTAGCTGGTGCTAGGGGTATACTTAGAGATAGCAGTGGTAATGTCATCCTTGCCTATGCAAAATTTTTGGGAATCTAGATGAACCAAGTGGCAAAATCAAGAGCCTTGTGGAGAGGTATTATTATAGCAAAATAAATTTCATATAGGCTCATGGTTGAAGGAGACTCCCTAACTATTATCAACTATCTGAATAATTCCATAACTCCCTCATGGAGGATAAGAGACTATATTGATGAATTTAGGTCACTTAGTCAAATGTTACAAGAAATTATGTTTCAGCATACCTTTAGAGAAAGTAATAAAGTTGCTGATAAGCTTGCTAATATCGGCTCATATTCCTCAATTTTGGTGACCTAGATAGGGGGGCTTCCTCAAGATCTAGCTGTTATTATGGAGCAAGACAGACCACCCATACATGTGATAAATGATGACGTGGAGCAATATAGAGTTTCTTCCCATGAGTCAAATGCTGATGTGGAATAAGCCAGTCTTTTCTCAAATGAGACAAGGACCCGTTGATTCTGTTTTCTTTTTCACTGATCTCCATGTAACTTCATTATGTGGTATAAATGATTTTACGGGTATCTTGAATATTTTTCCTTCCTTCATTGATTTCCAATAAATATATAATTACCATTTATTTGTGCTTTTTCACCTCGTTTTCCTCCTTGTTCATTTTTGTTGTGCTGGAAATAACTCCCCTCTGTCATCATTTTTTTCCATCTCATCACCGTAGGGCCATCCATATCCCTTGCCCCTCTTCCCCTCACCCCCCTTTTTTCATCCACATCAGCCTATTCCCTCATGCCTTCTCCATCTCGTAGACACCTAAATCATGTCATGCTTAGGGGAGCTACTCACATAGACACATTCATAAGATCAAATGACATAATATTGGACTTTCCAAGCATCAACAGTGGTTCTCACCACTCATTTGGGGCCTTTTCAAGCCATCCAAGCCTAGCCGCTCAAGCCAAGAGCGGCCAGATCCTAGCCGCTCAAGCCTAGAGCGGCCAGACCTTAGCCACTACAGATGATAGTGGCCAGATATTAGTCATTGTAGACAACAGCGGCTAAGCCATAAGAAGCATTTTTTTCAACAAATAGGCCTAATCACGGGTGAAAGTGGTAGTCTGCATGCAATAAAGGTGAGCGGGAGTAACTTTGCATTCCTTTTCATGACCAGTTCACATAGGAGACTTGAGTTTGCATTTAGACTTTAGTTAACTGACCTCCAAACATAAACAAAGGACAAAAGCTTCTCATGCTAATGACCAGTTCGCATAGGAGACTCAAGTTGGTAGTTATATTTTAGATAACTAGCTTCCAAACATAGAAAAGACAAGAAGCTTCTCATGCTAACTTACACTACGCATGAGAAATTCATTCCTAGGGCTTGGACATAGACCTAGGGTTTCACACTATAAAAGGTGCAAGCCTAAGAGCACCAAAGAGAGATATTTTATCAGAATCAATATTTTATCAATCTTGGTCATTGAGGAGAGCTTTCGAGACTTGGAGAGTTCCCTTGGAGATCATGAGTATGATGAAGCCTTGATGGATTGAAGAGCATAGCAACCATTATTTCAACATCGGATACAAGCTTTGGTCCATAGCTTTGGAGCAAAGAGGATGAGAGTCACTTTAGCGATCGTTGTCTTGGATAGTGGCCCATAGGCTTAGCTTAGGGTTTTAGACATTAGATTCATTATTTTAGCATATCATTAGCATAGCATCATTTCATTCATTTGCATCCATAGCATTAGTCTAATTTGCATTTGCTTTCATTTGTTATATTCAGTACTAACAACCTCATCCGAGGAGGCATTCTCGGACATCTAAGCGTGTGTTGTTGTTTCATTGCTTACAGGGCCACAGGTTGATCGGATGGAATCTACAACATACGAGAGCAAAAGGGATCCCTCTAGGAAATAGACCTAGAGAAGGAGGCATCTGTAAGCCCTCATACATTTTCATGTGTGAAATCGAGAAGCTTTTTGAAAGTGCACCACCTCTTCATGAAAGGGGCACTCTTTACCTATTTGTAACCTTATTGTATCGAAATGGGTATCCCTAAGAGGGACCGACATGTAACCGAGTTTCAATATGAATAAAGAGATCCATATTTGTTATTTCCATGTTATATGCTTTTTCATTGTCTTCCATTTCATCTTGGGTTTTTAATAACATTGCAAGTAGAGTAAAAGCGGTGCGTGCATCTCGAGGTCGCTACAGATGGCGATCACGGTGGGACCTCCACTAATTTTTCATTTTCTATCAGAATACTAACTTAGTTTTGTGTGCAGGTCTAGCCGCTCTGAGCTACAATGGCTAGAAATTAGCCACTCTGAGCTACAATGACCAATAGAGCTTTAGCCGCTCTGAGCTACAATGGCCAAGAACCAACCGCTCTGGTCAACAATGACTAGAACTGGAGTGCAACAGAGGTCAAAACATCGACTCTCTGAGCTGGATCAAAGGTTGGTATAGCTTATCTGATATTTTATAGCTTTCTATCTGCTTCTGTGTGTCTAAAATAGAGAACTTAAAGCACATTTATGTTTGGAAATTGAAAGAATAAAAGGAGAAAGAATTAAGCATTTCGCATATCTTAGATCTTCTTTTAATTTTCCACTAGGCATTGCTAGGAACAATGGCTTATGCCTAAAAATTTCACCCTAGAATCCAATGTGCTAGACATTGTATGTTGTTTGCTTGCTTTGAGGCCCTGCTAGAGGCCATAGCTGCACAAAATAAAGTGCGCTCATACAAATCATAGTAGTTCATGCATCTTTCTGAATATTGAAATGTATTTTTGCACTTAGGCATATAGGAAAGATTCATTGCTGCTATATGATGCACTTTATGTTACGCAAGCTTAAAATGAACACCACACATGCACGTCTCATTTAAACATTGGGGAGTTGGATTTCATCACCAACCTTCAATTCAGTCTAGTGACATTGGAATTCATCTCCTTCCACTGGTTTACCCCCTAGAGCTTCCTAGAAATGGATTGAGAAACTTACTTATAGTGATACTAAGTTACTTGTGCTCAAACTATCTCCCACTATTGGAACAATCATTGGTTCAGAGTGGAAGAGCTAGGCGAACCCCCCATTGGGTCTTCAATGGTGTACCCTAGCTTCTTTTGAGAAAATCATGTTTGGCATGGGTGTACTTGATTGTCACTATGGATGAGTCTTCTCATTCTTAATCCAAGAACAAGAGCAAGAAATCGAAAGAACAACACATCAAAACACACCAAATAGTTTAGGGCACACTTAAATCGATAATCAAGATAAACATTTGTTTGGTATTGTGTGGCTATTCCTAAATTGCAACTCAAAATATCAATTCATAGACAACATGGTCAAAACAAGAAGTAAACACCCTCGGTCTGATATCGAGGGAGAGACTAAAGCAACTCATACCCATAGGCGGAGTCATAGTAACATTGAATGACCTACCCGTAAGACCGTGAGACGTAGCTCCATGAGCCTAAGGGGTGATAACTCAACCCTTGGGGGATCTCCTCGAGAAACCCCAAGTAAGGAACCACATCATGGAACAAAGTCACATAAACAAAAAGAGGCTTCATAGCCATCCTCATCAAGGAGACATGAGGAGACCTCAAGGGCCTCCTCTAAACACATAGAAACATCTCAAAGATGTGAGGAAGCTTCAAGGGCTTCCTCCTCACATGGACATAAAGAAGGTTCTAAAACTCATTCTTCACATAGGGATGATGAGACTGCTACATCTCCATCCACATGGAGAAAACATGTCACAAAGCCCTCTTCATCAAGAAGGCAAACAAGAGTCACAACACCTCAAGATTCACAAGAAACATATGAAACAGGGCTCCCTATTGAAGGGCAGGAAACTAGAGCTACATCTAGCCATGGGAATCAAATAGAAGAAACCCTTCATACAAAAGGAAATATTCCCATAGACTATGACCTCATAGGAGTGAATGGCACCCCATAGGACCAGCCATGGAAAACAAGACAACTAGATGGGTTGGATCGGTTTCCTACATGACCAACTCAAAGAACTATAGCTACTGAGAACTCTGCATCTGGAAGCTCATGAACTATGACTTCTAAACACATCTCTCAGTCTGGGGGTACCTCAGAGTGACCCCATAGTAGACGCTAGAGTCTGATCATAGGGATACTCAACAGTACATTGAACAAGTCACATTAGCTAGCAAGAGTACAGGTACAACAGAAACCTCCTCGAGGAATCTATGAGTCAAGACAACAAGAATAGAGTCAGATAAACATGAGTCTTCTGTGATAGCATAAACTGATCGAATGAGGTGGTTAGAAAATGCATTACGTAAGGAGCGAGAGCTAGTGGAAGCTCTCGAATAGGATAAACAAAGAGAAAGACTCTTGCACCAACATGAGCAACATTTAAGAGAGCAGGTTGAGTGGCTAGCTCTTAACAATTTATAGATAAATGGTGGTGACCACCAAAGAACTAGATGCACTGACTCACCTAAGGAGAGGCGCACTAGACAAGATAGCCCACAATGAAATCCCCCACCAAACCATGAATGAAATCCAACTAGTGGGGAAAGGGCAAACACAACAAACCAGGATCACAATCCTGAGTCCCCTCGTAGGAGGGAGGAAAATGGAACAAATCAAATGGATAGAGAGTTACCTCCATTGCCACTATGAGTAGGCTTACAAGAGGAGGAAATCCATGCATCAAAGGCATTTCAAGAGCTTGCTAAAAATATGAAAACCTTTGAGAAACAAGAGGCAGCTGGGAACTCACCAACATTGAGCAAAATACACAACCAACCATTGTGCCCATCAATCCCTAGCCCTCCATATCCTAAGCACTTTGAGATGCCTAGGTTAGAAAATTTTAAGGGTGAAGAGGATGCACAAGAGCATGTCACCAATTTTATCAATGCCTATTTTCATCTTGAAGACAATGACGCTCTCATGCTAAGAACATTCATAATGACATTTTTAGGTGTTGCCACTCAATGGTTCAACCAACTACCTAAGCATAGCATAACCAATTTTGAACAACTAGTAAATGCATTCTTAAAGCATTTCTCCTTTGGTGCTAAGAAGAAGGTGAACCTTTCAGACCTGGCCAACTTGAAATAGTATGATGATGAGCCAGTAATGGATTATGGGAATAGATGGAGAAAAGTCATGGCAAAATTATCATTCTCCATTCCCATAGAAGAGATCATTCACATGTTCACCAAAATTTGCTCTAAACACATCTCCCTCTTGCTACAACTTCAGTAGTATCCTTCATTTGAGGAAGCTTTGGCACAGGCCAAGCTCATCGAAGAAATAAAAGTAGATGAGGGAACCATTAAACTCTAAAACAAAAAGGAGTGGAACAAGAATGGTAAGAATGACAAGTATAAATAGAAGCAGGCCAACCCTGCTCTAGTCAATCAAGTCGTATTGGCTACACCCAAGGATGGGGGTGCACAACAACCCTAGAACTATCAAGCACATCCTCCACCAGCCAATTACGACCAAAGGAACAATCAGGGAAGAAATAGAGAATGCAAGCCACCTCGTTATTTCATGCCTCTGACAGAATCAATGCAATCAATATTTAATCAGTTGAGCGAGGCTAAGAGGATCAGATTTCTTGATATACCTCTTATAGATCCCAACCATCCTAAGCCAAAAGGATATAGGGAAGATCAATTTTACCCTTATCATAGGATACCGAGGCATGACATTGAGGCTTGCATTGGTTTTAAGCATCAAGTGCAAAACATGATTGAGGTAGGAGAACTCAAAGTTGACAACCCACTGGCTCTCGATAATAGAGACATGGGCATATACAAAAACCCATTGCCCAATCATGAGGCCCCTAGAGAGCAAGGGGTCCAAGTCAATCAGGTTTGAGCTGATATACCTACCCATGGATGCATTGGGATGGTTGAGATTGTTAACATAGCAACAAGGACTAGGTGGTATGGTCAACCACAACCTCCTGCAGCTCCCATGAACATCCCAGCACTCCTAGGCAAAGGCAAGACAACCTTCCAGGTCCACCAACATGACCTGTGGTAACTATTCGGAGTAGATTGGAGCAAAACCTATAGATGACTCCAGCTAAGTTATCCATCTATGAGCTCATACAATAGTCCCCAAAGCATAGGGAGACTCTAATGGAGATTTTAAGGACAATTGAGCTCCAACCACAAGATGCGAATGCATTCACTCACTTTGTGGGACAAGTACAAGAATGCCAGGAACTTGTAATTCGATTCTATGATCATGAGATTAAGACAGTTCTTGCTGCCTTACTAGACCCTCCGCTAAACATTGTAGTGGCAATCAACAACTTACCTTTCAAGAGGGTCTTGGTCGATACAGGTTCATCAATAAACATCATTACAACAACAACAATAGAGCACCTCAAGATCCCCAAGTCCAATATCATTCCAGGAGCTTACACATTGAGAGCTTTTAATGATGCTTTATGCAATACTATGGGAATGATAGTCCTACCCATCAAGGTGGGGCACAAGACCATCCCTATGATGTGTCATGTCTTGGAAGGAGCTATGCAGTACAACATCCTCTTAGGGCATCCTTGGATAAGGGCCATGAAGTGTGTGCCTTCGATCTTGCACCAGTGTGTCAAGTATGTGCATGAAAACAAAGTCTATGTGGTTCTGGCCGATGAAGAGCCTTTTAAATACATCCATCAGGTGGACATTCTAGGAGAATTTGTAATCCCTTCTACTCACCTATACGTAGCACCTTCATCCCCAACCACACAAGTGGATAATGAAGACAAAGGGGTAAGAAAAGACCCATGCACTTCAACACCTCCTGGTGCACTCAAAATAGTCAATGCTTCTAAAGTACCATCAACGTCAAAACCAAAAGATAATCAGAAGCTAAAGGCACCCTTAGTCAAGGAAGAAAGGCCCAAGGAAGTGCCAACTATAGCCATTGCTGAAATGCCAAGTCCTATGGAAGAAGAAGATCTTCAAGATCAAGATGAAGATAGTGATTATCACCCCACTTCACAGTGTCATCCGTAGGGTCATCCACATCACATGCATCAATACACTTGGCAAGCACAGGCATAGGGGAGTACCTTGTGTAGAACATTACCTTTATACCTATCATTGAGTCTACACAAAACATGGGAAGGCCTAAGGACTTGAGGCCACTAGTGGGAATAGTGGTTCCACTTGGAATCCCTCCCAACCAAACCAATTTTGTCTATGTCGGCCTGGACTACGCCCATAAGTCTTCAGATATAGAAGAGGATAGTGATAAATTATTCATGGTCAATGTTCATTACCTCTCTAACCTCGAGTTTGCTCTAAGCTACTTTGAGCATTGCCATTGGCATGGCTATGGCCTTGGCATATATGAGCAGGGGTGCAGGCGGCCATACGAGCCACAATATCAGCTTCCCTCTGATAGATTTGGGTTAGGCTATTATATCGAAGGTCGAGATGACTCTCTTGTAGTAGCATTGGATAGATTAAGCTTAGGGTTAGGAGAAGACATTGATTTCATTCCTTATCACCCCCTAAGAATAGGAAATTTGAGCAATAGACAAGTGGCCATGGTAAACATACCACCACCAAAAATTTATCATCCAAACATCTCAATTGATTCCACCCCAATAGGGTACAACTCATGGGATGAGGAGAATGGATATGAAGCAAGTGATGATGAGGCACAACTTGGCTTAGCCTACTAGGGGCCTCACTATTTACAAATATTCACATGGTCCATCCATGATGAGAGTGGGTATACATCAGAGAAAGTGACTATGAATCGAAGACTCAATAGAAAGAGCCTACTTAGGCCTAAGCCATCAACCCCTGACTTTGGGGCAAGAGACAAATGCAAATGGATTCTTCATAAGTGATGAAGAATATGAAGATGAAATAGAGATGGCCTACTTAGGGCCAAGACATGAGCCCCTTGTCTTAGGGCCACATACCAATGCTAACAGTTTTTGGATAAGTGATGATGACTTTGAGGATGAGACCGAGATGGCTTATCTTGGACCTCACCACTTGCGACAAGTCAATGAGCTAGTAGAGAGAGAGGTGGCACTCCATGCTATAGACCCTCATCTATAATTTTTGGGGAGACCTATTGACCTAGCTGCCATTCATCAGATGGTCAATCCCCTTCACCTACATTCAGAGAGCGATTAGAGCCCAATGATCCTATTGTCCACCCTGCTCATGGGCTAGATCCAAAAATTCCCATTCCTCTAGAACCTCATCGTGAGTATGGAAGGGAAACCCCTGAGATAAGATTACACCCATGTGGTCCTGGAGATTTCATCCCATCCATCAATATGATCTCCATTGATTTGACCACTCCACTTCATAATCTAGTAGATCCTACCAAATCATTGCATCTTGATGTAGAGGCTATTGATTGGGATCATGCTAATTCACCCATAGAGCCTGAAGACCTCTTCCCCAATGAAGAGATGTTACAACCATTCCATTTTGCATCAGGTTGTGCGTATGACATCTTCCATGTTGGTTTGGAACCTGAGTCAGTAGGTCCTATAAATCCCACCGATGACATTCATTTGATACCCATGCCTCATCAGCTAGAGGATGGGTCACATATGGCTATAGAAGTGACTTTCGAGGTGGACATCAGTGATGATCCTACCCAACCAAGAAAATTCAAGTTCGGAGAAAGTCTATCTCTAGAGGAACAAGCCATCCTAATTCCTCTCCTCAAAGAGAGGCCAAATATTTTTGCTTGGACTTACAAAGACATGCCAGGGATAGATCCAAAGTTAGTCATTCACAACCTTTCATTGGATCCCATGAAGAAGCCAGTCAAGCAAAAGCTGAGGAAAATGCATCCAACCATCGCTTTGATGGTGAAGAATGAATTGCAAAAACTATTGGATGCAGTATTCATAGTTCCTATCGACTACCCTGAGTGGGTGTCAAACATGGTACCCATGGGGAAACCCGATGGAAGAGTCTGTATCTGCATAGATTTTAGATATTTAAATAGGGCAACACCAAAGGATTCATTCTCATTGCCAAACATAGATGCTCTTGTAGATGCAACCATAGGTCATGAGATGCTCTCCCTAATGGATGGTTTTTCCTGATACAACCAGATCTAGATTAAGCTTGAAGATCAACATAAAACTACTTTCATTACTCCATGGGGAACATTCTATTACAAAGTGATGCCATTCGGTCTCAAAAATGTTGGTGCCACATATCAATGGGCCATGACATACATATTCCATGACTATATGCATAAGATCTTAGAGGATTACATGGATGACTTACTGGCCAAGTCCCTATTGTGGCAAGAGCATGTGAAGTCCTTAGACAAGTCTTTGATCGCCTCATAGAACACAATGTCCGATTGAATCCTAAGAAGTGCGTATTTGGCATAACTTCTGGCAAGATTTTGGGATTCATCGTATCCAAGAGAGGCATCGAAGTCGATCCTACAAAGGTAAAGGCTATATTAGAAATGGCCACCCCTACCAACATTAGGGAGTTGAGGAGCCTACAAGGCAAGATAACATCCATCAAAATATTCATCATGCAATTATCAGACAAATGCTGACCTATGAATCAGTTGCTATGCAAGGAGGTCCCCTTTCATTGGGATGAAGAATGCCATCAAGCCTTTGTAGAGATCAAAACTTATCTAGCAACACCGCTAGTATTGGCTCCACCAAGGCTAGACATACCATTTTTACTATATATATCAGCTACTGATTTTGCATTGGGCACCATGTTAGCCCAAAAGAATGCACAAGATAAAGAGCAAGCCATATATTACATTAGTCGCACCTTGGTGAGTTATGAGCTAGGATATGCGTATGTCAAAAAGTTGTGTTTAGCAGTGGTCTTTGCAACTCGAAAGTTGTGACACTACATGTTGAGCCATACGACCTACGTCATATCAAAACAAAATCCTTTGCAGTACATGATGAGCAAGACATATCACAATACACGTACCACAAAGTGGATCATGCTATTGATAGAATTTGATCTAGAGTTCATAAGCCAAAAGTCCATCAAGGGACAAGTCATAGCAGATCAATTAGCAGAGGCGCCTCTTCAGGATAACAAGCCTCTCACTATAGAATTGCCTGATGATGCGGTCTTTGCATTATCAGATCCACCAGAACTCGAAGAACCTAAGAAAGAAAGAGACATGTCATTGTTCTTCGATGGTTCAAAGTGTGAACAAGGGGGTGGAGCAGGGATTGTCTTTATCACACCATAGGGTGCTCCATTGCCCTTATCATTCAAACTAGACTTCCCATGCACAAACAACAATACAGAATATGAAGCATTGATCTTGGGACTCCAAATAGCTATAGCAATGGGCATTAAAAGATTGAATATCTTTGGTGACTCCTTGCTCATAGTAAACTAGGTCAAAGGACTATTTCAATGTAGGTGCCCACTCCTAAAGACTTACAAGGAACTTGTTGACACCTACCTAGCTTGGCTGGAATGGTATGACATCGAGGCAATCCCTCGTACATCAAATAGATTTGTAGACACCATGGCCTCTTTGGGATCCTTAATCCCTCAGAATCTATCTACTGATTTTACAACCATTCATGTGAAAGTGCTTTCGCACTCAACAATACATCGTGAAGCTTTTGACAATCAAGAATCAGTCAACATGATCAACATCGAGCCAAATCAGGATTGGTCCTTCATAGCTAGATATTTCTTGCAAATGGCACCTTGGGGGTCTTTGATCTCCCAAGGACCTATGGAGTGTGGTGCAACCATACACCATAGAGTTGTTCCTCAATCCATGTTCACTAGCTCAAAAATATAGGAAAAGCAAGCCATATTTTCTATAGAAGTCATGGCTTATCAAGATTGGCTTTCCCAACTATGGGACTTCCTGAAACTTGGAATAGTACCTCAAGGTTTGTCACATACTAAAAGGTGAACGTTCAAATAGAAAGCAACAAGATACATCTTTCTAGGAGAAATCCTCTATAGACGAGGATATGATGGAGTATTACTCCATTGTCTTGAGCCCTAAGAAGCATCCTAGGCAATTTTGCAAGCTCACGATGGCACATGTGGAGGGCATTTCAGTGGCATGGCCATCATTAAGCGCATCTTGAGAATGGGTTACTATTGGCCCACCATGGAAAAGGACTACTATGAGTATGTCAAGAAATGCAGTAAGTGCCAACATCATGCAAATCTAATGCACTTACCATCGCAAGCCTTGCAACCCATCCAGGCAACATGGCCATTCTCGTAGTGGGGACTAGACTTGATTGGGAAGATCTCACCCCCATCCTCAGGCCGACACACATTCATCATAATGACCATAGAATACTTCACTAAATGGGTAGAAGCGATCCCCTTAACATCAACAATTGGACCAAGGATTGCGGAGTTTATACTCCACAATATCATAAGTCATTTTGGGGTCCCTTCTAAGATAATATCGGATAATGGGCCATCTTTCAAGAACAAAAATGTGCATGCTTTAATGAACAAAATACCATATTCAGCATAGTTTTTCAATGCCTTATTATCCACAAGCAAATGGGCAAGCAGAAGCCTCAAACAAAATAATAGTCTCCATCTTGAGGAAGATGGTGCAAGACAATCACAAGGATTGGCACATGCAGTTGCCTCTTGCACTATGGGCATACAGGACTAGTATACGGATGCCCACTAGGGCAACACCATTTTCACTAGTATATGGCACTGAGGCCATCATGCCACTAGAGTTGGAAATTTTGACTCTACGCATAGCATTAAAGGACTTCATAGATGATGATGTCATGATAAGGCTGCCTTGATCAGTTGATGCTTCTTGATGAATGTCGAGTCAATGCTTTAGAGCATCTTCATGTTTACCAAGATCACCTTGCGTGAGCTTACAATAGTAAAGTCCACTTAAGGGAATTCAAGGTTGGAGATCTAGTGCTCAAAGAAAACCAGCAGAATTCGAATCTGTCATCGCATCTATGAGATAAGTTCATGGTAAATTGGATAGGCCCATACATGATTTCATAGAGAGTTGGGCCTGGAGCATATCACCTTATATCATTAGATGGTGTTGAGGAGCCTGAACCTCTCAATATCATTCACTTAAAGGCATTCTACACATAAAACATAAAATACATAAAAATTCAAAAAAAAATGTCAAAAACACAAACAAATCATAAAAACATAAAATTTCAAAATACAATCAAAGGCTCCAAGGGTAATTCAACCGCTTGGTCAAAATCAATTCAAAATGCTCCAAGGGTATTCAAACTACTTGGTCAAAATCAATTAAAATGCTCCAAGGGTATTCAAGCGCTTGGTCAAAATCAATTCAAAATGCTCCAAGGGTATTCAAACCGCTTGGTCAAATTCAAATCAAAATGCTCCAAGGGTATTCAAACCACTTGGTCAACTTCAATCAAAAATAAGGGTACTTCATGCTACTTGGTCAAAAATCAAAAATCCCCAAAGGCATAATAAGCCCTTTGGTCAAATTAAACAAAAATACAAAAACAACATAAAAATCAAAAATACAAAAACAATTGCATCTCACATCTTGCATCCACATCATTGCATTGCATTTTCATATCCACTACAATTGCATATGTCATGAGAGCCTTAAAAGTGATACCATAGTTTGTCACACAAATCATTCAAATCCATACCTCCATTAACACAGTGTGTAATTGTGTTTTTCAACACAACCATTATTTGTTGCTATACATAATATACTAAGGTTTTTCGGTTAATCAACCACACCTAGTGATCTTATCAACTTTTGTGGAAAATAACTTTGATTAGTAGAAGGTAAGGTCTAGTTGTGATAATGCCTTGGATATTCAAGATCCCATCACTAATTGAAACACTAAAATCCTAGTTGGTACAAGGAAAAGATGAAAGTTGCAAAGCGGTCTAGGTTACCTTAAGCGAAAAGGATCTTCCTTGCTTATCCCCTTGTGCAACCGGTTTAAAGGTGCTAAGAATTGGCAAAAGGACAAGCTTTACCCTATCCAAATCCCTTGCTTAAATAAAAATAAGAAAAATCCCAAAGCAAAGTACATATTCAAAAGGCCAAGCATACAGTCCATATTTCAAAGCAATAATCCGATACACAAATCAAAAATTCAAAAAATCCTAGCTCAAAGAAAAATCAATAAAAAATAAATAGTGATTTTCATCACTACATATGAGAAAAATAAATAGTGATTATCATCACTACAAAAATCCTCGCTCAAAGAAAAAATCAATAAAAAATAAACAGTGATTTTCATCACTACATATGAGCAAATATCCAAAGCCAAAAAGAAGCCAAAAAGGAATAAAGCTTGAATCCTTGGAATTCTCAGCATTGTACAAAATTGGAAGGAGAGATCCTTACGCATGATGATATGTCTACCACAATTGCTTCATGCATTTGTGTAGACCAATGTTTGAATGTGGATGAGCTAGCTTAGGTAACCCAATATTGCCTAGTGGTATAGTCCAACTAAGTCCAACATAAGGATGAGATGAACACTTGAGGATCCCTGATCTTAGCAATGGGCTGAAAGAATCCTCCTGACATCGGAGGAAATGCTTGAGTTCTATCTCAAAATATACAATCACTTGCACACACAGAGATCATGAAAAACTAGGTCCATGGTAAAAGCCTTACTTTTCAAAAGTCTAAGTGGTCAGTAGACAACTGTTGATAGGGTAACTAGAGTGTTTGAATCTCTGAAAAGCCCCAAAAATTCTTACATAGCAACAAATCATAACATCATTCACACCATCACTTTCTTTATAAGATTCTATAAATTAGGGGGTATCAACATAGTAGGACAGATACCGCATATATATTAGAAATAGTATATAGACGGCCACTGACTACTTTATATCTTTTAATTTATAGAAACTTATTAAGAAAATACATTACACACCATTACATCTCATATATGAATACTTAATCAATTCTTATGATAAGAGTGATTATTTAAATTCATGATTATTTTTTTACTTTCTGTGGTATCACCCATTAAGATTGTCAATGTCATATGCATTCCTTATGTTTTAAGTGATTAGAGCATACAGGTTCGTTTATACCATCCCATCACATAAGTTAGATGCATACAATTAAAGCAAAATTAAACATGCATTTAACAATAACATCACATCCACAAACACAAGTCATGAATCATCCATCATCACATCATAAAGCACATCATAAAACATATAGGCAATATCCATTTGCATACAATCATGAATTCATCATTCATCATCAAAATACATCACGTCATATCATCAAATCATATAAGCATTTACACATCCATATAAGCATCTACAATATCATCTATCATCTAACATATACATCAAATCATCATAATGCCATCATCACATCACATCATAAAATAAAATAACAACAAAAACATGAGCAATAAATGATACACATAATGAGTCATAATGAAAAGATATCATAAAAGTATGTGTGTCAAGTCCATGGATGTACAAAAATGCCTATGGGCGATAGTCATATAGGTCATTCTGACCTCAAAAATGAATCAAAACCAAGAGTATCATCAATCAAATATTGGGCCTGCGCCCCCTACAACACCGCCCCTATGGCCGGATCTCTAGGAGAATGGTGCGAGCTAGACCCTACTGGTCTCTCTGTATGAGGTCGAGCCCCATGACTAGGCTGGATGGAAGACTACCCTACTATAGAACTCCTACTAACCTGTGACCCACCTGTGGCTCCTCTCACCCTAGGGATGGCACCTAGCCTAATGATCTACCTCGAGAGAGCAACAATCTGGGCTACATCCTCAGCAATCTAACATCACTCTCATCCAACAAACCCTGTAGATGATGGATCTCAGTCTCGAGAGCTACCCTCAAAGGATCCTTGAGAGTAGGAGGGGCAACAACAACCTACATCTGGGTAGCTCCTCCTAGAGCAGCCTGCAAAGCCTATATCTGGTCTGACATCTGAGCTATAGTAGTATCCCTCTGAGCTATGGTGGCATCACACTATTGTACCTATATCTTGGCCGACTGGAGCTCGACCTCCACATCATGTAGCTATGCCTTAAGAGGAGAATCTCTCTCCTTAGGCTCCATCTCCTCCTCTGCCTCCTCAGGAGCCTCCTGCTCCTTCCACCACCCTCTCCTATGGCCCCACGTCATAGTCCTAGCATGAACCTTCACCCCTGGATCTGCCCCATCTCCTCCATCATCCTCTCGCCTAGACTACCCTCACCATACCACATCAGGTCACCCCACCACCATGCAAATGCCTCTATGACTCCACCAGCTACTCTAGGATCAACAACTGGGGCATCCTCCTCATCAGCCAACTCTGTAACCTATTGGGGAGGGAGGTCTCTCTCTACTCCGATGCGCCTATACAAAAATGGTACTAGTGGCACATCCTACTACAACCCGTACTGATGAAGAACTCGAGAGTAGAAGAAGTGCTCCTCGATGTTGACCTTGGCCAATGAGCCATCACTCATCGCATCCTAGCAGTAAAGCTGTTAGGGTCATCCCAAGTAGGACACTCATGATAAGGGTACCATATGATATCTCCATCCCGGAGTCTAGTGAAAGTATCAGTGTAATGAGTCAGCTCCCCTATAAATGTGTGGCTCTTGCACTCCTCACTCTCTCTGGCCCACCTAGCACCATAGCACTGCATCCTCCTATCCATAGTTATGATCTCAATAGGAAGCCCCTTAGGGTGATCTACCCTAATGTGCTCCCATCCCCAGACCTGTAGAAGCCAACTGTAGGTGATGCTGACATGACCCCTCCGATGGATGTGGTACAACTCATCATAACACTAAGCCAATAGAGACCTACCCCATGCATATATGATAGGCTCCTCACTGTCTATCAGGTCCTGAACCATCGCAAGGAGGTTCCAAGGGAACCTCAAGCCTGAGCAATCTAGGATGAGGACATTGTTGATGACCATCAACAACACTGCATGCCTCACTATGAAAACATACTCCCAGTACCAATGGATGATAGACACTCCTCTAGACTTGTTGTCCTTGAGAGCATCCTCAGAATGCCTCTCAAACACCTGAGTGAAGATGACCACCTTAGCATTAGTGGTTAAAGAAACAATAGCCACCCCATCAAAAGGGATCTGAAAGATCCTGTACACATCCTCTAGTGTAATGGTCATCTCGTCGATCGAGAGGTGGAAGGTATTAGTCCGAGGGTCCCAACGATGGGCCAAAGCCATAAGGTAAGCCTGGTCCGACATGAGGTGAGGTAATCTGGTAACATATTGGAGCCCATGAGCCTTGAGCCATGCCTAGTCCGTGTCATCCAAGCGAGGAAGAAGGTCAAGCAAGAGCTTCGGGTCCCGAGCCCGAGTAGTAAGGATCTAAACAAAGCAAAAGAAAGATGAAACATGACTACAGTGCAATACAGGCTAAAGAATAGTTCAAAAATTTCAAAAAAATAAAAAATTATCTCAAAAATCCAAAAACTAGCAAAAATTGTGCAAAAAATGGCTAAGGGATTTAGCCGTTGTCGCCTACAATGACCAAAAACTAGCCACTGGAGACAGCAGTGGCCAAGACCCAACGGTCAAATTTTTGACCATTGGGGTTCAAACCTGGCCGCTCTGAGCAACAACGGCTCAGAACCGGCCACTCTAAGCGACAACGGCCAAGGGACGACACGACAAACCCATGAACCCTCGGCCAAAAAAGAACAAAAAAATCAAAATATTGCAAAATAACATAAAAAGATCAAAGAGAGAAGGGAAAACAAAAAAAATTAAAGGCAAATTCCCACTCAGGCATCAAATCAAAGCTAAGTCCAAACACGCTTAAAATGGTAGCATCAGGTGAATAACAAAAAATTTAGAAACCCTAGGCTAAAGCCACTAACAGAAAAACAAAATAAAAAATTGGGGACTAACCCACCAGAGCAGAAAGTAAGCTAAACCTAGCTACGGGTTTTGATTCATTACCAACAGGTTTAGTGAGGTTCATTTTACCAATTACTTAGTGAGGTGCAGTTTTACCCAAATAAAGGAAAAGAGAGCTAGGGTTTAGAAAAAGAGAAATACCCGAGAAGCTCCGGCTCCTCCAATAGTTGATGTCTCGCCCTGCACAGCCATGTCCTCGATGCCAAGTAAACTCCAAAGTCGCAACCATCGTTGTCACACCAGAGCTCTAAAAAGTGAATCTTCAATAGTGAAAATGAAAGGTCAAACCCTAGAAAATGCAAATTTTATATTTCTTTAATTATGCCTTGGCCACTATTGACGTCAGCGGCCCGAACTTCATGGCCGCTCAAGGCGACAACGACCACAAGCGGGAACTCAGAGGCCGCTGGACCTGACAATGACCAGATCCACAGATCAAAATAAAAGGTTTCCTCCTTGAGAAATCACACAAAAATAGCAAATATACACACTTTGATGGTTTAAGATCATCAGAATGTCCAAAATAACAAAAAAATCACATAAAAGCACAATCTCAGGTAGGCCTCGTATTCAGTCACCTACTCTATCAACTCGGCGATTGCAGCGATTCACACTCCATGTATTTTGGTGAGATGAGTAGATAACCATAAGGTCTCGTATTTATATCATGCTTTGTGGGCTTATCGAACTAGCATTCGTACTCCCACGGGCACTTCACCTTTTGTTTTGGTTTATGGCGTTGAAGCTATTTTTCCCTTTGAATTAGAAGTTCCTTCTTTGGCTCTGCTACTTCAAGATACTGAAGTAGGAGATGAATACCGTGCTGGCAGATTTAGTCAGCTGGAACTCCTAGATGAGAAGTGCATTAATGCTTTGGAGCATCTTCATGCCAACTAGAATAAGCTCAAACGAGCATATCTCAAGAAAGTTCATCATCGATCCTTTGAGATCGACGACCTCGTCTTAAAAGAAAAAAAAATACTAATGCAACTAAAGACCTTAAAGGTAAATTTGAGCCTAACTGGCTTGGGCCATATATTATCACTGCTAAATTTGGATCGGGAGCATACAAATTAGCTACCTTAGATGGTAAATATCTTAAAGAACCCATGACCATTATGACTCTTAAGCGCTATTATGCATAAATCTGGTAATTTCGTCACTGTCTATATTATACATATTGTCTTTTTTTAGTAATTCATATAAAAATTTCACAAACAGTAATATTATGTATTATCTTAATTCTTGAAGTATTGCACCTGTCAATTCTTGAAGTATTGCAGTTATATTTTTAGTTATTTTGGATAAATTAGCATTTATTTGGAATCCCTCACTTTCACACTCACAAGAATAAATATCTTGATCTTATTTGGTATGATTATTAATCTCTCTTATATCAAATTCCATAGTTGAATTAACTAAATTTTTGAGCATAGAGAACTGATCTTGTTATTTACTTGAACCAAGTACACCTTTTCACATTAAAATGATTTCATTGCAAATTCAAAATGATGCTACATAGTAGAAGTGGTCTCTTGAGTGAAAAGTTTCCCCTACTATCCTATCATGCACATGGTCTAGAATATTTGATAATTGACAAAAGGACAAGCTCACCCTTGCCCAGAATAAAAATCCCTTGCTCTACAGCCAATCCGAGCAAGTATCCCTAGTCTAGGAAGAAAAAGAAAAAAAATAAAAGCAAGAAAAATCATGAGAAAAAGAAGCATTGTTTCAGTATCATTTTGTACCATCTCAGCAATATTTCAGCATTATCTCAGTGTCAAGCAAAAATACAAAAAAAAAAAAAAAGAACAAGAAAAGAAAAAGCAAAAAGCAATAAATCCCTTCCCCTACCCTTTGAAATAAAAGAAGGGTGAATGAGCTTGAATCCCTGGAATTCTCAATTATTCAAAAACTGTGAGGTAAGCCCCATAACAGGTGGTTTGTGCCCAACCCGCTTGGCCTTGGGTAACTCCTAGCGTGGTGATATGTCTATCACATTAGCGACCTTCTTTTGTACAGACCTATATCCGCTCATGGATCAACTAGCTCTTGATGACCCGACTTACATAGTAGTCTGGTATGGTTACATGCATATAAATCATGGTCAATGAACACTCATTTGGTTAATTCAAAATTACTTGTATCAAATTATCTTGCTCAACATTGGTAAATGAACAATACAATTGCACACACATTTGTATTTGAGAGATTTTGTATCATTATGTTAGATCAAGATCGGCAATGAACTCACATATGCACATGGGGTTCCTTATAAATCTAAATTTTGTCTTTGAGATAATTTAAAATATGTATGCAAATCTTCTGAAATAATTTGATTTTCTTACTTGAGAATATTGGCTTAGCGTACTAACAATTAAATACATTTTTTTCAAAAATCCGAAATTTCTTTCAAAGCATGTTCAAAAATCCAGCAATAAAATCACATTTATATTTTCAACTTTCGCAACGATGGTGTAGTTCATAAACCTAAATTGGAATCTATGCCTAGTGCAAGTCCTCATTTTATATTTTTTATCTCAAAATCAAAAATCAACTATGCAATAAAACTATTACATCAATTTCTTCTTTTGTATTTCGTGATGATGGTATAAGTCTATACCTAAAATTCTATGCCTAGCGCAAACCATCGTTATAATTTTATCTCCCATTTATTTAATCCATAAAAGCATATGGCTTAAATCATTATGTTACACAATTATGCTTTAAAAAGAATGAAAAATTTTCTATTTCATTTCATTATGTCAAACATTCAGTTTTGCGACGATGGTATAATTCCTAGGCAATTGTTCAAAATTCTATCACACTTAGGAATTTTATGCCTAGCAAAAATCATATTTTTAATATTTCATGCATAATATTTTCATGGAAATCTGAAAACAAATCATCACCATCATTATTTTTCATCATCACAACACAAAGTCTTAAGAAAGTCTCTTAAGCACCCTTTTACTTTTAGCAATATTTCTCTCATACTGGGATTAGCTTGATGACCTAGCGAGCGGCGACTCCATGAAATGGTCATGTAACAACGACAATGTCCTTTGAAATTATTGTTAGAAGTCACTTTATTTTTCATCAAATCACACAACAAAAACCAATTTGTTTACATCATATTATTTCATTTAATTTTATAGCATGACATAAAATTATAATATTTTCAATGACATAATTACATGAATAATCAATCAACCATTAAAATATTAAAGCATCATAAAACATATTCACAAGTCATATCACAAAAAGAACATATATATATATATATATATATATCAAAAAGTCTATACATCATATCAAAATGGATTGGTATGCCACAATCTATACCCTGGCATACTCAATCCTCTCAAAAATATATGGTCTATGTACAATGAGCAACTAGTCTCGAGAAGCCCTCGAGCTCTTAGCCTCATCTCCTCTCCCGCCCTAAGGTGGAGGAGGTGGTCCCATCGAGGTCCGTGCTATATCGTGGGTCCTCGATGTCGATCGTGATGATGTCCTCGACGACCCCATCCTGATTGGCTTCGTAATGCTGGTTGGCAATGGTATCCTCTGCCCCTTCGAAACCACATGATAGTACAACCCCTGGTAGAATGTGGTCTGTGCAATAGCCTATGCCAACTCCAGAATGCTCGCCCCTCCACTCTGAGACCTGAGTCGTGTAGCCTCATCCTAGAGAATGAGATCATAAGCGGGCATTCTCTGCCCAACGAGCTGCCATCTCACTGCTCTCCCCCACCTCGACACCCTTGCCCTTATCGAGAGATGGTGGCCTATCTCTCTATGGAGAAGGGAGTATCTCCTTCCTCTAAGACTGCTTCTATCTCTCTGAAGCCTATGGTACTCTTCAACGTCTCTCCTGAGGAGGCCATCACTGATCCCTCCCTTCGTGACCCCTCGTTGCATCGATGGCAGCCTGACACTGCCTCCCCATCCATTGCACTATAGCGTGCATCAAACCCTATGCTATCATCCTCCGAGGAGGGCGGATGCCTGCATACCAGGCATCATACTCGTCTGCTACCCCCTCGTCATCCCCATCCACTGGCTGAATGGGGGCATCATTAGTGTCCTGACTCCATAACCGCTGCATGTCTGGAGCCCCACTCAATGTGGTATTATCCCACACAGTTTGGGAGTACTCATAATCCCTAAGAGAAGGGATCCCCTACTGTAGACCGAACTACCTCAAAACTCAGTCTTAGTGGTGGAGCTCTACCTCTCCCTACTCTATCCTCAACCAAATGACTCACCTAATGCGATCCAACTCCTGTCTATCCTCCACCCACCCTGGATGCTCTCTCCATGATCTCCAGGTGATTTTATCTAGGGTGATGTCGTCTAGTAACCTCTGGGACATCGGCAAATCTATCTATCGTTGTGACCCTCTCTGGAGCCACCAATAGAAAACCTGGGGTCTTTCCCGATCAACTCCTATCAGTGAAAGCTTTATCGGCCTTCGCATCGCAATATGCTCCCAGCACCAAACCTGTAGTAGCGATGTTAGCACCAGACATTGACCTCCCTTGTATATGACCCCGTAAAGGATCCTATACAAGCGGCACAATACAAAGCTATCCCAAGAAAACCTGTATCTGTGGTCTCTCATGTCATAGACCACATCTGAGAGGAGCCACGATAACTGCATCCACTCTGGTGGTATAGAATAAGGCCACCCACCACCCCTGCCAAAACTTGGGTCAACCGAGATGCCTCAGGCATCTGCCTCAAAGCCTTGATGTTCACTCCGCCCTTCTCTAGGGTGAAGCTTGGGTCACTACACAATCTCATCATGGAGTGGCCCTAATTGGCCGAAGGAGTCATGAACCACCCATGTATGGGGATCCTCAAGATCCTCCATACATCCTCTAGAGTGGGAGTCATCTCCCCTGTTGGTAGCCGAAAGCAGGACGACTCCGGATACCATCTCTCTGCTAGGGCTGTCAGTAATGCCATGTCTGTAGGAACTTGTGGCATCTCTACCACATGCTGCAGGCCGACCTCTGCTAGTCTGTCTCACTCGGCCTAATCGAGCGCAGCTAAGTCATCCCTAAGACCCCCGTATTTCCACTCTTGACTCTTTAGCAATCCCCTCTACAAAATAAACAATAAAACAACAAAAAACATTAGTACATAATCATTAAAATCAATTAAAATCAGTTTCATCCCATAAAAAAAAATGATATCACCCATTATTGGCCGATATCGTACCAAATTTAGCAAAATCATCCTTAGTAGGACAAAATCATCTTCGATTATTCAATTTGGGGATCATCCCTTATTGGATGGGATCGCCCCTATTTCTCTGATTTCATCTTGACGAAATTGGCGATTTAGGGACAATTTTGTCATGACGTCGTCGACGGCCTAAAAATGACCGTGATGCCCAAAAATAATTAAAAATTCAAGTAAAAAATTAAACAAATCAAGCTACAAACACAATACACTAGGTTTAGATCCTTACCCGCAATCCGCATCGGACCTCTGTTGATCTGTGTGTCGTTTCCACCATTTCGCCTGCAGATCTCTGAAACAACGAAAGTGAACAGTAAAAATGAATTAGAGTTTTACCCTATTTTTCCTATTTTTATTTAAAAACAAATTTTTTTTTTAATTTTTGCTTTTCTACGCTTTTACCTCAAACATTCGATTTGGGTAAAAACTCGGAGGGGGCACCATAGCAAACAGTTGTATGATTCGACCTAGAATCATCGTCTAAAAAATGGAATAAATTTTTGTTTTCTTGTAAAGCATATAGAACTCGTATTTAACACATTTTCTTTGGAAAATTCGCTAAAGAGGGGTCAAAATGTAGCACCCTAAAATTGGCGCAGTTAAACCCTCAGTAAAAGATAAAAAAAATTGAATTTTAACCTCGAAACTGCCTGTTAACCACTCACCTCGTTTTTTGCACCTTTTTTAGTTGTTTGACCGTTGGACGATATTGTCGTCGATATGACGATATCATCCCAAATCGGATGAATTCGTCTGGGACAGAACGTCTAGACGATTTCATACCAAAACCAAATTTTTATAATTAGCTTATGTTTCAATAACTTCTCCAACTCGGGTAGAAGCGTGTCTACGCGGTTGGAAATTCCTACGTTGGAGATCTCCCAGATTAGGATGATCCCCAACCTCCTAACCTCCTCCTAATCCTATATAAACTTGGGATTTTCCTAGTTTATCCCCCTGGCTAATCATTTCCCTACAACTTTAGTTTTTGTTGTGTTAGAACATCCTATCCCTCATCATTTGCATTTGTGTTTTCAAGTTTTATTACAAGATCTCACTGTGTTTCAGCCGGAGGAAGCTCAGATCGTCGCAGGCGATTCAACCTCAATTGCGGATGATCTTGTCGAGATAGGCAATGATATCGTACGATTGCAGATGATTTTGACTGCAGTTCATATTGGGGGCAATCAGAGCCCTGAGTTTGCATTCTCCATCCCTTTTTCTTATTTAAATGTGCATTAGATTAATTCACTTCTATTTTGCATCTTGGAGTTCACCTCATTTAGCATATTTGCATGATAAAATTCAAAATAAATTATTAAAACATTGCATCCAATTTGATTTGATATCAGGATTTATCATTTAAGCATTTATATTCTTATTTCTATCATTTTGTATCATTCTTGCAATTGTATTTTTGGTTTTTGGTGTCTGTTTCCATGATTGCAGGTTTCCAACGAATTCGTCAGGTCACTGACAATCTTAGCTAATCTCAGACGATCTCCTATGATCTATATGATTTTGTACAATTACAAATGATCCTGTCATATCCGGGATGATTTGGACTCGTACAAGCTTCAGAATCTTCATCAGACATCAGAAATCAGGTGCACTCTTCTCCATTTTAGATATTTTTTGTATTTAGGATTCATTTGTGTTTGTTGTTTTCATATAAACCAGAAATTTCATATAGAATAGCTTAGATTCATTTTGGCCAACCTAGGAATTTGAATTATTGAACATAAAATGAATACATCAAACCCATTCTCGACCTAGGCGTGGAAACTGCCACTCAAAGTTTCCTGGTGAACCCCACCATCTGTCGGAAATTCACCCTTATACCCCTCCCTCGAGAGGCTCGACCTTCAAAGGACCTCTTCGTCCGAGTTATTGTCCCATCCTTCTCGCATCCCCCCTTCCAGGCACAGATCCTTTAGCCTGAAGGTAAGGGTGCAAAAAATTTGGGCGATATAGAAAGTAGGATCTTAGTAATTACCTTAGATTATTTCAAAATTATTGTAGTGATATAGCTCACGGTGAAATTCTTCTCCTTTGACTCTTTCCTAAAATCCTTAGCAACCTAGCCATGGAATGGTAATTCCAGATGCCCTTTCATTCCATGAAAAGCTTTAGGGAAATTAGGAGGGCATTTGTAAAACAATATTAGTATATATTAAATAAAATATCACCATAGATGACCTTTATTAATTGAAAATAACCTTCTAGAAAATAATAAATATATTAAATATAATTAGGGCTCGTGGACTAGCCCCAGCTGCACCCAAAACCCATGCATAGTGGTATCAACAATAATTATACCTGAAGCTATGTTGTGACATAGCGAGTGGCATCTATGGAAGGAACATAATAACTAGGGATATTTAGTGTCAATTATCAAAGGTCATTGCTATGACCATTGACCAATTATGAGAATTTTTTACCTCGAATAGCTGAATACCACATTGAGCACATTGCGAGAAGCATTTTTTCAAGTATAAATATTTTTCCAGGTATCCTCACATTTGAGCGCCATGTCAAATCCTACATCAGTTAGTTTTCCCATGCATTTGTGCTCAAGTTTTTTTTTGCATTCCTTGCACTTAGTAAATTGAGCTACTTCCTATGCACACCACACATACGTCAGATTGTGCATTTCTTGGCACATGCCACACACACATTTCTCTAGGTGGCCCCTTCCCTTATAAGGGAAATAAATTTTTTACATTAAAATTATTTAAAAAATAAAAGAACAATAATTTTATAAAGCAATAGTGTATCTAGAGGGAAATTTTAGCAACAAGAAAGCAAATTTTATAGAAGGTTATTTGCACACAGAGGACTTATTTTGCATTCCAAGGTACTTTTCTAAGCATTATTAAATTTTATATTGTATCATAGTCACCATTCCCCTTAGCATTAACTAGAAGAATCATGACTACCAATCTAGTAGAACAAATTGTAGTGTTAGCTAATATTGTTAGTAATTTGACAAACAAGGTCAATAATATTCATGTCTAATCGGATATCAAAATAAGCACTCATCCTCAAGATAAATGTGAAGTCAAGATTTATGATGGCTCTAGGGATCCCAAAGTCTTCAATAGTTGGATCCCAGACATGGAAACTTGGTTCTCCTTTACTCAAATTCCCAAAGAGGACAAGGTCTTTTTTGCCAAGTTGAAGCTTTCTAGAGTCACTAAATTTTTTATCTTTGAGTGACAACATGCACAAAATCCTATCATCACATGGGATGAAATTGTTGTCACCTTGAAAGCCATATTTTATCGCTTGATACAAGGAAGCCACATGTTTATGTAGGATTACATCTACCAATTTAATAGGTTGTGCATCCTACTTTGTGTATCAGATCCAACATCAACTCTCATCATGAATTTTAAGAGTATACTTCAAGAGCATTTATTTTGAGAGTTGAAGTACACTTACTTTGCGATATTGGAGGTAACTTTCAATCAATCACAATTAGCAAGGGAGAAGCTTGAGGTATAATGATGATCATCTCGATATTCTAGCTCACAAAGTTTTAAACCCTCTAGATAACAACAAAAATCACAAAATATGCAAAAATATACTTGTAACACCCTAAAATTGACTCATATTAATTCACATTAAGTCAAAAACACTCAAAAAATCAATTAAAGCAACTTCCTACCCTTTTGCCTCAATTTTTGTGGAGATCGGATGTCCGATCCTTGATAGTCGTTTAATGTACGAGATCGGATGTCCGATCTCGTCCAAAAATAGAAAAATCCTAGAACAAAAAAATGACAAATTTGTTGCAACACTTTTTGTCTCTATCTGCCTAACTACACGGTGGTTACGGGATCGGATTTGTCGATCACCCCCAGATTGGAAGAGGTTGCAACCTATTCTATTTTTGGCCCAACCCCTCCAACTTACCTAGCCTATTTAATCAGGCATCCTTCCCCTGAATTCCCCTTGACTTTTTGGCTGAATTCTGACTTCTAGTTGCTTAGTTATCACTTTCGCATTCATTATTTTCTTTACTTTTCATAATTTTTTGTAGGTTCAGAGGTACGATCATTGTGCATCTATTGGTACGATCCGAGATCGGATGTCCGATATCACTTGGATAGCATCCGATCCTACTCTGCTACATCCGATCTTGCCTGCAAGTTGCTTGGGGGCAACTCCAGGCTTTGGTTTGCATTCTTTAGTCTCAGATATACATTTCTAGCATCATATTTATCATTCATTATTGCATGTAGTATAGAAATTGTTGTTATCATTCTTGGAGTTCACCATCCTTGCATTCAATTATCTTAGTTGCATGTCATAATCCATATTCATATTATTTTCTTTCAATACAACATTCAATAAGCTTTTATATGTCCTAATCCATACTTAACAAAGTCTATAGCATATTGCAAGTTTCTATTTTGCTCTCTATTTGTGAAATTGCAGGTTTCTGCTCTGATCGGACCTATCGATCATTGATCGGATCTGATGATATCATATCGATGGATACGATCACTGATCGAACGTCCGATATCACCCTACAACATCTGATCCTGCCTACAACAAGCAAACAGACTCTACATCAGACATCCGGGTTGAGTAAGAGGATCAAATCTCTTTTACTATTAAGCATTGCATTGATTTTCTTTCTGTAATTCACTGTATGTTGTATTCATTTGAAAATAAATTGCATTTAGTATAGAATAGTTGCATTTTTGGCCAAACTAGGTGATTGTGAGCAAATATAAAAGAACACATCAAACAAACTCCCAACCCTAGGCGTGGAAACTACCATAGTAAATGTTTCCTGGTGAACCCAACCAATTCATCAAAAAATCACCAAAGAGGGCATGATCTCAAGTGCCTCTCCTCTGAGGTGTAGACCTAGCATTTTCCCATTCCCCTTCGAGGCACGGATCCATTAGCCTGAAGGAAAGGAGTGCAAAAATTTTAGAGCTACATTCTTTGGTGAACCCAACGTGAATAACATAGGCATCTTTCTGATTTATAAAACACAAAAAACATAAAAATTATAAAACAAAAAAAAAACCAAAAATATCATTAATCAAAACTTGCATATTTTAAGTTCATTTCATAGATGTTAGATTTCAACATAGGAAGAGCTGCAAGCATAGATGTTAGAGCATTATTATCTACACAAGAAATCTCTCTAGTAGTTGAAAATTCTAGTATTCCATCTCAAGAATAGTGGACTGAACTTTGGAAGAGATTAGACATTATAAAATCCAATACACCAAGACTTAGCCAAATTAAAATATTTGACATAGCTAGAATCCTGGAGCCCGATAATGCTTCTCGCTACTTTGATATTCAAAGGGCATGTGAGAGGTGGTTAATAGATAAAAGAGCAAGTGTTTCTTCAACTATTTATACTTTTGATGATTATATTGAAAATGCTATAATAGTACATAGGTTTCTAGCACACATAGAAGATCAAGAAATAGTCTTGGAAAATAAGAGAAGATTTCACAAAACTCCTAGGGCAGTCCATTATCATGAGTATTATCATGAACTATACTTTTATATGCAAAACTCTGAAATTGATAGTATCACCATAGCCCATTTTGTCAAATTTTTAAAAGCCAACTTTCAATTTGAGGAAGAGCATTATATGTCACCTGAAGAGCTTGAACCTATCAATGATATCTACAGACTCTTTCAAGAAGACTAAAGTATAATATTTAGAATATTATAATTTCTATTTTTTGCTTTGTTTTCAAAAATAAAAAACACAAAAAACCAAAAATAAAATATAATATTTATTATTATTTATATAGGTATATATATAACATATATACCCAAGAATTTAAAGCATATATATATATATATATATATCACTAAAATATAAAACAAAATGCCTAGGATTTTGAGAAATGGAAAACAAATAGAATCTGATGAACAAGATCAAGAAAACCTTGATGATAGGGTAATTATTGAAGATGATAAACTCATAGAACAAGGTGAGGATGATAATGGAGAAGAAGATGAAATAGATGATCCTACTAAGCCTTATATGGATGCTGAAGGTAATGTTAGCTTTAAATCTGTCCAACAATTTACTGATTTTTTAAAAGATAATATAGATGAAATTAATCATGTAATAAAGATAGAACATTTACTCCCATCGGGAGATTATTCAATGGAGGCTGCTATAGAAGCTGCTCTCCAATTAAATGCAAATCCAATGACATACATAAATAGAACAAATCAAGATCAAGTTGGACCATCTCAAAACACCAATCAAAACATAGATTTGAACAATCAAAAACCAGCAACACAACCAAATTCCAAGCAAAAACAAAATTCTTCTTCTTCTCAAGCTCCTAATCAACAAATATCTACATCACAAAGAGCTAAGAAAATTCAAAATTCCAATCATCATCAACAAAAATTTCAACAAAATACAATCCCATATAAACTCCATAACACTGTTCCCACAAACACTTTACACAATAGTATTTCTACTGGAAATCCTTATGTGACAACACAACCATATCATCAAAGACACAACAATATGATACCACAAAATCAATTTAGTGAGAAACCACAAGGACTTGAAGCCTTGGTTAAACAATTAGCTTCACGTCTAGATCAGATGGATCCCTACCATCCCTCATACAGTTATAGAGAGATGTGTAGTCAACCCTTGGATCCTATCGTTGTTGCTCAACCTTACCCCAAACATTTCCCTATGTCGGTCCTCCCGATATATAAAGGAACCGAAGATCCTATTGAGCATCTTCGCATGTTTAGGATAGCCTGTCATGATATTTCTTATGATGACTTGTTGTTACTAAAAATATTCCCTAAAAGTCTTGGAGGCATGGCCTTAGAATGGTATTATCAATTACCAACAAATTCTTTGAGAAACTTTGAAGAGACAACAAAAATGTTTGTTCACCAATTTAGTGCATACATAGAAAGACATGTCACTATTAAGGATTTATATAATTTGAAACAAGGAAAATATGAAAGCTTTGCTGAATTCCTAGCCAAATGGAGGCAACTTCTAGGAAAATTACATTTTGCTTTACCTCATCGAGAGATGTTGGAAATTTTCATTGGTAATTTACAAGAACAATTATCTTATGAACTTGCTACAACTACAGTAACCTCTTTTGATCAAGCTATAGACTTAGCAAGAAGGGTAGAAGATGCCCTTATCAGAAGAGGACAATTTAAGAAAAAGGATGAAGATAAAACTTCCAAAAACCAATATAAGAATAAACAAGTAGTAGGTGATGGAGTCACTGATAGTAGAAATACCTCAAACATCAATACTATAGAAGTTGTAAAGAAGTTTTTGTTAAATATTCTTGATAAACCTCCAAGAGAGTTCACAAAACTAAATCAACCCTTAACCATGATTTTACCTCAATTATTAGAGCAAGGTTTGATATGGTTTCCAGAGATAAGACAATCGGATACCACTGTAGCTGGATATAGGGCTGATCTACATTGTAATTTTCATCAAGTGGATGGACATTCAACTAATTCTTGTAAGCGATTGAAACATATGATACAATATTTGATTGATAAAGGTAAAATGGAAGTACAACAATTTCCTTCAAACAATAATCCTCAAAATAATACCCAAAAACAACCAACTCAAAATGCAAATCAAAACCTAGATATTTTTCAACATCCTTTACCCAAACATGGTAAAGAGGTTGTAAATCAATTAGAACATCATAATGTTCCTCCTCCAACTCGGTATGTGGGAACCATTAGTAACTTTTTACCACAACAAGATTTGCAAACCTCCTATGTACCTACTCTATCCGTAGTCACAACTAGACCAATACAATATTTTCAATCTTCATCTTCAGAAGATACAAGAAGTGACACAAAAAGTGAAATATAAAGTGAAATGGACATCACCTCAAATAATTCAAATAGTTCTGAATATGAGTCAGATCAAATTCTTCCCATCACAGATTTATTAGTTCCAGAAGAACCATTCCCTAGAAGAATGACCACTCGACCTTCATCTCAACAAACACTTTCAAATGAACAAGTAGTAAATGCTAGACCCCACTTTGGTCATTTACAAAACAATAATATTGTGGGTACTATTGGAGCCATCACTAGACAACAAGCCCAAAATCAAAATTCTCAATCACAAACTCAAACTCAAAATGAGAAATCACCTCCATTTGTATTAAGAGCACCTACAAAAGGAAATAATATATCAAATTCACAACAAAAATCTCCTTATGACATTAATGAACAATTAGCTAATATCATAACTAGAATTTCTCTTTTGGATCTTCTAAGAACTTCATCTATCCATAGAGAGGAATTAATGAGTACCTTAAGCAAAATGATGGTACCTCAAAATATAGAACCTGATGTTGTGGTGAATGTTGTAATTTCTCATGGAATAAATTATATAGATTTTCAAGATAAGGATATTCCTCCTCAAAGCATGTATAGAGATAACCCTCTATACATTACAACATTAATTGGGGATGTAGGTGTTAAAAGAGTCTTAATTGATAATGGATCATCATTAAACATATGCACATATGATTTTTTTCAAATATTTGGATTTAGAAATGAAGATTTAAAAATAACTGAAATGATTATCAAAGCATTTAATGATGAAACTCAAGAAACATGTGGAGTATTATCGATTCCATTGCAAGTTGGTCCAAGGATTTTAGATATGACCGTGTTTGTTGTATCTTGCCCCACATCATACAACATCCTTCTAGGTCGACCTTGGATCAATGCAATGAGGGCAGTACCTTCTACATTACATCAATGTGTTAAGTTTGAGTTTAAAAATCAATTAGTCACTATCCATGGTGACCCTAGACCATTTGACATGTGTGCTATGGCAGAACCAATAGGAGTCCCATTTTGCCCTGCTATGTCTTCAACACACCCTAGTCCTCCTTCAGTATCAAAACCCACACCATCTAAACCTACAACTAAAGAAGATAGTCCTTCTACTTCATATCCTCTTTTGGATGAAGTCTTACCGGATTTATCTTCAATACTAACAACTTTAGAATAGACTAATTTTTCTACCCAAGATTCCCTTGTTTTATCTCAATTACCACCATCTCCCTACATGATGGGCTTGCCACAAAAGTTGGGAAGCATCTATCATATGGGGAGTTGTACCTTTATCTATGCAGGGTATGATTTTGGTAAAATTAATATTAAAATGAGTTTCACAATTGATCAAAATGGATTTGCTAGATGTTATTTTTCTAATGGATATGTAAAATCAAAACAAATGATGCTTAACATGGGTTATAAAGGTAGAGGTTTGGGACCTCTCGAAAATGGTATACATGAACCTTTAGAAATTGAGGAATGGCCTACCCGATGTGGTATTGGTTACATTCCTACAAAAACTCAACCATTCCCATTTGAGGATGATGATCAACTAATAACATATCAAGAGTACTTAGCACATCAAGAATATTTTAAAACAAGTAAAAGGATACATTATTGTAACATGTTATCAATAGCATATCCAGAAATGATTGCTACACCAGAGGATTGTTTAGAAGGAGATATTTTTCATGATATTTCTCTTGATGAAGTTTTGAGGAATAGATTCTTCTTTGATGGGTCTATACCATGTATAGCCCATGTTCAAACAACCACCCCTCAAGAAGAACTAGCTAAGTTAACCTTAGAAGAATTACAAGAAATGGGTGTGTCACCCGCTCCACCCAACTTTGAAAGAGATTTAAACATTGTGGTAGAAAATGTTCTACAAGTTAACATTGGGACAAAAGCTAACCCTCGCTTGGTTAAAATTGGAGCAGAATTAAGTGAAGAAAGACAAAACCAATATATTACATTTCTCACAGAGTATGCTGATGTTTTTGCTTGGACATATGCAGATATGCCAGGCCTAGATTCTTCTGTGGTCATGCACCATTTAGTAGTGCACCTTGATGCAAAACCTGTTAAACAAAAACTTAGAAAAATGCATCCCAAAGTAGCATTATTAGTCAAAGATGAATTACAAAAACTTTTGGATGTTGACTTTATCCAAGCCATTGATTATGCTGATTGGATATCAAATGTTGTTCCAGTAACTAAGAAAGAGGCCACTAAAATTAGAGTGTGTACTGATTTTAGAGACATTAATGTTGCATGCCCTAAGGATGATTTTCCTCTCCCAAATATGGATCAGATTATAGATTTTACAGTTGGGAGTGGGATGTTATCCCTTATGGATGGTTTTTTAGGATACAACCAAATCAGAATAGCTCCTGAAGACCAACCCAAAACTACTTTTATTACACCTTGGGGAACATTCTGTTGGAAAGTAATGCCCTTTGGTTTAAAGAATGCAGGTGCAACCTATCAAAGAGCTATGACCTATATTTTTCATGATATGATGTATGATATTCTACATGATTATGTGGATGATATTATAGCTCGTTCAGCTAAGGAAGATGATCATATTGATGATCTAAGAAAAGTGTTTGATAGACTAAGAGAATATAAGATTCACCTAAATCCAAATAAATGTGTATTTGGAGTTAAATCTGGAAAATTGTTAGGAGTTATTGTTTCTATGCATGGCATAGAGATAGATCCCCTTAAAATTAAGGCTATCCTTGATATGCCACCACCTAAAAATATATCAGAATTAAGGAGTCTACAAGGAAAACTCCAGTCTATCTATCACTTCATTGACAAGTTGGTAGATAAAACCCGACCTTTTCTTAAGTTACTTAAGAAAAACATTCCATTTCAATGGGATGATGAATGTAAAGAAGCATTTGAAGCCCTTAAACAATATCTTCTTAACCCTCTAGTGCTTGTTCCTCCTAGACCTGATTGTCCTTTTATTTTGTATATTTTTGCTTCTGAACTTGCACTTGGAGCAATGTTGGCTCAAATTGATGATGATAAGAAAGAACGAGCCACATATTATATAAGTAGAACATTAATAAGCTATGAAACCCGATATACACCATTAGAAAATCTTTGTTTAGTAGTTGTATTTTCTACACAAAATTTATGCCACTATATGCTCAGTCAAAAAACATTTGTTATTGCTAAGTCTGATCCATTAAGGTATTTGATGAGTAGACCTTACTTGTCAGGATGCACAACTAAATGGGTTCTTGCTCTAAGTGAGTTTGAACTCACATTTATTGGCCAAAAATCTATTAAAGGCCAAGTTATAGCCGATCAACTTGTTGTTGCACCTCTTGAATCTACTCATCCTATAACCATTGAATTTCTAGATGAATGTCTTAACTTAGAAGAGGATCTTTCTGAATCTTGGTCCTTGTATTTTGATGGAGCTAGATGTATGAGTGGTGCAGGTGCAGGTATTATATTAATATCTCCACAAAAGCACCTTATTCCTTTGTCTTTTAAACTTCAATTTTCTTGTACTAATAATACTATAGAATATGAGGCTCTAATCCTTGGATTACGAGCAACTTTAGCCTTAAAAATTAAAGTTTTATTAGTCTTCAAAGATTCTCAGCTTGTGATAAATCAAATTAATGAAGTATATCAAACACGATATGAGAAGCTTCATCCCTATAAATAATATGTTCTTAAGCTTATATCCTTATTTGAGAAAGTAACTTTGGAAGCCATCCCTCGCACTAGCAACCATGTTATCGATGCCATGGTTGCTGCTACCTCTTTATTACCTTTGGAGTTGGATGATGAATATGCTACAATCATCATTCACCAACTCCAAGAACCAACTTCATCTAAGTCTTGTCTAGAACCATTGGATGTGTTTTTAATTAATGAGATAACTCCAGAACCTTGGTATATAGACATCTTTAATTTTCTCCAAAAAGGAACCTTCCCAGAAGGATTAGATAGAAACCAATGTAGGCTATTACGTAAGTGAGTTTTTCGCTTCGTAATTATTGGCAATACCCTATATAAAAGGTCTTTTGAAGGTATCCTTTTGAGATATCTCAATTTAGAAGAGTCTAAGAAAGCATTAAGTGAAGCCCATGATGGATCTTGTGGAGGACATTTTAGTGGAAGTGCCATTGCTAAAAAGCTCCTATGAATGGGATACTTTTGGCCTTCCATGGAAAAATATGCTAATGATTATGTGCATCATTATGACAAGTGTCAAAGACATGCAGACCTTGTTCACACTCCTACTCAGGAACTTCAAGCTATATCTTCTCCTTGGCCCTTCTCTAAATGGGGTTTAGACATCATTGGTAAAATTAATCCTATCTCTTCTGATGGTCATAAATTTATCATAACAACAATAAAGTATTTTACAAAATGGGTAGAAGCTATACCATTAGCTTCTTGCATAGGAGTCCAAGTCTCCAAATTCATCTTTAATCAAATTATTTGTAGATTTGGTATTCCATCAACTCTCATCTCTGATAATGGAACATGCTTTAAGAACAAAGACATTAAAAAATTTTGTCAAAAATATAAAATTCAACATCGATGGTCTACTCCTTACTATCCACAAGGAAATGGCCAAGCTGAAGCTTCTAATAAAACCTTAATTAAGATTTTAAAAATATTGGTTAATAAATCAGGTCATGATTGGCATATGCAATTATATCCTACCTTGTGGGCCTATCGAACTAGTGTTCGTACTCCCACAGGTGCTTCACCTTTTGTCTTGGTCTATGGTGTTGAAGCAGTTTTTCCATTTGAGTTAGAAGTTCCTTCTCTAGCTCTTCTACTTCAAGATGCCAAAGTAGGGGATGAATATCATGTTGGCAGACTAAGTCAGTTGGAGCTTCTAGATGAGAAGTGTATTCATGCTCTAGAGCATCTTCGCTCTTACCAAGATAAACTCAAAATATCATATGCAAAGAAAGTTCATAGTCGATCTTTTGAAGTTGGTGATTTAGTACTTAAAGAAAACCAAAAAAATACTAATGCTAGAAAATATCTAAAAGGTAAATTTCAACCTAATTGGCTTGGACCATTTGTCATTACTGCTAAATTTGGATCAGGTGCATATCGCTTGGCTACTTTGGATGGAAAATATCTCAAAGAGCCAATGAATATCATGCATCTCAAAAGATATTATGCATAAAGCAAAAGTTCCATTTCTGTATATAATTGTAAATAACTTCTTCATCAATTTGCAACTATCATCAAAACAACCAAAAAAATAAAAAAACATGAAAAAATTTCCATAAATATTCCAAATTATTAAGTTCTCATTCTTTGCATCAGTGTGTGTTGTTTTCCAAAAATTCAAGTTATATTTTATCTTATTTCGGATAAACTCAAAAGTTATCTTGAACCAATCACTTAATTCACATCTTTACTAAATTTTGATTTTGTCACTTTGATTATAAATCTCTCTTGTACCAAAAAGCACTACTACTTCACTAAATAAAATTTTGAGTTTTGGGAACTGATCTTGCTACTTCTTGAACCAAGAACACATTTTCACATCTTAAAATGATTTTTTGCAAATTCGAAAATGATACTACATAGTAGTCTTAGTTCCTTAAGTAAAAAGTTTCCCTTGCTATCCTATTATGTGCATGGTCTAGAATACTAAGAATTGGCAAAAGGACAAGCTCCCCCTACTCGAATAAAATCCCTTGCTCCTTGTCTAATCTGAGCAAGTATCCCAAAAAAAGAAAGAAAAAATAAAAAATAAAAAGAAAAGAAAAGAAAAAAAGCAATAAAATCCCCTTGTTCAAAAAATGAACAAGAATACCTACTCCAAGAAATCAAAATAAAATAAGGGGGTAATGAGCTTGAATCCCTAGAATTCCTCAGTTATTTGAAATCCATGAGGTGAGCCCCATAACACGCGGTTTGTGCCCAACCCGCATGGCCTTGGGTAAGCCTTTCGTGTGGCGACATGTCTGTCACATTAGCGACCTTATTTTGTATAGACCAATGTCCGCTTGTGGATTAGCTAGATTTTGGTGACTTGACTTACATAGTAGTTCAGTACAATTGCATGCACAAAATCATGGTTAATGAATCTTTCACTTGCACACACATTGGTTCATAAAAGTTGGCTTGTATCATTACCTCACTCAAAATCAGTAAATCAATTTCACAAGCACACATATTTGATCCTTGAGAGATTTTGTATCATTATGATAAATCAATATGGATAATGAACTCACACATCACACATTGGTTCTTGATAAATTTGACTTTGTCTTAGAAATAATTTAAAATATTTCTTTGAAATTTTGTTAGAAAACAATTAGTTTATAATCATTTGCATTAATCCCTATCACTTCATTTTAGCAATCACATATATATATATCATATTAAAAATATTTAAATATGTATAATGATTATTTCAAAAGAACATTGCATTTCTAAAATTACACTTATCATGCATTACATTTTGACTTTGGATGATGGTATAATTCCTAGTAATTATTTCTCAAATTAACACTAGGAATTCTATGCCTAGCGCAAGTCATCCTTCCCAATTTTAGGCTTAAATCATTTCATATTTCTCACAAATAAATAATTTTTTAAACATGTGACATAATGATTTGTTTCACATCAATTTGCATTTTAAGAACAAACAATTTCATATTATCATGCATTGCATTTTGACTTCGCGATGATGGTATAATTCCTAGTAATTATTTTTCTCAAATTTCACACTAGGAATTCTATGCCTAGCGCAAGTCATCCTTCCCAATTTTCATGCTTAAATCACTTTATATCCATCACAAAAATAATCTTTATCAACCTATTTTCTCAAAATCAATTTCTTTTAAAATCAACATCTTCTTTCATCATCATAAGCCTCAAGGTCACTCTTGAGCCCTACAAACTTTCTTATTATTAGCAATACAAAACTTCCTCACAATAGGATCCACTTCATGACCTAGTGAGCATTGATCTCCACCAATGGTCATATAACAACACAACATCCTTTGAGGATCATTGCTAATCCATCAATTCTATCATCATACAAAAACATCTTTTTCAAAAACATACTTTACAAAAATAAAATCATTTTCTTTTATGTTAAGCATGATCAAAATATTTAAAATTCCAAAGCATGATTATAAGAAATTCAAACATTTGTAATCAAATATTCAAAATAAAATCATTCAAAGTCACATAAGACAAGAAGATCAATATATATATATATATATATATATCAAAATTGTATACAAAATGAAGTCGACTAGTATACCACAATCTCCAAAATCAGTATACTCAGTCACTAAGGGATAATAGTACAAAAAACTATATACATCTATCATCTATGGTCTCATCGAACCTCTAGAGCTCTGAGCATCATCATCCCCACTAGGGGGTCATGGTGGTCTAAATCCCATCCCTCCTATAGTAGTAGCCCTAGAAGTCGAGCGAGATCTCGAGCGACTCAAAGTCATAGGCATCTCAAGCATCATAGGCTCTGGTTGTCTCTGCTCCATAGGCACTACTACAAAATATAAAGCTTGATAAAATCCCATCAGTTGAAGATCCTGAGCTAGCGCTCTCCCTGAGTCACTCCTCCCCAAGTGAGTCGACTATGAAGATGTAGGAGCTGGAACCCTAGATCCCTGAGCCCATGCCTGTGTGAGCTCTACCTCTAGAGTCTGAATCCTAGCCCTCAGACTCACATCCTCCTCCTCTAGAGTCTAAACATGAGCCTTCAAGCTTGCATTATCCCCCTATAGAGTAGCCATCTCACTGCTCTCCCCCTCCTCTATCATGGTGCCCTTCTCGAGTGAGTCAGGTCTCCTCTCCTACTGAGAGGATGCTCTCCTCTCCTCCCTCTCTCCCCTGGATCTCTCTCTAGTCCTAGATGATCTCTCCCACCTCATAAAACTTGTCCACCCCTAGTGCGAGGTCCCTCTCTCCTAGGGGGTACCTATGTCCTCGACTACTGTTGTTGGCTAGTTGTATGCACCATTATCTAAAACCTGCTCAGCTACCTACTGTACTACACTCCTCAGCCTAGTCAACCATGTAGGATGGATGCGGGTGTACCACTATCGATACCTATTAGTCATCCCAACATCATCTCCCTACGTCGTGGCCACTACCTCATCATCTGGCTGAGGGTCCAAAATTTGAGCCATGTTGGGAGCACCACTAATGGTAGTGTGATCCTGAGTCACCCTAGAAAATGTGACATTCCTATACTGAGGAATATCCTACTGTAACCCAAATTGGTGCATCACCTGATCCATGCGGTGTAGCTCCAACTCCCCCTACTCCATCTGTAGCCAAATGACTCACCTCACATGAGCCAGCTCATAACCATCCTCTCCCCACCCCGGTAGCTCTCTCCAGGGTCTCCACCAGATATCCTCTGTAAGCAGCTCATCAAATAACCACCTCGCTATGTCGAGGCTAACCCGCCCATGGCACCCTCTGTGTAAATGCCAATAGAACACCCTGGGTCTATCATCCTCCACCTCAGGCCTCCCATCCTCTACCCGTGTCAAAGGTAGTCCTACAGGTCTCCTGATAGCCATGTGCTCCCAACACCATACCTATAGAAAGGAGGTAAGTACCAATGCCTTACCCCCTTTGTAGACGACCCTGTGTAGTGTCCTGTATAGCCTGTAGAGAATGTATGGACCCCAAGCAAACCGTACCCTCTGATCCCACATGTCATAGATGACCTCTGCCAAAGTCCATGGTAAGTGGCACCCATTGAGATGGCATAGTAGAAGGCCTACCACTATACCACTCAAAAGAACTATCAATCGAGAGACTCCATCTATCTATCTGAGCCTCTCAATGTTGATCCCACCCTTCTTGAGCATGAAGCTCGGGTCTCTAATCAATCTCTGCATCACTTGGCCTTTGTTTCTAGATGGAGATATATGCATACCTCTGATAGGCACCTTGAGGATCCTCTAGATGTCCTCTAATGTGGGGGCCATCTCCCCTATCGGTAGCTAAAAACAAGATGATTTTGGATACCATCTCTCTGCTAATGTTGTCAGCAGTCTCTGATCGACTGGAATTTGTGGCATCTCTACCACATGTCTAAGCCCAACTACCTCTAGAGTGGTTCTCTCATCATTAGAGAGAGCACCCAAGTCTGCCTGGAGACTAGCATATCTCCACTCCCTATTCTTCAAATCTGGTTTCTATTAACAAAACAAAGTAACAAATAATTAAGTTTGTGACTTAAAAATTAGAGATCGAACCTAAATTTGCAATATCGTACTCAATTGTTCAATATCGGGTCTATTTCTATGATATCGTACTCTCCGATATCGTTGAAATAGGTTCGATATTGACCAATATCGGACCCATTTCGACAATATCGGAAGGTCCGATATTGTCAAAATCGATCCGATATTGTCGGATCGATCTGATCTTGCTATCATGGTTGCGCGATGGTAGTCGTGCCCTAAAAATCTAAATTTAACCTAAATTAAATGCAAAAATATAAAATTCCTAAGCTAAGGAGGTGTAAGATACTTACTCTTATGCTCCCGGCCTCGCTCGGACTTCATCTACGTGGTGGATAGCCTCTGCCATAGTTCTCTCCTCAGAGCTCAAAAACCAGAAAACAATAAAAACAAAATGAATTAGGTTTTTTGTTGGAATATGTAATGCAACAAATTATTCTTAGACTAAAATATAAAGTCTAAATAATAAATATTTGAATTAGAAAATAATTCTATTTTATGTAAAAATATTCCCACCTAATTAATAAATAAAATAAGGGTGCTAAGAATATTTAATTTGTGGAAAAAGTTATTTCCCCTTTTCTAGCAAATATTAAAAAGTAACCAATAACTTTTTAATATTTTATAGATGCCACTTGTCACACATCTCAAGATAATATTGTGATAAGATTAAGGTAATTTTAGGGTTTTAGTAGAAAAGCTTCTCTTTAAATAGGGGTTTTGTTTTGAAAAGGATAAGTTTGTGGAATTTCGTAAGCACTCTTCAGATTCAATTGTCATTGGTGATAATACTAGACTTCAAGTAGAAGGTGTTGGCAATGTTGTAATTGAAGGTAAATTACTTGATAATGTCATATATGTGTCTAATATTAGGAGAAATTTAATTTCAGTTTTGCAAGTTGCTAGAAGTGGTCACACTATTGAGTTCAATGCAACTTCATGGAGCATTAAGAAAGGCATGATACCAATCATTAGAGGTTATGTGAAGAATAATATTTATGTGTTAGGTGATGCTCCTCCTAAAGTTTGTTTAGCAACTAATGTTTCTCCTAGTAGCAATATTTGGCACTTAAGGTTAGGCCATACAAAATATCAAAATATTAAAATGATGAAGTCCAAAAATTTGGTTGAAGGCTTGCCTAACATTTCACCTATTCATGGTTTGTGTGAAACATGCATCTTAGGCAAGATGAGCAAAAAAATTTTTGCAAAGGACAAGTCAAAAAGGGCCACACAAATTCTTCAACTCATTCATACATATATTATGGGTCCATTACATGTTATATCACTTGGTGGTGCATCCTATATTCTCACATTTATAGATGATTATTCAAGAATGATCTTTGGGTATCTACTTAAGAATAAATTAGATTGTTTTGAGAAATTGAAGGATTTCAAAGATTTGGTAGAAAATCAAAAGGGAGCAAAGATCAAAATGATTAGAAGTGACAATGGAGGGGAGTACAATAGCAATGATTTCAATGCATTTTATTCTTCTCATGGGATCAAAAGGAATTTTATTTGTCCATACACTCCTCAACAAAATGGTGTTGCAGAGAGGAAAAATAGGACAATCATGGAGATGGTAAGATGCATGCTTGGTGACCACTTACCTCAATTTCTTTGGGGTGAAGCAGCCAGTACATCAATCTACATTCATAATAGGTGTCCTTAAAAATCAGTTGAGGGGAAGACTCCTTATGAGGTTCAAAATGGTAAGAAGCTAAATTTGTCACACTTAAGAGTGTTTGGATGTGATGCATTTTCATATATTCCTTCAGAAAAGAGGAATAATTGGACAAAAAGTCTCAAAAATGCATCTTTTTTGGCTATGATGAAGAACATAGGGGCTGCAGGTTATACTCACCTTATTCATGCATTGTATTTGTTTCAAGAGATGTCAAATTCAATGAATACCTTCTTGAGTTAGAAAAGGGTGGGCCTTGTGTCAAAAGGACCAAGTGGTTGGATCATTCTAGGGGTCCTAAAGAGTAGAATTCAGTTAGCCAAAGGATAACTAGAAGTATGACCCTTAACATGTCTCTTCTAGCTAAGATAGAGAATGATCATGAACCTACTTCTTGCCAAGAATCTTCACAACACTCTTGTTGGGTTTATGTCATGAAGGTTGAGATGGATTCTCTTCTAAAGAATAAAACTTGGGATCTATTGCCTTATCCTAATAAGAGAAATGTTATTGGGAACAAGTGGGTCTATAGAATCAAGTACAATTCTAATGGAGAGATAGAAAAGTATAAGGATATATTTGTTGCTAAGGGTTATGCTCAAAAATATGGCATTGACTATGATGAAACCTTTGCACCAGTTTCCAAAATGCCCACCATTCGGCTTCTCATTGCTATTGCTACTGCTCAAGGTTGGCAGATTTTTTAGCTTGATGTGAAAAGTGCCTTTCTAAATGGTGATTTGGATGTGGATATCTACATGAGTCAACCACAAGGATTGGTTGTACAAGGTAAGGAAACACGTGTGTGTAAACTAAAGAAAACCTTGTATGGTCTGAAGGAAGCACCTAGAGCATGGTACATGAAGATTTTAGGTTACTTCTTGTCTCTTGGTTTTGATAAATGCTATTCAGATACAGATCTCTATGTGCTTAGGGAGGATAACTTGGTCATTTTAATTGCTCTATTTGTTGATGACCTTGTTATGACTAGAAATGATAATGAGGCCATTTTTTATTTCATAACCAAATTAAAGTCAGATTATGAAATGATTGACCTTGGTTTTCTACACTACTATCTTGGCATGCAAGTTTATCAGCATGAGGATTGTACATTTTTGAGTCAATCCAGGTATATTTAAGATATTCTTAAGAGTTTTGATTTGGAGGATGGCAATCCTACTTCCATTCCTATTTCTACAAGGATTAAGTTGGAAATAAGTACAAAATCTCAGTTGGTTGATGCTACATTGTATAGGCAGCTCATTGGTAGTCTTCATTATGTTACCATACAAGGCCATATATTTCTTTTGCAGTTGGTATTATGGCCAGGTTCATGTAGAAACCTTATATCGAGAACTTACAAGCTACCAAGAAGATTCTAAAGTACCTTTTAGGTACTAGATATTTGACAGACAAGTATTCTAGGCTTCCTTCCTTTGCTCTTTTTGGTTATGCTGATTTTGATTTTGGAGGAGATAGAATAGACATAAAGTCTACCATAGCATATGTTTTTCGTATTGGGTCTGCAGCTATCTCTTGGTCTTCTAAGAATCAAGATACAATTGCTCTTTCTACAATGGAATGGGAGTATAAGGCTACGATAGTAGTTGCACATGAAGCGGTTTGGCTTTGTACCCTCATGAAGGAAATTGGCTTTGAGAAATTTGGTCCTTCACATTTGCTCTTTGATAATCAATCAATTATTGCCTTGGCTAAAAATCTTGTAATGCATCAAAGGACAAAGCATGTTGAAATCCAAGCCCACTTTATCAGAGAGAAGGTATTGGATGGGACTATTCAGTTGGAGTATTACCCATCATCTTCTAATTCTGTTGATTTGTTCACCAAACCTCTTCCCAAGGAGCAATTTTATAAGTTGAGGGACTCACTTGGTTTGGTGAAGTTGTCCTCAATGGGGAATGAAGTGTAGTTACACTTGTGTTATGACAACTTCATCCTTATGAGGTGTTTTGTGCTATATATATGAGTTGATATTTGATGGTATAATTGCTTTTTGCATCTCTTTTGAACATGGTACTTTCTTGTTTGCCTTGTGCAACTTTTGTACATATTACTTTGTAGATGGCATTGTGCAATTATGGTATATGATGCAATTGCTTTATGCGACTATTTTACATGGTACTTTCTTGTTGCCTTGTGCAACTTTGTACATGTTTTTATGTAGTTGGCATTATGCAATTGGTTTATCATGGTACTTTCTTGTTAGCATTTATGCTACTTTTGTACATTATATTTTATGGTTGGCTTTATGCAATCGATGTGCACACTTTATTATTTTCATATACCTTATGCAACTTTTGTACATGGTACTTTAGAGTTTGCATTATCATGGTACTCCTTGTTTGCTTTATGCAACTTTGTACATGATATTTTTTTATCAACTATATAGCACATGACTATAAGTATGGCTTGGCATATTTTTGTGATGAGTTATAGTTCACTATTTTTTAGATAATTTTTGTTATCATATTTGGACATTCATATATGTTGTGGTGAATATATTTATGATGATGTATCTAACTGATCTTATGTTGAGCTTCTTGTAGCTTGCAGGTACTTCTGTTTGGGGTTTTGCAGGCTTACTAAAGACACCCTTGTGATGTTTTCTTATTGTCATTTGCAACCACTTGTGGTTGATGGATGGCTTTGTAAGCTACTTGTATCTAAATCTAATCCATTGGGGGCTTGCAGTCTCATTTTGGCCCATTTTGTATTGGTGCCTGTTGGTCACGAATCTGCCACAGGAAAGGATTTTCTAAAAACTATGCACCCTAGACCCGACCAACATTGAAAGGCTGGGAGAAAGAGATGTCTCCCAGACCAATCTCCAGAGAGGGATGGTTCCCTTACAAAAACTAAGTTTGATTACAGATTAAAGTTACTGGAAAGGAATTATAAATGTGTAGAAAGAAACAGGAAATACATGGAAAGAGATGGGAAATATAGTCGTAGGCCGAATTTGTTAGATCGGGAAAGAAACTCAGCAAGAATTTAACCTCAAGCATATAAACAACATATAATTTCAAAATACAGCATAATCCACTTACGAATTTGCACAGACAACCTTCAGAATTGCATTCCAGAACTCACTTTTTCATTTGCGATATTCAAATTCAGATGCAGAATTAAAATCTAACAGCAAATTGGAAAGACAAGCTTAACTGAGAAATACATGAAATAGAAGGAAATTATCACACAGAAATATGTTTGCAAAATCAGAGGCCAAATATTTCTTATTTATGCAAAGAACTTGAATATTTCCAGCAAAATGTCACTCAAACTCCCAATCCCTTTTTCTGAGATCTACATTGATTTATATAGAAGTCTTGCTTCTTTACAAAATTTAAAACTTGCAACCAACTTCCTCGAGATCTACAACATGTGCAACGGAAACAAGGAAATCATCCCCTTAAACCAGCGTTGGAGAAACAAAAAATTCAATGAAATGAGGAGTCGGTCGTCTTCATTTAATGGTCGTTCTTGAAACATGCTCGAACCGTTAGAAAAATCACGAACATCAGCTTTGGATAATGGAAATCTTTAATTCTGGTGGTTTTGACGTGTTCTTCTACCTTGCTCGCATTGGGAAGCAGCAAAACATTTAATTTTGGAGTGCTTTTAATCATTGGAAATTGCAAAACTTCATCAAGCCGTTTGAACTGCTTTCTAGCACGAAACTATAACAGGTCGCGAAAACGCGACATGTCACAAAATCGTGACGTATATTTGCTCTGCACACTTTGTCTCCTTCAGAACCAAAAAAAACAACCATGTCACGAAATTGCTACAGGTTCGGCTTCTTTATCTCCTTCGCCACCTAAGCTCGCAAAAACACGATGTGTCACGAAATCACGACGTTCGTACAATCATACTCTTTCTCCTCTTTGTTTCCGCAAAAATGTGACAATGCACGATTTCGCTACGTTCTTCATCCATGTTGTTCTTTAGCTGCTTCGAACCATGAAAACATGACACTACATGATTTCGCTACACCTTTCCTCATCGGCATCTTTGTTTTATCTCTGGGTCGTGAAAATCAGACAAGTCGCGAAATTGCTACACTATCTACCCTTTGCTCAATCTTCTCGACTTAGTCGTGAAAATCTAACATGTCACGATTTCGCTACACTTTTCATCCATTTTGTACGGTCCAGCTTCTAACCCGTGAAAATGCAACACTCTTGCCTCAAGTGATTCTTCAATCTCCATCATGTCGCAAAATCACGACAGGTTCTGTCTCCTTGGACTTTGCTGCTTTTGAACCACGAAAATTCATCATGTCACGAAATTGCGACGTTTCATACAATCTAGCTACCTCCTTGCTTCCTCTCTGTGAAAACACGATGCATCGTAAAATTGCTACCATTTTCTGCACTAGGTCCTTCCGTCCCAATATGTCACGAAATCGCGACGTTTCCTTGCTGCTAGCCTTTATCTCCATGAATGTCGCAAAATCATGACATATTCATGCCTTCTTCATCATAGCCGCTTCTTGTCATGATATCGTGACGTCTTCGTCTTGCTCGGCTTCATCCCACAAATGTCACGAAATCGTGATGTATTCATGCCTTAAGCCTTTCTGTCTCCACTTCACCGCGACCACGCAACACGTAGCGATTTTGCTACGTCTTTCGTCGTTCGTACCGTGTGCAATATTATGTCGTGATATCGCTACAAAGTTGATTCTCATTGCCTTTCGCTTAGTTATGTCATGATTTCATGACCTTTTCTAACATTATGCTCCCTGGCCATCGCATGTCACAAAAACGCGACATGTCGCAATTTTGCTACGATTTTGTCGCTCTGCCCTCGTTGACCACTTTGAATGCAATTTTCTAACACGTCGCGAAATCGTGACGGTTTTGCATTTGATTTCTCTCTCCTCAATAGACCCGCGATAACGTGACATGTCGCGATATCGCGACGGTTTTCAAATTTGGCTCTCCATGCTATTTTTTGTTGTGATTTTGCGACAGTCTTCGGACTTAGGCATTTTTTGCATCAAAACCTGTATAGGAGTGATAATTTCAACTTCTTATGCATGAATAATCAACAATAAAAATAATGTGGCAAAAATGCCAACATTCTTGGTGGCTCGCGGGGTATACAGTTCTGTTGTATGCACGAATCCTAGGCCTGAATCCATTGGGCAACAGAGTTAAGAAAAACTAAGAATAAAAAGCTAGCTGATGGGGTACATCTCGACAGACTGCTGCAACAACTCTTGCTGAATGATGTAAACTTCAAGTAAATCTATATTTGGCTTAGCTGACCATGGAATGGTGGAATAATGGAATGGAGGGAGTGATGCGATAGAGATAGTAACAGAGTGCTTCTGTGCTACCAGATGCTATGAAAGGGAAATGGAGGTGAATGGAATAAACATAATGATGTCCAGCAAATGTGTAGGCTGTGGAATGAGAATGGAATGGGAAAATGAACTATGGATAAATGCTTAAAACAACAATGTAGTTAGAAGAAAAGGAAAAGAAGAACTGGGAATATTAGAAAAGGGGAAAAGAAACAACAGTAGTGGCTTGATTACTTACAGAGGAAAAAGGAGTAGGAGGAGGGAATGAAGAGGGGAAGGGAAGAAATAAATAGGAAGCCACTAACTGCTGGGAAAGAAGAAGAAAAAAGAGAGAAACACGTACCTGTGGGCTCGCATGCAAAAAGAGCCGAAGTGGACAGAGGAAAACAATACTTTTTTTTTTTCTTTTTCTATTTTTTTTTTGCTATATACAATAGTTTACGACATGATTGGCATGTCGCCACCGTAAACCCAGTCTCAGGGGGTTATCCGGTAAATCTGCAATGTCTCGACCAGATCTGATCATACTTGAGTCGGTCCTTGAAATTGGGATGACCTCCTCCTAAAGTTCTCCATGTTGCAAAAATGGGCAAGTTATCCTGCATGCCAGTACCCACACAATCGACAAATAATGTAGCAAAGAAATTTACCACATGGAGGGCTCTTGTAGGCACCAGTTGTAGTAACGACTGAAGCCAATACCACCATATCGAAGGATTCCCTGGAAGTGGACTGAGAACGGGTTCCTCCAACTCCTGGATGCGATCACAGAACCTTTCTGATGATAAATATGCTTTTAGGATCTCTTCAGGCGCTTCCTCTTGATGAGGCATACTCAATAGGTTCTGGCTAAATACTTGCATGTTGTGCATGAGTATGCTCTTTCAACAAGGACTGCATCTTCATTTGTCAAAACAGTCAGGTTCTTCTCGGGTTCTTTGCTTGTTGAAGCACCTTGTTCTCTAGTAATCGACGGAGGTTGAAATCTCCTTGGCTAGAAATCTCGCTCATCTTGCTTCCTTTCAATAAGCGTGATCTTATTACCCATTGCTCTTATTACAGAATTGGCAGATTTTACCTATTGCAAGAGTGTTGTATAAGGATTAGGATTTACAGGTGCAGGAGGTGCTGGTAAGGGCAAAGGTTCTGGTGATGTCGGTAATGCTGGGAATGAAGTGGAAGTAGGGAATGGCAGAATGCTGGGTGCAGGCAACTAGGGATTTGCTGAAGTAGACAGCTGAGGAACTGGGATAGGTGCAATTTGAGGTGCACTAGAATTCCATGATGGGACAGGGTACATAGAAGACATAGATTGTGAAAAAGAACTAGGATATAAATGCTGTGGAATATTAGGTAAGATGGGCATTGCTACCTTTGGGGGAAGCCTGTCGATTGCAATCAAGTCTATCTCCGCATTTTGTGCTTGCTCAAAAAATTCTGAGAAAGTCATCACATTGGACTGCCTGATCGCCAAGCCAATGTCTGTATTGAACGCTCGAAGGTAGTAACACGTAGCTTGCTCAGGGGTAGGGCGAAGTCCTTCAGGCACTCACTGCCAGCTTCTAGTGAAACGAACATTGAAATTTGTAATTACCTCCTACAGGTGCCTCTGGATTACATTAAACTGGTGCAACAATGAAAATGGGTCAGCTTGTTCATGAAAATTCTTCACTAACAATTCTCCTAGCTGATCCCAGGATGCAATAGTGTCTGGTTGCAGAGATCGATACCAGTACAGCAATTTTCCTCTCAAGGATAACACTAATAACTTCACCATCACATCTTCATCTATTATATCGTGAATGGCTTCCAGAGAAGCTACATCATGAATATGTTCGTATGCAGTATTTCCCGTACCATCATAGGTTGGCAAGGCTTTCAAAGTAGCCTTGGGAACTGGATTTTGAGCCTGCAAATTCAAGGCCCCTAAGTTGTTCCATGCTGAAAACTACCTGGGTGGAGGATACTGGGCCATTGGGACTAGTGTATGTAACTGAGAAGATGGAAAACTAGTAACAATACTAGGGATTTGTGTGGATATGGCAGATGATGCAAGCGATGGGGAAACCAACCTAGAGTGTTCAACTCTTTTTGTGCTGTCAAGTTCAAAAAACTCAACAAGATCTTCAACTTTTTTAGACTTTGATCTCATGATCATGAAGTATAGCTTTCACTGCATCCACGTTCAGATACTTTTGGGTACTGTAGAGTCACCAAATGTTCTAAATTTATGACATGAAGATGAACATTAAACCCTCAATACTATGGGCTCTTTCTGAGATAGAAATAGTCTGTCCCATCGGGCGTGCCAAAAACTGTTGGTCACGAATCTGCCACAGGAAAGGATTTTCTAAAAACTATGCACCCTAGACCCGACCAACATTGAAAGGCTAGGAGAAAGAGATGTCTCCCAGACCAATCTCCAGAGAGGGCTGGTTCCCTTACAAAAACTAAGTTTGATTTCAGATTAAAGTTACTGGAAAGGAATTATAAATGTGCAGAAAGAAACAAGAAATACATGGAAAGAGATGGGAAATATAGTCGTAGGCCAAATTTGTTAGATCGGGAAAGAAACTCAGCAAGAATTTAACCTCAAGCGTATAAACAACATATAATTTCATAATACAGCATAATCCACTTACGACTTTGTGCAAACAACCTTCAGAATTGCATTCCAGAACTCACTTTTTCATTTGCGATATTCAAATTCAGATGCAGAATTAAAATCTAACAACAAATTAGAAAGACGAGCTTAACTAAGAAATACATGAAATAGAAGGAAATCATCACACAGAAAGATGTTTGCAAAATTAGAGGCCAAATATTTCTTATTTATGCAAAGAACTTGAATGTTTCCAGCAAAATGTCTCTCAAACTCCCGATCCCTTTTTTTGAGATCTACATTGATTTATATAGAAGTCTTGCTTCTTTACAACATTTAAAACTTGCAACAAACTTCCTTGAGATCTACAACATGTGCAATGGAAACAAGGAAATCATCCCCTTAAACCAGCCTCGGAGAAACCAAAAATTCAATGAAATGAAGAGTCGGTCATCTTCATTTAATGGTCATTCTTGAAACATGCTCGAACTGTTAGAAAAATCATGAACAACAACTTTGGATAATGGAAATATTTAATTATGGTGGTTTGGATGTGTTCTTCTACCTTGCTCGCATCGAGAAGTAGCAAAACATTTAATTCTTGAGTGCTTTTAATCATTGAAAATCGTAAAACTTCATCGTTTAAACTACTTTTTGGCGCGAAACTGTAACAGGTCGCGAAAACGTGACATGTCACAAAATCGCGATGTATCTTTGTTCCATACACTTTGTCTCCTTTGAAACCGCAAAAATCAACCATGTCACAAAATTGCTACAGGTTCGGCTTCTTTATCTCCTTCACCACCTAAGCTCGCAAAAACGTGACGCATCATGAAATCGCGACGTTCTATACAATCATACTCTTTCTCCGCTTTGTTTCCGCGAAAATGTTACAATGCATGATTTCACTACGTTCTTAATTCATGTTGTTCTTCAGCTGCTTCAAACCACAAAAACATGACATTGCATGATTTTGCTACACCTTTCCTCATCGACATCTTTGTTTTATCTCTGGGTCGTGAAAATCAGACAAGTCGCAAAATCGCTACACTATCTACCCGCTGCTCAATCTTCTTGGCTTAGTTGCGAAAATCCGACATGTCATGATTTCGCTACACTTTTCATCCATTATGTACGGTCCTGCTTCTAACCCGTGAAAATGCAACACTCTTGCCTCAAGTGATTCTTCAATCTCCATCATGTCGCGAAATTGCGACAGGTTCTGTCTCCTTGGACTTTGTTGCTTTTGAACCATGAAAATTCATCATGTCACGAAATCATGATGTTCCGTACAATCTGGCTACCTCCTTGCTTCCTCTCCATGAAAACGTGACGCGTCGTGAAATCGCTACCATTTTCTGCACTAGGTCCTTTCGTCCCAATATGTCGCGAAATCGCGACGTTTCCTTGCTGCTAGCCTTTATCTCCATGAATGTTGCAAAATCACGATGTTTTCATGCCTTCTTCATCATAGCCGCTTCTTGTCGCGATATCGCGACGTCTTCATCTTGCTCGGCTTCATCCCACAAATGTCATGAAATCACGATGTATTCATGCCTTAAGCCTTTTTGTCTCCACTTCGCCGCGACCATGCAACACGTAGCGATTTTACTACGTATTTCGTCATTCGTACCGTGTGTAATATTATGTTGCGATATCACTACAAAGTTGATTCTCATTGCCTTTCACTTAGTTATGTCATGATTTCATGACCTTTTCTAACATTATGCTCCCTGGCCATCGCATGTCACAAAAATGCGACATGTCATGATTTCGCTACGATTTTGTTGCACTGCCCTCGTTGACCACTTTGACCATGATTTTCTGACACGTCGTGAAATCGTGAAGGTTTTGCGTTTGATTTCTCTCTCCTCAATAAACCCGTGATAACGTGACATGTCACGATATCATGACGGTTTTCAACTTTGGCTCTCCATGCTATTTTTTGTCACGATGGTTTTCAACTTTGGCTCTACGAAAGTGGTTAGGACCACTGTTTGACCTCTAAGGGCTGCCCTGGGGGCTATGTTTGTCAAACACTGATCGATTTGACAAACACAGCCCCCAGGGCAGCCCTCAGAGGTCAAACAGTGGTCCTAACCACTTTCGTAGCAATTTTGTAAGGTCAAGAAGCAATTTGGCACATTTAGACACTTTGCTAAGTATTCGTCTCACCCAGGGACGAATACTAACTGGGATTCGTCTCACCCAGGGACGAATTCTGAAATCGTCCCTGGTCAGGATGAATTCCAGGTTTAATGGGCAAAAAGAAAAAATCCGCCAAGTGGCAGCCAAGGACAGTCAATTATTGCCTCCTGCCATGCATGCGCGTGTAGATGGGTAGGTTGGCAGTTAGTGGACTGTCACAAGGGCAGTCATGGAATCCCAAGTCAGGGAGGAGTCTCCTCCATCTTGGGAAGGCATAGCCACCACATGGAATCCCTGCATGCCCCTCCAAAGAGACCCCATGGGTCTATAAAAGGGTGGAATTTCCCACCCAAAAAGAACAGATTGGAGGCGATTTCAAGCAACGAAGTGCTACCCAATTGAACACCCATTTGCATATTTTTTTGATTCGCCTTCTCACATCCATTAATATATTTCATAAAGGAGGTTATTGGGTGGATTTTGGAAGCGTGGATCTAACCCAAATCCAAAATTTGACCACCTTAAACCACCAATTTGCCGACACCCCAATCCTAAGAGGTTTTGGGCCCATCCCTAGTGGATTGGCACCGAAATCACGTGCCAACGGTGGGAGGCCCACTTGGGCATCCCGCATTTGTTTAAGTTTTATTCTGAAGTATTCTAGATTAGTTTTTCATGTTGCATTTTATGTTATTCTATTTAGTTAACTCATAGCTTCAATTCCATAACGTTTTGATTAGATTTCACCATGCCTTTTGTTGCTTTGTTGTCCCACTAACTTGCAGGTAGCGACATCGAATTCTCGAGGATAGAAGCCAAAATGGCCCCAATTACTTAACCCCTTTGTCTGCAGGTGTTTTGGAGACCCCGAGGTTCGACATTGGATCAGTATCACTTCGGATTTTCTAACACAATCGAATTCATCCCACCTAGGGACGAATAGCAGTCGAAATTCGTCCTGCCCAGGGACAAATTCCAGTTGAAAGCAGATTGGCCGACTGTTTCAATGGTAGTGGCCCTTTGGTAGTGTCTTCTGTCCTCTGTCAGGTTTTCAGGTCATCTAGATTTACTTTACTCATGGTTTTAGACAATTGTTCATATGCATCTTTTGTCAATTTCAAAGAACGAACTTTCCTTTTTGTCACAGGTGCTACTAATGCCTTGTTTGTTTCTTTGATTGCAGGAGGAGTAGCAAGAAGTGAGGATTCATCAGCATAAGTGGCAGAAACACTCTGGCCCGCCCATTTCAAATGTGGGCATGCGAAAGAGGGATCATTGATCACGATTGTAACCAAATCCATTTAACGCTCCTAACCCTTAAAAGGACTTAATGCACTTCATATTTTAGGACTTAAGCATTATTTTGATTTGAATGCATCGAAGTAGTTTTCCTTTCTAAAGCTTTCGGAATCTCATGCTTTCAGTGGCGATCACGGTGGGACCCTGTCCCCTAGTTTTTAGATCAAATAACTGATCCTTTTGTGTTTTGTGCTCGACAGGTACAAATGTTTTTAACACAGACTGTTATTCGTCTCTAACTGTGACGAATACTTTATTGTAATTCGTCTGACCCTGAGACAAATTTAAATTCGTCTCTGGCAGGGACGAATTCTATTCTGTAATTCGTCTCATAGAGGGACGAATTCTTGCCTGTAAATTTTTAGAGCCGAAGATCAAAAATAGCAAGTTCGAGCAGAAAAGAGGTAAAGTTTCAAACTGTCTTTGTCATTTTTTTGATTTTTTGCTTTCATTTTTTTTTCAATTCTTGCGTGCTTAAAGAAAATAGTGGTTGATTGCATGTTTCATTTTTTCTAAGTAAAATAAACCACACACACATCGCGTGGCACGTTTTAAACCAAGGAACTGGTCGTAAGACACCAGCCCTTGAGCAAGACCAACGGTGGGTTCATCACCACGTTGGATTAGCTTTGCATCCATTTCCCCGATTGTCACTGTTGTTAGACGTAAATCCTGATGAAATCTGATCGAGTGTTGCTGGGGTGATTCCCATGCACGCGAGGATAAGTCTTCTATGGTAGGTGTCATTAACAGGACAATCCCCCCTTCCGTATCGCCTATGTTCCACATACCATCAGCTCTCACGTACCTATAGTTTCCCTCTCGTAAGGGCGGGTATATAGAGAGGTTGGTATATCGATCCGGCAATGGTATATTGAAGGGGCGACCATTTATGGGAGTCATATGAGCCAAAATTATGCATTTAAACGTTCTTAAAAACTTGCAAAAACAAAACAAAACATCAAAATGCACTAAACCAGTTTAGGACACACTATTAATCCTTAAAAGAGATAATCACTGTTTGTGTATGTGTGTGTTCATTTCTGCTTAGTGTAACAAAAAGAAAAAAATCATCATAAACAAAGATAAAAATCTATGCATTTTGCCACTCGTTCCAAAAAGCTCCAAGGATTCCCGCAATCGCTTGGTCATCCCCAAAAGGCCCCAAATGTGTCCATGAACCCTTTGGTCAACCCAAAAGCACCCCAAAGGTGCCCATAAGTGATGCAGGACCATCCAAAAAAATATGGGAAATCTTATATTTTTCCCTAAATTTTAGTGCATGTTGCTAGGGCCATAACTTCTCAACCGTAGCTCCGATTGACTTGAAATTTTACAGGGAGTTAGTTGGGAGAATTTTAAACAAATATAACACCCTAGAGTTGTATTTCCCTAGAAAACCAGTTTTCGGGGCCAAATTCCATCATCTAGGGCCCCGAAATTAGGTTTTAAAATTGCTCACCTATTTTTTTATGCTTTTTGAGCTGTTCGGAGGTCAATATATCCTAATGTATTTAGAGTTAGGACTTGAAACTTCATTTTTGTCTTATCTATTGTAATAGGGATGTGCACGCAAATTTTGGGCCCCATCTGCCTCATTTTCAATTTGTAGGGTTTTTAGAGAGACATCGTCATGGTGCTCACCCGCAGCCAAGCCCAACCACGGGCGGATGCTGTGGGGAATATCCAAGGAGGCACAAGTCACCTTCGATATAGTCCCAAGGATTTGGTCATACCACCTTGGCGACCTGACACACAATGCAGACCCCTCCACACCTTAACGGATAAGGACTATAGGGGCACCCCTTCTAGGAGCACTTTAGTTCAGCATAGCACCCAGCACACACACTTCCATGAGGGGTATATCCATAGGAGAGCTCCCTTAGATGCGCGCTATGAGTGGTCACCGTGCGATGAAGTGCTAAGTCAACATAAGGTTCGACGAAAGGAACCACATGATTACACTATCCCTCCTTCACCCCCTCTAGTTGTTAGGACTACAAAGAAAAATCCAGAGCACAAGGCTCCTCAGGTAGGGCGAGCCAACTCCGTCCGTCCCATTTTCACTTATGAAAGAGAGCATGAGGAAAACCCTTACCTTCCTCAAGAGCAATATACATTACAGGAGCAAGATGCCTCTACAAATGCTGGCTATCAAGATCACCTACTGAGGCCAGAGCCTTGGATAAATGCCACTACCTCCAACAGAGGGAGACGGCCTATAGAGATCTTGGATCACTACAACCGAGATATATATCTAGGAGAGGTATCTAGGCCTTCTAGACATGAGGCGGTAGGACCAACTATCTTAGAATCTGTCAAGCATTTCGCACATCGGATGTAACTCATGCAACTTGAACTAGAATGACAATAGTTAGAGCAATGGTATCTTCTAAATAAAAAGCACCTTCAGCACCAGAAGGATGAGTTGTTTCAACACACTATGCAGGAGAAGACTCCAACCCCTCACAAGAATAAGACAAAACATTATGAGAGGCACAACCCCTGGGTGCGAGACAAGTCTTCGCAACCTTATCAAGCACCACCCCCGATGCCTCCTAGACATGAGCGGGAGGCCGCTCCTATAACCAATAATGGGTGCCTTCCTCAGGAACCCACTCAGGTTTATGGGCCACCCTTAGAAATTCATCAAGAAGCCTCTGAAGAATCAGAGTGAGAAGAAGAGCGGGATGAAAAGCCCTATCAAGGCATGGGGGGTGCTATCTGGCAACCCCTCCATAGGCCCCAGGTTCCTCAACAAGAACCAACCAAAGAAGAGGAGCTCAAATCCCCTGATATGTGCAAAGCACTAGAGCACTTAGAGTCGATAGAGACCAAGATTTTGGAGCTCCCAAGGCCCAACTTACACGAGGCTCCTTTTTGAAGAGGATCAAACTTTAACCGTAGGGCTACTTGATGATGCAGTCCTCCATGTCTCAAAATCCCTATATTCTGATGAGTTGTACTCACTGGTCGAAGGTGAGGATAAAGAAGAGATATCCCACAACAATCACATGTGACAGCATCGACATCCCATAAATATCAATGAAGCAATTCAACAGCTAAACATAATACTAGGGCATGAGTGGTGCGTTAACCCATCGCAGCGAGGCCAAGCATTACGTCCACCACTTTGGGCATACAAAGATCAACTTTCGCCCAGAGATCCCATAGCAATATCAGTGCCGAGGGTAGATCCTACCCTCATATCCGTGCATAGGGCTGATCCATTCGTGCCCATACCTCTAGAGCCAGATCCAGAGCACAAAGACCATCAAGCTGGGGGTACCTCTATCCCCTAAATAGCAAGCCAAAAGCTCCAAGGATTACCACAATTGCTTGGTCAAACCAAAAAGCCCCAAGGATCCCTAAAATCGCTTGGTCATCCCCCCGTAATCCAGGTCGCCATAAGCGAAATGATTATCTTGCTCGTCCCCCCGTACGAATGGTTCTAGAATGCTGAGAATTGACAAAATGACAAGCTCTTTCCTATCCATTCACCTCCATATACAGTGGTTTTCACCACTACCAAATCCCAATCATAGTTGGTTCCCAAAGTTGTAAGGATTTGTACTACACGTCCCTGCCAAGGATGGGTATTCATCCCTAAGACCTAAAAGGATCAACGCCATTCACAAACAAAATTCCAACAAACCATCATCCTAACACTTTCCATTCACCTTTGGTCTCCAAGTTGTAAGGATTCATACTATCTGCCCCTAACTAGGATGGGTAGTCATCCCCAAGGCCTAAAATATCAATGCCCTTGCTCCATAATCTCCATCACCCCCTTGGTTCCCAACGTCATAAGGATTCGTACTACACGTCCCTACAAAGGATGCGTAGTCATCCCCAAGGCCACAAGGATCAAGGCCACTCACAAGCCCAAACTCACAATACTCAAAATACAAAATCAAATAACAGTGGTTATCACCACTATTCAAAATCCTTGCTCAAAAAGAATTAATAGAAAATAAACAGTGATTTTCATCACTATATGGACAAGCAACTTTCCAAAGCATTCAACCAACAAATATTCTGAACTTGAATCCCTGGAATTCTTAGCATTCGAAAACCATCTAGGTGATCCTCATTACAGGTTTGGTTGACAGGCTATCTAGCAATGGTGGTATCCTACCCGCATGACAATATGTCTGTCACATTTTCTTTCCGTATGTGTAGACCAATGTTTGCATAAGGATGAGCTAGCATATGGTATCATGGATAACACCGCAGATTAATCTAACTAAATACAACAAAGGAGTTAGTGGAGATAACTAGGTGATCCTCAGTACAGGTTCGGTTGAAAGCCCATCTGGCACTAGTGGTATCCTAACGAATACCACATAAATGAACTCAATTGCACACACAGGGATGTGAAATAGCTTGGTCAAAAATAGGTTCGATTCATACCTTGTTCAAAAGTCTTGTAAGATAAAGTACAGTCGTGGCTAGTGAGTTAAAACCATCTGAGTCTCAGAAAACCTTAGCTACATTTCTAAACCAACTGCGCTACTTTTCATCTTTGCAATACCATTAGAAAATACAAAAAAGAGAAAAACCACATGTATACATACAAAGTCATGCATCACAGCAATCGCCTAAAAACAAAATAACAGAGTTATAAACAGTTTATGGTGCCATAGCCAAACATCACAAATCCCATTCATCCATTTCATCTCTCGCATATCACATATAAATCAAAAACATTTGCATTCATCATAGCATATGCATCCATCAAAATAAATCAACATGCATACATCCATATTCATCAACCATCATGCATAAGATCAAATGAGAATCAAAACAACAAAACAACAAAAAAAATGCAACACAAACAAAAAGCAATAAACATTGCCCGACACAAGTGCTCTTGCACTTAACCTCTTGGCATAGAAAAATTGATGTCGGGGTTTACATTGTCACTATCCTACTCTCTAAGAAGGCTACCATAGCCGGACCGCTCCATGAGAAGACGGATTGTCGACAATTTCACTCCCAAATGGCATCACAAATGGGTCAAAGCCCACTAAAAAACAACAAGAAAATCAAAACAACAAAAACAACAAATAAATGTAACACAAAAACATACAGCAATAAGCATTGCCGGACACAAGTGCTCTTGCACTTAACCTCTTGGCATAGAAAATCGATGTCGGGGCTCAAATTGTCACTCTCCTACTTCCCCAAGAAGGCTACCATAGCCGGACCGCTCCACGGGAAGACGGACTTTTGATACTTTCACCCCATTATGGCATCACCAAAAGGGTTAACACCCACCAAAAATAGGTCCAAATGTTGGAAAAATTGCACATGCTTAACAATAAACCATCTAAAGGCACCCTTGCACAAGTCATCTTGGGTCAAGCGACTCGTCGCTTTTCTCACGAAGGTCATTCCCTCATCGATTCGTCGCTTGAGGGGGTAGTCACACTTAGTCACCAATCAACAAGCACACACCCAATTAAGGAAAACAACATGCATTCAAAGAATCATTGACAAAGACAATTACGCTCCTGCTTGGGGCAGTAAACAAGCAATAATCAAATTGATCAAACACTTGGCATTCGTGAATCATGAACACAAGGTTCCCCTATGGACAAAAGGTTGTGCCCTTTGCCTAAATCATGACTGATCAATATCCAAGCTCAAGTCACACCTCACCAAAATAGGTTAATACTTGAAATCAAATTCCTTAGCTCGTCAAAAGCAAGGATTCAAGAATGCACGCCCTTTCCATGCTTGGGGCATCAAAAGTTGATTAGGTTACCAAGAAACCCTAATCATTAGTGCTTTGGCTATCTATTTTTGCTCGATGTTGTGCCATGCACAGCGCATCCCAAAAAGGGGCATCTGTAGACACCAAAACAGCACCAATCCGATTATGTGACTACAAACACTGATCGCTTTGACAAACACAGCCCCCAGGGCAGCCCTCAGAGGTCAAACAGTGGTCCTAACCACTTTCATAGCAATTTTGTAAGGTCAAGAAGCAATTTGGCACATTTAGGCACTTTGTCTAGTATTCGTCTCACCCAGGGACGAATACTAACTGGGATTCGTCTCACCCAGGGACGAATTTTGAAATCGTCTCTGGTCAAGACGAATTCCAGGTTTAACGGGCAAAAAGAAAAATGCCGCCAAGTGGCAGCCAAGGACAGTCAATTATTGCCTCCCGCCATGCATGCGCGTGTAGGTGGGTAGGTTGGCAGTTAGTGGACTGTCACAAGGGCAGTCATGGAAGCCCAAGTCAGGGAGGAGTCTCCTCCCTCTTGGGAAGGCATGGCCACCACATGGCATCCCTGCATGCCCCTCCAAAGAGACCCCATGGGTCTATAAAATGGTGGACTTTCCCACCCAAAAGAGGACAGATTGGAGGCGATTTCAAGCAACGAAGTGCTGTCCAATTGAACACCCATTTGCATATTTTTTTGATTCACCTTCTCACATCCATTAATCTCTTTCGCAAGGGAGGTTATTGGGTGGCTTTTGGAAGCGTGGATCTAACCCAAATCCAACATTTGACCACCTTAAACCACCAATTTGCCGACACCCCAATCCTAAGAGGTTTTGGGCCCATCCCTAGTGGATTGGCGCCGAAATCAAGTGCCAACGGTGGGAGGCCCACTTGGGCACCCCCGCATTTTCTAAGTTTTATTCTAAAGCATTCTAGATTATTTGTTCATGTTGCATTTTATGTTATTCTGTTTAGTTAACTCATAGCTTCAATTCCATAATGTTTTGATTAGATTTTATCATGCCTTTTGTCGCTTTGTTGTCCCACTAACTTGCAGGTAGCGACATCGAATTCCCGAGGATAGAGGCCAAATTGGGAGAATCCGACCATCTGGGTCGTCCCAAAATGGCCCCAATTACATAACCCCTCTGTTTGCAGGTGTTTTGGAGGTCTCGAGAGTTCGACATTGGAGCAGTATCACTTCGGCTTTTCTAACACAGTAGAATTCGTCCCACCCAGGGACGAATAGCAGTCAAAATTCGTCCTGCCCAGGGACGAATTCTAGTTGAAAGCAGATTGGCCGACTGTTTCAATGGCAGTGGCCCTCCGGTAATGTCTTCTATCCTCTGTCAGGTTTTCAGGTCATTTAGATTCACTTTACTCACTGTTTTAGACAATTGTTCATATGCATCTTTTGGCAATTTCAAAGAATGAATTTTCCTTTTTGTCACAGGTGCTACTAACGCCTTGTTTGTTTCTTTGATTGCAGGAGGAGCAACAAGAAGTGAGGATTCATCGGTGTAAGCGGCGGCAACATTTGGCCCACCCATTTCAAACGTGGGCATGCGGAAGAGGGATCAATGATCAAGATTGTAACCGAATCCATTTAACGCTCCTAGCCCCTAAAAAGGGAGGAGGCAATTTTGTAACCGTGGTTAAAGAGTTTAATAAAAGGGCTGTGACTTCTCTCTAAATTCTTGTAACTGATTTCGATCAATTTGCCTCTTTCGTTTAATGCATTTCGTATTCTAGGACTTAAGCGTTATTTTGATTTGAATGCATCGAAGTAGTTTTCCTTTCTAAAAGCTTTCGAAATCTCATGCTTTCAGTGGCGATCACGGTGGGACCCTGTCCCCTGGTTTTAAGATCAAATAACTGATCCTTTTTGTGTTTTGTGCTTGACAGGTACAAGTTTTTTTAAAGCAGACTGTTATTCGTCTCTGACTGTGACGAATACTTTACTGTAATTCGTCTGACCCTGAGACGAATTTAAATTCGTCTCTGGCAGGGACGAATTCTGTTCTGTAATTCGTCTCACAGAGGGACGAATTCTTGCCTGTAAATTTTCAGAGCCGAAGATCAGAAACAGCAAGTCCGGGCAGAAAAGAGGTAAAGTTCCAAACTGTCTTTGTCATTTTTCTGATTTTTTGCTTTCATTTTTTTGTCAATTCTTGCGTGCTTAAAGAAAATAGTGGTTGATTGCATGTTTCATTTTTCTAAGTAAAATAAACCACACACACATCACGTGGCACGTTTTAAACCAAGGAGCTGGTCGTAAGACCCCAGCCCTTGAGCAAGACCAACGGTGGGTTCATCACCACCTTGGCTTAGCTTTGCATCCATTTCCCCGATTGTCATTGTTGTTAGGCGTAAATCCTGATGAAAGCTGACCGAGTGTCGCTGGGGTGATTCCCATGCACGCGAGGATAAGTCTTCTATGGTAGGTGTCATTAACAGGACAATCCCCCTTCCGTACCGCCTATGTTCCACGTACCATCTGCTCTCACGTACCTATAGTTTCCCTCTCGTAAGGGCGGGTATATAGAGAGGTTGGTATATCGGTCCGACAATGGTATATTGAAGGGGCGACCATTTATGGGAGTCATATGAGCCAACATTATGCATTTAAACGTTCTTCAAAACTTGCAAAAACAAAACAAAACATCAAAATGCACTAAACCAGTTTAGGACACACTATTAATCCTTAAAAGAGATAATCACCGTTTGTGTATGTGTGTGTTCATTTTTGCTTAGTGTAACAAAAAAAAAAAAATCATCATAAACAAAAGATAAAAATCTATGCATTTTGTCACTCGCTCCAAAAAGCTCCAAGGATTCCCGCAATCGCTTGGTCATCCCCAAAAGGCCCCAAAGGTGTCCATGAACCCTTTGGTCAACCCAAAAGCACCCCAAAGGTGCCCATAAGTGATGCGAGGAGCATCCAACAAAATATGGGAAATCTTATATTTTTCCCTAAATTTTAGTGCATCTTGCCGGGGCCATAACTTCTCAACCGTAGCTCCGATTGACTTGAAATTTTACAGGGAGTTAGTTGGGAGAATTTTAAACAAATATAACTCCCTAGAGTTGTATTTCCCCAGAAAACCAGTTTTCGGGGCCAAATTCCATCATCTAGGGCCCCGAAATTAGGTTTTAAAATTGCTCACCTAATTTTTTATGCTTTTTGAGCTGTTCGGAGGTCAATATCTCCTAATGTATTTAGAGTTAGGACTTGAAACTTCATTTTTGTCTTATCTATGGTAAGAGGGATGCGCACGCCAATTTTGGGCCCCATCTGACTTATTTCAATTTTTAGGGTTTTTAGAGAGACATCATCATGGTGCTCACCCGCAGCCAAGCCCAATCACGGGCGGATGCTGTGGGGAATATCCAAGGAGGCACAAGTCACCTCCGGTATAGCCCCAAGGATTTGGTCATACCACCTTGGTGGCCTGACACACAAGGCAGACCCCTCCACACCTTAACGGATAGGGACTATAGGGGCACCCCTTCTAGGAGCACTCCTGTTCAGCATAGCACCCAGCACACACCCTTCCATGAGGGGTATATCCATAGGAGAGCTCCCTTAGATGCTCGCTATGAGTGGTCACCGTGCGATGAAGCGCTAAGTCAACATAGGGTTCGACGGGAGGAACCACATGATTACACTATCCCTCCTTCACCCCCTCTAGTTGTCAGGACTACAAAGACAAATCCAGAGCACAAGGCTCCTCAGGCAGGGCGAGCCAACTCCGCCCATCCCCTTTTCACTTATGAAAGAGAGCATGAGGAAAACCCTTACCTTCCTCAAGAGCAATATACATCATGGGAGCAAGACGCCTCCACAAATGCTAGCTATCAGGATCACCTACTGAGGCCAGAGCCTCGGATAAATGCCACTACCTCCAACAGAGGGAGGCGGCCTATAGAGATCTTGGATCACTATGACCGAGATAGATATCTAGGAGAGGCATCTAGGCCTTCTAGACATGAGGCGGTAGGACCAACTATCTTAGAATCTATCAAGCATTTCGCACATCGGATGCAACTCACGCAACTTGAGCTAGAACGACAACAGTTAGAGCAATGGTATCTTCTAAATAAAGAGCACCTTCACCACTAGAAGGATGAGTTGTTCCAACACACTATGCAGGAGAGGACTCCAACCCCTCACACGCATAAGACAAAACATTATGAGAGGCACAACCCCTAGGTGCGAGACAAGTCTTCGCGACCTCATCAAGCACCGCCCCCGATGCCTCCTAGACATGAGCGGGAGGCCACTCCTATAACCAATGACGGGTGCCTTCCTCAGGAACCCACTCAGGTTTATGGGCCACCCTTAGAAATTCATCAAGAAGCCTCTGAGGAATCGGAGCGAGAAGAAGAGCGGGATGAAAAGCCCTACCAAGGCATGGGGGGTGCTATCTGGCAACCCCTCCATAGGCCCCAAGTTCCTCAACAAGAACCAACCAAAGAGGAGGAGCTCAAATCCCCGATACATGCAAAGCGCTAGAGCACTTAGAGTCGGTAGAGACCAAGATTTTGGAGCTCCCAAGGCCCAACTTACATGAGGCTCCTTTCGAAGAGGATCAACCTTTAACCGTAGGGCTACTTGATGATGCAGTCCTCCATGTCTCAGAATCTCTAGATTTTGATGAGCTGTACTCACTGGTCGAAGGTGAGGATAAAATAGAGATAGCCCACAGCAATCACATGCGACAACATCGACATCCCATAAATATCAATGAAGCAATTCAACAGCTAAACATAATACTAGGGCATGAGTGGCACGTTAACCCACCGCAGTGGGGCCAAGCGTTACATCCGCCACTTTGGGCATACAAAGATCAACTTCCGCCCAGAGATCCCATAGCAACATCAGTGCCGAGGGCAGATCCTACCCTCATATCCGTGCATAGGGCCGATCCATTCGTGCCCATACCTCTAGAGCCAGATCCAGAGCACAAAGACCATCAAGCTGGGGGTACCTCTATCCCCTGAAGAGCAAGCCAAAAGCTCCAAGGATTATCGCAATCGCTTGGTCACCCAAAAGCCCCAAGGATTATCGCAATCACTTGGTCATCCCAAAATGCTCCAAGGATTATCGTAATCGCTTGGTCACCCCAAAAGCTCCAAGGATTATCGCAATCACTTGGTCACCCCAAAAGCTCCAAGGATTATCGCAATCGCTTGGTCAAACCCAAAAGCCCCAAGGATTATCGTAATCACTTGGTCACCCCAAAAGCTCCAAGGATTATCGCAATCACTTGGTCACCCCAAAATCTCCAAGGATTATCGCAATCACTTGGTCACCCAAAAAGCTCCAAGGATTATCGCAATCACTTGGTCAACCCAAAAGCTCCAAGGATTATCGCAATCACTTGGTCACCCCAAAAGCTCCAAGGATTATCACAATCGCTTGGTCACCCCAAAAAGGCCCCAAAGGATTCTCGAAATCCCTTGGTCACCATCAAGAAAATTCAAAAACAACAAAAATCATCAAAAACAACAAAAATTTGCATCTCATTTCTAGGCATACTCAAATTCATCAATAGAGAGTTCTTCTCGCATCTCATCTTCATATTCACAAAAATCAATCCATCAAAAATACAAAAATACATAGCTGCATCAAAGCATTGCATCCATACATTGCATATTTGTGGTCGTACGGGTCAAAGGCACCATAAGTTGTAATTGCTCTGCTAGTCCATCTTGTTCCACACTTTTCCATTTTACAAAAACAACAAAAACACCATGCATTGCCTTTTACCACACTAGAGTCAGTGGTCTTTTAATGTATCAAGAGTTTTCGTGATTCAGTCATCATTTTGCTCTTTAGCTACGTAATGTACCGAGTCAGACAGATTTTACGAAGGTAGAGTTACACTTGAAATACGCCTTGTTACGTAACATCCCAACACAAATTAAAACACATAAAAATTCCCAAGTTGTGTGAACGAAAGATGAAACCTGCACAGTAATCCAGGTCACCATAAGCGAAACGGTTATCTTGCTCATTCCCCCGTGCGAATGGTTCTAGAATGCTGAGAATTGACAAAAGGACAAGCTCTTTCCTATCCATTCACCTCCATATACAGTGGTTTTCACCACTACCAAATCCCAATCATAGTTGGTTCCCAAAGTTGTAAGGATTTGTACTACACGTCCCTGCCAAGGATGGGTAGTCATCCCCAAGACCTAAAAGGATCAACGCCATTCACAAACAAAATTCCAACAAACCATCATCCTAACACTTTCCATTCACCTTTGGTCTCCAAGTTGTAAGGATTCGTACTATCTACCCCTAACCAGGATGGGTAGTCATCCCCAAGGCCTAAAAGATCAATGCCCTTGCTCCATAATCTCCATCACCCCCTTGGTTCCCAACGTCGTAAGGATTCGTACTACACGTCCCTACAAAGGATGCGTAGTCGTCCCCAAGGCCACAAGGATCAAGGCCACTCACAAGCCCAAACTCACAATACTCAAAATACAAAATCAAATAACAGTGGTTATCACCACTATTCAAAATCCTTGCTCAAAAAGAATTAATAGAAAATAAACAGTGATTTTCATCACTATATGGACGAGCAACTTTCCAAATCATTCAGCCAACAAATATCCTGAACTTGAATCCCTGGAATTCTCGGCATTCGAAAACCATCTAGGTGATCCTCATTACAGGTTTGGTTGATAGCCTATCCGGAAATGGTGGTATCCTACCCGCATGACGATATGTCTGTCACATTCGCTTTGTGTATATTCAAACCAATGTTTGCATAAGGATGAGCTAGCTTATGGTATCCTGGATAACACCGCAGATTAATCTAACTAAATACAACAAAGGAGTTAGTGGAGCTAATTAGGTGATCCTCGAGTACAAGTTCGGTTGAAAGCCCATCTGGCATTGGCGGTATCCTGACAAATACCACATAAATGAACTCAATTGCACACACAGGGATGTGAAATAGCTTGGTCAAAAACAAGTTCGATTCATACCTTGTTCAAAAGTCTTGTAAGATAAAGTAGAGTCATGGCTAGTGAGTTAAAACCGTCTGAGTCTCAGAAAACCTTAGCTACATTTCTAAACCAACTGTGCTACTTTTCATCTTTGCAATACCATCAAAAAATACAAAAAAGAGAAAAACCACATGTATACATACAAAGTCATGCATCACAGCAATCGCCTAAAAACAAAATAACAAAGTTCTAAACAGTCTATGGTGCCATAGCCAAACATCACAAATCCCATTCATCCATTTCATCTCTGCATATCACATATAAATCAAAAACATTTGCATTCATCATAGCATATGCATCCATCAAAATAAATCAACATGCATACATCCATAGTCATCAGCCATCATGCATAAGATCAAAGAAAATCAAAACAACAAAACAACAAAAAAATGCAACACAAACAAAAAGCAATAAACATTGCCAGACACAAGTGCTCTTGCACTTAACCTCTTGGCATAGAAAAATTGATGTCGAGGTTTACATTGTCACTATCCTACTCTCTAAGAAGGCTACCATAGCTGGACCACTCCACGGGAAGACGGATTGTCGACAATTTCACCCCCAAATGGCATCACAAATGGGTCAAAGCCCACTAAAAAACAACAAGAAAATCAAAACAACAAAAACAACAAATAAATGCAACACAAAAACAAACATCAATAAGCATTGCCGGACACAAGTGCTCTTGCACTTAACCTCTTGGCATAGAAAATCGATGTCGAGGCTCAAATTGTCACTCTCCTACTCCCTAAGAAGGCTACCTTAGCCGGACCGCTCCATGGGAAGACGGACTTTTGACACTTTCACCCCATTATGGCATCACAAAAAGGGTTAGCACCCACCAAAAATAGGTCCAAATGTTGGAAAAATTGCACATGCTTAATAATAAAACCATCTAAAGGCACCCTTGCACAAGTCATCTTGGGTCAAGTGACTCGTCGCTTTTCTCACAAAGGTCATTCCCTCATCGATTCGTCGCTTGAGGGGGTAGTCACACTTAGTCACCAATCAACAAACACAAACCCAATTAAGGAAAATGACATGCATTCAAAGAATCATTGACAAAGAAAATTACACTCCTGCTTGGGGCAGTAAACAAGCAATAACAATCAAATTGATCAAACACTTGGCATTCATGAATCATGAACACAAGGTTCCCTTGTGGACAAAAGGTTGCGCCCTTTGCCTAATCATGACTGATCAATGTCCAAACTCAAGTCACACCTCACCAAAATAGGTTAATACTTGAAATCAAATTCCTTAGCTCGTCAGAAGCAAGGATTCAAGAATGCATGCCCTTTCCATGCTTGGGGCATCAAAATTTGATTAGGTTACCAAGAAACCCTAATCATTGGATGGAATTTCCCACCCAAAAAGAACAGATTGGAGGCGATTTCAAGCAACGAAGTGCTGCCCAATTGAACACCCATTTGCATCTTTTTTTGATTCACCTTCTCACATCCATTAATCTCTTTCGTAAAGGAGGTTATTGGGTGGCTTTTGGAAGTGTGGATCTAACCCAAATCCAACATTTGACCACCTTAAACCACCAATTTGCCGACACCCCAATCCTAAGAGGTTTTGGGCCCATCCCTAGTGGATTGGCACCGAAATCAAGTGCCAACGGTGGGAGGCCCACTTGGGCATCCCGCATTTGTTTAAGTTTCATTCTAAAGTATTCTAGATCATTTGTTCATGTTGCATTTTATGTTATTCTGTTTAGTTAACTCATAGCTTCAATTCCATAACGTTTTGATTAGATTTCACCATGCCTTTTGTCGCTTTGTTGTCCCACTAACTTGCAGGTAGCGACATCGAATTCCCGAGGATAGAGGCCAAATTGGGAGAATCCGACCATCTGGGTCGTCCCAAAATGGCCCCAATTACTTAACCCCTCTGTCTGCAGGTGTTTTGGAGATCCCGAGGTTCGACATTGGAGCAGTATCACTTCGGCTTTTCTAACACAATCGAATTCGTCCCACCCAGGGACGAATAGCAGTCGAAATTCGTCCTGCCCACGAACGAATTCCAGTTGAAAATGGATTTGCTGACTGTTTCAATGGCAGTGGCCCTATGGTAGTGTCTTTTATCCTTTGTCAGGTTTTCAAGTCATTTAGATTCACTTTACTCATGGTTTTAGACAATCGTTCATATGCATCTTTTGTCAATTTCAAAGAATGAACTTTCCTTTTTGTCACAGGTGCTACTAACGCCTTGTTTGTTTCTTTGATTGCAGGAGGAGCAACAAGAAGTGAGGATTCATCAGCATAAGCGGCGGCAACACTCTGGCCCGCCCATTTCAAATGTGGGCATGCGAAAGAGGGATCATTGATCACGATTGTAACCAAATCCATTTAACGCTCCTAGCCCCTAAAAAGGGAGGAGGCGATTTTGTAACCGAGGTTAAAGAGTTTAATAAAAGGGCTATGACTTCTCTAAATTCTTGTATCTCATTTCAATCAATTTGCCTCTTTCATTTAATGCACTTCATATTTTAGGACTTAAGCGTTATTTTGATTTGAATGCATCGAAGTAGTTTTCCTTTCTAAAGCTTCCGAAATCTCATGCTTTCAGTGGCGATCACGGTGGGACCCTGTCCCCTGGTTTTTAGATCAAATAACTGATCCTTTTGTGTTTTGTGCTTGACAGGTACAAATTTTTTTAAAGCAGACTATTATTCGTCTCTGACTGTGACGAATACTTTACTGTAATTCGTCTAACCCTGAGACGAATTTAAATTCGTCTCTGGCAGGGACGAATTCTGTTCTGTAATTCGTCTCACAGAGGGACGAATTCTTGCCTGTAAATTTTCAGAGCCGAAGATCGAAACAAGCAAGTCCGGGAAAAAGAGGTAAAGTTCCAAACCGTCTTTGTCATTTTTCTGATTTTTTGCTTTCATTTTTTTGTCAATTCTTGCGTGCTTAAAGAAAATAGTGGTTGATTGCATGTTTCATTTTTTTTAAGTAAAATAAACCACACACACATCACGTGGCATGTTTTAAACCAAGGAGCTGGTCGTAAGACCCCAGCCCTTGAGCAAGACCAACGGTGGGTTCATCACCACCTTGGCTTAGCTTTGCATCCATTTCCCCGATTGTCACTGTTGTTAGGCGTAAATCCTGACAAAAGCTGACCGAGTGTCGCTGGGGTGATTCCCATGCATGCGAGGATAAGTCTTCTATGGTAGGTGTCATTAACAGGACAATCCCCCCTTTCGTATCGCCTATGTTCCACGTACCATCTGCTCTCACGTACCTATAGTTTCCCTCTCGTAAGGGCGGGTATATAGAGAGGTTGGTATATCGGTCCGGCAATGGTATATTGAAGGGGCGACCATTTATGGGAGTCATATGAGCCAACATTATGCATTTAAACGTTCTTCAAAACTTGCAAAAACAAAACAAAACATCAAAATGCACTAAACCAGTTTAGGACACACTATTAATCCTTAAAAGAGATAATCACCGTTTGTGTATGTGTGTGTTCATTTCTGCTTAGTGTAACAAAAAAAAAAAAATCATCATAAACAAAAGATAAAAATCTATGCATTTTGTCACTCGCTCCAAAAAGCTCCAAGGATTCCCGCAATCGCTTGGTCATCCCCAAAAGGCCCCAAAGGTGTCCATGAACCCTTTGGTCAACCCAAAAGCACCCCAAAGGTGCCCATAAGTGATGTAGGACCATCCAACAAAATATGGGAAATCTTATATTTTTCCCTAAATTTTAGTGCATCTTGTCAGGGCCATAACTTCTCAACCGTAGCTCCGATTGACTTGAAATTTTACAGGGAGTTATTTGGGAGAATTTTAAACAAATATAACTCCCTAGAGTTTTATTTCCCCAGAAAACTAGTTTTTGGGGCCAAATTCCATCATCTAGGGCCCCGAAATTAGGTTTTAAAATTGCTCACCTAATTTTTTATGCTTTTTGAGCTATTCGAAGGTCAATATCTCCTAATGTATTTAGAGTTAGGACTTGAAACTTCATTTTTGTCTTATCTATTGTAAGAGGGATGCGCACCCCAATTTTGGGCCCCATCTGACTCATTTTCAATTTTTAGGGTTTTTAGAGAGACATCGTCATGGTGCTCACCCGCAGCCAAGCCCAATCACGGGCGGATGCTATGGGGAATATCCAAGGAGGCACAAGTCACCTTCGGTATAGCCCCAAGGATTTGGTCATACCACCTTGGCGGCCTGACACACAAGGCAGACCCCTCCACACCTTAACGGATAGGGACTATAGGGGCACCCCTTCTAGGAGCACTCCTGTTCAGCATAGCACCCAACACACACCCTTCCATGAGGGGTACATCCATAGGAGAGCTCCCTTAGATGCTCGCTATGAGTGGTCACCGTGCGATGAAGTGCTAGGTCAACATAGGGTTCGACGGGAGGAACCACATGATTACACTATCCCTCCTTCACCCCCTCTAGTTGTCAGGACTACAAGGACAAATCCAGAGCACAAGGCTCCTCAGGAAGGGCGAGCCAACTCCGCCCATCCCTTTTTCACTTATGAAAGAGAGCATGAGGAAAACCCTTACCTTCCTCAAGAGCAATATACATCGTGGGAGCAAGACGCCTCCACAAATGCTAGCTATCAAGATCACCTACTGAGGCCAGAGCCTCGAATAAATGCCACTACCTCCAACAGAGGGAGGCGGCCTATAGAGATCTTGGATCACTATGACCGAGATAGATATCTAGGAGAGGCATCTAGGCCTTCTAGACATGAGGCGGTAGGACCAACTATCTTAGAATCTATCAAGCATTTCGCACACCGGATGCAACTCACGCAACTTGAGCTAGAACGACAACAGTTAGAGCAATGGTATCTTCTAAATAAAGAGCACCTTCAACGCCAGAAGGATGAGTTGTTCCAACACACTATGCAGGAGAGGACTCCAACCCCTCACACGCATAAGACAAAACATTATGAGAGGCACAACCCCTAGGTGCGAGACAAGTCTTCGCGACCTCATCAAGCACCACCCCCGATGCCTCCTAGACATGAGCGGGAGGCCACTCCTATAACCAATGATGGGTGCCTTCCTCAGGAACCCACTCAGGTTTATGGGCCACCCTTAGAAATTCATCAAGAAGCCTCTAAGGAATCAGAGCGAGAAGAAGAGCGGGATGAAAAGCCCTACCAAGGCATGGGGGGTGCTATCTGGCCACCCCTCCATAGGCCCCAAGTTCCTCAACAAGAACCAACCAAAGAGGAGGAGCTCAAATCCCCCGATACATGCAAAGCGCTAGAGCACTTAGAGTCGGTAGAGACCAAGATTTTGGAGCTCCCAAGGCCCAACTTACATGAGGCTCCTTTCGAAGAGGATCAACCTTTAACCGTAGGGCTACCTGATGATGCAGTCCTCCATGTCTCAGAATCTCTAGATTCTGATGAGCTGTACTCACTGGTCGAAGGTGAGGATAAAAAAGAGATAGCCCACAACAATCACATGCGACAACATCGACATCCCATAAATATCGATGAAGCAATTCAACAGCTAAACATAATACTAGGGCATGAGTGGCGCGTTAACCCACCATAGTGGGACCAAGCGTTACATCCGCCACTTTGGGCATACAAAGATCAACTTCCGCCCAGAGACCCCATAGCAATATCAGTGCCGAGGGTAGACCCTGTCCTCCTATCCGTGCATAGGGCTGATCCATTCGTGCCCATACCTCTAGAGCCAGATCCAGAGCACAAAGACCATCAAGCTGGGGGTACCTCTATCCCCTGAAGAGCAAACCAAAAGCTCCAAGGATTATCGCAATCGCTTGGTCAAACCCAAAAGCTCCAAGGATTATCAAAATCGCTTGGTCATCCCAAAAGCTCCAAGGATTATCGCAATCGCTTGGTCAATCCCAAAAGCTCCAAGGATTATCGCAATCACTTGGTCACCCCAAAAGCTCCAAGGATTATCGCAATCACTTGGTCAAACCCAAAATGCTCCAAGGATTATCGCAATCACTTGGTCACCCCAAAAGCTCCAAGGATTATCGCAATCACTTGGTCAATCCCAAAAGCTCCAAGGATTATCGCAATCACTTGGTCAATCCCAAAATGCTCCAAGGATTATCGCAATCGCTTGGTCAATCCCAAAAAGCTCCAAGGATTATCGCAATCGCTTGGTCAATCCCAAAATGCTCCAAGGATTCCTAAAATCGCTTGGTCAATCCCAAAATGCTCCAAGGATTTCCACAATCGCTTGGTCAAAAATCAAGAAAATTCAAAAACAACAAAAATCATCAAAAACAACAAAAATTTGCATCTCATTTCTAGGCATACTCAAATTCATCAATAGAGAGCTCTTCTCGCACCTCATCTTCATATTCACAAAAATCAATCCATCAAAAATACAAAAAATACATAGCTGCATTAAAGCATTGCATCCATACATTGCATATTTGTGGTCGTACGGGTCAAAGGCACCATAGGTTGTAATTGCTCTGCTAGTCCATCTTGTTCCACACTGTTCCATTTTACAAAAACAACAAAAACACCATGCATTGCTTTTACCACACTAGAGTCGGTGGTCTTTTAATGTATCAAGAGTTTTCGTGATTCAGTCATCATTTTGCTCTTTAGCCACGTAATGTACCGAGTCAGACAGATTTTACGAAGGTAGAGTTACACTTGAAATACGCCTTGTTACGTAACATCCCAACACAAATTAAAACACATAAAAATTCCCAAGTTGTGTGAACGAAAGATGAAACCTGCACAGTAATCCAGGTCACCATAAGTGAAACGGTTATCTTGCTCATCCCCCCGTGCGAATGGTTCCAGAATGCTGAGAATTGACAAAAGGACAAGCTCTTTCCTATCCATTCACCTCCATATACAGTGGTTTTCACCACTACCAAATCCCAATCATAGTTGGTTCCCAAAGTTGTAAGGATTCGTACTACACGTCCCTGCCAAGGATGGGTAGTCATCCCCAAGACCTAAAAGGATCAACGCCATTCACAAACAAAATTCCAACAAATCATCATCCTAACACTTTCCATTCACCTTTGGTCTCCAAGTTGTAAGGATTCGTACTATCCGCCCCTAACCAGGATGGGTAGTCATCCCCAAGGCCTAAAAGATCAATGCCCTTACTCCATAATCTCCATCACCCCCTTGGTTCCCAACGTCGTAAGGATTCGTACTACACGTCCCTGCAAAGGATGCGTAGTCGTCCCCAAGGCCACAAGGATCAAGGCCACTCACCAAGCCCAAACTCACAATACTCAAAATACAAAATCAAATAACAGTGGTTATCACCACTATTCAAAATCCTTGCTCAAAAAGAATTAATAGAAAATAAACAGTGATTTTCATCACTATATAGACGAGCAACTTTCTAAATCATTCAGCCAACAAATATCCCGAACTTGAATCCCTGGAATTCTCAGCATTCGAAAACCATCTAGGTGATCCTCATTACAGGTTTGGTTGATAGCCTATCTGGCAATGGTGGTATCCTACCCGCATGACGATATGTCTGTCACATTCGCTTTGCGTGTGTGCAGACCAATGTTTGCATAAGGATGAGCTAGCTTATGGTATCCTGGATAACACCGCAGATTAATCTAACTAAATACAACAAAGGAGTTAGTGGAGCTAATTAGGTGATCCTCAGTACAGGTTCGGTTGAAAGCCCATCTGGCACTGGCGGTATCCTGACAAATACCACATAAATGAACTCAATTGCACACACAGGGATGTGAAATAGCTTGGTCAAAAACAAGTTCGATTCATACCTTGTTCAAAAGTCTTGTAAGATAAAGTACAGTCGTGGCTAGTGAGTTAAAACCGTCTGAGTCTCAGAAAACCTTAGCTACATTTCTAAACCAACTGCGCTACTTTTCATCCTTACAATACCATCAAAAAATACAAAAAAGAGAAAAACCACATGTATACATACAAAGTCATGCATCACAACAATCGCCTAAAAACAAAATAACAGAGTCCTAAACAGTCTATGGTGCCATAGCCAAACATCACAAATCCCATTCATCCATTTCATTTTGCATATCACATATAAATCAAAAACATTTGCATTCATCATAGCATATGCATCCATCAAAATAAATCAACATGCATACATCCATATTCATCAACCATCATGCATAAGATCAAAGAAAATCAAAACAACAAAACAACAAAAAAATGCAACACAAACAAAAAGCAATAAACATTGCTAGACACAAGTGCTCTTGCACTTAACCTCTTGGCATAGAAAAATTGATGTCGGGGTTTACATTGTCACTATCCTACTCCCTAAGAAGGCTACCATAGCCGGACCGCTCCACGGGAAGACGGATTGTCGACAATTTCACCCCCAAATGGCATCACAAATGGGTCAAAGCCCACTAAAAAACAACAAGAAAATCAAAACAACAAAAACAACAAATAAATGCAACACAAAAACAAACAGCAATAAGCATTGCCGGACACAAGTGCTCTTGCACTTAACCTCTTGGCATAGAAAATCGATGTCGGGGCTCAAATTGTCACTCTCCTACTCCCCAAGAAGGCTACCATAGCCGGACCGCTCCATGGGAAGACGGACTTTCGACACTTTCACCCCATTATGGCATCACCAAAAGGGTTAACACCCACCAAAAATAGGTCCAAATGTTGGAAAAATTGCACATGCTTAATGATAAACCATCTAAAGGCACCCTTGCACAAGTCATCTTGGGTCAAGCGACTCGTCGCTTTTCTCACGAAGGTCATTCCCTCATCGATTCGTCGCTTGAGGGGGTAGTCACACTTAGTCACCAATCAACAAGCACACACCCAATTAAGGAAAATGACATGCATTCAAAGAATCATTGACAAAGACAATTACGCTCCTGCTTGGGGCAGTAAACAAGCAATAACAATCAAATTGATCAAACACTTGGCATTCGTGAATCATGAACACAAGGTTCCCCTATGGACAAAAGGTTGCGCCCTTTGCCTAATCATGACTGATCAATGTCCAAGCTCAAGTCACACCTCACCAAAATAGGTTAATACTTGAAATCAAATTCCTTAGCTCGTCAGAAGCAAGGATTCAAGAATGCATGCCCTTTCCATGCTTGGGGCATCAAAAGTTGATTAGGTTACCAAGAAACCCTAATCATTAGTGCTTTGGCTATCTATTTTTGCTCGGTGCTGCGCCATGCACAACGCATCCCAAAAAGGGGCATCTGTAGACACCAAAACAGCACCAATCCGATTATGTGACTGCAAACACTGATCGCTTTGACAAACACAGCCCCCAGGGCAGCCCTCAGAGGTCAAACAGTGGTCCTAACCACTTTCATAGCAATTTTGTAAGGTCAAGAAGCAATTTGGCACATTTAGGCACTTTGCCCAGTATTCGTCTCACCCAGGGACGAATACTAACTGGGATTCGTCTCACCCAGGGACGAATTCTGAAATCGTCCCTGGTCAGGACGAATTCCAGGTTTAACGGGCAAAAAGAAAAATGCCGCCAAGTGGCAGCCAAGGACAGTCAATTATTGCCTCCTGCCATGCATGCGCGTGTAGGTGGGTAGGTTGGCAGTTAGTGGACTGTCACAAGGGCAATCATGGAAGCCCAAGTCAGGGAGGAGTCTCCTCCCTCTTGGGAAGGCATGGCCGCCACATGGCATCCCTGCATGCCCCTCCAAAGAGACCCCATGGGTCTATAAAATGGTGGACTTTCCCACCCAAAGAAGAGAGATTGGAGGCATTTTCAAGCAACGAAGTGCTGCCCAATTGAACACCCATTTGCATCCTTTTTGATTCACCTTCTCACATCCATTAATCTCTTTCGCAAGGGAGGTTATTGGGTGGCTTTTGGAAGCGTGGATCTAACCCAAATCCAACATTTGACCACCTTAAACCACCAATTTTCCGACACCCCAATCCAAGAGATTTTGAGCCCATCCCTAGTGGATTGGCGTCAAAATCAAGTTCTAACGGTGGGCGGCCCATTTGGGCACCCCACACTTTTCTTTTAAGTTTCATTTTAATTATCATTTATTCATCTCTATTCTATGCTATGCTGTTTAAGTAGTCTCTAATTTCGATTTCATAGAATTTTGATCACACATTATCATGCTTTGTCGATTGTATAGCTCTCACTAACTTGCAGGTGGCGATATCGAATTCTCGAGGATAGAGGCCAAATTGGGAGAATCCGACCATCTGGGTCGTCCCAAAATGGCCCCAATTACGTAACCCCTCTGTTTGCAGGTGTTTTGGAGGTCCCGAGAGTTGACATTGGAGCAGTATCACTTCGGCTTTTCTAACACAGTCGAATTCGTCCCACCCGGGGACGAATAGCAGTCGAAATTCGTCCTGCCCAGGGACGAATTCTAGTTGAAAGCAGATTGGCCGACTGTTTCAATGGCAGTGGCCCTCTGGTAATGTCTTCTGTCCTCTGTCAGGTTTTCAGGTCATTTAGATTCACTTTACTCACTGTTTTAGACAATCGTTTATATGCATCTTTTGTCAATTTCAAAGAACGAACTTTCCTTTTGTCACAGGTGCTACTAACGCCTTGTTTGTTTCTTTGATTGTAGGAGGAGCAACAAGAAGTGAGGATTCATCAGCATAAGCGGCGGCAACACTCTGGCCCGCCCATTTCAAACGTGGGCATGCGGAAGAGGGATCATTGATCACGATTGTAACCAAATCCATTTAACGCTCCTAACCCCTAAAAAGGGAGGAGGCGATTTTGTAACCGAGGTTAAAGAGTTTAATAAAAGGGCTGTGACTTCTCTAAATTCTTGTATCTCATTTCAATCAATTTGCCTCTTTCGTTTAATGCACTTCATATTCTAGGACTTAAGCGTTATTTTGATTTGAATGCATCGAAGTAGTTTTCCTTTCTAAAGCTTTCGGAATCTCATGCTTTCAGTGGCGATCATGGTGGGACTCTGTCCCCTGGTTTTAAGATCAAATAACTGATCCTTTTTGTGTTTTGTGCTTGACAGGTACAAGTTTTTTAAAGCAGACTGTTATTCGTCTCTGACTGTGATGAATACTTTACTGTAATTCGTCTAACCCTGAGATGAATTTAAATTCATCTCGCAGGGACGAATTTTATGTAATTCGTCTCACAGAGGGACGAATTCTTGCCTGTAAATTTTCGTAGCCGAAGATCAGAAACAGCAAGTCCGGGCAGAAAAGAGGTAAAGTTCCAAACTGTCTTTGTCATTTTTTTTGATTTTTTGCTTTCATTTTCTGTCAATTCTTGCGTGCTTAAAGAAAATAGTGGTTGATTGCATGTTTCATTTTTCTAAGTAAAATAAACCACACACACATCACGTGGCACATTTTAAACCAAGGAGCTGGTCGTAAGACCCCAGCCCTTGAGCAAGACCAACGGTGGGTTCATCACCACCTTGGCTTAGCTTTGCATCCATTTCCCCGATTGTCACTGTTGTTAGGCGTAAATCCTGATGAAAGCTGACCGAGTGTCACTGGGGTGATTCCCATGCATGCGAGGATAAGTCTTCTATGGTAGGTGTCATTAACAGGACAATCCCCCTTCCGTACCGCCTATGTTCCACGTACCATCTGCTCTCACGTACCTATAGTTTCCCTCTCGTAAGGGCGGGTATATAGAGAGGTTGGTATATCGGTCCGGCAATGGTATATTGAAGGGGCGACCATTTATGGGAGTCATATGAGCCAACATTATGCATTTAAACGTTCTTCAAAACTTTCAAAAACAAAACAAAACATCAAAATGCACTAAACCAGTTTAGGACACACTATTAATCTTTAAAAGAGATAATCACTGTTTGTGTATGTGTGTGTTCATTTCTGCTTAGTGTAACAAAAAAAAAAATCATCATAAACAAAAGATAAAAATCTATGCATTTTGTCACTCGCTCCAAAAAGCTCCAAGGATTCCTGCAATCGCTTGGTCATCCCCAAAAGGCCCCAAAGGTGTCCATGAACCCTTTGGTCAACCCAAAAGCACCCCAAAGGTGCCCATAAGTGATGCAGGAGCATCCAACAAAATATGGGAAATCTTATATTTTTCCCTAAATTTTAGTGCATCTTGCCAGGGCCATAACTTCTCAACCGTAGCTCCGATTGACTTGAAATTTTACAGGGAGTTAGTTGGGATAATTTTAAACAAATATAACTCTTTAGAGTTGTATTTCCTAGAAAACCAGTTTTTGGGGCCAAATTCCATCATCTAGGGCCCCGAAATTAGGTTTTAAAATTGCTCACCTAATTTTTTATGCTTTTTGAGCTGTTCGGAGGTCAATATCTCCTAATGTATTTAGAGTTAGGACTTGAAACTTCATTTTTGTCTTATCTATTGTAAGAGGGATGCGCACCCCAATTTTGGGCCCCATCTGACTCATTTTCAATTTTAGGGTTTTTAGAGAGACATCATCATGGTGCTCACCCGCAGCCAAGCCCAATCACGGGCGGATGCTATGGGGAATATCCAAGGAGGCACAAGTCACCTCCGGTATAGCCCCAAGGATTTGGTCATACCACCTTGGCGGCCTGACACACAAGGCAGACCCCTCCACACCTTAACGGATAAGGACTATAGGGGCACCCCTTCTAGGAGCACTCCTGTTCAGCATAGCACCCAACACACACCCTTCCATGAGGGGTACATCCATAGGAGAGCTCCCTTAGATGCTCGCTATGAGCGGTCACCACGCGATGAAGCGCTAAGTCAACATAGGGTTCGACGGGAGGAACCACATGATTACACTATCCCTCCTTCACCCCCTCTAGTTGTCAGGACTACAAGGACAAATCCAGAGCACAAGGCTCCTCAGGTAGGGCGAGCCAACTCCGCCCGTCCCTTTTTCACTTATGAAATAGAGCATGAGGAAAACCCTTACCTTCCTCAAGAGCAATATACATCACGGGAGCAAGACGCCTCCGCAAATGCTAGCTATCAGGATCACCCACTGAGGCCAAAGCCTCAGGGAAATGCCACTACCCCCAACAGAGGGAGGCGGCCTATAGAGATCTTGGATCACTATGACCGAGATAGATATCTAGGAGAGGCATCTAGGCCTTCTAGACATGAGGCGGTAGGACCAACTATCTTAGAATCTATCAAGCATTTCGCACATCGGATGCAACTCACGCAACTTGAGCTAGAATGACAACAGTTAGAGCAATGGTATCTTCTAAATAAAGAGCACCTTCATCGCTATAAGGATGAGTTGTTCCAACACACTATGCAGGAGAGGACTCCAACCCCTCACACGCATAAGACAAAACATTATGAGAGGCACAACCCCCGGGTGCGAGACAAGTCTTCGCGACCTCATCAAGCACCACCCCCGATGCCTCCTAGACATGAGCGGGAGGCTACTCCTATAACCAATGATGGGTGCCTTCCTCAGGAACCCACTCAGGTTTATGGGCCACCCTTAGAAATTCATCAAGAAGCCTCTAAGGAATCAGAGCGAGAAGAAGAGCGGGATGAAAAGCCCTACCAAGGCATGGGGGGTGCTATCTGGCCACCCCTCCATAGGCCCCAAGTTCCTCAACAAGAACCAACCAAAGAGGAGGAGCTCAAATCCCCTGATACATGCAAAGCGCTAGAGCACTTAGAGTCGATAGAGACCAAGATTTTGGAGCTCCCAAGGCCCAACTTACATGAGGCTCCTTTCAAAGAGGATCAACCTTTAACCATAGGGCTACCTGATGATGCAGTCCTCCATGTCTCAGAATCTCTAGATTCTGATGAGCTGTACTCATTGGTCGAAGGTGAGGATAAAATAGAGATAGCCCACAACAATCACATGCGACAACATCGACATCCCATAAATATCGATGAAGCAATTCAACAGATAAACATAATACTAGGGCATGAGTGGCACGTTAACCCACCACAGTGGGACCAAGCGTTACATCCGCCACTTTGGGCATACAAAGATCAACTTTCACCCAGAGACCCCATAGCAATATCAGTGTCGAGGGTAGACCCTGCCCTCATATCCGTGCATAGGGCTGATCCATTCATGCCAATCCCTCTAGAGCCAGATCTCGAGCACAAAGACCATCAAGCTCGGGGTACCTCTATCCCCTGAAGAGCCCAAACCAAAAGCTCCAAGGATTATCGCAATCGCTTGGTCAACCCAAAAGCTCCAAGGATTATCGCAATCGCTTGGTCATCCCAAAATGCTCCAAGGATTATCGTAATCACTTGGTCACCCCAAAAGCTCCAAGGATTATCGCAATCGCTTGGTCACCCCAAAAGCTCCAAGGATTATCGCAATCGCTTGGTCAACCCAAAAGCTCCAAGGATTATCGCAATCACTTGGTCACCCCAAAAGCTCCAAGGATTATCGCAATCACTTGGTCAATCCCAAAAGCTCCAAGGATTATCGCAATCGCTTGGTCAATCCCAAAAATGCTCCAAGGATTATCGCAATCGCTTGGTCAATCCCAAAATGCTCCAAGGATTCTTGCAATCGCTTGGTCAATCCCAAAAATGCTCCAAGGATTCTTAAAATCGCTTGGTCAATCCCAAAATGCTCCAAGGATTTCCACAATCGCTTGGTCAAAAATCAAGAAAATTCAAAAACAACAAAAATCATCAAAAACAACAAAAATTTGCATCTCATTTCTAGGCATACTCAAATTCATCAATAGAGAGCTCTTCTCGCATCTCATCTTCATATTCACAAAAATCAATCCATCAAAAATACAAAAATATATAGCTGCATTAAGCATTGCATCCATACATTGCATATTTGTGGTCGTACGGGTCAAAGGCACCATAGGCTGTAATTGCTCTGCTAGTCCATCTTGTTCCACACTTGTTCCATTTTACAAAAACAACAAAAACACCATGCATTGCTTTTTACCACACTAGAGTCAGTGGTCTTTTAATGTATCAAGAGTTTTCGTGATTCAGTCATCATTTTGCTCTTTAGCCATGTAATGTATCAAGTCAGACAGATTTTATGAAGGTAGAGTTACACTTGAAATACACCTTGTTACGTAACATCCCAACACAAATTAAAACACATAAAAATTCCCAAGTTGTGTGAACGAAAGATGAAACCTGCATAGTAATCCAGGTCACCATAAGCGAAACGGTTATCTTGCTCATCCCCCTGTGCGAATGGTTCTAGAATGCTGAGAATTGACAAAAGGACAAGCTCTTTCCTATCCATTCACCTCCATATATAGTGGTTTTCACCACTACCAAATCCCAATCATAGTTGGTTCCCAAAGTTGTAAGGATTCGTACTACACGTCCCTGCCAAGGATGGGTAGTCATCCCCAAGACCTAAAAGGATCAACACCATTCACAAACAAAATTCCAACAAATCATCATCCTAACACTTTCCATTCACCTTTGGTCTCCAAGTTGTAAGGATTCGTACTATCCGCCCCTAACCAGGATGGGTAGTCATCCCCAAGGCCTAAAGATCAATGCCCTTACTCCATAATCTCCATCACCCCCTTGGTTCCCAACGTCGTAAGGATTCGTACTACACGTCCCTGCAAAGGATGCGTAGTCGTCCCCAAGGCCACAAGGATCAAGGCCACTCACCAGCCCAAACTCACAATACTCAAAATACAAAATCAAATAACAGTGGTTATCACCACTATTCAAAATCCTTGCTCAAAAAGAATTAATAGAAAATAAATAGTGATTTTCATCACTATATAGACGAGCAACTTTCTAAATCATTCAGCCAACAAATATCCTGAACTTGAATCCTTGGAATTCTCAGCATTCGAAAACCATCTAGGTGATCCTCATTACAGGTTTGGTTGATAGCCTATCTGGCAATGGTGGTATCCTACCCGCATGACGATATGTCTGTCACATTCGCTTTGCGTGTGTGCAGACCAATGTTTGCATAAGGATGAGCTAGCTTATGGTATCTCGGATAACACCGCAGATTAATCTAACTAAATACAACAAAGGAGTTAGTGGAGCTAATTAGGTGATCCTCAGTACAGGTTCGGTTGAAAGCCCATCTAGCACTGGCGGTATCCTGACAAATACCACATAAATGAACTCAATTGCACACACAGGGATGTGAAATAGCTTGGTCAAAAACAAGTCCGATTCATACCTTGTTCAAAAGTCTTGTAAGATAAAGTACAATCGTGGCTAGTGAGTTAAAACCGTCTGAGTCTCAGAAAACCTTAGCTACATTTCTAAACCAACTGCGCTACTTTTCATCTTTGCAATACCATCAAAAAATACAAAAAAGAGAAAAACCACATGTATACATACAAAGTCATGCATCACAGCAATCGCCTAAAAACAAAATAACAGAGTTCTAAATAGTCTATGGTGCCATAGCCAAACATCACAAATCCCATTCATCCATTTCATCTCTGCATATCACATATAAATCAAAAACATTTGCATTCATCATAGCATATGCATCCATCAAAATAAATCAACATGCATACATCCATATTCATCAACCATCATGCATAAGATCAAATAAAATCAAAACAACAAAACAACAAAAAAATGCAACACAAACAAAAAGCAATAAACATTGCTAGACACAAGTGCTCTTGCACTTAACCTCTTGGCATAGAAAAATTGATGTCGGGGTTTACATTGTCACTATCCTACTCTCTAAGAAGGCTACCATAGCCAGACCGCTCCATGGGAAGATGGATTGTTGACAATTTCACCCCAAATGGCATCACAAATGGGTCAAAGCCCACTAAAAAACAACAAGAAAATCAAAACAACAAAAACAACAAATAAATGCAACACAAAAACAAACATCAATAAGCATTGTCGGACACAAGTGCTCTTGCACTTAACCTCTTGGCATAGAAAATCGATGTCGGGGCTCAAATTGTCACTCTCCTACTCCCTAAGAAGGCTATCTTAGCCGGACCGCTCCATGGGAAGACGGACCTTTCGACACTTTCACCCCATTATGGCATCACCAAAAGGGTTAACACCCACCAAAAATAGGTCCAAATGTTGGAAAAATTGCACATGCTTAATGATAAACCATCTAAAGGCACCCTTGCACAAGTCATCTTGGGTCAAGCGACTCGTCGCTTTTCTCACGAAGGTCATTCCCTCATCGATTCGTCGCTTGAGGGGGTAGTCACACTTAGTCACCAATCAACAAGCACACACCCAATTAAGGAAAATGACATGCATTCAAAGAATCATTGACAAAGACAATTACGCTCCTGCTTGGGGCAGTAAACAAGCAATAACAATCAAATTGATCAAACACTTGGCATTCGTGAATCATGAACACAAGGTTCCCCTGTGGACAAAAGGTTGCGCCCTTTGCCTAATCATGACTGATCAATGTCCAAGCTCAAGTCACACCTCACCAAAATAGGTTAATACTTGAAATCAAATTCCTTAGCTCGTCGAAGCAAGGATTCAAGAATGCATGCCCTTTCCATGCTTGGGGCATCAAAAGTTGATTAGGTTACCAAGAAACCCTAATCATTAGTGCTTTGGCTATCTATTTTTGCTCGACGCTGCGCCATGCACAGCGCATCCCAAAAAGGGGCATCTGTAGACACCAAAACAGCACCAATCCGATTATGTGACTGCAAACACTGATCGCTTTGACAAACACAGCCCCTAGGGCAGCCCTCAGAGGTCAAACAGTGGTCCTAACCACTTTCATAGCAATTTTGTAAGGTCAAGAAGCAATTTGGCACATTCAGGCACTTTGCCCAGTATTCGTCTCACCCAGGGACGAATACTAACTGGGATTCGTCTCACCCAGGGACGAATTCTGAAATCGTCTCTGGTCAGGACGAATTCCAGGTTTAACGGGCAAAAAGAAAAATGCCGCCAAGTGGCAGCCAAGGACAGTCAATTATTGCCTCCTGCCATGCATGCGCGTGTAGGTGGGTAGGTTGGCAGTTAGTGGACCGTCACAAGGGCAGTCATGGAAGCCCAAGTCAGGGAGGAGTCTCCTCCCTCTTGGGAAGGCATGGCCGCCACATGGCATCCCTGCATGCCCCTCCAAAGAGACCCCATGGGTCTATAAAATGGTGGACTTTCCCACCCAAAAAGAGGACAGATTGGAGGCATTTTCAAGCAACGAAGTGCTGCCCAATTGAACACCCATTTGCATCCTTTTTGATTCACCTTCTCACATCCATTAATCTCTTTCGCAAGGGAGGTTATTGGGTGGCTTTTGGAAGCGTGGATCTAACCCAAATCCAACATTTGACCACCTTAAACCACCAATTTGCCGACACCCCAATCCTAAGAGATTTTGGGCCCATCCCTAGTGGATTGGCGTCAAAATCAAGTTCTAACGGTGGGAGGCCCACTTGGGCACCCCGCACTTTTCTTTTAAGTTTCATTTTAATTCTAATCATTTATTCATCTTGCTATTCTATGCTATGCTGTTTAAGTAGTCTCATAATTTTGATTTCATAGAATTTTGATCACACATTATCATGCTTTGTCGATTGTATAGTTCTCACTAACTTGCAGGTGGCGATATCGAATTCCCGAGGATAGAGGCCAAATTGGGAGAATCCGACCATCTGGGTCATCCCAAAATGGCCCCAATTACGTAACCCCTCTGTTTGCAGGTGTTTTGGAGGTCCCGAGAGTCGACATTGGAGCAAGTATCACTTCGGCTTTTCTAACACAGTCGAATTCGTCCCACCCAGGGACGAATAGCGATCGAAATTCGTCCTGCCCAGGGACGAATTCTAGTTGAAAGCAGATTGGCCGACTGTTTCAATGGCAGTGGCCCTCTGGTAATGTCTTCTGTCCTCTGTCAGGTTTTCAGGTCATTTAGATTCACTTTACTCACTGTTTTAGACAATCGTTTATATGCATCTTTTGTCAATTTCAAAGAACGAACTTTCCTTTTTGTCACAGGTGCTACTAACGCCTTGTTTGTTTCTTTGATTGCAGGAGGAGCAACAAGAAGTGAGGATTCATCAGCATAAGCGGCGGCAACACTTTGGCCCGCCCATTTCAAACGTGGGCATGCGGAAGAGGGATCATTGATCACGATTGTAACCAAATCCATTTAACGCTCCTAACCCCTAAAAAGGGAGGAGGCGATTTTGTAACCGAGGTTAAAGAGTTTAATAAAAGGGCTGTGACTTCTCTAAATTCTTGTAATTTTCAATCATTTGCCTCTTTCATTTAATGCATTTCATATTCTAGGACTTAAGCGTTATTTTGATTTGAATGCATCGAAGTAGTTTTCCTTTCTAAAGCTTCCGGAATCTCATGCTTTCAGTGGCGATCACGGTGGGACTCTGTCCCCTGGTTTTTAGATCAAGTAACTGATCCTTTTGTGTTTTGTGCTTGACAGGTACAAGTTTTTAAAGCAGACTGTTATTCGTCTCTGACTGTGACGAATACTTTACTGTAATTCGTCTGACCCTGAGACGAATTTAAATTCGTCTCTGGCAGGGACGAATTCTGTTCTGTAATTCGTCTCACAGAGGGACGAATTTCTGCCTATAAATTTTTAGAGCCGAAGATCAGAAACAACAAGTCCGGGCAGAAAAGAGGTAAAGTTCTAAACTGTCTTTGTCATTTTTCTGATTTTTTGCTTTCATTTTTTGTCAATTCTTGCGTGCTTAAAGAAAATAGTGGTTGATTGCATGTTTCATTTTTTTAAGTAAAATAAACCACACACACATCACGTGGCACGTTTTAAACCAAGGAGCTGGTCGTAAGACCCCAGCCCTTGAGCAAGACCAACGGTGGGTTCATCACCACCTTGGCTTAGCTTTGCATCCATTTCCCCGATTGTCACTGTTGTTAGGCGTAAATCCTGACGAAAGCTGACCGAGTGTCGCTGGGGTGATTCCCATGCACGCGAGGATAAGTCTTCTATGGTAGGTGTCATTAACAGGACAATCCCCCTTCCATACCGCCTATGTTCCACGTACCATCTGCTCTCACGTACCTATAGTTTCCCTCTCGTAAGGGCGGGTATATAGAGAGGTTGGTATATCGGTCCGACAATGGTATATTGAAGGGGCGACCATTTATGGGAGTCATATGAGCCAACATTATGCATTTAAACGTTCTTCAAAACTTGCAAAAACAAAACAAAACATCAAAATGCACTAAACCAGTTTAGGACACACCATTAATCCTTAAAAGAGATAATCACCGTTTGTGTATGTGTGTGTTCATTTCCGCTTAGTGTAACAAAAAAAAAAAATCATCATAAACAAAAGATAAAAATCTATGCATTTTGTCACTCGCTCCAAAAAGCTCCAAGGATTCCCGCAATCGCTTGGTCATCCCCAAAAGGCCCCAAAGGTGTCCATGAACCCTTTGGTCAACCCAAAAGCACCCCAAAGGTGCCCATAAGTGATGCAGGAGCATCCAACAAAATATGGGAAATCTTATATTTTTCCCTAAATTTTAGTGCATCTTGTCGGGGCCATAACTTCTCAACCGTAGCTCCGATTGACACGAAATTTTACAGGGAGTTAGTTGGGAGAATTTTAAACAAATATAACTCCCTAGAGTTGTATTTCCCTAGAAAACCAGTTTTTGGGGCCAAATTCCATCATCTAGGGCCCCGAAATTAGGTTTTAAAATTGCTCACCTAATTTTTTTATGCTTTTTGAGCTGTTCGGAGGTCAATATCTCCTAATGTATTTAGATTTAGGACTTGAAACTTCATTTTTGTCTTATCTATTGTAAGAGGGATGCGCACCCCAATTTTGGGCCCCATCTGACTCATTTTCAATTTTAGGGTTTTTAGAGAGACATCGTCATGGTGCTCACCCGTAGCCAAGCCCAATCACGGGCGGATGCTGTGGGGAATATCCAAGGAGGCACAAGTCACCTCCGGTATAGCCCCAAGGATTTGGTCATACCACCTTGGCGGCTTGACACACAAGGCAGACCCCTCCACACCTTAACGGATAGGGACTATAGGGGCACCCCTTCTAGGAGCACTCTGGTTCAGCATAGCACCCAACACACACCCTTCCATGAGGGGTACATCCATAGGAGAGCTCCCTTAGATGCTCGCTATGAGTGGTCACTGTGCGATGAAGCGCTAGGTCAACATAGGGTTCGACGGAAGGAACCACATGATTACACTATCCCTCCTTCACCCCCTCTAGTTGTCAGGACTACAAGGACAAATCCAGAGCACAAGGCTCCTCAAGCGGGGCGAGCCAACTCCGCCCGTCCCCTTTTCACTTATGAAAGAGAGCATGAGGAAAACCCTTACCTTCCTCAAGAGCAATATACATCATGGGAGCAATACGCCTCCGCAAATGCTAGCTATCAGGATCACCTACTGAGGCCAAAGCCTCGGATAAATGCCACTACCTCCAACAGAGGGAGGCGGCCTATAGAGATCTTGGATCACTATGACCGAGATAGATATCTAGGAGAGGCATCTAGGCCTTCTAGACATGAGGCGGTAGGACCAACTATCTTAGAATCTATCAAGCATTTCGCACATCGGATGCAACTCACGCAACTTGAGCTAGAACGACAACAGTTAGAGCAATGGTATCTTCTAAATAAAGAGCACCTTCAACGCCAGAAGGATGAGTTGTTCCAACACACTATGCAGGAGAGGACTCCAACCCCTCACACGCATAAGACAAAACATTATGAGAGGCACAACCCCTGGGTGCGAGACAAGTCTCCGCGACCTCATCGAGCACCGCCCCCGATGCCTCCTAGACATGAGCGGGAGGCCACTCCTATAACCAATGATGGGCGCCTTCCTCAGGAACCCACTCAGGTTTATGGGCCACCCTTAGAAATTCATCAAGAAGCCTCTAAGGAATCAGAGCGAGAAGAAGAGCGGGATGAAAAGCCCTACCAAGGCATGGGGGGTGCTATCTGGCAACCCCTCCATAGGCCCCAAGTTCCTCAACAAGAACCAACCAAAGAGGAGGAGCTCAAATCCCCCGATACATGCAAAGCGCTAGAGCACTTAGAGTCGGTAGAGACCAAGATTTTGGAGCTCCCAAGGCCCAACTTACATGAGGCTCCTTTCGAAGAGGATCAACCTTTAACCGTAGGGCTACCCGATGATGCAGTCCTCCATGTCTCGGAATCTCCAGATTCTGATGAGCTGTACTCACTGGCCGAAGGTGAGGATAAAAAAGAGATAGCCCACAGCAATCACATGCGACAACATCGACATCCCATAAATATCGATGAAGCACTTCAATAGATAAACATAATACTAGGGCATGAGTGGCGCGTTAACCCACCGCAGTGGGACCAAGCGTTACATCCGCCACTTTGGGCACACAAAGATCAACTTCCGCCCAGAGACCCCATAGCAACATCAGTGTCGAGGGTAGACCCTATCCTCCTATCCGTGCATAGGGCCGATCCATTCATGCCCATACCTCCAGAGCCAGATCCGGAGCACAAAGACCATCAAGCTGGGGGTACCTCTATCCCCTGAAGAGCAAGCCAAAAGCTCCAAGGATTATCGCAATCGCTTGGTCAAAACCCAAAAGCTCCAAGGATCTAAATCGCAAACTTGGTCATCCCAAAATGCTCCAAGGATTATCGTAATCACTTGGTCACCCCAAAAGCTCCAAGGATTATCGCAATCACTTGGTCACCCCAAAAGCTCCAAGGATTATCGCAATCACTTGGTCACAACCCAAAAGCTCCAAGGATTATCGCAATCACTTGGTCACCCCAAAAGCTCCAAGGATTATCGCAATCACTTGGTCACCCCAAAAGCTCCAAGGATTATCGCAATCACTTGGTCAACCCAAAATGCTCCAAGGATTATCGCAATCACTTGGTCACCCCAAAAGCTCCAAGGATTATCGCAATCACTTGGTCACTCCCAAAAGCTCCAAGGATTATCGCAATCGCTTGGTCACTCCCAAAATGCTCCAAAGGATTCTCGAAATCCCTTGGTCAACAATCAAGAAAATTCAAAAACAACAAAAATCATCAAAAACAACAAAAATTTGCATCTCATTTCTAGGCATACTCAAATTCATCAATAGAGAGCTCTTCTCACATCTCATCTTCATATTCACAAAAATCAATCCATCAAAAATACAAAAAATATATAGCTGCATTAAAGCATTACATCCATACATTGCATATTTGTGGTCGTACGGGTCAAAGGCACCATAGGCTGTAATTGCTCGCTAGTCCATCTTGTTCCACACTGTTCCATTTTACAAAAACAACAAAAACACCATGCATTGCTTTTTACCACACTAGAGTCAGTGGTCTTTTAATGTATCAAGAGTTTTCGTGATTCAGTCATCATTTTGCTCTTTAGCCATGTAATGTACCAAGTCAAACAGATTTTACGAAGGTAGAGTTACACTTGAAATACACCTTGTTACGTAACATCCCAACACAAATTAAAACACATAAAAATTCCCAAGTTGTGTGAACGAAAGATGAAACCTGCACAAGTAATCCAGGTCACCATAAGCGAAACGGTTATCTTGCTCATCCCCCCATGCGAATGGTTCTAGAATGCTGAGAATTGACAAAAGGACAAGCTCTTTCCTATCCATTCACCTCCATATACAGTGGTTTTCACCACTACCAAATCCCAATCATAGTTGGTTCCCAAAGTTGTAAGGATTTGTACTACACGTCCCTGCCAAGGATGGGTAGTCATCCCCAAGACCTAAAAGGATCAACACCATTCACAAACAAAATTCCAACAAATCATCATCCTAACACTTTCCATTCACCTTTGGTCTCCAAGTTGTAAGGATTCGTACTATCTGCCCCTAACTAGGATGGGTAGTCATCCCCAAGGCCTAAAAGATCAATGCCCTTACTTCATAATCTCCATCACCCCTTGGTTCCCAACGTCGTAAGGATTTGTACTATACGTCCCTACAAAGGATGCGTAGTCATCCCCAAGGCCACAAGGATCAAGGCCACTCACAAGCCCAAACTCACAATACTCAAAATACAAAATCAAATAATAGTGGTTATCACCACTATTCAAAATCCTTGCTCAAAAAGAATTAATAGAAAATAAATAGTGATTTTCATCACTATATAGACGAGCAACTTTCCAAATCATTCAGCCAACAAATATCCTAGACTTGAATCCTTGGAATTCTCAGCATTCGAAAACCATCTAGGTGATCCTCATTACAGGTTTGGTTGATAGCCTATCTGGCAATGGTGGTATCCTACCCGCATGACGATATGTCTGTCACATTCACTTTGCATGTGTGCAGACCAATGTTTGCATAAGGATGAGCTAGCTTATGGTATCCTGGATAACACCAGCAGATTAATCTAACTAAATACAATAAAGGAGTTAGTGGAGCTAATTAGGTGATCCTCAGCATAGGTTCGGTTGAAAGCCCATCTGGCACTGGCGGTATCCTGACAAATACCACATAAATGAACTCAATTGCACACACAGGGATGTGAAATAGCTTGGTCAAAAACAAGTCCGATTCATACCTTGTTCAAAAGTCTTGTAAGATAAAGTACAGTCATGGCTAGTGAGTTAAAACCGTCTCGAGTCTCGGAAAACCTTAGCTACATTTCTAAACCAACTGCGCTACTTTTCATCCTTACAATACCATCAAAAAATACAAAAAAGAGAAAAACCACATGTATACATACAAAGTCATGCATCACAACAATCGCCTAAAAACAAAATAACAGAGTCCTAAATAGTCTATGGTGCCATAACCAAACATCACAAATTCCATTCATCCATTTCATTTTGCATATCACATATAAATCAGAAACATTTGCATTCATCATACCATATGCATCCATCAAAATAAATCAACATGCATACATCCATATTCATCAACCATCATGCATAACATCAAAGAAAATCAAAACAACAAAACAACAAATAAACAAAAACAAAAAGCAATAAAATTGCTGGACACAAGTGCTCTTGCACTTAACCTCTATGGCATAGAAAAACTGATGTCAGGGTTTACATTGTCACTATCCTACTCCCTAAGAAGGCTACCATAGCCGAGACCGCTCCATGGGAAGATGGATTTTCGACAATTTCACCCCAAATGGCATCACAAATGGGTCAAAGCCCACTAAAAAAACAAGAAAATCAAAACAACAAAAACAACAAAAAATGCAACACAAAAACAAACAACAATAAGCATTGCCGGACACAAGTGCTCTTGCACTTAACCTCTTGGCATAGAAAATCGATGTCGGGGCTCAAATTGTCACTCTCCTACTCCCTAAGAAGGCTACCTTAGCCGGACCGCTCCATGGGAAGACGGACTTTCGACACTTTCACCCCATTATGGCATCACCAAAAGGGTTAACACCCACCAAAAATAGGTCTAAATGTTGGAAAAATTGCACATGCTTAATGATAAACCATCTAAAGGCACCCTTGCACAAGTCATCTTGGGTCAAGCGACTCGTCGCTTTTCTCACGAAGGTCATTCCCTCATCGATTCGTCGCTTGAGGGGGTAGTCACACTTAGTCACCAATCAACAAGCACACACCCAATTAAGGAAAACGACATGCATTCAAAGAATCATTGACAAAGACAATTACGCTCCTGCTTGGGGCAATAAACAAGCAATAATCACAAATTGATCAAACACTTGGCATTCGTGAATCATGAACACAAGGTTCCCCTGTGGACAAAAGGTTGCGCCCTTTGCCTAATCATGACCGATCAATGTCCAAGCTCAAGTCACACCTCACCAAAATAGGTTAATACTTGAAATCAAATTCCTTAGCTCGTCAGAAGCAAGGATTCAAGAATGCATGCCCTTTCCATGCTTGGGGCATCAAAAGTTGGTTAGGTTACCAAGAAACCCTAATCATTAGTGCTTTGGCTATCTATTTTTGCTCGACGTTGTGCCATGCACAGCGCATCCCAAAAAGGGGCATCTATAGACACCAAAACAGCACCAATCCGATTATGTGACTGCAAACACTGATCGCTTTGACAAACACAGCCCCCAGGGCAGCCCTCAGAGGTCAAACAGTGGTCCTAACCACTTTCATAGCAATTTTGTAAGGTCAAGAAGCAATTTGGCACATTTAGGCACTTTGCTCAGTATTCGTCTCACCCAGGGACGAATACTAACTGGGATTCGTCTCACCCAGGGACGAATTCTGAAATCGTCCTTGGTCAGGACGAATTCCAGGTTTAACGGGCAAAAAGAAAAATGCCGCCAAGTGGCAGCCAAGGACAGTCAATTATTGCCTCCTGCCATGCATGCGCGTGTAGGTGGGTAGGTTGGCAGTTAGTGGACTCGTCACAAGGGCAGTCATGGAAGCCCAAGTCATGGAGGAGTCTCCTCCCTCTTGGGAAGGCATGGCCGCCACATGGCATCCCTGCATGCCCCTCCAAAGAGACCCCATGGGTCTATAAAATGGTGGACTTTCCCACCCAAAAAGAACAGATTGGAGGCGATTTCAAGCAACGAAGTGCTGTCCAATTGAACACCCATTTGCATCCTTTTGATTCACCTTCTCACATCCATTAATCTCTTTCGCAAGGGAGGTTATTGGGTGGCTTTTGGAAGCGTGGATCTAACCCAAATCCAACATTTGACCACCTTAAACCACCAATTTGCCGACACCCCAATCCTAAGAGGTTTTGGGCCCATCCCTAGTGGATTGGCGCCGAAATCAAGTGCCAACGGTGGGAGGCCCACTTGGGCACCCCCGCATTTTCTAAGTTTTATTCTAAAGCATTCTAGATTATTTGTTCATGTTGCATTTTATGTTATTCTATTTAGTTAACTCATAGCTTCAATTCCATAACATTTTGATCAGATTTCACCATGCCTTTTGTCGCTTTGTTGTCCCACTAACTTGCAGGTAGCGACATCGAATTCTCGAGGATAGAGGCCAAATTGGGAGAATCCGACCATCTGGGTCATCCCAAAATGGCCCCAATTACATAACCCCTCTGTTTGCAGGTGTTTTGGAGGTCTCGAGGTTCGACATTGGAGCAAGATCACTTCGGCTTTTCTAACACAGTAGAATTCGTCCCACCCAGGGACGAATAGCAATCGAAATTCGTCCTGCCCAGGGACGAATTCCAGTTGAAAGTAGATTGGCCGACTGTTTCAATGGCAGTGGCCCTCTGGTAATGTCTTCTATCCTCTGTCAAGTTTTCAGGTCATTTAGGTTTACTTTATTCACTGTTTTAGACAACTGTTCATATGCATCTTTTATCAATTTCAAAGAATGAATTTTCCTTTTTGTCATAGGTGCTACTAACGCCTTGTTTGTTTCTTTGATTGCAGGAGGAGCAACAAGAAGTGAGGATTCATCAGCATAAGCGGCGGCAACACTCTGGCCCGCCCATTTCAAATGTGGGCATGCGAAAGAGGGATCATTGATCACGATTGTAACCAAATCCATTTAACGCTCCTAGCCCCTAAAAAGGGAGGAGGCAATTTTGTAACCGTGGTTAAAGAGTTTAATAAAAGGGCTGTGACTTCTCTAAATTCTTGTAACTGATTTCAATCAATTTGCCTCTTTCGTTTAATGCATTTCATATTCTAGGACTTAAGCGTTATTTTGATTTGAATGCATCGAAGTAGTTTTCCTTTCTAAAAGCTTCCGGAATCTCATGCTTTCAGTGGCGATCACGGTGGGACCCTGTCCCCTGGTTTTAAGATCAAATAACTGATCCTTTTTGTGTTTTGTGCTTGACAGGTACAAGTTTTTAAAGTAGACTGTTATTCGTCTCTGACTGTGACGAATACTTTACTGTAATTCGTCTGACCCTGAGACGAATTTAAATTCGTCTCTGGTAGGGACGAATTCTGTTCTGTAATTCGTCTCACAGAGGGACGAATTCCTGCCTGTAAATTTTTAGAGCCGAAGATCAGAAACAGCAAGTCCAGGTAGAAAAGAGGTAAGGTTCTAAACTGTCTTTGTCATTTTTTTGATTTTTTGCTTTCATTTTTTGTCAATTCTTGCGTGCTTAAAGAAAATAGTGGTTGATTGCATGTTTCATTTTTCTAAGTAAAATAAACCACACACACATCACGTGGCACATTTTAAACCAAGGAGCTGGTCGTAAGACCCCAGCCCTTGAGCAAGACCAACGGTGGGTTCATCACCACCTTGGCTTAGCTTTGCATCCATTTCCCCGATTGTCACTGTTGTTAGGCGTAAATCCTGATGAAAGCTGACCGAGTGTCATTGGGGTGATTCCCATGCACGCGAGGATAAGTCTTCTATGGTAGGTGTCATTAACAGGACAATCCCCCTTCCGTACCGCCTATGTTCCACGTACCATCTCGCTCTCACGTACCTATAGTTTCCCTCTCGTAAGGGCGGGTATATAGAGAGGTTGGTATATCGGTCCGGCAATGGTATATTGAAGGGGCGACCATTTATGGGAGTCATATGAGCCAACATTATGCATTTAAACGTTCTTCAAAACTTGCAAAAACAAAACAAAACATCAAAATGCACTAAACCAGTTTAGGACACACTATTAATCCTTAAAAGAGATAATCACCGTTTGTGTATGTGTGTGTTCATTTCTGCTTAGTGTAACAAAAAAAAAAAATCATCATAAACAAAAGATAAAAATCTATGCATTTTGTCACTCGCTCCAAAAAGCTCCAAGGATTCCCGCAATCGCTTGGTCATCCCCAAAAGGCCCCAAAGGTGTCCATGAACCCTTTGGTCAACCCAAAAGCACCCCAAAGGTGCCCATAAGTGATGCAGGAGCATCCAACAAAATATGGGAAATCTTATATTTTTCCCTAAATTTTAGTGCATCTTGCCGGGGCCATAACTTCTCAACCGTAGCTCCGATTGACTTGAAATTTTACAGGGAGTTAGTTGGGATAATTTTAAACAAATATAATTCTAGAGTTGTATTTCCCAAAAACCAGTTTTTGGGGCCAAATTCCATCATCTAGTGCCCCGAAATTAGGTTTTAAAATTGCTCACCTAATTTTTTACGCTTTTTGAGCTGTTCGGAGGTCAATATCTCCTAATGTATTTAGAGTTAGGACTTGAAACTTCATTTTTGTCTTATCTATTGTAAGAGGGATGCGCACGCCAATTTTGGGCCCCATCTGACTCATTTTCAATTTTAGGGTTTTTAGAGAGACATCGTCATGGTGCTCACCCGCAGCCAAGCCCAATCACGGGCGGATGCTATGGGGAATATCCAAGGAGGCACAAGTCACCTCCGGTATAGCCCCAAGGATTTGGTCATACCACCTTGGCGGCCTGACACACAAGGCAGACCCCTCCACACCTTAACGGATAGGGACTATAGGGGCACCCCTTCTAGGAGCACTCCGGTTCAAGCATAGCACCCAGCACACACCCTTCCATGAGGGGTACATCCATAGGAGAGCTCCCTTAGATGCTCGCTATGAGCGGTCACCGTGCGATGAAGCGCTAAGTCAACATAGGGTTCGACGGGAGGAACCACATGATTACACTATCCCTCCTTCACCCCCTCTAGTTGTCAGGACTACAAAGACAAATCCAGAGCACAAGGCTCCTCAGGCAGGGCGAGCCAACTCCACCCGTCCCCTTTTCACTTATGAAAGAGAGCATGAGGAAAACCCTTACCTTCCTCAAGAGCAATATACATCGCGAGAGCAATATGCCTCCGCAAATGCTAGCTATCAGGATCACCTACTGAGGCCAAAGCCTCGGATAAATGCCACTACCTCCAATAGAGGGAGGCGGCCTATAGAGATCTTGGATCACTATGACCGAGATAGATATCTAGGAGAGGCATCTAGGCCTTCTAGACATGAGGCGGTAGGACCAACTATCTTAGAATCTATCAAGCATTTCGCACACTCGGATGCAACTCACGCAACTTGAGCTAGAATGACAACAATTAGAGGAATGGTATCTTCTAAATAAAGAGCACCTTCAACACCAGAAGGATGAGTTGTTCCAACACACTATGCAGGAGAAGACTCCAACCCCTCACACGCATAAGACAAAACATTATGAGAGGCACAACCCTTGGGTGCGAGACAAGTCTTCGCGACCTCATCAAGCACCACCCCCGATGCCTCCTAGACATGAGCGGGAGGCCACTCCTATAACCAATGACGGGTGCCTTCCTCAGGAACCCACTCAGGTTTATGGGCCACCCTTAGAAATTCATCAAGAAGCCTCTAAGGAATCAGAGCGAGAAGAAGAGCGGGATGAAAAGCCCTACCAAGGCATGGGGGTGCTATCTGGCCACCCCTCCATAGGCCCCAAGTTCCTCAACAAGAACCAACCAAAGAGGAGGAGCTCAAATCCCCGATACATGCAAAGCGCTAGAGCACTTAGAGTCGGTAGAGACCAAGATTTTGGAGCTCCCAAGGCCCAACTTACATGAGGCTCCTTTCGAAGAGGATCAACCTTTAACCGTAGGGCTACTTGATGATGCAGTCCTCCATGTCTTAGAATCTCTAGATTCTGATGAGCTGTACTCACTGGTCGAAGGTGAGGATAAAATAGAGATAGCCCACAACAATCACATGCGACAACATCGACATCCCATAAATATCGATGAAGCAATTCAACAGATAAACATAATACTAGGGCATGAGTGGCACGTTAACCCACCACAGTGGGACCAAGCGTTACATCCACCACTTTGGGCATACAAAGATCAACTTTCACCCAGAGATCCCATAGCAACATCAATGTCGAGGGTAGACCCTATCCTCATATCCGTGCATAGGGCTGATCCATTCATGCCAATCCCTCTAGAGCCAGATCCAGAGCACAAAGACCATCAAGCTGGGGGTACCTCTATCCCCTGAAGAGCAAGCCAAAAGCTCCAAGGATTATCGCAATCGCTTGGTCAACCCAAAAGCTCCAAGGATTATCGTAATCGCTTGGTCATCCCAAAAGCTCCAAGGATTATCGTAATCGCTTGGTCACCCCAAAAGCTCCAAGGATTATCGCAATCACTTGGTCACCCCAAATGCTCCAAGGATTATCGCAATCACTTGGTCAACCCAAAAGCTCCAAGGATTATCGCAATCACTTGGTCACCCCAAAAGCTCCAAGGATTATCGCAATCACTTGGTCACCCCAAAAGCTCCAAGGATTATCGCAATCACTTGGTCAATCCCAAAAGCTCCAAGGATTATCGCAATCGCTTGGTCAACCCAAAAAGCTCCAAGGATTATCGCAATCGCTTGGTCAATCCCAAAAAGCTCCAAGGATTATTGCAATCGCTTGGTCAATCCCAAAAATGCTCCAAGGATTTCCACAATCGCTTGGTCAAAAATCAAGAAAATTCAAAAACAACAAAAATCATCAAAAACAACAAAAATTTGCATCTCATTTCTAGGCATACTCAAATTCATCAATAGAGAGCTCTTCTCGCACCTCATCTTCATATTCACAAAAATCAATCCATCAAAAATACAAAAATATATAGCTGCATTAAAGCATTGCATCCATACATTGCATATTTGTGGTCGTACAGGTCAAAGGCACCATAGGCTGTAATTGCTCTGCTAGTCCATCTTGTTCCACACTGTTCCATTTTACAAAAACAACAAAAACACCATGCATTGCTTTTACCACACTAGAGTCAGTGGTCTTTTAATGTATCAAGAGTTTTCATGATTCAGTCATCATTTTGCTCTTTAGCCATGTAATGTATCAAGTCAAACAGATTTTACGAAGGTAGAGTTACACTTGAAATACACCTTGTTACGTAACATCCCAACACAAATTAAAACACATAAAAATTCCCAAGTTGTGTGAACGAAAGATGAAACCTGCACAAGTAATCCAGGTCACCATAAGCGAAACGGTTATCTTGCTCATCCCCCCGTGCGAATGGTTCTAGAATGCTGAGAATTGACAAAAGGACAAGCTCTTTCCTATCCATTCACCTCCATATACAGTGGTTTTCACCACTACCAAATCCCAATCATAGTTGGTTCCCAAAGTTGTAAGGATTTGTACTACACGTCCCTGCCAAGGATGGGTAGTCATCCCCAAGACCTAAAAGGATCAACACCATTCACAAACAAAATTCCAACAAATCATCATCCTAACACTTTCCATTCACCTTTGGTCTCCAAGTTGTAAGGATTCGTACTATCCGCCCCTAACCAGGATGGGTAGTCATCCCCAAGGCCTAAAAGATCAATGCCCTTACTCCATAATCTCCATCACCCCCTTGGTTCCCAACGTCGTAAGGATTCGTACTACACGTCCCTGCAAAGGATGCGTAGTCATCCCCAAGGCCACAAGGATCAAGGCCACTCACAAGCCCAAACTCACAATACTCAAAATACAAAATCAAATAACAATGGTTATCACCACTATTCAAAATCCTTGCTCAAAAAGAATTAATAGAAAATAAACAGTGATTTTCATCACTATATAGACGAGCAACTTTCTAAATCATTCAGCCAACAAATATCCCGAACTTGAATCCCTGGAATTCTCAGCATTCGAAAACCATCTAGGTGATCCTCATTACAGGTTTGGTTGATAGCCTATCTGGCAATGGTGGTATCCTACCCGCATGACGATATGTCTGTCACATTCGCTTTGCGTGTGTGCAGACCAATGTTTGCATAAGGATGAGCTAGCTTATGGTATCCTGGATAACACCGCAGATTAATCTAACTAAATACAACAAAGGAGTTAGTGGAGCTAATTAGGTGATCCTCAGTACAGGTTCGGTTGAAAGCCCATCTGGCACTGGCGGTATCCTGACAAATACCACATAAATGAACTCAATTGCACACACAGGGATGTGAAATAGCTTGGTCAAAAACAAGTCCGATTCATACCTTGTTCAAAAGTCTTGTAAGATAAAGTACAATCGTGGCTAGTGAGTTAAAACCGTCTCGAGTCTCAGAAAACCTTAGCTACATTTCTAAACCAACTGCGCTACTTTTCATCCTTACAATACCATCAAAAAATACAAAAAAGAGAAAAACCACATGTATACATACAAAGTCATGCATCACAAGCAATCGCCTAAAAACAAAATAACAGAGTTCTAAATAGTCTATGGTGCCATAGCCAAACATCACAAATCCCATTCATCCATTTCATCTCTGCATATCACATATAAATCAAAAACATTTGCATTCATCATAGCATATGCATCCATCAAAATAAATCAACATGCATACATCCATATTCATCAACCATCATGCATAAGATCAAAGAAAATCAAAACAACAAAACAACAAAAAAATGCAACACAAACAAAAAGCAATAAACATTGCTGACACAAGTGCTCTTGCACTTAACCTCTTGGCATAGAAAAATTGATGTCGGGGTTTACATTGTCACTATCCTACTCTCTAAGAAGGCTACCATAGCCGGACCGCTCCATGGGAAGACGGATTGTCGACAATTTCACCCCCAAATGGCATCACAAATGGGTCAAAGCCCACTAAAAAACAACAAGAAAATCAAAACAACAAAAAAAAAATAAATGCAACACAAAAACAAAGAGCAATAAGCATTGTTGGACACAAGTGCTCTTGCACTTAACCTCTTGGCATAGAAAATTGATGTCGGGGCTCAAATTGTCACTATCCTACTCCCTAAGAAGGCTACCTTAGCCGGACCGCTCCATGGGAAGACGGACTTTTGACAATTTCACCCCATTATGGCATCACCAAAAGGGTTAACACCCACCAAAAATAGGTCCAAATGTTGGAAAAATTGCACATGCTTAATGATAAACCATCTAAAGGCACCCTTGCACAAGTCATCTTGGGTCAAGCGACTCGTCGCTTTTCTCACGAAGGTCATTCCCTCATCGATTCGTCGCTTGAGGGGGTAGTCACACTTAGTCACCAATCAACAAGCACACACCCAATTAAGGAAAACGACATGCATTCAAAGAATCATTGACAAAGACAATTACGCTCCCGCTTGGGGCAGTAAACAAGCAATAACAATCAAATTGATCAAACACTTGGCATTCGTGAATCATGAACACAAGGTTCCCCCGTGGACAAAAGGTTGCGCCCTTTGCCTAATCATGACTGATCAATGTCCAAGCTCAAGTCACACCTCACCAAAATAGGTTAATACTTGAAATCAAATTCCTTAGCTCGTCAGAAGCAAGGATTCAAGAATGCATGCCCTTTCCATGCTTGGGGCATCAAAAGTTGATTAGGTTACCAAGAAACCCTAATCATTAGTGCTTTGGCTATCTATTTTTGCTCGACGCTGCGCCATGCACAGCGCATCCCAAAAAGGGGCATCTGTAGACACCAAAACAGCACCAATCCGATTATGTGACTGCAAACACTGATCGCTTTGACAAACACAGCCCCCAGGGCAGCCCTCAGAGGTCAAACAATGGTCCTAACCACTTTCATAGCAATTTTGTAAGGTCAAGAAGCAATTTGGCACATTTAGGCACTTTGCTCAGTATTCGTCTCACCCAGGGACGAATACTAACTGGGATTCGTCTCACCCAGGGACGAATTCTGAAATCGTCTCTGGTCAGGACGAATTCCAGGTTTAACGGGCAAAAAGAAAAATGCCGCCAAGTGGCAGCCAAGGACAGTCAATTATTGCCTCCTGCCATGCATGCGCGTGTAGGTGGGTAGGTTGGCAGTTAGTGGACCGTCACAAGGGCGATCATGGAAGCCCAAGTCGGGGAGGAGTCTCCTCCCTCTTGGGAAGGCATGGCCGCCACATGGCATCCCCGCATGCCCCTCCAAAGAGACCCCATGGGTCTATAAAATGGTGGACTTTCCCACCCAAAAGAGGACAGATTGGAGGCGATTTCAAGCAACGAAGTGCTGTCCAATTGAACACCCATTTGCATCCTTTTGATTCACCTTCTCACATCCATTAATCTCTTTCGCAAGGGAGGTTATTGGGTGGCTTTTGGAAGCGTGGATCTAACCCAAATCCAACATTTGACCACCTTAAACCACCAATTTGCCGACACCCCAATCCTAAGAGGTTTTGGGCCCATCCCTAGTGGATTGGCGCCGAAATCAAGTGCCAACGGTGGGAGGCCCACTTGGGCACCCCCGCATTTTCTAAGTTTTATTCTAAAGCATTCTAGATTATTTGTTCATGTTGCATTTTATGTTATTCTATTTAGTTAACTCATAGCTTCAATTCCATAACGTTTTGATTAGATTTCACCATGCCTTTTGTCGCTTTGTTGTCCCACTAACTTGCAGGTAGCGACATCGAATTCCCGAGGATAGAGGCCAAATTGGGAGAATCCGACCATCTGGGTCATCCCAAAATGGCCCCAATTACATAACCCCTCTGTTTGCAGGTGTTTTGGAGGTCTCGAGGTTCGACATTGGAGCGGCATCACTTCGGCTTTTCTAACACAATCGAATTCGTCCCACCCGGGGACGAATAGCAGTCGAAATTCGTCCTGCCCAGGGACGAATTCCAGTTGAAAGCAGATTGGCCGACTGTTTCAATGGCAGTGGCCCTCTGGTAATGTCTTCTGTCCTCTGTCAGGTTTTTAGGTCATTTAGGTTTACTTTATTCACTATTTTAGACAACTGTTCATATGCATCTTTTAGCAATTTCAAAGCATGAACTTTCCTTTTTGTCACAGGTGCTACTAACGCCTTGTTTGTTTCTTTGATTGCAGGAGGAGCAACAAGAAGTGAGGATTCATCAGCATAAGCGGCGGCAACACTTTGGCCCGCCCATTTCAAATGTGGGCATGCGGAAGAGGGATCAATGATCAAGATTGTAACCAAATCCATTTAACGCTCCTAGCCCCTAAAAAGGGAGGAGGCGATTTTGTAACCGTGGTTAAAGAGTTTAATAAAAGGGTTGTGACTTCTCTCTAAATTCTTGTAACTGATTTCGATCAATTTGCCTCTTTCGTTTAATGCATTTCGTATTCTAGGACTTAAGCGTTATTTTGATTTGAATGCATCGAAGTAGTTTTTCTTTCTAAAAGCTTCCAGAATCTCATGCTTTCAATTACTCATTTGATTCTCATCCCCGTTTGTATCTTTAGGGGGAGAATGTTTCTTTGTTTCATAATTCCTTTACCTAATATTGCATTAAGAGGGAGTGTTGGAATATGTAATGCAACATTGTGTAAATTATTCTTAGACTAAAATATAAAGTCTAAAGAATAATATTTGAATTAGAAAATAATTCTATTTTATGTAAAAATATTCCCACCCAATTAATAAATAAAATAAGGGTGCTAGGAATATTTAATTTGTGGAAAAAATTATTTCCCCTTTTATAGCAAATATTAAAAAGTAACCAATCACTTTTTAATATTTGATAGATGCCACTTGTCACACATCTCAAGATAATATTGTGATAAGATTAGGGCAATTTTAGGGTTGTAGTAGAAAAACTTCTCTTTAAATAGGGGTGTTTTCTACTATATATATATATATATATATATATATATATATATATATATATATATATATCATGTTGATGCATATTGTTGCATAACATTGAAGCATTCTTGTATTGTTGAATCATTGAGTAATATAGTGAGCTTCATAGTGGATGTTTCCCTTCTTCATTCGAAGTAGGGTTTTACCACTTAATATTGGTGTTGTGGGTTTTCCTCTTTTGTGTGTGATTGATCTTGTGGAGCATTCTTTGATCTTGGGGAGACTTTGCTTGTCTCACAATTTTACCCTAAATTATTCTTTTTATTTCTTTTTACCCTCAATTTCAAAATTTTGATTTTTCCACCAAAACAGAGAATTTGGTGTAAAAAATCGAAGGGGGTATCACACCTAATGCATCTTGCAATAAAACTTCAAACCATCAATAAATTTTGCATCAAAAATTTTATTTCTCGAAAAGCATTCCATTATTTTCTTTAACACATTTTTTCAAAAAATACACTAAAGAGGGGGTAAAATATAACACCTTAAAATTGACTCATATTAATTCACATTAAATTAATAACATTTAAAAAATCAATTAAAGAAACTTCCTCATCGTTTTCCTCAATTTTTGTGCCCTCCTAGCGAGATCGACTATATTTTATGAGATCGGATGTCTGATCTCTAATAGCAATTTAATGTACAAGATCAGATGTATGATCTCGTCCAAAAATAAAAAAATCCCAGAAAAAAATGATAAATTTGTTGCAACACTTTTTGTCTCTATATGCCTAACTACACGGCAGTTACGAGATCGAATTTACTGATCACCCCCAGATTTGTAGAGGTTACAACCTATTCTATTTTTGGCTAGCTTATTTAACTAGGCATCATCCCTTTGAATTCCCTCCTAAATTTTTAGCTGAATTCTGACTTCTAGTTGCTTAGTTATCGTTTTCGCATTCATTATTTTTTGTACTCTTTATAAGTTCAAAAGTACGATCACTGGTTATTTATTGGTACAATCTAAGATCGGATGCTCCATATCACCTGGATAGCATCTGATCCTGCTCTACTACCTATGATATTGCCTGCAAGTTTCTTAGGGGAAACCCTAGGCTTTGGTTTACATTCTTTAGTCTCATATTTACATTTCTAGCATCATATTTAGCATTCATCATTACATGTACTATAGAAATTTTTGTTATCATCCTTGGAGTTCAAAAATCCTTGCATTCAATTATATTAGTTGCATATCATAATCCATATTCATATTATTTTATTTCAATATAACATTCAATAAGCTTTTACATGTCCTAATTCATACTTAACAAAGTCTCTAGCACATTGTCAGTTTCCGTTTTGCTCTCTATTTGTGAAATTACAGGTTTATGCCATGATCATACCTACTGATCGCTGATTGGATCTAATGATATCATATCGGTGGATACGATATTTGATCAAAAATACGATATCACCCTACAACATCCGATCCTACCTACAACAAGCAAACAGACTCTACATCAAACATCCGGGTTGAGTAAGAGGGTCAAATGTCTTTTATTATTAATTATTGCATTTATTTTATTTATGTAATTAACTGTATGTTATATTCATCTAAAAACAAATTTTATTTAGTATAGAATAGTTGCATTTTGTACCAAACTAGGTGATTGTGAGCAAATATAAAAGAACACATTAAACAAACTCCCAACCCTAGGTGTCGAAACTGCCATAGCAAATATTTTATAGTGAACCCTAAATAATTCATCGAAAAAATACCAAAGAGGGCACGATCTCAAGTGCCTCTTCTCTAAGGTGTAGACCTATCATTTTCCTATTCCCCTTTGAGGTGCGGATCCATTAGCCTAAAGGAAAGGAGTGCAAAAATTTTAGATCTACAATACTCCTCTCCCCTTCTTTCTATTCTTCTTCTTTGCCTCCCTCTTCTCTTCCTTCTTTTTCATCCTCTTCTAAAAATCCTTCTCCTTTATTTGATTTTAACAAGGTTTGTACTCATTGTAAGAGGAAGGGTCATGAAAAGTCTGTCTTTAGCTCAAGAAGAAGAATTTAATTGTGCAATCACCCATTGGTGAGGAACAAAAGAATGTCAAATCAATGTTGCCTTACTCAATCATCATTATTCCATAGGGGAACATGACTTCATATTCATCACATGTGCTCATCTTACTAATGGATTTTGTGTAGATTATATCATTGATAATGGCTCATAAAAAAATGATTGTAGTCCATTATTTATAAGTTGTAATTACCAATATCCCCACATCTTTAGCCCTAATCACTTGAATGGAAGGACAATAATACCACCTCAAATGTTACACACCTACATTATGTACTTCATTTTTGATCCAAAATTTATAGATACTATCACCTACAATGTGACCCCTATGGATTGTTGTGGCTCGCTACTTGGCGAACCTTATTAGTAATATAGGAAGACTTAGTATGATGCATACAATAAAACATACATTTTACAACATAAGCACAAAATATTCGTCATATGATACACCAAGAACACCATACAATTGGTCCATACTAATATCCATCAAGCACAAAATATTGTATTAATTCTTGAATAGCTATAGTACGAGGACAAACAAACAAAAGTCCTATCCACTCACCTTGCTGCTTATTTTTAGGAAAACATCAATTGAGCACCTGTAACCACTAAAAGCACTTGCAATCACTCATGTTCTTGCTCTTGATCCAACTAAATATTTTGTACACATATTTTAGCATCATGCTCCTTCCACCTTGTAGGAGTTTTAGATACAGGAGGTATATACTCTATTTTACGATGGTCATTTTGGCAAGCCACCCACACTACCTCTTGTTCAATATTTTCCATATATCCATATTCTTTAGTAGAAGATTCCTCCATCACACTCATACCAAAATATTGACTTAAATATATACATATACTTGTACATATACATTTACATGGAGGTAGACCAACCCACATAAAATTTTTCAAGTCCCCTTTGGAAAGGGACTCAAGGTCTTAGCCCATGTGTCCTACTATCTACATTTTCACAAATATGATGTGAAACAAACATTTCCCCTAGTAAAAATATAAAAATAATTTTAACTTAAGCAAGACCATTTAAATGTGTTTGTTTAATAAAATATTAAGAATTTATTCCTTCTATTGGTGTGAAATTATAAACATTGAGTCACATATGTAGGTGTTATTTATCCTCATACCATTTCTTCATCTTGTTCCTGAAGTTTTTCCCTCACATATAGCCATGTATATAGGGGGAATCGAGCCTCTTCCATGTATTGATAAGTATGTTATAATAGTACACATATAGGACAAGTATAGGTGTATCAGGAGATCCTCCTAAGGTATATCAACCAATGTTTTATACTCGTATCATTTGCTACCTATTTTAATCAATATTTACTTGATAAATCAACCTCTCCTCTAAATTATTAATTTATTGCTAAACATTGATATTATACTTGTTGTAGAGGTTTACCATCATCTTCTTGACCCCCTTTTCCAAATACCCAAGAAGAAGAAAATCCATGGGTAGATCCTAATTATAGAGAGGTGGAACATATTATAGAAATAGTAACATTTGATTATATTGATCATATTAAGAAATATGTAAGAAGGAAAAAGTATCTTCCTATGTCCTTAGAGAAGAACTTGAGGATCAAAATAGTGGAGAACCTTCTAATTTTGATTACAGAAATGAAAATATTGAATACTCAAATAGTCAATATTTCATTACACCATTATAAAAAAATGAATCTAATAATTTAGGTCCTAATGTGTCTATAGCTCATCCCATTAATTCTACTACTCCTAAAATTTCTATAGGTATAACTATTTCCATCCCTAACATTCCTTTACATATCCCCCTATCTCAAATATTGTTTCTACCAATCCTTTTTTTGTCAGCTAATTTGGATATTAGTTTTGCACAAGCACCTTTAGTTTCTAATCAAATAGTATCATATTTAGATTCACTCCCTTAAGTATCTCAAGCTTTACCTTACGTCAATCCTCAACCCCAATTAGTATTACTAGCATCTCCAAGCTAGGCATATTTAGAAGTATAAAACATAAATGCTAAGTTAAATCACCTTGAAAAGTGAGAATCCAAATTTGAGAAATTAGAATGCTCAATTCCCTCTCTTCAAGGTGCCTCATCTAGGCAAAAATGCTCCTTTGATGCATTTTTTAGCCAACGATTAGATCCTATAGTTACTAGTCATCTATTTCTACCAAATTTTGAGACACTAAAATTTCAAATGTATGAAGGAAATTATGATCTTAGTAATCACCTTAGATTATTTCAAAATTCTTGTAGTAATATAGCTCACGATGAAATGCTTCTCCTTTGACTCTTTCCTAAAATCCTTACCAATCTAGCCATGGAATGGTATTCCATATGCCCTATCATTCCATTAAAATATTTAGGTAAATTATGAGGGTATTTGTAAAATAATTATAGTATATATTAAAGAAAATATCACCATAGATGACCTTTATTAATTGAAACAAGAAAAAGATAAAAAAAAAAGATCACCATAGATGACTAGAATTGTTTGATGTAGCAGTGTGATGTAATATGGTGGAGTGTGATATGCTCAATACCCATTCTTGAGTAGTAGCTCTATTCATGGAGTGTTCATTTTATCCAGAGCTATTTTGTAAACATCTCCATCATTTCTATAACTATATTATTTTTAGTCATCTCGCATATTTAATTTATTTCATATTATTCTTGCATATTGTGTTTGCTATCTCCAATTAAATGCTACATAAAAACCTAATAGTGGTATCAGAGCCATGGTAGGTCAATAGGAAAACCACCATTATAATTGACCTTGAGTTTTTGACAACCTAACGTGCCATTGGACCAGTCACTATAAAAAATTTTCAAGAAGAGTCTTGGTGGTAGAATTTAGGAGAGCCATAAGTTAGGACTGAAAGAAATATTATATTCTAGAATACTGAGATTGCATATGGCTAGAGTCTTTCCATAGAGTTTCAAGGGAAAACTTGTGAAGACTAGGACTCAACATTTGATCCACTAGTTTTATGAATCAACTAGTGAAGCTCATTTAAGAGATCTGGAGAAATTAACTTGAAGGTTCTTTTATTACAAGGAATTAATACTCAGATGATTGGGACACCTCCTACAATAGAAATCTAGGAGATTTCAACTTCGTTACCCAAAGGTCATAGTGCCTTCATAGCGTAGAGATTAGTTATTGCAAGAGAAGAACACTACATAAGAGACTTTTGGAGTAGAGTTATGGTGAAGTTGGGAGATAGGAGATCTCCATTGCTAAATTGGAAAATTCACAAGAATAAAAGTCCATAGAACCATTAAAAGGTCATATAAGCCTTGATTGAATGCATAGTGCTGTGAAGTGTACCTTAAGGCTGAAAAGAAAGGACTGAAAGGCCACATAAGCCTTGATACTAAATAAAAGGCCACAAAAACCTTGACACTAAAAAAGGCCACAATAGCCTTGATCTTGAAGAAGACTCTAGAAGAGAGCATCTAATTTAGAAGTAGATTTCAGTACTAATACTTTGTTGTAGGAATTGGAAGATTCAATGAGTTGGGAAAGCTTCCTAAAAAAGGTTATGAGGAGTATCTTCTTAAAAATCAATCCAACACCTAAAGAAAAAGAGATCAAGAGAAGATCTCATTTATGAAGAAGGACTAGGAGAGTCCTTCTAGAATACAGAGGTAGTAGAATCAAATATCTAGGAGAATATCTCACCACTAACACTTCCAAAAGTAGAAGGTTGAAGATAAGGTCTCAAAGAAGACCATAAGGAGCTACAGGATCAAAGGCCTTGGAGAGGTCTCAATGAGCATCCAAAAAATGCTTGGAGAGCCTTGCTGAAGAATTCATCAAAGGAGTTCCAAGGAGAACTCATTGGAGAAATTCACTATTGGAGATAGTGAAATATTTGGGACAATTATCATCATCCAACAACAAGCCCAAGAAGAATATTTTGGCAAGGAGTGCCAAATATTAGAAGACCTCAAGATATTTAGAATCTTGAGAAGAAGATCTTGTTTGAAGTTATAATTCTTCAAGAAGCTTTAAGGAAGATTCATATAGAATAAGCCTACCAAATCCAGGAGATTTGGAGATTACCTCTCACAACAAGAAGGCACCACTTCATAATCAAATATCTCTTCACATATACAAAAAAAAGGAGGAGACTACAAGAGGAGAACAAGCCACCAAAAATTCTAGGCTCATGAAAGAGAGTTGGAGACCATATTTTGGTGAAGACAAAGTTGTTAAAGGCAGTATACAAAGATCTATAAGATCTTATCTCAAGGTAGCAACTTGGTGATCATAGACACCAAGATCTACATCCTCTATAGAAGTGGCAAAAAGGGCTTTCAAAAAATGTTAAGCAACTATTGGTGCAAGTAGATTCATTAAGTGGATTACTTATCAGATTTGTTTAAGCACCTTAATTGGAGTAAATTTGCAAAAAGGAGAAGTTGAATTAGAGTCTTCAAATATGCAAAAAGAAATTATTCTTTTAATGTTCATTTGCACTTTAGGATTTGATTAGATCTCAGAATCTCAAACTATCTATCAAATACCTATCTACTACTTTGGAAAGAAAATGAAGACTAGCTCCTATTACCTTGTTGTTAAAGAAATTTTAGAATAATTCTTGAAGATTCATTTCATATTATTATTTATTAGTTGTAGTAGATTGATTAAGTGCATTATTTTTGAGAGTTCATTGGAGTAATAAGGTGAAATTATTAGTGCATTAAAAGTAAACAATTAGATTCATTTTGCACTATTATATTGCTCTCAAAAATATTATTGCTTGTGTTCATAAGAAGGGCACAAAAATATAATTTATCAAGTGTCTAAAGACACTATTAATCACCGATATCGCAACTTTGAAGTGGCCTAAGAAAGCCGTAAAATTAGCTCAATCCTCCAAGCATTGGAGAAGAAAGTAACCACCAAAAAAGAGCATCAAAGGAAGCATCGAAAGAGACTTGGTGAGTCTCAAGTTCAAAGTACAAAATAGTGCAGAAAAATACAACAAAACAAAGCTTCTATCATGTGGTTACAAGCTTGGATCCATTCATAAAATATCCAAGCTAAAAGGGGAAGGTGTCTATTCTAGAGACAACCTCAAAACCCCTATATTGCACTCAATATTCTGCCTCAAAACCATGAAATTTAGACTTAAAAAGAGGATTGCAAAGGGTTCAATAAGGATCATCTTATGAAATAAAACTATTTTACATTATATTGCACAATCCTAATCTAGTTATACAGGGAGAGAAGGCAAATTCAAAGGTGCCCAAAGGCACTACACTTTTTGGAAAAACTAGCTAAAAGTAGTCGTATGCTAGTAGCAATCAAAGATTAGCTCAAGGAGCCAATCAATGGGCTCATACTAGCATCCAAGATAGTCGAACCTGCAATATACAATATGCAAAACAAAGGAATAAATAATGTTAATAAATAACAATAGCATCTATGAAAGGAGGTCATAAGAAAACAAGGAAGAAAGGAAAATAAAGCACCATTAGAGTATCACTTACTCCACAACCGCTAACAAAAACTAGTGCTCAAAGCCTCCATATTGTTTCTCCATATCCCAACTGAAAGCAAGTGTAAGTGAACAAAAGAAGAGTTGGGGATTTTTGAAGCTAAAAGGATCTCCAAAAAGGTTTGTTTGAACCAGTGAAAGGGAGGCAATCCATGTAGATAAGAAAGTGACACTTTTCACCAAAGGAAAACCCTAATGCTCAATTCAAGAGAATGTTCTAATCTTCAATAAAGGAGTTACACAAATAGACTGGTGCATTGAGCGTATGGGATACACTTATCCTTTGGAAGATCAAAAATTTTGCTAAAGAGTGTAATTCTCGTATATTACAAGTAGGAAGATGAATGTATATTTTGCACCAAAATATCCTCAAGCACTCGATGGGAAAAATATGTGCCACTTGACACCTTAGACAAGACGTTTCTCCATATTAAGGATGTCAACAATCGAGGTCAAAGGAGAAAGTAAGTAAATTCTCATCTCGGTATTTACACTTCATCGTATGCATGCATAGTGTAGAATTGTAGCATGGAAAGAAGGTGTTAGAGCCTTCAATGCTCAATACAAGCGAGGTTAAAGCAAGAGTCCAAGAAAAACTGGTTTTGGAACGCATATAGATCCAAGCAATTTCATTGGAGGTTACAGTCACAATGTCAAGACATCTACATAAACAACATGCAAACCTAGCTTCTCTGAAATCAATGCCAAAAATTGCTTGGAGAATGGTAAATTTGATTCCCATTATATATATGCTTTCTTTCCTTGGAGACATAAGGTTGTAATTAAAGGAATTTATTTAATTGAAAGCAATTCATCAAGGGGAATATTTTATCAAATGAATAAAATATTTGCAATATAAAACCTAGGAGCAATAAGGTTTTGTACTAGGATAAATAATAAATATCTGTAAATATTATTGTGATCTAATTTATCCAAATATTAGGGAGTCATAAGGGCTACTACATCAAATCATTTAATTGGAAAATTAGATACACTAAAACTAATTCCCAAAAGGTTATTCATAAAGAGAAATTTATCATAGATTCAAAGGTTGGATATTCATAATATTATTGTATCAAACCTTTCAAAAGGAGACAAAAGATCCAACATTACTACCTCTTTAAAATTTGGGAACAATGCTTAGTTCAATAGGAGTAATAAGGGATAATAGGAATTAATTTTGGTATTCTACAAAACCTTACAAAATCAATCAATATTGAACTATAATTCTACAAAAGCACTATATCCTATCCATAGCATACTAGGGAGTCATAAGGCATTCTATAAAATTTGAGGATTGACATTAGGGTTTCAATACTTCATTCTTCCTATCAAATCCATTACTCAAGTGCCTAATTTTTCGATAATACTTTGTATATGAAAAACTATAGGATTTCCTCAAAACCTTGAAGAACACAAGCTTATACCGAGAGGGGGGGTGAACAGTATAAGACCTCTTTTTACTTTCTCTATTTAACTTCAACTTCGCAAAGCAATGAACCAATAGCAATATCAAAGCAATGCATAAAGCAACACACAATGAGACACCAATTTTAACGTGGTTCACCCAACATGGGCTACATCCACAAAACTTTTCTCTAAAAATCTTTCTCAAAGTTCTTTGGGAATCCTTCCCAATTACAATGTTTATGAGCCTCAGCCCAAAGGAGAAACCTTCCCCTACTCAAGTATTTATGAGCCTCTGCCCAAAGGAGAATCCTTCCCCTCCTCATGAATTTATGAGCCTCCTACCCAAAGGAGAATCCTTCCCCTCCTCATGAATTTATGAGCCTCCTGCCCAAAGGAGAATCCTTCCCCTCATGAATTTATTTATGAGCCTCCTACCCAAAGGAGAATCCTTCCCCTCAACTCTGGAAATGATACTTCAAAAGATCACCTACCTCTTATTCCGCTAGCACATGGAACTCCTTTCCATAGAAGACCTCCTGTCCTCAATGCTCAGCCTCAAGAGACCTCTGTCCTCATTGATCACCTCCACAACAACTCATCAACCTGTACTAAACATAGTCAGTCGGTCCAACACAAGTCTTCCTCACTCTGTCAGATCTGTCCCAAGCTCAACTCATAAAGCTTGAACAAATCAATCTCTACTGCACACAAGCCTTCTCAAAGACTTGTCAAAACTATCCTCAGGTTCTTCTCAAAGAACCACTTCAACTCTGTCCTCAAGTCCTCTGCTAGGACCTGTCCAAATCAGCTCACAAGTCCTCCCTAGAACTTGTCCAAATCAGCTCACAAGTCCTCACTAGAACCTGTCCAAATCAGCTCACAAGTCCTCACTAGAACCTGTCCAAATCAGCTCACAAGTCCTCACTAGAACCTGTCCAAATCAGCTCACAAGTCCTCACTAGAACTTGTCCAAATAATAAAGTTACTAGAATGTTATTAATTTAAATGTAAATCAGCTCACAAGTCTTCACTAGAACTTGTCCAAATCAGCTCACAAGTTCATCAAGAAAAACTTGCTTAGCATGAACCCACAAAGAGAATTGTTAGAGACCCAATGTGATTCATCAACCTCATAGAAGCATAAAGAGAATTGTTAGAGACTCAATATGTTCTATACTTAACTCCCAATATCAATCTCAAATCTCATAGAAACATAAAGAGAATTGTTAGAGACTCAATATGTTCTATACTTAACTCCCAATCTCAATCTCAACTCAATCTCAATCTCAAAAGAATAAGATAGATGTAGTATGCTTTTCTCAAGAACATGAAACACAACCCAACAATTGCCAACCATGCAATATCTCATATAACAATGATACTCATGTTCTTTCCACAACCAATATCTTTTCTCAACCAATTAGGGCTTTAACAACAATGCTTATAGACAAGGTTTAACCAACATCATTCAACTCAACATTAACCTTGAAGCATTCAACCAATCACTACATGAAAAGGAAACTAGTAGACATCCTTTTCCCTCCAAAGATATTTGAACAAAACAACCACCAACATAAATCACCAATGCAAAGAATAACTTGCTCAAATCAATCTCAATGGAGTAAGCCCAAATCATGTATCAAGTAAAGCATTAACTTGATCAAAACAACCTCTATGGAAGCAACTCAACCATCAATCTCAAAACAGCCAACTAAGGGTTTCACCAACTCAATGCAAGTAGCAAGACTTACTAACATAAACCCTAGTGCAAAAATGCTTCCTCTTCCTCAACCAGAATTATGCATTCACCCAAAAAACTCATCAATGATTTTAATGCATAAACAATCTTCAATATCCAGAAAATGGGATTTACACCAACAAGAATACCTAGTAGACAACCTTTTCACTCCAAACTCAATTTCAGAAAATACACCATCAACAATATACATGGAAGAAGTTGCCCATACCTTTGTTTGAGGAAGAAGAGAATAGTTCTTCAACCCGTTACCAACACCACCCTCAACTTTGCCACCAAGTTAGGGTTAGATCATAAAAGTAACCACAAAAATATTTATTCCATAAAACACCTTATGACTCCAATCCTTAGAAGTCAACTACCAAAAAATATAAAGCATACAAACAATATATCCTTTTACACCTTATTTCTCCAAATTAATTAAACCATGCTCAAGGAATAATAGCTTCTAAGCAAATCTCACTCAACAATCAAGCCAAAAATCTCAACCACACACTATCAACCTTATATCTCCAAAGAAGCATTTAACCTTAAAAATAATTTTAAATAAATCTGCCCAACCACTTCTTCTTTAACAAAATGCAGATTTTATTTAAAAAACCTTACCAAAAAAAATGCTTCCAAAAATCGCGGGTCAACAGTGCCTCCGAAAAAATCGGAGCGCAAAAACTCTTCTCACACTCCACGGCGGGAGTCGAACGCTTGACCTCCCTTCAAGCGCCTTCGCAGAACAGTCGTTGCCACTAGGCCAACGACGCTAGCTTGAAGGCTAGCAAGAGTCTCCTTCTCCTTAACCCTTTGGCGGTGGATAAACGTGGCGAAAAAATGATAGCCGTAGCTTTTACTTCCCAACTTTTGCGCAATTCGAATTTCTTTCACACCATTGCTTTGGACTATAGGTTATGGCTTATATAGCCAAACTTCCATGCTATGCACGACGTCGACGGGAGGATAATTCAAACTTTTCGAATTAATATTATTTTGGCGCCTTCGAAACAACTTTAGGGTTTATGAAACCCTTTTGATTATTTAAAAAATAATCAAAGGTCTTTTAGACCTTAGACCTTAGGTGGAGAACCCATTAAATTATTAAAATAATTTAATCACTAAATCAAATAAATAATTAATTAAAAAACCTTAAAAAGGTTTTATTAATTAAGTTATTTAATTAATAAGTGTCTCCAACCTTTGCATTAAGTCGAGAGTGGTTTTGAGAAAAACCCTTAATGCATCCACCTGGTTTTAATAAAAACCCTTAAACCCGCCATGGTTTTGATAAAAACCTTTTCATCTGCCACATGGAATCTCTTCGAAATCTTCTAGAAAATATTCTTTGGAATCTTCAACCTTTGAAGCCAATAAATCCTCTTGACATTAATGCCAGTTCCTTTTGACATCAATGACAACTCATAGACAAGAAGCTAGGATCTCAAACCCAAAATTGCCAACAATCTCCCCCTTTGTCATTGATGGCAAACCATGCTTCTCAACAACACTAGAAACTCAAAACTCGCTGTATAGAAATCAGCTCCCCTGACTTGAGGCTCTCCCCCTTACTCATATCTCTCCCCCTTTGTCATCAATGGCAAAGGGTCACCTTTGGGGCTTGGGACTAAGAATGAGCCTCTTAGCTTAGTCCCTCCCCCACCTCCTGTTGAGGTGATTAATTTTGGGGTGGGAGTAAAACTCCCATTAGGCACTGATCTTCATCAGTGTCTATAGCTGCCTTACCATGTCTTCTCTTGTTCTCCTTGTCCATATTCCTGTTCCTGTTCATGTCACTATTGTTGTTCTTGTTATCATTCCTGTTCTTATCCATGTCTTGATTCTTGTGCCTGTTCATACCCATGTTCCTATTCTCGTACCTTGGAATTTCAGCTCTACACTGTCTAGCTATGTGACCTTCATTGTTGCACTTATAACAACTAACAATGTTATTTCTTTGAGGCATACCCGATCTTTGACTCCATCCTGTTCTGACCAACCCTGTTCCTCGTTATTAGCCTTGCAATAAACAACCTTGTGCCCAAACTCGTTTACAAGAGTAGCAATACCCTTGAAAGAAATTACCACCTCCGAATCTGTCATTTACCTTCCTCACTTGAGTCATGCAATGTGAAGCCATGTGACCAAACTTGTGACAAGCAAAACATCTGCCATTAAACTTTCCTTGATTTGACCTCTTAGGTCCTGTAAACTTTCTCCCCTTTTTTTGATTCCTGTTTTCTGATTCTGTGCATCTATCACTCAAGGACTCTTTTTCTGAAGTACTTTCCTCATCAGAACTCTCTTCCTTTCGAAATCTCTTACTAGATTCCCCAACAGAGTCGCCAACTTGTTCCATGTGTTTCTTACCAAAACCAAGACCTGTTTTATCTGTTGTCCTTCTTTGATCTTTGATGATTGACTTTACCTTTTTGGTGCTATCTTCAAACCTGGTAAAGCTTCTCCTTGTACTCTTTAGTTTCCTCTTTCAAGGAAGCCACTTTCTGTTCCAACTCTCTACACTCAAGAACCTTAGACTCTAACTTATCCTTAAGTTTCTGTGTCTTAGCTATAGAGAAGTCAAGACTTTCTATAAGCTCATCTCTCTCAATACAACATTCATCCAATTTATCATTGAGTCTAGCATTCTTCTTTCTTTCCTTTTTCAAAGCACTAAGAGCACTAACAAGTTCAGCTTCAAGATCTACTTCACCATCCTCTATAACTTCCTCTATTTGTTTGCCTTTTGAAACATCAATGACTTTTTCAGATTTCTTATCACTAGAGGTGCTACCCTTTTCTAAAGCCATACAAAGATCTTCCTTACAATTTTTCGAAGCATCCTCATACATAGTATAACTAGAAATCAATCCATCATTTGTGCAATCATCCTCAAGATGTCCAAAATTTCCACATCTAAAACATTTCATAAGGACAAATCTATGTTTCTTTTCTTCTTCTTTTTCTGTTAGGAACAACATCTCATTTCCAACATCACTTGAAGAACTTTCACTATCACTACTAGAACACTTACTTGCCTTGTCTAGGTAGAAACTTTTCTTGTGTTTGTGAGAGTACCTCTTTCCTTGATTGCTTTGCTCATATTTATTCTTCCTTTGATGCCTCGTGCCTTTCTGAATCCTTGCTCTTATAATCCTGTTTATCTTCATCACTTTCATCCTTGGCAGCAGACAGCTTAGTAGCATAATGACCAAACTTTCCACAATTGAAACACTTGACATATTTCATACCTTTGTGCTTTCTTGAGAACTTGCCCTTCTTGCTGTAATATGCCTCTTCATCACTAGAAGACTCATCACTATCTTGAAGCTCTTTACCCTTGGATTTCTTGGTAGCCTTGAAAGCCGCCTCCTTCTTAACATCAACCTTCACTTGAGTTCTCAACTCAAATGCTGCAAGTATACTATGAAGCTCATCCTTTTTCAACTTATCCAAATCCTTAGCTTCCTCAATAGCAAAAATATTTTCACTAAATCTATTTGGAAGAGACCTCAAAATCTTATCACAAATATCATTTTCAGCAAGCTCAAGACCTAGTTCCTTCATAGAGTTAACAATCTCATCCATACGAAGCATATAGTCACTAATATTTTCTTCATCATTCATCTTGAGTTGTTCAAACATACCTTTGAAGTGTCTCAACTTGGCCTTTCGGACATTTGCATCACCCGTATGAACCACCTTCAACTGTTTCCACATTTCACTAGTTGTCTTGCAGTTGAATCACCTTGGTAAGATCTGCCTTCTGTAAACCCTTCAGGATTGCATTCATTGCCTTTGAATTGCTATGATGTAGGAGCCTCTCTTCCTTAGTAGAAGGACCATGCTCAGGAATGGTATACTCATCCTCAATCACTTCCCAAACTTCATTTCCAAGAGCCATAAGATGAACCTTCATCCTAGCACTCCAAAGCCCAAAATCTGCCCCATCAAGAATAGGTGTTGCATTACCACTTGTAGATTCCATTGTGTTCTTTACAATATTTTCCTTCAAGTTGTTAAACTTTTCGAAGGAACCCGCTCTGATACCAATTGAAGAACACAAGCTTATACTGAGAGGGGGGGTGAACAATATAAGACCTCTTTTTACTTTCTCTATTTAACTTCAACTTCACAAAGCAATGAACCAATAGCAATATCAAAGCAATGCATAAAGCAACACACAATGAGACACCAATTTTAACGTGGTTCACCCAACATGGGCTACATCCACAAAACTTTTCTCTAAAAAGCTTTCTCAAAGTTCTTTGGGAATCCTTCCCAATTACAATGTTTATGAGCCTCAACCCAAAGGAGAAACCTTCCCCTACTCAAGTATTTATGAGCCTCTGCCCAAAGGAGAATCCTTCCCCTCCTCATGAATTTATGAGCCTCTTCCCAAAGGAGAATCCTTCCCCTCCTCATGAATTTATGAGCCTCCTACCCAAAGGAGAATCCTTCCCTCAAATTTATGAGCCTCCCAAAGGAGAATCCTTCCCCTCACTGGAAATGATACTTCAAAAGATCACCTGCCTCTTATTCTCGCTAGCACGTGGAACTCCTTTCCATAGAAGACCTCCTGTCCTCAATGCTCAGCCTCAAGAGACCTCTGTCCTCACTGATCACCTCCATAGCAACTCATCAACCTGTACTAAACATAGTCAGTCGGTCCAACACAAGTCTTCCTCACTCTATCAGATCTGTCCCAAGCTCAACTCATAAAGCTTGAACAAATCAATCTCTGCTGCACACAAGCCTTCTCAAAGACTTGTCAAAACTGTCCTCAGTGTTCTTCTCAAAGAACCACTTCAACTCTGTCCTCAAGTCCTCTACTAGGACCTATCCAAATCAGCTCACAAGTCCTCCCTAGAACTTGTCCAAATCAGCTCACAAGTCCTCACTAGAACCTGTCCAAATCAGCTCACAAGTCCTCACTAGAACCTGTCCAAATCAGCTCACAAGTCCTCACTAGAACCTGTCCAAATCAGCTCACAAGTCCTCACTAGAACTGTCCAAATCAGCTCAAAGTTATAGATCAAGTCTTCACTAGAACTTGTCCAAATCAGCTCACAAGTTCATCAAGAAAAACTTGCTTAGCATGAACCCACAAAGAGAATTGTTAGAGACCCAATGTGATTCATCAACCTCATAGAAGCATAAAGAGAATTGTTAGAGACTCAATATGTTCTATACTTAACTCCCAATCTCAATCTCAAATCTCATAGAAACATAAAGAGAATTGTTAGAGACTCAATATGTTCTATACTTAACTCCCAATCTCAATCTCAACTCAATCTCAATCTCAAAAGAATAAGATAGATGTAGTATGCTTTTCTCAAGAACATGAAACACAACCCAACAATTGCCAACCATGCAATATCTCATATAACAATGATACTCATGTTCTTTCCACAACCAATATCTTTTCTCAACCAATTAGGGCTTTAACAACAATGCTTATAGACAAGGTTTAACCAACATCATTCAACTCAACATTAACCTTGAAGCATTCAACCAATCACTACATGAAAAGGAAACTAGTAGACATCCTTTTCCCTCCAAAGATATTTGAACAAAACAACCACCAACATAAATCACCAATGCAAAGAATAACTTGCTCAAATCAATCTCAATGGAGTAAGCCCAAATCATGTATCAAGTAAAGCATTAACTTGATCAAAACAACCTCTATGGAAGCAACTCAACCATCAATCTCAAAACAGCCAACTAAGGGTTTCACCAACTCAATGCAAGTAGCAAGACTTACTAACATAAACCCTAGTGCAAAAATGCTTCCTCTTCCTCAACCAGAATTATGCATTCACCCAAAAAACTCATCAATGATTTTAATGCATAAACAATCTTCAATATCCAGAAAATGGGATTTACACCAACAAGAATACCTAGTAGACAACCTTTTCACTCCAAACTCAATTTCAGAAAATACACCATCAACAATATACATGGAAGAAGTTGCCCATACCTTTGTTTGAGGAAGAAGAGAATAGTTCTTCAACCCGTTACCAACACCACCCTCAACTTTGCCACCAAGTTAGGGTTAGATCATAAAAGTAACCACAAAAATATTTATTCCATAAAACACCTTATGACTCCAATCCTTAGAAGTCAACTACCAAAAAATATAAAGCATACAAACAATATATCCTTTTACACCTTATTTCTCCAAATTAATTAAACCATGCTCAAGGAATAATAGCTTCTAAGCAAATCTCACTCAACAATCAAGCCAAAAATCTCAACCACACACTATCAACCTTATATCTCCAAAGAAGCATTTAACCTTAAAAATAATTTTAAATAAATCTGCCCAACCACTTCTTCTTTAACAAAATGCAGATTTTATTTAAAAAACCTTACCAAAAAAAATGCTTCCAAAAATCGCGGGTCAACAATGCCTCCGAAAAAATCGGAGCGCAAAAACTCTTCTCACACTCCACGGCGGGAGTCGAACGCTTGACCTCCCTTCAAGCGCCTTCGCAGAACAGTCATTGCCACTAGGCCAACGACGCTAGCTTGAAGGCTAGCAAGAGTCTCCTTCTCCTTAACCCTTTGGCGGCGGATAAACATGGCAAAAAAATGATAGCCGTAGCTTTTACTTCCCAACTTTTGCGCAATTCGAATTTCTTTCACACCATTGCTTTGGACTATAGGTTATGGCTTATATAGCCAAACTTCCATGCTATGCACGACGTCGACGGGAGGATAATTCGAAACTTTTCGAATTAATATTATTTTGGCACCTTCGAAACAACTTTAGGGTTTATGAAACCCTTTTGATTATTTAAAAAATAATCAAAGGTCTTTTAGACCTTAGACCTTAGGTGGAGAACCCATTAAATTATTAAAATAATTTAATCACTAAATCAAATAAATAATTAATTAAAAAACCTTAAAAAGGTTTTATTAATTAAGTTATTTAATTAATAAGTGTCTCCAGCCTTTGCATTAAGCCGAGAGTGGTTTTGAGAAAAACCCTTAATGCATCCACCTGGTTTTAATAAAAACCCTTAAACCCGCCATGGTTTTGATAAAAACCTTTTCATCCGCCACATGGAATCTCTCCGAAATCTTCTAGAAAATATTCTTTGGAATCTTCAACCTTTGAAGCCAATAAATCCTCTTGACATTAATGCCAGTTCCTTTTGACATCAATGACAACTCATAGACAAGAAGCTAGGATCTCAAACCCAAAATTGCCAACAAACCTAAATCCTTAGGAGTAAATACTCACATTACTTGGGAGACATAAGGTAGTCTACAAAATAAGGAATCATTTTATCAAATCAAGCTTATATTATTTTATCAGGAATCACATATCCTAACATAGGGAGTCATAAGGTAGTCAACAAAGAAAATTTTATCTTAATTCTTCTACTTCTTCAAATAGAAAAATGAATGTCATATAATGAATGTGGATTTTGCCCCAATAGACACCATTCTAAACATATGGTACATTAAATCAGGGGCCAACAATCATATGACCATAAATATACAGTGGTTCAACTATCTTGAAGATGCTAAAGACTATAGACTAAGGATTGCAGATAGCCAAACTTATCCCATACATGGATATGGATGTGTAACACCATGCAAATCATTTCCAAATATTCTACTATAGAATGTATTGTATGTTCATGAACTAACATTCAATCTCATATCAGTAAGCAAGTTAGTAGAAGACAACTATATGATCAAATTTAGATATATGGATGGAATCAATACATGTCTCATCATGAAACAAGGTGAAATAAAAGCAACAGGATCAATCCATGAAAATACATATATTTTGGATCCAATGGAAAATTCACAAAATATTGTGATGTTTCATAATGATGCTAACATATTTTCAAAGAAGTAGGTTTAAAAAAATGAAGAACTAGTACATCAAAAAGTTAAGCATAGAAGAATCAAAATCAAGAAGATGAGAGGACAATTGCACCATGCTCTACTCATTCATCAGCATTCAAAACCAAATGAAGATACTCGTGAAGAAAAAAATAAAATTGGTTGGATAGAAGAAAATGATTATGAACCTGATATAGAAGAATATTTAGAATCTCAACGACTCTATGAAGATCCACATTGAAGACTAAAGTCTTCAATATCCAAATAATGTAATACAAGGGGTGTTAGAAATAGAGTCTATTACATCATTTGGATCATGTAAATGTACCTTTCCTTGGTATGTACGTAGGACATTAGATTACTTTAGGGAGTAGTTATATAATTACTTCATGCAATATAATAAATGCACAAGTGTCAAAGTGCAAATTGTATATGTGCAAGTTGTCCCTTGCCCATCTAGGTATAGTGTTGGCCAAGGAGCCTATTTCCTATATAAAGGGCCATAGGTATAGAACATATATATGAGTGTAGAGAGTGAGTACTACATCAATAGGAAGTAGTATTTACCAAAGTGGTTTGATGTAGCAGTGTGATGTAATATGGTGGAGTGTGATATGCTCAATCCCCATTCTTGAGTAGTAGCTCTATTCATGGAGTGTTCATTTCCTCCAGAGCTATTTTGTAAACATTTCCATCATTTCTATATCTATATTATTTTCAGTCATCTCATAGATTTACTTTATGTCATATCATTATGCATCTTGTGTTTTCTATCTCCCATTACATGCTACATCAAAATCTAACATAATTTATAAATCTGGATATAATAATCTTCACTAGTTGATTTATCAATATAGTGGTATGAATGTTGAGTCCAAGTCTAAATGATTTTTTATGCAACTCTATGGAAATACTCTAGCCAAATATAATCTTAGGATTTTTGCAACTGAGATTTATTTTAATCCTTATTTTTCTAATCATGTTGGCTATCGTGTGTTAGTCTCACAATGACACCGAGAGGGGGGTGAATCAGTGTAGCTCTTTAAAACTTAAATCTTCAACACTCAAAGCCAAAACAATGAAAACATAAAACCAAATAAAGCAAGTATAACAAGAGAACATCACACAACACAAGATGTACCGAGGTTCACCGATTTGGCTACATCCTCAAAATGACTGTTTGGACTCCCATCCAAATCTAGCCTTTGCAAAGCACCAACTTTACAATCAATTTACCAGCACCCACTGGAAGGAGCACCAACCCCTGATTTATCTGCACCAACAGAAAGGAGCACCAACCCCTCTACCAAGCACCCACTTGATTTTGATATTGATAATAAAATGACATATATGAATGTCTTCACTAAAACCAGAACCCTCTATGGTCTGTAAGCTCAAAATCTAAAACTTTCTATTTCACCCAGTATAACATCCCTCTCTGCATTACTCAAAATTTGAATCTTCTCTTCTCACAAAAAAACTGATTGTTCTCTTAGCTCATTCTGCCAATTGCTAAACGCTTTCTGGGTATTGTGCAGCACTTTGTCTATGAACTCCTCTCAAAATTTCAGCCAAAATGGATATCATATGAGAAAGTTATGCCCAAAATACTGAAGTGACATTTTTCACCACTCTCCAAAAATCACGGATTTTCACTCTTTATTTTTCTCCACACACACTTCTCTCTTCACAAAATAAAGTCCCCACTTTTCAATAAAATCCCTTGTCACTTAAAAAGCACACACTTGCATTCTTTTTCCCTTTTCAATTTTAAAAATATTTTCTTTAATGAAGCTTCTTAAAACAATATAACTTCCTTTTTTTATTTTGAGAAGGCATTTCATCAAACACGTCACATGCAAAGAATTGACACCTTACTCGTTCTCTTACTTTGGAGCCACGTGACACCTCAAACCAAAAATGAAATATGCTCTATTTGATGCCTTGAAGGTGTAACAACACTGAAATCGAAACTCTGGTGACTCTGCAAGGTCGAAATGGCCAACTAAAGGATTTTGCACAAGTGGAACAAATTGACATAAAAGTGACCTGTACCATTTTTGCAACAATCATAACTCTCACCTCGTAACTCTATTTTCTCTAAAATTTGAAATGTAGAATATCTACAATGCTGAATACATCCAGTCTGAATATCGCTATATAAATCCTTACGGTTCACCTGTACCACCTCCACGAAAACTATTGTTGACACACTTTTTCCAAAAAGAGCATTTTTGTGATAGTCTTGCAACGCTTGTAACATTCGCCTCGTTTCTCCATTTTTGTGGAAATTTGGAACACATGTTCTTGAAGATAATTACCACCTCTAGTTCAAATTTTTCTATCAAATTCTTCTTGGTTTGCTCGTAGTGCTTTTGACAAAACTGCCCTTTTTTGGCCTGTACAACCACTTGCCAAATCATCCGCCAAGATACCGAAAACGTCACCGATCAATCCAAACACTATGCTGACACCTCCAATGTTATTCTGGACTATTTCCTGACATGCTGGCATGTTCCAAACTGATCCATCCTATCCAACTGTGCCCGTGATGACTTTTGCAATTTTTTGACAACTTCTTGACGATTTTTTCAACTTTTGCAAATTTGCACGAACAACCTGTAACAACTTCACCCGAACATCAAAAACATCCTCATAAGCATTGAACATCACTGTACATACTCTAAAAACCTTTGAACAACTATCCACTACATCAACCTGTCCATCTGAGTGTGTTGACAACAATGACAATACTGTCGCTGCACCTTGCTCAACAATCTCCCCCTTTGGAATTGTTGGCAACACACGCACAATTTCCTATAACTCTTCTCCCCCTTTGACAACAAGACCAAAGGGCTACTGCAAACTCCCCCTGAGTCCATGCACAACATTCTCAGGCAAAAATTATTACACTTAGCAAAAATCACAAACATGAGCAAAAAGATAAACAAATACACAAATGCTCCCCCCGAGAATGTGGCCCCAATAGCTAGTCAATTCTTGGGAAGTGTGACCACTCCCAATTTCTTGTGAAGGTACTCAAAGACTTCCTTGGGCAATGGTTTGGTGAAGATATCCACTACTTGCTCTGTTGTTGGAACAAAATCCAACTTAACCTCACCTTTCGCAACTTTCTCCTTCAAAAAATGATATCGGATAGCAATATGTTTTGTGCGAGAATGCATAACCGGATTCTTTGAGATGTTAATGGCACTGGTGTTATCACACTTAACTAAAATTGGCTCACTAAAATTAATGCCAAGATCCTTCAGAGTTTGTTTCATCCATAACCCCTGTGTACAACACGTTGTCACTGTAATGTATTCTGCCTCTACTGTGGATAAGGAGACTGACTCCTGTTTCTTATTGTGCCACGTGACCAACCTGTCTCCAAGATAGAATGCACCTCCACTGGTACTCTTCCTGTCATCTACACATCCTACCCAATCTGCATCTGAATACGCAATAAGGGTGAAGTCCTTACCTTTCGGATACCATAACCCATACTCCATAGTACCCTTGAGGTACCGAAGAATCCTCTTCACTGTTGTCACATGAGTCTCCTTGGGACTAGCCTAAAATCGTGCTACCATGCATACTGCCTACAAAATATCTGGTCTGGTAGCTGTCAAGTATAGTAAGCTCCCAATCATAGATCTATACATAGTTTGATCAACATGTGGAGATTTTTCATCCTTGCTCAACTTGCAACCTGTCATCATGGGAGTGCTAACTGGCTTACAATCCTCCATTGTGAACTTTTTTAGCATCTCTTTCACATATTTAATTTGAGAAATAAATATGCCCTTCTCCTTTTGATTAACTTGCAATCCGAGGAAATACGAAAGTTCACCAATCATTGACATTTCAAATTCTTTCTGCATCTTATTTGCTAAATCTTTACACAACTCATCTTTGTTGCTGCCAAATATGATATCATCTACGTATACAACAAGAACAATATGATGACCATTTTCTATTTTGACATACAAATTACTATCCACCATACCTTTCTTGAACCCTTGCTGAGTAAGATAATTGTCTAGCCTTGCATACCATGCTCGGGGTGCCTGTTTTAAGCCATATAACGCTTTCTTCAACTTGCAAACCAAGTTGGGATCATCACCAAGCTGGAAACCATCTGGCTGCTCAATATAAACCTCTTCTTCAAGTTTCCCATTCAAAAATGCTGATTTCACATCCATTTGATAAACTTTGAAATTCTTGTAAACTGCTAAAGCTATAAATATTCTAATTGCCTCTAGTCTGGCCATAGGTGCAAAGGTTTCCTCAAATTCAATACCTTCAACTTGTGCATAGCCTTTGCATACCAATCTTGCTTTGTTCCTGACTACCTATCCGTCTTCATTCAATTTGTTTTGAAAGACCCATTTAGTACCGATTACATTTTTATTTGCGGGTCTTGGTACTAACTCCCAAGTCTTGTTTTTCTCGATCTGATCTAATTCTTCATTTATTGCCTTTACCCAACTTTCATCTTTGCTTGCATCAACAACATTTTTGGGCTCAATGCTGGATAATAAAGAGTAGTTACTTACTAATCTTCTTCTTGTCTGAACACCAACTATGGGGTCTCCAATTATTTGCTCTCTAGGATGATCTTTCTGCCAGCTGCCTGTTTTGAATTTCTTGTTTTCTTCCACTTCTGAATCACTGTTTGAATCCTCTGAGTCAATTTTTGGTTTCTTTTTCATTTCCTTTTCCTCATCTCCTTCAATGACCTCTTCATAAATTGGGTAGTTCTCTTCATAGCTAATTACTCGTTCCCTTCCTTCATCAACTTTAACATCGACACTATCCACAATTTTCCTTAGCCTCTTGTTGTAGCATTTGTAAGCTTTGCTTTTTGATGAATAGCCAAGAAAAATACCTTCATCCGCTCTATCTTCAAACTTACCAAGGTTTTCTTCAGTTCTTTTGATGTAACACTTGCTGCCAAAAACTTTAAAGTATCTTGTTGTTGCCTTTTTACCGAACCACAACTCATAAGGAGTTTTGCTTTCATGCATCCTCAACATGCACCTATTTTGGATGTATACCGTAGTATGGACTGCCTCTTTCCAAAATCTATCTGCTACTTTGCTCTCAGTCAACATAGTCCATGCCATTTCTTGCACTGTCCTGTTCTTTCTTTCTACCACACCATTCTGTTGAGGTGTCCTAGCTACTGAAAATTGTCTCCTAATGCCATATTTTTCACAATACTCTATGAAATCCTCTGAAATGAACTCTCCTCCTCTGTCTGACCTTAAACATTTAATCCTTTTTCCTGTTTGATTCTCAACTTGGTTTTTGAAAACCTTGAACATCTCAAAAGCTTCTGATTTATGCTTCAAAAATAGTACCCATGTCATCCTGGAATAGTCATCTATACACAACATGAAATATTTGTCATCGTTTATGCTTTGCGTTCTCATGGGTCCACATAAATCAGTATGTACTAGTTCCAAAGGTTTGCTTGTGTAGTACTCTTTTGTTTTAAATGAGACTCTAGTTTGCTTCCCCTTTTGACATGAAGCACAAATGCTATTTGATGGTTTGCCAATGGTGGGAATATCTCTCACTACTTTCTTTGAGCTGATTTTTACTAGATTGTCAAAACTGATATGACCGAGCCTCTTGTGCCACAACCAATTCTCTTCTTCCTGTCCAATCAAGCAAGCTCCTTCTGAAGTCTCTAAGAGAGTGTACAAGTTGCCAGTATGTCCTTGATCCAGCTTGCTATCAACTTCCCATTGTTTGCCTTTCTGACTTCACAACCTTGCTTCTTAAAGATCACTTCATGACCTCTATCACAAATCTGACTTACGCTCAACAAGTTATGCTTCAGACCAACCACAAACAAGACTTCTTTTGACCTAATTTTTTCATCACTAATCTTAACTGAACCTCTACCAACTATCTTAGCTCCATCATTGTTTCCAAACTTTACTGAACCACCTTCATATTGTTGCAACTTCTCAAATTTTTGTTTGTCACCTGTCATATGACTGGAGCATCCACTATCAAGTATCCATGGTGCGGATTTATTCTACGCTTTAAATGTCATCTGTACGATCAAGGATTCCTTTTCTTCCTTAGGTCACTCTTTTTCTTTCCACTCAGGTTTGATTACAATTTTGGGCTCTTGTTTTGGCTTTTCTTTTTCAGTAGCTTGTGCATGTTTTTCGAGAAATTTTCTATTTTGTCTTATTCCATTTGGCTGAAATTTTCTTCCCTGAAATTGATTTGATGCAAATGTACTTCGACAATTTCTTGCAATATGCCCAAAATTATGATAGTTATAACATTCTACTGCATAATCCATCAAAGGTGAAAAAGCATTTCTATTGGTAAAATTCCTTGGTCCTACATTATACTTGCAATCTGAGATCTTATGTCCATAACCATTGCATTTAAAATAGTAACCATAAAAGAGATGATTGAACCTGGGTGGTGGTCTTTGCCATGTTGTCGTAGGAGCCATAAATCTTCTTCTTCTTTGATGTGTGACATTGGTGAAGCCATCATTGTCAATTCTCCTTTCGTGCCTTGCATTATTGCTTTCCTTTGCATGATTCATTTTTGCTTGATCAACCCGTTTCTTCTCTTCATTCTTTGTGGATTCTTCATTTATGGCCTTTGATCCATTTGACGATTCTCCTTCATCAAAACCCAAACCAAATTTGATGCCTGTAGTCTTTTGGTTATTTATGATCTTATCCAACTTCATAGAACTTTCTTCACGTTTGTGATAACAACTAATTTTCTGATTCATCTCTTCTAGTTGCATTCTTAAACCAACAATCTCTTCTTCTAGCTTGCTGCAATAATCTATTTTCATGGTTATTTGCACTTCGAGATCTTCGAAGATTTTCTTGGATTCTTCTATCTGTACTTTCAAATTTGTTATGATTTCATTTGCATCCTCAAGCTTTCTTGAAATTTTCTTATTCTTTTTTCTTTCTATCTTCAATTCATCTAGAGCTGCAATTAGTTCCTCTTCCAAATTCACTTCTGCATCAATTTCTTCTTCATCACATTCCTGTTCTTTTTCTGGTTTTTCTTCTTTGAGTGCCATGAAAAGAGCTTCACCTGTTTCCTTTTCATAATCCTCACTGGAGCTATCTTCTGATGAACTGACATTCTTGGAGATGAAACTTTTCTTCTTGAAGTTGCCTTTTCTGAAATTTGTTTTTTTCTTCCAGTCACTTCTTTCTTCGTGCGATCCTTCATCACTTCTGTTCTTCTCATTAAGTGGACATTTAGCTACAAAATGCCCAATGCCTCCATAGTTGAAACATTTAAACGGTAACTTTCCTCTGTATTTTCCTTTTCCCCTTTTTAGTTTTCGAACAAAGTTTGCTTCCATTTCATCTGATGTCTCTTCTTCCTCGGATTCTTGTTTTGCTTTCATATTTTTATGGGCTTTAAAAGTAGCTTCTCTGTCTATGGGTTTAGATTTTCCTATTCTCATCTCATATGCAATCAAAGAACCATGCATCTCATCCATACTAAAAGAATTTAGATCTTTAGCTTCTTCTATAGCTAAAACTTTAGAATCAAATCTTTGGGGAAGGGATCTTAATACCTTTTTCATGATGATAGAATCTTTGATTTCCTCATCGAGTCCTCTAATCGCATTAATGACTTCATTAACTCTCAACATATATGCCTCTATATTCTCATCATCATTCATCTTTAATACTTTGAACTGAGCTCGATGTGTTTGTAACTTGGCCTCCTTGATCTTAACGTCTCCTTCATGAATGCTCTTCAGTTTGTCCCATATTTCCTTTGCCATTTTACAACCCATAATATTTACCAGTTCATTGTCCACTAATCCACACATGATAGCATTCTTTGCTTTTGAGTCATTCTCAAATAGTTTCTTATCGACAACATCGATTGGAGAAGTGGTGGGTATTGTGTATCCACTATCTACTGAATCCCAAATGTCGTATCCCAAAGCACAAAGATATGTCTGCATCCTGAGTCTCCAAAATGCGTAATTAGTTCCATCAAACAATGGTGCTTTGTTTGATGAGAAGCCTTCACCACCTGCCATTGTGTCACTTCCAAGATCACCCTAGCCGGTTAAGCCTATTCAGGAACCTCGCTCTGATACCAATTGTTAGTCTCACAATGACACTGAGAGGGGGGTGAATCAGTGTAGCTCTTTAAAACTTAAATCTTCAACACTCAAAGCCAAAATAATGAAAACATAAAACCAAATAAAGCAAGTATAACAAGAGAACATCACACAACACAAGATGTACCGAGGTTCACCGATTTGGCTACATCCTCAAAAATGACTGTTTGGACTCCCATCCAAATCTAACCTTTGCAAAGCACCAAATTTACAATCAATTTACCAGAACCCACTGGAAGGAGCACCAACCCCTGATTTATCTACACCAATAGAAAGGAGCACCAACCCCTGATTTATCTGCACCAATAGAAAGGAGCACCAACCCCTCTACCAAGCACCCACTTGATTTTGATATTGATAATAAAATGACATATATGAATGTCTTCACTAAAACCATAACCCTCTATGGTCTGTAAGCTCAAAATCTAAAACTTTCTATTTCACCCAGTATAACATCCCTCTCTCTGCATTACTCATAATTTGAATCTTCTCTTCTCACAAAAAAAATTGATTGTTCTCTTAGCTCGTTCTGCCAATTGCTAAACGCTTTCTGGGTATTGTGCAGCACTTTGTCTATGAACTCCTCTCAAAATTTCAGCCAAAATGGATATCATATGAGAAAGTTATGCCCAAAATACTGAAGTGACATTTTTCACCACTCTCCAAAAATCATGGATTTTCACTCTTTATTTTTCTCCACACACACTTCTCTCTTCACAAAATAAAGTCCCCACTTTTCAATAAAATCCCTTGTCACTTAAAAAGCACACACTTGCATTCTTTTTCCCTTTTCAATTTTAAAAATATTTTCTTTAATGAAGCTTCTTAAAACAATATAACTTCTTTTTTTATTTTGAGAAGGCATTTCATCAAACACGTCACATGCAAAGAATTGACACCTTACTCGTTCTCTTACTTCGAGCCACGTGACACCTCAAACAAAAATGAAATATGCTCTATTTGATGCCTTGAAGGTGTAACAACACTGAAATCGAAACTCTAGCGACTCTCAAGGTCGAAATGGCCAACTAAAGGATTTTGCACAAGTGGAACAAATTGACATAAAAGTGACCTGTACCATTTTTGCAACAATCATAACTCTCACCTCGTAACTCTGTTTTCTCTAAAATTTGAAATGTAGAATATCTGCAATGCTGACTACATCCAGTCCGAATATCACTACATAACTCCTTACGGTTCACCTGTACCACCTCCACGAAAACTGCTGCTGACACACTTTTTCCAAAAAGAGCGTTTTTGTGACAGTCTTGCAACGCTTGTAACATTCGCCTCGTTTCTCCATTTTGGTGGAAATTTGGAACACATGTTCTTGAAGATAATGACCACCTCCAGTTCAAATTTTACTATCAAATTCTTCTCGGTTTGCTCGCAGTGCTTCTGACAAAACTACCCTTTTTGGCTTGTACAACCACTTGCCAAATCATCCGCCAAGATACCGAAAACGTCACCGATCAATCCAAACACTGTGCTGACACCTCCAACGCTGTTCTGGACTATTTCCTGACATGCTGGCATGTTCCAAACTGATCCATCCTGTCCAACTGCGCCCGTGATGACTTTTGCAATTTTTTGACAACTTCCTGACGATTTTTTCAACTTTTGCAAATTTGCACGAACAACCTGTAACAACTTCACCCGAACATCAAAAACATCCTCATAAGCATTGAACATCACTGTACATACTCCGAAAAACCTCCGAACAACTATCCACTGCATCAACCTGTCCATCTGAGTGTGTTGACAACAATGACAATACTGTCGCTGCACCTTGCTCAACACTATGGCTATTTCTATCAATTGATTCCTAATGACAACTTTCACATGCAACGACGCACAACGATAGATCCAATTTGTGAAGATGTAGGCCAAAAGTAGTAATGGTGACTCTTCCTATTCCTCTTGACCTACTATAATTCTCTAATAATGGATGTAGTCCCTCCTATATCAATTCACCATAGCTCTAATACCACTATTAACTTCCCCTTAAATTAATCTCCTACTCTAACTATGTATCTAAGGTGGTACATTTACATGATCCAAATGATGTAATATACTCTAACTCTTACAGTACTCTTGTAGTGTATTGGTATGGGACCATGACTAGAGTTAAGAGATAAATGGGAAATGATGGATGACATTCTCATTGACAACTCAAGGGTAAAATGAAACCCTTCATATAGTTGCATTTCATATATGTATGTTTGATTGAATGTACCAATTGTGTAACCCACCAAAACCAACCCAAGATATATATCTATATATATATTTAAAAAAAAAACATAATTAAGATTCACAAATAAGTCTTAGTACATTACTGTAAATATATAATGCATAACCACATTTTGAGTTATTGTTATTGTAGATGACACTCAAGTGGACAGGAGTGGCCAAAATACCATATTTTTGAGGTTCACATTTCTAAACCTCAATATTTAGAAAGGATTCCAAGAGTGGTTCCCCCCACCCTTCTCATATCCTCATTGATATAGGATAAATTGACAATGATGTTGGAATTATCCTCTAGAGACCACAACACTTAAAGAGTTACACCTGTTTCCTAACCCTACATAAGTCCATCAATGTAGGATCTTTCTGGTGTAAAGCCTAAGTGTTTAGTTACCACACCTATGTGGTTTAACTAAGGTCATTACGACTCACATGACAATGAACATGGTCACTCAATCATCATCATTCAAGTTGTCACCACTATACTAATTTGTGAACAATATCCCAAGACCTCACCATTTGGCAACACCCAAGTCACACTACTCAAGGTGCATCATTCACAACTATATGGTTATTGCATCAGTACAATTCCTTCCACATTAGCGAATACCTAGCTATTGTATCACTGCAACTCCTTCCAAGATTCACATTACCTTGAATATTACATCATCGTAACTTCTTCTAGGAATGAGTTACCTTCTTGATTCAAGGATCCTATTATGGTTCTAAATCCATGCCCAAGAATCCCCCCCCCTAGGATTTATTCTTAAAAATAATAATATAATATCTCTCATGTTAAAAAATCAATGTCATAAATAAATAACATGGTTAACTATATCATCATGCTAGTACTAGAGCATAAATTTAACCATCTACTTTCTTAATACTAGAATTTAGCAATTTCTCTATCTTACACAAGAAAGAAAGAACAACATTATAATCATAATTCATGCAATAGATTCATTTTTCCATTTTACACAGCCAATATTTTAGAAAACTTCCATAATAGCAATATATTTTCATTCATTCATGATCAAGTCTTGAAATACTAATAGTGTAACTACATTACATTCTTTCATCAAAAGCTTGCATAAATTTCAATTACAATTTTCCTCAAGTATTCTTTTTTTCAAAAATAACATAGAATACAAGGTTCTACTCCAATATTGGCTCTTTCCATGACCTCCATAGGATAGCTCCTTTGTCCATGATCTTAGTTTAGAAAACTTAGGGATCAGGATAACTCTTATATGCAATGCAACTTTACATGCACCATGTATAAATGCAATCAACCATGCAAATATACATTTCAATGACCAAGGAGAGAATCCCATAATTCTCTCTATAATGTTTCCCTTACCTACTCAAGACTTAGGAAACCATTATGTTTATTTATCAAAATCAAAGCACTTCTCTTTTTTTACAAAGAAGACCCATAACCCAAATATTGAATCAATCAACAAAATAGAGATCACTTTCTTTATAACATAGTAAAGCACTATTAGTTTTACTTTTAAATAAAACTTAATAAATCCCTATCATTTCTTTCTTAATTTAAATCACTTATTGCTAATATAAAAATCTAACTTTAATAATTGATTTAAATATAAATATTCATTAATCCCAAAACAAAACAAAGGCTTCTTTTTCTACACCAAGCCGTAACCGACTAAAAATATTTTTAAAACTTCTATCCTATTTTTAAAATAAATTCCATTTCACAACATGACATAGAATAAGTAAACAAAACAATTATAAAAATAATAAAAGAGCAAACTCACTCTTAATTAGAAGAAGCCATCTTCTAATCAAAACATATTCAGGGTATCAACTCCAACATGAAAGTAAAATGGAATGCACACAAGCTTCCATGTACCCAAGTACTAACTTAATCTAAGATAAAACCAAGCTCTAGCCACACAAAGGCTCAGCAACTCAAGCACCAAGTTGTTAGAAGGGCACAACAATACCTAATCTATCAACAATTATCTGAAACCGATGAACTCCTACTTGGGATTGACATTGAGCTCAAGCACTAAATTGGGTAGAAACCAAAATATTACAGCCAAAAACTAGGCACCTATTAGCAAGCTAACAATCAACACACTTCCATAACAAGGGTAGAAATAAAATATAACCAAACTAGTGCTTCCTCAAGAACATCTATTCAGGTTAAAGGAGATAAGCAACAAGGCAAACATAAAGGTACTCGATCCTCTAATAACCAAAATATAAACATGACTATTAACAAAAATAAGGATCTCTAAACTTAACCAAGGAGCCACTAATGCCACTACACACAAGAAAAAAACTATAGAAACAACATCTCAAACTAGCAATATGAAGCATAGGTTTGAAAGAGCAGGGTATATACAATAAAAATAGAAAGGAACTAATAACACCCAGTATAAAGAAGAAGATAATCCTTGGAGGAAAATATCTCTTCAATACCCACACCTTGTAATATGACCTTTGTGGCTTATGTCTATGATCTCCTCCAGCTTTCTTTTATTCTAGATCCTTCCAAAACAAAAATCCCCTCCTTGTTGGCTTTCTAGGGATACATAAAAGAACCCTTTCTTTCAACTCCTTTCATTATGCTTCTAGTGAATCATTGCCAAGGTGGAGAAATGTATGAGCTGACATCACCTTGAAATCCCAGTGTTATCTTGGACTCCAAATTTTCTCATGGAAGCCATAATGCATATTCACAAACTCAAACAAACATGCCAACACTTACGTACCAAAATTAAAAGCACAACATGAGGTGGCACTTAAATTATTTATTTCTTTATTAAGGTTATAAAAAAATAATAATAACCTTAATGCTAATCAATATTTTTCTAAAGTTTGGACAAAAATTTACTTCCTTTAGTCTAATGCATTTTTATAAGCATAGACAACATATTTATATAAAAAGGAAAGAAAAGCTTTCTTAACATTTATTTATTTATTCTAAAGTTACTCACTTTAGAGTAATTAAATTAATTATTCATCACATAAAGTAAATTTAATACCAAATGTTAATATTAATTATTAACATTGATATTAATAGTACACCAAACCTTATTAATACTTTATTGGACTATCCAACCAATTCTATGCTTTCAAAACACAAGCAAATAATTTTTTTGTAAATCAATAATACACCATGTTGTTTTTCCTTAAGTAGGTGTCTTTTTAAGATAACCAAAACATTATCCCCTACCTACCTGCTAAGGATGACTCATCCTCCAAAAGCAATCTCATGACCCAATGGTGGATTCAAAAAACAAGCATATATGCATTGCATCTATATGAAGGTATAGTTTAACCCTTGAGTTGTCAATGAACAAGTCATCCGTATTTTTTTTAAATATCTCTCTCAACTCTAGTGCTTATCTCATACCAATCCACCAATGAGAATACCTAGTCCTACACCCATAAATTCATCAACAGTACCATATTCCAAGTAATCAAAACATAAAGTATAGCTACCAACACATTTTAGTAACATAATAGAATATTATGCATTAGATATCCACCCATCAATACATGAATCAAATGTTAAGAATAATTTCTATCAAGGGGGGCTATTACAAATTTGTAAGGAGGTTTCTATAAGCAAAAGAGCCATCCTTAGTAGGTAGAGGATAATATGGCAGTTATTTTTATTTTTTTATTTTTTTTGAGTAATACTTCTTATACGCATCCACCATGGGGATTGATCCTAGGTCACATAATGTGGCAGTTAAGGAATTAGCATAGTTGTGCATATGTTTGGATGCATTCATGCTTCTGGCTTAGAATGTGAGGATAGTTTGGTTATTAATCAAGGATAGTATTAATAATGTTTAGAATATTAATATCAATGTTAATGGTCAATATTAACATTTGATATTAATTAAATTAATTAATGAGTAATCAATTTAATTATATTATGATAATGTTAATAAATAAAACTAACATTAAAAAGGTAATAATATAAATTTATTAGCTAATTAAAATATCCTCTAATGTTTTGTCTTTTAAACCTTAGTAAGTCTAAATCAATTTATATTATGCATTAAATTAAGAAATATTCCTTTAAAAATACTAAAGTAGTGGAAAGGTGACATTATGGTAAACAAAGATACTTGGAGCATTATTCTCTCATAGATGATCAAAAATACCTCAAATGATGGCATGGTCGACAAACTTGAGGAAGAAAGAAGATATTTTCCAACCATGACCTACCTAGAACATTTTAGGGATTTTTGGGCTTGGATAGAGGGATAGCAAAGAAAATAACTAAATACTTGGAAGGATAATGATGAAGGAGCTCTAGAAACAACAATGAGGAGGAAATAATCACCAGGAATAACTTATGTAGAGGTATTTCTCTTCGTAGATATCTTTTAACATTGTTATCTATATGTTGATTCATATGTGTTGTTTAATGTTCGTTGAGGTTTTCAATTATTGTTATTTTAGAGAATTTTGAGAGATAATTCTTTATGAAGCTTGGGTTAAGGCTTAATCTTGTAAGCTTTTGAGCCTATGGATTATCGGTAACCATAAATCTATTTGGTTTGTGTTCTTATTGAAGATTTATTTTTAGAATTTCTTATGTTCTATTGTCAACCACTTGGTTGTGTTTCTTATAAATTTAATCTTCTTTCTTATTGCCTTGTGTGGTTCCTTCAAAAAATCTTGTATTAGTGTATTTTTGGATTCATGGGTTCTTTTTCCTATTGGGCATTGATGTTACTTTGAGGCTAGAGGGTGTTTCTTGTAGTATGTTGTTTTATGTGGTAGTGTAGTGCCCTGTAGAGTTAGAGTCAACTTCTATCCCAATATATATTTTTTGTTTCCATAGCTTAGAGTGTCAGGTTAGTTTCTTAAGCCAAGTTTGAATCAGGGAAGTATGTTTACTTCTGTTTGTGTTCTCTATTTATGTGATCCATAATGGAGACAAGGGTGTCATCATCATTAACATATATCACATGTATTATTATTGTTACCTACATTGGTATGCTTGCTTTAAGCTCTATATGGTAGCCTATAGATGAAAAAATCTTATTGTGAGCACCAAAACGGCCTCACACCTATGCTTCCTACTATGCAAAATAAAATAAGAGAAACAAAGTAGATGCATGCAAAATTGACAAAAAATGGGAAGAAGAAAAACACTATTATTCCATTGTAAAGAAGCCAATTCCAATTACAGTTACGTCCTTCTTAGGGATACCATTTTGATACTCTTATTACAGTAGGAAAAATCAAATATTCCCTCTTAAAGGTAAATGTGAGTTTTAGGCCCTTCGGGGTGACACGAACTGCTCTAGGGTGGAGTTGACCCTCTTCTCTGCATTGAGGAAGGAATTGGATGGTTGAATCTCATTTGAATCTGCTTCCTGCGTTCAATGAACAACATAAAAACATTGATAGCATAGGCAACCTCTCATGATGAGGTCCTTTAAGGAATATGAATATAAAGATGCCATAACACTAATAAAATCAAGAAAGTGAATAAAGCATGTTAAGCCTATGCAATACTTGAAAAGATTAATTGAAACATATAACTAGAAAGTAAAACTATCTATCTAATGGATTGATTGCATGAAATGAAGCATGATAACATGAAAGTGAGCTAATTATGTCCTATTTTCTATAATGAAGTAAACTTGATGAAAACCTCTATCAATCAGAGTCTCTAAAATGCTAAATAAACCACTAAAATGCTTAATCTAACATAATGAAATATAATGCACAAAGAACAGTAAGGAGATCTTTCATCGATCACAAACCACAACTCAAATGAGCGGTCTGCACTATACATTGCGGCTGTCAGCCACGACGAGTAACAAAGTAGTTTTGCCCTCAAAATATAAGGTTGTGGACTTGATCCTCCTTGTAAAATTGATGGTCAAGGGTTGCCTTGGTGTCCTTTGACTATTTTGGCGGTTGAATTGCATAGTTGGGCCTCCGTTTGCCCGAATTTGTGTTTCTTGGCATTCTATCTCCTTACGGAATCCATGGAAAAAATTAACATGATGCTAGATGAATTAGAAAATGGATGGCAACAAAACTCTCTCAATACACTTAGGTGAGTCTACAATTCGACAGGGCTTCACTACTTTAATCTCCAATGCACACTTGATCTCTATTTTGATAATGCTTCACTATAAAAATGCACTATATACTTTGACCTAATTTGAAGGGGTACTTATAGGATTACCCAAGGGCTAGGGGTAGCTTCATTGAGAATCCAATATTAAGAAGAGGTGGTTGGGATAGTTGGATTGGAAGCCTATGGAATATTTCGTCCTTCAATTACCTTCTTCTAGAACAAATGGTCGTTCAAACTGAATTGGTTCAGATGAAGGCCAACTAAACTTTAGTTCTAGACTACGAGTGATAGCTGCGGTCTAACCTGTAAACTGCGGGTGTCAGCAGTAGTTCAAACTGTAGACCATAGATCTCAAAAACGGTTTGAGATAATTAGGCCAAGGAGCCCAAATTGAGTGGTTAAAACCACTGCTCTATCTTGGAATATGTCCAAGATCTTCCATATGGTCTTGTAACATGTCCCATATGAGTAGTCACCATCGACATGATGCATTTTAGGTATCTACAGATACCCTTTTTGTGATGCGTTGTGAAATCAAACAATGCGTGAGAAAAAATACACCATCTAAAACGATGTCTAAGGTTGCATGATGATCATTGATATACTATCATCTACATGGCAGTTACGATGGTCACCAATGACATGGGTAAGCCTACCTTGTCAATATTGTACCAATTAGAGGGTCCATACCAACAAAATTAGTAGGTAAGGCATCCCAAAATATATATGTATACCTTGATTTTATGAGCGAGGCCCAAACCTTGAGCTATTGTCTAAGGAGTATTGATCCTGTTTAGGTCGTATGCCTTGTAATTATTCACACATGAATGGAAGCTATGACTAAATACACTCTATCCTACTTCTTTAGTGTGTTCTCAATTCTAGGTTATGTGTGATGAAGTGTGTTTAAATCCTAACTATTTAGAATATGGTGAATGCATTCATTTTTAACTTGTTTATGCAAGCAAGAGGGAAACCTTGTTCTTGGTGCATTCCCCCTAAATCTTAGGTTTTATTTTTTTTTTAAATTTGCTTTCTAGCAATTTTACTTTCATGTTTTACACTTTTTGTTGCTCTTCTTCCTTGTCATGTCTTTCCTTGCATATAAAAAATACAAATATAAGCTTGTGAGGTAAGAGGACACAAAGATCAAATATAATTAGTAGCCAACCTCAACTAAAAATCTTGGAGGTTTCCTTGTAGGCATTCCCTTAACCCATGGAGCTTCTTGTTGTGTCACTCTACATGAGGTATGAGTGTCTAGTTGTATTGGGTTGTTTCCTCGATAGGCCAAAACATTCAAATATTATAATAGTCCATTTGGAATGCTTTATGGGATGAGCTTACCACATTTACCCCACAATATAGAAAGAAAAATCTTGACATAGGCCTTAGTGAAGGTCATAGTTGATTTGCTTGAAGTGAATCATTAGGATATTCACCTAATGACTCCACTAAAAAGGAGATACTTTAAATAAGTTGCTCAACAAAATTAAAGCTAATATTCTAGTGGGAATCTCTATCTTTTGGCTTATTGAAGCATTATTTCCGCACCTGGCAACTTCATTGTTGAGAAAGGACCCAAAAATATATGAGCAAAAGGCTTATCACTGGGTCTTTTTTCATAGCTAATCAGCAAGAGCTATTGCCATCCTTGAATTGAAGAGTGAGGATGGGGAATTGACAATGCAACATGGCAGCTCTGCTAAACTAGCCTACTTAAATATTTTCAACATGGAATAATAGGTTCAAATTTCCACCTCAATGCTCAAGTCCCTATATTATTTTATGGGAGAAGATAATATTACCTTGAAAAAGCATTTACATCACTTGGTAAGCTTGTGTACAATGCATTTCATTGAAAAGAAAGATATAGCCCTAAGAATATTGGCCACCTCTTTCAAAGGAAAATTTCAAGAATAGCACATCGGGCTTAATCCTCAATTAGTTAGGAAATGGGATCAACTAGAAAACCTCTTGATAGACAAGTTTGAATCTCTCCTTGAACAATCAAAACCATCAAAAGATCACCTAAAAAATAATTGATGATTTCAATGTTTAGTTCCAAAAGGCTTGATATAGGATTCTTGACAAGGTTTGACCTAATCCAAGGATGGAATGAATCTATTATTTAAAATTTTATGATTCTAAAATTACCATTATGGTCAAGTATTAGGGGGAAACTCATTACTAGAAGTCTATGGAATAGCCATCCAGGCTGAAAATATCCAATCCAAATAGGGAAGCCAACCCGTAGATCATCTCTACCATTATTTTTCTCTATGTATGCTTCATACAACCCTACTCCAACCATACAACCTATCACTTCTTTGACTACTATCACAAGCTTAGGTAAATTCTAGGCTCCTAACATGATTCAACCACATTTCCATCCCAATCCTTATGCTACAAAATTTTATGAAATTTGGAATATGATAAGGATGTTCTCTAATTAGATCACAACTATGAAGAGACAACAAAATGCACAAATATTTCCCTATCATATTTAAGGAAAGCCTCCCTTTCAGCAAGGCAACTAAGGTTTTTGAACTCCCCCAAATGGATATCAAAAGACTACTTTTTTCCAATAAAAATCTTGGTCAACCATAAGCTTTTACTTAGCAAATAGTACCTGTGCTTGTCCCATTCTAGTAGATTTCCCCAAACCTAGTCAAGGACCTGGTCACCACCGAAAATAATTATGGTGAAGATCCTAGAATGTGGTATTGTTCTACTCCCAAATTTTACCCTTTTGAATCCCATGTTAGAATCAAGTCTTAGGTAGTAAAAATACCCCCACAAAAAAAATACACACTCCTTATACATAGTTGAAAATTTAGATGTTCAACCAAGAACTTACTATCCAACCTTCAACTACATTTCTAGAAACTAATTCTTTAGTCCCAGAGTAGACCTTAGTCACCTTAGACGAGGTTAAAAATTTTAGCCATCCTATCCATTCTCAAAAATGAAACCCATTGGTAGGTATTTATAGTGACAAATATATTATGAAGTTTATCTAATAGGAAGCTAAGTTTTATGAAAGGTTAAGGTGGTATATTGAGGAGGCCTATGATGATCAAACTATATAGGTGAGGTATAATACATTTCCCAAGGGGCTTGTCACATTAGAGTCCCTTTTTATTCCAGATGACCAATTTGGAGGGAAGAGAAGGGTGACAACTAAAAAAGGGGATTATTAAGAGATAAAGGTTGCCTAGGGTCAAGTGCTTAAAGTGGGAAAATTGCAACCATAGTACAAAAGCAAACCCTAAAACACCTTTGTTATAAATACAATGACATGATGACATGGAGTTATGAATACCTAAAATTATATGACATGACTATCATTAAACACACCACTGAGCTTACCTAGACACAACCAGTAAGGTACATATAGAGGCTTGCCAACCCTAGAAGAGAACCTCTTATAAAAAATGAGTTGGATAAGCTGATCAAATCAAGAATCATATACCCCATAAAACATACCTAATAGGTCTCTATATTGGTTTCTGTAAGGAATACAAATGGTGAGATCAAGCTACGTTTCAACTTCCAAGATTTGAATAAGTCTTAATTAAAATATTATTTATCCCTTCTCTCAATGGGTTAAATCCTTTAGACAATCACTCTAAGAGGTTCTCCCTTCAGGATATATTTTTAAATATAACTAGGTATGGGTGAAATATTAAGACCAACAAAAAATAACTTTCACCACCAAATAAGGAATATTTTCTTACCAAAGGATACCTTTTGGTTTTTTTAACACTAGCATGACATTCCAAAGATCCATGTATATCACTTTCAAAGGAATGATTAACAAGATCATCATGGTCTACCTTGATGAATTGACACACAAAGCTAGTAAAGTAGAGGCTCACCAACCCTATAATATAGCCTCTTATAATAAAGGAGTTGGATAAGCTTATCAAATCAAGAATCATATACCCCAAAAAACATACCACATAGGTCTCCAAATTGGTACTTGTAAGGAAGAATAATGGTAAGATCAGGCTATGTCAACTTCCAAGATTTGAATAAAGATTCATTAAAATATCCTTCCCCATTCTCTCAATTTATCAATTACTTTAGATAGACATAGAATCTTAGAGGTTTTCCCTTCATGAATTTTTTTTGGGATATAACCAAGTGTGGGTAAATAATGAAGACCGTCACAAAAAAACTTTCACCACCAAATGGAAAATATTTGCTTGCCAAAGGATGAATTTTGGATTGTCTAACACTAGCATGAAAATCCATAGAGACATGGACATCACTTTCAAAGGGCCAATTAACAAGATCATACTGATCTACCTTTATGATTTTCTTGAAGTAGAAAGAATATTATATAGCACACCTAGAAGAGGTCCTCAAGTTATGCTATGAGTTCAGGGTATGTCTAAATCCCAAGAAATGTATTTTTTATGTCCCTCAAAGTAAGTTGCTTGGGCATATTATTTTCAAATAAGGTGTTTCCAATTACCTAATGAATATTTAGGCCATCACCAACCTTTCACTGCCTCAACATAAAAAGGCTCTCCAATATTTATTTGAAAAGATAAACTTTGTTAGAAAATTTATTCTAGATATTTCCAATATTGTTAGACCAATGACCCTTATGCTCAAGAGAGATCAGTAATTCAAATGGATAGAGGAAGGAAATAAAGCATTTGAAAAATCAAGGAGGCTATAGCAGAAACGCTAGTGCTAGCAAACCCTAACTTTAATAAAGAAATCATCCTCTATGTTTTTTGGGGAGAATCAAGCATTATCACCCTAATAAACCATAAGGACAAAGATCATTATGAACACTTGATTTCCTTATTCCGTGAAATCTTGAAGGTCTATAAAGAAGGATACAACTTGGTTGAAAAATAGGTATACACCCTAATCAGGGCATTGAAAAAATTTAAGCACTTGGTCTCCAGTATCAAGATCCTTGCACATGTCATCCACTCAAATATAAAGGAATATATAATGGGTGGAATAATAGAAACAAGAGGGATAAATGGATTACCAAGATACTAATTTTTGACATAGATATCAAACCAACTAAGCTATTAGAGTAAGAACCATGTGTTAGAATATGGTAGAATATGTGGCTAGCAAAGAGGTAATGGGAATTTTTGTATGATAAATTATGAAGAAGAACCAAATTGGGTAGACCAATGGGTTAGATATATATAACTAGACCAATACCCACTTGAGTTGGATAAATCCAAAAGATAAGCTTTTTGACTAGAAATTGCCCACTTTGTTCTAATAAAAGGTGTCATTTTTTGATAATATTTTGATAGTGTCCTTTTAAGGTTCATTAAAGTAGATCAAACTCAATATTTGATCATTTAGTTTCATAAAGGATTATCTAGAGGTCACTTATTGGCTCAAACTACTAGTACTAAGATCATGAGAGCTATCTATTATTATCCTAATATGTTCATAGATACTAACTAGTGGTTGAGCAAACACGATAAAATCTTTGTCAAAAGAAAGTGAAATGCACCACTTCCCCTAAAACCAATAGCGATCGATAAATAATTTTCATAGTTGGGATTGGATTTCATTGGTATTATCAACCCATTATCAAGTGAAGGACATAAGTGGGTTCTCACTACCACTAACTACTTCACTAGATGGACTGAGGTGGTACCATTGAAGGAAACAATTAAGAAGGTAATAATAAATTTCTTAGAATAAATCATTACCTGATTTGGCATTCATAATACGATTATCATTGATAATTACAAAGCATTCATGGGAGCTAAGACCACTCAATTAACTCATCGACATGGCATATATGTAAAAATTACCTCTAATATTTACCCCTAAGAAAACAGATTGGTAGAGTCCACCAACAAAAATATGATTAATATCTTGAAGAGAGTCGAGTCTGACAATCAAAGGAAATGGAATTTACATATTAAAATATGCTAATAGTTTGATAGGATTATGCCTAAAAAGGTGTTAGGCTACTTGTATTATACATTGGTTTATGATAGGGAAGCTAGGCTCCCAATTTCCATATAATTATTGGCCCTAAAACTACTCCATCAATTGGATCTCTAGGAAAATAGCACTACAACAATAAGAATGGGGGAACTACCTAGATCCAAGGAGCAAAGAGAGATGGAATGATAATGGTTATAGAGACATAAAGGAATGAATGAATATTGGTTTTACAAGAAAGAAACTCCCTAGAAATTTGAGGTTGGTGACAGCGTGCTAAAGTGGGATGAGGATAGAAGTAAGCTAGGACACCATACAAAGTTTGATGCCATATGGAGTGGCCATTATATAATCACTACCTACAAGGCCAAAAATGCATCTGAATTATCAACATTAGATAAATATGTCTTGTCGATTCCTATAAATAGAATCTACCTAAAAACATATCCTTAATTTTGCTAAAAAATAAACATGAATATATATATGTGCTATTTTGGAGAGCATTTTTTTTGTTGCAAGAAGAATCTGATAAGAGAGAGGATTGGAATCACCAGGTGATAAAATGTTGTGGATATTTGGAGCTAACAAGATGCTTAGAGTCAAATCATGGAATGTGATCTAGAGTGAGAGTTGTTATTAGATCATTTTTAGTCAAATATACCTAAACATTAAATTGCTATATTTTACTTTTGGTGGCTTTGGCCACTAAATATGCGGTTCTCTATCTTCAAAAAGGATCCCAAAAATTAAGGTGACTTTTGATTTATCCCCTTAATCAAGCCAAGTCCTAGTCTTCACTTCTTTTTGAGTGGAAAGACTCCAATATATAATAATTGGGCCTTTATCAAATATCAATATATAAATTCAAAATTTGTAGTAATTTGAGTCTACATTTTCTTCATGTGACTCTAAATATAAATTCACACCGAAGACTTCCTTCGATGCTAGCAATAGAGACTACTCAAAGTAGATCTGATACCAATATTGGATTTTAAGCCAGATTATGTTAGTCCTAATATTATGGATCTTTGAGTAGTCTCAAATATAAGAGCAATTAAAATATAAGATGGCCAATATAAATAATAATAACATTCATGAAAATATCAAATATGAATATAAAATGGCCAAATTCATTCATGCAATAACATGAAGAAAACTTATAGTATAATTACTCTAAATATGCATACAAGATTTAATATTATTATTTCTTGAATGTGATTGATGGCTTTTCAAGCCTTAATACTACCACAAATATCACAAGATCGAATATAATATAGCCAAAATAAAATAAGATCAAGATAATGATAAGAGTAAATTAATATGAGCAAATTAATATGTATATCAAGGCTTATAATATATCAAATAACATTCAATAATAAGTAGCAATATGAATGTAAATAGCCTAAATCATTCATGTACTATGCATGAAGAACAACTTACAATATTAATTGCTCAAAATGTATGCAATCTTTATTACTCCTCTTTCTCTTACAAATATGATAATGATGTTCACTTTCCTTTATAATGTGATATCTTCCTATGGATTAATATCTCCATAATGTAGCCATAGTAGTGTGACTCCTTGGATACTTGAGAATTCCTTTTCATATGCCAAGTCTCATGTCTCTACTTGACACTTGCATACTTGATGAACACTTGACTCTATATTGTATGTACACCTATACATGACTCTTGCACTTCTATAACTTGCACACTCTAATCTAAGATACTTGTGCACATATTTACATTACATATTTGCACTCTTACATATAAGACACTTGTGCACATATACTCAACTTGCACTTTCACACTAACTCACATGACACTTGTGCATTTCTTACACATTATAACTTTATGTGACACTTGTGCATTTTTTGTACATTCACACTTACATAAAATAAAAATACTACTCACACTCTAAACTATGACTCAAACCTAATATATTATTTACAAATGTACCAAAGAGGTACCATGGGGGTACATTAGCATCTACCAAATAATGTAATATACTCCAAAAGTCATCTTCTTCGATCATTTTTTAATATAATATATGGAGATTTATCTCCATAATATATCCATACAGTATGAATCTTCAAGTACTTGACTATTGCTCTCCATATGATAACTCTCACATGTCCTTTGGCTTCTCATCTTGCCACTTGTATACATGACTCTTGAATCTCTACTTACATGCACACTTAACTCTATGAAACTTGCACTCTTCTATATGGCACTTAGTCTTCTACATGCACACCTAATACATGACACTTGTACACATCCTCATATTATATATTTACACACTTAATTACATGACACATTCACTTTCATTACACATGCACCATCTCTCATTACACACTTGTATTACTTAAAGAAGAAATATAAATCACACTCCTAAACTATAGACTCAAAACCTATTCAAATATTTACATTATACCATATGTACCATGGGGGTACATTAGTATGCACCAAATAATATAATATTATCCAACATCACTTACATAATTCCAACAAGCTAAAACTATTAAGTTGAGTCTATATCCTCTTTTCTCTCTTTGAGATTTTGTAGGTAGCCCTATGCCCAATAGATAAGGCTTCCATCTTCTAGGTCCCTTATTCCTTGCAATAAATGGATCACCTTGAGTCACCAAAGCTATAGTAAAAATTCACTACACATGGCCACCCCATGGCTTGCACCATGAGGTTGATCAAAGATATTATCCAATGGAAGTTCAAAGTAGGTACAAAAGACCCTAAATTATGCCTCCATGCTAATATGTTTATTTATTTTAGGTGTAAAATGACCTACACTACCATAAGAAACCCTTTCGATGATCTCTACGTTCAACCCCACCAGTAAAATATTCAAGTAGCTCTTCCATTGATAACTAAAATGGCTCTTCCATTGGTGGGATGTGATCTAGATAGAGATTTTGGGTTGATCTAACTTCTCTATGGGTAACCTTACAGATTTGGGTATTACCTACATCTTCTTGTCCATGTGACACCCATATCAATGTTTGTCATTTCTCCATCACATTAAGAAATATAGGAGAGGAGTGAGAGGATAGGAAGCATAAAATAAACCTTCATGGGACTTACCTCTTGAATATTTTCAAGGATCACTTGCATAAACATTATGAAACCTTCATCACCCATGAAGGATGATTTTTCTATGGCATCTAGTCTAAGGTGCCATGAATAAATCTCCATGTTCCAATAGTTTCAATACCATATTGGATTGCTTCAACTCATTTACTTGAACACACCATTTAATACTAAATCCATGACAAGTTTTGACTCTAGGATTCAAAGAAAAACAACGAAAACAAGAAGGGGAGAGTTATAAGAAACAACTTATCTTCATTTGGGTGGGAAAGTACTTGTTTTATAATGTGAATGGAGGTAGATGTATTTCAAGCCATGCTAGCCCTTTGATATCTCATCAATTGTCAATGCTACTTATCTACCTTAAGCAGTCAAGTTAAGGATATAAAGACCTATAGGATGTCAATTTTCCATCTAACGGTCCATTTTGTGTACAATGACAAAGTTAAAACTAATATAAATACATCCTAAATGAAATCTTGACCAAACACATGGTGATGATTTGTGAATGAAGAAGCCAACATAGAAGGAAATTAAAGGAATGTCCTCCATAGGCCACCAAAGTTGACTTGTGTGTCTTGACCTATCATAGACACCTACATGGTAGTTGTAGGTGCAACCAAACACATAGGTAAGCCTACCCAATCAAGACTATGCCAATCAGAGGGGCCATACTAGCGACATTAGCAAGTCGGGTATTTATAAAAATAAATAAAGACCCAAGAGAATTCCAGTGTTCAAAGCCTTAAACCTAATAAAAATTAATGAAAGAACCACATTTTAAGAAACAAAAATGAATTATGGTTGCAATAACCTCCCATCCAAGGGCCTATAAGCCTCTAGCATTAATACCCCTAGATCAATAGATCTCGAGGTTTCCAACTATAGGTGTAGAAGGATTTTAGTTGTAGAGAAGAGAATAACACATAGACCTTCTACACTATGTTTCATATGGAAAGAGTTCTCAACACAACCTATAAATAAGCCTATAAATATCATTGTAAAGGCATAGGAAGTTTTCTACTCATGTCTCATATCTACCCTTGTAAGCTCTTCCGTTCACCTCCTTTTTGATTGAATGAGAAAGGGTCAAACCTTGAGATATTGTTTAAGGAGTAACAATCCTCTTTAGGTTGCATGCCTTGTAATTATTTGATACATGAATGTTAATTGTGATTGTTGAAAGTATTACATTATTTAGTAACTTGCAAGATTAATTCAAGTAACATGTATATAGTTTAGTTTAGAGTATGTTTAGTATTTGAGTATATAGTAGGTGTCATGTAAGTGTGGAGTTATGTAAGATCTTATCATCTAGTATGTCTAATAATGAGTGTATGTATCCTTATGTGGATATGTTGAGTCAAATTTATTATTATGTGATATTTCTCCCATGAGAAATATGAAGTGTTAGATCTCCCATGTGTGTGAGGAGATGAAAAGTTTGTGTAAGTGTAAAGGTCAAGAGTCTTGTGAATGTGAAGAGTCTCATATCCAATGTGTATATATTGAAGATAAAACATTGTAATAGGTGACCGAATAAGAATTGCATTACATTATTTTTCTTAAGAAGATATTTAAAATATATATTCAGTGAGTTATTGTTCATTGTTGTTATGGATTGTATTATTTGAATATTGTGTCTTGATATCTTTTGTGATCACTAATAGTGGTATCAGAACCATATTGGGTGTGCTTGGTGAGAGCCACATTGAGCATATGTTAAGAGAGACCATATTTAAGAGAGATCACATTTGTAGAGGATAAAATATGAGAAAGCCTTGTTTATGAGAGTCCAAGAGTGGTGGTACTTGTCTTTAGAACAAGTTTCCAAGATGTTTGATGATTATCATGATTGCATTTGTATAGGCCATTTTTCTCTAAAATAGAATTCTCATATGATATTGTGAGCAAGATAATACTAGGGAATATCAGAGATGTTTTTCGCAGGACTGCCCAAACTGCCGAACTTGTTTCGATCATATCTCACTCATCCGAACTCGGATTGAGCTAAATTTTTGAGGGTAGATGCCTAAAAAACCCTAGAATGTCTCCACCAATTTTCATATCATTTAGAGCAACACATATCCTAGCGCATACCTATGTGTGAATGATATATTTGGTAAGTGACTATGCGAGTGTTTCATCTGGGTTGAGTGCAAGCAGCTCCAGAGGTTGGTTTTTAGGGCCTACGGGCCCTAGAGGCCAATATTTTTGTGGTTTATGCTCAATATTTTAGTAGGAAATATTGCAGGGGATACAAGATGGGTTAGAAATTTTTCTTTCAACAGATCATACTGTGAACTTGAGTGACAACGGCTTCCAATTTACTGCACAAACGAAAAGTGAAAATCATACCTTTCCACGGTGTCTAGGGCAAGGATTAAAGAGAACACGAAACAAGTTTCAAGTATTTGATCAAAAAATGGCTCATATCTCAAGTGAATCTGGTGCTAAGGTGCACCCACAAAATAATTCTACTGTGAAAACCCTTGTCAAGGGTAAGAATTTTGAAGACTCGGTCCCAAAAATGAATTTTAGGGATGCCCTTCATGGTGGACAGCCTCGACCCAATGCTAATATCAATATTAGGGCTTCCCATAAACCTCTAAGAATGCCTAATATTGATCCCAAGAAAATGGAGTCAGGATGTCTTAAAGCAGTTGATGGAACTCCTATTGTTAAGCTTGATATGGGTAACATTCAGATCGGCATTAAAGATTTGGAAAAAAGAGGACTAATTTTTCGGTTCGTGGGTTTTCGTCCGAGTCTATCTGCTTTCAAAGTCTAGGCTGCAAAAAGCTGGAAAACTAAAGGTGAGTTGCAAATCTCTATTTATCCAAATGGTTATTTTCTTGTTTTATTTGCTAATAATGAAGATAGAGAGAAAAATTTTCAAGGGGTTCCTTGGTTTTTTGGAAGGGCGGGGCTTTTCATGAAGCCCTGGCATACTAAATTTAAATCCGAAGAAGAGATGCCTTCTATAGCTCCCATGTGGGTTAGACTCTTTGGCCTCCCTATTGAATTTTGGAATCCTACTATTTTTTCTTCAATTGGAAACTCTTTAGGACCTTTTATGATGACTACCGATTGTACTCAAAATTTTGAACATATTATTTATGCTCGAATTTGTGTTTTAATGGATTTTGACAAACCCCTACCTAAAAATATCACATTACAATTTGGGGAAGACACTTGGGAGCAAGTAGTGGACTATGAGAACATTCCTTTTCGTTGTAGAATTTGCCATGAATTTGGTCATTTGGCCAGTGCTTGCCCAATTCCTGATCAAAAGAAAGAAGATATAAACTTAGTAGGTTTCCAAATACCTAAGAAGAAGAACACTAAAAAAAAACCAGTTATGAAGGATCAATCAAAGTCATCTGCTAATATGTTTGAAATCCTTTCCACAAATGATGTCCCAAGTGAGGAAGAGAAAATAATGGAAACTAAAATCTTAGAAACAAAATTTAAATATGAAGGGAAGAACTCAGAGACAAACCAACAAATCAAAGGTTTTCAACAGAAAAAAAAGGATAAAATTTACACAAGAAAAATAATATTTCAAATGTCAAAACTTCAAATAATGCAGGTCCCAATATAGACTTCGTTGAACCATCTAGTAAAATTTTGGCTGTGTATGAGCATTCTTCAAGGTTAGAAGCCATCTCAGATTCAATTGGAATAAGTCAAGAAACAGGGAAAAAAAAATTGAAGATGGATTCCAATCAAAAAATAGGTCGCAAGACCAATCAATATCATATGGTAAAAGGTGAAAAACTTGTAGAGGAAGGTAATATTAATGCCCTTCCCAACTTTTTTAGCCCTGGTATTAATGAAGATCATAACTTGGAATATTAGAGGACTCAAAGGGAGTCTTTCAAAACAAAATGAAATTAGAAGAATGATTCAGATAAATCATCCACATCTTGTTTTCCTTCAAGAAACAAATATGTCAATGGAGGATATGGACTTAATTGCCAGTAAAATTTGGCCAGCTAGAAAAGTGGTTTCCCTCAGTTCCCAAGGGACTTCGAGTGGCATTGCTTGTCTTTGTGACCCAAAGAAGGTAGTTATTGACCATATGGTTGGTAGTTGGGGTTTGTTGGCTATAGCTATTCAAAGTAGACATTCCAACCAGATTATGCTTTGCATTACTGTTTATGCCCCGACTTCTTTGGAGGAAAAAATAAGATAGTGGAAGGATATTACTCATATTATATCTCATTTTCCTAAAGCTTGGATCTTGATCGGAGGAGATTTCAATACCATCCTCTCTCTGGATGAGAAAAGGGGGGGGAATAAAAATTTGGACAAAAGCACTGACCTCATGAGCGAATATATTGAAAACCTCCATATTGTGGATATCCAACCAGATAATGGCCTTATGACTTGGTCTAACAGAAGGCAAAGCTTAGCTTATATAATGGAGAGATTGGATAGGTTTTTTCTCTCTAAAAATTTCTTAATCCATGGTCACATTCCTAAAGTGAAGACTCTTAATAATGTTGGTTCGGATCATTGGCCAGTCATGGTGGAAATGTGGAAAACCAATGTGAGTTTCTCTCCTTTTCATTTTCAATTAATGTGGCTTAGAGACATTTCCTTCGGACCTCGTGTGCAACAATGGTGGAAGGAAGGTAAACCAAGGCATGGGACTAAGATGTTCTGTTTTGCCAAAATACTGCAATACATTAAATCCAAAATCAAGACTTGGAACTGGAAAGAGTTTGGGGATGTTCATAAAAAAAAACATGAAGTTATTGCTCATATTGAAAATTTGAATAAGAAAATCCGTTTAGATGGCCTCACAGAGAAGAGAAGTGTAGATGAAATTAAACTCAGAAATCAGTTAGAGGAATGGGAAAAAAGAGAAGAAATCTTATGGAAGCAAAAATCTAGAATTCAATGGCTCAAAGGAGATCGAAACACAAATTTATTTCACAAATATCTTCTAGCTCGAAGATCTCACAACTTTATTTCTTCCTTAAATTCAGATACTGGAGATGTTGTTTATACTTGGGATGGCATGAACTCTATTTTTGTTGATTAATTTTCCAATATTTTTGCTGCTACTCCTCTTGAGTCAGCTTCTCAACAAAATGTTATTCAAGCAATCCCTTCTCTTATCACTTCTGAGGAGAACTCTATTTTGACTGCTCCTGTTACTATCAATGAGCTTCAACAAGTAGTTTTTAAAATGCAAAAGGGAAAACCCAGTGTCCCGATGGTTTTCCTATTGAGTTCTACCAAGAGTTCTGGGATATCCTTCATGTTGATTTATTAGAGGTGGTGGAAGAATACAGGAAATACAAAGAAATTTTGAAGGTTATCAATAAAACTTATATTACTCTTGTTCCAAAAGCTCAAGAGGTTGATCATATCTCAGCTTTTAGACCTATTGCTTTATGTAATGTTCTTCTCAAAATCATTACTAAAATCATGGCAGAAAGGTTGAAGCCTATTTTGCATAAGATTATTTCCCCAGAGCAAGTGGGATATGTGGAAGGACGTCAAATAGTAGATGAGATAATTCTTTCTCAGGAAGCCATCCATTCCATGGATATGCAAAATTCTCCTTCCATGTTATTTAATTTAGACAAGACATATTATTGAAGAAATAAAGAAGATATTTAAAACCTTAAAAATTGATCAAAGGCAAGAACAAAATACTTGAAGGCTATTTAACATAAGAAATCCGACATGACAAGTACAGAAAGAAAGCAAACACTCAATATGATTCACTAGAAGAAATTAATTAAAGGTTGAAATACCTAAAATTTTGCACACAACACTAGATAGAGAATGTGAAGAACAAAAGGATATCTCAATACAATTAAAAAAAGACTTACAATAGATTTTTAAAGAAGTCATAAATAATGTTTTTGCAATATTTGGTAATTATATAAGTTCAAAACTTATTGAAACAAATGAAGACTCTAAATATGTTGTATTAAATCATCTAATACATTTATTTTTGTTCCATGAGTCATACCAAAACTCTAATTTTGAAAAATAAGTTGAATGAGTAGCCACGACCAGACCAACCAGATTAAAGAACACAAGCTTATAATGAGAGGGGAGGGGGTGAAAAATATAAGATCAAAACTTTTATTTTTCTTTCCAAATGATAACAAAAATAATATAAAGTAATAAATGAAAGAATGCACAAGTCATCACACACATGAGAGACATAGATTTAACATGGTTCACCCAATGTGGGCTACATCCACGGAGAAAATATTTTTTATAAATTTTCTCAACAAATCTTTTGGGAAACAATTCCCTTTTAAAATTTTTATGGGAAACCACCCAAAGGAGGCTCTAATACCCTATCCTCAAGTTTGTGGACCTCTATCCATAGTAGAACTCAATCCCCTCAATTCTAGTTCATGGACCTCTATCCATAGGAGACCTTAATACCATCAACTATGGTTCATGGACCTCTATCCACGGGAGACCTCAATCCCATAAAATCTGGTTCATGGACCTCTATCCATAGGAGACCTCAATCCCCTCAAATTTCATCAGCTCCAAAGCCTACACACAACTCTACTCAATTATGCTCCAAGTCTACTTACTAGGCTTGCTCAACTCTTCTCACAAATCTTCTCAAATTACTGCTCAAACCTTCTCATAAGGCATGCTCAATCCATATCACAAAACCTGCTCAAATATTATCCAAGCCTTCTCACAAGGCTTGCTCAAATCTACTCACAACTCTACTCAAATCACTACTCATAAGGTATTCTCAATCCAACTCACAAAACCTACTCAAATATGCTCCAAGTCTATGCACAAGACTTGCTCAAAATTGCTTACCAAAACCTGCTCTTAATTCTACTCATAAAACTTGCTCTCAAATATACTCATAACACACTCAAATCTGCTTATAACACATACTCAAATATGCTCATAACACATACTCAAATCTGCTCATAACATATGCTCAAATCAGTTCCAAACCTTGTATACAAAACTTGTTTATCTATCTTGCATAATGATGTCATCAAGTGCTTTATCTATTCTTCAAAGTGCTTTCCTCAACTAAAGCATTTTAGACATATTCTACCTATAATTTGTTTAACCTCTTGAACATATAGAGAATGATATGCACTAACAAATGCTCAATATGTTATTCACATTCATTAAGTTTGTTGCTTTCACATGTCTCACATATATTGCATTCTAAAGGTAGATCTAGTCTAGCACTTGATAACTAACCTGGTTATTGTTGAGTTGCACCTTTACTTCAAGATAAATCATAATGCACAAGTCTTTCTCATCTACTCACAAATTCAATCATGAAGATGCACAAATTTGCTTCACAAATCTGATTTCTACTTCTTGCAAATTTCTTTTCAATATCAATCAAAGCTAGTGCATAAATTTACTTCACACAACTTATTTCTAACACTTGCACATTCACTTCCAATGTCACTCAAACCAATACCCAAATGCTTCACAAATTCATTTAACAATGATGCACAAATTTTTTCTCAAACCCTAGCACAAGTGTTTCCAATTTCTTTCAATGATAATACACAACTTGTTCTCAAAACCTAACACAAGTATCCAATTTCACTTAACAAAGATGTACACTTGCTCTCAAACCCTTGGACAAATATTTCCAATATTTACTCAACAATAATGCACACTTTTGTCCTCAAAACCCTAGCTCATATATTTCCAACAATGCACATAAAATTTAACCTTATATCTCCACCTTATGACATCAAAAATATTTTCTCAACAAAACACCTTATGGAAGGAATTAGATCACCATACCTCTTAAATTGCTTTGATGAAGATGTGTCCTCAAAACCTATCTCAAAAATAATTTCCCTTCCTTATGCCCCTTCAAAAATTGGTAAGCAAATTTTCTCTTTTAATATCAAAACATCCACTCAATCACTTTATCAAATATAAGCAATATGATAGAAAAAAAGTGACGTCCTAACCCTTTCACAAATAATATGCAATTTACACAAATAAATTTCCAAAAATACACCTTATTTCTCCAACTTTATATATACAAAAATCAACACCAACACAAAATACAATTAAATAAAACTAATACACCTTTTTACTCCACCTTGCATCACACAAAAACCACCTTTTTCAGATTTCAAATAAAGCACCTAAAACCTTATGACTCCCATAAAAATCACTCCACTAAAATAAAAAGATTAATACCTCTTCCCTGTCGTGGCTTGAAATCTTGACCTCCCATGATGCAACACTAACACGAATGCTCTAGCTAGATGTGCTACCACGATGGTTAGATCCAAAAGGAATGCCCATATTTTTATCTCTTCCATCTATACTAATCAAAAAGGAGTGCCCACATTTTTATCTCTGCCCATTGATGCAAATCGAAACCTCAACACCAAAAATGGTGTCCAGGGTTTTGACCTTGCAATATTTCTCCTACTGGAACTCATGCTAGATGCATAGCTAGCTGCACTACTATAGTAGCTTAGAACATCTCAGGCACACACAATAAATCTTATCTTGTATATCTCTGCTCACCTATTAACAATTCCTAGATATCTCTCTGTCGTTCGAAATATATCAATCAAAATTTGTTGGATATCTCTTTGTCGTTCACATTAATTTTCAAAAAATATATCAATCAAAGCTTGCATGAAAAATATTAATCAAATGTGGAGAAATGAAAAATTTTATGTATGAAATAATCATTATATTCAAAAATCCATGACGTCAGCTTCAAATTTGCATTTCAAATATATTTTTAACACGTTGGTGCCTCAATTCCCTTTTTGAAACCTTGGTTATAGTATTTTATTAAAATATTATAACATAACTTATTATAACCATAGATGTATTAACATAACCTTTTGATTTAAATAATGCAAACTTGTGTCCCTTGGTCCTCAATATTTTAAACCCTTTTTATTTTAAACCTTTGTCTCAATCTTTTAAACCTTTACAAAATTCTTTATAATATTTAAATATTATAATTCTTAACCATATTTGCCTTGCTTTCCATTGTCCAAATTTTCTCAAGTCTCTTAAAAATAATTCCTTTTATTGGAGTACCTTGCCTTGTTATCATCCAAATATATCTGCCTCATGTAACCTTTGACATCAATGACAACTCAATATACTCAATATTTCCAACAATCTCCCCCTTTGTCATTGATGGCAACCCTTTTAAAAATATTCTTTTAGTGCAACTGGATACCAAAAATGCTCCCCCTTACTGAAATATCTCCCCCTTACTGAATTCTCTCCCCCTTTGACATCAATGGCAAAGGGCTCCTTGGGGCTAAAAATAAGATATTTTAGCATAGCCCCCACACCACCTCCTCTTATTGAGGTGATCAATTTTGGGATGGGAGTAAAGCTACTCCCAATTTACAATGCTCTTCTCCTTTTTCTTCTTTTTCAATATTTTTTCCACACCTTTGTAGTCACACCTCTTTGAACCTTTTGAGCATCCTCTTTCTTGCTTATCCTTGGAAGTTCTTGAAATTTTATTCTACACCACTTTGCTCTATGCCCAAAATTATTGCAATTGTAACATATGATGTTGTAGTTCTTGGAAGGTGCAAATGAATTGAAGTTCCTCTTGATGAAGCCAAAATTATTCTTGCTATGAACCCTGCAATGTATAGCTCTATGACCAAAATGATTACATGAGTAACAATATCCTTGGAAGAAGTATTTGTCTTGTCTTGGAGAGTGTGGTCTCATAGTTCTTTCCTTACCTTTTCTGTGATGATCCATGTTCCTTGTTTGTGCATTGTTTTCTTCCTCTTTGATGCTTCCACTTCTCAACTCATCATCATAGGTCTTAGGTTCTTCTTCAATCACTTCCTTTGAAACTTCTTTTTCTTTTGATCTTGACTCCCCTTTTTGTATCTCTTGGCCTTCTTCATAACCTAGTCCTGTCTTGATAAATGGAGATCTCTATATTTTGAGAATGTCATCCAAGGTTTTTGAGCTTTCCTTAAACCTAGTTAGCTTATCAAGATATTTTCCAAGTCCTTTCTTTAGAGAGATAACCTCATATTCTAGCTTTTCACACTCTAACTCTTTTGCCTCTAATTTTTCAGCCATACTTTCTTCAACTCTTCTTGCCTCTTCAACCTTAACTCTTAAATTAGTGAGATCTTGTAGAAGCTTTGCCTTTGTTTTCTCTTCCTCTTGAACTTGATACTTTAATCTTAAGTTCTCCCTTTTCACTCTTTCCAATTCTCCAAGAGCAACAATAAGTTCCTTTTTCATGTCAACCAGGGTTTCCTTTTCCTTTTCTGAATCTTTCTCTTTTTCTAGGTCTTCAACTATAGGAGCATCTTCTTTCTCTTCTACTAGGTTTTCAATAGGAGTATTCTCTTTCTCTTCTACTCGGTCTTTAATGGAAGTATCCTCTTCCTCTTCTATTGCCAAAAATAGAATCTCTTCTTTTTCACTATCTGAAAGACTTTCATCATTGTCACTTGAAGCACTGCTTGCTTCTTCAACATAAAAACTTTTCTTGTGCCTTTGAAAAATCTTATTTTCATGCTTGCCTTGACCATGCCTGATTTTATTTTCATAACCAAATTTTCTTTCTTTCTTTTTCTTGTATTATTTTTCATCTTCACTGCTACTATATCCATTTTATGGACAATAAGCTGCATAGTGACCAATGTTTCCACAACTAAAATATTTCATAGTCTGCATATTCTTATGTTTCCTTGGACCCTTCTTATTTATTCTTACAAAATTTACCTCTTCTTCACTGCTTGATTCATCACTTGATTCTGATTATTTATCCTTTGTTTTCTTTGAAGCTTTGAATGTTGCCTCCCTTTTGGATGTTTGATCCTTTTCTATTCTCATCTCATAAGTTGTGAGAATCCCATGTAGTTCATCTATCCTTAAAGTTGTGAGATCCTTTATTTCTTCTATTGCTGAAACCTTTGCATCATACCTCATGGGAAGTGATCTTAGAATTTTCTAAACAATAGTAGAATCCTCAATATTTTCTCCAAGTCCATGGATGGTGTTAACAACCTCATCAACATGAAGTAGATACCTAGCAATATCTTCCTCATATTTCATCTTTAATTCCTCAAACTTCCTCCTGTGAGTCTAAAGTTTTGCCAACTTAACCTTGTCATCTCCTTCATATGTATTCTATAATTTATCCCACATTTCTTTTGTTTATTTGCAATGCATAACCTTCACAAACTATGTTTCTTGTAATCCACTTAAAATTGCATTCATTGCCTTGGCATTATTTTCATATAGTTTCTTACCACTTATATTTGTGGGAGGAGTTGTAGGTGGTGTGTACCCATTCTCTACTAAATTCCATGTATCAAATCCTTGTGCCATCAAAAATGTCTTCATCCTCACACTCCAAAAAGCATAGTTAGTCCCATTAAACAATGGAGCTCTGTGTGTTGAAAATCCTTCCTGATTAGCCATATGTGTTCTTGTAATATCTTCCTTCAAGCTGTTAGGCTTCCTTGAAGGAACCTACTCTGATACCAATTGAAGAACACAAGCTTATATTGAGAGGGGGGTGAATAGTATAAGATCAAAACTTTTACTTTTATTTCCAAATGATAACAACAATAATATCAATGTAGTAAATGAAACAATGCATAAATCATCACACACATGAGAGACACAGATTTAACATGGTTCACCCAATGTGGGCTACGTCCACGGAGAAAATATTTCTTATAAATTTCCTCAACCAATCTCTTGGGAACCAATTCCCTATTACAATGTTTATGGGCACCAACCCAAAGGAGACACCAATCCCCTATGCTCAAGTTCGTGGACCTCTATCCACAAGAGACACCAATCCCCTTCGATTCTAGTTTGTGGACCTCTATCCATAGGAGACCTCAATCCCCTCTAATCTGGTTCGTGGACCTCTACCCATAAGAGAACTCAATCACCTCAACTCTAGTTTGTGGACCTCTATCCATAGGAGACCTCAATCCCCTCAGCTCTGATTAGTTCCAAATCCTAATCACAAATCTACATAAATATGCTCTAAGCCTCCTCACAAGACTTTCTCAGATCTACCTCAAACCTTCTCACAAGGCCTACTCTCAAATCTCCTCAAATATGCTCCAAGACTTCTCAAAAGTCCTTCTTTCTACTCTGATTAAATATGCTCCAAGACACCTCACAAGGCCTACTCTCATCTCTACTTAAATCTTCTCCAAGCCTTCTCACAAGGCATGCTTTCTATTATTCTCAAATCTACTCCAAGCCTTCTCACAAGGCATGCTCTTAGATCTACTCAAATCTACTCCAAGCCTTCTCACAAGGCCTGCTTTCTACTCTAATCAAATATACTCCAAACCTTATCACAAGGCTAGCTCTTAGCTCTAATCAAATATGCTCCATGCCTCAAGTCTCTACACTCGCACAAGACCTACTTTCTCAAATCTGCTCCAAGCCTACACATAAGGCTTGCTCAAATCTGCTCACCAAAACCTACTCATAATATGCTCTCAAGCTCTACTCATAACACATCACTCAAATATGCTCACCAAAACTACTCAAATCTTCTCATAACACATGCTCAAATCTTCTCATAACACATGCTCAAATCTTGTATACAAAAATAATGTTCATCTATTTCCAAATCTTGCATAATGATGTCATCAAGTGCTTTATCTAATCTTCAATGTGCTTTCTTCAACTAAAGTAGTTTAGACATATTCTACCTAGAATTTGTTTAACCTCTTGAACATATAGAGAATGATATGCACTAACAAATGCTCAATATGTTCTTCACATTCATTAAGTCTGTTGCTTTCACATGTCTCACATTTATTGCATTCTAAAGGTAGCTCTAGTCTAGCACTTGATAACTGACCTGGTTATTGCTAAGTTGCACCTTTACTTCAAGACCAATCACAATGCACAAGTATTTCTCATCTACTCACAAATTCAATCATGAAGATGCAGATAAATTTGCTTCACAAAACTGATTTCTAACACTTGCACATTCACTTCCAATGTCACTCAAACCAATGCCCAAATGCTTCACAAATTTATTTAACAATGATGCACAAATTTATTCTCAAACCCTAGCACAAGTGTTTCCAATTTATTTCAATGATAATGCACAACTTGTTCTCAAAACCTAACACAAGTTTCCAATTTCACTTAACAATGATGTACACTTGCTCTCAAACCCTTGGACAAATATTTCCAATCTTTACTCAACAATAATGCACACTTTTATCCTCAAAACCCTAGCTCATATATTTCCAACAATGCACATAAAATTTAACCTTATATCTCCACCTTATGACATAAAAAATATTTTCTCAACAAAACACCTTATGGAAGGAATTAGATCACCATACCTCTTAAATTGCTTTGATGAAGATGTGCCCTCAAAACCTATCTCAAAAATAATTTCCCTTCCTTGTGCCACTTCAAAAATTGGTTAGCAAATTTTCTCTTTTAATATCAAAACATCCACTCAATCACTTTATCAAATATAAGCAATATGATAGCAACAAAGTGACCTCCTAACACTTTCACAAATAGTATGCAAGTTACACAAATAAATTTCCAATAATACACCTTATTTCTCCAACTTTATATATACAAAACTCAACACCAACACAAAATACAATTAAATAAAACTAATACACCTTTTTACTCCACCTTGCATCACACAAAAACCACCTTTTTCAGATTTCAAATAAAGAACCTAAAACCTTATGACTCCCAAAAAAATCATTCCATTAAAATAAAAATATTAATACCTCTTCCCTATCATGGCTTGAAACCTTAACCTCCCACGATGCAACACTAACACAAACGCTCTAGCCAACTATGCTACCACGATAGTTAGAGCCAAAAGGAATGCCCATGTTTTTATCTCTATATTTATGCTAATAGAAAAAGGAGTGCCCATGTTTTTTTCTCTACCCTTTGTGCAAATTAAAAGGAGTACCCCCATTTTATCTCTACCGTCTGTAAAATCAAAACCTCAAAACCAAAAATAGTGTCCAAGGTTTTGACCTTGTGACCTTTCTCCTACCAACGCTCATGCTAGCTGCACAACTAGTTGCGCTACCATAGTAGATTAGAACACCTCAAGCGCACACCAAAAAAATTTTATCTTGTAGATATTTGCACACCTTTTAATAATTGTTGGATATCTCTCTACCCTCTGTGGATATCTCTCTATCGTTCACATCAATTATCATGAAATATATCAATCAAAGCTTGCATGAAAAATATTAATAAAATGTGGAGAAATGACAATGTTTATATATGCAATAATCACGGTCTTAGAAATTCCAAGACATCTACTTCAAATTTGCATTTCAAATATATTTTTAATATGTTGGCGTCTCAATTCCCTTTTTGAAACCTTGGTTATAATATTTTATTAAAATATTATAACATAACTTCTTAGACCCATAGGTGTCTTAACATAACCTTTTGATTTAAATAATGCAAACTTGTGTCCCTTGGTCCTCAATATTTTAAACCCTTTTTATTTTAAACCTTTGTCTCAATATTTTAAACCTTTATAAATTTCTTTATAATATTTAAATATTATAATTCTTAACCATATTTTATTTGCTTTCCATTGTCCAAATTTTCTCAAGTCTCTTAAAAATAATTCCTTTGCTTGGAGTACATTGTCTTGTTATCATCCAAATACATCTGCCTCATGTAACCTTTGGCATTAATGATAACTCAAATACTCAATATTTCCAACACAGATATTCTAGAGAAAGCACCAGTCATAGTGCAACATTGAGATTTTTTTATAAAAAAAAAGTCAACAAGCTAAAGGGACAACACCTAGAGTTTACTCATTTAATTGTGAACCAACATCTATAGCAAGAAAACCTAGTTCACTTCATATTTTGCAGTTGTACTTTTGTTGTGGTCATTAATTGATGTACTTTATTTTTCCTCTTCCCTCCACCATCTAGGAAGGAATTTTGAATTTCAAATTTGGTATAGATTTTATAAATAACTATATAAAGGACTAAAAAGAGGAGTTGGAATTTTTATTGTGTCTAGTATTTGGCCTATGAAATTTCTCTCTCCCTTTCCTATTTTATCTCTCAGTTTGGACTCAAGCATTAGGCCAACCAAATTTATAGGCCATCGACCCTCTTTTTATTATATATATGAATATAATATGCACTTTTAATATGAATACATGGGGCTATGACTACATTAACATTTATATATTATTTTTAGCGTTCATATACTTCTTTGTACGGTACTATGACTACCTTAGTATTTTTGTCTTGGTCCCTATAAGAATTTATTTGAATTGCATCTATATATGATAAAACCCATGTTTAATTTCACTATCATGTGTTCACTTATCCTACTGAATCATAGAATGGGTATTGCATTATCTTGGTGTATCACCACCCTTAGGCTAGATAGGTTTCATTTCCTATAATTTACATTTCCAATTATTTATTTTTATCTTCCTTTTCTATTTTCCCTGGAGAAAAAACCTAGTAGGATAGGTTAGCACAGAAGGAAAGAGAGCAACAATTTTACACCAAACCAAGGATTCAAATTTGGTAAAAATCCTAGAGGTTTTCCAAAGGAGCCAAATCCCATGCTTTCCAAAATTCCTAGGAAGACCCTTGACAATTCCTCAAGAGGAGAGAATTAAGAGTGATGTATCAAGGATGATGGGATATTCTATTTATTACCACACATGGAAGTAGTGATGAAAAGAGGAGTAGAGTCAGCAAAATTAGTGATTGATGCATTAAGATTTGTGTTTGCTTGATTAAATGGTAAAGGATTGAAATTAGTTTTTTGGGTATTATCCAAGAGTGAATCCTCCCGTATAAAAATACATTGGTTATCTTTACCATTCCTAAGGATGGTAGACATTACATCCTTATATTCCTATAGAAAAGATGACATGTCATCAAAGGACCTAAAGACTACTCTTCCTACAGCATAATGAAAGTGGGTTAGAGAAGTTGAGGATGTAGTATCCTCATATTCTTCCTCAAAGTTAGGGTTCTCAAAGGCATAGATTTTTAGAATGTAAACAAGAACACTATGAACTAAAATAAAAGGATAAGGATACAAAAATACAAGTCATGCAAGCAAATAATAGACCTAAGCAATATGTTTTTTTATATATTTTAATGATTGTGAGAAAGTAAAAGAGTCTTTCCTTTGAAGGGAAAACATGAAATGGTGCAACAAATAAATCTAGCGTAAGTGTAGCTAAATGTTATTTTGATTCCTTTCCTAAAAGGTTTCAAAAGGACAAATTTAGACTAAACCCTAATGTTTCTTAAATAATGAAATTTAGATGGATTGTGTTAGAAAAATAGAGTCACAAAGAGCAAAAAAATAGAAAATCAACTATAAAAAGTAGAAATATTGACCCTAGAACTACAAAACCTAATTCTAAATGGTTGTAAAAAACCACTACCTTAGCACTTTTGTTGAAACTTGCAAAAGTTAAAAACAACAATCATAGTTATGTTTTAGGGGATCTATCTAATCATGGGAAAGTGATAGACTATCTGGCTAGACTAATCAAACCCCCTTTTTGTAACATAAATTTGAAAAATACTTGGAAATTGAGATAAAAATGAATGCATGCAAAAGCACTAAAATTTATCAAAATCATTGCCCTAGTGCTTTTGCAAACCTTGGCACTTTTATACTACGCAAAATAGAGATGCAAAAGCATTAGATTTTTAGAAATGTTAGTGCTTCTATTGCTACAACTCAAAAAAAAAAATTTAGGGACCTAAATTGATATGATATTTGACTCAAATTTAGGGATATATTTCAAATCAAGATCCAATCCTGATTATAGGTGTTTTAGCACCCAAATAATTACAAAACTTTATAAAATAATATTTATAAAATTTACTAAATGAGCTTAAGAGATTAATATCTACAATATCCTACAAATTATGTCTAAGAAGATCTGAAAACAAGGTTCGATGCTACAAATATCTACAAATGTGTATATAATAACTGCAAAAGTATAAGCAAAGTAAGATAGAGTGAGACTCAACAAACATGACTATAATTCTAAGCATATGTAATAAAAACAAGAGATTAATGTCCATGAAATCATGCAAATAGGATCTAAGAAAAATTTTAAATAAGGATTAGATATTGCAAGTAGTTATAAAAGCTTAATAAAAAATATTGTAATGAATGTGTACAACTACAAAATAAATATGGATAATATTCTAAGTAATGTGTGAAGAAAATAAGAAAGTAATGCCTAAAAATGGTGATAAAATGATATAAAATGGGCATGAAATAATGTTATTCAGTTGCACAATATATTAGAAATCGTAATATAAGATGTTATGAACAATACGATCAAGATAAATGAGTATTAGCATTTGTAACATGTAAAACAAATGTTATTAGCAAGTCAATAAGAAAAGAATACATGAAAATAAAAGAAAATTGAATAGAGGAGTAAGCTAGGAATGTGAGTCTACAACCAAATCCTAGAAGAAACTCCTCCTCTTAGCCAAGAGTTCCTCCTTGATGGTAGCAATGAGTGCATGTGGTATTGCTCTAATGCCTTATGCCTTCACTTATCCCAAGTGCTTGTTAAAGATGCTTAAGAATGTGAGAGAAAGAGAGTATGAGAAGGAGAGCTTAGAGATAACATGGAAGAGTTTAAACACCTTGATAATGCTTTTTGAGTACCCATCCCATGAGATTTACTTAAATATCTTGGGATAGGGATCCTTTTGGGAAGAGGGAGTCAAATATGCCATTAGGGAAAGTAATAATTCAATTGTAGGTCTAATGTGAAGATGATCATGTTGAAGAGTGGAGGAAGGAATTAGTGTGTCTGAGGCTCATGTCTACAAAGATTAATTTATTCTAACAAAAGCATTGAGATTCTGTAGGAGCATTGGGGTATCACTATTATAGTCATATAGAAATTTTATTTAATTGGATTGTTGGTCAGTCAACTTTCTGAGATAGGTTAAACTTGCAAAAGCACTAAGGAAGTGCTTTTGTTGAACTGTAGTGTTTTTTCATAAGGGAAAATTTTAATATATATACCTAGTTTAAATTATCTAACTAATGATCTATTTCCTAGTAATTTATTTGAAGAAGTAGCTGACTAGATGTGGTAAAATTGGATGTCTATATTTTGCTCCTTTTTATACATTTATTGTGTAATAAATATAAAGAATTTGACATAGGGATGCAATTTTGTGATTACAAGATTATAAATTGATTGTCTTGGAGTATTAGTTGATTGATGAAGATTTTATAAAAGATCAATATTTCAATACAATTAACAAAATGGATAGAGAAGCAATCTCACACATGTCATTTTCATTATTTACATATGTAAACTTTAAAAGCTCTTGAGTGCATATTGTGAATGTGAAGATCTGATGGCTTTCTAGAGATGACTGATGCAATACATAAACTAGGTTCAAGGGTCTGATGGGTATGACCCAAAACCCTAACCTAATATTGAATTTTTGGTGTATTTTTTTGCTTTTTAATTTAATTGCAATCATTTTGCCAATGGTGGTACATTTGCTAATGGTAGCACTTTTATAAGTCAATACTTTTGTAGAACCCTGGCAATTTTATTGTTGCAAGGTAAAAATATAAGGAGGTTTATAAATTATATTATGGCTCTAAAATGATCTTTATTTTGTAAGTTTTAGAGGCTAGGAGTTTTAGATTGTTGAGAGATACAACCTAGGATGTTGAACAAAGTCCTAGATATACTGGATGACATAGATATAGGAATCTTGGTGGTGACATACTTGTATCGTGTATCTATTATACCAAAGGTAAACTTTGATCAAGCCTTGCTAATTGATTATGTTGACACCCAATTTTAGCACACTTAACCAACCTTTAAGTGTACTAAATTCATCAATTAATCCTCATTCACATTTCTTTTGATCAACCTATTTGAATCAACTTAATTCATTCCTAAATTTGAGATGTTTTTCACCTTAAAATTATTGTCATGTTTGGGACATCATTTTCCATAACAAACCTTCATAAAAACTTACAAAAAGTACTTCCATTAAATTACCCTTAAAAAAGAAAAATTGTTAAATAAAATTAATTATTAAATTATTTAATTAAGATTGACTCTAGATAACCTATAATTACCTACTAGAAGCTCACATTTGTAACTTGAAAATTATAAAATAATAAAATATTTTATTGTTAGTATTGTGAGCTATAGTTGTAAGAGAAAAATATTGTTAAAGGAATCTTCAAGAAAAACAATCAGATTGCATTTTATTTGAGGTTGGCGGATTGCATTTTATTTGAGGTTGGCGGTTAATAACTAATCTTGTTATGTACGTTGTATAAAGTTAAGATGAAGATGAATAAAACATTAGTTATTTTCTCCAATAAGTTATTAGAGCCAAGCATCCTTTTATTTGGTCGAATGATGTAGGTTAACCTTGTAAACATGCATCATAGTCGGATGTCAAAGCTTCAGAGTAGTCTCCGAAAGCATACATGCTTATTCCTGAAAGTCATCAGGCACTCCACGATAGAGCACTAATGTTTTTTGATTCTATAGATTTTTGAAGACTGCATATCTAGATAAAAGAGCCAGATCGAATACATAAAAATATATAACAAAAATTATCTGTTGTTGTTCATCAAGTGGATGCTGGAAAACTAGGCATACAGAGACACTCACAAGATATAGTAGACACTCACAATTACAGGCTTGGCCAAGTGAAGCATGGCGACATAATGGAGAGTGACTGAGATGGTATATTTTTTGGAAAATGCCAAGCTGGATGTGATGCGGTGTAGGAGATCTATGTCGAAGAGTGGAGGAGAACTATAAGTGTCAATCACATGTCCATTTTTTATGCTGTTATCTAAATGGTTGATAGTACAATGCTGGAGGGAACCAACCATCAAATATGTTTTTGAAAAACTTTGTAGATGTGGAAGTCCTTTTGAGGAATGAATGCTAACTTATAGACATAGTTTGATAGGAGCCGTGAGTAGCAGATAAAACAAAATAAAATAAATATTGTTCCTTTATTTTGAAAGAGGGTGGTTGTTTATTATGTTGTTTGTGACACAAAATACCAATAACTCATTAGATCTCTGATCCTTAGTGTACGTCCGTCATTGTTGTTATCATGGTGATTAAAGAGAGGCCATCGACCAAAATCTACAGCAAGCGAGCATTGTGACTGTAGGCATTCATCCCATTTCTTTCAATATCAACATTGTCGCGAGGTGCTTTAGATATGTGCCACACCAAAAACATCCATGGACCATGCAGAAGGTGAGCGTTAATAGAGACAGACGAAGGAAAGAAGGCACAGGTGAAGGAAATTAAACATTAAAAAAAGAATTTGGTGCCCAAGTTTTGGAGACAACGTGGCATGTGATGAGGGTCCCACAACAACATAACACCATGTGGCTGCTTGGTTGTGTTGAAAGCATTGTAGCAGAGCTTTCATAGTAGAAAAATATTCACTATGCATGGGCATTCAGAGGAGTCACCACAAACATAGGTAGAATTGTTGGGTAGAGCCACCGAAGTAGAGGACCATAGGCAGATCGAGACCTAGAAGTCACTGTCGAGACAATTGCAGATGAACATGCCAAGGCCAAAGTTTGAAAAGAAAAACAGAGCATGTGCTAATTAAACACAGAATAAAAACTGGAAGCACATGAACAGCAGATAAAATGATGACACAATAAATAGAAACATATATTTATTCGGAGGAACTCTGCAATGGAATATTACATACATACAATTCTCTTTTATAATCATAAAATGAGAGTAATCTCTAATTTTCCAACCCAAATATTATAAAACAGAGTAATCTCTAGTTTTCCAACCCAAACAACCTTCTGAAATTTTTTAGGGTTATTTTTCAAATAAAAAAAAGGTTTACAGAACTTTTTAAAATTCTCCAACTTTTCAAAATTCATGAACTTTCCATAAGATTTCATCATTAAACAAGAAAATCATGCAACACCTATAATGAGTTTTATTTTGATGACTTTAGATGATGTTGAGGACGATCTAAGCCTTCTTATAGACTGCTGGGTGGAGTTCGATTAAGCTCAAAAATGTGTATTTGGGGGAGATCTTCCAACGAACACAGATGTCTTGGAGTAGATGATGTGGGAAGACTAGACGTCGATCTTGCCAATTGAATTTGTCGACAACGCTTGTCGGCGATTGAATGAAGTCTGAGAAAGTTGGCAGGCCAATTCTGGTCATATTTTCTCGCTGATCCTATGCTGAGGTGGAGGAGACAACCATTTGACATGGGTTAGTGCCATTAGACTATTTTAAATTTAATTTGTCTTCTCTTTAAGACCTAGTTACGTAGGATGCCTCGGCAGTTAGCCTGAGGTGGTTAAAGCTTTTGGACTGTTGTGTACCTTAATGTCAAATCCCGTCAGGTAAAAATATCACCTTTTAGCAAAGGCGGAAGTTTCTAGGGATAACATTTTTCTCTAACCTCTACAAGTGCTGTTTTTATTTTTGGAAGTTAAAAGGTAAAAGGGACATTTTAAAAAAAAAATAAAAAAAAGGGGCCATTTAACAAAAAAAACAAGGTGAATTTATAAAAAGGGGTTATTTTCCCAATTTAAAAAAGAAAGAGCGTGATTGTTTATTTTTTCAAAAAAAATCACTTAATTAATCAAAATATAAAGGTGTTTTTTTAAAGCTATTTGCATAAAGATAATCATTGTAAAATAGTGCAATATCAGCGAAGTTTGACACTGTCAACCTTTTTATAAAAATCAATGATTATAAAAGGTATATTTTTGATGGAAATTGATATTTTAAAATATGGGAAAATCAAGCCCCAAAATAAATTTATGAGTGTGTCATACGAGATAAAGTTATTTATTTTTTAGAAGGGAAAGATCTTTATGAATATGGAAAAAATTTCATGCTAAGGAGTTGTGTGCGAACAATTCTTAAAGATGTTGATTTCTTTGAAGATCTTCAAACAAATGACGTCATATTTCCTATTGATGTTGTAAGGATAGTATACATGAAATTAATAACACTTGAGATCTACAAGTGTAAAAAGAAATAGGGACTAAAAGAGCCCATGGTGGCTGAAGTTTGTTGTGACACAAGTAACCTTGAGCCCTTAGTAACAAATGCTTGTTGTGACACAAGCGGCCTACAACCCTTGATGGCAAATGCATCTTGTGACACAAGCAATCTTATCAAAAATATAGATCTATCTTGTGATACTAATGGCTTGAATGTTATTGATAGTGGTGGTCATGACAAAGGCCATAATAATAATGAAGGTGTTGAATATCATGAACCAAAACTTGGATGCTTTGAAAAGCACACCAAATGAATTGACTCAAAGATAATGAAACAAATGGGTTATAGTGGGCACTTGATTGACCAAATATGGGCAAGGCATATAGTAGACCATAACAACAAATATATAGCCAAATAATGTAGGCCTTGGTTATAATGGTCCAACAAGAAGCAATGAGATAAAAAACTTCAAAATATACACCACCTGTGTAGCAAAACAAACCCCTCACATAAATTGTTGTAGTCATTATGGCATATTTAGGCATATAATAGCTCAATATTGGAATTTTCATCCTTGTAAGACCTATGGAGGTCATAATCACTCTCAAACAACTTGTTGGTACAAAGAGAAAATAACCAACAAGATCCATATTGATTGTGGATGGACAGATGTCACACAATGGGACAAAATATTTTATGGTTTCTATAAAAGATGTTCTCCACAAAGGGCACAAAAAAATCATAGATTTCCCATGAAACAAACTAATATTGAGATTCTTTGAGCTATGCTAAAATATCCTCCAAAGGAAAACCTAAAGGTGATGAACCAAAGGTAGACCAAGAGACAATGACTGAAAGGCAAACCCAGAGGCATACCTAGAGGTAGTGACCCATAGGTAGACTCAGAGGTAGTATCCCAAATCTAGATCTAGAGCCAAGAGCCAAGAGTGAGAGCTAGGAGCTAGAGTAAGAGCCAAAGCAAAGAGCCAAGAGTGAGAGCCATAAGCCAAAGCCAAAGCCAAATTTTATTGTTCTCTCCTTTACATTAAGGGAGGATAATAATATATATGTTGTACTAAATAATGTAATAAGGGGGATGCTATATATAATAAATTATTACATTATTTAGTTGAGATAGATTCTAGATAACCTATAGTTATCTATCTAGAAGCTCACATTTGTAACTTGAAAAATATAGAATATTTTATTGTTAGTATTGTGAGCTATAGTTAGGAGAATAATATTGTTAGAGGAATATTCAAGAGAAACAATTAGATTGCATGTTATTTGAGGTTGGAAGTTAATAGCTAATCTTGGCATCTACAATGTTTAAAGCTAAGATGAAGATGAATAAAACATTAGTTGGTTTCTCCAATAATTTCCAACAAGTATAAATATGTCTATACTTGTATAACGATCAATGCCTCAAATTGCAAGAAAATGGCACCTAGACAGGACAAAAGGTGGCACTTTTGCACCTTTGACTAAGTTTTAATTCTGACCTTAAAATAGTCAAATTTGAAAAGCATTGAATAAGATCAAAAGCACCACCCAGTGCCTCTATGAAATATTAGTATTTTTGCTAGCATAAATGGAGTCTTTGCAACACGAGCTATATACATGTGGAATCCTTCATTCACTCCCTAGTTTGATTGTGCATGATCCATATTGTACCTAGGTCTATAAATTTTGAATTAATATTTTCCCTAATGACATATTTGACTCATCCTTCCCTCCAAAGAATCCCCCTCCAAAAAATATATAAATTGATCCCATAGGATGAGCATCCAACAAGCATTCTCAAGGTGTCCAAATTCTGCCAAATCATCTCCAAGCTCTCTCTCTCTCTCACTCTCACTCTCTCTCTTTCTCATTCTCTTGAATTGTGAATATATTCAATAGAATTTGGGGTCAAGTGAAGCAAAGCATAAGGCATTGATAAATTCCACATCCTCTTGTTTTTTCCTTCAATAAGGAGATCTTAGGTGAGAGGAGGAGACTCTGTTGGGTTTTGGTTGTAATATTCCATTCATAGTTTATGCTTCTCTTCAATTTACTTATTATTTTACCTTGCTAATCACTTCTTTAGTGCAATCTATAGCTTGTAAAATTTGTTTAGTGTCTTTATATTGCTAATAGCATCTTATTTTATGTTTCTAACATCTTTTATAAATATTTATCTCATTTCTAACTTACTATATGCTCTTTTATAGCTATCTACAACTAATATATGCTTATTTCATTATATTATAGTCATATTAGTTTTTATAATCAATCTAATTGCCTTTGCTAAGATTTTTCACTTCTTATTTATCCATTTGTATATGATTTAAATCATCTAACTCTAATTTGGTGAATTTATCAAGTCTTATTTGTATCATTTCATAAACATTTCATCATATTTGCTAGGAATCATAATTACATTTGTTACATCATATCATATCTTGTTTTTATTAAGTTTTTATAACAACTATTTAGTCATTTGTAGATATTTATATCATCTTATCTCATTTTGGGGTCTTCTTAGACATCATTTATATAGTTTTATAGCAAAGAGTGAGAGCCAAAAGCCACAACCAGAGCCAAATTTTATTATTCTCTCCTTTGCATTGGTTGCTTGTCTGCATGGTTGCCAATTATTATGATTTTCTTGCATGCACGTGCTTGGTTTTGCATGTATTTCCTATTGCATATAAAGTTAGGAGATCCACCAAGATGCAATAATTATCTTGGTTAGGAATAGCTCACATACATTGCACTTCCACTATGTAATTAATGCTAGTGGATCCTCCTAGTCCCATACTTGTAAGATAAATTGGGGTTCACCCAACCATATCTTCATTAATCTAACTCAACTATCAATTCAATCCATCCATCCCCATCATCAAACTTCATCAACTTGATCTCCATATCAATCTAACTTGGTATGTTGCATGCTCCTACAAGTTTGAGTATGGGAACATTTAGCTATCAAATGACCTCCATTGTATCGATGGCAAGGCTATGATCTTGAATGACCTATAAATTATAAATGGTCTAGTAGACATCAAGTTGAAAAAGAGACACTGACAAATACCTATCAAGCCATAGATGATCGGAGATCCCATCAAGTTACATAGAAACCAATGAGAGGTCACCCTAGGTGGGCAGAGGATGAGTGAGAACTAGCTTGGATGAGAAGATTTTGGTGGTTGATTGGTAGTGACAAGAAGTATAAGTTTTATCATTTTGACAATGTGGTCCAATAATTTAGAGGGGTTTAGTGGATTCCTAATATAGAAATATTTGGTTTCATTAGGTAACTTGAGAGATAGAGTTTGGAGGGCCTCTTGACCTTCAATATTTTTCAAAGGTTGATGTTGATGATGATATGTTTTATGGATCTGGTAGAGATGACCCTAAAGTTGAGGAGGCATATATGAGGTGGTATGCAAGGTTTTTCCCTAGGTGAATATCTCTAGTAAAGCCTCCTCCTAAGAGAGTAGAGGCAATGGAGCAAATAGTGGAGATACTAAAAAATATCCATTGTAAATAGGGGCAAGATGCAACAACACAATGAGTAGTAATGAGATATAGGGAGGTAGATATTTGTAGTAGAGTAGAGGGTGGTTATAGATCAAGTGCTTAGTATCCCCTAGATGTGGATCCTTTGGTGATAATTTTCTCTATACTTAGGGGATATGGAGGGGCTAGGCCTAGTAGATCAATAAAAGAGGTTGCATGGGTAGATATTGAGACTATGATGTAGATATTCCATGAGATTAGGGTACAATTTGTAAGTGTCAAAGAGGTAAGATAAGAAGAAGCACCTAGATATTAGTAGGAGGTAGAAATACTCAAACAAGAGTGGGATGCGATTGTAGCTTGGGTGGCCCAATTATGGGCTAATCATACCTAGGCCATGGTCCAAATTACTTGAAGATGATCATGCCGATGTAGGATTATGCACAAGGGTTTGAACCCAAAACGTAATTGTAAAAAATAGGTGAATCCATTTTGAAACTATGGCATATCATGGCCAACCTCACATCGAAGGAAATGGTGAATTATTTTGGTTTATGAAAAAAATTGTGACTTTTCCAGTTTTGGTCGGATCGGGTGGAAAACATGTTTCAGGTCCAGTCAGATGCATACTAAGGTTTGGGGTCTGGTCTAATGCATACTAAGGTTTGGGGTATGATATGATGCATACTAAGGCCCAGTGTTTGGTTTGATGCATATTAAGATTTGGGGATATGCCCTGATGCATAACAAGGTCTGGGGTTCGGTCTGATGCATAATAAGGTCCGAGATGTTGGAAATATTGAGTATAGTGTGTTGCCATTGATGTAAAAGGATTGATGTCATAGGTTAATGACATTGGATGTCATTGATTTCAAAAGAAAAATAAGTGAGAATAATTTTCAAAGGGTACATAAGGTAATATGGAAGCAATAAAAAGACAAGGTTCTTCATGGTTGTGTGAGAAATAAAAGACAAGGCATCCTCTGTGGTGGTATTTACAAAGGAAAAATAAAGGTTTAATTGATTTACCATGGTGGTACTTGAAAAGAAAAAAAGAAAATGTTTCATGGTGGTAAAAATTTTACTTTACAAAAAAGACCCAAAGAAGAAAAATAAATTATAATATTTAAATCTATCTAGATTTAAATTATTATAATAATTAAAAATTAAATTGTGAGTGCCAAAGGTTAAGTTTGAAAATAAAATATTTCCCATGCACCAACGTCAAGGTCCAAAGCAAACATTTACATATTTAAGGAAGGTAAATTGCAATGCTAAGGTTGAGTAGAAGAAATTTGAAAGAAATTGTGTGCTTTGTGATTCGTTCGTTCGTGGAATAGGAGGAGAAGAAGTTTGAGGTAGAGCACATGGACAAATAGAAGGAACAAGGAACATTGTTTCCATATAGTTAGCTAGCCTAGATGGTAGAACCCCGATGCTAAGGCATGGTAGAAGGGAGGTCTCGAGTTTGAGATACGACAAAGGCAAAGTGATAAAGTTTTAATTTATAAAAGCTTTTGGCATCAGAAGTCGTGCATAAGGAGTGCATGCACTGCAGGTTTTGTGTGGGTGGATAGCCCATGAGGTGGCCTAGACAAAGCTAGGGCATGAGCCAGAAAGTGACGATGGTTCGAATCGCGACGATGACAGCAAATGGGGATAAATTTTTGTGAAATAAATATTTGCCAAAGTCTAAGGTATGTGCTTGCTTAGGGAGTCATAAGGTGATTATTTTATTTTTAATTTTTTGGATTAAAAGGACAGCATGGAGTTTTAATTTTTGAATTAAAAGATAATAGTGTGGAGTTTATAATTCATATTTCTAGTGCTATGTGTGGTGCATAAAATAAAGTGATGGTATAATGGTCATGTTGGATATTTGAAGTGCATTGAAATATTTTATTTCAAGTAGGAGGTATAAGGTGTATATGAAAAATTCATGTGTGTAATTTGTGGCTTTTTGTGTTGAATATTATTTTGCAAGATTAGGACTAATAAGGTGTAATAAGTTTCTTGACATCTTATTGTGATTCTTGCATGATGAAAATAAAATATGAGAGTTTTTTATAAGTATTAATGAACCTATCTTTTGAGAACAAAGAGGAGTTATTGAAGATCATTTTTAGATTTCTTTGAGCATATATTTTTGATAAGAAAGTTCATGTGGGTGTTTTGAAAAAGTAATTTTTCTATCTAGCCCTTGAATTGGCACAAGAAATATCAGTTGTTTGCGAGACATGTTTTTGAGGATATATCTTCATCAGAGCAAAATAAGAGGTATGGGAATATCATTCCTTGTTTAAGGTATTTTATTGAGTAAATATTTCTAGAACATAAGGTGCAGATAAAAGGGTTGTTTGGTATGCATTGTTGAAAATATTTGAGTTAGGTTTTGAGACCTACATGTACATCAATTTTTGAGAGAAAGTTGAAACAATTGCTTTATGGTTGAGAACTATTTGTGCTTCATGATTGGAAATACTTGAGCTAGAGTTAAGAACCAAGATTGTGCATCATTGTGAAACTTTTTGGGTATTAGTTTGAAAGACATTGAAAGCAATTGTAAATGTGTTTGAGATCATCTTTGTGAAATAAATTTATGCACTAGTATTATTTTATTTGAAAAGAATTTGCAAGAAGTAGAGATATGATTTGATAAATGCAAGATATGTGAATGTGAAGAACATATTGGGTATTTGATAGTACATATCACTCTCTATATGTTCAAGAGGTTAAACGAATTATGGGTAGAATATGTCTGAATTGCCTAGTTGAAGAAAGCATTTCTAAAAGAGATATAAGCATTATTTTGAACATCATTTGTGCATAAGATTTGGGATTAGTTGAGCATGTGTTATGAGCAATTTTGAGCATGTGTTAGAACATAGTTAAGCAGAGATAGAGACCAGATTTGAGCAAGTATTGTGAGAAGACTTGGAGTAGCTTTGAGGTAGATTTGAGCAAGTCTAATGAGAAGACTTGGGATAGATTTGAGATAAATTTGTTCATATAATGTGTGTAGATTTGGGATAGAGTTGAGACAGATTTGTGCATATAATGTGTGCAGATTTGGGACATAGTTGAGACATATTTGTATATGTAATGTGTGTGGATTTGGGCAAAGATAGAGAGTAGATCTGAGACAAATTTGTGCTAACCTTGTAATGAGGTTTGGTGCAAGTTTGGACAGATATAGAGAGCATATTTAAGGCAAATTTGTGCTAGCCTTATGATGAGGTTTTGTGTAGATTTGAGACAACATTGAGAGTAGGTTTGGTTGTTGATTTGAGCAAGCCTTGTGTGAAGTCTTGAGGCAAATTGGAGCAAAGTTGTGAGTAGGCTTTGGATATGACCAGCCAATGCATGGTAGATAGAGGTTTCCTATGGATAGAGGTCCACTAGCTATTGTAGTGGAGACAAAGGTCTTCTATGGAGAAATATCCACAAACCAAATTAAAGGGGATAGAGTTCTCCTGTGGAGAAAGATCCACAAACTAGAGAAAATAAGATAAAGTTCTCCTATGGAGAGAGATCCATGAACTAGAGCAAACGGGATAGAGTTATCCTATGGAGAGAGATCTACAAACCAAAGAAAAGGGGATAAAGTTCTCCTATGGAGAGAGACCCACAAACTAGAGTAGAGGGTATAGAGTTCTCCTATGGAGAGAGAGATCCAAAAACCAAAGTAAATGGGATAGAGTTCTCCTGTGGAGAGAGATCCACAAATCAAATCATTGGAGATTGATATCTCCTTTGGACAAAGGTCCATAAACATTGTAATAGGTAATTGATTCCCAAGATATTTGTTGAGAAAATTTAGAAGAAATATTTTCTCTATGGACGTAACCCACATTGGGTGAACCACATTAAATATGTGTCTCTCATGTATGTTATGATTTGTGCATTGCTTTGATTACTGATATTAATATTGCAAATTGATAACATTGGATAATATTGTTTGGGAAATAAAAGTAAAAATTTATCTTATACTTGTTCACCCCCCCCCTATCAGTATAAGCTTGTTTTCTTCAATTGGTATTAGAGAGGGTTCATTCGAAAAAGTCTAACAACTTGAAAGAATATATTATAGGAACACAGATGACATCTTAGAATGGATCTTCATAAAATAAGGCTCCATTTTTCTATGGGAACAATTATGCATTCTAGAGTATAATAATGAAGACTTACTTGATGGCACAAGGATATGAGATATGACAATCGATTGAGGATGGATTCACACCTACAGATACTCCTCCCACAGATAAAGATGGTAAGTTGTTACATGTGAATAATACCAAGGATATGAATGGAATATTAAGTGGACTACATAAAGTAGATTTTTTTAAAGTTATGCACTGTAAAATAATAAAATAGATATGGGATAAATTGAAGCAAACATATGAAGGAGATAAAAAGGTCAAATTGGAAAAACTACAAAACCACAAGAAAAGGTTTGAATATTTGAAGATGGAATATGAGGAAGATATTTATACATACTTGCTTCATGTGGATGAGGTTTTTAATACCATGCATGGACTTGGATTCAAAATTTAAGACTCTAGTGTTGCTCAAAAAGTATTAAGATCACTCCCTATGAGGTATTATGGAAAAGTTTCAACTATAGAAGAGATGAGAGATATTGATAAGTTGACTATGGATAAGTTACATGGAATTATCATAGCTTATGAGATGATAATAATAAAGGATCCCAACTCCAAGAAAGAGGTAACTTTCAAAGCTTCAAATAAGACAAAAGATAAGAAACCCGAATCAAGTGGTGATTCAAGCAGTGATGAAGAAGCTATGTGAGAAGAAACAAGGACTCAAGAAAGCACAAAGGTATGACGATTATGAAATATTTTAACTGTGGTAATTTTGGTCACTATGCATCTAATTTTCCACAAGCCAAAAAGTAGTAGCAGTGAAGAGAAATAAGATCATAATAAAAAGGAAGAAGGAAAATCTAGGCATGAAAAGAAAAACAAGTATGGTCAAGGAAAGCATGAAAATAAGTTCTTTCAAAGGCACAAGAAGAGTTTCTATGTTAAAAAGGCAAGCAAGGATTCAAGTGATAGTTATGAAAGAATCTTAGATAGTCAAGAAGAAGAGATTCTATTTTTGGCAATAGAAGAGGAAGAAAATGCTTCTGTTGAAGATAAAGTTGAAAAATATGAATATGTGCTTGAAGATGAAGAAGTAGAGAAAGATTCAAAAAATTAAGAGGAAGGTAAATTTAATCTAGAACAACTTATTGTTTCTCTTAGAGAGTTGAAAAGAGTTAGAAAGTAGAATTCAAGACTAAAGGCTCAATTTCAAGAACATGAGGAAGAAAAGGAAAAGCTTCTACAAGACCTAGCAAACTCAAAAGCTAAGACAAGAATATTTAAAGAGGTCATGGTTGAAAAGTTAGAGGTAAAAGAGTTAGAATGTGAAAGATTAGAACATGAGGTAGTTTCTCTAAGGATGGAGGTGAAATATTCTAAGGACAAGCTACACAGGTTTGGTAAAAGTTCAAAAACTTTGGATAAAATTATTAATGCACAAATATCTTCATCTATCAAAATAGGACTTGGTTTTGAAGAAGGAAAAGGGAAACAAGAAGGGTCAAGCTCAAGATAAAAAGAAGAAGAAGTTTCAGAGGAAGAGAGTGAAGAATAATCTAAGGCCTATGAGGATAAGTTGAATAATAGAAGCTTCACTAATAAAGAAAACAATGCACAAATAAGAAACAAGAATCATCATAGAAAAGGCAAAGAAAGGACTAAGAGACCAGATGTTCCAAGATAGGATGAATATTTCTTCAAATGGTATTGTTTTTCATGTAATTATTTTGGTCATAAAGTTATGCATTGTAGGATTCATGGAAATAAGGAGTATGGCATCACTAAAAGGAATTTCATCTCATTCAAATATGGATATTTCTTCCATAGGTATTGATATTGCAAATTGATAACATTGGATAATATTTTTTGGGAAAGAAAAGTAAAATTTGATCTTATACTATTCGCCCCCCTCTCAGTATAAGCTTGTGTTCTTCACAAGAATCTGGCCTAATGCATAATAAGATTCGGGGGTCCGATCTGATGCATAATAAGGATCAAGGGTTTTGCCTAATGCATAATAAGGTTCGAGGATTTGGCCTGATGCATAATAAGTTTTGGGGTCATATCTTATGCATAATAAGGTTTGAGGATATGGCCTGATGCATAATTATGTCCAAGCATTCGGTTTAATGCATAATAAGGTCCAGGGGTTCGGTCTAATGCATAATAAAACCTGAGCATTAGGTTTGATGTATAATAAGATCTAGGGTCAGTTTTGATGCATAATAAGGTCCAAGGGTTGGGTATGATGCATAATAAGGTCTGGGTGTTGGGTTCGATGCATAATAAGGTCTAAGTGTCATATCTAATGCATAATAAGGTCTAGGTGTTGGATGTGATGCGTAATAAGGTCTGGGTGTTAGGTATGATGCATAATAAGGATCGAGATGTCTGGTATGATGCATAATATTGTTTGAAAAGTGGTTTGACGCAAAAAATAGTTCAGTATCATGTCTGATGCACAACATGGTCTAGTGCCTTACCTGATGCAAAATATGATCTGCATGCAGAAAATGATCCACCATTAACCACCTACCATGTGTCACATAATCAGTCACCCATACTACATGTCCAATACAATTCTACCACATGTCGACTCCGTCCATTCTATCTATAAAAGGGTATCATCTGTCATTTTTTGAGTTTATTTCTACAACTGCACCCAACTAGAGCGAACCGTTATCGAGCAACCAACTTCTCTTGTTTCTTCTATTTCCAAGTTTCCAACTTCTAGCAATGGCTGCTACTTCTACCCATATTCCAAAGTTCAAGAACCCTTCTTGCACTTTAATTTTATATTTTCTAGTAACCCCAGGTACAGACTTATCGTGGTTATAAGATGCAAGTTTGACAACCTTGGTGTTAATGCCACATTTCAAAACTGATAAATACAACATATTATTTCTGGTTATGACCATGACAAGACCATTGTCAAAATAAAAATACATAATAGAAATTTGTCATTCACCATCACAACTGCAGACATTCATATATTGACAAATCTTCCTTTCGATGAATGTCCTCCAGTTCAAGCAAAGTACCAACTCTTTGTAGAAGAGAAAGGCTACCTCGAGAAAATGTACCAACTCACCATAGAAGATTTGGCAGGTATAATTATTGTGTCTTAGAATTTGTTAATGCTAAAAATTTCAAATTTGTAAATTGTTATCTAATTTTTTTGCAGCTTTCGTCACCAAGTCAAAAAGAGGGTTAACAATCATCGATGTTAAGAATACAACTCTAAAGGCCATTATTGAGTTCTTCTTGGCAAGACTGATTCTGCTTGGAATATCAAAAATTATGTTTTGGGCACTATCATATGTTATTCGCTATGAGCATCATGAGAGGTTCTATTGGTGCACGTATATTGCATATCGTATCAGGGACGAGCTACATGTGGTGCAATTGTAAACCAGTAAAACACATTCCATTATGGGCATTTTTAATTACATTTTAGAACTTTATTTTGAAAGTTTTCATGATTTACAAGATATTCCTATTCCTAATGTAGTGCATGCAACACTACAAGCCATTGCCTTGACACCAGAGGAATTGAAGGTAATCAATCCATATTTGAAAATAAAAAAGTATTTTATACTTTAGCATGTTTTTATTTTTAAATTTTTATTTTTATTTAAATACATGGTAGGGTAACCATAATAAGAACTAAAAAAGATGTTGCCAATAGGATTCATAGGCCAGAGCAAACTGGTGATTCTGAGGACACTAGATCAGAAATATCACCATTACAGAGGCTACCAAAATGTCCAAGGAAATATCATTCACTTGGTGGATCTCGTATGCCTAGGTATGCATAAAATTTGTAGGCTAAATCTAGTATGGCCACCCCCTCCCGGTCCTCGAACAATGCTCAAATTCAATAGATTTCATCGTCTTCAGGTAAAACAATGTGTATTTACTTTGAATTATGGTTTTTTCTATTTAATTTTTAGAATAATGCTAATAAAACTTTTTTATGTTTTCAACCACCTCTCAATGATAAACTACGAGAATGAGAGGCCATATGGTGCCACCGCTTCCACCATATCCACAGTTTCACAATAGCTGATGTAGAAACATATATCCATTAGTGATATTTTTTTGCATGGAAATATATATATTTTTTATAAAATATTAATATTTTATTAAAATAAAACCATGCATATATAGTTTAATAGGATTTTATCTATTTTTGAGTGAAACAAGTCATGGACGCTGTTAGACCACCAGTGCTTGACTAAGCACCGACGACAGCACCGACCGACGTCCGACCATCGAAGGTCGATCCCGGTAGCGCCAACGTTGGCTGACATCCAATCAATGTCCAGACACTGAAGGCTGCTCCCGGTAGCACTAGCCAGTCGGTCACCAACCGACGTAACTGATGCCAACCAATAATCGGTGGTAATCAACCAGTGTCAACCCCTATAGAAATAATCGACTGCCGCTCAATGGAGCCCTACACACAGGAGGCTCCCTAGCATATTCTAGCTAGCCCAACACTAGCCAACCACTCACAAACCACCAGCCAGTGGCAAACCCCCCTACCATTGATCGCCTTACTATGGCCACCCTGGCACCACTGATCGTCAGACAAAAACCCTCGTAGAAGCTGATCATAGGCGATGATCACAGTCGCAGGTGGTGATCGCAGTCGTATGAGGTGACTTATAATTCTTGAAGAGTTGAGAAGTCGATGCGGGGTGATAGATTTGTCTACAATTTTTGTGATGAAGAAAATGCAGTCGAAAAACTAAGTAATGTAGGCAACGTTGTAGAAGATCTCGATCGTGCAGTAGAAAAACCTTACAGCTGATGAACACCAATCCCAGTTGCAGGTGATGATTTTACTCTCCTGGTGATAGATCATAGGTTTCCAGTAAACGAAACAAAATTTTTGGTGAGCTGTGGTAAAAAAAACAAAATCCAATGCAGATTTCGATGACCTAAGAAAATTTTCGACGAAAATAATTTAATTGTTCAAAGGTTTTAATTTTCTTTCGGCCACCAAGAAATTATTCTACCGCCATGGAATTTTGTCGACGATATGCATTGGAGAGGGTTCATGGAGTGTTGGGATTATTTATCCCACACTCATCGCATGGTGGTGGGTCTCATTATTTATAAGGCCCTACACGCATATAGTGAGGTGACCAACTTTTGGTGGTCACACTCAACCGCGCTCTCACGCGTGGGAGGGAGGTGGTGGTTGCCTCCAAGATAGTTGGCCTTTGTTGTTGGCATGCACAGAAGTGCTGTAAATGGACGTTTGCTTTCAGTTTGACTCAGATTTGTTGACTCACAGAGGCAGTTGACCGACCCACCAACCCTAGTTGACCAGGGGATTTAAACCAAAAGTTTTTGGTGCACATTCAAACCAACCAAAATTTTGGTGGGAAAACTAGAATTTGGCGGGAAAACAAGATTTTCAAATTCAAATTGCAATTTTGGTGCCAAAACCTGCAACAAAGGACAACAAGACAAAAAAGGTGATAACTTTATTGTTTTTGATCCGTTCTCAGTGAAATATTTTGCATCCTTTTACAAATTTTCAGCAGTTTGATAATATTTTGCCTCCTAACCAATTTTGGCATTGTAAAGGGCTAAAATTTCATCATTTTTAGTGCACTTTTTGTAATTGCAAAATTGAAGTTCATTTTGTAAAAGCACTAAAATAGCCCTAATTTTTGTAATTGGAGAGCAAAATAATTGTAAATCTAGGCATTTTTATGCATTAGGAAAATTGTCAAATTTCTAAGCCTAGATTAGTTCTTTCATCCATTTTGTAATCCTCCTAATCTAGCATATACTAGGAAAAATATGGCTCAAGACCTTAGATCAAACATGGAAAACCTTACTACTGTAGTGGATATTTTAGCAGAGAATGTAAAAGATATTGTGGTGCAATTTAACCCAGGAGATATAAAAATTCATCACAATATTGTGGTGCAATTTAACCCAGGAGATATAAAAATTCATCACAATCATGCAATTAAAGCCAAACGTGAGGTCAAACCATATGATGGATCCAGATATCCGGATGTCTTATCTACATGGATTTTGGATATGCAAAATTGGTTTGCTTATGCTGAAATTCCTGAGGATGAACAAGCTGCATTTGCTACAATCAAACATACAGGTTTAGCAAAAGTTTTAATTATAGAAAGATAGAGCCATAATGCCACAATGACTTGGAAAGAATTAATTCTAATTCTAAAAAACACTTGCTTTCCACCAAACTACCAAAGTGACCTCACTACCAAGTGGTATAGATTCAGGTAAACCTATGGGATGTTTGTTTTTTATTACATCTTCCAATTCAATAGGTTAAGGGTATTGCTTAGTGTGAAATATTCAGAAGAGAACTTGATTAATAAATTCACTCATGGCTTGCAAGATCAAATTTTCAAGGAAATAAAGTTCAATGTTTTCCTCACCTTGGATGTGGCATTCAATCATGTCATTCTTGTAGAGGAGAAATTTGGTGCATATCAAAAATCTCGCTCATCATAGGAGATATCTTTCAGAGGTGGGAATCAACATAAAAAAGGGTGAATAATAATTGTCAATCTTCTCCTCATTCTTCTTCTCCTCCCATTTATCCTAAAGCACATTCTTCTTCCTTTCATGCTAAAGATTCTTCTTCTTCATTGTATTGTGAATTTTGTAAAAAGCATGGTCATGTAAAATCCAAATGCTATACTTTTGAGAATTTTAAGAAGAATAAATCCCTATTTGTATAGCCTACACATGAGGAACCACAATATGGTCCCATTTTGGCTCCAGGGACAGAAGAAGAATATCCTGCTTTAAAGGGTAAACTGAACAAAGTTACCCTTATGTAAAATGTATTTTCCCAAGGGGGGTGTGACCATTTTTTTGTCACTAGAGCCCACCTTCCACATGATTTCAATGTTGATGTATCATTATACATTATGGAGAAGTTGAAACTTCCCATCAAACCACATCACCAACCATATGCACTTGGGTGGAAAGATGTAGACTCCACATCCAACATCACCCACACTTGCACCTTGAATTTTTCTTTTGATGACAAGTTTGTGAATTTAGTTAGGTGTGATGTTACATATATTGATTGTTGTGGGCTCTTGCTAGGTAAACCCTATCAATTTTATAGGAATGCTATTTATCATGCTAAAAATAACACCTACACATTGGACTTGTGTATCGCTCCAAATTTTTCACACCCTTACCTTCAGGCTATAGGATCCGTGCCCGGAAGGGGGATGTGAAAAGGATGTCGCGGTACCTCGGACTGAGAGGACTTGCGAAGGTCCCGCCTCTCAAGGGAGGTGTATATTGGTGATTTTTCGACGGATGGTGGGTTCACCAGGGAAACATTTAATGGCAGTTTCCATGCCTAGGTTGGGAATGTGTTTTATGTGTTCGTTTTTAGCCTTAAGCATTCAAATCCTAGGTTTGGCCAAAATGCGTCTAAGCTATTCTATATGCAGATGCAAATTAAATGAATACAAAAAATAGAATAGGACAGAAAAATAGAGAAATTACAGAAGATAAAAAGAAGAATACCTGATCCGGATGTCTGATGAAGATTCTGATCTTGAAGCAGTCAGGATCGCCTCTGATTTGACAGGATCGTCTGAGATCAGACAAGATCGTCTGAGATCTGACGAATTCATCAGACGAATTCATCAAAGACCTGCAAACAGAGAAATAGGTGCAAAATACAGAAAATACAACAATGATAACAGAGGGAAATAGTATAAAATGATAGTAGCACTATCAAACTGAAACATAAACACAGAAACAGGAATGAATTATGCTAATTTAATCACAATCATGGCTTAATTATGCATTTAATCTAGATGGGTGAACTCCAAAATGCAAAATAGTATAAAATACTGAATAAAATAAGCTAATTGCAGAATAAAACAACAGAGAAAAGATAGAGAAATGCAAACTTCAGGCACTGATTGCCTCAATATTGACTGTAGTACGAAATCGTCTCTGATTCGACAGGTTCGCCTCCGATCTGAACAGGTTCGTCGACGACGATGTAAGCTTGCTCCGGCTGAAAAACAGTAATGTACCTGCAACAAAATTGATATAGAACTGATGCAAATGGAAACTTAGGATGTTTTATCGTATGAGAAGTCAAGTTACATAGAATTTCAGCCAAGGGGGTGCTAAGGGGAAGGCTTAGGATTAAATAGGTTTAGGAGGGAGGTTAGGAGGTTGGAGATCATCCCTATTTGGGAGATCTCCAACGGGGAAGGGTCTCTAACGGCGCAGACACGCTTCGCCCGGATTAGAGGCCCGTTGGAACAGAAGCTAATTGTGCAAAATCAGTTTTGCGACAAGATCGTCTGGACGTCCTAGTCCGGACGAAATCGTCAGATCAGGGGCGATATCGTCTGATCGGCGACGATATCGTCAAACGGTCAAAACAACCTCTAAAAATGGCACGGAAAAGGGGGAAACGGATTACCCGACGGTTAACGGGCGGTTTGGGAGGTTAAAATTTGAATTTAAATTATTTACTAGGATGAATGTAATTATTACAATTTCATTGCGCCAATTTTAGGGTGCTACATTTTGCCCCCTCTTTAGCGAATTTTTTGAAGAAAATGCGTTAAAGATGAGTTCTTCTCGATCTACGAGAAAGCAAAAATTATTCCCATTTTTAGGCGACGATTCTTGGTCGAATCGTACGACAACTTACTATGGTGCCCCCTCCGTGTTTTTACCCAAATCGAACGTTTGAGGTAAAAACGCGGAAAAGCAAAATTAATTTTGAATTATTTTTGAATAAAATTAAGAAAAATAGGGTAAAACCCTAATTCATTTTTACTGTTCATTTTCTTGGTTTTAGAGCTCTGGAAGCAAAAATGGTGGAGACGACGCACAGATCAACAGAGGTCCGGCGCGGGCTACGGGTAAGAGTCTAAACTTAGTTTAGAATGCTTTAATTTGATTTTACATGCTTTTTAGATGAATTTAGATGAATTTTTGAGCATCGCGGCCGTTTTTGGGCCGTCGACGTCGTCAAGACGAAATCGTCCCGATTTCGACGAAATCGTCTCAATTTCGCCAATTTCGTCTAAGGGCGAAATCGACGAAAGGGGGACGATTTCATCAAATTAAGGACGATTTCGGCTGGCGAAATCGGAAATGAATATGCTCAAATTTGGGACGATATCGTCCAATAGTGGACGATATCATCAATTGCATAAAATTGAACTTGTTTTTAACTTGCATTATTAATCACTTGAGTTGTTATTAATGGTTGTTTGTTGTTTTGTTGTTTATGTTGCAGAGAGGTTTGCTAAAAAGCAGGGAATGGAAGTATGGAGGTTTGAGAGATGACTTGGCCGCTCTTACACAAGCAGAGCGGGATCAGCTGGCACAGGCCGGCTTACAGCATGTGGCAGAGATGCCACAAGTGTCTACAGATATGGGGCTACTGACAGCCCTAGCAGAGAGATGGTATCCGGGTTCTTCCTATTTTTGGCTATCGACAGGGGAGATGACTCCCACTCTAGAGGATGTATGGAGGATTCTGAGAATCCCCATACAAGGACGGTTGATCACTCCTACGGCCAATCAGGGCCATGCTATGGGACGATTGTGCGGTGACCCGAGCTTCGCCCTGGAGAAGGGCGGAGTTAACATCGAGGCACTGCGCCAGATGCCTAGGGCATCTAGACTCACACAGGTTCTAGTTGGAGTAGTTGGTGGACTTTTGTTGTGCCACCAGAGCGGGTGCAGGGTGCCATGGATGCTCGCAGATGTGATCTACGATATGCGAGACCATGGCTACAGGTTTGCTTGGGGCAGCTATGTGCTATGCCGATTGTACAGGATCCTGCATGGGGTCGTGTACAAGGGCGGCCGATGTCTGGTGATGACATCGCTCCTACAGGTTTGGTGCTGGGAGCATATTGCAGTGCGGAGGCCGATAGGGCTTCCTCTGATAGGGATTGATGGGGAGAGGCCCCGAGTTTTCTACTGGTGGCTCCGAAGAGGGTCACAACGGCGGATCGACCTTTCGATGTCCCGAAGACTGCTAGATGACCTAGTCCCAGACCAGATTACCTGGAGGCCATGGCGCGAGCACCCAGGGTGGGCCGAGGATGGACAGGAGCTAGCTCGCGTTAGGCGAGTGTGCTGGCTACGGATGGAGAGGGGAGAGGTGGAGCTCCACCGCTATGACCGAGTTTTGCGTCAGTTCGGTCTACAACAGGGGATCCCATCTCTCAGGGATTATGAGTTTTCCTGGACTATCCGGGATAACACTATAGTGAGCGGGGCTCCAGACATGCAGCATTTTTGGAGTTAGGACTCGGACGATGCCCCCATTCAGCCAGTGGATGGGGACGACGCAAGGGTAGCCGATGGCTATGATGCCTGGTACGCAGGCATCCGCCCTCCTCGGATGACGAGGGCTCAGGGTCCGATACACACAGTTGTGCGTCGGATAGGGAGGCGGTGCCAGGCAGCTATGGAGGCGGCCCAGGGTCACGGTGGGAGAGAGCTGAGGAGGCCACAGGCACAGGAGAGGCCACGGCAGAGGGAGAGGAGGGAGGAGAGACCCCCTTCTCCATAGAGAGAGAGGCCACCATCGCCCGATAAGGGCAAGGGTGTGGACACTAGGGAGAGCAGCGAGACAGCTACTCTCCGAACGGAGATGATCCATCTCCAGGCACAGGTGCAGACCCTACAGGAGGAGGCTGCACGACACCGAGCTGAGGTTACACAGCTTAGGGACGAGATTGCACGCCTCAGGGCACGAGGCGGAGGGGCGAGCACTAGGGAGCTGACACGGGCTATTGCCCAAATCACTTTCTATCAGACATTATACTATCAGCTGGTGCCAGAGGAGGATAGACTACCCCTGCCAGCTAACATCGCAGAGCCGATCAGGATTGGGTCATCTAGGACTTCGTCCCGATCGAGGACTAGGACTCACAGTACTACACAGACTGCGATGGGGCCACCTCGTCCACCTCAGGGTGGGGGAGGAGATGAGGCCGAGAGCTCGAGGGGCTCTCGAGGCTAGAGGACTGCATTACACTATACATATTGATATGTAGGTTTATTATTTTTGATAGAGGATTGAGTATGCCGAGGTACAGATTGTGGCATACCGATCCAGTTTTGATGATGTATATATACTTGTTGATATATATATGAGATGAGATAGTTTTGATCATATGACTTGTGTTATGTGTATGTTTATGATGCTTTTATGTTTGATTGATTGATTTGATAATTGGATTGAGGATTCATGAAATTATGTCGTTTTGAAAATTTATAATTTTGATGTCATGCGGTAATATTTTAAATGAAATAATCTGATGTAACAAATTGGTTGTTTGTAATGTGATGTGGTAAAAAAATAAAAAGAGACTTCTAACAATAATTTCAAAGGACATTGTCGCTATTATAGACCATTTCATGGAGTCGCTGCTCACTCGGTCGTCAAGCTAATCCCAGTATAGAAATATTGTTAAAAGTAAAAGAATGCTTAAGAGACTGTCTTAAGACTTTGGTGCAATGGTGAAAATGATGGTTTGTTTTTCAGATTTTCATAAAATAATATGCATGAAATAATGTTAAAATGATTGTTGCTAGGCATAAATTCCTAAGTGTGATAAATTTTTTGGATAATTCCTTAGGAATTATATCATCTTTGCAAAATTGAAGGTTGACATAATGACATGAAATAGTGATAATGTGCATGCTTTGTGTTTAAAAAAACATAACTGTGTAATAGTATGATTTAAGTCATATGGTTTTCATGATTTTTAAATAAATGGGGAATAAAAATTGTTACAATGGTTTGCGCTAGGCATAGAATATGTAGGTATAAACTTATACCATCATCGCGAAAATCAAAGAAAAATAGATAGTTTTATTGCATGGTTGATTTTTTTTTAATAAACAGAAAATATGAAGATGAGGACTTGCGCTAGGCATAAAATTCCAATTTTGGTTTTGGAACTATACCATCGTCGCGAAAGTCGACAAAAGTTATATATATATATATATATATATATATATAAAATATATATAGTTTTGATTGTATGGTTTTGAAAGAAATTTTTGATTTTTCTATTATATAGTTGTCTTTATGGTAAACAACTGTAGTTGAATTATTCCAAACAAGTTGCAAAAATAATATTTCAAAGTATTTTGAAGACAAAAGTTAGATTTATAAGGAATCCCATGTGCATATGTGAATTCATTTCCGATCTTGATTTATCATAATGATACACAAAATCTCTCAAATACAAATGTGTGTGCAATTGCTTTGTGCATTTACCAGTTTTGAGCAAGATAATATGATACAAGTGATTTGAAGAAACCAAATAAGTGTTCATTAACCATGATGTAAATGCATATAACCATACCAGACTACTATGTAGATCGGATTATCAAGAGCTAGCTAATCCATAAGCAGACATAGGTCTGTACAAAAGAAGGTCGCTAATGTGACAGACATATCGCCACGCTAGGAGTTACCCAAGGCCAAGCGAGTTGGGCACAAACCACCTGTTATGGGGCTTACCTCACAGTTTTTGAATAATTTGAGAATTCCGAGGATTCAAGCTCATCAACCCTTCTTTTCTTTTCAAAGGGTAGGGAAAGGGATTTTATTGCTTTCTTGCTTTCTGCTTTCTTTTGCTTTTCTTTTGAACTTTGCTTCTTTTTCTTTTTGTATTTTTTTTTTTTTTTTTGCTTGATTTTTGAGATAGTGCTTGAAATATTGTTGTAATGATATAAAATAACATTTTTCTTTTCTCTTTTTTTCTTGAACTTTTCTTTTCTTCTTCTTTGCTAGGGATACTTGCTCGGATTAGTTGTAGAGCAAGGGATTTTTATTCTGGGTAGGGGTGAGCTTGTCCTTTTGCCAATTCTCAAAGATTCTAGACCATGTGCATGATAGGATAGCAGGGGAAACTTTTCGCTCAAGAAATCACGTCTACTATGTAGCAAAACATGGAAATTACAAATATAATCATTTTATTGTGAAAAGATGTGCTTGGTTTAAGTAAATAACAAGATCAATTCTCTATGCTCAAACTTTATTTAATTGAATTTTGTGGACTTTGATATAAGAGAGATTAGTAATCATGCCAGATAAAATCAAGATATTTATTTTTGTGAGTGTGCAAGTGAGAGATTCCAAATAAATGCTAATTTATCCAAAATAATTTGAAACATATAACTGCAATAATTGTAAGAAAATATATATAAATACTTTTTGAGAAGTTTTGAGAATATTGACTCTCTCTTTCTTCTTTATATTGTTTTGGTTTCGAAAGAGTCAAGCACATTGTTGTTTTTATATTTTTATCATTATTTTGTTTTTTTGGTTTTATTTTTGTTTTTGAACAAAAAATTTAACAAGTGCCATAAATAAATGCAACAAATAGTTTTGAAGATTTTGATGATTATGAATGTTTTTGGTGTTTTTGAATTTATAAATTTGAAAGAAATACAAGATAGTGATTTTGAACAAATATATACATGGATGAAATGACCAAATTTATACATAGTAACGTTTAAGATGCAAAATATTCATGGGTTCTTTAAGTTCTTTACCATCTAAGGTAGACAATTTGTATGCTCCTGATTCGAATTTAGCAGTAATAATGTATGGTCCAAGCCAGTTGGGCTCAAACTTACCTTTAAGGTCCTTAGTTGCATTAGTATTTTTTTTATTTTCTTTTAAAACAAGGTCGCCGATCTCAAAGGATCGATGACGAACTTTTTTAGCATATGATCTTTTAAGCTTGTTTTGGTAGGCACGGAGATGCTCCAAAGCATTGATGCATTTTTCATCTAGGAGTTCCAGCTGACTGAGTCTGCCAGCACGATATTCATCTCCTACTTCGGTATCTTGAAGTAGCAGAGCCAAAGAAGGAACTTCCAATTCAAATGGAAAAATTGCTTCAGCACCATAAACCAAAACAAATGGTGAAGTTCCCGTGGGGGTTCGAACACTAGTTCGATAGGCCCACAAGGCTGGATATAACTGAATGTGCCAATCACGGCCAGTTTTATTGACCAATATTTTGAGAATTTTGATTAAGGTTTTGTTAGATGCTTCTGCTTGACCATTACCCTGAGGATAATAGGGAGTGGACCAGCGATGTTGAATCTTATATTTTTGGCATAATTTTTTAACATCTTTATTTTTGAAACAAGTTCCATTGTCAGAGATGAGATTTGCAGGAATTCCGAACCTGCAAATGATTTGATTAAAAATAAATTTAGAGACTTGTGTGCAGGTGCAGGAAGCTAAAGGCATAGCTTCAACCCACTTCGTGAAATACTCAATGGCGGTTATGATGAACTTGTGTCCATCAGATGACACAGGATTGATTTTGCCAATAATGTCTAAACCCCATTTGGAAAAGGGCCAAGGAGATGAAATAGCTCTGCAGCTCTTGTGCAGGCGCATGGACAAGGTCAGCATGTTTCTGGCACTTGTCGCAATGGCGCACATACTCATGTGCATCCGTTTCCATGGTAGGCCAAAAGTATCCTATCCGAAGGAGCTTTTTAGCAATGACACTACCACTGAAGTGTCCTCCACAAGATCCATCGTGGGCTTCACTCAAGGCTGATTTAGACTCTTCTAAGTTTAAACATCTTAATAGGATACCTTCAAAAGATCTCCTATACAAGGTATTGCCAATTATTACAAATCGACTTGCTCGTCTACGTAATAACCGACGCTGGTTGCTATTAGAATTGGCAAGGAAAGTCCCATTTTGGAGAAAATCAAATATGTCCGTATACCAAGGTTCAGGAGTAGTTTCATTGATTAGAAACACATCCAAAGGCTCTGAGCATGATTTATGTGAAGCGGGTTCCTGGAGTCGACGAATAATGATAGTGGCATATTCGTCATCTAACTCCAAGGGCAGGAGAGATGCAGCTGCGGCCATAGCATCAGCTGCACGGTTGCTAGTTCGAGGAATAGCTTCCAAGGTAACTTGATCAAATAGAGACATTAATTGTAAAACATAGGCCTTATATGGGCACAGTTTATCATCTCTGGTCTGATAAACTTCATTAATTTGGTTTATAACCAGTTGAGAATCACCAAAAACTAACAGGTGTTTAATTTTTAGCGCCAAGGCAGCTCGTAATCCAAGGATTAGAGCTTCATACTCAACAGTATTGTTGGTGCAAGCAAATGTCAATTTGAAGGACAGAGGAATAAGATGTTTTTGCGGGGATATTAAAATAATACCCACACCCACTCATGCATCGGGCTCCATCAAAGTATAAGGACCATTGTTCAGTATGGTCTGCCTCTAATTGAAGGCATTCATCCAGAAACTCGATGATGAGGGGATGGGTAGACGCTAAGGGTGCAGCAACTAATTGATCTGCTATGATTTGACCCTTAACAGACTTCTGTCCTATGAATGTGAGATCAAACTCGCTTAGAGCAAGAACCCACTTGGTTGCATGCGACCCGATAAATAAGGTCGACTCATGAGATACCTTAAGGGATCGTATTTGGCAATGACATAAGTTTTCCGACTAAGCATATAATGTCATAATTTTTGCGTAGCAAACATGACTGCTAGACATAGTTTTTCTAATGCTGTATAGCGGGTTTCATAACTGATGAAGGTTCGGCTAATATAATAATTAGCACGTTCTCTCTTTTCATCATCAAGCTGAGCTAACATAGCCCCTAAGGCAGAATCTGAAGCTAAAATATATAGGAGGAATGGGCGATCAGGTTTAGGTGGTGAAAGCACAGGTGGATTAAGGAGGTATTGTTTGAGAAGTTCAAAAGCTTCTCGACATTCGTTGTCCCAATTAAAAGGGACATCCTTTTTAAGGAGTTTAAGAAAGGGACCAGTTTTGTCCGCCAGCTTATCGATGAAGCGACGGATAGCTTGAAGCTTACCTTGTAAACTTCGTAATTCAGATATATTAGTAGGTGCGGGCATATCAGTGATAGCCGCAATCTTGAGAGGGTCGATTTCGATACCACGTAAAGAAACTAAAACCCCTAATAGTTTGCCGGACTTAACTCCGAATATGCATTTTGTTGGATTTAATCGAATAAGATATTCTCGTAATCGATTAAAAACTTTTCTCAAATCATCTAAATGATTATCTTGCAAAATAGAGCGAGCTATAATATCATCTACATAATCATGTAGGATATCATGCATCATATCATGAAAAATATAGGTCATAGCTCGTTGATAGGTTGCACCTGCGTTCTTTAAGCCAAATGGCATCACTTTCCAACAAAAAGTACCCCAGGGGGTAATAAAGGTTGTTTTAGCTCTGATCTTCAGGAGCTATCCTGATCTGATTATAACCGGAGAATCCATCCATTAAGGACATCATCCCACTCCCGGTAGTGAAGTCAATGATTTGATCCATGTTTGGAAGAGGAAAGTCATCTTTAGGGCATGCAGCGTTAATATCTCTAAAATCTGTGCAAACCCTAACTTTGGTAGCTTCTTTCTTGGTGACTGGAACTACGTTTGAGATCCATTCAGCATAATCAATAGCTTGTATAAAAACAACATTCAGGAGTTTTTCTAACTCCCCTTTGACTAGCAGAGCCACTTTGGGATGCATTTTTCTAAGTTTTTGTTTAATAGGTTTAGCATCCGGATGGACCACTAGATGATGCATGACTACAGAAGGGTCTAGACCTGGCATATCTTCATATGTCCAAGCGAAGACATCTTCATACTCTTTAAGGAATGCAATGTATTGCTCTTGTTTTTCTTGACTTAATTCGGATCCAATATTGATTATGTGAGGATTATCCTCAGTTCCAATATTAATTTTAATGACGTTTTCTACCTCCATGTGTAGATCTCTTTCAAAGTTAGGTGGGGCGGGTGAAACGCCCAATTCTTGTAATTCTTGTAAGGTTAATTTGGATAATTCATCTTGAGGATTAGTGGTCTCAAGTTGGGCTATAGTTGGTATAGAACCATCAAAATAAAATCCATTGTGTAACATCTCTTCAACAGAGACATCATGGAAGATATCTCCTTCCAACTCTTCATCGGGGTCAGCAATCATTTCAGGATAAGCTATGGATAGCATGTTACATGAAAACGACTGATTTTTAAGAGGCAAATCAACATGCCTATCCAAATAATCTTGATAGCATATGAGGTGATCATCATCTTCAAAAGGAAAGGGTTGACCCTTACTAGGAAATAGGCCCACACCACAGCAGGCAGGCCAAGGTTCTACCTCGAAAGGTTCTTTCATGCCATTTTGGAAAGGTCCCAAGCCTTTCCCTTTATATCCCATTTTAAGCATCATGGGTTTAGCTTTAATATATTCATTGGTAAAATAACACCGAGCGTATCCCTCATGATGAGTTTTGATATTCCGAGGGATTCTTCCCCAGTCATATCCTTTATAAATGAAGGCACAACTCCCGACTTGGTAAGTACTTCCCATAGGTTGTGGGAGGCCCAAAGTACGAGGAGATGGCGGCAAGTTATTTAAAAGAATGGAATCTCGCATGAAAGCATTTGTCTTTTCTGATATTAAGATTGTGGATAAATCTGGTAAAAGTTCATCAGAAAGAGCATAAGATGTAGAAGGATTATTCCCTATATCTTGAGATGTGGAAGGGATGATAGTTGTTTCTATAGGTTTTGAATTTATAGGGATAGAACTTGAAGGATTGGTTGTAGATTTAAGATCTTTTTGAGGTTCTAGAGTGATTTGTGTAGAGGATTGTTGATCTAAATAGGAGGATGAAATTAATGGAGGGGAAATAGGTGAAGTTATGGGTGTGTGTTTCACACGTTTAGATGAAAAATAAGAACTAGGATGTGTGGATGACAGAGCGGGGCAAAATTGCACTCCAACAAGTTCTGCCAAAGCACACATATCAAAGGGTCTAGGGTCACCATGGATAGTGACCAACTGATTTTTAAATTCGAATTTAACACATTGGTGTAAAGTTGATGGGACCGCTCGCATCGCATTGATCCAAGGGCGACCCAAAAGTATATTGTACGATGTTGGGCAATGTACAATAAACACGGTTGTTTCTAGGGTTCTGGGACCAACTTGCAAAGGGATGGTAATAACTCCACACGTTTCTTGTGTTTCGTCATTAAAAGCTTTGATAATCATATCAGTTTTCTTCATTTCATCACTTCTAAAGCCAAATCGTTGGTAGAAGTCAAAAGTGCAAATGTTTAGAGATGAGCCATTATCAATCAAGACTCGTTTGATAACTACATCTCCAATTAGAGCAATAATATATAAGGGATTATCCTTATGTAAACTGTGTTGTGGGATATCTTTATCCCGAAAGTCAATACAATCAACCTCTCGAGTGATGATAGTATTGGCCATAGCTTCAGAGTTGAATGTTTTGAGGTACCATCATTTGGCTTAATATAAGCATCAACTCATCCCTATGGGTGGGAGAAGATCTTAATAAATCCAAAAGGGAAATTCCGGCTGTAGTATTGGACAATTGCTCATTAATATTGTAAGGGGGTTTAGGTTGAACATTAGGAGCATGATTCCCTTTATTGGGATTTTTCAAAGCGAATGGAGCCGATCCATCATTCTGATTTGATTCTTGTTGAGAATTTTGAGCCTGTTGTCGGGTAACGACTCCAATGGTACCTACAATGTTATATTGAGGACGTTGAACTGGCCTCGGTCTAGCATTTATGGCTTGTTCATTTGAGAGGAATTGATTAGAAGAGGGTCGAGTAGTAACTCTTCTAGGAAATGGTTCTTCTGGAACCATGGCATCTGTGATGGGTTGAATAGGATCTGATTCATTTTCAGAACTATTCGATTGGTTTGAAGTAATGTCTAGTTCACTTTCACTATCTGATTCTACATCACTAGAATCAGAAGTTTGAAAATTATGTAAGGGCCTGGTCGTAACCAGGGATAAGGTTGTGTCAAATTTTTGAGGATCCTGAATAGGTAATTGTCCGCTAATGGTTCCTACATATCGGGTAGGAGGCGGAACATTATGATGTTCGATTTGATTGGCTACCTCTTTACCATGTCTTGGTAAAGGGTGTTGAAATATGTCTAATGTTTGATTAGCATTTTGATTTTGATTTTGGGGAATGGTCTTTTGAGTATTATTAGGAGGGTTTTGTTTAGGTTGGAAGGCTTGCACTTCCATTTCATTATTATCAATCAAATCCTGTATTTTATGTTTCAACCTTTTACAAGCATTGGTAGAGTGTCCAGGTCCTCTATGGAAATCACAGTGTAAGTCGACTCTGTATCCGGGTATAGTTGGATCAGGTTCCCGGATAGTCGGTAATTGGATCAAACCTCTTTCGAGTAATTGAGGTAAAATAGTTGATAAGGGTTGATTTAATCTAGTAAATTCTCGAGGAGGCTTATCAGGAGGTTTTAATATAAATTTTTCTGTTGTCTTCGTTGCATTGATATTAGCAACATTTTTACTGTCAGTGACTCCATCACCGACAACTTGTTTGTTTTTATATTGATTTCTGGATGTTTTCTCATCATCCTTCTTCCTAAGTTGGCCTCTCCTAATGAGGGCATCTTCTACTCTTCGAGCTAAATCTATAGCTTGATCGAAGGTAGTTAAAGTAGCAATTGATAGCTCATAAGATATTTGTTCTTGTAAATTATTGATGAAAATGTCCAACATTTCCCTATAAGGTAGCACAAAGTGCAGTTTTCCTATCAATTGCCTCCATCTAGCTAAGAAATCGGCAAAACATTCATCCTTGTCTTGTTTTAAGTTGTATAAATCTTTAATGGTGACATGCCTCTCGATGTAGGCACTAAATTGATGGACAAAATGATTCAGTTGTTTCTTCAAAGTTTCTCAAAGAATGAGTGGGCAATTGATAGTACCACTCTAATGCCATTCCACCTAAACTTTTCGGGAACATTTTTAGTAATAGCAAGTCATCATGCGATATATCATGACATGCTATCCTAAACATGCGAAGATGCTCTATGGGATCTTCGGTTCCTTTATATATAGGCAAGATAGGCATGGGAAAATGCTTAGGGTATGGTTGAGCTACAACTATGGGATCCAAAGGTTGACTACATATCTCTCGATAATTATACGAGGGACGGTAGGGATCTATCTGGTCCATACGCGAAGCTAATTGTTTCACCATGGCTTCCAGATTACTAGTTTGCCCCCCATATTGGTTTGGTAGGGCATTGACATGGGTCTTATGAGTATATGATGGAGGGACATGAAGATTAGATGCCATGTTACTATTGTGTAAATTGTTGGTAGGAAAAGTGTTATGAAGGAACTTTGAAGTTGTATTATGATGTATTCCAGATTGTTGAAAATTGGTATTTGGCTTCGTTTTAGGTTTTTGTTTACTTGAAGCATATTGCTCAATAGTTTGGCGAAATAAAGTAGTGAAGGAAGGTTTCTTTTGTGTGGGAATGATTTTAGGTTGAATAACAGGTTCCTTAGGAGGTTGGGTAACCTGTTGTTTTGACATGTTTTGAATCATAGTGACCATGTCCGTATTGGATGGCCCAACCTTGTCACTTTCTTGGTCAATGAAAGACAAGGGATTAGTGCGCACATCATACATATATTCCATGGCTGCTTGAGTGTTACTAATTTGCCCTTTATCAATACGAACTGCCACATTAAGGGCGTCAATGTTATCATCAAGAAATTTCTTGAAATGATCTATGTTGTCAAAAGCAATAGTTCCATCTGGAGCTACTCTAGGGGATGAGGATCCATCCTCTTTAACACTTCCTTCTTGTTCATTATCTTCACCTAGGTCATGTTCTGATTGATCTAGAGTTTTTCCTTCCGAAATTGGATCTCCAGGAAGGACATTTGGGTCTCTAGTTGTATCTTGTAACCAATCTTCTTCTTCTCCTAAAGTTTCTTTACCATTCCTAAGTTTAGTCATGGTGCTTTAATTTTGATTTGAGCAAATATATATATATATATATATATATATATATATATATATATATTTATATATATATATATATATATATATGCAACAATATTAAGAGGTATATATTTACTATATACCTACTACAATATTTGAAATGAAATGTTTAAGTTTTTGCTATGTTTTTAGTTTTTTAGTTTTTCTTTGTTTTTGAAATAATATTGTAAAGACAACAAATAACACAAATAAATGCAAGAAATAATAAGACTGAAAGTAAATGATCTAGTTTTCTATAAACAATTTATAAATATCATTAATAGGCTCGAGTTGTTCAGGAGTCATGAAGTGTTCTTCTTCAAATTGAAAGTTTTCTTTTAAAAATTTAATGAAAAGAGCTATAGTGATATTATCTGTCTCAGATTCTGGTTGATAGAAGTAAAGCTCATGGCAATACTCTCGATATAACACAGCTCGAGGAACTCTATTCCATATTTCCCTATCTATAAGAACAACCTCTTGGTCTTCTACACGACCTAGGAACTGGTGTACAATGGCTGCGTTCTCGAGGTATTCCTCGAAGGTGAACAATTCTGAAGATACAAGGGCTCTCCTATAAGCTAACCATCTATGGCAAGCTCTCTGAAGTTCATGATAAAAAACAAGTTGATGAGGATCCAGGATTCTATCTAGGACTAGCCTCTTGATTTGTTTAAGTTCTGTTGACCTAGATGAAATGACACTAAGTCTCCTATCAAGTTCGTCCCACAAGAGTTGATTTCTATCTGTTTCAGGCACACTAAGTACAGAATTGACTTCTATGGCTGCCAATTGGTTTTCTACATTTATAGTAACTGCTAATATTTTCTTAGGAGCTACCATCTAAACATGATATTAAATTTAAATGATTTAAAATGCAATCTATGTTTTAGTTGTTCTATTTTTTTCTTTGTTTTTGTTTTCAAAAGGTTTATAATGCATTCACGTCGGGTTCACCAAAATGTATCGCTCCAAATTTTTCACACCCTTACCTTCAGGCTATAGGATCCGTGCCCGGAAGGGGGATGTGAAAAGGATGTCGTGGTACCTCGGATTGAGAGGACTTGCGAAGGTCCCGCCTCTCAAGGGAGGTGTATATTGATGATTTTTCGATGGATGGTGGGTTCACCAGGAAACATTTAATGGCAGTTTCCACGCCTAGGTTGGGAATGTGTTTTATGTGTTCATTTTTAGCCTTAAGCATTCAAATCCTAGGTTTGGCCAAAATGCGTCTAAGCTATTCTATATGCAGATGCAAATTAAATGAATACAAAAAAATAGAATAGGATAAAAAAATAGAGAAATTACAGAAGATAAAAAGAAGAATACCTGATCCGGATGTCTGATGAAGATTCTGATCTTGAAGCAGTCAGGATCGCCTCTGATTTGACAGGATCGTCTGAGATCAGACAAGATCGTCTGAGATCAGACAAGATCATCTGAGATCTGACGAATTCGTCAGAGACCTGCAAATAGAGAAATAGGTGCAAAATACAGAAAATACAACAATGATAACAGAGGGAAATAGTATAAAATGACAGTAGCACTATCAAACTGAAACATAAACACAGAAACAGGAATGAATTATGCTAATTTAATCACAATCATGGCTTAATTATGCATTTAATCTAGATGGGTGAACTCCAAAATGCAAAATAGTATAAAATACTGAATAAAATAAGCTAATTGCAGAATAAAACAACAGAGAAAAGATAGAGAAATGCAAACTTCAGGCACTGATTGCCTCAATATTGACTGCAGTCGAAATCATCTCGCATTGGTACGAAATCGTCTCTGATTCGACAGGTTCACCTCCGATCTGAACAGGTTCATCGACGATGATGTAAGCTTGCTCCGGCTGAAAAACAGTAATGTACCTACAACAAAATTGATATAGAACTGATGCAAATGGAAACTTAGGATGTTTTATCGTATGAGAAGTCAAGTTACATAGAATTTCAGCCAAGGGGGTGCTAAGGGGAAGGCTTAGGATTAAATAGGTTTAGGAGGGAGGTTAGGAGGTTGGAGATCATCCCTATTTGGGAGATCTCCAATGGGGAAGGGTCTCTAACGGTGCAGACACGCTTCTGCCCGGATTAGAGGCCCGTTGGAACAGAAGCTAATTGTGCAAAATCAGTTTTGCGACAAGATCGTCTGGACGTCCTAGTCCAGACGAAATCGTCAGATCTGGGGCGATATCGTCTGATCGACGACGATATCGTCAAACGGTCAAAACAACCTCTAAAAATGGCATGGAAAAGGGGGAAACGGATTACCCGACGGTTAACGGGCGGTTTGGGAGGTTAAAATTTGAATTTAAATTATTTACTAGGATGAATGTAATTATTACAATTTCACTGCGCCAATTTTAGGGTGCTACAACTTGCATGGTAAAACCTACTTGATACAAAGCACTACACCTACTTCTAATTTGATGTTGAGTTGTAGGAAAGTAAGGAAGCCATTAAGTCAAGCACTCATTTTAGCTCCTACTAGCATCAGTTCCACATAAAATTAAGAACAAGCACCATCTAAGGAACATGAAAAGGAAGAAGTTTCACTCCCACCTAATGATCAATGATAAGAGCGAGTGGTTAAGGAACCCAACATTCTCACTCATGAGAAATATGCCATTCACTCCATTGGTATAATTTTGGGTACACCTACAACTACAGAACCACTTTTTCCACAAAATTTACCTTTGGCTTTACCCACTCCCATCATTTTACACATGGAGTAGCAAGCTAAGGTTACTTCCTTCAATGAGAACCAGTAGAGCCTTCTTGACAAGATACCACAGGACTTGCAGGAGACTCCATAGGGAGTGGTGCATAAGCATCACAATCCTCACTCACCACAGGTTGGAGGTAGAGTTTGGGTTCCTTTGGATGAGCACCGCTTTCCAAAGACACCATTTTAGGACCCTCTTTTGGTACCTGATCCTATTTTTAGCCCTACAATAGTAGTGGCACCTGATCGTCAGCTTCCACTCATTTCAGATAGAGTTTTCGAGATGAAGACTCATCACACTAGACAAGGTTCTTCCATTTCATATCTTGTCACTCATCACGATCAATTTCCACACATAGCTCACTGGATTCCTCACCATGATATGACCAATGAATTTCCATATTTGTTGAGAGCATTGGGGTCCAATGCTTATATGGTTGGGAGGAGTGTTGATGATAACTTAGGCTTATCCACTTAAGCCTAAGTTAATTATTATTATTATATTAATTTCCTATTTCTTATACTTTGTATTCACATGAGGCATAGTATGCCCATGTTGGAAATAGGTTGTTTAGTTGTTTGGATGTTTAGTTAGTTGTTAGAGATCTCCTTTGTCTTCTAGCAGTTAGTTGTCATCCTAGGTTAGCATGTTGTTAACCATTAGTTAAGTGGTTGGCCATGAGTGGCAAATTGTTGCAACCACTTAACCACGTAACATTCCATTGTACTCCTATATATATTAGCATTATGGATGAATAAAATAGCTTCACGTTTGATTCTACATCAACAACAGTAGCAATTTCCACTACATCAGCAAAAGGTTCCATCGTAGCATCCACGTTCACAACAACAATGATAGACACAACCTACACATATGAGATGCCAAACACAGGTTGGAGGTGGAAAATAAATGTTTCATAGAGATCGTAATCGGTACGAAGTACTGGGATTGGGTTCTCATCTTTTTCATTTCACACTTCTTCATAGGCACTAGAAGTTTCATCCGTTGGATTGGATAATATCCAACTTGATGATGATTTTTTGTTGCATGGAAATATTTTAGGCTTTAAGGAAACAAATGTGCTTCATGATCCACTAGGTCAAGCACAAAAATAGGAATTCCCTACACCTGAACATAGATCATTCTTATATCCTAAAGAAAATGACCCTCATCCTCAAACTGAGGATGACATTGTTAATGTTGATGAGAATATTTTAATGGTTGAAAAGATAGAAGCAACCATGAAACAAATTGTGCTTCAATATTTGCAAGAAATGAAGGATTGGGAATATTGGGCCAAGGTCCTAATAAAGCAAATAAATGCCCAATATGAAAATTATGCAAAAATATATTCAATTTATTCTTTGGTTCAGTATGAACCAGAAAAGCTTAGCGGCCTGTTGAAGTAGGCCACAATAGGAACAATGAATTATGAAATTGTGTATGATGATGATGTTTTAAATATTATTGTCAGTAGGTTAGAGAATATTAATGTTGAAGCTCAAGATTTTTATAACCAATGGGATTCTTATAAGGAAAAAATTGTGCTTGCTAAGTCTGCCAGGGATGTGGCTGAGGTAAGAAAATGTTTATTTATATTTTAATTTGCTTTTGCAGTTTATTTTTCATATTTCATTTTTTTTTTTAAATAAGTAATAATTTTTTCTATAGCTATTTTGAATGATGTTTTCATTCTCTTTTTTGCAGTCAAATTTTGAAAACCTAAAAATGCAACTTAACAACATGCAGCTTAATATCAATGCGATAAAAACATTTTTGAAAATGCAATGGAAATAAAGAAAAAAAGTAATTAAAAGTGGCAGATAATAATCATTTATGAAAATATATCAGGGAGAACCTCCATGAAAATCTTTATGTCGTACTACAACACCAGAAAGAAAAAGAAAAACTTTCAACAATACTTGAATATCCAAACCAACAAGAAAGTGCATTTTTGGGGAGTATTGTGAAAGTTCAAGAAAACCTAGTCAGAATTGGTGCACTACTGAAACAAGGTGTCAAGCAAGGAGAGAAAGGAAAAGAAGTTGTTGTTGCAAGCGAACCTAATGCAAATATCTTAGAATAAAATATTTTACAATGTAAAAAAGTTTTGAAGTTGATTGCAGTCAACAATTTTGTACAATATATTATATTTCCAATCGTATTAATGAAAACTATATTTTCAAAATTTGTGTCTTCAGTCATTCAAATATTTTTTGCATTCTTAATTTTGTGTTGTTTTTCTAGTATTATTCGCCAATATAATTTACTATTTTCATCTCAAACAATAAAATAATTTTTTTGTTGATCAAAATTCATACATTAACAATACAATACCAATATTGTGATATAAAATATAAGATAATAATTTATCAAGGCAGTTGAAACAATATGACATAAAACATAAAATATTTAAAAGCGCAATGTGATATAAAACATACAATTTTTAAAAGCATAATGTGATATAAAACATACAATTTTTAAAAGAATAAGTGATATAAAACATACAATTTTTAAAAGTAAATTTTTGAAATCTTGTACGTTTGAAACAATATTGCAAAATCTGGAATGAACAGTTGTAAAATATGGAATGAAAAGTTCTCAAATTTTGAAACAACATTGTGAAATATAGAATGAACAGTTCTCAACTTGTGAAACAAGTATTCCGCATAGTGCATTTTGAAACAAATATTGTGAAATATGATAACAAAGGAATTTAAATGTTATATTGTTGTGAAATACTAGAAAAATCAGAATTCAGGTTGCTGAAATGAATAGTTTTCAACTTATCTGGAATCAGTATGTGAAGCCACCGTTTGATCACTAAAAACATCATTATCATACTTATCGATCGTATTCATGATACCCCTTCTATTTGCAATTGAATTCCATTATGGTAATGCTTTGTCATATAGAAATTTATCCAATTGATATGATGACACATAAATTCTTAAACAATTTTCTAAATTTTTGTCCAGCTCGTTGCTGAGCTTATATTTAACAAAAGATAGTGCACTAAAAACCCTCTCATTTTCCACATACCCCAAAATCATTGTTTGAAATAATTCATATAAACAAAAGTATTCATTAATCGTATCTTGTAAGATACTACTTGGATACAACTTTTGCCACAAATGTGCAAAGGAACCATTCTCATTGATATTACTCAAAAGTTATGCTTGATGAACCATTGTTCTTCCAAAATGTTGTGACTATTGTCTTAAAAGATATTTTTTGAGTATACCTTTTATTTCAACACCATTGACTTCCACACTTTTACTGAAATGCTCAATAAATTTACCCATATATTTAATAAAAAACTCTTTTATAGATTTTTAATCATTGCAAGAACCCAAAAACAAAGGATTAACAACACCCATGGCCTCAAGCAAATCATGTCTTTGAAACCGATCTCTTGTCTCTTTTGTCAATGATTTTGCTATGTTGAACATTTTTTTTTGTATTGTGTAAAACAATTTTGTATCTATTGTGTGTTACACAAATGTTTTCAACATCATCCGTAACTATACTTGACTGTCTTTCATTACAATATAGAGGTATCATCTTTCATGAATAGTAATAAACAAATTATCATTAATGTCAAACTTTAAAAAACTATTTGCATCTTTCACGTTTGTCACTATTTTTCAACTTTCAAATAAGGGATCTGTAAAATCTATTTCGGACACATATAACATGATAATAACCACACATATTTGCTTTCTCATCCTCATGAAATCAATGATATAGATGGATATCTCTTGTGCAAGTTTAGTCAATCTGTTCACTTCTTGTAACATTGGAAGAATACCATATTATGTTAAAAGAGTTTTCAAGTTAGTTAAATTGAACAACATATCATTTGCCTTATCAATTGCCCTACTATTTGTGTACATAAACCCTATTAAATATTTATATTCTGTAAAAACTTTGATTGTAGGTTGGTACAATGAAATCTACCTTGTATCCACATATTTAAACAAATTTTTTCCTTCTATAACTCCTAGTGCAAAATGTTGAAACTTTGCAAACCTTTTAGGACTATAAGAAAAATAATATTGTATTTCACAAATGAGGTCTTCCACTTTGGCAATATTTTCAAAAGTTCTCATGATTTTATATGCAAGATACACTCTATGAGTCATGCAATTAATTGGTATCATATATGGGACAACTGAGGTTTGGATTCGAACACATAGGTCATTCTTATGCCCTTGGATTATAGAAACACCATCAGATCCAACGCAAATTAACTTTGTGGCTATGTCAATATCATTAATTTCTGTAATTTCCTTTAAACTGGTCAAAACAACACTATAGATATTTTTTGCATTTGATATTTCCACCATCTTATGTAATCCTAGTAAACTAGGCTGCCTCACATGATTTTAAAATGTGTACACATGCATGCAAATCTAGGATGTGTTATCCACAACTGTCACCTCATCAATAGAAAGTGAAATGAATCTGGAAAGTTTTACTTTCTCCCTCAGGTCCTCCTTCTCAACTAAAGATAGATATGTTTCCATTTTCCAACCACTTCAATATAACGAATGGGAACTAGGAAGGTTTTGCACATCAGCTAGTTGATAAAGGTTCTTATAATCAATAAAATAAAACATGGGTCTAATATTTTTAAAAATACTAAATACAACAACAAACTGCAAACTTTTTGAAGTTAAAATGGTCTTTTGCATTTTATGAAATTGGGTTTCAATCATTCCATCTTTCTCAACAAGCGATTGTTGTTGCTTTAAGTGACTCTCATAATCTATTGCATATGTGACATGCATACATTCTGATGCATCCTTCTACCTAACATCTTTTATAATTTTACCATCATTTCCTATACATTTTATATATACTTTACCAACATGTTTTTCTATTGTATCTTTCTTAGTTTGCAGCTTGTGATCCTTACATAGTTTCCAACTACAAATTTTGCATCTACATTATTTTTTATTGACTTGTGTCTTCATTCAAGACCACATCAATCTAGGGAATTTTTTTGGCCCATTCATTCTTAAATGATCTTCCAATGATCCAGTTAGAATCTGTCTTCCTCTTTTTAGAATTTTTTCTAGAAGATTCATAAGAAGTTTGTAGTGTATTTGATTTATCGCTTTCATTTTCAAATTGCATATCTTGGTCAAGAATATCTTCAAGTGATTGTTGGATGTCATTGGTAAGAAAATTTTCTTTAGAAGGTATCTCTTGGTGAGGAATATCTTCAAGTGAATGCTTTTCAGGGTCAACAGGGTATTTTGCATAGTAGCATACAATAATATTCTTTACCATTTTTGGATTTTAAAAAACTAACTTACAAACAAAAAAAAAAATCATATTGAAAATAATTACAAAATATAATGACAACTAATTGTTTGAAGAAGAAAGCAGTATTGAAAATAATTACAAAATATACAATTAACTATTTATAAGTCAAAAATCATTTGTACCTTGAATTTGTAAGGATGTTAATGACTTTTTTGTTTTTGATGTATTGTTAAAATATTTTAGGATACTCTTTTTAGTAGAATATTTGGCCCCCTTCTTTCCATTGTCGGTGGGTGATATTTTACTTGTAAAGAAAGTGTTTTTCATTTTAGAAAAGTAATAAAATGTTAAAGATATGTTACTTCTCGTAGGCCTCAAGATAATATTGTAATTAGAATAAATAGATGGTCGATCACTAGAAAATAAATAATTGTTTCTTGCCATGTTTTATTGTAATTTTTTTACTGTATGCCACTACTACATTTATTTTGGTGATAACACTTGTAACTGATAAGAGCACAAAAATATGCAATATACAAATTCAAATTAAATTCAGAAATTAATTTCTCTATGCAAAAATAACTAGATATACATATATGGAACAATATCATATTATGGTATAGAAAAATAGTAGAAGAAAATCTAAAATAGTAGAAAAATAGAGCATTGACATATTATAGTATAGAAAAATAGTAGAAAAACAAAGCATTGACATATTTTCAATAAATGATAGAAAAATAGTAGAAGAAAAACCTGCAATTAGCTAATAGAAAAACAAATCTTATTACTATAAGTGCTTCAACTTATATTCAAAATGTCTTAAGAGAAAAAAAAGAACCTAGTGTAGAACGCATTTCGGTAGTCAATCCTGATGTAGAACAAGATCCAAAAATCGACCTTGTGGAAATTAGAGTCTAGTGTCGACCTTATACAAATTAGGATCTGATTTCGACCTTGTGCAAATTAGGATCCTGTGTTGGCCTTGTGCAAATCAGATTTCGGTGTTAGCCTTATGTAAAATGGGTTTCGATGTTCGGATTGTTGCAGAATGGGGTCTGGTGTTTAGCCTTGTGTAAAATTAGATTTGATCTGATGTAGTGGTATTTTGCAAAATAGGGTTCAGACTATTGTATAATAGGGTCTAAAATGATAAGGAAAAGGGTTTGATCTATTACAGAACTAGGTCTGATCTATTAAAAAACTAGGTTTGGTATGATACAAAATAGGGCTTAAATATTGAACTTCTCGAGAATAGGATTTGGATATCGGTTTATTACAGAACTAGATCTAGATATCGATATATTATAGAACTGGGTTTGATCTATTGTAAAATAGGGTTTGGATATCGGTCTTCTCTAAAAAAGGGTTTGAATATCGGTCTATTGTAGAACTGGATCCGGTTTGCTATAGAACAAGGATTGGATATTAGTTTGTTGTAGAATTGGGTTTGAATAGTGGTCTATTATAGAACTAGGTTTGGTTTGTTGTAGAACAAAATCTAGATGTTGGTCTGATGTAGATCAATACCTAGTTTGGGTTCATGTAGAGTTTTATTTCAGATCAATTGGATTATGCACACAATCAAAGTTCGATGGAATTTTGATTTTGTAATAGTTTGTATATTTTAAGTGGAAAAGTATCATTGGCATGTTAGTTATATATAGTGGTATACTTGGAAAACTTGGTGGGATAATTTTAAAATTTTTGGGCAAAAAATATCCTCATTCTGGTAAAAAATGATGGCAAATTTTTATAAAAATCCATAATACTATTATCAAAATATGACGAACTGACACCTTAAAAAAAATTCTAAAACTTTTGGGCAAAACGGCTGACCTCTGGGTTCCCCAAACTCGCCAATTTGAGTTTTGAAAAATGCAAATATTATCCCAAATGATGAATATTCATCGTTGTGCATAACCCTGGTTAGATGTAGGGAAATATTGACTAGCTAACATAAGAGAGGGATGGTGTTATATCTTGAGAAATTTCTAGGGGACCAAGTGTGGATATGGTACAACTCCTATTAGGCCAATGGAAAACACAAGCTACCTAATGAGATGGGGAGATAGAGAGGACACATATGTAGGCACATATAGTGGTTTAAGGGCCTTGGGATGAGGGATAATGATCCACACATTATATATCGCTTTACCATATGGTAGTGCCTACCACATAGAGGGATCCATAGTCTATGTTTTTGAGGATCCACACTAGGTCATAATTTGTGACGTAACTGTAATGAACCCATTCGTTACTCCTTCTTATCCGTAGTTTTTTTTATATATAAATATTCTTCTTCATATGGAAAAAGACCTAATCATGCCTTAGGACAAACATATTCCATTTGGATTATAACTTTCAAGGCAAATAGCTTCAGGAGCTATAGATACTTGATTAGAGTCTCTTCAAGTAGAAGTGATCAACTTCTACGAAACCCTCATACCCCACTTGGTATGAGTACACTGGCCAAGCGCTAGGTTTCATCCTCATAAAAGGAGGAAATCACCATATGGTCCACCCAAACCAGGTGAATGCCTTGAATATGGAGAACCACACCCATGGTAAACCATCACAGATGAAATAACCATACCAATGGTTATAAATCTTAGCTCTGATCCATTCTATTTAGAGGGGAGTTCTAAGACAATTGTATCACTATCATGATACGAATCCATGGAATGTCCTTTTTAACATGATTACATATCTTTAAGCCTCTTAGATTTTATTGATACACACTCCATTTAGGCAACCCTATTTATTTGCTCATCTTGAGTTTATTACCAACAAGGACTTATCTTGTCCCATAAGGGTGTTCCCTTCATCCTGTACACCCAATTATTAGCGTAAAATGTAGGGTTTATCTTGGTCTGTAGTTCAGGGTCATTTTTCCTTGTTAAGATTTCCATTTCATAATTAAACCATCTTGAATGCTTATGAGGTGGATTTAATCCATGAAGCAAGATTTATTACATATTTTCCTTAGGTTTGAAGCACTATATAAAACTTCCTTTTTGACAAGGTTTGTGTTCCTTTCAATAATAAGGATATAATGCATAAATCCAGTTATCCCCTTAAGATTTGGTTTCTATAACATGAATATGAATGGTGTTGCATATGGAAAGGTGCATTATTCATAAATATTTATCCCACAATATTATAATAAATTAGACAAATTCTTTTAATTCATTATCACAATTAAGTAAACATCCATCATTCATAATTACTCATTTAATTCAAAAATAAATGATACCATTGAATTAAATCATCAACTTAATGGAAATTGAGCATAATATTCTAAAATCCATACATTCTGAAAATTAAACATACATTACAATGCATAAAATAGAAACATTACATTTGTCACTTATCATTTATTTATTTTTTAACATGATGGAATAGGTAACAACCGAGTCTTTGTTGTCCCCCCCCTGTTGTCCACCCCCCAAGCCACCACCTCCCCCCCCACCGCTATAACCGCCCTGCCCCAATCATTCTTTTAAACCTTTTACGTCATTGAAAGCACAGGAAAACAAATCTAGCGAGGCCCAAGATTTGAACCTTGGGCCTCCCCCCCCCTTATGGGGTTTGGATGAACCAATTGGTCTATACCTCGGACCCTATCACTTATCATTTTTAGTTCATCATAAATGCAACATTCACATGATATCATAAAGTAAACCATAAAATAAGGTGACACAAATATTTATCCTGGGAAACCCTAATGGGAAAAACCCAGCCTCCAAAATATGTGACTTATCTTATTCATAAAACCAATATGTCAAGAATTACAAGTGTGTAAGGGTCCCAACTATTCCCTTTTCCTCAATATATCAATTCGAGGAATGCTATTGTTCCTGCCACATACATGATGCAATTAATGAATAATTAAATCCCTTTCTCTAAGTCATCATTAACATATTTGCAAAGGAAACCACATGCTCCTTCATAATTTGAGAAATTCGTTGATTCCTTTTTCTAGTCACTTATAACATCTTGTGTAGGTTTATGATAACCATTGGACCATATTTTGGAGATGACTTCTCGACATTGGAGGAAATTTCGTAAATTCCCTAAGAATGAATTTAAAATTCATTCTTTTGAGATGATGTATAATTAACCTTTACTCCATAGATTAAAGTCCCATACCTCTAATTTATAAAGCATTTATTTTATCCTTCTATGAATTAAGGATCCCCTTAATTCATTAAATTAATATCATCACTTCATTATTTTTTATTTCTACAAATCAACCATGTTTCTCCATACTTTTAACACCCTATATCTTTTTCATATAAATGAAATAAATTACACACAATGTTCCTATTTGATGTGACTAAAGTGTCCTATATTCCTTTCACTACAAGTTAATCTAGTCCTTTAGAATTATTCAAGACCATTGGAATTAACCCACTTACCTAAGTCATTCAAGGTGCATAGCATAATACATCGGAGTTTGGTTTAGACCCAATGACCATATCTCATCTAATCAATGTCTATTCTAAGATCACTTTGAGGGTTATCTCATTTATCTGAAATCTCCTCATAAGACTCATAAACTATCGCTTTGCATATCCTCAAACGATATCAGCCTAACAAGCTCAATTTATGCAAAATAATCATCATGAAGTGTATCATCAACCTCTATCGCAGGTTATCCATGATCATCGAGGTGTGGACAATGCATTAATGAGTATTGTTCTATTAAACCAAGCTAGGCTCCCGTAGCTAGCCGTGTGGGGCATTTATCAAGAATTTATTTTAAATTTGAATTCACCCAAGTGTAGTATGCTCACATTTGAGACCATTTATCGATATATGAGCCTACAGATAAAGGTAACAAGTTCAATTTGAGTAGGTTTTTCCCCAATTGTCATGTGGCATAACATTCTACACTGATCACGAGGGGTTTAACTCTATCTGATAAATAAAAAACCTCCACATAGCAGATTCAATTAGATTTAACCAGATCATGATTGTAGGTGGAAGCTTAACATTTGGGTTCATTCCTTTTCTAGGCTTCTCCATAGCATGGTCACTTAAAATTTTATGACTATGAGTTTGGGTATCCTGGGTCTCCATATCACGTAATTCATTTTCTACAGATAACACTTTAGTATAAACGAATTGGATTCTATACTGTTGATAACCATGCTTCTCTGGATCCAAATCATCAATAGGGAAAATACATACGCCAGCTTCCAATCATGGTAGGATAGAGGCAGACACATTTTTGAGTCACACCCTACAAGATTCAGCGCAAGGGTTATTCAAACTTTCCAAAGTAAAATATAACTCCATACGCCCTGTTTCGTCTATCAGAAGTTGGTTGCAGGGTTGTTAACAGAGTCGTATAGTTGGGTATCCTACTTGATACCATATAACTACAATGTATATCTCATATCCTCCACATGTCCTCCTTTAATTTGTTCTCCAATATCTCCTGTGCAGAAGAGATCCAAATGGGAGAAGTATGACTTCATTTGAAATTCGTAGAGGCAAAGAATATGATAACAATCGATTCGTAATCGACCTTTTTTAGAGCATGACGCGACAGTTTCAGGAGATCGATTAGTCTCTTTTTTTTTGGTTTATTCCATTGAAACTAAGTATTACAAAAACATAACCCCAACTTCTTGGGAACTCTCTACATTGGTCAATGGCCGATGAATACCGGCACTCAGGAGGTAACATCTCAATGTTTAATCCTTCCTATAATCTTCTAGTGGTAGGTTCAGATTGGATTCTTTTGGAATATCATCTGCAGGTTAATTCATCATCTTTCTTTTTTTTTATTGAATGCTTTGTGCCCCCTATAACAGGATCACCCCTTTTTACATGATGATCCCATTGAACTCAGCAATAGAGGGCCATACGTAAGGGTTTCATAGCTGATAGGGTTATTCAAGATCATCAAAGCCAAATCCAGTCATACAGAGGTTTAAAGGACTGATTATGAGGTTAATATGGGCATACACTGATGCCAAGGTCACCATTACTATTTTGAGCAGAGGCAATGAATAAGGGAGTAATATGTGCTCTCAAGCATGGGGTATATCCCACAAATGTTGTATAGAAAGTACACCATATAACAAATATAATTTCCCACTCTAAAAGATACAACCAATCCATGATGGTTGTGGATTTTCAATGGTATTTGGTGACAGCTATATGCTTGTGAGTTGATAGTTTGTCGATGGGGTCTGGTTGTCACTCAGGTTTGACCCCAATTAGGTTTAAAATCTAGCATTAGATTCAGTCCTACCGGTTCGGCCTCCCTAGCTAAACCCTTTATTGTGTGTATCTGTAATCGCATACCTTGATCAACCAAGGTATTTCCAACAAAGTTTTTTTGCTATAAATCAAATAATAAAATAATCCAACCCCATTAAGTCCTTCTAGATAATTTTCAATTAATTTGTATTTTTGCAAGCATTATTTGATCGAATAAACGTATGGAATCAATTTATAATTCTCAAGTAAATATCTTAACCTTCTAGAATAATTATAGCCACACTTAACTATCTTAAATTATTTTCAAGGCATTCAGGGGCATTAAGAGGTAAACAATTACAACATAAACAAATAACATAACAATTATGAACATTAATCAATATTTAATTAAAGTGTAATAAGGATCCAACCTGATCCATCATCTTCTCAATCTCCAAATGGTCTTCCCTTAGCCTCCTTCCATGGCTTCCTAAGTCCTTATTTCCTACTTCTTCCAAATCTTCCAAAATGCCTTTACAACTAGAAATCTCTCAAACCTTCTGGTTTTTGATCCACCAATGGTGGAGAGCATACTCCCTAGGGTTTTCCAAGACTTCCTAGTTGTTCCTCACTCTAACTAGGAGATCTTTCAAGTCTTCTAGTTTCTGATTCACCCCATGGGTGAAGAGCATACTCCCTAGACCATTAAGACTCCTAGAACCTAGATAGCCATTTCTTCCCAAAATGCCTTCTATTTATAGGGAAATTCTCCCCTCATGGGCCAAATAGTGGCCACATTATAATAATATTAAAAATATGCCTAGGACCATTATGACTTCATCATGTCCTTCAAGGGTTCTCTAGGGATGAGGTGAGTGACAAAACTCATACTATTGAGGCATAGGATAGTTACAAGGTTAGAACTATTTTTGATAAGCTAGGAGATCCTTCTCATAATTCCCACCAATATAGGGTAGCCACATGAGTACTTCCCAAAATATAGGATGACCCATAAGTTATTTAAAAATTCCTTAGTCCTTTTTAGGTCCCATCCACATTGGGTCCACTAAATCTACACATTATTTATTGTATGGTTATAATTTTGTAAAATATAATTCCTCAAATTTATCTTTTACCAAACCTCATAAATAACCCTTAAATAATTAATATTTCTTATCCCTTATAAAATTCTTTTATTGGAATTTTTGTAGGATTCTTTAGGGTCATGCCCCTTCTATTAGGCATTAATTGATCCCCCAAGATCAATTAATATTCTTTAAATAAGGTAGGAGGGTAACGGGTCATGACATACACCCCCCTTAGATTAAACACAGTCCTCTGTGTTTGAACATCTATCTTACAAAAACACATTTGTCTAGCAAAAGCTAGCATTTATCCTATTGTTTTACAATCAGATTCTTCTTTCATCCAACACTTCAATCTTAATAGCAAGCTCCATCTTCCATCCAAGCGAGTACCTGGACCTGCAAAAATGCAAAATATCAATAGTACCATGTCCTTATAAACAATATAACATCCATCTTGCATATCAACAAGTATTGAAAGCATCATCAATACACAATATTAATACAAAACTATAGTTTTAACTCATTTCAAATTGCACCAACAATTGATCTAGAGAACTGTAGTATTAGAATTTGCAAAATGATGTTACAAGGATATCATGAAATTATGCATTTGTACCTTACTAGACATAAAAATTCTTGTTAGTTTTATCAAAACTCCCACCAAGGAGTATCACAATATAATTTGGTTAACCTTTGGCATGAATTAACCTGATAAAATCAAATGCTAACAAAGATACAACATAATTTTAGAATCTCAATTCAGGATATTCACATATATCCTAATATGTATTTTAATGCCAGAGCATCCACCCAGATGTCTCCTGGTTTATATCATCATAAAATCATGGAGAAGTCCCATACCTTCTCCAAGAATGGACACCAATCCATTCCTCATATTCATTTAATCAGACAAAATTCAATATTCATGCATTCTTTTGTATTACATAATAACTAATTAAATCTATCATAAACAATAATATTCATATAACCTTCAAACAAAAATATAAAATTCAAAAGTTGCTAATGTTTATGCCTCATCCTTGGCATTAATAGACTACTACAAAATGATGGTCTATAGAGTGGTGGTCTAAAGGACCTTAAGGTTGATGCTCCTGGGTCTATTTTCCTCCTTGTACTGTGTTGGTACTTATGACTAGAGATGGTGGTGGAGCTACTTCTCCAACAGCTACTTGATCACTGCCTCCCCTTCTCCCATGCTGAGTACCAATAGCTGGTTGTGGTGGAAGAAGCATACCATGATTTAACAATGCAACCAAACAAGATTCTAGAAATACAACATTAAATTCTTCCCTTAGTTGATGAAATTAGGGATTTTCTATGAGCATGGCTACCATCGTTGTTGCTCTCCAGTTATTTCTTTGTAATATCTCTGATCTGAGCCGATCCCGCTCTGCTATGGCAGCATCTCTCTCTGATATTAACCTTAATATTTCTTGTGCCCAAGCATCCTCCTGAGCATGTTGCACTAGAGATTTCCTCTTTGTTGCATTGATGTGTTTCCTAATTCTTACCATGATTATTACGTCTGCTAAATCTGGCACTGCTTCAAATTACCTTCTACTCTTCAAGGTATGTGCAGCAATAGATCGGTAATCAAAAGCAAAAGAATCATAAAGCATATAATGGGATTCATTCCACTTAAAACCAATATCATCTAGGTGACTCCCACCATAAATATGATCACATTGAATGTCATGGCATAAAACTTCTCCAATACTCAAATGATCGTTAGGTCCGTCTATATCAATTTTTGTTCACACATTTATCGATCGTATCCTAACAATCCCGAGGTGAATCGTTCATCTTCCATGATACACCCTTTTCTTCGGCTTGATTGTCCTATCGATGATTTTGTGTTGACTAATCAAGGCACATCACGCCTTTTTCAATTTTTGAGATGGCACGTGTCCTCTTATTTTCACGTGAAGTCCTATCATTGCCTTCTTTCATAATCCCATTAGCTTTTATCATGCACTCTTATTTTTAGTGCTTTATCCTCTAGTATGCTTTTCCAAATCTAGACAAAATCACTTATTGATATCAAGCATTCTTGAAGAGAAAGATATTCCTTTACCTCCCTTTGATTGGAAACCAATTTAGCCACAATGTTTATTTATGAAGAAGCTCAACATGAATTCTATGAGTCTCTAGTTTGGAATCCTCGATACTTGCCTCGACAGAGGGAAGAATTGCATAATTTCTTACAAGATCAAGCTATCGAAGCTCGAGATGCCCTCCTATCCATGGATCAGATTTATTGCAATACTTCTATCCAAGATTCTCACTGTGATGTTTGGTTAAGGGACAATTCCCATAATTACTTAGCATTTGAGAGTCCTTTAAGTCTTTTTGAGTGGTTTGACAAATTTTTTAGTTGGCCTAACTGGACTTTCCATGTCTCATTTGGAAATTCTTGGTTGCATCCTATAGGTGATCCTTTAAATATCCCCTTTCAGTTTCTACCATCATGTTATTTGGATGTAGTGAAGAAATATGTTCCCATCGGAGAAGCAACTTTCTGTAGTGGTCTTTACTAGAGCCTTCTTTATCAGAGGTATGTACAGACTCACTTGTTCTGGGAGATTGAGAATAGATTCGCTCCGACTCGATGTCTGATAGAAATGGATCTTCTATTGCCTCGATCTCATGGCACTCCTTGGCCATATTATGCATTTGATAGATACTTAATAATCCATTATAATGTTCCTCCTCCAGTTATTTACTCTGAGCATGACTGGTCTCCAAACCAGGATGTTGATAGCTCAGATTCGGATTGGTAATATGATGGTTTTTCATCTATCATTGTTAATATGTCCAGATCTTAATTTTGGCATCTTTGTATTCAAAGTACTTCTTAATAAAGTATTCTATGTTTTGGTCCACTATTTGATGTTCCATTTTCCTTTGAAAAATAATACCACATGTATGATGAGTTGATGAGTTTCCTAATTTAAATAGCGTAGTACGCCCCTATGCTTTCGACCACCGCCCGAGTGGTCGGGTGGCATACCTTACTATCAAGCTGGGATACTCGGATTATTGGAGCTGATTGGCAGAGTTCTGATATAGGTCTCCCCAAAATTTCATGTCAAGAAATGTATGAAGTTTCGGGTGAAATTTGGGGCGGTTTCCATGCCTAAATGTGTCCTTGCTTCCTTTCACCATACTTGGGTTTCCATGACTTCCAGAGTTATGGTCCTCCTCTAGCATATCAAAGTTTCAGGTTCTGGTGTTGCTAGATGGCTTCTTCCACCATTTCCTACACCTTAACCTCTAATTGGAAAACCCCAAAGTGTATTGTAACATTGATCAAAAATCAAATAAAGAAAACATTGTTTTGCTTATTTCTTGCTCTTAAATTACTAGTAGTTAGTTTTCAATGACTAACTTATATTCACCCGTGGTGATAATTCCTAAACTAGATTTTAGTCATTTTTGACAAGAGCTTTATCTCTTTTTGGCATTTACCATCGGGTTCTCATATATAGAGGATAATACCACATGCATCACTTCACATCTTGTTTTAGTGCTAAAATATCATGAAGCACATCCATTAAGTTACAACAAAGAAAGTGGTATTTCTAACCGTGGTAAAGGTTCAGGGTCATGACTATCTCTAGGTGAACTATTACTACTCAGAATAGTAATCGACCAGAGTTTGTTGTATTTGGTATGTTCAGTCTCATGGCCTAAGGCCAAAATGTAACAAAAATTAATTAAAGAAAACATTATTTTAATTATTTCACTAGCTCACACTTGAAGATAAGGAGTAGGCAACCAAAAGATACAGATGTCGAGTGAATTCCCAAAATAGTCTAAGGTACACCACTTAAAACCCATATAGGAGGGTTCACTTAGCTCTTCCACTTTTGAATGACTATGGATCTACTCATGGGGGATAGGATCTCAAACATCATCAATCTTAAGAACTGACTTCATCCTTACCAAGTGTGCATTGTTTTAAAATTGTGGAATTTATACTCTCGAGTTTAGTTTCATGTCCCAAGTCTTTGCTAACCTAGACTTTCACTAGAGCCTATCAGTTAGCCTGGGCTCTGATACCAACTGTAATGAACCCATTCGTTACTCCTTATCCATATATTTATTTATATATAAATATTCCTCTTCATATGGCAAAAGACCTAATCATGCCTTAGGATAGACATATTCCATTTGGATTATAACTTTCAAGGCAAATAGCTTCAGGAGCTATAGAGACTTGATTAGAGTCTCTTCAAGTAGAAGTGATCAGCTTCTATGAAACCCTCATACCCCACTTGGTATGAGTACGTTGGCCAAGCGTTAGGTTTCATCCTCATAAAAGGAGAAAATCACCAAATGGTCCACCCAGACTAGGTGAATGCCTTGAATATGGAGAACCACACCCATGGTAAACCATCATAGATGAAATAACCACACCAATGGTTATTCATAAATCTTAGCTCCGATCCATTCCATTTAGAAGGGAGTTCTAAGACAATTGTATCACTATCATGATACGAATCCATGGAATGTCCTTTTTAACATGATTACATATCTTTAAGCCTCTTAGAGTTTATTGATACACACTCCATTTAGGCAACCCTCTTTATTTTCTCATCTTGAGTTTATTACCAATAAGGACTTCTCTTGTCCCATAAGGGTGTTCCCTTCATCCTGTACACCCAATTCTTAGCTTAAAATGTAGGGTCTATCTTGGTTTGTAGTTCAGGGTCATTTTGCCTTGTTGAGAGTTCCATTCCACAATTAAACCATCTTGAATGCTTATGAGGTGGATTTAATCCATGAAGCAAGATTCATTACATCTTATCCTTAGGTTTGAAGCACTATATAAAACTTCCTTTTTGACAAGGTTTGTGTTCCATTCAAGAATAAGGATATAATGCATAAATCTAGTTATCCCCTTAAGATTTGGTTTCTATAACATGAATATGAATGGTGTTGCATATGGAAAGGTGCATCATTCATAAATAATTATCCCACAATATTATAATAAATTAGACAAATGCCTTTGATTCATTATCACATTTAAGTAAACATCCATCATTCATCATTACTCATTTAATTCCAAAAATAAATGATACCATTGAATTAAATCATCGACTTAATGGAAATTGAGCATAATCTTCTAACATCCATACATTCTAAAAATTAAACATACATTACAGTGCATAAAATGGAAATATTACATCTATCACTTATCATTTTCAGTTCATCATAAATGCAACATTCACATGATATCATAAAGTAAACCACAAAATAAGGTGACACAAAGATTTATCCTAGGAAACCTTGACGGGAAAAACCCAACCTTCAAAATATGTGATTCCTCTTATTCATAAAACCCATATGTCAATAATTACAAGTGTGTAAGGGTCCCAACAGTTCTCTTTTCCTCAATATACCAATTCGAGGAATGCTATTGTTCCTACCACATACATGATGCAATTAAGGAATAATTAAATCCCTTTCTCTAAGTCATCATTAACATATTTGTAAAGGAAACCACCTGCTCCTTCATAATTTGAGGAATTCGCTGATTCCTTTTTCTAGTCACCTATAACATCTTGTGTAGGTTTATGATAATCATTGGACCATATTTTGGAGATGACTTCTCGACATTGGAGGATATTTCATAAATTCCCTAAGAATGAATTTCAAATTCATTCTTTCGAGATGATGTATAATTAACCTTTACTTTATAGATTAAAGTCCCATACCTCTAATTTATAAAGCATTTATTTTATCCTTCTATGAATTAAGGATCCCCTTAATTCATTAAATTAATATCATCACTTCATTATTTGTCATTTCTACAAATCAACCATGTTTCTCCATACTTTTAACACCCTATATATTTTTCATATAGATGAAATAAATTACACACAAAATTCCTATTCAATGTGACTAGAGTGTCCTATAGATTCCTTTCACTACAAGTTAATCTAGTCCTTTCGAATTATTCAATACCATTGGAATTAACCCCCTTACCTAAGTCATTCAAGGTGCGTAGCATAATACATCGAATTTTGGTTTAGACCCGACGACCATATCTCATCTAATCAATGTATATTCTAAGATCACTTTTAGGGTTATCTCATTTATCTGAAATCTCTTCATAAGACTCGTAAACTATCTATTTGCATATCCTCAAATGAGATCAGCCTAGCAAGCTCAATTTATGCAGAATAATCATCACAAAGTGTATCATCAACTTCTATCATAGCTTATCCATGATCACCGATGTGTGGACAATGCATTAATGAGTATTGTTCTATTAAACCAAGCTAGGCTCCCGTAGCTAGCCATGTGGGGCATTGATCATGAATTTATTTTAAATTTGAATTCACCTAAGTGTAGTATGCTCACATCCAAGACCATTTATCGATATAAGAGCCTACATACAAAGGTAACGAGTTCAATTTGAGTAGGTTTTTCCCTAATTTTCATGTCGCATAACATTTTGCACTGATCACAAGGGATTTAACTCTATCCTATTAATCAAAAACCTCCACATAGCATATTCAATTAGATTTAACTAGATCATTATTGTATGTGGAAGCTTAACATTTGGGTTCATTCCTTTTTCCAGGCTTCTCCATAGCATGGTCGCTTAAAATTTGATGACTATGAGTTTGGGTATCCCGGGTCTCCATATCATGTAAGTCAATTTATGGAGATAACACCTCAATATAAACAAATTGGTTTCTATACTATTGATAACCATGCTTCTCTAGGTCCAAATCATCAATAGGGAAAATACATACGTCAACTTCCAATCATGGTAGGGTAGAGGAAAACACCTTTTTGAGTCACACCCAACAAGATTCAGTGCAAGGGTTATTCAAAATTTCCAAAGTAAAATATAACTCCATATGCCCTGTGTCATCTATCAAAAGCTGGTTGTAGGGTTGTTAATAGAGTCGTATAGTTGGGGTATCCTACTTGAGACCATAGAACTACAATGTATACCTCATATCATCCACATGTCCTTTAATTCATTCTCCAATATATCCTGTGTAGAAAAGATCCATATGGGAGAATTATGATTTCATTTGAAATTCGTAGAGGCAAAGAAGATGATAACAATCGGTTTGTAATCGACCTTTCTTAGAGCATGACGCGACAGTTTTAGGAGATCGATTAGTCTCTTGTTTTTTGGTTTCTTCCATATGAAACTAAGTATGATGAAAACATAACCCCAACTACTTGGGAACTCTCTGCATTGGTCAATGGCCGACGAATGCCAACACTCAGGAGGTAACATCTCAGCGTTTAATCCCTCCTGTAATCTTCTAGTGGTAGGTTCAGATTGGATTCTTTTGTAATAGCATCTGCAGGTTAATTCATCATCATTTTTTTTTTTGTAATGAATGCTTTGTGCCCCCTATAACAGGGTCACCCCTTTTTACATGATGATCCCATTGAACTTGGCAACGGAGGGTCGTACACAAGGGTTTAACAACTGATAGGGTCATTCAAGATCATCGAAGCCAAATCCAGTCATACAGAGGTTTAAAAGAATAATGATGAGGTTAATATGGGCATACACTGATGCCAAGGTCGCCATTACCATTTTGAGCAGAGGCAGTGAATAAGGAAGTAATGTGTGCTCTCAAGCATGGGGTATATCCCATAGATGCTACATAGAAAGTTCACCATATAACAAATACAATTTCCCATGCTAAAATATACAACCACTCCATGGTGGTTGTGGAGTTTGAATGGTATTCGGCGACAACTATATGCTTGTGAGTCAAAAATTTTTTGATGGGTTCTAGTTGTCACTCAGGTTTGAACCTAATTAGGTTTGAAATCTAGCATCGAATTCAGTCCTACCGGTTAGGCCTCCCTAGCCAAACCCTTTATTGTGTGTATCTATAATCACATACCTTGATCAAACAAGGTATTTCTAACAAAGGTTTTTGCTATAAATCAAATAATAAAATAATCCAACCCCATTAAGTCCTCCTAGATAGTTTTCAATTAATTGATATTTTTACAAGCATTATTTGATCGAATAAACGTATGGAATCAAATTACAATTCTCAAGTAAATATCTTAACCTTCTAGAATAATTATAGCTACACTTAACTATCTTAAATTGTTTTCAAGGCATTCAGGGGCATTAAGAGGCAAACAATTACAACATAAATAAATAACATAACAATTATGAACATTAATCAATATTTGATTAAAGTGCAAGAAGGATCCAACCTGATCCATCATCTTCTAAATCTCCAAGTGGTCTTCCCTTAGCCTCCTCCCATGGCTTCCTAACTCCTTATTTCATGCTTCCTCCAAATCTTCCAAAATGCCTTTACAACTAGAAATATTTCAAACCTTTTGGTTTTTGATCCACCAATGGTGGAGAGCATACTCCCTAGGGTTTTCCAAGACTTCCTAATTGTTTCTTACTCTAACTAGGAGTTCTTTAAGGTCTTCTTGTTTCTGATTCACCCCATGGGTGAAGAGCATACTCCCTAGACCTTTAAGACTCCTAGAACCTAGATAACCATTTCTTCCCAAAATACCTTCTATTTATAGGGAAATTCTCCCTTCATGGGCCAAATAGTGACCACATTATAATAATACTAAAAATATTCCTAGGACCATTATGACTTCATCATGTCCTTCAAGGGTTCTCTAGGGATGAGGTGAGTGACAAAACTCATACTATTGAGGTATAAAATAGTTACAAGGGTGGAACTATTTTTGATAAGCTAGGAGATCCTTCTCCTAACTCCCACCAATATTAGGTATCCACATGAGTACTTCCCAAAAGATAGGATGACCCATAAGTTATTTAAAAATTCCTTAGTCCTTTTTGGGTCCCCATCCACATTGGGTCCACCAAATCTACATATGATTTATTATATGGTTATAATTTTGTAAAAGACAACTCCTTAAATTTATCTTTTACCAGACCTCATAAATAGCCCTTAATTAATTAATATTTCTTATCCCCTATAAAATTATTTTATTAGAATTTTTGTAGGATTATTTAGGGTCATGCCCCTTCTATTAGGCATTAATTGATCTCCCAAGATCAATTAATATTATTTAAATAAGGTAGGAGGGTAACGGGTCATGACAATAACAATCATATAGGTTTGTCAATTTTCATCCTCCTCCACCACCAATAATAATGGAAACACCAATAAATAGGGATATGAGATCCAACTACTAAGATGTTATGATATTTTAAGGGTGAATGCATCAGCTTTGGTCATTATTGTGCATCACCTTCAAAATACTAGGTCAAGTGTACACATTTTTTTCATTGTGGTATACCACACCCATAACTATGTATTATATTAAGGCAGTTTTGCATCAAATATATTTATTATTTTTGATGTAATGTGTTGATATTTTTATGATTTTCATTATGTGATATTTATTTTGGTATGATGTCTAAATTTAATTTCAAATAAATTGGTAATAAATTCATTATTTAATCAAATGTCGTTTTTGATGCATATGATAAGTTGCATTTGACATATAGAATGAATTATGATGTGGTTTAAATGAATTGATAATGATTTAATATTTTTAAAAAATTTATTCAATATAGAAAATATGTGATAGCATGTTAAAAATGATGCCTAATTGGAAAAAATTGGAAATGGACAAGGCAATATGAAATTTGATTGCCATATCCTTATGAATTTCTTGGATTTACTTTCCCGATAATGAATCTTAATAAAATATTACATGTAGATCTATATATGAGTCTGCATTGACTACCTACTCATTTGACTATATGCATTAGCTGCTTGTGTACATGGTTGCCTTCCATCACGATTTGCTTGCATGCACATGCTTGGTTCTGCATGGATTTCCTATTGCATATCGGGTTAGGAAATCCACTAGGATACAATAATGATCTTAGTTAGTAACAACTCACATACATTGCACTAACACTAGGTAATTAATGCTAGTATATCCTCCTAGTCTCATATTTGTAAGATAAATTGGGGTTCACCCAACCATCTCTTCATCAATATAATTCAACTATAAATTCAATCCATCTATCCACATCATCAATATTATTCAACTTGATCTCCATATCAAATTAATTTATCTATCAATATCTAGATCATCAATCTCTATCACCTCTTTATCAAACTCATTTATTACACTTATCCATTCTTACAAACTAAACAAATTTCTTTTCCATAAGAAGAATGTGTCTACATGATTACCACTACAATAATATTTATATTTCCCTTTATGCATAGGGTAATGAATCAAAGAAGAATGCAATTATAATTATCATTAATTCATCAAAAATCACCATTTAAAGGATGCGTCAAATGCATATATCTCACATATATTATTTTTAAACATTATATCTTGTCTAGGGAAAAAAATGAACATCTTGAAATATCACTTATACATTTATCCAAGGATAACTCGATTGAAATCCTTGGAAACACTTTATCATGACTTGCAACACCCTTTCAATTAAAGGGACAACCAATAAAAAGCCCCTCTTGGGTATAGACATTTTGAATTCCCCTTGTGACATAGACAGTTAAAGTCCCTCTTGGTCATAGATATTTTGAAGGCCCCTATAGCATAGATATTTGAATTCCCCTTATGAAAAATATATTTAAAAGTCCCCCTTGGGCACACTCACATGAAAATCCCCCTCTTGGAGCAATAAAAAACAAGAAACACATTTGGGTAATCACTTAAAGAATCATATTTTGCATATACTATTTATATCATAGCAAAGTATCATATTAAGTGAGGACCTCAACACTTGTGAACATTGTTAATGTATGATCATTGTACATATTTGATCTCAAAAACACTATCCAAGCATTTTCAATCAATTTTTACATATTTTTCCACTTGGATTCATGATTTGTATTTATTTTGTATCATATCACATTCTAACTAAGTCCTATAGGCATATGTTAATTAATTCCTCTTAGCACATGCTAATTAAGTCCTCTAGGCACATGCTAATTAATTCCTATTAGAACATGCTAATTAAGTCCTCTAGGCACATGCTAACTAAGTCCTCTAGGCAAAACTAACTAAGTCCTCTAGGAAATGCTAAGTTCTTTGATCAACTCTTAACACTGTCCAAGTGTTATTTATAAATAAGTTATTTTTCTTGGATTCATAATATCAAATACTAACAATATGCTATGTGCAACTATCATCCAAAAATTATATTTAAGGATAATCATTTGAAACACTCCTTAAGTTCTTGTCCAATAATTAAGATCCAAGGCCATTTCTTAAGGATGAATTGATTTTAAATCTTAAATATATCTTGTACATATTTAAAAACACCTACCCTCCATGAATTTGTGAAAATGAATTAAAATTGTACAATCTCACCCTAATTGAGAAATAAAATCTAAAAAAACATAAATTTACCCAAATGATCCAAGTATATGTGCCTTTAAATAGGCCCCATCCAATTATATATTCTTTACAAAAAAAGCATGCTAAATATTGTTTAGTAGAGTTTTGTGTCTTTCCCCAATGTATTTTTTCTCCTTTTCTTAATCACTCATATCCTTAAATCTTCCTTTTTCATATCTCCTTAGCTATTCCTATCTTTATTATCTTCTTTACCAATCCAATTCACATGTAATCAATCATTATTCATTCCTATTAGCCCATCTGTTCTCATCATCCCCATATGAATTGTGTTCTTTGACTCAATATGGATTCCTATTTGAAACCTAAGGGGGAAAGCATGGGGAAGGGCAACATTTAACACTATTTGAAATAAAATCCTTGACATCACTTTAGACAAAAAATCTTCATGATACTCATCAACCCTAGATGCCAACACAAAATTGGAGCATCTACATTAAATTTTTATGCACTCATTATACAATAAATGCATCAAAAACGGGAAAATTTTAGACACCAAAATTTGGGACACTTCCTAACCTTCAAGTATACTAAATTCATAAATTAACCCTCATTCACAAGTCTTTTGATCAATACATTTGAATAAAATTTCTTCATGAATAAATTTGAGATGTTTGTTGCCCTAAAAGTAACATCATATTTTGGACATAATTTTCCATAGTAACCTTCACAAAACTTACAAGAAAACCTCCATTAGAATGGGCTCATAAGGAGCTTTCCAATGAGTATAAATATGCCTATACTTGTATAATTATCAATGCCTCAACTTGCAAGAAAACAACACCTAGGCAGGATAAAAAATCAATAGTGCCAAATATGAGCACAAGCACCATGCATCAATTTTGCTAAAACATGACACTTTTGAAACTTTGACTGATTTTTAATTTTTAGCATAAAAAAATAAAACTTCAAAAGCACTGACTAAGATCAAAAGCACTGTAAATACCCAATTTTGACATGCTTGAGAATCCTTAACTCTAGCCAAAACATTAGATATCATAACTATAGTCAATTAACTTAACTGAGACATCTTAGATATCAATTTTACCTCCCATCAAAAGTATGACACTTTTCAATAGTGCCAATGGTACTTTTGCAAAAACAAGTATTTTTCATCATTTTGACTGGCCAACTTGACTATTTTTCAAGTCTACCACTTGGTAAATTTTCCACTGTGATAGTGGTACTTTTGAAACACCAATATAATCCCCTAGTAGGATCTATAAGTATGCAAATTCCTCAATCCCACTCCCTATTCGGATCACACATGCCTTGACCACTCTTTAGGCCTACACAAATCAATTTTGGTCTTACCCTAATGAAAATTTTGACCCTAATTCCCTCCTTTATCATCCCTCCCAAAACCTTTAAATAGAGATCTTGGGATGGACATTTCATGAGCAATTCTTGGTAGCAATACTTTTTTAAAATTCTCTCCCATTCTCTTACATTCATTCTCATTCTAATTTCTCTTGCATTTGGGGTTCTTCCATCATGCATTTAGGCAAGTTAGGTAAGTCAAAGAGGGATTAGGGAAATGAGATCACATTGGATCCAAGAGGATGTCCTACTAGCTAGTAAAATTCCTAGCTCCCTTCTCTTTCCATATCTCTTGCTTTCATTATTTGCATTTTCCTCTTATTCCAAGCCTTGATAATACTTGGTATTCTCTTTTGTAGCTACTAATCCTCATTTTTCTATTATTTTATGCATCTTATCTTTGTTTTGAGACCCTATGATGAATTTATTATGCTTCTCTCATGTTATTTGCACTTCTAATCAATTTATGTAGGGTTATTAGATTCATTTTGCTAATTATTTCATTTTTAAATCTCATTTTCATGAAATTTCCATCCCTTTGGCTCATTATCATTTTATATGCAACTACACATACTCTTATGTACCTGACATAACCTTTTTGGTAGGGTTATTTTATGTTTCAATCATCTTCCATGCTCTTTAATGTCTCATTTGCTAGTTTATGCATCATTTTATAAATTAGTTTTGCTCTTCTAATGATTGAGTTATTAAATTCCTATCTCACATTTGTTTTGATTTCATTTTCATCTCATATACTTGTTTTGAACTTACATTGATCTATGTTGCAGGCTTATCTTATAATGTAATCACTTTATATGCTTTCTAACATCCTATTTGCAAGCTATTGCATTTCTTTCACAAGTTATTTAAAATATTTTATGCTTTGATTACTCATATTTGTTATACATGCATTCTATATTATATTTTCAGGTGTACATGCTTATATAGAACTCATTATAATATTTTTTAAATATATAAGATTATTCTAGTCCTCTTTTTTGTAGCATTGCATTTTATTTTACTTGTTTTTAAGCATAAATGCATCTCTAATCCTTGTTGCAGGATTTACTTTGACCATAGAAATATCATATACTCACTTGGATTATTTTCACCATCTCTTAACATCCAATTTGCATTATCCTAAATCAAATTAGGATTTGTAGTCTTCTCATTACATTTTGTAGTAATTTTAAAGCATTTTCCCACCATTTTAGGCACCCTTGATCTCTGATTTAAGTTATTTCAAGCATCCAAATATCATATAGTAGGATTTTTTAGCTTAGTTAGCTATTGATGTTAGCTTTGTAATATTTGGAAAGACTACAAATATTTTGTGAAATTATCAACTAGTAGTGTAACAACCCACCAAATCAAACCAAGAGGGAGATAATTTTCTTTTCACAAGGTTCACAAAGGAGTCCCAATATTTCTTAGCATTGTAAGGTATAAACACATTTTGAGTTCATTATCACTGTATATGACACTCAAGTGGATAGGAGTTGCCAACATCCCATACTTTTGGGGTTCACCTTTCTAAACCTCATAATTTATAAAAGACACCAACAATGGTCCCTCCACCTTTACTATACCCTTACCGCTATAGGAAAAATTAACCATGGCATAGAGATTATACTTTAAGGCCCATATCACTTAAAGGGGGAAGCCTTTTTCCTAACCCTGCATAATTCTACCTATGTAGGATTATTCTAGCATAATTCCTTAGTGCTTAGTTACCACAACTCCATGGGCTAACTAAGGCCATTACGACTTCCCTGGTAATGAGCATGGTCACCTGATCCTCACCATTGAAGGTGCAACCACTATTCTTCCATGTGAATGATTCCAAATACCTCACCACTTTGGGACACCTGAGCCTCACCATTCAAGGTGTATCATTTATAATCATCTGGGTATTGCATCTTCACAAATCCTTCCAGATTTGTAAATACTTAGTTATTGCATCACACAACTCTTCCAGGATTGGATTACCTTCTTAAATCAAGGGTTCTAATATGGCTCTAAAATTCATGCCCAAGGATTCCCATCCAAACCCAAGAGTCTAAGCATGTATAAAATAAAATATTATATCTCTCAAAACAAAGTGCTATAAATTGAATATAAATAACTACATCATAACACTTTGCTAAAGCAAAAATACTTCCATTCACAAAACTAACATTTGTTATTTTCTTTGTATTTCATGCAAAGAATAACCAACATTTCAAGGAAATAAAACTATAATCCATTAACTAGATTTTCAACATCTTTTTCAAGAATTGCATTGCTTAGAATTCAAGAATAACATCACTTTTCCATTCTAAGAAAATTATAACAAGAATATTCTTTACAATACATATTTTTCATCATGAGTTGTATAATTTTAATACAATATCTCAAAATGTTTAATCATTACATTTCAAAAATATAATGGTCTTTAAACATTCTTCTCTTCAAGGTCCTCCTCTTGAAGATCTTTACCCACGAACTTGAAATGAAGTTTAGGGATCAAGATAACTCATGAAAATGCATATGCAAGTCTATCATGCACTATGCATGCATAAAAATGCAATCAACAAAATCAAACAATTTTTCATTACACATCAATAAGAGAATCCTATAATTCTCCCAAAACATGGATTAATAAATTCCAAGCCTAATTCATCTAACTTTTCAATAACATTTCACAACATACTTTCAATCTAAATCCCTTCTTATTTTATTTTAAAAGAAATTCATTTTCTAATAAGTCATAAATTAACCCTTTTCCCTTAATATATCCCATAAATTGTTCTAATTCTAAGAACCAACCTCATTGCAATAACTATATTACCAATAAAACCAAAATTGGATTAATATTTTCAGCAACATAGGATTACTCAAACAATACTAACATGATGCGGTTTCTTTTCCTTTCAAATAATAATAATTCATTTATCCTATCTAAAAACTATAGATTATGGGCAAAAAGAAAGAATTTAAAATAAAATCTTTACTAGCCCATCCTTTATTTTATACCAAAAATAATCTCGAGCTAAGAAACACAAACACAAAAATTAAAATATAATATCTGCATAATATAAAATTTACCTTAATAAGTGTAGACACCTAAAATATGTCATGTCGATGGTAACTACTCATATGGGACATGATACAAGACCATATGGAATATCTTGGGTAGATTCCAAGATAGAGCAGTGGTTTTAACCACTCAATTTGGGCTCCTTGGCCTAATCAGCTCAAACCGCTATTGAGACCTATGATCTACATTCTGAACTATTTTTGACACCTGTGGTTTACAGGTTAGACCATAGCTATCACTCATGGTATAGAACTGAAGTTTAGTTGGCCTTCATCCGAGCCAAATCGATTTGAACGACCATTTGTTCTAGAAGAAGGTAGTTGAAGGACGAAAGATTCTATAGGCTTCCAATACAACTGTCCCAACCACCTCTTATTGATCTTGGATTCTCCACAAAGCCACCCCTAGCCCTTGGTTAATCCTATAAGTACCCCTTCAAATTAGGGCAAAATATATAGTGCATTTTGATAGCAAAGCACTATCGAAATAGATATCAAGTGTGCATTGGAGATTAAAGTAGCAAAGCCCTATCATATTGTAGACTCACTCGAGTGTACTGAGAGATTTTTGTTGCCATATATTTACCAATTATATATCATCATGTCAATTTGTGCCATGGATGCCCTAAGGAGCTAGAATGCCAAGAAATACAAATTCGGGCAACGGAGGCCCAACTGTGCAATTCAACCGCCAAACCAATCAGAGGACACCAAGGCGACCCTTGAACATCAATTTAAAAATGAGGATCAAGTCCACAACCTTAGATTTTGAGGGCAAAACTACTTTTTTGCTTGCCATGGCTGACATCCATGGTGTATAGTGCAGACCGCTCATTTGAGCCACAGTTTGTGATCAGTGAAAGATCTCCTTACTGTTCTTTTTGCATTATATTTCATTAGGTTAGATTAAGAATTTTAGTGGTTTATTTAGCATTTTAGAGACTCTGACCAATAGAATTAGGGTTTTCATCAAGTTTACTTCATGCAATCAATCCACTAGATAGATAGTTGTACTTTCCAATTATATGTTTCAATTAATATTTTCAAGTATTGCATAGGCTTAACATGCTTTATTCGCTTTCTTAATTTTATTAGTGTTATGGAATCTTTATGTTCATATTCCTTAAAGGGCCTCATCATGAGAGTTTTCCAATGATATTAATGCTTTTATGTTGTTCATTGACCACAGGAAGCAGATTCAAAGGAGATTCAACCATCCAATTCCTTCCTCAATGTAGAGAAGAGGGTCAACTCCACCCTAGAGCAGTTCGTGTCACCCCAAAGGGCCTAAAACTCACATTTACCCTTAAGAGGTAACATTTACTTTTTTCTACTTTAATAAGAGTAGAACAATGGTATCCCTAGGAGGGACGTAACTATAACCAGAATTGGCTTCTTTACAATGGAATAAAATTGTTTTTCTTCTTCCCATTTGTTGTCAATTTTGCATGCATCTACTTTGTTTCTCTTATTTCATTTTACGCAGTAGGAAGCATATGTGTGAGGCCATTTTGGTGGTCACAATAGGCGATCATGGTATAAATCCACATTTTTAGCCTCTGATTTCTAACCTTTTTGTGTTTTTGGATATCAGGTGCAAATCGCGGTTGACAACTATGATCTCATTGTTGGCCCGAGGCTTCAAGATGTGGTCTACATTAGCAACCACGCGACAGAGCTACGATTTAAAGTAGACACAACAAAAAATAGGGATTCAAAGATTTATCAGATGAGTATTAGAGGTAGATCCCATTTTTAACCCTTGTTTCTATTTTTACTGCCTGTGTTTTTCCAGTTTGCATGAAAAGGAGATTTAATTAGGACACATAAAATAAAAATAAAATGGATTAGATCCTAGGGTTTCAATTCTTTTTACATTTTAGCTAGGCACTAATAGGAACAACAGACCTATGAGTGCAATCCACTTTAGTATCCAGCATGCTATATTAAATTATGTGTTGGTTTGCATGTCTAAGGCCCAATCAGTGGCCATTTACATTGTAAGGTGCATTGTCAAAAAGAGCATGTAGGATGTAGCTTGCATTTTCTGAATTTGAAAATTTCTTTCACTGCATAGCACGTAGGTAATGAGCATGAATTTTGTATGATGTATTTTAATTTTATACAACAATTAAAATGAACCACACCCACCACATTTCAATTAAATGCTAGTGAGTTGGAAGTGACATACAACCACTAGTAGGGTTTCAATGACGGTGGAGGTGATTTCCATCCGTTGGCCTAAATCCCATGTACCTTATGTTCTAGACCAATATCAAATTCGAGAACCTTTTGTAGCCTAGAAAATTTGTATATACTCCTCTTCGAAGGGTATGAAACTGATTGGGTAAAAATGGGTGAGGATATGGGAGGACCTGTGCTCCCTGACCATATGTGGGCTTCATTACCACACATTATAGGTTGGATTACGAGGCCTGGAGTTCATATCCAGGTTGTTGAACTATGAGTATACAGGTGAAAGCCAATTAAACTAAGATTATCATCCAAAAATATTTCAAACATGATAAGAGTTTCTAATACTGATACAACAAATCATGAAACAACATCAAACAGTTTAGGGCTCATAGATAATCACCATTATATACCTTGATTGCATAATAAAAGATATATCTAAATACTAGGTGCACCATTATGGATACATGAGGTGGTCAGCAAAGTCTTAATCCTAATTCCATTGACCAAGCCCCACTAGATTCAAAACAAAATGTGTCAAACCCTTGCCCATATGCACTTCCCAAATGTCGTTCGGCGAGCATCAGAGGAGACAATTCGACATGAGGGGACACCATTGAGCGTAGCCCTAATAGAGGAGATTTTGTGTATTCTTATAGACATAGGATAGAGCATGTAGTCTCTCAGCATGAGGGTGCTCCACTCGGAGGCCATTACCTAGATCGCTATGCACATGCATCCACGGGATCGGTCGATGAGTATGTCATACAGGGGGCCAAGTTGGTACCCCTACATACTAGGTATACAGGAGGTTCCATGCCTCTAACTTCAGAGTATAGAAGAGATCAAGATCCACCCATTCAGGGGTATGCAGATAGGCCCACTTCTGAGCATAGGCCTGTTCACACTCCCACGCATAGTGAACCTCACAAGATCACTATCGACATATCCAATGTGGAAGCCAATGATACACCACTGCATGAGCATTGGTGATCTACACAGTTGGATGGTTTAGGAAGTGTCCTCGAGTAGTTAGGCTACAATCCTTCAGCTCCACCCACTTGTGCCCTGAGTGAGCATAGCGGGAGGATTATTAGTACCACCAGAGAACATGGGGAGGATTCCAAGCACCCTCATGGTTTGCATCTACCATCCACGTATGGTGGCACACAACACAGGACTTAGCATGATGCCAATGTCGTCTTCACGGACAAAGGTAAAAGTGTAGAGAATCTGTTAGATGGGTACAAAACCCATAAGATCTCTCACATAGAGCACACATACTAGAGTCCTCTTACAACTGATCAAATTGATAGATCACATAGACTGGTATCCGAGCAAAGATGAAAACTCCTCCAATATCAATTGGAGGATGCTCGTGCAGAGAGACAATGCATTTAATATGAGAATATTCAGGTGCAAATTCTCATTAGACAAAGATTATATGAGCAGCATATGCGTTAGGAATGCATCTTTTTCCAAAAGGAGCGTATAGAACAAGAGGATAGGCTAGCCAGGGATAGTTTATTCACTCATGCTGAGCATGAAGAGCACATTCATAGGAAGGTTTTTTCACAAGCCGACGTGTATCAGGAGCACAAAGATGCTTACACTCATGTCAGTGCCCAAAAAAGTGAATGACCACCACCATTCAAATATCTGAGGCAAAGATAATATGAGGAAGAAGAGGGAGATGGAGCTGATCATGGATATCCCAAAAGCTCCCAGGTTGAGGAGGAGGAAGATCAATGTCCTCCACCTTGATAGAGGAAGAATTTACCTCCAAGACCACCCCTGCATCATCTTAGGGAGGAGGAATTTCTATCCTCGCAAGCCTATAAGGCCTTATCAGAGAAAGTGAAATAAATCGAGAGGCAAGGCATGATTTTTCAAAAGCCAACATTGAGAAATATTCATAATGAGCCTTTGGACCCCTTGGTGCCTACTCCAACATATCCTGATCATTTTGACATACCCAGGCTAGATAAATTCAAAGGTGACAAAGATGCACAAGAGCATGTCACAATATTTTTAGATATATGCTTCCATATTGCAAGCAACGATGCCTTTGTTTTTGCGTACATTCATCACAACCCTCTCAGGCCCAACCCGAGAGTGTTTTAATCAGCTAAAGAAGCACAATATCATCAATTTTGAGAAATCTGTTGATGCCTTTCTTGAACGCTTTTATTTTGGTGTCAAGAAGTAAGCCAACCTTTCTGATCTGGCTGTGCTAGCTCAGCATGATGATGAGCCAATCATAGAATACGAAAAGAGGTGGAGGAGATTAATGGTAAATTTGCCATTCCCAATTCCTGCTACAGAATTGACCCAGATGTTCATGAAGAGTTGTTCCAAGCACATCTGGTTATTGTTGCAACTATAGCAGTACCAGAAATTCAAGGAAGCTTTAGCACAAGCTAGAGTAATTGAGGATATCAAGTTGCAAGAGGGCAACTTGAAGCTCAAAAATAGGAAAGAGAGGCCCAAGAAGAGCTCCATGAAACATCAGGGCAAGTAGGACCATGTCAATCAGGTGGTGTTAAACCTCCAAAGAGAGGATAAGGGGCAACAAAAGCAGAACTATCAAGCCCAACCTCCTCCTGTGCAATACGAGCAATGCAAGAATAATTACAAGGGAAAAAATAAGGAACAATGCCTGCATCATCAGTTCACACCTTTGATGAAATTATTGACATCGATATTCCAACAATTGTGCAAGGCTAAAGCAGTCGGGTTACCCAATATTAAACTGGTTGATCCTAACTAGCCCAAGTCAAAGGGGTATTAGGATGATATATTTTGCATCTTCCATCGCACGAAGAGCCACGACATCAAAGTGTATTGGTCCCTCAAACATATAGTACAAAATATGATCGATAAAGGTGAGCTTATAGTGCCAAATAATCCATAGGTTCCCGACAAGTAAAACATGGGGATTTATAAAAATCCATTACCAAATCATGAGGCACCACACAACAACGTTGGCCAAGTCAACCAAGTGCACGTCGAACCACCTACCCAGGGGTTCGTAGGCATTAATAATGTTGTTACTAGACATGGGAGGTATTACCAACCAAATAAATCTCATGCTTCCATCAGGATACAAGCTACGTTGAATCAGCGACCAGTTCATAATATTTCAAGCCCACCAACTAGAACAATGGTGATCATACAAAGTAGGTTGGTTCAAAACCTACAGATAACTCCTATGAAGTTGTCTATTTATGAGCAGATACAGCAGTTCTGCATATATAGGGAGACGCTCATGGAAATTATGAGGTCCATTGAGGTGTAGTCCCAGGATGCTCAAGCATTCACTAATTTTGTGGGACACGTACAACAGTGCCAAGAACCTATGATCCAATTCTACGATTATGAAATCAAGATGATTCCTACAAATACGGTTGGCCTGTCATTACATATCATCACATGTGTTAATCACATGACATTCAAGAGGGTCTTGATTGACATTGGTTCGTCGATCAATATTATAATGACCAAGGCTTTAAGTCATTTAAATCTGCCCAAGTCACATATTATATCCATCGCATTCACATTGAGAGTGTTTAACAATGCACTATGCTCGACGGTTGGTACAATCATCCTACCTATTTAGGTGGGCCTAAAGACCATCCCCATGATGTGTCACATGATCGAAGGCATCATGAAATATAACATCCATTTGGGGAGGCCTTGGATTTGAGAAATATATTGTAAAGTACATTTATGAGGTACAGGTTCACATGGTGTCGTCAGATGAAGAGCCCTTTAAATTTGTGAACCTAGCTGATTTGCCAAGGGGTTTCATACTCCCATAAATGCACCTGGATGTCCAACCAACATTGCTAGTTAATAATCCAAGAGGTAAACAAAAATTACGTGCTCAACCATTTACATATGTATCGCACATATTCGAGCACACTACAACAACTTCTTTAAAACTGACTGCATCAACAATGCTTCGGGATGAAAAGAAGCTAAAGGTGAAAATAGGTGAAAAGGAAAAAGAGCATGTGCCCGAACCAATCGCCAATGAGGCTCCCACTCCCATGGAAGTGGAAGAAGCCTAGGAAAAATTTGAAGAGGTACCTCAACCTACCTCACCTGCATCATCAGTAGGGTCATCCGTACCGTGGGTGACTATTCATTTGGCCAACACAGGGTTAGGTGAGTATATTGTGCAGAATGTCACCTTTGGACCAGTCCTAGAGGCTGCACAAGATATGGAATGACCCCATGCTCATCGTTTTCCAGTTGGATTAGTAGTGCCATTGGGAGAGCCACCTAATCAAATGAACTTCATCTACGCTGGGCTGGATCAACTTCCTACCCAAATGCCCATGGATGAAGATGATGATGAAGCATTTGTAGTGAATGTTTGTTACCTATAAAAATTTGAATATTCCATGCGTATTTTTAAATTATATCATTGGTATGGGTATGGCCTTGGTCTTTTTGAGCAAGGAAGTAGGACTCCACTTGAGCCACATTATTAGTTATAAACAGATAGGTTTGGGCTACGGTTGCAACTATGAGGATAGGATGATTTGCTTACAGCATCTTTAGATTACCTGTACCTTAGTTTGGGGGGTGAAGCAAACTTCAATTCGTATCACCCTGATCCTTATGCATTCTAGAGGGATAACCAGATGGTATCTAACATCACCATAGCACCACTGAGACATATCATGAGGATATCATGGTGGATAGTGATTCCTCATCCGATGATAAGTTGGGGGATGATGCTGAGCTGGTCTATTCGATAGTATCGTATTTACGATTTTTATACTCGATTTTACTAGACAATGACGATCACGATCAGGAGATAACCTATATGGGGCTACATTTTCTAGAGTGTCCCATTCTAGTATATAGTGATGAAGGATTGTATTATGATAGTTATGATGAGGATGAAACAGAGAGAGCCTATATAGTAACTCCCTACCTATGTCACTGTAATGCATCTTATACAGTTGAGGACATGCATAGAGAGATTAATCTCAACCCTCGCCTTAAGGGAAAACCACCAAACTTCGATGTGATCTATCACATGGTGTTTCTGGACCCACCGATTGTACATGGAGCTCATTGAGCAGAATGATCCAATATTGCAATCAATGCATAGAGAGGACCCAGTAATCCATAGCCTGCATAGAGAGGATCCATTTATGCCCATGCTGCTAGAGCCAGATATTGGGTATTGGAGCTGCATCAATGATACAAATGTTTATCCGTGTGGTCCTGGAGATCAATTACATTCCATCAATATGGTCTACAATGATTTAACCACTACACTCCGCAATCCAGCCAATCCATCCAGACCATTGTATCTCAATTTAGATGCTATCAATTGGGATCGTGTTGACTCGCCTATTGAGCCTGAATATTTCTTCCCTAATGAAGAAATACTACAACCATTTCATTTTGCATCGGGCTGTGCTTATGATGCCTATCATGCTGAGGATGCTTCTAATGCGGAACCTATAAACCCATCAGATGACATCCACTTGATCCCTACACCTCATCAGCTTGAGGAGGGATCACACATGTTAGTAGAGGAAAACTTCGATGTGGATATTAGTAATGATCCCACCAATACAAGGAAGGTCAAATTTGGAGAGATTCTCACTCCTAATGAGCATGCCACCATCATCCCTATACTTAAAGAGAGACCTTATCTTTTCACTTGGACTTACAAAGATATGCCAGGTCTAGATCCAGAATTGGTTATCCATAACCTTTCGCTAAATCTGTCGAAGAAGCTAGTCAAGCAGAATCTTGAAAATATGCATCCAACAGTAGCCTTAATGGTTAAGGATGAATTACAAAAGTTGTTGGACGTAGAGTTTGTCATATCCATTGACTATCCAAAATGGGTATCCAATATGGTGCCTGTAGGAAAACCTAATGGAAGGATCCGTATTTGTATAGATTTTAGAGACCTGAATAAGGCAACACCAAAGGATTCATTTTCGTTGCCAAATATTGATGCTCTTGTAGATGCAACTACAGGTCATGAGATGCTCTCCCTGATGGACAATTTTTCTAGATACAATCCAATTCAGATTAAGCCTGAAGACCAGCATAAAACCATTTTTATAACGCCATGGAGGACATTTTGCTATAAAGTTATACCATTTGGCCTTAAAAATGTTGGTGTCACATATCAGTAGACTATGACATATATCTTTCATGACTATATGCTTAAGATCTTAGAAGATTATATGGATGACTTGTTAGCAAAGTCATTACTGCATTCTGAGCATGCAGAGGTCCTAAGGAAGGTCTTTGATCACCTAATAGACCATAATGTCAGGTTGAATCCTAAGAAGTGTGTATTTTGTGTAACTTTAGGAAAGCTCTTAGGATTCATCATTTCAAAGCGAGGCATAAAAGTAGACCGAGCAAAGGTCAAGGATATTCTAGAGATGTGTCCCCCATAAAAATCAAGGAATTAAGAAGCCTGCAGGGTAAAGTAGCATCAATAAAGTGATTTATCGCTCAATTATCAAATAAATATCAATCCATGAATCGACTACTACACAAGGGGGTCCCATTCAACTGGAATGAGGACTATTGAGTAGCCTTTACTGAAATCAAGCAATACCTAGCGATGCCACCAGTGCTAGCTCCGCCAAGGCCAGATGTGCCATTTATGCTATATATCAACAATCAACTTTGCATTAGGGACCATGTTAGCCCAAAAGAACGTGTAAGGAAAAGAGAAAGCCATATATTATATTAGCCAAAACTTGGTGAGTTATGAGCTAAGATATACATATGTGGAGAAGATATGTTTAGTAGGATTGTTCGCTACTAAGAAATTACGACACTATATGCTAAGTCATATGATATATGTAATATAAAAACAAAATCCTTTGTAGTATATGATGAGCAAGACATATCATAATACACGTGCTACAAAGTGGATCATGGTACTGATAGAATTCGATCTAGAATTCGTAAGCCAAAAGTCCATTAAGGGATAAGTCATAGTTGATCAATTGGCTGAGGCACAGCTGTCAAAAAATAGGCCTCTTACTATTGAGATTTTGGATGATGCGGTCTTCATTGTATCTGAAGCTCCCGAACCTAAAGAAACAAAAAATAATGTTGATATGACCTTGTTCTTCGATGGTTCAAAGTGCGAACAAGGGGGTGGTGTAGGAATAGTGTTTGTCATGCCACAAGGAGCTTCAATGCCCTTGTCATTCAAATTAGACTTTACTTGCACAAACAACAATGTTGAATGTGAAGCCCTACTTCTAGGCCTCCACACAGTCATCGCCATGAACATTAAAATATTAAACATCTTTGGTGACTCCTTGCTCATAGTAAACCAAGTTAAGAGACTTTTTCAGTGCTGATGTCCCATGTTAAAAGCTTATAAAGATCTTGTTATTACATATTTGGTTAAGTTGTAATGGTATGACATCAAGGCAATACCTCGTTCATAAAATAGGTTTGTAGACACCATGGATTCTTTGGGATCCTTAATCCCTTAGAATCCATCTGCCGATTTTACTACCATTCATGTTAAAACTCTCTCGCATCCTACGGTAGAGCGAAAAGCCTTTGATAATAAAGAGTCAATAAACATGATTAGCATGGAACCAAAAGCTGAATGGTTCTATAGAGCTAAATATTTTCTAAAGAAGGCACCCTGGGGATTATTAACCTCTCAGAGTCCAAAGGGGAGTGGTACTACCATTCACCACAAGGTTGTTTCCCAGTCTACATTTGCATAGGTAGATACACAGGGGGAGCAAGTCATCTTAGCAGTCGAAGTTGAGGCTTACTAGAGCTAGATGTCGCAAATCCAAGACTTCTTAAAACTTGGTTTGATCCCAAAGGGATTTTCATGTGCCGCAAGATGCACATTCAAGTAGAAAGTGACTAAATATATCTTGCTAGGAGATATTTTGTACTGAAAAGGCTACGATGGAGTTCTCCTTCGTTTTCTAGAACCCCAAGAGGTATCTTGGGAAATTTTGCAAGTGCATGACGGTATGTGCGATTGACATTTCAATGACATGGCCATCGTCAAGTGCATCCTTTAAATGGGTTACTATTGGCCCACTATGGAGAAGGATTGCAATGTGTATGTCAAGAAATGTGTCAAGCACCCTAAAATTGGCACGGTTAAAACATTAGTAAAAAGATAAAATATTAAAATTTGAATTTCAACCCCAAACTGCCCGTTAAACCGCCTTTTACCCGCTTTCCCTGTTTTTCATGCCATTTTTAGGATTTGTTTTGACCGTTGGACGATATCGTCTCAGATTAGACGAAATCATCCCCGATCTGACGAATTCGTCTGGAACAGAACGTCCAGACGATTTCGTCCCAAAATTAAATTTTCATAATTAGCTTCTGTTTCAATAGCCTCTCCAACTCGGGCAGAAGCGTGTCTGCGTAGTTGGAGATTTCCCTGTTGGAGATCTCCCAGATTGGGATGATCCCCAACCTCCCAAACCTCTTCCTAATCCTATATAAACTAGGATTTTTCTAGTTTATCCCCCTGATTCCCCCTGGCTGGCTGGCTGATTCTCCCTGAACTCCCAACCCCTTAGTTGACGGATTTCATTGCAGAGTTAGCTCCTTATTCCCCTCGCACTACTTTGCTTGCATTCGGTATTTTTACATTTTTATTGCAGGAACTCTACTATTTTTAGTCGAAGCTAGCTTGGATCGTCTCGGACGATCTCGAACGATTGCGGACGATCTCATACGATTGGAGGCGATCCTGACTGTAGTCCAGATTGGGGGCAGTCCGAGTTTAGAGTTTGCATTTTCGTAGCTTTTTCTACATTTTTCATATCAGATCTCTACACTATTTTAAGTTATTATGTTTTATGCATCTTGGAGTTCACCTCATTTAGCACAATCGCATGATAAAGTTAAAATCAACCATTAAAACTACTGCATTTCCTTATTTTTTTTATTAGAATCTATTATTCAGGCATGTTTGCTGTTATTTCTACCCTTATCCTTTGCTTCTACACTTGCATATTTGGTATTTTGTATCTATTTTTGTGATTGCAGGTTTCTGACGAATTTGTCTAACGAATTCATCAGATTTTAGATGATTATGTCTGATTTCAGACGACCTTCAGTGATTTGGGACGATTACGTACAAACTGAGATGATCTGAACTGCTACAAGACTCAGAATCTCCATCAGACATCCGAGATCAGGTATGACACCTTCTAGTTAGCATATTCTCTGTTATTTGCATCCATTTATGTTTTCTGTATTCATTTAAATCAGCATTGGCATATAGAATAGTTTAGATTCATATCGGCCAAACCTAGGAGTTGAATGATTAAAGCACGAAATGAACACATTAAACATACTATCAACCTAGGCATGGAAACTGCCATTCAAAAGTTTCCTGGTGAACCCACCATCCATCAAAAATTCACCCTTATACACCTTCCCCCGAGAGGCGGGACCTTCAAAGGGCCTCTCAGTCCGAGGTATTGTCCCATCCTTTTCCCATCCCCCTTCCGGGCGCGGATCCTATAGCCTGAAGGTAAGGATGCGAAAAATTTGGAGCGATACATTTTGGTGAACCCGACGTGAAACAAAAAAACCTTTTGAAAACAAAAACCTTTCTAAAAATAAAAAAAATATAATAATAAGAAAACAAAACATAAATGCATTTAGACTTAAGAAAATTTGCATGTCATATTTAGATGGTAGACTATAATAAGAGACGAGTTGTCACCATTAATGTTGGAAATCAATTAGCAGCTATAGAGATTACTTATGTGCTTAGAGTACCTCAAACAAATAGGGTTCAACCTTTGTGGGATGAACTTGATAGGAGATTGGATCTCATTTCATCTAGAGCAACCGAACTTAGGCAAATCAAGAGGTTTGTCCTAGATAGAATCCTGGATCCCGATCAAGTAATTTTGTATCATGAACTTCAGAGAGCTTGCCATAGGTGGTTAGCAGATAAAAGAGCCCTTGTGTCTTCTGAGTTATATACTTTTGAGGAATACCTTGAGAATGCAGTTGTAGTACATAAATTTTTGTCTCGTATAGAGGACCAAGAGGTCGTTCTTACAGATAGAAAAATATGGAATAGAGTTCCCAGAGCTGTGTTATATCGAGAGTATTGCCATGAGATTTATTTTTACAAAACAGAATCCGAAACAGATAATATCACCATAGCACACTTTGTTGACTTCTTGAAAAACAATTTCCAATTTGAAGAGGAGCACTTTATGACTCTTGATGAACTTGATCCTATCAATGATATCTATAAACTATTTATAGAAAACTAAGTTATTATTTTATTATTGTTATTTCTTGTATTTAGTGTGTTGTTTATTGTCTTTATAAGCATAAAAACAAAAAAAAAATAAAATAAAATAAAATAAAATATAAAAAAAATCAAAACATTTTCTCTTTTAAGCATTATAGTAGGTATATAATTAAAATATATACCTCCCAAATCTGTTGCAAATATATCAGTATATATTTGCTAAAATTTAAGATTTAGACATAATGACTAAACTCAGGAATGGAAAACAAATTGAGGTAGAAGAAGATTGGTTAAGGAAAACAGAAAATAACCTAGATGTCCTTCCTGAAGACCCAATTCGGGAAGAAGGAACTCTAGACCAACAAGAAGAAGATTATGTTGATGCAAATGAACAAAAAGAAAATGATAGAGAGGAAGGATCCTCATCTCCTAAAATAACTCCAGAAGGAGCTGTTACTTTTGAAAACATGGAACATTTTTGGAAATTTCTCCATACTAATATTGGCACTCTTAATAGAGCAGTTCATATGGATAAAGATCAAATTAGTGACACTCAAGCAACCCTAGAAGACATATATCACACACGCACTAATCCTTTGTCCTTCGTTGATCAAGAGAGTGATCAAGCTGGACCGTCCAATTTGGACATGGCTACTATAATCTAGAACATGCAACAACAACAGGTTACCCAACCACCTAGAGTGCCTGTTATCAAACCAAGGGTTATTCCCACACAAAAGAAACCTTCATTCACTGCTCTATTTCGCCAAGCTATCGATCAATATACCTCAAATCAACAAAAGCCTAAAACAAAACCAAATACCAATTTCCAACAATCTGGGATACAACATAATGCTACAACAAATCTTCTTCATAATACTCTTCCTACCAACCATTTGCATAACAACAATATAGCATCTAATCCTTATGTCCCGCCCTCCTACGGTCATAAATCCCATACTCATGTACCACCAAACCAATATGGTGGACAAACTGGTAATTTGGAAGCCATGGTGAAACAGTTAGTCTCTCGCATGGACCAGATAGATCCCTACCGTCCCTCATACAATTATCGAGAGATGTGTAGTCAACCTCTAGATCCTATAGTTGTAGCACAACCATATCCCAAACACTTTCCTATGCCTGTCCTACCTATATATAAAGGAACTGAAGATCCCATAGAGCATCTTCGTATGTTTAGGATAGCCTGTCATGACATATCACATGATGACTTGCTATTACTAAAAATGTTCCCGAAGAGTTTAGGAGGGATGGCATTGGAGTGGTATTATCAACTGCCTACTCATTCTTTGAGAAATTTTGAAGAGACCGCTGAGTCTTTTGTGCATCAATTTAGTGCCTATATCGAAAGGCATGTAACCATTAAATATTTGTACAACCTAAAACAAGACAAAGATGAGTGTTTTGCTGACTTCTTAGCTCGATGGAGGCAGTTGATAGGAAGATTACACTTTGTGTTACCTTATCGAGAAATGTTGGATATTTTTATCAATAATTTACAAGAACAACTATCCTATGAATTATCAATTGCTACCTTGACCACCTTCGATCAAGCTATAGACTTAGCTCGAAGGGTGGAAGATGCTCTCATTAGAAGAGGTCAGCTCAAAAAGAAAGATGATGAGAAAACATCCAGAAATCAATATAAAAATAAACAAGTTGTGGGTGACGGAGTCACTGATAGCAAAAACATTGCCAATGTTAACACTGCAAAAACAACAGAGAAGTTCATATTGAAACCTCCTGATAAACCACCTCAAGAATTTACTAGGTTAAATCAACCTTTATCAACCATTCTCCCACAGTTACTAGCATGAGGATTGATCCAATTACCAGCTATCCGGGAACCTGATCCAACCATACCCGGATACAGAGCTGATTTGCATTGTGATTTCCATAGAGGACCTGGACATGCTACCAACTCTTGCAAAATATTAAAACATAAAATACAAGATTTAATTGATAACAATGAGATGGAGGTGCAAGCCTTCCAACCTAAACAAAATCCTTCTAATAACGCCCAAAAGAGTATTCCTCAAAGTCAGAATCAGAATGTCAATCAATCATTGGACATATTTCAACATCCTTTACCAAAACATGGTAAAGAGGTGGCCAATCAAATTGAGCATCATAATGTTCCCCCTCCTACCCGATATGTAGGAGCCATTAGTGGGCATTTACCTATTCATGATCTAGAAATATTTGACACAACCTTATCCATGGTTACGTCCAGACCCCTATATAATACTCAAACACCTGATTTTAGTGATGTAGAATCTGATACTAAAAGTGACATGGACATCACCTCAAATCAATCGAATAGTTCTGAAAATGAATCAGATCCTATTCAACCTATCACAGATTCTATGGTTCCGAAAGAACCATTTCCTAGAAGAGTTACTACTCGACCCTCCTCTCATCAGTTCCTTTCTAATGAACAAGCCATAAACGCTAGACCGAGACCAATTCATCATCCTCAAAATAATATTGTAGGTACCATCGGAGTCGTTACCCGACAACAGGCTCAAAACTCTCAACAGGATCAAACTCAGAATGATGGATCAGCTCCATTTGTTTTGAAAAATCCCAATAAAGGGAATCATATGCCTAATGTTCAACCTAAGCCTCCGTATAATATTAATGAACAATTATCCAATACTACAGCTAGAATTTCCCTTTTGGACCTTTTAAGATCTTCTCCTACCCATAGGGATGAATTAATGCTCACATTAAGCCAAATGATGGTACCACAAAATATTCAGCCTTGAAGCCATGTCTAATACTATCATAACCCGAGAAGTCGATTGTATTGACTTTCGAGATAGAGATATACCACAACATAGTTTACATAAGGATAACCCTTTATATATTACTGCCCTAATTGGGGATGTAGCCGTTAAACGCGTCTTGATTGATAATGGTTCATCTTTAAACATATGCACTTTTGACTTCTACCAAATATTTGGCTTTAGAAGTGATGAAATGAAAAGAACTGATATGATCATAAAAGCCTTTAATGACGAGACACAAGAAACGTGTGGAGTCATTACTATACCCTTGCAAGTTGGTCCTAGGACCCTAGACACGACCGTGTTTATTGTACATTGCCCAACATCATACAATATACTTTTGGGTCACCCTTGGATCAACGTGATGCGAGCGGTTCCATCCACTTTACATCAGTGTGTTAAATTCGAATTTAAAAACCAGTTGGTTACCATTCATGGTGATCCTAGACCCTTTGATATGTGTGCTTTGGCAGAACCGGTTGGAGTTCAATTTTGCCTTGCTCTGTCATCCACACATCCTAATTCTCATCATCCACCCAAATGTGTGAAACACACACCCATAACCTCATCTACTCCTTCAACTACACCTATACATATAGCTCAACCATCTTCTGAACAAACTACATTAGGACCTCGAAAAGATCCCAAAATTACAACCAATACTTCTTGTTTTACCCCTATAACTTCCATACCGATAGACTCATCCATCGATATCCCTATAACATCATCATCCACTACAGGCATTCTTTCCACATCAGAAGATCAAGGAAATGTTCCTTCTACCTCTTATGCTCTCACTGATGAGCTCTTACCCGATTTATCTAAAATTCTTATATCAAAAGAGATCAACACCGCCATGCAGACTTCCCTTCTTTTAAATAAACTCCCACCCTCTCCTCGTACCTTGGGCCTCCCACAGCCTATGGGAAGTATCTACCAAGTCGGGAGTTGTGCTTTCATTTATAAGGGATATGATTGGGGAAGAATCCCCAGAAACATTAAGATACATTGTGATGGGTATGCTAGATGCTATTTTGCTAATGATTATCTTAAAGCTAAGCCCATAATGCTTAAATTGGGATATAAAGGGAAAGGTTTGGGACCTTTCCAAAATGGTATGAAAGAACCTTTTGAGGTAGAACCGTGGCTAGCCCGCTGTGGTGTGGGCCTATTTTCTAGTAAAGGTCAGCCCTTTCCATTTGAGGATGATGACCATCTCGTATGTTATCAAGATTATCTAGATAAACAAGATTCTTTGTGTCTAAAGAATAATTCTTTTACCTGCAATATGCTATCCATAGCCTACCCTGAGATGATTGTCGAATCCAATGATGAGTTGGAAGGGGATATCTTCCATGATGTCTCCATTGAGGAATTGTTATATAATGAATTTTATTTTGATGGCTCTATTCCGAATATAGCCCAACTTGAAGCTACGACTTCTCAAGATGAATTATCCAAGTTAACCTTGGAAGAATTACAAGAATTAGGTGTTTCATCCACCCCACCTAATTTTGAGAGATATTTACATATGGAAGTTGAAAACGTTATAAAAATTAACATTGGAACCGAACATAACCCTCACATAATCAATATTGGATCAGAATTGAGTCAAGAAAAACAAGATAAATACATTTCATTTCTTAAAGACTATGAAGATGTCTTTGCTTGGACATATGAAGACATGCCAGGTTTGGACCCTTCCATAGTTATGCATCATCTAGTAGTCCATCCAGATGCTAAACCTGTTAAACAGAAACTTCGAAAAATGCATCCTAAAGTGGCCTTACTAGTCAAGGGAGAACTAGAAAAACTGTTGAAAGTCATTTTTATACAAGCCATTGATTATGCTGAATGGATCTCAAATGTAGTTCCAGTAACTAAGAAAGAAGCCACTAAAGTTAGGGTTTGCACTGATTTCAGAGACATTAATGTTGCATGCCCTAAAGATGATTTTCCTCTTCCCAACATGGATCAGATCATTGACTTTACTGCTGGAAGTGGAATGATATCCTTAATGGATGGATTTTCTGGTTATAATCAGATCAGGATAGCTCCTGAAGATCAGGCCAAAACAACCTTTATTACCCCTTGGGGAACCTTTTGTTGGAAAGTGATGCCATTTGGTTTAAAGAATGCAGGCGCAACCTATCAACGAGCCATGACTTATATCTTTCATGATATGATGCATGATATTCTACATGATTATGTAGATGATATTATAGCTCGTTCTATCAAAGAAGATGATCATTTAAATGACTTAAGGAAAATATTTGATCGGTTAAGGGAATATCTTATCCGACTAAATCTAGCTAAATGCATATTCGGAGTTAAGTCCGGTAAATTATTAGGGGTTATCGTTTCTTTACGTGGCATTGAAATTGACCCTCTCAAGATCGCGGCTATCACAGATATGCCCGCACCCACCAATATATCAGAATTACGAAGTTTACAAGGTAAGCTTCAAGCTATTCATCGCTTTATTGATAAGTTGGCAGACAAAACTGGACCCTTTCTTAAACTTCTTAAGAAAGATGTCTCTTTCCATTGGGACGAAGAATGCCAAGAAGCATTTGAACTCCTTAAGCAATATCTCCTCAAACCACCAGTGCTTTCCCCACCTAGATCTGATCGTCCTTTTATCTTGTACATTTTTGCTTCTGATTTTGCCTTAGGGGCTATGTTAGCTCAGCTTGACGATGAGAAGAAAGAACGTGCTAATTATTACATTAGCAGAACCTTAATCAGTTATGAAACTCGCTATACCATATTGGAGAAGTTATGTCTTGCAGTCGTATTTTCTACACAGAAACTACGACATTATATGCTCAATCAGAAAACGTATGTTATTGCCAAATTCGACCCTTTGCGATATCTCATGAGTCGACCATATTTATCTGGTCACATAGCCAAGTGGGTTCTTGCGCTAAGAGAATTTGAACTCACCTTCATAGGATAGAAATCTGTTAAAGGTCAAATCATAGCAGATCAATTAGTTGTTGCACCTTTAGAATCTACTCATCCCCTCATCATTGAGTTTCCTGATGAATGCCTTAAACTAGAGGTAGACCATTCAGAGCAATGGTCCCTATACTTTGATGGAGCCCGATGCATGAGTGGGGCTAGTGCGGGTATTATTTTAATATCTCCACAAAAACATCTTATACCTCTGTCCTTCAAATTAACATTTGCTTGCACCAATAACACTGCTGAATATGAAGCTCTTATCCTTGGATTACGAGCTGCCTTGGCATTGAAAATTAAAAGTTTATTGGTTTTCGGTGACTCCCAACTTGTCATAAACCAAATCAATGATGTTTATCAGACTAGAGATGATAAATTACGCCCATATAAAGCATATGTTTTGTAGTTATTATCCTTGTTTGATCAAGTTACTTTGGAAGCTATCCCTCGAACTAGCAATCGTGTGACTGACGCTATGGCTGCAGTTGCATCTCTTCTACCCTTGGAGTTAGATGATGAATATGCTACCATCATTATTCATCGACTCCAGGAACCCGCTTCAAGCAAATCATGCTTAGAACCTTTGGATGTGTTTATCATCAATGAAACAACTCCTGAACCATGGTATACTGATATATTTAATTTTTTGCAGAAAGGAACCTTCCCTGATGGTTGTCCTAGCAACCAGCGTAGGTTATTACGTAGACAAGCAAGTCGCTTTGTGATTATTGGTAATACCTTGTACAGAAGATCTTTTGAAGGCATCTTATTGAGATGTTTGAATCTAGAGGAATCTAGATCAGCTTTGAATGAAGCCCACAATGGATCTTGTGGGGGACATTTTAGTGGTAACGCCATTGCTAAGAAACTCCTTCGGATAGGATATTTTTGGCCTACCATGGAAAATGATGCACATAATTATGTGCGACATTGCGACAAGTGCCAGAAACACGCTGACCTTGTCCATGCGCCTGCACAAGAGCTGCAGGCTATTTCATCTCCTTGGCCCTTTTCAAAATGGGGCCTAGACATCATTGGAAAAATCAACCCTGTGTCATCCGATGGACACAAATTCATCATAACCTCCACTCGAGTATTTCATGAAGTGGTTTGAAGCTATGCCATTAGCTTCTTGCACTGGAACACAAGTTTCCAAGTTCATTTTTAATCAAATTATTTGTAGGTTTGGAATTCCTTCCAATCTCATTTCCGATAATGGAACTTGTTTCAAAAATAAAGATGTCAAGAAATTATGTCAAAAATATAAAATTCAACATCGTTGGTCCACTCCCTATTATCCTCAGGGTAATGGTCAACGAGAAGCATCTAATAAAACCTTAATCAAAATTCTCAAAAAATTGGTCCATAAAATCGGTCGAGATTGGCACATTCAGTTATATCCTGCTTTGTGGGCCTATCGAACTAGTGTTCGAACCCCCACTGGAACTTCACCTTTTGTCTTAGTTTATGGTGCTGAAGCCATTTTTCCCTTTGAATTAGAAGTTCCTTCTTTAGCTCTTCTACTTCAAGATACTGAAGTAGGGGATGAATATCGTCTTTGGAGATTTAGTCAGCTAGAACTTCTAGATGAAAAGTGCATCAATGCTTTGGAGCATCTTCGCGCCTACCAAAACAAGCTTAAGAGAGCATATCTTAAGAAAGTTCATCCTCGATATTTTGAGATCGGTGACCTTGTCTTAAAAGAAAATCAAAAAAATACTAATGCAACTAAAAACCTTAAAGGTAAATTCGAGCCCAACTGGCTTGGACCATATGTCATCACTGCTAAGTTTGGATCAGGAGCATACAAATTATCTACCTTAGATGGTAAAGAACTTAAAGAACCTATGAACATTATACATCTCAAACGCTACTATGCATAAAACATTGGGTCATTTCATCATTTGTATATACTGTATTTTGCATATTGTTTCATTTTTAGCCATTTCTATCAAAATATTTTTCAAAGAACAAGTAATAGTATTTCTTCTTGCAAATCATCAATTAAAATCAAATACAAAAACATCAAAAGTGTCAAAATCTTCAAAAACATCTTTTTTATACCTGTCAATTCTTGGAGTTTGCGGTTATATTTTCAATTATTTTGGATAAATGAGCATTTATTTGGAATCCCGCACTTTCACACTCACATGAATAAATATCTTGATTTTATTTTGTATGATTATTAATCTCTCTTATATCAAAGTCCACATTGGCATTAAATAAAATTTTGAGCATAGAGAACTGATCTTGTTATTTACTTGAACTAAGTATATCTTTTCACATTAAAATGATTTCATTGCAAATTCAATATGATGCTACATAGTAGAAGTGGTTTCTTGAGCGAAAAGTTTCCCCTGCTATCCTATCATGCACATGGTCTAGAATCTTTGAGAATTGACAAAAGGACAAGCTCACCCCTACCCAGAATAAAAATCCCTTGCTCTACAACTAATCCGAGCAAGTATCCCTAGCATAGGAAGGAAAAGAAAAGTTCAAGAAAAAGAGAAAAAGAAAAATGTTATTTTGTATCATCACAGCAATATTTCAGTATTTTCTCCAATATCAAGCAAAAATACAAAAGTACAAAATACAACAAAATACAAAAAAAAAAAACAAAAAAGAGCAAAAGAGAAAAGCAAAAGCAAAATGCAATAAAATCCTTTCCCTACCCCTTGAAAAGAAAAGAAGGGTGAATGAGCTTGAATCCCTGGAATTCTCAATTATTCAAAAACTGTGAGGTAAGCCCCATAACAGGTGGTTTGTGCCCAACCCGCTTGGCCTTGGGTAATCCCTAGCGTGGTGATATGTCCGTCACATTAGCGACCTTCTTTTGTACAGACCTATGTCGGCTTATGGATTAGCTAGCTCTTGATAACCTAACTTACATAGTAGTCTGGTACGGTTACATGCATATAAATCATGGTCAACGAACATTCATTTGGTTACGAAAAATTACTTGTATCAAATTATCTTGCTCAAAATTGGTGAATGAACAATACAATCGCACACACATTTGTATTTGAGAGATTTTGTATCATTATGATAAATCAAGATCGGTAATGAAGTCACATTTGCACATGAGGATTCCTTATAAATCTACATTTCTCTTTGAGATAATTTAAAATATTTTTGTAACTCTTTTTGGAATAATTTTATCCTTTTATTTCAGAACCTTTTGTTTGTATAAAAGCAATTACATACATCTTCTCACAAAATCTTAGAAAAAAAAAAATATATATATATATATATATTATATATATATATATATATTTTTTTTTTTTCTTATATATATATATATATATTTTCAAACAAAATTTTCATATTATTATTTTTCTATTTATCAAAGGTCAAAAATTCATCTTGCAATAAAACCAACAATCTATTTTCTTCTTTGGATTTCGCGATGATGGTATAAGTCTATACCTATAATTCTATGCCTAGCGCAAACCATTGTTCTAATTTTATTTTCCATTTATTTTAAAACCAAATTCATCAAAACATATGACTTGCATCATTATGTTACACAATTATGCTTTACCAACGAATGAACACCTATTCTATTTCATGTCATTATGTTCAAATTCAATTTTGCAACCATGGTATAAATTCTAAGGAATTGTTCACAATTTTATCACACTTAGGAATTTATGCCTAGCAAAATTATATTTCTTTTCGTATCTCATGCATACTATTTTTATGAAAATCTGAAAACAAATCATCAAACCATCATTATCTCCATCATTACAACACAAAGTCTTAAGAAAGTCTCTTAAGCACTCTTTTACTTTTAAACAATATTTCTATCCTGGGATTAGCTTGACGACCGAGTGAGCGGCGACTCCATGAAATGGTCTATAACAGCGACAATGTCCTTTGAAATTATTGTTAGAAGTCTCTTTTTATTTTTTTATTATTTTTTATCAAATCACACCACCACAACCAATTGTTTACATCAGATTATTTCATTTAAAATCTTACAACATGACATCAAATTATAATATTTCAAAACGACATAATTACATGAATCCTCAATCAAATAAGCAAACAATTCAAACATTAAAGCATCATAAAAAACATATGAACAAGTCATATCATCAGCAACAAGATCATATATATATCCAAAAATTATATACATCATATCAAAACTGGATTGGTATGCCACAATCTATACCCTGGCATACTCAATCCTCTCAAACAATCTCTACAAAATCTATAGTCCATAGACACCTAGCCTCGAGAAGCCCTCGAGCTCTCGGCCTCATCTCCTCCCCCACCCTGACGTGGAGGAGGTGGTCCCATAGAGTTCTAGGATGTATCTCGGGTCCTCGTCGTCGATCGGGAGGATGTCCTCATCGATCCCAGCCTGATTGGTTCTGCAATGTTGGCTGGTAGCTGTACCCTCTGGCCCTCTGGAACCAGCTGGAAGTATACCCCCTGATAGAATGTGGTCTACATCATAGACCGCACTAGCTCATCCTTGCTCGCCCCTCCGCTCTATGCCCTGAGCCGTGTAGTCTCATCCTGCAGTGTTCGTACCTACGTCCTCAGTTGAGTGGCCTCGTCCTGCAGTGACTGCACCTGAGCTCGAAGGTGGGCAGCCTCAGCCCGGAGAGCCGCCGTCTCATTGCTCTCCCCTACATCCACACCCTTGCCCTTATCGGGTGATGGTGGTCTCTCCCCCTGCTGTGAAGGGAGTCTCTCCTCCCTTCGCCCTGTCTCTCGTGGCCTCTGTAGAGCCCGTGCCATCCTCTGGCGTCTCTCCTATGGGATCCGTCACTGCTCTCTCCCCCCGTGACCCCGTGCTGCCTCAATAGCAGCCTGCCATCCCCTCCCCATCTGGCACACCACAGCGTGCACTGGACCCTACGCCCTCGTCATCCGAGGAGGGTGGATGCCTGTGTACTAGGCATCATACCCATCCATGACCCCGACGTCGTCACCATCCACTGGTTGGATGGGGGCATCATCCATGTCTTGACTCTAGAATCATTGCATATCTGGAGCCCCGCTCAATGTAGTACTATCTTGAATAGTCTAGGAGTACTCGTAATCCCTGAGAGAAGGGATCCCCTGTTATAGACCAAACTACCGTAGTACCCGGTCGTAGCGGTGGAGCTCTACCTCTCCCCGCTCCATCCTCAGCCAACCAGACTCGCCTGATGCGAGCCAGCTCCTGCCCATCCTCTGCCCACCCGGGGTGCTCTTGCCATGGCCTCCAGGTGATCTGGTCTGGGATGAGGTCGTCTAGCAACCTCCGAGACATCGGTAGATCTATCCACCGCTGTGACCCTCTCTGTAGCCACCAATAGAAAACCCAGGGCCTCTCCCGGTCAACCCCTGTCAATGGGAGCCCTACCGGCCTCCGCACCATGATGTGCTCCCAGCACCAAACCTGTAGTAGCGATGTCACAACCAGACATCGACCTCCCTTGTATACAACCCCATGCAGGATCCTATACAAGCGGCATAGTACAAAGCTGCCCCATGCAAATCTATACCCATGGTCTCTCATGTCACAGACCACATCTAAAAGGAGCCAAGGTAATCTACACCTGCTCTGGTGGCACAGCAGTAAGCCACCCACTATCTTGGCCAAAACTTGAGTCAACCTAGATGCCCCAGGCATCTACCTCAGTGACTCGATGTTCACTTTGCCCTTCTCTAGGGTGAAGCTCGGGTCTCCAGTGAGCCTCATCATCGCTTGGCCCTGATTGGCCGCAGGCATCATCAGCCGTCCTTGTATGGGGATCCTCATGATCCTCCATACGTCCTCTAGAGTGGGAGCCATCTCCCCTGTCGGTAAATGAAAGCAGGATGACCCCAGATACCACCTCTCTGCTAGGGCTATCAGTAGCCCCATGTCAGTCGGCACTTGTGGCATCTCTGCCACATGCTGTAGACCGACCAATCCAAGTCGATCATGCTCTGCCTGGTCAAGCGCGGCTATGTCATCTCTTAACCCATCGTATTTCCATTCTTGGCTCTTTAGTAATCCCTTCTGCAAAACAAACAATAAACAACAAAATCATTAATAAACCAATCATTAACATCAAATTAAACAACTTAAAATCAAGTTCAAAATGATATCGTCCACCATTGGATGATATCGTCCCCAATTGGGCAAAATCATCTTTTGTGAGGACGAAATTGTCTCCTATTTCGCAACTTGGGAATCGCCCCTTGTTGGACGAAATCGCCCCTAATTTTCCGATTTCGCCGTCAGACGAAATCGACGATCTAGGGACGATTTCGACGAAATCGAGACGATTTTGTCCCGATGACATCGACGGCCTAAAAACGGCCGCGATGCCCCAAACAATCAAATTTAAATAAAAAAAATTGCACAAAGTTAAATTAAACCTAATCTACTAGGATTAGATCCTTACCCGTAGCCCACGCTGGACCTCTGTCGCTCTGTGCGCTATCTCCACCATTTTTCTCTCTACAGAGCTTTGGAACAGTAAAAGTGAATAGTAAAAATGAATTAGGGTTTTCCCTATTTTCTTTAATTTATTTATTTAAAAAAAAATAAAAAATCAGCATTTTAAATTTTGCTTTTCCGCGTTTTTACCTCAAACGTTCGATTTGGGTAAAAACACGGAGGGGGCACCATAGTCAGCATTCATACGATTCGACCAAGAATCGTCGTCTAAAAAATTGAGTACATTTTTTGCTTTCTCGTAAAATGGGAAAAACTCGTCTTTAACGCATTTTCTTTGGAAAATTCGCTAAAGAGGGGGCAAAATGTAGCACCCTAAAATTGGCACGGTTAAAACATTAGTAAAAAGATAAAATATTAAAATTTGAATTTCAACCCCAAACTACCCGTTAAACCGCCTTTTACCCGCTTTCCCCATTTTTCGTGCCATTTTTAGGATTTTTTTGACCGTTGGATGATATCGTCTCAGATTAGAGGAAATCGTCCCTGATCTGACGAATTCGTCTGGAACAGAATGTCCGGACGATTTCGTCCCAAAACCAAATTTTCATAATTAGCTTCTGTTTCAACGACCTCTCCAACTCGGGCGAAGCGTGTACGCACCAGTTGGAGATTTCCCTGTTGGAGATCTCCCAGATTGGGATGATCCCCAACCTCCCAAACCTCTTCCTAATCCTATATAAACTAGGATTTTTCTAGTTTATCCCCCTGATTCCCCCTGGTTGGCTGGCTGATTCTCCCTGAACTCCCAACCCCTTAGTTGACGGATTTCATTGCAGAGTTAGCTCCTTATTCCCCTCGCACTACTTTGCTTGCATTCGGTATTTTTACATTTTTATTGCAGGAACTCTACTATTTTTAGTCGAAGCTAGCTTGGATCGTCTCGGACGATCTCGGACGATTGCGGACGATCTCGTACGATTGGAGGTGATCTTGACTGTAGTCCATATTGGGGGCAGTCCGAGTTTAGAGTTTGCATTTTCATAGCTTTTTTTGCATTTTTCATATCAGATCTCTGCACTATTTTAAGTTATTATGTTTTATGCATCTTGGAGTTCACCTCATTTAGCACAATCGCATGATAAAGTTAAAATCAACCATTAAAACTACTGCATTTCCTTATTTTTTTTATTAGAATCTATTATTCAGGCATGTTTGCTATTATTTCTACCCTTATCCTTTGCTTTTGCACTTGCATATTTGGTATTTTGTATCTGTTTTTGTGATTGCAGGTTTTTGACGAATTCGTTTGATGAATTCATCAGATTTCAGATGATTTTGTCTGATTTCAGATGACCTTCAGTGATTTGGGATGATTACGTACAAAGCGAGACGATCCGAAGCTGCTACAAGACTCGAGAATCTCCATCAGACATCCGAGATCAGGTATGACACCTTCTAGTTAGCATATTCTCTATTATTTGCATCCATTTCTATTTTTTGTATTCATTTAAATCAGCATTGGCATATAGAATAGTTTAGATTCATATCGGCCAAACCTAGGAGTTGAATGATTAAAGCACGAAATGAACACATTAAACATACTATCAACCTAGGCATGGAAACTGCCATTCAAAAGTTTCTTGGTGAACCCACCATCCGTCAAAAATTCACCCTTATACACCTTCCCCCAAGAGGCGGGACCTTCAAAGGGCCTCTCAGTCCGAGGTATTGTCCCATCCTTTTCCCATCCCCCTTCTGGGCATGGATCCTATAGCTTGAAGGTAAGGATGCAAAAAATTTGGAGCAATATAGGTATCTTGGGCAATTTTGCAAGCACGTGACGGTATGTGCGATTGACATTTCAACGACATGGCCATCGTCAAGTGCATCCTTTAAATGGCTTACTATTGGCCCACTATGGAGAAGTATTGCAATGTGTATGTCAAGAAATGTGTCAAATATCAACATCATGCCAATCTTACGCACTTGCCATCGTAGGCCTTACAGCCCATCCAAGCGGCTTGGCCATTTTCTCAGTGGGGATTGGATCTCATCGAGAAGATCTCTCCCCCGTTATCGAGCTGGCATACTTTTATTATCATGACTACTGAGTATTTTAAAAAATAGGTAGAAGCAATACCCTTAAAAAAAACAACTAGAACTCGCATAGCAGAGTTTATACTCGAGTATATCATATGTCATTTTGGGATTCCATCCAAGATAGTTTTGGATAATGGAACGTCATTTAAGAATAAAATTGTGAGAGCTTTGACATCTAAGTATAGAATCAAGCATATTTTTGCAACTCCATACTATCGGTAGGCAAACAGGCAAGCTGAAGCTTCAAATAAGACAATGGTTTCCATATTGAAAAATACGGTACAAGAACACCACAAAGATTGGCATATTGAGCTGGCCCTTGCTTTATGGGCTTATAGGACTAGCATTCGTACACCCACTAGGGCAACTCCATTTTCACTAGTATATGGTGTTGAGGATATTATGCCCTTAGAGTTGGAAATTACAACGCTACACATTGCATTGAAAGAATTCATTGATGACAACACCGCATGACAAGCTCACCTAAATCAATTGACGCTACTTGATGAACATCTCATGAATGCCCTGGAGCATCTCTATATTTATCAAGAGCAATTAAAACGAGCTTATAGTAACAAATTCCATTATAGAGACTTTGAGATTGGGGATCTTGTGTTGAAAGAGAACCAATAGAACTCTAATTTTTTGCCTGATATGAGAGAAAAATTTATGGCTAATTGTCTAGGACCCTATATCATATCTAAAAATATTGGTTCAGGTACCTATCACATAACATCGCTAGGGGGTGTTGAAGAGGCCGAACATCTCAACAACATCCATATTAAGGTGTTCTATGCTTGAGAGCGTAGCAAAAGGCTCCAAGGGTTTTCTCAAAACTGCTTGATCATCCCAAAAGGCTCCAAAGGTATTTCCAAACCTTTGGTCAACCCCAAAAGGCTCCAAGGATTCCTAAGAACCACTTGGTCATCCCTAAAAGCTCCAAAGGTGCTCATAATCCCTTTGGTCAACCCAAAATCCCTAGGGGTTTTTTGAAAAATTGCCTGGTCAATTTTAAAAGGCTCCAAAGGCATATACTCGTCATTTTGTCAAATATAAAGGCTCAAAATCCATAAAAATTAGGAAAATAGAATAAAATCCAAAAATATTTGCATTTCTTTACATCATTGCATTTCATTTCCCACATACATTTCATCATTGCATTGCATGTAGGCATTCTTCATCTGTTGCATTCTATAGTAGAATAGATTGTGTTTGTTAGTCTTACAAATGATGCCATGTTTGTGTTTCATTTATGCACCTCTGCATCTATGCACTATCATTATCACGCATCACCTTTGTGAGTAATTGTGTTTTTCAACACAACCCAAAATGTTGCTATGAAGAATATACTAGGGTTTTTCGGTCATTCAACCATACCTAGAGGATTTATCAAGAGTTGATAGAAAGCTTACTTTGCTTTTGTAGTTGAGGTCTAGTTAGTATAGCCCTTAGCATATCAAAATTCTATCACTAATCAACAAATTAAACAATCCTAACAAGGATAGGGGAATATGAAAGCCACAAAGTAGGACCAGGTTTCCTGAGGTGAAAAGAGTTATTCTTGCTTATCCCCCTATGTGGGTGGTATGAGAAATGTTGGTAATTGGCAAAAGCACAAGTTCATTCCCTACCCAGAATCCCTTGCTTATGATAAAATGAGCAATATACCAGAATGATATCCCATATTGATATCATAGATCGATATCCTAAAATTGATATCCCAAAAATAGTTCCCCAAATTCAAATCCCCAAGGGAAGTTTCTAAAGAAAATTATCAAATGTAAAATTCCAAAAATTCAATTCAAATGAAGACTTTTTGCACTGCATTGTGTTGTACATAATGCAATACAAAATGAACCAAAGAACCGAACATAAATAATAACAAATACAGAGATAGAAATAGATTATCAAAATGCCCCTTTTATATTGATATAGATACAACTTTTACAAAATATTTGAATTACCCCAAGTGTGTTGGGAGCAATGTTACAATGTTCTTCGTCTCTCTGAAATATAATGCTTGTTATGGGAGAGGTAGATCTTCCAACTCCTCCACAGGATTTGTTGTTCTTCGTTCTCTCGTCACAGCTTCAAAGGGTGAGTGGGCTTTGGTATCCAGCAAGGTACCACTCCAACTTCAGTAGCTTATCCAAGATACATGTTACCTACACACATGCAAACCAACAAAGAAGATTAGTAGCACCTGTATAGTCAAGCGGTAAACCCAATGCTACATATAAACCTATCACTGATATGTATGAAAAGCAGATAGGATGAAATAGTTAACAAATAAAGCCTTGCTTCATATTTTAAATCACCTATCTCTGTTGATGAAATTTCTCAAGACTGTGGAACTGTGGAAGCGTGGTTGTGGGCTGGAAACCACGGACCTACAGTTGTAAAACTGTAGAGTCACATTTTTTACTATGGAACCGTGAACAAGAAATTTTGGCTAAATGGTAGATTGCCTCGAGATCTGAGCCAATGGTCAGAATCAATCTCACGCTCTCAATTTATTGCCATGTCTAGATATATTTTGGTAGCATGTTGGTATGCAAGTTTAGCTCCTTTTCTTTGTTGATAAGATGGCATTTTTATAGGCTTCTTAGGGCTTTGGAGGAGAATGGGAGGTGGCAAGCCTAACTTACCAAGTGGAAAATCTGAACTGCCAGGTGGAAGGTGTAGTTACAGTGAGTTATTCAGTGTGCCTCACTTAACTAGGGTGATGTGGCTGCAAGTGGAGTGCAATGTGGGATCTTGTCCTATGTGAAGGGACAAGGGAGACAAAATGGATGAGATGTGGCATGGGTGTTGGGAATCTGTCCCATGTGCAAATATAGGGGGACAAGAGTGGGTAAGATGTGGCAAAAATGTTGGGTGAAGTGTCCAGGACACATGTCCAATGGGTAGACAGGGTATCCTAGGGTGATTTTCCAAATTAAGTAAATTAGGAAAATAGGATAATGTGCAGGATTTTACATCCCTAAGTTAGAACTTAGGCATATAATATTATTATGTAGGATTTGATGGTGGGGTGGCAAATGTGGTTTTGAAGGTGTTGGATTTTAGTGTCTACAAAGACAAAGTGCACAAAGGAAGAAAAATCAGTATCAAATCCCTTGCTCAAGAAAAATAAAGGAAAGTACAAAATAAACAGTGATTATTGTCACTAAAGTACAAAAATAAACATTGATTTTTATCATTTTATATGAGCAAGTATCCCAAAAAAATGATGAAAATAAGAGAGTGAACTTGAATCCCTGGAATTGTCAGCACTACTATACCTTATGCATGACGATATGTCTGATACATAAGCATCTTGCTTGTGTACAGACCAATGTTTGAATGTGGAAGAGCTAGCTTGAGGTGTCCTGTATCACCTAGTGGTCTAGTCCAACTAAAATCTAAACCTAGGATTGGATAAACATTTGTGGACCCCCAATATTAGCAATGGGATGAAATAATCCCGCCTGAAATCGAGGTATGCTTGTGCCTTATCTTAATGTATTATTGTGCACACACAGGGATAATGAATAGTTAGGACCTATCCTAGCAAAATCCTTACATTTCATAAGTCTAGTTTGGTCAGTATACAACTTTTGATTAGTCAACTTAGGTGTTTGAGTCTCATGGAAAACCTCAAAAATTTCTCTAAAATAGAAACATATACCAAATATCACAAACCATAAAAATAAAAGTTATTCAATTATCAAATTGTAAAGTATTGAATCTGTGATACATAATTACATTAAGCAAAAATATTTCTAGATATAGCATAGATACCGAATGGATATCAGAAACGATATTTAGATGACCAATGACTATATTGTGCATAACTTTCAAATTGAAAAATAAATATAGAGTGACATATTATATCATTCACATCATACCGCTTCATATCATTACATTTCATATATGGGTGATTAATTGATTAAATTCTTGTAATAAGTATTTTCAATTACATTCATGATTTTTAAACATTCTATGGTGTCGTCCATTAAATTTTTAAAATACATATTGTATTCATTCCTTATGTTTTAAGTGATTAAAGTATACATGTCATTTACATTATATTACCATCATGTAAATAATGCATTACGTATATTGCACCAACAAATCATGACATCATCATAAATTAAATACATACAATACAACAAAATTAAATATGCTTTTAAAAGTAAACATCGCATCCATATACATCCATCATAAGTAGAACATCTAAGCATCTAGATCACTACATACCATCATCATCATATATTAAATAGCTATCTAGTGCATGTCAACCATACATCACATAAACATAAAATAAAAAATAAACAAGTACACATAATGAGCCAAAATGATCAATCTCATATATATATCTATATATATATATGTGTGTGTGTGTGTGTGTGTGTGTGTCCAAAAGGAGTACATCAAGGGTATATCAAAATACCCGTAGGCTACAATTGTGTAGGTCCTTGACCTTACACTCAAAAATAGTACAAGAAGTATATCTAAAAATATGTGCTAAACAGGGCCTGCACCTCCAATATGTGAGGCACCTTTGTTGCCTCCACAATCCTTGTTAGTCCTTTGTGAGCTAGCACCATGAGTACTCGATGACCTATGAGTCCTCTCAGTCCTGTGTGTCCTATGGCTAGATATGGTAAAAGACTGCCCTATCTCCTTGGTCTTGGTCCTGGTCTGCTGAGACCCTATGGTGTGGGTGTCCTTTGGAACCTCCCCACCTATCAATATGATATGGCGCTCCAGCTAGGAGATGTGAGCCATGCATGCTATATCCCATTCATTACCCTCCTCCATGAGAGAACGAAGCCTCCTGATCTCTACCATGGGATCATGACCTACTGGCAGTAAATAAGATGGTGCTACTAGAGGCCGCATCATAGCCTGTGTAGTTGAGGAGCCCTCCATCGCTTCCCTCAGTAGGTCCCTCTCAGTATTCATGGCACTCAATTGTGCCTGTACCACATCCCGTTGGCCAGTGAGCTATACAATCTAAGTGTCTGTAATGATAGCCTAGGATTGGAAAGTTGTCATCTCTTGCTCGTATCCCTACCACTGCCTCTCACCCCATGCTAGCTTCACCTCTAGAGTGGTGATAGATGTATCTCACTATAAAATCTAATTCTGCAGTTGCCCAACCTAGCTCTGGAGGGTGGCAATATAGGCTCTCAGCTACCCAATATCATTGTCAGGAGGTGCCTCACCCTCCTTAGTTATGTCCTTCTCTACCTCAATATGAGGAGCCTCCCCTGTGGTGGACTTTATACTCCATCTACCCTTGGTACACTGACACACGTTGCACCCATCTAGATTAGCCTCTACTCTATCATTTGTCTGACCGAGGGGTCCCTCTCCCTGCCAATGTGGAAGTGACCACCAAGTGTCATACGTTGTAGTGGTGCTAGCCTTGTTCATGCTTGACTCCTATAATTCATTGTCATCATCCTCTAGCGGTATCGCCTGGACCCATGGTAGATCTCTCTCCAGTACTAAGCACCTATAGATAATAGGAAGCACCAGAATATTTTAAACAATCCCAAACTGGTATAGGACACATGAGTAGTACTGGTACTCATGAATCTCAGTCTTACAACTAAGTAACCACTTGTACCTCCTCATCTAGCGTAGCTTCTCATCAGCCTCTTGCCACACAAGGCAATCCCTATATGGGTGACACTCTATATCATCCACTCAAAGTTGTGCAAATCTAGAAATATAGTGGTCTAGGTCCCCAGTGTGAGACCTGCTCTGGAATTCCTCCTCCTCATGGTACCAGCATGTCGCATAGAACTAGTGTGTGGTAGGAACAATAGTAATCCTTAGTGGTAGGTCTGTGGGCCGATCGATCCTAATGTGCTGCCAGCCCTAGATCTAAAGTAGCAGGCTACAGCTAATGTCGACCCAACTCCTATAGGTAACCTGATACAACTCATGATATAGCTGAGCTAGCAGTGTGCTCCCCCATGCTAGGATTAAATGCCGCTGTGTATAACTCTCAATAATTCTCTTGATGATGGCTAGGAGGTTCCAAGGAATCCTCGCACTCGAGGAGTTTGGAAGCATAATTTGAATGACTAAGTGCATAAAAACAACCTCTTAGACTGAGAAGACACCCTTCTCTTGCCAATATCTAACATGGATGCCTCCATGATCAATCTTGATTTGAGCATCCTTGCTACACCCATCGAAGATGGTGTCAAATATAGCTCCTCTTCTCATGAATGGAGTGGAGGTGATGGGCTCCCCATCGATCAGGATCCTAAAGATTTGGTACACATACTCTAGTGTCATGATCATTTCACCCATAGGTAGGTGAAATGTGTTGGTCCGTGCATCCCAACATCAAGCCAATGCAGTCATGTATGCTTGGTTTACCCTAATCGTGGGTAGATCAAGCATGTATCCAAAGACAACTGCATCGAACCACTCCCACTCCTGGTCAGTGAGCTTTCTACAGAGGGTGTAGAGGAGATCCAACTCCCTGGCTCTAGAGGTCAATTTATGAAAAGAAGCAATGCATAAGGGAAAAAGGTGACAAAAAATAACTAAAAACAACTAAAAATTGACCTAAAAAACGTCAAACAAATCAAAATAATTGCTAAAAATACAAAAACATGCAAAAAGTGATCAAAAATTCCAAATCAAAATTAAAAATGCATTTCATAAGAGCAATAAATGGCATTAATTTCCAGTAAAAAAATCAAAAAAATCAATTTAAAATTGAAATTTTTTCAAAAGTTTAAGAATCGTGGGTCAAATCTGCAGTCCGTGTAATGGTCAAAATCTGACCATTAGGATTTGAATCCCACCACGGCTGACAACCGTAGTTCCCAATATAACAATTGGGAGTCACGTATGCCAACTGCGGTCTAGGAATGTAGCCCTTTTAGGGCCACTTCCTAGCCTGGCATCCAAAAAAATTAAAGCCCTAATCTAGCCTAAACTAATGTGAGGTTCTTTACCAGCTGTTTAGTGAAGTTAATTTGACCCAAATGTGGTTCATTTTTTTTAAGTTGGTAAGGAGTGTGAAGACTCGGTTTTGAGTTACCTTTCTTGCATTGATGGCTCTGCTGGATGAAATTTGCATAGGGTTCGCCATCAGGATGTGTGGTAGGTTGTAGGTAGCTATTTTAGTAGCGCTTTGCATCAAATTTTGCTTCCTCACCTCTCAGAGCTCTCCAGTTGCAATTGTTTTCAAGGAATAATAATGAAATTTTCAAATGGGAAAATTTATATACTTTTCTTAATTTCAATGGACCACAGCTGAAAATCACGGTCCCAAAATTAGGGTTTTCCAACCGCAGCTCTGATCTGCGGTTCCCAAATTTGATATTTTAAACTGTTGTCCATGCACGCGGTTTGCAACTAGAATTAAATGCACAAAAATCCCATCGTGGGAAGGTTTTAAATGACAAATTAATGATTCCTAATGGATTATAATCTCAATAGGAGTAATGAATTTAACAAATTTGGTGATTTTCAAGCATCAGGATCAATTAAAAAAGTCAAAAAGTCAAAAAAAATATTAAACAAGTCAAAAGCCAAATGCACCTCGTACTCAATTATTTACCCTAGACACTTGGCGGTTGCAACAACTAACGCTCCATGCAATACGACGAGATGAGTAAATAACCATAAGTATATTTGGGATAAAATTTTCATCGTTGATTTGATATGCTTCTTTTTAATCCTAAAGAAGGCCTTCGAGGCTGGACCGTTCCATGGGAATGAGGCATTTCATGTCATTTCTATTATGACATATTTTCATCGGATCATAGATAAATTGATTCAACATAAATCTAATTAGATTTGTATTATTTTGATTTCCTAAGAATGCTATTGTAGCCCGACCGTTCCATTAGATAGAAATGTGCAATTACTATTAACAGTTGCAATCATAAGCTGAACTAAGCCTATTCAAGTAATTAAATGCTAAATTCTAAGTTTGTTCAGATCATTCATAGTGGTCAAGCGACCTCATCATTTCATTCAATTTTCATTACCCTCATCGACTCGTCGCTTGAGGGGGTAGTCATAATTTCATAATCATAATCAAAATCAGCAGAAGATCCCTTGATCTTGTCAAATTGCGTTCATCCTTGTGAATCATTGTCAACAACTATCATAAGCTTACCCCTTTTCTTAGGATAAATAGCAGCTATGATAGTTTAGTTTGTAGCTCTCCTCCTTTTAGTTATATAGGCCTAACTCCTATTGTAGCACAAAAGCTACTTGAATGTCTTATGAAGAGTGCAAACTTTTTCAAATTTAAGTCTTTCACCCAATTGAAAGCAATGATTCTAGGATGCACATCCGTTTGCAGGACCTGGGGCATCAAATGTTGATCGATAAGTTAAAATGTAAAAGTTAATTTTGGTGGCCTATGGAAAATGTTCCTTTAATTGCCTTTTATGTCATATTATTTATTTTTAAACTACCACCACATGTTTGGTCGGGGTTGTATTAGAGATCCCTTTATCTTGGATTGTCCTTTTTTGATGAACATAATGCAGGTCATTATATGGAAAATCGATGGCCTATGTGTCTTTGGGTCCTTAAGTCATTTTTTAAGGTGAAAAAGGATTTGTGATCATTGATGAGAGATTTAATGGTCGATGTGGCTTGAAATACATCCACCTCCATTTGCATTATGGATCCAACACCTACCCACTTGACTAAAGATAGGTTTTTACTTCCAACTCCTCCCTTTCTACTTGACCCACTTTTATTTGAATCCCAAAGCCAACACTTGTCATGGATTTAATATCGAATGGTGTGCATGGACCATGATCCAAAACACTCCAATATGGCATTAGAACTATTGGATCATGGATATTTTTTTATGGCTTCTTTGATTGAATTACATAAAGCAATCAACATTCATGGATGATAAAGGCTTCACAATGTTCTTGCAAGTGACCCTCAAAAATATTTAAGGCAAGACTCACAAAGGTTTATTTTGTTATTTTTTTCCTCTCACACCTTACCTCCTAGATATCTTAGTATGATGGAGGGGTGAAAAATTTTGATATGGGGACCACGAGGTCAAGTAGATGTATGCAATACCTAGGTATGTGAGCTCACCTACAAAGAAGTTAGATCAACTTAAAGCATTTTGTTTGATCATACACCCACCAATGGAAGATCCATTTTAATTATCATAGAAATAGTGGGGTTCAACTCATTTAACACCGAAAGGGTTGCTTATGTAATTTCATGTTGTTTCTCACCCAAAATGCAAAATCAACATGGATACATAATTCAAGGCCTTTTGAACTTTCTTCAAACTTTAAGGTATCTAAATATTTTAAAGGAATGTCTTTTTATTTGATAATATCATTCTAGGGTTGGGCCACTTAAACTCTTGGGAATGTTACTATAGGTGGTTTTAAATAATCTAAGATAAATAATGGGATAATTTTTCCCCATATAGATCTACAACATATGAGTTTCAAAGTTTAGGGTAAAGGTAAACTAACTATAAGAGGATCTAAGGGTTTATTACAAAGGTCATCATAAGAATACTTTTGGCCTGAGGATGAACCTTGGATAATGATCATTTATTGTTTTAATTGCTCTACCTAAATAATTAGAGCTTGAATCTCTAGAGAGATTAGATTAGACTATGATGATTGGATGAAGGGCATGTGTTGCAATGATTTTGAAAGATAGGATGTGAAATAAAAGATATTTATTAATAGAATACTTGTGGTTGTGGATGGGAAACTTGGGAATATAGTGCTAGGGTTGTCATTAAATAAATGGTTCCAAAAATGCCAAAAATTAGAGAGTTTACATGACCGTTGGGTTGTGGATGAGATATTGGTAGATTAGTATCTTGTCTTGTACATAATATGGAAACTATGTGATTAAGTAGATTAGGTTTAGGATTGGTATTAAAGGTGAAACATGATGGGCCAGGATTAGGATTAGGGATTAATATAGTAAGTTGAACATTAGTTGAATAATTTAGAGTTGGATTATGATAAAGATTATGATGGAGGATAGCTAGATCTGCCCTATATAAGTTCTTCAAGGGCATGTTGGATTTTTAAGATTTTCTATGTTATGAATATCTCTTCTGATTAACATAAATCATTCACCAATATGTATAAATATTAAAAATGCACCCACAAATAATTTTCTCAATAATAATCCATAATAAAATAGAGATTGATAATACCCTTGAGGTAGGGCAACATCATACAATGGTATTTATTGGAAGGAAGAAACTCCACAAGATCTCTAGATCCACAAGCCAATACTTCTACAAGAATAATTCATACATACCTTTTATGATGGGGTATGTCTCTCTTTATACAAGAGTGTGACGGTTCATGTTCCATGAGTTACAAGATCACCCATGTGGTGGTTCACCTTCCATGAATTACAAAGTGTATAATAATATGACAATATTCCTTGTGGTTACATATGACAATATTATCCAACGATTACATATATGATTCTATGATATTATTATTTTTAATTTGACATGTGGTCTTCCTTATTAATTAATTTATATCTCATACCATTATACAATACAATATTAAATTATTAAGTACCTATATTGGATACCTAACATTCCATACCTCTTACAAAATATTTCATTCTTGAAACATTAGAAGAGGCTAAATATAATGATCTTCTGAGCCATGTTGAGTACTGGTACAAATCTCAATCATCCATCCATCCCAATAAAACTATGATTGGTGGTGGTCTTCATTAATGCCAATGTCATAAGCATAAATTTCATATTTTTCATCCATACCTGCTTGCACTTATGACTTGTAGCATATCCAAATTTTTATCTCCTTTGGTTCCTTGTATGTCCCTCATTGTTCTTATGCTACCTCAAGCCTTGTCTCCATGATTTTTGCCTCTCATGGTGGTGTGGATGGTGATACACTCCAACCTTAGCCCGATGTGCAACCTATTTTCACTCTTCTCTCTTACTTCCATTGATACTTTTGCTTCCTTGATTTTTACTACCTCCTCCTGAGATTCTATTTAGGTTCTTTTGTTTTCTCTTCACTTGGTTCCCCTACAAGAGCTACCTGTTTGTCCTTACATTGAGAAATGTCTTGTAATGTTATCTTCTTCTTCTTGTACCATAACTTCATGAATTGCTTTTGCACATTAATGTTAATAGTACCCAAAGAATAAAGTTGTAAGCTTACTCTAGTGGTAAGGGATTTGGCCTCTCTTTGAGAGGTCCAAGGTTCAAATCCCACTTAAAATGATGGGACCAATACTCCTCATAGAAACCTATTTAAATTCATTAAATAAAATGGCATTAGCTCAACCAATTAAATTCCTCAACATTTCAAGGAGGAGATCCAGGTTTGAATCTTACCAAATGATATATGGATAATATCCAATATTTGTTGTAATACCACTATGTGGTGATGATGTAATACAAGTGGGGTCTATTTCAATCCCTATAAACCATTAAAAAAAATAGTACCCAAAGAATGCAGCCAAGGATAACCAAGGACAATATCTACATCATTCATCTCAATAGCATGAAAATCTGAATGTAAAACATATTTATCCATGTTTTTTTTTAAATCTTCAAAATTTTGAATATTGTGACCCTCAAGTTGTATGTCTTTGACTATATTTGCTTGAACTTGTAACCTCTTAGTCAAATACATATTGATAAAATTATATTTGTTCTTAGGGTGAATTAAAATAATATTTTTTTGCTTTTGAATGCAACCATGAAATTGCAAAATAGATTTTTTACATTCAAACAAATATTTTGTACCATTGTTTGGCCTTGAAATACAAGGTGTAGTTTCCATAGTGTATCCAAAAGAACTGAACACAAAAATGTACATGAAATATAAAAAAGAAGATTGCAAAATTGATCTTTTGTATTAATACAATGGAGCCTGAATCTCCCAATTTTACATTGCTTTTGATTTGTCCCAATGTCTTGGGGATAATGTTACAAGGATTTCTCTCTTCTGAATACAATTATTTAAGAGGGGGGGTCTTCCAACTCTTCAACAAACTCTATGCTCTTCGTTCCTCTACTATAGCTTCAAGGGTGAGTGGGATTTTAGTATCCAGCAATGGGACCACTCCAGCTTCAATAGCTCTCCAAGAACCTGTCTCCTACACACAAAAAATCAAACGAGGGTTTAGTAGCACCTGTATATAAGATTGAAAATAATATAATAAAACCTTCAAACTAATGTTGTAGAAAACATAAAAAATTAAACTAGATGCCTTTATAAAAACCAACTTACTTATCAATGTCTATCATGCTTTTCTGGTTTTGAGCAACTGTGGATGTGCCGTTATGGTTGGTCAACCATGAATGAGTAGTTTGGAAATATTAGGAGTGCAGTTGTGACTGTGTAAATGCAGATGGGTATTTTAGGCTAAATGAAATAATGCTCTAAAATATGACTCTAGGGCTTTAGATCTTTGGTTTCCTTCAGATGCATGCAAATTCCCGATGTGATTCCTTTAGTATGATGGTGTATGTTCTCAACCTTCTTTGTTTGGTGGGGTTGGTTTTCTTTTGTAGGCCATTTCAGAGTTTTGGATGGAATGGGAGGTGGCAATCTAGGATTACCAAGTGGTAATCTAGGGCTGCAAATGGAATGGGTAGTTATAATGAGTCACCGAGGGTGTCTCACTTAATTGGGGTGATAAGGCTGCAAGTGGAGTGAGGTGTGATGGATGTCCCATGTGAAGGTACAAGGGGGACATGAGCATGTGAGATGTTGCAATGGATGGGGTAGTGGTGGCTAGGACACATGTCTAGCAAATAGGTAGGGTATCCTAGGAGGATTTTCTAGATTTATTAAAATGTGTAAAATAGGATAATATGCAATATTTTATACACCTAGGTTTAGACTTAGGTATATAACATTATTATGTAGGATTGTGTGGTGGGATGTAAGATGTGGTTTTATGAATGCCTAAGTTTTGGTGTCTACAGATGCTCCTTTTTGTACCAAAATAAATGACACCTATCCTTATTGGATGGATAAATGGACTCAAATATTCTCAACGCTCAAGAATGAACGATTTTTAATTTTTTTTATTTTTTTAATTATTTATTTTGTTTGGTTACCCCCTCAATTTCCGAATGGGTAAAGAATGAGACCCATGAGCCAGTTGAACAAATATGGATGATGAAAAATGGGTGGTTGTGATGGATGCAGTTGTGTGAAATTGAAGATCAAATTGATGCCCCAAGTTTGGGATGGTTGTTGTTGTAAATTTACCTTTGGTTTCAGTGATGCGTAAAATATCGTGGGAAAATCACCAACCACATTGGGAGTTTAGGTGCCCAAGCGATTGTTAGAAATTCTTGTTGTTAGGAACCAGGCACTCTAGGAATTCAATACTCATAGTGATTTTTGTGATTGTTACCAAATTGTGATTGATTGTTTCTGCTTTTGTAACCCAACAAAAAGGGCTTAAGATTTCCTTGTGCAAATTAGTTTGAACAAATTCATACTCAAAAATTAAGGTAACCAGTGGATTTAATGTCACATGTGATGATGTTGGATGATTGTTTAGTGTCCTTATGGTGAGTTACCCATCTTACCGAATTGCATGGATTTCCAGTTGTTGCAATCACTAGGTTTATAGGATAAGTAACTAGATACAAGGATCACTTAATGATGTTGATGATGATGTTGTTTGTGATAGTGTATGTGGTGATGTGATGAATATGATGAATTTGGTTGTTTTTTATAGGGTTATTATTGTTGTTTTTTTTTTCTAACTGTGTGAGCATGGTTGGTTCTCCCTAGGTCAGCATCATATTCCACTACCTCTGCCTCCTTCATAATATATGTTGAGCTCTAGCATGCAGAGTGAGTCTAGGACTAACAGTTTGTGATCTCGAGCTCTTGGTTTCCATGATCCATTTGGATCACAGGGATCAGATCATGGTCCATGTAGGAGTCATGGTGGTGCTAGCTAGTAGTGCTTATTACCTCTTTTTGCACTTTTCACTTTTGCTTATGAGCTTCAATGCTCTTATGTATACAGTTTTCAGGTATTTTGTACTATGCAATTCATATATGTACATATATGCATGGCTTTATTATGATCATTTGTATTACGCTTTTACCTTGTTTTATGTATGGATGCATATGAGATATTGTAATGATTGATGGAATGAATGATGAACGTTATGCTCTAATGATCATTTGGTATGTTATAGAATTTTTCTTGAACAACTTTATTCTCGTCACTTAATCAAGGGTATTAACATGTGGTATTAATACGTGAAATTTAAATGAGATGTAATAATGTAAATGATATTGGATGGTTTGGATAAATATTCTGTGGTTGTTTTGCAAAGACTCAAACATCTTAGTGACTTCAAATAAACTCGTTTATGATCTCATAAATATTCATGATGCTAGAGTTAGCCTAGTGGTTTCAAATTTCTCAAGGACCAACTGTGTGTGAAATGATTGTTCATTTTCATTATGAGTAAGGTCAAACTAATCAATTGTAACTTATGCTAATATGTTAGCTCATCCGAGAGCATCCATAGGTCTATACAAAATAAGGTTGCTAATGTGACAGACATGGCACCACACGTAAGGATACTCCATTGCCAAGTGGGTTTCATTCAACCCATTGGTGTAATGAGGATCACCCCACGATTTTCAAAACACTAAGAGTTCCAGAGATTCAAGATCCTTTCCCTTCTTTTATTGCATTGGATTTTGGGGATTTTATTTTTGAGTTTGCTCATTTTTGTGTTGGAGAAAATTGGATTTTTTAATTATTTTTTGGATACTTGCTCATTTTGAGGAGGAGCAAGGAAATTTTATTGCTTTGGAATGTTTTTTTGGGATACTTGCTTGTTTCGAGAGAGAGCAAGGAAATTTTATTTCTTTTGTAATGTTTTGGGATACTTGCTCACTTTGATGAAGAGCAAGAGATTTTTGTTTTAGGGGAGGGATGAAGGTGGAGCTTGTCCTTTTGTAAACTTTTAGCATTCTAGACCATGCGCATAATTGGATGAACAAGAGAAACCTTTTAGTTTATGGAAATAGCAACTTCATGACTTCATCATTCCTAAAATTCACAATTTTTTAATGTGCTTTAATGTGCATGGTCAAAGAAGAACCCTAATTAACCAAGAACAACTCATTGCTTCTAAATATTTTTTAATTTGTAATGGAGGTTGCTCAAAACCCTAGGATTGGTTGAGTGATTGAAAAAATTTGGACTTTATTATGGGCTAATGTGCTATGTAAGATTTTGTGAAATTTTTGACTTTATTAGGAGTGTTTGATGTAAGGTGCCCCTGATTAAGGCAACAAGACACATTAGACTAGTGATCATCCAAATTAAACAAATGATCCCTAATATGATAAATGGGATGAGAAATGGTATGAACAAATTTTTGAAATACATCTATGAAATTTAAGTAGAAATGCATGGATAGATGTATGAAATGTTATGAATGTGTTTTATTTTTTTAATGTTATATATATATATATATATATATATATATATATATATATATATATATTCCATGTATGTGTACATATTTATAAGCCGCATTATGCATAAAATACCTTCAGGTGTATAATATTTAATGTCTCAGGTTCCAATGTTCCTAGACCCAACTTCTACTTAACAATGTATGGACATAATCAATGCAACCAAGGTGGTGGTGGCGTATCTAGCTTAGGGTGCTCACGCTCTTTATTGAAGTGAAATATGGAGTGATCTATGGGAAACATTGTAGTGTAGCACTCATCTCTCTATGGGTTCTATAGGGGCCACATCCTCTTGGGGACCATAAAAAAATGTGATTTATCATGTCTAGGTTTAGTCCCATCTCGTGAAATTCCTCATCGAATATGTAATCGTCATAAATGTAATCAATCATGGTTCTATTCAATGTAATCTCTAAAAAAGCCTCATTTAAATAAGGTGCAAAGTCATGATCCAAATACTCGTCATCACTATCATCACTTGTTTTTCTCTCCTCATCCTCTTCTTTGTACTCAATAGCAAGTAGTTGGAATATATGCTCGAAAGAGGAGTTTGAGGTTGATGGCCTATATTCTAAGCCAGAGCGATTATATACTTATCGATATTGGGGCTCAATGATATGATGCAAACCCTGTTCATGTCGTCTGAGACCAAATCCCTACCAGTTAACCTTGCAAAAATATCACAAGGAAAAATTTGGGTTGGATAGATATTCTACGTTGCCACAAAACTCCTATATGGGTTCCTAATTAGGAGGAGGTGGATTGGATGAAGAATCCACTCCCCCATATACAACTTTGATTTTATTTGGCTCAAAACTTATTCTATACATTGCACCTATAGCTAAAGGTGGGTCACGTGGGTGACCATAATATCTAATAGACTAGATAGATGGTGTTACTATGACACTCTCAACTATTTACTCACCAATACATGGATTGGTAAGATGAACTGCAACTTTAGCCAATTGGGATATATATGGTTCAAGTGTTGAGATGGATGCTTCAATGGTGGCTTGTGGGTTAGGTGGAGGTGATGGATCACTCGAAAATGGTTCTTCTTGGATAGGTGACCCTATTTACGAGACAATGGGTGGAGAGGTTTGATGGGATTGTTAGTGGTTGGTGGATTTGGTTGGGATGAAAAGGTGAAGGGTGTTTTTGAATTGGGATATGAGGTTAAATAAGATGATGGTTGGTTAGAAGGATGATCAGGTGTGATGGAAAAATGATATGAAGTGGATGGGGGTTGACTTTTATTGATGGCTTGAGATGCAAATGACTGATCAACTATGGGTAAAACCTCTAGGATGGGTGCTTTGATGAGGTGTTGTTGGTTGGGGTGGTTCGAACAATGAGGGACTGAATGGAAATATGGGTGGATGGAAGCAATGGCTCATATGGATTGGATGTCAAGTTGTAGTACTTAAATAGCTCTATGTCAGCATGAATGCAATGGAATTTTCCCTCATGCACATATTTCAAACATTGGTGTAATGTCAAGGGAACACACTTCATTTTCCTAATCCAGGGATGTCCAAGAAGTATGTTATATTTTATAGCTCCTTCCAATATGTGGAAGACTACATGAATGATCTTCACCCCTACTGTTGCAATAGTATGATGGTGTATATTCTCAACATTTTTTGGTTGGTGGGGTTGGGTTGCTTTTGTAGGTCATTTTAGGGTTTTGGAAAGAAAGGGAGGTGGCAAGCCAGGATTACCAAGTGGTAATATAGGGTTACCAAATGGAAGGTGTATTTATAGTGAGTCACCTAGGGTGTCTCACTTAACTCGGGTGATGTGGCTGCAAGTGGAGTGAGGTGTGAGGGATGTCCCATGTGAAGGGACAAGGGGGACATGAGTGTGTGAGATGTGGTAAGGGATGGGGTAGTGGTGGCTAGGACACATGTCTAGTGAATAGGTAGGGTATCCTAGGGGGATTTTCTAGATTTATTAAAATCTAGAAAATAGGATAATATGCAAGATTTATACACCTAAGTTTAGACTTAGGTATATAACTTTATTATGTAGGATTGTGTGGTGGGATGCAAGATGTGGTTTTGTGAATGCCTAATTTTTGGTGTCTACACATAGCATGCACATTATTATCCTTTTATTTTGATCCCCATTTTCTTAAAAATGCAACTTCAAATTCTTCCCATGTATATGTAGGTTTACAGGCACTAGCAAACTCCCTAAACCAAGATAAAGCTTTCCCTTGTAAAGAAAATTACAAATCACATCTCCAAAAAAGATAAGAAGATTTTGAAGACTTATAAAGTTCCCACCATTCCCAAGCATCATTATCATCCTCTCCATTAAATATCGACAACTTCATTTTTTTATTTAGTCAAAGTAGCTAGGATTTAAAACAAACGAAATTTCTCAAAACCTAAAATTTTTGAGATCTCATCTATTATTTCTTCAAACAATTAAATTTGTAAATTTTCTTCAAAATAAAACAAACGGAAACTGATTTTCTTACCTATATTGAGAGTTATGAATTATTTACCTTTTTCTGTGTAACCCAAAAACAACCCAAAAGCCCAACGTGCAATAGTTGTAACTCTTTCAATACTTATCAACATTTAACAAATGAGCAATAATTTTTGTAGTACTCAAAATAACCTATATTTTGGTGTAACAAGATTCTAAAAATAACTACTAGAAAATTTAATATTATTTTTTTCTTTTTGAAAAAGAATCACGCAGCCAAAAAACAACCTCAACAACCCAACTTCAAACAGTTGTAACTCTTAATAATTATTAAAATTTCACAAGTGAGCATTCATATTTATAGTATTCAAAATAATCTACATGCTAGTGCAAAATAATTCTAGAAATAACTGCTAATAAATTTAATACGATTTTTTCTTTTTGAAAACAATTCATGCAGCCAAAAGAAAGCCCAAATATCTCAACTTCTTTCTCAATACTTATTAGAATTTAACTAATTATCAATCATTTTTGTAGTACACAAAAAGAACTACATAGTGGAGCAAAAATATTCTAAAAATGACTCCTAAAGTAAAAAATATGGCCTCTGCAAAATGTGATATTTTTTGAAATATGTGTCTTAGCTTTGCAAAAACAACCCCACTTTGCCAAAATCCTTGATATGATACTGAATTTTATGAACCTCTCTTCTTATTACCATAAATCATTTACCAATATGAATAAATATCAAACATACATCCACAAATAAATTTCTCAATAACAATCCACAATAAAATAGATATTGATAATACCCTTGAGGTAGGGAAATATCATACAATGGTCCTTATTGGAAGGAAGCCACTCCACAATATCTGCAACTCCACAAGCCAATATTTCTATAAGAATACTTCATACATACCTTTTACAATGGTGGCAAATCTCTGTTTATATGAGTGTGATGGTTCACCCTCCTTGAGTTACAAAGTGCATAATAATGTGACAATATTTCTTGCAATTACATATGATAATATTCCTCAATGATTACATATGACAATATTCCCCAATGATTACATATATGATTCTATGACATACCTATTTCTAATTTGACATGTGGCCTTCCTTACTCAATAATTTATGGATCATACCATTATAAAATACAATATTACATTATTAAGTACTTATCTTGGGTACCTAGCATACTACAACAAAAATATCATAGGTCCTTTAATAAATAAGCCACAATATTAAAGATCAAAATAATAATAATGAGTAGAATGAGCAAATTAATATGTATATCAAGGCCAATATAATAATTAAAATAGAATTCACTTATATAATATCAAATATGAATGTAAATGGCCTAAGTCATTCATGAACTACGCATGAAAAAAAATTACAATAATAATTGTTCAAAATCTATATATAGGCTTTATTCCTTTTCTGTATCCTCTTCTTACAATCAGATAATCTCATTACTATTAGATTGGTTTTTTATGGATTACTATCTCCATAATATATCCATAGTAATGTGATACTTCAAGTACTTGAATATTACTCTCCATATGACAAGTCCCATGACCTTTGGCTTATCATCTTGCCACTTGCATATTAGACTCTTCACTTTCTTCTTGCATGGACACTTGACTCTATGACACTTGCACACTTCTACATGCACTCTTAATCTAAGACACTTGTGCACATCCTCACATTGCATATTTTCACACTTACATACAAGACATTTGTACACATTCTCTCAATACACTCTTGCACTCTAACTTACATGACACTTGTGCATTTCCTACACATTGACACTTACATAAAAGGGAAAATATAAATCACACATCTAAATTAAATACTCAACCCTAATATATTACATATTTACAATTGTACCATGAAGGTACAATGGGAGCAGGCAAGGCTTAGCTTGGATAATGGATAGATTAGATAGATTTTTGCTCTTTGAAAATTTCTTAATCCATGGTCAGATTCCTAAAGTGAAGACTCTTAATAATGTTGGTTCGGATCATTGGCCAATCATGGTGGAAATGTGGAAAACCAATGTGAGTTTCTCTCCTTTTTGTTTTCAATTAATGTGTCTTAGAGACATTTCCTTCAGACCTCGTGTGCAACAATGTTGTAAGGAAGGTAAACCTAGGCATGTGACTAAGATGTCTGTTTTGCCAAAAGACTAAAATACATTAAATCCAAAATCAAGACTTGGAACTGGAAAGAGTTTGGGGATGTTCATAAAAAAAACATGAATTTATTGCTCTTGAAAATTTGAATAAGAAAATTTGTTTAGATGGCCTCACAAAGAAGAGAAGTGTAGATGAAATTAAACTCACAACTCAGTTAGAGGAATGGGAAAAAAAAGAAGAAGAAATATTATGGAAGCAAAAATCTAGAATTCAATGGCTCAAAGAAGGAGATTGAAACACAAATTTCTTCCACAAATCACTTCTAGATCGAAGATCTCACAACTTTATTTTTTCCTTAAAATCAGATTCTGGAGATGTTGTTTATACTTGGGATGTCATGAACTCTATTGTTGTTGATTACTTTTCTAATCTTTTTGTTGCTACTCCTCTTGACTCAACTTTACAAAAAAATGTTCTTCAAGCAATCCCTTCTTTTATAACTTCTGAGGATAAATCTATTTTGACTTCTCCTGTTACTATCAATGATCTTCAACAAGTAGTTTTTAATATGCAAAAAGGGAAAACCCCAGGTCCTGATGGTTTTCCCATTGAGTTCTACCAAGAGTTCTGGGATATCCTTCATGTTGATTTATTAGAGGTGGTGGAAGAAGCCAGGAAATCCAAAGAAATTTTGAAGGTTATCAATAAAACTTATATTAATCTTGTTCCAAAAGCTCAAGAGGTTGATCATATCTCAACTTTTAGACCTATTGCTTTATGTAATGTTCTTCTCAAAATCATTACTAAAATAATGGCAAAAAGGTTGAAGCCTCTTTTGAATAAGATTATTTCCCCATAGCAAGGGGGTTATGTGGAAGGACGTCAAATAGTATATGAGATAGTTCTTCCTCAGGAAGCCATCCATTCCATGGATATGCAAAAATCACCTTCCATGTTCATTCGGTTAGACTTATCCAAAGCTTATGACAGAGTGGATTGGCACTTCCTTATTAAAGTTTTGAGGCAATTTGGTTTCTCTAAGGATTGAATGGATTACAATATGGGATGTATCTCTTCATTTTCCTACTTAGTTCTTATCAATGGCAGACCTTCTCAGTCATTCCCAGCTTCTAGAGGTATTAGGCAAGGTGACCCACTATCCCCTTATTTATTCATAATTCTTGCTGAATGCTTAGGTAGGACTATAACCAAAAAGAGGGAAAACAAAATCCTTGAGGGAGTTACCATTGCTCATGGAGCTAGACCTATGTCTCATCTTAAATTTGTGGATGACTCTACTCTTTTAGGTAAAGCTACAGTTAAGGAAGCTTCTAATATTAAGCAAATCATTAGCTTTTTTTCTAAGGCTACTAAGTAGTTGATCAATGAAGACAAATCTAAATTTATTTTATTTCACTGCTCTGCTAGAAAGGAATCCATGGTCTTGGATAAATTAAGATATAAGAAGACCTCCCTTCCAATCACTTATTTAGGTATTCCCATAAATATTCAAAGGCAGAAAAATAAATATTGGAATTGGTTGTTGGACAAATTCAAGAAGAAAATTGGAAAGTGGACCAACATGTGGCTTTCTTCTAGGGGTAGAATCACCTTGGTAAAATCAGTCCTTCAAGCTATTCCTATTTATGTTTCTTCTATTTTGAATATCCCAAAGTCTGTTCTTCGAGAATTGGATCAAATCAGTCATCATTTCCTTTGGAGTGGTACTAAGGAGAAAAGAAAATGGGCCTTGGTGAAATGGGATACTTTATGTCTTCCTAAGAGTGAAGGGGGGTTAGGATTTCAGTCTTCCATTAATAACAACAAAGCTTTAGCTGCTAAATTATATTGTAGGATGTTGAATAACCCCAATTCTCTTTGGGCCTACATTGGATTATGGGATCCATTACCACAAAAGTGATGTAAAATTAGTTGGCTTTGGTGATAGTAATTAGGAAAGAAATATAGATGATAGGAAATCTACTTCAAGGAATTGTTTTAGTCTTGGGTCAGGACTAATTACTTGGAGTTCTAAAAATTAAACTATTGTTGCACTATCATCTACTGAGGCTGAGTACATAGCAATCACACATGCTAGTCCCCAAGCCTTATGGTTGAGAAAATTACTTAAAGAAATAGGTGAGAGACAAAATTATCCTACCATATTGTGTTGTGACAATATGAGTGCCATTCAATTGACACATAATCCTATCCACCATAACAGGTCAAAGCACTTCTACATGAAGTATCACTTTATTAGAGACACGGTGGAGAAAAATGTGGTTGAGCTAAAGCATTGTAGCACTTTGGAAAACATAGAATATATCTTCACCAAAGGAGTTGCTAAAGCTCAGTATATAAAGCTGAGAGACTGTCTTGTCATCCCTCTCAACTTTAAGGGAAATAATGTTGGACTTTAGAGCATTAAGTTTAATATTTGTATAAGCCTTGATAATTTAGACATAAATGTTGTTCTAGAATAGGTTAGAGAGCATCTAGGAGATTTGTTAGCTATGTTAGTAGGGTTTTGAGATATGCCTAATATTGGAGATTTATTTTACGAGAATAAATGGTATCCAACCATATTGCACTAAGTTCTGCTCTTGATGAGAACTATAAATTGTAATCTTCAACCAACATATTTATATAATGATTTTATGAATATAGGTTATCTTGATGTAATCATGTGGAAAAGTGTTATGTAAGCCTTTGGGATTATTCATGTAACCCTCTGGACATATTTCTATGTAAGCCTATGTGCATATTTATGTAAGCCTTTAGGCATCTTCATGTATTCACCCTTAGTGGTATTGGTTAATCCACCTTTATGGATAATATTGCTTAAAGGTAATTTATTATTTTATTGTAAGATTAACCTCAAGGTTAAGTTAATATTGTCCTAAGGCTAACCTCTCATTAGAGTTTTGGTATCACTATAAATACACCTCAATGAGAAATCATTTGGAACATTTTTCTGATTTATGAAAATATGATGGAGTTTACCATAGGAACCCACCCCTTATCTCTTTCTTTCATATCATATTTTTTAAACATATTACAAATTCCAACATGGTATTAGAGCCAAAATAAAGCAACTTTGTTCAATTACATGAAAATTTCATACAAGGCAAGTTTTGGTATATATGGACAAATTGTCACTCCTATTGGATTTATTACAAAATTTTAGCGGGGTGGGGGTCTTAATTCAAAACTTTTGGATATTTTTCCATTTTGGTGCATGTTTTTACGTCCAAACATTATGCTATTTTCCTCCAAAAGTTCAAGTTTTGAATTTTTTTTAAGTGAATATTCCATAGAATGTTTCATTGTGTAGCAAGAGGCATGCATGGTGGCTTTTGGTAGTAATTTCTAGATAGTTGTAAATACATTTTTATTTCTAGGGCATTCACATACCAAGTTTTGGCATAGTGGTTGGGTGCTTATATTATTGGAAGGAGGTATTTGGTTCAAATCACATTTATAGTGGCACTTTTTTATTTTTGTGGTGCATGACTATTAGTGCAAGCATAGGTCATGCACACAACATGCATATTCTTGTTTGCACATAGGGAACATACGATGTGCTTTTGCAACTACACATGTAGGCCACAAGCATAGGCATGCATCCATAGTGTAGGCACATTAGTTGGTGCATGTGCATGGAGTACATGTACAAGGTGTGCATATGGAGGGTGTTGAGGGATCTGTGTGGTGTACTCTTATTATTTAAAAATTCATGCATGGGTAAAATGAAAAAAAACAAACGTATGGGTAATCAAGTCCCCACATAGTAGGGATTGAAATCCCACACAATGTAGAATTTTATAATTTAGAAAAAAAAAAAAATTCTAAAAATAAATAAATAACTAAAATAATTTTCCTAAACACTTCAAAAGGAAGCACACTCTATATTTTGTATATGTGTACCTATGGCATAGTGGTAGGGGTCCTACATAGTGATTATTACAAGCTAGGTTTAATGTTGGAGAATATTACATTATTTGGTACATGCAGATGTACCTCCATGGTGCCTTTATGGTACAAATATAAATATGTAATAGATTAGGGTTAAGTCTTTAGTTTAGGTGAGTGATTTATATTTTTCCTTTTATATAAGTGTCAATGTGCAAGAAATGCACGTGTCATGTAAGAGTGCAATGTGCAATAAATGCACATGTGTCATGTAAGTAAGAGTGTAAGTGTATATTGAGAGAATGTGCAAGTGTCATGTATGCAAGTGTGCAAATATGTAATGTGATTATGTGCACAAGTTTCTTATATTAGAAGTGCATGTAGGAGAGTAAGATTCATGTAGAAGTGTGCAAGTTTCATAGAGTCAAGTATGCATGTAAGAAGAGAGAAAATAGTCTAGTATACAAGTGGCAAGATGATAAGCCAAAGGTCATGAGAGTTGTCATATGGAGAGAAATAGTCAAGTATGTGAAGAGTCACATTAATATGTCTACATTATGGAGACAAAGATCCATACAATGTAACATGAATGAGAGAAAAGAAGCAAGCATTAATAATAAAGCTTCTATACATAGTTTTAGCACTTTATATTGTAAGTATTCTTCATGCATGTACATGAATGATTTTGGCCATTTTATATTCATATTTTTTATTATAAGTGAATGTTATTTCATTATTATATCGGCCTATATATACATATTGTATCGCTCACATATATAATTCTATTATTGATATTGATATTTTAACCTATAATATTGTGGCTTCTTTATATTGGGACCTATGGTATTTTGAGGTAGAAAGGCTTAAAATCCAACATTTAAATCCTATAAAAATCATGAGCCAACCTTTGGGCATAAATTATTTTCATATTTATATGGTCAATAAATAAATTCTTTGCAAGTTTCAACATTGGATTCATTAATATTGTCCCAATCGGTAGTCCTATCAGTGAGTCATGTCAGCATAGGAGGCACCTAAGGTGAGAAGTGATGACTTCTAATTGGCCTTTATCCTAAGGCTTATCATTTAATTTTTCTCTTCTTTTAGTATTAATATACCTAAACTTTTGGAGGCCATGACTTTTGTGTAGAAATCATTTTGGGGCCATTTTTTTCAAATCGCACTTTTTATCTCTATGGATTGGTGAAATCAATTCAATGACATATTACTATTTTCTATGGAATTTTACAATGCAATTTTTTCATATCGAGATCACGCATAATTCTTGTCTTTTCTCATAATAGATGTTTGCTCTATATCCAACAACACTTTAGTGTAGTGATTGGTAATTTTTGGGGCTACAAGAGTAGGTTTTGGATGATCAATGCAAGGTACACTTTGTGTCTATGGGACCTTTCTAAGAATTAGGGCTGATTATTCAAACCTATCTATTGCTTTATGATTAAATTACCTTATCTTGAGATTGGAGGATAAATTATGGTCACCATAGTGCATGTTGAAGACTTCTCATAGGAATATCAACATCTTGATCCAAGAGGTGGAGTCACAAATTCATGTTCAAGAAAGGTCAATCTAGTTTATGTACATTTAGAGAAGAGAAGGTAGCAAGATCAAGTGGCCCATACAAGCATTCATAATGGTGGAGATATATATCATCTCTAATGTTTTATCTCCTTGGAACCTTAATTCATATTATAGAGTGTGTTGAAATATTTATAATCTAACCTTATTAGGACAAGCCCAATAGTCATGAAGTACCTATGGATACTCTTAATCTAAGCCTATAGGTAAGTGTTATGTAAGCCTTCAAGAATATTCATGTAAGCCTATGGGCACCTTTCTATATAAGCCTACAGGTATTCTTCTATGTAATCCTAAATGCATCTTTATGTATTCAACCTTAGTGGTATTTGTTAACCCACCTTTATGGATAACCTTGCTTAAAAGATAATTTATTAATATTTTATTGTAAGGTTAACCTTAAATTTAATTTAATATCAACGTAAGGTTAACCTCTTAATGGGGTTTTGGTATCACTATAATTACCCCTCAATAAGCAATAATTTGGAACATTATTGTTATACATGAAATATTGTAGGGGTCCCATGGGCACCCACCCCCTAATCTCTTCTCTCATATCATGCCATTTATCTCTCTTTTGTTTATATGCTCTTATTTTTTGCACTTATCATTTTTATGTAAATGATTGTGATGAATGGATGTTTTGATATGTTTCTGAAAATATTCCAAACAACAACAAATCCATCCATTGCTCTTTGTTAAGTCCTTTTATTTTAACTAATATATAATACATGTTTGTTAGCTTAAATTTTACACATGCATGTGTAAGATATTTAAGAAACTTAAATCGAGTTAGTTATTACTTGATGATTCTATTTATTATTTAGAATGATATATAACATACATTTCTAATTTTCAAATTAATATTTTGCATATTAATGTAGTTAGATTATTTTAATATATTTTTTTTTATTGAGTAAATACTTTGCATACATATAAATATCTGTGTGTTGTGGTCAATATATATATATATATACAAATTCTTTTGCATGATATTTGACTAAAGTTGAATGATTAACAAAAAAAATTTGAAGTATGACCAAAACTTTTTATGAACAATGATAGAATAAAAAATATAGAATCTACATATTATTACTTTTAAAATAATATTTTCAAGTCCTTTAAATAACAAGATCCTAAAAGATAGCATGAATTCTTGCTCCATGGCTAGTCCATATTGTAATGTTGTGCATTAACATTACAATATTAATTTGCATTACAATGTTGTAATTAATTATAATGTTTGATATCGTGATTTATATAATGTAATGGTGGTTATTTGATTCTCAACGGGATCTAGCTCTCAAGGTTATTGGAGTGGTTATACTCTCCTACCTCTCAAGGTTCAATTGTTATCCAATTAAAAAATCATTATTATTTTGAAGGAAACTAATATTACATTTAATGAGTATTTGAAAAAATATCATGCAATTGTTTGCATAAGTCTTCCACACAAATTTGGTATTACAAAAATAATAATTTTATTTTTTATTATATTTTCAAAAAAGCTCTATCTAGCTTCTATTTAGAAGACTTCCATCAAAATAACAATATATTACATTTGTTATTAGCCCAAGTAAACCATATCTAGCTTACCTTTCTATCAAAGATATTCTTCACTTGCCTTTCTATCATATATATTCTCTATCTTCTTCAAAATCTCCCTTGATTAGTTGCCTTCTAAAATTTAAATTTCACTAAGATGAAGATAAACACCACAATTGGATAAATTATTTGCTACTTGGTTTCCTTCTCTATAGATATGTGAATATTTCTAAGATATTACTTCTAACAATAGTTGATGGTTATTAGAAATAATATTACTTTGTATCCGATCCCCACAGCTATTTTCTATAGCATTAATAATAATTTGAGTTCCCCCCAATTGAAACAAATTTATGCCCTTTTTACAGTGGATATTTTGATCCTTATAAGTATCGAGCTCTAATGTCTCACATTTAATTGTCAAACTAGGATTAGATTTAAATAATAGTTATCCCTTATATATATCCATAATTCTGAACATTGATTTGTATTCTGTTTTCTTAGTTTCTTTGCATAAAAGAAAGTTTACAATAATAAAAATACTAAAGTTATGCTTAAATTAAAGGAATACAATTATGAAATACGCTAAGTTTTGTGGATCCACATTTTATGATCTTAATGATGCATTGTCTATCTTAATATGTTTTATAATTTTGTAATATGCAATTTAACCAAATATATAATCTAATATTATTCTATGTTCTAAGTCTACTGTACTTTAAAAGGAATAGATCTAGGGACTAACCTTTTGGAGTGGGACCTGCCTCCTCAAGGTCATTATTAATATCTTCTCCTTTTTACCTTACTTTACTTTCAGTAATTTATATTCATTAAACTAATTTAAAGTTTTCTAATTCATACTTGTAGGAAGAGAAATAAAGCTACAACTACTACAATCAAAGCATGAAGAAAATACATAATTTCATTACCACACTCATAGAAGAAAGATGTTGATGCTAATTTTTTCTAATTTATTCTTTTATTCCAATATTGATGCTAATTTGTTCTTTTATTTTGTGTGTATGGACGAGACATTTTTCAAGGTCTTGACTTTTCAATATATAATTTTACACCATTCCTTTCAATAGAAGTTTCAACTTCTTTTTGTTATACGTTGAACAAATTTAGATTGGATGCCAAAAATACATAACAAAATAATCTATAATTTGAAATAGCCTAATAACTACTTTGGACTTTTACAAACAACTTTGTCCTTTTCTTTAGGAGAGGATAAATTTATTGCAATACATAATCGTAACCATATAACAAATTATATAATAGCTTCTTATAAGGTTAATCTAAATAAAGAATAATAAATTATTTGCGCTTGATTGTTCCAACGACTCATGTGACATTGATCAAGCTAGTAATACACGTGATCTTATTACATATAAAATAAATCTACTAAAAATAAATTGGTTTTATAAATTGTATCAGTAGCATCCTTCTGTAGCCACTTTTAGTTGCCTTCTTCCGTAGACGGTTTCAATGGTGTTCTTTTGTAGCCGATTTTCATAAATTGCACCCATAGGATGCTTCATTCGTGTTCTATCATAGCCTATTTTAGCCATATTATTTTGTACCAGTCTCTATGAACACCTATAGCTTTTACCTGTTAACAACACAACACTTTCACATGATTTATGTAAAATTACAATCATTCAAAACATAAGCCTATAGATAACATTTATCTAAATATCATACTAAAATATACACATTTTTTAATCAAAATAAACATATATATCATGAAGGTTATAGCTAAAATGCAGGAATAAACTACATATTATAGTCAAATTTTAGACCTCGTCTTTTTCCTCCAAATTGAAGGAAGTACATAGCCTCATGCACACACAAAAATAATGCTGCTAAAACTAGGAGGACAAATCATACAAAAAATGATAAATACAAATCTGTAGTTTTATGACAATGTTTCTCAAATAATATCAAAAACTAAACATTTTTAGCTCTAATCAGGGATGAAGCCTAGACTGGAGCAGGATGATCTTCTATCTTCAACTTTTCCCATTTGATCTTTTGAACCTATGATCTAGTTGTGTTGGGATTTTATGGCCATTATATGGCCATAGTCTTCAAGTAAGCCAAGTATTCCTATCCATCCCCTGTATCTATTATACCACGTGGAGATTCTAGCTTTATCTGTTGGTGGGGATAGTTGTCCTACTGATTTGGTGATTGCATTGGTAATATTATAAAATTCTAAAAAAATATCTAGCTCCATGGTTGGGTCTATATTTTGTGTGTGTTGGAAAGTTTGCACTTTGCCACATTAAAATTTGTTGAAATTTTTTTATTGTAAAACCAAAAAAATATATTAATACTATGTTGCAGTATTTTGGCTGGTATAATGTGTTGCAGTTATTTTTCTTGTGTGTTAACCTCCTTCTTTGTTTTTCATGCATTTTTTGATTGAAAATAATGGGTGTTATAAGGTTAAATGGTTGGCAAAATTGGTTGATGAGATTAGTTAAAATCGCCCAAATATGTCTGCAACAAATAGCGCCCAAAGACTAGGACTAATAAAAGATAACAACCTTTTCGCTCGAATGAAGAATGAAGAATCTTTATCATCTTTAGAAAGCATATTTTTAAGTAGTGGAAAGAACATAAGTACATTCACCCTAAAAATGGGGCTACAGGTTTACTCGCTCCACTTTAGGGTGAATGAGGGTTGAAAGAAGGAAGAAAATATGCTAAGTTGGGTTAAAGCTCTGTCGCCCCAAGTTAGGGGCGAAAGTCCCTTTCACCCTTTCTAGGGGTAAAAATACATTTTAATGGTTAAGTTGAGTGGGCCCAAAGTCAAAGTGTGATGATAATACAAATAAGTGCATTCACCCCATAGATGGGGCGAAAGTAATATTCACCCCACTTTGGGACGAAAATATTTAAGATTTTAAGATTATATGCCAAGGTAGTCCATTGACTAGTCAACAAGACTTTCACCTCATGAGAGGGAAGAAACTCCCTATCGCCCCTCCTTGGGGTGAAAGCACAAAAAAAATATGAGTTTGGGCAAACACAAGGGAGATAGGAAGGCACCCGAGTAGCGTTGAATAGTCAACTAAGCATCACCCCAAGGGAGGTGTGAAAACACCTTTTGCCCTTCATGTAGGTGAACATATATATAAGATATAATGTTGTGGCCCCACTTCGATGCGCATTAATATGACTTGATATGGAAGCACTTTCACCCCAAGTGAGGGATGAAAGTCCCATTCACCCTCCCTTGGGGCGAAGCACCAAGAAGAATAGCCTGACGAATGTAGTTTTATTTTTTAATTGGGCGTTGAAAAGTCAAAATGATGTTCACTCAAAATAAGAGGTGATAGTGTCTTTCACCCATTCTAGGGACGAATGTATATTTTAAGAAGAATAAGATGCCTTATATAAGGTGCTTTCACTCTAGAAGAAAGAAAAACTCTCAATCATCCCTTCAGGGGTGTAACAATACAAAGATGATTCCAAGTATTGTAATAAGTCATTTTCGCTCATTTTTCTTCCAAGTCGATTCTTGCTATAACAAGAAAATGAATGTAATGTGTCGGGTAATTTGAGTGAAGGATCGTACGTGGAATGCAATAACGAAAAGAATGACAAGAGGTGATCAAATGGCTAACTGTAGTAGGGTGTGATTCCATGTTGTAATTCAAATAAAATTATAAATGTTATAAATGTGTTGTGGGTACCCTCTCCAGTTGGGAGCGGAAAAAGGAATAAATGTTTAAATTAAAGGAGGCATGTTTGCTCATTGCTTTTTGGGTGAATTTAATTTTTTGCAACTACGAAGGTTTTTCGAAGGCACCTTGGTCATACAAATGGTGTGAATTTAATGATTGAGATGAAAAGGTGACTAGAATTGTCAAATTTGAGATAAAGGAGCTGCAACATTAAAATTACAAGGCAATTTTCATGAGTTCCAAGACATCTTGTACAAGGGTAAATTTCCAAGGAACGATGGAGGCATTAAGTCAACGACCAGCTTTGCAATTTTTCGTGCACCGACACCCAAATGTGTTGATTTCATAGAGATTTCATCTTTAAAATTGGATCACTATCTCAGAAGGAATATTTTCGAGGACTTCAAGGAGGAATTTCTTCACAAAAGTTCCTAATCTGTAAAAATTTTGTTATATGTGCATTAAATGATAAAGGTGAAATTCCTCTATAAATACTACACAATTTCCATTGTAAAGAGAGGATAGACATTCTGCAAAAAAACTATTCAAGTTTTCTGCGTAAATAGAAGAAGTTGTGGCTTTCTGATTTTTTTTTTTTTTTTTTTTAAAAAGAGGGTAAAAATTTATTAACTCAGCAAAACATTCATGATACAAAGAAAAAGCAGAAGCTATTCAGACATATCAGCTCTCACTAAAGAAGAGAGATATTGAGAGCAATCAGAATAAATTTGAGACCAATTTTGAACATCCCAACCATCTTGAAACTTAGAAGCCCATTTAGCTAACAAATCCTCTACCCTATTCCACTCCCGAGGAATATGCACAAAAGAAATGAATTCCAAGTGAGCGGAGATATTAAGAATTTGCTGAGCAACCCAACTCAACCGACAACAACCATGAAGACTATCTCCAGAATTTAACAAATTTATAACAATCTGAGAATCAGATTCACAAACAATCCGACGCCAACCCAAAGCATACCCTTGCTCCAAAGCATATAAAATTGCGAGTGCTTCCATGAAGTTATTAGAATGATGTCCCTTAAAGCAAGAGAAAAAAAATTGGATAGTACCACTACTATCTCACCCCACACCACCAATACCAGCATTACCCGGATTACCCCGGAAGATCCATCCGTATTAATTTTCAGCACTCCGGAGGAGGCGGATTCCATTTGCCAGCCCTTCGCACCCGATTATTCTGACCCATCCATCTGCAAGAGACATTAGGACCAGGACCATTAACCATCAAGCCTAATATTTCCATGATCTGACGTTCCGCATGGTCCATGGGAGAAATAATCTAAAATTTTGCAGACACAGTTTCCTGGATCATTCGCAAAATCCTCTGCCAGACCTGGGAAGTAGTTAACTCCTTACCTTGGAAAATCCGACGGTTCCGTTCAAGCCAAATCTTCCAAAAAATGCATGAAGGACCAATACTCCATCCAACTTGTAAAAAGAAAGCCGTTGCAGGAGGCCGCCCCATACTCCTCCAAAAATCAACTATTGATGAAGCATGCGAACAAGGGTGATTCCATACTCCCCACCAATAATGCCAGACTTATCGAGCAAAGTCACAATGGAGAAGTAAATGCCCAACAGATTCTTCAGCCTTCCCACAGTTATAGCATAAAGAGGGGCCAGCAAACCCACGCTTTTGAAAATTATCCCAAGTGAGACAACGATTATGAGTAGCCTGCCACCCATAAAAACTACACTTCGGCCAAATAAACTTATTCCAAACTTGCTTCCACCACGAAACCTCCTCCTCACCAAACCGCTACCGATCCAAAACACAATAACCAGCAGCAACCGAAAAAATCCCTCTATTATCTCTTCCCCATGCTAGCACATCATCCCCAGGTAGAGAAGAGCAGGGACGGCTAGCGAGAATACGGGCCAGCTCTGCCCTCGCATCCATAGTGCCACCAGTAGGCCATTCTCGAGGGTCCTTCCACTAGAGACTAACCATCTGAAGGTGGTGGCTTTCTGATTTTGCAAGTAGTCTCTTTGTGTGATTTCTTTCTGTTCAAGAATTTCTAATTTATATTCATATATGTTATTTGTTGTTAAGTTAAAATCATGCATCTAGATTTGGGCACTGCTGGTGGAAGTGTAAGTACTGGAATGTGATTCTAGAAGTTGTATCCAAGAAAATATAAGTTTATTATCTCGCTTTCTTTCTATTCTATGCTGCAATAACACTTGGTTGGAATTTCTACTGCTAGTCTGTCCCCAATCCTACATATTTGTCCTGTGGCTATATTTCCCATTTCTTTCTATTATTTCCATATCTTTCCTGTAACTCTAGTCTTAAACCGGTGTAGGATTAGTAAGGGAGCCAACCCTCTCTGGATATTGACACGTAGGACTTATCTTTCCTTTGGCCTTTCAATGATGTTCATGTCTAGGGTGCACAAATGTATATTTATATTTTAGGTAGATATTTGACCAATAGTTTTTGGCATGCCCGATGGGACCTTGAAAGTTCCACTTTCAATAGTATTGAGGTTTGATGTTCACCTTCATGTTGTACGGTTAGAACATCTAGAAATTTGGCTATACCAAGAAGCCTCCTAACGTGAAGGCAATGAAATTTTTGCTTCATGATCACAAGATCGAAGGCCAAAAATCTTGAAGACCCTGTTGAGTTCTACCAACTTGATATCGAATGATTAGGGGAGCATCTCCAATTGGTTGCTTTTCCTCATACATGCTCATTACCTCATACGTCAGCTACAATATCTTCATAGATAGTTAGTCTGTTCTTTGTTTCTTTGAGCCCATCTAGTACTACTACTAGTATTCCACCTCCTCAACCTCACACACCAGCTAGTATGGCTCAAAATCCACCACCACAACAACCACAACCACCAAGGCAATTTTTAGCATGGAATAGCTCAGGAGCTTTGAATTTACAAGCACAAAATCTAGTTCCTCAAGTAGCTTTGAAGGCTTTTCCTACCTATGATGATATTGGTAAAACCGCTTATGAGCATATCCAAGATGTGGTTTATTTTGCAACAATCCATGGTAATACTGATGAAGACATTATGGTAAGGTTTTTGGTATTTTTGCTCAGAGAGAAATTACTATATTGGTACCAATCCTTGCCACCCGCCACTATTACTACATGGGACCAGTTGGAAAAACTACTAATCAAGAACTTTTATGAGCAAGATGATCCTTTCTCCTTGCTGCATCAATTCACATATATCCAAAGACATCCGTAGGAGGAGATAGTGGACTTCAACATCAGATTCGCTTGAAGCTAGTAGATATTTCTTGATGTTATTTATACCACACATGAGCAAGCAACATTTTATCATCTCTGGGCCTTCAACTCATACATTGGAATGGTGGTTTGATAAGCCAATATAAATACTTTTCCAAATTTGTATATGCAAGTGTAGAATACCAAAGCAGATTTGATCACCATAGGTAATTTTCCCCCAAAGGTAACCATACCCATTCTTCTTGACCTTTAACAAAATTTGTATTCGAGTGCATTTTTTTAGCCTATACCTTATATGTACCTAGTTCCCTCATGGAGCTCAGGTCCACCTCAAATTGCTTCGATCCTGGTTCCACAACTCCCTACTCCAGGTATTCCATAATTATCTACACCACTTGTTCCTCAACTACCAGCCTCAGTTCCTTTCCTAGCATTACCAATGCCACATGTTCCACTACCATTGCCTAATACATCAACACCTCTACCTTTACCAACACCTCCTGCACCCTCAAATCTTGATCCTTACATGAAATTTTTACAAGAAATACAATCTGTTAATTCGATCGTAAGGACAATGTCAAATGAAATCATGGTAGTTAAGAAAAAATAAGTTGAAAATGATTTTCAATCAAGGAGGTTTTAATCACTGCCAATTACTAGGGAGCAAGCAAACACTAGCAAGGGCCCTGAGAGGAACATAATTGTGTTGGCAAATGAATAAACTAGTATGTTTGAGAAAGCATAGTTTTCCACCTGTAACGATATTCATGGAGAAGACACATGCATGGTTCATTTGAACTACATGTAGACATTAGCAAAAGTACTATCGATGGACAAGTTAATATGATAATGGAAGCTAATCATAACTTGATGGTCCCATATTTGGAGCAAGTTTCGGTTCTCACAAGGGTTGGAAAGAAACCGATGACTATTGATCCAACAAAAATGGAGCCTTTGAAAGTTCATACTTAGTAAAAAATACAAAATGAAAAGGTACAAACACAAGCGAAAGCACCTAAAGTGAAAGCACCTAGCACGACAAAAAAGCAATAAGATTCTATCTTATTGAAGGATCTATTTTCCAAGTAAGCTCAAGAGAAGTTGCAAATGAAGGCATCAACTTTACAATCAATAGTCGCTCAGATGCAAACCAAGGCAAAAGAGAAAGCTAAAGAATACCTCAAATATTCATCATTGACTAAGCAAGAAAGGGTGGAAGCTACTCAACAATATCGAAATAAGTATGAGCACATTGTAGAAGAAAATTCTCATGGTGTTCTTGATTACAACATCATGGAGGAAATGAAAAATATTCCTATGAAGGTGAGTTTATATGATGCATTACAATTACCTGGACAAGTTGACTTGTTGCAGGAGTCTCTCAAGTCCATGAAATATCAAAAGAAAAGTCATTCCCAAATAGTGTTAGCACATACACTACCTACTTCCACCACTAGTAAGAATAGACCACCTCCATTCTATTTGTCACTCAAAATGGAAGGGTGGATCATGCATAATTGTATGATTCACTCTGGTTCTATGACTACTGTCATGTCGAAGGCAGTATATGAAGTAATGGTAATGGAATATACAAGGAGTAGTCTAGGCATATTGTAGTTGGATGGGATCCCCATCAAAATGGTAGGAGTGATCAAGTATATTCCTAACGTTCTACATAGCATACCTCAAATAATTGTCATTCAAGTAGTGGTGGTTGACCTGGAACCATACTTTAGTATGTGCCTCTCGAGGGAGTTCACAATGAAACTAGGAGGATATCTTTCCTTAGATTATTCACATTTTGATATCCCATTCAAGGGAAGATGAATCCACGTTTATAATTAAAATCCATCCACTTTTCATATAGAAAAATTGGAAGAGGAATAAAAACCCACTGGTGTAGTCAACATGATGATAGAGCAATTATAAGAAGTGGACCTGATTGAAGAAGCCCTTGGTGAGATCCTCCTACAGGACTTTCACCTTATGAGAGGGAAGAAACTCCCTATCGCCCCTCCTTGGGGTGAAAGCACAACAAAAATATGAGTTTGGGCAAACACAAGGGAGATATGAAGGCACCCGGGTAGCGTTGAATAGTCAACTAAGCATCACCCCAAGGGAGGGGCAAAAACACCTTTTGCCCTTCATGTAGGTGAACATATATATAAGATATAATGTTGTGGCCCCACTTCGATGCGCATTAATATGACTTGATATGGAAGCACTTTCACCCCAAGTGAGGGACGAAAGTCCCATTCACCCTCCCTTGGGGCGAAGCACCAAGAAGAATAGCCTGACGAATGTAGTTTTATTTTTTAATTGGGCGTTGAAAATTCAAAATGATGTTCACTCAAAATAAGAGGTGATAGTGTCTTTCACCCATTCTAGGGACGAACGTATATTTTAAGAAGAATAAGACGCCTTATATAAGGTGCTTTCACTCTAGAAGAAATAAAAACTCTCAATCATCCCTTCAGGGGTGTAACAATACAAAGATGATTCCAAGTATTGTAATAAGCCATTTTTGCTCATTTTTCTTCCTCATTTTTCTTCCAAGTCGATTGCTGCTATAACAAGAAAATGAATGCAATGCGTCGGGTTGCAATTTGAGTGAAGGATCGTATGCGGAATGCAATAACAAAAAGAATGACAAGAGGTGATCAAATGGTTAGCTGTAGTAGGGTGTGATTCCATGTTGTAATTCAAACAAAATTATAAATGTTATAAATGTGTTGTGGGCGCCCTCTCCACCTGGGAGCAGAAAAAGAAATAAATGTTTAAATTAAAGGAGGCATGTTTGCTCATTGCTTAGTTTTGGGTGAATTTAATTTTTTGCAACTACGAAGGTTTTTCGAAGGCACCTTGGTCATACAAATGGTGTGAATTTAATGATTGAGATGAAAAGGTGACTGGAATTATCAAATTTGAGATAAAGGAGCTGCATTCATGAGTTCCAAGACATCTTGTACAAGGGTAAATTTCGAAGGAACGATGGAGGCATTAAGTCAATGACCAGCTTTGCAATTTTTCGTGCACCGACACCCAAATGTGTTGATATCCTAGATATTTCATCTTTAAAATTGGATCACTATCTCAGAAGGAAAATTTTCGAGAACTTCAAGGAGGAATTTCTTCACAAAAGTTCATAATCTCTAAAAATTTTGTTGTATGTGAATTAAATGATAAAGATGAAATTCTTCTATAAATACTACACAATTTCCATTGTAAAGGGAGGATAGACATTCTGCAAAAAAACTATTCAAGTTTTCTGCGTAAATAGAAGAAGTTGTGGCTTTCTAATTTTGCAAGTAGTCTCTTTGTGTGATTTCTTTCTGTTCAAGAATTTCTATTTTATATTCATATATGTTATTTGTTGTTAAGTTCAAATCCTGCATCTGGATTTGGGCACTGCTGGTGGAAGTGTAAGTACTGGAATGTGATTCTAGAAGTTGTCTCCAAGAAAATATAAGTTTATTATCTCGCTTTCTTTCTATTCTATGCTGCAATAACACTTGGTTGGAATTCCTACTGCTAGTTTGTCCCCAATCCTACATATTTGGCCTGTGGCTATGTTTCCCATTTCTTTCTGTTATTTCCATATCTTTCCTGTAACTCTAGTCTTAAACCAGTGTAGGATTAGTAAGGGATCCAACCCTCTCTAGATATTGACACATAGGACATATCTTTCCTTCGGACTTTCAATGATGTTCGTGTCTAGGGTGCACAAATGTATATTTATATTTTAGGTAGATATTTGACCAATAGTTTTTGGCACGCCCGATGGGACCTTGAAAGTTCCACTTTCAATAGTATTGAGGTTTGATGTTCACCTTCATGTTGTACAGTTAGAACATCTAGCAACTCGGCTATACCAAGAAACCTCCTAACGTGAAGGCAAAGAAAGTTTTGCTTCATGATCACAAGATTGAAGGCCAAAAATCTTGAAGACCCTGTTGAGTTCTACCAACTTGATATCGAATGATTAGGGAAGCATCCCCAATTGGTTGCTTTTCCTCATACATGCTCATTACCTCATACGTCAGCTACAATATCTTCATAGATAGTTAGTCTATTCTTTGTTCCTTTGAGCCCATCTAGTACTACTACTAGTATTCCACCTCCTCAACCTCACACACCAGCTAGTATGGCTCAAAATCCACCACCACAACAACCACAACCACCAAGGCAATTTTTAGCATGGAATAGCTCAGGAGCTTTGAATTTACAAGCACAAAATCTAGTTCCTTAAGTAGCTTTGAAGGCTTTCTCTACCTATGATGATATTGGTAAAACCGCTTATGAGCATATCCAAGATGTAGTTTATTTGGCAATGATCCATGGCAATACTAATGAAGACATTATGGTAAGGTTGTTGGTATTTTCGCTCAAAGAGAAATTACTATATTGGTACCAATCCTTGCCACCCACCACTATTACTACATGGGACCAGTTGGAAAAACTACTAATCAAGAACTTTTATGAGCAAGATGATCCTTTCTCCTTGTTGCATCAATTCACATATATCCAAAGACATCCGTAGGAGGAGATAGTGGACTTCAACATCAGATTCGCTTGAAGCTAGTAGATATTTCTTGATGTTATTTATACCACACATGAGCAAGCCACATTTTATGATCTCTGGGCCTTCAACTCATACATTGGAATGGTGGTTTGATAAGCCAATATAAATACTTTTCCAAATTTGTATATGCAGGTGTAGAATACCAAAGCAGATTTGATCACCATAGGTAATTTTCCCCCAAAGGTAACCATACCCATTCTTCTTGACCCTTAACAAAATTTGTATTCGAGTGCATTTTTGTAGCCTATACCTTCTATGTACCTGGTTCCCTCATGGAGCTCGGGTCCACCTCAAATTGCTTCGATCCTGGTTCCACAACTCCCTGCTCCAAGTATTCCATAATTATTTACACCAATTGTTCCTCAACTACCAGCCTTAGTTCCTTTCCTATCATTACCAATGCCACCTGTTTCACTACCATTGCCTAATCCATCATCACCTCTACCTTTACCAACACCTCCTACGCCCTCAAATCTTGATCCTTACATGAAATTTTTACAAGAAATACAATCTGTTAATTTGATCGTAAGGACAATGTCAAATGAAATCATGGTAGTTAAGAAAAAATAAGTTGAAGATGATTTTCAATCAAGGAGGTTTTAATCACTGCCAATTACTAGGGAGCAAGCAAACACTAGCAAGGGCCCTGAGAGGAACATAATTGTGTTGGCAAATGAATAAACTAGTATGTTTGAGAAAGCATATTGGTGTTCCACCTGTAACGATCTTCATGGAGAAGACACATGCATGGTTCATTTGAACTACATGTAGACATTAGAAAAAATTACTATCGATGGACAAGTTAATATGATAATGGAAGCTGATCATAACTTGATGGTCCCATATTTGGAGCAAGTTTCAGTTCTCACAAGGGTTGGAAAGAAGCCTGTGACTATTGATCCAACAGAAATGGAGCCTTTGAAAGTTCCTACTGAGTAAAAAATACAAAATGAAAAGGTACAAACACAAGCGAAAGCACCTAAAGTGAAAACGCCTAGCACGACAACAAAGCAACAAGATTCTATCTTATTGAAGGATCTATTTTCCAAGTAAGCTCAAGAGAAGTTGCAAATGAAGGCATCAACTTTACAATCAATAGCCGCTCAGATGCAAACCAAGGCAAAAGAGAAAGCTAAAGAATACCTCAAATATTCATCATTGACTAAGCAAGAAAGGGTGGAAGCTACTCAACAATATCGAAATAAGTATGGGCACATTGTAGAAGAAAATGCTCATGGTGTTCTTGATTACAACATCATGGAGGAAATGAAGAAGATTCCTATGAAGGTGAGTTTATATGATGCATTACAATTACCTGGACAAGTTGACTTGTTGCAGGAGTCTCTCAAGTCCATGAAATATCAAAAGAAAAGTCATTCCCAAATAGTGTTAGCACATACACTACCTACTTCCACCACTAGTAAGAATAGACCACCTCCATTCTATTTGTCACTCAAAATGGAAGGGTGGATCATGCATAATTGTATGATTGACTCCAGTTCTATGACTACTGTCATGTCGAAGGCAGTATGTGAAGTAATGGTAATGGAATATACAAGGAGTAGTCTAGGCATATTGTAGTTGGATGGGATCCCCATCAAAATGGTAGGAGTGATCAAGTATATTCCTATCATTCTACATAGCATACCTCAAATAATTGTCATTCAAGTAGTGGTGGTTGACCTGGAACCATACTTCAGTATGTGCCTCTCGAGGGAGTTCACAATGAAACTAGGAGGATATCTTTCCTTAGATTATTCAAATTTGGAGATCCCATTCAAGGGAAGATGAATCCACGTCTATAATTAAAATCCATCCACTTTTTATATAGAAAATTGGAAGAGGAATAAAAACCCATTGGTGTAGTCAACATGATGATAGAGGAATTATAAGAAGTGGACCTGATTGAAGAAGCGCTTGGTGAGATCCTCCTACAGGATGAATTCTATTGATAAATTTCAATATGATGGTTAAAACTAACATCGATTGTTATACCATAACTAAACCTGAGCAGACTGAAGAAGAAATATCTGATTCCCTAAACCCTGTCTTAGATCAGCTATGGAAGTTGTATTTTTATGGTATAAGGTGTAAAAATGGTGCAAGGACTAGTATTTTTCTTGTTTCTCCTATAGGGGTATAAAAAACCTATTCATATTAGCTAACTTGGAGCTACATAAATAATGCCACTGAATATGAAGCATTGTACCTTGGTTTGAAGAAAGATGAAAATTTGGGCATAAAATAGCTACAAATATTTAGAGATTTTGAGCTCATCGTTAACCAAACTAAAAATAAATGTGTGTCAAAGTAGCATTCCTTAAAGGCCTACTGTAACAAGGTATGGAATTTTTTTGATTTCTTTATAGTATTAAAAATTAAGATGATTTTACAGGAGAAGAACAAATATGCAGACATTGTAGCTTCTCTTGGTGCTAATTTCTCTCCTATAGAACAAGTAGTCAGGAAACCCAAGATAGTGAGAGTAATTTATAGGCCTTCGATCCCTGATAAAAATATTTATTGGCAAGTGTTTGACAATAATGAAAAAATAATCAATTTTTTTATTAGTGAAGTTGCAAGTGTAGAGCCGTAAACATTGGCTAAGGAGGAAATGGAAGGAATGATTCAATTGAAAAACAATCACATTCCTAGGGCACTGATTTCTCTTGAAATTTTATTTGATCAAAATGATAGGGTGGAGAAATAGAAGATCAATATTGATGCAAAGGAATACAAAAAAATGTATTTATAGCCTGAGAATATTATTAAAATTGGAACATATTGTATGTCGAAAGAGTTCGAAGATATCAAAAACTTGTGTTATGAGTTCCCCCACATCGTTGCATGGATCCAGGAGGGAGTAAAACCTTTTCAAATAGAAACAATGACCTATCAATCCTAAAATTGAGGTGCTCATGAAGGAAGAGCTATTAAAAATGTTGCAGGTAAAAACAATTTATCCAATCAAGTACTCAACATGGGTACCGAACTTGGTTCTAGTTCGAAAGAAAAATGGAGATATCTGTCGGTGCATAGATTTTTGGAAACTGAACCATGCATTATTAAAATATGACTACCCCCTACCACAAATTTATCAAATTCTCCATGTGGTTTCTGGAGAACAGAGGTTTTCATTACTGGACAGTTTCTTTGGTTATAACCAGATCTGGGTCAAAGACAAAGACCAACATAAGATGATGTTTACTACAAAATGGAGCACTTTTGCCTATCATAGAATGCCATTTGGTCTTGCCAATGTCGATGCTACATTTTAGAGAGCTATAGACATTGCTTTTGGTGAGTTATTGAATAGAGTTATTGTTATTTACCTTGATGACATGACTGTTTTCTTACATAGTAGGGAAGAGCACGTCTCTCATTTGAGGCAAGTGTTCAAAAAATATTTGGAATTTGGAATTTCCATTAATCCGAAGAAGTCCATTTTAATTGTCAAAGAGGTAAAACTCTTAGGATGTGTTATTTCACAAGAAGGACTAGCGATTTATCCTGAAAGAGCTGAGGTGCTCTTGAAATTTCCACTGCCAGTTAAAAAGAAAGATCTGTAATCATTCTTTGGCTAGATTAACTTCATTTGGAAATTCATTGCAGATTTTGGTCAGGTTGTAAAACTGATGATCGAGCTTCTAAAGAAGAATGCAGAATTCAAATAAACATAAGTGAGAAGATAATATTTTTAGGAAATCAATGAGAGAATCACTCAAGCGCTAATGTTGATTAACCTTGATTACTCAAAATACTTCATACTCTATGCAGTAGATGAAAAGGAAAGTTACACCGTTGTTCTCACATAGAATCAAGAAGATGGAGAGGAAAATCCAATTATTTTCTTGAGCTAAGTCATATCGCCACACCAGGAGAAGTATAATTTTATTGAAAAATAGGTGTATGCGGTTATGAAATCCCTAAAACAATTCTGACATTTCATTTCAGAGAGCAAGACGGTCGTCTACATCATACATTCAGATGTCATAAATTTTATTCTTCAAGGAGAACTAGGCAACAAGAGAGCAGGTTGGGTTTCAAATATTTAGGAATATTATGTGGAGATCTGATCATCTAAGTTAGTTTTTGGACGAGCTCTCTTCTAAGAACTAGCCACAAGTGTAGCTTTAGAATCATTGGCTCTAGTATAGAATGAGGATATCAGCGAAAGCAATTATGCAAATCAAGCTATAGGTGATCATGACTGGATAGAGGACCTTATCGAATTCTTTACATCTGGGAGATTTCCATCACATATTGATGCCTCATAACATCGAATATTTATATTTCAAGTGCGTAGATATGTCCTATTGTCGAATGGGTTATTCCATAAGAATATATATGGAGTACTCCTCAGATGTGTAAAAGAATTAGAGAAGCAAAACAATTTGGAGGAATTTCACTTCAGCGTATCCGGTGAGCATTATGTAGGAATTCCTATGGCCTTGAATATCATTCGAGCCAGGTATTTTTTGCTTACTCTTTTTACAGATGCACATAAGGTGAGCCAAAGTTGTGATAATTGTCAATGGTAGGTTGGTAGGAATAGTCATATTATTTCCTTAAAGGATAATATCAAAGGTATCTCTTCTTTCAATTTCCAAGGAAAATCCTACTCTAGTTATGTACCCAAGGTGGTACATTGACATGTGCCCAATAATGTAATATACTCTAACACCCCCGTATTACATTATTTGGGTATTGAAGACTTTAGTCTTCAATATTGATCTTCGTCTTGGTTCTAGAATTTATGCTCTTCTTTTTTGCTTTCTTTATTCTACTCCCTATATGTATCATGTTCAAGCAAGTAGTTAGTGTCTTCATAAAATGCTATCTTTATTGAGAGAGCTTTAACTTCATGTTTCTCTATAGGTTCTTCCAGTTCTTGAATTTCCTAAATTTTGTGAACTAAGTACCCTTTTTTATTCCCTTCTCGATATTGCAATTTAGGATAATTGTATTGATTCTAAGAAGGATATGAATGCTAAAATTGTTGTTGATGTGGACTATACTGATTCTGATATTATCTTGATTGGAATGGCCTATTTGGTTGGCTTCCATATTTTGTTTGATTTCCTTGATACTGATTTCTAGGATTGAATCTGCAGTAGTTGGTACTATGTCATTTCTTCTTGTAGACTTGACAATATCTCTTATTTCGTGGTCTTTGTCATTTTGAGGATGAGGTAACATTTTCTTGTGGATTATCTTTTGAAACTAATGCATTGTTAGTCATTTCATATTTAACTATATTTTCCACTTCATATTCTTGAATAATATTGACTAACTCATCAAAATATGTATCTTTACTTAGGATTTGTAAAGATGTAACTAAGTGCTTGTAGTTGTTTGGAAGTGCTCTCAAGGTTACTTGAACAAGAAACTTATCTTCAACCTTTTCTCCTAAGGTTAATAATTTTTTTTTTATATCTGCTACTTTCCTTAGGAATAGTTCTATACTCTCACCACTATTCATTTTCAAAGAATGTAATTAACTTTGAACATTTAAGATGGTGGCTTTATTCTTCCCTTCAAATATTTTGGCAAAGGTTTTCCATGCTTATGTAGATATTCCTACTAAACTAATGTAGGGTTGTATTTCATCTATAATGGTAAAAGTTATTATCATTAATGCTTTTGCTTCATTTTATTCAAACTTTTGAGTCTCACTATCACTTGAAGTAGTTTTTTCTTTTGTTCATTTGACTATTTTCCAATTTTTTTTAACTATCAGAATTGCTCTTAATTTTTTTTTACATGAAGAGTAATTTGGACCTCTAAGTACATAGGATTCAATAAGAATGAATTTGTTCGTTGTTATGATGATATTTTTAGCCTACTTTATACCTCCTTAGTTTTAAGTATATGCTCAACCTTGCTAGGAATTTTTAACTTTATAAGTTTTGTAAAATGGATTCTATCTAGCAAGTGTTTAAATTCACTATGAAAATTGATAGTATGATTAAATTTCTTAGTTTAACTTGAACTTCTTTTGACTCCCTAATGTTCAACTTTAATGTATTGCTTTATGTCTCCATATTTATTAGTAAGTAGAAAGCTAAAGATAAATAGTCATGCACCTTCAAGTTTTAATAAGGTTCTTTTCCTTCAAGACCTTTTAGTTGAATTAATATCTCATAAATTAACATAAGAGACTAATGTAAAAGGCAATTTCCAACTTCTAAGCAATTAATGGTTTTGCTCCTTCAATTTTGAATGATTCAATTTTCTAAATTCCAAGAAACTAAAATTTGAAGTAGTATACCTTATAACTCCCTAATTTAGAATTTTGGAAAGTAATAATATTTGCAAATTAATATTTCAATTTTTCCAATGTTGAAAATCTTATATCTCCTAAATTAATTTTATGCAAATATTATAATGTTTAAATCTCAAGCAATTTATAATATCTTCTAGGATATACTTCCTTTTCTAAAATTGCTTTCTTACTCTCTAAGGTTGATATTTCAATGCATTAATAATTAACTTTCAACCTTGTATTAGGTGTCTTAGAACTCCCTAAACTTAGAAAAGTAAATATTAAATAATGTAAAGATTTTACCTTCCTTGTATAGTGTATTGTGCAAGCTTATTGGTCTATAGAGTGACTCTTTACTCCAAGATCATATTTATGGTCTCATGTGTATGATAGGGATAAATAAATGTTCATGGGTGCCTTATCCTCCTTAATTTCACTTTGACTCCCTTATTTAATACTTGAATGCATGCCTTCTATTCTCTCTCTCTGCTTAGACTTGGGTGCTTTAATATATGTTGTCCCTTAATATTTTGGTCATGTGGCACATATGTTTCTTGGGTGAATGCCAATTATGTTCTTGATGAGTTATCCTATCTTCCTTGCAATAGTTATGATTCCTTCTAGCTTTTGAATTCAACTCTCATAATGGATGTTACTTTGTCATGGGTGCTCCCTTCCTATGTAGGCATTAGAACGAATATTAGCCAAAGGAACGGTCATGGCTTACAATTCAAAGGATAATATCAAAGGTATCTCTTATTTCCTCAATAATTGTGCTCTTCAAAACCATAGACCAAGAAGGTTTACAAACTCCAGGATAAAAAATCCTAGGACCCCCACTATAAATTTTGGTAGAAACATCATTATCCTCTCAAGATTTTTCTACTAGTTATTTTATTAGAACTACAACCATTGAACTGATCCAAAAAAATCTATCATTAGCGTTTGTTTCAAAATATCTATTGTTGTCACTTACTCCAAAAAATCTACCACTGTCACTTGATCCAAAAAATCTACTTTAATCCTTGTTCCAAAAAAATTGTTGTCATTGCTTGCTCCAAAAATTTTGCTGCCATCACTTGATCAAAAAACCTGCTTTAACCCGTGTTCAAAAAAATTGTTGTTGTTGCTTGCTCAAATGTTTTAAGGTGAAATAGAAACCCCAAGAACCTAGCTTTATGTCCAGCCATAGTTGTCCTCTCTGAGTATACCACGTGGTATCAATCACAAGGGATTATTATTTGAATAGCCATAAGATGGGGTGCAGGGAAAATGGAGCACATGTCAACCTCTATCTGCACATAGGATATTCACCAACTTCACCATGTATCTGTAGGGTGTAGGTAGGGGGAATGGAACCTGGGTCAGCCTCTACAAGCACCCGATATTCACCAACTATGCTACACAATCAGATAATTTTTTTAGGTGAAATGAACACCCTAAGAACGTAGCTCTGTGGCCAGTCGTAGTTGTCCCATTTGGGTATATCATTTGGCATAAATAATAAGGGGTTTTTATTTGAGTATCCATAGGGTGGGGTATAGGGAAAATGGATCCCATATTAGTCTCTACTAGTAAATATGGCATTCACCAACTGTTCCATGTAGGGTGGATCAAGAGGAATGGAGCCTGAGTTGGCCTCTACCAGAACCCATGATATTCACCAACTATGCTACACCATCAGATACAATTTTTATATGAAATAGAAAACCCAAGAACCTAGCTCTATGGCCATTCATAGTTATCCCATCTGGGTATACCAAGTGGTATTAGTCATAAGGAATTTTTATTTGAGTATCCATAGGGTGGGGTGCAGGGAAAATGGAAACCATGTCAACACCTACCAACACATAGAATATTTACCAACTACACCATGTATCCGCAAGGTGGAGGTAGGGGAATGGATATTGGGTTGACCTCTACTAGAACATAGGATATTTATCAACTACGCTACACAATCAGATAAAAAAATTAGGTGAAATGGAAACCCCAAGAACCTAGCCCTATGGCGAACTGTATCTATTCCATTTGGGTATAACATGTGGTATTAGTCATAAGGGATTGTTATTTGAGTATCAACATGGTGGTGCATAGGGAAAATGAAGCTTGTGTTGACCTATACCAGTACACAAGACATTCACCAACTGCACCACATATTCACAAGTGGAGGTAGGGGGAATGGACCTTGGATCAACCTCTACCAGCACCCCAGGAAATTCACCAACTATACTACACAATTGGATAAAATTTTTTGTGAAATAAAAACCCAAGAACCCAGCTCTATGGATAACTATAGCTATCCCATATGGGTATACAATATGACATCATTCATAAGGGATTTTTATTTGAGTATACATAGGGTGAGGTGTAGGGTAAATGGAGCCCATGTCGGTCTCTACCAGCGCACAAGACATTCACCAACTATACCACGTGTATCGCTCCAAATTTTTCACACCCTTACCTTCAGGCTATAGGATCTGTGCCCGAAAGGGGGATGTGAAAAGGATGTCACAGTACCTCGGACTGAGAGGACTTGCAAAGGTCCCGCCTCTCAAGGGAGGTGTATATTGGTGATTTTTCGATGGATGGTGGGTTCACCAGGAAACATTTAATGGCAGTTTCCACGCCTAGGTTGGGAATGTGTTTTATGTGTTCATTTTTAGCCTTAAGCATTCAAATCCTAGGTTTGGCCAAAATGCGTCTAAGTTATTCTATATGCAGATGCAAATTAAATGAATACAAAAAAATAGAATAGGACAGAAAAATAGAGAAATTACAGAAGATAAAAAGAAGAATACATAATCTGGATGTCTGATGAAGATTTTGATCTTGAAGAGGTCAGGATCGCCTCTGATTTGACAGGATCGTCTGAGATCAGACAAGATCGTCTGAGATCTGACGAATTCGTCAGACGAATTCGTCAAAGACCTACAAATAGAGAAATAGGTGCAAAATACAGAAAATACAACAATGATAACGAGAGGGAAATAGTATAAAATGACAGTAGCACTATCAAAATGAAACATAAACACAGAAACAGGAATGAATTATGCTAATTTAATCACAATCATGGCTTAATTATGCATTTAATCTAGATGGGTGAACTCCAAAATGCAAAATAGTATAAAATACTAAATAAAATAAGCTAATTGCAGAATAAAACAATAGAGAAAAGATAGAGAAATGCAAACTTCAGGCACTGATTGCCTCAATATTGACTGCAGTTGAAATCGTCTCGCATTGGTACGAAATCATCTCTGATTCGACAGGTTCGCCTCCGATCTCAACAGGTTCATCGACGATGATGTAAGCTTGCTCCGGCTGAAAAACAGTAATGTACCTACAACAAAATTGATATAGAACTGATGCAAATGGAAACTTAGGATGTTTTATCGTATGAGAAGTCAAGTTACATAGAATTTCAGCCAGGGGGGTGCTAAGGGGAAGGCTTAGGATTAAATAGGTTTAGGAGGGAGGTTAGGAGGTTGGAGATCATCCCTATTTGGGATATATCCAATGGGGAAGGGTCTCTAATGGCACAGACACGCTTCTGCTCGGATTAGAGGCCCATTGGAACAGAAGCTAATTGTGCAAAATTAGTTTTGCGACAAGATCGTCTGGACGTCCTAGTCCAGACAAAATCGTCAAATCTGGGGCAATATCGTCTGATCAGCGACGATATCGTCAAACGATCAAAACAACCTCTAAAAATGGCACTAAAAAGGGGGAAACAGATTACCCGGTGGTTAACGGGCGGTTTGGGAGGTTAAAATTTGAATTTAAATTATTTACTAGGATGAATGTAATTATTACAATTTCACTGCGCCAATTTTAGGGTGCTACACCACGTATCCATAGGATGGAGGCAGTGAGAATGGAGCCTAGGTTGGCCTCTACCAACACCCAGGATATTCACCAATTGTACTACACAATCGGATTAATTTTTAGGTGAAACAAAACCCTAAGAACCTAGCTTTATGAAAAATTGTAGTTGTCCCATTCGAGAATACCACATGATATCAGTCACAATGGATTGTTAATTAAGTATTCATAGGGTAAGGCACAGAGGAAATGGATCCCATGTTGACCTCTACCTGCACATGGAATATTCACCAACTATGTCATGTATCTGCATGGTGGAGTTAGTGGGAATGGATCCTAAGTTGGCCTCTACTAGCACCCAAGACGTTCATCAACTATGCTATACAATCGGATTATTTTTTTTAGGTGAAACAAAAATCCCTAGAACCTAGATATATGGCCAATCATAGCTATCTCATATGGGTATACCACATGGAATCAATCATAAGGGATTGTTATTTGAGTATCCACATGATGGGGTGTAGGGTAAATGGAGCACATTTCGACCTCTACTAGCACACAAGATATTCACAAACTGCACCACGTATCCATAAGATGGAGGTAGTGGGAATGGAGCCTGGATTGACCTCTATCAACACCCAGGATATTCATCAACTACACTACATAATTAGATAATTGTTAGGAAAAGCATAAACCCCAAGAACCTAGCTCTATGGTTAGTCATAGTTATCTCATCTAGGTATACCACATGGCATCATTCACAAGGGATTTTTTTTTTACTATCCACAGGGTGGGGCACAAGTTAAATGGATCATGCATTGACCTCTCATATAGGATATTCACTAGCTGTTCCACATATATGCAAGATGGAGGCAAGGGGAATGGAGATTGGGTCAACCTCTACCAATACCTAGGATATTCATCAATTGCACTACACAATTAGATATTATTTTAGGTGAAACAAAAACCCAAGACCCTATCGCTATGGTCAGTTGTATTTATCCCATTTGGGTATACCACGTGGCATCAGTCACAAGGGATTATTATTTGAGTATCCATAGTATGGGGCATAGGGTAAATAGAGAATGTGTTGATCTCTACAGCACACAAGACATTCACCAACTGCACCATGTATCCATAGGGTGGAGATAGGTGGAATGGAGCCTGGTTCGACCTCTACCAGCACCTAGGACATTCAACAATTGTGCTACACAATTAGATCAAACATCCCTAATAATGACATCACATCAAAAATATAATGATATGACAAAAATGTTATGGAGTCTAACACCCTCTTGTTACATTATTTAGTATAAATATCATTATCCCCCAATGATTGTAAGGGTGGTATATTGGAACTATTCTAAAGATCTATCTCTAGATCCAACTCTAGCTTTGGATTTGGCTTTGGATCCACTAGCTTTGGCTCTATTGGTTCTAGATAATATCCACTTGGTATTCCTCTTTGATTTATCTTTGGGTCTACCTCTAGGTTATTGTATTAGGGTTATTTCCTCTAGATATTTTCCTTTTTATTATTATCTCTAGGTTGCCTTTGGACTAGGTCATTACCCCTAGGTTGCCTCTAGGTCTTTACCTCTAGGTTCCTTTTTCATCTATGGATTATATCTAGGTTATCATTGCCTTTGGGTCACCTCCCTCAATTGCCTTTGGGTCATCATAACCTTTGGATCATCCTGTATATCAACCTTTAGATCATAACCTCTTGGAAATTACCATGAATTTATATCTTTGGAGTCTTGCACATATTTATAATTATCCACATGATGTTTCATTTATAGGTCTCCAAAGAAATACTTGGATCATATTATTCTGATACTAAAATCATTTATCTTAATTTTACCAAGATAATTCTCCATGGAAAAGCTTACATTCTTTTCATTCAACAAACTTAGTCTCCCTTTGTAGAAACCATTCAATATCTCTTTTGCTTTATCCAATTCTATCACATTTATCCATCCACAATTTATATGTATTTTATTGGTCACTTTCTTTTAGAGTGACTATTATCTCCATAAATATCACATGAATGTAGGTTCCAACACCTAGCTATCACATACCCACTCCTTCCACAATAACTATTACAACCCACTATAGGAACTTTTGCATATGATTCTTTCTTCACAAAATTTATGTTATTGTTACCTGTTATAAACTTGGTCTTACCATTTCTTATTGGAATATCATAATCAAGGTCTTCATTCTTTGGATTTATACCTAGAATTATGGGTATTTTCACACCTTGCCTATATCTTCCAAAACCTATACAATTATATCCCATTCCAACACTCCCCCGTATTACATTATTTGGTATGAAGGTCCTTTGACTTCATGTGATTTCAACCCTTCATTTTAGTCTTGGTATTTCTATTTAAACCCTTGTACTCCTTTAGGTTTGAGCACTGACTATGTTCTTCTTTGTCTTTATTCAAGAGGTACATGTTTATGTCATAATACTGATAGTAGTTGTCACCTACACTTGTCACCCTTTTGAGCAAGTCACTACAATTATATAGTCCATAATTGATATCAATTTTATCCTTGATTCTTCTATTACTTGAATTCCATAACTCATTAACTCTAAAAGTATTATTATCAATCTTGTTATAGATTCTATAAAATGTAGAATGTAACCACTTATCGTCTTTATTACTTGTATATCTTTGTATAATGTTTGAAACTTTTAAACCAACACTTTTTGCATCTACACACATATTTTGTACTTCTTGGTCTATTCTTAAATCCCTTTTCTATATACTAAATCTATTTCTTGAGTAAGATCATAACATACATTCACATGAGCCTTCATTGGTTCCAAAGTTTCTTCTATCATGAGTTTCATATTTTACTTTTACTAGTGTCATGCCGAAATAAGACCCTTTTATTTATCATGTTATTGCTCTTTTTTTTATTTTGTTCTTCCACTTCTTTCACCATTCTTGTTAACCATTTTGGTTGTCTTGGTGATATTTTTGTTGGAATGAAATCACTGTTTGACATTTCTTATTTTTCTTGATTTATTTCTTTCAACTCTCCAGATTCCTTAGTTAGTTCCTTGATTGTGTTAAGGTACCATCTAGCTTATTTCTTGTTTATATATGCTATCTTAGAGTTCATTTTGATTCAAACTTTTGAATGCTCTTATTTCTGATGTAAGTCTTCACTAACCTATTCCTTCAATCAAATATGTCTTCATAATTTATCTTTTCAATTTTCTTGTTTGTGCCTCTACTTTAATAAGTCTTTGAATAACAATAATTCTTTCAATATTTTTTCAAAATATAATTAATTTCTTTTGTAGTAGAATTCTTTATTACTCCCTAATTTAATATTTAATAAATCTTCTTTCTTCTACAATATTCACTTAGTCTTCAATATAATTTCTTTTGTTGTCGACATCCCTTTAACTCCAAAATTAGTATTTCATCTTCAATATAAGATTCCTTCAAATAATTCTTTTATTCATTCTTCAACAATTTTTTAATAACTCTCTTCAATACTTTCTTCAAAATTTCCTTCAAATAATATTTCTTTTCTTCAAACAATTGTTCTTCACTTAAATAATAATATTTCTTCAATATTAAAACTAATTCAACTTTATTGTTCTTTCTTCAATAACCTTTCAAATTATAATTAATCAAATAATATACATTTTCCTTCAAATTTATTAATAATTTTCTTCAATTAACGAATCAACTTTCAACATAAAACTTTCTCTTCTTCAAATATTTTATTCTATCGACTTTAATAATTTCAATTTTTAATTAATTATCTCCTAATAACTTCCTCCAATTATTCTTCTTCCACTTATAATAATACTTCTCGTTTAATAATATTGTTCACAGTAATTTACTTCCTTTAAAATAAATAAAAACCCTTAATTCTGCATTCTTTAATTCTACTTCTTCAACTTTTAAATTTCTCTTTCTAATAAATTTATATCACTTTAAAGAATATGTTTATTTTCTCAACTTTTAATTATTCCCCTTTCTATATTTCTTCCTCCACTTTATAAATTCCTCTTTAATATTTTATTTCTTAATAAATCAAATATGCTTAATATATTTTTCCTTCACCTTATAAACCATTAATTGTCATTCAAAAATATTTTGATGTAAAATAAAATTATGTGCCTCACGTAACACCTTCCCTCTAAATATCCAAACTAAGGTACACCTTTGTGTTAGAGGTATTACATTGTTTGGTACCTTGAGTACCATGAAGTACTATTGTAAATATTTAGATTAGTAAGTATGTGTCAAGATATAAATAATGTTATGTGTGAAAGATGTTAAGTGTGCAAGTGAAGAGTCATAAGTGATAGATGTCAAGTGTGGAAGTCAAGAGTCATCTATGATGTGTCAAGGTGTGAAGTGGAAAGTTATGTAATCATTATAAAATTTGTCATAATGTAAGGCATGTGAAAGGTTACATCTTCTTAGAATTTGAGGAGATATTTATGAGTATTGAAGAGTCTTTATGTGAAGTTATATATTGGAGAAAAATATCCATGCTATGCAATAGAGAAACTAAATAATTAAAATTAGTTTTGTAATGTGAAAAGGTGTGATTTATGAATATAGTAGAGAATTATTTTTGGTGTACAATATTGTGTGTGATTATTTGATCCTAGAGAAATTTACCTATGATATATTTAGGCATATTTACCAACACTTTGATCCACACATATCAGGTTTAATCACTCTCAAAATAATTATCCACCTTCCACGTGTTATTTTGATTTATCCTTTGTGTATAACTTCTCTAGACTATTATGCATGAGATGTTACATCTCTAACTTGCTCAAATTTGACACCATCATTAATGGCTACTTCACCTTAGATTTCTATCTTATGTGTTCCTTCCAACCATATTCTTCAAATGTTATCACGTTTGGTTTTCATCCTCTACACTCTAGAATTATTCTTGTTCTTAGTGCTCTTTATCTACACTTAATCTCTTCTCCAATATTTGTTTGGTATCTAGCCAAAAACATGTTCAACATCAACTTTCCCTTGCTGCTTCACTATAAGCTCTCCTTCGCTACTTCAGTACCAACTTTCCTTTCCTACTTCAATATCAACTCTCCTTTGCTTCATTGTTAGCTCTCCAACTTCTTGAGCACTATGACACCATGAACCTAATTTTAACTTTAAATCCCATAGCTCTTATGGATCTCATAATATATTAAGATAAAATATTCACACAATATATTTAATCCATGATAATAACAATGAAAAATAACTCACTATAAATATTATTGAGAAATATATCTACTTAAGTAATGCAAATACAATGTATTGCAAAGCTTCTTCAATCACTTATTACAATGCTTTGTCTTCAATATATACACACATGGATATGAGACTCTTCACATTCACAACCCTTGATCTTTCTACTTACGAAAACTTTTCTTCGACTCACACACACAATAGATCTAACACTTCATATTTCTCATGGGAGAAATACCACATAATAATTTTATTATTGACTCTCCATATCCACATAAGGACAAAGACTAATGATTACACATACTAAATGATAAATTTTTATATAACTCCATACTTACATGACACCTCACTTACATAACTCCACAATTACTTACCTGACACCTACTATATACTCAAACATTTACAAAACTCTAAACTAAACTATTTACATGGTATTTGTAATATTCATGTAAGTTACCAAATAATGTAATACTTTCAACATCACAAAAAATAATTAGATAATCACAATGACCTTCAACATAATCTAAATTATCACTACCACTATCAACTCTGATAATATGACCTTTGTTATGGCCACCACAACCATATTGAACATAATATTTTCTCTCACTAACAATATTCAAATCATATGTATTACAACTCAAGTCTACCATCATGGGCCTCAAATCACCTATATCACAACTAAAATCTATCGTTAGAAGAGTATTACTTATGTCACAATAAATATATTTTATCTTGGGCCTATCATTCAACTTTTAATTTATTTAAATTTGATTTCTACATTGCACCTCATGGATGTCAAGGGTGAATAGTTCCATGCACATTCTTCTCATAGCACTAACCAATATTAAAATACCATTTTGAAATTATTCTTCACCAACCTTTTAAGTATTTTCTATAAACAAGAACTTAGTTTTGAAAACTCTTCATCTTCACTATTTTTGTATGACACACACTTTTGACTTTCACCTTTAATATTGTCTTTTTTACTATCATCTTTATTTCTAGGATTTGACACTTCTTTAGCCATGAGGACCTTATGCATTGTTTCACACTTGTTCACATTTTGGCTTTGATTCACCCTAAGCAATGTACCCTTGCTAGTATGGCCTTTGTTGAGATTACCCTCTTTGATATTTCCCTTGTCCTTTTTTCCCTTGTTGATATTGTTTATTCCCTTAAGGAGGTATTCAAAATTGATTTATTCAAGTCAAAGAATTATATTTATAAAACTTGGTATTATGCCATTCTTTCTCACAAATATGACAATACATTCCTCATTGAGGTTGATTTTGTGATGAAAATGAAGTAGAAGGATCCTTTGCATCCTTTTGTGATTTCTTGGTGGAGATAAGGGCATTATTTGACAACTGATATCTCAATAGATTTTTCACATTATATTGTTGAAGGATGTTTACCAACTCCTCAGATTACACACTTATATTTGATACTTGAAGAGATGTCACCAATTTTCTTAATGATTTAGGTAGAGCTTTAAGTACAACTGAGACTAAGAGCTTATCTTCCACCTTTTCTCCCATGGTATTCCACCTTGATTTCAAGTCTACATTTATTTGAAGTGATTGTTCAACACTCTCAATTTTGAACCCTTAATGTATGTAGTTATGATTCTATATGAAGGATAGTGGACTTGTGGACTTGTGGACATATTAGTGTGAGCTTTTATGGAAGCTTAAAATACATATTTGAGATAAGTCTTTGAGAATGGGGTAGATCTAGCAGAGTTGATTTGTGATTGAGTCAAGCTTTGTGTTAAGGCTTGAGGACATATTTGTACTATAATGAAGGACTGTGTTTAGTGCAGATTTGAGGATAGATATTGAGCAGATTTGTGCTAGATCGAAGGACTGTGTTTAGTGCAAATTTGAGGATAGATATTGAGCATATTTGTGCTAGATCGAAGGACTGTTTTTAGTACAGATTTGAGGACAGATATTGAGCAGATTTGTGCTATACCAAAGGATTGTGTTTAGTGTAGATTTTAGGATAGATATTGAGTAGATTTGTGCTAGACCGAAGGACTATGTTTAGTACATATTTGAGGATAGATATTGAGCAGATTTGTGCTAGATCAAAGGATTGTGTTTAGTGTAGATCTGAGACAGATATGAGAGTAAGATTTGGAGGTGACAGAGTATAGAGGATAACAGTCTCTAATGGATAGAGGTCCATTATCCAGGGTAGTGAAGATAGGTCTTTTGAGTGAGGGTACGAGTATTCAGTGGATAGAGACCCATTAGCCAGTGAAGTGGAGGTAGTAGTTCTTCTAGAATATCACCAACCAGATCAGAGAGGATTGGTATCTCCTATGGATAGATATCCATGAGTTTGATTATGGGATTGGTGTCTCCTTTGGATAAAGGTCCATAAACATTGTAATAGGAAATTTTTTCCCAAGAAATTTTTTGAGAAAATTTTAGTGAAATATTTTCTTCGTGGAGTAGCCCACATTGGGTGAACCACGTTAAATTGGTGTCTCTATTGTGTGTGGTGATTTATGCATTGCTTTGATTACTAATGTTGATATTACCATTGATATATTGCATAATATTGATTGGGAAAAAAATTAAAAAGTGGTCTTATATTGTTCATCCCCCTCTCAGTATAAGCTTGTGTTCTTAAATTGGTATTAGAGTAGATTCCTTCGAAAGAGTTTAACAGCTTGAAGGAAAAGCTTACAAGAAAACATATGGATTCTAAGAGTGGATCCTCAGATAATTCAACACTAGTATTTTATGGGAGCGACTATATATTTTAGAGTATGAGAATGACTTGATGGCACTTGGAAATAAAATATGGAAAGCAATTGAAAATGGATACACACCACCAACTACTCCTCCTACAAATATAGATGGTAAGCCTCTACATCATTATAATTCAAAAGCAATGAACACAAGTTTGAGAGATTTGCATAAAGCAAAGTTTATAAAGGTTATGCACTACAAATCAGCAAAGGAAATTTAGGATAAATTGCAAGGCATATATGAAGGAGATAAAAAGGTCAAAAAGGTAAAGTTGTGAAATCTCAAGGGAATATTTAAAGACCTAAGAATGAAGAATGAGGAAAATATTAGTGCTTATCTACTTTTTGTAGATGAGGTTGTTAACTCCATGCAAGGACTTGGACTTGAAGTTCAATAATCTGTTGTTTGTGATAAGATTTTAAGGTCACTCCCAAAAATGTTTAGTGAAGATTTCAGCTATAGATAAATCAAAATATAGTGATATTTTGACAAGATATGAATTACATGGCATTCTCACAGCTTTTGAGATGATAACAAAAGAGGAACCTAATCTCCAGAAGGAAGCAACCTTAAAAGCTACTAAGAAGACAAAGGGAAAGAATTCAAATTCAAGCAATGAGTTATCCAATGATGAAGAAGAAAATTATGGCAGAAGGAACAAAGATCCAAAAATGTATAAAGGTATAAAATCAGTTAGATGTTTCAATTGTGGAAAGTATGGTCACTATGCAACTGATTTTCAAGAAGCTGAAAATAACAATGATGAAGAAAAATAGGATCATAAGAACAGAGAAACAGAAAAACATAGGTACCAAAAGAAAAGCAGGGATGGACAAGGCAAGCAAGGAAATAAGTTCTTCCAAATACATAAGAAGAGTTTCTATGTAGACAAGGCAAGTAAGTACTCAAGTGATAGTGATGATAGTTACTTAGATAATGATAAGGATGAAGTTCTATTTCTAACAAAATAAAAAGAAGTGGTTAGAAAAAGGTCACCAATAATTCTCAAGTGTTTTAGATATGGTAACTTTGATCATCTTGAAGATAGTTGTACAAGGAATGGATTCAATTTTAGTGATGATGAATATGAAGATACACTTGAAAGACCAGAAGAGAATCTTCTCATGACAATAGAAGAAGAAGTGCTTCTAGTAGAAAAGAGTCAAAAAAAAATGAAGATATTTTTAAAGGCAAACAAATAGAGGAAGAATCAGAGAAAAGAGAAGTTGAACTTGAGGGTGAGCTTATTCATGTCCTTGATGCATTAAGGGAGGTAAGAAAGCAAAACTTAAAACTCAAGATTAAATTTCAAGAATGTGATGAAGAGAAGGGAAAGCTTACAGAGGCTCTTACCAACTCAATAGCTAAGACAAGGATATTCAAAGAGAAGTTAGAAGCAAAGGTTGTAGAATGTGAAAGGTTAGAGCAAGAAGTAGCTTCACTAAGGAAGGAAGTAAAAGAGTCTAAAGATAAGCTACACAAGTTTGGGAAAATCTCAAAAACCATAGACAATATTATCAAGGTACAAATACGATCAACAAACAAGACAGGTCTTGGTTTTGAACAAGTACAAAAGAAACAAGGAGAGGAGTCAACCTCAAGTTCTGAAGAAGAAGAAACTTTAGAATAAGAGAGTGTAAGAGAGAGTGAGACTTCTGAGGATGAGTTGGACAATAGAAAGTTCAACAGGAAAGAAACAATGCATGAAAGAGGAACAGATGGAACAAGAACCAGCATAGGGTAAAAGAGACTAACAGATCCATGGGGTCAAGGTAAGGTAGTTTCAATGGAAGACGTTTCTCATGTCACAGGTTTGGGCACAAGGCTACATAGTGCAGGACACATGAAAGATAGGAATATGGGAACTTAAAAAATAGGTAATTTTTTCAAGGGTATTGCTACTCTTGTAATCAGTTTGGTCACAAGGCAGTGAATTGTAGGGTTCATGATAGGAATAGATATGGTTTCACCAGGAGAAATCCCAAGAAATTTGCATATCCAAGGAATAACAACATTAAGTGTTATAAGTGCAATATTTATGGACATACAACAAAGTGGTGTAGAACATAAATTCTAGAGACAAGAAGGAACAAGAATAGTCAAAGGAATCAGAAGAATCAGATGAGGAGGAAAGTAGACAAAGGTAAAGATCAGTGCATGCTGGGATTAGAAATACTCCCACCCTAGAATTAACCACCTCAAGAGGAGATAAGGGGGGGGGTTAAGCTAACAGTCTCATTCTTAGCCATGAGCCCCAAAGGTGACCCTTTGCCATTGATGACAAAGGGGGAGAGATTTGAGTTAGGAGGAGAGCATTCAGTCAGGGAGAGCAGTTTCTCAAGGGGAGCAGAATAGGAAAAGATAAAAGGAATGGTAAAAGGAAAATGGGTTGCCATCAATGACAAAGGAGGAGATTGTTGGAAATATGAGCAATATTTGTTGTCATTGATGTCAAGAGTCAGTTTTAGTGAGCAGTGCAAGAAGGATGTCAAGAGTCAGTGCAAGAAGAAGGATGTCAAAATCTGTTGCCTAACCACACTAATGAAAATCAACAAGGCACAACAAATAATATCAATTATCATAATGTACCATACCTCAATCAAGGAATGATTGTTAATATTAACAATTCTAATTATGTTAATCATATCTCCCATGTTTGTGTTGTCACAAGGATGCAACACATGAGTTCTTGCCTCTAGAACCACAACAATCTAATTTGCCATCAAATTTGCATTTGGTTCTTTAGTCCAAAATATCCAATCCACCTGAAGGATATCCATTTATGATTCAATCATAATCCAAAACCAAGACCAAATATGTTTTCAACCTACTTTGATAACTCAACATGCCCCAAGAAAGTTCTATATCTTTGAGCTTCTCAAATCTTCTCCTATACATCAAGATATTCTTATTAAGGTTTTAAATGAGTACATAGTCCTTCAAAACTTAAACCCCAATTATCTCACTTCAATATTTAAATCAATCAAAGTAAATCATACCAAAATATCCTTTATAAGGATGACATCCCTCAATCCTCCTTTACTAGAGATCAACCTTCATACATTATATGCTTGCCAACAACAAATTTATAAAATTAAATTTAAGTGGATAATGGTTTCATTAGTCATTTTACTCTAGCCAAAGAGGATTTGCAAAAATCTGATAATCCTACCCCTCAAAGTTAAGCCCTCCATCTTCAACACCTTGTTTTATGTCATGTCCTATGACTTATAATAGTTTTCTAAAGTAGGCCATGAATTCATCAAATGCAGACCATCCCATCCCATCCCATCCACTCCACTCTACATTATGTTTGAAAAATAAATACAAGGACAGACTTATAGTATTCGTAACAACCTTAAACCAAAAAAAAAAAAAGAGTCTAGTGTTGCCCTCATCTTACCAATTCTTTGAATCCATCTATACATTCTGAGTCTTCCATCATCTCATGATTGAGGTCACTTTATCTACATAATCAAACTAAACAAGATGTAATGGAAGGTAATAATAAATTGACCAACATTTTGCTTACTTCATAGAACGTATACCTTTTATCAAAATATAAACATATTTCAAATGTCATGATCGTTAGGTATAATTGATATTATAACAGCATGGGAGCGGAAGCTGTTCTTCACTTCACTGGGAATAATTAGTTTATCAACGTTAACGTGTTGATGTGAAAACGCTGGTCTACTGAGTGAAATAATGTGCTTTTGGGATGCACGACACTCCATGGTGCGGTTAATAAAGCTGTTACAACTGACACAATTCGGCAATTGGAAATCCAGGAGGGTAGAGGAGTTAATGATTATGCGTCCTACCCAGCTGTCAGGAAATTCATTCTCCCAAAAAAACTATAAAAAAAATACTCGAGCGCTTCCGTGCATAGAAAAAAAAAAAAAAATCAATAATGAGCACGCCACTTATAAGTACTTCCCAACAAACAATTTAAGCCCATAACACGATGCCTGTTTAAACATTACAATTTTAAAGGACAACAATAAAAAATAATTGTTGAGACGGTAGCCATAAATCTGCAAAGTCCTATTGAAAGCAATGCGTGGCCGTCATAATTTATAAAAATCGAAACCAAATGATTAGCGCGCCTCAAAAAATTAATATTGGAGAACCTAAAAATTTAATATTAAAATAATATAATATTTCAAGTTTTGAGCTAAAGTGTATGAGATGGGGTAATTTTAAGAGAAGAGATAAATAATAGAAGACAATATGAGTCACTTTTATTAAGTTAGAAAAGGAAAATAAATAAATAAAGGAAAGGGGAATAAAGGGTGAAATGGAGTGATTAGTAGGAGTTGGATTTATACACAATGTTTTAAATATTGAAAAATAAACTAAGAAATAGAAAAATAGTTTATAATGTAGATCTTTGATAGATGTTAAGAATGGTAGTAAAACTCTTGGTAGATTATATAGAAATAGAGATTATTAATGAAGGTTGAAAATAAATTATAAGATTTTCTTATGGGGAGAGCTATGGGTAAAAATTTGATAATTGATAGTTGGAAGGAAAGAGAATAAAAAATGAAAAGTAGTGGTTAGTAGGAGGTGGATTTATACATGATTTTCAAATATTTTAAAATATATTTGACTTAAAGAAAAGAAAAATGGTTTATAAAGAAGATGTCATGAAGAACTTGATAGAACTCACAAATGGTAGTAACACTTTGTTGGTTGTTAATTCGGCATAGCGCGCAGGGCAGGATGGACGAATCAGTGATAAACAGCGTAGAATGGTCGTCGCGTCGAAAATATGGGGCGGATGATCTCCAAAGAAAGTCGGTTCCTCAAGGTGATTCTAGCTATTCTACGCTGCAAAAGGAAAGGGAAAAGAGAAATAGGAAAGAAATAAATAAAAGGTCGTAGCTAGAACTCACAAGGATGGATATAGCCACATCAAGACCTATGTAGGTGCGGTACCCCGTTTGAAACACAAGCCCTACACCAGATCGCCCAACATCATCCTTGTTTTAGCTCTCTATTAGTGGCAGGCGGGAGGCAAATTCCAGTACCAACGAGCGGGTGCATGAGATCCAGGATGTGAAATCAAAGCACTCCCGCTCGGTCAGCATTAGCAAAAATAAACCCCCACCCCATATAATGAACATGCTCCCCCTTAGTCACTCAAGCACGCCCCACGTAATCTAGATACAAAAATCAATGAAGAACAAATAGACACAGTTAAAGGTCAAATAGTGCAGAATTTGTATTTACAAAGGGGAAACCTTACATAAGAATTGTAATGGCTAAAGAGTCGCCCTTAGGAATGACTAGCATTCCACTATTTATAATTATATTTACATGGATTTCAAAATTCGAACATTAATGGCGTTGGATGGGAGGACGACAACTGCTGTTGATGAGCACCGCCCTGGTATACTACTCCACTAGAAAGAGTCGATCTTCTAGAAGGTGGCAGATGCCTATGAATCAATCTAGACCCTTCAATTTTCTACTCATCTCATTATTTCTCAGATTTCATATCCTTCTCCTCGACTGGCGATCCTCTGGCTAGGCGATGCATGATAGGCATCGGGGTACCTTGGGAGCATCATACCAAAAATAGGTAAGTTTCATGTATGATGTTGAGTACTTGGGCCATTAAAGCAGCAGGTGGATCTTCCTTTGGATGGTAGGGTCTTGTATGTCCGGTGGATTCTTTCTTCTGCCCGTGGGGGGTCCAACATGTGTTCCCACATGTTTCGCCAGATTAGTGCTCACATTTTTCCACCCAAGATGGGAGAGGGTTTTCCTTATCCTCCAGGGCGGGATCGACCCAATATTTTGCTCTTGTTGGTCGCTCAGGACATCCACCCCAGAAGTTGGGCAGGTTTTTGGGACCGTTCCATCCAAAATTTTAAGAAAAAACTCCACCCGTGCTATGACTTGCCTTGCTTCATTATGTTATCCACCCAATATTTTAGTCCACCCACAACTGTTGTTGTTGTTGCCTGATACCTTCCGCCCATCCAGTAATGTCTTCAAAATTTGGTAGGCTCTAAAAGAGTGGGTGATGAGGTGTAAAAATCCCCACCCACACTCTTGGTGACTTACAGGGGTTTTTTACTCTGTAAAAAAACATAACCTAATAAGCATCTGGTTAGTAAAACACACAAACGGAGAAACAAGGAAGAGATGAATTGAGAAGGTAGTGACATAACGGGTCAGGGAGAGGAAAACCATGGGGACGATAATAGCAAAAAAGGAAGAAAGAGAGAACACAAAAGGGGGAGACCAAACGAAGCGGGAGAGGAGCACACAGGCATGAGAAGGACACACAAAAGGGGAGAAGAAGGGAAGGAATGGTCGTAATATGATTGCAACATTAAGCAACCATATGAACAACAACAACCAAACATAGATAATATGACAGAAGAAGGGAACAAGAGAGGACACAGTGATGAGCACCATCCCAAAGCAAGAGAAAAAAAACTACTAGATCTATGATATATTCTTATAGAACAACAAACTAAAGATCTTAGTTTGTTGAATATTTTGCAACACTATATACCCATAAATTTACTCCTCTATAGCCCAAAGCTGATTCAAGAATAGACAGGTTGCCATAAGTCATGATTTTCAAGGTAATCAACTTTTGGCAATTTGCTTATTCTTGAATTGGCTTTCCACATAGTAGGTTTTGACCAGATTTGCCTCCTCCACGAGCATACCATGAGCTCTTTGAGCTACATTTATCTTATTGATGGCATATATAAGAGGGGGCAATGGAACAAACATCATTTTTGGTTGATTTGATAAGGTATGATCTACCAACCCAAATCATCGTTGGCACACCGATAAATACAGCTTTTTTATGATGCAATCACGTGCATTTTGATTTTTATCCTTTATCGATCAGGTTACGGAGTCACAAAAGAGAGAATTAGAAAGGAAAAAATCTTTTAGGAACCGAGACATTTATATGAAGTTTTTTCATTTTTTTTAGTTCTGCCACCCTGGCACACTTTTATTTAGTTGTCGGCTTATGTACACAAAATTACGATGCAATTGGTGTGTCGCGATTGCTAGCTTGTCTCAAAGTTTTATCTAGTGAACCTGCTATGACCAGAACAAATGGTATTGTATTTGAGGTGCCTCTTGTAGTCCGGTTAGCATCGCCAGCCTTTCCAAGTTATGAAAATTTTACTACTTGGCAGATCATGATTCATACTAGTACTTATGCGATTGATGATCATCATGGCAATAGATTTTACCACAAGGGAGTCTTCTTCTTGTACTAGTTTACCTAACAATAGACCCCAGTGTTACCAATTTTTAGGATTTGTCTATTGCAAAATCACAGCTTCATACAACTTTGTTGTTCTCGCACATTTTTCCTTACAAGATCCATTGATTGAGCCTACAGTTGATGGAACCTCTTCAAGAACTAGGTGTTGAATGATTACGCCATCATCAATATGGTCTGGTTTTTTCTTACCATACTTTGAGACACAAAAAGGTACAAAATGCTCCCTCCCTGTGTGTGGTATTCCCACCCAGGTCCAGATCCTCCCTTGCTTGGGAAAAGATGCAAGCACTGGAGGTACCGCCTTCTATACTGATGCTTGCACTTCTCCTATCTAGGCTTGAAATGGGATCCATCCTTTATGTTTTGTTAGACTACAAACTTAGCTACTGCATAGCTTGATATGGAATCCATAGGGGATACTGTGCAGTAGGGTGGAGAGCAACGATAGATGAAAATGAGAATGGTAGAGTGGAGTCTCTTGAATATGTCATTCCTACTTGAAGCAGGAGTAGCTCTACACGTATAGCCTCCTGAAAGACTTAGGGGGATCTCCTTTCCCTAGATTGAAGTAGGAGGAGGCCTATGTTCGATATTAGAGCCCGAACATAGTACAAGTGAGCCTGGGTGAGTGATGGTTGGTACCGAGGAGGGATCTTCTTCTAGCTCCTCTCAAATCGAATGTTGAAATTGATGAGGGACTCGAGAGGTGCTCTCTTGATGAATGAGAGATGCATCAAGACTTGAAAAGGGTCCATGGAGCTTTCAAATATGTCGATGAGAGCTCCTACCAAGTTTTCCCATGAGCATATGGTTCTCTGTCCAAGGGTTTGATACCACATAACGCCCTTCCCTCTAGGAATGTGACCAAGAGTCTGATCATGATATCTTCATGGGTGATACCATGGAGGGGCACTAGTGAAACAACATCTTCAACATGATCTCGAGCCATTCCCAAGGTGCCATTGTATTTGATCAATGCCTTCAAGGTGCCCTTATAAATCTCATGCTAACAGTGGAGGTCCAGTGGATTGAGGTTGTTCCATTTGGGGAACGACAATTGAGCCATTAAGGCACTAATATTTAGAGGTTTTTGTTGTGATGTCAGAGTCAGAGTCAGAGTGGTGGGCATGCTATATTCACTTGTGAGGTCAAGGCTGCTCACCATACCTTGATTCCTCGAGGATATTTGGTTCTTCAACACAAGTAGATGACTGATCTCATGATTTATAAATGCCACTCAATCAGATTTACCAGGTGACTTTGAGAAGATCTAGATAAACCAAAGAGTCACCAAACTACGATTTTCTAAAATATGGGACTTATTCAATCCCCAAAAGAGTCACCAAAAACTATTGGTTGCCAATCCAAAACCATGCACAAGGTAGGGCAGACGATTTAGTGCTAAGAAGTGTAGAATGATTGTCGCATCAAAAATATAGGGCGAACGATCTCTGAATAATTCCAGTTCCTCAAGGTGATTCTAGCTACTCTATGCCACAAAAGAAAAAAGAAAAGGAAAAGAGGAAAGGAATAAATAAAATATCGTAGCCAGAAATCACAAGGATGGGTATAGCCGCATCAAGACCTATGCATATGCAATACCCAATACAAAACACAAGCCCTACACTAGATCATCCAATGACGTCCTTGTCCTAGCTCTCTATCAATGGTGGGCAGGAGGCAAATTCCAGTATCGACAAGCAGGTGCATGAGATCTAGGATGTAGAATCAAAGCACTCCCACTCGGTCAGCATTATCAGAATTAAACCCCAACTCATATAATGAATATACTCCCCCTTAGTCACTCAAGCACACCCCACGAAATCCAGATACCAAAATAACACAGGATGACTTAAGCAAATAAAGAATTGAATACTCATACATTTAGTGAAGAACAAGCAGACATAGTTAGAGGTCAAATAGTGTAGAATTTGTATTTATAGAGGGGAAACCTTACATAAGAATTGTAATGGCTAAATATTTGCCCTTAGGAATGACTAGCATTCCACTATTTATAATTATATTTACATGGGTTTCAAAATCCAAACATAAATGGCATTGGGTGGGAGGATGACTAATACTACTGATGAGCACCACCCTGGTATACTACTCCATTGGAAAGCACCGATATTCTAGAAGGTGGCAGATGCCTCTGAATCAATATGGATCGTTTGATCTTTTGCTCAGCTCATTTTTGCTCAGTTGCCATATCCTTCTCCTCGATTGGCAATCCTCTGGCTAGGCGACGCATGACAAGCACTAGGGTACATTGGAAGCATTGCATCGAAAATAGGTCATTTTCATGTAGGATGTTGAGTAGTTGGGCCATTAAAGTAGTAGGTGGATCTTCCTTTGGATGGTAGGGTCTTGTATGTTTGGCGGATTATTTCTTTTGCTTATGAGGAATTCGGTGGGTGTTCCCACATGTTTCGCCAGATTGGTGCTCACATTTTCCCGCCCAAGATGGGCAAGAGATTTCCTTATCCTCTAGGGCAGGTTCAACCCAATATTCCACCCTTTTTGGCTGCTCAGGACATCCACCCCAGGAGTCGAGCGGGTTTTGGGATCTTTTCGCCCAGACTTTTGGGGAAAATCTCTGCCCCTGCTATGGCCCACCTTGCTTCATTCTGTTATCTACCCAATGTTTTAGTCCATATGCAACTATTTTTGTTGTTGCCTGATACCTTTTGCCCATTCATTAATATCTTTAAAATTTGGTAGGGTCTAAAAGAGTGGGTGACGAGGCACAAAAATCCCCACCCACACACTCTTCTATGAAAATTTAAGAGAATAAATGTGTATGTACAAGTAAAATTCTTGATAGAGGATGGTGGAAATGAAGTCCATTAACAAAGGTTGAAAATAAATTATAAGAGTTTCTTATCACTATGGAAATGGGTGAGAATCATGGCTACAAATTTGAAATACATTGTTAGCACTTCTAAAGTTAGAGTAGATCATGCATTGCTTGCAAAAAAACTATAAATATTTTGTTTATAGTGTTGCAATGCTAAAAGAGTCATTTATCTCAGTAAACAAAATTGAGGAATTCAAAGAGGGATCCAACCACAATGGAAAGAGAAATGTATTTATTAAAATGAAGGATAAGCTTACCCCTTTGATTTAGATGACTAGGCATCAATTAAAACATGATGGTTGTCTTGTAAGAGCTTATCACTTGGTGAGTGAGTGGCAAGGATTGGCTTATCTTTTAAGGTAAGCAACAGGAAGTATGAGAGGAAAACTGTAATGGAAAAATAAAATAGAGGGGCTAATACCAGTGCTCATGGTGGTGGTGTCTTATTCAAAAAGTGGTCTATTAGATAGGTTGCCTAATAATCAAGACATGGTTATTTTTTGTAACACTAGTCATAATAGATAGTTTGATAAGATTTATGAGGAGATGGTTTGATTGGAGTATTTTCTTTAGGAAATATCTAAGAACAACTCGTTTAGTCTAGTCAAAGTATGTTCTTTAGGAATTATTTATGGAGGTGGAAGTCTTCAAGAATAATTCATTTAATCTAGTCTTAAGAAATATCATAGCAATGTTTTGAGGAGATGGTATTTATTGGAGTATTTGTTTTAGGATCTATGTATAGGGGTGGAAGTCTTTAAGAACAACTCATTTAATCCAATCCTAAGCAATGTGGTGATAATGTTGTCAAAAATTTTGAGATACACTTTAGATTTTTTATACTATATAATTTTAAGATGGATATTCAAGTTCAAAACTTGCATAGTGATAAAATATCCATATGGTGATGAGAGGGCCATGATATGGATGACGCCTATTTAATTCCATATAACCAACTTAAAAAAAAATTATATGAATTTTTTCAAGATAAAATCATAAAGCAATAAAATTTTGTAGACACCTAAAACACATCATGTCGATGGCGACTAATCATATGGGCACCTTTGCAGACCATATGAATGACCTTGGACCTTTCCAAGACCAAGCAATGGTTTTAACCACTCAATTTGAGCTCCTTGGCCTATTCAGTGCTAACCGCGACTGACACCTGTGGTTAGTAAAATCCTGCATGCTAACCGCAACTCATACCTATGGTTATCACCGTAACAAACTCGGGCGACCAGAGCCGAGTCAAATCAGATGCAACAACCGAATTGCAACAATTTTTAAAGCGATTTGGGCTGGGAAGCATCCAGAAGCTTCCTCTCAACTGCCAAATATTTTTCTTGGCTTCTCCATGAAGCTAGAGCAAGTATTTTGGGAGTATACTTAAGACCCCAATTTCAGAGAGCAACCAATCCTGAAGAATAGCTCAATTGCACATAGTGAAGCCCTATCAGATTGGAGAGAAATTTCATATCCCCTTGAGGAGTAACGAAGTGCTGTCCAATTGATCAATGACAACTGTCCATTCAACAATGGAGATATCAAGAGCTTGAGGAGCAAGCATGACAATTGACACACCTCCATTGCTAATTCCATTGAATTCAACTGCCAATCTGTTCCAGAAAACACAGGCGACCCTTGACCATCAATTCCTTCGAGGATTTGAGAGTTTCTAGCCTTGGTTGCAAGATAAAGGACACTTTCATCTTAACCGTGGCTATGAGCCATAGTTAACAGTTCCAACCACACCTCAGACCTGCAGATAGATTTTGATGCTCTTGTTCCTCCATTTTAGCAATAGTTTAGTATTTTTCAGTCATGCAATTAGCCTAATCTAGCATAGATCTATATTTTAGCAGACATTTGACCGGTTAATTTAGGAATGAGTGGTAGATTTGCTTCACCTTTCCTTGCATTTGTTAATCTATATTAGTTTCATGCAATTCAAGTTTTCTAATGGTTAATTAGGATGTTTCTTAGCTAGATTCATGCTTCTTTACATGCTATATTACAATTTCCTCATTTCTTGCATAGATTGATAGTTTTACATGCTTTCTTGATTTCATGCTATTCTTTATGCAATATTCCTTTCAAAGCCTCATCAAGAGAGGCCTCCTTTGTTACTAATTGCTTCTTGTTATTTCTTGATCGCAGGGAAAAAGGTATTGAAATAGACAAAGCATACAATTCCTTCCTCAATGCGAAGAATAGGGTCATCGACACCCTAGAGCAGTTTGTGTCACTCTGAAAGGCACTTGGAAATCACACCTACCCTTTAGAGGGAAACAATTACACTCCTATTGTAATATTGTATCAAAGTGATTATCCCTAAGAGGGATGTACTTGTAATTTGATTTTGACTTCGAATATAATGGAATAAAGCGTATTTCTTCTTGATTCATTTATTGTCAATTTCTTGTTCTTGTATGCATGTTATGATTCTATCAATTATTGCCATAGGACGCCATCAGGTGTGAGCCTTTTTTGTGGTTACAAATTTTAATAGAATAACATTGTATTTTAAAGATAATATGATATACATTTTGGAACATTTATCATGATGACTATATAAAAAAAATATTATATTGATTTATTTTTATGAATTCATAATTAGAAAACTATAAAAAATATAATAAGTTTACACATTTTTCTACCTCGTGAGTTTTTTTTATTTTATACATAATTATCTCATAGTTAGAAAAAGTAAGTATATATATATATATATATATATATATATATATAATAGTTAGACAAACACACATATAATCTATACATATGATCAATTATCTAGATAATTATTTAGGAAAGATAATAATATTATTACAATGAATTTTGTCTAAATAAAATAAAAATGAATATCCATTAATGTTGTCTTATATATGTGTCCATGTATTTGGGGGAATTTGTAGGGAGAAACAACTTTCACACTATAAACCAAGGTCCCAATCCCATGACTGAATCTTAATATTTAGGGAATAAGTCCAAGTCGAGAGTGAATGCAAGTTGGGAGTAAGCCTCAATTTTTCTTGTTTTAGATTGTCAAGGAAGAGTAGGGAATGAGTTTTGCAAGTGTGAGCAAGGAGAGAGACTCATATTTTATTGTCCTATATCTTTAGGCAAATTCAAAAATAAAGGATTTATATGAGCAAAATCTAGGTAGCATACAAGGAAAGTTATTTTTGAAATTCCTAACTAGAAGTAAAAATGCCCTAGTTAGGGGTAAGAGGAAGAGTGAATTCATGCCAAACCCTATCTAGATAGCATATGTTAGACTGTAAATGGTTGTTAAGGATGAAATAATTAAGCATGACATAATAATTCCTAAAAAAATGATTTAATATGTAAGTTTAATAACCCACATGTTGTAGGTGATTTGGAGAGGGTAGGGCAATCCTCCAAGGGAGGTCCCTAGTTTGAATATCCACCCTACCAAACGTACATTGGGTACCCAAAATCCAATTGATTATGCTGGTATGATCAGGGCTAAGCACAACTCCCAAGTGATTTTGAATGTGTAGAGCCCCCTGGTCATGGTTTCTTAGACCAAGGTAGTCCCGCAAGGGATTTTTTGCTAAATTAAAAAATATATGTAAGTTTAATATAAATTAGGTTCATTGTTTAGAGATTCAAAATCAAATCAAGAAAAATGAAGATTAAATTCAAATTACTCTATTAATTTTCTTCCAAAAGGAATTTTAACTCATCATCTTCTCCAATTTAGAAGTTAGGGATAAAATAATGGATGGTAGCCCATGCGTTGGGAGAGAATGCATTATATTTTGACCATGGACTCATAAATTTTCTATGGTGAGAGAAACTATTAAAATGATACTATTGTGGGTTACACTTATTGGACTTTCATACTAGCTTATCAATAAGAAGGTTTTGAATAATACTAGAAATATTATAGGGGATTTCATCTAGGAGGGACCAACTACTAAGGAACAAAGGCATATTGTATATAATTGGATATATGTTGATGTAGGTATTTCAAAACTTTTTCCACAACATATTAAGATCAAATATGAATCAACTGAATTGGATCAAGTGGATTATGAAAAAATATGATATCCTAATGCTGCAAACGTTATGAGACTAGACACATGGCAAGATCTTGAAAAGTGAAAATTATGGAGAAATAGATAGAATTTTGGATATGGGATAAACTTCAAAATAAAGCAAGGATATCATATCATATTAGAAGCTAAATTAGATAAAATATTTTTTATTTCCAAGAAATTGGTAAAACAATATCCACTACATCATCATATGGCAAAGGCTATTATGGTTTACTTATATTAACCAATAGAAGAAACAAAAAAGGACACCATATATTAGGAAGTATAATTCACAAGTTCAAATTTAAAAGGAATTAAAGATGCCTAGGAAGATAAGAGGTAAACTTTAAAATAAAGAAGGTGAAAGAGGTCAAGTTTAATCTAGGTAAATCATCTTCATTTTTTTGAAGTAGTCTAAAATCATCTCTTTACAATAAAAATGAAAGTAATGTATATTTTATCCTTGACACTAAGGTTTCAAGAGCAACATAATAAATAAATGAGTATAAAGGATATCCATGGAAATTTAGGGGTTTTAGGGAAGCATAATGAAGAAATTAGTATGGAGGATCCTTAATTCACTTGAGAGTTTTCATGGCAATGTTTAGGGATTTTAGAGTTGCATAAGAAAGTATTTACCATGGAGGATCATCCATGCACTTTAGGGTCTCTAGGGCAACATAAAGAATATTTTTTTTAAAAGTATTTTATTGCAACTTAGATTCTCTAAGGAGCATAAACTTATAGAAAATAAGTCACATTATGAAAATGATGGATTTTTAAGCCTTAATACTACCACAGTGTAAATATAATATAACCACAATATAATAAGGTGAAGATAATGATATGAGTAGAATAATATGAGAAAATTAATGTGTAACAAGGCTTATAATAAATCAAGTAACATTCAATAATAAGAAAAAATAGGAATGTAAATAACCTTAATCATTTATGTACTATGTATAAAATATAACTTACAATATTAATTGCTCAAAATATATACAAGATTTATTGCTTTACTTTCTCTTACAAAGACTGTAATACTTGTTCTCGTTATTGCTATTTGACCCTATATATTATGGAGCATTATCTCCATAATATAGCCATAGTAGTGTGACTCTTTGGATACTTGAATATAGTTATCCATATGCCAAGTCTCATGACTCTTGGCTTGACTACTTGCCACTTGCATACTTGATGAACACTTGAAACTATAACATATGCATACCTATACATGACTCTTACACTTCTATAACTTGCACACTCTAATCTAAGATACTTGTGCACAACTTTACATTACATATTTGTTCTCATACATACAAAACACTTGTGCACATAGACTCAACTTACACTTACACTCTAACTCACATGACACTTGTGCATTTCTTGTACATTATAACTTTACATGACACTTGTGCATTTCCTATAAATTCACACTTACATAAAGGGGAAATATAACTCACACTCTAAACTATGACTCAACCCTAATCTACTATTTACAAATGTACCATGAAGGTACATTAGCATGTACCAAATAATGTAATATACTCCAACACCCCCATATATTACATTATTTGGTTATTGAAGACTTTAGTCTTCAATCAAGGTCTTCATATTTATCTTCAATCTTCAAGTGATCCTGGAACCTGTGCTTACTTTATTCTCTTTTTTATTTCTTTTGAATTTTCTTGATTTTCTTCTTCTTCTTCTTCTTTATTTTTTTCTTTTTTATCTTGGTGTTATCATGTTGCCTTCCTATATACTTTTATTCTACAACAACTGCAAAATAAGTATCTTCAAAACTCTTTGAGAAAAATATATCTTTATTGATTATCAATTTTGTTGAGAGAGCTTTGAATTCATTTTATTCAGTAGTTTCTTCTAATTATTGAATTTCATGAATTTATTAAGCTAATTTTCCTTTTTGGTCTCCCTCTCTATATTGTAATTGTGGTTGTTTTTTATGACCATACTAATATTGAGAATGATACTGATGTAGAAAGTGTTGAAGTTGAAATTATTTTTGTCGTTGAGGGTTGTATTGATATTGAGATTGATATTACCTTTTACTATATTGACTTGTTTGTTTGACTACTCTGATTCACATTCATTTGATTTCCTTGATACTGATTTATTTGATTTTATTTACCAAAATTTGTACTATGACTATTTTTCTTACATATTTAACAGTATCTTGGATTCCATTTAGATTTATATTTTGAAGTTGAAGAAAGATTACCTTGTGTATTATATTTTGATACCAAGGAATTGTTAGTCATTTCATCTTTGACTAAGTTTTCTACTTCATATTATTGAATAATATTGACTAAATCATCAAATGTAGTTTCCTTGCTTAAAACTTACAAATATGTGACTAAATATTTGTAACTTTATGGAAGTGCTCGTAATATCACTTGAACAAGAAATTTATCTTCTACTTTCTCTCCTAGAGTTAATAGCTTTGCTTTTATATCTTCTACCTTTCAAATAAATAGTTCAATACTTTCACCACTATTAAATTTTAAGGAGTATAATTGAGATTGAATATTAAGAATAGTAGCTTTGTTTTTCCCTTCAAATATTTTGCATAGAGTATTCCATGATTTTGTAGAAGTTTCTACTCCACTTAAATAAGGTTGTATTTCATAAATTATTCCAAATGTGATTAACATAAGTGCTTTGGCATAACCTTCTTCAAATATTTGTATTTCTCTTACATCTTTAGTAGATTTTGTTTTTTTTTTTCCACTATCTATATCCCAAAGTTTTTCTACAACTAGAATTGATTTCATTTTATTTTTCCATGAAGAAAAAATTGGTCCTTTCAGAAGTTGAAACTCAAAAAGCAAAATTGTATTGTTAAACGTAGTAGAACTTATTCAAAAAATCCTTTGATGTATAAAACCTTATATCTCCTAGGTTTAAATAATTCAAAGCTTAATTTAATTCCTATGAAGTAGTAAACCTTATGTATCCCTAGTTTTAGAAATTAAAAATGAATTTTGTAAATTTTTGTCTTTCCTAATCCTTTTGATGTTGAAAACCTTTTACCTAGCAAATTTTTAAATTTGCAAAAATTCAAGAAATTTTCAATTTTCAAATTTCTCAAAAAATAAAACCAATTTAAATATTTTTCAAACTTAAAATTTTTAGAAATTAAATAAACTAGTTACACTAATATTTTAATTCCTTATCGCTCCAAACTATTAGAAAATTTTTAAAAACAATAAATTCCTTATTACTCCAAGCTTATAAAATAAACAACTTATCACACCAATATTTTAAAAACTATAACTCATTAAACTTATTACTCCAAATTTAAAAACTTAATTAAGCCTTATTTCTCCTATATTAGATTTAAAAAAACCCCAAAATAATTTATAAACCTAAAAATAATATTACCAACCTTATGCTACTACTACACATGTTTTTTTCTGATTGCTCTACTTGTGTGATCTTCACGTTCAACTCAATTCTCAGTCTATCCTCCTTTAAATTTCTCAGGCATTGATTGGCTTCTTCCACTTGTAAGCCTACCTGAGAAACCAAATGTTTCACTTCCTTTTAGATGTTATGATTCTCCTTTCTTAGTTGTGTTGCTTAGGTTTAAAGTGACTCCTTGGTTGGCACTTTTATTATTCACTGCAAACCTTTGGCTTCCATGTTGACACACAGGCATTATGATTATTCGATTGGTACTTATACTCTTTGGCTTCTATGTTAATGCTTAGGTGTTACTGTCACTTCGTCTTCTAAATTATGTCCGACTTCCAACTTGGAGCTCAAATTCGAACTTGGTTCTTAGCACTCGACTTCCAACTTGGCGCTTTAACTTACAAATTAGCTTTGCTACCTTTGTTCCTTTGTTGATGCTATTCTTGTGCTACCTCTTCCTGAGTGCTTTAGACAATACTTCCTTCCTCTACAACACTCTATTTACTGTTAGAATTATAGGCAATAATAATAATCTATGTGTTTCTTTAGGTCTTCAAGCTAGTCTTCTACATGTTAGAGTAGGTTGTTTACCTTAGGTCATGTTCACCTAGGTAATTTATTTTCTTTTATTTAGTTATTCCATGTATTTTCCCCACCCATTTATGTGTGGATATTTCATTTATCTTATTTAGATATTATGAGATATTACATATTTATTTCTTATATATTATGGGGATATTTTTAGTTTTGACTATTCCTAGGTTTTATAGGGATCTTTTTAGGTATATTTGGAGGGTTGAGATTCTTTCTCCCCAAAGCAGTTACATAACTATGGACCATATCACATATTCATTTTGTATGGTGTATATTTGTCCTTAGCTTGATCCTATGACTCTGGTTGATCATCCTTTCCTATATAAGCAAGGCATATTCATTTTACTTGTAGTTTAATTTTTAGATATAATATATGATATTGCTCCTCTTTATTTTGCATATCTATTTGTAAGCTTATGCTATCAATTTGCTTTTAGATTCTTGTTTTCTGGTTGAATATGGTGTTCTGTTAACACCTAAGATCCTTGCATTTTGGATCGATATGATTATCATTGTTCATGGCATCAGAGAAATAGATGTTGTAGACATCTATTAGTGAGTGTTGTGTAGTTTTTTTCCTTGTAGGTTCGAAGATTTGTGTGGAAGCTTCAGTTTTTGTGATTGAGTCCTTAGTGGAGTTTTTGGTCAATTTTTTATCTCTCCTTCCATTGTTAGATCATCATCATCCTCCTAAAATCTCTTCTACCTATAAAACAATAACCTTATCCCCTTGGATCTATCCTAAGAAATGTTTTTGAGCATTTCCTCTTTTTGACAAGGTCACCAACAAAACCCATTTTTGTATTTTGCATATATCTTCTGATAGAATACAATTTTTTCTATGAAAATTTGTACAGGTCTATATATGCATTATTATGATCTATGCCAAAACTTTTAGATTATTTGGATAAGTATTCTTCAAGTTATCATGATTTTATGAAAATATTCTAGATTTAGTAATTTGCATATATCTTCATCAAAGCTTCAAACTTTTTGAATATATTTTTATAGAATTTGTAAAATTAGTTAATAGACCTACAAATAAAATTTTAGTGCATTTGGAGCAGTATTTAGAATTTTACAACGATTTTACTATTTTTAGTAAACTCTTTCTTTTGGGCGAAATATTTGGAGTTGCTTAGTGAAAGTTTTCTAGGACTATAAAATCATGTTTCTAATTTGTTTCTAAAATTTCAAATCATTTAGATTTTTGTTTAGAAACTTATGATGATTTTATGATGCACTCTCATTATATTGCATTGTAAAAATATATTTTTTGCACTTGAACCTTGTATATGGACTATTGTTATAAAGTTCCATCTTATGCATTCTTGTGAAGCTAATAAAATAATATTTTGGGGGATTATCTCGATGCTGATTTGTGCATGCTATCTGCATTCTTTTGATCTTTGGTGATTTTTGTAGCATGGCTTCTTCATATTCTTCTGCATTAGATCAATGTGATCCATTAACAACACATAATTACCACACATGGAGACCAAGAATGGAAACAATCATTAAAAAAAGGACTATGGGATTTAATGTCTAAGAACAACTAGTGTTCACTAGAGAATATAAAAAATTTCAGCACCAATGCAAATTAGATGATTGTATGGGTTTGATAGGAACTTATGTAAGTGATAGTCTTTTATTTCATTTGGAAGGATGTGACTCTCCTTTCAGAATTTAGGAGAAATTATACGGCTTATTTGGTAATGTGGATCACATAAGATCCATGCAACTTGTAGTTGAGATAAATTCTCTCAATCCTAAATATTTTCCATCTATTGTAGACTATTTTACTAAATTGAAGCACTTGTTGACATATTTAAAGGGGAGTGGGAGAGATAAGAAAGATGAAGATTGTGTTTAACTGTTTATGTTCAAATTGAAAGGTCCATTCCAAATCTTTGCCTACATTTTTCTCTAGCATGGATGCATTAGGTGCCACATTCAAAATGCTTGATTTAGAGTTTTTTTTTTAAATACTTACTAGGGAAGAATCAAAATTGTCTAACCTTGAGTCTTCTACCTCTCAAAAGGTATTAGTAGCATCTAGTACCAAGGGTAAAGGAAAATCAAAAGGTAAACCTAAGTCCACTACTCCATATCAAAGTGACCCTAAATCCAAATAATGTAACTCTAAATCCAAAGATTCTTATAAATTTAAGAATAAATCTAGCCTTTCATGCTCCTTTTGTGGGAGGAATAGTCATGTAGAAACCAAGTGTTGAAAGAGAATGCAAGCCTTGGAGGATGCAGTAAAAAATATAAGATATCTATATCCACTCCACCTCCTTCCAATGAGCATAACAAAGCACTTAATATTGTTGGAAGATCTCACTCAACTATTGTGAATAGTTGGATTATATATTCTGGTGCTTCTCACCACATGACTTCTTCTAAGGAGTCATTTGTATCTCTTGGTTCGCGATCTACTTCCAACATTAAGGTTGGAGATTATTTATTTATTTTTGTTAATAGAAAAAGGTGACATATATATTTATGCTGGCTACATCAATGATGCACTATATATTCTTGACATCACTACAAATTTACTTTTTGTTTATCAAACTTATCATTATGGTCAGGGTAAAACAGTGACTTTCACACCACAAGGAATTGAAGGTAGAACCTTGTTGGAGCCTCATTCACTTGTTGCACAAGGTGTTATTGATCATAGTTCTAGAATAAATCACTTTGAGGGTTTTGATGACACTTATTATATAGGGACATGCTTGGTTTCTCATGCAAATTCTGAGACTAAGCTTTGGCATGAGAGATTTGGACATCTTAATTATAGATATTTGAAGGAGTTGAGCACTTATGGTATGGTTGATGGTTTACCTAGAGTTTTTTTTCTTGATGAAGTTTGCCCTATATGTACATTAGGGAAACAACACCAAGATCCATTTCCTAAGGTTAAGTTAAAGATATCTTCTTCATCACTTAAGCTTGTGCATAGTGACTTGATGGTTTTTCCTACTCCTTTCAAAGGAGCTAAGTATGAACTTACATTTATTGATGATTTCTTGAGGTATAGTTGGGTTTATTTTCTCAAGTACAAGAGTGATATCTTTTTACACTTCAAATTATTTAAGGCTTATATCGATAATCAGTCTTCTAGTTGCATAAAGAAGCTTCACATTGATAATGGGGGGAGTAATTTAGTAGATATTTTTCTGATTTTTGTTAGCTTATGGCATTGTGCACCAACATTATATTCCTCATACTTTGTAGTAGAATGGATTAGCAAAAAGGGAGAACCAAAATTTGAAGTATATGGCTAACTGCATGATGCATTCTAGGGATTTCCCTCCTATATACTAGGAAAAAGTAGTTAATTGAATGAACTACATTCAGAATCATACACCACACAGAGCACTTGAGCATTTGAATCTAGAGGAGGATTGGTCTAGGACTAAGCTCGATGTCTCATTTTTTAGAGTTTTTAAAAGTCATGCCTAGTCCTTTGTGCCAAAGAAGCAAAGGAAAGCCTTGGATAAGAAGAGCAAACCATTGATATTTATTGGATATTGCTAGAAGATGAGAACTTATCAACTTTTGGATCCTGATACTCATGATGTTATTTTTAGAAATCATGTTCAGTTTGATGAGAAATTTTCTTCTCATGATTCTTTATCTTCTTCCTCTTCTTTACTTCCATCCATTGATGATTCTTCATTTCATCCTAAGGATACCTTCTTTGAGGAATAAGTTTAGGATGCAACTAAGGAGGTTATGGATATAGATATGAATGAGGATATCGTTCCTTCATATGCTATCACTAGACCTAGGTGGGCTCATACCATAATTTCTAAGGTGACATCTTTCATATAGGATCTTCCACCCACTAGACATCATCATGCATATTCTATAGGTTTTAGACTTTTGTGTCAAGAAGTTTTTGGGGATCCATAATATTTCTCATAGGATCATGGGATACATGAGTGGGATGATGTGATGACAGATGAGTATTCTTATTTGATGAAGAATCATACTTGGGATTTGGTCTCTCTACCTAAGGGAAGAAAGTTGGTTAGGTATAACTGGGTATACCAAACCAAATATGTAGTTGATGGGTCCATTGACAAGTATAAGGCTCGTCTTATCATAAAGGGTTTCTCGTAAGTCAAAGGTATTTATTACTCTAAAAATTTTACACCCATTGCCAATATGGATTCTATGTGCCTTGTACTTTCTATTGTTGCATCACAGGGTTGGCCAGTGTACCATATGGATATGAAGGACGCCTTTTTACACATAGATTTATAGGAGGAAATCTACATGGAGCATCCTACTAGGTTTTTTCATGACTCTTATATTATTTTTAGAATATATAGGTCTCTCTATGGTCTCAAACAGGCCCCTCAATCTTCGTATGAGAAGATGGATTCTTTTCTTATATCTGCTAGTTTTTCTTATTGCCACTTAGATCCTACAATATATATACAACATGTTGGAGAGGATATTGTTATATTTTTCTTGTATGTTGATGATTTTATTCTCATGGGTAGCTCTTCTTATCACATTCAAACTTTTCAAAGGGCTCTCTCAATACAATTTGATATGATAAATCTTGATATTTTGTACTTTTTGCTTGGTTTGTAGATTTATGAATCAGATTCATGGATTCATTTGAGTCAGTAGAAGTACACCCATGATCTTATTCAGCATTTTGGTATGGTTGATTGCAAGCCATGTCCCTCTTCTTTCTAGTATGAGCTCTCTATTAAAATGAAGGATAAGCTTACCCATTTGATTTAGATGACTAGGCATCAATTAAAACATGATGGTTGTCATGTAAGAGCTTATCACTTGGTGATTGAGTGGCAAGGTTTGGCTTATCTTTTAAGGTAAGCACCAGGAAGTATGAGAGGATAAATTTAATGGAAAAACAAAATAGAGGGGCTAATACCAGTGCTCATGGTGGTGGTGTCTTATTCAAAAAGTGGTCTATTATATAGGCAACCTAATAATCAAGACATGGTTCTTTGTTGTAACACTAGTCATAATAGATAGCTTGATAATATTTATGAGGAGATGGTTTGATTGGAGTATTTTCTTTAGGAAATCTCTAAGAAAAACTCGTTTAGTCTAGTCAAAGTATGTGCTTTAGGAATTATTTATGGAGGTGGAAGTCTTCAAGAATAATTCATTTAATCTAGTCTTAAGAAATATCATAGCAATGTTTTGAGGAGATGGTATTTATTGGAGTATTTGTTTTAGGATCTATGTATAGGGGTGTAAGTATTTAAGAACAACTCATTTAATCCAGTACTGAGCAATGTGGTGATAATTTTATCAAAAACTTTGAGATACACTTTATATTTTTTATACAATATAATTTCAAGATGGATATTCAAGTTCAAAACTTGCCTAGTGATAAAATATCCATATGGTGATGAGAGGGTCATGATATGGATGATGCCTATTTAATTCCATATAACCAACTTAATATATATTATATATATATATATATATATATATATATATGAATTATTTCAAGATAAAATCATAAAGGAATAAAATTTTAATAGAATAACATTATATTTTAAAGATAATATGATATACATTTTGGAACATTTATCATGATGACTATATAAAAAAAATATTATATTGATTTATTTTTATGAATTCATAATTAGAAAACTATAAAAAATATAATAAGTTTACACATTTTTCTACCTTGTGAGTTTTTTTTATATTATACATAATTATCTCATAGTTAAAAAAATTAAGTATATATATATATATATATATATATATATATATAACATAGTTAGACAAACACACATATAATATATACATATGATCAATTATCTAGATAATTATTTAGGAAATATAATAATTTTTTTTTTTAAGCGAAAAACCCCTTGTGGAGCCGCCTTGGTCTGAGAGACCACGAACAGGGGGTTCTACACCGTCAAAGTCACCCGGGGGTCACACCCGACCCTGCCCGCACCAACATTATCAATTGGATTTGAGATACCCAATTCAGCTTTTTGGTAGGGTGGATATTTGAACCTGGGACCTCCCTTGGAGGATTGCCCTCTCCTCTCCAACTCACCTACAACACCTGGGTAGGAAATATAATAATATTATTACAATGAATTTTGTCTAAATAAAATAAAAATGAATATCCATTAATATTTTTTTATATATGTGTCCATGGATTTGGGGGAATTTGTAGGGAGAAACAACTTTCACACTATAAACCAAGGTCCCAATCCCATGACTGAATCTTAATATTTAGGGAATAAGTCCAAGTCGAGAGTGAATGCAAGTTGGGAGTAAGCCTCAATTTTTCTTGTTTTAGATTGTCAAGGAAGAGTAGGGAATGAGTGTTGCAAGTGTGAGCAAGGAGAGAGACTCATATTTTCTTGTCTTATATCTTTAGGAAAATTCAAAAAATAAAGGATTTATATGAGCAAAATCTAGGTAGCATGCAAGGAAAGTTGTTTTTGAAATTCCTAACTAGAAGTAAAAATGCCCTAGTTAGGGGCAAGAGAAAGAGTGAATTCATGACAAACCCTATCTAGATAGCATATGTTACACTTTAAGTGGTTGTTAAGGATGAAATGATTAAGCATGACATAATAATTCTTAAAACAATGATTTAATATGTAAGTTTAATAACCCATGTGTTGTAGGTGATTTGGAGAGGCTAGGAAAATCCTCCAAGTGAGGTACCTAGTTTGAATCTCCACCCTACCAAATGCACATTGGGTACCCAAAATACAGTTGATTATGCTGGTGTGATCAAGGCTGAGCGCAACTCCCAGGTGATTTTGACTGTGTATAACACCCTGGTCGTGGTTTCTCATATCAAGGCAGTTCCACAAGGAATTTTTTGCTAGATAAAAAATGTATATATGTAAGTTTAATATAAATTAGGTTCATTTTTTAGAGATTCAAAATCAAATCAATTAAAATGAAGATTAAATTCAAATTACTCTATTAATTTTCTTCCAAAAGGAATTTTAACTCATCATCTTCTCCAATTTAGAAGTTAGGGATAAAATAATGGATGGTAGCCCATGCGTTGGGGTAGAATGCATTATATTTTGACCATGGACTCATAAATTTTCTATGGTGAGAGAAACTATTAAAATGATTCTAGTGTGGGTTACACTTATTGGATTTTCATACTAGCTTATCAATAAGAAGGTTTTGAATAATACTAGAAATATTATAGGGGGTTTCATGTAGGAGGGACCAACTACTAAGGAACAAAGGCATATTGCATATAATTGGATATATGTTGATGTATATATTTCAAAACTTTTGCCACAACATATTAAGATCAAATATGAATCAACTGAATTGGATCAAGTGGATTATGAAAAATATGATATCCTAATGCTGCAAACGTTATGAGACTAAACACAAGGCAAGAGCTTGAAAAGTGAAAATTATGGAGAAATAGATAGAATTTTGGATATGGGATAAAATTCAACATAAAGCAAGGATATCATATCATATTAGAAGCTAAATTAGATAAAATATTTTTCATTTCCAAGAAATTCATAAAACAATATCCACTACATCATCATATGGCAAAGGCTATTATGGTTTACTTATATTAACCAATAGAAGAAACAAAAAAGGACACCATATATGAGGAAGTACAATCCGCAAGCTCAAATTTAAAAGGAATTAAAGATGCCTAGGAAGATAAGAGGTAAACTTTAAAATAAAGAAGGTGAAAGAGGTCAAGTTTAATCTAGGTAAATCATCTTCATTTTTTTGAAGTAGTCTAAAATCATCTCTTTACAATAAAAATGAAAGTAATGTACATTTTATCCTTGAAACTAAGGTTTCAAGAGCAACATAATAAATAAATGAGTATAAAGGATATCCATGGAAATTTAGGACTTTTAGGGAAGCATAATGAGGAAATTGGTATGGAGGATCCTTAATTCACTTGAGAGTTTTCATGGCAATGTTTAGGGATTTTAGAGTTGCATAAGAAAGTATTTACCATGGAGGATCATCCATGCACTTTAGGGTCTCTAGGGCAACATAAAGAATATTTTTTTTAAGTATTTTATTGCAACTTAGATTCTCTAAGGAGCATAAACTTATAGAAAATAAGTCACATTATAAAAATGATGGATTTTTAAGCCTTAATACTACCACAAACGTAAATATAATATAACCACAATATAATAAGGTCAAGATAATGATATGAGTAGATTAATATGAGAAAATTAATATGTATAACAAGGCTTATAATAAATCAAATAACATTCAATAATAAGAAAAAATATGAATGTAAATAACCTTAATCATTTATGTACTATGTATAAAATATAACTTACAATATTAATTGCTCAAAATATATACAAGCTTTATTGCTTTACTTTCTCTTACAAAGACTGTAATACTTGTTCTCATTATTGCTATTTGACCCTCTATATTATGGAGCATTATCTCCATAATATAGCCATAGTAGTGTGACTCTTTGGATACTTGAATATAGCTATCTATATGCCAAGTCTCATGACTCTTGGCTTGACTACTTGCCACTTGCATACTTGATGAACAGTTGAAACTATAACATATGCACACCTATACATGACTCTTACACTTCTATAACTTGAACACTCTAATCTAAGATACTTGTGCACATATTTACATTACATATTTGTTCTCATACATACAAAACACTTGTGCACATAGACTCAACTTACACTTACACTCTAACTCACATGACACTTGTGCCTTTCCTGTACATTATAACTTTACATGACACTTGTGCATTTCCTACAAATTCACACTTACATAAAGGGGAAACATAACTTACACTCTAAACTATGACTCAACCCTATTCTACTATTTACAAATGTACCATGAAGATACATTAGCATGTACCAAATAATGTAATATACTCCAAAACACCCCTATATTACATTATTTGGTTATTGAAGAATTTAGTCTTCAATCAAGGTCTTCATATTTATCTTCAATCTTCAAGTGATCCTGGAACCTGTGCTTACTTTGTTCTCTTTTTTCTATCTTTTGAATTTTCTTTATTTTCTTCTTCTTCTTTATTTTTTTCTTTTTTATCTTGGTCTTATGTTGCCTTCCTATATACTGTTATTCTAAAACAACTGCAAAATAAGTATCTTCAAAACTCTTTGAGAAAAATATATCTTTAGTGATTATCAATTTTGCTGAGAGAGCTTTGAATTAATTTTATTCGGTAGTTTCTTCTAATTATTGAATTTCATGAATTTCTTAAGCTAATTTTCCTTTTTGGTCTCCCTCTCTATATTGTAATTGTGGTTGTTGTTGATGATCATGCTAATATTGAGAATGATACTGATGTAGAAAATGTTGAAGTTGAAATTATTTTTGTCGTTGAGGGTTGCATTGATATTGAGATTGATATTACCTTTTGCTATATTGACTTGTTTGTTTGACTAATTTGATTCACATTCATTTGATTTCCTTGATACTGATTTATTTGATTTTATTTACAAAAATTTGTACTATGACTATTTTTCTTACATATTTAACAATATCTTGGATTCCAATTAGATTTGTATTTTGAAGTTGAAGAAAGATTACCTTTTGTATTATATTTTGATACCAAGGCATTGTTAGTCATTTCATCTTTGACTAAGTTTTCTACTTCATATTCTTGAAGAATATTGACTAAATCATCAAATGTAGTTTCCTTGCTTAAAACTTGCAAAGATGTGACTAAATGTTTGTAGCTTTTTGGAAGTGCTCTTAATATCACTTGAACAAGAAATTTATCTTCTACTTTCTCTCCCAGAGTTAATAGCTTTGCTTTTATATCTTCTACCTTTCAAAGAAATAGTTCAATACTTTCACCACTACTAAATTTTAAGGAGTATAACTGAGATTTTGATTGAGAATAGTAGCTTTGTTTTTCCCTTCAAATATTTTGCATAGAGTATTCCATGCTTCTGTAGAAGTTTCTACTCCACTTAAATAAGGTTGTATTTCATCAATTATTCCAAATGTTATTAACATAAGTGCTTTGGCATCACCTTCTTCAAATATTTGTATTTCTCTTACATCTTTAGTAGATTTTGTTTTTTTTTCCACTATCTATATTCCAAAGTTTTTCTACAACTAGAATTGATTTCATTTTGTTTTTCCCTAAAGCAAAATTTGGTCCTTTCAGAAGTTGAAACTTAAAAAGCAAAATTTTATTGTTAAACGTAGTAGAACTCATTCAAAAAATCCTTTGATGTATAAAACCTTATATCTCCTAGGTTTAAATAATTCAAAGCTTAATTTAATTCCTATGAAGTAGTAAACCCTATGTCTCCCTAGTTTTAGAAATTAAAAATGAATTTTGTAAATTTTTGTTTTTCCTAATCCTTTGATGTTGAAAACCTTTTACCTCCCAAATATTTAAATTTGCAAAAATTCAAGAAATTTTCAATTTTCAAATTTCTCAAAAAATAAAACCAATTTAAATATTTTTCAAACTTAAAATTTTCGAAATTAAATAAACTAGTTACACTAATATTTTAATTCCTTATCGCTCCAAACTATTAGTAAACTTAAAAAAAAAAATTCCTTATTACTTCAAGCTTATAAAATAAACAACTTATTACACCAATATTTTAAAAACTATAACTCATTAAATTTATTACTACAAATTTACAAACTTAATTAAGCCTTATTTCTCCTTTATTAGACTTAAAAAAACCCTAAAATAATTTATAAACCTAAAAATAATATTACCAACCTTATGCTACTACTGCACGTTTTTTTTTATTGCTCTACTTGTGTGATCTTCACGTTCAACTCAATTCTCAGTCTATCCTCCTTTAAATTTCTCAGGCATTGATTGGCTTCTTCCACTTGTAAGCCTACCTGAGAAACCAAATGTTTCACTTCCTTTTAGATGTTATGATTCTCCTTTCTTAGTTGTGTTGCTTAGGTTTAAAGTGACTCCTTGGTTGGCACTTTTATTATTCACTGCAAACCTTTGGCTTCCATGATGACACACATGCATTATGATTCTTCGATTGGAACTTATACTCTTTGGCTTCTATGTTAATGCTTAGGTGTTACTGTTACTTCGTCTTCTAAATTATGTTCGGCTTCCAAATTGGAGCTCAAATTCCAACTTGTTGCTTAGCACTCGACTTCCAACATAGCACTCGACTTCCAACTTGGCGCTTTAACTTACAAATTAGCTTTGCTACCTTTGTTCTTTTGTTGATGCTATTCTGGTGCTACCTCTTCCTGAGTGCTTCAGACAATACTTCCTTCCTCTACAACACTCTATTTATTGTTAGAATTATAGGCAATAATAATAATCTATGTGTTTCTTTAGGTCTTCAAGCTAGTCTTCTACATGTTAGAGTAGGTTGTTTACCTTAGGTCATGTTCACCTGGGTAATTTATTTTCTTTTATTTAGTTATTCCATGTATTTTCCCCACCCACTTATTTGTGGATATTTCATTTATCTTATTTAGATATTATGAGATATTAGATATTTATTTCTTAGATATTATGGGGATATTTTTAGTTTTGACTATTCCTAGGTTTTATAGGGATATTTTTAGGTATATTTGGAGGGTTGAGATTATTTCTCCCCAAAGAGGTTACATATCTATGGACCATATCACATATTCCTTTTGTATGGTGGATATTTATCCTTAGCTTGATCCTATGACTCTGGTTGATCATACTTTCATATATAAGCAAGGCATCTTCATTGTACTTGTAGTTCATTTTTTAGATATAATATATGATATTGCTCCTATTTAATTTGCATATCTATTTGTAAGCTTATGCTATCAATTTGCTTTTAGATTCTTATTTTTTGGTTGAATATGTTGTTCTATTTACACCTAAGATCCTTGTAGTTTGGAACAATATGATTATCATTATACATGGCATCAGATAAATAGGTGTTGTAGTCATCCATTAATGAGTGTTGTGTAGTTGTTTTTCTTGTAGGTTCAAATATTTGTGTGAAACTTCAGTTTTTGTGATTGAGTCCTTAGTGGAGTTTTTGATCAGTTTTTTGTCTCTCCTTCCATTGTTAGATCATCATAATCCTCCTAAAATCTCTTCTGCCTATACAAAAATAACCTTATCCCCTTGGATCTATCCTAAGAAATGTTTTTGAGCATTTCCTCTTTTTGACAAGGTCACCAACAAAAATCATTTTTGTATTTTGCATATATCTTCTGATAGAATACAATTTTTTCCATGAAAATTTGTACAGGTCTATATATGCATTCTTATGATCTGTGCCAAAAAATTTAGATTATTTGGATAAGTATTCTTCAAGTTATCATGATTTTATGAAAACATTTTAGATTTAGTAATTTTCATATATCTTCATGAAAGCTTCAAAAATTTTGAATATATTTTTATAGAATTTGTAAAATTAGTTGATAGACCTATGAACTAATTTGTAAAATGAGTTTTCCATGCTAGGATTACTTTTGCATTGGTGGCATGATGTAGTGTGTGTGCCTTGTTCTTGTTTCTTTGTGTGAAAATGTGTTCTTCTTTCCATTATGGTATAATAGAACCTTTGTAGTAGTCTACCTTATGACTCCCAAATGGATTGAGTACTAGATAAATTTTGATGAATGCTATTATTATCAAGTTTTTTAGAATACCTTATGACTCCCTAGTTTTTGGATATGCTATACGATCAATAAAGTGCTTTTTGATAATAGTAGTTCAATTTTGGGTTGATTTTGTAATGTTTTGTAAATAGAAAAAATCAACTTCTATTACACCTTATTACTCCTATTGAACTTAAGAACTTTATATTTTGATGAGGTCCTAATGGTTGGATTTATTTTATCCCTTTAATGTGGTTTTGAGATAAGTATACCAATTAATTTCCAACTCTTGATATTCCTTAATGAACCTCCTTTTATAGCCTTTGATATTTGATATTTAATGTTTCTAAATTCCAATAATTTATTTGGTTTAGTATTCCTTATAACTCCCTAATTTGGAATATTAAAAACAATAATATTTACAATAATAGATATATAATTTCCAAGTTGAAATCCTTATTCCTCCTACTTTATTATTTGTAAATATAACTATTCTTGAAATATGCTTGCTTAATATATTACTAATGCTGAAACGGATGATTGCAATAGTAAATATAATGTACCCTTTAACTCCAATGTAACTTTAGTTTCTAGCAAGAAATAAGTAATATCATATTTTAACTTAATAATACCTTTGGATTATCTTCCTTTAACACTGTGAGGTGGCCGATTGAAACCTTATGGTATGTGGCACTCATGGAAATTTAATACCTTCTTTGACTAATGCCAATTTACCCTTTTACTAGTGCTTCTCTCCTCCATGAATGGTGCTGGTTTTCTCCTTAATGAATGCTTGGCTTGCATCAACTATCCTTTGAAATGGAACATTGGTATGGCTGGTCTATGATAGTTGCTTTAATGTAGGCTTAGACCTTTGAATGATGCATAGGCTTGAATTAGCCTTCTCCTTATGATTGTGCTTCACACAATTCAATGTTTGACTTCCCTTTGACCTTGTTTCGGCTCCTTCTCCAAAATGTATACCTTAAATAGGACTATTTCCTTATGGATTGTAGACAAGTGTCTCTTGAGTGTTACTGAATAGATGTTGATATTCCAATGTACCTTTATGCAATGATAAGTTTGGTGGTAACCACTCAAAGGTTTGTAACTCCTTTTTAGGTGAGCACTAGATTATTCACAAACATTGGGATGCTTAGAACTCTTATGCCAAGTGGCACTCAAGGCTTGTGCATGTAAGACTTTCTTCTAATGCTCAAAGGATGAGCATTGTAACCCTATATTTGCCTATATATTTTTATTGTTTGTGAGCTTGCTATGTTTCTTAGAATGCAAGTGTTTTCTCTTCTCCTCTTGCATGCTATCTTGATGAGGATAATGGATAGATCCAGCTGTAATACTCCATGGTTCTACGACGCTCCTAATGGCAGTCCTGTGGAAACTTCTTGTGCTTCTTTTTGGTGGTCATTCTCTCCAAGTAATTACCTTAGGTATAACACTTTTCTATTTATACCTTTATGCTTGTAGTATGTTTTTTGTGTATCCTTTGTAACAACTAATTGATGGTGTTATTTTATAGCTTTTGTAACAGACACTTGTGCTAAGCTTGATAATGCTATTTGACATAGATGATCTTCTTCTATATGTCATCCTTTATCCATGTAAGTTCGGATGATAATAGCCTTTTGTAATGGCTCCAATATTGTAGGTGGCACACTTGATTCTAATGCTAGATTGGACGTGGATAAATGGTGTTTTTAAACATCTTTATTTGAGCTCTTTGGTGGCTCTTTCCTCTTGCTCAAACTCTTCCCTACAACCTATTGAATATTATGGTTGTGCTGCTACCTGTAAATAGAAATACTTTTATTATTTTAAAGGAAAAAAGAGGTTCTTTGTAATATTTATATTTGCATCAATATGAAGGACATTTTTAAAATTTCCGTTTTTATTTTTATTTTGATGAGGCAACTCTTTTCTTCCTTGGATAATTTAATGATAATTAATCCAAGCTAATGTCGATTTTAAAGTAAGGATTTTTGCTCTTTGCACTCAAATGAAACCCTTATATTTTCCTTGAATCTTGAGACTCACCAAGTCTCAATTTAAGGCTTCCTTCAAGGACTTTAAGTGTGGCTTCCTTCTCCACCTTTTGAATTTTATTGGTGGCTTCTTTTGGCCATGAAATACTGTAGATTTTGTGCTAGTTTTGTGCCTTTAACAACACAAACTACTTGAGAGTAACTAGTTAAATATCAACTAGTATAGTGCTTAATGGATTAATAATGCACTGGTAACAACAATCTCACCTTATTGCTCTTGTAAATAAACTGTCAAAGTGAATTCTAATGCACTTAATAATCTCTACAACTTTTAAGAGTAATATGTAAATATCCCTAAATGAATATTCTATAATTTTCACTACAATAAATAGTGTAGGATGTAGTCTTCTTGCTTTCTAGATAGATAATACGTAGATGATAATTTTATTTCTTTAAAAAAATATCCAACTCCTATTTAATGTGCAAATATATCTTAAAATGAACTCTCCTTTCTACACTTTCTTGAATACTATAATATGATCCCTTCTCCTTGCAACTTTAATCCAAATACAATGCTTAATAGAATTTGATAATGAAATGTAATTGGAAGTTCAACTAATTGCACCCTAGTTGCTTACATTTAATGGCTTCTATAATAGATGTAGATCTTTATGTTTTGATTCACCAAGTTTCTACCTTGTAATGGATGAATTCACAACTTCTTGTTGGATTTCTAAAACAACTTCTTTCTTCACCAAACTATGGTCTTGAAATTTATGTCTTGAGCCTCGGGTTTGGTGGCTTTGATCCTTCCAGTGATATTCTATCTTTTGCTATAGATTTAGAGAACTCTTATCTCTAAATTATGCCTTCTTGCTATGAGAGGTAATCTCAAAATATCTTGGATTTGGTAGGCTTCTTCTGTCTGAATATTTCTTCAATATTCTTGTTGAATTCTTACTTCAAATAGGATATTCTTCTTCTCAAGATTCTAAATGTCTTGAGGTCTTCACTGGATTCTTCTTTTGGATTTGGCACTCCTTTCCAAAATCTTCTTCTCTTGGGTTTGTTGTCGAATGACGATAATTTTCCCAAGTCCTTCACTGTCAGGAGCTTCTCTTTGATAGTGGATTTCTCCAATGAGTTCTCGTAGAAACTCTTTTGATGATGCTTCTATGATCTCTACAGCAAGGCTCTCCAAGTATTCTTCTTGTTTCTCCTTGAAACCTCTCCAAGGTCTTCTATTGTGTAGCTTCTCTGGTCTTCCAATTGAGACCTTTTATTCAATCTTCTACTTATAGAAGCGTTGGTGATGAGATCTTCTTCTTGGATCTCTAGAATATGCTACTTTTATATTTTGGACCTTTTCTAGTCATTTTATTTTGTAATTTGGAAGCTTTAATGGAGATCACAAATATCCTATTTTGTGGACTCTTCTCTAGAGTCTTCTTTTGAATGAAGAACTCTTCTTATGAATCAAGAATTCTTCTCTAAAGTCTTCTTCATAATTAAGGCTTCTATGGCCTTATTTTCTAGATCAAGGCTTCTCTGGCCTTTTCTTTTTCAGGATCAAGACTTTTGTGGCCTTTTATTCTTATGTATCAAGGATTTTATGGCCTTTTCATCTTTTACACTCTACAAGTATATATGGAGATCACCAATATCCTATCTTCTTCTTGACTCATCTTCTGGAGTCTCTTCTTCCTTGAGTCATCTATAAGATAGTAGTTTTCTTTTCTTCACTTTTTTAGTCTACACGATTGCAACTCTTGTAATGGGACCTTTCATATCTTTGAAATATTCAATCTTCTCCTTGATTCTACAATTGTTGGAATGATTCTAATAATATATTCTTCCTAACTCTCTTGTAGGAAGCTACCCAACCTTTTTCTGAATATCCTTTTTCCTGCAACAAGTTGTTAGAAACTAGAATAAAATAATATTCACTAGTTGATTCATCAAACTAGTGGAATGAATTATGATTCCTAGTCTTCACGAGTTTTTCTACAACTCTGTGGAAAGACTCTAGTCAAATGTAATCTCATAATATTTGTAATTGAGATTTAATCCTCACTTGTGATTCTCTCCTATCCTATTGACTATTGTGGCTTTTTCTATCAATCGATTCCTAATGGTAATGTTTACATGCAATGATGCACAATGGCAGATCCGGTTTGCAAAGATGTAGACCAACAATAGAAATGGTAACTCTTCCTATTCCTATTTTGATTCAATGTGGCTCTAATACCACTGTTAGATTTTTAGGATATCTACAGTGGGAGAGATCTATCACAGGTCCTAATAAGATGTAAAAAATATAAAAGCTAGTAATTTTGCAATATGACTAAAATATACTATAAATAGAAAGTGGAAAAATACAATGCAGTATGGAGTTGATGGTCACTCCATTAATATAAGCTAAAGAACTATATTTTCCTCCATATAGGAGTTCTACTACTATCTACTACAATACAATTGATATGCTTGATATGTAATTGCTCTCTAATCTATCACTATGAGGACCTTTATTTAGGAAGAGAGATTTCTTGTCCAACACTCTACCTAGTTGTACAAGGGGACACTTTGCACATTACAACTTACACATTGAAACTTGTGCATTTATTATATTGCTTGAAGTAAGTAGCTAATTTCCTCGTAAAGTAATCTTCTACTCTAACTATGTACCAAAGGTGGTACATTTACATGACCCAAATGATGTAATATGTTCTAACCCTAACAATATAGGGCATTAGTCACAGTGAGTCAGGAGGTTATTTGGTTATGATAGTTATTTATAGAGTTTTGCTTTCAATAGGATTCACTAATTGTACTTTGGTGTGATAACCAAAGTGTAATTCATATTTCTTGCAACCCTATTGAGCAACCAGTGGACCAAGCATATTAAGATTCACATGCACTTCATTCACCAACACATTCAAGATGGAGTTATTTGCTTGGAGTACATTCCAACTCAGTAGTAGATTGTTGATATCTTTACAAAACATTTTGCATCACCTTGCTACCTTGAGTTGCATGACATGCTTGGGATTTCAAAAGTTATCCTTTGGTGTTGTTCATGAGGACATCTTCCTTCTTATTTCTCTCTTTCTAGTAGGATGGTCTTTTCCCCAAGTGGTTTTTCCTTTTTTTGGTTCGAGATTTCTTCATGTATATATTGTACATGAGTACCTGATCAAGCCTTGTTGTCGGGACTCATACTGTGGATAGGCCACTTTATTTTTTGGCCCCCAGCTTCACTTTAGGGGAGTGTTAGAGTAGGTTGTTTATATTAGCTCATGTTCACCTAGGTAATTTATTTTCTTTTATTTAGTTATTTTATGTATTTTTCCCACCCACTTATATGTGGATATTCTCTTTATTTTATTTAGATATTATGAGATATTACATATTTATTTCTTAGATATTATGGGGATATTAGGTTTGACTATTCCGAGATGTTATGGGGATATTTTTAGGTATATTTGGAGGGTTGAGATTCTTTCTTCCCATAGAGGTTATAAATCTATGGACTATATCACATATTCATTTTATATGGTGGATATTTATCCTTAGCTTGATCCTACAACTATTGTTGATCATCCTTGTCTATATAAGCAAGGCACCTTCATTGTACTCATAGTTCATTTTTTACATATAATATATGATATTGTTGCTCTTTGTTTTGGATATCTATTTGTAAGCCTATGCTGTCATTTTGCTTTTAGATTCTTATTTTTTTGTTGAGTTTGGTGTTTTGTTAACACCTAATATCCTTGTAGCTTGGAATTATCTTGTTATAATTCCTTTTACTACAAAGTTGTAGCTGAGCTCTTATAGCATTTTATACTTTTACATAACAACTCAACCATTTTGAATGCTTGCTATTATTTTGCTCTTTGAATACTTTCTATTCTTCCTTTATGTTGTAACTTTGTTGTATAATCTATTTTCTTCTTTATTTAGTCGCCTGAATGGAAATATCTTTCTTCTTCTTTGATTTGGTTGAATGTGTGTTTCTTCTTCCTTTTTGAAGTTGACTAAATGGGCGTCTCTTTTTCATTTTATTTAATATGGGCAGCCTTGTTCTTATATCATGGATCTCTTATCTTTATCATGGGTCTCTTACATTTTGCTTTTCTTCATATGTAGACCTCTCTATACTATATGAGCCTCTATTTCTTTTCTATATGGGCCTCTTTCTTTACTTTTTCAATAAATTTCTATTTATTCTTTATACGGGTCTCTTTCTCTTTACTGACTTGCAATTCTTATCAATATAGATACTAACTCAATGCTTAAATAAATATAAAGTAAGATAGGTGCTTATCTATCTTTCTTCAAGACTGATATATCAGATATGGATATATCTATCATCTTTCTTCTATTATATTTTATTTTTTTCTCTTAGGAAGCTTTGAATGCTTCTTAATAAGCTACTATATTTTTTTCTTTAATACGATTTTTTTTTTAGTAGGCCATGAATGCTTCTCAATCTACAACTATATTTCTTATTTTTTCAACATGCTTTTAATACTCTGCTCTTAGAAGCTGAAACTTTTCTCTATATTCTATAGGAATCTTCTCACACTTCTGCAGCTTAATCTTTGTTGCAATTTCTTTTTGAAATCAATAATGTCTTAGGTCGAACCTAAGAATCCAATATGATTCTCCTCCTTACTAGAGAATTCAATATTAAAATCAATGTCAGTATATCTCTTTCATAAATGGCCAACTTTCTTCTAAGTTGGTTCCCCTTCAATATAGCTGAGTACCTATTATTCATCAGTTTTCCTTTAACCTAGTGGAATGACCCTAGCCTTATATTCAATATGACCTTAAAATAGATTTTGAGTCTCATTGCCTTCAAAGTGGACAAACTCTTAATCAACTTTATCAAACTAGATAAAATCAATTTATAATAGTGGCTAAAATGAACTCTATCAATCTAGATAGAGTTTGGTGGTAGCTATGATACCACCAATTGATTTTTAAGCCTTAATACTACCACAAATATCATAATTTATATCTCATGGGATCTAAACATAATATAGCCACAATATAATAAGGTCAAGATAAATATATGAGTAGAATAATATGAGTAAATTAATATGTATAACAAGGATTATAATAAATCAAATAACATTCAATAATATAAAAAAATATGAATGTAAATAGCTTTAATAATTCATATACTATCCATAAAATATAACTTACAATGTTAATTGCTAAAAATGTATACAAGCTTTATTGCTTCACTTTCTCTTACAAAAGATTGTAATATTTTTTCTCCTTCTTGCTATTTGACTCTCTATATTATGGAGGATTATCTCTATAATATAGCCATAGTTGTGTGGTTCTTTAGATACTTGACTATAGCTCTCCATATTCTAAGTCTCATGACTCTTGGATTGACTACTTGCCACTTGCATACTTGATGAACACATGACACTATAGCAAAAAAATATGAAAAATAGAAGAGATTGATGAAGATAAAAATATTGGTGGAAATAAAAAAGACAAGAAGACTCTTAAAGCAAGAACAAATAGAAAAGAGAATATGATATATAAAAACAATAACAAATATTGCAAGTGTTAACAATAAGTGGGCCTAATACCACAAATAAAAATAAAAAGTGATGATGAAAATGGTATCATGGAATATCAAGGGTATAAATAAAATCCCTCAAAAATATAGTTAGTAAAGAATTAGTACTATTTTAATCACCCCCAAAATGCCAACCAAATATGGATCAAGTGATGCAAATATTGAAGATTACCTCTTCTAAGGGCAACAAGCTTAAAGGGAATGTGAGTAATTGCAAGATGGATAGAACAAGGAATTGGCAACCTCCTCCTAAGGATTTTGGAAAAGTCAATACCGATGGAGCCTCCAGAGGGAATCCTAGAAAAGCTAGTGCGGGAGGAATTGGTAGACTTTCAGATGGCTCACTGGTTTTTACTTTTACTGAGAATTTGGGTATTCTATCCAATAACCTTGCTGAGAGGTATGGTATCCTCAGAGGCCTTCAAGAGGCTGCTAAGGTTGGATGGGAAAAGGTTCTAGTTGAGTCTGAATCTCAACTCATGATTAATATTTTGAAGACTCATTCTAATAATCATAAGGTTGATTGGAGAATAAAAAAATTTATTAAGAATATTCAGTTAATCTAGATGGGATTTTTGAAAGTTGATAACAATAATGTGGTTAGAGATCAGAACAACAGTGTTGATGCTTTAGCTAATTGGGCTTTGAACAAAGGTGATCTTACTTGCTACGACCACCCTCCTAGATGGTGGGCTTTACAAATAAAGGAATCTCTTCTTTCTATCATTTCTTTGGATGGCTCCAGTTCTTGAGGTACCTAGTTTCTTCTTGCTTTATTTTTGCTTCTCTTTGGTCCGATAAGGGTATTTTAGTTCCTGAGCTCAAACTTATCTTTATTTTTTTTTCCTCTGTTGATTCTTGCCTCAAAATAATTTTGGTCTAGAAACGTCATTGTTGTGTTCAATTTTTTTCTTTTTTCTTTTTTTGTTTAGTTTTTTGAGATGTGTGTGTTTTTTTTTGTTTTTTGTTGTTCTTGTGTTTTTTGTTATTGTTCTTGTGTTTTTGTTGTTCTTGTTATTGTGTTTCCGTATGTTTGTGTTAATTGGTGTTTTTTTTGTTTTGGTGTGTGTGTTTTTTTTTGTTTTTCTTTTTTTTTTGTTGTCTGTTGTTGGTTGTTTTTTATTTTATCTTTACTTTTTAGGTTTTTGTTGTTTTTGTTTTTCATGTTTTTGTTGGTTGTCTTTGTAGTGTTATGTTGTTTTTGTCATGTTTGTGTTTTGTTATGTTGTTCTTGTGTTTTTCTATGTGGTTTGTGTTGTGTTTTTTTAATCTTATTGTGTGTGTGTTTGGTTGTGCTTTATCTTTTTGACACACTCAAGGAGCATGTTTTTTTATCTTATTGTGTGTTTGTGTTTGTGTGTTATTTTTTGTTGTTTCAGGTTTGCTCCTTGAGTATGTCAAAGGTGGTAGGCTAGGTGCGAGCCCTAGGCAATTTTTGTGGAAGAGATACCCCTACCTCCTTGGGTCTTATCCAAAAGTGGTATCCCTTATGGGATGTTTTCTACAAAAAAAATAGTACATTGTTGTAGGCATGAGCTTATTTTAATACATGAAACAAAATTCAGTATTGAGGAACCCAAGGATACATTCAAAAGGATTTGGAATATGAGGAATTATTCAGCATTTTCTTGTATAGGAGCTTCAGGAGTGTTGAATCAAAATGATAATGGGATGGAAAATTGCTAGAAGCAAAACCTAATTGGGTTGTTGATTATTTTTGTATGAAAGAGGAAAATATAAAAGTTGGAATTATCAATGTATATGGTCCACCTATAATTACTTCTTGTGAAGGATGTCGAAAGGACCACAGTTTATTTTTTATCAAATTTAATGATGAATCATAATTATGATCTATGTATTCTTAGGGGGACTTCAACATGGTTCTATTTCCTTAAATAAGAAGAGTGATACTCCTAGATGGTGTATATCAATAGAGTATTTTTCTTCAATTATAAATTCAAATGGACTTCGAAATGCTACTACGAAATTTCACTATAAATGGTATAATAAATGCATTGGGAAAAGTTACATAGTAGAAATATTGGACATACTTTTGTTATCTAGTATATAGTTGAAAATAAAGTATAGAATCTTTATTGATATTTTATCTTAAATAGATTTAGATCATAATTGTTCTCTTGATATGTGATCTGCTTAGTAATGGTCATCCAAATCCATTTTGATTTCAATCTATGTGTTTCCAAGAGCTTGATTCCTTCTAAGTGGTTATGTTATGGTGGGATGAAGTAAGGTTTCAAAGACCATGTATATATAAGTTTTTTAAAAATATGAAATACCTAAAGGAAAAAATAAATATTTGGAATAACAAATATTTTGGTAACAAATTTAATATAAAAGAGAATATTAAATTCAATCTTAACAATTTACAATATATAGTAGTAATAAATGAAACAAATCTAGACACTTTTATGTAAGAAAAATAATTACTTTTTTATTGTAATAGTATGTCAAAAAGCAACAATTATATTAGTCCCAAAAATATAGGGAGATATGGCTTACGGAAGGGAACAAAACTACCAATGTTTTGCATGCTACAACCAAAATAGATTTATCTTTTTGTTGAATATATAATATTTCAATTCAAGATAGAATAAGCATCAAGAAAAAAAGAAGATATTAAGAAAGAAGCAATTAATTATTTCAAAAATATACTGTCAAAAGTTGGGTAATACGAGGAAATTAGATATAAGCTTTTACAAAATATTCTATCGATTATCACACAAGGTGTAAGATTTATGAGGAATGTCTCTATGTAGGAGCTACTAGGAAATTTATCATTCCATATTAACAAGGTATCCCCTAATGAATTTCCTGTATTTTTCTTTCGAAACGTTTGAGACTAGTTATAGGATGGCATGTTGGTTGCAATTGGAGAGGTAAGGAAACAAAAGGCTATAATAAGTGATATCAATTCCACCTTCATTGTATTGGTTTGTAAGAAAGACAAAAATATATATTTTGATCAGTTTTGTCCAATAAGCCTTTGTAATATTATTTATAAAATAAATTAAATTATGAAAAATAGCTTAGAAAATATCTTAGATTGTATTAAGGTGGATTTATCAATGGTAAACAAATTCTTGATGGTATAATCATCATATGAGATCATATATTATCTTCATTCCATAAAAATCTAGGTATGCTTGTAAAATTAGATGGTAAACTCTAGCAAAGCATTTAATATGGTTTTCTAGAGTTTTATACATGAAATTCTCAAAATTTGGTTTTGAATAAGTTTGATGTGAATGAAATTAGAAATTGTTATAACACATCCAAATATTCTATTGATCAATTATTCTTTGCTAGATACTTTGAATCATCAAATGGACTTTTATAGGGAAACCTACTATCTCTTACCTATTTATTATTCTTGCTAAGATAAATCTAAAAGATAAATTTGAAAGAAAAGGTCCAAGGTATTCATGTTGCAATAAATTATCCTTTAGAATTTTATCTCCAAATTATTGATGATACTTTTATTTTGGGATATCCATTAGTTAGTGAGGCTTTGGAGTTTAAATCAATATTATCATGATATGAGAAAGTTGTAGATAGTTGATTAATATTACAAAATATAATATCTTTTTCATGACAATGCCCTAGATTCATAATGAGTTATTATGGAGATTGTAGGATTTAGAGTTAAAAAATTTCATGAACATATCCGGTTATTCATTTGTCTAATAAAGGAAAGAAGGAAATTTGGTACTCAACTTTAGATATAATGAAATCTTGTTTGGTAGGTTTGAAAGGCGTGTTCTTAGCCATTAATAGAAGACTACAACTCATAACTACTATATGATTATCTAACTCTATATATATGGTATCATTTTATGCTTACAAATAGGTATAGCATTAAAATTTATAAAATTCAAAGAACTTTTCAATGGAAAGGATGTGATAAAATTGTCAGCTTTACAATTTATAAGTGGAATAGGGTTTGCAAAGGAGAGAATATTAGAGGATCTGGATTATGAAATTGCAGCCTTATGAGTTTGGTATTAGGGTTAAAACTTGGTTGGATATTATTTTAAATATAAAGAAAATAACTAAGAAAAATTATTAAGTATACAAATTCTATTGATATAATAAAATTATTTAGAAAATGAACCCTATGTAAAGGCTCGACAACATGGAATTTCATATAAAATAGTTTGTAATTGATCAAAAATATATTATATGGTTAGTTAATGAAAAGGGAGTATGCAAACTTTTGGTTTGATTCTTAGTTGAAGCCTTATCCTCTTATTTTTAATCTAAAATGGTAATTTATGGATTGAGCATGTTTAGCTCGTAAAGGTTCAAAGATAAGAAGTTATATGAATATCAACAATAATTCTAGATCATGGATTTTTATTAGCAACCTTGTTGAAGGAGAAGAATTAAAATAAATAATAGATAAGATTCAAAATATTATTAGAGAGTTCTATTTGCTTTTTTTTACATGGAAGGATGAGTGGGTTTCAAATCTATCAAAAGATGGTCAATAATAGAAAATTTAGGATATAAGGCTTTAGAATAATTGAAATTGGCCACTCTGAAAGATTTTTTATTGAAGAATATTTGGTCATTTGAGGCCCTTCCTAAGGCTTCAACATTCTTCTGATAAGAATTTAAAAGCAATATTTGTATAGGTAATAGTCTACAAAGAAGATGATATCATGGGCCTTTTATGTAAGCCTTGTGTAACAAGGATCTAGAAACATCATATGCCTCTCCATTTTAGATTTGATTATACCATTTGGGTTTGCTAAAAAATATGAGAATATATTTGGTAGCTCTATCAAATTTAAAAGAATTGATGATATATTGGATTACTAGTTTCAAATCAAAAACATTATTCATTTTATGGAGCATTGGTCCGATTATTATATGTTAGAATTTATGGCTTGAAATCAATAGTAAAAGTTTTGAAAATAAATATTAGAGTCATTCCCGAGTTTGAATATGTACAATTGCCTCTTTTATTTTTTGTTATAGACACAAGGATCATCTTGCAAAGTATCAAGTGTGGAAGAGAAGGTGCTACCCTCTTGGTTACAATATTTGAATATACATGCAGGGGTCACATATGACAATATAATTAACACAAAGGATATATGTTGACCTATGAGTAAAATGAAAATGTACAAAATTTGGGTTCATTAAAATTAATTTTGATGGTGCCTCTAAAGGAAATCTAGGAAAATCTAATGGAGGTGATATTTTTCAAAATAATGAAGGTAAATGTTTATCGCTCACTTATAATCATATGAAACTTCAATTAAAAACTATGTAGATGGTAGGAAACTTCTTATAAGGATCAAAATTACCATTGAAAAAGGATTGAAATTTATTTCAATTGAGGGGAAATCAAATTATTATTAATGCTATAAAAATAGATTTGGAGAATGGATAAAAAATTATATTATTTCTGATATCCATAAACTATTGTTCGAAGCAATATCTTAGAAATATCAACATATCTATAGAGAAGGAAACCAAGTAGAAAATAATTTATCAAATTGTGGTGTTTGTGTTCATCTTGGTGAAATTTAAATTTTAGAAGGCAACTAATCAAAGGGAGATTTTATCTCTTAATGAAGATGATACCAAGTAATTGATTGTAGAAAAATAGTATTTTGAGGAAGATGGAGAATATATATGATAGAAAGGTAAATTAAGAATATATATTTCGCTTGAGCTGGAGGGAAGAAAGCAGAGAGGGGAGGGCTCTGGTCCCTTCCCTGCTCCCCCTCCCCTGGATCCTGGTTCCTGCCCAGTCCATGGCTCAACCCAGGTCATCCCTCCCTGGGAGTGGTTGTTGCAGATGATCTCCTGGGGGGAGATCCTTCTCCATTTTTTTGTGCCCCTCCCAGCCGGATTGGGTTTCCTTGGTTGATTTTTTGGCCTGGTGCTTCCCAGGGATCCCTGTTTGTTTGGGGATCCCTTCCCTTTTTTCCTCAGGCTTCCCCCTAGGGTTTTTTGCAGGTTATTCGCACGGATCTGGTCCCCTGCTTTTCTCTGAGCGATGGAGGTGATGGTTTAGGGTTTGACAGCTTCCTGGGGTCTCCCTTGAGGTCCTCACAGCTTTGGGGGTGGTCTAGGGGGGCCTCTTTCCTCCTTTGCTTGTGAATCCTCGATGGGATCCTGTGGCTGCTGTTCTTCCCGCTTGGAGGCTTCTTCATGCTGGTTCTGCTCCTTGGTGGACACCCTGGGCATCTGGTTTGGCCTTGGGGGGGGCTTTCCTTTGCCTGGGCTATTCCCATTCCTAGTCCCAGTTCCCTGAAGCTGCTTCTGTGCTTGGACGGGATTCTTGGTCCCTTTTCATTCTTGGGGGGGTCTGATCTATGCACGCAGACCTTAGATCCCACTTGTTTGGCTCCTTGGGATCCCTTCCCTGTGACTGTCTTCCTCTTCCCGCTCGAGATTCCCAGTCCCTGGATCCCTGTTTCCTTAACCTGTAGTTTCCTTGTTGTTTCCCCAAGGCAGGATCCTCGTGGTGAAGCTCCTGTTTGCTTCCCGTTGGGCCGGATCCTGGCTCTCGGCTTCTTGCTGGGTGGGATCCCCCTGTCGCTGGGCGGGATCCGCCAAATCCGCTTTTTCCCGCTGGGCGGGATCCGCCAAATCCACTGGTTTTCCCGTTGGGCGGGATTTTCTCCTTTTTGCTGGTTTCCCGGATGGCGGGATTTTCCTGGTGCAGTTTTTTTGAAGCTTTCCGCTGGGCGGGATTTCACTAAGGTGGGTTTAAGCTGCTTCCCGCTAGGCGGGACTCTCTCTTTGGTGGTTTCTGACTGCTTCCTGCGAGGCAAGATTTTATTGTAACGGTTTTTCTCTGATTCCTGCTGGGCGGGATCTACTCAATGGTGGTTTTCGACTTCTTCCCGCTAGGCGGGATCTATTTTATTTTTTAATTGTTTGTGGTGGGATCGTCTGCTATGTCAAAAAAATTTGTAATTCGGTCTGAGATGTGGTTCCTGTCTCAACCTTGCGGCCCTAAAGGTGCTCCTTTTATTGTTATAAGGTTTTGGGATCCTCTTAAAAAACCCGCTATGTATATAATGTTACTTAACAAAAAAAAAAAAGAATATATATTTGATAGAAAGGTAAGCTAGATATGGTTTACTTGGAACAATAGCAAATGTAATATATTTTTTTTATTTTGATGGGAGTCTTCTAAATAGAAGCTACACATAGCTTATTTGAAAAAATAAAGATATTATTGTTGTAATACCAAATTGGTGTGGAAGACTTATGTGAAAAATTGCATGATATATTTTCAAATACTCATTAAATGTAAAAATTTAGTAACTTATTATTAGTTTCCTTGAAAATAATAATGATTTCTTAATTGGATAAAAATTGAACTTGAAGGTCTGAGGTGTAGACCAATTGATTTGACCAAACCCTGTAAGAGGGATGAGGTCCAAGGTTCAAATATCGGGCCTCCCTGGGCTGAACGCTTGTCCCTTTCCTGGTGCTTTCAGCGGCGTAAAAGGTTTTAAATGATTGTGGCATGGTGGTTATAAGGATGGATTGCACAAATATTTGTGTGGTGGATTATGGGGCGGACAATGCAGAATACTATGGTGGCCATAAAAGTTGGATAGCCTACCTAGATTCATGGCGGCTATCGATTCCACCATGTAAATTCAAAAAATAAATAACAATTGAATCTTGAGATGTAGAAGAGTATAACAACCACAGTAACCTTGAGAGCTAGGCCCATTGAGAATCAAATAACCACCATTACAATATAAAAATCACAATATCAAACATTAAAATTCATTACAACATTGTAATGTTAAATGCACAACATTATAATATGGACTAGCCATGGAGCAATAATTCATGCTATATTTTAGGATCTTGTTATGGTCACGAATCTACCTAATCATAAAATATATGCACCCTAGATCAAGACAACATTGAAAGACCGAAGGAGAGAGATGTCCTTCGAGCCAATCTCTAGAGAGGGTTGGTTCCCTTACTAATCTAATTCGGTTTAAATCTTAGGGTAACAGGAAAGAGATGGGAAATGACATAAAGGAATGGGAAATATGGCTATAAGCCAGAGATGAAATATGAGGATAAACTAGTAGCTAAAATCTAAATCAAGTTCTAATTAGCATGTAATAGAAAGGAAAGCATAGGAACCATTCATAGATTGTAGGGATAATTTCCAATGATCATTTCAGCATTCAGTTCTCTACCAAGAATTAAATTTAGAAATGTAGAATTTAAATTTACCTAACAAATATCATGAACTTAATAGAAATGAAAGGCAGAAAATAATTGCATACAACACTACTCTAAGAACCAGAGCCAAATATATTTCTATTGATGTAGAGAACTCAAAGTGTTTTTTGGCAGAATGTCTATCCTCCTTTTTTACATCAAAATGCTTAGTATTTATAGAGGATTTCACCTCTATAATTAAATGCACATTAAAATAAAATGTTGGCTAGTTAATGACCAGCAAGAGCAATTATCTCCTTGGAAGTAGCAACGCTTGAAACGGAATATTATTTAGGAAGCAATGATCCCTATTTCATGGAGAGTGCCTAGGAAATCAGTAGGATTGGATGATGGAAAATCATCTCAAATGTCGGTGCATTGGAACACAACAATGTCGCACAAAGACCAAGAGCTTGAACATTAAATCTTAGTTGTTGCTTCATCATCTTGCGCCTCAAAATTTTATCTTTTCTAGGAATACCCATTGAAAATTAACTTTATCTTGAAAATGTACGAGATCAGTGGAGGGTACCTTGGGAATGAACAATATCATACAAATATCAGGGACATAACATTTAATCTTGGCAACCCTTTAGCAGGAATTCTGGAAATATTAATTTTGTTACCTCAAAAATTAAATGCCATCAATTCTAGCCCTTCTCGAGAAATATCTGCAACAATGGCACCTTCAAATAGTAACTTTGCTAAGAGTTGCACTCAAACATGGAGTTTCACCCTTTGTTCGATTGTTTTCATCCCGAAATTGTATTCTCTTAGGGATTTTGCCCAAAACGTTGTCTTGCTTGAATAGAGGTAAAAAAAGGAAATTTCACCCCCAAAAGAGGGCAAAAATGATTTTCATCCCAAGTTGGGGTGACTTTGACTTTGACCAGTGCAACCTTCACCCGAACATCATCCATTCATCATTTGCATTCCGAAAATATCTTCAACTTGGAATTCACCCAAAAGAGGGGTAAAAATGATTTTCGCCCCTTACTTGGGGTGACATTGACTTTGACTGATGCCCACTCATTATTTTCGCCCAAAAAGCTAAAAATGGATTTTCGTCCCAAAAGTGCCCAAAAATGATTTTTGGTGGTACAGTTTCCCGGAGCCATAACTTTTGATCCATTGACCCGATTGTCTATTGTAATATATCATTGGAAATATTGGGAATATATCTACAACACCTCAATTAAACAAAGGCCATTGACGTAAATTTTCATCCCTCTTCGGGGCCTCTAAGGTCTTCATATTGCATTTTTAAGCTATGCTAGAGAAATTTCTCGGGATGAAAACTTTAATATCTCTCAATCCGTTCAGGATATTGGGGTGATTATTTCACCATAAGTCTAATTTTTTAATTCCCCCTCCTTTGGGTAAATTTTCAAGTCCATAGGTTTTTGTTTAGGCTGATTTCCCACAAATGGCTGCTTCCCGATTTTTGCCTTTTTTGACTTCTGACTGCAGTGTGGCAAAAATGCCAACAATTACTAATATGTAAATTTTATAATTTTTATTCTATCAATGTTCATAATAGGTTTGGTCATCTCAAAAATTATTTGTTAATTATTCAACTTTTGTCAATCATTCATGCAAAAGATTTTTTTTATAATATTAAAAAAAAACTAACTACATTAATGTGCATAAAATTAATTTGAAAGTTATAAAGGTAAGTTATACATGATTCTAAATAATAAATAGAATCACCAAGCAATAAGTAATTGGATTTAATTTTATTCAATATCTTACATATACATGTGATAAAATTGAAGTTCACAAACATGAATTATATACTAGTTAAAATGAAAGGACTTACCAAAGAGCAATGGATGCATGTGTTGTTGGACTTTGCAATATTTTTCTTAAACATATTTAAACATCCATTCACCATAATCATATACAGAAAAGGAAGAAGCGCAAAAAAAGAGAGCATATAAACAAGAAAGAGAGAGAGATAAATGACACAATATGAAAGAATAGATTAAGGGATGGGTGCCCATGGGCACACCCATGATATTTTTATATATCACAAAAATATTTCGAATGATTGCTCATTGAGAGGTATTTATAGTGATACCAAAACCCCAATGATAGGTTAACCTTATACTGACATTAAATTAACCTTGAGGTTAACCTTACAACAAAATAATAATAAATTACCCTTTAAGTAAGTTATCTATAAAGATGGATTAACCAATATCACTAAGGGTGAATACATAAAGATGCATGTAGGTTTACATAGAAGAATACTTGTAGGCTTACATAGAAATATGTCCATAGGCTTACATGAAGATGCTTAAAGGCTTACATAGCACTTACCTATAGGATTACATTAAGAGCATCCATAGGTACTTCACCACTATTGGCCTTGTCATAATAAGGCTAGATTATAAATATTTCAACACTTCCTATAATATAAATTAAGGTTCCAAGGAGAGAAGACATTAGATATGATGTATCTCCTCCCATGATGAATGCTCATATGGGTCACTTGATCTTGCTATCTTCTATTTTCCAAAGGTATACAATGATCAACCTTTCCTGAACATGAAGCCATGACTCCACCTCCTGGATCAAGATGTTGAGCTTTCCATGAGAAGATCTTCAACATGCACTATGGTAAGTGCAATTTCTCCCCCAATCTCAAGACAAGATAATTGAATCATAAAGAAATAGGTAGATTTAAATAATCAGTAATAATGCTTAAAAATGGCCTATATACATAAGGCATACCTTGCATTGATCATTGAAAACCTACTCTTCTTGTATCCCAAAATATTACCAATCATCACACTAAAGGGTTGTTGGAGTTAGAGCAAATATCTATTATAAGAAAATAAAAGAATTATACATGATCTTGATATTAAGAACTACCACAATGACAATGGTTGGTATGTGAATGCCTTGAAAATAAAAACGTATTTAAATCTATCTAGAAATTACTACCAAAAACCACCATGTATACCTCTCACTACACAAAAAAATATTATATGGAATATTCCATTTTTTATTTTTAAATTTAATTTTTTTGGAGGAAAATAACGTAAATTTTGGATAAAGCAACATTCACCAAAATGATAAAATCTAAAAAAAATGATGAATTGAGACCCCCTCTAAATTTTTTTATGAAATCCAACAGAACTAATAGTTTATCTATTTCTACTACAATTTGCCTTATATGATCTCTTCGTGTGATTGAGCCAAGTTGCTTCATTTTGTCCCTTATACCATGTTGGAATTTATAATATTTTTCAAAAACATCCATTCACCACACTTATATGGAAAAAAATGAAGAAGAGTGAAAATGAAGAGCATATAGACAAAAAAGAAAGAGAAATAGATAAATGGCATGATATGAAAGAAAATATAAGGGATGGATGCTTATGGACACCCCCATAATATTTTCATATATCACAATATAAATGATTGCTCATTGAGGGGTAATTATAGTGATACCAAAACCCTAATGAGAGGTTAACCTTATGCCAAAATTAACTTAATTTTGAGTTTAACCTTACAATAAAATAATATAAATTATCCTTTAATAAATTTTATCGATAAATGTGGATTAACCAATACCACTAATGGTGAATACAAGAAGATATTTATAGGCTTACATAGAATAATTCCCATAGGCTTACATAGAAATATGCCCATAGGGTTACCTAAATATTCTTGAAGGTTTACATAGCACTTTCTCAAAGGCTTACATCAGAAGCACCTTCAAGTACTTCACTGTTGTGGGCCTTATCCTAATAAGGTCATATTAATTTATTTCAATATTTGTAGGCACCCAATTTTGAACATGTTATCAAATCATACAAACATAACATCTTCATTAAGCATGACAAACATCTTGATCAACCAAGAAAGCTAAAATCTCATCCAAGGGGTATCTAATGTTCCAAATCAAAAGCACTATACCTAAGGCAGTAGCATTGATGACACTTCTAAGGGACAATTATTTTACTAAAATTTAAAATTTGAACTTTTTCCACCTGGTGAATTGGTCAATATGTATTATTTCATTGGCATTGGGATCATGATGATAGAGATATTACATTATTTGGTATTATGTGATACATTTATAAATATTATATTAGGGAGTGTGATTTATATTTCTCTAATGTATGTGTAAATGTGTGATAAGATTCCAAGTGTTATGTAATAAAATGTACAAGTTTCAAAGTGTGCAAGGTGTAAGGTGTGAGTTGTGAGTTTGCAAAGTGTCATGTACATAAGTTGAGATTCATAGGTGAAGGTTTCAAATATACAAGTAAAGAGTCACATGACATGTGGAAATATGTAAAGTGAAGAGTCATGGGAGTTTTGTCATATATGAGGAATAAGAAAGGATACATATCTCATATGTTTGAGGAGAGAAATAGTCAACTATTAAAGAGTCATCCTATAAGGTTATATTATGGAGATAAATCTCCATGCATTGTAATGAACGAAGAATCAATAATGAAGAATATAAGAATAAGAGATTGCATATTTGATGATTTATGAATAATATTGTGAGCTTTATTACTGAGAAATATTTTTGTTATTCTATGAATGTGATTCATTGATATTGGCTAGTGAGTGGTATTCTTTAATATTGTGATTAATATTTGATCCTGGTAAAGGGACCTATGAAAAAATTTAGGTAAATTACCAACAGTGGTATTAGATCCACATACTAGCCAGAAAGAGGCAAAGTGAAGGTATTGGGATACTCATCACCATCTAATGACACGTCCAATTGGAGAAAGTATTTTTTGCAACAGAAATATTGAAAGAAAGAATATTGAAGTTTTAAAGTTACCCAAATTTGTAGAGAAATTGGAAGAGGAAGATTGAAGAGTTGAAGTTGCTCAAGTTGTAGCAAAGAAGAAAGAACAAATATTGAAAAGCTAAGGTTACCCAAATTGCAGATTGAAGAATAATTACCAAGTTAAGGCAAAATTCATTTGAGAAAGTTATTTGAAAGTGATTTAAATTACTAGAGAAATAAGAAGAGATGATTTATTTAATTGATTGAAAGGAAAAAAATTGGAAATATAAGAAGAAAAAGAATCATCTTCCCATGTGGTATGATATCTCTCATCCTTTGCAAAATCAACTAGATCCTCTCAATATGCCATGGCTTCCTCTAAAGGCAACCCTTGGGTCATCAAAATTCAGATATAAGAAGATAGCTAAAATTTATCAAAATTGATACTTGATTGAGCTACCAAAAATATGACAATTTTTACATCCAAATTTGTATAATGAATTATAGCTAAAATTTCTATTGACATTCGCATACAATATCATCAAAATCATATATAGAGTGTGATTGGAAAATATTTTGCAAAGGGCAATAGAGTTGATGTAAATTCTAGAGGTGTTACCTATTCAAAGGTCATATTTTGAGATCTCTTATGATTGCGTCAACATGAGCATCACAGTAGACCTACTCAAGGAATATATATTTGCACTCTAACCCTTTGTCTTTTATCTTGTTTGTATTGTATTTTACTTATTGCATTTTATCTTAATCGTTTTAACAATTAAGCATTTTGTTTTTTTAGCTATCTTCATCCAATATTTAATATTAATAGATTAATCTTAATCATATAAGCATTCCCACACTTGTACTAGATAGGGTTTCTGTATTTACATCATTATTTATAGGTTTTGAAAGTCTTAATACCTATTTCTATGCATTTAAAAATGAAAATATTTTTAGATTGCAGTCCTAGTGGTACTATTGCTCTCTAGTTTTCTCTTATAGAAATTGTAAACTACATATTTTGTCACACTATGTCTACAAGCAAAAGTGTTACCTAAGACAATGGTATTGTTAGCACCATTGATGCTTTTACTAGTGTTAGATCCCTACACTTCTTCTTCTACTTTTCATAATCTAGCACTCATTTATCCACTTCTATCTTTTGTTGTATTTTATATATTTTTGGAATAGAGATCTTATTGAGGTAGGCCCCTTATAAATCTGACATCTTTGAGTTTATTTGTGTGCAGGTCTTACAAGGAGAATAAGATATATTAAGAAGTTAAACTTTCTTTTTTGTAGATGAAAGTGTCACTATAACGATAGATCCATGAGTGCTTTTGCTTATATAGCACTTCTACAAGATCACTTATTGAAAACTATGTTTCTTGTTGTCTCTTTATATCCCTTTTAGTTTAGATTCATTTTTTTAGCAAATTTGTATATTTTGACTATTATTATTATTTAAAAGAAGAAATACTTAAAATAAAAGTACATTATAATCTAGGAAAACTTATTAGTTTTTTCATTTTAAATCTTAGACCTTGTATCTGTAAGGAACACTAAATCACATGTAGGTTAAATCTATTGTAAATGGGGGAAGACAAACACAATATTTTAAGCAAAATATTTTCCAAAGTATTCAAACAATATTCTCATAAAATTTTCATATTACTTTGCCAATATTTTTTTTTTTTGAAAAAAATGAAAAACTTGTATTAATACAAAGAGCAATTACAAGCGGGAGAGAACACATCCCAACCAAGAACAGAAAACAACACTACAAGAGAAGAGCACAAAGTCAACCCAGCACAACACAAAGCAAAGAAGTCAACTGGGCGCGAACAAGCGACATGTCGCGAAATCGCGACATGTCGCGAGATCGCGACAGTCAACCCCGGCTCCTCCACTGCGGTGCCAACAGTCACGAAAACGCGACATGTTGCGAAATCGCGACATGTCGCAAAATCGCGACGACAGCACCCTCCAGCAACCCTTCGTCAAAATTGTCGTGATATCGCGACATGAAGACCAGCTTGCGCCAAGACGCCAAAAAGGTCGCGAAATCGCGATAGAGAGCCTCCGAATCATCCAACCATCAAAAGTGTCACGAAATCGCGAAGAATTCTCCTTATGGCATCCAGATCGCAAAGGCGTCGCAATATCGCGACAGTTTCCTCCATTCCACTGTTAAGCCAAAATTGTCGCGAAATCGCGACGAGATTTTCATACAACAGCCATCGCCAAAAAATGTCGCGATATCATGACAAAATATCCACTTTGCACCACATCAGCAAAATGGTCGCGATTTCGCGACGGGTTTTCCTTATGACACCAGATCGCCAGAAGTGTCGCGATATCGCGACGGTTTTTCCTTTCGGCGCCCAGTTCTCAAAACTGTCGCGATATCGCGACGAATTTTCCTTTCGACGCCCAGTTCTCAAAACTGTTGCGATATCGCGACGAATTTTCCACTTTCCTCTCCATCTGCAAAAGTGTCGCGATATCACGACCATTTTTCCAGTTAGCCCCAAATTGCCAAAACTATCGCGATATCGCGACAACTTAACCATGCGCCTTCCCCGAGGGCCGCGATGGCGCGACATGTCACGATATTGCGACATGTCGCGATATCGTGACAAAAACTTGCCAAAGGCCGAGAGGGCGCAACCTGTCGCGATATCGCGACAAAAACCCGCCAAAGGCCGAGAGGGCGCAACCTGTCGCGATATCGCGACAGAAACCTTCCTTAGCATAAAAACACTGCACATCATTTCAAAAAATGTTCAAGGCCTTGTCGGATCTCTGCATCCTCCACAGGCATATCAATGTGCATCTGCATCCCAACCTCCCTTTCAGCACCCATCTTAGCAAGGAAATCGACCGCCTTATTGAGATCTCGATTCACATAGACAGGTATCACATCATCTAATTCCCTCCAAAGCTCTTTGATTTGGGAGACTAAGATCCGCAACCTCCAAGCTTTCAAGACAAAGTTTCTCATATAATCAAGAGCACCCACCAAGATTTGGGAGTCGACTCAATAATAATCTTCCTGTGTCCCTGTTTGGCAGCCCAGAAGGAGGCAGATTTAATGGCAAAGGCCTCGGCTTCATTGTTTGTGGCACATCCCAGACCCTACAGTTCCCAATAGAGCAAAGACCTACATGATCGCGGCACACTACTCCAATTCCAGCACTTCTCGGATTGCCTTTAGCAGCTCCATCAGTATTGATTTTGATCCATCCTTCAGGAGGAGGTTTCCAATTACCACTCACCTGCCTTTGTTGAATAACAACTCCCTCTTCCAAAGGCTCAGAAGCAGACTGAATTTCCCCCTCGGCATGAATGGCAACCGTTTTTGCCACTTTGCTCCAAATGACTTGCCATATTCCTTCTAGAGGGGAGAAGGTTTCACGAAAAATACGGGCATTTCTCTCCAACCAAACCTGCCACCAGATAAAAAATAAACCAAGCTCCCAGCCAATTCGAAGAGCTTTGGATTTAAATATACCTTTCTTCCAGCTTTCCCAAATGTTGTTTCGAGACAAGACCCCATTAGCCTGAAGTTTAAAGTGGGAGAACCAGCGCTTCCAGATCTGTCGTGTGAAAGAACATTCAAACATTAGATGATCCATCGTTTCCTCCTGCTTGTGGCATAACACACATTGGGAAGGGCCAATGATGCCTCTGAGTCTGAGATTGTCATAGGTGAGAATTCCATTATGCAAAAACTGCCAGGCGAAGATGTTCACTTTCGGCCACCTCGGGGATGCCATATCTTTCTCCAATCATGAACCAAAAAAAAGTGTGGAGGGGGCTCCGGGAGGATCTCACCATATCCCTCTTTCACAAGATAAACCCCAAGGCTCCCATAGCCCCGTGCCGCTTCATCCTCCTCATCTCTCCCAGTAAGAAACCGTTTTGCCAAGATTTTTCCCAAAGTAGGTACCAACTCCGGAGGGATTGGTATTGGCCACTCATCCAACCGCTTAAACTTTATGATCTTGTAGTCCCCCAATTGACTAGTGTTAAAGTAGCTCTCAATTTGGATCCATCCCTTATATTCTATAGTAGATTTTATCGGTTGTAATTCAGGAAACACAGCAATAATGGGAGGATTCTGGTCCCAGGAATCAGTCCAGAACCGTGCCTTATCCCCTCTCCCCACTTTCCAAAATAGTTGATCTTTGATGAGTTGAGCTCCAAGCTTGAGCACCTGCCACACTGGTGATCCAAAACCTTCCAGAGGAAAGCGGCCCACATCATTAGGATGGACAGAACCCAAGTATTTGCTAGAGAGAATTTTGCTGAAGAGGGATGTTGGCTGAGAAATCCACCTCCAGTACAGTTTGCCAGCCAAAGCCTTGTTGTTAAACTTGGAGCTTCTTAGTCCCAACCCTCCTTTTTCCTTGGGTTGGGTAACCTTGTCCCAGCCAACGAAGGCCCATTTCCTCTCTCCCTTGGCACCTTCCCATAGAAATCTTCTAGCCATTTTATCCAGCTCTTTCCAAATAGACTGGGGAGCAGCCAGGACGAAGAATTTATAAATTGGCATGGCCTGAATAACTGACTGTAGAAAATTTAGACGACCCCCATAACTTAACCATCTATGAGACCAATGGTTCATTCTATCTTTGATGCCATCCAATAGGTCCTTCCAAACATCTATTTTCAGTTTTTTGAAATGGATAGGGACCCCTAGGTAAACAACTGGGAGAGAGGTCCGAGTGAAACCTAAAATCTCAATAACTCTGTCCTGTAACCGTTGATCAATATTGAAGAAGATCACTTTGGATTTATTGTCATTGATGATTTGATTAGAGGCCCGGAGGTAGACATTTAGAGTATCTCCGATTCTTCTTGCTTCCCTAAGGTCGGCCACTCCCACCAATCCAAATATCATCTACAAACTGTAAATGAGTCAAAACTTCAACCCCGACCTTAATACCTGTTATCTGACCTTGAAGTCTTCTTCTCAAAAAGAGTCTACCCAATCCTTCAGCCAAGATGAGGAAGAGATAAGGAGAGCAAGGGTCTCCTTGTCGCAGGCCACGAGAGGCACCAAAAGGAGGCGAGGGAAGTCCCTTGATTATTACTTTGGCAATATTAACCAACATATAACATACATATTTAATACAATATAGTGTATCTTTGATTCAAGAGACCCCTGATGTTTCACCCTTTGGTATTTCACCTTCAACATGTCTTTTCATCTTCTCAAATTTCTCATGGAAAATGTGACTTTCCAACATCACATGAGGTGACATTATCAAACACCTACCACATCAAATAATATAATAATATGACAAATAATGTAATAGAGTCTAACACCATGCTTATCACATTATTTGGTATAGATATCATTATCTCCCAATGATTCTAGGGGTGGTATATTAGAACTATTCTAAGGAAGCTACAAAGAACTTATTTAAAGAGGCTAGTAAAACCCAAAGAAGCCTCAACAACTAAACTCTAGCCCCCCACACTTAAATCAAATGGACCAGTATTTTACATTTGTTATAATCACAATGTCGACACTTAATGAATCAACCCATAATCTAGTCAACTCAACCCCACGTACTAGAATAACACCAATGAACAACGAGAAATATGTTCCTCCCCAAATACCATTAGTGCAAAACCTATCTATACCTACCCTTTAAGAACTTCTATAGGGTAACTCACGTTATCCTACATCATAATATATTGGGATCAATCATAACCCAAGTCTAAATTATTCATATAATATTTAACTTATTGCATTAGTCCCTAACCCTAATCCTAGACATACGTCACCTTTAATACCAATCCTAATCCTAATATACTTAATCATACAATTTCTAGATTAGGTACAATACAACATTATAATCTACCAATATCTCATCCATAACCCACTAGTTGAGTAAACTCTTTATTTTTGGTATTTTGAGAACAAATTATTCAGTGATGATCCTGACATTATATTCCTAAATGTCTCATTCACAACCATAAGTTTGTTATTAACAACTACCTTTTATTTTACATCCTATATTTCAATAATCATTGCAACATATGCCCTTCATCCACTCATCATAGTCTAATCAAATATATCTAGAGCTTCAAGCTCTAATGATTTAGTTAGAGTATTTGAAATAACAAATGGTCATTATCCAAGGTTCATCCTCATTCCTAAAGTATTCCTATGATGACCTTTATAATCAACCATTGGATTCTTTTATAGCTAGTTGGACTTTCCCCCAAAATATGAAACTCCTATGTTTCAAATCTATAAGGGGAAAGAAGATCCTATTATTTATCTTAGGTTGTTTAGAACCACCTACAATAACATTTCCAAGAGTTTAAGTGGTCCAAACTTGGAATGATATAATCAAATTTTAATACATTCCTTGAAAATATTTAGAGACCAAGTTGAGATGTTCATTAATAAATTCTTAATCTATATTGAGGATGAGCCCGAGATCACCATTAGTGACCTATATTAACTCAAATAGTCCAAACACAAAAGTGTAACTAACTTCCTAAAAATATGGAGGGTCTTAGCAGGAAGACTACAATATGTTCCCCCACCAAGAGACTTACTCAACATCTTGACATCCAACCTTCATAAGCAATTAGCCTCTTATCTAAAAATGGCTAACGTGTCTTCTTTCGAAGATGATATTGACATGGATAAAATAGGATAAGCCAACCTCATCAAGTGAGGGTAGTTCACAACCAATACCAACAAGTAGAAATATAAGACTTCCTCTTCAAACAAGAAATGGCAATATAAGAACTAACATGTTCTTAATGATGGGTAACGAATTCCCAAAAAGCCAACAATGTCAATGTTGGTAAGAACCTTCAAAAAATAATCTTGGGAAAGTCAATATAGCAAAATACAAGGGGGTACATCATACTGGATGAACCCATTTCCACATTTTTACAACAACTTCTTATAGCCAAAATGGTAGAACTCCCTCTAATCAAACCAATAGAACCTAGAATGGAAAAGGATCTTTGGTTTAATCAAATGAGCATTATTCCTTTCATAGAGTCAATGGTCACTAGACCAATACATGTATGAGCATTAAGAATGTGGTCCAAGATATTATAAATAACAACCAAATTATTGTCAATAACTTTGAGTCATAATCTTCATCAAATCAAGACCTTGGCAATTTTCCAAAATTTGTTGCCTAATCACACTATTCAAAACTAAGGAGTGGTTATTAATATTATCCACTCCCATCATGTTAATCATATCTCCCATGTTTGTGCTACCACAAGGAAGCAACATAGGAGTTCTCGCCTCTAGAACCACAACAAACTAATTAGCCATAAAAAATTTCTTCAGTTCTTTGGTTAAAAATATCCAATCCACCTAAAGGACCTCCATTGATCATTCAATCATAACCCAAAACCAAGACCAAAGATTTTTTTAACCTACTTCAAAAACTTAACATGCCCCAATAAAGTTTTTTTGAGCTTCTCAAGTCTTCGCTTATACATCAAGATATTCTTATCAAGGTTTTGAGTGAATACATAGTCCCTCAAGACTTAAACCTCAATGATTTCACTTCAATATTTGGATCAATCAAGGTAAATCATACCAAAATATCCTTTATAAGGATGATATCCCTCAATCCTTTACTAGAGATCAAGATTATATACTACATGCTAAGTCAACAACAAGTTTATAAATTAATTTTAGTCGACAATGGTTTTGGATCAAATATATATGGCTTAAAATTCATTAGTCATTTTGCTCTAACCAAAGAGCATTTGAAAAATATGATATTATGATTTTAGGCCATTGATAATGGAAAACATGATGCTAGTAGTATGATAGTCTCACCCATAATTACGAAAATTGGATCAAAATCATGATTTGAATTGAAAAATCGTGATTTTGACAAAATCCGATTAAAATTGGATCAAAACCGATATTTATGAAAAAAATCGTCAATTTTTTGAAAAAAATCGACAAAAATCTTAATCGCAATTTTTTCAAAAAAAATATTAATTTTTGGTGAAAAAATCGTCCGTGACTACACGCGTAGAGGAAAAGGCATAAATAGTGTTTTGTTTTGTTTTCTCTCATTTTTCTTACTCCAAGCTTGAGAGAGATGTCTACCTACTTGCTACCACACCAAATAAAACCCTAAAATACATCTAAATAATAGATTTTTGGAAGTTTGAAGGAATGCAGTGGTCACCAAGAACCAGCAAACAACGAATATTTTTGGAGTTTGAAGGATCCCAACAGCTACCAACAACCACCAACATCTAGGAATCTACCCAATGGATTCATTTGAGGTAAGCAAATTGATTTCTTTTTCTTTTATTCTATTGAATGTTATTCCAAATTTTCAAGCATATTTTTTTCCAAGTCTAAAACCAAATGGAACAAACTAAGTTTTACAATTTTGGGTTTATTTTTAAAAGTAATTCTTTGTTGTTATTTGCTACTTAAAACATGTATGCAAGTCTAAATTTTTAGCTTTCAATTTTTAAAGTTTAGAGTCTTAGACTTCAAACTAGGGTTTAGTTTTTTTTTTGTTTTACTTTTTATTTTAATTATGTAATTATTTGCTTGATATTTGTTGTTTAAAATTTGTATCTAAATGCATGTTTTTGGCTGCCAATGTTTACAACCTTAGCCTCCACCATAAGAAAATTATAGGAACAAGTACCGAGGCCTTTGACCTAGACGATATTGATCCATCTAATGATTAGATAACAAAGGCACAAGATGTTCTCCTCGGCATGAATGAATTTGAAAACTTAGAAAACCTAGCAGAGGAGATGGCAACAAAGGCACAAGAAGAGGCACAACCAAAGCAACAAAAAAAGTCTAGAGCTTCTACTAGGGCAAAGGGCAAAGGCATTCTAAGACATTGATTGAGTCATTGTATTTGACATTTGTCATGATTATGACACATTTTGTAGTTTATAATTTTTTATAGTTATATATTATAAGTAATACAATATATGTTTTGTCACTTTCCTATGTAGTAGTTTAAAACTTTAATACGTTGGTTGTAAGCTTGTAGCAATTGCCATTTTCATGTGTAGTTTAAGCTTGTATCACTTACAGTAATAATATTTGATTTGCATAAAGTTAATTCAGTGTAATTGTTATTTTTTTTTGCCGATTAGATTCTATTTTTTCTCAAACTAATTCCGATCCAATTCCGATTTCTCAACTATAATCTCACCCCTCAAAGTTAAACCCTAAATCTTCAACACCTTAGTTCCATAACATGCCTATGACTTGTCTTATAATATTCTCTAACTAGACCATAGATTCATGAAGTGCAGGCCATCCCATTCACTCTACACCATTATATCAAATATATATACAAGGCCAGACTTATAGTATTCCTAACAACCTTAAACCCTTAAAATATTGTAAGGTGGTTGAGATCAAAAATAAAAAGTCTAGTCTACGCCCTCATCTTACCAATTCTTTGAATCCATCTATCGAGCCTTTACATTCTGAGTCTTCCACCATCTCATGCATTGAGGTCACTTTATCTACATGATCAAACTAACCAAGATTTAATTGTTTACTTCATAGAACGTAGTCAAGGACGACAATTCCCTTTTATCAAAAGTATATATATAATTATTGTCATGCGGTATAATTGATAGTATAACAGCATGGGAGCGGAAGCTGTCCTTCACTTCACTGGGAATAATTATAGTTTATCAACGTTAACGTGTTGATGTGAAAACGCTGGTCTACTGAGTGAAATAATGTGCTTTTTGTTGGATGCACGTCACGCCATGGTGCGGTTAATAAAGCTGTTACAACTGACACAATTCGGCAATTGGAGATCCAGAGGGTAGAGGAGTTAATGATTATGCGTCCTACCCAGCTTTCAGGAAATTCTTTCTCCCAAAAAACTAAAAAAAATACTCGAGCGCTTCCGTGCATAGAAAAAAAAAATCAAATAATGAGCACGCCACTTATAAAAGTAGTACTTCGCAGACAAACAATTTAGCCCATAACACGATGCTTGTTTAAACATTACAATTTTGAAGGAGAACATTAAAAAATAATTGTTGAAACGATAGCCATAAATCGACAAAGTCATATTGAAAGCAATCAGTGGTCGTCATAATTTAGACTTTAACATAATAATAGTTAAGGTGGCCATAAGAGCATTAAAGGATATTTTAATTTGGCCCTGTAAAGACCATGGGATATTACATCACGTGTGTCTTTGGTGTCATGATAGGTAAGCATTATGGGAAGTGATAAAGAGTAGAAAACAATCGGAGTATGTAATTAGAACTTAAGAGGATAAATAAATTTGATAATTAATAGTTGGAAGGAAAGGAGAATATCCCTTTGATTTAGATAACTATGTAAGAGCTTCTCACTTGGTGAGTGAGTGGCAATGGCTTGTTGTTTATTAAGGTAAGCAAAAGGAAGTGTGAGAGGATAAGTGGAATTGAAAAATAAAATAAAGGGGTTAATACTACTGTGTATGGTGGTGATATCTCATTTGAAAATGGTTTTTTAGATAGGGTCTTTAATAATTAAGAAAGCATTTGTCATAATAGATAGTTGGTTAGATAGGGTGTCTAATAATTAAGATATGGTGTTTTGTAGTAACATTTGTCATAATAGATAGCTTGATAAGATATACGAGGAGATGGTTTGATTGAAGTATTTTCTTTAGGAGCTATATGGAGAGATGGAAATCTTCAAAAACAACTTGTTTAGTCTAGTTAAAGTATGTGCGAGTTATTTATGGAGGTGGAAGTCTTTAAGAATAACTTATTTAATTTAGTCTTAAGTATTATTGTAGCAATGCTTTGAGGAGATGGTTTTTATTGGAGTATTTGTTTTAGGAGGTATGTATAGAGGTGGAAGTCTTCAAGAACAATTCATTTAATATAGTCCTAAGAAATATTGTGGCAATGTTGTTAAAAGCTTTGAGATACACTCTAAACTTTTTATACAATTAATTATAACAAAAAAATACTTAAGAATAACATTTTATATGAATCGATCAAATGACATGAATTCAATTGGTTAAAAAAGCAAAGTTTCAAGATGGTTATTCAACTTCAAATCTTGCTTAAAGACAAAATATCCATATTATGATGAGAAGGCCATGATATGGATGGAGCCCATTTCAATTCCATATAATCAATTTAAAAAAAAAAAATTATATGAATGATTTCAATATAAAATCATAAAGAAATAACATTTTAATATAATAGCATTATATTTTAAAGATAATATGACATACATTTTGGAACATTTATTATGATGTATATATAAAAATAAACATTATATTTATTTTATTTTGAATTTATTATTAGTTAATATTTGTTATGTTTAATGTGAAAATATAAATATTATATTGATTTATTTTTTGAATTCATAATTAGAAAAATATTAAAAATATAATAAGTTTGCACATTTTTCTACCATGTGATTTTATTGATATTATCCATAATTATTTCATAATAAAAAACTTATATATATATATATATATATATATATATATATATATATATATATATATATATATATATATATATATATAAAAGTTATGAGTGAACCTTAACATTTAGGGAATAAGTCCAAGTCAAGAGTGAATATAAGTTGGGAGCGAGCCTCACTTATTTTTGTTTTTGATGGTCGGGCAAGAGTAGGGAATGAGTTTTGCAAGTGTAAGGAGAAAGCTTCATCTTTTTTTTGTTCTAGATCTTTGGGAAAATTCAAAAAATAAAGGATTCATATGAGCAAAATCTAGGTAACATCTAAGGAAAGTTGTTTTTGAAAGTCTTAACTTGAAGAAAGAATGCCCTAGTTAGAGACAAGAGAAAGAGTGAATAAATGTTACACTATAGGTGATTGTCAAGGATTAAATGATTGAGCATGACATAATAATTCTTAAAAATAGAGAGTTAATACTGGGCTAGTTTTTTAGAGATTCAAAATGGGATCAAGTGAAAGTGAATATTAAATTCAAATTACTCTATTTCTTTTCTTTCAAAAGGAATTTTACTCATCATCTTATCCAATTTAGAAGTTAGGGATAAAACAATGGATGGTAGGAAATGGGTTGGAGGAGATGCATTATATTTTGACCATGGACTGATAAATTTTCTATGTGGGTTACATGTATTCGACTTCCATACCAACTTATCAATAAAGAGGTTTCGAAGAATATTAGAAATATTATAGGGTATTTCATCTAAGAGGGACCAACCACTAAGGAGCAAAGACATATTTTCATATACTTGGATATGTTTTGTAGATATTTCAAAACTATTACCACAACATATTAAGGTTAAATTTGAATGAAGAGAATTGGATCAAGTGGATTATGAATATATTAGATCCAAATTTTGCAAATGGTATGAGACTAGACACATGGCAAGAGCTTGAAAAGTCAAAATTATGGAGAAAGAAAGATAATTTTGGATATGGGATGAAATTCAAGATAAAGCAAGGATATCATATCATATTAGAAGCTAGCTTAGATAAAGGATTTTCATTTCCAAGATATTGGTAAAAAAATATCCTCTACATCATCATATGACAAAGACCATTATAGTTTACTCATATTAACCAATAGAAGAAACATAAAAGGACACCATGGATGAGGAAGCACAATCTAAAAGTTCAAATTCAAAAGGAAATAAATATGCCTAGGAAGATAAAATGGTAAACTTTAAAACAAAGGAGGTGAAAGAGGTCAAGTTTAATCTAGGTACATCATCTTTACTTTTCTCAAATAGTCTAAAATCCTCTCTTTACAATAAAAATGAAGCCACAAGATTAGGGGAAGTTACTCCGACGAAGAAGCCATACGATGCATTCACATTGGGCTTCTGTGTGTACAATCTAATGCAACAATCCATCTAGATTGTGCATAGACGTCACGCAGGTAGCCGTTGATAGAAAGAAGTTGTGAATAGACGAGAAGTGGCCAATGTTAATGTGCATTATAGGTGACAATTGAGTTTTTTTTTTTAAAAGACAAACTTAATTACAAGAAGCCTGTGACGTTGAGATTGGCAAACTTTGTACAAGCATATTTCCAAATTTTTGTAGCTTTGAGGACAAAGCTCTTCAAAGAGGGATGGCATGTTAGGATACTATCCTAACATTAATTAATAATAATAATACATGTTATCCTATGGTTATATTAATAAATAATATAATAATTAATTATATTAATTATTATATTATTATAAGATTAGGGTTAGGGTTAGGAAGCATGGTGACTCTTCACTCATAACCCTAAAGGGGTATAAGACACTATGTGATTCTATCATTTAATATATCCATGAATATGAAATATAATACAATTTATTGAAGGGACTTCCCGACAATACAAAAGGCGATTCTTTTAGTTTTAGGTCTATTTGTTATTTATTTATCATTTTATGTGCTAGGAACCCTAGGTTCCTACCACCTCCCTCTCCTAAAATACAAGGAAAATCAGGTTCAAGTTAAAAGAAGGAACACTAGATGGCAACCACCCCCTAGGGATGGTTTAAGTTAAACTTTTATGGAGCATCAAAAGGCAACCCAAGTAAGGCTAGAGGAGGAAGCATTCTCAAATATTTTGATTTTAACATAGTCAAATAAATTGTAAAACCTTTTGGGACCGACTCTAATCATAAGGTGAAAATCAAGGTCATGCTTTCTTATTTACGGATGATTCTAAGGCACAATTACATGAAGCTAATTATTGAGGATGATTTGTTGAATGTTGTTAACATGTTGAAGGGGTTTAATAGCCTTAGTTGGAGCCTATCCAATATTATAGAGGATAACAAATACCTCATTTAGAGCTATGAATAAGTGGTGGTGTATCATATTTATAGGGAAGGAAATATCGGGGTAGACTGGTTAGCTAATATAGGGGTGGAGAGTGTTTCCCCTATGAGTTGGGATAGGGAGTTCCCTAAGGACCTACTGAATATTATTGATCATGAGAAGAAAGCAAACTAATTGGATCAAGGGGTTATGTTTTGGAAGACCTTTCTAGATGGTCTTTCTCTCTTTATTCAAGGTTTACAAGATGTTATCTCACTTGGAGTTGAGAGGGTATCTCCATGAGTCCTATAGAATAATGTGTAAAGGGTGTTATCTTGGCATTATCTTTTATTGTATTAGGAATTTTCTAGTTGTATTAAATATTTGGTGGTCAATATTCCCCTCTAAAGAAAAATTTGAGGCGTTCAAAGCATGGATTTGGTTCTCCAACTATGTTTGTTTTAGAAGATGTTGGTCTTTTAGTTTTTTTTTCTCCTATGTATGATATTTGATCAAATGGCATTATATTGGCAGTATCAATTTTTGTGTTGTGTATTTGTTAATTGTGTTAATAATTGGGTGGCCAAGTTCCTTTCTTGAAGGTAAACTTGAGGCTTCCAAAGCATGGATATGGTTCCTCAAGTGTGTAAGTCTCAAGATGTTGGTATTTTAGCTTTTTTGGCTTCAATATAGTACTATGAGCAAAGAGTGTTATCTTGGCACTATCTTTTTTTGTGTGGTGAAACTGTTAACTATGTTGTTGGTTGTACTCTTTTGGGATCAACTAAGGAATTTCCTAGTCACAGTAAGTATCATTGATGGGCATCTTGAGGAAGTGAAAATTATTGGGATGCTTATGGAATTACTATATTTCCTTTTTTTTGGTTTTCTTTGTTGGATTTTTAGTCTAGGTTGTGTAGTTTTATTAGTGTTATCTTGTGTTTTTCAATCCAGTTTTACTATATGGATCCTAGCTTTCAAATGTCAAATATTGTTTTGACCTTTTGTATTATCTGGGTATTATCTTCTCTCTATTTTTTTGGGTCTATTTATCTAGCTTTTTTCTATTTGGCCTATGGTTTTTCTTCATTTTGCCATGCTAGATTAAGGTGACTCTTTGTAAAAGGGTTTGGGCCCTTTCTAAATCCTATTTTTTTACCCTATTAAAAGAAATTATGGATGTTTAATGATGTCACCTTATGTGAGGTTGGATAGTCACATTCCCATGAGAAAATTAAGAAGATGAAAATATATGTTGAAGATGAAACATAAAGGGTCTCTTGAATCAAAGATACACCATATCATATTAAATATGTATGCTATATGCTAGTGAATATTGGTAGATTAATATGAAAAATTTGTGAGAATATTGTGTGAATACTTTGTGAAATGTTTTGCTTGAAATATTGTGTTTCTCTTCCCCATTTTCCAATAGATTTAACCCACATGTGATTTAGTGTTCCTTACAAATACAAGGTCTAATATTTTAAATAAAAAAACTAATAAATTTTCCTAGATTATGATGTACTTTTTATTTTCTTCTTTTAAATAATAGTAATAGTCAAAATAGACATTTTCTAAAAAATAAATCTTAACTAAAAGGGATAGAAAGAGACAACAAGAAAACATGTTTTTTAGTAAGTGATCTTGTAGAAGTGTTATAGAAGCAAAATCACTCATGGCTATATCGACATAGCAACACTTTCATCTACAAGTAAGAAAGATTAACTTCTTAATCTATGTTATGCTCCTTGTAAGACCTGCATACAAACAAACTCAAAAATATCAGATATTTAATTGGTCTACCTCAATCAGACACCTATTCCAAATATATATAAAATACAACAAAAAAAGAAATGGATAAATGACTACCAAACTTTGAAAAATAGGGGAAGCACTTGATGGGGGACGGGAAAACGCAAACACACAAATCCAAAAAATTTCATCTATTAATCTGAAATAATCTACATCAACAGCCCGCAGGCTTTACAAGAACCAACGCTCGGCTTGGTTTCCTCTAACTCGCACTCTCAGCACGTTCTCCGATCCATCCCCCCATCTATTACATTAAACTAGGTTTTTATAGAGGCCCCAACCCTCTGAAACAACTTACGTATTTAATCGGGGCACCAACTTGATTTATTACAAAGACTAGGTTTTTATAGAGGCCCAGACCCTCTGGAACATCAACACAAAAATCGAAGCACCAACCCAATTCATGGCTCCACTCCGCACGGCCCCTGTCATCGCCGCTTCTTGTCCGATCACTTTGACTGCCGCTCCCTGTCAGATTTACCCTGTGCGATCCATCCTTTTTGTTTCTCGTGCTTCTGGGTAATCGCCCACTTTAACTGCACCTTGTGCCACATGTCGTCCGTAACACCCCTTGAAAATACTTCCTGTCGTGGTTCCGCGCCATCTCCTTCTTCTTCCTCGCCTTCTTCTCTTCCTATCACGAGTGACATTTTGGCGTTCCTGCGCTTCCTTTCCCTTTTGGTCACGATATCGCGACATGTCACGATATCGCGACCTCCCCACCTTCGAGCCCCCTATTTTGGTTTTAAGTCGCGATATCGCGACATCGCGATATCGCCACAAAACTTTTGCCTTGCCTTGGTTTTCTTTTGATGTCACAAAATCGCAACGTTGCGAAATCGCAACATCACGAAATCACGACGTCACGATTTCACTACCGACTCTTGCCTTTGCCCTGGTTCCACCTTTATGTCATGATTTCGTGATGTCACGAAATCGTGACATTGTGATTTCGCTACCGACTCCTGCATTTGCCCTGGTTCCACCTTTACGTCGTGATTTCGTGATGTCACAAAATCACGACGTCGCGATTTCGCTATCGACTCCTGCCTTTGCCCTGATTCCACATTTATGCCATGATTTTGCAACATCATGAAATCACGACGTCAGGATTTCACTACCGACTCTTGCCTTTGCCCTGATTCCACCTTTACATCGTGATTTCACGATGTCACAAAATCACGACATCACGATTTCACTACCGACTCCTACCTTTGCCCTGGTTCCACCTTTACGTCGTGATTTCACGACATCGCGAAATCACGACATCATGATTTCGCTACCGACTCTTGCCTTTGCCCTGATTCCACCTTTACGCCATGATTTCGTGATGTCGTGAAATCACGACATCGTGATTTTGCTACCAACTCCTGCCTCTGCCCTGACTTCAACTTTATGTCACGATTTCATGACGTCGTGATATCGCAACGTTGCGATATCATGACCTCCTTGCTTCACAACCTTCTCTTCAATTTTATGTCATGATTTTGCGATGTCGCGATATCGCAACGTCGCGGTATCGTGACGTCGCGGTATCGCGACCAACTCCTGCCTTGTCAAAGGCTAAAAACTTAGAAAAATTTTTGTTGACGCAAGATTGCACTGCTGCCACCGGATGCTCCTGCATCAGACAACCGGGGTTGATGGAGAAGTGATCCTCACTTCTGCACTATCTGGTTGCTGCCTCCTGCAACATCTCCAAACATTCCTCTGCCTCTGCAGACTGCTCCAACCCCTTCTCCTGGTCCACATAACTTCTGTCTTCCTCTAGACAGATTCTCCCACTGCTGCATACTTCCTCATTTGTAGCCTGCTTGCACTCCTCTTCTTGGCCAATTAGATTTTTGCCTTCTGCCAGGCAGATCCTGGCACTGTTGCACTCTTCTTTGTATGCAGCCTTCTTCAGCTTCATCTTCTGATGAACTCCATCTGTAGCCTTTAATGGCTTCAGCCTCTGATGCACTCTAGCATCTCTCTTTTTCTGTCTTTCTTCACACTTTCTGTGTCACTCCTCTTGCTCCTGTAATTTTATTCTGAGCCACTCCTCTTGCAGGGCTTTAAATTGCCTCTACAAAGCTAGGAACTCTTCTTCTGACACCATATCTTCCTCACTGCCATGGCTTTTTTGTGGACGCATTTTTCTTTGCTTTTCCTCATAAGCTTCAACCGATCCTGGTGCAGCTGCCTCACTTTTAGCGCTCTGCTAACACGCTCGGGGATCCTAAACTCTCTCTTCTTTCTCAGAACCCTACCACAGATTATGGCACAAACTGCCTCACGATCGGTGATCTACTTACGCACTCAAGAAGTTCCAACTCTGATACCACTAATGGGGGAAGGGAAAATGCAAACACACAAATCCAAAAAATTTCATCTATTAATCTAAAATAATCTACATCAACAGCCCGTAGGCTTTACAAGAACCAGCGCTCGGCTTGGTTTCCTCTAACTCGCACTCTCAGTGCATTCTTCGATCCACCCCCCCATCTATTACATTAAACTGGGTTTTTATAGAGGCCCCAACCCTCTGAAACAACTTACACATTTAATAGGGGCACCAACCCGATTTATTAAAAATACTGGCTTTTTATAGAGGCCCCAACCCTTTGAAAGATCAACACAAAAATCGAAGCACCAACCCAATTCATGGCTCCACTCCGCATGACCCCTGTCATCGTCGCTTCCTGTTCGATCACTCTGACTGCCGCTCCCTGTCAGATTTACCCTGCATAATCCATCCTTTTCGTTTCCCGTCCTTCTGGGTAATCGCCCGCTTTAACTGCACCTTGTGCCACATGTCGTCCGTAACACCCCTTGAAAATACCGCCTATCACGGTTTCGTGCCATCTCCTTCTTCTTCCTCGCCTTCTTCTCTTCCTGTCACGATATCGCAACATGTCGCGATATCGTGACATTTTGGCGTTCCTGCACTTCCTTTCCCTTTTGGTCGTGATATCGCGACCTCCCCACCTTCAAGCCCCTTGTTTTGGTTTTAAGTCACGATATCGCGACGTCGCGATATCGCGACAAAACTTTCGCCTTGCCTTGGTTTTCTTTTGATGTCGCAAAATCGTGACATCGTGAAATCGCGACGTCACGATTTCGCTATTGACTCCTGCCTTTGCCTTGGTTCCACCTTTATGTCATGATTTCGTGACATCACAATTTTGCTATCGACTCCTGCCTTTGCCGTGGTTCCACCTTTACGGCATGATTTCGCGACGTCGCAATTTTGCTACCAACTCCTGCCTTTGCCCTGATTCCACCTTTATGCCACAATTTTGTGACGTCGCGATTTCACTATCGACTCCTGCCTTTGCCCTGATTCCACCTTTACGTCGTGAAATCGCGACGTTACGATTTCGCTACCGACTCCTGCCTTTGCCCTAGTTCCACCTTTACATCACGATTTCGCGACATCGCGATTTCACTATCGACTCCTGCCTTTGCCCTGATTCCACCTTTATGTCGTGATTTCGTGACGTCGCGATTTTGCGACCAACTCCTGCCTCTGCCCTGACTTCAACTTTATGTCATGATTTCGCGACGTCGCGATATCGTGACCTCCCTGCTTCACGGCCTTCTCTTCAATTTTATGTCATGATTTCACAAAGTCGCGATATCGCGACCAACTCCTGCCTTGTCAACGACTAAAAACTTAGAAAAAATTTTGTTGGCGCAAGATTGCACTGCTGCCACCGAATGCTCCTGCATCAGCATTATAGGGATATAGCACTAGTAAAAGAATCAATGGTTCTAACAATAGCATTACTTGGGGTAATACTTTTGCTTATAGGTATAGTCTAACAAACTGTGGAGTTTACAATTTTTATAAGAGAAAACTAGAGAGCAATAGCATTACTACGATTGAAATCTAAAAATATTTTCATCTTCAAATGCATTGAAATAGGTTTTAAGACTTGCAAAACCTATAAATAATGATGTAAATGCAAAAATCCTAACTAGTACAAGTGTAGGTATGCTTATATAATATAAGATCAACATAATAATATTAAATAGTGGATGATGATAGCTAAAATACAAATGCTTAATTGTTAAAATTATTGAGATAAAATTCAATAAGTGAAATACAATACAAATAAGATAAAAAGACAAAGGGTTAGAGTGCAAATCTAGATTCCTTAAGTAGAAGGTCTACAACAATGCTCATGTGGATGCAATCGTGAGAGATCACAAAAGGTGAACTTTGAATGGGTAAAACCTATAAAGTTTACATGACCTCCAATGTTTTTTGTGAAATCTCCTTCAATCACACTCTTTATATGATTTTGATGGGATTGTATGTGAATGTCAATAGAAATGTTAGTGGTAATTCATTATGCAAATTTGGATGTAAAATTTGGCAAAGTTTTTTTAGATCAATTAAGTATCAATTTTTTCAAATTTTATCTAGCTTTTTTTTATCTAAATTTGGATGACCCAAATGTTGTCTTTATAGGAATCCATCGCACCTTTAGAGGAACTAGTTAACTTTGTAAAGGATGAGATATATCATACCACATAAGAAGGTGATCACCTTGATTGGAGATTATTGAGGATGGAGGTCATAAGGGGATTCGAGGATTTAGTGAGTTGGTGGATTGGGAAGGTTTGAAAAAAATTGTCTTGCATGATTTATAATCATGTTAGGTGACGGGCATTGGAGGAAGGCTAGTCAAGGTTAGAAGGATAATTTTTCAATTTGATATGGAACTAACATTAGTTAGATGCTTGTCTTATTTTTTATGACAATCAATGGTGATGTAGTTAGGAGTGCTACTAGTGTTAATGAACCCAATGCCAATGTGATAATACCTGTTGACCAATTGACTAGGTGGGAAAAGATCAAATTTAAAATTCTAGTAAAATAAATGCCCCTTAGAATTGTCATCGATGCTACTACCTTAGGTATAGTGCTTTTGATTTGGAATATTAAATATCCCTTAGATGATACTTTAACTTGCTTGGTTGATCAAGATGTTTGTCATGCTTGATGAAGATGTTATGTTTGCATGATTTAATAACATGTTCAAAATTGGTTGCCTTCACATATTTTAATATTTGTAATCTGACCTTATTAGGACAAGGTAAACAGTGGTGAATAACTTACTAGTGCTCTTAACGTAAACCTACAATAAATTGCTATGTAAGCCTTCGATAATATTAATTTAACCCTATGGAAATATTTATATGTAAGCCTATGGGAATTCTTCTATGTAAGCCTACAAGCATCCATATGTAAGCCTACAAACATCTTCATGTATTCACCCATAGTGGTATTGGTTAATCAACCTTTATGGATATCCTTGATTAAAGAGAATTTATTATTATTTTATTATAAGGTTAACCTCAAGGTTAAGTTAATGTTGGCCTAAGGTTAACCTCTCAATTGGGTTTTGGTATCACTATAAATACCCCTTAATGAGCAATCATTTGGAACATTATTCTAATATATATAAATATTATGGGGGTTCCCATAGGCATCCACCCCTTATATCTTCTTTTATATCATGTCATTTATCTCTTTCTCTCTTTTTTGTCTATGCACTCTTCATTTTTGCTCTTCTTCCTTTTTTGCAAATGAGTTTAGTGAATGGATATTTTTAAAAAATATTACAAATTTCAACATGGTATTAGAGCTAAAACAAAGCAATTTTGCTCAATCACTTTCTAGTTTTATTGGATTTCTTACAAAAATTTAGGGGGGATCTTAGTTCAACACTTTTGGAGATTTTGCCATTTTGGTGCATGTCTTTTCATAAAACAATTATGTTATTTTCCTCCAAATTTTGGAATTTTAAATTTTCAAAAATTAAATACTCCATAAAATATTTTGTTTTGCAGCAAGAGGTATGCATGATGGATTTTGGAAATAATTTCTAGATAGATTTAAATATATTTTTATTTCCAGGGCATTCACATACCAAGTATTGGTGTAGTGGTTGGGTCTCTGGCTTTTTTATTTATGTAATGCACAACTATTGGTGCAAGCACGGGGTATGCATATAGCACACATCTACTTGTGCGCACATAAGGAACACATACCATACATCTATAGCTACACATACAAACCGCATGCATAGGCATACATCCATAGGGAAGGCACATTAGTTGGTGCATGTGCGCAGAGCATGTGCACAAGGTGTACATGTTGAGGGTGATGAGGGCTTTTTGTGGTGCATTCTTCTTCTTTAAAAAATGTATGCAAGGGCAAATTAAAAAAATATGCATGGTCCATTAATCCCCCCACACAATAGGTGTTGAAAGCCCACACAACATAATATTTTATATAAACTATTTATAAAAATAAATAATTAAAATAAAATAATTTTCCTAAGCACTTCAAAAGGAAGCACACTCTATATTTTGCATATGTGTTTTTGTGACACAATGGTAGGGGTCCTACATAGTGATTACAACAACCTAGGTTTAAATTCTATCAACGTCCTAGGAAAACCTATGGGTATAATTTTTTTAGATATATATGGTCAACCAATCAATTCTTGCCAAGTGTTGACATTGGATTCATTAACTTTGTCCTAGTTGGTTGTCCTATCAGTGAGTGATGTCAATATAGGAGGCACATAAGGTGACAATATGACTTCTAAATGACCAAACTTTCTCCTAAGGTCAATGTTTTTGCTCTCCTTTTAGTATTAATATGCCCAAACTTTTGTGTAGAAAGCATTTTGGGCCCATTTTTTCAAATCGCATAGTTTCTGAGCTCTATAGATTGGTGAAATCAACTCAAGGACATGTTACTATTTTCTATAGGATTTTTACCATGCAAGTTCTTCATATTGAGATCATGTATAATTCTTTTCTTTTCTCATAATAGAATTTTTTTATAACTCCAAAACCCTTTAGTGTGGTGATTGGTAATATTTTGGGCTATAAGAGGAGTAGGTTTTATATGATCAATGCAAGGTACACCTTTTATCTATGGGACCTTTCTAAGCATTAGTGTTAATTATTAAAACCTACCTATTGCTTTACGATTCAATTACCTTGTCTTGACGTTGGACGTAAATTGTGGTCACTAAAGGTCTTCTAATGTAAATCTCAACATATTGATTCAAGAGGTGGATTCATGGCTTCATGGTCAAGAAAGGTTGATCTAGTTTATCTACCTTTGGAAAAGAGAAGATAGCAGGATCAAGTGGTCCATATGAGCATTCATTATGGGGAGATATATCATCTCTAATGTATTCTCTCCTTGGAAACTTAATTTAGATTATAGAAGGTGTTGAAATATTATTAATCTAACTTTATTAGGACAAGGCCAACAATGATGAAGTACCTATGGATGCTCTTAATAGAAGCCTATAGGGAAGTGTGATGTAAGCCTTCAGGCATCTTCATGTAAGCCTATGGACATTTTTCTATGTAAGCCTATGGGTATTCTTCTATGTAAGCCTACAAGCATCTACATGTAAGCCTACATGTATCTTTATGTATTCACCCTTAGTGGTATTGAATAATGATGAGGCTAGGAATTACCTCATCCATTACATGTTTTTGGTTACTTCAAACTGCCACATAAACCTTATGTTATGTTTTTTATGTTAATTTAGATGGTTAAATGCATTATATATTAAGTGTTTACATGGTTAAAATGTTTAGGAGCATATTACTCTGTTTTTGATAGTTTTCAACATTTTATGCACTGTTTTAGTTGATTAAGTAGCAAATAAAACATGTATTTCAATTAGCCAACTATTGTATGCTAATGCCCATTAACTTCACAATTTTTTTTTGAATTTTTTCTTGCCCTTCAACTTGTTTGAAATCCACATTGGAGCCAAATTCTTAGGACTATCATAAATCTAGAAATCTGTAGAAAATAGCCATATAAAAATCAGCAAGTTGTCACTTTATAGGAGCACCTTGAAGTTGTCAAGCAAAGCATGTAAAAACTATTGGAAATAGTTGAGGGATATTAGGGATGACTCTTGCTCCACCTAGAAGCATTTCCATGCAGTACAAATGGGAGCAACAAGACAAAAAGACTGAAAAGTAGGAATAGTTGGAAATGCATACAAAAATTAGAATTATGCAATTATAAAAGAAGTCATAAAAATTGTCAATATAAATGGACTACAATAGTTGGAAATAATTGCTAAGGGATAGGGAAGATGTACGATGCAATTAAAATTGCTTTGTTAATAATTTTTATTACAACTGAGCATAAATTCTATTTTTGCTCCTGATATTCCAAAGATCTTTGGAATAAGGGGGAAAAGTGGCCAGTTTGAGTCAAAAAGATATTTGAGCATCCAAAATGGTAGGGAAAAGGTATTTGAAGGTGGATGAAGGTGTATAAAGATATTTCTAACCTCCTCCAATGTACTCCCACCATCGAAGATGCCTTCTAAGGGCCAATGAGTGTTGCTGCAGCACAAACTGTCCAAAATAAGACTTATTCAGATTCAGAATTATTGGCAAATCACTAGGAAATAGCATCCAGCTGATTTGAGCATGAGATACATTGTAATATTTTATTATAAATAACACATATCCCTCCTTGGTTGAGCTAAGAAGGAATTAGGAATTAGGTGGCAGCAAATAGCATAGTGTAGCATTTTTATGTAACAGTTCAACATGTTTTGATAGGAAATAAAAGTGCAGTTCTTTTGTTAATTTTTGTTCATGAGTGAGTGTGAGTTTTAATTAGTTAAAGAGCAAGTTTTCCACATTCTTCTAGATCAGGAAGCTTGGGCCCACTTTCAAGCCTAGAAGGAGGACTATTATGACATGTTTTTCTATAATTTTGTTGTAGCAGAATTAACAGATTGCTTGTCAAATTTTCCTTTCTTGTGTTAAGTTTGTGTGATGTTCTTTATGTTTTCCATTGTGTTTGTATGTAAAATTTGTGTGTGTGTTAGATTATTAAATATTTTAGATCCATGTTTCCCCTGTTTTCTATGTTTCCCCTATTTTTAAGTTTTAGCAACTTTTACCAACTTTTCAGCAGTTTTCATTTTGTTGTCAGACACTGTAGCAGAAGCTTGATGACCTTTTGTGATAGGGCATTGACAGGTGTTCTTAGAAAAAATATTATTTCCAAGTATCATTTCAATTTTGCAAGTGTAATTTAGGTTTTCTTTCTCAGCAACATTTCAATTCTACAAAAGTAAATTAGACTTTCAATTCCTGCATTTGTAGTTAACTTTCAATTTTTGCAACTTAGAATTAGTTTTCAATTCCTGCAAGTTAATTCAGTTTCCATTCTGCATACTAGGTTTAGTGTGACACCAAAAGGCTAAACCAACATCTGTTTCACCTAATAAATGCTTGAAATTGAATTCTTGAATTATACTTTGCCCTAATCTTCTATCGTAGATAGCCCTGGACACCACCTCGGATTGATAAATCATAAGATTAAATGATGCTATTAACGACATGGATCAAATAATCCACATTTATATATAACCTTGTTTGAAGGGTAATTTATTATTATTTTATTGTAAGGTTAACCTCAAGGTCAAGTTAATGTTAGCCTAAGGTTAACCTCTCATTGGGGTTTTGGTATCACTATAAATACCCCTTAATGAGCAATCATTTATAACATTATTATGATATATAAAAATATAGTGGGGGTATCCATGGACACCCACCCCTTAATATCTTCTCTCATATTGTGTAGTTTATCTCTCTCTTTCGTTTATATGCTATTATTTTTCACTTCTTTTTTTGTATATGATTGTGGTGAATGGATATTTTGATATGTTTCTAAAAATTATTGTAAATTCCAATGACACATGCATCCATTGCTCTTTGGTAAGTCCGTTCATTTTAACTAATATATAATTCACGTTTTTTAACTTCAATTTTATCACATGTATGTGTAATATATTGAAGAAACTTAAATCTAGTTACTTATTGCTTGGTGATTCTATTTATTATTTAGAATGATATATGACATACATTTCTAATTTTCAAATTAATTTTAGGTATATTAATATAGTTAGATTCTTTAAATATTATTTACAAATTATTTTGCATGAATGATTGACTAAAGTTGAATAATTAACAAATACTTTTTGAGAATGACCAAAACCTATTATGAACAATGATAGAATAAAAACTATAAAATTTAAATATTAGTAATCTTAAAACAACATTGTTAAGTCCTTTAAATAACAAGATCCTAAAAGATAGTATGAATTCTTGCTCCGTGGCTAGTCTATATTGTAATGTTGTGCATTTTATTAATTAAAATTACAATATTGCAATGAATTATAATGTTTGATATTGTGAATTTTATATTGTAATGGTGGATATTTGATTATCAATGGTCCCTAGCTCTCAAGTTTATTAGGGTGGTTATACTCTCCTATCTCTCAAGGTTCAATTGTTATCCAATTATAAAATTATTATTATTTTCAAGGAAACTAATAATAAGTTACTAAAGTCTTGCGTTTAATGAGTATTTGAAAATATATCATCCAATTATTTGTAAAATTCTTCCACACCAATTTGGTATTACAACAATAATAATTTTAATTTTATTATTTCTCAAATTAGCTATGTGTGGCTTCTATTTAGAAGAATCCCATCAAAATAACAAAATATTACATTTGCTATTAGGCCAATTAAACTTTATCTAGCTTGCCTTTCTATCAAAAATAGTCTTCATTTTCCTTTCTATCATATATATTCTCCATATTACTCAAAATACTATTTTCTTACAATCAATTCCTTGGTATCATCTTCATTAAGAGATAAAAGTTGCTTTGATTAGTTGCCTTCTAAGATTTAAATTTCACCAAGATGAAGATAAACACCACAATTGGCTAATTTATTTGCTACTTGGTTTCCTTCTCTATAGATATGTCGACATTCCTAAGATATTTCTTCTAGTAATAGTTGATGGATATCATAAATAATGTTAATTTTTATCCATTCCCCACATCTATTTTGTATAGCATTAGTAATAATTTGTGAGTTCTCCTCAATTGAAATAAAGTTTCATCAATAATTTTGATCCTTATAAGAAGTGTCCTACCCTCTACATAGTTGTTAATTGAAGTTCCATATGATTATAAGTGAGCAAGAAGAATTATGCCTTAATTATTTTGAAAAACATTACCTCCATTAGATTTTCCTAGATTTCCTTTAAAAGCACCATCAAAATTAATGAATTTTTTTTATTAGGTAAATAAAGGGTTTTTAAAGGGTCCCAAAACCTTTTACATAAGGGTTTTTGAAAGGGTCCTTGAACCTAAGATCCAATAATACAAACATCCAAAGATATTCCACAACGAAACACAAGGAGGTTTGACCCACCCAAGGGAAATAGAAACCAAACTTTAGACAAATCTAAAACCAGCTCTATTGGTTCTTTCCCAATCTGAACCAAACATGATCAAGTTTAAATAAAATATTACCCAAAATAAAACCATAAAGTTGGGCAGCCAAACTTCGACAAGAGAAACTAAAACCCAAACTGACAAACTAGGATCTAGGAGACCAACTAAAGCCTGAGGGTCCAAAATAACCATCTGCAAATTAAGGGATAAACAAACCATGAATGCTAATAAAATATCAAAATCCATGAATCCATCAAATTTGATCCCATAATATTCCCACCCTAACTTTTAAGATTTAAAAATCAAAATCACATCATAGCTTCCCGCCCAAGCTAGGAATCACATAACTGCTCTAGGAAAATTAAGGAAGTTCAAACTTCCAATTTCCCACCCATGGTAGGGAACACACTTTCGAGTCAAAAAATTTAACAAGACTAAATTGAAAATTTCCTTTCCTAATTACGATTGGGAAGGTAGCTCACTACAACACTACCTGTAGACCTAAACACCATAAACTAAGCATAAGACAATCAATACTATAGTAGGAATATAGCATGAACCAAGAATCTAGGAATTAAACATGACTATCTAGCAGATCCAACTCTACATCTAGCAAAAAGCCACCAACATCCTAGAGAAGAGGCCCTAAATGAAGAACCATAAAGACCTCACCTAATTTGATTTTGGGTCTAAAATAGACCAAAAGAATCCAACCCTCCCCAAATTTGGATGAACAAAATCCAACATCAAAAAAATTTTGATATGCTCTAGATCCACTAAAGGCCCCAACATTTGCAAGATCTTGAAATTCTTAGGATCCAGTAAAGGACCCATTATGTTGAGAAAATCAAAATAAGGGCCAGCAATAGAGTTATGGCTAGGATCCCTCTCACATCCAAACATGCCCTTGAAAATAGCTAACATCCATAATATCTACACACTGACCAACAACAAGACCACCAACATCAATCATTGTTGATACAAGCCACCAAAGACAATCATACTAAACACTATAACTACAACCCTATGAACCAAGGGCACTTCCATATAAATCCCATAGGTATTCCTATCTTGGCCAAGCACTAGAAAGGAAAACCTTTAGATACCCAAAAAAGAGAGAATATTTTTCCCAATTCCTATGGGTTCTAATCCTACAAGCACACCAAAAATAAAAACAATGTCAAAATACCATTACAAATGACAAACTGGTCATCTATCACAACTCTAACTTTTTCCATCTCTCTACCAACCCCACGAACCCAACCAAATACCCAACCTATCAACCAACAACTCTTGAAGAACATGAGATTATACTAAGACGGGGGTGAATAGTATAAGATAAAACTTTTTGCTTTTCAATCCATATGATAACATCAACAATATTAAATAAGTAAGCATTACACAAAGCATCACACACATGAGAGATATGATTTAATGTGGTTCACCCAATATGGGCTACTCCATGGATAAAATATTTCACTAAAATTTCCTCAACAAATATCTTGGGAATTCTTCCCTATTACAATATTTATGGACCTCTATCCAAAGGAGACACCAATCCCCTAATTAATTTCATGGACACCAATTCACAGGAGAACTCTTTATCCTCTGATTTGGCTAGTGATATTTTAGAAGACTATTGCCTCCACTACACTGGCTTGTGGATCTCTCTCCACATAAGACCTTTGTCCTCACTCAGAAGACCTCTATCCTCACTATCCTGGCTAATGGATCTCTATCCACTAGAGAGTATTGTCCTCTGCTCTGTCACCTCCAAATATTGCTCTTAGCTCTGCTCAATCTCTATCTCAAATTTGTACTAAACAATCTCCTCGATCTAGCACAACTCTACTCTCAAAATTGTCTCTACTCTAGCATAAATTCTACTCTCAAATATGCACCAAAATTTGTTCCCAAATATATCTCTTCTCTGGCACAAATCTTGCTCACAAATGTGTACCAAACTCTGTCCTCAATCCATAACACAATTCTTGATCAAATATCAAACCAACTCTGCTCATATTTTCCCAAAGCCTTAACACAAGGCTTGAACAAATGAATCAAATCTGCTTTCAAGTCTTCACAAAGACTTGCCTCTAGTCCATACTTAAACTTTCACAAAAGCTCATTAAAATAATTTCAGATCTTACATACTAAACACAACTTAATTCTCTTTCAAAAAACCTCTTCAACACACAAACAAGTTTCACTCAGAATATTTTTTGGCCACAAAAACATATAGAGAATGGTTAAAGACTCAATATGTTTCACACTCACAATATTTTGTACTCAACAAAACACTCTATCACTTTTAAACTCTCTTTCAAATCAATTAAAAAATAAAGTATAATTTGTTTCATAAAACTTGAACTATCTCTCCAATGCTTTCAATTAATAATGATCAATCAACTTCACTCAAACATTACTCAATTAAAATAAACCTTAACTAAGTGTTTCACTATACTTCCACAAATCATGCACATGAAAACTCAATCAAACATTTCCAACAATGCTTATCAAACAATCCTTTTCACTCCAACTTTGCATTTCACAACATTCAATCCAACAATATTCCACTCATAAGAAAGATGTGTCCATACATTTTGTTTTGATGGAGATATGTCTTCAAAACTTGTCTTAATCACAATCAAATCCTCTTTACCAATTTCAAGGTTATATAGCAACAGTCTATCTCAAAATCTCCACACAAATATTTTCCAATAATTATTTCACCATTCAAAAATATCAAGTCTCAAGTACATATTATAATCTCCAAACTCTCAATATGATATTCAATACATAAACAATCAAATTCCTTTGTTAACACCTTATAAACTCCAAGCTTCACAAAATAACATTCAACAAAATAAAAATTAATTCCTTTGTTAACACCTTATAACTCCAATTACTTTATTTATATTTCCAATAAAAAATAAAATATTTTAATCAACCTTATGACTCCCTATTCTTTCACCTTTGCAAAAATAATCACGTGGCCTCTAGCACCTTTCAAAACCTTGACATAAATTAAAATCAAGTGCTTACCTTATAAATGTTGCCCACATCTTCAAAAATATTGTGCCCGCCCTGTTATAACTGTGCCCAAACTCGAACCCGCAACCTGCTACCGTCGTAGTGCCTTAGCCAAAGGCTAGGCTGCCGTTGGGATACATACCCACACAACACTCAAAGCACATGATCTTCCCTTTATCCCTTGCCTTATGTGATTTTTGGAAAACCAAAAACCTTGTTATATCAAAAATGAAGGGGATGCGAATCAAACCCTCGACTTGCCTTGCACGAATGACTTAACCAACATCTGACCACTATCTGCGCTACCCAACGCGCTGGGATCGATTTGGTGATCCACCTGGATTAAATGTGAAGTCTCCCTCCTTAATATTTAAAAGATGTGAATCTCTTCTTCCCTCTTAATGCAGCACACAATTAATATTTTATCTTTGGAATTCGAACATTAGCATAGCATAGCATTGGTGAGGGGTAAAATGAAAATTTGTTTTCCTTTTTTATACATGTTTTCCTTTGCACTTAACTCATCGGCCCAAATTCGAATTTTGAATTTAATTTTAAATTTTAAAACCTTTGAAAACTTTGGTGCCTTTGGTTTATTTAAATTAAAATTTTAACCATAGGTTAAAATATTTTAATTTAAATAAATTAATTTAATCCTTTAAAAATTGCTCAATGGGTCTTTTCAAGGAAATATTATTTTAATGATTCCTTGGACCTCGTTTTCTTCACCTCATCCTTTTGCCCAAAATATTATAATATTAAATATTATAATATTATTATTTCTTTTTAAACCTGCTCCTCCTTCCTTGGGTCTTCAATATTTTAGGTCTCTTTTAGGCATATAATATTTAAAATAAATATTATATCCTATTTCTTTTAATCACTTCCTTGCCTTTTGTAAAAACAACCTAATGACATTAATGACGACGAAACTTGGACATCAATCACTTGGCATCAATGACAACAAAACTTTCTCAAATTTCCAACAATCTCCCCCTTTATCATTGATGGTAACCCTTTTTCCTTTACCCATTTATTTTACCTTTTTCAGTTATGTTCCCCCTGAGAAATTGCTCCCCTGACTGAATGCTCTCCTCCTAACTCAAATCTCTCCCCTTTGAAATCAATGGCAAAGGGCCACCTTTGGGACTAAATATAAGACTCTTAGCTCAGCCCCCTCCCCACCTCCTCTTATTGAGGTCGTTACTTTTGGGGTGGGAGTAGAACTACTCCTAATTTTCCTCTAAGATACTCAAAAGTCTATTTTGGAAGTGTCTTAGTGAAGATATCCGCAATATACTTTTTTGTAGTAACATATTCGAACCTGACTTCCTTATCTATTACCTGCTCTCCCAAAAAATGATATTTGATCGAAATGTGCTTTGTCCTAGAGTGCATCACCAGATTCTTTGAGATATTTATAGCACTTGTATTATCAAACAATATGGAAATAGGGTTATCATGCTTTATTTTGAGTCCTCTAAAGTTTGATTCATCCATAATACCTATGTACAACAAGCAACTGCTGCAATATACTCTTCCTTTGCTATGGATAATGATATTGATGCATGTTTCTTACTTAGCGAAGAGACTAAACAATATCCAAGAAAGAACACTCCTCCACTTGTGTTTTTCTATCATCAATATGGCCATCCCAATCTACATCTGTATATGCTATGAGAGTAAAATTGTGGCTTTTTGGTACTAGAGCCCAAAATCCATAGTCCCTTTTAAATACCTGAGAATCCTTTTTATTGTTACTACATGTGTCTCCTTGGGTGCTGCTTGAAACCTTACCACTAGTCCCACTACCTACATTATAACTGGTATTGTAGCTGTGACATACAGTAAGATGCCAATCATAGATCTGTACAATTTCTAATTTGCCTCAGGAGATTCGTCATCTTTACTTAACTTGCATCATGTAACCATGGGGGTACTCACTGGTTTGCAATCTTCTAACTTGAATTTCTTTAGCATATCTTTTATATACTTGGTTTGTGAAAGAAATACACCTTTATTTGATTGTAAAATCTGAAGTCCAAGAAAGAAGAAGAACTCACCAAACATTGACATCTCAAATTCATTATGCATGCTCTTGCAAATTTCTGACACATCTTATCATTTTTGCCTCCAAAAATGATATCATCCACATAAACAACCACAATTAGTAAGTCATTCCCTTAATTTTTGATGTATAAGTTACTATCCATTATTCCTTTCTTGAAACCATGTTCCTGCAGATACTTATCCAATCTTGAGTACCAAAGATCTAGGAGCTCGTTTTAGTCCATAAAGTGTCTTCTTCAATCTACATACATAGTCTGGTTTATCAGTTAAGCTGAATCCCTCTGGTTACTCAATATAAACCTCTTCTTCTAGGACACCATTTAGAAATGTTGATTTAGCATCCATCTAGTATTCTGAAATTTTTGAAACTTGAGAAGTCTAACATTCTTATAGCTTCAAGTCATGAAACTGAAGCAAATGTCTCATCAAAATAAATTCCCTCAACCTGTGCATAACCTTTGCATACTAATATTGCTTTATTTCTGACTACCTGACCATCTTCACTTAACTTATTTCTGAATACCCATTTAGTGTCAATCACATTCTTACCTTTTGATCATGGGACAAGTTCCCAAGTCTTTTTTTTTCTATTTTATCTAGTTCCTCATTCATTGCCTTAATCTAAAACTCATCTTCACTTACCTCATTGAAGTCTTTTGGCTCAATTTTAGATAACAAAGAGAAATTTGCTTGTTGATTTGATGCTATTACCCTTCTCCTTTTCTATCTCTCATCTGTATTCCCAATGATTATATCCCTTGGATGGTTTTTTGTACATACCTAGATGGAGTCTTAAGAAAAAGTCTTTGTGTTTCTTCTTCTTATTATTATTATTCATGTAACTCTTCTTGACAACTTTCATCTTCCTGATACACAATTTCTTGAAGTAGTTCTCTTGACCCTATCTTCTCATCAACTATTATATTTATACTTTCTATAAAGTATGTGTCCTTTTGTTATAGCATATATAGGCTTTGCTCTTAGTGGAATAGCCAAGAAAAATACTCTCATCATATCTTGAGTCAAACTTGCCCAATTTTTTCTCTTCCTATCTTATGTAACATTTGCTTCCAAAAATTCTAAAATATTTCACAGTGGTTGGTCTTCCTTTCCAAATCTCATATGGATTTTTGTGATTATTTACTCTTATTTGAGCCCTATTGATGATATACACTGTTGTATTAACTACATCCCCCAAAACCATCTAAAACCTTAGATTCATTTAACATAGCTTTGGCCATATTTTCAACAGTCCTATTCTTCCTTTCAACTACTCCATTTTGTTGAGGAGTTCTTGTAGCTAAGTATTCTCTTTTGATCCCATGTTGTTCACAAAAGTCTACGAATTCATTTGAGGTAAATTCCCCTCCTCTGTCTGATATCAAACATTTAATCCTCTTACCCATTTCATTTTTAACTAATTCTTTAAATACCTTGAACTTATCAAGTGCTTCTAACTTTTCTTTCAAGAAAGCTACCCAAATCATTATGGAGTAATCATCTATAAAAAATATGAAGTAACTTTCACCTAGAATACTCTTTGTCCTAGTAGGACCACATAGATCAATATGTATTAGTTTAAATGGCTCAGATGATATAAATCCTTTTGATTTGAAACTTGTTCTAGTTTGCTTTCCATGATGACATTGTGCACATATTGTGTTTTGTGGCCTTTTTAGCTTGGGTAAATCTCTAACAGCCTGTTTATTGCTTATATTCATTATGTTGTCAAAATTTAAATGATCCATTCTTCTATGCCACAACCAACTCTCATCTTCTTGTGATAGAAAATACTTTTCTCCTTTATTCTCACTTAGCATGTAAAGGTTGTTTGTAGTTCTACTTGCATTTGCAATGAGTTTTCCAGTTTTAGAATTTCTGATCTCACATCTATTTGGATGAAATCAGGGTTATGCATAAGGGGTTGGACTCAAAATGTACTTGTAAAAAAAATGTGAATCCTAATCGAAATCAAGGTGAATCATGGTGAATCCTAAGAAAATCAAATCAATCATCTTCACACCAAAATTTGGGGTATTTGAAGCCCTAAAATGTAAATTCATATTTGGGGTAAATTTTGACCTATTAAATAACCTTATAACTTCATAAAAACACCACCATTAGATCAGTCTCAAAAATATCTTTCCAATGAATACAATATACCTATGTTTGGATATATATTGTGGTTAATTTACCCTAAGAAAAATTTGGTCCTAAAACTTTCAGGCGAATGGGCCTATGTCAAGGATCCTCATATTCGTCGATTTCAAATTCTAAAAATCCTAATATTCACCCAATTTGTCAATATTCGCCACTATGTATAACCCTGGATGAAATGTAACCATGTACCCTTGATCACAAAGTTAGCTCACACTTAGTAGATTGTGCCTCAACCCCTTGACGTACAATACATTCTCTATTTTTGTTTTTCCATTATCTAAACTCAGAGTTCCTTTTCCATAAATTTTTGCTGATCCATTATCACCAAATCTTACTGATCCTCCATCAATTTATTTGAGTACAAGAAATTTTCTTTTATCTCCTATCATGTGACTAGAACATCCACTATCAAGAAACCATTGTTTTCCCTTATCCTAAATATGAAGAGTTGTTAGTACTAACATTGATCTAACTTTACCATTTTCTCTCTTTCCTAATTTTTGAAGTTGTATTATTTTTACTTGAATCAAGAAATACCATTTTGCACCATCTATCCTTGTGCCCAAAATTATTGCATGTATAACATATGCCATCATCATTCATAAGAGGTGCAAAATAATTAAAATTTCTATTAACATCATTTTTCACATAACCAGTGAAATGTGCAGCTCTATGACCATATTTATTACATGAAAAGCAATAGCCATGGAAGATATTATGTAACATGTTTAGGTACCTTGGAAAATATAGTCGAGTGCTTCTCCTTTTGTTGTTCTTGTGATTAACTCTCGTCCATGGTTCTTCTTTACCCTCTTCTTTCCTGATGTATTTTCTTCCAAAATATTAGTATGAGTCACGAGCTTATCTTTTTTTGATGTCTCTATTTCTTGAGAGCTTGAGTCCTCTTTCTATTTCCCTAACTTTATATCTTGTCACAACTTGGTCTTTTCAACTTCATTCCTTAGAGATATAATTTCTGCTTCCAATATTTCACTTCCCTTGGTCTTAATAAATATTTCATATCCTATTAAATTTTCTTTCCTTCTTCCACCTTTATCTCAAGTTCTGTGAGACTCTGTAGAAGTTACATATTTGCTTCTTCATCATCTTGAATTTTATCCTTCAAACTTGAGTTCTTCTTTCTAACCTTTTCCAAGTTCTTAAGAGCAGCAAAGAATACCTCTTTTATGTCGATCATGGTCTCTTGTTCATTCTCTAAAGTCATGTGTGTTCATGTCTGATATTCCTCCAAGATGTTAATATTTTCATGGAGAGACCCGCTTTGATACCAATTGAAGAACATGAGATTATACTAATATGGGGGTGAATAGTATAAGATAAAACTTTTTGCTTTTTAATCCATATCATAACATCGGCAATATTAAAGCAGTAAGCATTACACAAAGCATCACACACATGAGAGACATGATTTAATGTGGTTCACCTAATTTGGGCTACTCCACAGAGAAAATATTTCACTAATATTTCCTCCACAAATATCTTGGGAATCCTTCCCTATTACATTATTTATGGATCTCTATCCAAATGAGATACCAATCCCCTAATCAAGTTTGTGGACACCAATCCACAAGAGAACTATTTCTCCTCTAATTTGGCTAGTGGTCTTCTAGAAGACTATTGCCTCCACTGCAATGGCTTGTGGATCTCTCTCCACAAAAGACCTCTATCCTCACTTAGAAGACCTCTATCCTCACTGCCCTAGCTAATGGATCTCTATCCACTAGATACTACTATCCTCTACTCTATCACCTCCAAAGCTTACTCTTAGCTCTGCTCAATCTCTGTCTCAAATATGCACTAAACACCATCCTCGGTCTAGCACAAATCTTCTCTGGCATAAATATGCTCTCAAATCTATACCAAAATTTGTCCCCAAATCTATCTTTGCTCTAGCATAAATCTTGCTCACAAATATATACCAAACTCTTTCCTCAAATTTGTCCTCAAGCCTTAACACAAAGATTGATCAAATCTCAAACCAACTCTGCTTAGATTTGCCCAAAGCCTTAACACAAGGCTTGAACAAATGAATCAACTCTGCTTTCAAGTCTTCACAAATACTTACCTCTAATCTGTCCTTAAACTTTCATAAAAACTCATTAAAACAATTTCAGATCTTGCATACTAAACACAACTTAATTCTCTTTCAGAAAATCTCTTCAACACATAAACAAGTTTCACTCATAATCTTGTTTGGCCACAAAAATATATAGACAATGGTTAAAGACTCAATATGTTTCACACTCATAATATTTTGTACTCAACAAAACGCTCTATCACTTTCAAACTCTCTTTCAAATCAATTCAAAAATAAAGTATAATTTGTTTCACAAAACTTGAACTATCTCTCCAATTCTTTCAATTAATAATGCTCAATCAACTTCACTCAAACATTACTCAATTAAAATAAACCTTAACCAAGTGTTTCACTATAATTCAACAAATCATGCAAATGAAAACTCACTCAAATATTTCCAACAATGCTTATCAAACAATCCTTTTCACTCCAACTTTGTATTTCACAACATTCAATCCAACAATATTCCACTCATAAGGAAGATGTGCCCATACCTTTTGTTTTTATGGAGATATGTCTTCAAAACCTGTCTTAATCACAATCAAATCATCTTTGCCAATTTCAAGGTTAGATAGCAACAATCTATCTCAAAATCTCCACTCAAATATTTCCCAATAATTATTTCACCATACAAAAATATCAAGTCTCAAGTACACCTTATAATCTCCAAACTCTCAAAATAATATTCAATACATAAACAATCAAATTCCTTTTTTAACACCTTATAAACTCCAAGCTTCACAAAATAACATTCAACAAAATAAAAATTAATTCCTTTGTTAACACCTTATAACTCCAATTATTTTATTTATATTTCCAATCAAAAATAAAATATTTTAATCAACCTTATGACTCCCTATTCTTTCACCTTTGCAAAAATAATCATGTGGCCTCTAGCGCCTTTCAAAACCTTGACATAAATTAAAATCAAGTGCTTACCTTATAAATGTTACCCACGTCTTCAAAAATATTATGCCTTGTTATAACTGCGCCCAAAATCAAACTCGCAACATGTCACCATTGTAGCGCCTTAGACAAAGGCTAGGTTGTCATTGGGCTACACGTCTACACAACACTCAAATCACATGATCTACCCTTTATCCCTTGCCCTCTATGATTTTTAGAAAGCCAAAAACCTTGTTGTGTTAAAAAAAAGGGGATGCAAATCGAACCCTCGAATTGTCCTACACGAATAACTTAACCATCCTCCGACCACCGTCTATGCTACCCAGTGCATTGGTATTGATTTGGCAATCCACCCAAATTTAATGGGAAGTCTCCCTCCTTAATATTTAAAATATGTGAATCTCTCCGCCCCTCTTAATGCAGCGCACAACTAATATTTTATCTTGGGCATTCGAATATTAGCATAGCATAGCATTGGTGAGGGGTAAAATGAAAAATCATTTTCCCCTTTTTATACACGTTTTCCTTTGCACTTAAGTCGTCGCTCCAGATTTGAATTTCGAATTTAATTTTAAATTTAAAATCTTGAAAACTTTGGTGTCTTTGATTTATTTCAATTAAAATTTTAACCATAGGTTAAAATATTTTAATTTAAATAAATTAGTTTAAATCCTTTAAAAATTGCTTAATGGGTCTTTTCAAGGAAATATTATTTTAATTATTCCTGGACCTCGTTTTCTTCACCTCATCCTTTTACCCGAAAGATTATAATATTATTATTTCTTTTTAAACATACTCCTCCTTCCTTTAGTCTTCAATATTTTAGGCCTCTTTTAGGCATATAATATTTAAAATAAATATTATATCCTATTTCTTTTAATCACTTCCTTACCTTTTGGAAAAACAACCTGATGCCATTAATGACGATGAAACTTGGACATCAATCTCTTGACATCAATGACAATAAAACTTGTTCAAATTTCCAACAACTCTAGGGAAAGAGAGACCACAACTAAAAAACCAAGAACAAAGGGGTGATGAATTTTCAATCCTAGTGGCAGGTCAGCACCGTCCAAAGGAACACCTGGTCCATGTGAGCCAATATCCAACTTCCTGATCAAACTACCCAAAGAGATAAATTTCAACATACTGATATTGCTTGACAACTTCCCTAGAGCTAATAAAGGTTCAGTGCCAACAAGACCTTCAATTTCCAGGGAGAAAACCAACAAATTTTATGGAAGCTTAGAGATCCCTTGATTTTCACTTGCTTCTCTGAGCTCCCCTTCCACTGACATAATCTTCTCACTCTTTTTCATTCAGCTCCACACCCAATATCCATAGGGATCATATCTTCCTATTATGGAACGTAATTTGTATCTTGTGGTATTCATCCCCTTTTTTCCTCTTCAACATCTAGGTCCCTTTAATTGAAGTAAATACATACTAAGACAAATTGTTTATAATATTATTATAGTCATGATGATGTATCAAAATTAATTTTGATGAACCCAACTTTTGTACATTTTTATTTTACCATAGATCATTATATATCCTTTGTGTTAATTATATTTTCATATGTTACCCTTGCATTTATATTCAAATATTGTAACCAAGAGGCTAGCATATTCTCTTCCACACTTTAAACTTTGCAAGATGAGCACCATGTATGTAAACATTCAACAAAAGAGGCAATAGTACAATTTTAGACTTGGGCATGGCTTTAAGCTTTATTTTTAAAAATTCTACTATTTATTTCAAGCCATAAATTCCAACATATAATGGTAAGACCAATGCTTTATAAAATGGATAATATTTTAGATTTGAAACTAGTAATCCAATATGTCATCGACTCTTTTAATGTTGATGCAGCTACCAAATATATTCTCATATTTTTTAGCAACCCCAAGTGGTGTAATCAAATCTAAAATGGAAAGGAAAATGATATGATTTTTCTAGATCCTTGTTACACAAGGCTTACATAAAAGGTCCATGGTATCGTCTTCTTTGTAGACTCTAACCTATACGGATATTGCTTTTAAATTTTGACCAAAACAATGTTGACACCTTAATAAGGGCCTCAAATGGCCATACATTCTTCCATAAGAAATATTTTAGAGTGGTCAATTTTAATTATTCTAAAGCCTTATATCCCAACTTGTCGAGTATTGACCATATTTTGATAGATTTAAAACCAACTCATCCTTCCATGTAAAAATAAGCAAATAGAACTCTCTAATAATATTTTGAATCTTATCTATTATTTGTTTTAATTCCTCTCCTTCAACAAGGTTGCTAATAAAAATCCATGATCTAAAATTATTGTTGATATTCATATTTTTATCTTTGAACCTTTACAAGCTAAACATGCTCAAGCCATAAACTTCCATTTTAAATAAAAATAAGAGGATAAGGCTTCAAACCAAAACTTTGCATACTCCATTTTCATTAACTAACCATTTAATATATTTTTGATCAATTACAAACTATCTAATATGAAGTTCCATGTTGTTGAGCCTGTACATAGGGTTCATTTTCTATATAATTTTATTATATCAATAGAATTTGTATACTTAATATTTTTCTCAATTATTTTCTTTATCTTTAAAATAATATCCAACCAATTTTTACCTTTAATACCAAACTTATAAGGTTGTAAATTGTTATGAACCTCTCTTCTCATCAATAATAAATCATTCACCAATATACAAAAACTTCAAACATGTATCCACAAACAAATTCCACGATAATAATCCACACAATAAAATAGTGGTTGATAATACCCTTGAGGTAGGGCAACACTGTACAATGCTCCTTATTGGAAATAACCCACTCCACAAGATCTCCAAATACACAAGCCAAGACTTCTACAAAGAATACTTGATATATATGACTTCTTCAATTGGGGGTACATCTCTCTTTATAGATGAATACAATTGTTCACCTTCCATGAGTTACAAAGTGCATAATATTATAATAGAGCACTACGTTATATAATTATAATTTTATATGTGACCCATGCCATAACACCATATTATATTATATCCCCACATACATATACTTAGGTACCTAACATTCCATTTCCCTTACAAAAATATTTCATCCTCGAAACATAAGAAGAAACTTAATAATATGATATTCTAAGCAATGTTGTCAACTGGTATCAATATTTATTATGCCATCCAAATGAAATTTTTATCGTTGGTAATCTATAAGGATGCCAAGTTGCCCTTATGCCCTTTGAATACCCATAGTTTTTGCTCCTCATTCCATGTATGTCCCTCATATTTTTTTGTTGCCTTAAACCATGTTTCCATGATTTTTTCTTTTCATAGTGGTGTGGGTGGTGATACGTTCCAATATTTTGTACCTCTATTTAATGCTTTTCTTACTTACTTCACTATTTTGGTTCATTATTGGACTTTGCTTTAGTTTCTTTTTTCTCTACCACTACCTCCTCCTTAAGTTCTTTTTCTTGTTTCTTGGCTTTCCCTTAGTCCTTGCTCTCCAAATTGAGAAATATCTTGGAAAAATATCTTATTTTTTCTATACCATAATTTCATAAAACAAATTGTACATTTATGTTAATATTGCCCAAAGAATACAACTAATGATAACCAAGAACAATATCCATATCACCCATCTCAATAGAATAATAATATGAATGTAAAACATATTTATCCATGGTGAGTTTCAAATTTTAAAAAAATGAACATTCTTACCCTCAAGTTGTGTCTTTGATTTTCGTTGCTTGAACTTGCAACCTCTTAGTAAAAGACATATTGATAAAATTACATTTGCTGCTAGGGTTTATGGAGACAATAATTTTTTTCTTTTGGATGCAACCATGAATTGTTTATATTCAAACAAATCTTTTTGAACATTGTTTGGCACCAAAGGTGTGATTTCCTTGGCTTGCATATTATTATATTTTTCCTTCAATCCCCATTTGTTTAAAAATGCAACTTCAAATTCTTCTCCTATGTATAAATAATGATGGGGACAAGCAAAGTTGAAATACCAAGATAAAGCTTCCCCTTGCAAGGAATTACAAATCTTACATCTCCATAAAAATTTAGAAGAATTTAAAAACTTAAAATGTTTCCACCATTCCCTAGAATCACTATCGAGTTGACAATGAATATTGACAACTCCATGATTTTTTCCCAAAGTAGTGAGGGTTTTTAAATAACTAAAAAATTTCAAAAATTAAAATTTCTAAGATCTCATCTATTTCTTTCTTCAAACAATTAAATCTGTAGATTTTTCTCAAAACAAAACAAACAATAATTGATTTGCTTACCCGGATTGAGAGAGATGAATTTTTCCCCTTTGCATGATTTTTTGTGCAGCCCAAAAACAACATCAAAAGCCCAACTTCCAACAACTATAAATCCATCAATACTTATCAAGATTTAACGAGTGAGTATTTTTTTTATAGTACTCAAAATAATCTATATGCTGGTGCAAAAAGCTTTTGAAAATGAGTGCTAAAAAAATTAATATAATTTTTTTTTATTCGTGCAACCAAAAATAACATAATTAACTTTCTCAATACTTATTATAATTTAATAAATGAGTAGTTTTTTTTGTAGTACTCAAAATTATCTATATGATAGAACAAAAATCCTCTAAAAGTGACTATAAAAAAAAAGATTTTGCCCTTGCAAGTTGTGATGTTTTTCTGAAAAATGTGCCCTAGCTTTGCAAAAATAACCCCACTTTGCTAGAATTGTTACATTATACAATGATCTTTATTGGAAGAAAGCCACTCCACAAGATCTCCAGCTCCACGAGCCAAGACTTCTACAAATAATACTTGATATATATGACTTCTTCAGTTGGGGTACATCTCTCTTTATATAAGAATGTGATGGTTCACCTTCCATGAGTTAGAAGGTCACCCATGTGGTGATTCACCTTCCATGAGTTACAAAGTGCATAATATTATAATATGGCACTATGTTATATATTATTATAATTTTATGTGTGACCCATGCCATAATACAATATTATATTATATCCCCACATGCATATACTTAGGTACCTAACATAATTTAATAATCTTGATCCTCCAATATTCTTTTCTTTGCAAACCCTATCCTATTTACAAAGCGTAAACCTAACTTTTTTCTCACATACTTTCCATTGAAAATCTCTTTGAATTTTATAAATTTGAATGCTATACCTATTTGAAACCACAAAAAATATATCCTACATATAGGGATAAATAATAATATAGTCTTTATGAGTTGTATTCTTCTAGTCATAGCTAAGAACTCACCTTTCAATCCTACCAAACAAGATTTTATTATATCTTAAATTGAGTACCAAATATACTTCTTTCCTTTTTTAGATAAAGGAATAATTGGATATGTTTATGAAATTTTTTCAACTTTAAGACCTAAGATATCCATAATAATTCATTATAAATCTAGGGTATTACCATGAAAAATATCCTAGATCTTATATTATTAATCAACTATCTAAAACCTTCTCACAACATGATAATATTGATTTAACCTCCATAGCCTCATTGACTAATGGATTGTTGGAGAATGTTACATTATTTGGTACATGCTAATGTACCCCCATAGTACCTTTGGTACAATTGTAAATATTAGAATAGGGTGTGTGATTTATATTTCCTTAATGGATGTGTCTATGTGTAGAATGTGTACAACTATCATGAGTGAGAAAGTGTGCAATTGTGTAGATGTAAGAGTGTGCAAGGTGTGCAAATAAATAGAATTTCACGATTCATGTATACAAGTGTCAAGATGTGAAGCCAAGGGATATGAGAGGTTTATCTTATGCGTGGAATAGGAAAGGATGCATCTCCTAGACTTCAGAGGAAATAAATAGTTAAAGTGTTGAAGAGTCACTTTTCTAAGGTTATATTATGAAGACAAAGTTCTATATATTATATCAAATATTGTGAAAGGAATCCAAGTGAATATTGAAGCTTGCATGTTATATTTTGAGCAATTAGATTGTAATTTTGCTTATGTATATTGTTATTTATGTTGGCTAGTTAGTTCATATTTTGTTATTTTATGAATGTTATATTCATTGATATTGGTTATTTAATCTAATTGCTCTAATATTTGAGTCTACTCAAGATCTTGGATATTGGGATCTATGATTGAATCTGGCTAAAAAGCCAATAGTGGTATTAGAGCTACATTGTGTAGACTCTATCAGAGCTACTTCTAGTAGACTCTAAATATAGCATCAAAAATAATGTTGCATTGAAAAATTTAGAGAGAATTTTCAGATAAAAAGTTAGCATCAGAGAACTTTGGTATGAATTTAATTTGAAGAAAAAGTTGCAGAATAAAAAGCTAGCATCAGAGAAGAAATCTAGTGTAATTTTTTTGAATTTGAATAGGCTAAATTAATTATTGATAAATTATTGAAAGAAGTTGAATATTTACAACCTAATATATTTGTTTAAAAAAAGTGAGCTAAGAGCTTATATTGATTGCATATTGAATGCATTTGTGAAGGATTAAAGAAATTATTCAAAGGATTAAAGATTTTGGATGAGTAAAACTTGAAGATGACATTCCAAAAAGATATTATTAGAGTCATACTCTAATTTTTAGGATGTCTAAATTTGAAATCAAGCAATATTAAGTTTAAACTATAATATTCAAAGATCCTAACTAATTATTAAAGTGATCAAGAGACCATAAAGCCTCTGAGTATAATTTTTGGACCTGCATAAAGAAGAGGAGATGTCCTAGAGAGTAGCAACTAAAAAGAGGACAGTCAAAGCCACTAAAAAAAAAGAGACATCCTAGAGAGAAGCAGCTAGAGGAGTCCACTTGAGAAGCAAGGTGACGTCCAAGTTGAAAAGACATCCCATTAGAAATCTACTAGAAGAGAGAGCAAAAATATAAAAGGGTATATTTGAGGATTTAGATAGGAGCTACTTGAGTTGGAGAATCTCCAACTATAATCTATCTAGAGTAGAAGAGAGCAGATTATGTTCCCAAATAACAAGGATCACCTAAGCCAAAGTGTCATTAATTAAAGCCATCAAGAGTCATAGTCTATCCAAACTATTCAAATTCATAGTCTTAAGATACCTTGAAAGAAAAGATAAACAAGAACATATCTATGTGGAGAAGAAGGAAAAACATTTAAAGATACCCTAGTAAAGTTGACAATGGATAGGATTTGCCAAGATGGTTATGTCTAGAAAATTATTCGTTTCCTAATGTTTGTTATGTACTTATTTTTTATGCCTAAAATAGAAGAGAAACATGGATGCACCAAATTAAAATAATATAATAGAATATTAAGGTATGATTCAATTATTATAAAGTATTTTGAGAAAACAAAAATTTAGGGTGCGCAATTTCAATTTTAAGTTATTAAAGGCTTTATATAAGGTATACAATAATTTGGAGTTATAAGGATTATTGATTATAAGGATGAAATGAATTATTGAATTGCATTGATATTTGATATTTGATCAAAAGAAATTTAAAATTTGAGAAATAAGAACAATTTGATTAATTTGAAATATTGAAAAATTAAAAATTGAATTATTGATTATTTATTAGAAGTTGATTATCTAAAATTAAATTTGGAAGAAATAAAGTATTCTACAATAAAAATTTGATTATTGCAACATGACAATAGAAGAAAAAAATAAAGAAAGACAGAAAAAAATCTTTTATAATTGTTCTCTTAAGCTACTAAAGATGAAAAATATGTGTCAAATGAAGTGATGAACTATATACAATCTATTCTTGAAGAAGCAAAAAAATGAGAATTTTAATTACTTTAACAATGCATGCAAAGTGTTCTTAATGATGCCAATGGTTGTCATAAAAAAATTGTTACTGTACCTATTAGTCTATGGAAAATAACATACAAGGGAATAATTACTCTAGATGTTTCCAAGATAAAAAACAAAGAAAATTTGAATATTTAGGGAACAAGACTATTATGAAAGATATATGTTGTGACAAAAATGTGTTAAGGCCTGTGATGATAGATGCATGTTGTGATATCGATTATCTTCATCAAAATGCAAAAGAGGATTGTGATGCAAGTTGTGATACTTGTGATTTAGGATTTATGAAAAGACAGAATAACTTATTCCAAGAACATATGTTACATGTGACACAAAGGATTTGTATATATTTCATGAAAATAACAAGTTAGCACAAAGAATATGTTATAATAATGATGACAAAGAGATTGAGATATAGTTTTTGACAAGATGCAGTTCTAATTTTTTTTTGTAAGAAACTATTATAAAGCAAACTAATGAAGCCCTTAAAAATCAAATAACAAATATGAACATTGTGGCAAGCATGGTCACAAAAGAGAAAAATATTGGAATCTTCATTGTTGTGAAATTTGTGGAGGTAACAATCACTCTCAAAAATATTATTGGTACAAAGGAAATAATATTTTTGGATGGATAAACATAATGACAAGAAAATAACTAAATGGATTTCCTCATAAATATTTTTCAAAATTTAGATATGGTCATAGGAAATATATGAACTTCTTCAACAATAGATTTAGAAGAAAAGCAATACCAATAGCAATGCCAAAGTCAGAGCCAAAAGAAAAAGACAAGAATATGAAGATGAAGGTTGAATACTAAAGTCTTCAATAACCAAATAATGTAATACAGGGGGATGTTGGAAAATATTACATTATTTGGTACAAGCTAATGTACCCCCATGGTATCTTTGGTATAAATTGTAAATATTAGAATAGGGTGTGAGTCTATAGTTTAGGGTGTGTGATTTATATTTTCCTAAAGTATGTGTCTATGTATAGAATGTGTACAAGTGTCATGAGTGAGAAAGTGTGCAAGTGTGTAGATGTAAGAGTGTGCAAAGTGTGCAAGTACATAGAATATCAAGAGTCATGTATACAAGTGTCAAGATGTAAATCCAAAGGACATGAGAGGTTTGTCTTATGTGTGGAATAGGAAAGGATGCATCTCCCGGATATGTGAGGAGAGCAATAGTCAAAGTATTGAAGAGTCACTTTTCTAAGGTTATATTATGAAGACAAAGTTCTATGTATTGTATCGAATATTGTGAAAGGAATTAAAGTGAATATGAAATCTTGTATGTAATACTTTGAGCAATTATATTATATGTTTGCTTATTCATTTGTTATGATATTGGCCAGTTAGTTATATTATTATTTCATGAATATTATATTCATTGATATTGGCCATTTATATTGATTGCTCTAATATTTGAGTCTACTCAAGATCCTAGATATTGGGACATGGTTGAATATAGCTAAAACGCCAACATGGATATTCGAAAATAAAGTATCACCAATAAATTGGAGATAACATTCTAAAGGATAATTTGTTGCAACATGAATACCTTTGAATTTTTCTTTCAATTTTACCTTTAATAATTACCTTAGCAAGAATAATAAATAGGTAAGAGATAGTAGGTTACCCTAGAAAAGTCCATCTAATTATTCAAAGTATCTAGCAATAAAAAATTGATCAATAGAATATGTCGACATGTTATAACAATTTCTAATTCATTCACATCAAACTTGTTCAAAACCTTTTTTTTTTTTAGAATTTCATGCAAAAAAACTCTAGCAAACCATATTATGCTTCTTTCATATCTAATTTTATAAGCATACCTAGATTTTATGGAATGAAGATAATATATGGCCTCATGTAATGATTATACCATTGATAATTTTCTTACCATTGACAAATCCACCTTGTTAATCTAAGATAATATAATCTAAGAAGTTTTCTATGTTATTTTCCATCATTTTTTAACTTATTTTATAAATAATATTATGAAGGCTTATTGAAAAAAACTTATCAAAATATCTTTTGTTGACTTTCTTACAAACCAATGCAATGAAAGTGACATTGATATCTCTTATTGCATCCTTTTGTTTACTTACCTCTCCAATTGCAACCAACATGCCAACCTTTAACAAGTCTCAAAAGTTTTGAAAGAAAAATGTAGGAAATCCATTAGGGGATGTCTTGTTAAGGTGGAATGATAAATTTCGTAGTATATCCTACATAGAGATATTCCTCATCAATATTTCATGCCATCCTTGTGTGATAATTGATAGATATTTTATAAAAGCTTACCTTTATTCTCCTTGTATTACCCAACTTTTGGTAGGACATATTTAAAATAATTAATTGCTTCCTTCTCAATATCTTCTTCTTCCTCAATGCTTCTTCTATCTAGAGTTGAAATATATTTTTTTAACAAAAAAATATTTATTTTGGTTGTAGCATGCAAAACATTGGTAGTTGTGTTCCCTGCCATAAGCCATATCTCCCTATACTTTTGGGACCAATATAACTCTTTATTTTTCAACATGCTATGACAATAAAAAAATAATTATTTTTCTTACAAAAGCATGTCTAGGTTCATTTTATTTATTACCACTATATCTTGTAGATTGTTAAGCTTGAATTTAATTTTCTCTTTTATTTTAAATTTGTTACAAAAATATTTGACATTCCAAATATTTATTTGTCCCTTTAGGTATTTCATATTTTGAACAAACTTATACCTACATGATCTTTCAAACCTTCATCCCACCACAACATAACCATTTGGAAGCAATCAAGGTCTTGGAGCCACTTAAACTAAAATCAAAATGGATTGGATGACCATTACTAAGTAGATCACATAGCAAGAGAAGAGTTATGATCTACTCCTATTTACAATAAAATGTCTAAAGAGATTATATACTTTATTTCCAACTATTTACAAGATAGCAAAAATATGTCTAATATTTCTACTATGCAAGTTTTTCCAATGCATTTAATATAACATTTATTATACCATTTATATTAAATGTTTGGAGTAGCATTCTGATTTCAATTTGAATTGACAAATAAAGAAAAATACTCTATTGATTTAGACCATGTAGGAGTATCACCCTTATTTTTTAAGAAAATAGAACCATGTTGAAGTCCCCCTAAGAATACATAGATCATAATTATGAGTGATCATTGATTTTGACAAAAAATAGCCTGAGGTCCTTTCAACATCCTTCACAAGGAGTAATTATAGTTGGACCATGTGAATTTATAATCCCAACTTTCATATTTTCCTCTTTCATACAAAAATGATCAACAACCTAATTAGTTTTTGCTTCTAGCAATTGTCTATCCCATTAGCATTTATCTCATTTTGATGCAACACCTCTTGAAGCTCCTATAGAATAAAATGCCAAACAATTCCCCATATTCCAAATATTTTTGAATGCGTCATGTAGCTCCTCAATACTTAATTTTGTTTCATGTATTAAAATGCGCTCAAGTCTATAACAACGTACTAATTCTTTAATACCTATATTTTTGCTAGGTTTTATTTATACTCCTGATATTTTGTGATACCACTTTCATCATCACTTTTTATTTTTATTTGTGTTATTACGCTTGAAATATTATTTTTTTTTATGTCATTATTCTCTTTTTTTTTGTTCATGCTTTAAGGGTCTTCTTATCTTTTTTTTATTCCCATCAATATTTTTATCTTAATCAATGTCTTCTATTTTTTCATATTTTTCATAATGTGACATCTTCTATAGGTTTATGCTCCTTGGAGATTCTAAATTGCAAGAAATAACCTCACAAAAAAATTCTTCTTTATGTTTCCTTGGAGACCCTATAGTACATGGATGATCCTCCATAGTAATTACTTTTTTTTTCAACTCTAAAATCCCTAAATATTACCATGAAAACTCTAAAGTGAAATAATAATCCTCCATAGTAATTTCTTCATTATGATTCCCTAAAATCCCTAAATTCCATGGATATGCTTTATACTCATTTCTTTATTATGTTGCTCTTGAAACCCTAAAGTGTCAAGCATAAAATCTAGACTAATTTCATTTTTATTGTAAAGAGACAATTTTAGACTACTTGAGAAAAATGAAGATGATTTACCTGGATTAAACTTGACGTATTTCACCTTCTTTATTTTAAAGTTTACCTCTTTATCTTCCTAGGCATATGTATTTTCTCTTACATTTGAACTTACAGATTGCACTTCCTCATCCATTGTGTCCTTTTTGATTTCTTCTATTGGTTAATATGAGTAAACCATAATGGCCTTTGCCATATGATGATGGAGAGGATCATTTTTTACCAATTTATTGGAAGTAGAAATCCTTTATCTAATATAGATTCTAGTTTGATATGATGTCCTTACTTTATCTTGAAGTTTATCCCATATCCAAAATTCTATCTCTTTCTCCATTATTTTCACTTTTCAAACTCTTGCCATGTGTCTAGTCTCATAACATTTGCAACATTAGGATATAATATATTCATAATCCACTTGATCCAATTCTCTTAATTCACATTTAATCTTAATATGTTGTGGCAAATATTTTGAAATATCTAAAGCTACACATATCCAAGTATATACAATATGCCTTTGCCCCTTAGTGGTTGGTCCCTCCTCGATAAAATCCCCTATAATATTTCTAATATTCTTCAAAAGCTCCTTATTGATAAGTTGGTATGGAAGTCCAATATGTGTAACCCATGTTAGAATTCTTTTAATAGTTTCTCTTCATAGAAATTTTATCAGTCCATAATCAAAACATAATGCATATCTCTCCCAACCCAAGGGCTACCATCCACTATTTTATCGCTAACTTCTAAATTGGAGAAGATGATGTGTTAAATTCCTTTTGAGAGAAAGTAATAGAGTAATTTGAATTTAATCTTCACTTCCACTTGATCCAATTTTGAATCTCTAAAAAACCATCCCGGTATTTATTGAACTTACATATTAAACCATTGTTCTTAAGAATTATTATGTCTAGCTCAATCATTTCATCCTTAACAATCACTTACAATGTAACATCTACTATCTAGATAGGGTTTGACATAAATTCACTCTTCCTCTTGTCCCTAACTAAGGCATTCTTACTTCCAGTTAGGACTTTTAAAAACAACTTTCCTTGCATGCTACCTAGATTTTGCTCATATGAATCCTTTATTTTTAATATTTCCCCAAAGATATAGAACAAGAAAAGATGATGCTCTCTCCTTGCTTACACTTGCTACTTGCTCATACTTTCAACACTCATTCCCTCCTCTTCCCCAACCTTCTAAAACAAGAAAAAGCGAGGCTCACTTTGAAATTGCATTCACTCTCAACTTGGACTTATTTCCTAAATGTTAAGGTTCACTCATAGGATTGAAACCTTGGTTTATAGTGTGAAAGTTGTTACTCCCTACCACTTGCTCCAAATCCATGGACACATGTATAAGCCAATATTAATGGACATTAATTTTTTATTTTATTTAGATAAAGTTCATTGTAATAATATTATTTTATTTTGTCCCAAGTGGGATAGCGCAATGGTTCAGACTTTGGCTCTTCTTCAAAAGGTCCAAGGTTCAAACCGCGACGTGGGCGAGTGTGTGAGGGGGTGGGTGTGTGGTGAGTGTGTGTTAAATTCCCTATTGATAAGCATAACTCTCAAATTTAGGAGGGGTCATGGTTGGGGAAGCTTGCTCAGCCCTGTGCATTGGTCGTAGGGGTTTCTCACACTAACCAAATCAATATATATATATATATATATATATATATATATATATATATATATATATATATATATATATAGAACATATGTATAGATTATGTGTGTGTATATAGATATAGTTTTTATAATTATGTATATCATCAAAAAATCACATGGTAGAAAAATGTGCATAATTATGAATCCAAAAAAATAAATCAATATAATATTTATATTTATACATTAAACATAACAAATATTAACTAATACTAAATTTAAAATTAAATCAATGTAATATTTATTTTATATAGCCATCCTAATAAATGTTCCCAAATGTATGCCATATTATCTTTAAAATATAATATTATTATATTTTTTTTGGTAAATAAAAGTCTTCATTAATTACCGGGTTTTGCAGGTTAACCCAAAACCTATTACAATATCCAACCTTCTACTGAGATTGTAGATCCTAGTCATCCTTGAAACTTTCTTACCATAAATTGTGTTGAATCCCCTACAACACCTTACTAACAAAGCACACCCATACCTAAACATAACTGTAAACATTACTTACATTGACAGGAATTGAAGTTTGGAACTTTGCACTTGTGAAACCTGTTGCTTGCCCATTTCCTATTCTCTGTCAAAATCTTCCAAGGCTTACACCTTGTTACCTTCATTTCCAATTTGGTATGATTTAGAGGGAAACCCCATAGTTATTACCAGCTCCATGGGGAAAGAACACCCATTCATCTTTCTCCTTAACGGGTAGGTTTCTTTTCATGACTAATAATGTTTTCCACTTCACGTGGCACACCTTGTGTCCATGTCACCAAACTACCAACATCAACACCTATGTTGGCTAATTTGTCAGCTGACCTGTTGGCCTCATGGTACATGTGACAAGCCCTCTTGTTCTGTCTTGTCACAAAAAGGATCCTCACTTCATGGATGACTCCCTCGATTCTCCTTGGAGGTTTTTTGCCATTGGTTAACAGGTTGATGATGTTCATAGAATCACCTTCAATCATCAAGGTACCTTGAGTTGCTTGGGCTACTTGAAACCCTCTCAAAAGGGCTCTAGCTTCTGCTTCGTTATTTGTTCTGATTCCCAATGGTTCAGTGAAGGCCTTGACCAGATTTCCTTGATGATCCCTGATTATTCCTCCAGCTCTAGCTCTTCCCGGGTTCTCCTTGGTTGCACCATCAAAATTTAGTTTAAACCAACCCTGGGGGTGGCTCCCAAGAAATCCCATTTCTGGGATTGGGCAAAGGAATGGAAGGTTTGTCCTCAATACCTAAGGCTCGAGCTAATTATTTTTCTTGGGGAAGAATTGAGTGGTTCTCATCCACTAAGGTGCTAAGGTTTTCTTTTGCAAAGACAATAATCCTGTTGAGGATGGTTTTTGGGTTGTGAATGGTATCCTTAAAGGCTCTATGGTTCCTTTCTAGCCAAATCTTCTAGAGAAAATGATGCCAAAAGATTTTCCATAGGTACTTAAGTTTTAGGCTAACAAAGGGTTGAGGCCATTGATGGAACACTTCGGATATAAGAGCGGACTTAACCCACGAGATCCTAAATGCTTGGAAAAGGTCATCCAAGATGGACTCTGCTACCAGACACTCCAGAAACAAGTGTTGGGTTGTCTCCCATCTTGCCCTGCACATGTAGCAACGGTTAGCAATAACCATACCTTTGGATAACATATTATGCATAGTGAGGATTTTTCCTTGAATCACCAGCCATGAAAAAGGATATTTAGGAATTAAGCCTTTGATCCAAACCAAACTCGGTTGAAATTGTTGACCTTCCACATTGAGAAGCAAATTATAGGCAGACTTAACTGTGAATTCACCACTTTCATTCTCAGCCCAAACAATGTGATCTTCATCCTCTCTAGAGGGAATAATTTACTGAGTTAAAATGTTATAAAGCTCTTCAGACTCCGCTTCAAAACCTTGTACTTTGATGTGTTTCCACCTGTTGATATTTATATCCTACCACATATAATTTGCAACCTTCTTCTCAATATGTTGCTCCATATGCTCTTGAATCCTAACCAAACGAGGATTCTGGGATAACTCCTCAAATCTCACCCACCGATCCTTCCAAAATTCTATTGTTTACCCATTTCCTAGAATACATCTAAGATCTTTCTTGACAAGATCCCTGCTCGTGAGGATTGCCTTCCAAAAAGCAGACCCCCTACTTGTGAAGTTGTCATTAAGGAAGTTCACACCTTGGAGGTATTTCCTCCTAACTATGGCAGTCCATTCATTATCGACCTTAGTCAATAACCACCATGCTTGTTTGGCTAACAAAGCTATATTGAGATGAGCAACTCTCCTCAATCCTAACCCCCATCAGCTTTAGGTTTGCAAACCTTGTTCCAATCTACTAAATGGATCCTTTTATTATCCTCAGTCCTTGACCAGAGAATTTTTTTTTGAAGCTGCTCAAAATTGTGATACACCTTGCTAGGAGCTCTGAAGACTGATAGGAAGTAAACAGGTATACTTTGAAGTGAAGCCATAGTTAAAATTGCTTTTCCTGCTTGAGATAACAGATGTCCTTTCCAATCTGCTAGCTTTTTTTGGATCCTCTCCAGAACTATGTTCCCCATTGATCCTTCAGGTTTCCCCGTAAATAGGGGAAGACCTAAATAGGAGGTGGGAAGGGATGCAATTTGACATTCCATGATCCTTGCTATGTTATTTTGCCTAGGAATGTGGGTATTGATGAAATAAAGTTTGCTCTTATCAAAATTCACTTTCTATCCAGCCGCTTCTTCATACATTATGAGAATATTTTTAATCCTTCTTGCCTCAACCACGAAGCCAAATTCGAGTAGCAATGTATCATCAACAAATTGTTGATGTGTCACCGGGGTAGTTAGCGATGTGGCCTTGATACCTGATATGAGTCCAGCTACCGTTGCTGCCTTAATGGTTCTTCCCAAGGCCTCAGCTACAATGATGAACAACATAGGACTTATGGGATCTCATTGTCTTAGACCACATTTGCTTTGAAAAAAACCTGCAGTAGACCCATTAACCAAAACTAAAAAACAAGTCTTAGAAATACACTCTCTTATTAACTTGACCCATTTCATGTTGAAGCTAAATTTTAATAAAACTGCCTCTAGGAATTCCCAATTTATTCTGTCATAAGCTTTGTTCATGTCTAACTTTAAAGCCATGACTGCTTTTTTGGTCTGAGCAGCTGTATGAAGAGCCCCATGAAAAGTAATAACTCCATCTAAGATTGATCTTCCTTGTACAAAACTTCCTTGACTTGGATCAATGATAACCGGTAGAACTTTCTTCAAACGGTTGGCTAAAACTTTGGACATAATTTTATAGGATATATTACACAGGCTAACTAGCCTAAAGTCAGCCATAGTCTTGGGGTTGGGGCCTTTAGGGATCAAAGCAATGAAAGTTGAATTGAAACCCCTATGATTTGAACTTTGGAACTCCTTGATTGCAACAATAACTTCTGCTCCAACAATATCCCAACAAAATTGGAAAAACCATGGTGAAAACCCATCCGGCCCAGGAGCTTTGTCAGGATCCATGTTAAACAAAACCTCCTTGATATCTTCATCTAAAAAAGCTGCTGTAAGAGACTCGTTAATCATTTCATCAATGAGTTGTGGAATGAATTGAAGGAGAGAGTCCTTTGCTTGGGCATTATAGGCCCGTTCTTCACCCAATAATGAACTGAAAAATTAACAGCCTCGTCCTTGATCTCCTAAATGTTTTGAGTTGAGGATCCATCCACCTTAGTTAAATTTCTAATATTATTGTTGCTTCTATTGCTCAATGTGGTAACATGGAAATTTTTTGAATTAGAGTCCCCTTCCTTTAGCCATAATGCCCTTGATTTCTACCTCCAATACATCTCTTCACAAGCTAAAATATTATAAAACTCACAAAGGGTTTCCTTCTCTTCGATCCTTCTCACCTCATCATAGGTTCCATTTTGGATTTTGCTTTCTATTATTCTCAGTGTTTCCCCCACTGCTCTCTTATTCTCAAAAATATTTCCAAAGACTTCTTTATTCCATATTCTAAGGTTTTTTTCACCATCGTAAGGTTTTGAGATAGTTTGAAGGAAGCACTTCCTTGGATAGGCTGTTGCCACCATTCCTCTATTCGTTTCTTGAAGTCCGGATGTTTAACCCACATTGATAGAAATTTGAATGGCTTTTTAAAGGAGTTAGCCTGAAATGCCTCCCATAGAATAAGATTATGGTCTGAAGCACATTTAGGAAGGGCTTGTAATGTTGAATCACCAAACATTGTTGTAGCTTCCTTGGATAAAAAAACCTGTCCAACCTTTCTTGAATCAGCTGACTTCCTATCCTCTTGTTACTCAATGTAAATTTGGCTCCTTTTAGTCTTACATCCATCAATTCATTTGTGTTAATGAATTCATTGAAGTCCTCCATGCTCCTTGAGGGTAACCTAGATCCTCCCTTATTATCAGATGGGTAAAGGGGGGTATTGAAATCTCCCCCAATCACCCAAGGAATGTCTTTAAAAGCTTGGCTCAAATGCCCCAAAAACTCCCACATTTCAGACCGCCCTTGGATAGAGGTGGGGGCATAAACATTTGACATAATCCAATTCTTATTAGTATCAAAATCATGAAATAATACGCTTAAGACTCTTTCATTTTCTTGAATAATACTTCTTTCTATTTTAATAGGATCCCATAAAATCATGAGGCCCCCAGATGCTCCTCTCGCTTGTTGAAAGGCCACTTCCCCTTGCTTCCAAATCCTTCTAGCTATAAGTGTTGATTGTGCCGCATCTGTTTTGGTTTCTTGAAGAAAAATAATAGTAGGATTCCAATCCTTCCTTATAGACTTCACCATCCTTTGTTTTGGTGGGTCGTTTAGGCCTCTCGCATTCCATGAGAGAACCTTCATTTAGACTGTTTGATATTTTTTCCCCGCCCCCTTCCCTGATCCAAAGGGGGTTTGTAAATTTTACTATTATCCTGGCCAGGAATAGCTTCTGTAACAATGTTCTTTGCTTTCCATTTGCAATTTCTTCATTGATTCTCATTCTATAGTGCTCTGCTGTAGATATTCTCTCTTTCTTTCTTTCACTTCCATAATCTATCGGAGGCTTGGTAGTGCTTCTAGTTTGTTTTGGATTGAAATGAGGGGGCATATACTGTGATAGTCTAGGGCTTGAACCTTCTTCTTCATTTTTGGGGTTTTCAATTCCCTCTTCATCCTCAACCTTGTTGTGGTTCACCTCTCCTATCTGGTTCCTAAACAGGGGGCTTTCCTTCAAGGAACCTTTTACTGTTGGGCTCGTCTGATAAGGGATAATTTGCTTCACTACCGAATTAGGAGCTACATTCCTAGATCTTGTTTCCACAACTTCGACTCTTGAATCTATTTTTTCCATGTTTAAACTAAAACGACCTGGCAATTTTTCTTCATTTTGAGCATAGCTTTTGGGGCTTTTTGTCATAGCTGTGGATGGTCCCGATTTGGATGGGGAGTCTAGGGTTTCAGGAAACTTGACACTGATGGTATCATCCTTACTATTTTCTTTTTCAACTTCTAGATTTTCTAGGATATCAAACATGTTCAAGTTGGGATCTTTATTACATACCTTATGATTTTTGCCTCCCTCATTATGTTGCTTTTCTTTCTCCTAGATTTTTTCTAGTTTTGTGTTGGCTTAGTTAGCCTGGTTATTCTTAACTTGTCTGTATCCTTCTAAGTTAAGACGCGGTCCTTGAAACTTTAGGATCCCTCTCCCATTAGCTTTCCCCAGAAAACCTTCGCTCGTGGCTTCCTTATTTGTAGTTATTGTCAGACATTGGGCTTGAAGGTGGCCCCGGGTTTTGCACACGCTACAAAATGTCGGCTTGTTCTCATACTCCATAGGTCGAATCCTTAAAAACTCTCCATATGCTAGTTCTACCTGAGAAGGTAGATCAGAATCCAAGTTTGCATTTACACAGATCCTAACATGCGTCAGTCTAGTCCTTTCCTGGGTTGAATGGTCTATTACCATGAGCTCTCCTATCATATTTGGTATGCCACTAAGCCAATACTCATTAACAAATTGGGCTGGGAGTTTTGGTAAGCGGACCCAAATGGGTGCTATATTAATATTTTGCTTCTCAGGGTTGAAATCCTCCCCCCACTTCCTCAAAAAGAGGCTACGCCTTCCTAGAAACTAGGGTCCTCCTGTCAAGATGCGCTCTGCATCATCTTTGTTGTTGAGTCTTATCATAAAAAAACCTCTTGACATGGCTACGATTTCTAAGCTTCCTGAAGTTTTCCACTTTGCCGCATCCCATGAGCGAATAGTCTCAATGTTCGGCCTTCCTCCAAAAAACTTGCCAACTAAGGATGATGCCTCCATATCCAAGAATCTTTCCATAATATCCACTGGCGTAGTTAACCTGTTATTTTTTGGTATTAGGGGCGGTAGTTCACTGACTAGCTCCTTCTTTTTCCCTTTCAAGCATTTCCAAAAATGTTGGGCCCTTTTTGCCAACTCCCGAACCCCAGTGGGACCCTTTTTATGAGGGTTTATCTGGAGGATCCGTACCTTTAGCCTTTTCGAACTGAGTTGACAGGGAATCCTTTTCCTTTCCAGCTACAACATTCTGCCCTGCCTCTGGATCTTCTCCTTCCATTGGTTCAAAATTCCTGCCTGCCATTTTTGCTCCTCCTCCGCTTCCTCTGCTTCCTCCACCGCTCCTCATCTCTCCCAATCCCATAATATTATTATATTAAAATGTTGTTGCTTTATGATTTTATCTTGAAATAATTTAATATATTTTTTATAATATGGATATTTTTGTCACTAGGCAAGTTTTAAACTTGAATATCCATCTTGAACTCTACTTTTTTAACCAATTGAATGCGTGTCATTTGATTGATTCATATAAAATGTTATTCTTAAGTATTTTCTTGTTATAATTAATTGTATAAAAACTTAAAAGTGTATCTCAAATATTTTGACAACATTGCCACCACATTCCTATGTAATCCCCCAAAAACAAATTGCCATCACATTGCTTAGGACTAGATCAAATGAGTTGTTCTTGAAGACTTACACCTTTGTACATACCTCCTAAAAAATATTCTCTTATAAACACCATCTCCTTATAACATTGCTACGATGTTGCTTAAGACTAGATTAAATGAGTTATCTTAAATACTTCCACCTCCATAAATAACTCCTAAGGCATATACTTCGACTAGAACAAATGAGTTGTTCTTAAATATTTCCACCTCTGGATCTAACTCCTAAAGAAAATACTCCAATCAAACCATCTCCTTATAGATCTTATCGATCTATATATTAGGACAAGTGTTACAACAAAGAACCATGTCTTGATTATTAGACACTCTATCTAACAAACCATTTTTCAAATAAGATACCACCAACATGAGCACTAGCATTAATCCCTTCATTTTATTTTCCATTCCACTTATCCTCTCATACTTCCTTTTGCTTACCTTAAAAGACAAGCATGCCCTTGCCACTCATTCACCAAGTGAGAAGCTCTTACATGACAAGCATCCTTGTTATGCTTTAAGTGATTTCTAGTCATCTAAATCAAAAGGGTAAGTTTGTCCTTCATTTTTATAGAGATGTCCTTCTTTTCATGGTGGTTGGATTCCTCTCTAAATTCCTCCATTTTGTTGATTGAGATAGTGAACTCTTTTAACAATGCAACACTATAAACAAAATATTATATTTTTTTTGCAAGCCAATGCATGATCTACTCTAACTTTAGAAGTGTTAACAATGTAATTCAAATTTCTAGCTGTAATTCTCCCCTACCACCATAGTGATAAAAAACTCTTATAAATTTTTCAACCTTCATTCATGGCCTTCATTTCCACCATCCTCTACCAAGCGTTTTACTTCTACATACACATTTCTACTCTTAAATTTTCATGGAAAAGTGTTACTACCATTTGTAGGAGCTATCAAATTCTTCACACTATTTGCTTTATAAACTATTTTTCTTTTCCTATAGTCAATTTATTTTGCAATATTTGAAATATTTTGTGTGAATTCACCTCATGCTAACCACTACTTTTTAGTCTTTATTCTCCTTTCCTTCCAACTATTAATTATCAAATTTCTAGCCATAATTCTCCCCCACTAATTCTCCCCCACTACCATAGTGATAAGAAACTCTTATAATTTATTTTCAACCTTTATTAATAATTTTCACTCCTCGTCCTCTACTAAAAATTTTACTTCTACATACACATTTCCACTCTTAAATTTTCATTAAAAAAAAATATTACTACCATTCTTGAGATCTATCAATTTCTTCCTACCATCTACTATATAAACTATTTTTCTTTTTCTTAAATCAATTTATTTTACAATATTTAAAACCATAGATATAAATCCACTCCTTTTATAATCACTACTACTCACTCTTTATTCTCCTTTCCTTTATTTATTTTTTTCCAACATTTAATTATCAAATTTATTAATCTTATTAATTTCTAACTTACAAATACATACTCACAATGTCTTCCACTATTTATCTTTTACCAAATACCACATCACCATACACTTTACACCTTCACATAATTCTTACCTATCATGCCACCAAAGATACACATGTGATGGTCTTTACGCGGCCAAATTAACAAAGCCTTTAATGCTCTCATGACTACCTTACCCACTTTTATGATAAATTCTAGATCAATACCACCTAAATTCTAGATCAATACCACCTAACACTTTAATGTGGTCATGTCATTGTATTTGTTGTGAAGAATTAAAGATAGTAAATGTGAAATTTGATGGTATTTAATGTGGTGATGTCATGGTATTTATTATGATAAACCCTTTAAAGCAGTTCTCATCGTGGTCTGAAATATTAAATTATTTTATATATATTTTAACTTTAAATCACATAAATTTATCCATACCTTCTACTAATTAATTTTGTAGATGGTTTCGATTTTTATAAATTATGACGGCCACGCACGCATTGCTTTCAATATGACTTTGTAAATTTGTGGCTACCGCCCCCAACAATTATTTTTTAATGTTGACCTTTAAAATTGGATTTATGGCTACCATTTCAACAATTATTTTTTAATGTCCTCCCTTGAATAAAGGGCATCGTGTTATGGGCTAAAATGTTTTCTGGGAAGTACTCTTTTTATAAGTGGTGTGCTCATTTTTTTTTTTTTTTTCTATATGCACGGAAGCGCTCGAGTATATATATATATATATATTTTTTTTTCGGAGAATGAATTTTCCTGAAAGCTGGGTAGGACGCATAATCATTAACTCCTCTACCCTCCTGGATTTCCAATTGCCGAATTGTGTCAGTTGTAACAGCTTTATTAACTGCACCATGGCGTGACGTGCATCCAACAAAAAGCACATTATTTCACTCAGTAGACGAACGTTTTCACATCAACACGTTAACGTTGATAAACTATAATTATTCCCAGTGAAGGACAGCTTCGTCTCTCATGGTTCTATAATATCAATTATAATAGTGAATTATAGATTTATTATATATACCTTTGATAAAAGGTAATTGTCGTCCTTTTACTACGTTCTATGAAGTAAACAAAAATGAAAAGGAACTTGCGATTCGAAGCATGGGAATAATAATAATAAACTTCCCAATTGTTTCATGGGACCCACCCCAAGAGTACGGTCCAACGTTAGCCATCAATATTACCACTTTAAAAAAAAAATCCACGTGGACTACAAAAGCTAAATATCTTACGTCAGCCGTAGCTGGCACTTACTTTATTATTTATAATCATAAATTTTTTAACTAAAAATCTTAACTAAAATTTAGCAACATAGGATAATTAAATAACCTCCGAACTCTTTATTTTAAATAAATAGAATAATAAGAGGTTTTGATACTGCCAGGTGGATCTGAAAACTGGCGCGAAATCCAGAGCCCACGGTTGTCACGTCGAAGAGCGATATTCTCCATGTTTCACGTAACATGGAATTTAAGGGTGGGTCGAAATGACAGCTGTGAGAGGTAGTGGGTGGGACCGGGGAACGAGTGCGCCCGCACCTCGGCACGGGGGAGAATGCTGTGCTGTTATTTCTGGTGACGGCGGCAGCAATCATCCGCACGTGGCCTGGAGTACGGCGGTTCCCCGAATCCCGGGCGGGAGCATATTGCGGTTGGCCTCCACGTTAACCAAAAATTTGGTTTTGTCATTTAGGGCGTCGTGAAGATCAATAATACTTTGTTTTGATGGGGGTCCTATCCCTCCCACTCACAAGCACTCGAGTGCATTTTCCATTCTCGTGTTTGAAAACGAGGAAAGGTTTGGCAATGGTGGTATCCCATGTTTGAGAAGGAGTATATGTTTTTTTCTCTCCTTTCAATTATTATTGTTATTTTTTTCCCTCCCTGTCATGGTCGTCCGAAGCCATAATTGTGGCTTTATATGTTGTCCCACAATGCCTTTCGTTGAAAATCCAGCTCTGTATTTGTTTTTGTGTAGTCATGAAAGTTACATCGTGAGTATATACCCCACGACTTATATTAGACTATAAGCAATCGGCATCACCTTTGGCGACGTCGTTGTTAGAAATCTAATCTTTCTTTCTTTTAAGAATAAAGCTTCTTCATCTCTATTTTTCTAGAAGATTTTTTTCTGTTCAAATGCGGTAATTTTTTGTTTTCATTGTGGAAATTTAGTGACCATCTTTGGCATTTTAATTCTTTCCATTTGGGTGAGCTTGGAAGGACTAAAAGGAGGTAATTTTGACACGTTGTAGTGGAATGCTGAATCAATGTGGATGCGTCGTTTTGTCCCGGCATTACGACATTTCAATTCTAGATTTAATTGATGGAGTCGTCTCCTTCCTTTGTCCGCTGATGTTGAACGAGGGGGCTTAGTTGGACAATTTATTTTATCTATTTGTTATTTTTAATGATGATGGCGGTGGTTTGGTTTAGCTTTGAAGTCTTACATGGCTGGATGCCTCCTCTGGTTATGTGATGAAACAGTATTACGTGTTTACCGGACAAATCTCATTAAGTCTCTCACGTTGGATAATGAAATATATCGTTTAGTCCTGTGATGATTGGTGAAATTTTTTAGTGGACCATTGTGTTGTGCGGTTATAACTTCTGACACGCTCTTCGATAATAATGATAATTAGAAATGCTCGAAAGAATTTTGGACACAAAACTTGATTATGGAAACGTGGCAATCCATGATCGTCCAAAGTAAGGACGGTAAAATACCCACCACCAAAAGGGGAAATTATAGGACATTAAAACCACCTGCAAGTCCCTAAGGAGTAAAAGGAAAAAATAAACAATTAGCATTGTTAGTCTGTTTTTAAGGGTTAGGTAGGTTGGTAAAGGTTTAGTTGCCAAGTATTTGTCAAGAAGAGACTTAGGTTCAAACCTCGGGTTTAAACTTTTGAGATATCCTGTCAATTTTAGGAAAGGTAGTAGTCTACGGATGGTACAATTCCATCTCATGCCAAATCAACAAAAGCTTGAAGAATAAGCTGTTGGGAGCAGTCCATGTGATTTAAACCCTGCTTTTACCAGTTAGAATGTAACCAAAAAGAAGTGAAATAGTGGTTGTAACCAACTTCTCCTATGTAACTGAAAAAAAGTGCATCTATAGTTACCAAGAAGTACTATATCTTGTTAATGTAATGTATCTTTGTGAATAATCTTATATTAAATATGTGTGGGACTTAAGATTTGAATAATTTATAAACCCTACCATTTATTATAATTTGTTTTTTTTTTAAATAATGTAATCATTTATTACACATAAAAAAACATTAAATGAATTAGGCGAAGGTCACGACCCCAAAGACGCATTTGTTTTAGGCCTTTAACCCTATTATACTCTGCAAATCTCATTTACAAGGTGAGAGATTTTTTTAACAAGATATTATTTAATTTATATATTTATTTATTTAATAATATATAATTTTAGATTTAAAAAGTATTACTATTAAATTTACTCGAAACCTAATTACTAAGAAAAGAGTTTGAAGTCAAATTTATTCTTAGATGAAAAGAAAACAGAAAATGATTCGTGTGCTCGTATCCAAAGAAATATGTTTTTGGTCCAAAAACTAATATGAATATAAAAATGAAATATATTTATCGATATGTGTTTTAATAGTTAAGAAAAGAAATTTAAGATTAAAGCTTGAAAAATATAAAAATTATGTGTAAATTATGATATTTGAATTCTTAATTTTATTATAAAAGTTATAATAAATAGGAAAAAATTATATATTTTTATTTAAATTTAAACGTATTTTATGTTTTTTTTAATACAAATGAATAATAAATAACATAACTAGAAGTTACACTTCTTTAAAATCATTTTTATGTTTGGTTTTGTTTTTCACCTCTTAAAAAATATTTGCATTATAAAAATGAAGCACAGGACAATTTGTAGTAGAGGTTCTCGTGGAACAAATTTAATATTCATTTATTTATTTAAATTAAAATTTATTATAAAACCCGTTTTTCTTAATACATGTTAAAACAAAAGTCATAATGTATTAAGACCTCTAACAATAGTTAATACAAAATTGTTACCCAAAAAGACATATCAAAAGGATTGATTGTGCTATTAAAAAAAATAATAATAATAATAATAAAAGGCATAATGTATTAAGACCTCTAACAATAGTTAATACAAAATTGTTACCCAAAAAGAGATATCAAAAGGATTGATTGTGCTATTAAAAATAATAATAATAATAATAATAATAAAATTGATTGCATATCTACATCATGTGAGGGGAGAGATTTGAACCCTCTCGATTTCAACTAGAGAGTTTTATCTACCCACTTGCTCTCCAACTCCTCTACATGAGTGGAGTTTTTAACAAAATTTTGATAAAATAATTTAAAATTAATAAGATTGGTATATTTTTTAATATTTTTGAATTAGTTATAGGGAATTGCAATGGCTTCTATTGTATATATTATCATCATATAGTGGTATTACAATAACTTGGATATTGTTCATGTATTCGAAATTAGGTCTCCTTCTTAAATTATAAGGAATCTCTTCAATTGAACTATTGTCATTTGATTTTTTAGGGTGAAGCATGAAATTTTGAATGGGCTCTTTTGAATGAAAACCCAAAAATATATCGTTACGATATCTTTCACTAGACATGTTATTTTATTAATAGTATAAAATTTTAAATATATAATTTAAATTTAAAATATAAGTTTTAATTTATGAAATTCAATAAAAATAAATATAAAAAATAGATTAAAATAAATATTTCTTATAAAAAAGAAACAAATCATTAATAAAATTATTATTTACTATCTTTTAAAAGATATTTCTTAACATCCAAGTGTTAGGGGTTATTACATCATAAACTATGTGAGAAATCAAATGGTATAACCACCCCTCATAAGGTACATACATGTAGTATATGACAAGATATAAATTTGTTTAAAGATTTGTTATGCTTGAAATAGCATCCTATGTACTTATATACCCTTTACTACCATAATACAATTATTTGAAGCATTAAAATCTAACATGTGGTATACAGCAGGTAGAAGAAAGGAAGAATTATTCTTCTAATTATCCTTTAAATTTGGCATAGAGAAAGTCGAAGAGTACTTTGTTTGAGAGAAGAAGTTTTAAGGGTAAAATTACCCTTCATAAAACTGTCACCATGAAACAAAATTCCGCATTAAATTTAAAAAATTTCAGGGTGGAAAACCCCTACCAAAAGACAAAAGCCTGAAAGGAAACAACCAAGTCAAATCAAGGCAAGAAGGGATCCATTAAAGCTCCTTAAATATCACAACAAAAGGAAGCCATAGAATCTCCTTAAAATTTCAAGCAAAGAAGCCACTTGAAGCTCCTTAAAAGTTAAAAGAAAAAGGAATTCATAGAATCTCCTTAAAAATCACAAATAAGTCCATTTGAAAGATATTGAAAAGAAGATTGAAGAAGATTTAAAAATAACCCATAAAGGCTCACAAAAAAATATAGAATATTGAAACCATTTACAAAATTATAAACGTTCCAAGAGAATGTGTTAAGGCACACAAAGAGAAGCTTAAAGTTTCTTAAAAGATTGCATATCATAAACGCGAGGAATTTATTTTTTTTTTAAATAATATTTTCAAAGGCATTTCAGTATTTAAAACATAGAGCAAAAGAAAGAACAGAATTACAAGGAAGCACTTTGAAGTAAACTTTCCAATAAGAACGATCATTGGAAAAAATAGTATACATAAAGGAAGAACCCTGTGACAAGAAACAATATGAAGGACATACAAGATGTTGAAATACTAGCAACAAGAATTGTTTTATAAGGTTGAAATATTAAAAAAATGACAAAAAGGAGTAGGCTAAATGGTCTCTCAAATAAAAGAAGGAACATCTAAGAAATTGAAGCTCTATGAACTGTAGTTGGAACTGACAAGCAAAACTTACATTTAGAAATTCACACATTGAAGCACATTGAAATCTTGTGAAGTGGTGTGAAGAATATTCACAAAGGAATGAACCCATTTATCAAATGGTAGCATAAACTCCATGAAGAAGATGCATGTAAAGGCAAGAGATATCAAGATGCTTGTAATAAGACGGTATGAAAATTGGAAATAATTTTTTTAAGAAAGTAAGAAAGTGCTCTACAATAATGAGAGACCACCAAGAATTATTGGATTTTAAATGTATCCACAAAAGTGTACCATCCCAAACACATACAAATCCATTCTCACCAAAAGTGTCATATGACCTGGTGAAGGAAGAACCTATGTGAAAGAAGACAACCAGGATAAGAAACAAGAAAAAAATGTGAAAGAGGAGACAAAAACTCGAAAGCTAGATAGAAGGAAGGAAATCAACAATATTGGGTGATTATAATTTTAGTAGCCATCACCAAAGTAGATATTTAATGAAGCAAGAAGCACTAAGACATAAAGGAAAACATTCTATTTTACAAACAAAGCCAACAATAAAAATAGAACTTCAAGATTTGACATAGCAAGCATTCCCACAAGGATTCCATGAAAATAGACATTATCATTATGTTAGAAGATGGTAGCAACATTTTTTTATGGTAAAAAAAGAGAGCAACAATTAGAGAAGATGGTAATAGCATTTTCGATGATAAAAAAAGAGTGCAACAATTGGACATAATCAAGGCATCATATAAAAATTTCTCACTAGTCAAAGGTTGAAAGAAATCTAATAAAATAACAACACGTGGAAAAATGAAAATTGCACACATGGAGAATTTTTAAACAAGGTAAAAAGAATAATATTTTTAAAGAAAGGGAATATTTCAAGGAATATTCCATAGAGGAAGAAGCATTCCCTCTACCTTACTCAGCAAGACACAATTCTTCCTTGCAATTTTGAAGCATCATTGGAAATCCAAGTATAGGCATATATATACTCATCGAAAAGAGTTTTTCAAGATGAATTCAATAAAAGAAGAATTTTTATTTTTTTGAAATATTACCATGGCTAGTGGAGCACCAAATTTCTTGTTACCAAATTCTCAATTGTTGGGGGGAAACAATTATACTTCTTGGAAGACCCAACTCATGATAGAGATTGAGTTTAAGTATGACAAGTAGTAGATGAAAGCATTTCCTGTCCTATTGTAGAAGGATAAAATCAAACAAAGTTTAACAGGGTAAACATAAAGCAAGACTAGTCATCATGTTTGAAGTAACATATGAGGTTCAAGCATATATTCGGGATACGACCATAACCAAGGATACATGGGAGAAGTTGAAAACAACATTTGAAGACAAGAATCAAAATCATATTCTATTCCTTCAAAGCCAGCTCTATTTTTTTAAGATGAAGAGTGGAGAAAAGCTATAATTATTCATGAGGAGAATAGTAAAATTGTGAGCATCATTGCAATCATTGAGAACTTAGGTATCTAATGAAATATAATTCTTATTATTTTGAGATAACTCCCATCAAAGTACAATGTTTTTGTATCTACATTAAATATTACTGAGAAAACATCAAGATTTGAAAATTTGGTGAACCTTCTTTAAAAAGTAGAGGCCTCAAATACAACAAATGAAGAAGTATAGTGACTACTTACAAGTCAAAGAGGGAAGCAACCATTTAAGAGAGACATGATATCTTCATAGCACTTCCAACAAAAAAATAAGTTTTAAAAATATAAAAATAAAATAAATGATTCTCAAAGGAACACTTTCCATACACAAAAGACATATAAACATTGTGGTATAATTGGACACACCATTAGGAAATGTTGGTATATTCCATTAAAATTTGATCCTCTTCATGAGAGATGAACTAGCGACATGATAGGCTATCTTCAGAACAACAAAATCAAAGTTGGAGAAATGCATAACAAAATAATGTAGCCAAATACAATCAAGTTAAATAAGAAGAACATGTATTTTTTGTACAAGCATAAATAAGATAATACAATAATGTTTGGTATGATTCCAAACATATGAAATGTCAAGAAACTTGGATGTATTCAAATCATCTAAGTTATTATTGATACAATGAAACCTGGAATATCAGAAATCAAGAACCTAAGAGTGAATATGCACACTTAGAATATGACTCTTCACCACCAATAGAAATTTTTGAAAGCAAAGAGAATAAGGAATCAATACAATAGGTATTTAAGATTCAACCATTAGTAGCACACCAAAGAAAGTGAGAATACATTGCTTATCACAAATAAAGTTTTTTTCAAATAGATAATGCCAAGAAAAAGCAAAAGATGATTGATCTCACTCCATCAAGAGACAATCAAAGCTTGAAATGGAAACTAGTTCAAATAGAAGATATGACAACACACAAAAAGTATTGGAAACTAGTCAATTCAATGATCAACATAGGATGCATGGTAGCACATCAAACTGAAGATTAAAGGAATTGGGAATGCATCATGCATCACAAGCAAATACCTAATTAAATAAATGAAGTCATCATAAAGAAAAAGAGAGAAGAGGTAATTGATATCACCATAGTAGAAGACATTGATTAAGACAAAATTTGAGAACAAGTCTACATAGTAGAACATTTGATCTCATCAACAATTGATATATTTGATTAAGATCCTCTACTTTCAAGAGATATACTTCATGCATTCAATTCCACAAGAATTGGATAAGCATTTTGTAATAAATGTATTTTGGAGTGCATGATTAGTAAAATTCAACACTCCTAAGTATTAAAGTAGAAAGTCTACATTAAAATGGAGGAATTCTCTCTCAAATTCCAACATCACCCTCCACATTATTCTTTGATCATAAGAAAAATAGATCTTTGACTATGATGTAATAAGGAGGGTTATGGTAGGATTTATTACATCATAGACCATGTAAGAAGTCAAGTGGTATAACCACCCCTCACAAGGTACATGCATGTAGTATAGGACAAGATAGTTACAATTTTGTTTGAAGGTTTTTATGCGTAAAATAGGCATCCTATATACTTAAATATCCTTCACTACCATAATACAATTATTTTAAGCATTAATATCTAACACCAAGATCCTATTATAAACTTCATTGAAATTTTCATCAATTCTTAATTTCTTTATTGTAAAAAAAGTTTCCAAACTTAATTGTTTAACAATTTTGTAATGTGTTGGAAATGGACAACATGGGTAAATAAATCATGGACTTGTTCTTGAAAATATTTGTTACTTGACAAACATGAACATGGGAATATTGGATTCCTTTCTTAATAATATTTTTTTCCATTACTAATACATTTGTTTATGATTACAAAGCCTCATACTTTCTTGATTAATCTAGATACCTAGAAACTGTATCTTTAGGTCTGCTATAAAGAGGACCATTTTGAGAAGAAATATAAACTCTCTCTAAAAGTGCCTTTCTAGGAAATTTATGGGGGAGAATTTACTTGGCCAATAATTGAGAAAACACATCTATTTTGGATATTTAGATGTTGCAACTTAACTATCACCATATAGGCTCATTCAATATATTGTTACATTTCTCATTGAGTTTGAATACAATGGGATAATATAGTAGACTATGTTTGTAGGCACACTTAATTGAAAAATTCAATAGACCTTGACCTTTAGCTACTCATTACTATATTGTATGATAATATTGCCACTCACAATATTACCATAGCATAAAAAATCATGTATTTTTTTAACTTTTTGGGGGAACTACAACAATGCTAGAATGAGCTTAGCATGCACTTTTGTTATGTTGGACTAGCACTAGCTTAACATCAGCCTACTATCAAATAATAGTATCAAACTAATGCCATAATATAGCATCAATCAAACTAACTACAAAAATTAGCATAGTACTATGTAGCGCTTACATATAACATTGAATCAATAATGACATGCACGTATGCCACCCTAGCATTGACTATGGATGATGCCCTAGGCACGAATTGCTACAATACTAATAGATATTTTCTTGAATTTGAATAGAAGACTTTGTTTGAAGCATCCACCTTCCATGTTTGTTATGCCACTCTCTTTTTCATAGACAAAAAGTGGTGGGGTAGCAATTTTGACAAAAAAGGAATGTGATAGGAAGAGAACAAATGCTTCAAAGTTTGAACTTGTAACGTCTACATGAATAAACTACGTTATCATTGGTTTGCTACTACCTTCAACAAGTCACTCCATGTGCCAACATTTATACAAATATGACTATGGAGTGTTGTGCATGCGAAGTGCATGAAATATGCAAGGTTAGTGCATGAAGGATTTTGGAGCTGAATTTGAATATTCAAATTCAAACTAATTCTACTTATTTATTTTCTAAGAATGAGTTTTTTTAGGAAATGAGTGATGTAGCCTAGGTATTCACTTAATATTTTAAATAAACTTTCCAAAACATGCATTCATCATGATCATATCCAAAAGGATGTAGAAGCAAATTAAAGATAACATCAAAGATATGAAAAGAATAAATGAAGAGAGAGATGACAAGAATTAGAAGGTGGGTTCCTGTGGGCACCCCAATATATCATATTTTATTCACAATTATAATGCAAATGGATATTTATTGAGGATTATTTATAATGATACCAAAACCCTAATGAGAAGCCAACCTTAGGTTGATTTTAACTTAACCTCCAGCTTAACCATACAATAAAATACTTATGAAATATGAAAGGGGCATGTAGGCTTACATGAACATGCCTATAGGCTTCCATATATGATGAATGCATATAAATAGTGCTCATAAGCACTTCTTCACACTTTTAGCCTTAGCTTAAACAAGATCAAATTACATAAATTTCAACAGGTTTATGGGGACAATTGGCTTATATGTAATACCATGGAGTGAATTTTTTTCTATGGAGATAAATACTCTTGAAGAGATTCAAGTGTGGGTTAAGCTATTTAGACTTCTACATAAATTTATTAATAATGAGTTTTTGAAGAATATTGGCAATACTCTATAGGAGTCCATCAAAAAGGTACATAATTTCATGGAGTGTAAGCAAGCTACTTATATACATATTTGTTACCATTGATATTTCAAACTTTTTTCAATATATGTTATCATTAAATATAAACCAATAGAATGGGTTCAACAAGTGTAGTATGAAATTATTATATTTTGATGATCCAAATGCCATGCAACCAAATACATGATAAAATATTGTAAAGTGAAGATGATCAATAAAAAATGAATGATTCTGGTCATGACATAAAATCAGATAAAGCAACAAGATCATATTGTAGTAGAAGATGGATCATATCAATAATTTTGTATATCTAAAAGGTGGTAAAGAAACTCCTATACCTCATTAGATGATGAAGATCATCACAATATATTATGAGAAAACATTAGAATAAATTAAGAAGGACACATAAGATGAGGAGTTACAATTTACAAGTTCAAAATTAGAAGGAGCTAAAGTTCATAAAAAAATATGTGGAATTAATCTTCAAAGAATAAGGTGAAGACAATAAGTGTATTCTAGACAAATCATCCCCATTTTTTTAAATGGTAGAAAATTGTATCCTTGTGATAAAAATAAAATATGTTAAGGGTTTCCCCTTGCACTTGAAGGTTTTATGGAAACATAATAAAAAAATAGTATCCCATGTTTGAGAAGACGTATATGTTTTTCCTCTCCTTTTAATTATTATTATTATTATTATTATTATTATTATGTTAAGAAGGATTTTGTATTACTTATAGGCATGTGAGAAAGCTACACCATCGACCTTTCCAAGCAAATGGTGCTATCATCCAAAATTTTATAGAAGAGTAACAACTATGTATTAATCATGATTTTCTAATACAAGGAAAGAGAAATTTGTGACTTTTTTATAAGTCACTACACATAGGAATTAGAGTTGCCAACATTGATATGGAGTATACAAAAGAAATATTCTCTAGTTTTTTGCATCTACCATCGTGGATGATCTCTATAACAAGCTAGATACTCATGGCCTAAAACCTAGTTTTCCATAGCATCTACAATATTATTTTGGTCATGGAAAGTGTGAAGAAACTCCACTATTCTAAATTTAGACTGAAGTGCATGTATATCATCAATCATCCTTTGTAACTTTTAACCTTAAGAGGAGGTCCTAGTGGGTGCCTTCAATCAATTAATAATTACTATGAATCTAATTCTATCTATACTATAGACCAGTCGATCTTAGCAACTTCTTGGAGGTCATGAAATATAGTAAATGATTTTGCTAGATTGTTAGGGAGGATTTCAAGATTATCCACAAAATCAAAAGCATGCATACCATCTATGAGTCTTCCATTGCCCCATGTCCTTGTGCTTCCTAGGTTACCTCTTAAAATTCCACCAATGTTGATCTTCCCCATACCTCTAGGAGGGGCTTGTCATGGTCCATCCCTTTGAATAGTAGGCCAAGGACCTTGTGGGTGCCTACGTCTCCATTCATCCATAGGGAGTTGAATCCTAAAGAGTATACTATGTCACTACTAAGATACCATGGAGGGGGACTTCAAAGTATGTAGGATAGTTTTCCTAATATTGGCTACAATTATTTTCCAAATATGTTGAACATTATAGTGAATATCTTAATATATTTTTATTCCTTTCTTTCCAAATATAAAATATCATTAAAGATATGCTAACCAAGTTTATCTCTTTCATCAAATTGTCTAGTCCATTCACCCTAGGCCAAGTCCTCCATGCCTACTTGAGGGAGGTGAATTAAAGGAATCTTAGATCTAAAAATGTTTCCAACCATTTTTGTAATTGAATGGTTAGGGGACAAAAGAAAAAAAAGGTGACCCTAGGTCTCATTGTCTACACAACATATATCACATCTAAATGGATAGGAAAAATCATATTTCATCAATTGGTCTCTTATAAGAACCCTCTTGCAGAGTAGGGGCTAGATAAAAAGTCCCACTTCAGGCCAAGTTGAAAGTTGTCAAATATAGTTGAAAACATCACTAACTAAATTTTATTTATGGTGAGTGGGATGAATATCCAAAAGATACAGTATACACATCATTAGAATGTGAGCCCCATCCCAACCTATATTTGTCTTTTGACCAATATAGTGACCAATGTCTAAGAACCTAATGGATAGCCTCCTTAACAACCTCTATTGCTAGGATTGGCTAGTCCCTTACTAGAGTCAAAAATATATATTTTGCATTCCTTTGCCCATATATTTTATAATAGTGTGATATCTTTATCCCTTATCGACTATGCAGTTATTCCATGAGGTCTCGTAATTCTAGAAATTATTGAGACAATGGATGAAAACCATCCCAAGTGTTTGTTCAAAAAAATTCCTTGATGGCCATTTCCTAGTATCCAGAACAATTGTGTTTTGATAATTGTCTCCCCTATCCTCAATACCTCAAGAGCCAAATATCCTCAATGGGGAAACTAACATATAGTAAAAACTTACAAAAATTGATTTTTTGCATACTTGGCTCTCAAGATCTACACCACAACTCATTAGGAGAGCTAATTAACCACCAATATTATTTTTTTGTCAAGGCTAAGTTGTTTTAAACCATTGATTATAGGACCAAACCTCCCTTTTTTTGGAAGACATAGTTGATCCCAGTTCACTAGAGCCCACTTATGCTTTGATTTTTCCCCACTCCATAAGAACCTTTGATTAATCTTGTCCAAATTTCTCAAAAAATCCTTACAAATACTTAATATCGAAGAGACATATATGGGAATAAATTATAAAAATAATTTAACCAAAGTGAACCTACCTATAAGGGAAAGCCATAGGTTGGTCTAGTTATTCATCCTACTCTATATATTCTCTATCAACCACCCCCATTACTCCTTTTTTTGTTTGGCCATAGTTAATAGGACTCTTAGATAAGAGAATGGAAGATATGCTTATCTAGAATTCAAAATATTTAGAATCATGATCTCCACTCTAGAAATGCAATGAAATAATATAATATTAGACTTTTCCTCATTAAGTTATCCTATGGATGCTGAAAAGAGGATAATAATTCTTTTGAATATGGATGCTTCTGATGCAGTAGCATAGTATATAAGGGTTGAGTCATATACAAATTATAAGTGAAAGAGAGATATGGTTTTTGATGCACATCTAACTCCTTGAATGGATATGCTATTCCTTTCCTTAGAGATAAGATGGCTTAGATATATTGCTAAAATAATGAATAAATATAGGGAAAAAGGATTCCCCTAATGTAGTCCCTGAGAAGCAGTAAACAAAGAAGACATACTATCATTTATCATCACAACATAATATATTGAGGAAATAGTGCCTCTAATCCAATCCACCCAATCTTGGGAGAAACTAGACTTTCTCAAGACTATAGTAGAAAATCCTAGGCTACTTTGTTCTAAACCTTGAAGAGGTCCAAATAGATAAACATGGAGGGAGATATTTGTGCCTATATGGAGTGAAGGGCTTCCTCGATAAGCACTATTTTATTTTCAATTTGTCTCCTTCCCAAAAATCCTCCTTACTCTAGTGAGATTCTTGCATGGAGAAAGGGTTTCAATCTTTGAGAACATTACATAGGGCTATTAATCTAAATTTGAAAATTGTATTTACCTATTAGGACTCAGGTACGAGTGCAATGTAGGTTTTTTTATTTCCTTCAAAACTAACTTTGTCACCTATGCTTCCTCTACCACCACAACTAGATCATCCTTGAACATGTCCTAGAACTCTTGGAAGAACTTGATGGGGAAGCCATCTCGTCCAAGTGTTTTTCCTTTTTCATCTTGAAACCCACTTCTTTTACTTCACTATCCACTTCCTTAATAAGAGAAGGGATACCCTATAGAATTTCCTCTTGATCCCTAGGGTCCAAGAGGACTACAAATAAAAGTTCCTCAAAGTAGTTAGTGGCAATTTTCTTCATCCCATTCCAAGAGTAGACTAGATCTCTTGTGTTGGACTTCAGGGAAGGCATAAATTTTAAAACTCATTTGGCCAAAATATATTTATGGAAAAATTTAGAGTCTTGTCCCCTTCATTCAACCATTGGATCATGGATTTTTGTTTCCATAAGAGCTCCTCCCTCCTTTACCATTTTTCTAACTTAGAGGAGACTTGGATTTCCTATTTGTTGAGCCCCTATGTAAGTACCAAGGAGAAAATTTGAGCATTCACTTGCTCTAATTGGGAAGCTAAACCTTCCTTTTTAGCCCTCACATCCTTGGACTCTTGCCAGTTCCATTCTTTAATTTTGGTTTTGATGAACTATAATCTCTTGATAATGCAATACATATGCGTGTCATATTTTGGCTTTCCTTACCTCCACCACTAAATAACTAATGGCCTAAAGAAAGTATATAACAACCACATAAGCCAAAATTTAAAGGGTGAATAATTCCTAGTAGATTGCCAGAGATATAGAAAAATAGGTCAGTGGTCCGATCCTACATTATCAAGGATAAAATATTTCAAAATTACTTCTAAAGAGATAAGGTCATCTAAGATTACAAACCTATCCAAGAGCTTCAATATGCATATAGGTCCCTGTCAACTATTTTTCCATGTCATTAATTTTTTATCAAGCTTAATATCAATCAGGTGGAGATGCCTCAAGTGCTAATGCATTAAATCAGTTGCAGTTTCTAATGTTTTGATACCTCTCATATTTTTATCTAAGGATAGCATGGTGTTAAAATCCCCTCCTAGTACAATCTAGTCATTGTGGAATTGGAGCCTAATGTTTCAAATATAGTATCATTATCTTTGTTTTTCTTCTATAGTAGTGGATACGTATATGTTAATACATATGAGTTGTTGATCCTTTTGCCTCCATTACCCCTGAATTCCAATGATGCCCTAGCTTGCCACAACTACATGCCCCACAAATTCCTTTGGATCCCATGGATAAGAGAGCCCACCCAATGTTACTTGAGAGCTGAGAGATTCTACTTGACCCATGAGACATAATTTCTTGGCCATTATCTCCATCTCGTCTACTGATAACTTAGTCTCCTGAAGAAAGACTAGGTTTGGCTTACTTCTCTTATCATTCTTCTAATTTAATTATGTTTAAGGGGACTGCCTCTTATCCCCTTTATGTTCCATGAAAGGAGTCTCATGAGGATGTACGGGTCAAGATTTTGGTGATAGAATTCACCTTACTCTCAAAGATAATATTTCCCCCTTCTTTTTCCAGGTAGTGTTGATTAGTCTTATGTCCCATTTTCTAATTGGTGTTCATTTTTATTTTTTTTGTTTTTTATTTTGTATACCATATGGATATTTGGTAGGTCCTCCATAATGATCCTTTGTGTATACCATCAAATCCTTATTAAGGGGGGTCAATATATCTCCTCCTACTTTAGGTTGAGTAATATTATGTGTTTAATTGGTATTATTCTCCTTGTTTTGGTTTCTCACTTATTTTTCCTATGCTAACCTTTATGGTTCAAGTTTATGTCCATTTGCATGTTGATTTGGTTGTTAGCTATATTTGGCAGTATCATTTCCTTTGATTTAGGCCAGATGGGTGCTTTAAGAATTGAATCCACCATCGATTTTATATCCATTTGATTATCTTCTCCAAAAATTGAGTCTTCATCAATCAAATGAGCAAATTTGTTGTTTAGTGCCACACTACTTTTAGCATCTACTTTTTTCTTTGGATGCATTTTATTTTTAGGTTATTGAAATTCTTTAACCTTTTCCTTTACTTGTGTTTTCTTTGAGCATTTAAATGGATGTTCTTTTGCCATGTGCCCATACTCATGGTGTATTTGGTATCTAAATGGGATATTTTCATAATCAACTTTTTGCTCCCATGCTTCATCCTCTATTTGCAATGTGATATTTTTTGGAAGAAATTTGTTGAGGTCCATTAGGACACATATTTTGGCATATATCATTTTATAAAAACTTTAAGTGTTGTCAAGCACCATCATAAAACTTCTCATAGTATGGTTAATCACTGTAAAAGATATGGGGTTCCAATATTTATTAGGTAACCCAAATAACCTATCCCACACAAGGTCCATAGAAGGTATTTCCTCCTCCACTTGGAACTTTGTATGTCAGGGTTTTATCAACAAGCCCTCTCTTGAAAAATACCATGACCCTTCTTGGAAAACATGTTTTCAGTCCTCTTCACACTCAAAGAGTACTAGAAAATAACCATTGAGATACAACATGATCTAAAATTCTCCCTTAGTTTGCTAGTTCCTATATCCATAAAGGATGATAGTTGGGGTCTAAATCCCAGGAATCTACATATCATACCTTTTCTTTCCATATCCTCTATGTTCATTTAAAGGTTTTCCTTTTTAAACTAAACTATCAAGAAGTCATTTGTCACTTTCATGCATTCGTTAGCATTCTTCCTGGGGTCTATATGTGGCATTATCAAAGACCCATAGGGAAACTTGACTGCAACTTTACCTAGGTGCCCTCCACCTCATAATCGAATTGCATTACAAAAGAAAGTTTTAGGGGGGAGGGATACCCCACTACCACTACCATGAAATATTTGTAGAGGTATCCAAAATCCTAATTCGCTGTCAAAAAAATTAAAATATGAATACAAATTTAACTTTTTTCAAATAAATATCTAATACAAAAAATAATCGTAAATCTTAAATTCTATAACCATTCTATCTTATTGAAACTTCAAAATTCTCAATGTAATGATCATAGCCTTTTATTATTATTATTTTCCTCTCTGCCATGCTCACCAGAAGCCATAATTGAAACTTTATATCTTACCCCACAACACCTTTCATTCATGCCTTGTGTGATTTAGTTGAATATCCAGGTTTGTATTTTTTATTATGTAATCATGAAAGTTACATCATGATTAACTACCCCCACGAATTCATAAGATTCATACACAATACTAAAAAGCAAATAGTATCACTTTTACCAACATTATCTAGGTTAGTGTGAGAAACCCCTATGATCGATGCTCAATGTTGGGCATCCCCATCCCAACCATGAACTTTTATAAGGGTGTGAGTTGAGCTTATTAATTTTTTTGGTGATTTAAACTTAATTTTTTTAATCTAACCATATCAATTCAAAAACTGCATGTATAATTCTTAATGATGATGACGATGGTTTGGTTTAGCTTTGAAGTCTTACATCTAGGATGCCCCATGTGGTTCTATGATGAACAATATATTCATAACTGAATGTGAGCATACGTTTTTACTAAACAATTTTTTTTAAATAAGGCTCCCACGTTAGATCATGAAATATGTCGTTTAGTTCAATATGAGACACTCATGATTGGTACAACTTTGAGTGATCATATTTATGTGCGGTTATAACTTCCCACACGCTCTTTGATAATAATTATAATTAGAAATTCTTTGTATTATGAGTGCAAAGAAAACTCCAAACATAATTTTGGATAATGTAACATCAAAACTTGGTTGTTGAAACTTGGCACTCCACAAAGTATTGGTTCAATAAACCTAAATATCTTCTTCATCTCTTTACCAATTGGTGATAAACTCAAGATCACCAATTGGTTGTGTGATCAAATGCCAATTGATGATCAATTCAATATATTCAACCTTTGGGATAAATTTGATATTACCCTTGTTAATTTTTGGTCCAAGAGAGCCATTTTTCAAAGCTTCTCAATAAATTTGGATTAGATCATGGCCTACAAGGTCCCAAAGAGATTTATAAAATTCATGGAAAAACCATCTAGCCTAGAAGCTTTATGTAGACACCAAAACCTAGGCACTTGCAAAACCCCATTCATATTGCACATTCCAAATTAGCACAATAAAATATATATGCCTAAGTCCAAACTTAGGCATATAAAATCCTGCACATTAAAAGTATTTTCCAGATTTTATAAATTTGGAAAATTTTCCTAGGATACCCTGCTTAATCACTAGACATGTGTCCAGGCCACATCAACAACACCCCTTACCACATATTACACACTCATATCACCCTCGTCCCTTCACATGGGACATCCTTCACACCTTACTTCACTTACACCTACCCATTAGCAACATCACCCTAGTTAAGTGAGACACCCTAGGTGAATCACTATAACATCCCCTTCCATTTGGAAGCCCTGGATTACCACCTCCATTTCCCTCCAAAATCCCAAGGGGCCTATAAAGGCACCTTCACCCCATTGACCAAGAGAGGCTGGAAAAGACACCGCTATGCTGCCAAAATTATTGCAGGGAATCACCAACGTTAGTGGATTTCATGTCATCAAGGTCTCAAATATGAGTTTTAGAGTTTCTACCCTTCCTATAAAACCATCCACTGGCATTTACACAGTCTCAATAGCCCTCCCATGGTTATACAGTCACAACTGCGGGCTCGCATTTGCGCAGAAACTACCAAACTTATTTTGGCAATATCTCACTCATTCGGACTCATATTAAGATAAAATTTTGAGGGTAGGTTCCTTACATCCCCTAGAACATATCCACCACTTTTTAGGCCATTTGGAGCAATAGACACCCAAAATAACACCCACAATTTTCCAGTCTCACCCACGCACCCGTAGTTACTTAGAAAAGTATTTTCAACACTTCTAGACATAGATCAGACATGTAAGAACATAGCAAGGTATATTATTTTACTTTTTTCTATATTTTGCATTATTTTACATATTCTACAAGCATTTAATTTTGGTTTTTAATAGCTTTTTATTTATGTTAAAAGGGGATTCACACTGTGGAAACCTTTATATTCTATTAACCCTCTTTTGGTAGGACATGTGTGCAGGAGACAGGTATTTGAGTAGTTGTTGAAGCTAGAGTGGTCCATCATAGGATACACAAGCCCACTCACCACTTGGTTGTAGCAGAGAAGACTTAAGACACCATCATCATTTGTATTTGTAAAAAGAGGCATTTCTCCCTTTCTCTTCCCATTGTAATATGAGATCAAGCATAGTGTAATCATACCCTTGCACATTAAAGGAAAAAGTATTGTAATTAGAGATCAATGCTCCATTAAAATCTAATACAAAATAATTTTAATTGCACATTGCTTGTTCCTTTATTTTATTATTTGGTGTTGTCTTATTTTCTTACAAAATGGTAAATCAACAAGCAACAAGAGTTTCAACTTCTACAGTTCCTCCCAACCAAGTTAACTATGTGTCTCAACTATACCAAGGCTTTATAGGGGCTATCGGTATGGTCACCCATGGGAAAAGACAAGCGAATCACACAACCCAAGCTCTTGAAGCACAACCTAGTATCCCCATACAACTAGGACCATCCATTCCACCTCCACCCATCCATAATTTGAGTCATCCATCTCGCCCCATCATCACCCTAGGAAGTCGATTAACACAAAGCTTAAAAATGGCATTAGAAAAATTGTCAATCTATGATCTAATACAAAAGTCACCCCCACATTGTGATGCATTTATGGAGATTCTAAAATCCATTGAAGTGCAATTAGAAGACCCTAATGCCTTCAATTCCTTTGTAAGGAGTGTAAAAAAATGCATGGATCACTTAATAGTATTTTACGACTTTAAGGAGAAGTGTATCATAAGATTTACCAAATCCTCCATTACACATAGTTGCTCATATTGATAGAAATTTATTCAAGAGGGTACTTATTGATACTGACTCCTCCATCAACCTTATTACCAATCCCACCATTAAGCACCTTAACTTACCATCATCCCATATCACATCATCCACCTTCACCTTGAGGGCTTTTAATGATGCTTTATGCTCAAATATGGGGAACGTAGTTCTACCTGTCACCATGTGGGTGAAAACTGTTCATATGCTCTTCCACATCTTGGAAGGGGTGATTCAATACAACATACATTTTGGACATCCCTGGATCAAGGAGATGAACTGTGTGTCATTGACATTACACCAATGTCTAAAATATGTACATGAGGGTAAATTACATTACATCCAAGCTGACACTGAGCCATTTAAATATTGCAACTTGATCTCAAATCCTTATGATCCACTACTTCCATCCACCCACCTCTCCATTTAGCCACTCATCATCCAAACTGCTCCCACTAACATCACCTCATCAAAAGCTCTCATCCCAAAATAATTGTTGATAGTTGATCCTTATTTTGCATCCAAAAGCGTCAGCTCTAGTCAACTCTCAACCACCACATTTCAATTTTGCATCACACTCCATCATCCTAATAATCAATCACCAACTTCATTAGCTGCACTGCCTACTACACAAACACCATTCACATTTTTAGCCCAACCAACTCCATCAACTAACAATACCATCAAGCCTAATCCACCTGAAGCATCACCACCTATTGTCTCACAAATAGGATCACCTATTCGAGAAGATCCATCACCTCCACCTGAATCACAAGCCACCACTAAAGCATCCTCCTCATACACTAAGCCATCCATATCCCAACCAGCTCAAGTTGTAGTGCATATTGCCAATGGTAAGTATATTATTGAGAATGTCACACTTACACCACCTATCTAGTCAGTTAGATATTATAGTCGCCCACGCGACCCACCTTTAGCTCTAGGTGCAATGTATAAAATTTATTTCAAGCCTAGTCGGATCAACTTTGTATATGGGGGGTAGATTCCTCATCCAATCCACCTTCCCCTAATGAGGAACCCACACAAGAGTTTCATGCCGATATTGAATATTTGTCCAACCTAAATTTTCCTTTACGATATTTTTGTAGGGTTAACTGGTGAGGATTCGGCCTAGATAACATGATAGGGTCCACATCACATTATTGATCCTTAATATCAAGAAATACATGATTGCTCTGGATTAGGATATACACCATCTACCTCAAACTCCTCTTTCAAGCATATACTCCAACGACTCACCCTTGAATCCAAAGAAGAGGATGAGGAAAACAAAGAAAGTGATGATAGTGATGATGAGTTCTTGGAGCCTGAATTTGCACCTTATCTAAATGAGGCTTTTTCGAATATCATATTACAAGCAACCATGATTGATTATATTTCAGATGATTACATCTTCGATGATGACTATGAGGAAGACTTGGGGGGAGAATTTGATGTCCTATTTATCGCCTTTGATTATTTCGAAGGTGCGGCCCCCATAGTGCCCATTGATGAGAAAGATAAATACTACATCAGAATGTTTCCTATCAATCAACCCATATTTTAGTTGCTCCTTCCGCAAGAACAAGTTGAGCTAAGTTTAAAATATTAAATATACATGGCTTGAAAAAAACAAAAAAACAACAAAAGACAAAAATATTTTCATACACATTGCATTTCATAATCCATCCAAGCATTTTCGCTAAAAAATAAAAATCATTTGCATCTCATACATCCATCCATGCATTCCACATACATTACATACATGTATTTTAGGTATTTTTCATACCATTCATCGTATTAGGGATCATTTGACCAATTTTTATGATCGCTAGTCTACTAAGTCTTGTTGCCTTAATCAGGGTTACCTTACATCAAGCACAACACATCAACCCATCAATCACAATAATTTGTGGCTTTCCTATAATATTTTGATCATTAAGAGATTCACATAAAGTAGAATAGATGTTGTATAATTGTTAGCAATAATGATTATGCGGCCACTGACTATTTTGTGTGCACCTTTTAATTTTCAAAATCTTGCAATGAAAGTATCGCAAAAACATTACATACCACATCAATCCATCAACAAAATACAAATGTTTTCAATCACTCAACCAAGTGTTTTGAGCAACCTCAATTCAAAGTCAAACAATATTTGGAAAGCAATAAGTTGTTCTTGGTCAATAAAGTTTCCTCTTGGACCACACACATTAAAACACATTAAAAAAATTGTGAACCTTGGGGAGAATGAAATCAAAATTTGCTATTGCCATAAGTGAAATATTTCCCTTGTTCATCCAATTATGCACATGCTCTAGAGTATTACAGAGTTGATAAATAGAACAAGCTCCACCTTTATCCCCCCAAAGAAAAAGAGAAAATCCCTTGCTCTTCCTCAAAGTGAGCAGTATCCCAAAAACATTACAAAAGTAATAAAATCCCTTGATCTCTCTCAAAATTAGCGAGTGTCCAAAAAAAATTCCCAAAGCAATAAAATCCCCTTGCTCTTCCTCAAAACGAGCAAGTATACCAAAAAAATTGCATGTTGCTCCATCACAAAAATGAGCAAACTCAAAAACAAAAATTCCAAAATCCAAAGCAATAAATGAAGGGAAGGAGCTTGAATCTCTGGAACTCTTACTGTCTCAAAAACTGTGGGGTGATCCTCATTACAACAATGGGCTGAATGAATCCTGCCTGGCAATGGGGTATCCTTACACATGGTTCCACGTCTGTCATATTAGTGACCTTATTTTGTACAGACCTATGGATGCTCATGGATGAGCTAGCTTATTGGCATAAGTTACAATTGATTAGTTTGACATACCTCAATATGAGAAATGAAAAATCATTCCACACACAGTTGGTCCTTGAGAAATTTGAAAACACTAGGACAACCTAAGCATCATGAAGATTTGTAAGATCATAAACTAGTTTGTTAAAGGTCACTAAGATATTTGAGTCTTTTCACAACAACCGCAAATAATCTATCCAATCCATATACTATCATTTACATTATTACATCTCATTATACATTTCATTCACAAATACCACATGTTAATTCCCTTGATTCAGTGATAAGAATAAAGTCGATCAAGAAAAACTCTAAAGCATACCAAATGGTAATTAGAGCATATCATTCATCATACAGTCAATATATCATAACATCATCTCATATGCATCCATTAATACAATAAAGCAAAAGCACAAATAGGTCCAAATCAGTGCACAAGTCATTTAAAAAAATAAACATAACAAAAAACAAAACACCAAAAATATTTTCATGAATTCTTCTCATACAAAAACATTCATGCATTATTTTCAAAAAAGAAAAACAAACCCTCTAACAAACACCAAATGCATCATCATCATCAAATCCATCATCAACTCATCATAAAATATGCACATCATCATCATCATTGAGTGCACCTCGTACTTAGTGACTTACCCTATACACCTAGTGGGTGCAACGACTAGCAATCCATGCAATCTGATCGGATGGGTAACTCACCATAAGGAAACTTATCCAAAAAACCAAATGCATCATCACATCATCATCAAAATCATCAATTTATCATTAACACATGCATAACCATCACCATAATCACATCATTTAGTGAGACTCGTATCTAGTAAATTATCCTATACACCTAGCAGTTGTAGTAATTAGCAATCCATACGATCCGGTAGGATGGGTAGCTCACCATAAAGACACTAATCCATAATCAAATCAAATCACTATGGCATTAAATTAGCTATATCCCTTAATATTTGAGATCAATTATGTTTGAACAAATTTGCACAAGGTTATCCTTAAGCCCTTTCCATTGGGTACAAAAGCGAAAACCAATCAAATTTTTTTTGGTAATAATAAAAAATCAATCAAGCATCGAATTCCTAAAAAAATGGTTCCTAAAAATCCATCATTTGGTAGGAATTGCTAAAGTCAAAAAGGACCTAGAGCTCTAAACATGGTCGATGATTTTTACCACAATATTTTTGTGCCTCATTGAAACCGAAGGCAAATTCAAAACAACACAAACAATCCCAAACTTGGAGCATCAAGTTGATCAAAATTTCATGCATTTCCATTCACAATCCACATCATTCTATCATCCACATCCTTTCATAATCCACACTTGGTCAATTGGCTCATGGGTTTCATCCTTTACCCATTCGCCAATTGAGGGGGTAAGCAAAAAAATCAAAATCCCATCAATTTTTTTCAAAAATTGGTCATTCTTGTGCATTGAGAAGATTTGAGTTCGTCCATCCAATAAAGATAGGTGTCATTGGTTTTGTACCGCATCGTGTTTCACACAATGCCATACAAAAAGGGGTATTTGTAGACACAAAAACCTAGGCATCCACAACATCACATTTGCCACCCCATATTAAATATTGCATAATAAAGTTATATGCCTAAGTTTAGACTTAGGTATATAATTCTTGCACATTATCCTATTTTCTAGATAATCTGGAAAATCAACCTAGGATACCCTGCCTACCCACTAGACATGTGTCCTAGCCACCTCACCAGCATCTCTTGCCACATCTCATACACCCTTGTCCCCTTTGTCCCTTCACATGAGATAACCCTTACACCTCACTTTACTTGCATTCACATCATCCTAGTTAAGTGAGATACCTTGGGTGAATCACTCTAACTACCCCCTTCATTTGGTAGCCTAGGATTGCCACTTGGCAATCTTGGCTTGTCACCTCTCATTTCCCTCCAAAACCCTAAGGAGCCTATAAAGACACCTTCACCCCAGCAAATCAAGGAGGCTAAACATTTGTACCATTAGGATATCGAAATAGAACCAGAACATTGCATGAATCTCAGGGAGAGGGAATATTTAAAGCCTAGAGGCCCCATTTCATAGAAATATGGCATTCAGTCTACACTGCACATCTATGATTTTACAGTTGAAACTGCATCTACAAGGTTTCTTCCACCGCCCGTGAATGATTTACCAGACTTCACCATATTTTCACAGTTTCTCAGAGCCGATAAAACACGATATTAGATATCAGTAAGTTTCTTTCAACAAGGCATTTAGTTTTTATTTTCATTCTTTATTTTTTGCATTACATGTTTTCTCCAGTTAGGGTTTGATAGAAAATGGTCTATGTCTTGATTTGCAGGTGCTACTAACTCTTATTTGGTTTTCATGTGTGTAGGAAATAGGTATCTTGGAGAGCTGCTAAATATGGAGTGGTCCTCGCATTGGATACCAAATCCCACTCACCCCTTGGAGCTGTAGCAAAATAATAAAGAACACCAGTTGATCTATTTGGAGAGCCCTAATTTGTGATTTGAACACTTGTATCATACATTGTAACATTGCACCCAATACACTTGGGGTAATTCAAAAGAAACCATTGTAAAATTGGGAGATTTAGGCTCCCTTATTTAATACAAGAAGAATCATTCTTTATTTTGCAAAAGTGTTCATTTCTGCATATTTGTTTGGTGTTATTATTTTGCTACAATAATATTATATAAATATTATAATATTATATTAGATCTAATTATTCCACATGCATATATAACTAGGAGTGGTAGGTAGTTGGGCATTATAAATATGGGCAAAGACTCATAGAGAGGATATGAAGAGAAAAATATTGTATTTTATCTCAAGTTGAGATATATTAAGGAGTGGATTCCTTCCAATAAGGAGCATTGTACAATGTTGCCCTACCTTAATGGTTTGAATTATAAATTAAAAGCATTTGAGTAATTCTCATTAATTTCATAAATTGCATTGTGAGATTATTTATTGTAGTTGTTTAATTCATATTTTGTAAATTGTTAATAATTTTTGTGGATGAGTAAGGAGGTTCATAACAACCATCCAAAACATTACTTTCTTGGAATTATAGAGGTCCCTTAGAACCACCTACTCCACATAAAGTATGGGAGGATATACCACAATATGCTCTAAAATTATTGACTTACTTTACTAGGCAGGACCTAACTACTCCCATCGAGCATCTAAACCATATGGTGAGCCTATGCACACTTCATAACATATTATAGCAAAACATGGCTTTGAGATTGTTGGCAACCTTTTTTAGGGGATAGGCCTAATAATTGTATCTTGCACTTTGAACTAACTTGATAGCCAAATGGGATCAAATCAACAATCTATTTATTAAAAGATTAAGATAAAAGGTAGATGGAGCATCTCTCCTATAACAACTATCATCTATAAAGAGAGATCTTATGAAGAAGATAGATGGAGTATCTCTTCCATAAAAAATATCATCTATAAAGATAGATCATTTCGACCTTAGCTTTCACAAGTCATGGTATAAAATACCTAAAGAGCTTTGTCTATCCCCAAGTATGACATTAATATATTATTTAAAGTCCTTGGATTCTAAAATCTTATTAATGATTAAGGCCTGAGGTGGAAACTCCCTACTAGATGCCTATGGTATAGCCATCCAATCTGAATATGACTTAATTTAGATTCTAAGACTAACACCTAGGCCTCTTGTGTATTTTTATCCTCGTATGCAACCTCCATACCAACCCCCCATAACTATTTATCCTAAAACCTTCCATTAAACCTTAATATCACCTACAAATACTCTAGATAACTTACTCCAAGTTCCCCTACTCCAAAAGACCTAAAAATAAAAGTGATGCAAAGTTTCTTATATTGATTGCCAATGAAGTGTTGGTCATGAGAAGGGAATGTAATACCCAAAGGTATCCTTATTAGAACAATACAAGACCTATTTTCCCATAAGGTAATTAGGGCAATAGAGCCTTATCTAACAATTAGCTTAGGCCCCAGTTCTACACCAATAAGGAGAATGATCAAACCCATGGGAAGGATTAGCAAATAGTGCTAGTATTGACTCCTTTATAGAAATATTTTCCTAATATTGCTAGGGAAATAGTGCCCATTTAGAACAATTATATAGAGGAGTCCACTTCATGGCACTGCCCAATCACAAATACCTACTCTTCCCAAGGTAGATCGAGAGAAATATCTTAGTTCCTTGCCACTACAACATCAATAATATTACCTTCCAAAGTAGCTACTTCATATTTAGGAGTTGAGAATCAAATGAAAAATCAACCCACTTCAATGACATCTCTTCCAAATCCAAATTTTGTCCCCCAATAACAATTCTTGGCATGCTAGGATGAGGGTGTGATTTAGCAATATTTAATGAAGCAAGCAATCTAATGTCTAATAAGCCACAAGTTCAATTAGACTATCTAACACGGTCTAAGAAATGGGTAATGGAGGAAAGGGATAAGAGAAACCTAGTAACCCTTGGTAGTTAGCACAAGCCATCCCAACCATGATGGTAGCCTCCTACTACAATTCCTCAATAGCCAAGGGCACCTATACCTTTTGCTATCATCCAACAAAGCAACCAAAAGGCTTCAAGTAGCTGGACCAAAGAAACTAGTACCATATTTGGGCTTCCAACAACTATGCCCCTAAAAGCCTTGATAGTCACCAAACAAGGCACCCTAGAGATCCTTAAGTAGCAATTAGCCTAGTCAAAACTATATAGAGCTACTCAATTGATCGAAGAATTTCCATGATCCACTCTATCATATGCCACTCAAAATACCATCTCTCTTGGATAATTTAGTGTAGTGGACCATTTGAAGAAGTCCACAGTACTAGTGTTAGTCTTGGATATCTTTGTCATTATAGGATAGATGAAGAATCTAAGGAAATCCCTTGAAAGAAGAAGAAAAAAAGTAATGGTGGCAAAAGGTGTTTGTAGTCCTACAAATCTCAGCCCCAAAAGTAAGTAGGCCTAAGACCCCCCTTTTATTTATATCTTATCTATAAGGATAAAGTAATAAAAAATTGTATGGTGGACTCAAGGGCAAGTACAAATAGCATGCCAAAGAAGTTGTAGATGCATTGGGGCTAGAATATCAACCTATGAATAGAAGGGTGGTACAACTAGACGGTAGCATAATCCAAATTTTAGGAAAATTAAAGGAACCTTTGTTGTCTTTGAATGCATTTCCAAGCATGATTATAACATAGGACATCTCAATAATTAATCTCCTAACTTCATTCAGATTTTTCTTATCTAGGGATTTTGCCACCAAGCTGAGGGTTTATATGTGTATGAACTAGTCTATCAGGGTACTAAGAACTTTGTATGGGACCAAATTTTATCTCCAACTAGAGTTGTTCTTCCTCCACCACATGGAGCATCTACCAACATCTGGGCTAATATTTTATCTGGTTATGATATCGAAGGAAGAAAGGTCTAAGTCCTTAGCTGATGAAATGCATTCATTCATCTCTAGTGATTAGATGGATTAGTAGGAAACTAAAGTATGGGATTCAAAACCTCCTCAAATATATAGAACTATAGAAATGGGTTGAGAGCCTAATTGGACAAAGGTTTTAACCCTAAGGGAGTCATGTAAATAGAAAAAAAGATAACCAATTTTGCTAAGCATGATATTTTTCAAAGCAGAGTGGGACATTTGAACTTTAATGAAAAGTACCCTTGGGATCAACACCAAATAATTAAAATTATCAAATCAGTTTCAATGTCATAATTATATAGCCTAAAGTAAATGCAAAAGGAAGACTAGAGGATTATGCATGAAGGAGAAGCAAATCAACATCATGCAAATGCAACACAAAAAGAAAAGATAAATATCTTTACATCATCTTGACGGAGGTAAAGTATGCTCAAGTACAGTGAAAATATTGGGGGCATGAATCTACAAAGAAATAATTTAATGAAATTCATGACAATACCTTAAAAAATGTTATAAATAAATGATCATGCACTCTATTATTTTCCATTAAAATTACCTTTGAAAGACTTTGCACCTAATATATAAGGCTTAGTTTTTTGGGTTTGTATTCTTTTGCAAACAAAAGACCCTTATGAGTTGTCAAAGTTGTAGTAAAATCTCACTACAACCTGGCCAAGAAAGAGCAATTGCAATTAGAGCTAGTTTGGAGCCACAAGTAGAATGAAAGGCCCCAAAACCATTGTTGACCACCAGGAAGCCCATGCTGAAGAATCATTAGAAATTTATTATCAAAAGGGGAAAATCACTTGAGATGGACAAACTGACTTCATACCCAACTATCCAGAGTGAGCATCCCATAGCTCTTTTGGTGATAACTGATTCCAACCTCGCCAGTGGTAGTATTCTACAAGCTTTTTTGGTTATAACTAAAAAGATTCTATTAGTGACAAAGGGTGGATTAAAATAGTGGTTGTGGGTAAGCTAGTATACCTAGCTATAGCCCACATTTGTTTGGATCTGTAACCCCTAATGCCTCATCCATCATATCTCTATCACATGCATAGGATACATTCAAGGAGGAGAATTGGTTGAGGCAAGATTAACAACAGGAGAAAAGAGAAAGACTCACAAGAGCTCATTATCAAGAGATTTTGTGAGATGTCTACCTCCCCTACATTTAGTCAAGGTGGTTGCCTCTCTACACCAACGATTCCTTTAAGGAAGTCAAAAAATATAGTAGAGATGTAAAGGGCACATGGAAACTTCCAATTTAGAGGTCTCATGAGCTAGAATATATGATATTTTGTAGTGTGTTATCTCAAAAGGACCTTCGATAAATTTACCTTAAAAGAATAGGGAAAGAAAGAAGGTAAGACTAATTTGAAGCAAAGAAACAAGTTTATAAACCTATATGAACAATAACGAAACTTGGTCCAAATGACATTGTGGTAAATAGCCTATACTCATCATTTTAAGATGGCAAAAAACTCTAAGGATAAGAAAGGGACTAGAAGATTGGAATTTTTCAAGGAGCTTCATCCATCAAGAAAGTTTTGACAAAATTGCACAATCTTGAGGTCCCATAAAAGGAGGATAATGGTAAAGAAATTTTGGAAAACACTAACGAGAAATGGTCGTAGATCAAAACTTTTAAAAACTCTAAAAGCAAGAGGTGATTGAGGATGTAGCAAAAGAAACCTTCGATATTTGAAGCAACCAAAAACCTTGAGAAATCTAACTTCAGACGTTATAACAAAACCTAACACAAATAGAAGAACAAAAGTTTTGACAACTATAACTATATCAAGTCACAACACAAGAATAATGATGCATGGCCTCCTAGAAAAAGTAGATCATGCGAATTAATGTAGAAGGACAATGGATCATCTACTAAGATCATTTCAATTCATCAATTGATGGTAGTGTAGGTGATTATTAAAAAAAAGTATGGCATCTGTAATAACAACAGTAGCCCAGGATTGACAAAAGTAATGGAAAAATATGTCTTCATTCAATTTTTAAGATCCCTAGGAGTAGTGGAAAAGGTCAAATCATCCTACAAGTTTTGGAAGGAAACTCTCTTTGATTGTAATTTATAAATAATAGTTGTCTTAGCTTTGTAAAGGATTGGCAAGTTTGCATAAGCAACAACAAGTTTATATAAGTTTTCCCTTCATTTCCCTTTGTATAACAGTACATAGATCTTTGAGTGGTTTTACGGCCAACTCAAAACCTGACATAATCTTTTGTAACTTTTTTGTATATATATACATATACATACTAGAAGCCTATACGTCTACTTTAAATCCATCTATGGATCTTATATCTTGACATATTTTTTTATGTGTGTTTGCATCCCTATGTTTCTTTGTTTATATCTTTTTATATGTGTTTACATCCCTTTACATGTAAACAGGAATTAATGTTCATACTAATACATTATGGTCAAAGTTATTATGAAAGAAGATCTTATTTGATCTTTAAGATATCGCCACACTATTAGTTTAGGTTTTTCATTTCAGTTATCTTTGTGTTTTGTGTTTTATCTTTTACCCTTTTCCCCTATGAAATGTGTGCCCAAGATGACATTTTATAAAAGAGTCGACCTTTATCAAAATTTCAAAGGCCTCCGATTGAGCCAAACCTTGTGCTCTCAAAATAGGCTTTGTTGTGTGGCTCGTTTGCGCTGTCCACCTGGTCTATCCCACGTCCAATGACGGGCAATAGTAGAAGACAACAATAACCACTTACTCAAACTTCTGTATGCAATGACGACAAAGTTTTATTATTATTTCCATCCGTATCATGCTCTTCCGAAGCCATAATTGATTCATTCGTGATCTGTGTGGTTTAGTTGAAAATACAGCTTTGTATTTGTTTTTTGTGTAATGATGAAAGTTACATCATGAGTATATACCCCCACGACTTTATAAGATTCATACCACCTTTACCAACGTCGTTGTTAGAAATCTAATCTTCTTTCTTTTGTGAATAAAACTTCTTCGTCCCTATGTTTTTTAAAAGGTTTTTTCCATTCAAATGCGGTAATTTTCTGTTTTCATTGTGGAAATTTAGTGACCATCGATTCAATCTTTGGCATTTACCATAATTCTTTCCACCATCCCGTACGCACAAAAGTCCATCTGGGTGAGCATGGATGGACTTAAAGGAGGTAATTTTGACACGTTGTAGTGGAATGCTGAATCAATGTGGATGCGTCGTTTTGTTCCGGCATTACGACATTTCAATTCTAGATTTAATTGATGGAGTCGTCTCCTTCCTTTGTCCGCTGATGTTGTACGAGGGGGCTTAGTTGGACTGCCATGGTTGGGCAATCTATTTTATCATGATTTACTGTTTCATGCACGAAGTTGTATCTATCATTCTTAATGATCATGGCGGTGGTCTTAATGATCATGGCGGTGGTTTGGGTTAGCTTTGAGGTCTTACATGGCTGGATGTCATTTGTTATGATTTGAATTCTGCCATGTTATTCATTATATTTCAAGTTAATTTTATATATTTTATTAAAATTTAATAGTATTTTAGTTTGTTTTTTTTTTTAAATAAAAAATTTGTATTAAAACAAATAATAGTTACAAGTGGGAGAAAAAACATCCCAGCCGAAAGCATAGAAGCCAGAAAACAACAGGGCGCGAAAACGCGACATGTCGCGAAATCGCGACACCAAACTTAACCACGGTTGCGCCACAGCAACAAGTCGCGAAATCGCGACATGTCGTGAAATCGCGGCAGACAGACGCCAAGGCCGCAAAGCACAAAAAGTGTCGCGAAATCGCGATGACACAACACCAAAGCACCCAGTCACCAAAAGCGTCGCGAAATCGCGACGAGAAAGCTAGAAGGCGCCTGTTCTCCAGAAGTGTCGCGATATCGCGACGAGTTCTCCCCTTGGCGCCAAAACTGCAAAAGTTTCGCGATATCGCGACGTCTTTTCCCCATAGCTCCAGTTGTCCAAAAGTGTCGCGATTTCGCGACGAGTTTTCCCCTGGGTGGCCCTTCAGCAAAAGTGTCGCGAAATCACGACGTGTTTTCCCCTTGACGCCCTTTCCTCAAACGTGTCGCGATTAGTATTTTAGTTTGTTAGTTTTATATTTTTGAATAATAATATAATTAAAGCTACACTCCCTAAAATTATTTTTATATTTAATTTTGTTTTTTATCTCTTAAAAAATAATTATATTATAAAAATAAGGTATAAGATAATTTGTGGTATAGGTTCTTTTGGAACAAACTTAATATTTATCTATTAATCTAACTTAAACTAACCATAAAACTTGTTTCTATATAAGTTGGTTTTATTACATGCTAAAACAAAAGTCACGAAATAGAATGCATCAAAAACTCTAACAATAGTTAATTTTAAATTGTTAAAGGAGATATCAAAAGGATTAGTTGTGTTATTTTTAACAAAATTGTATAAAGTAATTAAAAGAAACAAGGTTAGTATTAGTTTTTTAACAAAAAGAAACATACTAAATCAGTCCTTTAAACAAAAGAAGGACCGTCTAAAAATATTGAAGCTTCATGAACTATAATTGAAACTAGCAAACAAAACTTATATTTGGAAAGTAAGTACATTGAAATCTTGTGAAGCTATGTGAAGAAACTTCACAAAGGAAGGAACTTGTTTATCAAATGGTAGTAACAAATTTGTGAAGAAGATGCATATAAAGACGAGACGTCAAGACATTTGCAAGAAGGCAGTGTGAAAATTGAAAAAAAAGTTTTTTAAGAAAGTAAGAAAGTGCTTTGCATTAGTGAGAGATCACCAAGAATTGGTGGATTTCAAACACATCCACAAAAGTGTGGCATCCTGAGCATATACAAAGCCATTCTCACTAGGAGTGTCGTCTCACTCGATGAAGGAAGAACTTATGCGATAAAAATAAGATGACTTGGATAAGAAACAAGAAAAAGAAAGGTGAAAAGAACGTGAAAGCGAAGCCAAAATCTCCAAATCCATATAGAAGGAAGGACATCAAAAATCTTGGGTGACAAAAATTTCAGTCTCCATTGTCAAAGCAAATTTAACAAAACAGGAAGCACTAAAGACATCAAGGAAAACATTCTGGACTGCAAACAGAGCCAACAATTATAACAAAATTTCAATATGCGATGTATCAAGCATTCCCATAAGGAGCCCATGAAAATAGAAATTATCATTTACATCAAAAGCTGGTAGCAATATTTTTTATGGTAAAAAAAGAGAGCAACAATCAGAGAAGGTGGTAGCAGCATTTTCCATGATAAAAAAAAGAGCAAAAAAATTAGACATAATCAAGGCACCAAATAAAAATTTTCCACCAATAAAAGGTTGAAAGAAATCTAATAAGATAGCAACACGTGGACAAAAAAATTGCACACATGGAGAATTTTCAAACAAGGTGACGAAAATTAATATTTTTAAAGAAAGGAATGTTTCAAGGAATAGAAGTATTCCCTCTACCTTACTTGGTGAGACACAATTCTTTATCATATTTCTAAAGTATCATTTTAAAATTGAGTAAAAGCATATATATATATGCTCGTCAAAAAAAATTGAGACAAACTCAATAAAAGAAGAATATTTAAAATTTTTCATAGATTACCATGGCTAGTGAAGCATCAAAGCTCTTGTTACTAGATTCTCAATTGTTGAGGGAAACAATTACGTTGCCTGGAAGACCAATCTCATGACAACTTGATTTTGAGGAAGTATGGCAAATAGTTGTAGACACCCAATTTTGACACGTCTAGTGACACTAAACCTAGGAAAATGCACTAGATATCACACCAATAATCAACCAACTCAATATAAGAAATCTAGACATCATTTCTAGCCTTTTACAAATTTTCCATTCACTTACAAATTTTCCAATGGTGAAGTTGTACACTTGTGATTTTTTAAACAAATAATTTTCAATCATTTGATCAGTCAACTTGACTATTGGCAAAAACCACTAATTGAGAACATATTCATCAATATTAAAATTTTCATCCAATGGCAAATTTATAACACAAGTGGGTTCTCTCTAGCACAAACTAGAGGCATGAAGATTCCTTTATTTCACTACCTCCTATGGTCCTAAATGCCTCAACCACAAACTAGGCCTGCATATTTTGAAATTGGTATTACGCCCTAATGGCATCTTGGACCTAATTTTCCCTCCCCAATTGCCCTCCAAAAACCTATAAATGCAGCCCTCAAGGAGAGCATCCCATAATACAATTCTCATTAGCATTACTCTACTCAAAATTCTCTCTAGCTTCTATCACTTGCATTTTCTCATTCTTTCTCTCATTTGGAGCATTCTTCATCAAGCATTTGGTCAAGTCAAACAAGGCATAGGGGTATTGGTGCAAGGATATCATCTTGGAGCAAGAAAGAGCTCTTGCTAGGCTGTATATTCCCTAGATTCTCTTTCTTTCCATTACCTTGCTTTCATTTTTGTGCAATTTCCCCTTTTATTTTGGCCTTGCTAACTTGGATTTTTTATTTGCAGTTGTTAATATTTGTTTTTTTTGTCTATTTTGCTTTCTAAAATATTTTTATATCTCTGTAATAGTTATTTTATTCTTACATTATTTCATTTACAACAAGTTTTCTTCATTTTCCTAATATCTAGTCATTTACAAGCATTTTTCCTTTCATTTTGGCATACTAATCTTCATGTCTTCTTTCATTCAAATATTTTAATCATAAATCCTTCTCACTTGTAGTTATTTGATCTTTACTTCATCTAACTCCATTTCATTTGTAGGTATATTTTTGTATTTGTATCATTTTATGTGTTCATTTTCATTCCACTTGCAAGTTTATATGCTTATTTTCATCATTAATCTTATGTTTATATGTTACATTCATGCACTCTTGAATAAAATTTCATTTACATGTTTTTTCTCATATTGGCATTGTTGTAAATCTTACATAGTCTCATTCAATTTTTCATAGCATCTTATTTTCTCGTACATGCCTTTTATGTTTTGAATTTGGCTTAACATAACATCTAAATCTATGTTGTAGTTTTTAAATCATAATAATAGTATATAAATTTGATTACATGATATAATCCTCAATTAATAGCATATAAATTTGATTACATGATATAATCCTCAATTAATAGCACTCTATTTGCTTTATCATAGGTTTTGCAGTCCTTCAATCTCACTTTGTTGACATTTTTGCTCTCTTTTCAGGAATTTAGATACTTTCACATCTTTATTTGAATCATAATCAAACATCCAAATTGTCATTCATACCCCTTTTGGCCATATCTAACTTCTTTTGCAAGTTTTTGGAGATATGTAAAAAATATTCTAATATTTTGTAAATCCTTTAGTGTCAAGCCTTAAGGATTGGGGTTTTTAACCCCTTTCTCTTATTGTACACCTAATACACTCATTATCTATCATAAAAAAATTGACCATATCCTACAATAATTGGCAAAATTGACTCTCTAGAATTACATAGTACATATTCACCAAACCTCGACAAAATCACTAGTGGCAAATTTGTCACTTCAACTTTTGCCTCCAAATCCAAGGTTCAAATTAAGTTTTGTGTTACAAGAGGGGGTCTAATTATCTGGTAAGATATAAAATCAACTCACTACACTCAAAAATCCCTCCAAAAATAGACAAATCTGATTTATTTTTGCTTGAGTTTTGCAAGTGACAAAATTCATCAAGCCTTTGACAAAACTGCTAGTAGCGAATTTGTTCACCCATGATGAATTTGTCTGACCTTTTGAGTAGCTAATTCTACTACTTGGCACCCTTTGTTCAATATTTTTTTGTTATTTCCTACTTTCTAATTTTTGTTTTGTAATTTAATTGCTTAAAATCACATCTATTTTGGGGAAATCAAGGAACCTTTAGATAGTTAAATTTGTTTTAGAAAATCACAAATAGGCAAGAAAAAAAATTATTTAGCTGCATTTTAGGCTAATTTGGTTGATGCATAATCCCTTTATTTACCTTGGAAAGAAACAAATCTCATTAGTATAGTCTATCATCCAAAACTAAAAAGCATACTAGGCTAGACAACTTGTTTTCTTGCATTGTTATTGGATTGCATTTAGCATACAAATTTAGGTGATATTTTATTTAATTAAGGATTTGAAAATGATTATATTAGATACCAAAACTTAGGTGCTTGATTGAATTAACCAATAAAACAAAGTACTAGCTTAAACATAAACATAACAAATTTTATAGACTTGAGGTAGAGCCTATTCACATGAAGAACCATTCTTCAAGGTCTCCTTTGGAAAGAGGCCTTATGGGAAAGCAAGGGTCCTAGAAGATGCCTATCACACACACTAGGTTTTGAATCTACAGTTTATTGAACCCAATGTGAACACTTCATTTTGCGTTAACAAGATAAAACTTTTCCAAGACCATATAATTTGTTTGCATAGTGTAAATCACATTAATCCAAGATAACAAGAACATAACCAAATTGTTAGTCCTACTAGGGAAAGGATAACAACCCACTAAGTAAACCAATGTACAAACCCTGGAGGGATATCTCTCTTGGCTAGAATACTACAATGGGATAATAGGAGTCATAAGGTGGGTTGTTTTTCCAAGGTGACATAAGGATTTCAAGACATTTCTCTTCTTTTTTATAAGTACTTTGAAAAAAAACTTTAATAAAATTAATCTTCCTTCCTACAAAAAACCTTAACCTAAAACTCAACAACCTTATAATACCCGAGGAAAGGGTTTAGCAACAACATCTTTTGAATATCCCCATGCTTATGAAGGGGAACCCAAGGAAAAATCTTAGGAAAACTATGAACTTGAGGAAGAATAACATGTTGTAGAAAAGGTAACCTTCAATTCTCTAGATAATATTAGGGATTATATTATAAGGAATAAATATATATTCCTAGATTTTCTTAGAGATTAAATTGAACAACAAAATAGAAGAGAACATTCTACTTCTCATGAAAATCCTAAACATTCCAATGGACAATACACTATTGCACAAATGAACAAAATTTTAAATAATATTGCTAGTCTTAATTTGTCTATGGCACATCCAATTGATCCTAAAAATCCCTCAACCATATTTATAGGTGTCCTTGTTATGGTCATACTAATTTCAACATCATCTCCTAGTATTGCAATACCTATTCCAAATCCCAATTCTACAAATCCCTTTTTATCATATGACTTACACTTTAATTATACCCCTCCACCCATTGCTTTTAAAGTTATTCAACCTTTGGTAACTTTAAATTTTCTATGTCAATATTATTCCCAACCTCCATTAATCCTACATACTCCACCAAATCCACCAAGTGATGATTTTCAAAATGTCAATTCAAAACTTGAACACTTTTAGAATGAGTTTAATGTGTACTTTATCTTATGCATGTCATGACACTTATCATAATCTCATATAGGCTCTTATGCCTATATATATGTACTCACATATGTTGTGCAACATCATCTCCTTATAGAGGCAACAAACCTAAGGAAGCGGCTGATCCTGAGGCAATAGGCCTAGAGATGAATCATGGATCTAGAAATATTCTTCAAAGTAGAAGAGTCAAAGAGCAAGAGCCAAAAAGCATGAGCCTAGACATTATCCATTGTGTATTAGAAAAGTACACATTAAGGGGGGATGTTAGAATAAGTTTAATATGTACTTTATCTTATGCATGTCATGACACTTGTCATAATCTCATATAGTCTCTTATGCATATATATGTGTACTCACATCTCTTGTACAATATCATCTCTTTATAGTCCCTTAAAACACCTTGAAAGGAGGGATTGTAAATTTGAATAAATTGAACGCCAAATTGCTTCTCTTCATTGATAATCATTAAAAAAATATTCCTTTGATGAGTTCTATAATGAACCCTTATATCCTACCATATTTAATCATCCTTTCCCACCAAATTTTGGAACTCTTAAAATTTAAATGTATAATGGAAAACAATATCCGATCAATCACTTGAGGTTATTTCAAATAACATGTATTGATATAAATCATGATGAAAAATTAATCCTTAGGTTAATCCCTAAAATTCGTAGTGGCTTAGCCTTAGAATGGCATTTCCAAATACCTCACCACTCCATTAAAGGTTTTAAGGAACTTATGGAGGTTTTTGTTAAACAATTTATAGTTTACATAGAATATAAGGTCACCATAGATGACCTATACTAACTTAAGCAATCCAAGACTAAAAAATTCTCATATTTATTAGCTAAATGGAAGGCCTTGGTAGGAAGACTTCAATATATTATTTCCTAAGGAACTCTTGCATATCTTCATAAGAAATATTTATGAACCCTCTTTTGAAGAAGCAATGGATATGGCCAAACGAATAGAAGTTGTCCTCATAAGATGGGAATAACAATTGATCTTTTGATCTCTGAAAAATCACCTTTAGTCCTTGCACCTCCTAAAAATACCCTACATTCTTTTGATCTTTGACAACAATTGGAAAATATACTTGCAAAGATATCTCTTCTAGAATTGCTAAAAATATCACCTACCCATAGGGAAATATTGCTTAAACTCTTAAGTGAACAAGAAGTCCCTCAAGACCTATCTCCTAATGATATCACCAATATAGTAGGATTCACTGGAGTTAACAATGTTATCTCAGTATTTCATGAGATATATACACCTCTTGAAACTATATAGAGAGATTCACCTCTTTATATAATAGCCCAAATAAGAGATAAACATATCAAGAGATTTTTAGTTGACAATGGATCAACCCTTAATATTTACAATATCAACGTTTTATAAAATTTTGACATAAGTACAAAAGACTTGCAAAAATATGACCTTGTTATTAGAGATTTTGATAATGAAAAATGAGAGGTCACATGAACCATAACCTTACCTTTAAAAGTAGGACCATATGTCCTTAACACCCTCTTTTATGTTATATCATGTGATGTAACATATAACATATTACTTGGTAGACCTTGGATACATGCCATGAAGTCAGTCCCATCCACCCTACAATAATATTTAAAATATGAATATCAAGGAAGGATTGTCCATATTCATGGAGATCCAAAACCTTTTTCCTTATACCACTTATTATACATTCAACAAAACAAATTAAACCTTTGTACCTCACACCAATCAACATTACCATCAACTTCTTATAAACCAAACATGGATAAAGAAGTAATAGAAGAACCTCTCATTCACTTATAAGATGACCCTCGATCTTCTTCAATAGAACAAATTAGTTTAATCCATCAAAACAAAGATTCTTTTATATATTTTGTTAACCTTTTTTTTCCCCTCGTATCATAGGCCCACCCAATAGAAAAGGCTTGAAATTTCAAATAGAAATTTTTTCCCTTATCTATGGTAAAACCTCTTTGGACAAAAAAAATCAAGGTGATAACTTCATGCGTAGTGAACGAAAAACTGCATCATGTTACATGTCACCCATAGTTTTTGTATCTAAACAAATATTATTAAATAAGGGCTATCAAGGAAAAGGCTTAGGTTGATTCAAACAAGTAATTAAAGAACCTTTAGAAGCTAAGCCTTGCCTAGGATGTTATGGGATAGGATATATTCCCAATTTATAAGACGATGATGGAGACAATTACACCAAATATTTGCATGGATCGCAATGGGGTGATGAAGATGAGAAAGAACCATGGTCCCTTCTCAATGTGACACCTCAGAAAACTTTATGTTTTTGCTAGCATAAACATGTTAACAATTGTCCATCCTAAACACATCAAACCAAGAATAAAAATACATCAAATATTCTTATGATCAAGATCATATTAGAATATGAACAAGTCTTCGTTGTCAAACGATCAATGATAGAACCTACGACACTAAAACCATATCAACAACCCCTAGATATTTGTGTCATTAAATCAATTTCACCACAAGAACCTTGGTATCAAGACATTTTCAACTTTCTAAAGGATGGAACATTGCCTAACGTATTAAATTGCTTAAAACATAAACATTTTAGATAAAGATATTGCAAATATGTCATCATAGGAGATATTTTATATCAACGATCCTTTGAAGGCATATTACTTAGATGCATTAAAAATCATTAAAGAAGCCCATTATGGATCCTATGGTAGACACTTTAGTGGATTAGCCATAGCTATAAAAATCCTTAGAATGGGTTATTTTTGGCCATCCATGAAAAGGGACACATGCAATTATGTCAATAAATGTGACAAATACCAACATCATGATAATGTTCTTCATGCTCCTTCACAAGAATTGCAACCATTTACATCTCCTTGGTCTTTCTCTACTTGGGGTTTAGACATAATAGGAAAAATTAACCCTCAATTATCAAATGGACATAATTTATCATAATTACCAATTTTGGATCTAGAGCCTACTACCTAGCCACATTACATGAAAAAGAAGATAAAGATCCAATCAACATAATGCATCTTAAATGATATTATGCTTTAAATTACTTGCTTATTCATATGACTGATTGTATGATTACTTTTTTGCATAGTTGCCTAAGTTCATATTTTCTTTGAATCACATGCCTAATTACATGATTGCTTGGTCTACTTATTTACACCATCGAGTCAGGAGGATTTGGGATGAAGTAATGGAAATCCTACCTAGAAAAATAGTCACTTGCATTGCATTTGCATTGGGTGCCTAGTACTAAGTGGTCCTCCTAGTCCAAAAAATCATTTGCTTTTCCTCCTATCACACTTTCTTCTATTTTTCCACTTCTCATCTATCAATATTTATTCTCTTATTCTCCCTCTATTGGGTTAAGTGATGTATGAGATGATCATATGCAACCCTGTTGACCCAACCTTGTCAATTTGTTTTGTCCTAACATTGGGCACCCAACACTAGCAAATCAATTACTTCCACTCTACTTTCTTTTACTTTCCTATGTATATGAATATGTTTCTCTTATTCTTCCTCTATTAGGTTAAGTGATGTATGACACAATAATTTGTGGCCATGATGACCTGACCTTGTCCCTTTATTTTCTCCCAACAAAATAATCATAATTATTGAAATTTGAATTAATATTCACATAAATTTTACATCACATTATCACTCACCAATAAATCAAATATCAACATAATTTCATGATCAAACCTTGCTTATCATCAAGACTCAAGATCATTTAATAAGACCTATCAAGGTATTGATCTGTACCTTTGATGGACTACAATTCTACAATATTTTGTAGAGATATCATGCAACAAATGAAGATTTGAGTATTTTGGTATGACCTATCGAATAGTCATGATATCCATTTATCAAATTTGTCAAAGATTTCTTGTCTAATAGACTACTTGGGCTAATAAGCCTTATTAATCCAATGTCTTATGAAATTATAATTTTTTGTAAGCCTTACCAAGTAGTGGATTAGTAGGGTCCTCTTTCCCACTTGGTGTACTAAAAAAACATGCAATCAAACCCAAATCATATCATTATTTTACATTAATATATGGTGTGAATCCATGTGCCACTTAGATCAACAAATATTCTTTATTCCTTTGTGCAACCTTTTATAGCTATGCCAATTAATGGATAGAAAACTTCTTCCCTCATGACTAGCATATTCAGTAACATCCCTATCACGAAAACCCTAATTTTATTATATATTGTTGATGCACTCAACAACTCCTATCCTACATATCGCATGTTTGTAAATTTATGTATAGGTTTTATATGAGGGATAGGAGTGATCAAAGACATCAATGATATACTAGGTGATTCATGACACTATCACTAGCATTATCATAATCAATTTAACATAAAATGTCTATCTAAATATGTAGTTGGTTGTGAGGCCTAAGGTGCCATTTTTGTAGGAGGAACCCTTTATTCACTATATTACAATTCCTTGTGAGTAGGGCATATGCTAAATAAATCATCCCTACCACCCTTATTAGGATGTTAGATAATATACTTGCTACAACATTTCTAAATTACCTTATATATCGTTAGGCAGAATTGGGTTTCTCATTTTGGTACTTTGTGTATGTATAAAATTTTGCATGTGCGCTAGGCAATGAAACATCAACCCCAACCTCAAGAACTGGAGATCCTTGTCAAGGAAACTAGTATCTAGTAAAAACTTCCAGAGTTCAATTTTTTACATACTTGGCTCTCAAAATATGCATCCATAACTCATTAGGGGAAATAATTAACTCATTAGAGGAAATAATTAACTACTATTATAATTTTTTTGCCAAGGCTTAGTTATTTTTAATTACTAATCAAATACCCAAGACTCCCTCATTTTTTGGAAGACATAACTGACCCCACATCACTAGATCACACTTATGCTTTGCTTTTTCACCACTCCATAAAAACCTTTCATTAATCTTGTTCAACTTTATCAAAACATCCTTAGGAATACTTAAGATCAAGGAGACATAGATATGAATAAATTTTAAAATTGATTTAACCAAAGTGAGCCTATCTGCAAGGAAAAGCCATTGGTAGATCCAGTTTTTCAAATTACTTTGTATATTCTATATCAACCACCCTCATTCCTCATTGTTTTGTTTGGCAACATTTAATTGGACTCATTGATAAGAGATTGGAAGAGATGCTTGCCTAAAATTCAAAATATTTAGAATCATGACCTCCACTCTAGTAGTTCAACAAAAGAATATAATCTTAGACTTTTTTAAATTAATAAGTTATCTTGTTGTTGCCAAAAAGAAGTTAAGAATTCTTTTGAATATAGATGATTTTGATGCAATATAATGACCCATCAAGTTTGAGTTTTCTACAAATTGTAAGGGGAAGAGAGAGGATTGACAATGCATATATTATTCCTTGAATGGATTTGTTATTCCTTTCCTTAGAGATAAGACATCCTAGATATTTTAACAAAATGATGAAAAAATAGGGGGAAAGAGAATCCCCTTGGTGTAGTCCTCTAGAAATAGTAAAAGAAGGATACCAACTACCATTTATAATCATAACATAAGATATTGAGGAAATAGTGCCTCTAATCCAATCCACCCAATCCTAGGAGAAGCCAAACTTCCTCAAGACCTATAATAGAAAATCCTAGTCTACCCTATCATAAGCCTTGGAGAGGTCCAAATAGATAAATGAGGGGATCTTTGTGCTTGCATGGAATGAAGGGGATCCTAGGCAAGCACTATTTTATCTACAATTTGTCTCCTTTCCATAAATCCTTCTTGCTCTAGCATGATTATCATAAGATGGAATGGTTTCAACCTTTAACCTATCACTATCATAATGATTTTGAGAACATTACATAGGGCTATCGATCTAAAGCCAAAAAGTTGATCTGCCTCTTAGGACTTAGGTATGAGCTTAATGTAGGTTTTGTTGAATTCCTTAAAAACCAATTTTACCACCCATGTTTCCTATACCATCACAAGTAGATCATCCTTAAGCAGGTCCGAAAATTCTTGGAAGAACTCGATGGGGAAGCCATTCGATCTAGGTGTTTTTCATTTTTCATATTGAAAACCACTTCCTTCATAGAAATTGACGTCATCAATACCTCATTATCCTCTTCCTTAATAAGGGAAGGTATTCCCTATAGAATTCCCTCTTGAGCCCTAGGTTCTAGGGGGACTATAGAGAAAAGTTCCTCAAAGTAGTTACTGGCAATTTTCTTCATCCCATCCCAAGAGTACACTGGATTACCAATGTTGGTCTTCAAGGAAGGCACAAAGTTTGAAGCTTGTTTGGAAATAAAATATTTATGGGAAAAATAGAGTTTTTGTCCCCTTCCTTCAACCACTAGATCCTAGATTTCTATTCCCATAAGAGCTCATCTCTCCTTTCCTATTTTGCTAACTTAGAAGAGACTTGGATTTCATGTTTGTTGAAATTATATATAAGTCCCAAGGAATAAATTTGAGCATTCACTTGCTCCATCTGGAAAGCCAAACTTACCTTTTTAGCCCTCACATATCCAAACTCTGTCAATTCCATTCCTTAATTTTGGTTTTGATGAACTATAATATATTGACAAAGCAATACATATAGGTTTCATATCTTGGCTTTCCTTCCCTCCACCATTGCATAAATAATGGCCTAAAGGAAGTATCTCAAAACCACATAAGCTATAATTTAAAGGATGATTAATTCCTAGCAGATAGCCAAAGATCTAGCAAAACAGGCTAGTGGTCTAATCCCACATTATTAAGGATAAGATATTTTGGAATTACTTCTAGAGAGAGAAGGTCATCCGAGATTACAAACCTATCCAAGTACTCTAAAATGCATGCAGGTAAATTTCATTTATTTATCCATGTCATCATTATGTTAACAAGCTTGACATCAATCAGGTGGAGATGCCTCAAGTGCCTGCATTAAAACAATCATAATGTATAGTGTTATCATCCCTTTCATCTTATCATATAAGGAGATAATGGTGATAAAATCCCCTCCTAGAAAAATCTAGTCATTATGGAACTAGAGCCTGAGGTGTCAAATATAGTCCCAATGCCTCCGTTTTTCCTCTATAGTAGTGGCTACATATATATTAATACATAGGAGTTGTTGATCCTTTTACCTCCATTACCCTTGAAGTCTAAGGATGCTTCAACTTCCCATAGTCGCATGCACCATAAATTCCTTTGGATTCCATAGACAGGACAATCCACATGACACTCCTTGAGAGCTAAGAGATTCTACCCAACTCGTGGGCCATAATTTCTTAGTAATTGTCTCCATATCATCTACTGTGACTTATTTCTCTTAATCATCCTTCTAATTTTATTTTGTTTAAGTGGATTTCCTCTTATCTCCCTTATGTTCAATATAAGGAATCTCATGAGGATGGGTGGGTTAAGAGTTTGGTGATAGGAGTCACCTCATCCTCAAGAGGTTCCTCTTCATTTTCTAGGTAGTGTTGGTTGGTCTTATGTCCAATTTTCTAATTGGTGTTCATCTTCATTTTCTTGATCTTTTCCTATTGTATACCAGACGAATTTTGGGAAAGTCCTCCTTTATGATCCTTTTTTTATACCACCAAAGCATTATTAAAGGGATTTGAGGTATCCATCCTAATTTAGGTTAAGCAATCCCATGTGTTTCACTGGCATAATTCTCTTATTTTTTGCCTCATCCTTGTTTATTTTTTCTTTGTTGACCTTTGTGGTTCAATTTTGTGTCCATTTGCATGTTGATCTAGTTGTCAACTATTTTTTACGAAGTCTTTTTCCTTGATTTGGATTGGGCAGTTGCTTGAAGAATTGGCTCCACCATTATTTTATCTCCATTTGATGATCTTCTCTCACAATTGAGTCTTCATCAGTCAAATGAGCAAATTTGTTGTTTGGTGTTGGACTACTTTCAACTTCTATTTTTTCTTTGAATGCACTTTCTTTTTAGGTTCTTGAAAGTCTTTGACATTTTCCTTTACATGAATTTGCTCTTAGAACTTTTGTAGATAGTTTCTCATAATGTGCCCATACTTGTGGCATATTTGACATCTAAATGAGATATTTTCATAATCAACTTTTTGCTCCCAGGCTTCATCCTTTATATGTAATGTGATATTTTCTAGAAAATATTTGTTGAGGTTCGTTAAGAAACATATTCTGGCATATCATTTGGTCAAAATTGTAATTGTTGTCAACCACCATCATAAAAGTTCCTAGAGTATTTTTAATGGCTGCAAAAGAGATGGAGTTCCAATATTCAACAGGTAACCCAAATAACCTAACCCATATAGGGCCCATAGAAGGCATTTCCTCCTCTGCTTGGAACTTCGTATGCTAGGGTTTTATGAACAATTTCTCTCTTCCAAAAAACCATGGCCGTCCTTGGAAAACATGTTCTCAATCCTCTTCACACTCAAAGAGTACTAGGAAATAACCATTGGGATAGAGCATGATCTAAAATTCTCCCTTAATTTATCAATTCCTAGATGTCCAGTCTTTAGAGGCTGATAACTGGAGTTTAAATCCCATAAATTTGCATATTAAACCTTTCCTTTTCATATCCTCTGTGTCTATTTGAAGGTCTATCTTTTTTAGTTGGACTATCCAAGAGCCATCTGCCACTTTCATGCATCCATTAGCATTCTTCCTCGGGTCTATACACGACATTCTTAGAGACCCATGGAAAAACAGACCTTTCCTTTCTATATCCTCTATGCCTGTTTGAAGGTTTATCTTTTTTAGTTAGACTATAGAAAAGTCATCTACCGCTTTCATGCATCCATTAGCATTCTTCCTAAGGTCTATACACCAGGAAAAACTTGGCCACAACGTTACCTGATGCCCTCCACCTTTTAATCAAATTACATTCTAAAAAAATGGTTTAAGAGAAAGGGATCCTATTACCACCATGTCAAATCTGCAATTAACTGCATTTTTTGAACAATGTTTAATAAAAAAAAAAGTGACAAATCTGCAATTACCTGCATTATTTGAACAATGTTTAATAAAAAAGATGTCAATCCTACGTCCTGCATTTTATAACCATTCCACTTACTGAAACTTCTCTATGCAATTACGGTAAGCTTTTATTATTATTATTTCCCTCCCTGGCATGCTCGTCCGTAGCCGTAATTGAAACTTTACATGTTGTCCCACAATGCCTTTCATTTGTGCTTTGTGTGGTTTAGTTGAAAATGCAGCTTTGTGTTTGTTTTTGTGTAATGATGAAAGTTGCATCATGAGTATATACCCCCACGTTTTTATATTCGTTCAACAGACTAACAGCAAACCGCATCACCTTTACCAACATCGTTGGTAATAATCTAATCTTTATTTTCCTTAAGAATAAAGCTTCTTCGTCTATATATATATATATTAAGGCTTTTCCCCTTCAAATGTTAACCAGCAATTATATTAAATAAATAAAAGAAGTTACAATGAAAAAGAGTTGGAATTAACAATTATATTAAATAAATAAAAGAAGTTATAATAAAAAAAGGAGTTGGAAAAATCACAGTTCAGGGTTTAAGGGCATTCACACGATCAAAATTAAAAAATAGTTAGAGAAACTAGAATATGAATACAAAATCAGCTCTTAAAAGGTCGAACAAAAAACATAACCAAGCACAGGGAGCCGCTTCCGAAGGAGGAGGGGGATCATTCTTTGACCCAAAAGAACCCAAACCATGAGGATTGTCTACAAGTGGATCAACAAATCAAGAGTTATTAGAAGTAATAGTGTTCATCAAAGGAACCATAATACCCCAACCAGGGGGAGTAGAATTGATCAAAGCTGAAGGCAACAATGGAGTAGAATGAGTAGGAGTAGAAGAAGTAATCAGCCAAGGAGATAGGCCAAGGCTCTAACCAGTACCATGATCAATCGAGTGATACACATGATTCCAACCATGCTACGAAGAACATAAACACAAACGATGCATGCTATGAGAACTAGAATGATGCATGTTGTGAGAACTAGGAGGAGACCGAGCCCTGCCGGGAGCAATGGCAGAATGGCTTGAGGTCGAAAAATGTCACCCCTCAACCTACTACGTACAAGTCTTAGAGAAATTAAGGGACCTTGAGGTGGAGGGAGGTCAAGCAAATTCCAATTGATAGTGCATGGAGCCTTGCACCAATACTCGATAAGATTCATCAAATGCGCCAACTCATGCACCACCTTGGAAGCTTGCGAATGGATTTGAGAAGTAACAACAAAAGTACCGTAATATTTTCATTTATAGAAAACTGAAAGGAAATTAAATCTCTACAATAGATAGCAATATTCCTAGTTTTCCATAGCTGAAACAAAATGATCGCACAAAAGATATTCCACAAAGCAGCAATATAAGCAGGCTAACAATTATTATCACAAAATCTTGAACCTAAGATCGTCTTTTTCTTTGGTCTCTTATTTATCAAGGTCTTCCTATGGGAGAGAGGTTCAGCAAGGTTGGTCTTCCTAATCCTAAGTATCCTTCTTTTGATCATTTTGAAACATTTGAGCATCTATTTTGGTTATGCCCTCTTGCCCAATCTACCTAGGCTTGGATTCACTCATTCTTTTCATCTTGAGATCTTCAAATATTATAATTTTTCTGTTAGCATCATGGAAATTTAATGACCATCGATTCAATCCTTGTCATTTTAGCCCCAAAAGGAAGCTTGATAGATATGGGCATAATTGTATCATTCTTTCCACCATCCCATTCGCACAAAAGTCCATTTGTGTGAGCACAAAAGAATTAAATGTTTTTTTTTATATACATAAGGGATTTTGTTACATCCAACCATAGGGGTTGCTCGCAAGAAGCCTATATCACCTTGTTATTGTTGATCTAACATGAGGGGGACCATTGGTCGCTCGGACTTCGTAATGTTGTGGTTGGTCTAGTGCGCACTCAAAAGATTCAAATTACACCATTACCTTTCAAATTACACTATTACCTTTATGCCTCCAAAATTTGAACCTAAATATTTTCTTGGTAAGTGCTTGTCTAGACAACTACTTTGAAGAAAAAATTAAATTGTTGTGAAGAGGTAATTTGAACACGTTGTATTGGAATGCTGCAACACTTGTTTCTGACATTTCAAATCTATATTAATTGATTGGGTAATCTCCTTCCTTGGTTGGGCTAGCTGGACTCCCATGTTTGGGCAATCTATATTATCATGATGTAGCATACACGAAGTTGTATTTATTTTATTTTAAATGGAAAGATAACGAGGTCATTTACATCTTTTATCTGGTCTAAATTTTTTTTTTTTTAAAATCCAATGATGTCTGTATCATTTTTAATGATGATGGCGGTAGTTTGGTTTAGCTTTGAAATCTTACATGGCTGGCCGCTGGATGCCTCCTCTCGTTCTATGATGAAACAGTGTATCCATAATTGAATGTGAGCATACGTGTTTACCGTTCGACTCTCTTTGAACAAAGGCTCTCACGTTAGATCATGAAGTATGTCGTTTGGTCCAGTGTGGGACACTCATGATTGGTCCAACTTCTTACACGCTCTTGGATAATAGTGATAATTAGAAATGCTCCGTCTTATGAGTGCAAACAAAGCTCGAAACTGAATTTTGGACAATGTAACGTCAAAACTTGGTTGTGGAAACCTGGCACTCCACAAAGGACCGGCAATTGTTAACGTGGCACTCTGTCTTATTATAAGAAACGTGGTTAGTATTTTCTTTATATTTTTTATATTTTAAATGTTTAAATATGTAATTTAAATTAAAAGATATAAGTTTTAATTTATGAAATAATAAAAATAAATTAAAATAAATATTTTTTATGACAAGGAAATAGGTCATTAAGAAAATCATTATTTACTATCATTTACAAGTCAGTCCATGATATCCAAGATCTTATTATGAACTTCATCGACATCTTCATCAATCTTAAAAACATGTTTCTTAATTACTATACTACTTTAAAAAATATATATATTTTAATTGTTTAACACTTTTGTAATATTAATGTTACACCGAGTGCGAGCGTGAGCTGGGAGTAAATGCAACAGTGAGTGTGATTGTGAGTCGAGAGTAAGTGCAGCAGCGAGTGCGAGTGCGAGCATGAGCTAGGAGTAAATGCAATAGTGAATGTGATTGTGAGCCAAGAGTAAGTGCAGCAACGAGTGCGATCGCGATGCGAGAGTAAGTGTAGTAGAGAGTACAAGCATTAGTCTGGAGTGAGTGCAACCGAAAGTAAGTGTAAGTAAGTGCATTCAAAAGTGAGTGTAGCCAAAAGTGAGTGTGAACGTGAGTCGGAGTAAGTGCAGCAGTGGTTGTGAGTGCAAGCTGGGAGCAAATGAGATCAGAGAGGGAGTGTTAACCAAGAGGGAGTGCAAGTCAAGATTCAATCATGGCAAAAGAGTCATGGGTTCATCCAGAGTGCATCAATGCTTCAAACCTTTACCATGAATGTATGGAACATTGTTTCCAAAAATTGTTCAAGCCAAGGAACGTCGGTAAAAAGAAGAGACAGGGGCAATTGTGAGCCAAGAGGGAGTGCAAGCTAGGAGTGAGTGCGAAGCAGGAGAGAATGCAATCCAAGAGCGAGTGCAAGACAAAAGGAAGTGCAAACTAAGAGCGAGTGCAAGCCAAAAGGAAGTGCAAACTAAGAGGGAGTGCGAGCCAAAATTTAGTCATGGCAAAAGAGCGGCAGGTTCATCTGGAGTGTATCAATGTTTCAAACCCTTACCATGAATGCGTGGAACATTATTTCCAAAAAATTACTGAAGCGAAGGAACGTCGAGAAAAAGAAGAGACACGGGCAATTGTGAGCCAAGAGGGAGTGCAATTCGGGAGCAATTATGAGGCAAGAGAGAGTGCAAGCCAGGAGCAGCAACGAGTGCAAGCAGAGAGTGAGTGTGAACCAAGAGGGAGTGCAAGCCAAGAGCGAGCCACATCAACTATTATGGAAGGAAAATCATTTTTGAAAGCCCTAATGGAAAGTCACGATGCCCTAGCTAGAAATCAAAATGCCCTAGTTGGAGATAAGCAGAAGAGCGAATACATGGCAAATTCGATCTAGGTAGCAGATGTTACACTAGAAGTAAGTATCAAGGATGAGATGATTGAGCATGATATAATGGTTCTTAAAAGTAGAGAGTTAATATGTAAGTTCCATATATCATGGCCAAGGTTTTTGGAGATTCAAAATTAGATCAAGTGGAAGTGGGGAATGAATTCAAATTATTCTATGACTTTTACTCCTAAAGGTTTTTTCCTCATCATCTTTTTCAGTTCACAAATTAGGGATAAAATAATGGTTGGTGGCCCATGGCTTAGGGGAAGAGATGCACTTTATTTGAGACCATAAAATGAAAAAAATTCTATTGAGACAAAAACTTTTAAGAATCTTCTAGTGTGGGTTAGACTTTTTGGACTTCCATATCGCTTATAAATAAGGATGTTTTAAAGAATATTGAAAATACTCTAAGGGAATTCATTAGGGAAGGACCAACAACTAAGGAGCGAAAACATGCTATATATACTCGAATATGTGTTGCTATGGATATTTCAAATCCTTTGCCACAATCCATTAAGATTAAATTTGAATCAAGAGAATGGGATCAACAAGTAGATTATGAAAATATTGCATTTCGTTGCTACAGTTATTTTGAGATTGGGTAAATGGCAAGAGTTTGCAAAGTAAAAATTATGAAGAAAGAGACAAAAATCTAGCCATGAGATAAACTTTAAGACGAAGCAAGAAAATCATACAATAATAGAAGCTAGATCAGATCAAGGATATTCCACTCCAAAATAAGAGGTAAATAAAGTCTATCTACAATATCATTTGGCAAGTTTATAAGGAATTAAAGATGCAAAAGCAAATGTGGAGATAAAACCCAAAACAAAGACAACAAAAGAGGTCAAGTTTATTCTAGGTAAATCATCTTCATTTTTCTCAAGTAGTATAGAATCCTCTTTAGATAATAAAAGTGAAAGTGGTGAAGATGTTATCCCTTGCACTTTAAGGTTTCAAGAGCAATATAATATAGAAATGAGGTTGGAGGAAACCCATAACAATTTAGGGTTTTTAGGGCAGAATAAGAAGGTAATTGCTATAGAAGAGCATCCTTGTACTTTAGGGTTTCTAGTTACATAGAGAAGATTGTGCTTTTGAGGTTATTCCTTGCACTTTAGATCCTTTAGAAGAAGGTAAACCTAAATATGATAAGTCTTACTATAAGCAGTGTAAGAAGATTGAAGAGATTGATGAAGAGGAAAGTATTGCTAGGATTGAAAAAAAAAAGAGGAATACCCAAGAAGCAAAAACAAAGAGAAAAAAAAACATGAAGGGATATTGATATGGAAAAGCAAATATCAAAAGTGTTAACAAGAAGTGGGGCTAAACCCATAAATAAAATCAAAAAATAACAATGAAAATAATATCTTGGAATATTAGCGGAATGGATAAGAACCCTAAAAAAAGGTATTAAGAAATTGTGAGGTTGTTATTGACAATATATTTTTGGATATAGAAGTTGGGTAGCAAATATTTTAGTCATTTGCACTGTTGAATTTCATCTTGACAAAATTTAAATTTTTTAAGGTAATTGATATAAAAGGAGTTGATTGTGGAAACTTAGCAGTTTGAGGAAGATGAAGAATATCTTTGATAGAAGGGTAAGTGATGAATATCTCTTACATAAAGATAAAGTTGAATATGTTTTAATTAACTTGTTAGAAATGTAATGAGAGCAATGTAATGTTTTGTTTTTTTTAATGGGAGTGGCCCCCAGTAGAAGCCACACATAGCTTATTAAAAAAAACAATTTTGTAATATTGGAAATGGACAACATGGGCAAAGAAATCATGGATTTGTTTATCGATACAAACACAAACATGGGTACCTTTGATTCTTTTCTTGATAATTATTTGTTCCTTGACTAAAACAATTGTTTATACTTACAAAGCCTCATACTTGCTTGACTAGTATAGATACCCAGAAGATGTATCTTTAGGTTTGCTATAAAGAGGACCATTTTGAGAAGAAATTCCAACTCTCTCTAAAAAATCATTTCTAAGCAATTTATGGTGGAGAATTTGCTTGGCCAATAATTGAGCAAATGCATCTATTTTGGATCTTTAGGTGTTGCAACTTAACTATCACCATATAGGCTTGTTTAATATATTTTTACATGTTTCATTAAGTCTGAATATAATGGGATGATATAGTAGAATATGCTTGTAGATACTTAACTGAAAAATTCAATAGACCTTGACCATAAGCCACTCATTACTATATTTCATGATCATATTACCACTCACAATATTGGCATAACATCAAAAAATCATGTTTAATTTTTTAACTTTTTTGGAAACCGCAACAATGCTATAATAAGGTTACCATGCACTTTTGCTATGTTGGAATAGCACTAGCTTAACATCAGCCTACCAACGAATAATAGTATCAAACTAATGCCACACTATATTATCAATAAAATAACTATAATATTGACATGGTAGTAAGTAGTGCTTACATATAACATTGAATTAGTGATGACATGCATGTATGACACCCCAACATTACTTGTGGACAATGCCCTAGATACCAACTGCTACAAAAATAATAGATCCTTCCCCAAATTTGAATAGGAGGCTTTGCTTAAAGAATCCACTTACCATGCTATCATGCCACTCTCTCTATCACAAATGGGAGGTGGTGGTGTAGCAATAGAAATGAAAAAGAAATGTGATGGGAAGAGAACAAATGCTTCAAAAGCTTAAACCTGTGACATCCTCATGAACAAATAATGTTTTCATTAGCATGCTACTACCTTTCGCAAGTCACTTCATGTACTGACATTCAGAAAAGTAACCCTATGAAATGTTGTCCATGCCAAGCATGTGAAATGTGCAAGGTTGGTGTTAGAATTTAATGTTTCAATTCTTTAGATTATAAAATGATAAGTATTTAAATATATAGAATGCTTATTTTAGGCTTAACAAACTCCTAACCAAACTTGTAATTTCCTTTGTCCTATACCACATGCATAAACCTTGTGATGGGTGGTTATACCACTTGCATTTTCACATGGGCTATGATGTAATAACTTTTAACATACCATTTTACCTCTAGTAGACCATACATACCATGTGTTGAGTGGTTACTCAACTTACATACACATTAACTATGATGTAATAATTCCTAACATTCCCCCACTTATTACATCATAGTCATAGCTCTATCTAGGCTTTTGACTTGATGAAATATTCTAGGGTGATGTTGGAATTTGAGAGAGAAATTCCCTCTCTTAATGTATACTTTCTACTATGATACTTAAGAGTGTCGGGTTCCATCAATCGTGCACTCCAAAAACTTTTTTATTACAAATACTCATTTAATAATTTCTAATACTTGGGATTTCACTGAATAAGCTAATAGGGAAGGAATGATGGGTGATATCGATTTTGTGATGGGTGGGAATAGTGCTATAGTGGGCGATAATGGGATTGTGGGTGATGGAAGTGCTATGAGCAGGAATGGTGGTGCAGGCGATGGAAGTGATGATGGTGGGAACGTTGCTATGAGGGAAGGAAGTGCAGAAGGTGGATTTAGTACTATGGGGGAATGTTATTGTGGGTAAGGTCAATGGTGGGGAGCTTGCTGGTGGTTATGGCAAGGTGGTGTTGATGGAACCGATGATAAATGGTGTATCCTTTGTAGTGGTGGTCTCGTCTGGCTCAAGGAACCCTAGTTCAAAAGTGGTTTTTGATATTTCCTCGAAGGAAGATACTCTTAGGGTTTCAGAGGAGCTGATTAAAATTACTATGGAGGATGGTGCGCTTAACCTGGTTGGAAAATTTATGGGGGCCCATCCTGATCTTGATGCGGTCCATAGATGGGCATTTTCCAAATGGAGGCCTCAGGGCCATCTGGAAATTATGGCTCTCCCTAAAGCCTTCATAATGTTTAAATTTAATCATAAAGAAGACTCTAAAAATGTGCTCAATGAGGGCCCATGGTTCTTTGGGAAGCATGGTCTCTTCCTTTGAAGGTGGACTTTAGAATTCTATCCTGATTCATAGAGGATAAACACAACCCCCTCTAGGTCAGGTTACCTGGTCTGCCTTTCCAGTACTAGCATGATGATGTGTTATGAGGTATAGCCAAGCGAGTGGGTGAACTCATACTCATTGATGCAACGACAAGAGCTAGGTCAAGATTGATATATGCTAGAATGTGTATTAATGCAGATTTGGAAGTAGATCTGCTAGATTCTATTAAGTTGGTCTCAAGTCTAGGTACTCGAATACAACAAATTGTATATGAAAATCATTTAGGTTTTTGTACTGAGTGTAAAGCTTTGGGTCATCTCTCAGGTCAATGTTCGACAAAGAAGTTGATGAGGAAAGTTTGGACTAAGGTAGATATGAAAGGTAAATCAACCTAGATTGAGCCCCAAAATCAAATGAGGGTAGCTTCTAAATAAGGGTTGGAAATCAAGAATGCCTCGACCCTTGGATGGATCTATTCAACACATAGGGTCAACTTTAGAGCAAATTTTGAAATCCACATCGAAACCCTCAATTGTAAGCTAGGAGGAACCCGAGCCAATCCTTGAATCTGGGATTCAGAAGCACATTGAGCAGGTAAGTGTTCCACCTTCTTCAACCTCCCTTATTATTCAAAATTCTTTTGATTGTCTCAAAACCCATGGGGTGGAGGAATTGTTAGATTCTGTATCACTAGATATGCCTTCTCCTCCTAAGTTTCTAGCTCCCATTAATTTGGAGAAAGGGTCTTCGAGCCCAAAAACTAGAAGCCACAAAAAAGGGATTTTGGATGTGGGGATTGAGAGAAAAGTGGGGAAGCCCTTGAATAAAGAATCTAAAAAAAAAGAGATAGATTCAAATATAGCAAATGAGACTCAACTAGTGTTAGGAGTGGATGAAGGATTGGTTCTAGGAGGGAAACAACTGAAGATAATATCCTTCAATAATATTTCCCCTCACAGGTTGAGGGGTGGGAAGAAATTCTCTTTCAAACATGGTAAATGAAGTTCTTATCTTGGAATGTTAGGGGCCTTAATGGTCACTCGAAATAGAGGTTAGTGGCTTCTCTTAGATTTAAGCTTAAGTTAAATATTATTCTTTTGCAAGAAACCAAGGTGGAAGAGAGTAAAGTAGATTTAGTTAGATCGATTATTTGGAAGAATGCAGGTTTTTGTGCTAGTCTAGCCCATGGGGTATTAGGGGGTTTGTTGTGTTTGTGGGATTCAAAAAAATTGGTGGGTTTGGTGTTGTCAACATCTGATAGAATAACAAATGTTCTATTTTTTTGTAAAGAGACTAATAGGAGATGGATCTTGACCAATATTTATGCCCCAAATTCATATGTTGATAGAGGTCTTCTTTGGGAATCATTGTGTACTCTAAGAGAAGGCCTGCTAGGTGAAGCTTGGATCTTGGTTGGAGATTTTAATTCTCCTTTGTATCATGTTGATAAAAGAGGAGGTATTATCGACACTTCAAGAGGAATGGAGGATTTTACCTCTTTTGTCAATACAAATGAGCTAATGGACTTAGACCTTAAAGGCAACAAGTTTACATGGAGTAATAGAAGGATTGGTAATCAACTTATCCAGATAAGATTAGACAGAGTCCTTATGTCAAAAGAAGCATGGTTTTTGTTTGGAGATACCTCTTTATCTTCCCTCTCAAAAGTGGGTTCGGACCATAACCCTCTAGTTTTTGAATCTTCTCAAGGCAATTTCAAATTTCCTAAACCCTTTAGATTCGAAGCAATGTGGTTGAAAGACCCAAGGTTGGAAGCTAATATTAGTGAGTGGTGGTCTCAAAAATTCTTTGGGCCATTAATCTCTCAAGTGGCTGAGAAATTAAGGTGGGTTAAATTTAATTTAAAGATCTGGAATAGAGAGATTTTTGGTCATGTGAATGTGAAAAAAGAGTCCTTGAAGGCCCAACTTAAATCTTTGGAGACTGAGATTGAAACTGGAGAGTTTTTAGTGGAAGCCAGAATGAGAGAGAAGACTTTATTGGTGGACCTGCACAACACTTTGGCATGTGAGGAAATGCTATGGAAACAAAAATCCAGAGCCTTATGGTTAAAATAAGGGGATAGGAACACAAATTTTTTCCATGTGTCCACTCTGAGGCGTAGGAGTATTAACAAGATTAATAAAATTTTAAAAGCAGATGGTCAAAAATTTATTGATATTCATGAAATTAGAGCAGAAGTGGTAAACTACTTTGAGTCTTTGTTGGGGGAGAAGTCAAATGGGGATGAACAAGCAGAAAGAAAGTTATTATCTAGCATTCCATAGTTGGTTACAAAAGAGATGAACTCTATTTTGATCAACCCTTTTGAAGATGAGGAAATTAAAAAGGTGATCTTTTCCATGGGGGGTTGAAAGCTCTGGGGCTAGATGGGTTCTCTCCTATCTTCTTTCAGAGATACTGGCACATTGTGGGGAGAGATATTGGAAATGCTTTGAAAGAGGTTCAGAGAATGGGGCATATTCTAAGGGATGTTAATTCCACATTTTTTATGCTTATTCCTAAGTCTCACAGGATCAAGGATTTCAATGATTTCAGACCTATTAGTCTATGCAACACTATGTACAAAATTTTCTCCAAGGTTTTGGCTAATAGACTAAAAATCTTCCTCTCAGAGATCATTGATCCAACTCAGGCAGGTTTTATGGTTGGAAGATAGATATTGGATGGGATTATTATTGTGCATGAGATCATCCATTCTATAGATAAAAGTGGAAGAGCAGGTATTTTTCTTAAATTAGATATGAACAAAGCTTATGACCGTGTCTCTTGGGAATTTTTGATAAAAGTTATGCATAAATTTGGGTTCCATCAGTGGTGGCTCAATTTGATCAAAGAATGTATTTTGACATCTTGGTTTTCAGTCTTAGTGAATGGGTTAGTAGTTGGGTACTTTAAGAGCCAAAGGGGGCTTCACCAGGGTGACCCTCTCTCCCCCTTTCTTTTCATCTTACTTGTTGAGGTGCTTGATAGAGCCATAAAATTTGAGCAGGTATTGAGGGTATTAGTCCGACTTTACACTCTGATCGCATCTCTCATAACCAATTCATGGATGATACTCTTCTGTCCACTATTGCATCCATTCCCCAAGTCAAAAAGGTTAAAGATATTTTGACCTTTTATGAAAAGGCGGTGGGTCAGAAGATCAGTTTCCACAAGAGTAGACTTTTTTTCTTGAATACCCCCCTCAATAGGTAAAGGAAGATTACCAAAATTTTGGGTTGTGAGATAGCAACTCTATCATCTTCTTATTTAGGGATGCCCCTATTCAATGGTAGAATGAAAGAGAACCTTTGGGACCCAGTCTTAGATAGGATTCAAAAAAAGCTCATTGGCTAGAAAGGGGCTCTTCTTAGCCAGGCTAGAAAGGCCCAGTTAGTTAAGGCAACTCTATAGAGCATTCCAGTCTATTTCCTCTCTATTTTCAAGGCCTCGATGAAAGTAGTTCAAAATATTGAGCAACTCCAGAAGTCTTTCTTATGGTCTAGCTCAAAGAATAAGAAAATATTTCATCTTGTCTCATGGGAATAAGTTTGTAAAGAAATCAAAGATGGGGGTCTAGGTTTCAGAAGGGTCAAGTGGATGAATGAAGCATTGATGGTGAAGTAGGCATGGAAGTTGTTTAAGAAGGAAAATATTGGCTGGGTGAATATTGTGTTGGCTAAATATGTTTCTACTAGTTTTAATTTCTTGAATGATCCCTCTCTAGCCTTAGGATCGACCTTTTGGCTCAGTATTTTGAAAATGAAAAGCATCATCTATAGAGGGTATAGATGGATTATGGGTAGTGGGAATGCTATTGATTTTTGGAAGGATCCGTGGATCTAGGATCAACCTCTAATCTCCTCTCAAGAATTGGCTATAGTTGAACCCATAGCCACTATTGTGTTTGGTTCTAAGGTGGCTGATTATATGCAGATTCAATAGGGGGTTAAAAGTTGGAAATCACTTAGAATGCATAATTTGAATATGCCAAAATAGAGGAGTTTCAGCCTCATTGAAGATTTATTAAGGCTTCAAGTTATAAAGAACATGAAATATGAAGATAACTTAATTTGGAAGAATGAAAGTGATGGGTTATTTTCAGTTAAGTCAGCCTATAAGATTGCTTCTAATGCCTTGGAGGAAGGCCCTATTTTCAGGAGAATCTAGGTTAAAGGTCTTACACCAAAAGTGAATTTTTTCTTTTGGTTGGCATCTCAGGATAAAATTCTTATGATGGATAATCTACAAAGAAGAGGTATGATAATTACAAATTGGTGTTCCCTTTGTAAAAATTTTGATGAATCCACTAGTCATTTGTTTTTCCAATGCCCTTTTTTAAGGGAAGTGTTTTCTCTCTTGATGGATTTTTTGGGAGTTTTGTGGGTGTCTCCTGGTTCATTACAGGATGTCATTGAGTAGTGGGCCTCTCCATTTTTCAACCCTATCTTATGCTCCTTTTGGTCCTTCAGCCTCCCACATCTCCTTTGGGGTGTTTGGAAGGAGAGAAATAGAAGAGTTTTCAAAAGTATGGAGAGAAATGTTGAATCAGTCTGGCTTAGAGCATTAACGATAATTGTTGAAAATGTGGGGAATCTAACTTCTGTTCCCAGTCATGGAGGGGTAGTAGAGATTTCTCTCTTGAAAAAATTAGGCTTTTCAATCAACGCCAGAATGACAGATCTTCTAGATAATATCAGAACCTCTGTTAAATGGCAACCCCCACCTCAAGATTGGATTAAATTTAATTTTGATGGAGCATCAAAAGGGAATCCGGGGCCTACGAGGGCAGGTGGCCTCTTTAGAAATCACAATGGGGAGATTCTCCTTGCCTTTGCAAAAAACCTGGGACCTCAAACTTGTCATTTTGTGGAAGCAAGGGCGTTGTATCAAGGCACTACGTTAATGGAATCTTTGAATTGTAAAAAAATCATTATTGAAGGGGACTCCTTAAATGTGGTTAAGGCCTTTTTTGGTGATCAAAATCCTAGTTGGAACATCTTCAACCTAATTAAGGAAGCTAAGATATTCTATCATAATTTGGAGGGAATTCAAGTCAGGCACATCTTTAGAGAAGGTAACAAGAGTGTTGACTTATTAGCTAATTTAGGGCTAAGCCAGGATAATCTCTCTATTTGGAGGGAGAATTTTCCCATAGAAGTTGAATAGTTTATTTGATGTTTCTCACTGATAATTGTGAGCCTTTTTCTATTGGGGGTCTGCACATTCTTCTGGCTAGATTCATGATTTGTTTTTGGGTTGTTCTCGTTATGCCTTGGTGGGTTGGCTGGCCTTAAGTCCCTGCGTGGACTGCTTTCTTTTTTGCCCCTTTTGACAATATTGTAGGCTTGGCTCTATTCTCATTGTAAAAGGTTTGGGGACCTTTCAACACCCCTTCTATAATTATAAAAAAATCTAATACTTGTATAATTCAATGCATGAATAATGTTTCTCCTCTAATGTCTTCATGAGGAGGATATTTGTCATATATATCATTTTTTGATGAGATGAAACTCTCTTCTGCCATGTAAACTTGTTGCCAAATCTTGTCTTAATCAATATCTTCTATCATGGTGAGGTCGATCACATTTGTATTTTCTTCTTTATTTTGGTTTCATTCATTCAATTTAGCCTTTGCTTGTGATACATGATGTATTCCTGCTTCCTTTGATATTTGGTGTGATGTGCTACCATGCATCCTATATCGATTATTGAATTGACTGGTTATTAAAAAAAATTGAATGTTGTATATCTTTTATGTAGACCAATTTCCATTTTTTGTTTTGATCGTTACTTGATGTTCATCTTCAACTTTTTCTTTGTTTTGGCATTGTTCATTTGAAGAAGGTATTATTTGTGAAATGAGATGTATTCATATTTTCTTTGATGTACTACTAATGGTTGAATATTAAGTGTTTATTGTATTTATTGAACATTCTCTTTGTTGTCTTCTACTTCAAATTATTCTATGGATGATGATGAACCAAATTCAAAATGTAAATCTTCACTCTTAGGTGCTTGAATTTTATTTTTTTGCTCAACTTTTTTCTTGATGTCCCTAGTTGCATTTGAATGAAACCAATTTTATTGAATTATCATTTTTTTGGAGTCATACCAAACACTATTGTGCTATTTCATCTATGCTTGTGCAACAAATACATGTTCTTATTTTTCTTTATCTTGATTTCAGCTACATTATTTTGTTGTGCCTTTCTCCAAATATGATTTTACTTGTCTGAAGATGACATATCTTGTTGTTGGTTCATCTCTTGTGAAGATCTATATTTTAATTGATTATGCCAACATTTCTTCATGTTCTAATAATTTCTATGAGAATATTCACACCTCTTTCGTGTATGGAAAGCATTTTTCAATATTTAATTCTTTGATTATGATATCTTTGAAAGTTGATTCTCTATTGGAAGCATTGTGGAGGTATTACTCCTCTTATAAATGGTTGCTTTTTTTTCTGATTTGTAAGTAATTATTCTTCTTCATCTGTTGTATGTGAGACCTTTACTTTTAGAAGTAGGTTCACCAACTTTTAAAAGCTTGGTGTTTATTCAATGATATATAATTTTGTCATAAAAATGTTATATTTTGATGGGAGAGATCTCAAAATAATTAGAACTAATATTTCATTAGAAACCTAATTTCCCAATGCTTGTAATGATGCTCATAACTCAATAATTATCCTCACGAAAGATTCTAGTTTCTCTCCACTCTTCATATTTAATTAATGAAGTAGGCCCTTGATAAATAGAATTTGATTTTGATTCTTTTACTTCAAATATTGTTTGTAGCTTTTCCCATGCATCTTTGGACATGGTTGAATCTTAAATGTATGCTTGCACTTCATCTGCTACTTTGAATATGATGATTAATCTTGCCTTTCTACATGCATTATCAAAATTTATTTGGTATTCATTTTCTTCTTTAGGATAGGTAATGTCCCGTCTACTACTTGCCATAGTTCCTCAAACTCAGGTTGCATTCTGAGTTTGGTTTTCTAGGTAGCATAAATAGTTCCCCTTAGTAATTGGGAAAGGGGAAACAAGAACTTTGGTGCTCCACTGGCCATAGTAAAATTTTACAAAATTTGAAATTTTCTTTCACTAAACAATCCTCAAAAAATGCTCTCTTATGAGTATATATATATATATATATATGCTTGTATTTCTTCCTTCAAAAAAGCAATTGAAATATTGTTTTTTTTGGGCAAAAATATAAGAGTTGTCTTTTTCTTTGAGAATATTCTTTGGAATATTCTTATGTAAAATATATTCACCTTTCCTTTTCTCTTGCAAACAATCAATGGAAAGAAGTGCAATTTATGCATGACTTTTTATTACTGTAGCACCCTAAAATTGGCGCAGTTAAACCCTTAGTAAAAAGATAAAATTTGAATTTTAACCCCGAAACCGCCCGTTAACCGCTCACCCCATTTTTTGCACCATTTTTAGGAGTTGTTTTGACCGTTGGACGATATCGTCGCCGATCAGACGAAATCGTCCCAGATCGGACGAATTCATCTGGAACAGAACGTCCAGACGATTTCGTCCCAAAACCAAATTTTCATAATTAGCTTCTGTTTCAACAGCCTCTCCAACTTGGGCAGAAGCGTGTCTACACAGTTGGAGATTCCTCCGTTGGAGATCTCCCAGATTGGGATGATCCCCAACCTCTTAACCTCCCCCTAATCCTATATAAACTAGGATTTTCTCAGTTTATCCCCCTGAACCCCCTGACTCTTTGGATCCCCTGCCTGGATTTCCTCCTAACCCTTTCCCTGATTGGTTTTCCCTACCATTGAAGTTTTGCACTCGTAGTTTTAGGTTTTCATTGCAGGTTTTCACTGTGCTTCAGCTGGAGGAAGCTCGGATCGTCGCAGGCGATTCCAGATGATTTCAGATGATCCTGTCGCAGATCGACGATGATCTCGTACGATTGGAGGTGATCTCGACTGCAGTTCATATTGGGGGCAATCAGAGCCCTGAGTTTGCATTTCTCATCTTTCTTCCTTATTTTATTATGCATTAGCTTGATTATTTTTATTCTGCATCCTGGAGTTCACCTCATTTTAAAATAACTGCATGATAAAGTTAAAATAAGTTATTAAAACAATGCATTTCCTTTAATTTGCTATCCAGATTTATCAAGTTAGGCATTTATACTATCATTTCTATCATTTTGTATTATTCTTGCAGTTGCATTTTTGGTTTTTGGTGTCTGCTTTTGTGATTGCAGGTTTCTAATGAATTCGTCTGACGAATTCATCAGATCGACGATGATCTTGTCTGATCTTAGATGATCGACTGTAATCTGGGATGATTCTATACAATTGCAGATGATCCTATCATTTTTGGGATGATCTGGACTCCTACAAGCTTCAGAATCTTCATCAGACATCCGAAATCAGGTGCATTCTTTCTTATTTAAGTATATTCCTGGTATTTAGGATTCATTCATGCTTTCTGTATTCATATAAATCGGCATTTCATATAGAATAGCTTAGATTCATTCTGGCCAACCTAGGATTATGAATGATCGAGTATAAAATGAACACATCAAAACCATTCTCAACCTAGGCATGGAAACTGCCACTCAAAGTTTCCTGGTGAACCCCACCATCCATCAAAAATTCACCCTTATACCCCTCCCCGAGAGGCGCGACCTTCAAAGGGCCTCTCAGTCCGAGGTATTGTTCCATCCTTCTCGCATCCCCCTTTCGGGCATGGATCCTTTAGCCTGAAGGTAAGGGCACAAAAAATTTGGGTCAGTACATTTTGGTGAACCCGACGTGAAACTAAAAACCTTTTGAAAACAATCCAAAAAAAAAAATTATTATTAAGTAACATCTAGAATCATCAGACAAACAATTAAAGTTGCATATCATATTTAGATGGTAGATTATAATAAAAGATGAGTTGTCACCATAAATGTTGAAAATCAATTAACGGCCATAGAGATTACTTCTGTACTTAGAGTACCTCAAACAAATAGGGTTCAACCTTTGTGGGACGAACTTGATAGGAGATTGGGTATCATTGAATCCAGATCTACAGAACTTAGGCAAATTAAGAGGTTTGTCCTAGATAGAATCCTGGATCCTGATCAGGTAACCTTATATCATGAACTTCAGAGAGCTTGCCATAGGTGGTTAGCAGATAAAAGAGCACTTGTGTCTTCAGAATTGTACACCTTTGAGGAATACCTTGAGAATGCAGTTGTAGTACATAAGTTTCTATCTCGTATAGAGGATCAAGAAGTCATTCTTACAGATAGAAAAATATGGAATAGAGTTCCTAGAGCTATGTTATATCGAGAGTATTGCCATGAGCTTTATTTCTACAAGTCAAAATCCGAGACAGATCATATTACCATAGCACACTTTGTCAAATTTTTGAAAAACCATTTCCAATTTGAAGAGGAGCATTTCATGACTCCTGATGAACTTGATCCTATCAACGATATCCATAAACTATTTATAGAAAACTAAATCATTATTCTTATTATTGTTATTCCTTTTGTAACTAGAATGCTATTTGTTATCTTTATAATAATATTATAAAACACAAAAACAATAAAAAAAAAAAACAAAACAAAAAATCAAAACATTTCCTTTTTATAGTAGGTATATAATTAAAATATATACCTCTCAAACCTAGCGCATATATATATATATATATATATATATATATATATATATATATATATATATATATATATTTGCTGAAATCTAAGTTTAAGCACAATGCCTAGACTTAGGAATGGAAAACAAACTGAAGAAGAAGAAGATTGGTTAGGAAAACCATTAAATAACCCAGATATCCTTCCTGAAGACCAAGTCCAGGAAGAAGAAATCCTAGACCAGCAAGAAGAAGAGCTTGCTGTAAGAAATGAACAAGAAGAAAATGTTAGAGAGGAAGGATCCTCATCCCCTAAAATGTCTCCGGGAGGAGCTGTTACTTTTGAAAACATGGAACAATTCTGGAAGTTCATTAATACTAATATTGGTGTTCTTAATAGAGCAGTCCATATGGACAAGGATCGAATTAGTGACACTCAAGCAACTCTAGAAGACGTATTTCACACATGCACTAATCCCTTGTCCTTTATCGATCAAGAGAGTGATCAAGCTGGACCATCCAATTTGGATATGGCAGCTATAATCCAGAACATGCAACAACAACAAGTTACCCAACCATCTAAAGTGCCTGTTAGCAAGCCTAGGGTCATTCCTGCACAAAAGAAACCATCATTTACTGCTCTATTTCGCCAAGCTATTGAGCAATATACCTCAAATCAGCAAAAACCCAAAACAAAACCAAACACCAATTACCAACAATCTGGGATACAACATAATACTACTACAAATCCTCTTCATAATACTCTTCCTACCAATGCTTTGCATAATAGCAATATAGCATCTAATCCTTATGTCACACCGTCATACACTCATAAATCCCATGCTTATGTCCCATCGAACCAATATGGTGGACAAACTAGTAATCTTGAAACTGTGGTGAAACAGTTAGTTTCCCGCATGGACCAGATAGATCCCTACCATCCCTCGTACAATTATCGAGAGATGTGTAGTCAGCCGTTAGATCCTATAGTTGTAGCACAACCATATCCTAAACATTTTCCTATGCCTGTCTTGCCCATATATAAAGGAACCGAAGATCCCATAGAGCATCTTCGTATGTTTAGGATAGCATGTCATGATATATCACATGATGACTTGTTATTACTAAAAATGTTCCCAAAAAGTTTAGGAGGAATGGCATTAGAGTGGTATTATCAATTACCCACTAATTCTTTGAGGAACTTCGAAGAAACTGCTGAGTCTTTTGTTCATCAGTTTAGTGCCTACATCGAAAGGCATGTGACCATTAAAGACTTGTACAACTTAAAACAAGACAAAGATGAATGCTTTGCCGATTTCCTAGCTAGGTGGAGACAATTGATAGGAAAATTGCACTTTGTGTTGCCTTATAGGGAGATGTTGGACATCTTTATTAATAATTTACAAGAACAACTATCCTACGAATTATCAACTGCTACCTTGACCACCTTCGATCAGGCTATAGACTTAGCCAGACGAGTGGAAGATGCTCTCATTCGGAGAGGACAACTTAAAAAGAAAGACGATGAGAAAACATCCAGAAATCAATATAAAAATAAACAAGTTGTGGGTGATGGAGTCACTGATAGTAGAAATATCGCTAATGTTAATGTTGCGAAGACAACGGAGAAGTTTATACTGAAACCTCCTGATAAACCTCCTCGAGAATTTACTAAGTTAAATCAACCTTTATCAACCATTCTACCGCAATTATTAGAATGAGGTTTGATTCAATTACCAACTATCCGGGAACCTGATCCAACTATACCCGGATACAGAGCTGATTTACACTGTGACTTCCATAGAGGACCTGGACACACTACCAACTCTTGTAAAATATTAAAACATAAAATACAGGACTTGATTGATAACAATGAGATGGAGGTGCAAGCCTTTCAACCTAAGCAAAATCCTCCTAATAATGCTCAAAAGAACATCCCCCAAAACCAGAATCAGAATTCCAATCAGTCATTGGACATATTTCAACATCCTTTACCAAAACATGGCAAGGAAGTGGCTAATCAAATTGAACATCATAATGTTCCCCCTCCTACCCGATATGTAGGAACTATTAGTGGGCATTTACCTGCTCATGAGCCAGAAATATTTGACACAACCTTATCTGTGGTTACGACTAGGCCTCTATACAATATCCAGACACCTGATCTCAGTGGTACAGAATACGAGACTGAGAGTGATATGGAAATCACATCAAATCAATCGAATAGCTCTGAGGATGAATCGGATCCTATTCTCCCTATCACAAGTTATATGGTTCCAGAAGAACCATTTCCAAGAAGAGTCACTACTAGACCATCGTCTCACCAATTACTTTCTAATGAGAAAGCCATAAATGCTAGACCAAGACCCATTCATCATCCGTAGAATAATATTGTGGGTACCATCGGAGCTGTTACTAGACAACAAGCTCAAAACTCTCAACAAGATCAAATGCAGAATGATGGATCAGCCCCATTTGTTTTGAAAGTTCCTAATAAATGGAATCAGGCACCTAATGTTCAACCTAAACCTCCTTATAATATTAATGAGCAACTATCAAATATTACAGCTAGAATTTCTCTTTTGGACCTTTTAAGATCTTCCCCTACACATAGAGATGAATTAATGCTCACATTAAGCCAGATGATGGTACCACAAGACATTCAATCTGAAGCCATGGCTAATACTATAATAACTCGTGAAGTTGATTGTATTGACTTCCGGGATAGAGACATACCTCAACATAGTTTACATAAGGATAACCCCTTATATATTACTGCCTTAATCGGAGATGTAGCAGTTAAACGAGTCTTGATTGATAATGGTTCATCTTTAAACATATGCACTTTTGACTTCTACCAAATATTTGGGTTTAGAAGTGATGAAATGAAAAGAACTGATATGATCATAAAAGCCTTCAATGACGAAACACAAGAAACGTGTGGAGTTATTACCATTCCATTGTAGGTTGGTCCGAGAACCTTGGATACGACCGTGTTTATTGTACATTGCCCTACATCATACAATATACTCTTGGGTCATCCTTGGATCAACGCGATGCGAGCTGTTCCCTCAACTTTACATCAATGTGTTAAATTTAAATTTAAGAATCAGTTGGTTACCATCCATGGTGATCCTAGACCCTTTGATATGTGTGCTTTGGCAGAACCTGTCGGAGTTCAATTTTGCCCTACGCTGTCATCCACACATCCTAATTCTCATTACCCATCTAAACATGTGAAACACACACCCACAATGCCATCTACTTCTTCTCCATTAGTTCCACCTCTACATACAGCTCAACCATCCTCTAAACAAACCACATTAGGACCTCAGAAAGATCCTAATCCCACAACCAATGTCTCTTGTTCTACTCCTATCACTTCTATACCTATAAAAGACTCATCCATTGACATCTCTACAACATCTACATCCACCAAAGGCATAGTTTCCACATCAGAAGATGTAGGAAATGTTCCTTCTACCTCTTATGCTCTTACTGACGAGCTTTTGCCCGATTTATCTAAAATTCTTATATCAGAGAAAATGAATGTTGCTATGCAAGATTCCCTTATTTTAAATAATTTGCCACCATCTCCTCATACCTTGGGCCTCCCATAGCCTATGGGAAGTACTTACCAAGTCGGGAGCTGTGCTTTTATTTACAAGGGATATGACTGGGGTAGAATACCCAGAAACATCAAGACTCATTATGATGGATATGCTCGATGTTATTTTACTAATGAGTATATTAAAGCCAAATCTATAATGCTTAAATTGGGATATAAAGGGAAAGGTTTGGGACCTTTCCAAAATGGTATGAAAGAACCTTTTGAGGTAGAACCATGGCCTGCCCGATGTGGTGTGGGCCTATTTCCTAGTAAGGGTCAGCCTTTCCCATTTAAGGATGATGACCATCTCATATGTTACCAAGATTATTTGGATCAACGTGATGCTTTGCATTTAATGAATAAGCCATTTACATGTAATATGCTATCTATAGCCTACCCTGAGATGATCGTCGAATCCGACGATGAGTTGGAGGGAGATATCTTCCATGATGTCTCCGTTGAGGAATTATTACATCATGAATTTTATTTTGATGGCTCTATACCTAGTATAGCCCGGCTTGAGGCCACGACTCCTCAAGATGAATTATCCAAGCTAACCTTGGAAGAATTACAAGAATTGGGCATTTCACCCGCCCCACCTAATTTTGAGAAAAATCTACACATGGAAGTAGAGAATGTCATAAAAATTAACATTGGAACTGAGGATAATCCTCACATAATCAACATTGGATCAGAATTGAGTCAAGAAAAATAGGATAAATATATTGCATTTCTTAAAGAATATGAAGATGTCTTTGCTTGGACATATGAAGATATGCCAGGATTAGACCCTTCTGTAGTTATGCATCACCTAGTAGTCCATCCGGATGCTAAACCTGTTAAACAGAAACTTAGAAAAATGCATCCTAAAGTGGCCTTACTGGTCAAAGGGGAGTTAGAAAAACTCCTGAATGTCATTTTTATACAAGCCATTGATTATGCTGAATGGATCTCGAATGTAGTTCCAGTAACTAAGAAAGAAGCTACTAAGGTTAGGGTTTGCACAGACTTTAGAGATATTAATGTTGCATGCCCTAAAGATGATTTTCCTCTTCCCAATATGGATCAGATCATTGATTTTACTGCTGGGAGTGGAATGATATCCTTAATGGATGGATTTTCTGGTTATAATCAGATCAGGATAGCTCTTGAAGATCAGGCTAAAACAACCTTTATTACCCCTTGGGGAACCTTTTGTTGGAAAGTGATGCCATTCGGTTTGAAGAATGCAGGTGCAACCTATCAACGAGCCATGACTTATATCTTTCATGATATGATGCATGATATACTACATGATTATGTAGATGACATTATAGCTCGTTCTACTGATGAAGATGACCATTTAGATGATTTGAGAAAAGTATTTAATCGGTTAAGGGAATATCTTATCCGATTGAATCCAGCTAAATGTATATTCAGAGTTAAGTCCGATAAATTATTGGGGGTTATAGTTTCTTTACGTGGCATCAAAATTGACCCTCTCAAGATTGCGGCTATCACTGATATGCCCACACCCACAAACATATCTGAATTACGAAGTTTACAAGGTAAACTTCAAGCCATCCGTCGCTTCATCGATAAGCTGGCGGATAAAACCGGACCCTTTCTTAAGCTTCTTAAGAAGGATGTCTTTTTCCATTGGGACAACGAATGTCAGGAAGCATTTGAACTCCTCAAACAATATCTTCTTAACCCACCTGTGCTTTCACCGCCTCGACCTGATCACCCATTTATCTTGTATATTTCTGCTTCAGATTTTGCCTTAGGAGCTATGCTAGCTCAACTTGATGATGAGAAAAGAGAGCGTGCTAATTATTACATTAGCAAAACATTAATTAGTTATGAAACCCGCTACACAGTATTAGAGAAGTTATGTCTAGCAGTCATATTTTCTACATAAAAATTATGCCATTACATGCTCAGTCAAAAAACCTATGTTATTGCTAAATCCGATCCTTTGCGGTATCTCATGAGTCGACCTTATTTATCTGGTCGCACAACAAAGTGGGTTCTTGCGCTAAGTGAGTTTGAACTCATGTTTATAGGACAAAAGTCTGTTAAGGGTCAAATCATAGCAGATCAATTAGTTGTTGCACCCTTAGAGTCTACCCATCCCCTCATCATTGAGTTTCCTGATGAATGCCTTAAACTAGAGGCAGACCATCCAGAGCAATGGTCCTTATACTTTGATGGAGCTCGATGCATGAGTGGGGCTGGTGCAGGTATTATTTTAATATCTCCATAGAAACATCTTATACCTCTATCCTTTAAATTAATGTTTGCTTGTACTAATAACATTGTTGAATATGAGGCTCTAATCCTTGGATTACGAGCTACCTTGGCACTAAAAATTAAAAATCTATTAGTTTTCGATGATTCTCAACTTGTCATAAATCAAATTAATGATGTTTATCAGACCAAAGATGATAAATTGCATCCATATAAAGCATATGTATTACAATTATTATCTTTATTTGATCAAGTTACCTTGGAAGCTATTCCTCGAACTAGCAATCGTGCGGCTGACGCTATGGCTGCAGTTGCATCTCTTTTACCCTTGGAGTTAGATGACGAATATGCTACCATCATTATTCATTGACTCCAGGAACCCGCTTCAAATAAATCATGCTTAGAACCTTTGGATGTGTTTCTAATCAATGAAACTACTCTTGAACTTTGGTACACTGATATATTCAATTTTCTTCAAAATGGGACCTTCCCTGAAGATTTTAATAGAAACCAATGCCGGTTATTGCGTAGACGAGCAAGTCACTTCGTAATAATTGGCAATACGTTATATAGGAGATCTTTTGAAGGTATCCTACTGAGATGTTTGAATCTAGAAGAATCTAGATCAGCTTTGAGTGAAGCCCATGATGGATCTTGTGGGGGACACTTCAGTGGTAGCACCATTGCTAAGAAGCTCCTTAGGATAGGATATTTTTGGCCTACCATGGAGAATGATGCACATGATTATGTGCACCATTGCGACAAGTGCCAGAAACATGCTGACCTTGTCCATGCACCTGCACAAGAGCTGCAGGCTATTTCATCCCCTTGGCCCTTTTCAAAATGGGGCTTAGACATCATTGGAAAAATCAATCCTGTGTCATCTGATGGACACAAATTCATCATAACCGCCATCGAGTATTTCATGAAGTGGGTTGAAGCTATGCCCTTAGCTTCTTGCACTGGAACCCAAGTTTCCAAATTTATTTTTAATCAAATTATTTGTAGGTTCGGAATTCCTGCAAATCTCATCTCAGATAATGGAACTTGTTTCAAAAATAAAGATGTCAAGAAATTATGTCAAAAATATATAAAATTCAACATCGTTGGTCCACTCCCTATTATCCTCAGGGTAATGGCCAAGCAGAAGCATCTAATAAAACATTAATTAAAATCCTCAAAATATTGGTCAATAAATCTAGCCGAGATTGGCACATTCAATTATATCCTGCTTTGTGGGCTTATCGAACTAGTGTTCGTACTCCCATGGGCACTTCACCTTTTGTTTTGGTTTATGGCGCTGAAGCTATTTTTCCCTTTGAATTAGAAGTTCCTTCGTTGGCTCTGCTACTTCAAGATACTGAAGTAGGAGATGAATATCGTGCTGGCAGATTTAGTCAACTGGAACTCCTAGATGAGAAGCGCATCAATGCTTTGGAACATCTTCGAGCCTATCAGAACAAGCTTAAACGAGCATACCTCAAGAAAGTTCATCATCGATCCTTTGAGATCGACGACCTTGTCTTAAAAGAAAATAAAAAAAATACTAATGCAACTAAAGATCTTAAAGGTAAATTCGAGCCCAACTGGCTTGGACCGTATATTATTACTGCCAAATTCGGCTCGGGAGCATACAGATTAGCTACCTTAGATGGTAAAGATCTTAAAGAACCTATGAACATTATGCATCTTAAACGCTATTATGCATAAAATCTGGTCATTTCATCATTGTATATATTGTTATTTTGCATATTGTTTCATTTTAGTCATCCATATAAAAATTTCAAAAAACAGTAATATTATTTATTTTTTCAATTCATAAATTAAAACCAAAATATAAAAAACATAAAAAAATCAAAATCTTCAAAAACATTTTCTATTTTTGCACCCATCAATTCTTGAAGTATTGCAGTCATATTTTCAATTATTTTGGATAAATTAGCATTTATTTGGAATCCCGCACTTTCACACTCACATGAATAAATATCTTGATTTTATTTGGTATGATTATTAATCTCTCTTATATCAAAGTCCACAGTTGAATTAAATAAAGTTTTGAGCATAGAGAATTGATCTTGTTATTTACTTGAACCAAGTATATCTCTTCACATTAAAATGATTTCATTGCAAATTCAATATGATGCTACATAGTAGAAGTGGTTTCTTGAGCGAAAAGTTTCCCCTGCTATCCTATCATGCACATGGTCTAGAATCTTTGAGAATTGACAAAAGGACAAGCTCACCCCTGCCCAGAATAAAATTCCCTTGCTCTACAGCCAATCCGAGCAAGTATCCCTAGTATAGGAAGAAAAAAAGAAAAGTAAAAAAAAATGAGAAAAAGAAAAATATCATTTTGTACCATCGCAGCAATATTTCAGCATTATCTCAAGTTCCAAGCAAAAATACAAAAAAAAAAAAAGAGAGAAAAAGAAAAGCAAAAGCAAAAGCAACAAAATCCCTTCCCTACCCCTTGAAAAGAAAAGAAGGGTGAATGAGCTTGAATCCCTGGAATTCTCAATTATTCGAAAACTGTGAGGTAAGCCCCATAACAGGTGGTTTGTGCCCAACCCGCTTGGCCTTGGGTAACTCCTAGCGTGGTGATATGTCTGTCACATTAGCGACCTTCTTTTGTACAGACCTATGTCTGCTTATGGATCAGCTAGCTCTTGATGACCCGACTTACATAGTAGTCTGGTACGGTTACATGCATATAAATCATGGACAACGAACACTTATTTGGTTAATTCAAATTACTTGTATCAAATTATCTTGCTCAAAATTGGTAAATGAACAATACAATTGCACACACATTTGTATTTGAGAGATTTTGTATCATTATGATAAATCAAGATCGGCAATGAACTCACATATGCACATGAGGGTTCCTTATAAATCTACATTTTGTCTTTGAGATAATTTAAAATATTTCTGCAACTCTTTTTGGAATAATTTCATCTTCTTATTTAAGAACATCTGTTTAGTATAAAAACAATTCAATACATGTTTTTTTTTAAAAATCCAAAATTTCTTTCAACAACATATTCAAAGATCTAGCAATAAAGTCACGTTTATATATTTTTTCTGTTTATCTCAAAATTAAAAATCAACTATGCAATACAATTATTATATCAATTTCTTCTTTGGATTTCGCGATGATGGTATAAGTCTATACCTATAATTCTATGCCTAGCGCAAACCATTGTTTTAAATTTTAAATTCATAAAAACATATGGCTTACATCATTATGTTACACAATTGTGCTTTAAAAAGAACACAAAGTTTTCTATATTCATTTCATTATGTCACCCATTCAATTTTGCAACGATGGTATAATTCCTAAGGAATTGTTCAAAATTTTATCATACTTAGGAATTTTATGCCTAGCAAAAATCATATTTTTAATATTTCATGCATAATATTTTCATGAAAATCTGAAAACAAATCATCACCATCATCATTTTTCATCATCACAACACAAAGTCTTAAGACAGTCTCTTAAGCACTCTTTTACTTTTAGCAATATTTCTATACTGGGATTAGCTTGACGACCTAGCGAGCGGCGACTCCATGAAATGGTCTATAACAACGACAATGTCCTTTGAAATTATTGTTAGAAGTCCCTTTATTTTTCATCAAATCATACCACAACAACCAATTTGTTTACATCAGATTATTTCATTTAAATTTTACAGCATGACCTAAACTTATACTATTTCCAATGACATAATTACATGAATAATCAATCAACAATTCAAAACTTAAAGCATCATAAAACATGTGGACAAGTCATATCACAAAAATATCATATATATATATCAAAAATATATGTACATCATATCAAACTGGATTGGTATGCCACAATCTATACCCTGGCATACTCAATCCTCTCAAACATATACAGTCCAACCAAAGAGCAGCTAGTCTCGAGAAGCCCTCGAGCTCTCAGCCTCATCTCCTCTCCTGCCCTGGCATGGAGGAGGTGGTCCCATCGAGGTCCATGTTGTATCGTGGGTCCTCGACGTCGATCGTGATGATGTCCTCGATGACCCCATCATGACCGGCTCTGTAATGCTAGCTGGCAAGGTATCCTCTGCCCCTCTGGAACCATGTGATAGTATAATCCCTGGTAGAACGTGGCCTGAGCAATAGACCATGCCAGATCTCGAGTGCTCGCCCCTCCGCTCTGAGCCCTGAGTCATGTAGCCTCATCCTGTAGCATCTGCACCTGAGCCCGAAGGTGGGCATTCTCAGCCCAGAGAGCCACCATCTCGTTGCTCTCCCCCACCTTGATACCCTTGCCCTTATCGAGTGATGGTGGCCTCTCCCTCTACTGAGAAGGGAGCCCCTCCTCCCTCCTCTCTGGCTGTTGCGGTCTCTCTAGAGCCTGTGGCACTCTCTGATGTCTCTCTTGAGGAGACCATCATTGCTCCCTCCCCCCATGACCCCTCGTTGCATCGATAGTAGCCTGCATCACCTCCCCATCCGTCGCACCATGACATGCATCGGACCCTATGCCCTCATCATCCGAGGAGGGTGGATGCCTACATACCAGGCATCATATCCGTCTGTCACCCTAGCATCATCCTCATCCATTGGCTGAATGGGGGCATCATCCACGTCTTGACTCTAGAATCATTGCATATCTGGAGCCCCGCTCAGTGTAGTACTATCTCGGATAGTCCGGGAGTACTCGTAATCCCTGAGAGAAGGGATCCCCTACTGTAGACCGAACTACCACAAAACTCGGTCATAGCGGTGGAGCTCTACCTCTCCCCACTCCATCCTCAGCCAAAAGACTCACTTGATGTGAGCCAACTCCTGTCCATCCTCTCCCCACCCTGGGTGCTCTCTCCATGGCCTCCAGGTGATCTAGTCAGGGATGAGGTCATCTAGCAACCTCCGGGACATTGGCAGATCTATCCATCACTGTGACCCTCTCTGGAGCCACCAATAGAAAACTCAGGGTCTCTCTCGATCAACCCCTATCAGTGGAAGCCCTACCGGCCTCCGCATCGTAATGTGCTCCCAACACCAAACCTGTAGTAGCGATGTCAAAACTAGACATCGACCTCCCTTGTATATGACCCCGTGTAGGATCCTATACAAGCGGCATAGCACAAAGCTGCCCCAAGAAAATCTATAGTCATGGTCTCTCATATCATAGACCACATCTGAGAGTAGCCATGGTAACCTGCATCCACTCTGGTGGCATAGCAGTAAGCCACCCACTACCCCTACCAAAACTTGAGTCAATCGAGATGCCCCAGGCATCTGTCGTAATGTCTCGATGTTCACTCTGCCCTTCTCCAGGGTGAAGCTAGGGTCTCTGCATAGTCGCATCATGGCATGGCCCTGATTGGCCGTAGGAGTCATCAATCGTCCATGTATGGGGATCCTCAAAATCCTCCATACATCCTCTAGAGTGGGAGCCATCTCCCCTATCGGTAACCAAAAATAGGACGACCCCGGATACCACCTCTCTGCTAGGGCTGTCAGTAGCCCCATGTCTATAGGTATTTGTGGCATCTCTACCACATGTTGTAGCCCAACCTCTGATAGTCGGTCTCGCTCCCTGATCGAGCATGGCTACATCATCTCTTAGCCCCCCGTATTTCCACTCTTAACTTTTTAGTAATCCCCTCTGCAAGATAAACAATCAAACAACAAAAATCATTAATAGATAATCATTAAAATCAATTTCATCTTATAAAAAAATGATGATATCGTCCACTATTGGATGATATCGTACTAAATTGAGTCAAATCATCCTTTGTAGGATGAAATCATCTCTGATTTCTCAACTTGGGGATCGCCCCTATTTCGCCGATTTTACCCTTAGACGAAATCGACGATCTAGGGACGATTTCGACGAAATTGGGACGATTTCATCCCGACGTCGTCGACGGCCTAAAAATGGCCGCGATGCCCCAAAAATAGTCAAAATTTAAATTAAAAACCACACAAATCAAATTAAAAACATAATTCATCAAGTTTAGATCCTTACCCGCAACCCGCGTCGGACCTCTGTCGATCTGTGCGCTGTTTCTACCATTTTGCCTGCAGAGCTCTAAAAACAGTGAAAGTGAACAGTAACAATGAATTAGGGTTTTACCCTATTTTTTAAATTTTATTTAAAAAACAACTTTTTTTAAATTTTGCTTTTTCGTGCTTTTACCTCAAACGTTCGATTTGGGTAAAAACACGGAGGGGGCACCATAGCAACCAGTTGTACGATTCGACCTAGAATCGTCGTCTAGAAAATTGAGTAAATTTTTGCTTTCTCGTAAAGCATGAAGAACTCGTCTTTAACGCATTTTCTTCGAAAAATTTGCTAAAGAGGGGGCAAAATGTAGCACCCTAAAATTGGCATAGTTAAACCCTTAGTAAAAAGATAAAATTTGAATTTTAACCTCGAAACCGCCCGTTAACCGCTCACCCCATTTTTCGTGCCATTTTTAGGAGTTGTTTTGACCGTTGGACGATATCGTCGTCGATCAGACGAAATCATCCCAGATCGGATGAATTCATCTGGAATAGAACGTCCAGACGATTTCATCCCAAAACTAAATTTTCATAATTAGCTTCTGTTTCAATAGCCTCTCCAACTTGGGCAGAAGCGTGTCTGCGTAGTTGGAGATTCCTCCGTTGGAGATCTCCCAGATTGGGATGATCCCCAACCTCCTAACCTCCCCCTAATCCTATATAAACTAGGATTTTCTCAGTTTATCCCCCTGACTCTTTGGATCCCCTGCCTGGCTTTCCTCCTAACCCTTTCCCTGATTGGTTTTCCCTACCATTGAAGTTTTGCACTCGTAGTTTTAGGTTTTCATTGCAGGTTTTCACTGTGCTTCAGCTGGAGGAAGCTCGGATCGTCGCAGGCGATTCCAGATGATTTCGGATGATCCTATCATAGATCGACGATGATCTCGTACGATTGGAGGCGATCTCGACTACAGTTCAGATTGGGGGCAATCAGAGCCCTGAGTTTGCATTTCTCATCTTTCTTCCTTATTTTATTATGCATTAGCTTGATTATTTTTATTCTGCATCCTGGAGTTCACCTCATTTTAAAATAACTGCATGATAAAGTTAAAATAAGTTATTAAAACAATGCATTTCCTTTAATTTGCTATCCAGATTTATCAGTTAGGCATTTATACTATCATTTCTATCATTTTGTATTATTCTTGCAGTTGCATTTTTGGTTTTTGGTGTCTGCTTTTGTGATTGCAGGTTTCTGACGAATTCATCTGACGAATTCATCAGATCGACGATGATCTTGTCTGATCTCAGATGATCGACTGTAATCTGGGATGATTCTGTACAATTGCAGATGATCCTATCATTTTCGGGATGATCTGGACTCCTACAAGCTTCAGAATCTTCATCAGACATCCGAAATCAGGTGCATTCTTTCTTATTTAAGTATATTCCTGGTATTTAGGATTCATTCACGCTTTCTGTATTCATATAAATTGGCATTTCATATAGAATAGCTTAGATTCATTCTGGCCAACCTAGGATTATGAATGATCGAGTATAAAATGAACACATCAAAACCATTCTCAACCTAGGCGTGGAAACTGCCACTCAAAGTTTCCTGGTGAACCCCACCATCCGTCAAAAATTCACCCTTATACCCCTCCCCGAGAGGCACGACCTTCAAAGGGCCTCTCAGTCCGAGGTATTGTTCCATCCTTCTCGCATCCCCCTTTCGGGCATGGATCCTTTAGCCTGAAGGTAAGGGCACAAAAAATTTGGGTCAGTACAATTACCTACTTATCAATGTGGGATTATCTTTTTGTAAAACCCCTTTGCACAATTTTAATTTTATTGTTGATGATTTTAGATTTTTGTGCCCATAACTTTTTTATCTATGTATTCATGTGTCTCTTTGACTTATTTTAGATTGTTGATTACACAATGATTTGATGACTTCAAGGATTTTCCTTTGGTTGATTTTAGCACATTTTTGTCAATCTCTAAAGGCTTCAATAAGTTTTTTTTTGCTCTATTTTGGCATCTTTGAATTTTTTTTGTGATGCCTTTTATCTGAATTAGATTTGATAGTTAATACTTCTTTCTTGGAGTCACTGTTGTGAAATGATTTCTTGGTTTTTTGTAGACAAGTAATTTAGTCATTGGATAAAAATTTGATGTCATCCCTAGATATTTGATAATGAGTATTCTTCACATTTAAAAAAGGATTTTTGTTCTTTTTTTAAAAGTTGTTGTTGTCTTTTTTTATTGTCTCGGTCATCAAAAACAAGGGCCATATGATCAAGACTATCATACCTTGTGCGAAGCAACACAATAGGGAAATTTTGATATCATGAGGTTTGGCTCAATTTGGTGCCTTCAGGGATTTTTACAAGGCCAAATCCTTTTAATATGTGATCTTGAGTGCATTTCCTACTCTATCCTAATCTACCAGCTTGAGGGAAAGGATTAGAGAAAATGCAAAAAATATTGATAGAAGAAAGGAAAAAATTCTAAGTTAGCCTATTCTAACAAGGGGTGATGTGCCAATATCAAAATAAGATTCCACTGCAATGCACTGATAGCCCTAATATGAACACTTCCTCCTCTTACCAGGTTAAGCATAGATTTGCATATAAAGGAGATGAAACGGTTTATTTAGTCATGACCTCCAACATACACACATAAATGCATACACATACATGAAGGGGAAGGGCATGTTAGGACTTCATCCTAACACTGTTATGTAATAAACCTCTTTATAATATGGGGATCCCATACTATGATATTATGTGATATTTTGTAACCGTTTGTGGCACTAGAGGTACCTAGATAAGTGGAATCATTTAATGTAATTGTTATAAATAATGTAGGTGTTTTGTTTGGTATATTATTCTATCTCGGGTGGCATTTTACATATAAGGCAACCCTTGAGCATTAGGTTTAGGGTTATGAAGAGTCTTTAAAAATACGAGAGGCATATATGGATGTATATTTTTGCATATTGAATCAAATTTTTGTTAGGAGGTTGCCCCCTTGAAGAGGTCAACAATTTTGTATTGTGATTCTATGAGATTAATATGTATTTCTACATTTCTATTTTGTATTGTAATATTTTGTTCTTTCATGAATTACTGCTTTTATTGTAATATTTATGTAGAGATGGTTATTTTAACTAGAAGGTTCTTAACAATATTTATCAAATATATCAACCATTTATGAGATCAAATGCTTTTCTACCATGTAGACTTAATACCAAATCTTGTCTTGATAAATATCTTATGTCGTGGTGAGGTCAATAACCTCTTGTATTTTCTTCTTCATTATGGATTCATTCATTTTATTTATCCTTTGCTTGTGATATGTGATGTATTCCTGCTTTCTTTGATCTTTGGCATGATATGCTACCATTCATCTTGTATCGATTATTAAATTGATTGGTTGCCAATATTTTTGTGTTGTCATATCTTTTATGTGGACTAATTTCCATTTCATGTTTTGATTGTTACTTGATGTAGTAAGATTAATCATCTTTAAATTTTTCTTTGTTCTAGTAGTATTCATTTGAATAAGGTTTTGTTTGTGAAATAAGATGTATACACGCTTTCTTTGATGTGTTATTGATGGTTAAATATTAAATTTCTATTGTATTGATTCCTCATTCTCTTTGATATCTTCTACTTCAAATTTTTCAATGGATGATGATGAATCACATTTGGAATGTATATATTTTTTTTATTAGGGTGAAAAGAAGAGGTTTTTTAAAGGGCCCCAACCCTTTTTTACAATACCACTCCTCTACATTAAATCAAACAATAAAGTATTAGAGAAGTGTAGCAACAGAATAAGACAAGAAGTCACATACACCCCTTATAGGAAAAAACAACTAAAATGCTTCACTTTCTATGACTATAAGAGGTGAATAAAGCCTACAATATCTTATTAATAATTTAGCTATAATGATGTCTATCATAAGCTTGCAAATCCTCAATTATACTCCTTAACTCACTAGGGAAAACATCCTTCCATAGAATTGGTTCAAGACTATTTACACCCTTATTAGCCAACCAATATGCCACTTGGTTTCTCTCTTGATAGATATGCACTATATTAACCTCTTCCAAGGCTTCAATGATCATCACCACCACACCGCTCAATAGGAACCTATGACAAAATAGTATCTTGTTGGTGCACCACTCAACAGGAACCCTACCATATAACAATAACCCTACCATAGAACAATATCCCACCATCGAGACCATAGTCATCGCACAAATCAACAGGAATCCTACCATACAATAGTAACCCTACCACAAAATAGGAACCTTACCATAAAATAGTATCCTACAAAATGTTACATGGGTCATGTTAATTCTACACCCCATTGCAATCGACGTCGATACCATAGCTATCACACCGCCCAACAAGAATCCTACCATAGAATAGTATTTTGCCACCACACTGCTCAATAGGAACCCCACCATAGAATAGTATCCTACCACCACATTGCTCAACAAGAACCCTACCACAAAATAATATCCCGTTGTTGAGACCATAGCCACCGTACCACTCAATAATAACCCTACCCATATATTCATAAGTAAAAATATCACTATATTTATTTGATGATGAACAACCATCCTCTATTTCAAAGGGGCATTCATGTCCCTTATATTCTAAGAGATTATTTTCATTTTTTACCCCTCATGGAAGTCTTCCTTCCACTCAAATTCAAAATTGTTTGTGTTTCAATTGCAATTTCTCTCATTGCTTCTTTATTTCTAAGCTCATTATTAGTTGGTCAAACCTAGTTTGACTTCAACCCTATGTTTATTATTTTTCTAGTATTCCTAATGAGTATCACTAAAATGTCATCTTGTTTAGAGGTCTAGGGTTTGTTTTGAGTAGACGTTTTTTGCTCATATATAGAGCAAGTAACATAATAAATATTTTTGATACCTTGGCTGGGAGTATTCTCTAGCTGAGATTTTTCTTTAGACTCTTGTGGCTTTGTTCCCCTAGAAATTGGGGTTTCCATAATTTTAGTCACCTCCTCCTCCATTACTTTTGGTTGTTGCTCCACCTTGTCTTCTTGTTCTTTCAAATTTTCATCTTCTTCCCCTAGGGCATCCTTCTAGGAATTTTCCCCTATCTCTCTTGATCCTCCTCTATAAATTCTCCCTCCTTGAGGGTTTCAACAAGAATACTAAACTTATTTGCATTTGAGGAAGGGAACTTAGGAGGCTCCTCTTCCATTGTATCATTTTCTTTTGGTTGATCTTTCCTCCTCCATACCTTATTAATCGGTTCTTTAGACGGGTAGTTTTTCGTATGATGTCAAATTCTTTTAAAAACTTTGCAAAGCACTAAAGAATTTTTATATTTAATAAGTTTTTCCCAAACCCAATACTCAAATACTAGCCTGATAGATATTGTGAGTTCCTTCTCTAAATCAACATTAACACAAAAGATAGTGAATATAAATCTAGTTTTTGCTTAATTATTGAATAGAAAGCTATTAATTGTCCCATCGCTTTAGCTATACCTACTATAATATCTTCATCCCATAAATCCAATAGAAACCCTCATAGGCAAACCCAAACTAGAACCAAATTTATATTTTCAAAATCTAGGTTCAAAACCTGGTCTCCACTTCCTTAGAAAAAGGTCCCTCTTCCCATAAAATCAAGGCTCTTTTGTTATGGCATGGCCTAAGTCTTCATAATTTGCAAAGGAAAAAATAATAAAACCCTTTGGGAGAGCTTCAATATTGATATTACCCCTTGGCACATTTCCTTACCGTACCTAAATTTGGTTAGGCCCTAATAAATTTCCTAGTAAGACTATTCTATTTCTAGTTCACTAGTCTATTTGTTAGCTTTTTTGGATTTTTAAGAAGATTTTCTCATCTATATCCTTCAAAGTGATATCAAATTTATCCCCTGCTAAAGATCACCACCTAATATTTTTTTTCTCCAAGACATCTCTGCTATCCACCAAGATAATAAAAACTTGAAACATTGCATGGGCCACACTAACACTACACCCTACCGCAATCATTGTCGAGATCATAGCCGCCACATCACTCAAGGTAAACCCTACCATAGAACAATAACCCTACCACAAAAAATAATCCTACCATAGAATAGTATCCTATGAAACACTACATGAGCCACGCTAACACATCACCTTGTCACAACCTCCATCGAGACCATAACCACCACACCTCTCAACAAAAAAATCAATAACATTCATTTCAGAGTTTTACATATGGAATGTATATCTTAACTCTTAGGTGCTTGAGTTTTTGTTTCTTACTCAACTTGGCTCTTGATATCCTTGGTTGCATTTGAATGGAACCTGTTTTCTTGACTTGTCATATGCTTGAAGTCATACCAAACATTATTGTGTTTCTCAATTGTGTTTGTGTAACAAACACATGTTCTTATTATTGTTTTTATTCCTTTTATTTATATTGATTTTACTCAACCACATTATTTTACCATGTCTTTCTCCAAATCTTATTTTGCTTGTTTGAATATGACTTATCTTGTTGTTGGTTCATCTCTCATGAAGAAGATCCATTTTTTAATCAATTCTGCCAATATTCCTTCATGGTGTGACTATTTCTACCATAATATGCACACATATTTTGTGTGTGGAAAGTATTTCTTTGAGAATCAACTATCTAATACTAATGCCTTTGAAAGTTGTTTCTCTATTGGAACCATTGTGGAGATTTTATGCCTCTTCTAAATGGTTGCTTCCTTTTACGATTTATAAGTACTTTTTCTTCTTCATCTGTTGTATGTGAGGCCTCTACTTTTTTAAGTAGGTTCACCAACTTTTTAAAGTTTGGTGTTTATTCAGTGATGTTTAATGTTATCACAAAAACATTGTATTTTTATGGGAGAGAACTAAGGTTTCATTGGATATCTAATTTCCCAATGCTTGTAATGATGCTTGTAACTCAACAATTTTCCTCATAAAAGATTCTAGTTTCTCTCCACTCTTCATATTTAATTATTAGAGTTGGCTCTAGAGAAATAGAATTTGTTATTATTATTTGCTTCAAAGATCATTTGTAGCTTTTTCCATGCATCTTTGGTCATGGATGAATCTTGAATGTATGCTTGCACTTCATCTGCTACTCCAAACATGATTGTTTTTTAATTTTGGTAGAAGAAAGGGTTTTGAAAGGTTTTCCAAACCTTTTAACAAAATTTTACAAGAAGATAAACCTAGATGCTTCTAAGAGAAACACAAACATTACAAATAGGTATCCTTCCATGCCATACAAACATCAAAAACTTAGAAAAATAACCCACATCAAATAAAAGCTATCACCTATTGAACATTAATCTTGCCTTTCTATCTGCTTTGTCAAACTTTATTTGATCTTCATTTTCTTCTTCAAGACAGGTAATGGACCATCTACTACTTACCATACTTCCTCAAAATCAAGTTGTATTCTAAGTTTGGTTTTCTAGGTAGCATAATTATTCCCTCTTAGAAATTGGGAATTGGGCAACAAGAACTTTGGTGCTCCACTAGCCATAAATTTTTTTTACAAAATTTGAATTTTTCTTTCATTGAATTAGTATCTTGTGAGTATATGTATGCCTCTATTTATTGTTTCAAAAATGTAAATAAAATATTTTTTTTGCAGGCACAAGTATAAGAGTTGTCCTTTCCTTTGAGAATATTCTTTAGAATATTCTTATTTAAAATATATTCACCTTTCATTTTCTCTTGCAAACAATCAATGGAGATAAGTGTAATTTATGCAAGGCTTTTTCTTACCCACTTATACACGTGGGGTTATCTTCTTGTAAAACTCCATTGCACAATTTTAATTTTAATTATTGACGATTTTATATTGTTGTGACTATATATTTTTGACATATGTGTTCATGTGACTCTTTGAATTCTTTTAAATTATCGATACACAATGATTTGATGACTTCAAGGATTTTCCTATGGTTGATTTCAACATATTTTTGTCATCTTTGAATTTTTTTAATAAGTTTGTTTTTCTCTATTTTGGCATATTTGAATTTGTGTATGATGTATTTTTTTAATCAATTTAGATTTGATAGTTAATACTTCTTTATTGGAGTCATCGTCTTGAAATAATTTCTTGATTTTTTTCTAACAAGTATTTTAGTCATTGAATAAAACTTTGACTTCTTTCCTAGATATTTGCTAACAAGTCTTCTTTACGTCTTATAAAGGATTTTTATTCTTCTTAATATTGAAGGTGACTTGAGTTTCTCTTTTAAAGCAAATGTTTCTCCCTCCTTGTATTTTTGTGAATTGTTTTACTCTTAGGCAATTCATCATTTTCCTTTCGACACTCTTTTGTAGTTATTTTCTTAGTCTGATGATTTTGTAGGTATGTATAGTCTCTTCATTGAAGTATTTGAATTCTTCTTTTTTGTCAAGACATGGAGAGGATTTCAGAGACTCCTTTGGATGTGATGATCAAGGCCTTCCATGGTTGTTGTCATATTTGGATAATAGTTTAACTTCTTGTGTGTTTCATATTTATTCTACAAGCTTCAAGCTCTCTTTTCTTAATGTTTTAAACTCTCATTTATATTTTTCTATTGAGTGCCTCAACTTCTCCTCTGAATATCCTTCTACATGTTTCTTCTTGTAGACTTTAAGTTTTGTTCAAGATCAAATTTGACATTTGAATCTAGGCACTTTGTAGCATCGTTTAAGTCTTTTCTTGATAGAGAATCTCAATTGTGAGTGCACTTGGTCTTCTTCATGATCTAAATAGGCCTACATTGCTATTTTAGAATTCTTCCTTGCCTTCATTAGTTCATTCTATTTTGAGTGTTCATGCAAACTTCATGAACAACAATTGGTTTTAGATTTGGAATGAATAAGGTATTTTCTTGTACATTTCATTATTGCTTTTGTGATTGTGTATCTCATGACTATGACATCCAATATTGATATTCAGTGTAGGATTTTAAATATTGAATTTGCTTGACCCTTGTGCATGTCTTGTTTGCATTCTACTACTTGTATTTATGTGAGCAATCATCTTGTCGTGTACTTTCCATGTTGTTTTGGATGCTCCTTTGTTGTATTAATGTTCTTAATTTTTCTTATCCTTTGTGAGCTCTTATAGCTCTTTGATTCTGAGCTTGTGTTCTTTGTATAAGATTCAAAGACTTTGCTGAATATGACTACTCCTTAACAAATTGTTTGTTTCAATTTTCTTCTTGTTCCTTTTTGGAACGAATTGATTTTTCCTTTTTGGAGTATGCTTATGCACATTTTGAAGGGAAATTATTATTCTACTTAATTCTATTTCTTACTTGTTTCTATTTTGCAATATATGGCACTTTTGGCCTTGAAAGGGATTTAGACCCTTTTTAATACTTGAAGGCTATTTTCATCTTGGTCTTTGGTAGGGATTTTTCACCCTCAAATCTTTCAAGAGTTTGATTTATAAGATATTCCATGGAATTTTGCATCATAGAGATGATTACCTCTCTTTTGAGGTTTGTCCAAATATTTTAATTTTCTTCCATGGAATTTTCTTCATGGAGAAGATTACCTCTCTTTTGAGATTTATCTAGATATTTTTATTTTTCTCATAGAATTTTCTTTACGAAGGATATGGTTACCTCTTGTTTTAATCTTAACCTTAATAAATATTTAATAGGGATATTTACCCTTGAAATTTTTTTCACAACCAAAGTTCTCTTTGCGACTTCTCTATGTTAAAGATAGAGGAAGATCAGAAGGAGAGTTTATCTTCCTTCTACTTACTTTGATACCACATGTTAGAACTCAATGCTTTAATTAATTACATTATGCAATGATGGGTATTTAAATACATAGAATGCATATTTTATGCATAACAAACTCCTAACCAAACTTCTAACTTCCTATGTTCTACACTACATGCATAGATCTTGTGATGGGTGGTTATACCACTTGCCTTTTCACATGGGCTATGATGTAATAACTCGTAACATATTCTTTGTTCTCTAGTAGACCTTACATACCATATGTTGAGTGGTTACCCAGTTTACATACACCTTAACTATGATGTACTATATCCTCAAAGATAACACAAAAAGGATTTTAGCACTAAATTTGAATGTTTAAATTCAACTTTTTTGAAGTTCCTTCCAAAATAAATTCAAACTAATTCTACTTCTTTATTTGCCAAGAATGATTATTTTCAAGAATTGAGTGATGTATCCTTGGTCTTTACTCTAATACCATGTCAAAATTCATAATATTTTCCAGCAACATTCCTGGATATGCATTCACCATGATCATATCCAAAAATATGTAGAAGTGAATCAAAGATAACATCAAAGATAAGAAAGAAAAATGAATATTGAGATGAAAAGAATTGGAAGGTGGATGCCCTAATATATCATATTTTATTCACATTTATGATGCAAATGGATCCTCATTTAGGGGTATTTATAATGATACCAAAACCCCAATGAGAGATTAATCTCAAGCTTATGTTAACTTAACCTTGAGGTTAACGTTACAATTAAAAAATAATTAATTACCCCTTTAAGAAAGGTTATCCATAAAGGTAGATAAACCAATACCACTAAGGGTGAAATATGAAAGGGGCTCATACGCTTACACGAACATGCCTGTAGGATTCCATATATGATGAATACCTATAGGTTTACATAATGACATGCCCATAGGATACATAAATGGTGCTCATAAGCACTTCTTCACACTTTTGGCCTTGGCCTAAACAAGACTATATTACATAAATTTCAACAAGTTTATGGGGACAATTAGCTTGTATTTAAGACCATGGAGAAAGTTTTTTTCTATGGAGATAAAGACTCTAGAATAGACTCAAGTATGGATTAAGTTATTTGTACTTCTAAATAAATTTATTAATAATTATTTTTTGAAGAATATTGGTAATACTCTATAAGAGTCCATCTAAAAGGTACCAAATTTTATGGAGTGCATGCGAGCTATATATACACAAATATATTTTATCATCAAACTTTTGTCAAAATATATTATTATTAAATATAAACCAAGAGAAAAGTTTCAACAAGTGGAATATGAAAACATTATTTTTTGATGCCCCATATTCCATGCAAATAAATACATGATAAGAGATTGTAAAGTGAATATGATCAAGAAAAATATGAATAATTTTGGTCATAACATAAACTTAGATAAAGTAACAAGATGACATTGTAGTACAAGATGGATTAAATCAAGAATTTTACATGTCTAAAAAAGTGGCAAAGAAAACTCCTCTACCTCATTAGAAGATGAATATCATCACAATATACTTTGAGGAAACATTAGAAGAAATTAAGAAGGATGCATAAGATGAGGAGTTACAATTTACAAGTTCAAATTTAGAAGGAACTAAAGCTCATAAAAAAGATGTGGAACCAATCCTTAGAGAATAAGATGGAAAATAATAAGTTTATTCTAGACAAATCATCTCCATTTCTTTAAATGGTAGACAATCATATCCTTGTGATAAAAATGAAAGACATTAAGAGGTTTCCCCTTGCACTTAAAGGTTTTTATGGTAATATAATAAAGAAAATAGTATGGAGGTTGCCCCTTATACATTAGGATTTTAGGACAACATAAGAAAATATGTACTATGAAGGTTACTCTTTGCACTCATGGGAAAGGGAGAAGGACTCAAAATGGAGTAGGCATGCATTCAAAAAAACTATTTTGATGAAATACTACCCAAGGACAAACAAAGTTAGTTGATCCATGTCCCATATAGGGAGGTTAGAAATATGCATTGACTATAATGTAAATGTTCATTATCCTTTTTTGGATACATATTACCCCCTCCCAAGGACCACGTCTGCACTAAATGGGATAGTAATTCATGACCCCTTACGAAAAATATTAAAAGGAGCAACATACCATAGCTAAAGCAAAAATAACTTTAAAAAGAAAAGTAACTAAATTAAAAAATTTGACTCATATTGAAATTAAAATCTTTGTAAAATAGATAAAATTTAAATAAAATAGTTCTATAAAATAATATGTTACACAAAATAATAGAAAAAATATCATTTACATGTTTCCCAATATTTTTAATGGATAAACTTTTATTCAGTTGCCTAGTATTCAAAAATATAACATTTACCTATAAAACCTAGAAAAAGTAATGAAATTCATATCTTGACTTGATAGGCAAAAATAAAGTGCACCTATGTGTTTATAGTAGGCCAAAGCCCTAAGGGTTGTTGCCCCTATACTACCCCTATGAAACATTACAAAATATTATGAAGAAACCAAATTTTTGCAATAAAATATTCAAAGCTATAAATTTGAAGTGGTTTCATTTTACTATTTCATTTTCACATGCAAGTTTACCCCTTGAGAGCACCTTTTTTCATTATTGAGCACCTAGAGAATCTAAATTTTGCATCATGAGAGATGATGGTATACAAAATGAGGAGGTAAGGATATTCAAGTATGACTCCTACCCTTCTTGCACTTTTTGTCATTTAAATAAACATGTAGTTAATATTGGCAATAAATAAATCCAGACCTAATCAAGCTAGCTAGGAGTATGCTAGGAGGATGTGAGGATAGTCATGGGACCATTGTCTATCATTAGACAATGGGCAATATAATTATAAAAAAAGGTTTGAAAATGAAGATTTTGGCCGTAAGGGTTGTTTCCAACCTAGGATTGATGATTATACTATTTTTGAGGCAATGACAATGATCGTGTTGATACAATGATGGTTACATGCATTTTGTGGTGATCGCATCAAAAGGATGATGTCACATTAATGTCATGATCCAATAGGACAAATGAAAATACCACAAAATCCATCAAATAAAATGATGGTGTCATCTATTTTTTTGATGTTCATGTGAAAATCAAGTGATGAAGCTAGATTTTCAAAGGTGACATAAAAGCCAGTGACACTATTAAAATTTAAAAAAATATATGTTTAGATGCTTAGTTTTAGGTTTGACTTAAACTATAGGGTGACCTAACACAAATGAATTGGATAATGAGGGCATGACTAAGGAGGAGGAGACAAAGGGAAACCAACTACATCCATACCTAATAGTAATATTTGATGTTAGTGCAAGCCTTGCTAGTTCTGCTAACGGATAAATGCTAGATTGAATTCTTCTAATTGAATTATTCTAACATGCATTGACTTGGGAAGGATTATTGAATTGTCTATATACAATCCAACCATGTCATATGTTTTAAGGTGATGAATGTGTGAGTCGCTCTCCAACACTTCAAATGGGTAACACAATGACAAATACTATTAAGATCATTATGACATTAGAGCATGCATAATTTTTTACTAGACTCTTTATGATAGAGTATACGCCAGCCATGTGCATGGACCATCCAACCTGCCTGATGTTGGTAGAGTGGTCTATAGGGAAGTAAATCATACATCAAAAAACACTTTGTTGCTATGATGCCTTTATGATGTAGAGAGTTCTTTTTATTTGTTGTGTTGCTTCTATTCTCTTGTTCTCCTTTAAGAACTATCATAAATGAATAAATAAAATTTACTTGGTATGGACCCCTATCATAGGCTACATGATTTAGCATATTGGACCCAAATTAATATTATGGCCACTTGGATGACCCGCATTATATGAAGCAACCAAGACAAGGTTTCAGAGCCCCACCAGGTTGAGCAAGTGTTGGGATAGTTTTGTGAGGTATGTCCAAGAGAGGTGCTTCACTTGCTCAAGTACTACTAGTGATGCATGTGAGAGAGAGTGGAGACCCAGGACCATGACCACAATAATATAGAGTGATGTCAAGATAAAGGCATAGTAGAGGTAGAACGAATAGGTCATATCCCATAGCATACCATGCTAGATATAACTAAAACCACCTGATAAACACAATAGATGTGGGGGATAGCAGGATTTTCTTTTGCAAAAAATCTAGTGAGACAAATCTCCTTCTTAGACACTTCCATGGGTACACCTACAAATGAGAGGTCAATGAGTGATGAGAACCCATCATCTTAATTGTTTGAGAGGATGAAGAGATCTTATAGGTTGTAAGAGTAGATATAATTGATAAGTATAAGGAGGAGGAAGAACCTAAGGAGACATGGACTAATATTGCTTCGTCTAAGGATTTTCACATGTAAGAGTTAGAGCCTAAGGAGGGTGATATGTGTATCATTAACAAATCTCACATTTTTTAGCTAAGACTAACACAGAAACTATTGAGTTCAAACCAACTAGACATGATAGAGACCTAGGTATGCCCTATAGACCCTATCTTTTTAATTTAGCACATTTATCATTTTATTTATAGCATTTTGATTCATTTATTGTAGATAGACATTGATATTTGATTCGTTTGACATATGTTTTGGGTGTATATTTGACTCATATATGTATTTGTGATTGTAGATACATATAATGGTTAAAGGGACATAATTGTAGATCTATTCCTACTATATTTGAGCCCCTTGGTAGACATATCACCCTTGGAAGCACCCCCACTAGCTACAAGTTTCATAGATATACCTATTGACTTGTACAATTATACATGATATTTGGTGATTTATATATTACAACTACCATAGAAATACCATGCTTATTGCTAGGTCAAGAATTGTACAAGAGAGGTAAAGCTAGAGCTTTGTCTCAAGTGAGAGTAGGATGACAAGAGCTAGACAATTGAGGACCGAGCTCTCACTTGAGAGGGTTGGGCTAGATAGAGAGAGATGTAGATATGTTTAGAAAATAGACTACAAGATGTTGATGGATGTATAGACACATGTACCTTGACCATATCATTGTCAATTTTACATTTTATATCATTTTTTATATACATATACATACATGAGAGAGACTCCTTCAATATCATGCTTCATTTTGTCACGACATCACGACATTTCAATTCTATATTTAATTGATTGAGTAATCCACTTGTCATACTCTTTGTCAGTGGGGTAGCATGTTTAAAGGTGCAAGTCCTTGGTCCCATTCCGGGGGATTCCTCACCCCTATTAAGATCAAGTCTGAGCATGTCTGTGGGATTCCTCACTCCTATTAACATCAAATCTAAGCATGTGTGTGGGGGGCTGACCCTCTTTGCTTTCTAACCGATTAATGTGATGATGTATCTCTTATGATATATTTCATTATTAAAATTTTGTTCCACATTAATACCTGATGTTGAACTATAAGGCTTAGTTGGACTTCAATGTTTGGGCAATCTATGTTATCATATTTAGCGTTTTATACACGGAGTTGTCATGATTTAGCGTTTCATACACGGAGTTGTATCTATCAGTTTTAATGATGATGGTGGTGATTTTGTTTAGTTTTGAAGTTTGGATGCCTCTGGTTCAATGATGAATGGTATATCCATAATCGAATGTGAGCACACGTGTTTACCGAACAAATATTTTTGAACAAGGCTCTGACGTTGGATCATGAAATATGTCGTTTAGTCCAGTACGGGGCAGTGTGATGATTGGTCGAACTTTAAGTGACCCTTGTTATATGCGGTTCTAACTTCGGACACGTTCTTCGCTAATAATGATAATTAGAAATGCTCGGAATAAATTTGAACAATGTAACGTCAACACTCGGTCATGGAAACGTGGCACTCCACAAAGGACCGGCTCGTCTAAAGTAAGGACGGTAATATACCCACTACCAAAAGGGGGGGAAATTATAAGACATTAAAACCACCTGCAATTGTTTTTGACTTCTTGAAAAATATTTGCAACACAAGGTAATTTTTGGTATAGGTTAACAAAATTAATATTCATTTATTTGTCAAACTTATAACTTACAATAAAACTCATTTCTCTTTACGTTGTTCTTATTACATGCTAAAACAAAAGTCATTAGGAAATAGAATGTATTAATGAAATGAAATGAAAGATTTTAATTACGTCCGCGAGACCCAAATATGGTTTATGGGATCTCAAATATGGAAGTACAATTACTCAAATCATATCATATGATCTTTAATATCTTTGAGAAGGTTGTTCCTTCTCCTGCTGATTTGTGTTAGCAATTCTCTAACCTTTTTTATTTTACTGTCTTCAAATAAATCTGTAATAAACTCGTTCCCAAGTGTTTCTTTGTATTTGTCACGGATATCTGAAAAACTCGGGCTTTTATAGATGAAGTGTTCCTCTGTCTCTACTACCCCTGTGCTGCATAGAGTATATATCCTTTCTTCCCATTGTTCTTTGGGCGTTGTCCATCTCCCTGTTTCACATCTAAGCCTATGAGAGCTAGTCCTTATCTGAGCAATGAGTATTTTTTCCTTCCGCTTGATTTCAGCGCCTATATACGCTTTTTCCTTGTGGTCATACGTGGGTTAAAATTTGTAATATAATATTGTTTTTTCCTGCTTGCATTTTTCCACATTCCACTTCTGAACTTTTCATTCACATAATTTTGTATGTCTTTGTTGACATTTGGGCATTCATTTATGTTGATTTCCCAACGTTTCATCCATTTCTGATTTTGTTTCATCCACGTATTCTTTCGCCTATGCAACTCTTCGTCCCTAGTTGCTCTAGGCCATCTATCATTTGTCATGTTTTCTGTTTTTTTCAAGTAACATAACAACTTGGTCATAGCAATTGCTTCTAAAGGGAACATTCCAGTTTCAGCTAGAATAATTTCATAAGGGGTTGTGGCCTTAATTTTGAGAAAGTTTGTGATTAGATATTTTTGAATTCTTTCTATTTGCCTCCATTTTGCATTTGTTGTGCCACTAGCCCACACCTCGCAACCATACAACAGAACCGGTGTAACAAGTAGGCCAAATAAGACCTTGGTGGTCTTCCAGTACCACAACTCGACATTCCTACACCTGTTTTGAAGTGCATATAGTGCTCTCCGACCACTTTGAGTTCTTTTCATCCTACATGTATTCCAATTAAGTTTGTCATGAAAGTCTATGCCCAGGTATTTGTATTCTACTACTACATCAAGCGGTTCTCCTACAAACTGAAATTTGAGTTGTTGCTTCTTCTTTTTTGTTGAAAAAATCATAATTTTTGTTTTGCTCGTGTTCACTTGCATCCCAACTTCTTTACAAAAGAGTTCTAGAGCTTGAAGGTGATCTTCTAGATCTTTGGTTGTTTTGGCCACAAGAATTACATCATCTGCATACATGAGGAATTTTACCACATATTTGGCTAAATGCACACCCTCTCCCCCAAATTTGTTTATCCATTCTTCTAACTTGTCAATGTACAACCCAAATAAGGTCGAAGATAGAGGGCAACCTTGTTTGACACCTATGTCACTACCAAAACATTCAGATAACCCTTCCTGTGTTTTGATTCTAGCCTTTACATGCTCATATAGTCCGTGAACTGCTGCCCTGTAGTGAATTGGAACCTCTAGCTCTTCCATTCAGCTCCATAATTTTTTCCTTGGCACTGTGTCAAATGCCTTTTTGAATTTTACAAAACAACAAAAAGCCTCCTCTTTTTTGTCCCATATTTTTTCCACTGTGTTTGAGCGTGATACAGTGATCAATAGTTGAGTGCTTGGGCCTAAAACCTGCTTGCCCCTTTGCTCTCTTTCCCTTTTCTTCTGCCCATATGCTGATCCTACGCTCTATCATACTCCCAAACAACTTTGCAAAGAGAGGGTTGATCATGATAGTTCGATAGTTTGAGGGATTATTTACATCTCCACTTTTAAACAAAGGAATGGTCAAGCTAGTTGTCCACTCACTAGGGAAGCCATTTTGTATGACCTCATTGAAAAATTCTTTGATTTGCGGTGCCAAGATATCTACCCCCCATTTTATATGCTTTGCTTGAAGATTGTCTATGTCACGGGCTTTACCAGTTGCTAACTTTTTTATCCCTTGAATAATGTCTTCAATTGTGAAAAGTTATTTCTTGACAATGATAGTAGGGGGTGTCTCCTACTGGTTACTACGCTGATACAGTTGTTTTGAATACTCCAACCACCGATTAACTGTTATGTTATTTTTAGTTTGCATCCTTTTCACGCTTAGTTCCTTCCAAAATTTCTTTGGTTCATGCTTCCCTAAATAAATCAATTATTTCCTCCTTATTCTAGTGTATTCTTCTTTTTTTGCTCTTACTAGTTTCTCATGTGCTTTTTTGTTTGCTCTTGTTTTACCCGTTGGTTCCTTTAGTAATCTTCGCATTTTTTTGCAATCTTCATCAAACCATGGGTTTGTTGGTAAGCTATTCCTTTCTTTCTTTTTAGGTTTAGCTCTCTTGCATTTGTTTAGAGCTTTTTGAATAACTTGCATTAACCATTCACTCTCACTGTAATCTCTACTACTGTGATGTAGTTCTTCCCTTTCCTGTAACTTATTATTTAATACTGCTCTAAAATTCTGTCGATTTTCATCTGTTAAGAGAATGTTTCCCTTGTGAGGATATTTATTTTGATTGCCTTGCAAGTGTTTTTCCCTTGGTTTGTCTCCATGCATTCGAAGTTTCATAACAATTGGGTTGTGATCCGACTTAAGTTCCACTAGAGAATCTTCCACTTCTAGATCCTCTATTTTTGGTATGTAATTTCGTGAGCATATTACATAGTCTATTACACTTTGTCCCTTATATGTTTTGCATGTATACTTTCCTGAATTTTTCCATTTGTTCATCCCATTGCAAATAATCAAATTGTATATGCTGCAAAGACCTAAGTATTAAGAACTCCAACAAATAGTTAATATAGAATGTATTTTTATTAATCAAACAATAACTCAAATTTTAAAAAATTTATTTATATAAAAAATTATTCAATACTCAAAATTTTTACGTTTTATTATTAACTTAACTCGAAACCCAATTATTAAAGAAAGTTTGAGGTCTAATTTAATCTCAAACCTCCCTAAGACGACATCTCGTATCCAAAGGAATATAGTTTTCATCCAAAACCTAAGATTTGAGATGAGATTTGATAGTTAAGAAAAAGAAATTTAAATTTAAAGCTTGAGAAATATATAAAAAGTATGTGTGAATTATGATACTTGATTTCTTGATTTTATTATAATTTTTTTTTTTTTTTTATATATGAAAAGTTTATATATTTATTTTGATAAAAGGAGGTTTTAAAAGGGTTTCCAAACTTTTTATAAAGGAGAAAGTCAAAATAAGATATCCATCAAAGAGATGACCTTAGCAAAATGATAAAACAAAGAAAGAGAACAAAATGGAAACAAAGGGATGGAAGACCATTACCTCGTAATGCGAAAAAAAAGGAAGAATTTGAACACATGAATGACGAAGAAGATAGAAGCAGTTAGATTACTCAAAAATTATGGGATGATCATGCTCACCGCTGGTGGCGTTCTGAGCATCATCCATATCTTGAGTGGTCTCAACCTGTTGGTTTCGAAGCTTGTTAAGCACCTTTGCAGGTTAGAGGAGTAGAGTTGATGCAGGTTTATCAGGTCATCCAGATTGTGTTAGAATATTATAATGTGCACTATGCCTTCATTTTGACACTTGTCTTATGCTTTCTAGTTTGAGTTCTCCAATTGGAGTTATGTGTCTTCTGCATGACACTTGGAGTGGAGATTATGACACTTGTCAAATCTCACTCATAGGCTTGATGCCTTGTTCAGTTCCAACATTTGGTATGCAAATATTGACTCCTATTTCATCAACCTTGGTTTCACTAGATCTACAACATAATCTACTCTCTATGTGAAACATTGGAAGAACCGCATCATTTTGGTTACATTGTATGTGGATGATCTTCTCATTACAGGTGATGACACAGATGGAATTAGATTGATCAAGGAGGACTTAAGTAATAATTTTGAAATGACAAACTTAGGCCTCCTCCACTATTGTTTAGGCATAGAGGTATGGCAATATCCTGGTAAGATATTTATCTCATGGGCTAAATACATTCAGTCTATATTTGAAAGGTTTCACATGGAGGAGTGTAAGCCCTCCCTCGCTCCCATGGAAACCAAGTTGAAATTGGTTAAATAGTGATAATGAAGAAAGGGTTGATGTCACCCTTTATAGATAGCTAGTTGGAATTTTGATCTACTTAACTTCAACTAGACCAGATATTTTCTATTCAGTTGGCCTTGTTTCCAAATTCATGCAGGATCCTAAGAAAAGCCATTGGATAGCAGCTAAGAGGATTTTGAGATTCCTCAAGGCCACCCCACATCATGACCTTATGTACACATCATGTGATGATTTTTCTTTGATTGGGTACACAAATTCAGATTGGGCTAGTTGTCCTAAAACTAGAATATCCACATCAGGTTATTGTTTTCAGTTAGGCTAGGACTCTATTTCATGGAACACCAAGAAGCAGAACACAGTTTCATTATCTTCAGCAGAGGCTGAATATAAAGCAGCAGTTGAGGCAACTAGGTGGCAATTTGGTTGAGGCAATTACTTCATGATATTGGGCTATTCATAGATGGTCCAACTTATATATATTGTGACAATCAAAGTATCATCAAGATGACCAAGAATCCATTCTTCTATGCTAGAACAAAGCACATTGAGATCCATCATCACTTCATCAGAGAAATGGTCCAAGAAGACATTATACACATGGAGTATGTACCAAATCAATATTAAGTGGCTGACATATTCACCAAGTCACTTGTGCTAGACAAGTTTATCAGTTTATCAAATTGCTCTATGTATGTAATAGAAGTCAAAATTAAGGGGGAATGTTATCTAATGTTGACTTATTTTTTTCTATAGTTAGGATAGTGCACATTAAGGGGGAATGTTAGAATATTATAATGTGCACTATACCTTCATTTTGACACTTGTCTTATGCTTTCTAGTTTGAGTTCTCCAACTATGTGTCTTATGCATGACACTTGGAGTGGAGATTATGACACTTGTCAAATCTCACTCATAGGCTTGATGCCTATATATTGTAACATACTTCATCAATATAATTTGTGCCTTTTGTTCAGTCCCAATAGATTGGCCATAGGGTCAAAATCGTCTCTTGAATGTGATCAAGCAAAAGTCCCACCAAGGGAGAGGCCATCCTTAAGGTGGAGCGCATGACCAAAAGCGTCTCCAAGCTTCTAATTTTTGCAAATCGAAGAAGAATCCCTAGGATTTTTCTTATCTTTATTTAAATTTAGTAGTATCTTAGTTTCTTTATTTTTTTATGTTTGATTTTTTTCACCTTTTAAGAATATTTGCATTATAGGAATGATATTTGCAAGCTAGGGTTGTACTCGAGAACAAAAGCTTTAAAAACATGACGACATGGGTTGTAGCATTTGTGAGCTAGGTTTACAGTAAAGAATAAAAACTTAAAAAACATGCTAGCATAGACTATGAATCATCTTTGTGTTATATTGTAGAACATATATGGGTTGTGATATCTACAAGCTAGGGTTGCAATAGAGAACATAAGCTTTGAAAACATGATGGCATGAATTGTGGCATCTACGAACTAGGGTTGTAGTGGAATTTAAAAGCTTTGAAATCATGGCAATAGGGGTGTGGCATGTGTGATCTAGGATTGTAGTGGAGAACATAAGCTCTAGAAACACGATGACACAAGTTGTGGGTTATCTTTGTGTTATATTGTAGAACATGTGTGGGTTGCGGTGTTTGCGAGCTAAGGTTATAGTGGAGAAAAAAATCTCCAAAAATACAACGATATAAGTTGTGGTTTATCTTTGTGTTATATTGTAGAACATGTATGGGCTGTGACATAGGCAAGTTAGGGTTGTAGTGAAGAACATAAGATCTACAAATATAGTGGCATGAGATGCGACATCTACGAGCTAGGGTTGTAGTGGAGAACAAAAGCTCCAAAAACATAGTGGTACAAACTACTACTCATCTTTGTATTATATTGCATAACATGTACATGCTATGACATCTACGAGATAGATTTGTAGTGGAGAATAAAATATCTGAAACACAACACAAGGTGCAACATCTATGAGCTAGGGTTGTAGTGGAAAATAGAAGCTTTGAAATCATGACATAGGCTAGGAAATCTATGAGCTAGAGTTGTTGTGGAGAATGAAAGCTCTAGAAATATGGTGGCATAGACTACAAAAACAGTGAGTTAGAGTTGTAGTGGATAATATAAGCTCCAAAAATATAATGTGATTGTAGATTGAAATGGATTTTTCAATGATGAAGAGGAAGTAGGGGAGTCTAAGGATGGAAGTTCCAAATGACAACATGGTATTGGTACAGCCATTGATAGTGTCTAGAATGGGGTCATCATCATCATAGAAGTATGGCATGGGGAGATGATCGAGATTTGGCAAAAAAATAATTGCTTGCACTCGAGCAAATAAGGCTCTCATCATTAAAATTTGGTCAATAGAGCGAAGAAAGAGAAGGAAGATGAAAATTTAACAAAACAATTCAACAGTAACTCTAAACCAGTGTTGACTTAGTCCACTGATCACTAACAATGATAGGATGAATGAGTCGACAATAGTGAAGAGCTTGAGGAAATACAAAGGTCTCAATTTTCACTAAGGAATAAATTTTTGACTTGTGGTATAAGGGGGACAAGGAACATGAAGGACTTGACTTAGACCCATGCTTGAAGGTCTATTTAGCTTCAAACCCTAAACCTAGGGTATGCAAAGGGGGCAACAAAGAAAAGGAAGTGTTTCCAAATAAACTAGAGGAAACACTAAGGATAGTCTAACCAAATTGGGAGATAAAAAAACTAAGCTAAAAAAGGAAAAAAGAAAGTAAAAATGTTTTATAAAGTTGCAGAAGGAGCTAGTCTAAATGGTTGTAGGTGAGGATCTAATACTAGAGCAATTTTTTTCTCTAAAAGACAAGACTTTGGTAGGAATATTTAAGGGTTTCTCCTTGAAACCAAAAAATTTACAAGAATGGATCAGGATTATTTGGTTGGAGGTTTTGGGCTATACTTCTATATTTCATGTGTTGACAAAGGATTGAAGGCCATGTTGCTTATGCTGAATCCAACTTAGACTCAAATTCTCTTGAGTCCAATTCAGATTTTGACTCTAAAAGAGCACACAAGATGCTCATGACTCATACTTTGTCTTCCCAGATAGATGTTGTATGGTATATTGATTTAGGAGCTAGCAAACACATGACTGGGGATAAATCCTGGTTTGATACTTTTGTGGTGAAAGAGGGTAAGCCAGTCACAATTGTTGATAATCAGGTATATCAAGTAAAAGGAGAAGGGGATATTTTTGTGTCTCTTCCTGATGGTAATTGTCAGATTGAAAAGGTTCTCTATGTTCCAGGTCTAGCCAATAATCCGCTCTAGTCACACAAATGTTGGATAGAAACATGGAAGTCATGTTTCGAGTTGTCAATGGCAAGAAGAGATGTTTTATCACACACAGTGGTAAACATGTTGCAACCGGATCTTACAAACATGGCTTGTTTATTCTCGATGCTATTTCCACTCCATATGTTGCTTTGGATGCAACTACAAAGGAGGCCACCTCTCTCTGGCATCGACGTTATGGGCATCTCAGTTCTAGATATTTGCTTGAATTACACAAATATGGGATGGTGAAAAGTCTTCCACCCCTCTCATATATCTTACCAGTTTTATCAGATTGCTTAGCAGGGAAGCAACATCGAGTGCCTTTTGAAACAAGCTCCTCTCAAGCTGCAAAACCTTTAGAGCTGGTACATACCAATCTGTGTGGTCCTATGCCAACCAGGTATGGTGGGAAAAAGTATTTTCAACTATTCGTTGATGATTACTCACGAAAGATGTGGGTTTTCTTTCTTCAGTTGAAATCAGAAGCATTTCTCTACTTTCAACAGTTCAAGAAACTTGTTGAGGAGTCAGGATGTTTGATCAAAACCCTTCGCTCAGATCGAAGGGGGGAATACACCTCTGAAGAGTTTTCAGAGTTTCTTAAGAAACATGGGATCAAAAGACAACTAACTACAGCCTATACACCTCAGCAGAATGGAGTTGTAGAAAGAAGAAATCGTTCCATTATGGAAATGGTTTGATGTATGCTAAAAGGAGCACATCTTGAGGATCAATATTGGGCAGAAGCAATAAACACAACATCATACCTCATAAATAGAGCACCCACTAGAGCTCTACAAGGGAAGACTCCACAAGGAGCATGGAGTGGTAAGAAACCTTCCATTGCTCATATGAAGGTGTTTGGATGTAAAACATTCATGCACATTCCAAAACCGAAAAGGTGGAAGCTGGATGAGAAAACCCTGCAGTGTATCTTTCTTGGCTATGATGAGTACTCAAAAGGTTATCGATTGATTGATCCTAAGACCAAGAAGACACATGTAAGTAGAGATGTTATATTTGATGAAGCTCTCACATCAAAAGACACATCCACAACTATATACCTAGATGAAGAAGAGCCTAAGAAAGAGGTTCAACTTCCACAGCAAAAACAAAAATTTCCAAAATGGTATACTAGCACTTTGAGAGATGCTAAGTTGAAATCCCTTCCAGATCTATCTCTTGATAGGCCATGTACTCGCAGTATGACTCAACATATGAGAGCAGAAGAATCCACTTCAGAGGTTGACAAACTTTGTCAACACTTTGATGATTTGTCATTGGGTACAGAAAATGATAGAGAGGAAGATAAGGATGGAGAAAAAATTTATATGTCTATATTGAATACAAACGAACCCACAATGGTTCAATATACACTTGATGAACCATAGTGGAAAGAGGCCAGGGATGTAGAACATAAATCTCTCCTTAAAAATTATACTTGGAAGTTAGTCGATCTGCCAATAGGGAAGAAACCCATAGGCTGCAAATGGGTGTTCAAAGTGAAGTATAAGGCATATGGGTCTATTGATAAGCATAAAGCCCGACTTGTTGCAAAGGGATATGCTGAGAAAGAAGGCATATATTATGTGGTTAAGTCGCATTCTTACAAACATGGGCCTTCCAAAGAATCTTCCTCTTCATTTGTTTTGCGACAATCAAGGTGTTTTGAATCTTGTCAAAAATCCAATCTTTCATGAACGTACCAAACATGTTGATACCAGATGTCATTTTATTCGAGATGAAGTTCCAAAGCACCATATACAACTTCAATACATTCCTACTGATGCGCAAGTTGCAGATATATTTACCAAAGCACTTGGACGTATCAAATATGAAAAATTTCACAATACTATTGGAATTTGCCAATAATGTAATAAGGGGGGATGTTAGCATATGTTGTTATGTTATATCACATTATTAGAAACTATATTAAAATAGCGCTCATAGGAGTTCTTCGAGTTCATTGATTAACCAACTTGGTGGTTAATCAACTACATTGTAATCTTTATATGCAAATCAATGAGAATGAGTTATGTGCTTCGTCAAATTCTTCATGGATTTTGTCTTCTGAAAGGTAGAAGATGCTAGAATCATAAAAATAGATGGATTTGGGGGCTCAAAATTTTAAATCTAAAATTATGGACTCTTGGGTTTGATCCATGCTCTAAGAAAACTAATACCCAATCTATTTGGGTCAAGCTACCCTCTTTACCCCTTGAATTTTGGAATGAAAGAATGCTACACAATATTGGGAACTCCTTGGGAGTTTTCCTTGAAGTAGACATGGAAAACTTAAATGGTATCCATAAATTAGTAGCTCATATCTTAGTGGAGCTTGATTTTAGTTTAGGTTTGCTAGAGACCATGGAGTTCATATCAAGAAATTATATGTTCTTACAAAATCTTGACTACATCAGGGTGCCTTTTTGATGTACTAATTATCATTATAATGGTCATATTAAGGCCAATTATGAAATGGAAGAGAGAAGAGGGCAAGATATTGTATAAAATAAAGTTGAAGGCTCATTTGGTTAAAAATTTTTAGAGGTAAGTGAATACAAAAGCTCAAATAGAGGAGGACCCAATCAAGACTCTTGAATCACTTAAAGAAAGGTTTACTGTCATCAATGTCCAATCGAAGGATAAATAGTTGGTTCCCAACAACTGCAATAGGGAAGCTTTCAATGAGGGAAGGGAGACCACACTTGCAACCAACAAAGTGTATGGAGGTATTTTATTAGGTAACCATCAAAGCCTAAACATAAATTTTCCCTTATATGGGGATGGGGGATTGAATTATAATAATGATAAACTTGATATATCATCTTGTCTTGGGTTGAGCTCCTATATGGAGGTTTTGAAAGGCCATAATTTAGAGAGGAAATTTTAAGAGGGGTGTGCTATAAAGGGCTTAAAATAACTAGAGGAGAAGTGTATAAAATTTTCTAAGTACTTACCCTCTTTAGCTAGAGAAATTTCAAGCCAAGGAAGCAATCAGGGCTTAAATAAGCCTAGTAGGATCTCTTCCCCACCAAGTCCTTCAAATCACCATAATACATAGTATATTTTGAGGTAAAGGAGATACTAGGTATGGTGAGGTATCAAGGGGCTTGTGTCTTGAGACAAGCCAATCTCAAGAGTTTACAATAGAAGGGAAATACTACTTAAAATTTGTAGAAGAAAAAACTAAGAAGAAAATTGTATCTGGTAAAAACAATCTATAGTTAGGGTTCCTAGAGCAGGATATCCCCAAGGGAAAGGGTATATATGATCACCATCTCTTTAAAATTCAAAGGGCTCAAGGATCCTCATAAAAAAATAGCCCTAAAGCATTTATTTAAAATTCATAAACCAAATATAATTTTAATCTAGGAGACTATGCTGGATGAAAAATAGCAATAGTCATACTCACCTCTCTCCTACCAAATTGGAACTTTATAGTATTAAACTCAAAAGGAATATTAGGGGGAATGTAATGGGATGGAATTCCTCCTTATAGCTAGTTTATAAGGTTTATATTGAGGCAGGTGTGGTAACAAACTTACATTCTACAACCCTCATTCTTTCATGTAGAAGAAGATAAGTGCTTAGACAAACTCTGCCAAAATCACTACAACCCTCATTTGCGTGCAACCCCTCCTTTGTGTTAATCCCATGTATACCTCTTTTTGTGTCTCCTTACTTTATAGATTACTTGTAGGTGTGTACTCAGATGAACATCAAACTTAGACTAGAGCTTCTTGGTATCAACTCATCCTTGTCATATTCAATCGCTCATATGGTGTCATGTATTTTTACATTACATCGTGTTTACACACACCTCAGTACAAAAATGGGTAAATGTAGACACCTAAAAATATCACATTATCCTTTGTGTAGTGCTAATGGTTAATTAATTTGCATTAAAATACTATTTAGCAAACCCTTTTCCCCATTAAGCCCCCTCCTACACCTAGCCCATGGTCACCATGTGACCACCCCTTTAACCTAGCCTAGGGCCACCTCACCCTAGTCTACCCTTTGAATCTAACCTAGCTCCACCTCATCCTAGACCACATTAGTTCCTACTCTCCACATCCCCATGCTCATTCAATGCCATAAATGGGATGAAAACTTTATCCACCCATGTTCATTAATGACACGAAGACTTCTCATCCACATGTCATAAATGGGAAGAAGACTTTCTCCACACTCATGCATTTATGAGGTATGATACGTCCATTCCCATTTAATGCATATGGGTGGGTAAGTACTTTCCTCCATACAATGGCATTGATGAGGCATGGTGCACCCATGCCACCTCATAGGCCACCTCGCCCCCTAACCCTTGTCAAATTCTATAAACAACTCTATATTTCTTTAATTTAGAAGAATATGATAAGTGCTTAGAGAAACTCTATGAAAATCACTCCAACCCCCATTTGCAAGTAACCTATCCTTTGTGCTAACCCCATGAATACCCCTGCATGCCTCTTTTTTTATCCCTTTGCTTTGTAAACAGGTTGTAAAAGTGTACTCAGAAAACCATCAAACTCGGACCAGAGCTTTCTGGAACCAGAAGAAGATTTTTCTTGAAGAAAATTTTAGTTGGGCCAAACCAACAACAACCATACATGGAGGTACGATTAGCCTAAACCATAGCTATAAGTACGATTCTCATCAAGAACCGGTTTCAGCCACTTTCAAACTAGATAACCAAAAACAAAGATGAGTATAATTGTTTTATGTGTCTTTAGCTTAGTTTAGCTCTATTTTAATGTAGTAGTTAAGCTTTATTTTTTTGCACTCTTTCATAAAATCTAGGTCTAACCAAGGTAGACCCGCAGGTGCTACTAACTCTTAGTTTTGGTTGTGTGTAGATTTTGAAGACTCATTCAACCAATTGTGGTAGGAATAAACCCACCCCCCCTTTGAGGTGGCCACAAAAAGTATGGAGTGCCATGAAATTTGACTAAAAAGAGCTTCTTCATTGGAAGACCCTAATTGTAGCCCAAGGGACATTTGTGAATCATTTTGTAATCATGATTTTATTTCAATGAAATGACACATTTTATTTCACCAAATTTTGGTGATCATGGTGGGATGTCTAAACCCTACACCACACATAGGAAAACAAGTTTTTAAGTTGTATAATTTTGATTCTCAATGTCATTTCCTCACTTTTACCTTGTGTTTTTGTTTTGGTAGCTTTTTAGCAATTTTTACTAATTTTATTTATTTTATGTCTGTGTTTGCAGGCTCCGAACTCATCACACGCCTCCAAAAACTAGACCCATCATGGCCGATCCAAAACAAAGCCTTATGGAAGGAACCATTTAGGCCCAGATAATTACCATTGAGAACCATACAAATCCATATGATTTCTAAAGAGCTTCAAAACTGGACCCACCATGGCAAGTAGCTAGTTTTACATAACAACCACAAAAGATGTAGGTAAGTATGAGATAAAATTTCTTTTCTTAACCATACATTGTCATTTAATGCATAAATTACCTTATTAAGCCAACTTATATTACAAAAAAGAAATTCAAAGGTGTACTCACTCACCTAGCAATCTCTCAAATTTAGTATCTTTTATTTATTTCCTTGTTTATTTCCTATTCATTATTTTAGATTTGATTTTTAGTACAATAGTTGCTTCAAATTGCATGTACGACTTTACTAGTTAGAGATAGTTGCTTTTAGTGCTTGTTTCAAAATTTTCTAACTTTTTATCCTCTGTTTTTGCAAAAAAACATCACAAACTAGTCCCTTATAGCAGCCAAATCAACACTAGTAGAGAGAGACCAAAAATCTCTCCTAGCATAAATTGTACAAACCCATACGGTTCCTGTTGTGAACTATACAGACCTGTATGGTTTTTTACAGATAGCAAAATTTAGAAAAATAGAGCCCATGCATCGGTCCCATAAAAATTCTAGAGAACATTGAACTTTGGGTAAGCACATTTGTACTCATTTCTAAGTCAAATTCTAAGACCTCATTTTCATGTATTTTACCTTTTTTTTAGGGTAGATATACTTCAAAAGCGTTTATATTTCTTGTCTTTAGCATACTTTTGCTTCAAAAGCACTTAATTTCATGCAATTTCCTTTCTTAAGGATCAATCGCTTCAAAAACATTTAATTGCTGGCATTTTCTTTTCTTAAAGATCAATTTGCTTTCAAAAGACCTTTAATTTTTGTCTCACATTTTTCTTTCTTAGGAATAAGTTTGCTTTTAAGTTCTTTACTTTCATGTTTGGCACCTTATCTTTCAATAGCCTAGGATAGACATATGCATAGAGGCATGAAGAAAGTTGTTAATTTCTTTGTCTCCATGAGCTGAGCTAGATCTTGATCTGTATCATACATAAAGATCTTGGTAGACAACTGGTCATAACTTTAACAGGCATATCTTGACCAGTATAGACATATTTACAACTAAGTGAATCTTAAGAAATAATGATAGTTATCATTTTTGGTTATTGGATCCATAAAATTCATATGTATGCAAGTACTCAAATTTCTCTGATTTCATTTCAAAAGCAATTACCTTTCATGTCTTTAGCATATATTGGCTTCAAAAGCAATTACCTTTCATATATTTAGCATAGATTGGCTTCAAAAGCAATTACCTTTCATATATTTAGCATAGATTGGCTTCAAAAACAATTACCTTTCATGTCTTTAGCATACTTTTGTTTCAAAAGCACTTACCTTTCTTGTCCTTAGAATAGATTTGCTTTCAAAGTCATTTACTTTTCTATTTTGCATTTTATTTTTATTAACATAAGATTTAATTTCATGTCATTTAATTTTGTGTCAAACACATTCATTTCATTAACATAAGTTTTTTTTCATGCCATTTACATTTATTGTCTCACATTTTTTATTTTACTATCATAGATTTTCTTTACAAATTCATTTGATTTCTTGTACTTGCAATTTATTTTCAATAACCTAGTTTGTCTTCCCGTATTGCATCTTGCTTTCCTAGAATAAGTTTCATTCTTGTCTTTAGTCTAGGAAAAATAAAAATTTGCATTTACATTCATAGAAAATATTATATTTGTGCATCTTAGCTAAACATAAAATCCACACATGTGCACGTACTGGTAGATAGATATACGATGTCGGATTTCATCACCAACTGTCGATTGAGATTGGCAATGCTGGATTTCATCACCAATCATCAATTGGGATCAAAAATATTGGATTTCATCACCAACCGTTGATTGATATTGATGACGTTGGATTTCATCTTTAATTTTCAACTCACCCCTAGACACCATAGTAGCTTGCGTATAGTCTCTTGGACTTTATCATCAAAAAAATCACTACCCTTGGGATTATCTTGGGGTAGTATAGGTTAGAAGCCCCCACTCACAAGGCTATATAATTAGTGAGTGTGTAGATGCCATTTTTGACCAAGCCCGCTCGAGGGTGAAGTGAAGGATGTTAGCTTTTGAGGATATCTGCAGTGGGAGAGATCTATCATAGGTCCTAATAAGATGTAGAAAATATAAAAGAAAGTAATTCTGCAATATGACTAAAATATACTATAAATAGAAAGTGGTAAAAATACAATGCAATATGGAGGTGATGGTCACTCCATTAATATAAGCTAAAGAACTACATTGTACTCCATACAAGAGTTCTACCACTATCTACTACAATACACTTGATATGCTTGATATGTAGTTGCTCTCTAATCTATCACTATGAGGCCCTTTATATAGGAAGAGAGATTCCTTGGCCAACACTCTACCTAGTTGTACAAGGGGACACCTTGCACATTACAACTTGCACATTGACACTTGTGCATTTATTACATTGCTTGAAGTAAGTAGCTAACTTCCCCCTAAAGTAATATCCTACTCTAACTATGTACCAAAGGTGGTACATTTACATGACCCAAATGATGTAATATGCTCTAACTCTAACACCCCCTGTATTACATTATTTGGGTATTGAAGATTTCAATCTTCAATATGGATCTTCTTCTTGGTCTTGGAGTTTGTATTCTTCTTCTCTATTCTTTGTAACCTATTCAAGCAAGTAGTTAGTGTCTTCATAACCTGTTGTTCTTGCTGAAAGAGCTTTCACTTCATAACCATCTGTAGGTTCTTCTAGTTCTTCAATTTCTTCGATCCTTTGAGCTAGGTGTCCTTTCTATTCTCTTTTCGATACTCCAATTGGGGATAATTGGTAGGATGCTGAACTTGCTGTTGATGAGGATTATTTTGATATTGTCATGATTGAAATCTGCTTCCATTGTTCATCTGATTTCCTTGATTCTGATTTTTGGGATTGAATCTACAATAGTTGGTACTATGACCTTTTCTTTTGCATATCTGACAATACCTGTTGTACCATGGTCTTCATCCTCTTGATGATGAAGCAATATTTCCTTGTGGATTGTCTTTTGATGCCAATGCAGTGTTAGTCATTTCATATTTAACTATATTCTCCACCTCATACTCTTGAAGAATATTGATTAGGTCATCAAAAGAAGTATCTTTACTTAGGACTTGTAAAGATGTAACCAAATATTTGTAGCCATCTAGAAGTGCTCTCATGGTTACTTGAGTAAGAAATTCATCTTTAATCTCTTCTCCTAAGGTTAATAATTTCCCTTTAATATCTGCTACCTTCCTTAGGAATAGTTCTATGCTCTCGCCACTATTCATTTTTAGGGAATGTAGTTGAGTTTGAAGATGAAGGATAGTGGCTTTATTTTTCCCTTCGAATATCTTCTCTAGGCTTTTCCATGCTTCTGTAGATGTCTTTGCTGAACTAATATAAGGTTGTATTTCATCAGTGATCACAAAGGTTATTATCATTAGGGCTTTTGCATCATTTTCTTCAAACTTTTGAATCTCAGTATCACTTGTGCTTGGTTTTTTGTTGTTCCTTGAGCTATCTCCCAAAGTTTTTCATATACTAAGATTGCTTTTACCTTATTTTTCTAGGAGAAATAATTTGGACCTTTAAGTAATTGGGATTCTGCAAGAAAGAATTTGTTTGATGCCATGATGATCCTTGTGGTCCTCTTAGTATAAATTTGATGATACCTTATGATTCCCAAATGAATTGGGTACTTGATAATTTTTTATGAATGCTATTATTATCAAGTTTTGTAGAATGCCTTATGACTCCCTAGTGTTTTTGGATATGCTATATGATTAATAAAGTGCTTCTTGAGAATAGTAGTTCAATTTTGGGTTGATTTTGTAATGTTTTGTAAATAGCAAAAATCAACTTCTATTACACCTTATTACTCCTATTGAACTTAAGCACTTTCTAATTTGATGAGGTCCTAATGGTTGGATTTATTTTATCCCTTTAATGTGGTTTTGAGACAAGTATACCAATTAATTTCCAACTCTTGATATTCCTTAATGAACCTCCTTTTATAGCCTTTGATATTTGATATTTAATGTTTCTAAATTCCAATAATTTATTTGGTGTAGTATTCCTTATAACTCCCTAATTTGGAATATTAGAAAACAATAATATTTGCAATAATAGATATTTAATTTCCAAGTTGAAATCCTTATTCCTCCTACTTTATTATTTGCAAATATAAATATTCTTGAAATTTGCTTGCTTAATATATTACTAATGCTTAAATGGATGATTGCAATAGTAAATATAATGTACCCTTATAACTCCAATGTAACTTTAGTTTATAGCAAGCAATAAGTAATATCAGATTTTACCTTAATAATCCCTCTGGATTATCTTCCTTTGATGTTGTGAGGTGGCCGATTGAAACCTTCTGGTATGTGGCACTCATGGGTAGTCAATGCCTTCTTTGACCGATGTTGGTTTCTCCCTTGAGTAGCACTTCTCTCCTCCATGAATGGTGCTGATTTTCTCCTTAATGAATGCTTGGCTTACGTCGAATATCCTTTGAAATGGAACGTTGGTATGGCTGGTCTATGATAGCTACTTTAATGCAGGCTTACACCTTTGAATGGTGCATAGGCTTGAATTAGCCTCCTCCCTATGATCGTGCTTCACACCATTCAATGCTTGACTTCCCTTTGACCTCATTCTATCTCCTTCTCCAAAATGGGTACCTTAAATAGGATTGTTTCCTTGCGGATTGTAGATAAGTGTCTCTTGAGCATTACTGAATAGACGTTGATATTCCAATGTACCTTTATGCAATGATAAGTTTGGTGGTAACCTCCCAAAGATTTGTAACTCCTTTTTAGGTGAGCATTGGATTATTCATGAATGTTGGGGTGCTTAGAACTCTTGTGCCAAGTGGCACTCAAGGCTTGTGCATGTAAGCCTTTCTTCTAATACTCCAAGGATGAGCATTGTAACCCTATATTTACCTATATCTTTGTATTGTTCATGAGCTTGCTATGTTTCTTGGAATGCAAGCATTTTCTCTTCTCCTTTTGCATGTTGTCTTGATGAGGATAATGGGTGGCTCTAGCTGTAATACTCCATGGTTCTATGGTGCTCCTAATGGCGGTCTTGTGGTAGCTTCTTGTGCTTCTTTTTGGTGGTCGTTCTCTCCAAGTAATGGCCTTGGGTATAGCACTTTTCCTTTATACCTTGATGCTTGTAGTATGTTGTTTGTGTATCCTTTGTAATAGTCGATTGATGGTGTTGTTTTGTAGCTTTTGTAATAGCCCCTTGTGCTTAGCTTGATAGTGCTATTTGATGTAGATGATCTCCTTTTGTATGTCATCCTTTCTCTATGTAAGTTTGGATGATAATAGCCTCTTGTAATGGCTCCAATATTGTAGGTGACACGCTTGCTTCTAGGGTTGGATTGGATGTGGAGAAATGGTGTTTTTAAACACCTTGATTTTTGTGAAGTATGAGCTCTTCGGTGGCTCTTTCCTCTTGCTCAAACTCTACCCTACTACCTACTGAATATGATGGTCGTGCTGCTACCTGTAAAGAGAAATACTTTTGTCCTTTTGAAGGAACAAAAGAGGTGCTTTGTAATAGTTAGATTTGCACCAATATGAAGGACCTTTTTGAAATCCTTTTTTTATTTTGATGAGGCAGCTCCTTTCTTCCTTGGATAATTTAATGAGAGTTAATCCAAGCTAATGCCGATTTTAAAGTAAGGATTTCTGCACTTTGCACTTAAATGAAACCCTTATATTTTCCTTGAATCTTGAGACTCACCAAGTCTCGATTTGAGGCTTCCTTCAAGGACTTTAATGGTGGCTTCCTTCTCCACATTTTGACTTGTATTGGTGGCTTCTTTTGGCCATGAAATGTTGTAGATTTTGTGCTAGTTTTGTGCCTTTAACAACACAAACTAATTGAGAGTAACTAGTTAAATATCAACTAGTATAGTGCTTAATGGATTAATAATGCACTTTTAATGGTAACAATAATATCACCTTATTGCTCCTATAAATAAACTCTCAAAATGAATTCTAATGCACTTAATAATCTCTACAAATTTTAAGAGTAATCTGTAAAGAACCCTTAATGAATATTCTATAATTTTCACTACAATCAATATTGTAGGATGTAGTCTTCTTGCTTTCTAGATAGATAATAGGTAGGTGATAATTTTATTTCTTTCAAAAAATATCCAACTCCTATTTAATGTGCAAATATATCTTAAAATGAACTCTCCTTTTTGCACTTTCTTGAAGACTATAATATGAGCCCTTCTCCTTGCAACTTTAATCCAAATATGGTGCTTAATGGAATTTGATAATGAACCCTAATTTGAAGTTCAACTAATTGCACCCTAGTTGCTTACCTTTAATGGCTTCTGTAGTAGATGTAGATCTTGGTGTTTTGATTCACCAAGTTGCTACCTTGTAATGGATGAATTCATAGCTTCTTGTTGGCTGTCCAAAATAACTTCTTGCTTCACCAAACTGTGGTCTTGAACTTTCTATCTTGAGCCTCAGGTTTGGTGGCTTGATCCTTCTAGTGATCTTCTATTTTTTATTGTAGATTTAGAGAACTCTTATCTCTAAATTGTGCCTTCTTACTGTGAGAGGTAATCTCCAAATATCTTGGATTTGGTAGGCTTCTTCTATCTGAATCTTCCTTCAATATTCTTGTCGAATTTTGACTTCAAATAGGATCTTCTTCTTCTCAAGATTTTGAATGTCTTGAGGTCTTCATTGGATTCTTCTTCTAGATTTGGCACTCCTTGCCAAATTCTTCTTCTCTTGGGCTTGTTTTCGAATGGTGATAATTATCCCAAGTCCTTCACTATCAGGAGCTTCTCCTTGGTAGTGGATTTCTCCAATGAGTTCTCCTAGGAACTCTTTTGATGATGCTTCTATGAGCTCTACAATAAGGCTCTCCAAGCCTTCTTCTTGTTTCTCCTTGAGACCTCTCCAAGGTCTTCTATCTTGCAACTTCTCTGGTCTTCCAACTGAGACCTTTTCTTCAACCTTCTACTTCTAGAAGTGTTGGTGATGAGATCTTCTTGGATCTTTAAAATCTATTGCTTCTAGATTTTGGACCTTTGTTGGTCCTTTTCTTCTACAATTTGTAGGATTTAATGGAGATCTTATATAGAGTCTTCTTCAAGAACTCTTCTCTAGAGTCTTCTTCTAAATCAGGAACTCTTCTTTTGAATCAAGAATTCTTCTCTGAAGTCTTCTTTAGAATTAAGGCTTCTATGGCCTTATTTTCTGGATCAAGGCTTCTCTGGCCTTTTCTTCTTTAGGATCAAGGCTTATGTGGCCTTTTCTTCTAGATCAAGGTTTTGTGGCCTTTTTCTCTTTTGTACTTTGGGTATTGATGGAGATCACCAATCTCCTATCTTCTCCTTGACTCATCTTCTGGAGTCTCTTCTTCCTTGAGTCTGCTATAAGGTAATTGTGGCCTTTTCTTCACTTCTACAGTCTGCAGGATTGCAGCTCTTGTAATGGGACCTTTTCTAGGTCTTTGAAATATTCAGTCTTCTCCTTGTTGTTGCAAGTGCTGGAATGATTCTAAGAAGATATTCTTCCTAACTCTCTTGTAGGAAGCTTCCCAACCTTTTTCTGAATCTCCTTTTTCCTGCAACAAGTTGTTAGAAACTAGAATGAAATAATCTTCACTAGTTGATCCGTCAAACTAGTGGAATGAATGTTGAGTCCTAGTCTTCACGAGTTTTTTTGCAACTCTGTGGAAAGACTCTAGCCAAATGTAATCTCAAAATTTTTGTAACTGAGATTTAATCCTCACTTGTGATTCTCTCTAATCCTATTGACTACTGTGGCTTTTTCTATCAATCAATTCCTAATGGCAATGTTTGCATGCAATGCACAATGGTAGATCTGGTTTGCAAAGATGCAGGCCAATAGTAGCAATGGTAACTCTCCCTATTCCTATTTTGATTCACCATGGCTCTGATACCACTATTAGCTTTTGAGGATATCTGTAGTGGGAGAGATCTATCATAGGTCCTAATAAGATGCAAAAAATATAAAAGAAAGTAATTCTGCAATATGACTGAAATATACTATAAATAGAAAGTGGTAAAAATACAATGCAGTATGGAGGTGATGGTCACTCCATTAATATAAGCTAAAGAACTACATTGTACTCCATACATGAGTTCTACCACTATCTACTACAATACACTTGATATGCTTGATATGTAATTGCTCTCTAATCTATCACTATGAGGCCCTTTATATAGGAAGAGAGATTCCTTGGCCAACACTCTACCTAGTTGTACAAGGGGACACCTTGCACATTACAACTTGCACATTGACACTTGTGCATTTATTACATTGCTTGAAGTAAGTAGCTAACTTCCCCCTAAAGTAATCTCCTACTCTAACTATGTACCAAAGGTGGTACATTTACATGACCCAAATGATGTAATATGCTCTAACTCTAATAAAGGACAACTGGTCCAACACAAGTTTTAGACAGTGTTGCATCTTATATTAGAGGTCTCTTCTTAAATTTTGGATACCTTGAGCCATCATCACCATAGGAAACATTCACATGTTTATGCACTTTGTTTCTCTTTATGTACCTTCAGGTTTATCGGGGAGCAAAGCATCGATGCACCTTTAGATTTCATCCATCTATCCTTAGTATATTTTTAGGCATCTTACAAACAAAAATACTTAAAAACAACACATAAAATAAAAAGAGTCAATTCCTAAGAAACATCAAAACAAATCAACATACAATCACATCCAAACCCCTTCATGAATTAATTGTTTATTGGGTGCTTAACTGCTAGTTTGTTTAGTTAGATTTTTTTTCAAAAACCATAGAAATAGATAAACAAAAAGAACAAAAACCTTTCCTTTATGATTTTCCATAATAATAGGCTATGTAAATTATATCTAACAACAACCGTATAGATAGGTATGGTTATAGCCAAAATCATACAGACAGGTATGATTACTTCCAAGATTGTCTAGATAGGAACGGTTCTTATTAAAGCCAAGTTACAGTCCCCTTTTTGCACCTTCTTCTTGTTTGCCATTGCCTATTCTATTTATATTTCTATGGAGGCTTCTAGAGTTACCCATCCTTCTTCAATCAACCCTATAGGGCACCTTGAGGAATAATCCTCCACCCTACCTTAGGGTCTATTTTTCCCATCTCATAACTCATACCCATGTAACATGTTACAACATGGGCCTTTGTCCCATGATCAAGGCCTAATATGTCAGACCACTCACACTGCTCTGCCCAAGTGCCCTAGAAAGGGGACCATTTCATCCTCCTTGCACTGATCTAGAACATCCCTTCTACCTCTTCTTCCAACACTATGTCTTCCACCTCTTCTTTTGACACCCCATTTCCCATCCCAAATGGCCTGACTAGCTTACATCCCACAAGATTCCCACCCCTATTTTCCACCTCCTCCACATTACCCCTACTCATACTCTTATCCTTATCAACTTGGGCCTTCCCACACTCCCATCCTTGTCATTTATGCCTCGATAATTCACACTCCACACAAAATGTAACACATCCTAGGTCAATTCAAAAATATTGAGTTGTAGTCAAGTTGTTATGGTTATCAACCCCCTAGGTAGGCATTCATCCCACCACCACATAACCAACCTTTCACTCAATCTCAGTATATTTATCATCTACCTCACAATTTTACTCCTATTTCTAAACCATTGTCCAAAGTCTTCCAAAATTCATTCGATGCAAAAGCAATCATTTTGCCTAATGTTCGACCAAAATTTTCAAAGTGGATGAAACCAAAGTGGTATAATGAGCATTAGTTTTATGTCTATCATTTTTAGTGAGGGTATGATATCAATTATTGTCACACTTTAAAACACCTAGTACAAGATCTGCTTGATTAAGAATGCATATAATTTGATAATCTCCTCAACTCCTCCAACCAACATCTTGGTATATTTAGACATCCATTACCTTAATATGGGATGCACCAACCACAAGTCGATGCCTCAACATCTCTACTTATGCCTCGATAAATTAATCATGTAAATTCCATCCTCTCCCACCAAGGTTTTATTGGTATGATCAACCTTGTTATCAACAATCAATGATATATGGGGTGACCTCACTAACACCATGACCGTCCTACTACACCTATGTCATCATCTATATTTTTATTGACCCTACTCTAGCTACTTCTCCTTCCTCACCTCTTCAACCTTCTTCACATATATTTCTTTAGTAGACTCTATGTCATTGTTGTATGGTTATGCACATGTGGCTACATACCTTTGGTTGGTCCTTTTCATCATCAATTCTTCTTTTTTCTCATTATTTTTCCCTCCCTCAACCTTCTTTTTCTCCTCATTTATCTCATCCTATTCAAACCAATTTTATGTCTAGGAGATTTCTCCCTTCTTCAAATCAATTTTATGTATGGAAAAATTCACCCTCTTTCAAGCCACTTTTCATGACTAGGGGAGTTCACCCTCTTTTAAACCACTTTTTTATCTGGGGGATTTGACACTCCTTCCAACCAATTTTATGACTAGGGGAGTTGAAACTCCCTCCAAATTTAATGTTCTCATCTCATATCTCTTCTAGGTGATCCTCCCACTCATTTGAGACTCTTTCATCATTTTTTTGCATTCCCTTCATCCAACATATTCATATATCAATAAACTAAGGCTTATTACGTACTAATTTGGTAATATTTTGGATGCATGGATACACATTCTCTAATCCTAATTGGAATAATTAATCAATGACATATGCATCATGTATTTTTTTCCCATGTGTATATATCATGTTTTTGTATCATTGCCATGCATCTAAGTACAATGTTTTATCATTTGTCATGTTGTCTTTTCAATCATGTTACACATAAGCATCTCTTTTGTCTTGTGTAACTTATCAGTAAGCATGCACTGGTTATCAAAATTGTCATGGTATTTTGTTCAATCATGTTCTTATATTGCTTGATAATAGAAGTCATTTATATTATTCAACCATTCCTAGTTATTCCAATCAACCTTTTTCAGACGTCATTAAGTTCTAATATGAATTTAGGCTTTCCATGATTGACTTGAGTTATTTCTTGGACCAATCACATATCACACTTTAATAAAATTTTGAGTTTAGAGAAGATGATGCCATGAGTTGTCTTGTCATAAAGCAAAAAATTTCTTGCTCATCCTATCATTCACATAAGTCAAACCTGATTATCCAAAAAGCAAGTTATGAAAAAAAAGGAAGCAAGAGAAAGAGAAACAAAGAGGAAAAAAGATCCAAATATTGATTCCCTCAGGTATTTTAAGCATCTTCATTGAGACTATAGACATCTGCTGGTAGTGGATCTACGTCTATAGATTATGGGGCTAACCTCCATTAAAGCTATAGATACTTATCTGGCAGTGGAATATACCTTTTAGGTGATGACATGTCTGTCATATTAGAAACATTCTTTTGTATAGACCTATACGTGCCTATGTATGAGATAGATTATGTATGAGATAGCTTATATTGGCTTACCTCACAAATGGTTAGTCCAACCTTACTCAAGATGAATATGGACATCATTGCACACACTTTAACCCATGATAGGCTTGATCTTATTCGAGATGGTCTAGATTTCTATGAGATATTAACTAACCATTATATGAGTTAAATTGTTCAAGATAGGGTGTTTTACTTTCATGAAATTATTCTAGCATCCAAAAGCCCTTTGGAAATATGGATGAATTGCATCAAGGCTAGCCTCAACTTACTTAGCTAGCTATGTCTTCAAGTCACTTTTACAATGTTCATTTGCTTTTTTTCTTATGTTTAGTATTCCTTGTCATTAATTTAATGAGTAATGCATTGTACCTACTCATCTACCTATGATCATTATAAGCATTGAATTCATCATTTTCATTGCATGTTATATTGTCTTATATTGTGTTAATGTGTCTATTGTTGTTTTTTTTAATTTACATGGTGGAATCGATAACCGTCATGAATCTGGGTAGGCTGTCCAACTTTTATGGTCACCATAGTATTCTGTGTTGTCCACCCGAGAAGCTACCACATAGATCTTTGCATAGTATATCCCTATAACCACTATGCCACAATCATTTAAAACCTTTTATACAGTTGAAAGCACCAGGAAAGGGAAAAGCATTCAGTCTGGTGAGGCCCAAGATTTGAACCTTGGACATCCATCCCACTTATGGGGTTTGGTCAAACCAATTGGTCTATACCTCAGACCTGTTAATATGTCTATTGTGATTGTTAACTTATCATTGATTAATTAAACCATTTTTATTATGAAATTCACATACACACATTCAAAATTTGATTAAACCAACACATGTGAGTCTAAACCATGCAAATCAATAGAGGACTCATCATCCATCACATAAGCATAGAGCATCCATATCATATAACATGTCATGTCTATATCATCATCATACATTCATCCAAAAAAATAAAATTAAAAAACAAAAAAAATCAATCAAAAAAATAAAAAATTAAAGACATCAAAAATCTCAAAAAATAAAAAACCCAAATATTTTGCAAAACATCCTATCAAAGCTACACCTCATCACATAATATTTCCATAACATCCTATCATGGAAGCCATTGACTTATCATCATGTCAATCATTATTACACAAAGACTTTCTGTCAAGTGTTTCATTGTTGTGTTCCGCTTCTTCACTCATCAACTCACTACTTGAGGGGGTAGATATTACCCATCAATGCCACCTTGAACATATTCAATATCAAAAAATCAATATTGAAATTATGTTTATCCAAGAATTTTTCCTAAGACTATCACAAGCCCTCCTCTACTAGGGAAAAAAGTAGAATTTCTCTTCTCAACTTAAACTCTAATCCAATTTAATTTGGTATGCTCCATGCCAATGTTTGCATGGTTACTCATGTACTCGCTTCATCGAGGTGGAAACTTAAGACCACTTATAATCGATTCATAGTATCCTGAGGATACCTACCAATGGTTGGTCAACTCGCTAAATCATGTGAGCTCAAAATCTATCAAAGGCAAAGTTCCATGGATATTCATCCCTTCCACAATTGGGGCATCTTACATTGTTCATGATTCGAGATAACCTTGTCTCCTCCTTCAAATATCAATGTGGTGTACCAAAATCCATGATCAATCATGATCAACTATGATTATTTATCATCAACTCATCTCTCTCATAGTCATTCACTCATTTACTGTCATGTGTTTTTGTACTATATCATATTTACACATATTGCAGTACAAAAAGAGGTAAATCTAGACACCTAAAAATATCACATTATTTCTTGTGTCATGCTAATGGTTAATTAATTTTCAAAAATCCTAAAAAATCCAATTAATTTGCATTAAAACACTATTTAGCCATTTAAGCCCCTTTTCCCCACTAAGCCCCCTCCTACACCTAGCCCATGGTCACCATGTGACCACCCCTTTAACCTAGCCTAGGGCCACCTCACCCTAGTCTACCCTTTGACTCTAGCCTAGCTCCACCTCACCCTAGCCTACCTTACCCCCTACTCTCCACATCCCCATGCTCATTCAATGCCATAAATGGGATGAAGACTTTCTCCACCCATGTGCATTAATGACATGAAGACTTCTCATCCACATATCATAATGGGATGAAGACTTTATCCATCCCCATGCATTTATGAGGCATGTTGCACCCATATCCATTTAATGTATATGGGTGGGTGAGATTTTCCTCCATACAAGGAATTGATGAGGCATGGTGTACCCATGCCACATCATAGGCTACCTCACCACCCTAACCCTTTCCAAATTCTATAAATAGCCCTCTTTCTTTCATTTAATAGAAGAAGACAAGTGCTTAGAGAAAATCTGCCAAAAACACTCCATCCTCCATTTGTAAGCAACCTCTCCTTTATGCTAACCCCATGGATGCCTTTGCATACCTCTTTTGTATCTCTTTACTTTGTAAATAGGTTGCAGAAGTGGACTTAGGCAATCATCAAACTCAAACCAGTGCTTTTTGGGAACCAAAAGAAGATTTCATTTGAAGGAAATTTTAGTCGAGACAAACTAGCAATAATTGTATGGGGAAGTATGGTCAGCCTGAACCATAACTATAGGTACAATTCCTATAAAGAACTAGTTTCAACCAATTGTAGACCAAAGAACCAAAAATAGAGGTGAATATAACTATTTTTAAATATTTTTAGCTTAGTTTAGCTCTGTTTTAATGTATTAGTTTAGCTTTCTTTGTTTGTGCTCTTTCATGAATCTGGGTCTAGCCAAGGTAGACCCACAGATGCTACTAACTCTTTGTTTTGGTTGTGTGTAGGTTTTGAAGACCCATTCAACCAACGATGTAGGTTTTTGATATTTTTCTTCCCAAGGTTTGATAATTTTCTTCCCATGTGTTGTGGTTGATCCACAACACACCCCAAAATTGGGGACCCACCTTTTTGCAGGCTTGCAGAGAAGAATCTCAGTGACCCAGATGCTAAAATTGAAGAAAAGAGAAAAAAATGCCTAAGTGTTGAAAGTGTCGCGAAATCGCGACATGTCGCGCCATCGCTGCAAAAAACAGGAAAGTGTCACGAAATTACGACATGTAGCTCCATCGCTGCCGAAAAGAAAAATTGAAAGTTTTATCGCGAAATCGCGACATGTCGTTGAGAAGAAAGAAAGGTGTCGCGAAATCGCGACATGCCGTTGGAAAAGAATGAAAAGTGTCGCGATTTCGTGACGTGTTTTATACGGATGATGAAAAGTGTCACGATTTCGCGACGTGTTTTGAAGCGTACGGATGATGAAAAGTGTCGCGATTTCGCGAGGTTTGAAGCGTACGGATGAGAAAAGGTCACGATTTCGGACGGAAGCGTACGGATGAGAAAAGGTCGATTTCGCGACGTGTTTGGAAGGTACGGATGAGAAATGGTCGCGATTTCAGACGTGTTTAAGATAGGAGAGAAAAGTAGATTTGGAGGGAAGGTAGAAGAGAAAGTGATTCGGAGTGTTTGAAGGTAGGAGAGAAAAATGGTCACGATTTGCGACGTGTTTTGGCAAATGTACGGAGGAGAAAATGGTCGCGATTTCGCGACGTGTTGCGAAAGTGTACGGAAAGAAAAGGTAGCGAAATCACGATAGGTTCGGACAAAAGTATGGAGGGAAAAAGCGGTAGCGATATCGCGACAGTTTGCGGCAAGAAGGTCCGAAGGCGAGAATGGTAGCGATTTCGCTACAGTTTGTGGGAAGGAGGCTCAAGATAGAAAATGGTAGCGATTTCGCTACAGTTTGTGGAAAGGAGGCTTAAAATAGAAATGGTAGCGATATCGCGACAGATTGTGGCATGAAGGTCCGAAGGTGAAAAGTCGCGTGATATCGCGATTGGGGCATGAAGGTCCGAAGGTGAAAAATGTTGCGATATCGTGACAGAAAGCGATCGAAGGCATACGAACGAAGAGGGCGTCGCGATATCGCGACATGTCACGATTTCGCGACATGTCACGTTTTCGCGGCTAGGAAGGTGAACAGGCTGCATGCAGTTTTTGTCGTGATTTGCACAGGAAAACATTACAGAAGGTGCAGAAAATGCAGGACACGTGGCGTACAGATGTCAGAGTTGCAAAAGCGTTACATGCAACGAAGGATTTCAAAGGTCTCGACATCGAGTGAGTCAAAAGCAACGAAAAGAAAGGGAAGTTGAAGGGTCACATGCAGGAAGATGAAACAAAGCGACACAGGGAGAATCGAAGAGCCGTTTCCGTTAGTATAAAGCCAGAAGTGCAGATTGAAAGAGGGGTTGGAAATTGCCGATTGCAGAGTTGCGAGAGACAAGGGCTTCATGCTATTCTGGGCCTGCACTTGGGCAATTTCCTTCTTTTTGTTCTGGAATATTTATGCCTGGAACATTCTTTGAATGTAATTGACATATCATTTAATACAAAATACGGAGAGTTGGCATCTAATTGATGAGAAAGAAGGAGTCATTTTTTGTATGCATGATTTAATGTTATATCATTCATTTCAGATTTATAAGGCTTTTAGGTGAAGTTTAATGCAAGTACTCTTGGTTGCTTCATGCGAATGCCCAAATCTGGAATTACAGTAGAAACCTTAGAAGCCCGCACCTAGCTTATTTGGATTGTGCGAGTTTGCGGGTTCATTAGGTTAGGTTGCATGCAGAAAACCTCATTATCTTCGATTTCATCGAATTGATGGCAGCATTCCGATTGTAGTTTAGTTTCTCTTTCATTTAATTTTCTTTATTGTTCAAACCCTTGCTTTATTTTTTGCAGTTTAATTCATCGTATCCAAATAAATAACTGAAAATCCATCAAAATCCAAGATTAAAGTACAATTATTCACTTTGAGTCCATTGTAAATTCAAATTATATAAACCCCAGTGCCCCTTGTTAACATCCACTTGCAAACCCTAAGGTATTCCTAGCATTTCACTTGAATAACATCATTGGTAGACAAAGAATCAGCATAACAGGAACCTTGGAGAAGTTACCTTCTTTGCAAGCAGAGGATTTTAGGACTCAGATCCTACCGGAGAGTGTGCTTTCACAATTGGGTGAAAACACCACTCAACAGATTGGCGCTAGAAGGAGGGCACGAATTGGTTTATTTTATTTTGATTTTCATACATGAGCAATATCTTTTTGATCTAATTTCGAAATCATTTATTAAATCTCACAAACGGCTAAACTGCAGCATTTGTTTTTCTATTGCAGGTTTTCTTGATGATAATCGAGAGTTTCGTCAAGGAGGGCTGAAGCGGTTTATTTTATTATGATTGCTATGCACTGTTCTTAACGCTTTGATGGTTCATACAGGAATAATATGATTTAATTTGATTTAAAAATATATATATATATATATATATATATATATATAAAAATAATAATAAAAAAAAAAAAAGGAATTTTTGGCTATTAAAGTTATATTCTTTAACATTCACGAATGGCTATGTTTACACCGTGGATGACAGGTAGCCCATTGAATATACCGGGAATTCAACATTATTTGCCCGTTGGTTTTGAGAGATGTCTTCCTCAATTTTTGTCTAATGGGACAAATACTGCAGAAGAACATATTCAAGCATTCAAATTTGTTGTGAATCACTTGACGAGTTGGTATGATGATGTTGCGTGTAAAATGTTCCTTTATACCTTGGACAAAGTGGCATATGATTGGTTTACAAGTCTGCCTTTAGGGTCTATCACTTCTTGGGCTCAGCTAGAGGCAACATTTCTCAATCAATTCAACAAAAAGCAAGTTGACCCAATCCTCATGTACAATCAGTTAGCCTATATTAGAAAAGGACCAAGTGAAAATGTGAAGTCATTTTCTGAGAGATTCTTTGGATTATATGCTCAATTAGTGACATTTTATGCTCTTCAAGAAGAAATGGCTCTCCAAATATACATCAATGCTCTTGACTCACCCATGTCCACATATTTGCGAGGGATGCCTCAAATCACATCTTTGTCACAAGCCTATACTCAAGCAATGGCAATTGAGCAACAATGGAGTTGTCAAAATTATGGTGTGGGTTTTGGATCATGTAATCTTCAATCATTTAATAACTCCTTTACCCACCCAATGATTTATCCATCACAACCAAGTTCAAGTGTGAATCAATTTCAGAATCAACAATCATTCCCATGCTTCAATCAAATTCAAAGTCCTCAACCTACTTTGCAAGATCAACCATCTTTCTTAAGTATGAATCAACTTCAAAATACTCATCTTGATTCAAAAGATGTTGCTAAAATCAATTTCAATGATTTTCATAGGAATATGATTTTAGGCAAGGGAGGAATACTAGATCCAACTCGTATGGAAACATGTGATAGATTGGAAACCCTTGACTCACCAAAAGATGAATTCTATGAGGATGAATCTGATTCGGATGACACATTGGATGACATTGTTGAAAGTAATGGCATAGGAAATTCACACCTTCCAAATCATGTTAAACGTGAATCATGGGTTACACATGTGGATTATGATAGCCTTATCAATTTGAATGCAAGCAATAACCCAATTTTGGAAGTAATTGAACCATCTAAGGAAGGAGAAGATAAATTTGATGAGAAACATGTTGATGAATTAAAAGATGATAAAGAAATAGTTGAGCATCACAATTTGATCTTGAAAGATGATTGTTATGATTCTTGGGAAGAGTATGCTCACTCCAAACCTTCTAATGGAGTTTATGTGCCTATTGATATGCGAGGATAATACAATTGCCCTTTCATATGAGGATATTACAAGTCCTGCACAATCTGAGAATGTTTTGGAAGAAGCCTTGGAATCTCATCAAGGGTTGGAGAAGGATAATGATTCTACTACCATGGATGAAGAAGGAGAATCAATTGTTTTTGTTCCCCTTGGGGGGCAAGAAATCAAAAATCTTGATCCACCTATTGTTTCTACAATGTCTATGCCATCTCAAAATGATGAAATTACAAAACCTAAGTGGTGTGGGTTAGATGCTACTGATGATCCTAATGAAAATATGGAGTTTGGGGCAACTCAAGCCATTGATCGGGGAAAGGTGTCACGTGACATATATCTTGAAAAATTAGGCTCTTGTTTTGAAAAATATGGACGCATGTTTGATTGGGTGCCTAACTTTGGTGTTTTTGAACAGGTATTGGATGATGAAGAAGACAAAGAGAAAAAAGAAAAGGCTACTAATACTCATCAAGTTATGATAAATTTTAATCATGATGGGTTGAGTATGGATGACAAGGGGAAATCTGTACCTTTGGTAGTAGCTACAAAAATTTCAAGTGATAGGTCACATGATGTCCCTTTGGATGCTAACATCATTAATGAGGAAATGCCAAACTTTGTTGATGCTTGTCAAGTTTTGAATGATTTTGATTGCTTTAAAATCCTGGAAAATGATTTGAAGTCAAGATTTTTAGAAATAGGCTCTTGTTTGCAACATCTCACATTTGAAAAAGAAAGCCTACTTCTAAATCATGAAGGGAACGATGAAACTTGCACTTTAAAGAATAGACAAGATAAAATTGAATATCAACTATTGTCTAACCAATTTGATTTGAATCTCACCTATGACGTTGGTAATAGAACTAAATCAAAGTGGAATGGTGAGCATGGCAAGTTGAAATTTGTTGCATTGCTCGGTTTGATCTTATTGTTGTTGGATTCCTACAAAATTTGGCATGTGTATTGTGTCATATGTTTTTTGATATATTCTAATCATGTTTGGGATCCAGGAAAGTAATAGTCCAAGCTTGGCATCATCTTGTACAATAGTGTATATAATTTTTGGTTTTTTGGTGTGGGCTTTCAAGTTTTTGTTTTTGGGATTGTGTTTGGGTTTTGGTTTTGGTTTGTGTTTTTCAAATTTTATTTTTTGGATCCTTAGTTTAATCATGATTTAAGTTGTGTGTTTGATTTCAATTGGCATGCTTTGTTTGTTTTTATAAAAAAATAAAAAATAAAATAAAATAAAATAAAATTGAGATGTCAACTTATGCTTAAGACTAGGAGAACATGAAATATTGGAATTGTCTTGTAAAAGCTCCACAAGTAACACAAGCAATTTAATTACATCGTTTGAAACTTGTGATGCATGAAAGAGTCGGTTTTGCATGACAAATCATTTCATTTGCATTTCAAGAGATAATGCATTCATGTTCCATCTCACTTTACATATATTTCATCTTAGTTGCATATGCATCTTAGGTGCAAGTCATTAAAGTATGTCAAATCCTCTTAGGGTTGTGTTATAACATAAATATAAGAAAAATCCTAAGGTTGGAAACCGAGTCTTGAGATATCTAGAACCAAGCACGTCTCATTCATTAAAAAGGATCTTGAGCAAAATGATCAAAACCTAACTTGGAAGAAAAGGGTTGGGCGAAAGAAGTATTTCATGTCTATCCTATTTATGCAGCATGATCCTTAAAACAGTGGTTTTGACCACTTCCATAGAGCTTAAAGCCTAAAATCAGAGTAGTAAGGATAGGGTTAAATCCTCATCGAACTTAGGTTGAGGATCCAATTCCCCAAAGCTTTGATTTGACCCACATGGAGTAGTAAGGATAGGGCATAAATTCTCATCTCGGTTAGTTGAGAATCTGATTCCCCAAAGCTCTTATGTCTCATTTCATAATAAATCTTGGATTGTAAGGATCGTACTATTTGTCCTCTGCAAAGGATGGGTAGTCATCCCCAAGGTCTAAGTAACAAAATTAATATTTTCCATTTACATCTAAAGTTTGGATTGTAAGGATCGTACTACATGTCCCTAACCAGGATGGGTAGTCATCCCCAAGGTCCAAGAAGTAAAAAAATAAATAAATTTTTCCCATCTCATCTTTATATTGGATTGTAAGGATCGTACTACTTGTCCTCTGCAAAGGATGGGTAGTCATCCCCAAGGTCCAAAGAAATGGAGATAAGTTTTGGATTGTGGGGTTAGATATGCCCATGCATGGCATCATGTCTTGCCTAAAAAACAAGACCACTGATTGTCTAGAGGGTTAGACTAGCATGACCATTTCTTCCATAATTGGTTTAATTATTTTGCTTAAAGTGAGGTAATGAACTCTAAATCAGAATAGTAAGGATAGGGTTAAACTCTCATCTCGGTTGGTTGGGAGTCTGATTCCCCAAAGTTCTGATTTCACATTCACTTGCACATGGGTTCTAGATGGTAGGGACTCGTAACCAACTTTGGGATACAATAAGGTAATGAATTAGTGGATCCTAAGAGGGTTTGGCAATCTTGAATGCTTGTACATAATAATAGAAGAAGGACCATGCCTTTTATGAAAGCAAAATCTCCTTGCACATTCATTAGGGTACACAAATCATTCACCATCCCACATATGCATTCATGCAAAACTGATAATGGAATGTTGATCAATTTCAAACGATAGGGAATGAAAACACATTGCACACACTGAGCTAATACTTGATGATTCTGATGATTCATGTACTTCTGATCTTTGGGCATTTGTTATTTTGCTTATGTGCTAACATATGTTTGCGAGTTTGTGATATGTTTCAGGTTGGGTTCTTACTAAAATGCTCAAGAGCATTTGACAGTAGAGTCGCCATTTGTTGTGGTTGATCCACAACACACCCCAAAATTGGGGACCCACCTTTTTGCAGGCTTGCAGAGAAGAATCTCGGTGACCCAGATGCTAAAATTGAAGAAAAGAGAAAAAAATGCATAAGTGTTGAAAGTGTCGCGAAATCGCGACATGTCACGAAATCGTGACTTGTCGCGCCATCGCTGCCGAAAACAGGAAAGTTGTCACGAAATCGCGACATGTAGCTCCATCGCTGCCGAAGAGGGGAGAAAAGAAAAATTGAAAGTTGTCGCGAAATCGCGACATGTCGCTGAGAAGAAAAGAAAAGGTGTCGCGAAATCGCGACATGCCGTTGGAAAAGAATGAAAAGTGTCGCGATTTCGCGACGTGTTTTTGAAGCGTACGGATGATGAAAAGTGTCGCGATTTCGCGACGTGTTTTGCCGAAGCGTACGGATGATGAAAAGTGTCACGATTTCGCGACGTGTTTTGAAGGTAGGAGAGAAAAGGTCGGATTTCGAAGGAAAAAGTGGAAAAGAAAGGTGGATTTGGAGAAAGAGAAAGGTGCGATTTGAGAAGAGAAAGTGATTAAGAGAAATGGATGGAGGAAGAGGAAAAAATGGTACGATTTGTGACGTGTTTTGCAAGAGTAGGAAGAAAATGGTCGCGATTTCGTGACGTGAGAGTGTACGGAGAAGAGAAAGGGATAGCGATATCGACGTTGGAAAAGTGGAGGGCAAAAGCGGTAGCGATATCGTGACAGTTTGTGGTAAGAAGGTCCGAGAGCGAGAATGGTAGCGATTTCGCTACAGTTTGTGGGAAGGAGGCTCAAGATAGAAAATGGTAGCGATTTCGCTACAGTTTGTGGAAAGGAGGCTTAAAATAGAAATCGGTAGCGATATCGCGACAGAAAGCGGCATGAAGGTCCGAAGGTGAAAAATGGTCGCGATATCGCGACAGAAAGCGGCATGAAGGTCCGAAGGTGAAAACGGTCGCGATATCGCGACAAAAAGCGGCCGAAGGCATACGAACGAGGAGGGTGTCGCGATATCGCGACATGTCGCGATTTCGCGACATGTCACGTTTTTGCGGCTAGGAAGGTGAACAGGCGGCATGCAGTTTTTGTCGTGATTTGCACAGGAAAACGTTACAGAAGGTGCAAAAAATGTAGGACACGTGGCGTACAGATGTCAGAGTTGCAGAAGCGTTACATGCAACGAAGGATTTCAAAGGTCTCGGCATCGAGTGAGTCAAAAGCAACGAAAAGAAGGGGAAGTTGAAGGGTCACATGCAGGAAGATGAAACAAAGCGACACAGGGAGAATCGAAGAGCCGTTTCCGTTAGTATAAAGCCAGAAGTGCAGATTGAAAGAGGGGTTGGAAATTGCCGATTGCAGAGTTGCAGAGACAAGGGCTTCATGCTATTCCGGGCCTGCACTTGGGCAATTTCCTTCTTTTTGTTCTGGAATATTTTTGCCTGGAACATTCTTTGAATGTAATTGAGATATCATTTAATACAAAATACAGAGAGTTGGCATCTAATTGATGAGAAAGAAGGAGTCATTTTTTGTATGCATGATTTAATGTTATATCATTCATTTCAGATTTATAAGGCTTTTAGGTGAAGTTTAATGCAAGTGCTCTTGGTTGCTTCATGCGAATGCCTGAATCCGGAATTACGAGTAGAAACCTTAGAAGCCCGCACCTAGCTTATTTGGATTGTGCGAGTTTGCGGGTTCATTAGGTTAGGTTGCATGTAGAAAACCTCATTATCTTCGGTTTCATCGAATTGATGGCAGCATTCTGACTGTAGTTTAGTTTCTCTTTCATTTACTTTTCTTTATTGTTCAAACCCTTGCTTTATTTTCTGCAATTTAATTACTGTATCCAAATAAATAACTGAAAATCCATCAAAATCCAAGATTAAAGTACAATTATTCACTTTGAGTCCATTGTAAATTCAAATTATATAAACCCCAGTGCCCCTTGTTAACATCCACTTGCAAACCCTAAGGTATTCCTAGCATTTCACTTGAATAACATCATTGGTAGACAAAGAATCAGCATAACAGGAACCTTGGAGAAGTTACCTTCTTTGCAAGCAGAGGATTTTAGGACTCAGATCCTACCGGAGAGTGTGCTTTCACAATTGGGTGAAAACACCACTCAACACCATGTAATTTTCACTTGTGTTGGGGCAAGGAATTTAAGACTTATTGGTGATGTCATTGCCAAAAATCTCTAAACCCTGGCATTTTCTTTCATTTACTGGGCTTTCGACATTTTTCTTCTTGAGGTAATTTTTACTTGAGTATCGAGGCTAAGACTTTAAAACTTATTGATGATGCCATTGAAAAAAAACTTTGGGCCTAGGCTTTTTCTTCCATTTATTAGGCTTCCAACATTTTTCTTTGCAAGGTCCAATATTTTTCTTCTCGGGGTAATTTTTACTTAAGTGTCGAGGTTCCGATATTGCATAGCATTTCGAGTTGTTAGTAGCTTTAAATTTACCTACATTAAAACTACCCCTTAAGTGGTCAAAATTCTAGCTAGGGAAACTTTCTCACTTAGTGTCTTGAATTACAACCACTTCCTATATTTCCTCATGAGTGACTGAACTTTCAGTCACTTTTAATTTGTCCTACACCTGCACTAATCTTGGTCGTAACAACATAGATATTCAGTATAAAACAAAACATTTTATTCCTCAAATCTCCTTGAAACATAAAAAAGTTTACACTTTCTAGAAATCTCTTTTCAAGATGAATCTAATGAAATTAGTTTCACAAAATTTCACTAAGTATTAAGAGAGATATGAGGCTTGAAAGTGAGTGCTACATGATTTAGGTAGACATTACAACTAATCAGGGTAGCCAGATGTCTTGCTAAAAATAAGCTATTCGAGAGGTCAATACTTCTTAGAACATAAGAAAGCTTATTCTTTTTGGAAATATTTTTTTTAGATAAATCTAATGAAATTGATTTAAAAAAAATTCACTAAGTATTGAAAGAGATATAGGGTACAAAAGTGAAAACATCTATGCTGCCAAGGGGAAATCCAAGTCTTCAGTGCCTAAATTTGAGTAGGTTTGGGGTACTAAGGTTATGGGAACATAGTCATGTGGGTAATTTTTGGAAATATTATTCTAATACTAATTTATTAGGATATATTATATGTCATTTTAAAAAGTTTATCATACACAAAAATGATAATAAGAATCATAACAAATTCAAAGCATGCAAAAAATTGGGTACTTATTATTAGAAGATTTTAGCTAAATATTTAATCTTTTGGATGACTACAAATAGCAAACAAACCCCCCAAAAAAATATAATGCTCACTCAAAAAAAGTGGGTCCCCGATCCATACAAACTAGGGCGTGTTGTGCAAGTGCAAGAACAAATGGTGACTTTGTTGAAAAATGCTCGAGCATATTACTATTGATGAGATAGATATATCACCAAATACCAGATATTACTCCACTACCAACCATGATTTTATAGATCTAACGAAGTTATATTTGATCTCATTCTAGACCTTGATCTATTGCTATCCAGGAGTTCATAGCCCTAGTAGAGGTTGTTTGAATCAACCAAACACTTGAGCCCCTTTTTCTTCTTTTTTTTTGAGCACATATTTCTTTTTTTTATCTTACAAGTACTTGGATATGCTATTGGATGGGGATCACTATTGAAAATAGGAGGGTGAACATCTAAATGGATTTTGCTTAAGAACAAAACCATAATGGTTTTATTCCTCTTGATATAGAATCTTCTAAAAGTATTTTCATTGTGAATCTGCAACATCCTTTTGCATTACATTCAAATTGGTTTATTTTATCCCAAGACAATGGGCATACACCAAATGAATGACTAATCCAATATCAACTTCACTGAGTTCAAAGTAGGATCTTTTATATCCAAACTATGCAAAAGACACTCCCTTATTAAAGTAACCAAAAGTTGGTTGCACTTGACTTATTTGTGAAGAACACAAGCTTATACTGAGGGGGGGATGAACAGTATAAGACCTCTTTTTACTTTTTCCTTTATACTTCAAAACAGTAAAGCAATATACCCAAAGCAATATCAAAACAAAGCACAATATCATCCACAAAGTGACACCAATTTTAACGTGGTTCACCCAGAAAGCCTGGGCTACGTCCACAAAATTTTTCTCTAAAAGTTATCTCAAAGTTCTTTGGGAAACCTTCCCAATTACAATGTTTATGAGCCTCAGCCCAAAGGAGATACCTTCCCCCAATCTAAATTTATGAGCCTCTGCTCAAAGGAGATACCTTCCCCTCTATCTAAATTTATGAGCCTCTGCTCAAAGGAGATACCTTCCCCTCTGCTCTAGAAATGATCCCTCGAAGATCAACTGCCTCTACCTCTTGCCAGCACGTGGAACTCCTTTCCATCGAAGACCTCCTGTCCTCAATGCTTAGCCTAAGAGACCTCTGCCTTCTATGATCATGTCCACAACAGTTTAGCAACATGTACTAAACACAATCAGTCGGTCTAGTACAAGTCTTCCTCTGTCTATCAGATCTATCCAACTCTTGAACAAATCAATCCTCTGCATACAAGCCTTCTCAAAGACTTGCCAAATTTGTCCTCAGGTTCTTCTCAAAGAACCAATGCACCTTTGTCCTCAAGTTCTCTGAAATAACTCTCAAACTCAGCTCACAAGTCCTCTGCTAGGACCTATCCAAATCTGCTCACAAGTCCCCACCAGAACCTGTCCAAAACCTCAACAAGCTCACCAAGAAAAACTTGCTTAGCATGAACCCACAAAGAGAATTTTTAGAGACCCAATGTGATTCATCAACCTCATAGAAGCATAAAGAGAATTGTTAGAGACTCAATATGTTCTATACTTAAATCCCAGTATCAATCTCAACTCAATCTCAATCTCAACAGAATAAGATAAATGTAGTATGTTTTTCTCAAGAACATGAAACACAACCCAACAATTTCCAACCATGCAATATCTCATATAACAATGATACTCATGTTATTTCCACAACCAATTAGGGTTTTAACAACAATGCTCATCAAACAAGGTTTAGTCAACCAACACCATTCAACTCAACATCAACCTTGAAGCATTCAACCAATCATCACAAGAAAAGGAAACAAGTAGAAATCCTTTTCCCTCCACACTTACTTTCAAAAATCCATCAATCAATAACAACCATGGAAGAATGTGCCCATACCTTTACTTTGATGAAGAAGGAGAACTCAAAAACTGTCACAACATTAACTCTCAATTTACCACCAATTAGAGTTAGCAACTATACAATAATACACAATAATAAAGATCCAAAATAACACCTTATTACTCCAACTTAATATTAATCACCAAAAATATAATATACATACAAAGTAAAATCTCTTTACACCTTATTACTCCACATAAGCATCAAACATTAATAATAACAATGTCAAAACAAATATTACAACTTAACCTTATACCTCCATCAATAAATCTTGATCAAATCAACTCAAATATCCCAAGTCAACAATAAAAATATTTACCTTGGCAATACTTAGTTCTCCAACCTTAGGAGAAATGAGAATCCACCACAATAAGTGCTAAAGCGCATTCTCCTCTACTTACGTAACCCAATCACAGCCGCTCTCCTTCGTGCATTGCAACAAAAGGAAAAATGCACTCGACGTGATTCGAAACCTGTATCTCTGCCTAGCGAGCACCTTTACTCAAACTCCATCATCTTTGGAGCACAAGTGCTCGACAAAGAAATATTAAACTATCCTTTGTTTTATCTTCACTTGATCGTAGGATATGGAAAACGTATTCATTTTCCTAGCACTATCCAAAACATAAGTCACTGAATGCTTGCATTAATCATCTCATAGCACAGTCTGGAAAAACACAGTTCAGGTGCAATTGCCAATCCACTAACGTCAAGAAAAAAGTAAGGATGCAGCCCAAGCTCAAATTCGAGTATGCCAAGCATGGTTTCCAAGACACAGATCAAGCATGATTTCAAAGACGTCAATTGGAGATTCAAAGACACAGAGCAAGCACAAATCGAAGACACCAAGCACTATTCGAATGATATAGAGCAAACGCAAATCGAAGACACCAAGCGCTATTCAAATGATACAGAGCAAACACAAATCGAAGACACCAAGCGCTATTCGAATGATACACCAAAAACACAAATCGAAGACTACAATTAATCGGTGGTGCACTTAGTTTAGAAAATCATCCCCACTTATATAGCCATTTCTCCTTAACTGTTTCACATCGGCGCTCCTCCAACGATGGCAACATGTCGACGAAAGAAAAATTTATCTGCGTCGCTTAAGGGTTAAAAGACCCTTTAATAATAATTAAAATAATAATTATTATTATTTTATTAATAATAAATTAAACTTAGACCTTTGTCAGAGGTTTGAGTTAAGTTAATTATTAATAATAAACATGGACCTCTTAGCTTAGTCCCACCTTTGGGGCTTGAGACTAAGAAGGAGCCTCTTAGCTTAGTCCCTCCCCCACCTCCTGATGAGGTGATTAATTTTGGAGTGGGAGTAAAACTCCCATTAGGCACTGATCATCATCAGCGTCTATAACTTCCTTGTCGGGCCTTCTCTTGAACTCTTTGTCCATATTCCTGTTCTTGTCACTGTTCTTGTTCTTGTTCCTTGGAAGTTCAGCTCTACATTGTCTAGCTGTGTGACCTTCATTGTTGCATTTATAACAAGTAACAATGTTATTTCTTTTAGGCATACCTATTCTTTGAATCCATCTGTTTTGACTAAACCTGTTCTGACCAAATCTGTTTTGATCAAACCTGTTTCTGATATTTGCCTTGCAATAAACTGCCTTTTGCCCAAACTATTTACAAGAGTAGCAATACCCTTGAAAGAAATTACCACCTCTGAAACTGTCATTTACCTTCCTTAATTGAGTCATGCAATGTGAAGCCATGTGACCAAACCTGTGACAAGCAAAACATCTGCCATTTAACTTTCCTGTAAATGGCTTTCCAGGTCCTATAAACTTTCTCCCCTTTTTTTGTTTCCTATTTTTTGTTTTTGTGCATCTATCATTCAAGGACCATGTTCAGGAATAGTGTACCCGTCTTCAATCACTTCCCAAACCTCATTCCCAAGTGCCATTAGATGAACCTTCATCCTTGCACTCCAAAGACCAAAATCTGATCCATCAAGAATAGGTGTTGCATTGCCACTTGAATAATCCATTGTGTTCTTTACTGGCTTTTCCTTCAAGCTGTTAAACTTTCCGAAGGCACCCACTCTGATATCAATTGAAGAACACAAGCTTATACTGAGAGGGGGGTGAACAGTATAAGACCTCTTTTTACTTTTTCCTTTATACTTCAAAACAGTAAAGCAATATACCCAAAGCAATATCAAAACAAAGCACAATATCATCCACAAAGTGACACCAATTTTAACGTGGTTCACCTAGAAAGCCTGGGCTACGTCCACAAAACTTTTCTCTAAAATTTATCTCAAAGTTCTTTTGGAAACCTTCCCAATTACAATGTTTATGAGCCTCGGCCCAAAGGAGATACCTTCCCCCAATCTGAATTTATGAGCCTCTTCTCAAAGGAGATACCTTCCCCTCTATCTGAATTTATGAGCCTTTGCTCTGGAAATGATCCCTCAAAAGATCAACTGCCTCTACCTCTTGCCAGCACGTGGAACTCCTTTCCATTGAAGACCTCCTGTCCTTAATGATTAGCCTAAGATACCTCTACCTTCTATGATCACATCCACAGCAGCTCATCAACCTATACCAAACACAGTCAATCGGTCTAGTACAAGTCTTCCTCTGTCTTTTAGATCTGTCCAACTCTTGAACAAATCAATCCTCTCCATACAAGCCTTCTCAAAGACTTTCCAAATCTATCCTCAGGTTATTCTCAAAGAACCAATGCACCTCTGTCCTCAAGTTCTCAGAAAGAACTCTCAAACTCATCTCACAAGTCCTCTGCTAGGACCTGTCCAAATCTGCTCACAAGTCCCCACCGAAACCTGTCCAAAACCTCAGCAAGCTCACCAAGAAAAACTTGCTTAGCATGAACCCACAAAGAGAATTGTTAGAGACCCAATGTGATTCATCAACCTCATAGAAGCATAAAGATAATTTTTAGAGACTCAATATGTTCTATACTTAACTCCCAGTATCAATCTCAACTCAATCTCAATCTCAACAGAATAATATAGATGTAGTATGCTTTTCTCAAGAACATGAAACACAACACAACAATTGCCAACCATGCAATATCTCATATAACAATGATACTCATGTTCTTTCCACAACTAATTAGGGTTTTAACAACAATGCTCATCAAACAAGGTTTAGTCAACCAACACCATTCAACTCAACATCAACCTTGAAGAATTCAACCAATCATCACAAGAAAAGGAAACAAGTAGAAATCCTTTTCCCTCCACGCTTACTTTCAGAAAACCATCAATAAATAACAACCATGGAAGAATGTGCCCATACCTTTACTTTGATGAAGAAGGAGAACTCAAAAACTGTCACAACATTAACTCTCAATTTACCACCAATTAGAGTTAGCAACTATACAATAATACACAATAATAAAGATCCAAAATAACACCTTATTACTCCAACTTAATATTAATCACCAAAAATATAATATACATACAAAATAAAATCTCTTTACACCTTATTACTCCACATAAGCATCAAGCATTAATAATAACAATGTCAAAACAAAGATTACAACTTAACCTTATACCTCCATCAATAAATCTTGATCAAATCAACTCAAATATCCCAAGTCAACAATAAAAAGATTTACCTTGGCAATACTTAGTTCTCCAACCTTATTAGAAATGAGGAGCCACCACTATAAGCGCTAAAGTGCATTCTCCTCTACTTACGTAGCCCAATCACAGCTGCTCTCCTTCGTGCATTGAAACAAAAGGAAAAATGCACTCGACGTGATTCGAAACCTGTATCTCTGCCTAGCGAGCGCCTTTACTCAAACTCCATCGTCGTTGGAGCACAAGTGCTCGACAAAGAAATATTAAACTATCCTTTGTTTTATCTTCACTTGATCGTAGGATATGGAAAACGTATTCGTTTTCCTAGCATTGTCCAAAACATAAGTCACTGAATGCTTCCATTAATCATCTCACAACACGATACTGAAAAACATAGTTCAGGTGCAATTGCCAATCCACTAACGTTAAGCAAAAAAGTAAGGATGCAGCCCAAGCTCAAATTCGAGTATGCCAAGCATGGTTTCCAAGACACAGATCAAGCACGATTTCAAAGACGTCAATTGGAGATTCGAAGACACAGAGCAAGCACAAATCGAAGACACCAAGCGCTATTCGAATGATACAGAGCAAATACAAATCGAAGACACCAAGCGCTATTCGAATGATACAGAGCAAACACAAATCAAAGACACCAAGCACTATTCGAATGATACACAGCAAACGCAAATCGAAGACTCCAATTAATCGGTGGTGCACTTACTTTAGAAAATCATCCCCACTTATAAAGCCATTTCTCCTTAACTGTTTGATGTCGGCGCTCCTCCAACGATGGCAACACGTCGGCGAAAGAAAAATTTATCTGCATCGCTTAAGGGTTAAAAGACCCTTTAATAATAATTAAAATAATAATAATTATTATTTTATTAATAATAAATTAAACTTAGACCTTTGTCAAAGGTTTGAGTTAATTTAATTATTAATAATAAACATGGACCTTGAAGGTTTTTCAAGAAGCAAAAACCTTTGCATTAAGTTAAGCTTGGTTTTAATAAAAACCCTTAATGAGTCCAAATGGTTTTAAGAAAAACCTTTAACCTTGTCACCATGGTTTTAATAAAAACCCTTTAACAATATGAAGCTTTCTCAAGATATTTTTGACATCACACTCTTTTTGATATCAACACAAAAATGCCTTTTGACATCAATGACAACTTATACACTTGAGCAAAAGCAATGTACCCAAAGTACCCAAAATTGCCAACAATTTGAGCCAAATAGAGGAAAGCACAAGATAGAGAAAAATTAAAAACAAAAAGCACAACAAAAACAAAAATGGAATGAAACAAGACCATCACACCAAAAATTTAAAACTCAAAACTATGTATATGACTTATTTATAGGGTAGTACTATAATACTCTCAGACATTAAAGTAGTGTTTGAAGAATTGCTCATTCACTTGTAATGGGTCATTCTCTCCAGTTAGGATTTTTGTCTTGAAGGTATTCTCTCTATGGATCTCTGATATCTGAGAGGGACCTAGCCAAAGGGTGTCAAATTTTCCATGGTCTCCTTTATTTCTATGGGCTTTATCCCATAGTAACACTAAATCAACAATTCTAAAAGAAACTATTTTACCCCTCTTATCAAACCATCATTTTACCAATTTTTTATGCTTACTAAAATGTTGTAGTGCATCTTTCCTTTTCTCATCTAAACTTATAATTTTATGGTATGGTTTCCATCTTGTCATCTATTTCTATGTAATCCTTCATAAATTATATGGTAAGGATCTTGTTATTTATGGGAAATGTAGGATCCTACCCATATACCAAATGATAGGGGGATGTGTCTAATGAAGACTTAATCCTCATTTTGTTTTACCATAATGAGTATTTCAATTTATTATGCCAATCCCTAGGATTTTGTCCATTTATTTTAATTACTTTTAGAAAATTTTTGTTAGTTGATTTTGCTACTCCATTACCTTGAGGATAGTAATTAGAATAAAAGTTCAAAGTTACCTTGTTATCATAAGCCCATTCAATAAATTTCAAAGAAGAGAAAGCAGGGCCATTACCATATACCAATGCACACAACATCCCAAACCTAGTCACGATGTTATCTTCAAGGAATTGGATCACAATCTTTGTTGTGCAGTTTTTGGATGTTTGAGACTTTGTCCAATGAGGGAAATAATAAGTGGCAGTCAAGATGAATTTGTGGTTGGCTAATGAATTACGATTGATGATGCCAAAAAAGTCCAGTTTCCATTGTGCAAATGGGCAAGTTTCAATCACTAGTTGCAATGGCATGGGAGAAATCCGTTTTCGATGAGTTGCAATCTAGCAAACATGACATGATTAGACATGTGCATGTGCATATTTAAAGACATGGGGCTAGTAGTAATGAAACCTTAGTATTTGGTGTGTTGTGGAATTTTTCCAAGCTATGTCATGTCCCATATTTGCCATAAAAATTTGAGTACTTCAATAGTTTTTTGTTTGTTTAAACATATCGAGAAAATTCCCTCATGATTGTTTTAGTATAAAATGCTTGATTTTATCACAAAATTTGCACTTTTAATATGCAAAGCTCTTATTTGGGTGGAATTTAAGTGATTAGAACATACTATGTTTAGTAAATAATAAACTATGTCTTGATAACACTCATGATTTGTAATTTCTTCCACCAAATATTGCTAGCATGAAATCTGGAAGTCAACTTTGGCCAAAGTCCCTAACCTCTAACAATTCTCATAGGCTGAATTTCTAAATCAAATTCTTGCAAGTTAGACATCCATTTGCCTTTGTGTTCTCCTAGCTCATTCTGCATCAGTATTATTTTCACAGCTAGATCAGACACTAGTGCAAGCACTTTGCTATGTAGGATATAATGTCGAAATTTCATCATCGTTTTGATCAAAGCAACGGCTTGTTTGTCAATGAATAAGTATCTAAGTTGAGTATTCTTCAATGGTGAGCTTCTAAAAACTATTGGTCTCTCATAACTAGCCTCCTTCCTCTAAGTTAAAACTCCAACTATCGAATGTTTGGATGTAAACAAGTAAATATAGAAAGGTTGAGTATAATATGGACTAATTAATACAAGAGCATTTGTGATTGCCATTTTATTTTTTTGGAAGGCAACATGTGCTTCCCTAGTCCATACTATATTGACATCCTTTTTTAACATGATATTTAGAGGTATGACTATTTCTACAAAGCCATAAATAAATTTTCTTAGAAAATTAATTTTATTAGACTTTAGCTCATTTTTACTTTTAAGGAGGGGAATTTTTTATATTTTTTCAATTCTATCTGGGTCAATGGAAATACCAACTTTGAAAATGACATGCCCTAGTATTTTTCCTTCTATAACTCCAAAAATGCACTTTTTGGAATATAATAATATTGTATGCTCTCGACATCTCTGCAGTATTCTTTTCAAATCTTCCACATGGTTTCCATATGTTTTAGAAAAAAATAGTGAGGTTGTCTATGTAAATCTCTATGCATTTTCTAATGAGGTCCCTAAAGGCAATGCCCATAGCTATTTGGAAAGTTGCACTTGCATTAATCAAACCAAATGACATCCTCTTGTATATAGATGTTCCCTATTTTATAGTGAATGTAATTTTAATATGGTCCTTGGGGTCTACCACTACTTAATTGTATTTGAAGTAACCATCCAGGAAGGACATCATCTCAAAGTCATTCACTATTTGCAGTACTTAATCCAAATAATGGAGAGGATAGTTATCCTTCTTAGACGCTCTATTAATATTTATAAAATCTACATAGACATATTTATCCATTCTTCTTACAAACTGGTACCAAATTTGCAACCTAGGTAAAATGTCTTATAAGGAAAATAATACAAGCTTCCAAGAGTTTTTGTATCTTCTTGAGAATGAGAGGCTCCAACAATGGATTCATTGGTATCTACTTTTGTTAAAAGGGTTTTATTCTTGGCTTCAAGGGTATGGTGTGGGTAATAATGGACACATCATAGGTCTTCAAATATTCATAGCTTCATGCTATAATATCTCTTTAATACTTTAAAGCTTGGATTATTCTCCTTTTCTCCTCATTAATATAGGTTTTTCCTAAGAAAACAATTTGGGAATTCTCAATATTTCTCAGATTATATGTTTCATATAATTCCTTTTTATATGAAGCAATTTTTTGCTTGTGAATATGATAATTCATATCAAATAAGCTTTCCAAATAAACTATACCTTTGGGAATGGTGTTTGTTTTCAAATTCAATTCATCTTCATCATATAACTTTACATAGTTTATATCTTTCTCATCTATGATATGATCCTTGAGTATACTAGAGTTTGTAATAAAATCAACTATATGTATGTCATCCTCAACCATTTAAATTTTTTACACATTTTCTAGTATGGAGTGGAAACCAATTCTACTGAGAATCACTTTATCTTGGAATAGGCAACTAGTTCTAGGGTGCTTGTTGCTAATGCCAATGAATCTACAGTGTAGTTCTTTTTACATGGAATGGTTTGGATATTGAAAGCATTAAAATCTTTGATTAAATCCTACATATGACTATGATAATTTGAGATATTATTTTCATGAAAGACTTATTGATTTCAAACTTGTTTATTTACCAACTCAGAATATCCCATGAATTATACATACTTGACTCCCTTTTTATAATCCATGAATCAATGCCTCATACTCAAAAACATTCCAGGTGCAAGGGAACTTCAATTTATAAACAACAAGATGTTATTTTCCTCTAGGGTTGACCAATTCAATTCCAGTTCCATTGCCATGCTTACTTTTTGACCTATCCAACTTGAGATTCCATAACTAGTCTTCAGTTACTTTTTGTTTACTTGGTGAGGTATTTGCTACTGAATTATTATCTTTAATTTTGGTTTTCACAACCATAATGTAGAATCCCAATTCTAATTCAGTGTACAAAACCTCGTTCACAGTTTTGTACTTCACAATGAGTTAATTCACCCTTGGAAGCCACACATACAAAAAATTAGTTGCCATATAGCCATTTAGGATTCTTTACCAATCATGACTAAACAACATCTCATATGCATCTAGGATATCCACAACTTGAATATCAATGTATTGTTATATCTTAGGTTTAGCAGCGAACTGTATATGAACCTAATTTAGTATCCTAACCACATTTACCTCTGTCTTATCCAATTGAACCAACTTCATTTTTGAAGGAACAAATATCAATCCTAATTTTTGGTTGACCACATATGACATCACATTGCCAGAAGCACTTGAATTCACAAGACAATTATGTAAGTTTTTACCAATAATTCTAATGGTCAAAAGGAAATATGGACTCTACCTTTTCTTTGTATATGTATTCTTGAGTATTAGTAGCATTTTTAGTATTTTTTTTTATTTTGGATAGATATTTTTAAGCAAAAAAGCCTTATGGCCAGTCAGTTGAGCCACCTCAAATAGAGAAATATTTGCCTTGGTTTTCTTAAGGTCTTCAATAATATTATATTCAACCTTGTTTTATTCTATATTTTTTCTATCATGGTAATGGCATATTGGATTTTGGACATGCAAGCATTGTGAGACCCTTAGGTGGGACTAGGTTTTTCTTGGCTTGCTCATCATGTGGGATAAATTTTTTTTTAGGATTTGTGGAAGAAGTCATTGGTGCTTTCCTGTTACACTAAAGAATATAATTTTTACCTCTCTAAAATTTCCAATAAGCTTGCACCTCTTATTTTGGGCTCTCTTTAGGTTCCTCTTCATCCACTCTTCAGATTTCATAGGTTTCTAAGACTAAGGTTGTCCTTGCATTTTGATTAGCTTGATTTCTATAATCTTCATTGGTGGTTACCACCTCCAAAATTTTCATCTCTTTTTGGACAATATCTAGAGTAATTTTAAATTTTGAATAGTCAATTTTACCATGTTGAGTTATGGAATGGACCCTACACCAATTGGGTAAAGAAATATCTGCCAAATTTACTAAAGTACATGGGTTATTAATTGATTAATTTTGGTTTCCAATAGGATTTGGGACTCCTCCATTATTTAGATGAGTAATACATTGGTGATTAGTCCTTTGGAATTTAAAGTTCATTTTATGATTATTATTAGTAGGCAAATTTTGAGGAACTTGTCATAGTAGTTAAAGCATATCATTGCTCATTTTTTAACCATATTTTATAGCTCAATATTTGAGTTATTAGGTTGAATTTGTCCTAGTTGACTTGTTACATTATTTATGGATGTAGATATATTCAAAAATGTGAGTAAGACTAGTTGATTATTTTTTTATGTGTATGATTGAAAATGTTGCTTTTGGTCATTTGATTGTCCAAATATGTCAAAATGGTCTACTAATTGCTCACATTAGGAATCGTTTGATTCAGGGGTGCCATATTGAAGGGTTTATTCTGGTTTAGATACATGATTCTTGGTAATTGGTTCATCATAGGAAGTTGTGTAAGGGCTTCATTTATTAACGATATCTGATTATAGGGTCTTAGTTTTCTAAGTGAAGGTAATTGACCCAAACCAAAACCTTGATGCATTAACTGTTGTTCAATTGTTACAACCTCACTATATTCCATGGGCAAGGATGCTATTTTAGGGGTCTCCTCACAAACATAGAAGTTAATGTATCCATAATTCCAATATACATTTGGATGGTTGCTTCCTATATGAGGGTATAAGGTGTCATTAACCTATTGAATAATTTATGGAACCTAGTGTTAAATAGACTCAAGGGTTCACTCGGTTCTCTAACAACTGGGTCAACAAGTAATTTGAAATGGTTAATAAATGTTACCTCTAATTGAGCCTAAGAAGTAATAGAGCCTAAAGGTAAGATAATATAGCAATAATATGCAAACTCATCCAATGTATGTGGAAACATCCTCATGTTCATTCTATAATTAGATTAATGTGTTTTTGTATGTATGAATATGTTCTTTAGCTAAATTTGTACCATCATGCCAATATTGAGGGATATATCTTTCAATATTATTAGGCATATCATGTGTTGGTTGTGGTATGTTCAAAGGACTACTTCCTACTAATCATAAAGCAGGAGCTATCATTGGTGGACCTTGGGGAATAGAAAAAGGATCAAAAAAGGGATAATAACTCTAGGATAACTATTGATAATTTGAGGATTAGTGGGTCTACCTTTATCAACATTGGATCTTTTGTATGAGTAAATGCTAAGAAACTCAATGCCACCTAAATATTACTTGGACCTAGTGATTATAACTTTTAATTCCAACTTTGATAGTCAAGATGTATAATATAAACACTACATTGAGGAAAATTTATTTTTTTAGATTATAGCCCTCCTTCTAATGTTGGTTCTATTGAGCATGTAAATAACATATTGTAAAGGGTAGTCATGTAGACACCCAATTTTGACACACCAATCACAATCTTTCAAGACTAGTCGTAACTTCTCAAAACTAGTCGCAAACATTCCAAAACCTCCCAAAACTTCCCAAAATTAGTTGCAAATGTTACAAAACCTCAAATTGACCACTCCCAATCATTTTGGGCATCATTTTTCACCTTTACCAAATTTGCCACCTTGACCAAATTTTCCAGTGGTGAATTTGGCAAGTTGAGTGGCAAATTTGGCAAAACTACAAAAATCAACCCTTAGCATTCAGAATCAATTTTTACCAAATTCACCACTCCTACCAAATTTTCTAGTGGTGAATTTGGCTAGTGGTGAATTTGGAAAATTTTCAAATTTCAAACTCACAAAATCAGATTTGGACTCCTTACCAAATTCGCCACTCGGGTCACCAAATTTGCTAGTGGCAAAGTGGTAAATTTGGCAAAAATAGTCAAGAATATTCCACATGAACCAAAGAGGTATGGATTGACCTCCCTTCCACCTCTACCATTGATTTCACATGCTCCAAAAATGCATCATATGCAACAATTTTGAATTGTTCTTATCCATTCCTCCCCCAATCCTCCTCCAAATCCTATTTAAGGAGGTCATGGGGTAAGCATTCCACAAGTAATTCTACTATAGCAAAGTTTTGCTCTCTTCAAGCATTTCAAGTGTTGAAGGGTCATTTAGCAAGCATTTGTGGAGGGCAACTAGGCAAGGCAAGGGAGCTTGGTGGTAAGATCTTCATGCAAGGGAGAGGCCATAGCTAGGTGAAATCTAGCATAGTTTTCTCCTTTATTTTCTTGCTATCCATATTATTTTAGCTTCCTAATTTAGCTTTGCAAATGTTGACTAACTCCATTTACTTGCTTTTGCTTCATTTCATTTTACACACTTATCATCATATTGGGCTCACCTTTTGTTTTGTAGGCTCTAACATCATTGCTTGCAGGTCTGATTTCAAGGATTTGTAGCATCTTTTGTTCACCTCTAACATATCTTTGTAGGCTTATCTTAGTTTGCATTCATCTCATTATCATACTTTACCTCTAATCCTCTATTTTGCAGGGTTTTTGGTGCATTTCCTAACATATTTTGCATTCTAAATATTTGTTGTTATTTTCATTTACAACATTGTTTTACTTTCATTTCAAGTATACTAACCATTTAATTTCACTTCCATGCTATTTTAATTTCATACATTAAGTATTTTAGCATTCTAGTCCTTATTTTTAAGCATTTCAATATCATTTCCCTTCATTATTTAAGCACTTTACATTGATTTCTTTATCAATTTCATAGGTATTGCAAGGATTAGGATATAGATAAGTTACCTTGCTATATTCCTAATCCTCTTGCATTCTTAAATCTCTATTCCCAAGTCCTTGACTATTCAAAATAGTCATTGAGGCACTTCCCCTACCTTTTTTCATCCAAGCATTCACTTAAATCTTAAATTGGTAAATAATTTGCATCAATATCTATTTATCTTGCACTCATATCAGTAATAAATAGCATTAAGAGCATTCCTAATCTAATACATTACATATTTTATCTTCTCATAGCTCTTATTTACTAAATTTATAGTCCTTTTGGGCATTTGCACTCCTTACTCTATCATTTTCAAATCATTCCTTAAATTATCTATTTTAGGGGCTTAAATCTCTATTTTTATCAATCATAGATCTTGTAAATTATATTAGGAATCTTCCCTCTAGTTTCAGCTCAAAACATAGTCAAATTCTACCAAAATCGACCTCTAAAACTCTTAAAAACTCATCCTAGGATCAAATTCACCACCCTGAACTATTAGTGGTGAATTTGGTAACTAGAATACACTAAACCAAATTTACCACTTAGACCAAATTTTCTAGTGGTGAATTTGGTAGACCTAGTGGTGAATTTGGCAACAAGCCAAATTCCACCCTAGGAGGTAAGCATACTCATTTTTTTGTTAAAAAGGGGTCTGATCAGCTATTTAGACAATATTCTACCCTATCCAACCCTTAGATAGACCCCTTAAATTAGAAACCCTATTTTTTAGTTTTTGTGTAGATTTACCAAATTTGCCACCTCTGGTGAATTTGGTAGTTGGGAATTTGGCACTTTCTAGTGGTAAATTTGGTAGACAAGCTTTAGGAGAGGTAATTCAGCCACTTGGCCCTTCCTTAGCTCTATAATTTCATTTCTTCTATGTTTTATTTCTATTTTCTACTATTTTGCAAGTAGAAATCACATTTACTTTGGCAAATTAAGGAATCCTAACTAGAAAACCTAATCGTTTACAAAACCTTGCAATTTCTTTACAAAACATCTCGATTTCTTTACAAAACATCTCTAAAATAGTCAATTAAGGAACCCTAGGCTGAATTTTAGCTTTTCCATCATTTTCAAGTACATAGGCAAAGAAACAAAAAGCATATAGTTGCATTAGGCTAGATTGTCTTCTTGCATTCCTCCTTGTTTTACCCTAAAATCAAAAATCTCCTTAGTTTAGCTCATTCAAACTTGAAGTGCATATAGGTTAGCTCTTGTTTGTATGCATTTGTGTGATTTAATATTTTGCATTGCATTTAGATGATTCTTGATGATTTAGGTTTAAATAATCGTTAAGGCTCGAAAAAGAGTCGGATAGATAGAGATCCAAAAACCTTAGGTGTTTGTTTTAATTAAACTCCTAAAACATCAACAACACAAGCATTACATCAACTTACACACAACCATAGGAAAAAGTATTGAGTAGGAGTCTAGTTGTGTTGAGGATCTTTGTATCCTTGGGGTCTCCTTTGGAAAGAGACTCTCAAGTGGGGAAGTAGAGATTCTAACGAATCTCCCCCATGCACACTTGACATTGAATTAGACTTAAGGGAAAAGAACACGAGGTTTTCCCACCATCTACATATTTGGTGAACCCAACGTGAACACTCCTTTTGCCTTAACTAAGATAAAAGTTTGTTAAACTTAAACAAGATCATCTAATTTGCTTTCTTAGCTTACATCACATTAAATTAAGATAACAAGAACATAACCAATTGCTAATCCTACTGGGGGAAGGATAACGACCCCTTGAGTAAACCAAAGTATGAACCTTAGGGGAGAAATATTCTTTGGCAAGTATATCATGGTGGATTAGTGGGAGTCATAAGGAGGGTTGCTTATCTAGGTGACATAAGGATCTCAAACATCTTCTCTTCTTTGCTATAAGTACTCTAGAAACAAAACTCTAATAAATTAACTCCCTTCGAACTCAAGCTTTCAAACCATGTCTCAACATCCTTACAACACCCAAAACAAGGGTGTACCTACTACTTCTCATGAGGGGTCATCCTCTCATGGACAAATTGAATGAGAAGTAAACCCTTGGTCACAACAAGCACTTAGGGAACAAGAATTAATTATTGAACAAATCTCCTATCAAACTATAGATCATGTCAAAGAATATATCAAATGAAACAAGGACATCATCTTAGATGTTCTTAAAGATAAACTTAGAGAACAAGTGGAAGCAGAATCCACCACAATGCATGAAAATATCGGATATTCTAATGAACAATCAACCACTACTCAAATCAATGAAACTCAAAATAACTTGGCAAGTCTCAATGTGGCTATGGCTCAACCTACTGATTCTACAACACCTCCAACCACATCTATGGGGATCCCCACTATAGGGAACCCATTCTCAACTAATGATACAATCAATACTACGAATCCTTTCTTCACTCATGACATGGGATTTAGCCAAGTCCCTCCCACTATAACATCAAGTCAAAATTCTTCAACTCTCATGAACATACCTTTCATGATGCAAACCTTTACTCAACCACAAATACAACCACTAATAACATTACCAATAAATCCTTCATCAAATGATATCCAAGATATCAACACCAAAATCTCAGACTTAGAGAAGAGGGACTCCAAGTTTGAAGAACTTGAGCATCAAATTACCTCTCTCCAAGGATCATCTAAGTTAAAATACTCTTTTGAAGAATTCTACAATGAACCATTAGATCCAACCATCCTCAACCATCCATTTCCAAAGAAATTTGAAACTCCCAAATTTCAAATGTACAATGGAAAGCAAGACCCCATCAACCATCTAAGGTTATTCCAAATAGCTTGTAGTGACATCAATCATGATGAAAAACTTCTCCTTAGGTTATTCCCTAAAAGCCTTAGTGGTTTAGCCTTAGAATGGTATTTTCAAATACCTCACCACTCTATCACAAAGTTCAAAGAACTTATGGAAGCTTTCGTTAAACAATTTTCAATCTACATAGAAGATAAGGTTACCATAGATGACCTTTATCAACTTAAACAATCTAAGAATGAGAAATTTTTAGACTTCTTAGCCAAATGGAGAGGTTTAGTAGGAAAACTCCAATACATTCCTCCTCCTAAAGAACTCTTACATATTTTTATATGAAACCTTCATGAACAATTATCATATCCTTTGGAAATGATGAACTTAACCTCCTTCGAAGAAGTCATTGATATGGCTAAAAGAGTAGAAGTCATCCTCATAAGATGAGGACAACTTAACTATAACAAGAAAGAAGATGAAAAACCCTCTAACAAGGGGTAATACAAAAATAAACATGTCATAGGAGATGGTGTAATCGACTCTCATCAAAACAACAACATAAACGCTACTCAAAATGCTCCTCAAAAGTTGGTTATCCAAAGAGAAGAGAAACCCCAAAGGCAATATACGAATACCGAATAAATTCAAATATCTATGCTAAAAATGCTCCTTGATTCTAAAATAATAGAACTTCCACCTATTAGGCCTTGGGATCTATCCAAGGGAGCACCCTTTTGGTATAGACAAGATGAATATTGTGACTTTCACTGAATGGAAGGACACACTACCAACAAATGTAGAACTTTAAAGAACATTATTCAAGACCTCATTGAGGAAGGAAAAGTAACATTCAATAAAATGAAAAACCCTAACAAAGGTATGGGAATATTTCAAGACCCCTTACCAATGCATGATAAAAAATCGACCAACTTCGTAGGCACCATTCATTTATCTAAATCTTCCCATGCCATAACTAGACAACAAGCAAAGAATCAATCTTCAGATCAACCTCCATTGGTTATCCCAAGAACAAATATCAATATCCCTAATAAGTCACCTTTGGTGCTCACACCTTCTCAAAATACCTTACATACCTTCGATCTTCATCAATAATTGGAGGAGGTACCCACAAATATCTCCCTCCTAGAATTTCTAAAAACATCACCTGCTCATAGGGAAATATTGTTGAAACTCTTAAGTGAACAAGAAGTCCCTCAAGACTTATCTCCAAATGATATAGCTAACATGGTTGGACTAGCTAGAATTAACAATGCTATCTTAGCCTTTCATGAGGAAGATACTCCTCTCGAAACCATATCAAGGGATTCCCCTCTTTATATCATAACTCAAATAGGTGATAAATATATCAAGAGAGTCTTGGTAGACAATGGATCAACCTTGAACATATGCAATATCAAATTCTTACAAAATTTTGACTTAATAGAAAATGACTTGTAAAAATTAGACCTCATCATTAGGGCCTTTGACAATGAAGAATGAGAAGTAACTGGTACCATTACTTTACCTATCAAAGTAGGACCTCATGTCCTAAACACCCTCTTCTATGTCATATCATGTGATGTAACCTATAACATGCTCCTTGGAAGACCTTGGATACATGCTATGAGGGTAGTCCCTTCTACCTTACATCAATGTCTCAAATATGAGTATCAAGGAAGGATTATCCATGTCCTTGGAGATCCAAAACCTTTTACCATGTGCAACTCGATCGACTTACAAGAGATTAATCTCTGCCCTTCCATACAACCAACTAAGTCAAGTAGTCAACCAAAAGTAGATAAAGGAAAGGAAATATTAGAGGAACCTCTCATAAACTTAGAGGATATTCCCCAATCATCCTCTTCCAATGATCAAGTCAACTTCATTCATCGAAAACTAGATCCTTTCATAGAACTAGTAAGCATGTTCCTATCTCCTCATGATATAGGTTTTCCAAATAGGAAAGGACTTAAAATCCAAATAGGATCTTGTACTTTCATCCATGGTGGAACTACCCTTGATGAAAAGATCCAAGGATATAACCTCATGCCTAGTGAATGAACATATGCTACGTGCTATATGTCACCTTCATTTTCCATAGCTAAACAAATACTTTCCAACATGGGTTATCAAGGTAAAGGCCTAGGTCATTATGAATAAGGTATTAAAGAACCCCTAGAAGTCGAACCTTGGCCAACATGATGTGGGATCGGATTCATCCCTACAAAAATGAAACCTTCTCCTATATTGGAAGAAGATGATAAGGATAATTATTCTAATTCAATACATGGCTCCCAATGGGGTGATGAGGATGAAGAAGAACTATGGTCACTCCTTAACCAAACACCCCATAAAACCATACGATTTGGTAGCATCAACATGTTAGAATTAGTTCATCCAGAATCAATAGCAACCAAAGAAAATCTTGAAGATTCTTTGAATGATCATCATATAGAAGAATCTCTCAAAAAAATCTTCAACTTAGATGCAACTCAACTTCCTAAATTAGAACAAACATCTATGGATCTACAAGAACTTAAATAATTAGGGATAATAGATGCCCCTCTCCATTTTGAGGATGAGTCACAAGCCTTAATCGAAGAGACTATAGAAGTCAACATAGGGATAGACCAAGACCCTCACCTTATCAAACTTGGAAAAGTCTTGACCCAAGAAGAATAAACAAAATACACAAACCTATTGAAAGAATTCTCTGACATCTTTGCTTGGGGATATGATGACATGCCAGGACTCGACCCTTCACTAGTAGTCCATCATTTGGTAGTGCATCCTGATGCCAAACCCGTTAAACAAAAATTAAGAAAGATACATCCAAGAGTTGCTCTTTTAGTAAAATATGAATTGCAAAAACTCTTAGATGTTGGTTTCATAAAGGCCATAGATTATTCGGATTGGATATCCAACATCGTTCCTATCACTAAGAAGGAAGGATCCATTCAAATTTACATCAAATTTAGGGATATAAACAATGCTTATCCAAAGGATGATTTCCCTTTGCCAAACATAGACATGATAGTGGAATTCACTACAGGGTCTGAGATGTTGTCCTTAATGGATGGATTCTCAGGCTACAACCAAATCAAGATAGCACTAGAAGATCAATCTAAAATGACTTTTACTACCCCTTGGGGAACCTTCTGCTATCAGGTCATGCCATTTGGCCTTAAAAATGTAGGAGCAACATATCAAAGGGCCATGACATATATATTTCATGATCTTATGCATAAAATTGTAGAAGACTACGTGGATGACATCTTGGGTCAATCTCAGAAAAGACAAAACCATGTTCGAGATCTCAGATGTATCTTCAAAATATTACGAGATTATAGAGTCAGGCTAAAACCCAACAAATGTATATTTGGGGTAACATCAAGAAAAATATTGGGATTCATTGTGTCCCATCATGGGATTGAAGTTGATCCCTCCAAAATCATGGCAATAACAAACATGCCACCACCTAAAAACCTAACTAAATTATGAAGCTTACAAGGTAAATTACAAGCCATCCATAGATTCATATCACAACTTGTAGATAAATGTCAACCTTTCTCCAAATTATTGAAGAAGGGAATAAAATTTGAATGGGATGAAGGATGTCAAAAAGCCTTCAAATATTTAAAAACTTATCTCTTAACACCACCTATCTTGGTACCACCAAACCTGAATCAACCATTATTGCTATACATAGCAGCTATTGAACATGCTCTTGGAGCTTTACTAGCCCAATATGATGAACAACATAGAGAAAGAGCAATCTACTATATTAGTAGAACTTTAGTAAATTATGAAACTCGCTACACACCACTAGAGAAGATTTTCCTAGCAGTTGTCTTCTCATCTCTCAAACTAAGACACTACATGCTTAGTCAAAATACTTACGTATTAGCAAGGGTAGATCCATTATGCTACCTCATGTCGAAACCTTATCTATCAGGTAGAACTACAAAATGGGTCATAGCCCTTAGTGAATTTGATATAGAATTCATAAATCAAAAATCACTAAAGGGGTAAGTCATAGCCGATCAATTGGTCGCATCCCCTTTAGAATCAAAACATCCCATAAACATATCTTTTCTAGATGAAATAATATTTTCAATAGAAGCCCAAGAACCTAAAACTTGGGTCTTATATTTTGATGGAGCTAGATGCACAAAAGGTGTAGGGGCAAGAATTGTCCTAGTCACTCCACAACAACAACTCATCTCACTATCCTTTAAACTTTACTTCTCATGTACTAATAATATAATAGAATACGAAGCACTCATCCTAGGTCTTAGGGCTACAACAAAGCTAAACATTGAAAACTTAGCAGTATATGGTGATTCACAATTGGTCATCAACCAAGTGAATAATACTTATCAAACCAAATATGAGAATTTGAAGCCATACAAAGATATTGTAGACATGTTGAAAACTTACTTCAACCAAATTACCATAGAAGCCATACCACGATCTAGCAACCATCATGCTGATGCTATGGCTACTGCAACATCTCTCATACCCTTAGAATTGGAAGATGAAGAAGCTTCTATTATCATAAGGTCAATCAATGAATCTTCCATAATTGAATCATGCCTACAACCTCTTAACATATGCAATATTGAAATATCTATACCTCAAGAACCTTGGTATCAAGACATCTTCAAATTCCTCAAATAAGGAACATTCCTTGAGGGTTTTAACTCTAAAAAATAAAGATAATTTAGGCTAAAATCTTACAAATATGTCATCATTGGAGATATTTTATATCGATGCTCCTTTGAAGGTATACTCCTCAGATGCGTAAATAAAAATGAAGCTCAAGCTCTCATAAAGGAAGCCCATGATGGAGCATGTGGTGGATATTTTAGTGGATTATCCATAGCCAAGAAGCTCCTTAGAATGGGCTATTATTGGCCCTCTATGGAAAAGGATACTCACAACTATGTAAAGAAATGTGACAAGTGTCAATGACATGACAACCTTGTTCACGCCCCTTCTCAAGGACTTCAACCAATCACATCTCCTTGGCCTTTCTCCTCTTGGGGATTGGATATCATAGGTAATATCAACCCTCAATCATCTGATGGACATAAGTTCATCATCACTATAGAATATTTTACTAAGTGGGTCGAGGCAATGCCCCTATCCACCATAATAGGAATTCAAGTATCAAAATTCATTCTAAATCAAATCATCAGTTGATATGGTATTCCTTCTACCATAATTATAGATAATGGCACCCATTTTAAAAATAAGGAAGTTGCCAAAATGTGTACCAAATACAAAATTCAACAAATATGGTCTACACCATACTACCCATAAGGAAATGGACAAGCTAAATCCCCCAACAAAATGCTAATCAAAATCCTTAAGAAGCTTGTAAATAAAAATGGTCGAGATTGGCACTTGCAACTCTACCCTACCTTATGGGCATATCACACAAGTGTGCGTACTCCCATAGGGGCAACACCATACACTTTGGTTTATGGCATCAAAGTAGTATTTCCCTTTGAACTTGAGATACCCTCTCTAAGAGTCTTGTTACAAGATTCTTTGGTAGGAGATGAATATCACTCAAGTCACTTACAATAGCTAGAACTCTTAGAAGAAAAATACATCAATGCTCTAGAGCATCTCAGAACATATCACAATAGGCTTCGATGTGCCTACAATAAGAAGGTACATCCAAGATCCTTTGAAGTTGGGGACTTAGTCCTCAAAGAAAATCAAAAGAATACTAATATTGATGTGGACCTAAAAGGAAAGTTTGAACCTAATTGGTTAGGACCTTTCATCATCATAGCCAAATTTGGATCAGGAGCCTATCACCTAGCCACATTGGATGGCCAAGAACATAAAGAACCAATCAACATCATGCATCTTAAATGATACTATGCATAAAACATCGAGTCATTTGCTTGATCATTTGATTGAATGCATGACAAATATCATCATATCATCATACTCACTTCACCCCTTGCATGATTTCTTGGTTTTCTTGATCATACCATAGAGTCAGGAGGGTTTACTATGATGCAAAAGCCAATCCTTATTACAAATACATCTGCATTGCATCCACCTAGGCTAACCATATGTTGAGTAAACTCTCTCAGTCCAAAAATCTTGTCCACTAAAATCTTCTTCTACATCCCACTTCATTACTATCATACTTCTTCTCTTCTTCTCCCTCTCTTGGGTTAAGTGATGTATGACATGATCATCCATGGCCCTGATGACCTGACCTCTTCCCTTTCTTCTATCCCAACCTTGGGGTATCCAACAATAAATAATAATCAATTATACTTATCCATCATACTTCTACTTTCTCTTCAAAATAAGCAATATGCATAACCTACTTTCTTCTATTTCATACATGGTCACATCACTTATCAACAAATATTTCACAATATTATCAACAATATATATCTACAATATCATTCAACAAAAGAGTCTCTTTTCGATCAACTCTCATGATTATTCAATAGACTCCTCAAGGACACCTTTTCTCTCCTATAATACATCAATAACTTTTGCAAATTTTCAAAATGATGTATTGCATGAGAGAACTTTAAGAGTAGTCTATTGAATGTATCATGACATCTAGTCATCACATTCTTCAAATACAACTCATTTGATATGCCATCCAGGGATGGGGAAAATCATTCAACCAATCTCTCATGAATTCATAATCATTTGTGAATTTCATTAGTTACTGGTTGAATGGGGTTCTCTTCCTTGATTGGCCTATCATCTGAGTTTACAAAATCATACCTAATATATCATCACTTGCTTACTCACTCGGTAGGTCACATGGGCTAAGAGGCCCTTAATCATCCATTCTCCTATGGATTAATAATTACTTGTCAACTTTATATGAGGATGGATGATTAAGGGTAGTCTTTCCCATTCGACATACCATTTTAGTATGCAATCAAAACATAAATCAAATCTCCACATGTCATCCTAATAATAAATCATAGAGATTGTAAGATTTCATTGATCCAATATCTCATAGGTTTGCAATTTCTTATGAATCTCATTAGGTAATGGATCAATGCTATCTTTACTTTCTCTTTGATTTATTGCATCAACATGCTATCACATTTCATAAATCTCATTGATTACCTTTGATAGTCCATGAGGTTTTTGAAGACTTTATTGATCCAATATCTTGTAGATCTACAATCATTTGTATATCTTACCAAGCACTAGATCAATATTATCCTCATAGCCTCCTGGTTCATGTCATTGACATTCTATCAAACAATAATCAATATCTCTCACAAGCTATTGTTCAAATAGGTCTATCAAACTATGAGGCTACATGGATCCAATGCCTTGTGAGCATACAATTATTTGTATACTTCACTAGATACTAGATCTATGTTGTCCTTGTAGCCACTTGATCTTCTACAATAATAGAACATCCATAAATCATATTCTCTCCATCAACTATTTTCCTAATAAACCATTGGATCAACAAAATTTTATTTCCAACTAAGTATATTATGCAAATACACTATAAACATCTAATATCAAAATAATCATTCATCAAGCATGCTAGATATTCTCTATCTAGTTGTACAAAATGTTAGTCAATAGATAGAGAACTTCCTCCATCTTGATGAATAATGATAAACTATCATTTCTTCTTTTCTTCAAAACTAAAACATCTAGACTGACTAATGGGTCCTTCGAGAACATTAGGATTTGGTAATCAACACTTCACGTACCCATAATCATTTATGACTACATCAAGTAGTCGATTACTAAATCTCTATGCTTCCTAATGACCTATAAGCCAACATGGATGTCATCTACTCATTCATACAAATAAGATCCTTCAGACTCAAGGTAATGCTATCACATGGACCTCCTAGATAAGGGGATTTATTTTTCCCATGCTCTATGCATATACATTTCTTTGTACACATGTCGGGCAAAGGAGAAGGACTTCTTCTTCTCTTGGATTGTCCATATGGGAGCGTTACCCTCAGTCTGAAATATTTTGTTTACAAAATCCTCAAATATTTCAACACATCAAGGTGGCAATGAGTATTAAGTCCAATTCCTCATGTACATGTAAATATTTGCATATGCATTAGGTAATGAACTTATATACTCTTGTTACCCTCTCTCATGTGTTAATAAATTCAGCAATATCAAGACATCAAAATAGTTTGCTTTCAAATGATGAAAGAAAAATAACCATACAAAATCATTCTACAAGCCTTTTTGCAAACACCTTAGCATTTTACATTACAAACACCAACATAATATTTCGCAAATAACAATTGTCATTGCAATAAAAAAATACATTGCAAAAATTATTACAAGCATCAATTACATTACCATGCATCCCATGGAAACATTTGCAAAAATATGCAAAATCAATTACAAAATCATTTCATCACTTTTTAAAACATTTGCAAAGATCATAAAATCAATTACAAAAGAATTTCATCACTTTGCAAAATATTTGCAAAGACATACAATATTACAAAATATTTGCAATCATTACAAAACATTTACAATCAGCATAAAAAGCATTATCAAACTTCATTTCAAAGTTTTGCAAAGGGATTGTAGAATAAAAAATTTCATCCCAAGTTAAGTGTTTCATAAAGAATGGCACTTTAACATTGATGAAAATCATAAATCTTATCTATACAATCAAATGTTTCATAAAGAATGGCATTTGAACATTGATAAGAATCAATTCAATCTTATCTACACAGTCAAGTGTTTCATAAAGAATGGCACTTGAACATTGATAAGAAGCATAACAATTTCATCTATGTAGTCAAGTGTTTCATAAAGAATGGCACTTGAACATTGATGAAAATCATATATCTTATCTACGTAGTTAAGTGTTTCATAGAGAATGACACTTGAACATTGATAAGAAGCAAAAAATTTCATCTACGCAGCTAAGTGTTTCATAGAGAATGGCACTTAGACATTGATGAAAATCAAAATATTTCATCTACGTAGCTAAGTGTTTCATAAAGAATGGCACTTAGACATTGATGAAAATAATTCATCTACGCAGCTAAGTGTTTCATAGAGAATGGCACTTAGACATTGATGAAAATCAAAATAACTTCATCTACGCAGCTAAGTGTTTCATAAAGTATGGCACTTAGACATTGATGAAAACTTCATCTACGCAGTTAAGTGTTTCATAGAGAATGGCACTTAAACATTGATGAAAATCAAACACCTTATCTACGCAGTCAAGTGTTTCATAGAGAATGGCACTTGAACATTGATAAGGTGTTAGAATTATTGAGTTGTCATTGATGTCAAAGGTTAATTTGGTTGCAAGAAAATGATGGTGTGATTGGGTGAATTATGCAAGGCAAATATATGTTTTTCAAGGGTGATTTAATATCAAGGTTGAAATATTTAAATCCAATATTAATATTAATATTTAATTTAAATATTTAATTATTAATATTGATGATAGGGGTGAACAACATATATTTAATTTTTAAATTATGAAGTGCAAGTTTTAAGGTGTGAAATATGGGCTGACTCTTTGGTGCCAAAGCAAGAAGTGAATGATTTATATATAAATAAAAAGTCCATAGTTCATTTTTTGATGTTAAATAGCATTCAAATATCCTTCGATATATAGACGTGTAGAGAGTTTAAGATTTGAAAGGGCGGTGCTATGGAGAAATTTGAATGTGGAAAATATCCAAGAAGTGATTTCCTAGAAATTATAGCAGTGGTGGCTCCTGGTTTGGTAGCAGCTGTGGCTCACAGTTTTGACGCAACAGTGAAGTGAAGGAGCAGAGAATTAGAGTGGTGCAGTGAAGTATAGTGAGCCGATGTATGCTAAAGAGAGGTGAATAGGTATGTTGGATTCCCTACATGTGGCCTTCGATCAACGTTGGAGAGCTAATCAAAACTCATATTTGGTTTTACCTGAAATGAAATGAAAGAACAAATTATGGTTTGCTTCTACATGTTGAAATTTTTATAATACAACCTACCCCTCACCTTTAGTTGAAAAACAAAGTCAATACAGAGCAGAGGCAATGGAAGACATACAACCAAATAATATCAAAGCTTGATGTGCGGATAGAGAAGAGATTTTTAGGCTAGCGGATTGGATGTGAAGTGAAGGAGGTTTCAAATATTTTATTATTCCCTTTTAATCTCAACCGTTGGGTTATCCCCGATGGTTACTAGCCCATGTTAGGGTGCTACGGTGCAGGAGGTCCGAAGGTCGAATCTCCTCGGTGGCCTATTTTTGTTGTGCAATTGATGTACAAGGTATAAAAGATTTAAATAAAATATTTTACCTTTTAGTGTCAATAGTTGGGTTAGCTCATTTGGTTACAAGATCATGTTAGGGTGCTACGCTACTAGAGGCCCAAGGGTCAAATCCCCTCAATGGACTGCTAAGGTTTTTCGCAAACGATTTTTGTACATGCAATATTAAGAGATATGTGAGACAATTTTAGTGAAGGCAAAGTTCTTTAATTAAAATTGATTAAAGAATTTAGGGAGATATAAGAAAAAATATTTATTAAGTTTTATTTTGTAATTTTTATTTTGGAGTAATAAGGGATATTAAGTGTTTGATTTGAAGTTTAGATAAAGAAGCAAAAAGGAAAATTATAGATCAGATTTGTAAGCAGATTTGTGCATTGTTTATGATTGGATTTGAGAGTAGATGAGCATTGTTTATGATCAAATTTGGGAGTAGATGAGCAATATTTTTGAGCATATTTGGAGCATATTTGAGCAGTGTAGGTGATCATATTTGGAGTATATTTGAGGAGAGTTCTAGACCAAATTTGTGAGCATAAGGTTAGTGCTTCAAGGGGATTGATGTCTCCTGTGGGTTGGTGCCCATAAAATTGTACTAGGGGATTGGTGTCTCCTATGGGTTGGTGCCCACAAACTTGTATATGGGATTGGTGTCTCTTGTGGGTCGGTGCCCATGAAATTTATTGAAGAAAATAAGCAATATTTTACCGTGGTTTTCTCCTGAAAGGGTGTTTCCATGTAAAATATTTGTCTCTTATGTGTGTGGTGATTTATGCATTGTTTCATTACTACATTGATATTATTTCAAGTTATTACTTTGGGAAGAAAAGATAAAAGTTTTATCTTATACTGTTCACCCCCCTCTCATTATAAGCTTGTGTTCTTCAATTTATATCAGAGCAGGTTTATTCATGAAAGCCTAAAAACTTAAAGGAAGATCTTACAAGAAAACACATGACCATGGAGGTAAAAGAAAATGCTCCTGTTGTTGAAATCCAAGAAAAGGAGAAAAATCCAAAAAATGAAGAGGAAGCCATAATGGACATAGAAGAGGAAGCCATAGTGGACATAGAAGAGGAACTTGTTGTTACTCTTGAAGAGTTGAAAAGGCTTAGAAATAAAAACTCAAGATTGAAGATTCAAGTACAAGAGAATGAGGAGACAATTGCAAAGCTTTTGCAAGAGCTTATCAACATAAAAGTTAAAATTGAATAGGTAAAGCGAATTGAGGAAGGTATGACTGAACAATTAACAACAAAAGTGTTGGAATGTGAAAAATTGTAATATGAGGTTGTCTCTCTAAGGAAGGAAGTGGAAAAATCCAATGATAATCTACATAGATTTGATAATTGCATGGAAATCATGGGTGATATTATCAAAGCACATAGATCTTCGGTTATAAATACTAGACTTGGTTTTGAAGAAGGTTAAAAGAAACAAAAGGGGGAGTCAAGCTCAAAAGAAACAGAGGCATCAAATAAAATAAGTAAAGAAGAGCCCAAGACCTATGTTGATGTATTGAGAAGTGGAAGCATCAATAAGGAAGAGAACAAATAATCATCATGGATCGAATTCAATCACAAAAATAGTAATGAGAGAACCATGCGACCATATCCTCCAAGGCAATCAAATAGGTTTCAATATTTCTTCCATGGTTATTATTTTTCATGTAACAAATTTGGTCATAAAGTTGTACATTGCATTGTCCGTGCTAAAAGTGATTTTGGCTTCACCAAGAGAAATTTCAATTCATTTGCACCTCTCATGGATTACAATATCATTTGTTACAAATATGATAATTTTGGGTATAAAGCTAAATGGTGTAGAACAATGTTCCCTAAACTTATGAAATCAAGCAAGAAGGAGGAAGGTCAAACTATTCAAAAGGATATGTCCTCAAAAGTTTGGAAAAAGAAAAAGAAACAAGAAAAGGAAAAGTCTATGTTGGTACAAACAACTCTTCATGTGCAAAATTAAGGAAACCAATGGTACATTGATAGTGGTTGTTCAAGTCATATAACATGTGACAAAAGCAAATTTCACTCTCTCAAAGAAATAAATGGAGGCACAATGAAATTTGGTGATAATGATTTTACCAAAATTGTTGGAAAGGGAACCTTGAGCCTGGATAATGGAAGATCAAGGACAAAGAGTGTGTTATATGTTGAAGGATTGAAGCACAATAGTCTAAGTGTGATTCAACTATGTGATCAATGGCATGCACTCACATTTTATCCAAATGGATGTGAGATCAGGAAATCCAAGACAGGAAAGCTTATTGTAGATGCTTGTAGAACTGCTAACAATCTCTACACATTGAGCAAAATTAAGGGAGAAAAATATTTTTTATCACAAGAGGATGAGAGCTGGTTATGGCACAAAATAATGGGCCACTTGAAATTTGACAACATAGTGAAAATAAGCAACAAACAAGCAGTCTGAGATTTTCCCAAGATAGCCAAACCCCCAAGCATGATTTGTGCACAATGCCAGCATGGTAAACAAACAAGATCAAGTTTCAAATCAAAGGACTTCTCTTCATCCAAGCCTCTGGAGCTGATTCACACTGATCTATGTGGCCCTACAAGAACAAAGATCTTACAAGGTGAGAATTATTTCATGTTTTTTATTAATGATTATTCTAGAATGACTTGGGTAACATTCTTAAGAGAAAAATTAGAAGCTTTTTAAAGGTTCAAAGCATTCAAGGCACTTGCAAAAAATGAAATATGCAAAACGGTCAAGTTTCTAATATCAGATAGAGGAGGTGAATTCACTTCAAATGAATTTGTAGAATTCTATGAACAAGGAATCAAGAGATAATACTCAGTAGCAAGGACTCCACAATAGAATGGAGTAGTTGAAATGAAGAACAAATCTATTCAAGGAATTTCCAGGGCCATGCTAAATGAGTGTAAGCTTTCTTATGCTTTTGGGAGAGAGGTGATTCATACAATTGTTTATATCATCAATAGAGCTCAAGTAAGAGTAAATCACCACAAAACTCTGTATGATATTTAGAAGGGAAAACCAACTACTATAAAGTACTTCAAAAAAATTGGAAGCAAATGTTACATTAGACGAGAAGAAAAAGATTTGGGTAAGTTTGATTTCAGGTGTGATGAGGGTATCTTCCTTGGATACTCTTCAAAGATAAAAGCCTATTGATGCTACAATAAAATATCACATAAAATTATGGAAAGTGCAAATGTAAGTGTTGATGAAGAAATAGATCTAAGAGAACTAGCTCAAGAGATCATGTATCAAGAAGGAGAAAGTTGCAAAGAAGAAGAAATTGAAGAAGATGAGAATCAGAGGACACCTTCAAGAACACCCCCCAAAATACCATTCAAGACACCATCCAGATATGTGCAAAAGAACCATCTGGAAGATCTAATTATTGGGAATCTAGATGAGAGAAAAACAAGGAGGAAAATAACAGGAATAGGTGAACATGCCAACTTCTCTTTACTATATAAAGTTGAACCAAAGAATCTCAGTGAAGCAAGTGAAGATAAATATTGGATATAGGCAATGGAAGAAGAGTTAGATAAAATAGAAAAGAGTGAGACTTGGAAACTTGTCCCACATCCAAAAGACAAGAATGTGTTTGGCACCAAATGGGTCTACAAAAATAAGTTGAATGAATATGGTTAAGTTGTTAGAAACAAAGCAAGATTTGTGTGCAAAGGCTATGCACAAGTAGAGGAAATTGATTTTGAAGAGAAATTTGCTCATGTTGCTCATCTTGAGACCATAATAATGTGCTTGACCTTTTCAAGATTTAGAAAATTCAAAGTGTACCAAATGTATGTAAAATCGGCATTTCTTAATGGTTACTTAGAAGAAAAGGTATGTAGTGAGCAACCAGATGGTTTTAGCCTGACAAACAAGCCAGATTATGTGTGCAAATTGAAGAAGGCTCTCTATGGACTAAAGCAAGCCCCTAGGGATTAGTACTCAAGGTTGGATAAATACCTCTAAGAACATGGTTTTAGAAAAGGTATATTTGATAGCAATATGTACATCAAGAATGAAGGAAATGACCAGTTAATTGTAGTAGTCTATGTGGACGACATCATTTTTGGAGGCAACAACAACAAGATGTGTCAGAAATTTATAAAATGTATGCAAAGTGAATTTGATATGTCAATGCTTGGTGATCTATCCTTCTTTCTTGGTTTGCAATATCACAATTAGATAAAGGTATATTTCTCTCTCAAACCAAGTATGTAAAATAAATGTTGAAAAAATTTAGGATAGAGGATTACAATCCTGTGAGTACCTCCATGGTTAGAGGATGTAATTTAAGTAAATATGATGAGTATCCTGAGGATACTCAAACTTTGTATAGATCCATGATTGGAATTTTACTATATGTCACAGCTACAAGGCTAAATATAATGCAAGAAGTCGAATTGGTGGCAAGATTTCAAGTTGCACCAAAGGAAACACATGTACAGGTAGTAAAAATAATCTTAAAGTATTTGAAAGGAACTATGGATTTTGGACTGTGGTATCCTAGATGCAATAATTTCACTCTCATTGCATATACAAATGCATATTGGGCAGGCAATGTGGATGATAGAAAAAACACAAGTGGAGGAGCAATATTTCTTGGAGACGGTTTGGTATCTTGGCTAAGTAAGAAATAAGCATCAATATCCTTATCTACTATAGAGGTGGGGTAAATTGCAGTGGTTTCTTATTGCAGATAGATTTTATGGATGAAACAAACCTTAAGTGATTTAAAATTAGAGCATGATAATCCTATCTCCATACTTCATGATTATACAAGTGCCATCAATATTTCAAAGAATCTGGTGATGCAGTCAAGGACCAAGCACATTTTGATCAAGTATCACTTTTTGAGAGAGCAAGTGACTGATCAACAAGTCAATTTGGAATACTTTGCTAAAAATAAACATATTGCTAACATCCTTACCAAGCCACTTCCAAAGGAGACATTTTATTATATCAAAAGTAAGTTGGGAGTAATTTCACTCCCATCTCATCATTGAACATCTCAGGAAGAGCAGGTAGTAAGGGGGCATTGTCAAGTGTCTTATATTTTATCCCCAAAGAGCCTTTGCCATTGATTTCAAAGGGGGATAATTTTAGTAAGGAGGATCAACTTGTCAGGGGGATCAGTTTGTGATCATGTTGCAATAAAGGACAGTTTCATTGTAGGGTTGCCATCAATGACAAAGGGAGTGATTGCTAGAATTATTGAGTTGCCATTGATGTCAAAGGTTAATTTGGTTGCTAGCAAATTATGGCGTGATTGGGTGAATTATGCAAGGCAAATATATATTTTTCAAGGGTGATTTAATATCAAGGTTGAAATATTTAAATCCAATATTAATATTATTATTTAAATTAAAGATATAAATATTAATATTGATGATAGGGGCTCACAACATATATTTAATTTTTAATTTATGAGGTGCAAGTTTAAATATTATTAAGGTGTGAAATATGGGTCAACTCTTTGGCACCAAAGAAATAGGTGAATGATTTGTATATAAATAAAAATGCCATAGTTCATTTTGTGATGTGGAAGAGCATTCGAATATCCTTTGATATACATATGTGTAGAGAGTTGAATATTCAAAATGGTGGTATTGTGGAGAAATTCAAATGTGGGAAAACATCCAGGAAGTGGTTTCTCAAAAATTGTAGCGGTGGCGGCTCCCGATTTGGTAATAGTGGTGGCCTACGATTTTGATGCAGCAGTGAAGTGAAGGAGTGAAGAATTATAATGGTGCAGTGAAGTATGGTGATTTGGTGTGTGCTAAAGAGATGTGAATAGGTGTGTTAGATTCCCTACATGTGGCCTTCGCTCAACGTTGGAGAGCTAATAGAAGCTCATATTTGGTTTTACCTAAAATTAAATGAAAGAACAAATTATGGTTTGCTTATGTGTGTTGAAATATGTGTAATACCACCTATCCCTCACCTTTAGTTAAAAAAAAAGTCAATACAGAGTAGAGGCAATGGAAGACATACAACCAAATAATATTGAAGCCTGATGTGTAGATAGAGAAGTTATTTCTAGGCTAGCAGATCAGATCTAAAGTGAAGGAGATTTCAAATATTTTATTGTGCCCTTTTAATATCAACCATTGGGTTAGCCTAGGAAGTTACTAGTCCGCATTAGGGCGCTGCGGTGTAGGAGGTCCAAAGGTCGAATCTCCTCGATGACCTATTTTTGTTGTGTGATTGATGTGCAAGGTAGGAAAGATTTAAATAAAATATTTTGCATTTTAGTGTCAATAGTTGGGTTAGATCAGTTCATTACAATCCCACATTAGGGCACTACGCTACTAGAGGTCCAAGGATCAAATCCCCTCGACGGATTGCTAAGTTTTTGCTCAAACAATTTTTGTACATGCAATATTAAGAGATATGTGAGTTAACTTTAGTGAAGGCAAAGTTCTTTAATTAAAATTGATTAAAGAATTAAGGGAGATATAAGATGTAATTTTTATAAATTTTTATTTTGTAATTTTGTTTTGGATTAATAAGGGATATTAGGTGTTTTATTTGAAGTTTAGATAAAGAAGAAAAAAGGGAAAATTATAGATCAGATTTGTATGCAAATTTATGCATTGTTTAAGATTGTATTTGGGAGTATAATAGCATTGTTTGTGATCAAATCTGGGATTATATGAGCAGTGTTTCTGAGCATATTTGGAGCATATTTGAGTAGTGTTGGTGATCATATTTGGAGTCGATTTGAGAAGAGTTCTAGACCATATTTGTGAGCATAAGGTTGGTGCCCTCAAAGATGAGGTTAGTGCCTCAAGGGGATTTGTGTCTCTTGTGGGTTGGTGCCCAAAAACTTGTACTAGGGGATTGGTGTCTCCTGTGGATTGGTGCCCATAAACTTGTATAGGGGATTGGTGTCTCCTGTGGGTTGGTGCCCATGAAATTTATTGAAGAAAAATATAAGCAATATTTTACCATGGTTTTATCTCGAAAGGGTGTTTCCACGTAAAATATTTGTCTCTTATGTGTGTGGTGATTTGTGCATTATTTCATTACTGCATTGATATTATTTCAAGTTATTACTTTGGGAAGAAAAGAGAAAAGTTTTATCTTATATTATTCAGCCCCCCTCTTAATATAATCTTGTGTTATTCATAAGGAGTAAAATAATACTATAGGTACCTCATCTACATAGTCAAGTGTTTCATAGAGAATGGCACTTGAACATTGATGAGAAGAAAACATATACATTATACATCATGTAAATACTATAGGTACCTCATATACATATTCAAGTATTTCATAGAGAATGGAATTTGAACACTGATCAGAATAAAACATATACATTATACATATCATGTAAATACTATAGGTACCTCATCTACATAGTTAAGTGTTTCATAAAGTATGGCACTTAAACATTGATGAGAAGAAAAATATTTTCAAACAAATGTACATATTACAAGTACCTCATTATGTCTTAAATGCTATCATGAATATGGCATCATAGGACACCATTTAAACATAATGAGAACATGTTCCCACCCATGGGAACACACAGAAAAGGTAAAACATCTACCTCTAAAAGCATGAGCATTCTTCTATATCTGATCCAGATATCACTGCTCATAGTATACTTTTGGATGACCATCTATCATCTAAAATATTCAACATATATCTCAAATGGGGAATCTTCCCTCATATACATTTGATCATAAAATTATTACTAAATAAAATCAAACAAGAATACAACTTGCAAGTTAATTACATCACATCAAAACATCACACACCGATACATCAAAACATCACATCAAAATCAAATATCATCATCATACATATGCCTTGCACTATACATATCGATGGAGAAGGTGTATCACAAAAATGAACAATGATACACTCAACTTGTAATAGGAGGATGTACCACAAAATCAAAATTGGTACACCCCTAAGACCACATAACAAGAGGATATAGCATCTCTAGCACCCCTTGATTAAGGAAAATGTTGAAAGCTAGTAGACTTCCGAGAGGTGTCACTTACTTTTAGGGTCCTTAATCATGATCTTGAAAGAGATGACACCCATTGCTTTATAGAGACCACCGTATGATACAAGTAGTGATAGCACGTAGTCCTCTCTCTCCTCCTCTCAACTCAAACTACTGAATATGGTAGCTTCTCTATAATATCCAATCTCACAGTCTCCATAACCACCCTAGAACTCTCCAATGTCACTCCAAAAGCCTCCAACTATCACTCTAGTGGCCTCATAATCATGGCCACCACTGCACTATCTAAGCCTCATCCAACTTGTGACTTAGCCTCATATCTCTCCCTTGTCACCTAATCCAAATCATACCTAAGACCAACAATGATCACCTGGTCTATGGCATGCTCCTACCTAACTTGATCTAAAGTTGATCAAATTCTGGCAATGGTCTCCTCACTATCTACCCATACCTAGGCCATCTCATCCCAAATTCTAGTCACCTCATATTTGATCGTGGTGACCTCCTCCACCCGCATAACCTCAGAGGCTTCCAACTAGCTCCTCAGATCCTCTAAAGTATGATAGAGAATCCTCAAATCTACCTTTGTAGCCTCCTCTCGCATTCTACTAGGACCCACCTCTCCACCAAATTTTGGCCTTGATCCTGCTCTACCTAAACTTGATTCCTCTTCGCTATATGGGGAACATAGAAGTTGAATCATAGTAAATGGAGCTACATATAAGGGAGCACTATATAATCTCTGAGCTCTCTATCTGGTGGTCATCATTTTCCATCCCTCTCTCCCACACTAGTGCCTAGCCCCTCTTAGATAACTCAGCATATCCTAGAAGACATATCTCTGATCCATCGATGGTGGATCCACAGTCAGTCAATGAGGCTTGAATCATCTATACCAATAATTATACCCTGATACTACCCCCACATTATCCAATATATAAGTCAATACTACCATATCATCCTCGTCAACCTCCAAAAAAGTAACTGGGTCCATAAGATCCCACCAGGTCTCACGATGCACTCGTCGTATCCATATCTTGCCCATAATTGGTACCCCTTGTACCTCCCCAAACTAGTGAGTCACATGGTCAAATAAGTACAACTCATAAGACTTGTTTCCATAATTTATCCATCGAATCTACCTCACCCTAGCTAGCTCCTTATGGTCATCTAACCACATGTACCTGTCCCTCTAAGGTCACTACATAACATGAGCCACCCTCATGTCATCAATGATATGCCTCATCCAAGCTAAAGAAAAATATGAAGGATGAATGCACCTCTCCCACCTATAAATAGTAGCTACCATGGGTCAACGAATGGATATATGCTCCCACGCCCAAACCTGAAGCAAAGTACATCATGTTAAACTTTGACCCTATCTATATACCACCCTGTACAAAGTGTGGTATAACCTCGCTAAGATAGAAGGGACCCATATCTCTACAAGGGCTATCAATAAGGAGCGATCAAAATCAAACTTAGGCATGTACACCACATAGTACAACCTTGTCACCACCAAAGTTTCCACATCTGCCTCCATATGATCACCGGCTAAGATTCTCCCTAAGCACCTAGGGAATCACTCTCTGCTCATCAATATCTTCATTCCCTATCAAAACCATCCAAAATATTTTATTATAAAATCTACCAAATATTCTCAAAACCTCATAAAAATACTACCCTTGGATAGCCCTCAAAAAAATATTTTCAAAAAGTATAAATATACCTATATTTACACACATTTCGAGGCTAAAAAGTGCAAAACAAAATTTACTATCCTACCCAAATTTGCCACTAGAACCAAATTCACCATTGGCCCTAGTGCCAAATTCACCACAACTCACAGAAATCTTGAAAAAAGGGACCTAGAATAAAAAAAAATTGGTTCAGAATGAAGACATACCTCTCGATATTGCTCTAATACATCTACCGTACCTCGAATGACATTTAACCGATGCACCCAACCTCAAATATGCACCATCTCCTCTCACAGCTCTATCTCACTCTCTCCAACTTTTTAAAACTGGTAAAATGTAAATGAAGGCACTTTTGCCTTGCCTTTTACCTTTTAAACCCCCAACCCATTATTGCCAACTCAACTAAGCATCCTATATTTTTGAACTTTATCCCAAAAATACACCATGATGCATATCGTTCTCAAAGAAGAGACTATGCCATGGGAAAAAATCTTCATGAGATAAAATAATATTATCTAGATATCAGGGCACGCAAAATGAGGCATATACATATGATACAAATCATAAAAGCAAGCAAGTTCAAAATCGATTTTTTAGCACCAGGTAAAAATTGAGTATCACAAATTAAATTTTGATGCAATATCACAAACATCACGTCAAAATTGGGGTAAAATATAGACACCCAATTTTGACACACCAATCGTAATATTTCAAGACTAGTCACAACTTCTCAAAACTAGTCATAAACTTTCCAAAACCTCCCAAAACTTCCAAAAATTAGTTGCATATGTTACAAAATCTCAAATTTACCTCTCCCAATAATTTTGGGAATCATTTTTCACCTTTACCAAATTTTCCACCCTGACCAAATCTGTCAATGGTGAATTTGGCAAGTTGAGTGGCAAATTTGGAAAAACTGTAGAAATCGACTTTTAGCATTCAGAATCAGTTCTTACCAAATTTGCCACTCCTACAAAATTTAGCTACTGGTGAATTTGGAAAAATTTTAAATTTCAAACTCACAAAATCAGATTTGGATTCCTTACCAAATTTGCCACTCAGGTCATCAAATTTGCTAGTGGTAAATTTAGTCGACAATGGTAAATTTGGAAAAAATAATCAAGAATATTCTACATGAACCAGAGAGGTATAGATTAACCTCCCCTAAAAATCTTCCATTTATTTCACATGCTCTAGAAATACATCAGATGCAACAATTTCAAATTGTTCTTATCCATTTCTCCCCCCATTCTCCAAATCCTATTTAAGGAGGTCATGGGGCAAGCATTCCACAATTAATTCTACTGTCGCAAAGCTCTGCCAAAGTTTCTAAGCTCTCTCTTTCCTCTTAGAATTCTCATTCCTATAATTATTAGAGCTCTCTTCAATTATTTCAAGTGTTGAAGGGTCATTTAGCAAGCATTTGTGGAGGGAAACTAGGCAAGGCAAGGGAGCTTGGTGGCAAGATCTTCATGAAGGAGAGAGGTCATAGCTAGGTGAAATATAGCATAGTTTTCTCCTTTGTTTTCTTGCTATCCATATTATTTTAGCTTCCTAATTTAGCTCTTTCAAATGTTACTAACTCCATTTACTTGCTTTTACTTCACTTTATTTTACACGCTTATCATCATATTGGGCAGACCTTTTATTTTATAGGCTCTAATATTAGTGCTTGAAGGTCCGATTTCAAGGATTTGCAACATCTTTTGTTCACCTCTAACATCTCTTTGCAAGCTTATCTTAGTTTGCATTCATATCATTAACATAATTTACCTCTAATCCTCTATTTTGTAGGGATTTTGGTGTATTTCCTAACATATTTTACATTCTAAATCTCTAATGTTCTTTTATCTACATTATTGTATTACTTTAATTTCAAGTATATTAACCATTTCATTTCACTTCCATGCTATTTTACTTTCATACATTAAGTATTTTAGCATTCAAGTCCTTCTTTCTAAGCATTTCAATAGCATTTCCCTTCATTGTTTAAGCACTTTATATTGATCTCTTTATCAATTTCATAGGTATTGCAAGGAGTAGGATATAGACAAGTTACCTTGTCATTTTCCTAATCCCCTTGGATTCTCATATCTCTGTTCCTAGCTCCTTGAGTATTCAAAATAGTCATTGAGGCATTCCCCTTGCCTTTATTTTTACCCAAGCATTCACTTAAATCATAAATTGGTAAATAATTTGCATCAATCTATGTTTATATCACACTTAGATCAGTAACAAATAGCATTAATAACATTCCTAATCCAATCCATTGCATCTTTTGTCTGCTCATAGCTTAAATTTACTAAATTTATAGTCCTTTTGGGCATTTGCACTCCTTCCTATATCATTTTAAAATTAGTCCCTAAATTTCTCAGTTTCAAGGGCTTAAATATCTGTTTATATTAGTCATAGATCTTGCAGATCACATTAGGAATCTTCCCGTTTAGTTTCAACCCAAAACACAGTCAAATTTTGCCAAAATTGACCTTTAAAACTCTTGAAAACCCGTCCCAAGACCAAATTCACTACCCTGAACTGTTAATGGTAAATTTTACATATAGAAGACACTAAATAAAATTTGCTACTCAGACCAAATTTGCCAGTGGTGAATTTGGCAGGTCTAGTGGCAAATTTGGAAACAAGTTAAACTCCACCCAAGGAGGTAAGCATACTCATTTTTGTTGTTAAAGAGGGGTATGATCAGTTGTTTAGACAAGATTCTACCCTATCCAACCCTTAGATAGATCCCTTAAATTATAAACCCTATGTTTTTAGTTTTTTTTTTTGTGTATATTTACCAAATATTCCACCCCTGTGGCGAATTTGGAAGCAGTGGTGAATTTGGCACTTTCTACTGGTGAATTTGGTAGTAGTGGCAAATTTGGCACTTTCTATTGGTAAATTTGGTATATAGGCTTTGAGAGAGGTAATATGGCCACTTGGCCCTTCCTTAGCTCTGTAATTTCATTTCCTTTATGTTTTATTTTTGTTTTCTATTATTTTACAAGTAAAAATCACATTTACTTTGGCAAATTAAGGAATTCTAACTAGAAAACCTAATCATTTACAAAACCTTGCAATTTCTTCACAAAACGCCCTGATTCCTTTATAAAAACACTTAGACTAATCAATTAAGGAACCCTAGGCTAAATTTTAGCTCTTCCATTACCTTCAAGTACATAGAAAAAAGAAACAAAAATCATTTAGTTGCATTAGGCTAGATTGTCTTCTTGTATTTTTTCTTGTTTTCCCCTAAAATAAAAAATCTCCTTAGTTTAGCTCATTCAAACTTGAATTGCATATAGGTTAGCTCTTGTTTGTATGTATTTTTTTTTATTTAAGCTTTTGTATTGCATTTATATGATTCTTGATGATTTAGGTTTAAATAATCATTAAGGCTCGAAAAATATTCGGATATATAAAGATCCAAAATCCTTAGATTTTCATTTTTAATTAAACTCCAAAGACATTGAAAACCCAAGAATTACATCAACTTACACACAACCATAGAAAAAAGCATTAAGTAGGAGTCTAGTTGTGTTGAGGATCTTTGTATCCTCAGGGTCTCCTTTGGAAAGATACCCTCATGTGGGGAACTAGAGATTCTAACAAATCTCCCCCCGCACACTTGATATTGAATTGGACTTAAGGGAAAATAACACGAGGTTTTCCCACCCATCTAAAAAGCCAACATACTTAGAACAAAATCCATTCCCTCTTGAAAGGAAATTCTCTTCCCCCAAGGTTTGGGTATGTCAGGTCTTGGCCAATGCAAATAAACTTAGACGTCATTAATAGATGTTCCTTCAAGGGGCCTTTGTTGGTATGACTTTAACAGATAGATTTCCTAGGCACAATGTCTTAACAAAAACACTCAACTATTTAAAAATAATTCCACTACGATGATACTTCAATACTCATAAGTTGAGTAGAATTAAAATTGGATAAAAGAAAGATAAAATTTAAGCTTTGTAAATTTGTGGTTGCCCAATCAATATCATTCATTGCACTTAAGATTATTATATTACATATAATATCAATGATTATTTTGAAGTTGTATGAAAATTTAAATGCACTATAGAAAATTAGCTTTAATGCTTCAGATATAAATTAATCTATTCCTAATATAAACAAGTTTTTTAAAAAAATCAAAGGTTTAAGGGAAAGAGGAAATAAAGAAAATCAAATAAGCCAATACTACCTTGAAATTTAGTTTCAATTCGGTAAAGCAAACAATTCCAATAAAAACCAACTCTAACTCGATCAGTGTTCACACAATCTAAGGTTTGAGATGATGCAATCTTCAAAGGAGAGAAAGACTTTGAAATATACTAAATGCAACCACACCATATGCATGCATCGATTGAATACAAAAGTTCAAAATCCTTGTATTATAAATATAATCATGGGGTATGTTGATTTGGATTTGTCCACTTCGATGGATTATAGGAGCAAAGCTTAAAACAATATTAGGCTTGGTTCAAAAAACCCATCCAACAAAAAAAAAATAACAAAGAAACTAAGTCTAAGTGTTTGCACATAGATGGGTTCCAACCTTTGTAACACACTAGTGAGGCACATATTTTTGCAATTTTTGGTAATTCACATAGCATTACTTTTACAATAAATTACTATCAATTTCCATGGTGCACTCCTTGGGATTTCTTTTAGCCATACTTTGGTTGTGCCTCACTAAACCTCCACTTGCACGATGCTTAGGGTCTCTTGAACCTTGATTGGTTAGGTGGTTTAATCCTTGATCTACCACTCATTGCAAGTAGGACAAACATTAACTTCATTGAATTTTGTCACTCATTGCATTAATGTCACCATGATGTCCACTTCTTGGGATCACCTCCTAGTCACCCTTTAGCCATTCATCATTAAATCTCAATTCTCTGCAAAGTCTAGGTTGACCATTGATTTCATCATGTTCGCCATGCTTGTACTTGCCTGATCAATATTAAAATACCACAGCTGATGCCTTTGAAATCCTAGCATCTACATTAGATATCCTGCAAAGCAAAAATTAAAGGTATTAGAATTTTTAATTTTTAATTTTAAAAATATTATTTTCTTTTTTTTAATCTCTACTTTCCTAGCAATTTTTTCCTTCTCTAGACAAATTTCTACAACTTCTGGTGACTTCGTAATTTTTTTGGCCATTTTTATATTTTTCGAGAACTTTTTCTCCTTTCCTAGTCATTCTATGCACTTTCTAACAACTTCTCAAGTGGTTGGGCTTCCGACCAGGGCAATTTTTACTTAGTGCTACCACTCATGTTTCTGTTGAGTGTTAGAGCTTTTGGGCACTTATTATTTCTTTGTAAGTGGTCGGGCTTCTAGCCCAAGAAATTTTCACTTAGTATATGTCTTCTCCAATTGCTAGTGGTCAGGGTTGATTTCCAATGGCCGAGGCAATTTTCAATGGCTAGGTATGATTTTCTTTTTTCTCATGCTTCCCCATCAATGGTCGGAGCTTTGGTACTTTCTCATGCTTCTCAAAACTTTAAAATGGTTATGCTTACATCATTGTTCATGCCTAGGTCGTTTTCTTCCATTTACTAGGATTTTGACATTTTTCTTCCCAAGGTAATATTCACTTGAGTGTTGGGGTTGGGATTTTAAAACTTATTGATGATGTCATTGCCAAAAAAAACTCTAGGCTCAAGCTTTTTCTTCCATTTATTGGGCTTTTAGCATTTTTTTATAGGGTAATTTTCACTTAAGTGCCTAATCTTGGATTTTAAAACTTATTGGTGACGTCATTGCCAAAAACAACTTCGGTCCTAGGCTTTTTTTCATTTATCGAGATTTTGGCATTTTTCTTTCTAGGTCTTGCATTTTTCTTCTCAGGGTAATTTTCACTTGATTGTCGAGGCATGGATTTTAAAACTTATTGGTGACAACATTGCCAAAAAAAACTCTAGACCCGAGATTTTTCTTCCATTTATCAAGCTTATGACATTTTATCATTTTTTATATACATATATATGCATGAGAAAGACTATAAGATAACAACCTCCCTAAAGGTATAGGTAAAATCATATAGATATGTATAAAAGATAGACTGCAAGATACTGATGGATGTATATATACATGAACCTTTAACATATAACATTGATAATTATTCATTTTATTTCATTTTTTAATATACATATACATACACGAGAGACTATAAGATAACAATCTTCTTAAAGTATAGTCATTTTTTATATACATATATAAATGAGAGAAAAAAAGAGACTATAAAATAACAATCTCCTTGAAGCTATAATTAAACTCATGTAAATGTATGCAAGAGAGACTATAAAATGTTGATGGATGTATAGACACATGTACCTTTAACATATACCATTGATAACATATATTTTATTCATGCTTTGTATGGTTTAGTTGAAAATCCAAGTTTGTAATTGTTTGCGTAACCATAAAACTTACATCATGCACATATACCCCATGACTTTATAAGATTCATATATGAGATAGTCCCAAGAGTTGGGTGGATTGGTAAATTTTAAGCGTTTACCATAAAAAGACCCAAGTTTGGAAGCAAGCCTTATTTAAAGCAAGGTTGCTCTCTTTATTAAAAAAAAAGATGTAAGACCAGTTGACTAATTAGTTGGCTCTTGGGCGGATGAAATAGGATCAAAATACTTAGGGATTGATTAGGGCTACAGTCCGGGAACTCTTAAAGGGAGGGGAAGACTAATGACGGGGGGACAAGGGGAGGAATGACCACGGGTAGATACCGTCCCGTCCGCGATCTACGGATCTCAAGGGCTTTTAAAGGGCCAGCGGACTGGACGGAGAAGGGATAGCGGCGCCCACTCCTCCTTCTGTGGGGATGGAGCTCATAATACTGGCTGGCGAACCACACGGATGTGCGGGGCAGCTCCACCTGCTCAGTCTTAGCATCTCGAGGAGTGCACCCCAAAGCCCAACACATGAAGGGACTACCATACCTTAGGACTAGGACTAGCGAGCCTTGCGGTAATCCCTTGCCCTTGTACAGCTCGAAGGGAACTTGAGTAAGTCATTGCTATAAGTCCTTTAAAATAAGTCGTTTCAACGACACAGCCACCCCCACCCCCACTTTTATAAGGTAAGGTAAAGACACCTTTATCAAACTAAAAAGGAACAGCGAGGAAGGGAGTTGTTTTTCTTTGATAAAAGAATAAGAATACCTTATATTTGGGTCGATCCTCCTTCGAGCTTAAAAGTATGTATACTTCCAAAAATGAAACCGAATGATCCGAAGCTTAATCAATAGAGAGGAACCTTTTCATAATCGCCCTAACTAGATTGGGGAAGAATCAAGATCACATCTATTAGCTAGTAAGACTACTTAATCATGCTTCTTAATATACTAAAGGTGGAAGGCACAGACTAATGGGTGCCAAAGCAGCCACCACCCATAATCATAAAGTGCATAGGACGGTTCCAATCTCGAACCACCTACATTCACAAAAGATAAATCTGGGCATAATTGTATCACGCTTTCCACCATCCCCTACGGACAAAAGTCCACCTTGATGAGCATGGAAGAACTAAAAGTTTGTGAAGAGGTAACTTGGACACGTTGTATTCGAATGTGTGACATTTCAATTCTATATTTAATTGACCGAGTAATCTCCTTTGTCAACGACGGGGCTTAGTTGGATTCCCATGTTATCATTATTTACTGTTCCATACACGGAGTTGTATATATATATATATATATTTAATGAAAAGATAACGGGTCATTATATTCTCAATTTGAACTAATCTTTTTTTTTTTCCTAAAATTCAACGATATGTCAATTCAATGTCCACACAAAAACTCTACGTATCATTTTTAATGATGATGGCGGTGGTTTGGTTTAGCTTTGAAGTCTTACATGATTGGATTCCTCCTCTGGTTATATGATGAAAACTAAATCCATAATTGAATGGATTTAGTTGAAATTCATATTAACTATACTGTAAAATATCAACTAAGGGAAAATTATGAGACATTAAAACCACCTGGAAGCATTCGAAACGAAATTAGAGGGATGTGAGCATCAGATAACCAGATTGAGGCATCCAATATAACCAGATTGTTCGTGTTAGTTGAAATTCATATTAACTATGCTCGGGTTTGATATTTTCGTTTAAGATTGAGGTTAAGTTTTTGTATTAACAAGAAATCTTTTATAATTAATGTTTAAGACTGAGTATTTTTATTTCAGATATAATTTTTTGTAAGGTTGAGAGTTAAGTTTATCAAGATGAGATTTTTGACATATTTGTATAGGGATTCGAACTCGAAACCTCTCAAATGAAAATGAAAGGAGCTGTTTGCAATCACTAACACGCCATCCTTGCATGTAAACCTTTGTTTTTGAAGGGAGCTCTTCACAATCACTAACACGCCACCCTTGTAGGTAATTTTTGATATGTTTGTATAGGGATTTGAAATCGAAACCTCTCACATGAAGGGAGTTATTCACAATCACTAACACGCCACCCCACCCTTGAAGGTAAACCTTTCTTTTTGAAGGGAATTGTTTGCAATCACTAACATGCCACCCTTGCAGATAAACCTTTCTTCCTTTAAAAAGAAACCTTTTTGTATTTCCTGGGACTAGCCGCCTATCCCATTCGTATATACCCCTCGGATTAATTAAATTTTTATTTATTTATTTAATGTAGGTCGTTTGACTTGAACTCCAACCCCAAACCTCCTTTGAAAGGTTGAAAGATCTTGATGCAGATAAGACTTAAGTTGAGTTTAATTCCTTAAAAATTGATGTAAATTGTTACACATTGAAAAAACATTGAATGACTTGGCTGAAGCTCTTGGTCCCAAACAAGGATTTGTTTTAGGCCTTTAACCCTTTCTCACTTTACAAATCTTCATGAAATTTACTGTAAAATTAAAGAAAATTTTAAGGTTTGTTAGACAGTAAATTATAAGATATTTTTAAAAGATAGGTTAGTGGTATTATATTATTTGATATTTTGAGTATTATGTGTATTATTGTAAATATTTAGTTCAAGAAATGTGTATCAATTGTATGTTTTAAGATGAAAAGGGTGTTATTTGTTATGCAATTATGTGTGAAAGATGTCAAGTGTGCAAGTGTGAAAAGTGTCGTGTGCAAATAAAGAGTCAGGGTTGATAGGTGTCAATGGAAGTGAAGAGTCATAAAATGTATCAATATATGAATTAGGAGGTTATGTAATCATGAGAGGCTTTGTAATAATATGAAGCATGTGAAAGGTTGCATCTATTGAGAGTTTGAGGAGAACAAAAGTCATGAGTATTATTATACATTGGAGACAAAGCTCCATGCTATGTAATCAAATCTTTTGGATGTAATTGAAAGTTTTATGAATATAATAGTGAAGGTTTTATTGTGCAATATTTGTGTTACTATTGAATTTGATTTTGTGTGAGTGACTCTACGATCGTGTAAACCTAGACCTGTGAAATATTTGGGCTCACTTGCTAACAATGGTATTACAACCACTTTAGTTAGTCCTATCCAGGCTAGAGAGAGTAAGAATGAAAGGCTTAGAGGAGAAAAATTGCTATCAATAGAGAGGTTGAAGGAGGATGGGAAGAACATTAAGTTAATGTTCATGAGATTGGAAGTAGTGAAAGTGAATATTATTGGAAGGGGATTTTTTTACTAGAGATAGTTTTTGGAGAATGTAGAAGAAAAAGAACGTGTGATTGCAAGCAAAAGCGAGAAGATTGGACTAAGATATTACTAGAGTTGGAGATAGTTGCTAGAGAATGTGAATGAAGAAGAACATAAGAGAAGCAGAGAAAGTGAATATTATTGATAGTTGCTAAAAGCTGTGGACAAGATTATTTGATTCAAAAGAGATTATTGAAGGTATCAGAGGACAAATAGTGGAGGCGTGGAGTATTTTGAAAGGCATGGAGGATGAGATTTGCTATTGAGTTTTGGACAACTTTTGGTTTTTGGAAAGAACATGAGAGGAGATATTTGCTGGAGGTAAGAGGAGATATTTGTTGGAGTGAACATGAAAGAAGATATGAAAGCATGAGTACAAGTCAGAAGATATCAATCTAAATGTAAATAACTCGAGAAGAAGACCTCTGGAGGAGAGAAAGTCTGTTGGATGCTTGTTGTTGTTGAAAACTTGATAATATTGAAGTTGAGAGACGTTGGACATATATCGAGCGCAATAAAATTGAGAAATTTTAGCCTGATGTAGAGAATTCTGAGTTGTGTTAGAGAAGATAAAGAGATCGTAGCGAATGGATTGTTGTAGTGCCTAGTGGAAGCAAACAAAGTGGATAATATTTTTCGACAATGTGAATAATACTCTAAATAAGATTCAAATTGAGACATGGCAAAAGATAAGATAAATTCATTAAGTTTATACATTATTTCAGGCACCTTACTTTTTGAAGGGAATAATTGATTTTATTAAAGTTCAGGAGTGATAAGGTTATAAAGATAAATTTAATTTTTTTGATATATTTGATAATTAAAGGTTAATTTTGGAGTTAAAAGGAATGAATTAATGAATGGAAGATATAAGGAAATTAAATGTTTGAAATTTGAATTAAAGTCTGAATTAATTAGAGTTGGATCAAATTGAAAATTGAAAGTGAATTTGGGAGACAAGAAAATTAAAGAATTAATTTTTTAATGAATGATGAATTAAGATTTGAAGAGAAATTAATGAAATTAAAATTTGAAGAAGAAATTTAAAATTTAAAAATTTGAGTGATTAAAGAAGAGGGAAGAATTTGAAATTAGTTTTTTGGAAATTATAAGAGGAAAAATAAATTGAAATTGATTGATGAAGTTGAATGAAACATTAATTAAAATTTCAAAGAAGAAGATTGGGATCTAATTTGAATGAACTTGATTGAAAGCAACAAAGGAGGTCTACAAAAAGAATTGAAAGACATTAAAGGTAAAATTGCATTGTCAAATTGATCATGGAAGAAATGACTCAAAATACATTTTCAAAAGATGGTGAGGAGATTTTGGGAAAACTAAAGTATTACAAACAACATATGATAGAGAATTTTGACAACCAGAAATATATTCCAATAAAATTGAAGATGAGACTCTTTAATTCTCAAAGATGCCAAAAATGAAAAGTTTACAAAAACCCCAAACTGTTTTGGGTATCTTTTACAAAACTTGGTTTTTTTGTCTAATTACTTTACAAAATTGCATTTATGATAATTAATTTATATTTTAGGAGGTCTACTTGGCATAACACATCTGCATCAGGCCTAAAGGAAGCCTCAAATGTCCTTGTTCTTATAGAGTGGAGATAAATCTCGATCTATTATTGTATATAAAGATCTTATATGATATCTAGTCATAACCTTAACATGCATATCTTGACTAGTGTAGATACGATTGCGCCTAAGAAAACCTTAGTACAAGTCTTCACTAAAAATAATTGAATTTTATTTGTTCTCTTTTAGCATAGAATTTCCTCTTCAAAGGCTTTAGCATAACCTTTTGCTTTCAAGTTCTAAGCATAGAATTTGCTTTCACGCTTTTACTTTCTTGCTTTTGCTTTTAAATTTGATTTCATGCTTTTTGCTTTCAAATTATTTTCAAGCTTTAGCATAGATTTTTTTTACAAGCTTTAGCATAAATTTGTTTTCATGCTTTAGCATAGATTTTGTTTCCAAGTTCTAGAATAGAATTTGTTTTCAAAAGGTATTTTTCTTTTCATAAATTTTCAAGCATATTTTCAAATCACTTTCTTAAATTAGCTACTTTTATGCATTTTTCTTTCTTAAGTAAAACTCAACACCACACACTCTCACAAATTTTTACATATTGTAAGGTTGGACTTCATCACCAACCCCCAATCGAGACCATCGACATTGGATTTCATCTCCTTTCATTGGCTCGCCCCTTAGAAACCATAGTAGCCCCCATGAGCAATATTTTGGATATAATTCATGAGTAGCCAACTATATTATTTTACTAAGCCCGACTGAGGGTGAAGCAAAAGCCTCACTAGGCTAGTAGCAGGTCTTAGATAGTTTCATATTTTTTTAAGAGGTCTTATTCCCCATTTTGGTTACCTTGAGTCATACCCATCACTAGATGCTAGCCACATGTTGTCGCATAGTTACCCCTCATGCACCTTTGGGTGTTTGAAGGAAACGTGCTTCAACATACCTTTTTACCATCGATTCCCATTTTTTAGCCCTTAGAAGCACTTTTATAAAAAGGAAAATCCTGTAACCCCCTTTATCTTCAATTTACAAAAAACTGGTTTTCTCGTAATTCAATCATCTTCAACTTTTTATTTGTTTTGGCTTTGTTCATTTGAAAAAGGTGTTGCTTGTGAAATGAGATGTATTCATGCTTTCTTTGAAGTGTTATTGATGGTTGAATCTTAAATTTTTGTTGTATTGATTCCTCATTCTCTTTTTTGTCTTCTACTTCAAATTATTCTATGGATGATAATAAATCACATTTAGAATGTACATCTTTTTTTTGGTAATTATTATAGTAGATTAAAAAAGGGTTTTTATAGAGGATCCCAAAACCTTATGTACAAAATCAGCCTTGCATCATGCCTCCTGGCTTTATGTATAAGCCTATTACAGAAAACGTAACCCCTAAAAAAACCTGATTACATAAGCAATGGGCCTAGGGCATCAATCCCTTGAAACTGAACACCAAAACAGAAATCCCGCCCAACGGTAACAGTAAGCATGAAACAATCCCTGTCAGCGAGAAACAGACAAATAAGAAAGGAAGTAGTTTTGGAGATCCCGCCCAGCGGGGAGTAGCCAAAAACCACCATCGAGAAGATCCCGCCCAACAGGAAGCAAAGAAAAACCGTTACAATAAAATCCCGCCTCGCGGGAAGCAGTCAAAACCACCACAAACAGTCCCGCCTAGCGGGAAGCAACAGGGAAATCCCACCATCCGGGAAACCAGCAGAAAAAAAAGGATCCCGCCTCGTGGGAAAACCGGCGGATTTGGCGGATCCCGCCCTGTGGAGAAACCATCCCGCCCACCGGGAAAACATTCCGTTCAACGAGAGCCATCCTGCAGGAAGCCGACAGCCAGCACAGAGAGGATCCAGCCCATCAGGAAGTGACCAAAGAGTTGCACCACAAAGAACCCGCCTCGAGAAAACAGAAGAGGATCCCAACAGCAGGGACCAAGAATCCCGTCCAAGCACAGAGCCCGTCGAGGATTCACAAGAAAAAGGGGAAGTTGTCCAAACCCTAAACCATCACCTCCACCGCACCGAGAAACGCAGGGGACCAGATCCATGCGAATAACCTGCAAAAAACCCCAGGGGGAAGCCTGAGGGAAAAAGGGAAGGGATCCCCAACCAAACAGGGATCCCTGGGAAGCACCAGTCCGAAAAAACAACCAAGGAAACCCTAGCCGACCGGGAGGGGCACAGATAGTGGAGAAGGATCTCCCCCAGGAGATCATCTGCAAACAACCACTCCCCGGGAGGGATGACCTGGGTTGAGCCAAGAACTGGGCAGGAACCAGGAGCCATGGGAGGGGGAGCAGGGGAGGGACCAGAGCCCTCCCCTCTCTACTTTCTTCCCTCACCCGGTTTCTAGAATGTACATCTTCACCCTTAGGTGCTTGAAATTTATTTTCCTACTCAACTTGGCTCTTGATGTCCTTGGTTGCATTTGAATGGAATCAATTTTCTTGACTTGTCATTTGTTTGAATTCATACCAAACATTATTGTGCTATCTTAGTTGTGCTTGTACAACAAACACATGTTCTTATTTTTCTTCTTTTTCTTTATCTTGATTTCCTCAGCTACATTATTTTACCCTGCCTTTCTTCAAATCTAATTTTTCTTATCTAAATATGACTTGTCTTGTTGTTTGTAATATCTTGTGAAGAAGATCCATATTTGAATTTATTATACCATGTTTCCTTCATGGTGTGACCATTTCTACCATAGAATTCATACATATTTGTGTACAAAAAGTATTTCTTTGAGAATCAATTATCTGATTATGATATCTTTGAAAGTTGTTTCCTTGTTGGAAGCATAATGGAGGTCTTATACCTCTTCTAAATGGTTGCCTCCCTTTCTAATTTATAAGAAGTAATTGTTCTTCTTCATTTGTTGTATGTGAGGCCTCTAATTTTTGAAGTAGGTTCACCAATGTTTTAAAGCTTGATGTTTATTTAGTGATATTTAATGTTGTTATAAAAACATTGTATTTCAATGGGAGAGATCTCAAAATAATTGGAACTAATATGTCATTAGATTCTTTATTTTACAATACTCTTGATGATGCTCATAACTTAGAAATTCTCATGGATGATTCTAGTTTTTTTGCACTCTTCATATTTAAGCAATGGATTTGACTTTGTATAAACAAAATTTGATTTTTATTTTTTGCTTCAAAGATTGTTTATAGATTCTCCCATGCATCTTTGGTTGTGGTTGAATCTTGAATATATGATTGCACTTCATCTACTACTCTAAACATGATGATTAATCTTGATTTTCTGTCTGCCTTGTCAAACTTTATTTGGTCTTCATTTTCTTCTTGAATATGGGTAATGACTTATCTACTACTTGCCATAGTACCTCAAACTCAATTTGCTTTTTGAGTTTGGTTTTCTAGGCAACATAATTTTTTTTTTGATTTGGTAAAAGAAGGGGTTTTGAAAGGGTCCCCAAATATTTTACACAATAATATATTCAATGAGAACTAAATAAGTACAAAATTGATCCAACATTCGATAGAAGAATTCAGCAAATCAAAACTTGCGGATTCTACAATCTTGTTTGATTTAAAAAACAAAATTGGAACTGAATGCCCAAAAAAAACTAGCCTATGGAATCCTAGGGGTACTAAAAAATAAATTACAAATTAGGACTTCTCACCTAATAAAACCATAGCTTTTCATAACAAGAAAAAACCCCAAATCCAAGAACAACAACCTGAATTGTCAATTCAGCGCATAGGCAGATCCAACAAAAATTGGTCCAAGAGCACTAAAATTCAGTTTACAATTGAATATTTGAAAATTGTGCTCAAACCAAGGTGTTCAAGCTGAAACATAATTAAATTAAAGGATTTCTCACTTAATGGGAAATTTGAATCAGGAGATCTTGCCTTCTAGCACAGCAAAACCAATCCGTAAAACTAGAACCAAGAAAGCCTCACAAAGGATCAAATGATAGAAGGAATTTTGCAAATGAAGACATCAGCCAGTGAAATAAAATCCTTCCTACCTTAGATAAGATACAGAGACCTGGAACCCTCCACCAAAGTTACCCAGAAATAGCAACCATGGATCTAGTCCCAAAATCAAACCGTAGGGTTTTTTAGAAGACTCCCGAAACTTCAAGGAACACTAGGAGTGGAAAAAAATTTAAATTTACCTTCCTACTCAAAGAAGAACCGAGGCTCTACATAAAAGGGTATATGGATTAATAATTTGCTAGGCACCGAATTGAAAGATAAAAATCATGCCTAACCCAGACTAGAGACAAATCCAAAACATGGTTCTTTAGAGAAATCTCCCTACCCAACGAAGAAAGAGAAGAATAAAATTGAAGCAAAGGTTCAAAGAGTGTTATCATGACCACCACGAGTCTTGTGAACAAAGCACAAACCAACTGGTTCAACATCCCCTCTAGTGGGAGAAAAGCAAAAGTTGGTTTCCAAACACCCAGCCATAAACTGGTCCAACCTTCCATCCACCAACATGGTCAGTTGCTATAGTTCCTTCAGCTAACCCAACCTTCCACCCAACCCTCCAACTGTGGTTCCTTAATTTGATCCTAGTATTCCACCTAGTAAACTAGCATGTTGTTGCAGTTCCTTCAGCCAAACTAGATAATCCAACTACCCAAAATGAACTAAATCAGTAAACCACCCAACAACATAACCAACCATTACAGAGCCATCGGCTAACCCAACCTCCTTCTCCTAGCCCCCCAAATTCAGTTCTAGCTGCCCAACCTTCCTCCTAAAAAACCAACATATAGCTTTAGGGCCATCAATCAAAATAGTTCTTTGCCCAAAATGGCATCCACCGGGCTATAAGGATGTTTTTTCCAAAAAGTAGGGTCCATAATGCACATAACCACGCAAGCCCTTATAATACCTTTTCTAGGTAGTATAATTATTTTCCCTTAGTAATTGGGAATTTGGCAACAAGAAATTTGATGCTCCACTAGCCATAGTAAAATTTTACAAAATTTAAAATTGTCTTTCATTGAATAAGCCTAAAAAAATGCTCTCTTGCAAGTATATATGCTTGTATTTCTTACTTAAAAATGCAAATGAATTTTTTTTTTTTTTGGGTAAAAATATAAGAGTTATCCATTTATTTGATAATATTCTTATTTAAAATATATTCACCTTTCCTTTTATCTTGCAAATAATCAATGGAGACAAGTGTAATTTATGCAAGGCTTTTTCTTACCGGCTTATAAATTTGGGATTATCTTCTTGTAAAACTCCTTCACACAATTTTAATTTTAATTGCTAATAATTTTAGATTGCTAATCCCATACTTTTTTAATCAGTGCATTCATATGCCTCTTTGAATTCTTTCAGATTGTTGATTGCACAATATTTTTATGACTTCAAGGATTTTCCTTTGGTTGACTCTAGCACTTTTTATCTATCTCTAGAGGCTTAAATAAGTTTCTTTTGCTCTATTTTGGCATCTTTCAATTTATCTGTAATGTCTTTTAGTAGAATCAATTTAGTTTTGATAGTTAAACCTTCTTTCTTAAAGTCATTTTTTGAAATGATTTCTTGATTTTTTGTTGATGAGTATTTCATTCATTGGATAAAACTTTGATGACACCCTATTGAGCATGCAAATAACACATTATTAAGGGCAATCCAACATACTTGGAACAAAAAATTTTCCCTCTTGAAAGGGAATTCTCTTTCCCGTAAGGTTTGGGTATGCTAAGTCTTGGCTGATGCAGATAAACTTAGAGGTTGTTGATAGTTGTTCCTTCAAGGGTCCTTTGTTGGTATGACCCTAAAAGATAGATTTTCTAGGCACAATATCTTGAATCAAAACACTTTAACTACCTGAAAATAACTCCATTGTGTTGATACTTTAATAGACGTGAGCTCAATAGAATTAAAATTGGGTAAAATAAAGATAAATTTTAAGCTTTGTAAATTGTGGTTACCCAATCAATATAATTCATTGCACTTAAGATTATTATTGAAATTATAACAACAATGATTATTTTGAAGTTGTATGAAATTTGAAAATGCACTGTAGAAAAACAACTTCAATGCTTCAGACATAAATTAATCTACTCTTAATTTAAACAAGTTTTAAAGAAAAATCAAAGGTTTAAGGACAAGAGGAAATAAAGAAAAACAAACAAACCAATTATGTCTTGAAATTTAGTTTTGATCTAATAAAACAATAATTTCGATTAAAACCAACCCCAACCTGACTAGTATTCATATAGCTTAAGGTTTGAGATGGTGTAACCTTTAAAGGGGAAAAATAATTTGAAATAGACTAAGTGCAACCATAATTAACATGCATAGATTGACCATAGAAATTTTTAAAAGTCTTATATTATAGAAAAAATCATGGAGTACATTGATTCAAATTTGTCCACTTTGGTGGATTATAGGAGCAGAGCTCAAAACAATATTAGGCTTAGTTCAGAAAACCATCTACAACAAAGAAAACAATGAAGAAACTAAATCTCAACATTTGCAAAAAGATGGTTTTTAACCTTTCTAACAGACTAGTAAGCCCATATTTATACAATTTTTGACACTTTATGTAACATTACTTTTACAATAATTACTATCAATTTCCATGATGTCCTCCTTGGGATTAGTTTTTGACATACCTTAGCCATGCCTAATTAAACCTCCATTTGCACTAGGCTTGGGGTCTCTTGAACCTAATTGGTTAGGTGGTTCACTGCTTGATCTACTACTCACAATTAGTGGGACAAACATTAAATTCACTAAATACTACCACTTGTTGCATTAATGTTACCATGATGACCACTTCTTGAGATCTCCTCCTAGTCACCCTTTAGCCATGCATAATTAAATATAAAGTCTCTATAAGTTTTAGGTTGACCATTAATTTCACCATGATTGTCATGCTTGCACTTGCCTAGTCAATATTAAAATCCCACGTTCAATGCCTTTGAAATCACAACATTTGCATTAGATATCTTGCAAAGAAAAAATTAAAGGCATTAGATTTTTTGTATTTATGTTTATTTATTTATTTATTATTTATTATTTATTATTTTTTAATTATTATTAATATTTTAAAATATTCTTTGCATTTTTACTTTTTTCCAATATTTTTTTTGTAAATTTCTGCATTTTTAGCAATTATTTCCTTCTCCAAAACTTCTGGTGAATTTGCAACTTTTTTTTTAATTTTCACAATTTTGAGAATTTTTATCCTTTCCTAGTCATTCTATGCATTTTCTAATAACATCTCAAGTGGTTGGGCTTCTAATCGGGGCAATTTTCACTTAGTGCTACTACTCATGCTTACATGCGAGTGTCTAAGCTTCTAGGCACTTATTATTTCTTTGTGGATGGCTGGGATAACATTCCATGAGTGGTCAGGCTTCTGGTTAGGGCAATTTCCACTTAGTATTCATCTTCTCTAGTTGCCAATGCTTGGGGTTGATTTCCAATGGTTGGAAATATTTTCAATGGTCGAGTCTGATTTCCTTTTTCCTCATGCTTCCTTGCTAGTGGTCGAAGCTTCCAACACTTTCTTATGCTTCTCAAGATTTTAAAATGGTTATGCTTATGTCACTACCAAAAAACTATAGGCCTGGGCCATTTTATTTCATTTACTAGGCTTTTGGCATTTTTCTTCTCAAGGTAATTTTTACTTGAGTGCCAGGACCAAGGATTTTAAAACTTATTGGTGACATCATTGCCAAAAAACCTTTGTGCTCGAGCTTTTTCTTCCATCTACTGAGTTTTTGATATTTTTCTTCCCAAGGTCCAACATATTTCTTCCCATGTAATTTTCACTTGTGTTAGGGCTAGGATTTTAAAACTTGTTGGTGATGTCATTTCCAAAAAATCTCCAAGTTTGGGACTTTTATTGCATTTAATGGGCTTCAGATATTTTTCTTCTTAGGGTAATTTTTACTTGAGCGTTAGGGCCAAGATTTTAAAACTTATTGGTGGTCATTGCCAAAAAAACTCTGGGCCTAGGTTTTTTCTTCCATTTATTGGGTTTCCAAAAAATCTCTTCTTGAGGTAATTTTCAATTGAATATCATGGTTCTGATATTGCACAACATTTTGAGTTGTTAGTAACTTTAACTTTACCTACTTGAGTGGTCAGACTTTCAACTAGGGCAAATTTCTCACTTATTGTTTGGACTTACAAACACTTCCTATATTTCCTCATGAGTGTCTAGACTTTCGGTCACTTTTAATTTGACTTGCACCTATATTGGCCTTGGTTGTAACAACTTAGATAGCTAGTAGAAAACAAGAAATTCTAGTCCTCAAACATAAGAAAGTCTACACTTTCTAGAAATCTCTTTTCAAGAGGAATCTAATGAAATTAGTTTCACAAAATTTCACTAAGTATTAAGAGAGATATGAGGTTTTGAAGTGAGTGCTACATGATTTAAGCAAGCATTACAACTAATAAGAGTAGCCAAATATCTTGCTAAAAATAAGTCATTTGGGAGATCAATTCTTGTTGGAACATAGACAAGTTTATACTTTTTAGAAAGTTTTTTTTGAGAGAGATCTAATAAAATTTGTTTCACAAAATAACACTAAGTATTGAAAGAGATATAGGGTCCAAAGTGAATCCATCTATACCGCTAGGGAAAAATCTAAGTCTTCGATACTTGAGTTTGAGCAGTTTGGGGTACTAAGGGTATGGCAACCTAGTCATGTGGGTACTTGTTGGAAAGCTTATTTTTTTTTTGTTAATTATAGTGTTTGTATTTATAGCGGGTTTTAACAAGGATCCCAAAACCTGATTACATAAGAAATGGGCCTAGGGCATCAATCCCTTGAAACTGAACACCAAAATAGAAATCCCGCCCAGCGGTAACAGTAAGCATGAAACAATCCCTCTCAGCGGGAAACAAACAAATAAGAAAGAAAGTAGTTTTGGAGATCCCGCCCAGCGGGGAGTAGCCAAAAACCACCATCGAGAAGATCCCGCCCAGCAGGAAGCAAAGAAAAACCGTTACAATAAAATCCCGCCTCGCGGGAAGCAGTCAAAACCACCACAAACAGTCTCGCCTAGCGGGAAGCAACAGGGAAATCCCGCCATCCGGGAAACCAGCGAGAAAGAAAGGATCCCGCCTCGCGGAAAAACCGACGGATTTGGTGGATCCCGCCCTGTGGAGAAACCATCCCGCCCACCGGGAAAACATTTCGTTCAGCGAGAGCCACTCGCAGGAAGCCGACAGCCAGCACAGAGAGGATCCAGCCCATTAGGAAGTGACCAGAGAGTTGCACCACAAGGAACCCGCCCCGGGAAAATAGAAGAGGATCCCAGCAGCAGGGACCAAGAATCCCATCCAAGCACAGAGCCCACCGAGGATTCGCAAGAAAAGGGGGAAGTTGTCCAAACCCTAAACCGTCACCTCCACCGCACCGAGAAACGTAGGGGACCAGATCCACGTGAATAACCTGCAAAAAACCCCAGGGGGAAGCCTGAGGGAAAAAGGGAAGGGATCCCCAACCAAACAGGGATCCCTGGGAAGCACCAGTCTGAAAAAACAACCAAGGAAACCCTAGCCGACCAGGAGGGGCGCAGATAGTGGAGAAGGATCTCCCCCCAGGAGATCATCTGCAAACAACCACTCCCCGGGAGGGATGACCTGGATTGAGCCAGGGACTGGGCAGGAACCAGGAGCCATGGGAGGGGGAGCAGGGGAGGGACCAGAGCCCTCCCCTCTCTACTTTCTTCCCTCACTCCAAACCATGAATTTCTTCTTTTTCATTGGAAAGCTTATTTTAATATTGTTTTAATAGGAGAGATTATTTGTCATTTTAAAATTTTTATCATACACAACAATGGAAATAAGCATCATAAAAAACTTAAAGCATGCAAAAAATTGGGCATCTATGATTAGAAACTTTTAGCTAGAAATTTGAGCTTTGGATGACTAAAAATTGCAAACAAATCCAACAAAAAAAGAGAGATTTGACAAAATAAGTGGGTCCTTGATCCATGTAGACTGGGGCGTGTTATGCAAGTGCAACAACAAATGACAATTTGTTTAGGAAATGCTTGAGCATTTTTGGAATAGAATGAACCCTCTTTGAAACAATGAAACTATAAGACCAATAAAATAAAAAATTTGGCATCTATCGTAGGTTGGGGTTAATCCACTAATCTAAAACCAATACTCCATTTTGTTTCAACAAAAGTGTGTGCATATGAATTCACTCTTACTTCAGAGTCAACTAAAACTTTCCATCATAGTTTAGAAATCAAGCTAGTTCATCTCTAAGTGAACATTGGTCTACTATTGATGAGTTATGCCATACATGTAGACATGTCACCAACTACCTGACATTACTTCATTGCTAGCTAAGAGTTTATAGCCTTGATAGTCATATTTGATCTAATTCTAGACTTTTCTCTATTGCTAGCTAGGACTTCATAGCCCTAGTAGAGATTTTATGAATCAACCAAGCACTTGAGCCTCCTTTTCTTCTCTTTTTATTTTTGTTAGCATATATTTATTTTTTCAATTTTACAAGCATTGGGATCTTCTTTTGGTTGGGGATAACTATGTAAAATAAGAAGGTGAACATCTAAATGGATTTCACCTAAGAACCAAACCATAATGGTTTTATTCCTCTTCATCTGGAATCCTTTTAAAGAATTTTTATTGGGAAGCTGCAACATCCTTTTGCATTACATTCATATTGGTTTATTTTATCCCAAGAAAATGGGTATACACCGAATGAATTATTAAACCAATCTCAACTTTATTGAGTTTAAAGTAGGACTTTTTATCTCCAAACTATGTAAAAAATACTCACTCATGAGAGTAACCAAAATTTGGTTGCACTTGACTTATTTGAGCCAAATAGAGGAAAGCACAAGACAGAGAAAAAGTAAAAACAAAAATAGAATGAAACAAAACCAACACACCAAAAATTGAAAACACAAAACTATGTATATGGCTTATTTATAGGGTAGTACTAGAATACTCTCAGGCACTAAAGTAGTGTTTGAAGAATTGTCAATTCACTAATAATAGGACATCCTCTTTAGTTAGTTTTTTTATCCTGAAGGTATTCTCTCCTAGGATATCTGATATCTAAAAGGGACCTAGCAAAAGGGTGTGAAATTTTCCATGGTCTCCTTTCTTTTCATGGGCTTTATCCTATAGTAACACTAGATAAAAACTTCTAAAAGCTATTATTTTTTCCTTCTTATCAAACCATTGTTTTTATCATTTTTGTATGCTTACTAAAATGTTTTAGTGCATCTTTCCTTTTCTCATATGAACTCATTAAATTTAATGTTCTAGTTTCCATCTTGTCATCTATTTCTAAGTAATACTTCATAAATTGTAGGGTAAGAATATTGTGATTTATGGGAAATATAGGATCCTAACCATATACCAAATGATAGGGGGATGTGCCTAATGAAGACTTATTCCTCATGTCTTACCACAAGGCATATTTCAATTTAATATGCCAATCCCTAGGATTTTTATCCATTTTTTAATTACTTTTAGAATGTTTTTTTATGTTGATTTCGCTACTCCATTGCCTTGAGGATAGTAATTAGAAGAAAAATTCAAAGTTATATTACTATCATAATCTCATTCAAAAAATTGCAAAGAAGATAAAGTAGGGTCATCGTCACATACCAATGCATACAACATCCAAAACCTAGTCATGATGATATATTCAAGGAATTGGACTACAAACTTTGTCGTGTAGTTTTTGGATGTTTGAACCTCTATCTAGTGGGGGTAATAATTATTGGCAATCAGGATGAATTTTTGGTTGGTTTATGAATTAGGATTGATGACACCAATAAAGTCTAGTCCCCATTATTCAAATGGACAATCTTTAATAACTAGCTACAATGGCATGTGAGAATTCCTTTCTTGATGAGCTATAATCTAGCGAACATGAAATGATCAGACATGTGCATATGCATCTTTAAAGACATGGGGCTAGTAGTAATAAAATCTCAATATTTGGCATGTTGTAGCCTTTACCAAGCTATTTCCTATTCCATATTTGCCATGAAAATCTTTGAAAACTTCACTAGTTTTTTGTTTGTTTAAACATCTTAAGTAAATTTCCTCATGAATTTTTTAGCATAAAATACTTGATTTATTATGAAGTTTACACTTTGAAGGTGCAATGATCTTATTTAGGTGGAATTTAAGTGATTAATACATACTTTTTTTAGAAAATAATGAATGATGTCTTGATACCACTCATCATTTGTAATATCTCCCACCGAATACTGCTGACATGAAATATGAGAGTCAACTTCAGTCAATGTTTTGCTTAGTCCCTATCCTCTAACAATTCTCATAGGCTAATTTTATAAATCAAATTATTGTAAGATATGCATCCATTTTCCTTTGCATTCTCCTAGCTTTTCTGCATCAACATTATTTTCATAGCCAGATCAAACACTAGTGCAAGCACTTTGCTATGGAGGATATAATGTCAAAAAAAAATCATCATTTTGATAAAAGAAAAGGCTTGTTTGTCAATGAATAAGTACCTAAGTTGATCATCCTTCAATGGTGAGCTTAAAACTATTGTTATCTCATCACTAGCCTCCTTACTCTAAATTAAAAATCCAATTGTTGAATGTATGGATGTAAACGAATAAATATAGAAAGGTTGAGTATAATATGGATTGATTAATACAAGAGCATTTGTGATTGCCCTTTAAATTTCTTGGAAGGTAGCCTATGCTTCCCCAATCCATACAATATTGACATTATTTTTTAAAATCACATTTAGAGGTCTAGATATTTCTACAAAACCATAAATAAATTTTCTTACAAAATTAATTTTGTTGAAAGACTTCAGCTTCATTTTACTTCTAGGTAGGGGAATATTTTGTATTTTTTCAATTCTATCCAGGTCAATGGAAATACCAACTTTTAAAATGATATGCCCTAGGATTTTTCCTTCTACAACTCCAAAAATGTACTTTTTAGGATTTAATTAAATTCTATGATCTTGGCATCTCGATAGTATTCTTTTCAAATCTTCCACATGGTTTCCATATTTTTTAGAAAAAATAATGAGGTCGTCCATGTAAATCTCTATGCATTTTTGAATGAGGTCCTTGAAGGCAATGTCCATAGCTCTTTGGAAATTTTATCTTGAATTAATTAAACTAAAGGACATCCTCCTATATACAATTGTTTCCCATTTTGTAGTGAATGCAATTTTAATATGGTCCTTGGGATCTACCACTACTTGATTATATCTAGAGTAACTATCAAGGAAGGACATCATCTCAAAGCTATTCACTATTTATAGCACTTCATCCAAATAAATAAGAGGATAGTTATCCTTATCATATGCTCTATTAATATTTATAAAATCTACACAAGTGTATTTATCCATTCTTCTTAGGGATTGGTACCAAATTTGCAACCTAGGTAGGATGTCTTAGAGGGAAAATAATACGAGATTCCAATAGTTTTTGTATCTCCTTAAGAATGAGAGGCTCTAGAAAAGGATTCATTGGTATCTAATTTTTGTTAGAAGGGTTCTTTCTTGGCTTCAAGGGAATGGTGTGGGTAATAATAGATGTATCATAGGTCTTTACATATTCATAGCTTCATGCTATAACATCTCTGTAATCCTTTAGATCTTGGATTATTCTCCTTTTCTCCTCATCAATATAGTCTTTTCCTAAAATATATTTTAGGGATTCTCAACATTTTTTAGATTATATATTTCATATAACTCCTTTTTAGATGAAGTAATTTGTTGCTTGTGAATATGATAATCCATATTAAACAAGCTTTCCAAAGAGACCATATCTTTGGGGATAGTGTATTTTTTTCAAATTTAATTCATCTTCTTCGTCCAAATATGCATAGTTTTTGTCTTTCTCATGTATGATCTAAGCCTCAAGTATACCAGAGTTAGTAATAAAATTTACTATATGCCTATCATCCTCAAACACCTAATTTTTTTGGACGTTGTCTGGTATGGAGGGAGAGGCAACCAATTCTATCAAGAACTAATTTATCTTAGAATGAGAAATTAGTTCTAGAGTGCTTGCTATTACTACCAATGAATCTACAATGTGGTTCTTTTTGTACAAAATGGTTTAAATATTAAAAGCATCAAACTCTCTGATTAAATACCACATACGACTATGATAATTTGAGAGATGTTTGTCATGAAAGGCATATCGATTTTTAACTTGTTTGATTACCAACTTAAAATCTCCCATGACTTGTATATACTCGACTCATTTTTTAATGATAAACTATAATCCATGAGTCAATACCTCATACTTGACCTATCAAACTTGAGATTCCATAACTAGTCTTTAGTTACTTTTTGTTTACTTGGTGGGATCTTTGCTACCATATTATTATCTTTACTTTTGGTTTTTACTACCATAACATAGAATCCCAATTCCTGTTCAATTTGTAGAATCTCATTGACATTGTTGTACTTCATGATGAATTTCTTCACCTTTGGCTCTCTTTCTATCTGAATTTTATTGGCTATGTCATGCCATGGAAGCCACACATGCAAAAAAATAGTTGTTATATAGCATTTTAGGATTCTTGACCAATCATGACTAAGCAACATCCCATATGCATCTGGGATATCCACAACTTGAATATCAATGCATTGTTATATCTTAGGTTTAGTAGCCAACCGTATATGAACCTAATTCAGTACCCCAACCACATTTACCTCTATATTATCCAACTAAACCACCTTATTATTTAAAAGAATAGGGATCGGTCCTATTTTTTGCTTGACCACATACGATGTCACATTGCTAAAAATACTTGTATCCATAAGATAATTATGTAAGCTTCTACTAGAAATTCTAATGGTCAAAATAAAAGGTGGAGACTATCTTTTCTTTGTATATGGCTACTTAAGCATCAATATCCTTTTTAGTCTTTTTTTTTCTTTTTTTTGGATAGAGAATTTTAAGCAACAAACCCTTATGGTCAGTTAGTTGGGCTAATCCAAATAAGGAAATATCTACCTTGGTTTTCTTAAGGTCTTCAATAATATTATATCCAACCTTATTTTGCTTTAGAATTTTATATATCGGTGGTAATGGCATATTGAATTTCGATTGTGTAGGCATTGTGAGATCCTTAGGTGGGACTGGGTTTTTGTTGGCTTGCTCATTATGTGGGATAGAGGTTTTGTTAGGAGGTGTGGAAGAAGTCATTGTTACTTTCCTATTACTCTAAAAAATATAATTGTTATCTTTCTAAAATTTCTAGTAAGCTTGCACCTCTTCTTTTGGGATTTCTTCAAGTTCCTCTTCATCCAATCTAGAGATTTCATAGGTCTCTAAAACTAAGGTTGTACCTGTATTTTTATTAGCTTGATTCCTATAATTTTCATTGATGGTTACCAACTCCAAATTTTCCATCTCTTTTTGGACAATATCTAAAGTGGTTTAAAATTTTGAAGAGTTAGTTTCACCATGTTGAGATATGGAATGGACCCTGCACCAATTGCGTAAAGCAATATATTCCAATTCACTGAAGCACCTAGGTTGTTATTCAATTAATTTTAGTTGCCCATAGAATTTGGGATAACTCCATTATTTGGATGAGTATTACATTGATGATTAGTCCTTTGGAAGTTAAAGTTCCTATTCTGATTATTATTTGTAGGTGAATTTTGAGGAACTTGTCATTGTAGTTAAAGCATATCATTGCTTTGTTTCTAAACCATCTTTTGTATGCTTTCTAAATTAGAATTTGAGTTATTAGATTTGCTTGGTATTGGTTGACCTATTACATTATTTGTGGATGTAGATGTATTAAAAAATGAGACTAAGGCTAGTTGATTATTTGTTGGAGTTGTATGATTGAAAAAGTTGTTTGTACTCACCTGATTGTCCAAATATGTTAGAATTCTCTACTGATTACTCATATTAGGTATCATTTGATTCAGTGGTGATAGATTGAAGGGTTGATTTTGGTTTAGATACATGACTCCTGGTAATGGGTTAATCATGGTAATTTGTTTAAGGTCTTGATTTATTAGCGATATCTAATTATAAGCTCTTGGTTGTTCAAGTGAAAGTAATTAACCCAAACTAAAACCTTGATGAATTAAATATTATTCAATGATTACAACCTCACTATATGCCATGGGAAAGAATGTTATTTGAGGGGCTCTCCTCACAAACATAGAAGTTAATGGGTCCAAATATCTAATATACATTTGGATGGTTTCTTCCTCTGAGGGTATAAGATACCACTAACTTTTATAATTTATGGAAACTAGTGTTGAATAATCTTAAGGGTTCACTAGGTTCTCTACAAGCAAAAATAAATTGATGATACATCACAACTGGGTCAACGCGTAATATAAAATGGCTAATAAATGTTACCTCTAGTTGAGCCTAGAAAGTAATATAACATAAAGGTAAGCTAATATAGCAATCATATGCAAAATCATCCAATGTGTGTGGAAACATACTATAGGCAACATCCGCATATTCAGTTTGTAATTGGATTAAGGTATCTTTGTATATGTGAATGTGTTCTTCAACTAACTTTGTACCATCATGCCAATAAGAAGGGAGATATATTTCAACACTCTTAGGCATATCATATGTAGGCCCTGGTATGTTCAAAGGAGTGCTTCCTACTAACCATGGAGTAGGAGCTACCATTGGTGGACCTTGGGGAATGGTAAAAGGATCAACAAAAGGGATAATAACTCTAGGAGAACTATTGATATTTTGAGTAGTAATGGGTATACCTTTATTAGATTGAGTATTTTTTATGGGGAAAGGCTAAGAAAATCAATACCACCTATAGATGACTTGGACCTAGAGATGATAACATTTGGTTCTAACTTTGACAGTCAAGATATATAATATAAACACTACATCGAGGAAATTTTAATTTTTAGAGTCTAGCCCTCTGTCTAATACTAGTTCTATTGAGCATGCAAATGAAACATTATCAAGGATAAGCCAACATACTTGGAACGTAATATGTTCCCTCTTGAAAGAGAATTATTTTTCCCCACAAGGTTTGGGTATGCCAGGTGTTGGTCGATGCAAATAAAATCAAAGGTTATTGATAGCTATTCCTTCAAGAGGCCTTTGTTGGTATGACTCTAAAATATATATTTCCTAGGCACAATGTATTAAAGCAAAACACTTAATTGCTTGAAAATAATTCCAATGCACTGATACTTCAACAGTTGTAAGTTGAGTAGAATTAAAATTGGACAAAGGAAAGATAAAATTTATGCTTTGTCAATTATGGTTGCCCAATCAATGTTGTTCATTGCACTTTAGATTATTATTGCACATATAATATCAATGATTATTTTGAAGTTGTATGAAATTTTAAAATGCACTATAGAAAATCAACTTTAATGCTTCAAATAGAAATTAATCTATTCCCAATATAAACAAATTCCAAAGAAAAATCAAATGTTTAAAGGCAGGAGGAAATAAAGAAAGCAAACAAGCCAATACTACCTTGAAATCCAATTTTTATCCAATAAAGCAACAATTCCAATTAAAACCAACTTCAACTCGACCAGTGTTCACATAGCCTAAGGTCCAAGATGATGCAATCTTCAAATTAGAGAAAGAATTAAATATACTAAGTGCAACCACCATCAACATGTGCAGAATGAACACATAAATTTTCAAAAGCCTTGCATTATAAAAATAATCATGGAGTACATTGATTAATATTTGTCCACTTTGGTGGATTATAGAAGCAGAGCTTAAAATAATATTAGGCTTGGTTCAAAAAACCCATCCAACAGAAAATAAAATAACAAAGAAACTAAGTCTTAGTGTTTGTAAATATATGGTTTCCAACCTGTAACAGACTAGTGAGGCCCATATTTATGTAATTTTTAGCAATTCACATAGCATTACTTTTACAATAAATTACTATAAATTTCCATTATGTGCTCCTTGTGATTACTTTTAGCCATACTTTGACCATGCCTCATTAAACCTCCATTTGCACAATGCTTGGGGTATCTTGAACCTGATTTGTTAATTGGTTCACTCCTTGATCTACCACTCATAGCAAGTGGGACAAACACTAACTTCATTGAATTATTGCATTAATATCTGGATAATGGAGAGGATCTTAGGGATCAGAATACTGGGTCAACAAAGAAAGGAAAAGATAAAGTCCCAAGCATGAGACTAAAGTGACAAGCTAAAAAGGTAGCTAATGTTGGGAAAGAAAATAAAGTGGGTAGACCCTTGAACCATGAATTGTGACAACAAGAGGAAAAAAAGGGGGTGGAAGATGGTACCCAAGCAACTCTAAATCTTGGTGGGGATAAAACCCCCAACAAGTCTAAAAAATGAAGTTGATATCATGGAATGTCAGGGGAATGAATGCCCTTGCCACTCAATGGGTGATTAAGGACCTTAGGCGTAATAATCATCCAAAAAAATTACTGCTTCAAGAAACTAAAATTTTTGAAGGAAACATGCAATCTATAAAGAAAGTTGTTTGGAATAATGCACAGTGGGCAGCAAGTGAAGCTAAAAGATCCTCTTGGGGTGTTTGGACCCTTTGGAATATGAACACTTTATCAGGTGGATATATTTAGAATAATTGTAGGTTTATTTCAATTTTGTTCTATTATAGTGTTTTTTATTTTTCTGGGATTGTTACAAATGTTTATGCCCTCAACTCCCTAGTGGGGAGAAGAAGATTCTGAGAGAGGTTATTGGACCTTAGAATCCACTTTCCCAATTACCTCTGGATTATTGTTGGGTATTTTATCACTACTCTTATGCTCAGCAATAAGATTGGTGGTTCCAAGGAGTTTATTTTTAGAATGGAGGATTTTGCCTAATTTGTTTCTTCTAGCGATCTCATGGATGTTGATTTGAGAGGGTAGAAATATATATGGTCAAAAAAAATAATGGGTGAGGCTCTTATTCAAATTTACCTTGATAGAGTGTTGGTCTCTCAGGATTGATTTTCTAAATTTAGTAATTCAACTTTGTCCTCCCTTCCTAGGATTATTTCTAACCATAATCTGCTCATTCTGAAGATAGCTAAGGGTTTGAATATTAAAGGTCACCCCTTCATATTTGAGTCCATGTGGTTGCAACATCCTAATTTTTGGACTTTAATCCAAGAGTGGTGGAATATCAATATTTGTGGCACTCAAATGTTTAAAATTGTTTAGAAGTTGAGGCATATTAAAAGGAATTTGAAAATATGGAATAAGGAAGTCTTCGGTGATATATTTAAGTAGAAGGAAGCCATCATTCTTGAGCTCCAAAATCTTGAACTTTCTATGACTTCTTAGGGGAGAGATGATACTTTAGCATGGTTGGAGAAGTCTCTCCTTAGAAATTTTTATATGTGTTGGCTAAGGAGGAGTTGTTTTGGTGATAGAAGTCTAAAGCTTTTTGGATGAAATGGGGAGATAAAATCTCTATATTATTTTATATTTCTACCTGTAACATTGTAAAAGGCTAACACATAATGTTGTATTGGTTGTAAACCATATGAAAATGAGAATTCATACACAAATTGAAGATAAATAACACATAACAAGAAATGTATCTTCCATTAATTTGAATCAATCCATGTTACAAATCCATCCCTCTTAGGGATACCCATTCGATACAATAATAAAATCCATTGCAAGGGTAGGTGTCTTTCAATGCCTTCTACGATGACACGAACTGCTCCAAGGTGTAGATGACCTTCTTATCCACTATTAGAGGCATTTTTTGCCTTGCATGTCAAAACCCTGTTAATCATGCGTGCAATAAACAAGAGGCATATCAGTAATAAAGGAGGCCTCTCTTGATGAGGCTTTTGGAGGAAGATTGTACAAAAGATGTCATAGCAACATGAAATAAAGAAAGTGCAAGAAATGTGTTAAACTACATTAAACATGATAATTCTACCATTAATACTATAAAGGAAATATCAATCAATCTATCTAATGCCTCAATTATGAATGTGAAAATATGAAAGCATGGAAAATAAAATTAGTATCTTGATTGCAAGAATGGAATAGAAGTGAATACAACCCCTAATTCTATCAGTTAGAGTCTCTATTAAAGTAAATAAACATGAAATATGCTTAATATAATGAATTTAAAAAGATCCTATGGTTAGAAAATAGAGAAATCAGAGATAATACCTTGACCGCTGATTTGTCCTGTGGTGAGCATTGTTAGTCATGGCTAACAGCCACAATTGAGCTTGAGATACGTTTGCCCTCCAATTTAGGGGTTGAATCTCTGAATCTCTCTGTCAAATTGATGGTCAAGGGTTACCTCTATGTCCTCTAAATATTTTTGTGATTGGATTGCTCAGATTGCACGTGAAGTTGGCATAATTGAGTTTCTTGGCTCTCCTAGACTCCTAGGACCTCCATGGCTTGAATTGCCATTTTGATCTCTCAATGCTTATGACCAAGATTTATCTTAATGCAAATAGGTGAGTAACGAACTTTCCAGGGCTTCGTCGCTCGAATTCTCCTATGCATATCTCCCTATTTCTCTCATTTTGGATAGGGTATTATAGCACCTAGGAGGGCTATGTCTTAGCTTCTTGAGAAAGCCAAGATCAAGAATGAACATCTGGAGTAGTTGGAGGGAAACTTCTGGATATTTCCACCTCTAAACCACTTGTATTTGCAACCAATTGGCTGTTGCAACCGATTTTGGATTGTCCAAGGTCCAAATGATTCTGGCTACTAGCCATGGCTCTGAGGTGCGGTCAGTACTGCTAACCGTGGGTGTCAACTACGGCTAACACTGATTAGGAAAAACTGACTAATTGAGTGGTTAAAACCACTACTATACCTTGGTATTTGTCCAACGTCTTTCATATGGTCTTCTAGTATGTCCCATATGAGTAGTCACCTCGACATGACGCATTTTAGGTGTCTACATATGCCCCTTTTGAGATGCATTGTGAGATAGAACAACACTGAGCAAAAATAGACATCCTAAAATGATGTCGTAGGTTGGATGATGATCATTAGTCTGATCAACATTAGATTCTTAGGGTCTAGCAAAAGGATGCGCATCCTAGAATTATTGTGTCCAACTAGATGGAAGGCTTAAATTTGCAAAGCTTTGGCAAGATCTAGTGACGATTGAGTAGATTTAGTGCTACTATAGGCTTCTGCGCCATATAGATCTGAAAGGAGGAGAGCTACTAACTGAACTGCCATATTTGATTTTTGCCCCAGCCAAATGTTAGGTTATGATAGTAGTTGGTAATGATTCGTAAGGTGAACACAATTTTTACAAGATCAAGGGATCTTCTGTTGACTTTTATTATGATTATGATATTATGACTACCCCCTCAAGCAACGAGTCGATGAGGGTAATGGCAATTGAATGAAGTGAAAAATCGCTTGACCACCATGAATGAATTTGAATAAAATAATATTTAGCATTTGATAATTGATTAGGCTTAATCAGCTACGATTACAACTATTAAAGGTAATTGTATATCTCTATCCCATGGAGCGGTCCAACCTCAATGGCCTTCTTAGGGAATCAAGATGATAGAAATTCTAATTAGCCATATGTTGAATCATATTGTTCGATGATCTGCTGAAAGTGTCATAGAAGAGGTGATATGATTGCTTCGTTCCCTTGGAGCATTCTGACCGTCTGGGCATTCTTAGGGTTTGAAATGAAGTATACCAATTCCACGATGATTAATTTACCCAAAATTTCCTTATGGTAATCTACTCATATTGCTAGATTGCATGGATCATAAGTCGCTACAACCGCAAAGTGTATAGGGTAAATTACTAGGCACAAGGTGCATTTGGTTTTTTGATTTATCTAAATTTTTTCGTTATTTTTAATGTTTTTGGCATTTTTGGTCATATGGATATTTTTAATTTATCATTTTTTAGCTCCTCATGCTGGGATTTTGGAGCATTTATTGTGATTTCACATTTGTCAACAATAGCTATATTTTCAAATTTTTCTAGTCGCGGATGACATCCGCGGTCGGCAAACCCTAGTTCTGCACCCACGGGTGTCAACCGCAGTCAAGCAAAAAATAGGAAATATTTAAAAAATTTGCTGTCATTTTCAACTTGATAGCTTGCAAACCTGAGTGCTCTGAGAGGTGTTTAGTCAGTTCTTACACAAAGCACTACCGCAACTCGACCTCACCACCAACCACATTGATAGCAGCCCAACCTGGAGGATCCGGTGCTACTAAGGTAGAAGCACACAAAACCCTTGACCATATTTATTTTACTAGTTTAAAATTAACCTCACTAATTAATGGGTCAAATGAACATCATTAAACTGTTGGTAATGAACCTCACCCTAGTTAGGTTTAGCTTAGGTTAGCTTAAGGGGAGGGTTAAAATTATTGAAAAATTTTGTTTTTGTTTTCTTCTTTTTGTTTTATTATTATTTTATTAATTTTTTGGGATCTCGAGATGAGGAAGGACCCTGAAAATGCCTTCTCTCCTGATCACGACTGGTAGGCACGATCCCCAATTGGTATATTGGGGGCTGCGACTATTAGCCATGGCGGGATTTAAATCCCAATGGTCATAAAATTTATCGCCATCCTGACTGCGAGTCTGAACCGCGGTTCGAAACCATTAGAAAAATTTTTAATTTTTTTTCAATTTTTACCAAGCATTTATTGATGATTTTTTTTGAAATTTTTGAGTGCATTTTTTTATTTTTATGTGCTTTTATGATTTTGTTTGTCATTTTTAAGTCACATTTTATGTATTTTTGGTTTATTTTTATTTACTTATGCCTTATTATTCTAGGATCTACCAGACCCTGACTGCTAGGGCGAGGGAATCAAAGATCCTTCGCAACCTGTGTGGTGCCCTAAAATAGGTAGAATAGGATTGGTTCAGGGCTGTGGGATTTGGCTACATATTATGCCTCCCCACCATTAAGGCCGATTAGGCCTACATGACTACATTGGCTCGATGCTGGGATGCGTGGACCAATACCTTTCACCTACCTACAGGTGAAATGACTATTACTCTAGAGGATGTTTACCACATCTTTTGACTCCCTCTAGATGGTGAGGACATCACATCTTCATCAATGGAGGTAAAGGATGCAGTATTCATGATGATATTTGGTGCTCACAACGAGGCAGTAGAGTGACATTCAGACCATGGAGGGGTCCACATTGACCATTGGTACACCTAGTAGGTCTTCTCCCATCGAGTAACCATTTTCATGCACCTGATCATGTAGATTATCTTGCCCGACTCTTATGGAGTGAAGTTCCCTTGGAACCTCCTGGCTAGGACACAGGATGTCTTGACAAGCCCTATTTATTAACCTCTGATCCTATCCTAGGGGAGTTCCTTGCTAGCACAACTCTATAATGAGATATACTAGATCATGCAAAGGAGCAAAGTAGGCATCGATTGCAGCCTACTACTTCAGATCTAGGGGTGGTAGCACATTAAGATCAAGCGCCCCACTGGTTTACCACTCAATATTGGCACCATTACAGAGGTGCACTAGTGCTATGTAGCTGACCTAATCACGGAGCGTGCACCTAGCTACTGTATTGATCTATACCATCATGAAAGCATAAATATTCACACAAGTACATAAATTGAACAAAAACAACGTAAGTAAGGTTTCTTGTATTAATATTTGAATGAGCTTTGATTACAAAAATGCCCTCTTAGGGTCACTTGAAAGATGATACTGATATTACAATTGCCAATGCCCTCAATAGGGTAGGCGCACTTATAGTGCTCTATTGATTAGTCACAAACTGCCTTGGGGTGGAGCTGACCCCCTTCTTCACGATGTGGAAGGATTATGACATAAGCTCCTCTTGCACCTGTCTCCCTGCGAACAAGAAACAACAACACATGATTAAAAATATTGATAGCCTCTCGTGATGAGGCCCTTTAAGGAAATATGTATGTAAATGCCATTAAACTAGTAAAACAAGAAAACATAAAGAAAGACTTTAAACTATTCTAATTTGATCAAGAATTATACTACAACATGAAGGACATGAATAAGCAAATGATGCATGGATCAAATATCAAGTTAGGAGCAATAAAGTGCATAAAATATCCAATATAATCCTACTTAATACAATGCATGAAATGACTAATTCCTATGGTCAAATTTTCTCTAAAATGCAATTAAACCTATGAAAAGACTAATATAACTAATCTATGCGGTCAAAAGCAAAGCAAGTAAGGTGATCAGTCACCTGTTGCAAACCATAGCTATGGTGGGTGGTCTGCACTATGAACCATGGCTGACAATCATGGTTTGACCTCTGATAGGTTTACCCTCAAAATTAGGGGTAGTGGGCTTGACCTCCTTATCCAAATTGATGTTCAAGGGTCACCTTTGTTGTCCTCTGATATATTTGGTGGTCAAATCATTGTGAAGGGCCTTCGTTTGCCCAGATTTGTGTTTCTTGAATCTCCTAGGCACCTAGGGCATCCATGGCTAATTGGTCTTTAGGTGAATAGCAAAGGGGCTCTCAAATGCATAGATTCAGTATGCAATTTGATAGGGCTTCACTGCTCTCTTGATAAATTAACTCTCTCTTTCTCCCCATTTGGAGGGGGTATTTATAGCATGCCCCTAGGGCTAGGGGTGGCTTCATGGAGAAGCCAAGACCAAGAAGGTTGGTTAGGATAGTTGGGATGGAAGCCTCTAGAATATTTCATCCTTCAACTACCTCCTTCTAGATCTTTTGGCCATTCCAACCGATTTGGCTCGGATGGAAGGCCTAACTGAACTTCAGTTAAGACCGTAGGTCACAGTTGCGGTCCAGACTACAGACCGCAGGTGTCAACCATGGTTTAGACTGGAGACCATAGGTCTGGGCTGCGGTTCAGACTGCTTAGGCCAAAATGCCTAAATTGAGTGGTTAGAACCACTGCTCTATCTTGGAGTCTATCCAAGATCCTCCATATGGTTTTGTAGCATGTCCATATGAGTAGTCACCCTCGACATGACACATTTTAGGTGTCTACAGATGCCCCTTTTGAGATGCGTTGTGAGATCGAACAACGCTGAGCAAAAATATACATCCTAAAATGATGTCGAAGGTTCTATGATGATCATTAGTCTGATCAACATTAGATGCCCCAGGTCCAACAAAAGGATGCGCATCCTGGAATCATTGCTTCCAACTTGGAAAGGCTTACATTTGAAAAGTCTGCACTCACCATCAGACGTTCGGGTAGCTTTGGTGCTACAATAGGAGTTAGGCCTATATAACCGAAGGATGAGAGTTACAAATAAAATTTCATATTTGCTATTTACCCCAAGCAAAGGGGGAAGCTTATGATAGTTGTTAGCAATGATTCGCAAGAACGAACACAATTTTGACAAGATCAAGGGATCTACGATCTCCGGGATCTTCTGTTGATTTTGATTATGACATGAAATTATGACTACCCCCTCAAGCGACGAGTCGATGAGGGTAATGACAATGTATGAAGCGACGAAATCACTTGACCATAATGAATGATCTTGAACAACTTTAGATTCGAGCCTTTTAATGCCTTGGCTAGGCCTGGTTCAGCTTATGATTGCAACTCTTAGTAGTATTTGCACATCTCTATCCCATGGAGCAGTCAAGCTATGATAGCCATCTTAGGGAATCAAAATAATACAAATGCAATTAGACTTGTGTTGAATCATATTGTCGATGATTTGCTGAAAGATGTCATAAAAGAAATGACAAGTTTACCCCAAATGTCCTTATGGTGATTTACTCATCTTGTCGGATTGCATGGATCGCAAGTCGCTGCAACCACCAATTTTATAGGATAAATCACTGAATACGAGGCGCATTTGGTTTTTCATTATTTGATTTTTTTTTGTTTAATTTTGCATTTATTTGATTGATCCTGGTGCTTTTAACATCACCAAATTTGCAATTTTGATCATTGATTTTGAATTTTTATCCAATGGGAGTCATTAATTTATCTTTTTAGACCTTCCCACGATGGGTTTTGAGTGCATTTATTGCTAGCTACGGACCGTGGGTACGGTCTACGGTTTACATTTCCAAATTTTGGGAACCATGGGTCAGACCTACGGGCGAAAAACCCTAGTTTCGAAACCGCAGGTGTCAACTACGGTCCATGGAGACTAGGAGGACCTATAAATTGAATTCCCATTTGAAAATTTTCATTATTTTCTTGCAACTACTAGCAATTTGAGAGCTCTGAGAGAGAGAGAACATTCCTCGATCTGAAACACTACCAAACTCTATCACAATTACACTCATCTACCTCGATGGTGGATCTTGATCAGCCATCTACTAGCCGGGGCTAGGGTGCGGGCAAGGTAACTCAAAACTGAGACCACACACTCAATACCAGTAAAATGAACTACATTAAGTAATGTAAAAAATGAACCTCACTAAACTGTTGGTAATGAACCCCACTAGTTTAGGCTAGCTATAGGATTTAATTTTATGCCTTAGTGGTCTAGGAGGGTACCCAAAATGGGTGCCACTCCTAAACCATAGCTGGTAGCTACGGTTCCCAGTTGGCAAATTGGGGACCATAGGTTTTAGTTATGGTTCCCAATTTGCAAATTGGGGACCGCAGGTTTTAGCTATGGTTTGCTATTGCTATTTTTTTTTTAACTCTAGGTTGTCTAATTAAAATTTTTAATTTTCTTTAGCTCTGCTTAGCTAGATTTAGCTTACATTATGCTTTTTGCTTTTAAAAGTTAACTTCTAGAGCGCAGGAGCCTGACCTTATGAAGACTCTCCACGAGGCTTTATCTGATGATGACCGAGCTTGGTTTCGAGCTGTCGGGTTTGGTTACATCATGGATCTACCCACCATTAGGGTAGATCAAGCCTATCTTACTGCATTGGCCCGACGTTGGAATGCATGGACCAACACCTTCCACCTTCCTCTCGGTGAGATGACTATCACTCTAGAGGATGTCTACAGGATCTTCAGGATCCCCATCGATGGTGAGGCTATCATCTCCTCTACCTCCATGGCAAAGGATGTTGTCTTTGATGCCATCTTCGGTGACTAGAGCATCGATGCATAGGATGATGCTGACCATGGAGGGGTGCACATCGGTGACTGGTACCATGATGATGTCTTTTCTGTATGAGAGGCCCTCTTCATGCATCTCATTGTGCAGATTGTCCTTCCAGACTCCTCGGGTATGAGGATTCCCTGGAACATGTTAGCCACTACTTGGAGGGTGCTTTAGAGCTCTATAGAGGAGCCACTATGATTAGCTTGGGGGAGCACCCTATTATGCCAGCTCTATAGGGAGCTATACCAGATCATAGAGCGTAGCCGTAAGGGCATCAGTTGTAGTATTTTGTTATAGATCTAGGGGTGGCAGCACATCCAGATTGAGCATCCTATGGAGCTACCACTATGCATCACCACCATAGATGTCGACCATCAGTGTTACACCACATGCTGGCCTCATGTTGAGGAGGGTATCCATAGTAGGGCTCATGCTGGGAACACTGAGCACTACATCATTAGGTTTGCATCACTTGGGTTGGGGGACATTGTCTGGCGCCCCTACATGGATTGCCCTACATGGCCTGAGGTGGATGAGTGGCTACGATGGGCCCATCAAGATAGATGGCTTATCTAGCGTAAGCTAGAGGTTAGAGAGTATCAGTTCTTTTCTCATGTCCTATGATAGTTTGGCATGGTGTAGGACATACCAGAGATGCCACTGAGGTACAGACGCCTGGCTCTAGAGAGGGACCTCCCATTGATAGTTCCTCCACCACTAGGAGATGCACCCGATGACTTCCAAGAGTCGAGGGTTGAGATAGTTGGGACCATGCTAGACTATGATGGGTGGTGGTCCTTATTCATATGGTATGGGATAGGGCCTCTAGGTTGAGAGCCGGCTTAGGTAGAGGTAGAGGCAGATCCTGATGGGCGTAGGGTGCACCAATGTATAGAGGGTGGTTGGGGTGTAGAGGCCACCATTGAGGATATTCTTGAGATTGACCCTAAGGAGGATACTCTAGAGGAGGGTGAGGTCCCTCTTGATAGTGTAGAGGGATGACTGCTGGCTCAGGTGGCTGACTTGTAGAGTTAGCTCGGGTGGTTTCACACATAGTAGCTCGAGAGAGACACTACCATCACCACTCTAGAGGTGAAGGTGGCTGATAGGGAGTGGTGCTTGACTGAGGTGCAGGACTAGGTATAGGAGCTCATGACTCGGGCCATAGATGTAGAGGCCTAGGTGTAGAGACTATAGACTACCTTGGAGTTAGCACATATGGACTATAGCAGAGGTAGAGCGAGATCTTGCTCGAGCATCGAGGGGGCTATGCCACCTCCTCAGGCTACTATGGGGCCTCCTGTAGCACCAGTAGTAGGTACAATAGCTACACAGGATCCGATGATTGAGGTAGAGTGACTACATGGTATGGTCATGAGGACCAATGAGATGCACGTAGCTCGACTTGCTCGTGTTGATCAGCTAGTCGGTTATATTGAGATGCATGGGCTACAGGTTCTAGAGGATCCTTTCTCATCAGAGTCTTAGAGGACCCAGACTAGGACTATTGGATAGTCTATAATGAGCTCGAGTCATAGGACTCATAGGACTGAGAGGATGCATAGGTCCTCTAGCACACACATAGTGAGATCATAGGCTAGGACTAGAGATCCAGGGTAGACATCAGGGGCCTCCAGTCAGAGGACTAGCCTACTGTAGTTACCATTTTCCCATGTGCTGGGTGCTTTAGGCTTTGGAGGTAGGCAGGATCCATAGTAGGATCCACCATAGGTGCTAGGTCAGCCAGGAGAGCAGGCTCTAGAGCACAGTGTGGAGGGAGGCGATGAGAGCTCTAGTATGGGGGGAGCAGCCTAGATCTGAGTTATAGCAGTTGTCGACTACATTTTTGATATATCATTTTGTGTGTAAGGTCGAGGACCTACACAGTTGTAGCCTACGGGCATTTTGTACTCCCTATGTACTCTTTTGGACACATATATATATATGATATGATCTTTTATGGCTCATTATGTGTACATGTTTATTTATTTATTTTTGATTTTATGTTTATTTGATGCACATGGATGCAAGGCTTATGTAAATGCTATGTTTATATGATGCGATGTATGGATGACATGCACTAGATAGCTATTTTACTTTATGATGATGATATGCAGTGATCTAGATGATTAGATGTGCGAGATATGATGTATGCATATGGATGCGATGTTTATTTTTAAATGCATATTTATTTTTGCTTTGTGGGCATGCATTTATTTTATGCAGTTTATGGTATGCTATGCAATGTATGGTAATGCATTATGTACATAATCATAATCTAATGGAAATGAACCTGTATGCTTTAATCACTTAAAACATAAGGAATGAATGTAAACTATGTATATCAATTTTTAAAATATGACACCACAGAATGTATAACAATCATGCAAAATAATTGATAATTCTCATTACAAGAACTTAATCAATTAATCACCCATATATGAAATGCAGTGAAATGGATTGGTATAATGCTAATGAATGAATATGTCATTTTGTATATTTCTTCTTTGTTGCACTAAATAGTCAGTGGTCGTCTAAACATCATTTCTGATATTCATGCGGTATCTATCCTATATGTTTGATTGTGCTTTGTAAAATGCATTCTGATGAATGAATGACTCATATTTCTGAAGTTTAATGATATTTGGTATCTTGTTGCTATTGGAGAACTTTTTGGGGTTTTCCTTGAGACTCAAACACCCTAGTAGACTTCTCCAAAAATCACATACTAACTGTACAAGGCTTATATTGGACAAGGCTTTTGTCGTGATAGACCCAACTATTCATTATCCCTGTGTGTGCATGTGAGTATTTTTAGATAGATCATAAGCATACCCCGTATGTCAATCGGGACTCTTTCAACCCATATGTGAGATAGGGTTCCTCATACGATCGTACCATCCTTGTTTCAGCTTTGATTAGACTTATACAACTAGACAATCCTAGGTACCTAGAGCTAGCTCATATTGCAAATTGATCAGGGCTACCCCTCCAAATGTAGGTGGGACTCTTTCAACCCATTGCTACGTTTGGGGATCACCCAATAGAACTACCCCTCCGATTGTAGGTGGGACTCTTCCAACCCATTGTTGCGATCGAGGATCACTCTATGGCTTTCAAAAGGTGGACAATCCAGGGATTCAAGTTCTCACCCTTCTTACTTGCTCATATGTAGTGATAAAAATCATTGTTAGTCCACGTGTTACCATTTTCTTTGAGCAAGGGATTTTTATAGTGCTTTTGATTCACTATGTCACTTTACATTTTGAACTTGAAATTTGTACTTTTGCACTTTGTAACTTGGGATTTAAACTTTGTGACTTTGGGATTTATAGGGGAAATTCTTGTCCTTTTTCCAAAGTACACCTTTCTAGACCGACTATTTGCAAGATAAGCAGGTCATGAAACCCATCTCTCTAGATACCTAAGACTGCTTTCATAGCTTTCATCCTCTCTTGTCTTAGCAGGATTTTATATTGTTTTGCTTAGTGATGGGATTCTGATATGTTGAAGCACTATCCCAACTAATGACCTTGTCTATAACAGCAAAGCAAGCTTTCTACAATATCTGAAGAACCCACTAGGTATGGTTGAGTGATTGGAAAACTTAATATACATACATATTTCTCCATAACAGGTATCGTGTATGAATGCAATGAATTATGATAAATGCAAGGGTGCATGATTGAAACACAAACGTGTGATCATTTGTAAGATTTTGATATACACATTACACTCTACTATGGAATGCAATGGATGACAAATGCCTAAATGCAATATGATGATGTGAATGCATATATGAAAATGCAAACTACAAAAGCAAATGTTTTTGGATTTTATGCTTTACCAATTTTTTTTTGGAATTTTATATATTTTTCAATTTTTATAGATTTTTGAGCTTTCATATTTGACCAAATGATGAGTACATGTCCTTGGAGCTTTTAAGGATGACCAAATGGTGAGGAACTACCTTTGGAGCTTTTACTTGACCAAGCTACTCAACAGAGAGCTTGGGGCATTTTGGGATGACCGAGCGGTTGAGACAAAACCCTCGAAGCTTTTGGGTTGACCAAAGGGCTTACAGATGCCTTTGGTGCATTTACTTGACCAAGCTTCTCAATTCGAGAACTCGAAGCCTTTTGGGATGACCGAGCGGTTGTGGACAAACCCTCGAAGCTTTTGGGTTGACCAAAGGGCTTACAGATGCCTTTGGTGCCTTTACTACACTCTCAAGCATAGAACACCTTAAGATGGATGATATTGAGAGGCTCAAGCTCTTCCACACCCTCTAGCGATGTTAGGTGATAGGTACCTGGACCAATATTTTTAGATATGATGTAAGGCCCTAGCCAATTAGCCATGAATTTGTCTCGCATATCAGGTGATAAATTCGAGTTCTGTTGGTTCTCTTTCAGCACAAGATCCCCAACTTCAAAGTCTCTCTGGTGGACTTTGACATTGTAAGCTCATTTTAATCACTCTTGATAAACGTGAAGATGCTCGAGGGCATTCACGTGATGTTCATCGAGCAACATCAATTGATCGAGGTGAGCTTGTCATGCGGTGTCATCATCGATGAACTCTTTCAATGCGATGCGCAGCATTGGAATTTCCAACTCTAAGGGCATAATGGCCTCAATGCCATATACTAGTGAAAATGGTGTTGCCCCAATGGGCATCCGAATGCTAGTCCTGTAAGCCCATAATGCAAGGGGTAACTGTATATGCCAATCCTTGTGGTGTTCTTGCACTATCTTTTTCAAGATGGCTACCACAGTCTTGTTTGAGGCCTCAGCTTGCCCATTTGCTTGCGGATAGTATGGAGTTGCAAAACTATGTTTAATGCGGTATTTAGACGTTAAAGCCCACACAATTTTGTTCTTAAAAGAAGTTCCATTATCCAAAATTATTTTGGATGGTATCCCAAAATGACATATGATATGCTCGAGAATAAATTCTGTGATGCGAGCTCCAGTGGTCATTGTAATGGGAATGGCTTCCACCCACTTTGTAAAATACTCGAGTAGCCATGATAATGAATGTATGTCGGCCTGACGATGGAGGAGAAATCTTGCCAATAAGATCTAGTCCCCATTGAGCAAATGGCCAAGCCGCCTGAATGGGCTGTAAGGCCTATGATGGCAAGTGCGTAAGATTAGCATGATGCTGACATTTAATGCATTTCTTGACATACACATTGCAATCCTTCTCCATAGTGGGCCAATAATAACCCATGCGAAGGATGCATTTGATGATAGCCATGCCATTGAAATGGCCATCGCACGTACCATCGTGAGCTTCTAAAATTGCCCAAGATGACTCTTGGGGCTCAAGACATCGAAGGAGAACTCCTTCGTAGCTACGTCAGTACAAAATATCTCCTATCAAGACATACTTAGTCACTTTCTATTTGAATGTGCATCTTGCGGCATGCGACAATCCCTCTGGGATCATACCAAGTTTTAAGAAGTCTTGGATTTGCAACATCCAGCTTTGACAAGCCTCAGCTTTGACTGCTAAGATGACTTGCTCCCCCTGCGTATTTAACTTTGTAAATGCAGACTAGGAAACAACCTTATGGTGAATGGTAGTACCACTCCCCGTAGGACTCTGAGAAGTCAATGACTCCTAGGGTGCCTGCTTAAGAAAGTCTTCCGCTCTATGAAACCAATCAGCTATTGGTTCCACGACAATCATGTTGACTGACTCTTTGTTATCAAAGGTTGCACGCTCCACTGTTGGGTGCGAGAGCGTTCTAACATGGATGGTAGTAAAATTTGTAGATGGATTCTGAGGGATCAAGGACCCCAAATATGCCATGGTGTCTACGAACCTATTTGATGAATGAGGGATTGCCTCGATGTCATACCATTCAAATTTAGCTAGATAAGTGGCAACAAGATCTTTGTAGGCTTTCAGTATGGGACATCGACACTGAAAGAGCCCCTTAACTTGGTTAACTATGAGCAGAGAATCACCAAAAATGTTCAATATTTTAATACCCATGGCGATGGCTACGTGGAGGCCCAAAAGTAGGGCTTCGTACTCAACATTATTGTTGGTGCATGAAAAGTCTAACTTGAATGACAAGGGCATTGGAGCTCCTTGTGGCATGAAAAACACTATTCCTGCACCACCCCCTTGCTCACACTTCGAACCATCGAAGAACAATGTCATATCAACATTATTCTCTGGTTCTTCGGGTTTGGGAGCTTCAGATATTATGAAGACCACATCATCTGGAAGCTCAATGGTTAGAGGCCTACTGTTGGATAGTGGTGCCTCAACCAGTTGATCAGCTATGACTTGTCCCTTGATGGAATTTTGGCTGATGAATTGCAAATCAAATTCTATCAATAGCATGATCCACTTTGCAGTACGTGTGTTATGATATGTCTTGCTCATCATATACTACAAAGGATTCTATTTCGATATAACATATGTTGTATGACTTAGCATGTAATGCCATAATTTCTTGGTAGCGAACACCACTGCTAAACAAAGCTTCTCAACATATGCATATCCTGACTCATAACTCACCAAGGTGCGACTGATGTAATATACGACTTGCTCTTTGCCTTGCACATTCTTTTGGGCTAACATGGTCCCTAATGCAAAGTTGGTTACCGATATATATAGCAAAAAAGGCACATCTGGCCTTGGTGGAGCTAGTATTGGCGGTGTTGCTAGGTATTGCTTAATCTCAGCAAAGGCTACTTGGCAGTCCTCATCCCAATCAAATGGGACCCCCTTGTGTAGCATTCGATTCATGGGTCGACATTTATCCGATAATTGAGCGATGAATCACTTTATGGATGCTACTTTGCCCTGAAGGCTTCTTAGTTCTTTGATATTAGTGGGAGGACGCATCTCTAGAATAGCCTTGACCTTTGTTGGGTCTACTTCGATGCCTCATTTAGAAATGATGAATCCCAAGAGTTTACTTGAAGTTATGCCAAATACGCACTTCTTAGGATTCAACCTGACATTATGCTCTATCAGGCGATCGAAGACCTTCCTTAAGACCTCTGCATGCTCTGCTCGTAGCAACGACTTAGCTAGTAAGTCATCGATATAATCTTCTAAGATTTTATGCATGTAGTCATGAAAGATATATGTCATTGCCCGCTGATATGTGGCACCAACATTTTTAAGACCGAATGGCATAACTTTGTAGCAAAATGTCCCCCATGGCATTATAAACATGGTTTTATGCTGATCTTCGGGTTTAATCTGAATCTGATTGTATCCAAAAAAACCATCCATAAGGGAGAGCATTTCGTGACCTATAGTAGCATCTACCAGAGCATCGATATTTGGCAATGAAAATGAATCTTTGGGTGTTGCCTTATTGAGATCTCTAAAATCTATACAAATACGGACCCTTCCATCTGGCTTTCCTACGGGCACCATATTGGACACCCATTCTGGATAGTCGATGGAGATGACAAACTCTACGTCCAACAACTTTTGCAACTCGTCTTTCACCATTAAGGCTACTGTTGGATGCATTTTTCTGAGTTTTTTCTTGATTGGCTTCTTCGACAGATCTAGCGAAAGGTTATGAGTAACCAATTTTGGATCTAGACCCGACATGTCTTTGTAAGTCCAAGCAAAGAGATCAGGTCTCTCTTTTAGTAGAGGGATGATGCTATCATGCTCATCCGGAGTGAGACTCTCTCCAAATCTAACCTTCTTTGGATTGGTGGGATCTTTACTGATATCCACATCGAAGGTTTTCTCTACTGACATATGTGATCCCTCCTCAAGCTGGTGAGGCATAGGAATCAGATGGATGTCATCAATCGGGTTCACATGTTCCTCATGGGAAGCACCCTCAGCATGATAAACATCATAAGCATAGCCTGGCACAAAATGAAATGGTTGCAACATTTCTTCATTAGGGAAGAAATCTTCAGGCTGGACCGATGAGTCAACATGATCCCAATCGATAGCATCCATGTTCAGATGCAACGGTTTGGATGGATCTACTGGATTGCGGAGTGGAGTGGTCAAATCAATGGAGACCATATTGATGGAATGGAATTGATCTCTAGAACCACATGGACAAAACTCTATATCTGAAGCGTAGCTTCTGTACCCAAGATCTAGCTCGGATGGTACGGGCACAAATGGATCCTCTCTATGGGATGCCCGTATAACTGGATCCTCTCGATGCACTAGCTACAAAATGGGATCTCTCAGCTCAAGGAGCTCCATGTACGTAGGCGGATGGGGAAAGAGTTCTTGATACCTCTCTTCGAGCTCTCTTCTTTCCCTCAGGCTACGATGGAGATTGATCTCCCGATGCAAACCTACAGCTGTAATAGGTGGGGGACCTCGAGGTGGAGGCCTATTACGTAGGTGATGAGGTCCCAAATAGGCCATCTCCAATGAATCCTCATCATCACTATACAAATACAATCTGTCACTTCCCCCCTCTTCTAAGGGGTGATCTGCCAGATGTGGCCCCATGTATCTGATTCTACGGTCACTATCATCACTATCCGGATAAATCTGATAGAATGATCGTATATATGATACTACCATGTAAACTGGTGCTGCTTCTTCCTCAGAGCACTCAGTGTTGGGAGGGACTTCCTCCATAACATGCTCTGATTCCCTAGGCAATAGATATTATGGATACACGAGCCTGGAATCGGTCCTCTCATCTACATCACTATGGTCACTACCATGGATGGACCACTCTATTGTGTCTATGCACAGTGGGAGATTAGCTGGGTGAGGCCTTAAATAGGCCTCCTCTATTTCATATTTATAATCACTATCGACTATGAAGCACTCATTCATCTCTTCCACTTGTTCCATAGGCAGCAGATGGCGTATAAACGTCGGACCTAGAAAGGTCGGCTCGATTTCCTCCTCAGATTGATCATCATTTGAGGACTCATCATCTGCATCATAACTAGGTCCACTCATTTCGGAGGTGGACTCCTCTCCATCATCATCACAAAGATCTCCTAACTCGAGATCACCTACAGTAGTGGGGTTATGCCCCTGCATACCAGTGTCATCGGTAGCACTACGGATTTGGTTACCTAGGTTGCCTCTGGGGTTGTCCTCTAAGGGCCCATCATGATATGAATCGGGTGGCCCTATGGTAACAAATGATACCATCTGGCGAGTCCTCCAATAGCTAGAAGGATTAGGGTGATATGGATTAAAATCCACATCATCCCCTAGACTCAGGTACATGCGATCTAAGGATGCGATAAGCAAATCATCATGATCTTATACCTATAACCCTAACCCGAACCTATCAGTAGCTAACTGATAATGAGGTTCGAGCGGAGTCCTACGTCCTTGTTCAAAAAGACCAAGGTCATGTCCATGCCAATGATACGACTCAAAAATGTGCATGGCATATTTTGGGTTGGATAGATAGCACACATTCATAGTGAATGGCTCATCATCATCCTCATCTATGGACATTATGGTGGGTGCTTGATCTAGCCCTGCATAGACAAAGTTTGTTTGGTTGGGTGGCTCACCCAACGACACTATAGATCCAATCAAAAATTGATGGGCGTGCGGTCGGCCCATCTCTTGTGCAGTCTTTAGGATAGGTCCAAAAGTAACATTTTGCACAAGATACTCACCCAACCCTGTGCTAGCTAGATGAATGGTCACCTACGGTGCAGATGACCCTGCTGAAGATGCAGGTGAAGCAGGCTGAGGTGCCTCCTCGGCTTTGTCTTGAGGTTCTTCCACATCCATGGGAGTGGGAGTCTCATTGGCGACTGGTCCGGGCATATGATCTTCTACTTTCTCACCCAATTTCACCTTTAGCTTCTCATCTTGCCGATGCATTGCCGATGCAGTCATTTTTAGAGAAGTTGCAGTCGTATGCTCAGATCTACGTGACACAGATGTCGATGGTTGAGCACGGGCTGCTGGTTTACCTCTTGGAATCTTAACTGGTGAAGCAGGCCGGATATCCAAGTGCATCGATGGGAGTACAAAACCCCCATGCAAATCTGCTAGGTTCACGAACTTGAATGGTTCTTCATCCGAGGACACTACGTGAACCTGTCCCTCATGAATGTACTTCATGCATTGATGCAAGATAGAGGGGATGCAACGCATTTCATGAATCCAAGGCCTTCCGAGAAGAATGTTGTATTGCATGGCACCCTCTATCATGTGACACATCACAGAGATGGTCTTGAGTCCCACCTGAATAGGTAGAACAATTGTACCAACCATCGAGCATAGTGCATCGTTAAACGCTCTCAACGTAAAGGTGGTAGGCACAATGTGTGATTTGGGTAACTTGAGATGGCTCAATGCCTTGGTCGTAATTATATTGATCGAGGACCCAGTGTCGATCAAGACCCTTTTGAAAGGCATGTGGTTAACACACGTGATAATATGCAATGGTGGGTCAGCCGTAATAGTAGGAACCATCTTCACTTCATGATCGTAAAATTGTATCGTGGGTTCCTGACACTGTTGTACATGTCCCACAAAATTTGTAAATGCATGCGCATCTTGGGACTGTACCTCAATGGACCTCAGAATGTCCATAAGAGTCTCCCTGTGTCTAGGGGACTGCTGAATAAGCTCATATATTGACAACTTCATAGGAGTTGTCTACAGGTTCTGAACTAACCTGCTCCTTATGGTCACCACCGGTCTAGTTGGTGGGCCTGGAATGTTCTGAGCTGGCCGTTGATCCGACGTAGCTTGTATTCTAATGGGAGCATGAGGTTGATTCGGTTGATCGTACCTCCCATGTCTAGTAACAACATTGACCATGCCTACGAACCCCTGGGTAGGTGGTTCGATTCTCACTTGATTGACCTAGCCGGCGTTGTTACGAGGCACCTCGTGATTAGGTAGTGGATTCTTGAAAATCCCCATGTTTCTATTGTCGGGCGCCTGTGGATTGCTTGGTACTACAAGCTCTCCTTTTTCTATCATGTTATGCACAATGTGTTTGAAGGACCAACATGTCTCGATGTCATGGCCTTTCGCTCTGTGGAATATGCAGAACAGATCGTCTTGATGCCACTTCGACTTTGGCACATTCGGATCTATTAATTTGACCTCGGGCAATCGTATGGCCTTGGCCTCGCACAGTTGATGGAAAATCGAAGTCATCGATTCCGTCAGAGGTGTGAACTGGCGAGGTGGGCGCTCTTCTCTATTTTTGCCCTTATAGTTGTTTTTGTGTGTCTCATAACATGCAGGAGGAGGTTGGGCCTGATAATTAGGCTTTTGTTGTCCCTTGTCCTCTCCTCCAAGATTTAGTACTACTTGATTCATGTGGGCCTGCTTGCCCTATTGCTTCGTAGTACTCTTTTTAAACCCTTCTTTCCTGGTCTTGAGCTTCAAGTTGCCTTCTTGCAACTTGATGTCCTCGATCACCTTGGCTTGCGCCACAACTTCCTCGAATGTAGCATACTGCTACAGCTGCAATAGTAGCGAGATGTGCTTGGCACAACTCTTTGTAAACATTCGGGTCAGTTCAGCTACAAGAATAGGGAATGGCAGCTTTGCCATTATTCTATGCCATCTCTTTTCGTATTGCTCGATGGGCTCGTCATCACGCTGAGCTAGCATAGCCAAATCGGAAAGGTTGGCCTGTTTCTTGATGCCAAATGAATAGCGTTCAAGAAATGCATCAGCTAACTGCTCGAAACCAGTAATACTGTGTTTCTTCAGCTGGTTGAACCACTCTCGGGCCAGGCCATAGAGTGTGTTAGGATCCTCAATCCTAACATTATTAGTTAGTATTAGTTAGTATTATTAATCATTTAATTATTATATTATTAACCCATAAAGTGAACCATTGCAACTCTTCATACGTGAACCATCACGTCTCTTCACCAACGTAGCTTTAGGGTAGATATATATATTAGGTTGGCCATTCACACAAATCAGTGAATAAGAAGAATAAGAATAAGAATCATAGATTCTAAAGGAGGGAGCCCCCTATAGTGGCAAAGCGATTACAAGGGAGCCCCCTTTGAGTGGCTTGCGATTACATTTACATTAATTTATTAATATTTTTATAGTAAGACCTTAGGGTCTTACCATTTGGTATCAGAGCCAATATATCAAATGGCCAACGGAGGAATATATCATGATACCAACCTAATTTTTTTGCTTAATCTCGCCCACCTACGTCAAGTCACATCAGTGCGTGCATATAAAATTCAATTCCAGGATATCACCAATCGCATCATAGGGTTGGACGAATCAGTTCTCATAAGTGGTTTCATCAATGGATTAAAAGAAGAAACTAGAGTGGCAGTCATGATGTACACTCCTCGCACTCTACAGGAAGCCATTGGATTAGCCTTGTTAGCTGAAGATAAATTTAATGTTCAACATCAACACAGGGAGCAACCTATTGACAAATCATCATTCCTGCCCACTATCCCAAAAACTAAACCCTTGCCAGTTAAGTACCTTAGCTTGCAAGAAATGGAGGAGCGACGAGTGAAAGACCTCTGTTGTACTTGTGATGAGCAATTTGGGCCTCATCATCGTTGTGCTACACCAACATTGTATTTATTAAATTTAGATGATCCTTTTCCCTCCATAGGGGCCAAAGATGAGGTAGATGTACAATTGTTGAATGTAGTTGATTCCTATCATTCCATAGAGGGAGAAGGTGAGGTAGATGTGCAAGACGTGAGCAAAGCACCTGATCACAACAATGAAGGTAAAGATATCGATGTACAAGAAGTGACCAATGAAGGCCAGTCATACACTCTAACAAGACTACACACAAGTTCTTCACAAATAGTGAGTTCTCACCACATGGTAAAACCTATCCAAAAACAAGGTAGAAAGATGACTACACACTCATTTTTTGTTAACCCTCTTAGGGAACAACAGGAAGATGCAAAAGCATTACCATCACTTTTGATGCATCATTCTGAAGTGTTTGAGGAACCCCAAGGGTTTCCCTCCCATCGTCATCATGATTTTCCTAAAGAATATTCTACTATTGTTCTTGGAAACCCCCCGCTAACGCTTCATCCTTCTCGATATCCCTACCTACAGAAGGATGACATTAAAAGAGTCCAAGAACTTATGCAAATACTAATTGGAAAACAAAGGACAAAGCTTCTCACTTTGATCTTTGAGGACAAAGCTCTTTTAATGAGGGTGGCATGTTAGGATCCTCAATCCTAACATTATTAGGTAGTATTAGTTAGTATTATTAATCATTTAATTATTATATTATTAACCCATAAAGTGAACCATTGCAAATATTCATACGTGAACCATCATGTCTCTTCACAAACGTAGCTTTAGGGTAGATATATATATTAGGTTGGCCATTCATACAAATTAGTGAATAAGCAGAAGAAGAATAAGAATCATAGATTCTAAAGGAGGGAGCCCCCTATAGTGGTAAAGCGATTACAAGGGATCCCCATTTGAGTGGCCTGTGATTACATTTACATTAATTTATTAATATTTTTATAGTAAGACCCTGGGATCTTACTAGAGTGTCGTAATGAAGGTGCGCAATAACAATCCATCATGACTCTTTATCTGGAAATAAGCATCCTAAAAACACGTAACATGCTCTTGGGTATCCTCATCACCCTTGAATTTTTCTAACCTGGGCATATCAAAATGTTCAGGATATGGATGCGCAGGAACCGAGGGGTCTATAGGTTCATTGTGTATCCTTCTTAGTGTCAGATTTTGAATAGCCACGTCTTGCCTCTATTGCTTTGACCTTATCGACCAAAACCTTGTACGCCTCAGAAGACAAAAAGTCCTCCTCTCTAATCTGACGTGGAGGCGGTCTAGGAGGTAATGTCTTCTTTGAGGGAGGTGTATGATGTGGATATTCCTCCTCCTCAACTTGGTAACTCTCAAGATACTCCTGATCATATCCGTATACATCTACATGTTCATGTTGCCCCTGTCTAAGATCATTGAGTGATGGCAGTATCTCCCTCTGTTGGGCATTGACATGATTACAAGTGTCTCCACGCTCCTCGTGCATATCGGCTAGGGACACAACCCTCCTATGCACATGCTCTCTATGCTCCTCAAGAGGGTATAGGCCAGCCCTAGCTAGCCGATCCTCCTACTCTATGCACTCCTTCTAAGCTAGAATACGCTCCTCATGCATGCATTGCTCATATAATCTCTGTCGTAGGAGCCTTTGCGCTTGAATATTTTCATCTTCAATATGTTGCCTCTCTAGGCAAGCATCCTCTAATTGATCTTGGAGAAGTTGATGTATTTGCTTAGACACCAGTCTATATGATCTGTCGATCTGATCATCCATGGGAGGCCTCTGGTGTGTATGCTCTGTGCGAGCTACCTTATGGGTTCTGTACCCATCAGAAAAATGTTTTGATGGCGGACGTGTGACATGAGGGCACTTAGAAGCCTCTCCATGCTCTCTAGTGATCTTGATACAACTGTCACTATGCTCACTCAGAGCACGAGTGGGTGGAGCTGTAGGATTGCAGACTAGCTACTCAAGAATACTATATAGACCATCTAACTATCTAGACCTCCACCGTTCATGCGGTGGTGTTCCATTAGCTCCCACCTTGGATATATCAATGGTGATCTTGCATGGTGGGCCACACGTGGGAGTATGGGTGGACCTATGCTCGAAAGCGATCCTATCCTCTTGCCCCTGAATGGGTGTATCTCTGGTCCATCTATACTCTAATTGTGGAGGGTTAGAACCTCCTGTGGACCTAGTACGTATGGGAACCAACTTGGTCCCCTGCACAACATATTCCTCGGTTGATCCCATGGATGTGCGTATAGTGTGGTCTCGGTATGTCTTTGGAGTAGAGCATCCTCATGTTGAGAAGCTCCACACTCAGTCTTGTGCCTAGAGGAGTGTAATGAAGCTCCTCTATCGGGGTTCTACTCAATGGGATCTCCCCGTGTCGAGTTGTCGCCTCTAATGCTCGTTGAATGTCATTCGGTTCACTCATGTGTATGAGGACTCAAAACATGCTACTGTGAACCAGTTGGGGGTTGATCATGGGCATCGGTCCTAGACCTTTTTCGATCACCCCGTGTGTTCACCATTTGTGTACCTAACATCTAGATGTGTTTTATAATGCAAACAAGGTATACAAATGATGATTATCTCCTTTTAATTTTTTATTGTGAGCCCTAAACTATTTGATGTTGTTTTCAGATGTGTTTTATCAGTGTTAGAAACTCTCATGTGTTTTGAAATATTGTTGGATTTTATACTCAGTTAAATTGGCTTTCACCTGTATACCCACAACTCGAAAACTTGGCGATGAAACCCAAGTCATGTAAACCAACCTATAATGTGTGGAAGTGAAGCCCACACATGGTCAGGGGACACAGGTCCTCCTAGTTCCTCACCCATTTTCCCCCAATTAGCGTCATACCCTTCGAAGAGGAGTATATGGAAATTTTTTAGGGTACGAAAGGATCTTGGACCTGGTATGGTCTAGTAACACAAGGTACATGGGATTTGGGCCAATGGATGGAAATTATGCCCACCGTCATTGAACCCTACCAATGGTTGGAGATGAAGCCCAACTCACTAGCATTTAAGTGTCAGGTGGTGTGTGTGGTTCCTTTTACTTTACAAAAATGACAAATTCATAAAAGAGCATAATGATCATTCCTACATGATATGAATGAAAAGAAAGGAAAGTTTTAAATTTAGAAAGCATGCATGATAATGTCCTATATGATATTTTGGCGATGCAATTACAATGACATGGCCACTAATTGGGCCTCAAGCATGGAAACGACACACAATCTCTATCAAGGTCACTGTATTTAGGGGCGGACTGCACTCAGAGGTCCGTTGTTCCCATAAAAATTTTTCTAATGAAAGTAAAATGGAAACAAACTAAGATTTGTTCATTGAATTTTTTATTTGAGTTCCTAGTTTGTAATAGTTCAATGCTTTCTGGAAAAACACAGAGCAAAAAATTCAAAATAGATAGTGAAATTGGGGCCTACCTTAGCTCCTACTCTATTGCCCACTGAGTTTCTTGTTGTCTGCCTTTTCCTCTGTTAACCGCAGGTTCAATCTATGGGTTGCAGTAGTGACCGCAGGTTACAGCCGCGGGCCAAAAAATAATAGTAGCTGAAAGCTGCGGTTAGCACTTGAGATAAAAAAAAGCTAAGAAAAGTTAGAACTTAGGGCTAAAATTGTAGAGTCCCATTGTGATCACCATCTGACCTAATCACGGAGCATGCACCTAGCTACTGTATTGATCTATATCATCATGAAAGCAAAAATATTCACACAAGTACATAAATTGAACAAAAACAACATAAGTAAGGTTTCTTGTATTAAAATTTGAATGATCTTTGATTACAGAAATGCCCTCTTAGGGTCACTTTAAAGATGATACTGATATTACAATTGCCAATGCCCTCAATAGGGTAGGCACACTTATAGTTTTCTATTGATTAGTTACAAACTGCCTTGGGGTGGAGCTGACCCCCTTCTTCGTGATGTGGAAGGATTAAGACATAAGCTCCTCTTGCACCTGTCTCCCTACGAACAAGAAACAAAAGCAAACAATTAAAAATATTGATAGCCTCTCGTGATGAGGCCCTTTAAGGAAATATGTATGTAAATGCCATTAAACTAGTAAAACAAGAAAACATAAAGAAAGACTTTAAACTATTCTAATTTTATCAAGAATTATACTACAACATAAGGACATGAATAAGCAAATGATGCATGGATCAAATATCGAGTTAGGAGAAATAAAGTGCATAAAAGATCTAATATAATCCTACTTAATACAATGCATGAAATGACTAATTCCTACGGTCAAATTTCTCTAAAATGCAATTAAACCTATGAAAAGAATAATATAACTAATATATGCTATCAAAAGCAAAGCAAGTAAGGTGATCAATCACCTATTGCAAACCGCATCTATGGTGGGCGGTCTACACTATGAACCACAGCTGACAACTGTGGTTTGACCTCTGATAGGTTTACCCTTAGAATTAGGGCAGTGGGCTTGACCTCCTTATCCAAATTGTTGTTCAAGGATCACCTTTGTTGTCCTATGATAGATTTGGTGGTCAAATCATTGTGAAGGGTCTTCATTTACCCAGATTTGTGTTTCTTGGATCTCTTAGGCACCTAGGGCATCCATGGCTAATTGGTCTTTAGGTGAATAGCAAAGGGACTCTCAAATGCATAGATTCAGTATGCAATTTGGCAGGGCTTCACTACACTCTTGATCAATTAACTCTCTCCCAATTTGGAGGGGGTATTTATAGCATACCCCTAGGGCTAGGGGTAGCTTCATGGAGAAGCCAAGACCAAGAAGGGTGGTTAGGATAGTTGGGATGGAAGCCTCTGGAATCTTCCATCCTTCAACTGACTCCTTCTAGATATTTTGGCCATTCCAACCGATTTGTCTCGAATGGAAGGCCTAACTAAACTTTAGTTAAGACCGTAGGTCATAGTTGCGATCCAGACTGCAGACTGCAGGTGTTAACCATGGTTTAGACTGGAGACCGTAGGTCTAGGCTACGGTTCATACTGCTTAGGCCAAAATACCTAAATTGAGTGGTTAGAACCACTGCTCTATCTTGGAGTCTGTCCAAGATCCTCCATATGGTTTTATAGCATGTCCATATGAGTAGTTGCCCTCGACATGATGCATTTTAGGTGTCTACAATAGCATGTTGGCCTCATGAGTAGGAGGGCTTCCAGAGTAGGTCTCATGTAGGGGACCTAGCTTACTACATTGGATAGTTCTCATGACTATAGGTGGACGAGGTGGATTGGTACCCATACCTAGACTACCCTCCATGGATGGAGGCTGATGATCGGCTACATCGGGCATGTAGAGATAGATGGCTCCTCGGATGCAAGTCCAAGGTATAAGAGTTCTTTTACTTCTCTCATGTCACCAGATAGTTCAGGATTAGGTAGGACATTCCAGAGTTGCCTACCATCTACCATCACCTCACTCTAGAGAGGGACTTGGCATGGCCTAGGGTGACTCCACTAGGTGATGAGGATGATGAATTTTAGGATTCAGGGCTGACAGATGCAGGGACTACTCCTGATTATGACACCTGGTGGACACTCAGGGTATGGCAGGGTTTTGAGGGCCCCTTAGGCAGGACTCTAGATGATGCAGCTGAGGGTGTAGAGGGAGCAGAGGTAGACCCTCATGATCATCGAGTCCATTAGAGGACTGAGGGTGGATGGGGTGAGGGAGGAGCTACAGAGGATGCACCTCCAGCTGAGGAGGAGGGTGACGCTCTCGAGGAGGGTGAGGCCCCACCGAACAGCGAGGTTGGGCAGCTCAGGGCCTAGGTTGCCAGCCTACAGACTCAGGTAGGCTCTCTGTAGACACAACTTCTACATTGGGACACCACCATTGCCACCTTACAGGCAAAGGTTGGGGATCTACAGTCTCGACTCACAGTAGGGTAGTCTTAGTGGCATGGCTACGAGGAGGAGAAGACCGCTCTACAAGCCAGGATTGCCTTGATAGATACAGAGATACAATGGGTTACAAGCCAAGTGCATCCTCCTATAGTCTCAGCTAGATGCTCTTAGGGCACAACATGATGCACTCAGGGTTGAGAGGGGAGATCCCTCTACTTCATAGGTTGCTCTAGCACCACCAGTTGCTCCAGCAGCTCAGGCAGTACAGGGATTAGCAGGGCTAGATCAGGGGGTAGAGATCAGGAGACTTCGGGCTCTAGTGCAGTAGCACATCGATGATAGAGCATGGGATTCTGCCTACATCACTTCCTTGAGAGGATCGATTCAGCTACTTGGGGGTGAGGTTCCAGAGATGCCCATGGCTTCAGGCTCTCATAGGACTCACACTCAGGAGATAGGCCAGTCTTCATCTCGCTCCAGCCACAGGAGTCACAGATCAGAGAGGACCTCGGGTGCCAGCTCCAGACGTAGGGATGGTGGAGGCGAGGGTGGAGCCTCTCATGTTGGGGGCACAGGCACTGCTTAGTATGGATCTATGATAGATGCTTGTACCATTTTTGTGTGTAAGGTCGAGGACCTACACAGTTGTAGCCTGCGAGTATTTTTGACATATGTCGATGTACTGCTTATTATATATTTTTTGATACACATATATATGATCTGACATTTGAGACTCATTATATGTGCAGTTTATTTTTTTTATTATTTTTAGATTTTATGAGATGCATATGGATGCAATGCTTAGATGTGATGTTTATTTTATGCTATATGATGTGATGTATGGATGACATGCACTAGATAGATGATGGATGTATGATTTTAGATGCAATGATATATATGTGTAGATGGACTACTTATGATGAATGTATATGAATGCAATGTTTGTTGTTAAATGCATGTTTGATTTATTGTACTTGTATGCATTTAATTTATGTTGTTATGACATAATCTATGCCATGTATGTATTGCATATATATATATTTTTTTGCTGATGATTTTATGTAAGTGGACATGTATGCTTTAATCACTTAAAACATCATGTATGAATGCAATATGAGTTTAACAATCTAATGGATGACACCACAGAATGTATAACAATCATGAAATGTAATTGCTATATATTTTTATGAAAATTGATAAATTGTGCACCCATATGTGAGATGCAATTATATATGGTTTCTATTCATAAGCTTTTGTAAATTAAAATAATATGGATAACATAGTCAGTGGTCATTTAAATATCATTTTTGACATCCATCCGGTATCTAACCTATATTATAAATAATTCTAATAAACAAACTCTCATAAAAGAAATTGATTTTTGATGATTGCATTGAAAATTGGTTGTTGCTATTTGGGAATTTTTGAGGCTTTCCATGAGACTCAAACACCTTAGTTGACTTATCAAAAGTTGTATACTGACCATACTAGACTTCTGAAATATAAGGCTTTCTCTAGGATAGACCCTAACTATTCATTATCCCTGTGTGTGCAAATGAGTATATTAGATAAGGCATAAGCATACCCCGATGTCAAGCGAGATTCTTTCAACCCATTGCTAAGATTGGGGATCCTCAAATGTCTATCCAATCCTAGGTTTAGATTTTAGTTGGACTAGACTACTAGGTGATATAGGACACCTGAAGCTAGCTCTTCCACATTCAAACATTGGTCTACACAAAAGTGAAATGCTAATGTATCAGATATATCATCATGCGTAAGGTACGGTAGTGCTGACAATTCTAGGGATTCAAGCTCACCCCCTTATTTTCTTTAATTTATTGGGATACTTGCTCATGTAAAGTGATAAGAATCACTATTTATTTTGTACTTCTCTTTTAGTGATAAAAACCACTATTTATTTTGTACTTTTCTTTTTTTTCTCTTGAGCAAGGGATTTGATACTGATTTGATTTCACTTTGAATTTGATCTTGATTTGATTTGATTTCTGAGGATTTAACTTTGGAATTTCACTCGAGGATTTCATTATAGGATTTTGCTCCTTCATTTGTAAGCAAGGGATTTATTCGGGTAGGGGGCAAGCTTGTCCTTTTTCCAATTGCCAATATTTCTCAGACCGTCCGCATAGGGGGATAAGCAAGATAAAATTTTCACCTCAGGATACCTGGTCTCACTTTGTAGCATTCATCTGTCCCTAGTCCTAATTAGGATTGTTTAGTTTGGATATTAGTGATAGGATTCTGATATGCTAAGGGCTATCAAAACTAGACCTCATCTACAAAAGCAAAGCAAGCTTTCTACCAAACTCTTGAGAAGACCACTAGGTATGGTTGAGTGACCGAAAAACCTTAGTATATTCTTCATAGCAATAAGAAGGGTTGTGTTGAAAAATACAATTACTCACATGGGTGATGAATGATGATGATAGTGCAAAGATGCATGATTGAAATACAAACATGGTGTCATTTGTAAGATTGTAAATACAAACTATCCTAATGCAAGTGCGATGGATGGATATACCTAATGCAATGCAATATGAAATGCATGCGATAACTAGAATGCGATGATGCAAATGAAATGCAATGATGCAATTGTTTTTGAATTTTGATATTTTCCAATTTTTTATATTTTATTGCTTTTTAATTTGACCAAAGGGCTTATAGATGCCTTTGGGGCCTTTTGATGGTTTTAGGCATAAAATGCTTTAAGGTGAAGGATGTTGAGAGGTTCAGGCTCTTCAACCCCTTCCAACGATGTTAAGTGATATGTCCTAGGTCCAATCTTCTCAGAGATGATATAAGGACCTAACCAATTAGCCATAAATTTGTCTCACATTTTTGGTGGTAAATTTGAGTTCTGTTGGTTCTCTTTCAGCACAAGATCACCAACCTCAAAGTCTCTCAGATGGACTTTGTCATTGTAAGCTCATTTTAAGTGCTCTTGATAAACGCAGAGATGCTCAAGGGCATTCACGTGATGTTCATCAAGTAGCATCAATTGATCTAGGTGAGCTTGTCACGCAGTGTCATCATCGATGAACTCTTTCAATGCGATGCACAATATTGGAATTTCCAACTCTAAGGGCATAATGGCCTCAATGCCATATACTAGTGAAAATGGAGTTGCCCCAGTGGGTGTCCGAATACTAGTCCTGTAAGCCCATAATGCAAGGGGCAGTTGGATGTGCCAATATTTATGATGTTCTTGTACCATATTTTTCAAGATGGATACCACTATCTTGTTTGAAGCTTCAGCCTACCCATTTGCCTATGGATAATATGGAGTCACAAAACTATGTTTGATCTTGTACTTGAATGTCAAAGCTCTCACAGTTTTATTTTTGAATGACGTTCCATTATCCAAAATTATCTTGGATGGTATCCCAAAATGACTTATGATATTGGTGAGTATGAACTCAGCAATACATGCTCCAGTTATCATTGTTAATGGGATTGCTTCCACCCACTTAGTAAAGTACTCAGTAGCCATAATAATGAATGTATGTCGACCTGATGATGGAGGAGAGATCTTACCGATGAGATCCAAACCCCACTGAGCAAATGGCCAAGCCACTTGAATGGGTTGTAAGGCCTATGATGGCAGGTGCACAAGATTAGCATGATGCTGGCATTTAATGCATTTCTTGACATACACATTGCAATCCTTCTCCATAGTGGGCCAATAATAACCCATGCGAAGGATGCACTTGATGATAGCCATGCCATTGAAATGGCCACCGCACGTACCATCGTGAGCTTGCAAAATTGCCCAAGATGATTCTTGGGGCTCAAGACAATGAAGGAGAACTCCATCATAGCTTCGATGATACAAAATATCTCCTAACAAGACATACTTTGTCACTTTCTATTTAAATGTGCACTTCATGGCACACGATAATCCCTGAGGGATTACACCAAGCTTAAGGAAGTCGTATATCTATGACATCCAGTTCTGATAGCTCTCAGCCTCAACTGACAAGACAACATGTTCCCCCTATGGTTTAACATTCACAAATGTATACTAGGAAATAACCTTATGGTGGATGGTAGTACCACTCCTCGTAGGATCCTACGAGATCAAAGACCCCTAAGATGCTCCCTTGAGAAAATATCTAGCTCTGTAGAACCACTCATGGTTTGGTTCTACCTGAATCATGTTGATTGACTCTTTGTTATCCAAAGCTTCACGTTGCATAATAGAGTGTGACAATATTTTTACGTGGATGGTAGTAAAATCGGTAGATAGATTCTGAGGGATTAAGGATCCCAAATATGCCATAGTGTCTATGAATCTATTTGATGAATGAGGGATTGCCTCGATGTCATACCATTCCAACTGAGCTAAATATGTATCAACAAGATCTTTGTAAGACTTCAGGATAGGACATCGACACTAAAAAGTCCCTTCACTTGGTTAACAATGAGAAGGGAATCACCAAAGATATTTAACCTTTTAATATTCATGGCGATAGCTATTTGGAGGCCCAAAATTAGGGCTTCATATTCAACATTATTGTTAGTGCAAGGAAAGTCCAACTTGAATGACAAGGGCATAGGAGCACCTTGTGGCATGAACAACACTATTCCTACACCACCCCCTTGCTCACACTTCGAACCATCGAAGAACAAGGTCATATCAGCTTTGTTATCTAGTTCTTCGGGTTCGGGTGCTTCTGATAAGGCAAAAACTACATCATCAGGAAGCTCAATGGTGAGGGGCCTACTATTTTCAAGAGGTGCCTCAGCCAGTTGATCAGCTATGACTTATCCCTTAATGGAATTTTGGCTAATGAATTCTAAATCAAATTCTATCAATAGCATGATCCACTTTGTAGTACGTGTATTATGATACGTCTTGCTCATCATATACTACAAAGGATTTTGTTTTGATATGACATACATCGTATGACTTAACATATAATATCATAATTTCTTTGTAGTGAACACTACTTCTAAACATAGTTTTTCCACATATGCATATCCTATCTCATAACTCACCAAGGTTCGACTAATGTAATATATGGCTTACTCTTTGTCTTGCACATTCTTTTGGGCTAACATGGTCCCTAATGCAAAGTCAGTTATCGATATATATAGCAAAAAAGGCTCATCTGGTCTTGGTGGAGCTAGCACTGGTGGCATTGCTAGGTATTGCTTAATCTCAGCAAAGGCTACTTGATAGTCCTCATCCCAATTGAATGGGACCCCCTTGTGTAGCAATCGATTCATGGGTCAACATTTATCCGATAATTATGTGATAAATCACTTTATGGATGCTACTTTACCCTGTAGGCTTCTTAATTCCTTGATATTCATGGGAGGATACATTTCTAAAATTACCTTGACCTTCGCTGGATCAACTTCGATGCCTCACTTTGAAATGATGAATCCCAAGAGTTTTCCTAAAGTTACACCAAATACGCACTTCTTAGGATTCAACCTGACATTATGCTCTATCAGGTGATCGAAGACCTTTCTCAGGACCTCAACATGCTCTAAATGCAGCAATGACTTCGCCAATAAGTCATCGATGTAATCTTCCAAGATCTTATGCATATAGTCATGAAAGATATATGTCATAGCCCATTGATATGTGGCACCAACATTTTTAAGACCGAATGGCATAACCTTATAGCAAAATGTCCCCCATGGCATTATGAACATGGTTTTATGTTGGTCTTCGGGCTTAATCCAAATTTGGTTGTAACCAAAAAAACCATCCATTAGGGAGAGCATTTCATGACCCATAGTTGCATCTACGAGAGCATCTATGTTCGGCAATGGGAATGAATCCTTTGGTGTTGCCTTATTGAGGTCTCTAAAATCCGTACAAATATGGATCCTTCCATCAGGTTTTCCTATAGGCACCATGTTTGATACCCATTCTAGATAGTCGATGGAAATGACAAACTCTACATCCAATAGCTTCTGCAATTCATATTTAACCATTAAGGCTACTATCGGATGCATCTTCCTAAGTTTCTTCTTGATTGGCTTCTTTGATAGATCTAGCGAAAGGTTATGAGTAACCAATTTTGGATCTAGACCTGGCATGTCCTTATAAGTCCAAGCAAAGAGATCAGGTCTCTCTTTCAGTAGAGGGATGAGGTTGGCACACTCATCAAGAGATAAAATTTCTCCAAATTTAACCTTCCTTGGATTGGTGGGATCATTACTGATATCCACTTCAAAGGTTTCCTCTATTGACATGTGGGATCCCTCCTCAAGTTGATGAGGCGTAGGGATCAAGTGGATGTCATATGTGGGTTTATGGGTTCCACATTGGAAATATCCTCAGCATGATAAACATCATGTGCATAGCCTAGCATAAAATGAAAAGGTTGCAACATTTCTTCGTTAGGGAAGAAATATTTAGGCTCTAGTGGTGAGTCAACGTGATCCCAATCAATAGCATCTACATTCAGATACAATGGCTTGGAAGGATCAGTTGGGTTGTGAAGTGGAGTGGTCAAATCAATGGAGATCATATTTATGGAATGGATCATATCTCTAGGACCACGTGCATGTGACTCTACATTTGTATAACTTCCATCCCTGAGATGTGGTTCTGGGGGTATGGGGATCTCTGGATCTGGTCTATGGATAGACTCGAACATAGGATCGCTAGGCTCAAGGAGCTCTCTGAATGTTGGTGGATTAGGGAAGACCATATGATAAATCCTATCCAAATTAGGTGGTCTTCCTCTAAGGTGAGGATGAAGATTGATATCTCTGTACATATCCTCTATAGTGTACGGTGCATTACGATGATGCAAGTAAGGAGGTCCCAAATAGGCTCTCTCTATTTCATCTTCATCATCACTATCATAATAAAAGCCTTCACCACTACCTACTGGCACTAGGGGATTAGGGATATGGGGCCCCATGTAAGCCCACACTCGGTACTCATCATCATCGATAGAGGATTGCTCATCCTCGATGACTGTCTCCAAGGGAATCAGATGACGTAAGTTAAGAGGGCCCAAATAAGCCAGCCCAGTGTCATCCTCAGATCGCTCATTGTTTGAGGACTCACCATCATCATCCATGTCATACATGCAGCTAGGTCCCCCTCTCTTAGAGATGGACTCTACTATGTCCTCGTCAGAATGATATTCTGACTCGAAGTCTTCTGCTATGCTAGCATTGTGAACTCGTAGGCCTATGTCATTGGCTACACATGGATTTGTTCATCCAAGTTATCTCTTGGGATATGCTCTGGACTGGTCTCCACCAAGATATCTTCGTGATATGTCTTAGGTGGTTCTATAGTGACATAAGACACTATCCGGTTGTCCCAATGAAAGGTAGAAGGATTGGGGTGATAAGGATTAATATCGACTTCCTCCCCTAGACTGAGGTACAGGTGGTCCAAAGATGCTATGAGGAGTTCATCCTATCCTCTAATATGATATCCTAACCTGAACCTATCTGTAGGCAACTGATATTATGGTTCATAAGGCCTCCTACACCCCTACTCAGATAATCCAAGACCGTAACCATGCCAATGGTAGCATTCAAAATATCGTAAGGCGTACTCTAGGTTAGAGAGATAATGAACATTCATAGTGAATGGCTCATCATCATCTTCATCCATGGGGGTGCGAGATGCAATCTGGTCGAGCCCTCCATAGATAAAATTGGTTTGGTTAGGGGGCACCCCCAATGGTACCACCATCCCTATGGGAAGGTGATGGGCTCACGGTCAGCCCATATCCTATGCAGTCTCGATGATCGATGTAAATATCACATTCTACATGATATATTCCCCCAATCTAGGATTAACCAAATGAACTATCACCTATGGTGCAGATGACCCTGCTGAAGATGCAGGTGAAGCAGGCTGAGGTGCCTCTTCGACTTCTCCTTGAGCATCCTCTACTTCCATGGGAATAGGGACCTCGATAACCACTAGTTTAGGTACTCACTTTATCTCTTTTTTACCCATTTTGGCTTTTAGCTTCCCATCATCTCGATGCATTATAGATGCAGATGGTCTGGTAGAAGTAGTTATTGTGTGCTCCGATCATTGAGATGCGGACATTGCAGGTTTGGCACACACTTCCTTCATTTTACCTCTTGGCTCTTTGATCGATGACATTGGTCGTATGTCTAGGTGCATTGAGGGGAGCATGAAATCCCTCGACAAATCTTCTAGATTCATGTATTTGAATGGTTCCTCATCTGAAGGTACCACGTGAACCTATCCCTCATGCACGTATTTGATACATTGATGGAGAATAGAGGGGACACAATGCATTTCTCTTATCCAAGGCCATCCTAGAAGTATATTATATTGCATAGCACCTTCAATCACATGACACATCATGGGGATGGTCTTCAGCCCCACCTGAATAGGTAAGACTATCGTGCCGATAGTTGAGCATAATGCATCGTTAAAAGCTCTCAACGTGAAGGTGAAAGGTATGATATGCATCTTTGGTAACTTCAGGTATGTTAATGCCTTGGTCATGATAATATTGATTGATGATCTCGTATCAATAAAAACCTATTTGAAGGGTATGTGATTCACACATGCAATGATGTGGAGCGGCGGGTCCATCATGATAGTGGAAACCATCTTGATTTCATGATCATAAAACTGTATGACCAACTCCTAACACTATTGCACGTGTCCCATGAAGTGTGTGAATGCTTCAAGATCTTGGGACTGCACTTCTATGGACCTTAGAATATCCATAAGCATCTCCCTATGCTTGGGAGACTATTGAATCAGCTCATAAATCATCAACTTCGTTGGAGTTATCTATAGGTTTTGGACTAACCTACTCTTGATTGTCACCACCGGTCTAGTTGGTGGGCCTGGTACATGTTGGGCTGGCCTTGGAGGAGGCACAACATGGACTCTAATAGGAGTTGGAGGTTGATTTGGTCTCTCATACCTCACATGTCTTGTGATGACATTGACCATTCCGATGAACCCATGGGTTGGTGGTTCGATTCGTACTTGATTGACTTGGCCAACATTGTTCCTTGGTACCTCATGGTTGGGTAGAGGATTCTTGTAAATCCCCATATTCTTATTATCTGGTGCTTGTGGATTATCCACAAGAAGCGTACCTCTTTCAATCATGTTCTGCACTAAATGTTTGAAAGACCAACATACCTCTATGTCATGACCTTTCATTTGATGAAATATGCAATATTGATCATCCTTATATCCCTTAGGCTTGGGTTGATTAGGGTCTATCATTTTGACTTCTGGTAAGTTTATTGCCTTTGCCTCACATAGCTGATGGAAAATCATTGTCAATGATTTTGATAATTGTGTGAATATGCGAGGAGGGCATCTTTCTTTGTCCTTACCCCTCTGGTTGTTGCGTTGCTCATATTGCATAGGGGGAGGTTGGGCTTGATAATTTCATTGTTGCTACCCCTTATCTCCTTTCTGAAGGTTTAGAACCACCTGATTGACATGAGCTGGCTTGGCCTATTGTTTCTCGATGCTTTTCTTGTTCCATTCCTTCTTATTTCTGAGTTTCAAGTTACCCTCCTATAACTTGATATCCTCAATCACTTTGGCTTGCACCAAAGCCTCTTCAAATGTTTGATATTGTTGCAACTATAATAATAATGAAATGTGCTTTGCACAACTTTTCATAAACATCCAAGTTAATTCAGTAGCAGGGATGGAAAATGGTAGCTTTACCATCATATTTCTCCATCATTTCTCGTAATCCATAATTGGCTCATCATCATGTTGCATTAAAGCAGCCATCTCAGATAAGTTCACCTTCTTCTTGATGCCAAAGGAGAAGCATTCAAGAAATGCATCGACCAGTTGCTCAAAACTGGTGATATTGTACCTCTTGAGTTGATTAAACCACTCTCAGGCTGGGCCTGAGAGGGTCATGATGAAATTCCATAGGAGCAGGGCATCATTGCTTCCAATATGAAAGCACATGTCTAAAAAACTCATGACATGCTCCTGAGCATCCTCCTCTCCTCTAAAATTTTCTAGCTTAGGCATTTCAAAATGCTCGGGATAAGCCAAAATAGGCACTGACGGGCATAAAGGTTCATTATGAATTTTATTCAAGGTTGGCTTTTGATAAGTTGTTCCTTGCTTTTCTATAGCTTTGACCTTTTCTACCAAGACTTTATAAGCTTATGAAGATAAGAACTCCTCTTCTATGGATTGCCTTGGAGGCACCTTTGGAGGCACGTTCCTCTTCGATCGAGGTGAAGGAATAGGCTCATCCTCCTCCTCGACTTGGGATATTTTAGGATATTCTTGATCTAATTCATCTCCCACTTCTTCTTCATACTGCCTATGCCCATGATGCTCGGGTGGAGGGCACCCATCTCTATGTTGGGTCGTGTAGCGAGTATGGGTATCTATATACTCAGGGTGCAAATCAGGTTGTGAAGCAACTCGTCTATCAATGCACTCCCTATGCTCACTATGAGGATGTAAACCGACACTAGCCAGTCGATCCTCCCTCTCAACATGCTCCTTTTGATCAAGGATGCATTGCTCATGCATGCGTTGTTCATATAAGCATTGTCTTATGAACCTTTGCCTCTGAGTGTTCTCATTTTTGAGGCATTCTTGCTCTACATGAACATCCTCCAATTGGTCTTGGAGGATCTGACATCTCTGCTCTAACACCAGCTTGTGAGATCTATCTATGTGATCAGCCGTATGAGGCCTCTGGTGTGTGCACTCTATTCGAGCGACTTTGTGGGTGTGTCCCCCAATGGACTGATCTACTATGCTCTTGCCCTTGTCTATGAAGATGACATTCACATCCAGCTATTGCCTAAACTCTGTGCCTGCATGAGATGCAGGGGCACACATATCTCGAGAATACTTGGAGCACTCTCTAGGTTCTCTGATAGTCCTAATAGTACTACCGCTATGCACACTCATAGAGCGAGAAGGCGCAGGAGTAGGCTTGTAACCTAGTTGCCCTAGAACCTTACCCAAACCATCCAACTATCTACTATGCCATGGCTCATGAGGTGGCATACCATTGGCTCCCACTTTAGATATGTCTATGGTGATCCTACAAGGCTCACCTTTGTTGGGAGTTTGAGTGGGCCTACGCTCGAAAGTGGCCCTATCCATTTGCCCCTGGATGGGTGGATCCTGAACTCATCTATACTCAGATGTTGGGGGCCTCAAGCCTCCCTTAGCTATAGGATGAAGGGGTACCAATCTGGATCCCTCAATGACAAACTCTTTAGCAGATCCCATGGATGCACGTGGAATGCGATCATGATAAATACTAACATGTTTAGAACCCCCATGCTGGGAAGCTCCATGCTCTAATCTATGTCTCGAGGAGTGTCTAGTAGCTCCTCATATCAGGGTATTCTCAACAAGATCCCCATGCATAGAATTGTCCCCTCTAATACTCATTGAATGACGTTCGGGAGGATTCTATGATTGAGGGTGTTGCACGTCTTGTTGTGCATTGGGTGGAGCTTCGGCCTCGACCTCGGATCTACGCCTGGGTCGGCCTCTCCGTGTAACCACCATAGTGCGTATCCTATGTCTAGATTCAAATTTTATTAGCACACAAAGAATACAATGGTGATTATCTCTTTTAAAGCTTTAATGTGAACCCTAAACTATTTGATGTGTTTTGCAATTTGTTGTATCAATAAGTAACTCTCATCATGTTTTCAATATGTTGATGATATACTCAATTGTTAAAGGGCTTTCACCTGTATACTCATAGCTCGACAACCTGGCAATGAACTCTAGGTCACGTAATCCCCCAAAATGTGGAGATGAAACCCACACCCGGGCAGGGAGCATAGGTCCTATCGATCCTCACCCAATCTCACCCAGTCAGATGATACACCCCTCTGAAGAGGAATACATGCTATTTTGCATGGTTAGGATGGATCTTGGAGTCGGTATTGGTCTAGTAACAAAAGGTTCGAGGGAGTTGGGCCAACGGATGGAAATCACTACCACCGTCATTGAACCCTACTAGTGGTTGGATGTGACTTCCAACTCACTAGCGTTTACAATGTGTCATGGTGTGTGGGGTTCCTTTTATTTTGCATGAAAATTAAATGCATAAAACAACACTCAAATGATTCTTCTATATGCTATGCAAAAAGGAACGTTTAATTTTAGAAAGTATGCATGATTAAACTATATGACTTTCAAATAAAATGCACACTAATGATGATGACGAGATGGCCACTAGATTGGGCCTCACACAAGCAAACCAACACACAAAAAGGGCCTAGACCATTGGAGACTAGGGTGGACTACACTCAGAGGTCCGTTGTTCCTAGCAGTGACTAGTGGAACCTAAGAAAAAGGACCTAGGGACTCAATGCATTTTATCTTTTTCATTGCATTCCCTAATTATGCTAGCATTTTACACATTCTAGAAAAACATAGATAGATAACACAGGAAAACCAGTGGGATATGGGTCCTACCTCAGATCCACATCCGATTAAGATTTGGTTCTCTATTGTATGACCTATCTGCTGCTGACCATGGCTCTGTGGCATGGCTACAACTGTTACCCATGGGTGTCAGCCACGACTATAATTGTTGACTATGGCTATCAATAATGGCTAGCACCTGATATCACAAAACACAAATATTAGTGATCTATGGCATTTAATATGGATTTCCCATCGTGATCACCTTCTATAACATTGTAAAAGGCTAACACCTAATGTTGTAATGGTTGTAAATCATATGAAAATGAGCATTCATACACAAATTGATAAGAAATAACACATAACAAGAAATGTATCTTCCATTAATTTGAATCAATCCATGTTACAAATCCATCCCTCTTAGGGATACCCATTCGATACAACAATTATAGTAGGAAAGATCCCTCGCAAGGGTAGGTGTCTTTCAATGCCTTCTACAATGACACGAACTGCTCCAAGGTGTAGATGACCTTCTTCTCCATGATTAGAGGCATTTGTTGCCTTGCATGTCAAAACCTTGTTAGTCCTGCATGCAATAAACAACAAGAGGCATATCAGTAATAAAGGAGGCCTCTCTTGATGAGGCTTTTGGAGGAAGATTGTACAAAATATGTCATATCAACATGAAATCAAGAAAGTGCAAGAAATATGTTAAACTACATTAAACATGATAATTCTACCATTAAGACTATAAAGGAAACATCAATCAATCTATCTAATGCCTCAATTATGAATTTGAAAGCATGAAAGCATGGAAAAGATCATTAGTATCTTGATTGCAAGAATGAAAGAAAAGTGACTAAAACCCCTAATTCTATCAGTCAGAGTCTCTATTAAAGCAAATAAACATGAAATATGCTTAATCTAATGAAGTTAAAAATATCCTATGATTAGAAAATAGAGAAATCATAGATAATACCTTGATCGTGGCTCTGTCCCATGGTGAGCACTATTAGCCGTGGTTGAGCTTGAGATATGTTTACCCTCCAATTCAGGGGTTGAATCTCTGAATCTCTCTACCAAATTGATGGTCAAGGGTCACCTCTGTGTCCTCTGACTAGTTTGGTGGTTGGATTGCTCAGATTGTGCATGAAGTTGGCGTAATTGAGTTTCTTGGCTCTCCTAGCCTCCTAGGACCTCCATGGCTTGAATTGCCATTTTGATCTCTCAATGCTTATGACCAAGCTTTCTCTCAATGCAAATAGGTGAGTAATGAACTCTATAGGGCTTCATCACTCAAATTCTCCTATGCATCTCTCTTATTTCTCCCATTTTGGATGGGGTTCTTATAGCACCTAGGAGGGCTATGTCTTAGCTTCTTGAGGAAGCCAAGATCAAGAATGGACAGTTGGAGTAGTTGGAGGGAAACTTCTGGATATTTCTACCCCTAAACCGCTCAGATCTACAACCAATTGGCCATTGCAACCGATTTTGGATCGGCCAAGGTCCAACTAATTCTGGCTGCTAGCCATGGCTCTGAGGCGTGGTCAGCACTGCTAACCATGGGTGTCAACCATGGCTAACACTGATTAGGCCAAACTACCTAATTGAGTGGTTAGAACCACTGCTATACCTTGGTATTTGTCCAAGGTCTTCCATATGGTCTTCTAGCATGTCCCATATGAGTAGTCACCTCGACATGACGTGTTTTAGGTGTCTACACTACCTTGTGTCATGGCATAACCAATAGAATAAGGAAAATTAGAAGAATTGATGGCTCCCTTGCATCCAAAGAGGAGGATATTAGGCAAGAAGTAGTAAACTTCTTTTGGGAGTTATTGTTAGAAGATACAATATACAATGAGGAGGCTTTCAAGGTCATTCCAAGGTCCATCCCATCCCTGATTAATTTATATTTGAATGCAGCCCTTACTTTTCATTTTTCTAAAGAGAAAATAAAGGAAGTATTATTCTCTATGAAAGGCAAAAAAGCATCGGGTCCAGATGGTTTCCCTCTTATTTTCTTTCAAGCCCTTTGGGATATTGTTGGCATAGATGTGGTTAATGCAATTAGAGAATTTTAGATGTTTGGCAACCTCTTATAGGACTGGAACACTACCTTCCTTGTACTTATTACCAAGAAGCATGGTGCAGATGACCTAAATTTGATTTATAAAATTATCATGAAGTTCTTAACCAATAGGTTAAAAAATGTGCTACCAATTGTTAGCTTTTGATGAGTATATGATATAGGAAATGCAACCACAAGATGTAAGAAAAGTAATCTATGATATCTATATGATAATGACACTATAATATGTAGGAAAATAAAGAGATAAACTTCTAAAATAGCTCATATTTATGACATTAATGAAAGCTTACAAAAATAGTATAATGGAGGACATGAACACTCTATAAACTGTTTTAAAGAACTACATTGTACTCCTCTACCAATCTATACTATACACTCTTTATATTCTCTACTCCCTTATTTCATTCACTATAAGGCTTATATATAGGAAGATAAGTTCCTTGGCCCTCACTCTACCTTTGAATCTATCCTATGACTCATGTACATGTGGACTACATGCACATTTACATCATTGCACATTCTAACACTTGTGCATTTATTACATGCTAAAGTAACTACTTAACTTTACTCTAAAGTAAAATCCTACTCTAGTAATGTACCAAAGGTGGTACATTGATATGTACCCAATAATGTAATATACTCTAACACCCCCCTGTATTATATTATTTAGGTATTGAAGACTTTAGTCTTCAATATGGATCTTCATCTTGGTTCTGGAATTTGAGCTATTTTCTCTTGCTTTCTTCATTGTCTTCTTTATATGAATCTGTATGAGTATCTTGTTCTGGTTCATCTTCTTCTTCTTTAATTTGTAGATGGCCAAGTAGTGCATAGTTTTTTTGTTCTCTCATTCTTCTAATTTTAAACCTTCTATTTCTTCTTCTACTTTTATGATATATAGGTTCATTCTCACCAATTTGTTCCTCAAAAAATGCATTAGTATTATTTTGAAACACAATAATATCTTGTAAAGTTTCGATAGAATCCAGAGCATATATATTTCTATGGATTGATCCAATAGCTTAAATCTTATTTTGATTTATTATGTGACACATATTAACTCCATTTATGTATCTGAAATCAATTAATCTTTTTGTCTCTACTATATTTGCTACTGAAATAAGATTAGATGATAATTTAAGAACATACATTACATTATGTAGTAGAAAATTTGGAAATGATTTACTAGGTGTTACACACCCATATCCATGTATGTGATAGAATTTTCCATCTAAAATTTTCAACTTGTAATTGTTAGTGACTTCAAGACAATCAAACCATTATAGATTTCTTGTCATGTGATGACTTGCACCAGAATCAATATACCAAATATCCTTTTCATTTTAACCTGTGAATTTTTTTGTAGTGATTTTGCATATTTGATATGGTATATTGGATGGATTCTGATCTTGAGTCCTATTGTAGTGTGCATTGTGATGAAATTTCCCTCTTGTTATTTTTTCAATTGTAGTATATGATAGGATTATTTTAGCTCTTTAGTACTTTAAGAACACTTTTGATGGATCCTTTGTATTAGACTACCTTATGACTCCCTAGTTTAGAGTATGTGAACTAATTTGATAAAACCTATCCAAGACTTAGGTTTTGAAGGATTATTATGTCTCCCTAGTGATTAGAGTATGCTCTAATATTGATAATGTGCTTAGAAACTATTAGTTCACCTTTTGAGTTGATTTTGTAATGTTTTGGGAATGATAATAATCAACTCCTATTTCACCTTATTTCTCCTATTGAAGTATTCACTTTAAAATTTAATGAAGTTCTCTATGGTTGGATTCCTTTTTTCTCTTTAATGTGACTATGAGACAAGCATAAGCAATAAAGTCCAACTCTTTTAAAGCAAGCAATAATTTTTCTTTTCTATCCTTAAATTTCCAATGGCTCAATTTTCTAAATTCTAACTAATTCAAGTTTGATGTAGCACTCATTATATCTCCTAATTTGGAACTGTAGAAATTGAAGATATTTGCAATAATAATAATTTGGTTTACCAATTAGAAGCCCTTATATATCCTATGATATTAATTGCAAATATTAATATTCTTGTATTTCAACTAATGTGTTTTGAAATACTATTTAAGGATATAAACTCCTTTGATTTTATTTCAATTTACTAAGGCTGATTTTTCTTGTATCTTCAATGTAAATGATAAATGGATTCAACCTTAAGTTATACACCTTATCACTCCTTAATGAAAGTAATTTTAATCAAAGTGAAACCTTACCTTTATAACATTGTATCTCCTTGATAGTGGGCACTGTATTTCCTCAACGGTGGATGTATGACAGTGATGGTAGTGATTTCGCTATGCATATCTTATATTAGTATTTAATATACCTTTGAATTCTCTTCTAATAATTGATTTCATGCCTTGAATAATCTCTCATATGTGTCTTGAATTTGCTCTCAATCACCTTTAATTCTCTCTCAATCACATCATTAATTCTCTGTGCTCATCTTCAGCTTGGCCACTTTAATAGGACCTTTGTCCCTTCTTGATGCTATGGACAAGTGGTACATACATTTCTTAGGTATCCAATGATGGTTGATGAGCATTATTTAGATACCTCTAATGCTCAAGTCTCCCTCAAATTATATGCAATGATGAGTATACATTATAACCTTTGGAGTATATCTTTAATGCTTCAAGATAAGCATTACATTGTTCTAAGCACTTATTTATCTTGTGCAGTAGTTAGAAAGAACATATGAGCACCTAATTTTAATATACCAAGTGTCACAAGATGCCTTGGCTATAGAATACAAGTGTCACTCCAATATCGTGCATGTAGGGCCTCCTCAACGTCTCTTACTCTATCTATTTCTTGCTAGCAAATGCCCTATGGTATCTTATCCTCAATGCTTTCTTTCCAAGTGAATGGTGTTGTGATGAGGTTATCTCTAACTATGGTGGTTCTCAAGTGTTGTAATGGAGGTTCTATAGTATGTTCCAATGCTGGTTGATGGTGCATTCCTCGATTGGTAGTTCATCCATGTTAGAGATTTGGTAATGCACCTTTATTTTCACCTTATATCTTGCTTCTCCTTTCTTACAATGTATTGTCCTTAGTGCTATCCTTTTATATCATGTGCAATGGATGATATTCACCTTATGTAGACCCTTCTTATGTTGTAGGTTGATATAGTCATAGGTTCTATATTCGATAATTAATGTTGGTATATTTAGATGCCTTGAGTCTTGGCTAATGTGATCCCTTAATTGGCTCTCTTTCCTAATCAAAGTTTAATGCTAAGATGGTTTCTTTATAGACGTGTCTTGCTAGCTATTATAGTGTATTTGTGACACTCTAGCTTTTTCATATTTTATTATGTAGGATAAGGAGATTATGGTGCAAGAATCTAATGCAAACAACTTTGCAATAGTTAGAATAGAATACTTCAATTTGCACCTATATTTGAGATCTTTAAATCTCCTTTTGCAAGCTTTATTTCTTCTTTGATGAGGTAGCTACTTGTTCTACTCTTTGATAGCAAATTTGAGATTTTATGTTGCCCTCCTTACTAGAAAAATCTTTAAATTTTCTTGTTTAACTTAGTAATAATGAATCCAAGCTATTAATCATGCAACTTATACACCTTTTGAAAGGTTTAACTTTGCACTAATTTTCACTTTAACTAAAAAATTTAGTGCTCCTTTAATGACTAGTATAGTGCAATAGTAATATCTCCTTATTACTCCTATAAATGAAACTTTAATCTTATCAACACGCCAATTTGTAGCTTTTTACTTCCTCTAACTTGTTTCTTGATACAATAGTTTGGTGGCTTCAACTCTCCTTGTTGTCAAGTTTTTTCTTTCTTGCTGTCCTCAAATCTAAAATTTTTAGATTGCAAAGCAGTCAATATCTCCACTGAAATGTTGTCCTTGTATCTCAAAAATTTGTTAAGGAACTCCTCCAAATTGTAGCTAATACTTTCCTTTAAGAACCCTTCATTTTTCTACTGTAGAAACTAGCAAATCTATTTTCTCTGAATGAGTCTTCTAGCCTTCAAGGGCAATCTTCAAATCTCTCATATTTGGTAGTATCGTCTAGCTTCTTTCTCCTTCAGTATTATTATTGAATTCTAACTTCAATATAAGCCTTCTTCTCAATAAAATAAAAGTCTTGGGATCTTCACCAATCTCCTCCAAAATTTGGCAAACGTCTTGCCAAATCTATCTTTATTTAGGCTTGTCAAATGGCGAAAATTGTCCCAAAAAATTCCTTTATCAGGAACTTCTCCTTGGTGGTAAATTTCTCCAATGAGTTCTTCTAGGAACTCCTTAAATGGCCTTCTTTTAATATCCTTCAATTAGGCTCTCCAAGCCTTCTCCTTATTTTCTCCTTGATACCTCTTCTCTAGGGTCTCTTCCTCGAATCTGCAATAAGGTTCCTATGGTCTTTTCTGCTTCTGCACTATGCAAGTATGCAATATCTAGCAATGGGACCTTTTCTTGAGGCCTCCAAATATTCATTCTTCTATTTGTTGCTTATGGTGCTAGATTTATCATAAAGAAGATATTCTTCCTAGCTCTTTTGTAGGAAGCTTTCCAAGTTTCTTTGAATATCCTTTCCCCTGCAACAAAGTATTAGGACTATAATGGAAGAAATTTAAAATCTAGAGATGATCAATCTTCACTAGTTTATTTGTCAATCTAGTGGAATTAATGATGATTCCTAGTCTTCACGTATTTTCCTACAACCCTTTGAAAAGACTCTAGCCAAATGCAATCTCAAAATTTTTGAAAATGATATTTCTAGATTCTTCTCAATCTCACTTGTGGCTCTCCTTATTTTCGATCGATCTACTTGTGCTCTAATACCACTGTTAGCTTTTAATGAGTATATGATATAGGAAATGCAACCACAAGATGTAAGATAAGAAATCTATGATATCTATATGATAATGGCACTATAATATGCAAGAAAATAAAGAGATAAAATTTTGCAATAACTCAAAAATATGCCATTAATGAAAGCTCACAAAAATAGTACAATTCGGTATAATCCATAAATTATTTTTAAAAACTACATTGTACTCCTCTACCAATCTATACTATACACTCTCTATATTCTCTACTCCTTGATTTCACTCACTATAAGGCCTATATATAGAAATATAAGTTCCTTAGCCCTCAATCTACCTTTGACTCTATCCTATAACTCATGTACATGTGGAATACATGCACATTTGCATCATTGCACATTCTAACACTTGTGCATTTATTACATGTTGAAGTAACTACTTAAGTTTACTCTAAAGTAAACTCCTACTCTAGTAATGTACCAAAGGTGATACATTGATATGTACTCAATAATGTAATATACTCTAACACCAATGGTTATTTCGCATAACCAAGGTAGATTTGTCTCTGGAAAAAATATTCTGGATGGTATTATCACCATCCATGAGTCCATGCACTCAATCAAGAAAAATGGAATAACTAGTATGATGGTCAAATTAGATATGAATAAGACCTACAATCGGGTATCATGGCTCTTCTTGGATAGAATCCTAGAGAATTTTGGTTTTAGTAACCAATGGAGAAGATGGATTCAAACGTGTTTATATTCAGCCCACTTTTTAGTCTTGGTTAATGGCTCTCTCACAAGTTTCTTTTGTAGTGAAAGAAGAATTTGGTTGGGGAGCCCTTTTATCCTTGCCTCTTTATTCTAATGATGGTGGCATTAGGTAGGATGTTGAACTCAACTAAAAAGTATAATTTGATCAAAGGAATTCAACCAATCATGGTTATGAAGCCTATAAATCACCATCAATTCATGGATGATACTATTATTCTTGGTCAAGCTTCAGTCAAGGAGGTGAGGGGCATTATGTAGGTGTTATCCTTGTATGAATAGGCTTCTAATAAAAAGATCAACTTCTCTAAGAGGATATTTTTTTTATTAACACTCCTATCCCTAGAAAAAGGAAGATTATGAATATTCTCCAATGCTCAAGCATAGAGTTACCTTCAACTTATCTCAGTATGCCACTCTTCAAAGGCCCAATCAAGGAGGAGTATTAGAACCCATTATTATACAGGTTTTAGATGAAGTTGGTTGGTTAGAAGGGGCTCTTCTGAGTCAAATAGGTAAGCTCCAACTATTGATCTCTACTCTTAAAAGTATTCCCATATTATTTATATTTCTATTCAAGATTCCTACCAAAGTTATTGATAGGATAGAATACATCTAAAAAAGATTTATTTGGACAGGTGTTGAAGAGAGGCAACATATCTCTTTGGTGTCCTGTGATAAGGTTTGCACTCTCAAGAAAGAGGGAGGGTTGGGAGTAAGAAAAATCAAACAGACGAATAAATCCCTTATGTCTAAAGGTGGTTTGTGGTTGATCCATGAGTTTTAGTCTCTTTATGATATAAATCCCCTAGTTAATAACATATTTTTGAGGGGTAAGTTTAATAATCAAAATTTGAAGGAAGGTTATAAGATGACATATTATCTTCATTATTTCAATTTTATTATGAATTTGCTTATAACTATTCAAAGTAAGATGAATAATGAGAAGTGCATGGTTTTATTGAATAGTATTTTAAAATCTTGGGAAAATATAATAATGATCATAAATGGATATAATAGATAAACTATTTGATTTTTTATGATATAGTGGTACATATTCTTTAAGAGGAGTGTTAGGAACCTTCATATAAAAATAATCATAACCATAATAACAATACAAAAATTAATGGAATGCTTAAAAATTTAAAAAAACATGAAATAAAATAGCAAAAGTGATCAAAAAATAACTGATTGGAAATACAAAAAACTTATATTAATCAAGTAGAATAGATATCGTAGGCATCTTTGAGGGGCAAACCTCCTTGGAAGAAAATACTTCGATAAAAATTAAGAAAAATATGAGATGCATTCTACACCAAACCCACGTAATTATATAGACTCTTATTTAACCTAACCCTAATGATCAAGGGTTAGACCACATGAAATAGGGGACCCAAGCTACTAAATCCTACTTATAATAAAATTAAAGGTTACATCATAATGGGCCCATACACACTAGGTGCCCAAGGTGCAAACATACACCAACATTAGACAAGTACATAATAATGGTTGTGTTAGGATAGGGTCCTAACATCCCCTCCCTCTTCAAGAATATTTATCTTCAAAGCTTGAGGTGAGGAAATGTGTGCTATAGTTGATGAAGTGGATCCTAGGTGGCATCTTTTGACTATAATCCATACCCATTATACTAGAACATCATTAAGAGTGAAGTTGCAAAGTGTGCATGTACACTAGTCTAGAATACTCATTGTTCTAAGATGACTGAGCCTTCCTCATCCAACTAGGGTAGTGTGTATTGAACCTATATATGGTTTCCAAGAACCGTATTTAAATATAAAGCATGGAAAATTAGATGTATCATAGAATAAGGCAATAATTCTACCTTATAGGCCATAGGTCCAACCTTAAAGAGCAATTTATATAGTCCATAGAATTTTGGTTCTATCTTTTGACTACTATGGGGTTTTAGTGTAGGCATAGAAAAACCATGTCCCTGATGTTAACACTATGCTCAAAATGGTATTGATATGCTTATTTTTGTATATAGTTTTATGTCATGGCCAAATTATCTTTGAGATGTTGAAGTAGTTATGCACGTTTCATGAGAGTGGAATCTATTGATTGAATCGTGCAACTATCCAAAATGTATAACAAAAATGGTGATGGAGGGTGTCCATAAATTACTTCATATGGTGTCATTTTGGTGGAGTTATAGGAAATATTATACCACCTCTCAACCCAATGAAACCATTTGTCTGAATGAATTAGTTTCTCATATGCAAAGCAACAAAGATAAGTTTCCAAGAACTTGATAGTTTTATCTTACACATTAGTCAAGGGATGGTATGTCAAGGTATTTTTGAGTTGTGTGTCAAGTATCTTGAATAGTTCTTTCCAAAAATGACTAGTGAATGTGGGATCATGATTAGATACAATGAACTAGGGCATATGCCATGAACGAAAAAATGGAATCAAGGAATATTTGGACAAAAATTGAGGTTGTGTAAGGGTGGGATAGAGGACATAAATGAGTATAATTAGAGAGAAAATATACCACCATAAGAATCACTATTTTTCCTCCATACTTTGGTATCCCTTCAATAAAATCCATAGAAATAAATATTTATCCAAATTGTCTCCAGAATTAGAAGAGGTTGGAGTGTGCCTAGTGTGCGAATAGTTTCACCATTAACACAAAGACAAGTGTAACATTCTACAATGAAGGTCTTTCTATTATTTTCATATCTACCTATAAAAATATGTTTTTTGGATAATTCATACATTTTTAAGAAGCTTTAATCTCCTAGAATTAGAGAAGCATACATTTCCTATAGTATAGACTCACAAAGTGGTAAATTTTCAGGAATGACAAGGCAGTCCTAGTAATAGATATTTTCATAGCATGTATATCTTGGACAAGAGTCAAAATTAGTTTGAAGTTTTTGAATTAATGCTGGCAAGGTGGAATCTTGGGCCACTTCTCCTTGAAACTAGTGGATCCATTTAGGAAGTAGATTAGAGTGTTGGAGATATTATATTATTTGGTAACATTAAAGTACCATGGGGTACATTTGTAAATATTAGTTTAGGAGTGTGTTTTATATTTGTCTAATGTATGTGTCAAAGTGTGAGGAGTGTCCATGTGTTATGTAATAAATGTACAAAGTGTGCAAGTATGACTTGTGAGTTATGAGTGTGCAAAGTGTCATGTAAGCAAGTTAAGAGTCATAGGTGTTAGGTGTCAAGTATGGAAATGAAGAGTCATGAAAAATGTGTCAAGATGTAAAGTGAAGAGATGTAATTATGATATTTTTTTCATAATGTGAGGAATGTGAAAGGATGCATCTCCCGAGAGTTAGAGGAGAGCAAAAATCAAGAGTTTTATTATATTAGAGATAAAGATCCATCTAATATGATATTGATAATATTTGAATATACGTAATGAGAATTTTATTTTATGAATGAAGTTTATTTTTTTAGACACCTAAAAATATTGCATTATCCCTTGTACAGTGCTAATGATTAATTGTTTTGTAAAAATCCCTAAAAATCCAATTAATTTGCATTAAAACACTAATTAGCCATCTTAGCTCCTTTTCCCACTAAACCCCATCCTACACCTAACCCATGGTCACCATGTGACCATACCACTCACCTAGCCTAGGTCCACCTCACCCTAGTCTACCATTTAAACCTAGCCTAGTCCACCTCACCCTAGCCTACCTTACCCCCTACTCTCCACATCCCCATGCTCATTCAATGCCATAAATGGGATGAATACTTTATCCACCCATGTGCATTAATGACATGAAGACTTTCATCCACATGCCATAAATGGGGTGAAGACTTTCTCCACCCCTATGCATTGATGAGGCATGGTGCACCCATACTCATTTAATGCATATGGGTGGGTGAGGACTTTCTCCATCCAAACTCATTAATGAGGCATGGTGCACCCATGTCACCTCGCATGCCACCTTATTCCCCTCCTAATCCTTATCAAATTATAGAAATAGACCTTCTCTTTCTTTCATTTAAAATAATGTGATAAGTGCTTAGATAAACTCTACCAAATTGACTCTAACTCCCATTTGCATGCAATCCCTCATTTGTCCTAACCCCATGGATGCCACTTTGTACCTCTTTTTTTATCCCTTCTACTTTTAAAAAAGTTGCAAAAGTGGATTTAGATAGCCACTAGATTTAGACCAGAGCTTATTGGCAACCAACAAAATATTTTCTCTGAAGGAAATTTTGGTCTGGTCAAACCAACAACAACCATCGAGACAAGGATGATTTAAAACCAAAACTATCCCCACCAGGATGGTTCCCATAAGGAACCTGTTGCAAACACATGTAAGCTAGAAAACCATAAATAGAGGTGAGTAGGACTATTTCTATGTGTTTTTAACTTATTTCAAGTTCTATTTTAATGCATTAGGTTAAGTTTCATTCTTGCACTCTTTTATAAATCTAGGTCTAACCGAGGTAGGCCCTTAGGTGCTACTAATATATTGTTTTGGTTGTGTGTAGTTTTTGGAGACTCATTCAACCAATGATGGTAGGCATAAACCTACCCCCTTTGAGGTGGCCACACAAATCATGAAGTGCCATAAAATATGACTAAAAAGAGGTTTTTGATTGGAAGACCCTCATTGTAGCCCAAGGGACAGTTGAAAATATTTAAATTGAAACTCTTTTATTTTAATGAAATGGCATGCTTTCTTTGACTACATTTTAGCGATCATGGTGGGACTTCTAAACCCTACACCACACATAGGCAAACAAGCTTTTTAAATTGTAAATTTTCAATTATCAATGTCTTTTTCCCTCACTTTTGCCTTGTGTTTTAGTTAGCTTTTCAACTCATTTACTAACTTTTTATGTTTTCTATCTGTGTTTGTAGGTTAAAAAACTCATCACAGAATTAAAAAATTGTACCCATCATGGCCAATCCAAAGTAAAACTCCCTAGGAGGAACCATAAACACATAGATGGTCTACATCCAGAACTGTCTAGATGTTGATGATTTTCATCCAGAATTGTCCAAAACCAGATAATTTTTGAAGAGCTCCAAAACTAGACCCATAATTTTAGGTAACCAATTTTACATAGCTATCACACTAGCTATAGGTAGATATCAGATAAAATTCTATCTTTTTATCATTTTTTGTCATCAAATTCAAATGCCTTCTTAGGCCAACTCATCCTTTTTGGAGGAATCCCTAGGTGTACTATCTCACCTCTTATTTCTTCAAAAACCAGTCCTTTGTTACAAGTTTTACTTTTGTAAGCTTAGATTTAGGTGTTTTTTGACCTTGGCTAGATGCATCTAAACTTGCTCTTAGGATCAATTTGTATTGAAAAATTAGAAATTGCTTTCATAGATTTCATTTCAAAAGTCACTTGCTTTCTCGTCTTGCAATTTTCTTTCATTAGCATAAATTTGCTTTTGTGTCTTTTAACTTATTGCTCTACATTTCCCTTTTCATTAGTTTAGGTTCATTTCCAAAGCATTCCCTTTCTTGTCTTTTCTTCCCCTTTTCTTAACCTAGTCTTTCCTTTTAAAGTCATCCCCTTTCTTGTCTTGTCTTTCCCTTTCGCTAGACTAGGTTTCCCTTCATGTTATTTGCTTTCTTGTTTTGTTTTCCCTTTCCCTTAGCCTAGGTTTACTTTCCAAGTAATTTTCTTTCTTTTTTTATCCCTTCCTTTTCCTTAGGCTATATTTCATTTCATATCATTTGATTTCTTGCCTTGTCATTTCCTTTCTATTAGGCTAGATTTCCTTTCATGTCATTTTCTTTCTTGTCTCGCTCTTCCCTTTTCCTAGCATAGGGTTTTCCTTTCAAGTTATTTATTTTCTTATCTCATCCTTTCCTTTGCCTTAGCCTAGGTTCATTTTCTTGTCTCATCCTTTCCATTTCTTTATCCTAGGTTTTCTTTCAATTCATTAAATTTCTTATGTCGTAACTTTCTTTTCACTAGCATAGATTTAATTTCAAATGCCTTTTGTTTTTTTTGTCTCGCATATTTGCTTTCCTTAGCATAAATTTTATTTCAAAGCAATTTATTTTTTGTCTTGTACTTTGTTTTCATTAGAATTGATTTGCTTCAATCGTACTTGCAATTTACTTTTGATAGCCTAGTTGGATTTCTTTTATTGCACCTTGCTTTCCTAGTATAGGTTTTGTTAGAATTAGAGTATATTACATCATTTGGGTGATATTATGTAATGTGCCTAAGGTACATAGCTAGGACATTAGATTACTTGAGGGGGAAGTTATCTAGTTACTTGGGGAAGAAGTAACATATGCACAAGTGTCATTGTGCATGTTGTAAGTGTGCAAGGTGTCCCCTTGTACAACTAGGTAGAGTGTTGGCCAAGGAATCCATATTCCTATATAAAGGGTCACATAGTTCCATTTGTATATATTAGATTTTTCCATTGAATAAAATGTTCTATTACCTTGATCTCTATCTCGTGGTGTAATGCAATGCTGGAAAATCCATCAGTGGTATCAGAGCTATGGTCATTCTTAGATAGGAATAGGGAAATTCATTGCTATAGGTTTTGCAAAATAGATGCACCTTTGGACCTACCACTTGCAAATTCCATTACTTTGAGATCATTTGAAGAGCTTGACAAGAACAAGGAGATCAAAGAAATATTTGGGACAATTGTCACCATCGAAAACAAGCCCAAAGGTAGGATACTTGAAGATTACCTCCTACAGAAAGAGGTCATTACTTCAGATATACAAACTCAAATAAGAAGGGAGTTAATGGGATAGTAAATCTAGGCTGAATAAATTTGAGAAAATGTGAGAAGGAACTATTCAAAAAAGTCTACAAAGAGCTATAAGATCCTATTCAAGGCAACAACTTGGTGATCTTAGGCACCAAGATCTACATCCTCTATAGAAGAAGAAAATGAGCTACAAAAGCATTTAGAAAAATGTAAGAAACTATCAATGCAAGTAGATTCATTAGGTGGATTACTTATCAAATTTATTAAAGCACCTTCATCCTGATTAAAGTTGCAAAAAGAATATTTGTATTACAGTCTTCAAGTGTGCAAAAAGAAAGGTTATTTTTAAGGTTCATTTGCACATTAGGAGTTGATTAGATTTCAGAATTTTAATAATCTATCAACTAGCCTATTATCTATTTCTTGTAAGAAATTTACAAAATAAATCTTGAAGGTTCATTTGAGATTATTCTTGATTAGTTGCAGTGAATTGATTAAGTGCATTTTCTTGAGAGTAGATTGGAGTGATAAGGTGTAATTTTTTAGTGCATTAAAAGTAGAATTTGTTAGATTCATTTGCACTATTATTACTCTCAAAAAAATTATTTTTTTTTTTTTTAAAAAAGAAAAAAAATCTATTTTGTTTCAAATTTTTAAAAAAATCTTTTAAAGAACAAAAACCTGCAACTCATAGTGGCCAATAGAAGCCACCGTTATCACTTGGAAAAAAACTAACCAAAAAGAAGCTTCAAATATTGAGACTTGGTGAGTCTCAAATCCAAAGCACTTAGGGTTAGTGCAACTAAAAAAAAGCTTCTGTTCTACAACATTTACAAGGCTTGGATTCACCATCAATAATCCAAGAAAAATGGTAAGGATTCTAGCCAAAGAGACATCCTTAAAACCCTCATTTTGCACTCATCAATTTGCTACAAGAATAAGAATTTAAGACCTACAAAAGAGTGCAATGAAAAGGTGCAATAAATTTTGTTTATATACATATAGTGTTTCAATTCTAAAATACATCAAACACAGGGAAAGGATAAAATTTAAAGGTGCCACAATAGGCACAATAGATACAGAGAAAAGGAAGCCAAAGGAAGGGCCAAAGGAAAGGCCAAAGGATCGAGCGTTCCCCAAAACCAAAAGGGTATTCTCTCCAATATCGAACCTGTAGACAAAGGAATTTTTATGTAAATGATAGCAAGCCTTCAAAGGCTATTTATATAAGCTAAAGGAGCCAAAGGAAATCTATCATGAATATTTACGTAAATCATAGCAAGGAGAAGAAGCTATCTATGTAAAATAAAATATAGAGCACATTTCAGCATTCAGAAGCATCAAGCTTCACCTCTATCATCATGAATAGGGAGCACAACGAAGGTATAAGTGCACAGAAGGAAAGTGGATGCTACGTTGGAAGTAGCATCAACAAAGGGTAGCAAGAGAGCTACCTCATCCTCATCCAAAGCTCCAAGGAGGCTCACGGATTACCTGCAGAAGAAAATATGTTGCTTGCTATTCAAGAAATCGATGCAAGCTAAGGAGAAAGACATTCGAAGGAGTTATAATCTCCTTCTTGGAGGTGTTACGTAGGAAACTCCATGCAAAAGGGTTGAGTGCCACTTGGCACATTATTCCCTCACGACTATCATTTCTCTAATGCTCAAGAGATGAACGTTGAGAGCGCTCAAAGAAAGAAGAATACATTATGTAGGAGTAATGGTTGGTGTAGCAACATTACAAGAAGAGGAGGCAGCGTTACCAAGCTACAAAAGTACCACTTATTTGCCAAATACTGCCCATATATGTAGCATAGAGAGCAAAGGGATAGAATTCATGTCCAACATCCGTAGAGTGTGTGAAGAGCAAGCGCAGTCCAATCAATCCATAGTGTGGAAGAAGGAGAGCATAGGAGCATTTAAGACTCCATTAAAAGGACCATTATCTACTCTCCAAGCATCAAAGAGGAATCCCGATAGCCATACCACACTTGTTTACTCAGCCTCATCAAGTCAAGTGCCATAGAAAGGGTACGTAGAGGACTATCATATTTCAGTCAAAATCAGTGCCATTCAAGTGTGAAGTCAAGAGGGCTAAGGTAAGAAAAATATCTCATTAATATTGCTTTCAAACATAGGAGATATAAGGTTATATTTTTAAGGATTATTTTTAAGGTTGAGAAAGAAAAAGACATAGGAGATAACTTACCAAAAATTAGAATACTATTTGTAAACTAACCTAGGAGATATAAGGCCTTCTACTTAGGTTGAATCATTTAAATACTTTGCAAATATTATTATATTTTCTAATTTTCCAAAGTTGGGAGTCATAAGGTCTACTACTACAAATTGATTTATTGGAAATTAGAAAATTTAAATTCAAATCTCAAAGGGCCATTATAAGAGGTTTATCAAAATCATATAAAGGTTGGAAATTATAATATTTACTTGTCTCAAATCCTCTCAAATAGAGACAAAATATCCAACATTAAAACCTCTTGAAATATAGAAAAAGTGCTTAGTTCAATAGGAGCAATAAGGACAATAGAAGTTGATTTTTAGCATTTACATAACTTTACAAAATCAACCAATATTGAACTATATATTACAAAAGCACTTTATATCTTGTCCAAAACATAGGGAGTCATAAGGTATTCCACGAAATCTAAAATAGCAAGCATGGATTATTGGTATATAGATTCAGGTGCAAGTAAGCATATGACAAGAAACATACATTGGTTCAAATATCTGAAGAAGATAAATGAAAAACCAGTTGTTGTAGAAGATAGCAAAACATATGAAGTAAAAGGAATAGGAAATGTTCCAGTGAATCTTAAATATGGAAAATGTGTAATAAAAAATGTATTGTATGTTCCTAGATTAACTACCAATCTTATTTATATTTCTCAACTCATGGATCAAGATCTATCTATTGAATTCAAGGTTCTCACTGGGAGAAAAAAATGTCACATCTCTAGATAGGGAAGAATGATAGCATCAGGATCTTACAAAAATGGTCTATTTGTCTTAGACACAACCCTTCACTCAGCACTCTCAATCAATGCTTCAGAATTATGGCACAAATGACTAGGACATACTAGTGAGACATCAATGAAGGAATTATCCAGATATCAAATGGTAGAAGGACTACCCAATCTATCTCCAAAAATGACTATATGTCCAGAATGCCTAGCAGGAAAACAACATAGAATTCCTTTTGAACTTCATCAACACAAGGCTCAACATCCTCTGGAAATAATATATACAGATTTATGTGGACCAATGAAAGTTGATAGTGTTGGAGGTCATAAATATTTTTAGTTGTTTGTTGATGATCACACTAGAAAAATGTGGGTATCCTTTATGAAGTACAAATCAAAAGCATTCAGTCACTTCAAACAGTTCAAGCTTCAAGTGGAAAAATAATCAGGGAAGACCATAAAAGCACTTTGTTCAGATAGAGGAGGAGAATTTATTTCCAAGGAATTTGATTCATTTCTTGAAGAAAATGGGATCAAGAGACAACTTACTACAACATACTCACCTCAAAAAAATGGAATTGCAGAAAGAAGAAATAGATCTATAATGGAAATGGTAAGATGTATGTTGAAAGAAGCACAACTTGGCCATGAATACTGGGTTGAAGCAGTACAAATAGTAGTCTACATACAAAATAGACTACCAACAAGAGTGCTCAAACATATTACACTAGAAGAAGCATGGTTAGGACAAAAGCCCAATATAGAAAAACTAAAGATATTTGGATGCAAATCTTACATGCATGTTCCAAAGCAAAGGAGAACTAAACTAGATGACAAGACTATGATAGGGATATTTGTTGGCTATGACAATGAATCTATAGGGTACAAAATTTTAGATCCATCTACAAAGAAATTCTACATTAGTAGAGATGTTATCTTTGATGAGAAAGCCAAGACCAACACAAATGAATCTAGTGGTGACACAAAAGTTCTCATAGATCTATCAGAAGAAGATACAATGAGTATAGAGTCAGAATCAAAATCTCAAGGACAAGATACAGAAGCATCATCAACATTACCTAGAAAAGAACCAATATGGCTCAGAGATACTCTCAGAGAATCAAATTTGGAAAGAATGCCAAATATCACCACTACAGGACCACAAAGGCCGAAAAAAATGGGGGTTGTTTAGCCACTCGGGGGAACGACATCAACCACCCAAGCACTGGAAAACTCACATTGGAAAGCGACTATGGAATCTGAATATGCATCACTCAAAAAAATAAGACATGGAATCTAGTAAATCTACCCCCAGGAAAGAAAATAGTAGGATGCAAGTGGGTTTACAAAATAAAATACAAATAATATGGAACACTTGAAAAATACAAAGCTCGTCTAGTAGCCAAAGGATATACTCATACGGAGGGAATTGATTATGAAGAAACATTCACACCAACAGCTTGAATGACCACTATTCGTACAGTCTACGCACTAGCAGCACATCAGGGATGGAAACTTCATTAGATGGATGTAAAAAGTGCCTTCCTTAATGGTGACTTAGAAGAAGAAGTCTATATGACACAACCTGAAGGCTTTATTATCCAAGGGCAAGAAAGCAAGGTATGCAAATTGAATAAATATCTTTATGGGCTGAAACAAGCTCCTAGAGCATGGAATATAAAGATCAATGATCATCTATTACATCTTGACTTCAAAAGAAGTTCATCAGATCCTAGTCTATATACTAGGAAAATTGGAAATGATATCTTGATTCTCATAGTATATGTCGATGATATAGTGATTACTGGAAGTTCATAGAAGGTAATAACTAACATCAAAAGGGATCTAGAAAAGGCATTTGAAATGATAGATCTAGGTCTAATGAACTACTACCTTGGTCTAGATATTTATCAAGGAGAAGATAGAATAGTCATCACTCAATCAAGGTATGCAAAATCTCTCCTTGAAAAGTACAGAATGATAGAATGTAAGCCCAAAGATACACCAATGGAACAAGGAATTCAGCTATCCAAAAATGATAAAACACCATTGGTTTCAGCAACAATGTATCATCAGTTAATTATAAGTCTTCTATATCTAACAAACAATCAACCAGACCTAGAATTTGTAGTAAATTATCTTTCTAGGTTCATGCAAGAACCAAGAGAAAGTCATTGGAAAGCTACAAAAAGAATACTACAATATATCAAGAAGACTACAGACTATGGATTAACTTATATGAAGGATGTGAAATATTTTTTCCTGCAAGGGTACTCATATTTAGATTATGTTGGATCTATTGATGACAAGAAATCCACCTTAGGGTATGTCTTATATCTTGGATCAAGACCTGTATCTTGGCACAACAAGAAACAACATATACAATGGCACAATCATCTATTGAAGCATAATATAGAGGAGCAAGAGATGTTACTTGTGAAACCCTATGGTTACAATACATACTATCTAACATGGGACTCAAATGAACTCCTACTATGATATTCTATGATAATCAAGGAGTACTAAATCTAATCAAGAATCCAATCATACATGAAAGAACAAAGCATATTGAAGCTCAATGCCATTTCATCATAGAACACTTTCAGAACAAGCATATCATCCTCAAGTATGTACCTACAAAATATCATCTAGCAGACATCTTTACAAAGGTGCTTGGAAAAATCAAGTTTCAAACATTCAGAGATCATCTATGTGATTCAAGAGAATCTTATACCAAATAATGTAATATAGGAGGTGTTAGAATTAGATTATATTACATCATTTGGGTGATATTATGTAATGTGCCTAAGGTACATAGCTAGGACATTAGATTACTTGAGGGGGAAGTTATCTAGTTACTTGGGGAAGAAGTAACATATGCACAAGTGTCATTGTGCATGTTGTAAGTGTGCAAGGTGTCCCCTTGTACAGCTAGGTAGAGTGTTGGCCAAGGAATCCATATTCCTATATAAAGGGCCACATAGTTCCATTTGTATATATCAGATTTTTCCATTGAATACAAAGTTCTTTTTCCTTGATCTTTGTCTCGTGGTGTAAAGCAATGTTGAAAAAGCCATCAAGTTTCAATTCTTACCCTTTGCTTAAATAAAAACCACATGTTCATTTCTTGGCATAGGTTTAATTCATTGTCATTAGTTTAGAAAAATAACAATTTTCTTTCCTAGGATAGATTTATTGCATTGCACTCTAGGTAGGAAATTTTCATTTCTAGTTTAGGATTTAACTTGCATCATTTATATTAGAAAAAATAATTTACATTTACATTCTTAGGGTAAATCTTGTTTGTGCATCTTAGTTAAAAGTAAATCCACACACGTGCACATACTTCTAGACATAGATCGATGATTTTGGATTTCATCACCACTTATCGATTGAGATTGATAACGTTGGATTTCATCTCCCACTATCAACTCACCCCCTAGCCACCATAGTAGCATGTGAATAGTTTCTTGTACTTTATCATCAAGAAACTCACTACCCTTGGGATTATCTTGGGGTGGTCTAAGTTAGAACCCTTGCTCATAGGGCTATAGAAATAGTGAGTGTGTAGTTGTAATTTTTTACCAAGCCTACATGAGGGTGAAGCGAAGGACGACTGGTCCAATGCATATTTAGAAAGTGCCACCTCTTGTATCCCCTAAGAAGGATATTATAGGTATTTTTTTCCTTTTGGATACCCCAATCCATCTCCACTTTAGGTAACCTTTGCATTTTTATGAATTTTGTCTCTCTTCACATACCTTCAAGTATATTAGGGAGTGTGCATTGACACACCATTAGATTTCATTCATCCATTTTTTTTTTTTTAGGGGTCATCAAAACAAAAACACACAAAACAATCAAAAAACAAAAATAAAATAAATATAAAATAACATCAAGTCAAAATCTTCTCCCAAAATAAATTTTTAGGACCAAGATGGTTTGTACAAGAATCATCAGGATCAAGATATTTTGTGCCAAATAGCCAATATTGGAAACAATGAAGCTTGTGTAGCAACCTCATACAAAATCACACCCGTTGTGTGTTGCCCTTATCTAATTTTACCAATCATCATCCATTTCTTGGTCTACGAGTCAAAACTACTTTGCATCTTGCTTATTCTATCCCTCAAAATCACCTTTTTTCCTCCCACTCTACCTCAAGTGTCCACTCTTTCAAATCCTCTTCCTTTTACATATTTCTCTTATTTCACCAATCTTCCTCTATGTGGCATACATGTTGTTCTTCTTCACCTCCTCAATCTTCTTTTCCTCTTTTTTCTCCTCCTCTTCAACCTTTTTTCTCATCCTCCTTCTCCCCCTCTTTAATAATCTTCTCATCCTCAACCTTCTTAGTATTCATTCTTCTTTGTAGCATGTTTACCCTAACACCTCTCATCTTCATCCTCATATTTTTTCCTACATTACTCCAATTCCTCCTTTGTAGACTCTCACTTAACCTCCAACTCCTCCATAGAAACCACCTCCACCCACCTCTTATCAATGGCCACCCTCACATTTGTGAGTTTAAATTCAAACCCCATCATCTATCAACTCATAGCTTGAGGTGGATGACATTACCTATCAATGTGTAGAGGGAGAAAACTGCCCTGCCACATACAATTTTTGGTTGAGTTCATTGGGAGTCGAGGTGACTATGGGGGTGTGTTATATTCTCTACACTCGATAGACAAAGGAAAGGGGTTCACTAGGAAAATTTTTAGGATTCACTCCAAGTTTGAGGTGAAAATTTTTAATGTGTCAATTAAGCAATCACCTATGTTTGGCCTTTCTATGCTAAACTATGATGAAATAACAATGCAAAAAACACAAGAGGCAAGAATACAATGTATAATCCTAGTATGATTCTTTTATTCAATGATCTCTAAACCTAGGTTGCAAGAAATGAAATCTTTTTTTATTTAATTAAGGGCATAAGTAAATTACACAAAACAAGACTAAATCCTAGATGCAAAACTATATGCCTTTTTATTTTTAAATGCCTAGAAAGCAATCAAATATTTTTTTCCTTTTTATTTATAACCCAGGTTGTGAAAAGAAAATATAAAATCAAACAACACCCAACTTAGAGAACTTATCTGATCCAGTTTATGATCCAAGCTTTGTCTTACATCCAAAATATCCAATAGCTTCAAATCTACAAAATTGCTTCATAAAAAATCTAGAAAATATGGTCAACGTTTGGAGGCCTACTTAGGCCGCTATAAGACTAAGCTTGAAGCCACAACAATCAAGCTCCCTAGGTCCTTTTAGTTGATCGTTCATAATAAAAATGAGCTTTGACCTTCGAAATAAACACCACATAATATGATAGCATAGAATAGCAAATGAAGTACAAATAGAACAAACACAAAGCTTGAACAAGAATGCAATTAAAAAATCTAGGGTTTGGGAATAAATACTTACCCCCAAGACAATATGATATGAAATGCAAGTTAAATAGAATGATAATAGTCAAAACATAACACAAACAGAGGTAAAAACAAAATATAGAGGGCATATAAAATGAAATCCTAGGGTTTTGGGATGAATAATCACCGCAAACCTAACTAGATCAAATCCATGCCCTGTAGAATAATGATCATGAATTTTGTGATAGAGATAAAATAGATGAAAAATACCAAATAAGTGAAAGTAGGGATTTTACCAAATTTATTTCCTATAGCAAACAAGGTGTGAATTCATACAAGAGGGTTTAAAACCCTAAAAAATACACCAAAACACAATAGAACGCAAGCTAGGGTGAATATGTAAACTAATGAATGCAAAGAGAAAAGGTGAAAGACCTCTTCTTCCTCAATAAGAAAAATTATTGTGAAGGATTTATCCACTTGCAAAATCACAAGGAACACACCAACAACAGAACACCAAAGCACCAAGAGCACTAGAAGAGTACACAAGAAACCAAAGAACTTTTATTTTGCATGAACTTTTTCAAATTACTAGCTTGATCTATTCGGGAACTTTTAGGGAGAAAATGGGATCTAATCCCTTTATTTATAAAGGTCTTGAGGGCAAAAAGGCAAGAAAAAAATGTAACCTTGATTAGACTGACGCCCCAAAAAAGGTCAACTTAAAATTTAGGTTTATAAAGAAAAACCCTAAATTTACCAAATTCGCACCTCATAAATTATCGGACACGAATGCAATCAAGGTCAAGCAAAGCAAGGCAAAATGCAAGAAAAAGGGGAAAAAATTTCTCCTAGCAATTTTGAGAACCTCTCAAAGGAATCCAAGGAAAAATGACTCATCTAGGTGGGTCAATTTTTTGTGTTTACATTTTTCCCCCCTCTTTGATGCATTTATGGCCTAATAAATGCATCAAAGAAAGATGTAGACATCTATGGGACAAAAATATGGAAAAAAAAAAAGAAAAAATAAGGTGCCTAGTTTAGAAGAAAGGGGTAGTGCACAAATAGTGTCATCCTAGAAACTTTGAACATTTGACACGTAAAACAAGGTATTAGGGATATGAATGCCTCTCAGGCCAAGGTGCACCCTCGAGTTTTGATAGGAATGTAAAATTCCTAAGGAAACTTGAAATGACATACTCAGAAGAAAAGAGAGCGACAAACAACAACAAATAAAAAGGCATCAAAAGGAAGAAAGATGAGAGACAAAAGGGAAATAATAGGGTTAACTTGCATTTTTAAGTTTTTATTTTTTATATTATATATTTTTTATCATGATAATCACAAATAGAATGAATGCAATGCAAAATGATCCTAACTAAAATGTATGAGTGAATCTAACTAAATGAAATGCAATCTAGTATGCAATCTAAAATGAATGCAAAGAAAAATGCATGGATTAGCAAATGGAGAAAAAAGAAAATAAAAGATGAAAAGAAAGAAGAGACATGGAAACAAACAATAGAAGAAAAAATAAAGGTGAAATAAGAAGAAAGTGAAAGCTCCAAAAGGTCAAAAGAAAATAAATAGACCAGAACCTTGTGAGAATGTATGCTAAAAAATGGTCGAATGGAGGCTACCCCTCGCTAGTGGCCATGAAACTATCTTGTAAGGGTGTTATGCTCGTAGAGATGGACAAATGGAGTGGTACTCGCTATGGGTGTAGTGATCACTAAAAATATCCAAAGAGAAAGAGATATACCCATAAGGATGTATGCTCGCAAATGTCAAATGGGGGTTGCCCCTTGCTCATGACCATGAATATGATCTCATATGGGGTGCGTTGTGTGTGAATCATGTTCCAAAGCGAGTACTACCTGGTAGAGGTGTGGTGTGTGTAAGGTGTATGGAAAAAGCCAATGGAGCTAAACAAGAAGTGAGTGTGTGTATCCATATTGAATTTTCAATGATTAAGAGGTGTGTGTAAAATAGTCAGTGGTCATATGAACACCATAAAGGATATTCATATAGTATCTATTTATCCCATGAGGATTGCCTAACCATAGAAAAATCAAGAAGGAAAAAGTGTGAAAGCATGGATGAGAAAATAGAAGAAGAATGTATATCCTTGTCTTGATGAAAGGAAGAAAGAAAAGCATGCAAAGCATAAGGATATACCAAAGATAAAATATATCCCTTGACTTGGAGAGATATAAGTAATGAAAATTTTCAAGTTCAAGGAATATAAAAGAAGAAGGAAAAATAGATGAAGATGGGATGGGTAAATGGAATGATGAAATGCATAAAATGGACCCTAGGTTGGGGATTTGCTAGGCATCAGAGCCCTAGTGTGAGTGCAATTCATGTGAGCTATGCCCTAACTAGGTGTCATCACTTGCCATTATCACAAAATCCCTAAGAATATATATGATCAAGCAGTCATGCAAGTATGAACAAGCAACAATGTAATTGTATGACAAGCAAAATGCAAGGTGGAACAAAATGTCAATCGAAAACATGCAAAAGTGTGACAGACGGTCATTTAGTATGAATTAAGAAAACTATTGGAATTATGTTGAATATTTTCCATGTTATTTAGGAGGGGTTAACTGTGAAAGGACTTTACACTTTGTAATAATTTCCTCGTCGGGGTTCGGGGTTGGGTAGGGCCTCTAGCGGGGGTATGAGGACAATAGCCCTTGTTTGGGGGTTCAGGTGTGTTAGACCTTAGGAAAATTGTTTTTGAGGGTTTAATCTATTTTTAGATAAAATGGGTGTTTTTGGGTTAATGTAATGTTGACCCATGCTTTTTTCCCATGGTATTGTAAAACACCTTCTTGTGTTGATATATAAAGCAAAACTTGCATGAGGGTTTGGTAATGAATTTGCAAAAAATGTAATCACAAACGAAAAGTGAGTGAAAGGATATTATTGTATTGGAGATGATCAAGTTTACATAGTAAGGAGATATTCATGCTGGGATTTTTCTTGAAAGGGGTTCCCAAGATGAATTCTTGTTTAATGTGTTCTCTATATTTTCTTTGATTCTGTAATTATTACTTTTCTAGATTTTTGTTTATCGAGGTATTATTTTTCTTCATTTGGTATTAGAGCTAGGTTTTACCTTTGTTTGAGGAATAAGGGTTTCAACCCTGGGGTAAATTGATTCTTGAGTGGGAGCAATGCACAAAAGAATATGGGTGAAGAAAAATGATAGGAAGCACATAGGTAGATATCAAAAAATTTATTGGATAGAATTTTGAGTTATGAAAACTCAATATGGAGAATCTGTTGGTGGATAAAGACCAGTGGGTCGTAGTTTCAGGAGTAAAACCAATAGGAATAATAGATAAGGAATGGATAAATATTGATAGAAAGGCAAGGATCTTTATTAGATTGTGCTTATCTATTTCAGTATTGTTGAATGTATCAATAGAGGCCATGACAAAGTTGTTATGGAAAAATCTAGGAGCACTATATTAGACAATCACTGGTAAATAAACTATTTCTCTAAAAGAAGTTGTATTCTCTTCGGATGAATGATGGTGACTCTACGACTAAACATCTGAATTCTTTTAACACTATGGTAATTCAAATTAAACTTTGTAGAAGTAAAAATGGATGAAGATGAAAAGTGTATTACTTTACTTTGTTCATTACCCGACTCTTGGGATAACCTAGTTATGGCTATCTCCAATACTACTTCTACATTGAAAGTAGATATAGTAGGAACATTGCTATTAGAGGAAATGAGATGAAAATATTCTAAGGACTACCATCATAAGGATGCCTTGGTTGTGAGAGGTTATTCTCAAGAAAGAAACAAAAATAAATTAGGAGAAAGGAGATGGAAATCTAGGGCAAAATCTATTGTTCTTGACAAAAGGAAATATTGGAAGTGTGGTAAAATAGGGCAATATAAAATAGACTACAGATCTAAAAATTTTGATGAAGGAACATCTGCAGAAATGAAGACCACAAATGAAGATTCAAGGGACTTGTTTGTAGTTGTAGCATGCTCAAGTGAACACCATGACTCATGGTTGATTGACTCAAGCACTTATTTTCATATGAATCCTCATAGGGAGGGGTTGTTTTAATATGAAAAGATAAATAGAGGTAAAGTATTTTTGGGAGATAATTCGACAAAAAAAACAATAGGTCGAGGAAGAGTCAAATTGAGGTTAAAATTTGGAAGAGTTAAAACCCTTCTCGATGTGCTGCATATTCCAGGTTTGGAAAGGAATCTAATATCCATTAGTAAGATGAATGATGTGGGTGTGACTATGGAATTCAATAAGGATAGCTGCAAGATGGTTCATGGATGTTTAGTGTTGGCAAGGGGAGTTCATACAGGAACTTTTTTCAAACTTGAGGCTAGCACTATAAGTATTTATTGCAATAACTCTTTAGTTGTAGAGGAAATTAATATGGTAGAAGAAGCTCCAAGTATTCCTGTAGCAAAGACAATGTTGTGGCATCAGTGCATGGGGCACATTGGTGAGAAAGGTCTTTGAACATTGAAAATGAAAGGTATGGTTGAAGGAATTTCTGATTGCCCATTAAATTTTGATTTTTGTGAGCACTTTGTCTTTGGAAAGCAAACCAAAGTTAAGTTTTCAAGTAGTGCTATAAGATCTAAAAAAAAATTGCATCTAGTTCACAGTGATGTGTTTGGACCTACAAAAGTACCATCATTAGGTAAATCCATCTATTTTGTTACATTTATAGATTAATTCTCAAGAAAGACATGGGTATACTTTTTATGGTACCAATTTGATGTTTTCAATAAATTTAAAGAGTTCAAGGTTCTTGTAGAAAATCAAACAGAGAAAAAGATAAAAGTTTTGAGAAGTTATAATGGTGGTGATTATTTCTCTAATAAATTTGAGTAATTTTGCAAGGATTGTGGAATATAAAGGTATAGAACAACTCCATATACTCCACAATAGAATGGAATTGTAAAATGGATGAATAGAACATTGATGTATAAGGCCAAAAGCATGCTAAGCAGTGCAAGGTTAGAAAATAAATTCCAAGAAGAAGCCATATTAACTACATGCTACCTCATCAATAGATCTCCTACATTAGCTTTGGTGGATAAAACTCCACAGGAAGTATGGACTGGTAAGAAACCGTCTCTCAGTCATATAAGGGTTTTTGTTTGTGAAGCTTATATGTATGTCCCAAAAGAGAAAAGAACTAAGCTAGACTATAAATCTAAGAAATGCATATTTCTAGGTTATAGTACTAGTGTGAAAGGATATAAGTTGTGGAATCCATAAATACAGAAGATTACTTAGATTCATAATGTGATCTTTAGAGAAACAAAAGGGGTTCAAAACAAGAAATGCAACCAAGCAAAAAAACATAAATAGTTCAGGTAAAATTGGAATAGGAGGAAGAAATTGTGGTAGAACTTGTATTACAGAGAGAGTCTGAAGAGGAATATCTAGAGGAATAAGGTGAGGAGGAAGTTGAATATGCAGAACCTGAAACTCTAATTTTGAGGAGATCAGATCAGGTGAGAAGACTCTTAAAAAGTTATAGCCCTTCAAATTTTTGTTTTGCATTTAATTTATCAGTTACTGATGAAGAACCCAATACTGTAAGGGAGGCACTTCAATCAAGTGAGAACAAGTCTTGGAAAAGGGCTATGGAAGAAGAAATCGAGTCCTTGGATTAAAATAAGACATGGGACTTGGTGAAATTACCCCTTGGTAGAAAACCTATTGGTTGTAAGTGGTTATTCAAGAAAAAGTACAATGTAGAAGGAAAGTTGGAGAAGTACAAAGCTCACCTGATAGAAAAATGATTTTATCAAATTGAGAGAATTGACTTTCATGATATTTTTTCTCATGTGGCTAACCTAACATCAACTAGATTTATGTTGGCTATTTTTTTTTGCTTTTGATTTTAAAATAGAATATATGGATGTAAAGACAACTTTTCTACATGGTGAACTTGATGAAGACATATATATGTCACAACTAGAATACTTTAGGGTAAAAGGTAAGAAGGACTTGGTATGCAAGTTGAAGAAGTCTCTTTATGGGTTGAAGCAGTCTCCAAGGATGTGGAACCAAAAATTTGATAGGTTTGTTTTGACACTTGGGCTTGGAAAAAGCAAAGCATATCCATGTGTATATTTCAAAAAGGAAGGTGAAAATTTTGTTATCATTTTATTGTATGTGGATGACATGTTGTTAATTGGTAACAATAAGGATATGATAAAGTTACTAAAATATTAGTTATCTTCTAAAAATTGACATGAAGGACTTGGGTGCTATAAAATTTATTTTGTGTATGGAAATAATAAGGGATCGTGCAAATAGAAAGTTATGGTTAAATCAAATAAAATATGTTGATTTGATACTATAGAAGTTTAGGATGTGTGATTGTAAACCAATATGTACTTCATATATGGTTGGTCAAAAGTTATCTACTGAACAATGTCCTAAAAAATATGAGGAAATTGAAGAAATGCATCATGTTCCTTATGCTAGTGTTGTGGATAGTCTGATATATATAATGGTTTGTACTAGACTTGATATTACAAGTTTAGTGGGAGTAGTTAGCAGATATATGTCCAATCTAGGAAAGTAGTATTAGACTATTGTGAAGATCTTTGGATACTTGTATGGAACTACATATTATGCTATTCATTACGAAGGAATAGCTCGAGACAATGAAATGGTAAATCTATAAAGGTTTGTTGATGTTTATTGGGCTAGATATATTGAAAAGAGAAGATCCATGAGTGCTTATGTGTTTAGGCTATTTGGAGGTGCATTAAGTTGGATGAGTAAAAAGCAATCAGTTGTTGCTTTATCCTCTATAGAATCAGAGTACATTACAACAAATCAAGAAGTAGTGTTGCTACAAATACTATCTTCAATAGTTGGCATCAAGCAGAAGGTTGTAAGAATTGATAGTGACAATTAGAGTACAATATTTTTGGTAAAAAATCCTAGTTTTCATGATCGATCAAAACATATTGATATCAAGTACCATTTTATGAGAGAGATGGTTTAAGAGAACCGGGTGATATTGAATAAATTTGATACAGAGAAGAATATTGTTGATTCGTTAACAAAGGTTGTACCTACTCAAAAAATTTCTTGGTGTAGAAGATATATGGGTATGGTTACCCTTGACAGTTGACAATGACAATTATTAGACCCTATGGAAAGTATTCAACAAGTGGGAGGCTATTGGAATTATGTTGAATACTTTCCATGTTATTCAGGAGGGATTAACTTTGAAAGTACTTTATACTCTGTAAAAAATTTCTTGTTAAGATTTGGAGCCAAGTTAGGCCTCAAGTGGTAGCCCCTGTTTGGGAGTCTGGGGGCATTGGCCCCTAGGGTAATTTTTTTTAAGGTTTTAAACTATTTTTAGACCCATATGGGTGTTTTTAGGTTAATTTAATGTTGGCCCATGGTTTTGTTCCCATGGTATTGTAAAATCCCTTCTTGTGTTGTTGGTATATAAAGCAGCACTTGCATGAGGGTTTGGTAATGAATTTGCAAGAAATGTAATCACAAGCAAAAAGCAAGTGAAAGGATATTATTATATTGGAGATGGTAAAGTTTATACAATAAGGAGATATTCTTGCCAATATTTTTCTTGAAAGAGGTTTCCAAGATAAATTCTTATGTAATGTGTTCTTCTTCTCTATTTTTCCTTTGATTCTACAATTACTGCTTTTCTAGATTTATGTTTATTAGGTTATTATTTCTCTTCACAAAATGGATACAAACTAGATGAAATGGAAGTGTAATTCCATGCATAGTATTTTATTAATTTTTATTGTTTTAAAGGTTTTTCTTCTTTTTTTATTTAGATGATTGCATTCATTTATTCTTTAAGTTCTTAAAGTTGGCACAAATTTTGATTGTACCATCTATTTTAATAAAAAGGATGGTAGTGCAAGGAATTGACCCATAAAAAAAATAACTATGATGGAGGATATCTTCATGATTCAAATCATGAAGGGAATCATCCACAACACATTCTATGATAGATGCTACACGAAATTCATGGCAAACTCAGACTATGCCATCCTTTTTGATGAAGGGGGAGAGATTCCCAACTTCAAAAGGTCTCTATGAGACAGAGGAACAGGGTCCCCTCAAGAATGAGGGGACTTGGTATGCACAACACAAGGGATAGTTCCATCAAAGGAGAGGCTACTCCGAAGGATATCCTCATGATCTATGTCATAAGGGGTATTCCTTTTATCATCTCCTTTGGGGTCACACCTTACTCAATATGCACCAAACTTACCATATTGCATAAAATAATATCTAAGGTATAAGGGAGAACCTCATCCTCATCACTCCACTTTGAGCTTTAATGATCTAAATAGTTAGTATAAGTAGCAAGGTGATCATAATTAGAAAAGGGTAACGTTTGGTTTTTATTATGGATATAGCCTACACCACATCTCCCTAGCCAAACCTCCACTTCTAAAGGCTCTTGAATGCCTTCTTGTCATGGCCCCAAACCTTTACCTATATATCCCATACTAGATAGTATTTTCTTGGGAAGTGGGTAATCATTAGATAGGTAACAATGGGTAAAAGAATGCTCTATGGGAAGAGGGTCGCTACCATGGATATTTTTTTTGAGGGAGACTCCTACCAAGATAAAGGTACACATGCCAATATGTACTACTTCACCTTTGTTATAGGGTAAATCCATAGTACTTGGTGAATGTGGTAGCTTGGTAAGATCCAAAAGAGGCTCTAATAGAAAATTATTAACTTGATCTCATAATGAAACATTGATGAGTGGTTCCTCACTCACTTTTATATTTTCAAGTTGTTTAGTTATGTGAGATGAGGAAACTGATGGACATAAATTGAGATCATATTGAGCTTTCTCAACCATCAAACAATATTCAAATGGGTGAGGATCACCTAGAATGGTAACCATTTGAATATTATATTTGAACTTTAAAAATTTATGAAAAGTATAATGGACCGCCCTCGTTGCATGAATCCAAGGGCATCCAAGAATATTGATATATGTGGAGCAAGACACCACATAGAATTAGGTATCTAAGATCTTAGGTCTGACCCTAATGGGAGGGATATAATACCTTAAGCCTCTTGGAACTCAGTATTTAAAGCTTTGATGATGATATCATATTTAGTTAAATATTCCTCTTTTAATCCAAACTTTTGGAAGAATTGATAAGTGCATAAATTGAGGGAAGAACCATTGTCAATCAAAATCCATCTGATAAATGTTTCCCCAATAAATGTAGTGATGCAAAGGGAAGAATCCCCTCGTATTTCTAATAAAGGTATATCATCATCCTAGAATGTGATATGATGTATCCCAAGAGAACTTACAACATTAGCTATAACACTAAGAGAAATATCTTGAGGAATAGATTGTTGTCTTAGAAGCTTAAACAAGGATTCCCTCTGAATAGGAGAAATTTTCAAAAGTTCTAAGAGAGATATTGGTGGGGTACTAGCTAATTGTTGTTGAATATCAAAGAAGACTTTAGATTGTGGCTTCAAAACTAAAGGAGGGTTTTCTAATGTTGTGCTCCTTTTTTGGGTATTCTTCAAAACTAAGATGGGTTTTGAAGGTGGGTTGGATGAAGAACTCATATCCTACTAAGAATTTTGAGTCGGTTGAATCTACACTTGTTGCCTTGTAGTTATTGCCATAATATCAATCATATTATTATAGGGAGGTGTAACATTACGATATGACACTTGATTAGCTATTGGCTAACCATGCTTAGGTAGGGGGTCTTGGAAGATCCCCATGTCTTGATTAGTTGTGGGTTCTTTTTGAGTAGGAGTTTAATTTTTTGTTGGAGGATTGGGTCGAGAACCTTCTATAACAAGTCATCCTTCATTTATTAGTTCTTGAACCATATGTATAAACTTCTTACATGAGTTTATCATATGCCCCTCCACTCTATGATATTAACAATGTTGACTAGGCTTATACCAATCAATCATTGTATCAGGTTGCCTTATGGGAGGCAACTCAATCATATTAGCTTCCAAAAGTTGTAGGACCACATTCATAGGTGTGTTGAGCCTTGTAAAATTTCTTGGTGGGGGTTTTTAAGGTTAGAGAAGCACCATATTTTATAGGGTGTTAACAACACTGTTAATAGGCCTACTATATGTTACCCCATCAACAACCACATGCTTGTTCTTATACTATGTTTTAGTGGTCCTGTACTCTTTTACTTTAAGCTTACCTCTTCTAATAAGGGTTTGCTCTACCATTATTTCTAGATATATTGCTTGGTAAAAATATGTTATGGTTGTACCTTCCAATTCATAATATATTTGTTCTTAAAAATTCCCAATAAATATCTCAAGCATGTCTCGAGGAGGTAAGGTATATCTCAAGCATCCAACTAGACTCCTTCAGCAAGATAAAAATTCTGAAAAAAATTCATCCTTACTTTTTTTTAACATATAGACATCTTTCATAGTCACATTCTTTTCAACATAAGCACTGAATTGTTGAACAAACATTTCAGCTATCTCTTCAAAGTTCCTCAAAGAATTATTTGGTAGTTGATAATAAAACTCTAATTCCATACCACCAAGGCTCTTAGGGAATATCTTAAACAACAACATATGAGCATATATGATGTCATGGCATGTTGTCTTGAACATTCTTAAATGCTCAATTGGATCTTCTATTCCCTTATAGATAGGAAAAATTGACATTGAAAAATTCTTAGGGTAGGGCCTAGAGGTAATGATAGGTTCTAAAGGTTGATTACACATTTCTCTGTAGTTGTAGGTGAAACTAGGTGGTTGAGTCATATCCACTTTTAAAACCAATTATTTCACCACATTTGTTAAACTTTGCATATTAATATTATTGGTGTGCAATGCCCTAGGTTTCGTAAGGGAGGAGTATATGTAGGTTGTTGAAAGGGAACTTGGTGAATGTTGAAAGCATTGACACTATTATGGTATGGATTGTGATATGTGGTATCTTGTTGTGGAGGATAAGTAACATTTGGTGGAATAGAAGCATGAATGTTGAGATGAGCAGAATGAGGAGGAAATTAAACATAATCTTGATATGCACTACTAGTTGGAGGGACTTGTAGAACCCTTCCAACATTGGTGGTCATAGTAGTAGCATATATTGGTTTATGTAAAGGATTACCATGATGTAAAGATTCAAATAAGGGGTTATCATGAACATTTCTAGGAGAAATAGTTGGAGGAAGAGAAGTTCCACCTCTTTAAAAATGAGCTTTCTCTTCCATAGCTTTGAGAAAATCCATCCTATGGTGTTTCATGAAAAACCAAACATAATCAAATAATGTAAAAGTGAAGCCACCATTAGGCCCCTCATAGGGATCATAATTAGTGTATCAATTTCAACATGTTCTTGCTCTTCTACATCAAGGTTAGGATTCTCTATATCAACTTGATCATATTCTTTAATAATTTGATCAGATTCCAAATGTCTTCATTGACTCCTAAGGAATAGAGCCATTAGGATAAATGAAATGATATAGGAGAAAACCAAGGAAATATACACAAGAATATTTTTAAGATATTTTTAAATATTTTTCTATTTCTAAACAAACAAAATTAGTGGTCTTATTTAAAGTTTTCAATAAAAATAAATAAAGAGGCTTCCTATATTGGACACTAGGACATGTCTTCATGTTGGGTTCATCAAAGATGTAGAGGGAGAAATTGCCCTACCACATACAATTCTCGGCTAGATCTGTTAGGAGTTGAGGTGATTGTGGGGGTGTGTTATATTCTCTACACTTAGTGGACAAAGGAAAGGGGTTCACCAGGAATATTTTTAGGACTCGCTTCAAGTCTAGGGTGGAAATGTTTAATGTGTCAATTAAGCAATCACTTATGTTTGGCCTTTCTATGCTAAACTATGAAAATTAAAGAATAATGCAAAACATAAAAGATGTAGGAAGACAATGTCTTACCCTATTATGATTATTTGTTTGAATGATATCTAAAACTAGGTTGCAATAAATTAAATCTTTTTTTATTTGAGCAAGGGCACAAGTAAAATGCATAAAACAATACTAAACCCTAGATGCAAAACTATATACGTTTTCTTTTTAAATGCCTAGAAAGCAATCAAATGTTTTTTCCTTTTTATTTATAACCTAGGTTGTGAATAGAAAATATAAAATTAAACAGCACCCAAATTAGAGCACTTATCTAATTTGGTGTTTGATCCAAGATTTGTATTGTATCTATAATATCTAATAGCTTCATAAAAACTCTATAAAATATGGTTAGCATTTGGGGGCCTGCTTAGGCCACTATAAGACTGAGCTTGGAGGTGCAGTAGTCAAGCCCCCTAAGTCCTTTTAGTTGACCATTCATAATCAAATAATATTTGACCTTTCAAGCAAACACAATAGAATATGACAATATAGAAAAATAAATCAAGTGCAAATAGAACAAACACAAAGCTTGAACAATAATTTAATTTTTAAATCTAGAGTTTGGGAACAAGTTATTGCCCCTAAGCTAATCTAATATGAAATGCAATTAAATAATAATAATAATAGTCAAAACATAACACAAAAAGAGGTAAAAACAAAATGCAGAGGGCATGCAAAATGAAGCCCTAATATTTTGGGATGAATAGTCACCTCAAAACCTAACTAGATCGAATCCACACCTTGTAGGATAACGAGCATGGATCCGGTGATAGATTCAAAATAGATGTAGAACACACAATAGTTAAAATAAAGGATTTTGTTGAATCCATACCATATAGTATATGAGGCATGAATTTACACAAGAGGGTTTAAAACCCTAAAATAGAGACCAAAATGCAATAGAACGTAAACTAGGATGAATATGCGAACTAATGAATGCAAAGAAATAGTTTGGTGATCTCATGGAAGAAGCAAGAGCAAATTTGGGAGGTATATCCTCCCTCAAGAATATAAATTATCATAAAATATTTATCCACTTGAAAAATCACAAGGAACACACCAACAACAGAACACCAAAGCACCAAGAGCACAAGAATATTGCACAAGAAGCCAAAAAACTATTATTTTGCATGAACTTTTTCAAATTGCTAGCTTAACTGATTGGGAAAATTTTAAGGAGAAAATAGGATCCAATACCTTTATTTATAAAGGTATTGAAGGGAAAAAAGGAATTAAAAAATAAAACTTAACCTTGATTAGGCTGACACCCCAAAATGGGTCGACTTAAAATTTAGGTTTTTGAAGAAAAATCCTAAATTTATCAAATTCATGCCCCATAAATTATAGAGCATGGATTCGGTCAAGGTCAAGAAAAGCAAGGCAAAACACAAGAAAAAGGGGCTAAAATTTCTCCTATCAATTTTGAGAACCTCTTAAAGGAATCCAAGGAAAAATAACTCATTTGGGTGGGTCAATTTTTTTGTATCTACATAATGTTGTCAAGAAAATGATCAACATCCAAACACTCATTCTTGGAATCTATGTTTGTATAAGAACCTTTCTTGAGACCAACATTAGCCCTCCTCTACTATGAAAAAAGCATAATTTATCCTCTTCTTCTTCTCTTTCTTAATTCTTTAGTAGGATCCACACCAATTCTTTATGGTTACTCACACACTCCCTTCATCGAGGTGGTAACCTAAGCCCACTTTCAATCGATTGGAGTGTCATGAGGATACTTACCTATGGTCTATCATCTTTCTAAATTAAATGATCTCAACAATATGTCAATGGTAATGTTCAAATATATTCATCCCTTCCATCATTAGGGTATCTCACATTGATCATGATTCAATACAATCTTACATCTCTTCCCTCAAGTGTCATTGTGGATCACTTAAAGACACCATCAATCATTGTCATAATCTATTACCTCAATAAATATGCTCTAGCTACTTCTCCTTCCTCACCTCTTCAACCTTATTCTTGTCCCAAAATGTCTCCCATTCCTCAATCCTTCTCCCCTTCCTCAACCATCTTATTTTCCTCTTTCTTCTCATACTTCAACCTTATTTTTCTCATTTATCTTCTCCTCTTCAAACCAATTCTATGTCTAGGGTAGTTGACCCTCTTTCAAACCACTTTTTCTATCTAGGGGTGTTGAAAATCCTTCCAACCAATTATGTGTGTGGGGTACTTGACACTCCCTCCAAATCAATTCTATAACTTTTCATATATTCATGTTCATAGAACCAATAATTTGGTCTCATCTCTCGTAATTATTTTGAATTGCATTCCTCCAGCACATTCATACATAAATAAATTAAATTTTATAATTTTCTAATTTGGTCACCTTTTTGGTTGTGTATGCATGTGTTCCCCAATCTTGAATTGCATAATTAATCAATGATATATACGTCGTGTATTTTATTTCCATTTATATGAATTGTATTTTTGTATCATTATCATGCATCTAAGTGCAGTGCTTTATCCTTTGTCATGTTATCTTGTCAACCTTCTTGCACACAAACATCTCTTTCATATTTCACAAGTTATTAGTAAGCATGCATTAGTTATTACTGACTATCAATATTGTTAGGTTGTTTGGAAATAGAATTTTTTTCTTGTATTCAACCATTCCTAGTTTATCCAATCAACCTTTGTTGAACATCATCGTGTTATAATGTGGCTTTAGGATTCCCTTGAATGACTGATTTTTTTCTTGGACCAATCACATATCACACAATAATCAAATTTAGAGTTTAAGGAAGACAACATCATAAGTAGACTTGCCATAAAGCAAAAAAATTCTTGCTCATCCTATCATTCACATAATCTGAACTTGAGGATCCAAAATGCAAGTTTAAAAAATAAAACGAGCAAAATAAAGAGAAAGAAACATAAGAAATACAATTATTGGTTTGTTTAGGTATTTTAGGCACCTCCACCAAAGCTATAGATGCCTAGCCAGTAGTGAAGCTACGTTGGGGCTAACCTCCATTGGGGCTATATATGCCTATTTGGTAGTGAAGTATACCCTTTTAGTGGTGACATATATGTCACATTAGCAATCTTCTTTTGTACAGATCTCTATGTGCTTGTAGATGAACTAGCTTATATTGGATTGAGTCACAATTGGTTAGTCCAACCTTACTCAAGATGGAAAATAAACATCATTGCACACACTTCAGTCCATGATAGGCTTGATCTTATTCAAGATGGTCTAGATTTCTATGGGATATTAACTGACCATTAGATGAGTTTGATTGTTCAAACTAGGGTGTTTGACTTTCATGAAATTCTTCTAACATCTAAAAACCCTTGGAAATATGGGTGACCCACATCAAGGCTAGCCTCAAATTACTATCTATGTTCTCAATTATTTTAGTGTTCATTCATCTTGTTTCTTTTGTCTAGTGTTACTTGTTATTAGGTTAATAATTAATTCATTGTCCCTACTAGTCTACGCATGATCATTATTGGAATTGAAATCATCATTTCATTACATGTTATTTTGTCATGTTGTTTTAATGTGTCTATTGTGACTTTTAACTTACCATTCATTAATTAAACCATTTTTTATTGTGAAATTCACATACACACATCTAAATTTTATTAAATAAATTCCTGTGAATCCAAACCATGCAAATCATTAAATACATCATCATCCATCACATTAGCATATCACATCCATAACATATAACATGGTATATCTATGTAATCACATACATACATTAATCCTACACATCAAAATAACCTAACCATATGCATCATATCATTCATACATACATCACATCATGGCAAACATCAAGTCATTATCATGTATATATTATGAAAATATCAAAGTCCATGAAGTACAACTCATCAAATATCCATCACATATACATCTCATCATAAATACATCATAATAAATACCCATATGGCTACATAGTCATACACACATCATCATATCTCACCAAAACTCCTCTACAAAACCATGGCCAATCTACTACACCCAACAATTAAATCATGGTTGCTTATCTTTGATAGCTTTTGAAGCCTAATACTTAATGTAAATAACCACATAATCAAATATAACAAAGTTGCAATATAAAGAACTCAATAAATATAATAATAACAATAAGAATAACTCAAAAATACTCACAAAATAATCACATGTAAATGCTCACGAAATACTGAAAATGATATAGAATAAAGGTCTACTAATGCATGATATGTGCTATGCATTTTTGATACCAATTACAATGCTTTTTCATAAATATATAATAGTATATGACTCCTCATATGGTGCACTCTTGAACTTAACTCTTCTTTGTAACTCTTCACTTTCCTATTCTAAGGACACATGTGCACTCTTACATAATGAACATTTGTGCACATTTACACTCAAACACATGCACACTTAATTACATGACACTTGTGCATTTCCTGCACATTATTACATTACATGAAATATAAACTCATAATCTAATCTAATATTTTACCAATATGGTACATTGGTATGTACTAAATAATGTAATATTCTCCAACACCCCCTTGTATTACATTATTTGTCTATTGAAGAATTTAGTCTTCATTATAGTCTTCATATTGATCCTAGAACTTGTGTTGTCCTTTCTCGCTTTCTTCAACTTGCTACCTTTCTATATTTTGATGTCTATGATATGATATTCATCCTTGAATTTTAACAAGAGATCTCATTATCTTACAAGTCAAAAGTGGATCAAAATTAATCCAATTTACACTAACAACACTTGCACACTTAATTACATGAAACTTGTGCATTTCCTATACATTATTATATTTCATAAAATCCATCAAAAATGCTTGCATTTCAAGGCTAATATCGGTAATCAAGGTAACATCTCTCACTAGGGTTGTTTCTCACCAAAAATTCCTTGATTATACCCTTATATTGACAAAGGCATCAATGGTTGAGGCCAAAATAATTAAATACATCCTACAACTCTACGAGAACGCTGCTGGTCAGAAAGTTAATTTCAGTAAAAGCAAGTTATATTTCTTGAACACCCCCATTTAGAGGTAAGGAAGGATTGCAAAAATTTTAGGGTGTGATATAGCAAACCTCCCCACTTCGTATCTTGGTCTCCCTCTTTTCATTGGTTCTCCGAGAGAGTCAATGTGGGACAGGGTTATTGAAAGAATTCAAAAAAAACTTGCTGGATGGAAAGGTCATCTTCTATCTCACGCAGGAAATTTGACCCTCACTAAGGCCTCTCTTTAGAGCATTCTAGTCTATTTCCTCTCCGTTTTCAAAGCCCTTGTGAAGGTTTTCCAGAAAATTGAAAAACTCCAAAAATAATTTTTATGGACTGGATCATAGGAGAAAAAAGGATACACCTTGTAGGATAGACCAAAGTGTGCAGACCTAGGGAAAATAGGGGTTTAGGTCTGAGGAGAATTGCTCATATAAATTTAACTTTACTAGCTTAGCAGACGCGGCGTCTCATTTCTAGTGAAGAAAATGAATGGACAGCTATCATCAAATGAAAGTATCTTCAAAATATGGAATTTCTAAGTGACTCAGTTCCAATCAGGGGTTCTGCTTTTTGGAAAGCAATTCTAAATTGTAAGGAAATCATCAAAAAAGGTTTAAGATGGGTTTTAGGCAATGGTGAGAGGATAAATTGTTGGAATGATAGGTGGGCTAAGGATGAACCACTAACGCAATATCCTAACTTAGCCTGAATCATAGATATCACATAAGAACTCATTGGCAGAAAAGTCTCTGATTATATGGTTGAGGACAGAGGTAGAATGAAGTGGAAACAAATAAGAATTCAGGAATTTCAAGCAAAATCAAATGATCTTTGTAACATTCTCAGGCAACAATTTATCCTCATGAGACCCAAGGAAGATCAATTGACCTGGGCTCCTACGGAAAACGGGCAGTTCACTGTTAAATCAGCTTACAAGATTCTACTTGATGATGAGGATTTTGTCCTCCAAAAGGACTTAGTTTGGATAAAAAAATTAATTCCAAAAATTGTAGTCTTTTCATGGCTGGTTATCCAAGGAAGAATTCTAACCATTGATAATATGATGTGTAAAGGTATTTGTATCACTAATCATTGTTATCTATGCAAGGCTAATTGGGAGACCATTTATCACATTTTCCTTGAGTGCCCTTTTTCCTTGATTGTCCTAAGTGGGGTTTTTCAGGCCTTCAATATTTCATGGGTTAAACCAGCCATCGTACTTGATTTTTTTGTCTAGTGGCCTTGCCCATTTTCAAGCCAAAGAATTAGATACATGTGGAAAATTTTTCTCAATCACTATCTTTGGTAGGTGTGGTTAGAAAGGAACAATAGAGTCTTTCATGAGTCTATCCATGATCATAAAACTATCATTGCCAGGATCCTATCCTTTGCCAATGAGAATGTGAACCTTATACCTTTTGATAGTTGTAAACCTCATCTATAGGAGACCACGATTTCTCAATATTTAAGCTTAACCTTGTTAGATGAGTTTGTGCCTAGGGTAGTCAACCCCAGAGCCAATGTTAAGTGGTCTCCACCTCCTACGGGTTGGTTTAAGCTTAATTTTTATGGAGAAGCTAAGGACAATCCTGGAAGAGCAGGCGCTAGTGGCATTGTGCAAGATAATAATGGGAATATGATGCTTGCATTTTTCTAATATTTGGGAACAAGGACGAACAACGAAGCTAAAGCTAGAGCTATGTGGAGAGGCCTTCAAATGACTCAAGACTTAGAAGGCAATTTGATCGTACAAGGAGACTATATGCATGTTATAAATCTCCTCAATAATTGGAAAACACCTTCTTGGAGGATTAAAACAATTTTTGAAGAGGCTAGGATCATTTTCTAGGGAAGACAGGACATAAAATCCCAACATGTCTTTCGGGAAGCTAACAAAATTGCTGATAAGCTGGCCAATTTGGGTGTCGATGGTGACAGACTTTTCAAATGGGAACATAGTGTTTCGAGTGAATTAGAGGAGCTTATTCAACAAGAATGCCAAGAATGATAGTCAAATTTACCAACAGGGAAGGCACTATAAGTTCGAAGGCTAGGAGTATTCTCATCTCTTTTTTGAATTGGACTCACAATAAAAATTATCTGAGCTATCAGTCTTCGTGGATGCTGCTTGGAAATACCACAAAGACTAATGGGGACAGTCACATGTTAGATAACATGGCTCCTAGTCATCTTAGTAATTTGAGGTTGGTTGATAATCATAGGGAAGGAAAGAAATGACAATATAAGACTTCGAACCAGAGCCACATGGACCACCAGATAGCCACCGCCATAAATCTAGCCAGCAAGTTCACTTCTCCAAGGCTGATTGGCCAAGATAGTATGTGGTACCAAAGCATGTTATATACAGAAGAAAGTAATTACCAAAGAATTATTAATAGTAACTATCAATACAAATCTTGTGGGAGTTTTTTTCATTACTCTGCTATGTGTGTCTGCAGCTTTTTGTTTCTCCATTATCTCAAGGAAGGGATCCGTGTCTATTTCTTTTTTGTAATTATGATGCATGTGTGTTTTCTCGGGGTATACCAAAAATTTTGTATGGGAAGTTTCTTTTTGATAACAGGCTATGTGCCTTACTGGATGTAATGGCTTTGGCGGCATGTAGATTTTACATATATAGGATCCTTAGTAAGGATATGTTCATCAATAGCCCTGGGCTGATTTTTGTAAAAGGTTTTGGGTCAACCTGTAAAACCCGATATTAATGCTATAGTATCTTATCTACCAAAAAAAATTATATTACATAAAATATAAACTCACACACTAATCTAATATTGTACCAAGGTGGTACATTGGTATGTACCAAATAATGTAATATTCTCCAAAAATATTCAAGAGTCTCTCCACTCCCATCCTTTCCTATCACCCTTGCTCATCAAATACCTCTCACCATCCTGATATGGATATGCTCCTAACATCTATGATGATGTTGGCTCAAAAAAATTGGGTACTACTGGAACCACTACTTGTTTACTCTTGTAACTATATAAGGATTGAGAAGCTAAGAATTATGAAATTGCCATACCCTAGAGCATCATCCTCTCCTCATACAATGAAACACTCTCCCTATTTCTCATCTAGCTAGACCTAAACTCATCCCTAACCATAGCTATGCAAGCTCATCCTATAAGACTCCCATGTCTCCCCCATCCTTTGTTGCTACTAGTTGTTCCCTCAGCTACTCAACCTCTTACTAGATTATATCCCTCTTGATAGTCATTATGTTGAGCCACCATCATAGCTCATCCCTCTTAGATACCACTGTATTGAGTTACCTCTATAGCTCATCTCTTTCAGTCTACAACCTATTTCTCTCTTTATTTGGAGTCTATCTCAATCAATAGCTATGATGTCTAGCCAATCCTGTAGCCCATCCCTATTTACCTGTAGCTTCGTCCTCTCTAGTGTCCTTACTACCTCTTGATTTGCTAGTTGTGCCTTTAAATTTTATACTTTCTCCCTCAACATCTTATCCTCCTTATCCATTACCATCATCCTATCAAAATCCATGGTGTCATCAAAATTGAGTACCTCTCTACCATTAGCATATATCGCTAATATCTCCTTAGTTGTCATCATTGATAGGCCTACTTCCTCACCTACTTGGTGATGTACTCATCACCTAAGTGACTCCTCATCCTTCTTTCCCTCTCTACCATCCTCTCGTCCCCACTCACCAGCCTCTACTCCCCCTCCAACTACCTCACCATCTCCACACTCCTCCCTATCTACCACCTCCTCCTCCATAACTCTTCCTTCATACCACTATTGAGTGGCCCACAATTTATCATACCAATATCATATACATTTGGAACTAGTACCACAGTATTTACCTCTAATTCTAGTGGCCCTATCTACAGTGTCGGTCCAACCTCATATTTTATTCTTCGATATACCACATGTGGATCTAGTACTCCCTACCTCAACCTAAACTACCTCAAAACTCAAGTATAATAAAAAAACTTGACTTGCATACCCCTATAACCAATCACCCATCTTTCTCATCACACATGAGATACATGGTTATCCTCCTCATCCCATACTGTCCCACCCCTCTATGGTTTCTAAATCACATCCTATCACCTTAGGTCTACCCATATTTGGTGATAGTACACTCCATATCCCTCATTAGCCCTCCTCATCCATACTTCTATGCTTGTATTCCACCTCAAGGTGTATGGCACCTTTGCTCATATTAATATCTAGGCATAATATGGTAAACCTTGTGGCCTCTCAATCAACACATGCTCTTATACCCATAACTGTATAAGTAGGTTGTATCTCAACCTTACACGAGCATTCCTCCTTAGACCATATAACTCGTATGTTTGTGTCAACAAAGTTGGTACCCATGCATACATAATTGAAGCCTCCACCAAATATCACACAACTCCTAGAAGGTTCCATGGGAACTACGCACTTGACGAGTCAGAAAAAACAAAACTAGATATCAATACCACTACCAATGATTGCCTTCATGATAATACCCTCTCCTCATAATAGTGCTCATATAATACATCACAAATGTTAGTGTTCACCAAATCCCAATTTTCTCCAAATATCCTCCCCATCACTATCACTTTTTGCATCACACCCACTGCTATAATTGTGCATCCTTCTATGGGTACATGATATATCTGATAGACATCCTCTAATGTCAAAGTTATTTCCCCTATAGAGAAATGGAAGGTACCCCTATCGAGATCCCAACACTTGGATAATGTCGATAGATATGCTTGATCAACATGAACGGTCTCCATTTGTGCTACTTTCCACAATCCTATCCTAGATAACCAATATCAATCACCCTCATACAAATTTCTCCTCAACCTAAATAAGAGTGTCTTGAATCTGTGTCATGGTCACACCATCTTCACTTATCACCATTCCACACATTAAATTGCATCTCCCATCAACCACAATTACAAAAAAAAATCATACAAAACTAGATGGTTCCTGTAACTATCTGTATGGTCATACAATCCATACATCGTACAGACACAAAAATAATCTCCATAGGGATGGTTCATATCTAGCAGTTGTTTTGAACACTCTTTTCCATGAAAACACCAAAAACAAAATATATATAAATTTTAAAAATCACAAAAATAAAACGCAGACAAGAAGCATAAAATAAACACACAAAAATTGAAAACCACAAACACCACCCCTCAAAATACCACATCACATACATTTTTCTCATCCCTAATTTGCCCTATGCTTCTACAATTTTATTTCACTAAAAGCAAGCCCTAGGATTTATTTTATTTCAAAAATGTAAAAAAAACAAAGAAAAATGGGCAAAAACCAACTAATCGGCACTGCACTCCCTCCATCTCTCAGTATCGCACCATCATCCACCATCTCGTTGGCCTATTTTTCAAATCCAAAAATATTCTATGTCAAATTCTCAACCCCACCCATCACTCTCACTCTCTCTTCTCCCAAATCACACGATGAAAATGAGCCCTCATGCCTCCCAATATTCCTTTTTATACTCAAGCACTTCCTGACCATCCCATGTAGTCGATGACCATATAGGATGGTCAATGGTTATCTCATACGGTCCACATAGCTCCCCCACCAACCCATATGATCTTTGTTTGGCTAGATAGTTCTTTCTCCTACCAGCAGATTTTACCCTCTTACCCCATAATTTACAATCATTAGTTGCACAATGACCTTTCATCAAGTGCTTCATTGTTGTGTTCCATTTCTTCATGCATAAACTCACCACTTGAGGGGGTAGATATTACCCATAAATTTTGTCTTGAACATGTTCAATATCAAAACACTCAATCTTGGAATCACGTTTATCCAAGAACTTTACCTGAGACTATCACTAGCCCTCCTCTACTAGGGAAAATGTAGAATTTTTCTTCTTCTTCTTCTTCTTCTTCTCTTCTCAACTCAAAATCTACTCCAATCCAATTTGGTATACTCCATGTCAATATTTGTATGGTTACTCACACACTCACTTCATCAAGGTGGCAAATTTAGCCCACTTACAATCAATTGAAAAATCATGAAGATACCTACCTATGGCTAGTCATCTTACTCAATAAAGCTTAAAAATTTATCAAAGTTAAAGTTCCATGGATGTTCATCCCTTATACAATTGGAGCATCTTAAATTTTTCATGATTTGATACAATTACATATCCTCCCTCAACTATTGTTGCAATGCGCTAAAAGTCATGATCAACCATAATCATCCATTATCAACTCATTCTTGTCATAGCCAACCACCCATCCAATGTCATATGTTTTTGCATTGCATCATGTCTACACACACCGCAATACAAAAATAGGTAAATGTAGACACCTAAGAATGTCACATTAACCCTTGTGCAGTGCTAATAATTAATTATTTTGTAAAAAACCCTAAAAATCACTAATTAGCCATCTTAGCCCCCTTTTCCCACTAAGCCCTGTCCTACACCTAGTCCTTAGTCACCATGTGATAATCCCACTCACCTAGCCTAGGTCCACCTCACCCTAGTCTACCATTTAACCCTAGCCTAGGTCCACCTCACCCTAGCCTACCTTACCCCCTACTCTCCACATCCCCATGCTCATTCAATTCCATAAATGGGATGAAGAATTTCTCCACCCATGTGCATTAATGACATGAAGACTTTCATCCACATGCCATAAATGGGGTGAGGACTTTCTCCACCCCTATGCATTGATGTGGAATGGTGCACCCATACTCATTTAATGCATATGGTTCACTGAGGACTTTATCCATCCAAATTCATTGATAAGGCATGGTGCACCCATGCCACCTCACATGCCACCTTACCCCCTAACCCTTTCTAAATTCTATAAATAGGTCTCCTCTTTCTTTCATTTAAAATAATGTGATAAGTGCCTAGATAAAATTTGTCAAAATCACTTTAGCCCCCATTTACATGCATTTCCTCCTTTGTGCTAACCCCATGGATGCCACTTTATACCTCTTTTTGCATCTCTTTCCTTTTTAAATAGATTGCAAAAGTGGATTCAAATGACCACTAGATTCAAACTAGAGCTTCTTAGCAACCAGTAGAATATTTCCTTTAAAGGAAATTTTGCTTGAGTCAAACTAGTAGCAACCATCCAGACAAGGATGGTTTACAACAAAAATCATCCCAATAGGATGGTTTCCATTAGGAACCAGTTGTAGACACCTACAAGCCATAAAATTAGAAACAGATGTGAGTAAAACTATTTTTATGTGTTTTTAGCTTATTTCAAGTTCTATTTTAATGTAGTAGATTAAGTTTCATTCTTGCACTCTTTTATAAATATGGGTCTAATCGAGGTAGTCCCATAGGTGCTACTAATATCTTATTTTGATTATGTGTAGGTTTTGGAGAATTATTCAACCAATGATGGTAGGCATAAACCCACCTCCTCTTTGAGGTGGCCATAGAAAGCATGGAGTGCCATAAAACTTTACTGAAAGAAGGATTTTTCATTGGAAGACCCTCACTATAGCCTAAGGGGTATTTGTAAAGATTCAAATTGTAACACTCTTTTATGTTAGTGAAATGGCATGCTTTATTTGACTACAGTTTTATGAGATATATTATGTAATATTGATATTATGAGAGTAGAGTTATTATTGGCAAGTATTCTTACAATTCTGTAAAGTGGACCTATGAAATTTTTGGGATTACATGCTAACAATGGTATTATATCCACTTTAGCTTGTTATATATAGAGTGAAGAGTGTGAGGGAGATTGAAGATAGAGAAAGTATGAGGAGAAGAAAATAATATTGATTGAACAATATTGGTGAAAGATATCACGAAGGAGGATAGCTAGCACCAAAAAATCTAGTGTGAATTTGAAGAATATTGGAGAATTTTGGTTGAATAATTTGGTAAATATTTTTGTGAAGAAGTGTAACAACCCAAAATCTAACCAACCCAAGTGAGAGATATTATTTTTTTTAAAGGGACCAACTAACAAGGTTCATAAGAGCATCCATGATTATCATATATTTGACTAGACATAACCACATTTTGAGTCTATGATGTTGCAGTCATCACTCGAGTGGATAGGAGAGTCCAAACTCCCATAATTCATCTGGGGTTTAACCTTATTTATCTTCATGGTATAGAGGATGCTACCAAATGGTCTCCCCATATTTATGCCATTCTCCACAAATGTAGACCTTTTGACCCTGGCATTAGGATTATCCCTTCTCAATATTTAGAGCAAGGAGGGATGTTAATTCATACTACCAATTCTAATTCATTCTATTCTGATTTTATTAGTAATAGTGTCTAAATCTAGTTTAACTACACCTCCACAGTATCTCTTAAACTATGCTTACCTTCCCATATCCACGATGGCCCTCAAGCTTCAATAACTCTACGTGATTGGTTTTCGATGGACAGATATTACTAGGTGTTGCTAGCCTATAATAGCCTAGGCTCAAATGGAGAAGGTTGGAGTCAAGATTACTTTAGTACCCTTTCCAAATATACATCCTTAAAGCCCAAAAGCAACTCTCTCTCTCTCTCTCTCTCAACTACAAGCATAAAATACGAACATTCCCAAGATAAAGGTAACATTAGATATCACATGCTTGCAATAAATAATCCATCAAACCATCTAGATTAAGTAAAAATATGGCTAAGATCTATGAGATCCAAAATCATAATAGCACCATATAATCATTCATCCAAAGGTCCTATTTACAAGAATAGTCCTTGTATCAAATACAATTAAGTCCTCTTTTCCAAGAGTGGCTTGCTGAACAACAAGAGTAACTTGAGGATAAAACTTGGCATGATCTGAAACATCTTCCTTCTCTGGAATCCATGGTATTTGTATGGAAGGTGGGGATCAGAATAGCTCATATGCAGGTATGAATGCAATCTATTGATACAATGCATAAACAAAGAAGACCATACTTCTATTCCAAATATTTTTTGCAAAAATCACATCCAAGCATAATCAATCAATATGCAAACACAAAAGAAGCCCATACTTTCTTCCAAATATTTTCCATAAATATCCATTTCCCAAAGCATGCTATAAATCATTCATTTAGCAAAAAAAACAACAAAGGATCCCATACTCCTTTCCAATATATTTTCCCCAAATATCCATTTTCCAAAAACATGCTATAAATCATTCATTTAGCAAAAACATCAAAGGAGCCCATACTCCTTCCCAAGATATTTTCCCCAAATATCCATTTTCCAAAAACATATGCTATAAATCATTCATTAAGCAAATGTAACAAAGGAAATTATAATTCCTTACTTAGTTGGATTATTTCCCAAACTAACTAACATTAGATTATTTAAAATCTAAGAACAAAGCTTCATTAGTTGGATTCATTCTTGAACTAACTAACATTAGATTATTTAAAATCTAAGAACAAAGCTTCCTTAGTTGAATTCATTCCCAATCTAACTAACTTTAGATTATTTAAAAACTAAGAACAAAGCTTCCTTAGTTGAATTCATTCCCAATATAACTAACATTAGATTATTTAAAAACTAAGAACAAATCTTTATTAGTTGGATTCATTCCTGAACTAACAAACATTAGATTATTTAAAATCTAAGAATAAAGCTTCATTAGTTGGATTCATTCCCAATCTAACTAACATTAGATTATTTAAAAACTAAGAACAAAGCTTCATTAGTTGGATTCATTCTCAAACTAACTAATATTAGATTATTTAAAAACTAAGAACAAAGCTTCATTAGTTGGATTCATTCTTGAACTAGCTAATATTATATTATTTAAAATCTAAGAACATAGCTTCATTAGTTGGATTCATTCCCAAACTAACTAATATTAGATTATTTAAAATCTAATAACAAAGCTTCATTAGTTGGATTCATTCCCGAACTAACTAATATTAGATTATTTAAAATCTAAGAACAAAGTTGTATTAGTTGGATTTATTCCCAATCTAACATTATATTATTTAAAAATATAAGAACAAAACTTCCTTAGTTGAATTCATTCCCAATCTAACTAACATTATATTATTTAAAAACTAGGAATAAAGCTTCATTTGTTGGATTCATTTCCAAACTAACTAATATTAGATTATTTAAAATATAAGAACAAAGCTTCATTAGTTGGGTTCATTCCCAAACTAACTAATATTAGATTATTTAAAATCTAAGAACAAAGCTTCATTAGTTGGATTCATTCCTGAACTAACTAATATTAGATTATTTAAAATCTAAGAATAAATCTTCATTAGTTGGATTCATTCTCAAACTAACTAATATTATATTATTTAAAATATAAGAACAAAGCTTCATTTTAACCTTTAACAAATTGCCAGAGTCTAACCCAAAAAAACTCACAATAAGCTAAACCTATCCATAAGAAGTATAAAACTTGGGACAAGCACAAATCTATCTGAGTGTTATGCAACATTCATTATACTCTCAATGCCACAACCAAGCCCAACAACACTACCTGGTAACCAAGCTTACAGAAGGATAACACCAGTCGAGTGTACTTGCTCAAAAAGCTAAAGCACCACTAACTGGAATAGCAAAGAAGCATGAGTTCAAAAGGTTAAACTAGGACTAGTTCCAGACTAAATCCACCAACCACTTAGCCAACACAAATATAAACAACATAAAGAAGAAGCGGTAGGGAAGAAAACCTATGAAATTCTACAACCGCACTAATCTATCTCAACTCGATGACCAAGCTACTGAAGGTGATTTTGGAGGCTACGAGGTAACCAATGAACATATGGTGAAAACGTTCCTTCATTGCCCCCCTTCTAGAGCCCATGCCCATTTAAGGAAACTCATTCTAAAAAGGGAGCCCTTCATAGTAGCTCAAGGAGAATCCTTTTCCCCCTAAAAACCATCTAAAGAGAGAGCAAAAAGAAGCACAAGAGTAAACTAAAAGCAACATCGATCAGCCCACAATAAGGGAAGAATAGGTAAGAGTGCTTATACACTAAACAAGCAAGACTTTCAGACAATGAGCATTACCTAAAACCAACAAGATAGAATACTATCAAGCACCTTCCCATGCTCCACTCTGAAGCTTCCTTCTTGTGTGTATGCTCTTGTAATCCACTCCTTGATTTCAGCCAACAATTCCTCAAGAATTAGCCCACCTTCTTATTAAAGGTTGAGGAAATAGTGATGTGAAACAAGCAACTCCCAATAGCGATTTTTTTCCCCCAAGACACCTCATGTAAGCATTCATGACATAGCTAGATAGGAGAGTAAAGTAGCCACGATCGAAGGTGGTACCTCCAAGCAATAAATGCAATGTAACCCCTCCACTCAAGAAGAGAGGTGGCCCAACATGCCATGAAGCTTCAAAAATAAAAGCAATGTCTAACAACAAAACTTCAATTAAAACTATTAATAGCACCACATCTATTATTCCATAGATTAAATAACTAACACTAATCACTATTAGCAATTATAAATAAATCAATCAAATATTAATCCTTCTACTATTATTAGGTTAATATTTCAATTGTTTAATTGGAAGTCTAGCATTATTATAGCTTTAATATTTTCTTTTGATTAAGCTAATATTAGATTAATCCAACATTAGTATAGCTTAGATCTTTCCTTTTTCTCATAAAGCAAAGAGCAATCCATCCAGTCCAAGCAAAGAGACCATACAAGCACAACCGCAAGTAAAGGAGAATCAAAGCAATCTCTCACTACTTTATACCTTTGTTTTATCCCCAAATGAGTGGCTCCTTATTTAAGATAGACCCAAGCCATCATCGACTCATATTAAGGAGGCTTGTTGCAAGCAAATTTCCTGGCCCAAAGGTACAAACAAGAGAATAAGCAAATCAATAATGCACCTACATGAAAGAGGGTATTTATTCATGTTACCCTAAGTCATTTGGTCATCATTTCCTCTTCAAAATAGTATCTCGTTTCTCTGTGGCCAATATTCTTCTCCACCCATTTTTAGTAATTACCATTTTTGGCAAATTATTTTTTGTGTCAAATAATTTCATTTTGAGTAATAAAATATTTACTTTAAAACTTCTTTGTAAAAAAACCCTCTAAATATAGGCTCCTACATCACCCATGAGATTACCTGATCTTGCAATCAAGTAGAGTATTATCAGTACCATATTCTTAAGCAAAATGGGTACAATAACTAAAACATGTAACCATTAGCACCACATGACTAAGCATTAAACATCATTTGCAATACAAAGTCCATATTGAAGGATTAGTACTACCAAGGAGGGTCATGACAAGAAGGATGAGTAGATTGTGAGAGGAGATATTGCAAAAAGTTGTTGAGCTTAAGTATTGAAGGAGTGGAGAATGATTTGTTTATTTTGGATATATTTGTTTGTATATACTAGAACATTTGTTGGAGAAAATGTGTTGTTGTTTCAATAATTGTTGGAAAGGTTTATTAGATAATATTTGTTGTTTATTGGATATGAGTGGATAGGAAGCTTGAGAATGTTAAATGCTTGTTTGAGTTGTAAGGAGACAGAGATTTATAAAGTTGAACAGCACAAATTGTGAGACTTAGAGCCATAAGGAGACATTGACCTATGAGAATGAAGAGAAAACATTGATTTTGCAATAATATGTAGATGAAGAATAGAATCTGGTGATGAAGTGAAACTATTAACAATGTGAGCATAAGTAGAGAGTCTTCAGCATAGAATGAATTCAAAGGAATCCTAGAATTAAAGTAATAAAAGCAAGAAAAGAATGGAAGTGAGCAAAAAAAAAGTGAGCAAAAAAAAGTGAGCAAAATGGAAGTGAGAAAAATGGAAGCGAGGAGAATGGAAGTGAGTGGAATAAAATAAATCAGAATGGAAGTAGAGAATATAAGGTTTTCAATGCCCTAAATTTGAAATATGGCTAAGGTTAAGGTATAATTTTTAATCTTTCATTAAGGAGTGCATTCACTTTAATTTTATTTTTTAATTGGTTGTAAAAAGAGGTTTTGAAAGGGTCCCTGAACCTTTTACAAAGAGATCATAACAAAATAAACAAGCTCAAGAAGACTATCTTCTAGAGGTAAAAACATATCATCTAAACCAAGGAGATAACCTCCACAAGACCAACAATGGATAGAACTAAAATTTAAAAAAGGTTTTCTTTCCAAGACTAGGGAAATCCAACACACAAAAAAAATAAACTGAATTTTGAAAAAGGCTTTCCCACCAAGATTAGGGAAAGCCAGCATGCAACCAAAATGAACTAAAATTTGAACAAGGTTTTTCCACCAAGACTAGGAAAAACAAGTACACAACTGAAATGGATACCACACCAAATAAAGAAAACAAAGGAAACCTCAGCCCCAACTAAACCATTACATATAATTTAAAAATGGAATACAATTTCTCTAAAAAATGAGATAGGATTCCCTCTCGAGATGAAACTGGAATCCCACATGAAAAATAAATAGGGAAAGCCTGCATAGAGGAGCTTTCTGAAGGTTTGGAAGAAAAACCAACAACATGGGGGATCCCGATAGGCCACAGGATCTCACTACAAATAAGGCATAGAATATAGTTCAACAACACAAGGAGATCTCCATAGGACATGAGATCTCGTTGCAAAGGAGACAGAGAGCACAACCAAAAGGGGGAAAACCCAAAGAAGATTATATCCACCACAATGCTTCATGACTGGATGGGAACATCTAACATAGGGATTATCATCAAGGCCATCTTCTACAGTAGGTAAGCACGCACAAGGTCACCCATCTAAAGACCAAAAAAATCTAAAAAAGAGGTCCGATAAAAAGTTGCCCATGCTAGATCACCACCTAGCCCCACAAACTATCCATCTAGGAATAAAACCATAGACACCTTCAATCGTAGCTGCACGAGAAAGCATAGGGTCCATTCCAAAGACTAAAAAGAAGTTGCAGAGAAATATGCCATAGGAGAACCCTGAAATATATGAAAAATGGATCTTCTAAGAGACCCTATATCCACACTAGAAGTCCATCCTAGAAATAGCCCTAGGAGTTGCTCAACTGCAAACGATAAAAATGTGGTCCTCTCGAAGACCAAGAAAAACATAGAGAGCAAACTCCAAGCTACACCACAATAGGAAAATAGGAAAGTAGAAACCTCCTTCTAAAAGCCTAGCATTGGGGAGGAATAGAGGAAGCCCTCCTTGTGGATAAAGATAAAGCACAGGGTCATCCCAAAACCCAAAAAAGTCCATCAAGAAATGTTTCACATCTCCAAAACCCAAGCCAATCCAATCGAAAGCTAGCCACCACCAAAGTCCACCAAGGAAATAATCTTTGGGTTGTTCCAGCCAAGCAACTATACTCATGTTAAAATGAGAAGGCACGTCTTGAGAGGCCCTAAGAGGATCCCTTGGAGGTCCTGGAAATGCAGTAGGGAGATCCCAGGAAGATCTACCTAGCTGGGGATCCGTAATGAGGGAGAAGAAAGGAAATTGAAATAGGATGCTCCCACCCATAGAAGGAGACCTCCCACTTCCCCCATTCACTTTAAAAAAAAAATTCATATCGCTTTATTGTTTTTAACAAAGTTATAAAGCTTAATGTTGAATTTAGAATTTCATTAATTTTAGGAGTTAAAAGGAAAGAATTAATGCATGGGAGTTATAAGGAAACAAAAAATTTAAAATTTAAATTGAAGATTGAATTAAGTGGAGTGTTGATTAAATTGAAGTTGAAATTTAATTGTGAATTGAATTGGGAGATATAAGAATTTAATGAATGAATTGTAAATTAAAATTTAAAGAATTATTGAATGATTAATATTGAGAGAAAGAATTTATGAATTTGAAAATTTAGGAGATAAAAGGAAAGATTAAAATATTAAATTTGATGAATTTAAGATGATTTGAATATTGAAATTTAAAATTTGAAATTGAGTAATTGAGAAAAGAGAAAAATAATTTAAAATTAAACTTTGGGAGTCATAAGAGAGTCTACGTTAAAGGAAATGTAAAATTATCATGGGAAAGAATTGCTTTTCAAAATTAAATATGGAAGAAATTATTCAAAATGCATCTTTAGATGATAGTAAATAAATGTTGGAAAAATTAAAACATTGCACACAAAGCATGATAGAGAATGCTAAAAAAAACAAAAAAACGTAAAATTGAAAAAGATAATATAAACAATTTTCAAAGAATTCAAAGATGAATATTTTGTAACACTTGAAGGTTATCTAAGCATGAAACTAAAAAAAGCAAGTGAATATTCTAAATATATCATTACAATACCTATTGATATAGTGAAAATATCATATATGGCATTACTCTCTTTAGTAGCTCGAGTTCATAAAAATGAAAAGGAATTGTCAAATATCAGGGATTTAAACATTGAAGAAAAATATGACCTGAATTCATCAAATGATATAGAAAAAATCATGATAAGTATTCAATTAGTAATGAATGTGAAAATAGTGAATATTTATATCCTACATTTGATAGCAAATCATATATTAGCATAAATAATATCAATGAAGGAAATAAATCATATTATTGTGATTATTTATTGAGAAATGTAATAGGAACAAAAATAAACTTAGAGGAACAAAATAAAAATGCCAAGACCAATATAAATAAGAATAAATTGAAGGGTAGAAGAAAGAAGAACAAGAATTGAAGATTAAATACTAAAAGTTTTCACACCAAACAATGTAATATGAGGGGTGTTGGAGATATTACATTATTTGGTAGCATTGAAGTATCATGGGGTAAATTTGTAAATATTAGTTTAGGAGTGTGTTTTATATTTTTATAATGTATGTCTCAAAGTGTGAGGAGTGTCCATGTGTTATGTAATAAAGTGTGCAAGGTGTGCAAGTATGAGGTGTGAGTTATGAGTGTGCAAAGTGTCATGTAAGTAAGTGAAGATTCATAAGTATTAGGTGTTAGGTATGGAAGTGAAGAATCATGAAAGATGTGTCAAGATGTAAGTTGAAGAGTCACATAATTATGAGAGTTTTGTCATAATGTGAGGAATGTGAAAGAATGCATCTCCTGGGAGTTAGATGAAAGTAAAACCCAATATTTTTATTATATATTGGAGATAAAGCTCCATGCAGTATCTTGATAATATTTGAATACATGTAATGAGAATTTTATTTTAATAATGAAGTTTGTTTTATGAGATATATTGTGTAATATTGATATTATGAGAGTGGAGTGATTGTTGACAACCATTCTTATGATTCTAAAAGGTGGACCTGTGAAATATTTGGGCCTACATGCTAACAAATGGTATCAGATCCACTTTAGCTTACTATATCCAAAGTGAAGAGTGTGAGGGAGATTGAAGATATTGAAGGAGAAAAGAGATAAAGTGTGAGAAGAAGAAGATACTATTTATTAGAGAATATTTTTGAAAGATATTGCGAAGGAAGATAGCTAGCACCAAAAAATCTTGTGTGAATTTGAAGAATATTGGAGAACATTAGATAAATGATTTGGTGAATATTTTTGTGAAGGACGAGTATATTTTGAGAGGAGATATTGTAGAAAGTTGTTGAGATAAATTATTTAAGGAGTGGATAATGATTTATTGGTTTTAGAGGAGATATTTGTTTGCATATACTATACTATTTGTTGAAGAAAGTGTGTTGCTATTTAGACAATTGTTGGAAATTTTTATTGGAGGATCTATTTATTTTTTGTTGGATACAAGTGGAAAAAAGTATATAGGAAGCTTGAGAATGCTGAATATTGGTTTGAGTCATAAGTATATGTAAATCTATGAAGTCAAAGTGCAAATTGCGAGACTAAGCCATGAGGAGACATTGAGCAATGAGAATGAAGAGGAGACATTGGGTCTATGATAAGATACAGAGCTGTGAATGTGGTGATGAAGTGAAAATATAAAGGAAATAAGAAGAAGTAGAGAGTATTGAGTATAGAATAAATTTAAAGAAACCATGAAAACAAAGTAACAGAAGCAAAAAAGAACGAAAGTGAGCAGAAAAAGAGTGAGTAGAATGGAAGTGAGTAGAATGGAAGTGAGTAGAATAAAAGCGATTAGAATAGAAGATAGCAGAATAGAAGCAAATCATATAAAGTTTTGAATGCCCTAAATTGGAGGTGTGGCTAAGGTTAAGGTCTAATTTTTAATTTTATTTAAGGGGTGCATTCACTTTACAAAGTTATTTTTGGAGCACTTTATTGTTTTTAATGAAGTTAAAAGGTTTAATGTTGAATTTGGAATTTGATTAATTTTTAGGAGATAAAAGGAATCATTAAAGGAAATAACTAATGCATGGGAGCTATACGGAAACAAAAAAATTGAAATTTAATTTAAATATTTGAATTAAGTGGAGTGTTGATTAAATTGAAGTTGAAATTTACTTGTGAATTGAATTGGAAAATATAAGAATTTAATGAATGAATGAAGATGGAATGAAATGAATGAATTATAAATTGAAATTTAAAGAATGATTAATACCGAGAGAAGGCATTTGTAAATTTGAAAATTTGGGAGATAAGAGGAAATATTGAAAGATTAAATTTGATGAAGTTTGTATGATTTAAAGATTGAAATTCAAAATTTGAAATAGAGTGATTGAAAGAAGAGAGAAAGAATTTAAAATTAAACTTTGGGAGTCATAAGAGATTCTACTTGTATCGCTCCAAATTTTTCGCATCCCTACCTTCAGGATATTGGATTCGCGCCGGAAGGAGGATGGGAAAAGGATGGTGCGGTACCTCGGACGAGAGGACTTTACGAAGGTCCCGCCTCTCAAGGGAGGTGTGTTTTGGTGATTTTTCGACGGATGGTGGGTTCACCAGGAAACATTTGATGGCAGTTTCCACGCCTAGGTTTTTGGAATGTGTTTAGATGAGTTCGTTTTATCCTTTAAGCATTCATCCTAGGTTTGGCCGAATGAATCTAACTTAATCTATATGAAAATGCAATTTAAATGCATACAGCAAACAGAGTAGAAAGCAGAAAATAGAGAATTTGTAGGAGGACAATGGAGATTACCTGATCCGAAAGTCTGAAGAAGTTTCTAATGCTTGAAGCAGTCTGGATCGTCTGGAATTTGACGTAATCGCCTGTAATCTGACAGAATCGTCCGAATCTGACAGATTCGTCTGAAATCTGACGAATTCGTCAGACGAATTTGTCAGAGACCTGCAAAACAGAGAACAGATGCAAAATACAAGAATTCCTACTATGCAAACAGAGGCAAAATATGCCAAATAATAAATTGAATACTAAACAAAGTTTAAAAAACATAAATTAAAGTAAATTGTTGTACTTTAATGGCATATTATGAGCTTAACATGCAATCTAGACTAGATGGGTGAACTCCAGATGCAAAATAGGATAAAAACTAAATAGATTATCTAATTTGTAAAACAAAATAACCGAGGCAAAGTTAAGAAAAGCAAACTCCGAGCACCGATTTCCTCGATGCGGACTGCAGTCGAGATCGTCTCGCATCAGTACGAAATCGTCTCGAATTTGACATGATCACCTCCAATCTTGACAGGTTCGTCGACGGCGATGGGTGCTGGCTCCGGTTGAAAATTAGTGGTGTACTTGCATAAAAATTGCTATAGGATAGTGCAAAAATAAGATTAAGGTGTTTTAGTGCAGAGGGATTCAACTTGCAGATAAAATTCAGCCAGGGGTTGGGGAGGGAATGTCCTAGAGTTTAAATAGGCATAGGGGAGTTGTTGGGAGGTTGGAGATCATCCCAATTTGGGAGATCTCCAACGGGGGAAGGGTCCCAACGGCGCAGACACGCTTCTGCCCAAATTGGAGACCCGTTGGAACAGAGTCTATCTATGCAAATTTAGTTTTGCGACAAAATCATCTGGACATTCTAGTCCAGATGAAATCGTCAAATCTAGGGCGATATCGTCTGATCGGCGACGATATCGTCCAATGGTCAAAACAACCTCTAAAAATGGCACAAAAAAAGGGGAAACGGGTTTCTCGACGGTTAACGGGCGGTTTGGGAGGTTAAATTTGAATTTAAAATTATTTACTAAGGTGAATGTAATTATTCCAATTTGACTGCGCCAATTTTAGGGTGCTACATCTACATCAAAAAAAATCTAAAATTATCAAGAGAGATACTTGCTTTGCAAAATTTAATATGGAAGAAATTATTTGAAATGCATATTTAGAGGATAGTAAAGAAATGTTGGAAAAATTAAAATATTGCACACAAAGCATAATAGAGAACATTGAAAAAAAATATGCAAAATTGAAAAGGATATTACAAACAATTTTCAAAGAATCCAAAGATGAATAGTTTGTAACACTTGAAGATTATCTACGCACAAAAATAACAGAATAAAGTAAAGATTTTAAAGATTTTATTATAGTACCTATTGATAAAGTGAAAATATCATATATGGAATTACTCTCTTTAGTAGTTCGAGTTTATAAAAATTAAAAGGAATTATCAAATATCAAGGATTTGAACATTGAAGAAAAATATGACATGAAGTCATAAAATTAGCAAGAATCATGATAAGTCTTTAATTGGTAATGAATGTGAAAATAGTGAATCTGTATATCCTACATATGATAGCAAATTAGACAAAAAATAGGAACAGGATTGAACTCAAAGGAACAGAATAAAATACCAAGACCAAGAAAAATAATAAAGCAAAGGGCAGAAGAGAGACGAACAAGAATTTAAGATTGATGACTAAAATTCTTCACACCAAATAATGTAATATAGGGGGGTGTTGGAGATACTACATTATTTTGTAACACTAAATTATCTTGGAGTAATATTATAAATATTACTTTAGGAGTGTGTTAAATATTTGTCTAATGTATGTGTTAAATTATGAGGAGTGTCCATGTGTTATGTAATAAAATGTGTAAGAGTGAAATGTGCAAGTGTGAGTTGTAAGAGTGCACAATGCCAAGAGATTAAGTGAAGAGTCATAGTTGTTAGGTGTTGAGTATGGATTTGAAGAATCATGAAAGATATGTCAAGATGTAAAGTGAAGAGTCATGTAATTATGAGAGTTTTGTCATAATGTGAGGAATGTAAAAAAATGCATCTCTTAGGAGTTACAGGAGAGCAAAAGTCAAGAGTTTTATTATATATTGGAGACAAAGCTTCATGTAATGTAATCTTGAAAATATTTGAATATATGTAATTCACATTTTATTTTATGAACGAGGTTTGTTTTATGAGATATATTATGTAATATTGATATTATGAGAGTGGAGTGATTATTGACAAACATTCTTATGATTCTAGATAGTGGACCTATGAAATATTTGGGGTCAAATTCTAACATAGAGATGGTACATAGCATACCCCAATCCTCATATTAATATGATAGTGTGTTGGGAATTATATTTTCTTTGCACTTCTTATAAATCATTTCATACTTATACCCTAGTAGTTTGATAACATATTTTTGTTGTTTGGGAATAGATACATGTTTCTCAAGAAAGTAACTAAGGATGTGGTGGTCTATTTTGATGGGAAAATATTCCAAGTAAGATAAGGCTTCCATTGGTTGACAACATGTATGATTTCCATAATTTTCTTATTATAAGTCAAATTTCCCAAGATTTTGTTGGATAGTGCCTTACTAGTGAAAGCCAATGGCCACCCTTCTTGCATAAACACTGCATCAATTCCACTTCAAGAAGCATCACTTTAAACCACAAATATATTGGATAAATTAGGCATTGTTGGCATGGTAGTAGAGTGCACAGCTTGTTTAAGTCACAAAAATGAATGTTTGATAGGTTCTTACCATAAAAACAAGTTCTTTTGCAACATAGCCATCAAATTGAGTGCAATATTTCCATATTTATGGATAAAAAATTTATAATAGCCAACAAGGCCTAGGAAACCTTAAAGACTTTTGAGAGTGTTTGGTTTGGACCACTCTTATATGAAAGTATTCCTTTTAGGATCCATATTTCCCTAAACTATATGGCCTAGGTGTTCCACCAAAAGAACATTTGGATCATTTTACACACACTTAATTATCAACCAAGAGTTGTAGTGTCTAGTCTAAATGCTGCAAATGTTTCACACATGTACAATTATAAACCAAACTATCACTAAAAAATAAAATAAATTTACATAAAAATGGTCAAAAGATTCAATTCATGAGACTAAATGGTGGATGGTGCATTGGTAATACTGAATGGTATGATGAGGAATTAATAATGAACTTCATGAGTGCATAATGTTGTTTTTGTAATATTGTCTTCCTATAATATGATATCATGATAATCTAAATGTAGATCCAAATTTGAGAATAAACAAGCACCATGGATTTCATCTAATAACTCATCAATGAAAAATAGAAAATTTGTCCTTGATGGTAATTTTGTTGGGTTCTCAAATATCCATACATAACCAAGGCCTATTTTTCTTAAAAAAAAAATTACTAGGGAAGAATATGAGCTAACACTTGGTCAAATGATACTTGTTGCTAATAATTCCTTCACCATATTCTCAATTTTTATCTTATGCATATATGGGTACCAGTAGGGATGAATGTTTGGTTATAATATTCTTGGCATGATAGTGGGTTCACCATGGTGGTAACCCTAATGGTTCTACAAATATGGGTTAATATTTATCCATAATTTTCTATAATTTAGTTGGTTGAATTGTATCATTAATATTTGAGGTTTGTAGTGCAAGCAATTATGTCATCATCCCTTGAGATGATTTCTTCAAAATTTTCCATTTGATATGAGTTGATGAGTTGGGTAGGACTCATATTCATACCATAGAGAGTGTATTACTTCACATGTTTGGTGAATTGCAATTATGTCATCATCCCTTGAGATGATTTCTTCAAAATTTTCCATTTGATATGAGTTGATGAGTTGGGTTGGACTAATAGTAATACCATAGAGAGTGTATTACTTCACATGTTTGTAGTGCAAGCAATTATGTCATCATCCCTTGAGATGATTTCTTCAAAATTTTCCATTTGATATGAGTTGATGAGTTGGGTAGGACTCATAGTCATACCATAGAGAGTGTATTACTTCACATGTTTGGTGAATTGCATCATAGCTCAAAATAGTCCCATACTATTAGTCCTAGGGTACAAATTTATTGAGTTCCCAACACAATGTCACAACCCCCCAAATAAAAGGTAATCATGTCTATGCTAAGGTTGTAGTCATCATCATCACCTTTATATTTTTGTATTTTCATTTGCATGGTCGAGTACCCCCATTGGAAACCATGGCTTCAAATGAATTGGAAGAGTAGGTGTAACATACTACTTTTTAGCTACCCAAGAATCAGTAAAATTATGTGTACTACTAGAATAAATGAGGATGATGAGTCATTAACCCTTGAAATGCATGTACTAAAATGTTTAGTGGTTGGTCAATTATGAGTTTGAACTCTTTAGGTATTTTTTTTTCCTTTTTATGGTCCTCCCCTTTGTCATGTGGTTCCCTAGTGAAAGGTTTACCACATTGAGTAAATATAGTTTCTATTGTATACACATGTGGTTCAATGAATATTATCATCACAGTTGTAACATAGTCCCTATGATCTACATGCCTTCATTTCTTCTTAGGTGATATGTTTGACTTGGGGGGTTGTTTCCTAATTTTGATGATGTCTAGTATGATAATAGGGTTTGATCTTGTGGAGGTTTAATAGTATACCTTTGTGCTATGAATTTATGATGGAGAAAGAACATTCTCACATTACATTAATGTAAATCATTACAAGGATATATAGGCTTATGAGCCTATAGTAGAGACAAACAAATATCACCTTCCTTATCCTTATACTCTTGGAGTGCATACTATTGGGATGAGTACTATGGGGAGGTGAATTACTTATGATAGATAATGTAATAACTATATGCCTAGCATACCTCTCTTATTACACTATTTGGAATACAAAAAGAGTTGCAAAACAACTCAAACTTGATACTTGTTAGTGCCTTTGTAAAGATATCCACAACTATTTTTTGGTGGGAATGTACTTGAGCTAAAACTTGTGCTTCTGAATTTGTCTTGAATGAAGTGACATTGAGCTTTACTATGCTTTGTTCTTTTATGGAACATTGAATTCTTGACTAATTTTATAACACCTTGATTATCGCATTTCAAGTATATTGGAAGATTGTTTTGAAGTCCTATACTTGAAATAATACGACATAACCATATTGCTTCACACAACTCCTCGTGTGATATGATATTCTACTTTTGTTGATGATAGTGCAACCACCTGCTACTTCTTGCTATGCCACAATATAGGTCCACATCCTACATGAAATATGTATTCTAATGTTGACTTCCTATCATCTAGTAATCAAGCATAATTTGAGTTTGTGTATATCCTTGAAGGAAAAAATTATCATTCTTCTTCTATTCCAAGCCATAGTCAATTGTTCCCTGGATGTAATGAAATACTCTCTTTATCACTTTCGAATGACTAACCTTAGGTTCCTACATGAATCTTAAAAGATATCTCACAACAAAGCTTATATCAAACCTTATATTTTTTAGGTATATGAAACTCCCAATCAGTTGACGATAGAGAGTTTCAAATACCTAAGGAGATTTTTCATATCTAGACAACTATAACCTTGGTTTCATTGGAGTTACCTTGGGTTTACAATCTATCATCCAATATATTTTTAAGATTGTCTTGGCATATATTTTCTATGATGTATTGATGTGATTCTTTCTTTTCCAGGTCTCTAGTATAAGATAATAATGTAGAAGTCCTAGATTTGTCATATCAAAATACATTTTCAAGTCATCTTTGACTACATCCACCATCTCATCTGAATTGCCAATGATGATCTGATCATTAATATACAACACAATGATCACTATTTCAAATATAGTATTATTGAAATATAAATTTACATTGGAGGGACTTGTTTTGAATCCATGTCATAATATGTGATTATCAATATTGATGTACTAGGCTCTAGAAGATTGCTTCAATCCATACGAACACTTTTATAGTTTACAAAATTGTGTTCTTTTCCTTCAATAGAAAAATCTTTGGGTTGAACCATGTACACCTCTTCCTTGAGATAACCATTTAAAAAGGTACTCTTGACATCCATTTGGAGTAGATTTCAACCAAATTGTGTTGCCATTGCACATAGAACACACAATGGTTGTCATTTTAGTTGTTAGTACAAATGTTTACTCATAGTCAATGCATTCTTTCTTAGCATAGTCCTTTGCAACAAGTTAGGCCCTATATTTCTCAATGGATCCATCTACCTTATATTTGATCTTGATTACCCATTTGCAACCTATGTGCTTCTTTTTGTTGATAAGATCAACCAACTTCCATATGTTGTTTTTCAATAGAGACTTATATTTAGTTTTCATAACTTCTTTCCTGTTGGTTGCCAATCTAGCACCACGTGCCAGGGCAGAGGGAGGTTGATCAATGACTCAACATAGAATGGTCATTGCATCAAGACAATATGGGGTGGTCAATCTCCAGAGGAGGTTGTTTCCTCGGGGTGGTTCTAGTTATCTACGTCATAGAGTAGGTAAAGGGAAAAAGGGAAAGAGAGGGAAAGGAAAGGGGAAATATCCATATCTATAACTCACAAGGATGGGTATAGCCACATAAATACCTATGCAATCACAACACCATGGGTGGAAACACATACCCCTCACCTAATAGATCAACCAATCAAGCCTTAATTTTAGCTCTAGGAAGTAGTGGGCGAAGGGTGAATTCCAAAACCAACAAACAGGTGCATGAGATCTAGGATTCAAAATTAAAGCACTCATATCTGATTAGCTTTAGTAGAAATAAACCCCCAACTCATATTTATAAATGCACACCCGTGAATCACTTAAGTAGATCCCATGAAATCCAGATAGTAGAATATCATGAGAAAACTTAAATGACCAAACATATATGAACATTCATACATTAAATAATAAAATGATAAGGAAAAATCAGATACCAAATAGTGAAGGATTTGTATTTACACTATGGTAAACCTTACATATGAATTATAATGGCTACAGCGCCACCTAGGAATGACCAGTATTTCACTATTTATAAGCATATTTACATTGTATTCAAAATTTGGACATTAATGGTAGTAGGTGAGAAGACAAATCTTGCAGCTGACAAGTGCCGCACTGGTACACTCCTCCTCAGGACAAAACAAATCTTATAGAAATGGGTAGATTCTTCTAGCTCAATCTAGGCCTTTGGATCCTCTAACACTTTTGCCCAGTTCATCAATTCTCAGCTACCTCATCCTCTTCCTTAGCTGATGATCCCTAGTTGGGTCGTGAATGACAAGAACTTGAGAAACTTAGAAGCAACGTACCTCAAACCAATCACTTCTATGCATAATAATAGGTATCTAGACTGCTATAGTAGTGTGTACATATTCAGCATTGAAATTTGAGAAATGGCAAGATTTTTTCATGCAGGGAGGATGCTTTTGTTGTTCTTTTTACCTACAAAGGCACTGGGAAGAGGGTGAGCATTTCTTTAAATTTCTATCCAATTTTATGCTTGTATTTCCAATCCAATATGGGTGGGGGTCTTTCTCATCCCCAAGGGCATGGTCACACAATTCTTCTACCCTCGCTAGCCACTTGGAAGGCCCACCCAAGAAGTTGGGTGGGTCTTTTAGAAAGTTCCACCCAAGGCCAAGGGTGGATTGTCCACCTGCTCTATCGCCCACCCCGCTTTATTCCATCGTACACCCAATTTTTTGGTTAGCCCATGATTTCTACCACCACCATTTGATATTTTCCACACATCCATCAAAGACTTCAAAATTTGGCAAACTCTTTTAGGTAGCCATCATCTTTTGTAAAAAGGGATGTGGATGTAAAGAGATAAAATTGCACCCACACTCCTGGCGACTCACTGGGACTTTTCCCTTGTGGGAAAGGAGGACCCAGAAGGCCATGTCTTAAAATACACACAACAACACGAGAAAATGGGACAGTGAGGGCACAAACAAAAGTAGCTAGGGAAAGCTACAAGACAATGGAGGAAGAAGGCCAAAGGTGAATGGAAAACAAGGGATAAGAGGTGGAAGAGAAGCAAATAAAATAGATGACAAGCAAAAACAATAAGAAAAACCAAGAAAAGAGAAAAATAGGGGAAGAGGGGAGGGAGAGAAACATAGGAGGCAGTAGAAGCAAAAGGACAACTGCTACCAACCACATCGGTTGGCAATAGTGAATAACTGAGGAAAGAGAAGGAAGCAAAGGATGCGCAAAAATAAAAGAAACAAAAGGGAAAATAATCCATGGGAAACCCCCACAAATCATATTCCTACTAACATACACCATCAAGGATCACAACGGATTCAAGAACAGACAGAATGCCAAAGGCACTTGCCACTTCTGGTGTTACACCTATTTTTGACACAATCTTGTAAGAACCTTGTTTGCTCATTTCCACTCTTCCAGGGAATCTTCAGTCGTAGCTCCATTCTCATATTCATGCTCTTTAATTCACATTACTTCTACCCTTTGGTATCTTATATAGTTCATTTCTCATTATTCTAGGAGTGGGCATTGCTTTCCAGGAGCAACAGATATTTGATAAGATTATCTATAGAAAAACCTGAATCTTAAGCCTTAGATCCATTAGGCATGGGGTCACAACAATTAAGAATAAAACATGACTAAATTTTAATATGAAGGATTCTGACAGTCCTCCTCCAATCACCAAGGGCTATATGATGTTACTCTGACACGTGCCTTAAGTACTTTTATTTACTAGCCAGCTTATGTACACAAAATCATGGTGTGAGTGACATGCCATAACCATTGATTTTCTCTGGAGCTTATCCAATGAATCTACAGTGACTGGACCATATTGTATTGTACTTTATGCACCTTTTGTATTTCAACTGACATTTCCAACCCTTCCAAGACATGAGGAACTCACAACTTAGAAGATAATCATGCATACCAGTACTTATGTAATCGATGATTAGAATGGCAATGAACTTTGCCACATGGAAGCCATCCTTTCATACTAGTTCTTCTAGAAATAGGTCCCAATGTTACCAGACCTAGGGATTCACATGTAGTAAAACCCTTGCTTCATACACCTTCGCCATCCTCGCACGCTTGTTTTCATAGGCTTTGTTTATTGGGTTTGTTGTTGATGTGACCTCCTTGGGAACTGGATGCCGAACAACCAAGTTATCATGGAGATGACTTGGCCCTTGTTCTTTAGTTCCTGGATATAAGAAGGGTGCAAAAATACCCCCTCTTTATCGGTGGGTTTTTCACCTAGGACTAGATCCTCCTTTTTTTGGGAAAAGGTGCAAGCATTAGAGTTATGACTTCCAATGCTGGTACTTGTACTTCTTTTGCATGAGCTCAAAATGTACTCCATCCCTTGTGTTATTTTGGACTGCATCTCTAGCTCATACATCGATTGAGGTGGCATCCATGGTTGGTACTATGTAGTAGGAAAGGGAGCAACAATGGTTGGAAATGGGGATGGGAGGGTAGAGTCATCTAAAGATGTCTTTTCTGCTTGAATCAGGAGTTGCTTTACCCACATGGCCTCCTGAAATACTTGGGGGAATCTCCTTTCCCTATATTGTAGAAGTAGGAGGTCTATATTCGAGCTCAGAGCTTGAATATAGTATAGGTGAGCCTAGGAAGGTGATGACTAGTACTGAAGGGGAATCCTCTTCCAGCTCCTCTTGATCTGAATGTTGAAGTCGATGAGGGATTTGAAAGGTGCCCTCTTGATGAATGAGAGATGCATCAATATTTGGAAGGGATCCATGGAGCCATCAAATGTGTTGATCAAAGATCCTACCAAGTTCACCCATGAGAAGATAGTCTTCCATCCAAGGGTTCGATACCACAATAGCCCCCTCCCTTCTAGATATAGGATCAGGATTATGACCATGATGTCTTTATGGGTAATACCAGGGAGGGACGCTAGTGCGGTGACATCTTCCATATGTTCTCGAGCAATTTCCAAGGTGCCATTATACTTGGTTAGGGACTTTAAGGTACCTTTGGGAATGTCATGCCAATAGTGGAGTTCAATGGATCGGGGTCATTCCACTAAGGAAAGCATGGTTGAGCCATTATGGCACCAATATTTAGAGATCTTGGTTCTCTTTTTGTATTTGGAGTCGGAGTCACCATATGAGCATACTATCTCCACCAACGAGATCAAGGCTGCTCATAATACCTTGAGTCCTCTAGGATGTTAGGATCTTCAGTGCAAACAGGCAACTAGTCTCTTGATATGGTCATGCCGCACAGTCAAAGTTGCTAGGTAACTTTGAGTAGATATGGGTAAATTAGGAGTCACCGAACTCTAATTTCCTAAAACACATAAACTCAGTGAGTTCCCTAGCATAGTCACCAAAAACTATTGATCACCAATCTAGCACTGTGTGCCAGGGTAAGAGGAGGCGGATAAATGACTCAGCATAGAATGGCCACCACCTCATGATTGGATAGGGTGACTGATCTCTAGAGGAGGTCGGTTTCTCGGGGTGGTTCCAGGTATCTACGTCGTAGAGCAGGTAAAGGGAAAAAGAGAAAGAGGTGAAAAAGAAATGGAAAATAGTCATAGCCAAAACTCATAAGGATGGGTATAACTACATCAAGACCTATGCAGGCATGACACCATGGGTGGAAATGTAGACCCCTCACCTAATAGATCATCCAATCAAGCCTTTGTTTTAGCTCTAGGAAGCAGTGGGTGGAGGGTGAATTCTATAACCAATGAATAGGTGCATGATATCTAGGATTCAGAGTAAAAGAATTCCTATCTGATTAGCTTTAGCATAAAGCATAAATAAACCCCCAACCTGTATTTACAAATGCACACCCCTGAATCACTCAAGTAGATCCCATACAATCTAGATAGCATAATATCATGAGAAAACTTAAACGACCAAACAGAGATGAACATTCATACATTTAATAATAAAATGATAAGGCAAAACCAGAGATCAAACAGTGAAGGATTTGTATTTACACAATGGTAAACCTTACATATGAATTGTAATGGCTAAAGAGCCACCTAGGAATGACTAGCATTCCATTTTTTATAAGCATATTTACATTGATTTCAAAATTTGGACATCAATGGCGGTAGGAAGGAAGACAACTCTTGTAGCTAAAAGGTATCGCACTGGTACACTACTCCTCAAAAAAGTGTCAATCTTTTAGAAGAGGGTAGATGCAACTAGCTCAATCTGGGCATTTGGATCCTCTGATACTTCTACCGAGTTCATCAATTCTCAGCTACCTCATCCTCTTCCTCAGTTGGCAATCCCTGGTTGGGCAGTGAATGATAGGCACTAGAGCACCTTGAAATAGTGCACCTCAAGCTAGTCACTTTTATGCATAATGTTAGGTACCTGGATTTCTACAATAGTGTGTGTCTTTAGCTTTGAAATTCGGGTGATGGTAGAAATTTTTCATGCCAAGCGGGTGCTTTCGTTGTTCTTCTTTCTACCCGTGGAGGCACTAGGGAGAGAGGGTGGGCATTTTTCTAAAGTTCTACCCAATTTTGTGCTTGTATTTCCCACCCAATATGGGTGGGGATATTTCTCATCCCCAAGGGTAGGGTCGCATAATTCTTCTGCCCTCGCTAGCCACTTGGAAGAACCCACCCAAGAAGTTGGGTGGGTCTTTTAGAAAGTTCCACCCAAGGCCTGTTGTGGTTGCTCCACAACGTACCCCAAAATTGGGGACCCATATTTTTGTTTGTGTTTTTGGGGGATTTTGGTATCCTTGGGGAGATGAGTTTAGCATTCTTTATATTTGGCACTCATACTTCAGTCTGCAAGGTGCCTTTTCGAGTAGAATTGTTTGTCTTCTTCCTTCTTCTTTTGGAGTGTTGGTTGTCCTTTGGGTGATGATTTCGGTAGTTTCTCATTGTTTGGTTTCATTAGGACTTTGTGGTTTTGGTGAAGGTCTTAGGGTTAGTTGTTCCTTCAATTTGGTGGTTAATGCTAAATCGACTAACCTTTGAAATAAGTGAAATAAAAATAAAAATAAAGAAAAAGCATTATTATTATTATTATTATATATATTTGCATATAATATAATAACAACAAAATATTATATATATTTATATATATAATATGTTATAAAAGAGAAAATAATAATTTAAAAAAAAAAAATCAAAATAATAAAAAATATATATAAAATAAAAATATATATACATATATATATATATTTATGTATGAGAGGAGAAAAGTAAGATAAACTTATGTTGGAATTTCCTTTCACTTTAATACTTTTATATATATATATATATATATATATATATATATATATATATATAAAGAAAACATTAAAATAAAGATTATAATAATAAAAAATAAATAAATACAAGCAAGTAATATAATAAATTTTTTTTTTTTTTTTACTTACTTACTTGCCTATGTTACATAGTAATCTTATAATAAAATTGTTTAATGAAATTTGGGCCTTGTGTTAATGTAATCCTTCATTTGTATTTGCATGTGCGGTAGATTATAAAATTCAAATGGATCGCATGGCACAGAATCCGAAGCATGTTCGCGAGGCAGAGGTATATGGCAGAGAAATCCAATTAGGCCGACCACTGGGGATGCTTGAGACGAAGATGACGATGTAGCAGAAATATTTTAGGTGACCCAATGGTAAATACGAAGTGTGGGGAACAAAGGACACATGGGACCTGAACGAGCCTCTCGGTAGACGAAGCCAAACCAGGTCGACGGGGATCAACATCACCAGCGATGATGTGACGTGGTATCAGGTCAGCGTCCGCGAGCGCCAGGATTTACGGTGACCAATCGAGCAAGCACCAATTGACGTGGAGTAATAAGGATGTAACGAAGGCAATAGCAACCATCCAGGCTACTGATGTGGCCATGGCAGATCGTGTAGGAATAAGTTGCTATTCTCGAAGGCATGGCTAGACAATGAGTGGGTTGCACACGCAGCAATGCGGCAGAGGGTCTACGTGACACCGAGGAATGAGATATCAGGGCCGCAGTGGGGTTCAAGCCGATGGGAATGTGTGGACCCAAAGTCCCACATCGTGTGAGGTTTGAGGTGGATAAGTTTAATGTGCTCGATGTCGTGTAAGCCAATCGGAGAGTGGACCAAGTGTTCAAAGTGAGCACAGCGAGCAGCAAACGACGTTTATCGATGATTAGCAATGGATATCTGATAGCATAGAATGGATGATAAAAAAATTACCAGGCATACATCACATCGACGAAGTGGATAACAACTCCAGATGTCAATGGTCTTGGACCAACACCCGTTTGGTGAACCAATAAGATAGCACATGGTGGCAATGTTTGGTTCTATCGTAGCAACGTAGGATCAGTGACAAATTCGACGATTTAGGCAGTGATGTTTATTTCTGATAAGATGGCAGCTACCCAAATGTAGCAAAAGCAGAAGGTATAGATTAATGTAACTAGGTCTACTACACGAAGATCGACGAAATAACATCTAACAAGATAACAGACGAAGTTCGGCGATTGGGGAATGTGAATTCAATGTCACCATGGAGATAAAACAGGTGAGGTAGATGAAATATTTCTATTATCGTCAGATATGATAGCGGAGACGTTAGAACTGGATAGTGTTAGTTATATCATCGAAATAGTGGTCAGATTGGGAATGCTCATCGTAGAAGGCCTGTCTCCGTTGATCTTGCTACTCGACAGGGTCAGATCCGGGAGAACGATAATCGAGAACCCACACCGGTAAATAACGAACAACGATGAAGATTCAGAGTTGACGTAGCACTTATGGACAAAGTCGTAGGATTCCATGTAGTATCGTAGTGTTCACATGAGACCGAAGCATAGAATACGCTCGGGAATGTACTAATTTTAACCTAATCTTAGCGCGTGGCATAATCCACAGCGAGATTGTGTGGACCATTTAATAGTTTAATGAAAGGTATGTTAAATTTATTGGTTTGTACCTACAGTAAAGCAAAAGCAAACACATTCAACAATCAAGGTAGGTTGGAGATTACACGCGGTCGAAGCTCCCATCAGTTAGGCGTTTTAGTGGTAGTCGTTACTTATATTCATAAGAAATTGGCCTCACGGGAGTCTTGTGGTCTATCCAAAGAAGGAAGCAATGTTTAAGAGAGACACGTTGTATCACCCATGTTTTCCCTTAATAGGGAGGCTTAATTAAAGTAAAGACAAAATGTTCGGTGGAATATAAAGTTTAGTTTCGACATGTGGACCTAACATTATTGGGAGGTATTGATAAAAGTTACCCAAGGAAATGTTAGTAAAACAAAACAAGCAAGCTACCCATTGTCGCGTTTGAGGAAAATCAAATGAAATTAAAACGAAGGGTTTTCAAGGAGTTCGAAATGAAACTAATTGGGAAGAGAAAACGAAGAGGTAGGGAGCGAAACTTCAAATACAGCTTCAGAAGAGGAAAAAAGGGTTGGATTTCTTTTGGCAAGGTCAAATGTTGTCGGAATGACATTGTAAAAAAAAATGAAAACATTAATGCAAGACTTTTCAGAAATTTGGGTTTTGTTAGTAAGAAAGGAGGAGGAATGTCTGCATGCTGGAATTTAATGTCTCATTTTTTCCGTTTTTAGATTTCGGATCTATGAAGGATGTTTAATGCCTTTTAGGGTTACATTGCTGAAATTTTTGAAGTCTGAAATTTATTTTCTGTCCCTTTGGAGCTAGCACTTAGTTTGTTTTAATTGTGCAAATGCAGGTTAAAACGGATTAGGTTGCATGTCAAATTTTCTCACATCTTCGGTTTTGCAGGATGGGATACCATCAAACTGAAAGGGCTTTGCATATTTAAGTTTTCAGCATTTCATTTCCATTTCCAGTTTTACTTTTATTCTTCTAACTTTTTATTTCATAGATTTTTTTTTTTCAGACATTAAAATAAAAATCGTAAAAAAATAAAATGACAAAAATAAATACATGGTTGCATAGAATGAACATCTACACAACAGATTCGGACTCATTCCGAGGTCATTTCGATTTTATAATTGTTTTTAAAACTATTGTTTTTAAGGGTTTTTATAATTTTTGAAATTTTATTTTTTCAGTTTTGGAGGCAAATCAGATTTTGAAAATATGCATTTCATTCATAAGCATAAAATGAGCTTTCCTTTATGAAAATTTCAATTTCATTGAAAGAGAGTGAATTTTATGGCATTTCATAAGCTATTATTTTCGGAGCAATAAATGCACCTTTCTTCATGAAAATTCTGATTTCATTGAAGAGAGGTAATTTATCATTACATCAAAGGCTAGTTCTTTAAAGCATTAAATTATATCTTTTATGAAAATTTTGATTTCATAAAAGAGGGATAATTTATGATGACATTTTAAGGTCATGATTTCAAAGCAATAAATTGTTTCTTTTTACGAAAATTAATTTCACCAAAGAGGGATAATTTATTAATTACATCAAAGGTTTTCTTTATCTTCATGATATAAGCTAAATTTAATGAATCTTTTCATCATTTTTAATTCACTTTCATAGATAGATTTAATCTTTTATTTCATGCTTAAAGTAGGATTTAATGCAAGATAAAACTTGTTTAAAATCCACTTAATCAAGGAAGATAAAATCTACCTAAAAGAATTCAAGATAAAAGGAATTAAGGCTACATTGTGGTCACATGAGGGCCAATTCACATTTAATTTTATTTAAATTTTATAAACAATCATTAATATGGCATGGTTACAATTACTTGCAATCACTAAGGTGTTCCTAGCATTAATTGATATATCTTTATTGAGATTACTAATACACATGTGCAAATGCTAATATAGCGGAGACCTTGGAGAAGTTGTTTTGTTTAACTTCTTTGCAAGAGAGGGTTTTGGAATCCAAACCCTAAGGGAGAGTGTAATTTCACAATTGGGTGAAATTACCACTCAACATTTTGGTGCTAGAAAGAGGGCTTGATGTGGTTTATTTTATTGTATTTTTAAATGCTATAGGGATTTAAATTGTGGAATATTTCATGCCCTATTGACTATTATATTTAGGCCTCTTTTAACACTCATCATTGTGGTGCTAAAAGGAGGACATGAATTGGTATTCATTGATCTAACGCTTTTGGATTGTTCATACAGGAATAATGTGACTTGGTATAATTTTGAAAGCTTTTGAATTGCTAAATATTTCAAGTTCATTTGATTAGCATCTTTGGCTTCCTCTAATACTCAACACTTTGGGAGTTAGGAGTATTTGATTTAATTTATTTTATGGCTATTTATATGCTAAGTTGTTCATGTTACTTGAAACATTTATTCAAATACATTGGTCTTGACTAAAGAGATTTTGTTGATCACTTTCATTGATTCTAACATTCTCTATTTGATGATTTGTTAATACTAACCTTTTGGTAAATTTGAGAATGTTCTTTCATGTCATGGTTTAATTGATGCATATATTTGGGATGATGCTAACATGATGATCTTTATGAGTTACCCTTTTAAAAATTGTTAGTCATTTTATGCTTCTTTGCAAGATATCTTTATTTGACTAACAAAGTAGATTTTGAGGTTATTCTTTGAAGTTTCACTAATGGCGACATATGATGAGCAAATCATATATTTAAGAGAAGAAATGGTATCTATGTTAGGAAATTATTATGAGTGTATTCCTATGTTTGGAACACCCCATCAAATTCCTAAAATATTATTGGAGTTTCTATGATTGTTTAACCAAGAGGTATCATCAAGATACCTATAAAATTTGCATGTCTACAAGAGCACGTTATTTCAATGTCAAGTCTTTCATGAGGCTATTGCTTGTAGTTTCTTCTCATACATTTTGGATGACAGATCATTCTTGTGGTATGGCCAATTACCCATGGATGTTAGGACTTCTTGGATATGACTAGAAGCAACCTATATTTATCATTTTGGTAATTAGGTTGACTTAGATATGTTGCAAAATCAGTTTACCTCTATTCGTAAAGAGCCTAATGAATCCATGAGTCAATTCAATGGGAGGTTCCATGATTTGCACTCTCAAATGTGGGAAAATTTGGACATATCATAAGAGGAAGCTATTAAAGTATACATGGGAGCCATACACCCCGCACTTGCTATACTTATTGAGGAAAATCTTGATGACTCATATTTTCCTAGAATCTATGAGGTTGCAATAATGGTAGAACAAGGAAGTGGAGGCACAACATGTTCCTATAAAATATTATTATTCTAGAGTTATTAAAACCAACCTACACCAACCATCTAGTATAGCACCCTCCACTCCAATGATACCTAAGGTGAATGATCAAGGGGATGAATTTGAATGTCCAAATGTTACAACCACCTTAGATATTGTCCAAGAGGAAGTGCAAGTTGCCAAACCAACATCCACCAATGAGGATTGTGTAGAGATGGTTTCATTTCTAGAAATGCATGAGTATTCAGATAATGGTGTCCTAAATATAAGTATTTTGGAGATATGTGATAGGACATAACCTACCATAGAATTGAATGAAGTGGTTGAAAGATAAATTAGAAGAAAATCAATAAATGAATTTGAAAACATAATCGAATTTCACCACTGGTACTTGGAAGATACTTTGGATGAAAGGCTTGAAACTGATGATCAAAAAATTCCTCACCTTCCAAATTGTGATAAAATCTAATAATGGGTTACAAGTGTAGATTATGATATCCTTACAAACTTGAATACAAAGAGTAACCCACTTTTGGAAATCACTAAACCATCAAAGGAAGGTGAAGGTGAATTTGATGAGAAATAGATTGATGAATTGGAAGATGTTGAAGAAGTAGTTGAGCATCACCACTTGATTTTGAAAGATGATTATTATGATGCTTGGAAGAAGTGGGAAGAATACACTCACTCTAAACCTTCTAATGAACCCTTTGTGTCAATTGATATGTAGGACAACACAATCATTTTCTCACAGGAAGACATCACAAGTCCTGTACAATTTGAGGTTGTTTTGGAAGAGGGGTTAGAATCTCATAAAATTTTGGAAGATGATAATGATCCTACTACCAAGGACAAAGAAGAAAAATAATTGATGGATGAATTAAAATATCATGTCACAAATACCATAGAGTTTCATCCCATGAATTTGGATGACAATTTTTACAATGGTTGGGGAAGATATGAAGATGTGTTATTTCCTCACACCCCTATTGATGAAACTTCTATTCCACTTAACATGCAGGAGGTTGGAACTTCTACATCATATGAAGATATTACATTCGCAAGATTTGAGAAGGTTACAAAATTTGATCATGTTGAACATAAGTTCATTGAAAATCTTGTTGAAATGGAAAGGGAAGAAATGGTAAATGTTTCTTATGACTCATCGATTTTGGATGAGGAAGAGGTAAAATCTGCTCTTTCATTTTGGGATATTAAATATTCAGATACAAATTCGCATGATTGTTTGGAGGATTCAAATGAAGAGATACCATGGATAGTGAACAAGGAATTGGAACCAAATGACAAAGAGGTTGATCTATGTGAAGCAACTCAAATGATTGATCATGGTGATGTGTTATTTGACACCTCCCTAGATAGACAAGACTTATGGATTGAAAAGGATGGTCACACTTTTTATTGGGTGCCTAACTTTGGTATGTTTGAACAGGTGTTTGATAATGATAAATATCATGAAGAGAAAGAAAAATTTACAAACGCTCATCAAGGTTTGGTAAATTCTAACCATTATGTGTTGATTAGGGATGACAAGGTGAAATATTTCCCTCTGTTAGTGATTACAAAAATTTCAAGTAATGGATTACATGATGTTACTTTGGATACTAATGCTATTAATGATGAAATTTCATTGGAGGTGAATGAAGAACAAGGATTAATTTCTACGTACACCTTTAATAAGAATGCTTTGATGAATGAAAAAGAAGTTGATGCACTTGAATTTTTTAATCAAGTTCATCAAAAATTAATTATTGAATCTAGGATAAAAGCTTATAATGATTCTCATTTGATAAATATCCTAGATACTTGTAAATTTTTGCATAAATTTGATTGGCCTAAAAACATGAATAATGAATTGGCTTTGAAATTTGTAGAAATAGGCTCTTGTTTGCAAGATTTCATATTCGAAAAAGAAAGCCTAGTTCTAAATTCGGAATTGAGTTGTGAAATTGACATTTTAAAGAATAGACAAGAAACAATTGAAAATCAATTGTTGTCTAATCAATTTAATGATTTGAATCTCACCTATGGGATTGTTAATGGAACTAAATCAAATTGGTGGGGTGAGAGAGACAAGTTGAAGTTTGTTGTATTGTTTGGCCTAATCTTGTTTTCATCGAATTTCTGTAAAACTTGGATTGCATATCATGTTATATGTCTTTTGAAATGTACTAATCATGTTTGGGATCCGGTGAAGTGATGGATCAAGTTTTGCGTCATCTTGTACCATATTGTAAATTTATACATAGTTTTGGTTTGTGTTGTTATTTTTGTGAAGTAGGTTGTTCCCTTGGTTTGGGATAATGTTTTGTGATCGCTAACTTATGGTCTCTGGACTATTTTGAATCTCCTTTGCTTAGTAGGTTAGAGTACATGAGCTGAAAAAAAAATCGGGACTCTAGCCCTAATTTTGAGGTTTATTTGCTTAGTAGGTTGGAGTACCTAACCTGAAAACTGATGAACCCGAGAAAAGGGGGATGAGTTATTTGGTGATCATGCTCAGATTTTGGGACCAAAATGGTGGAAAGTGGAAAAATGAAATATTAGCCAAAGCTCCACATGGAACTCACACATGTTAAATGGTGTTTCTAGAATTAGGAAGGATGAAGTTATCTTGATCTGCAAACCTAGGAAAAAATCTAAAATGCTTCACTTGTAGGCTGCCTTACCCCAGTGATGCTTGAAACTTTGCAAGGTTGTTCTTTTGAAAAGGAAAAGTTTTATAAAAAAAAAAAGAGAACAAAAAAAGAGAGAAAAAAAGAGAATGAGCATTGAAAAGCTTAATCATATCAATCACAAGATCTAGATAAACTCTATCGGGGCTATGGATGCCTGACCGATAGTCGGGCTCTGTCTAAGATATAGCTCAGATAAAAGGAAAGACTTTGCAAAGCATCAAGCAAACACAAGTGTGAGTTAGATAAATTCCACCGAGGCTATAGACGCCTGACTAGCAGTAGGGCTCTGTCTATAGTCGTCTCGTTATGAGCGATACTCTATAGCCTAATGTAGAAAGGGGTGATGGAATCTGGAGGATTTTCAAAAATACAAGAAATAAATCACTTTTGCACACACTGAGCAAAGGCAGATGGATAGTTGTTTTCATTCTGTAGCTATTTACCCCCATATTCTCGAGATGTTGCTAAATTATTGTGTCTTGTGGATCTTGTGTGTTTTCATTTCAGGTTGGGTTCTTACCGAAATGCTCGGGAGCATTTCCCAACAGAGTCACCATTTGTTTTGGTTGCTCCACAACGTACCCCAAAATTGGGGACCCACCTTTTTGTTTGTGTTTTTGAGGGATTTTGGTATCCTTGGGGGGATGAGTTTAGCATGCTTTATATTTGGCACTCACACTTCAGTTTGCAAGTTGCCTTGTCGAGTAGAATTGTTTGTCTTCTTCCTTCTTCTTTTGGAGTGTTGTTTGCCCTTTGGGTGAGGATTTCGGTAGTTTCTCATTTTTTGATTTCATTAGGACTTTGGGGTCTTGGTGAAGATCTTAGGGTTAGTTGTTCCTTCAATTTGGTGGTTAATGCTAAATCAACTAACCTTTGAAATAAGTAAAATCAAAATAAAAATAAAGAAAAACATTATTATTATTATTATTATTATACATACATTTATATATATAATAAAGAAAACATTAAATAAAGATAAAAATAATAAAAAACCTAAAAAAATAATAATAATAAATAAATAAATACAAGCAAGTAATATAATAAAACTTCTTTTTTTAACTTACTTGCCTATGTTACATAGTAATCTTATAATAAAATTGTTTAATGAAATTTGGGCCTTGTGTTTATGTAATCCTTCGTTTGCATGTGCTGCAGACTATAAAATTCAAACGGATCACATGGCATAAACTCTGAAGCATGTTTGACGAGGTAGAGGTATACGACAGAGAAAGCCAATTAGACCGACCATCGAGGATGCTTGAGACAAAGATGGGGATGCAGCGACAATATTGTAGGTGACCCGACGGTAAAGATGAAGTGTGGGGAACGAAGGACACATGGAACCTGAATGACCCTCTCGGCGGACGAAGCCAAACCAGGTCGACGGGGGCCAACATCACCAGTGATGATGTGGCACAGCATCAGGTCAACGTCCGTGAGTGCCAGGATTGACGGTGACCAATCAAGCAAGCACCGACTAACGTGGAGTAATAAGGACATAACGAAGGTAGTAGCGACCATCCGGGCTACTGACATGGCGATGGCAGATCACGCAAGAATTAGTTGTTATTTTTGAAGGCGTGGATAGACATCGAGTGGGTTGCGGCAGAGGGTCTACGTGACACCGAGGAATGAGATATCAGGGCCGTAGTGGGGTTCGAGCCGACATTGTGGGAATGTGTGGACCCAAAAGCCCACATTGTGTGGGGTCTAAGGTGGATAATTTTAATGTGCTCGATGTCACGTAAGCCAATCGGAGACTGGACCAAGTGTTCAAAGTGAGCACAACGAGCAACAAACGATGTTTATCGACGGTTAGGAGACTGGACCAAGTGTTCAAAGTGAGCAAAACGAGCAACAAACGATGTTTATCGACGGTTAGAAATGGATGTCTGACAGCGTAGAATGGATGATAAAAAAATTATCGGGGATACAGTGCATGGATAAAGTGGATAGCAACTCCAGATATCAACGAACTTGGACCAGAGCCTGTTTGGTGAACCAACCAGATAGCACATAGCGACAATATATGGTTCTATTGTAGCAGCGTAGGATCAGTGACAAATTCGATGATTTAGGTAGCGATGTTTATTTTTGATGAGATGGTAGCTACCCGGACGTAGCAGAAGTAGAAGGTATAGCTAAATGCAACTAGGTCTACTACACGAAGATCGATGACATAACATCCAACAAGATAACAGACAAAGTTCGGCGATCGGGAAATGTGACTTCAATGTCGCCATGGAGATATAACAGGTGAGGTAGATGAAATATTTCTATTATTGCTGGATACGACAGCAGAGACGTTAGCGCCAGATAAAGTGTTAGTTATGTCACCAGAACAGTGGTCAGATTTGGAATGCTCATCGTAGAAGGCCTATCTTCGTTGATCTTACTACTCGACAGGATCGGATTCGGGAGAACGATAATCGAGAACCCGCACCGGTAAATAACGAACAACGGTCAAGTTTTAGAGGCGACGTAGCACGTATGGACGAAGTCGGAGGATGCCATGTGGTATCGTAGTGTTCACATGAGACCAAAGCATAGAATACGCTCAGGAATGAACTAATTTTGACTTGATCTTGGTGCATGGCATAATCCACAGCGGGATTGTGTGGACCATTTAATAGTTTAATGAAAGGTATGTTAAATTTAGTGGTCTGTACCTACGTCAAAGCAAAAACAAACACGTTCAGCAATCAGATCAGGTTGGAGATTACACGCGGTCGAAGCTCCCGTCAGTGAGGCATTTTAGTGGTAGCCGTTACCTTATATTCATAAGAAATTGGCCTCACGGGAATCTTATGGGCTATCCAAAGGAGGAAGCAATGTTTAAGAGAGACACGTTGTATCACCCATGTTTTCCCTTAATAGGGAGGCTTATCTTAAAGTAAAGACAAAAGGTTAGGTGGAATATAAATTTTGGTTTCGACATATGGACCTAACATTATTGGGAGGTGTTGAGAAAAGTTACCCAAGGAAACGTTAGTAAAACAAAACAAGCAAGCTACCCATTGCCGCATTTGAGGAAAATCAAATGAAATGAAAATGAAGGGTTTTCATACAGAGAAAGAGGAGTTCGAAATGAAATGAATTGGGAAGAGAAAAGGAAGAGGCAGGGAGCGAAACTTCAAATACAACTTCGAAAGAGGAAAAAGGGGCTGGATTTCTTTTGGCAAGGCCAAATGCTGCCGGAAGGGCATTGTAAAAAAATGAAAACATTACATTAATGCAAGACTTTTCAGAAATTTGGGTTTTGTTAGCAAGAAAGGAGGAGGAATGTCTGCATGTTGGAATTTAATGTCTCATTTTTCCCGTTTTCAGATTTCGGATCTATGAAGGATGTTTAATGCCTTTTAGGGTTACATTGCTGAAATTTTTTAAGTCTGAAATTTATTTTCTACCCTTTTGGAGCTAGCACTTAGTTTGTTCTAATTGTGCAATTGCAGGTTAAAATGGATTAGGTTGCATAACAAATTTTCTCACATCTTCGGTTTTGCAGGATGGGATACCATCAAATTGAAAGGGATTTGCATATTTAAGTTTTCAGCATTTCATTTCCATTTCCAGTTTTACTTTTATTTTTCTAATTTTTTATTTCGTAGATTTTTTTTTCTAATTTTTAGACATTAAAATAAAAATCGTAGACCTAGGTGTTGTAGGTGAGTTGGAGAGGAGAGGACAATCCTCCAAGGGAGGTCCCAGGTTCAAATATCCACCCTACCAAAAAGCTGAATTGGGTATCCAAAATCCAATTGATAATGTTGGTGCGGGCAGGGTCGGGTGCGACTCCGGGTGACTTTGACGATGTAGAACCCCATGTTCGTGGTCTCTCATACCAAGGCGGCCCCGCAAGGAGTTTTTCGCTTAAAAAATAAAAAAATAAAAATAAAAATCGTAAAAAAAATAAATGACAAAAATAAATACATTGTTGCATAGAATGAATATAATCTTCCATACGCAACAGATTAGGACTCATTCCGAGATCATTTTGATTTTATAATTATTTTTAAAAACTGTTGTTTTTAAGGGTTTTTATAATTTTTGAAATTTTATTTTTTCAGTTTTGGAGATAAATCAGATTTTTAAAATCTGCATTTCATTCATAAGCATAAAATGAGCTTTCCTTCATGAAAATTTCAATTTCATTAAAGGAGAGTGAATTTTATGGCATTTCATAAGCCATTATTTTCGGAGTAATAAATGCACCTTTCTTCATGAAAATTCTGATTTCATTGAAGAGAGGTAATTTATCATTACATCAAAGGCTAGTGTTTTAAAGCATTAAATTATGTCTCTTTATGAAAATTCTGATTTCATAAAAGAGGGATAATTTATGATGACATTTTAAGGTCATGATTTCAAAGCAATAAATTGTTTCTTTTTATGAAAATTAATTTCATCAAAGAGGGACAATTTATTAATTACATCAAAGGTTTTCTTTATCTTCATGATAGAAGCTACATTTAATGGATCTTTTCATCATTTTGAATTCACTTTCATAGATAGATTTAATCTTCTATTTCATGCTTAAAGTAGGATTTAATACAAGATAAAACTTGTTTAAAATACACTTAATCAAAGAAGATAGAATCTACCTAAAAGCATCCAAGATAAAAGGAATTAAGGCTACATCGTGGTCATATGAGGGCCAATTCACATTTACTTTTATTTAAATTTTATGAACAATCATTAATATAGCATGGTAAAATGAACCAACACATGCCCCTTGTTAATAGTTACTTGCAATCACTAAGGTGTTCCTAAAATTAATTGATATATCTTTATTGAGATTACTAATACACATGTGCAAATGTTAATATAGTGGAGACCTTGGAGAAGTTGTTTTGTTTAACTTCTTTGCAAGAGAGGATTTTGGTATCCAAACCCTCAGGGAGAGTGTAATTTCACAATTAGGTAAAATCAACACTCAACAAGGCCAAGGGTGGATTTTCTGCTCGCTCTATCACCCACCCCTCTTTATTCCACCATCTACCCGATGTTTTTTTCTGCCCATGATTGTTGTTGCCACCATTTGATATCTTTCGCCCATCCATAAAAGGCTTCAAAATTTGGCAAACTCTTTCAGAGAGCCATCATCTTTTGCAAAAAGGGATGTGGGTGCAAAGAGATAAAATTATGCTCATATTTCCATTGAGGTAAGCTAAGTGCATCCTTCACTAATGTGGGTTTTGTATGCTCCATGACTAAATACATCAATCCTATATTTAATTACTGATGTGTCATACTTCGAGTACATGGCCAAGTGGAAGTAAGATTAGGAGGTGCATCAAGTTTGGCATCTCTAATAGTTTTTTGGACCCATTTTGGAGTCTTTCATTATTTTGCAGGAGCAATTGTTTTAGGTTCAATAGCTAGAATGTCTTCTTGGACTTCCTCATTAAGCTCTATGTTGGAAATGAGAGCATCTTTAGTATCTAAATTTTGGTCAATGGCTTCATCAAATACTACATCTCGACTTATATGTATTTTCTTGGTAATAGGGTCTATCAATCGATACCCTTTGGATTCATCATCATCTCCAAGAAAGATACATGGTAGGGTTTTCTCATCTAACTTGCTCCTTTTGTTCTTTGGAATATGCATGTATGCTTTGCTACCAAATATTCTTAGATGAGAAATAGATGGCTTCCTTCTAAACCATGTTCTTTAGGTGTAACTCCTTGAAGTTCTTTTGTGGGTGCTCTATTTAGGAGATACACTATAGTGGAGACGACTTCAGCCCAATAATATTTTCCAAGATTAGCTCTAGTGAGTATACATTAAAACATTTCCATGATGGACTAATTTCTCCTTTTAACAACCCCATTCTGTTGTGGATTATAAGTTGTTGTAAGTTGTTTTTTTATCCCATGATGTGCATGAAATATTGAGAATTCGTTGGAGGTATATTCCCCTCTTGATCTAAGTGGAGGGCCTTAATGGAACATCTTAACTCTTTCTCAATATGTTTCTTGAACTACTAAATATATAGGAATGCATCATATTTTAGCTATAAACATGACACCCAGATTCTTCTAGAGTAGTCATCAACAAACAACTAAAAATATCTCTTGCCACAAAAATTGTTTGGCATAGGTCCACACAAATTGGTGTGTATCAACTTTAATGGTGCTTTAGTTCTAGAAGTGCTCAATTCAAAAGGGAAATGGTCTTGCTTCCCTGTAAATAAATCCAAGAACACTAGCAATTTTGGTGAGAGGTTGGGCAATCCTAACACCATTTCATACTTAATTGAATTAAATATCCTAAACTTAGATTCCCATAGTGTTTGTGCCACCAAGAGGTTGCTTCTTTAGTTGTGTAAGCCAATGAGACATGAGAAGAATATAGGATATTTAGAGTAAATAAGTCATGTTTGTATGAACCAATTACTATATGTTTATCATTTTTGGTAATGAATCATCTCTTTTGTCCATCAACAACTTCAAAATCAACCACCATATTTCTATCCAAAATTTGAGGGACTAAAAGTAAATTTATTATAAGTCCTGGTACATAAAGTATCTTTTCTATGTAGCATTCCCCATCTGTAAGAGTAAGGGAGACAATTCCTACACATTTGACTTGATAAGTCTTATCATCAATGATTTTCATTGGTTTCTCTTCTTTGGTTTTAAAGGAATCAAACCACTCCTTGTCCCTAGTCATGTGCTTGCTAACACCTAAATCAATGTACCAAAAAGTATCCTTATGTTTGGTTTTGGCCTTAGTCATGAGAACCTTGTGTGCTTGCTCCAAATTTGATTCTAAGTCTTCAATATCAATATACATTTTGGGTTGCTTGTGGTTGGGGTGTGGTCTGTATTGAGATTTCTTCTTTTGTGTTTGATGATTTTTGATTTTCCAACATTGTTTGGTTTCATGGCCTTCTTTCTCACAAATATGGCAATACCTACTTTGATTTTGAGATTTCTTCTATGAGGAGGAATATGAGGGTGTGGAAGAACACATTTGAATATAAACCTTATGGTAATAACAAGTTGGTGGTTTCTTATTACCAAATTTCTTGGTAATGAGTGCATTATTGGACAATTGATCCCTCAAGTTGTTGGTAGCTTCTTCTTGTTGTAATAGATTTACCAAATCCTCAAAACAAACTTGTCTATTTTATATTGGAGGAAATTAATTAGCACTATAAAAGAATCCAATAAATATCTAATTATAATGGGGACTAAGAGCTTGTCTTCCACGTTCTCTCCAATTGCATTCAATATTTCTTTCAAGTCAACAACTCTACAAAGGAATGCTTCTATATTTTCTCCATTGTTCATGTTTAAAGTGTGCATCTAGGACTATAGGTGAAGAACAATTACTTGATTCATCCCTTTGTAAATGTGATAAGTATATCCCATGCTTCATCAACACTTTCTACTTCACAAAATGAGGTTGAATTTTATGGCTTTTGAAGCCTTAATATTAATATAAACTCATAGGATAAATTTCATAGGATCAAATATAAGATAGTTGCAATATAGCAAGACCAAGATAATTATGTAAACAGAATAATATGAGCAAACTAATGTTTATATCAAGGCTTATAATATATCAAATAACATTCATTAATATGTAGAAATATGAATGTAAATAGCTTGAATCATACATGTACAAAGCATGTAGCACAACTTACAATATTAGTTGCTCAAAATGTATGCAATCTTTATTATTCCTCTTTCTCTTACAAATATATAAACAAAACTCTATTACAATAATGATAACTATGCTCACTATGTTCGCTATATTTGCTATGTCCCTCCATGGAGTAATATATAGCCATTGTATAATGACTCTTTGGATACTTGAATATTCCTTTCCTTATGCCAAGTCTCATGACTCTTGGCTTATCTACTTGACACTTGCATACACATGAATTTATCTTGTATGCACACCTAGACATGATTCTTCACTTAGCAAACTCTAATATAAAGAAACTTGTGCACATATACTCACATTACACTTGCATACTTAACATGACACGTGTGTATTTTCAACACACTATCACTTACATAACACTTGTGCATTTCTTGCAATATTTACAAGATATGCCATGAAGGTACCATGGGAGTACATTAGTTTGTACTAAATAATGTAATATACTCCAACAAAACCTTATTATTTGTGGAAAGTGTGATAATAATCATGAGTGATTTTACATTGACATCATCAAATGTTGCTTTACTAGTGAACATACATCAAACCATTTCCATGATGGAATGATTCCTCCTTTGAGAAACCCCATTTTGTTGTGGAGTATAAGCTGTTGTAAGTTGTTTTTTATTCCATAATGTGCAAGAAATCTTGAGAATTTATTGGAGGTATACCAGTGACATCATCATAATCTATAGGCAATGCGCATTTGCCAGTCATGATGTCCCATAGTTTTTCAACCTATAATATTGTCTGCATATTTGTCTTCCATGGTGCAAAATGTTCCACCTTTCAAGAGATAAGAATTTATGAGATACACTTTTGGCATAGACATTGTGAGGGTTCCTTATCTCTCCAAATGGTCCCCCTTTCTATATATAGTCAATCCATTATACCGAACATTCCAACATACCTACCCTTTCTAAATAGTCATCGGTACATGGAAGAAGCTAGTCCTCTCGATATACATAGTCATACATGAGAGAGACCTTAAGGTACTAGAAGCAAAATTATATGTGATACATAGGTGGTACTGAAAGGGATTCAATCTATATTTTATACTTTCTTAAAAATACCTCCACATATGTAGAGCGTAACTTACCTTAAATACTTTGAGGAACTTAATTTCAAGATTTACATCGAGCAATAGAAGTGAATAAGGGTAATAATGGAGTAAAAATATTATGGGCTTTCCTTATTTCTCCCCAAAATTTTATAGGGATATATCCCAAACATCATTTGCAATTATATTATGTGTTAAACATAGTAGCTCAAGCGCAATAGCATTACCTATAAATGTGAGCCAAATGTATCATAAACACCAAACATTACCTTGTGTAAGTTGCACAAATTTAGGGTTTTGTAATAATTTTTTATTCATTTCAAAGCATTATATATTTTTTCAAATCATTTGAATGCATCAAAGGAATAAGCTTTACAAAACCCTAACTTTAACTAAACCTTAAGCAATAAGAATTTCAACTAATCACTTTAACTTCTTCTTTTTTGAATTTAGCAAAAACCCCTTGCAAGGCCACCTTGGCCTGAGAAACCATGACTAGGGGTTCTACACTGTCAAAATCACCCGAGAGTCACGCCTGACCCTGACCACACTAACATTATCAACTGGATTTTGGGTACTGATGTGCATTTGGTAGGGTGGAGATTCGAACCAGGGACCTTCCTTGGAGGATTTCCCTACCCTCTCTAACTCACCTACAACATGTGGGTAACTAATCACTTTAACTAGTTAATTAATTAAATAAACTAATTAATTAATCAATCAATCAAAAAATTTAACTTATCAAGCAATTAATTAAAAAAAATGGCCTAAGATTTTTACCCAAAAAATTGTTCTTGGTGCAGAAGTCTTCCCCACTAAGTGGATCTAAATTCGTCAAGTGTCTGTACTAGTTCAAAATTGCTCCAATTCACCAAAGGGACAAATAGACCACTATAAAGAGTGGATAATATAGGTGTGGAGTCAAACACTTTATAAATTAATTTATCCTCCCCATGGTGCCAATGTGGAATAATAAATTTTGCAAAGAAAAAACTTTGTTTTGCCAAAAGAGTTAACTCCTTCGTAATGTGTCACCATGCAAGCCCTCACAATCAACTGCAAGAGTCAATTCTTCATGCCAGTAACAAGATCCAAGTGCCTAGTATGAGTCACTTGGATATTTAACTTCTCACACAAGGGACCTCTTAAAGAGGTATGGATGTCATCCCGCAACAAATGTGGGATATATGGTGAATTTAAAAAAAAAACTTCACGTCTCTGCTCCACTTGGATGTCCTCCTCTGTGGTTGTGCTCTATCCACCTTTGTTCTGATAATTTTTTGATGGCCAAGTTATAGGTTTTCCATACATCCAAACCATCAACTACTCAAAAAACTTATCTCATTCCACAAGTATGAACTTGGTACTAGCTCTCCAACCAGCTAGCTACTAGTCGCTCCTTCATGGCTATGTTCCATGGGTTGTAAGCTTTAGGTGTGAATGGTGCTTCATTTAAACCAAATATACTTCCCTCTAATCACAAAATTATTTGTGTTCATATTGGTAATCAATTTTTTATGCATAGCCATAAGAAGGGAGAGCAATTTTTTTATACCTAATGGTGCAAACTACGAGTATGAGGATAGCTTAAAATTACAAATTCTAGGAAATATCCTAAAACTCAAAATTGCTAGAGTAGTTTGAATATGCCCTCAGGAGGTCATGAATAGAGCCAATCCTTGTCAAAAATACAGTGTGTTAGGCTATAGGTTTCTACATCAAGTGGTTTTTTCCATGTTGGGAGGTCATGATGTAGCAAGTAATGATGTGTTAACATCAAGGCACAGTTGCAAAAGTGGCATCAAAGTCTATCAAAGAGCAATGGATGTCCACTTGGGAAAAGTGCCTCCTCCTACCTTATGATCCCATATATCCACATTGTTTTTTTATCAACTCCATCATTGTAAATAAAAAATTTGATCGATAGTCTTACCCTTTGTCGATATAAATGCTCCTATCGAGTTCGCTCCTACTCCTAGATAGATTCTTGGGTTAGCATGATTGAAACATAAATGGTTAATAAATTAATTGGTCTAGGTTCTTCTTTCTCCCCCCTAGAGTAGAGTGCTAGGGAGATGTGCTCCACATCAAGAAAATTGGGATGCATAGGTTCATTCCCCATGATGGGACCTTTAGTTTTGTATAGGTTTTTTACTAGATCAAGTTGGATCCATAGTATTTAGATAGTAGACGCTACCTCTCTAGAACCACTATATCCAAATGATAACTTTGATATGTTGGGTTTGGTAAACGGTGGTATATCAAGTATCTTTCCACCTTTAGAAAAGTAAATATTCAAAGCAATGGATATTAATTATGGAGCACAATGCAACCTCACTATAGACTAATACCTTCAATCCTGGGATTAAACTAGAGGTAGTGAATAACAAAAAATAAAGGTCCCATTCTGATAAACTAGATTAGCATGAAGTTGCAAGTTTAGAGCATACTACGGTTTCCTCCACTCTAATACCACTAATGGAGAAAGAACATTGTCACAATACATTAATGTAAAATATTACAAGGATATATAGGCTTATGATCCTATAGTAAAGACAAACAAATATCACCTCCCTTATCCTTATCATCTTATAGTGCATACTATTATGATGTGTACTCTGGGGAGGTTAATTATTTATGACAAATAATGTAATAACTATATACTTAACAATTTATCTTTGTTATATTTTGATGTAATGAGCACTGGAAGATAGCAATCACAATATGCAGAATAATATGAAAGAAAGTAAATCTGCTAGATGACTGAAATATATTGTAAATAGAAATGACATAAAATAATACAATGTAGCTATGGAGGAAATGAACACTCCATTAATAAAGCTACTAAACTACATTGCACCCATCACCAATGGATGGTGATCTACATAGAACTATACTACACTCTAAGCTACACTATCTGACTATGTCCCTCGACTCTATCTCTGTATTACAATGAGGCCTTTATTATATAGGTAAAATAGGTTCCTTTGCCAACACTCTACCTAGTTGTACAAGGGACAACTTGCACATATACAACTTGCACATTGACACTTGTGCATTTATTACATTGCATGAAGTAACTAGATAACTTCCCCCTAAATTAATCTAACATCCTAAGTATGTACCTTGGAAGATACATTTACATGACCTAAATGATGTAATATAATCTATTTCTAACACCCCTCGTATTACATTATTTGGGTATTGAAGACTTTAGTCTTCAATATGGATCTTCTTCTTCATCCTAAACTTTGTACTCTTCTTTTGCATTCTTTGTAACCTGTTCAAGCAAATAGTTAGTGTCTCTATAATATGTTACATTTACTTATATAGCTTTCACCTCATAGTCTTTTGTGGGTTCTTCCAGTTCTTCAGTTTCTTCTATCCTCTGAACCAGGTGTCCTTTCTTATTTCTCTTCTAATATTCTAGTTGAGGATAATTGGTTGATCACTGAGATTTCTACTGACAAGGGTTCCTTTGATATTGTTGAGGTTTTAATTGGTTCCCATTATTCATTTGATTTTCTTGGTTTTGGTTTTTGGGATTATATCTACAATAGCTGGTACTATGACCTTTCTTTCTACATATCAAATACCATGTTTTTCATCCTCTTGCTGATGAAGTGATATTTCCTTGTGGATTATCTTTTGATGCCAATGTAGTATTAGTCATCTCATCTTTCACAGTGTTTTCTACTTCATATTCTTGAAGTATATTGAGTAGGTCATCAAAATAAGTATTTTCACTTAAAACCTGTAAATATGTTACCAAATTCTTAGAGTTGTATGGAAGTTATCTCATGGTTACATGAGTAAGTAGTTCATCCTTAATTTTTTCTCCTAATATTAACAATTTCCCTTTAATATATACTACCTTTCTTAGGAACAGTTCTATGCTTTCCCCACTATTCATTTTTAATGAGTAAAGTTGAGTTTGGAGATGAAGAATAGTTACTTTATTCTTTCCTTCAAATATTTTATGTAGGCTTGTCCATGCATATGAAAATGTTTTTGTTGAACTGATATAAGGTTGAATCTCATCAGTGATAGCAAAGGTTATTATCATTATATCTTTTGAAACATTTTCCTCAAACTTTAGGATTTCATTTTCACCTATGGTAGGTCTCTATGTTTTCCATTTGACAACATCCTAAAGTTTTTCATATACTAAGATTGCTTTCACTTTATTTTTCCAAGAGAAATAATTAGGACCCTTGAGTAGTTGAGATTCTTCTAGGAAGAATTTATTTTATGCCATTTAAATCTTCCTAATATCAATCCTTAGATATGTAGGCTTCCTTATGTCTCCCTAGTAATGAGAGTATGAACACCTAATTTTAGGTTTTAAAGAAAGCTTATATCTTCACAACTTGATAATCTTTGATAAATATTATTATTATCAAGTTTTGTAGAATGTCTTATGACTCCTCAATGATTATGGAGTATGATATAGTGCTTTTGTTAAATATAGTTCAATTTTGGTTGATTTTGTACAGTTTTTGTAAGGATCAAAAATCAACTTTTCTAACACCTTATTCCTCCTATTGAACTAAGCACTTTTCAATTTTGAATAGGTTTTAATCTTGGATTTCTTTGGTCCCTTTTGAAAAAAATTTAGACAAGAAAATTATAAATTTCCAACCTTAAAAAAATTCTTAATAACCTCTTTTGTAACTCTTAGGATTTAATTCAAGTGTTTCTAATTTCCAATAACCTAGTTTGATGTTGTAACCCTTATCACTCCCAAATTTGGAAAATTAGAACACATTAATATTTGCAAATATTAAATGGATTAATTCCAAGTAGTATTCCTTATTTCTCCTAAGTTGTGTTTTGCAAATATTATATTAATTTCCCTAAGTTTTGCTTTCAAATAAAGATTGATTTCATTTAATATTTCAACCTTAACATATAACCTTATAACTCCCTTTTTAATGAAAGCAAATTAGATGAGGAAATTTTACCTTAATAAGGCTTTGTACCTTTATGAAGTCGGATGAATATGGCAATAGTTTGTCCTTCTTGAGCATGAATTCTTCAACGTGTACTTTGGCTTCAATGCTATCCTTTAATGCTCCCTTGACCTGTTTGACCGAGAGTGCTTCTGAATACTCTCGACTTGCTTTGGATCACTACCAGATTGTTGTCGAACTACTACCAAATTTCTACCAAATTTTCACTGAATTATCATTGAATTGCTTCTAAATTGCTACATTTTCCAAGGTCCAAGGCACCTTTAATAGGTGGTCAATAGAGTGACAATGTCATGGTAGTATTTTCAATGCTCTATAGATTCTTTGGTTGTTTGGTGGATACACCAAACTTAATTTATTGCTTATGAAAAGTATCACCTTTAGTTGATATATTTTAATTCTCCTTCGAGCGTTGTCCAAGAGACGTTTCTTATTCAATGCATATGAGACTTCTTTGTTGTAATAGATGTATATCAAGCTTATAGTTGTAATTAACTCTTCCACATGGAGTATGGGTGCCAAGATAGTGTTGTAACATCTTCTTTTTTAGTGTTATTTAGAGTTATTTTGGAGAATGAAAAGTGGCATCTCCTTTCTTCTGCATGCCCTTGTCTTATCAATGCCTTCCAACTTATTTTTCCACCTTATTCTTTATTGTTCTACATAGATGCTAAAATGTTTCTAGCCAAGCAATGCTTATGGTGGAGCTTTGGTGGAGATATGGAGGAGCTTTGGTGGAGCTTTGGTGGCCCTTGAATGGAGTCCGAATGGCAAAACTTAGATGAAGACTCTGTGATGCTCCACTTAGGTATTGAATGCTCCTTGATTTGGATGTGTAGTTCCACTTTGCTTGCTTTGATTTCCTTTTCTTCTACATTGCTTGATTTCTCCCTGGCTTTGTGCCTTATCTTTTGTAGGTTTTATCATTCAAGATACGTAGAATATGAGCCTATATGAGTGACTCTTTGCTATGCTTGAGAGAATGCTAGCTTTTGGTCACCTTTGGCTGGTTCAACCTGCTAATATTGTGCCTTTGAGACACTTTCAAATTTGTCATTTTTCATGCGTAGAATGAGTTAGATAAATGCAACACAATGTAACGATATTTATAAATAAGATACCTTTTGCACCCTTTCTTGCACTCCTTTTTGCAGATCTAATATTCTTATTTATATGGTAAATTTTTTTAATGCAGTGTAGGGGTTTTGAGGTTGTCTCTATGCTTAGACACCTTCCCCTTTTGCTTGGATATTATGATGAAAAATCCAAGCTTATATATAAGTATATAGAAGCTCCTTATATGATGCAATTTATTACACTTTTATCCTTGCAACTAACCCTGTAATGCTTTGGATTTGAGACTCACCAAGTCTCAATATTTGAAGCTTCTATTTTTTTTTTGGTTAGTTGTATTCTTCTCCAAGTTTTGGAGGATTCTAACCTATTTTTGTGGCTTCCCTTGGCCACTAAGTATTACATATTTTTGTGCACTAATAGTGTCTTTAAACACTTTGACAATTTCTGATTTTGTGCCCTTCTCAAGAACACAAACAAAAAATTCTTTTAAGAGTAATAGAATAGTGCAAATTAATCTAATAAAATTTCTTTTAATGCACTAAAATTTTCACCTTATCAGTCCAATCAACTCTCAAATTAATGCACTTAATCAATTTACTGCAATTAATCAAGAATAATTTGAAATGAATCTTCAAGAGTTATTCTGCAGTTTCACTACAATTAATATTATAGGACTTAGTCTTCTTTTTATTTTTCCAAAGTAGATGATAAGTAGTTGATAGATGTAATTCTTAAATATAATCAACTCCTAATTAATGTGCAAATGAACCTTAAAAACAACTTTTCTCTTTTTGCACTTTTTGAAGACTATAATCCAATTTTCCTTCTTACAACTTTAATCTAAATTAAGGTGCTTTAATCAAATCTGATAAGTAATCCAATTAATGAGTTTATTTGCACCAAAAGTTGTATATATTTTTAAATCTTATATAGCTCTTTTTCCACTTCTATAGAGGATGTGAATCTTGGTGTCTAAGATCACCAAGTTGTTGCTTCGAGTAGGATCGTGTAGCTTTTTGTAGACTTGCTTGAATAGTTCCTTCACCAAAAAATAGTCTCAAAATTTCTTTCATGACCCTAAAATTTGGTGGCTTGTTCTCCTCTTGTGGTCTCCTCTTTATGTTGTATATTTGGAGAAGTCTTGGTATATGACGTAGTGCCTTCTTTTTGTGAGAGGTAATCTTCAAATCTCCTAGATTTGATGAGCTTCTTCTATCTTCAAGTCTTCTTGTCGAATTCTAACTTCAAGCAGAATCTCTTTCTCAAGATTCTCAATATCTTGAGGTCTTCACTAGATTATTCTTCTAGGATTTTGTACTCCTTTCCAAATTCTTCTTCTTATAGTTGGTACTCCTTACCAAATTATCCTTCATGGATTTGGTACTCCTTGCCAAATTCTCCTTCTCTTGGTCTTTTCAAATGGCAACAATTATCCCAAGTCCTTCACTATTAGGGGCTTCTCCTTGATAGTGGATTTCTCCAGTGAGTTATCCTTTGATGATTTATTCAGTAAGCCTCTCCTAGCCTTTTACTGGATGCTCGTTGAGACCCTACCAAGATCTTTGATCTTGCAGCTTCTATCGGTCTTCCTTGAGACCTTCTCTTCAACCTTCTGCTCCTGGAAGTGTTGGTGGTGAGATCTTATTCTGGATTTTTTATTCGAATACTTCTAAATGTGAGCAAGAATCTCCTAGTCCTTCTTCTTCTTCTTCCAATACTAGAATTTCTTCAATGATATCTTCTCCTAATATCTTTGATTTTACTTTAGGTGTTGAGTTGATTCTGAAGAAGATATTCTTCCTAACTTTCTTGTAGGAAGTTTCCCAACTCACTGAATCTTTTTTCCCTACAATAAAATATTATTATTGAAATCTTAATCTAATTTTGAATCAGATATTCTCTTTGAATTCTTCTTTAGGATCAAGGCTTCTAGAGCCTTTTTCAGTATTTAGGCTTTTATTGCCTTTTCAGTATGAAGGCTTATGTGGCCTTTTTAGTATCAAGGCTTCTGTGGCCTTTTCAATATCAAGTATTTTGTGGCCTTTTCAGTATCAAGACTTTTATGGCTTCTTTTTCAAGGATTCTATGGCCTTTTATTCAAGTTTTCTATGGCTTTTTTTTTGTATCAAGGCTTCTATAGCCTATTCTTCAACTATGAAGTTCTTCAATCTAGCAATGGAGATCTTCAGTCTCCTGACTTCACCATGACTCTTTACCAGAAGTTGAAAATGTGCGAACTTCATTGTATTATTGAAGAGCAGTTTAAATAATACAACATGCAGAAACAACACTCCTGGATTAGCCCGGGTTGGGCGCATCTCAACAGGATGCCGCTGCAACAAGGTGCTAAAGTTAAATAACAAATTAACTAATATAACACCTATTGTAATAGTACGCTAACATCCCCCTTTATTACATTATTTGGGTAATGTAATAACTAATAGCTATACTAACATCCCCTTACATTATTTTGCAATACAAAGTGAGCTGCGAAACAATTCAAATTTGACACGTCCAAGTGCCTTAGTGAAAATGTCCGCAACTTGAGCATCGGTGGGAATGTGTTGAAGCTGAATTCGGTGCTTTGGAACTTCCTCTCGAATGAAATGACATTGTGTGTCAATGTGCTTTGTTTTTTCATGATGGACTGGATTCTTGACGAGGTTCAGAACACCTTGATTGTCGCAAAACAAGTGTATTGGATATTTTGATGGATGGCCCATACTTGTTAGAATGCGACGTAACCATATCACTTCGCACACAGCTTCACGTGCGGCGCGATATTCTGCCTCTGTTGAAGAAATAGCAACCACCTGTTGCTTCTTGTCGTGCCAAGAGACAGGACCGGATCCCAGATGAAAAATGTATCCAGAAGTTGACTTGCGATCATCAAATGATCCGGCATAGTCGGAGTCCGTGTATCCTTGCAAGAAGAATTTGTTGTTCCTCTTGTATTCTAGGCCATATTCTATAGTACCACGGACATAGTGAAGAACATGTTTTGTTGCTTTCCAATGAGTAATCTTAGGCTCCCGCATGAACCTCGAAAGATAGTTTACAAGCAAATACGAGATCCGGCCTAGTATTGGTCAGATATATGAGACTCCCAATCAACTGTCGATAGAGAGTGCCATCTACCTGGGGTGAGTCATCATATCGCGATAACTGAAGTCCATTCTCCATAGGAGTTGCCATTGGCTTGTAGTCAGTCATGCGATATTTATCGAGCAATGTCTTGGCATACTTTTTCTGAGACACTTTGATGGTGTGCTCCTTCTGGCTGAATTCCAGACCAAGACAGTAATGGAGAAGTCCAAGATCTGTCATCTCAAAAGATTTGCACAAGTTTCTTTTGACAGTAGAGATCAAATCTTCCGAACTCCCCGTAATGAGCAGATCATCCACATAGAGTACAAGCAACACTATCTCAGAACCCCGTTTCTTGAAATAGAGGTTTGCATCCGACGGACATCTCTTAAATCCATGCCGCATTAGGTGATTGTCCATTTTTATATACCAAGCTCAAGGAGCTTGTTTCGTACCATACAAGGATTTAACCAATTTGCAAACTTTCTGCTTGTTGGCCTTCCACTTCAAATCCTTCAAGCTGAGTCATATAGACTTCTTCTTGGAGATCACCATTAAGAAAGGCACTTTTGACATCCATTTGGTGAACTTTCCACCCATATTGTGCTGCCATAGCACACATAACCCGAATTGTGGTCATCCGAGCAGTAGGTGCAAAAGTTTCTTCATAGTCGATGCCTTCCTTTTGAGCATATCCCTTTGCAACAAGACGGGCTTTATGCTTATCAATTGTTCCATATACCTTGTACTTGACTTTGTATACCCATTTGCAGCCAATAGGTTTCTTTCCATGCGGCAGATCAACAAGCTTCCAAGTTTTATTCTTCATCAGAGACTCATACTCTGTATCCATAGCGGCCTTCCACTGAGGCTCACTAAGAGCATCATGCACTGATGTAGGTCCAAGACTATCTATGGTAGACATGAATGCCCTGTCATCATCAATATCCATATCCTCAACTTCTCTACTTGGAGTCACAGAAAGTTCCTCAAAAGATTGACAAAGATCATCAACCTCACCGGTTTCTCGGCTTCTCTTTCTCGTTGAGCCATACCGCGTGTACGAGGTCTATCCAAATTCAAATTGGGAGGAGTGGATAAATTTGCATCTCTCGATTGTATTTGTACACCATTTAGGATTCCGCTTCGGTGGTGGTGAAGAAGATGTAGAAGGACCTCCTGTCTCGTGTTGACGAAGGAATCTCCTCTTCCTTTGGTTCCACAATATCCTGGTGTACTCGTAGATGTGCTCTGTGATGTGAAAGCTTCATCAAAGACAACATCTCTGTTGATATGAATTTTCTTGGTCAAAGGATCTATCAACCGATATCCTTTAGAGTGCTCAGAATATCCAAGAAAAATACATCTCGGTGTTTTCTCATCTAGCTTCTTCCTTTTTTCTTTCGGTATGTGCATGAAAGCTTGACACCCGAAAATACGTAGATGAGATATGGAGGGTTTTCGACCACTCCATGCTTCCCGTGGAGTCATTCCTTTTAGGGCCTTTGTGGGTGCCCTATTCAAAAGATACACTGCAGTGGTGACATCTTCCGCCCAATATTGTTGCCCAAGAGTTGCACCTGTGAGCATACAACGAACCATTTCCATGATAGAACGGTTCCTTCTCTCAAGCAACTCCATTCTCGTTGAGGAGTATAGGCAGTTGTTAACTGTCTCTTGATCCCATGTTTATCTAGGAATGCAGAAAATTCAGTAGAGGTAAACTCTCCCCCTCGATCTGAGCGGAGGGTTTTAATAGAAGCCCCTGACTCCTTCTCAACGGATTTCTTGAACTGTTGGAAGAATGCGAAAGCTTCGATTTCGGTTTGAGAAAGAAAACCCACATCTTTCGTGAGTAGTCATCTACGAATAACTGAAAGTACCTCTTCCCTCCAACACTGTTGGGTGTGAAAGGACCGCATAGATCGGTGTGAATTAGCTCCAAAGGTTTTCGTGCTCTTGTAGAGCTCTTCTCAAATGGTACTCTATGTTGCTTTCCCGCTAGCGATCGAGCACACCGGCAATGTGGCGTAAAGGGAAGGAAGACCTTTTACCATCTCATACTTGCCGAGCTCAAGTAAGTAGCCAGAACTAAGATGCCCATATCTCTTGTGCCATAGGGAAGTTGCCTCCTTGGTAGAGACAATCATGGCAACATGTGGAATAGAGATAGCATCTAGTGCAAATAAGCCATGCTTATATGAAGCCGTTGCAATCTGCTTACCCTTCCTGGTAATTGTACAACACTTCTTTCCATTCTCAACACGAAAGTTGACAACCATATTTCTATCCAGGATTTGTGTCACTGACAACAAATTGTTGGCCAATCCAGAACATAGAGGACCTTGTCAATCTGACACTTGCCATTAGGAAGAGTGACTGAAACTGTACCCTCTCCCCGAAACCCTGTAGGTTTTATCATCAGCAATGGTGACAGGTTTGCCCTCCTTGGCCACAAATGATTCAAACCACGATCTGTCGCCAGTCATATGTTTACTAGCTCCAGAATCGACATACCAAATAGGATCCCTCTGAGTGGAATCTGTGGTAGTCATGAGCACCTTGTGTGCCCATTCGGAATCCGAGTCGGATTCTTCAACAAGCAACATTCGCCTCGGGGTTGCTTGTTTTTATTTTGTGGTTTGTTTTGGCCTTTTTGCTTGTTCTTATGCCAACACCTGTTGGTGTCATGGTTGTCTTTCTCACGGATCTTGCACCACCTCTTCTTCCGTTGAGGTTGCTTGCCTTTTCCTTTCGTATCCCGTTGAGAATTTCCTCCTTTCCGAAAGTTGCCTCCTTTTTGCCCATTACCTTTCTTCCTAGAACCCCGCCTCGTTGGTGTATAGGGCTGTATTGGAAGAATCATCCTTGTGAAGTTGGCGTGCCTCCTGTTGTTGAAGCAGATTGACCAACTCGATGTAGGTAATTTGTCGTTGGGACACCTGGATAGAGGTTATCAACATGTCAAATGAAGAAGGTAAAGCTCTCATCACAAGTGAAATGAGAAGCTTTTCATCCACGAGTATCTCCTAGAGAACTCAATTTCTCTTTCAACTCAGACACTCTGCACGTAAAGAGTTCAACTGTTTCACCCTGTCTCAAACTCGAGTTATGAAGTTGTTGTTGAAGATGAAGAATGGTGGATTCATTCTTCCCCTCATAGATGGTTCTAAGGGCATCCCATGCCTCTTTACCACTTGCTTTATCAGCTATATGAGGTTGCACTTCATCCGAAACAAGAAACAAAATGAGCACCTTTGCTCTACTCGTCTTTCTTGTCAAAAGCAATCTGATCTCGTTGAAGGACCTGTGGATCCTGCTGTTGGTGAAGGCCTTGTTGCTACTCTAGTAACAATATCCCACAAATCTTCCATTTGGAGAATAGCCTTCATCTTATGTTTCCATGGTGTATAATTTGGACCTTTCAATAACTGATGCGGATCAGTCATCAATTTTGCAACAACGGCCATAGTGAAGGTTCCTTATATCACCAAATTGGTCCCCCTTTCGATATACCTTTTGCTAGGCCAATATACCGTACAAAATACCCGCCCTTACGTGAGGGAAACTATAGGTATTTAGAAAGATCAACAAAAAATCACCCGCCCTTACGTGAGGGAGACTATAGGTGAAATTTAGAGATCATACGATACGTGGAACATAAGCGGTACTGAAAGGGAATCGCCTTGTTGATGGCACCTACCATAGAAGATTCTTCTCATGCGTGGGGCGTAACTTCCCCTAAACACTATGAAGAATACTTCGTCAGGATTTACGCCTAAACACAAGTGCGATAAAGGGTAGTGGATGGAGTAAAAAATGCAAAAATGACGTACTTATTCCTCCCCGACGATTTATAGAGAACAAGCTCAGACATCGTTATAGCAGCTATATTAGGCGGCGGATACAGTAGCCAAATCACGACGACTTTACTCGTAAGTGCTGGCCGTAGGTATCGCAAATACCGAACACTGCAAAGGCAAATAAATTGCACGAGATGGGTTTTATATTCCGGGGACTTTAGGGAGTGTTTGATTTTAATTTTTAATGTTATAGTGCAAAAATGAAATATGCAACATACAACAAAAAAAATGCCCACTAGAATAACCCACAAGGTGTCGGTCACAGCCGAAAATGCACCTTTTACAATGCCAAATTGCTATTTTTCATAAAAATTACTCTCAATCCCCCTTTGATTTTTTTGAAAAAAAATCCCCCCTTAAAAGGCTTTCTTTAACAAAGCATTTTGATAATTATTATCAATTTTAAAATTAAAATAAATAATTTTAATTTCTATAGTTTTAAACTTTAGAAAAAATAAATTAAAATTAAATTTAATTTATTAAAGTTTAAAAACTATATTAAAAAAAAATTAAAATTAAAAATTTTAATTAAAAATAATAATAATAAAAAAATGACTTTGACAAAAAAAATTATACCTTGGGGGAGTCGGCGGGATTCGAACCCCCGACCTGTAGGCTCCCTGAGCCTTACCGCACGGCTCACGACCACGTGAGCCAGCGGGCTGATCCGAAAAGATCAGTAGACCTCCTCCCTTATCAACCCGAATCCTCCTCCTCCTCGGCCTCTGCAGCTGCCGGCGCTCCTCTCTGCCGAGGCAGAAACACCGCTCCTCTCTGCGGCTGCAAAAAAAAATTCTTCCACAGACCAACTTTTTTTTTTTTTTTTTTTTTTAACGGGAAGGGGGGGTGGCTCTGTGTTTTTTTTTTCTTTTTTTTCTTTCCCGGCCGCGCGCGATTCGCGCGGTGCGCCGGTGGGGGGGCCGTTTTTTTTTTCGGGAGGGTTTGGGGGGGGTGCCGCGCCGCTACGCGCAAATGGCGCCGGGGGGGGGTTTATACCCCCTCCAATTCCCGCGCGGGCGGGGATTTGAAAATCCCGCGCGGGGTCCCTCCTCTCCGCGCCGTGCGCCGGGTGGGGGCCGTTTTTTTTCGGGAGGGTTTGGGGGGGGGGTTATACCCCCTCCAATTCCCGCGCGGGCGGGGATTTGAAAATCCCGCGCGGGGGGGGTCCCTCCTCTCGCACCGGCCTCTCGCCTGGCGCGACCGCGGCTCGTCGCGGGGATTTAAAAAATCCCGCACGGGCGGGGGGTTCTCCCCTCTCGTCGCCGTCGCAAGCCGCGGGGGGGGGTTTATACCCCCTCCAATTCCCGCGCGGGCGGGGATTTAAAAATCCCACGCGGGTGGGGTCCCTCCTCTCGCGCCGGCCTGTCGCCTGGCGCGACCGCGGCCCGTCGCGGGAGTGCGCGCTGTCGCACGGCCCTGCGCGCACTGTCGCGTAATGCGACAGTTGCTGTCACGCGGGCCTGTAGCGTCCTCTTCGGGCGGGGGGGGCGATTGCCGCGCCTCCTGCGCGGACGTCCCCTTCCTGCGCTTCTGCGGCCACGGACCGCCAAGGAGCTTCCAGCGACCTGCGCGTCCGCGGGTGTGTTTTTTTTTTTTTTTTTTTTTTTAAATCACACAATGGCGTGAAGAAAAAAAATAACCCCGCCGCAACACAGCCACCTTTCACCGCTCCCTGCAATCTTCTCGCCCAGAATTTCCGAGTGGCTCTGATGCCATGAAAATGTGCGAACTTCATTGTATTATTGAAGAGCAGTTTAAATAATACAACATGCAGAAACAGCACTCCTGGATTAGCCCGGTTGGGCGCATCTCAACAGGATGCCGCTGCAACAAGGTGCTAAAGTTAAATAACAAATTAACTAATATAACACCTATTGTAATAGTACGCTAACAGAAGTCTTCTTCCATAATATTCTTCTCTTGCACAAGGAAATAATCTCTATGCTATGAAGACATGTTGACCTTCAAGCAACTAAGTTGGAGTCTCCTAGAATTTTTATTGTAGGAGGAGTCCCAATCCTTTGAGAATTAATTTTCTACAACAAAAGAAACTTTAGGAAATAGTTATAAAATTCCTAATCTAGTGGATTGAATGTTGAGTCCTAATATTTACGAGTTTTTCTTATAACTCTGTGGAAAAGACTCTAGTCAAATTTAATCTCAGTATTTTTGAAACTGAGATTTTTTTCAATCCTCACTTGGGCTCTCCCTAATTCTACCACCTAGATGTTGGCAATTTTGGGTACTTTGGGTACATTGCCTTTGCTCAAGTGTATAAGTTGTCATTGATGTCAAGAAGCTCTTGAAGGAATTTGATTTGATGTCAAATAATTTATTTTGATGAAGGTTACGACATGATAGTTTCAAAGGTATTTTGTAAACCCCAAGTTGGCAGGTTTAAATATTACAGGTGGATGCATTAGTTTAATGCATTTGGGTCCAAGAGGAAGTATTTATTTAAATAATTAAAAACTTTGTTAAGGTTCCCTTTAATTATTTTTAAATAAATATTAAATTATTGTTTGCAATGGGTTCTCCTAACTCATGGCGCAAATGTCTTAACTATGTGGGCGCTATGTTTTAAGATTATGGGCACTAGCCAAGACCTCCACCGACGTGTTAAACTCCTCGCCGACGTCAAGATCTTATGGTAAAAATACATATAAATCTCCTTCGATGAAAATCAAGAATCATCCCATCCGCATTTTGAAAAGAGTTGCTCGCTGTGAATTCGTGATCTGTTGTTCGATTTCTTCCTCGTTGTGATTTCGTGATCCGTTGTTCGAATTTCTTCTCCGATTGTGTCTTCGCCATTTTCGTAAACCCGTCGTTCGATTGTGTCTTCGTCATTTTCGTAAACCTGCTGTTCGACTGTGTCTTCACCGTTTTCGTGAATCCGCTGTTCATTTTTTTTGTACTCGTCGTTTGTCATAAATCTATCGTAAGGTTTTCATCTTCGTGTTCACGTCAGAAGAAAGGGAGGCACTGTTGTTTTATTTAATCCCTGGCGTAGAAGGAACAAGGCTAACAGTGTGAGGTTTAAACCTCATCGGGTGCCTTTGGCACACCGGTAGTGGCTAGGTTGTTGGCGCGCTACCCGAACGAGAGGTTTCACGTTCGAATCATGAAGTGGACGCAGTGGGTGGTGTTAGAATTCGTGTGCAATTTCTCCATAGCACGATTTTTTATGTTGGCCAAGGCATTTTCGAAATTAATTTTTGCTAAGTGTATTTTGTGGATGGAGGAAGTTTATTAGAGGGAAAAACAGCTTAGGAGTTATAAGGAGTTTAAAGCTTGTTTTATTTTGATAAAAGATTCTTTTGAAGGTGTTGTTTGAAATATCTTATTGCATTCTTATGAGAAATAAATTTTATTTTTGATAAGACTATAAGGGAGAAATAAGGTGTATAAGGGATAAAATTTTTCTTGTAATGTTGAGAGTGCTTTTGGTTGATTATGGAAATGAAAGCATGATGTTTTAAGGTTAAAATTGCTTCTTGTGTGAAGTTGTGAAACCTTAAGTGGGCAGCTTTGAGATTGACATTTGCTTTCATTAAATTGGTAATAATCAAGCTATTCTTTACTTGGTTAAAGTGTTGCGCTTACTCCTTTGTTGATGATTTGAAACGTTGTGTGTGCTCTTGTTGATTTGATTTGGTGGATGCTTTTTGTTCAAACAATATTGGAGAGAAAAGGAGTTCTACTTGTTTCCTTTTCTAATGGTGATTGTGAAATGCTTCAAGGTTGTGTTTTGAGTTGAATGGTGTTGATTGAACCTTGTTTGATGAGCATTGTTGTTGAAGCCCTAATTGATGGTGAAAATAACATGAGTATCATTGTTATGTGATTCTTTGCATAGTTGGCAATTGTTGGGATTTCATGTTCTTGAAAGAAAGCATTCTATCCTATCCATTTCAGATATTGAGTTGAGTTTTCAGATTTGAGATTGAGTTTGAGCTGAGTTGATTTGAGTTGAGTTTTGAGATTGGGAGTTGAGTATAGAACATATTGAGTCTCTAACAATTCTCTTTATGCTTCTATGAGTTTGACAAATCACATTGGGTCTCTAACAATTAACCTTGTGATTTCCTACTAAGAAAGTTTTTTTTTCTTGGTGAGCTTGCTGATTTTTTGGACATGTTCCAGTGGGGACTTGTGAGCAATCTTGGACAGGTTCTGGTGGGGACTTGTGAGCAGTTTTGGACAGGTTCCGGTGGGGACTTGTGAGCAGATTTGGACAGGTCCTAGCAGAGGACTTGTGAGCTGAGTTTGATAGTTCTATCAGAGAACTTGAGGACAGAGGTGCACTGGTTCTTTGAGAAGAACCTGAGGACAGATTTGGCAAGTCTTTGAGAAGGCTTGTGTGCAAAGGATTGATTTGTTCAAGCATTGGACAGATCTGATAGACATAGGAATACTTGTACTAGATCGACTGATTGTGTTTGGTACAGGTTGTTGAGCTGCTGTGGACGTGAAGGCAGAGGTCTCTTAGGCTAATCATTGAGGACAGGAGGTCTTCGGTGGAAAGGAGTTCTACGGCTGGCAAGAGGTAGAGGTAGTTGATCTTCTGAGGGATCATTTCTAGAGCAGAGGGGAAGGTATCTCCTTTGAGCAGATTCTCATAAATTCTGATTGGGGGAAGGTATCTCCTTTGGGCCGAGGCTCATAAACATTGTAATTGGGAAATATTCCCAAAGAACTTTGAAATAACTTTTAGAGAAAAGTTTTGTGGACATAGCCCAGCCATTTTGGGTGAACCACGTTAAAATTGGTGTCACTTTATGGATGATATTGTGCATTGCTTTGATATTGCTTTGGGTATATTGCTTTACTATTTTGAAGTATAAAGGAAAAAATAAAAAGAGGTCTTATACTATTCACCCCCCCCTCTCAGTATAAGCTTGTGTTCTTCACTAGACTCTTTCGATATTTTTTGATATTGGCTGGTCTAGTAGCGCATCAAGTTGAAAAAAAACCTCAGGCTCAATAATAATGGTGGTTTTTCTATTGAAAAAATATGGCTAGATCTATTGTGGCTTTGATACCACTATTATATTTCGATGTAATGAGCACTAGAAGATAACAATCACAAGATGCAAAATAATATAAAAGAAAGTAAATTTTCTAGATGACTAAAATATGTTGTAAACAGAAATGACATAAAAGAATACAATGTAGCTATGGAGGAAATGAACACTCCATTAATAAAGCTACTGAAATACATTGCACCCATCACCAATGGACGGTGATCTACAAAAAAGTGTACTACACTATAAGCCACACTATATGACTATGTCCCTCGACTCTATCTTCAACAAGCCTAGATAATCCTATAGCTTCCATCATGTTGTTTAACTTCAACATTTTTACTTCAACATAAATATCTCCCTTTAATCCACTAATGGAAAAACTTTGGAAAAACTCATCACTTAATCCCCTTGTGTGATTTGTTTGATTTTTAAATTTTGTTTGGTAATCATAGATAGATGTCATTTTTTTTAACTTGATTAGGCTTCCTGTAAAATCTAAATACTCATTGGGTTCAAAATGGGTGAGTAATTTTATCTCAAATTTATCCTAAATGAGTTGTAGATGCATATTCTCTAACCATTGGTACCATTGAATTGCTTCTAATTATAGGATGAAAGATGCAATTATGAGCCTTTGATTTTTGGGAGTGGCATGAAAAGAAAAATATTTTTTGATCGGATACAACCAACTAGTTGGATCCTCTTCATTAAATTTTGAAAATTCTAGCCTAGGCATTCTCTAAATTGTATTTAGAGGTAAAATATTTTGTGCTCTTCCCTTGGAACTATTGTCTTGAATTCCTATGATTGTCCTACCAGAACATTGTATTTTTCATTTAGGCCTATTAAATGACTCTCAAGGTCATCAATTTTATCTAGTTTGTCTAATTTGGATAATGGCTAAATAGATACCTGAAATCAGGTCACCCAACCTAATCAATTTCATAATAAATTCACAAAACAATTAAGACAACTATGTTATATGCCTTCAAACCCAAATTTAGTAGCCAAGTTAGCATCTAACAAATTTACCACCTCAAATTCAAATTCACCAGTGACAATTCCTAGTTGGAAAACTCATGCAAGTTGTCATTCCCACCCAATTTTCATCTCCCCCATTGGATTTAACCTCCAATAGTTAAAAGGTATGAATTTATTGGATATAAATTCATTTCAAATGGATTCATGGGTGGTAGATTCATTTTAGGTGTGTAGAAAATGTCCCAATCCACCTACAACTACTTATCAAAGGTATTTATCCCCTTTGCATCACTACCAATCATCCTAAATGACTTTTAACTAGGGTAATTGACTCGTCAACCTATCTTCTAATTAGCCTCTCTAACTAGCAATAAATTTCTAACTCCCTTGACTACTAATCATCCCCTTATGGTTACCAAGAAAGGTATTTAGGAATAAATCAACTAAGGTAACTCAAGCTAACTTGACACCTAACCCTCTCATTGGTGGATACCATTTCCTATATTGGCCCCTTGGGATGCCATTATCATAACACTTTTCCAAGAAATAAAGTGCTACTAAAATTTTAGATGAATATATAATTATTTCAAGCATAAAAAATGTTACTCAAAATTTCCTAAAGCCATGGAGGAGCAATTTGTCTTCAAGCATTTTGGGTGACTTTGATTACTGCATTTTATGGTTCTTTAATTTCAATTTTCTTATCCATGATTAGTACTTTTTTTGTTAAGTTGTGTGTATTCATCCTTTTGCTTTGTTTATATTCAATTAATCCATTTTGGCATCAAGTGTTTCCCTCTTCTTGCAAGTCATTTTAGGACATATTTAGGATAATAAAGGACTAATAAGGCTTCCAATGTATCCCCAACTACAATTTGCACCCCACTTCCGCTATCTTTTCTAGTTTCCCTCATACAAGGTAAATTTACCACCTATGCCCTGTTTAGGTGGCGAATTCATTTCCAAAGGTTTTAGTTGTAAAATATCATATTAATCTTGTTCATTTCTTGTTTAACAATTTCTAGGATCCTTTATGTTTGTTATTTTAGGCGTACACCATTTCTAAATCCCCTATTCTTTTTATTTAACTATAGATAACAAATTTGTCATCTATATCTAGTTCAAGTTATAGATTAGCTAGATGCATTTTCCATCTTAGGTTTATGGGATAACCTTAGGTCCCTACCTCTCAAACCATATTTGCATAGCTCCTCATAACTATTTAGAGCCCTTCCATATATTTTTTCTTCCTGTCAGCCATCCACTACACTTTTAGGTGGTGAATTCATAGTAGGTATATGGGGCATCCATTTTTTAGGTTTATTTTGATTATGTGTTTACAAATTGGGGTCTAACTATGCCAATTAGGTACTGTTGAGAAGCAACACACCCCCACTGAAAAATGAGATTCCATCCTTACAAAACTTTGAAATTCCATTTTGCAGCAGGGACCCTCTTGATCATTTTCAGGTTTAAATCCAATTTTGCTTGCCTCCTTTTTAAAGTTGTGCTTTTTCTTGCATTCTAGTTTGTGTTATCCAAGAATTCACTTTTTACATGCTAGAAATCATTCATGCTTAAGAAAATCTTGCACCGGTACCGAGAAAAATCCAGAAAACAGTTGCATAAATTCATGAAAAATCAAACTTTCCATTTTTGGTAGTGTCGCGATATCGCGACACTTCCATTTTCGAAAATGTCGCGATATCGCGACGAGGGAAAATACAAATGCGGCTAAGTCATTTTTGTGTAGCGAAATCGCGACACTTTCCATTTTTGAAGTGTCGCGATATCGCGACATTTCCATTTTGGAAAGCGTCGCGAAATCGCTACGGCGAGGAGAGAGAGAAAGTACGGACGAAAAGATGTCGCGAAATCGCGACATGTCGCATTTTCACGATAGGAGAGAGAAAATGCATGAAAATCGGCCAAGTAAGAAAAGCGCGATTTTGAGAGAGAGAAGGCATAATGGTACGATGCGTAGCGAAATCGTGACACTTTCCATTTCTGGAAGTGTTGCGATATCGCGACGTTTCCATTTTTTGAAAGTGTCGCAAACTCGCTGTCTGTCGGAGGAGAGAGAAGATAGGTACGGACAGCGCGATTTCGGACATGTCGCGTTCTCGTTACTGGAAAGGAGAAAAAGTGGCTAAGTCCAAAAGTTGCGGCGATGCGGCATGTCTCAAAATCGCGGGCTAAGGGTGCGGCGTATGTTTCAAGTCGAGAGAAAAGTGCGCGATCGCGTGTCTCAAAATCGCGGGGGGCGGTGTGAGGAAAATTGCGGCGATGCGTGCATGTTTCCGAAGTCAGGCTGGAGCTTGCGGCGATGCGTTGCATGTTTCGAAATCAAGGGTGAAAATGGTAGCGACGCGCTGCACGTTTTGAGAAAGTCTTGCAAGACAAGCATGTCGCGAAATCGCGACATGCTGGAGCAAAGTTGTACGACCGCTAGCAGGAGGCGCGATTTCGCGACATGTCACGAAATCGTGACATGTCGCATTTTCGCGGCCGACAGGGGGAGAAGCAGCGCAGCGCTGGGGACGTCGCGATTTCGCGACATGTCGCGAAATCGCGACATGTCGCAGAATCGCGATAGGAGAGAGAAAGTCCTCAAAGTTGACCGAAAGTGCATTCCAACTGAAACAGAAGGCATCCTGGGGTAGCGACACGTGTCAAAGCGCGTAACAGGCAGAGCAAGGCCGACATGCAAGCTTTTTAGCGGTTTTTAATCTGATTTTAATGCTTTAAGCTTGGATTTAATGTTTATTAAAGAGCTAATATAATCTTTTTGTCTTTCATGCGGGATTCCATCGGCACTTGCGGGACAACCAGGAAAGGCCATAAAGACAAAGTTAAAGTGCGGATTTAATCAAGGACCGCCATGCTAGAGGAAAAGAAGCCGGTAAAAGCATTCAATGACAAATTTATTACAGACTTGATAGCATGAAGACAATTTCAACTCAGGGATGGCTTTGCGGAGATCAAATTGATGGAGAAGTGGTGACTCATCCGGCTCACCCGCAAGAATTAATGGAGGCATTTATTTGCTGCTGCGGATGAATGCAAGTGGCTTTAGATTTTATCTTCTCCATTTATGGCGGTTGACTCCACGATTTGCCGAAGGGTTAAGTTCTATCCGGACTTTGATTTTAAATGGATTTTTATTGTAAAACCCGGGTCCTAGGGTTTAGATGTGATAATATTTGCGGTTATGAGAAGAAGATATTTTTGAAAAGATCAGGGTCTCATCTCGAGTCTATAAATACTTCTTCTCAATGTAATTGCGAGGAGGCGGAGACTTAGAAATAAAAGGCTTATAAGCAATTTCTTGCAAATCTTGTGAAATCCTTTGTTTTCGGACTTGGAGTTGATGTGCTTTAGCTTTTACGTGATAGCATGGCCGGGAGCCTAATCTTTTGCGAGTGTGATAAGTGTATCTTCTTTTGTTATCCGTTCCATTTAAATTTTATTAGATATATGCTTTGTAAATCTGAGTTATCAAGTTTAAATATCTTGTTAGGCTTCAGTTGTTCTCTTGTCTGCTAGGGGAAATTACAGATTTTAGGTGTAAGTTTGTTCTAATTGCTCTGTCTTCACTGTGTGAGCTAGGCTGTCGGTGAAAGATACCAGTTTTAACCAGCTGCCCTTGGATTTATAATTTTTTGCTAGATCTGTTTCACTCTGCCTTGTGCTCTTAGTTGAAAGTGATCTTAGACTGACTGGACACTTTCTTCTTTGATTTGTTCTGTTGTGAAGCTAGTAGCATAGATAAAATTGATAGTTTAGGGTTTTACAGTTGATGTTTGATAAACTTCTCTTTTCGCCCTACCCTACCCTCTCTTTGTTTTCGGTGAATGATCCATTTTTATTTTCTTTGTTTGTCTTTTATTTAAATCTGCTGACCCATGAGAGCTAGATCAAGAATTCAAGTTAAATATGATAAACAACTTTTGCAACTACTGAACAAGTTCAAGAACCCCCTGTAAGGTAACAGAGCGATCCATATTGAAATCTATTCCAGAAGTGGAAAAGAGTGAATAGCCATTCGACCCAACTTCGTAACTCGCACCTTGGATAACCAGCTAGATCCTAAAGTGAGTGGGATCCGTCCCGTGGGTGTCTCCGGAGCTTCCTTGCTTCATCCTTCCCGGGGTGTGCATGAAAGCCGGACCAACAACCTAATTGGCGCTAGAAGGAGGGCGAGAACATCTGTTCTTAGTGCACTTGAGTTGAGAAATCTGACTGTATGTGGTGCTTGACAAATACTGTATTGTATGTGCTGAGTCTGGTATTTTATCTTTTGAATCCTTTTCCCTCCTCCTCAGCCAACAACCTAATTGGCGCTAGAAGGAGGGCTATGAACTCAGTTCAAGTATTGTAAGGGCATAACAACAACATTTGAAGGACCCACAGTGAACTCCGGACAATTTTGTAAATTGTCAGTTTTTTTTTTAAAGTTGTCAGTACAGTTTTTAAAATTGCCAGAGAAGACCTCAAGTTCAGAACAGTTTTATCTCCATTGGCAGTTATCCAATTACAACTCGAGAATATCACTTGTCGGCCAAGTAATAATGGCAAATTGGTTGGGCCCCACTTGCTTTGAATATCCCGGGTATAGCCCATGACCTGCCCAGAAGCCCGAGAAAGATATCTCCCCAGGTACAAACATGATGGGACAAGAACTGCAGAAGAACACCTGCTAGCTTTCAAAAATGCTTTAAAATTATTGAATATACAGCATGAAGATGTTGCCCTGCCAGATTGTTCCCGTTCACTCTCCGAGGAGGGAGCTTATGGTTGGTTTTTAAACCTCACCGGCAATTCCATTACTAGGTGGGATGATCTAGAGAAAGCTTTTATATCACGATTTGGGGAAGTGATAGACCCCATTGTGTTATACCAACAATTTTCCAGCATCAAGAGAGAGTCGGGAGAAACTGTCGGGTCTTTCAATATGAGGTTCCAAAGAGCTTACGGTAGAATGGCTGGCCATTACATCCCAAATGCAAATCTGGCCTTAGAAATCTACAAGAATGCATTGGATTCGGTGACCTCTATTTTCCTCAAGAGAGACATCAATATCACAACCCTGGCTAGGGCTTATAAAGAAGCCTTAATTCTTGAGAGACGGTTAGGGCCTCAAATTACGAGCGGTCCTTTGATATCCTATGTTACACGAGAACATGCCTATTCCGAGACCCCATTCCACATCATGAGTTAGTGCCAACATGTCATGCTCTACCCAAGGAGACTCCGTTAGCTGTGACATCCACTCGGCATGTGCAAAATACGAGAGAAAAGTTCTGACAAGTTCAAAGTGCAAGTGCTTGAGCCGAGCAGGTTGTGATCCGGCACCACCCAAATCCGAAGTTTTTCCTGGTGAGTTAAATTTTCCTAGAGATCAAAGAAATATTGATATTTCTAGTTCACCCAAAAACAGTACAACCGGGGTTTCGGATTCTTTCACTTTTCTCGAAGAGACGAGAAAGTCTTGTACGAGACTCCTGTGGATGAAATGCAAGATTTTCAACAGTTAAAAAGAGACAGTTATGACTTGAAATGTCAGAGTCCAGAACTTAACAATGATCCTTCCTCATCAGAGGATGATGAAAGTGAGATTCAATATCACTATGCAGAAGTAACTGAGGAGGATAACATCATTGAGGATATGAGGGAACTTAAAGCTGACATCACCCTCTATGAAGCGCCTCAGATTGTTGAACAAAAGGTTAACTTGATTGAGGCTTACTCTGGACCACTTGTTGGATTTCAAGAAAAGGAGGAAAAGATAGTAAATATGAATGTGGTCGACCAACTTGGAATTGATGAAGCTGTCTCAACATAAGCACTGCAACTTCCGAACATAATGTCAAAGATAAGGCTATAAACTGTGTTGATGCGAGATATTGGAGTTTATAATTTGGCAAGCGAGGAGGTGAGAACGATTCTAACTCTAAACCATCACAACCATGATGTTTGGACATTGCACATTGATGAGGTTAAATCTAAGCAAGGCTCAGGTGAAAAGGAAAATTGTAAGCATTCTTCTAGAGGGATAAAAATTGAAGTCCTGGATATTGAAGCAGTACAGCAACCACAAAATGTTCAAGTTGTTAAGAACCAGGGCATACAGATAAAACATGATTTCTTTCAGTTGTCACATAATTTTGAAGATGTGGTGGTCTAGGTCTGTCAAGATTTTAAGGTATTTGATCCTGGGGGTTTTTTACATTCAGTCCTTTTGAAAGAACTCTGCAAACCCTTCAATTAGAAGCATAAACATGTTATCATATGATTTGTTATTATATGATTTGTTTAATTTGAAGGAGTTGCAATTTGTTTTTCAAATGGGACGGGGAAGACGATAAACACAAGTCTTTCCCCGGATAGCAAATTTTTGAAGCACGATGTGGAGTGCATTTCGTCAACAGGACCTGAAAGGTAATTTTTCTAAATTACTTGCACATGGTCCAATTTTTTTTAAGGCACCATTTCTCTGCTTTCCCAACTGCTGCATTTTTTGAGTATGAAGGGAAGTTGTAACATATGTATGCATTGTAAGTAAGCTTTGAAGTTTTTTAGTTTTCTTTAATTGTTTTTCAGTTTTAGCTTGTGCAGTTTATTTCTTTTGTCAGTGCTTTTTATTTCCTTTCTTTGTCTTTTTATTTTAGCTTGCTTTTATTTTAGTCTGTACAGTCTTTTCTTCCTTGCAGTTCTTTTTCTTTGTTGTCTGTATAGTTGCAGTTTAATTTATTTCAGTTGCTTTAGTTTATTTCAGTGCTGTTGCAGTTTAGCTTTGCTGTAGTTTAGCAGTTTTAGTTGCTTTGCTTCAGTTCTTTTAGTTTATTTCTTTTATTCTGTGCGTTTTTATTTTCTTCCCTGCATTTCCTTTTCTTTTTCTGTCAGGTCTTTGTTTTAGTTTTTTCTTTTTGTCTGTTGGTTTATTTTATTTTGCTGTGCGTTTGTTTAGTCTTATGTTTTATTTTGTTTTGCTTTAAAGCCTGTGTCTGTCCTTGGAAGTCTGTACAAAGTCCTTTGGCTTCTAAAATTTATGTCCTTTAACCTTTGCCTGAGCAATCAATGAAAAGTCAACCTGCTAAAAATTGTTTTATTCTAAGGTGATCAATCCGGTCAATCCAGTGCCCATGGTCATTCACTATTCTAATTGAGATAGTCCCTTGCATTGAACAGTAGAGCTATTTTGTTATTCAGGACAAAGGTAGAGAGATGATTGGATCTTGTGTCTTACTTGCCACAGTTGTTTTAATGATAGAAAAACTGCTATGCTGTTTAGTTGGAGGAACTCCCGAGGAATCCAAGAAAAGCTGGTTATGAGAGGGGACTATGGTTCATGCAATTATTTGGGTATCCACAGAGGCTATCAGTGCCTAGGCGAAACAGTTCCGGATTGATCAAATGATAAAAGAAGATTGTGATTTCCCTAAAAGCATTTCAGATATTGATATATTTCAGAGGGAGAGATATAAAAAAAAAAAAAAGAAAGAAGAAGAGAAAAAGAGTTATATATTAAAAGAGGCAGCCAATATTAGATTCTACCCTACAGTTGTAAATTGGGTCGTGTAAATCTAAAGGGTAACTCTGTCTAGGCTGTAAAAGGCTAAACTAGCAAACGAGCTCTACTCGGTTTCCCCTTTTACAATCTAGAAAAGTTGATCAATCCAAGTTTATCATTCAATTCGGTCATCCTTGAAGAAAGTTTTATACCCTTTGAAATTGCACATCAGAAATCTTCCTTGAAGTAATCCAGCCTAGTATGTCCTTGGGAAATTTTAACAGCTGGCAGTTAGCAGTCAATTTATTGTGAAGAATGTATGTGGCAAGGCATGATGCATGGTCTTTTTGTTTTGAAACCAGAGTCTTGGGTTCTAAAATAGTGCTACTATTTTACCCGTAGATATCGCCATTTGTTGAGAAGCAACACACCCCCACTGAAAAATGAGATTCCATCCTCTTGAAAACTTTGAAATTCCATTTTTGCAGCAGGGACCCTCTTGATCATTTTCAGGTTTTAAATCCAATTTTGCTTGCCTCCTTTTTAAAGTTGTGCTTTTTCTTGCATTCTAGTTGTGTTATCCAAGAATTCACTTTTTACATGCTAGAAATCATTCATGCTTAAGAAAATCTTGCACCGGTACCGAGAAAAATCCGAAAACGAGTTGCATAAATTCATGAAAAATCAAACTTTCCATTTTTGGTAGTGTCGCGATATCGCGACACTTCAATTTCGAAAATGTCGCGATATCGCGACGGGAAAATACAAATGCAGCTAAGTCATTTTTGTGTAGCGAAATCGCGACACTTTCCATTTTTGGAAGTGTCGCGATATGCGCGTTTCCATTTTTGGAAATGTCGCGAAATCGCTACGAGGAGGAGAGAGAAGAAATGTGGAGGGAAAGGAATGTCGCGAAATCGCGACATGTCGCATTTTCACGGTAGGAGAGAGAAAATGCATGAAAATCGGCCAAGTAAGAAAACAGGCGCGATTTCGCGACATGTCGCGAAATCGCGACAAATCTGGAGAGAGAAGGCATAATGGTACGATGCGTCGCGAAATCGCGACACTTTCCATTTTTGGAAGTGTCGCGATATCGCGACATTTCCATTTTTGGAAAGTGTCGCAAAATCGTTGTCTGGGAGGAGAGAGAAGATGAGTACGGAGAGGCGATTTCGCGACATGTCACGTTTCGCGACTTAGAAAGGAGAAAAAGTGGCTAAGTCCAAAAGTTGCAGCGATGCGCTGCATGTCTCGAAATCGTGGGCTAAAGGGTGCAGCGATGCGCTGCATGTTTCAAGTCGAGAGAAAAGTTGCAGCGATGCGCTGCGTGTCTCAAAATCGCGGGCCGGAGCTTGCAGCGATGCGCTGCATGTTTCGAAGGTGAAGGGAGAAAGTTGCAGCGATGCGCTGCATGTTTCAAAATCGCGGGCTGGAGCTTGCAGCGATGCGCTGCATGTTTCAAAGATCGAAGGGTGAAAATGGTAGCGACGCGCTGCACGTTTTGAGGAAGTCTTGCAAGACAAGCATGTCGCGAAATCGCGACATGCTGGAGCAAAGTTGTACGGCCGCTAGCAGGAGGCGCGATTTCGCGACATGTCACGAAATCGCGACATGTCGCATTTTCGCGGCCGACAGGGGGAGAAGCAGCGCAGCGCTGGGGACGTCGCGATTTCGCGACATGTCGCGAAATCGTGACATGTCGCAGTTTCACGGTAGGAGAGAGAAAGTCCTCAAAGTTGACCAGAAGTGCATTCCAGCGGGAAACAGAAGGCATCCTGGGGTAGCGACACGTGTCAAAGCGCGTAACAGGCAGAGCAAGGCCGACATGCAAGCTTTTTAGCTGATTTTAATCTGATTTTAATGCTTTAAGCTTTGATTTTAATGTTTATTAAAGAGCTAATTAATCTTTTTGTCTTTCATGCGGGATTCCATCGGCACTTGCGGGACAACCAGGGAAAGGCCATAAAGACAAATTTAAAGTGCAGATTTGATCAAGGACCGCCATGCTAGAGGGAAAAGAAGCCGGTAAAGGCATTCAATGGCAAATTTATGACAGAATTGATAGCATGGAGATAATTTCAACTCGGGATGGCTTTGCGGAGATCAAATTGATGGAGAAGTGGTGACTCATCCGGCTCACCAGCAGAATTAATGGAGGCATTTATTTGCAGCTGCGGATGAATGCAAGTGGCTTTAGATTTTATCTTCTCCATTTATGGCGGTTGACTCCCACGATTTGCCGAAGGGTTAAGTTCTATCTGGACTTTGATTTTAAATGGATTTTTATTGTAAAACCCGGGTCCTAGGGTTTAGATGTGATAATATTTGCAGTTATGAGAAGAAGATATTTCTGAAAAGATCAGGGTCTATCCTGAGTCTATAAATACTTCTTCTCAATGTAATTGCGGGAGGCGGAGACTTAGAAATAAAAGGCTTATAAGCAATTTCTTGCAAATCTTGTGAAATCCTTTGTTTTCGGACTTGGAGTTGATGTGCTTTAGCTTTTACGTGATAGCATGGCCGGGGAGCCTAATATTTTGCAGAGTGTGATAAGTGTATCTTCTTTTGTTATCCGTTCCATTTAAAGTTTGTTAGATATATCTTGTAAATCTGAGTTATCAAGTTTAAATATCTTGTTAGGCTTCGGTTGTTCTCTTGTCTGCTAGGGGAAATTACAGATTTGAGGTTAAGTTTGTTCTAATTGCTCTGTCTTCCTTTGTGTGAGCTAGGTCTGCCGGTGAAAGATACCGGTTTTAACCAGTTGCCCTTGGATTTATAATTTTTTGCTAGATCTGTTTCACTCTGCCTTGTGCTCTTAGTTGAAAGTGATCTTAGACTGATTGGACACTTTCTTCTTTGATTTGTTCTGTTGTGAAGCTAGTAGCATAGATAAAATTGATAGTTTAGGGTTTTACAGTTGATGTTTGATAAACTTCTCTTTTCGCCCTACCCTACCCTCTCTTTGTTTTCGGTGAATGATCCATTTTTATTTTCTTTGTTTGTCTTTTATTTAAATCTGTTGACCCATGAGAGCTAGATCAAGAATTCAAGTTAAATCCGATAAACAACTTTTGCAACTACTTGAACAAGTTCAAGAACCCCCTGTAAGGTAACGGAGCGATCCATATTGAAATCTATTCCAGAAGTGGAAAAGAGTGAATAGCCATTCGACCCAACTTCGTAACTCGCACCTTGGATAACCAGCTAGATCCTAAAGTGAGTGGGATCCGTCCCGTGGGTGTCTCCGGAGCTTCCTTGCTTCATCCTTCCCGGGGTGTGCATGAAAGCCGGACCAACAGGTACCCTAGAATTTTCCATTGTTTGTTAGGTCCCTAAAATCTAATTTAACTTTAGTCTATTTTATTTCTTAGGTTTCACTAAATTCACCAGCTATGATGATTACAAGTAGTAGTTTCATGAGGTTGCAGATTTGAGTACAAGTGGCAGATTCATACCAACCATTGAACTAGGTAAGTTATTTTTCCTACTTCCATTTTTTATTTTTATTTTTTGACTTTGTTTAACTTTTGTTCTTATTTATTTTAAGACATCAAACCAAAAAAAATAGAAAAATAAATCAAGAAACGCCTTTTAGTGAATCATTTAGTTTTTTTTATCTCTTTGTTGTTTAGGCATTCAAATAAGAAATTCATGTATATTTGCATTAGGCTAAGTCTTTTTCTGCACATGCTCTCTTTTGAATTTTTATTTAAAATGAAAATAAAGGAAAAATTATCTTTATTTCAAGATCTTTCTTTTAGTCCTTAAAAATATTACAAGAAAATCAAAATTTGTATAGAAGTTAGCCTTTTGCTTGTTGCATTTTATTTTCATATGCATTGCATTGTCATTAATAAATATTAGATACTAGGATATAACAAACCTTAGGTGTTTGCAAATTGAATTCAACTATATTCAGATAAATCTATAAACTACCCTTGGTTAACCCACAAAATTTTCCTCACCAAATATTTAAGCTCAAAAAATTCTCCAAATGATGGGTTGGTAGTAGGGCTCTCTCATACAAGTGTGGGGGCTAGCCCATTTGGTGCCCCCACATATTTTGTGAACCCAACATGAAAAATCATGTTGGTCCCTACCCTTTTGACCAAGCCTTGGCCTTATTCAATAGAAAAAAATTACCACACTTTAATCAAGACCACCTAATTTGTTTGCATAGGATAAATCACATTAATTAAAGATTACAAGAACATAACTAATTGTTAGTCCTACTAGGGCAAGGATAATGATCCTTTGAGTAAATTTATGTACAAGCCTTGATGGCTATCTCTCTTTGTAGTATATTATAGTGGGCTAATGGGATTTATAAAGCGGGTTGATTTTCATTAGGGATATAAGGGTTATAAAACATCTCTTTCATCTCTAAATAACTATGGAAATAAAACTTTAATATATTGAATATCCTTTCCTTTTGACCATGGTTGAACCTCCTTACCTCACTTAGAATATTGTACAACAATTAGAACAAAAAATTAATGCTTTCGAGAGAAGCAAAAGATGATTGAAAACCTAGTATATAAGAGAGGAAGAATAAAATCCTCACTTTGGAACCCTTTCCCCTATTCATAATGAACAAGGGAAAGTAGTATTTAAATCCATGGACCACTTAGATACTTTCCTAAGAGGTAATAGGGAAGCTATGCAAAAAAAACTTAGATACTTTCCTAAGAGGTAATAGGGAAGCTATGCAAAAAAAATTAAGTGTTGATGAAGAACCCTTGCCCACTTCCATTGTAGAGGAGTCCCTATTAGATCTTTTGTAGCAATCTATATCCAACTCCATGAGCTCTTAGTAGAGGGACCCATCCCACGGGTCTTTGTACCTAGATGTAAACCCTTTTAACCTAAACCATACGAGTTCCAATCCCTCTATCATCATAACTACTATATAAGGGAGGTCACTTAGTATCCCATCCTCTTATATAAATCAAGGATCTATGCCTCCATACATATAACTATTTAGAACTAATCATCATGTTTCTCAACCTACAAGTATCCCACAAGTTCAGAATGTGGATATTTTTCCTTGCATGTTAAACCCTTCAAATTTAATACCTTCCAATCCTTTTATTAGCATTCCTTATTCACAAATACCAATTCCCACCAACATTCCTTCGACTAACTCCTTCCTTCCAAATAATTATGTAGCTAAAAAATTGGTTATCCCCTTTGGATCAACTCATATGAAATCCCCAATATCATCCACTAGTTATTTCATAACCTCAACTCATGACACCAAAAATCCTTTATGATAGGTTTCAGGATATAAAGACTAAGTTAGAACAATTTGTTATAGAAATTTTAAAATTTAAAGAACAATTCGCTTCTATTCAAGAATCCATAGGAACAAAGTATTCCTACAAGGACTATTGTAACCAACCTATAGATTCATCTCTGATTAAAAAACCTTATCCTCCAAACTTCATAACTGTAAAGTTTCATATGTATAAAGGATAAGGTGACCCAACATATCACCTTCAAATATTTCAAGTTACTTGCCATGACATCGCCTATGATGAGGTGTTGTTATAAAAATATTCCCTACAAGCCTTGATGGTGAGGTTCTACAATGGTACTTCCATCTACCTTACCATTCTATTAAGAAATTTGGTGATTTGGTAGAAATGTTCATCCAATATTTCTCCACCTACATCATAGAAAAGTGTATAGTAGATGATTTATATCAATTGAAACAAGGTAAAAATAAGTCTTTCAATGAATTATTAATCTAGTGGTGTGTGTTGGTTAGAAAGCTTCCTTTTGCACCACCACAAAGAGACCTCTTGTGCATTTTCATACGCAACTTACAAGAGCAACTTTTATACCCATTAGAGATGACCTACATCTCCTCCTTTGAAGATGTGATAGACCTTTCCAAATAAATATAAATCACCCTCCAATGGAGAGGTAAATTTAAAACTAAAAATGTCATGGGCAATAAGGTCACTAACTCTCGCCTCATCAATAAAGTTAAAGTAGGCAACATTAATACTGCTACTACCCTATAGAAGCTTGTCCTAGCTAATTCCGAAGAGAAACCTCAAAGGAAGTTTACTATGTAAACCAATCCTTATCCTCTATGCTAGGGTAATTATTGGAATCTAAAATGATAGAGTTACCTCCCATAAGGTAGTCTAACCCTAAAATGGAAAAGCTCCCATGATTCAAGATCGATGAGCATTGCAATTACCATTACATAATTTTTCACCATAATAATAACTGTAGAACCCTTAAGAACCTTGTAAAAGACCTCATTGATGAATATTACCTTGTGGTTGGAAGATTTGAATAAGCAACTTCCTCAAAACTTGGAGATATTTCAATATCCCTTGCCTTAGCATGGAAAAAATTCTACAAATAATGTTTCATATAGGAATTTTCCCATGCTAGATCAAAATTTTGTAGGGATGATTCATATTAGTGTTGTCATTAGGAAAAAGGCTAAAGAAAAGGGTCAACCTTCAAAACCACCCTCTAATCCCCCTTTAGTTTTGTTTCCTAGGCACACATCTACTCCTAAAGGTCCACATTTGGTTTTAAAGGCTCAAGGCAAATGCAAGAGGACCTTCAACATCCAAAAATAATTAGAGGAAACCCCAACCAAAATCTCTATACTTGAATTGCATAAAAAAATTTCAAGTCATAGAGAAAGCTTTTTTAATCTATTAAGCAAGCAAACCATGCCTAAAAATGTTAAAGCTAATAATTTGGCTAATATGATAGGGTTCCTTAGCACAAACCATGAAACTATATCCTTATTTAAGGATGATCTTACTCCCCCTTCAATTTTATGAGAGTTTCTTTTGTACATTGCATGCCACATTGGTGAGTAATGTATTAAAAGGGTCTTTATTGATAATAGCTTAGCTATAAATATTTGTAGGCTTAATTCCATTCATGAGATAGGGCTTAACAATGAAGATATTAAAAAAATAGATATTTTCATAAAAAACTTAAAGTTACCTTCAAGAAAAATAATGGTTGTAAAGACTATGAGTTGCACTTTTGTCTCTACTGGAACAACCAACAATGAAAACCCATGGAAGCAATCCACATCCAACAAAATAAAAGTATACGTCTTGTTATCTGTCAAATATTTATCCTATATCTCATTAAATCCTTTGCAACTTTAGTTATCAATAAAAAGGCTTAGGACCTCATGAACAAGGTATAAAAGAACCACTATAATCTAAAGCTTAGCCTAGATGTTAGGGATTAGGATACATCCCCAATCCAATGAAATGTTACCTTACTCTTCTTTAGATAATAGTGATGATGAAGAAGTATGATTTTTTCTCACATAAACCCCAAAGGGAGGTCACCTTAATAGAGGGATTAGATTAGGATGAAGAGGAGGATATTGAACCTTCCGCCTTATCTCTTTTTGACCTATTTTCACAAAATGCATACATAAACACTGTAATCATTCTCTACCCTAAAATTATTAAAGAAAGTGAATAAGGGTCCAATAGAGCATTTGAGAATAGCCTTGATGATGAGGATAGATCATCCCTACTTCAAGCATACATTATTACAACATCCCAATCAATAAAAAACCTCTTATCAGATTTCAACATAAATGATTATAAGGTGAGAATTTCACCACACTTCCCTTCTAGGAATAATTGTAATGGTTTTCCTCATCAAGAAAATATTCCTATTGAAGGGTCTCTTCCACTAGTTACACATACTTCACAATAATCCAACACTGAGCAATGGACTTTTGATTTCAAAGAGCTTGGAAGTCTAGGGTTTTTACGCACCCCTCCATAATTATAATATGGATCTCCTATTTTAATAGAGAAAACTATTGGCATCAACATAAGTTTTGGAGATATTTCAAAAATTATAAAATTAAGAAAGGTTTTAACTTTGAAAGAGCATGAAGAGTATACAAAACTCTTGATAGAATTTTGTGACACTTTGCATGGTCTTATGTAGGCATGCCTAGATTAGACCCATCCTTGGTAGTCCACCATTTGGTAGTCAAGCCAAGCGCTAAACCAGTAAAGCATTAATAGTATTATTGTCATGCTTTCTTGTTTATATAATTGTTTAATAACATTAACTTCTTGTTGCATAACTAAATGCTAATTAACATGTTTTTTCATATGTTTTTTCTTGTATATAGAGTCAAGATATTCATTGTGACCCATGATGATATGTTAGGATCCTATCCTAACACCATTTTGTAATTCTCATTTACTTATGTAATGACCCACTTCCAACGTGGGGGATCCCATTATGATATTATTTTGTAATACTTTGTAATGTATGTGGCAAGTAGGATTTCTAGCCAAGTGGCGCCATCTCATGTAACCATTTTTATCAAGATTGTAACCGATGGTAGGTAGGAGATTCTAGCTCGAGTGGCATTTTGCATGTAAGCCAACTCTTGAGCCTTTAGGTAGGGTTGCATGAAGTTTTTCTTTAAAATATATGAAGCCATGTACGAATTCATCCTTTTGCAAGCTAATGAAATATTGAAGGAGGTTGCCCCCTCGAAGAGGCCTACGATTCTGTGTTATTGTGAGATTGTTCCATTTCTGCATTTGATTTCTACATAGTGTTATTGAGTTATTTGATGTATTTGAGTTATTTTTTAGTATTTTGTGTGAGTGTGCTTATTTTTAATAGTGAGATCCTAACAAGTGGTATCAGAGCGCTTTCCAGGGCCGAGTTCTACTGCAACTGAGATGATTTTTGCCAGCCATTCCGCCTGTTAGGTATAAATTTTTGTGTTTTTTTGTTTCTATTTTTCCTTTTAAAAAAAAATCCAAAAAATACAGTCCTTTTTTTGACCAAAAATCCAGAAAACACAAAAAAATACAGTCTCTGTTTTAGTAGTTGTGTAGGTTAGAAACCCTGTGTCGGGGGTTTTAAAATATCGTGAAGGAGCTATCGTTATTGGCTAAGCTAGATAGCCCATAAAGCGTCTAGTGAAGTGAGGGGCGATCAGGCTCCAATACCCAGGCCTTAGACAACACTCGCGCACGGACTTGAGCTCCCACGCATCTTCGGGTGTATCGGGAGACAATCTAGGTTTAAACAAAATTTTATCCATTAGGAAGCTTTTTGGCCTTGTATTATCCATAGTCCATGGGACACAACATCCCGGACGATCACCCTCCTGTACTGTTAGAGAGGCAGATAGTGTGCTCAAGGGTATGTGTGGAATCCTCCTTGGGTAGTGGCCTAAAATATTGGTCCGAGCACTATTGTTCATCACTACGGTATAACAGAGGGCCTATGGGTATTACATACTCCCTTACTTAGCATACCCTGGTTCTACAAAACATAACTTCCACCTACAAATCAACACCATCCCTGTTCTGCTAACCTGCATTCACAACCCCAAAAGTGAGCATACGGAGAAGGCATTCCTTATCATAGAAAACAAACTTGCATGCACCAACAGTCAAGACAGATTTTGCAAGTGTCTACAATAGCCTATGGTCAAAAATAGAATAGTCAAGACAGTGACAAAAATAGTCGAGTCAGTAATAGAGATAGTCAGGTCGATAATAACAACCCTCTGTAATAGTCCAGAATTATAGACTTCTAGTGTCAAAAATAGTATTGTCAATCTCAGAGAATCCCTAGGGTCAGTGATAGGAACTATGTCAGTAACCATAATATAGGTGATAGAGGAAGGAATATGATAGTGATAGGGTGGTCAGGGTGCAGACTATAGGTCAGAGACAGTTGATCCTAGACCCCAACTTTTGAACTGTAACTCCAAATCAGAAATCGACAACACCAAGAAAAAAAATTGAAATTTTATTAAAATAGGGATATCTCTTCACACAGAGCTCAGATTGACTCAAAAATTTAGTAGATAATTCTACACTCTATTCCAGACAAAATTGTCCTTGGCAGCCCCTGGTCAAATTTTGCACCAATTTTCCAAAAATAGCAATTTTTTATTTTTCTTGCTAAGGCCATAACTTTTCAATGATCAATCAAATTGATCCAAATTTTTGGGAATAGAAGCTACTTGTTATTCTGCACCAAAGACCCTCAAGGACTCACTGGTGAAATTTTAAGTCCAAGTGGAAGAAATTACCTTGACATCGACTTACAACCAACAGGAGATCACAAAAAGTCAAGAAATTCAGTATATCTCCTCATTGAGCGCTCAGATCAAACAACCACCGAAGTGGACCCTATTCTAAAATCAGTGTTGCAATCCATTTCCCAAATTAAATTTTGGACCCTTACTAAAAATAGTAACTCCTAAAATCCCACATCTATTTTTAGTAACTGAGTAAAAGAGGGCTCACAATGGCAAGCAACACCCATGGACAAAAGGAGCTAGAAATTACCACAATGTTGGCCGATATGCAAAAAGCCCTTGACTACTTGACCACTACAAACCACACCATAAGAGAAGAGATTCAAGAGCTCCGAACGGATCAGGATACCACTAGAATCCGCTTAGAAAAACAACTTACAACGGTGGAGACACAATTGCAAGGTACTCTCACATCTGAACACCAAGCTGAAAACTCTGAACGAGGTCGAAGAAGGGAAATAGAAGACCGAAGAAGGGGAACTGAAGACACTCACTATGACCATGATCCGACCTTCAAAATGCCTAAATTAGATTTTCCTAAGTTCAGTGGAAAGGATGTCGATGGGTGGTTATGTCGGGTTGATCAATTCTTTAGACTCCACAATGTCCCTATATATCATCGGGTTCAGATGGCTTCCTTCAACTTAGAATCTGAAGCCTTACATTGGTTCCAATGGCTACGAGCCACTACCCCTGATCTATCTTGGGAGGACTTTGAGTCCCAAATACTCACCCGATTTGGCCCTAATGACTATGAAGACTTTACAGGAGCATTGACAAAGTTGAAACAAACTACCATAGTTCATGATTACCAAACACAATTTGAGAAATTGGCCAATAAAATAAGGGGCTTGAATGAGGGATTTTTTATGAGTTGTTTCGTGAGTGGGTTGAAAGATGATCTCCAGGCTGAATTCAAGATGTTTAAACCACAAACCATGATGGAGGCTATCAGTTTAGCCCGATTGGCCGAATCTAAACTCTCAACTCAATGATGGACACCATGATTTTCTCAAGCTCGACCTCCCTTTCCTCCTCGGTTCCAAAATAATACTGATAATAAACCTCCTGCTCCTAAGCGACTGACTACAGCTGAGATGGATGCACGTCGCACCCAAGGGCTATGTTATAATTATGATGAAAAATTTGTGAAGGGGCATAGATGTGCAAATAAGAGATTGTTCTTAATAGATGCAGAGGAACCCGATAGCAATGACCATAGTGATGAGGAGAGTGACACAACTAAAGCACCAACTCAACAGGAAGAGGAAACCCAAGACCCTCAAGCAAAAATTTCTGTCCATGCTCTTGTCGGGGTTACCACTCCACAAACCATGAGAGTTGTGGGTTTTTCAAAGGCCAACGCCTTACTATTCTTATTGATTCAGGCAGTACACACAACTTTATTGATCCTCGAGTTGCTAAGCAGGCCAATTGCTATATACACACATGCAATTCCTTTGAATTCATGGTGGCAAATGGAGGCACTTTACCTTGTAAAGGTAAATGTCACAATGTTAAAATAAATATGGGGGATTATGAACTCAAACAAGACATGTTTGCCCTCCAATTGGGAGGATGTGACATTGTGTTGGGATCCCAATGGTTGAGCACCTTGGGCACTATCAACTGGAACTTTGCAGAACTATGGATGCAGTTTTCACAACATGGACAAACACACACCCTCCATGGTGCCAAAATAGGCCCTTCCCAAATTGTCAGTTCCAATCGTATGGAGAAATTGTTGAAAAAGTCATCCCACGGGGTCATTGCACAAATATTTTCAATTCAACCAAGCACTTCCATAGTGGATCAAATTCTAGCAGATTTACAACTTGTTCTAACCAAGCACGATGGCATTTTTTAGAACCTACTACCCTACCACCTCGTCGCTCACATGACCATGCTATTCCACTACTACCAGGTCATGCACCACCCAACATCAGACCGTATCGGTATCCTCATGCTCTCAAGTCTGAAATCGAGCAGATGGTACAAGAATTGCTCAAAGCTGGTGTCATTCGACCGAGTACCAACCCTTACTCTTCTCCAGTTTTACTAGTTCGCAAGAAGGATGGCTCATGGCGATTGTGTATAGACTACCGTGAGCTCAACAAAATTACCATCAAGGATAAATTCCCCATTCCGGTAGTGGATGAATTGTTGGATGAATTACATGGAGCTATGTACTTCTCCAAGTTAGACCTTCATTCTGGCTACCATCAAATCAGGCTCAAGGATGAGGATATCCCCAAAACTGCATTTCGTACTCATGAAGGTCACTATGAGTTCTTGGTAATGCCATTTGGTCTGACAAATGCTCCTTCCACATTTTAGAGCCTGATGAACAACATCTTTCGCCCTCTCCTATGGAAGTTCATCCTGGTTTTCTTTGATGATATCTTGGTTTATAGCCGCTCGTGGGAAGAACACCTTATCCATGTGGATCAGACATTACAACTGTTGGCACAACATCAACTTTTTGCTAAGCGGTCCAAGTGTTCCTTTGGTCTAAATGAAGTGGAGTATCTAGGACACATTATCTCCAAATATGGCATCAAGGTCGACCCCAAGAAGATTCAGGCAGTTCAGAACTGGCCAAAACCTCGCACTCTCAAGGGGCTTCGAGGATTCTTAGGGCTTACAGGTTACTACCACAAATTTATTCGTAATTATGGTAAAATAGCAGCCCCCCTCACATCCATGTTAAAGAAGGACTCTTTTACTTGGATGGGGCCCGCTGACCAAGCCTTCCTCGAATTGAAGCATGCTATGACCACAACACCAGTTTTAGCCATGCCAAATTTTTCCAAGCATTTTGTCATTGAAAGTGATGCTTCCGGTCGTGGCATCGGGGCCGTGTTGATGCAGGAAGGGAGACCCTTGGCTTTCACTAGTAAGGCACTCTCTGATCGTAACTTGGGAAAATCTACATATGCCAAGGAGATGTTGGCCATCTTACATGTTGTAACTCATTGGCGACCATATCTCATTGGGCGCCATTTCTCCATTAAAACAGACCATCAGAGTCTCAAATACTTCTTGGAACAATGGGTTGCTACCCCAGAACAACAAAAATGGGTTTCTAAACTCATGGGATATGATTATGATATCACCTATAAAAAGGGCAAAGAGAATCTTGTGGTTGATGCTCTCTCTCACCAATTTGAGGCCCTCAGTATGTTATGTGCCATTTCCTCACCTGTTCCTCAATGGATAGATTCCTTACGACAAGAGGTACTTCAGGATGCAGATTTGAAAGCTTTGGTGGCATCACTCCGTGATGATCCTACTTCATTCTCGGGCTACAATTGGGATGGCCATGACCTACGTTATCACCAACGCCTTGTTCTTCCTCGCACGTCCCCACTCCATGAGCTTTTCATGAAGGAACTACATACTGCTCCCTCTACAGGCCATTCAAGATTTCTTAAAACATATGAACGCCTCAAGCGCACATTCTTCTAGAAAGGTATGAAATAGGACATCCATGATTTTGTAGCAACTTGTGATACCTACCAATGGATGAAAGGTGAAACGGTACATTCTCCGGGTACTCTTCAACCCTTGCCCATTCCAGATCAGGTTTGGACTGATATTTCCATGGATTTTATAGAAGGGTTACCTAAATCTGGTGGTAAGTCTGTTATTCTTGTGGTGGTGGATCGCCTTTCGAAGTATGCTCATTTTTGTTCCCTTGGCCATCCTTACACAACCTCCACTATTGCCCAAATATTTTTGGATTCTATCTTTCGCCTTCATGGTATGCCCACCTCCATTGTGTCCGATCGAGACCCAACCTTCACTAGTCATTTTTGGCAAGAATTGTTTAAGTTGTAGGGAACTCAGCTCAAAATGAGTTCAGCCTATCATCCACAAATGGATGGTCAAACTGAGATTGTCAACAAATGTTTGGAGACCTATCTTCGTTGCTTTGCATCAGATCATCCTACTCAATGGGCGAAGTGGCTTCCTTTGGCCGAATGGTGGTACAACACTTCCTATCATACAACAACCAAACTCACCCCTTTTGAGGCCGTTTATGGGTGCCCTCCACTCACGCCTTCTTCATACATCCCAGGCAGCTCCAAGGTCCAGGCAGTCGACACCACTCTCAGCCAACATACCGATGTTCTCCACCAACTGAAGCAGAATTTGGACATGGCCCAGAATCGGATGCGACAACAGGCTGACCAACATCGTTCTGAGCGTAGCTTTGATGTGGGTGACATGGTCTTCCTTCGCTTGCAATCGTACAAACAATCATCTCTACAACTCCGTCGGTGCCAGAAACTTGCTGCAAAATACTATGGACCCTACCAAGTTCTCCAACGGATTGGTTCCACTGCTTACAAATTGGCTCTTCCGCCCACCTCCAAGCTCCATCCTATTTTCCATGTTTCCTCTCTCAAAAAATTTGTGGGCACACAGGTACAGGTTCAGTCAGCATTACCAAAATTAGATGAAGAAGGGTCCATATTACTCGAACCTGAACAATTGTTGGATCATCGAACCCGCTCTCTCCGCAACCGCACCATCACAGAAGTTCTTGTTCAGTGGCGTGGGCTCCAGCCAGAAGATGCTACATGGGAGTCTCTCCATCAGCTCCAACACCAGTTTCCTCATTTTCAGCTTTGAGGACAAAGCTTTTCGAAGGGGAAGGACATGTTAGGATCCTATCCTAACACCATTTTGTAATTCTCATTTACTTATGTAATGACCCACTTCCAACGTGGGGGATCCCATTATGATATTATTTTGTAATACTTTGTAATGTATGTGGCAAGTAGGATTTCTAGCCAAGTGGCGCCATCTCATGTAACCATTTTTATCAAGATTGTAACCGATGGTAGGTAGGAGATTCTAGCTCGAGTGGCATTTTGCATGTAAGCCAACTCTTGAGCCTTTAGGTAGGGTTGCATGAAGTTTTTCTTTAAAATATATGAAGCCATGTACGAATTCATCCTTTTGCAAGCTAATGAAATATTGAAGGAGGTTGCCCCCTCGAAGAGGCCTGCGATTCTGTGTTATTGTGAGATTGTTCCATTTCTGCATTTGATTTCTGCATAGTGTTATTGAGTTATTTGATGTATTTGAGTTATTTTTCAGTATTTTGTGTGAGTGTGCTTATTTTTAATAGTGAGATCCTAACATGATACTAGTTAGGATATATCATATTATAGATTGTATTTTAGCTAGGTAGTTGAGGTAGTTAATCTCTCTAGTGACTCTCTAATAAATGCATATTCATTACCTCGCATCATCTATTCTTGTAACTTGGTAGCATTCTATGATGACTTTTGATACTACAAAGAAAATTTATATATGGTATATAAAAGGGTAGTCTAAGCTAGCAAGTTCCTCCCTAGAAAGTCCATTTTACCTCTTCTATCATTATAATGAATCCAAATCATTGTAATGAGCCCTATGGCTAGGGGAAATTAGACATAAAGACAAAAAGAAATAAAAAAATAAGGACATGGATTTTCCAAACCATATATTGTAAGGACATAGACTGTCCAAAAGCAATAAGGACATAAATTATCCAAGACAATATATGTTATGGACATAGATTATCCAAAGCATCTATCATATGGACATAAACTATTGAATGAATCTATCATATGGATATAGATTGTCCAAAGCATCTATCATATAGACATAGACTATCAAAAATATCTATAATATGAACATAGACTATCTAATTCATGTATTATATGGACATAGAATATCCAAAGCATTTACTTGACATGGACATAGACTATCCAAAATATTTATTACACAAACATAGACTGTCTAAAGCATTAAAAGTCATAGACTACCTAAAAGAAATAACTCATCTAATTTTTTATCCTTTAATCAAGTTAGAAGAGCCATCGCCTAGGAGCAAATAAAATTCATAAGGACATAAACTGTCCAACGAAACACACTGTCTACAAATGCAACAATCATAGTCGCCTAAGTGCTTGTCCATTAATCATACTAATAGGCCACTACTTAGGGGCTAACAATGCAACATACAAAATAAACATCAATTTGCTTAGCACTTATAAATAAGTCCTACAAACTGATGCTTTTTAATGACCATATTGTTACATCTTTTAAGCACCTTGTTTAAAAGGGGGTAATAACATTAAACATAATTGGATGCATGCAGTAACCTTATTTTTTGCAAATGAAATAATTTTGCAAAAAATGGTTTTTCTCTTCCTAACCCTAGGAAAACCATCTTGAGGGTATTCATAAACATCTACTAACATGATACATACCTCAAAACACAAATCCAAATCATTCTTAAATTTTAATTAGTTTATTCGAAAATAAAATTTTAACATTAACACAACAAAATCAAAATTCCCAAAATCATGTTAAACATTTTCTGAAGTCCCCAAATGAAACTCAACCCTCTTCATTAGCCTACATTCATCTAATCATACCCATTTTTTGCCTTTTCACCTAGCAAACATTGTTTTTTCAAAATTTGCCAAAATCATATTACCCATTTGACCCTTAGATTTTTTCAAATAAAATTAATTTGTTAAAAATATTATATCACATCCAAAATAATTTTTGCAAGTGCATAAGCCTACTATATCTATCATAAAACATCATCAAAATATCATAGTATATTTTATCATTCATAAAATTAAATAAGCACACATTATAACATGTCAATGAATCAATAAATAATCAATATATATATATATAAAGAGAGTCTATTGTACATAACTGTAGTGCACCACAATCACTAAAAATGGTGCACTCGGACTAAGCCATCTAGATGGGGTACCTCATAAAGAAAATTGGTGCTCTCACACAACTCAATGCTACCAAAAATCCAAAAACAAGTCTAAAAATGGCCCTAAGTCTTTGACCCACCCTCAATTGGTTGAGGATAAAACTACATAGAATGGTGGAAAGGCCTCATCACTGAAATTGTCCTAATGCAGGATCAATATCATGACCCTATGGGATATGGCAACCTCTAATCCGAAAGAATGACCACATAGTATAATGCCCTATAATGGTTAATCCTCAACCTTTATTGTGTACTAGGATTACAAATGGGCTATTTTGTTGGCCAACACCAATATAATCATATCATTACTCCTAGTCCCTATTATGGCAACCCTAACCATAATGTCATCTCTCTTTGTCCTCATCTTATCCCTCTCTATCTAAGCCACATCCCACTCTACTAGGGCCTAGTCTAGCTAGGCTTGGTACCCTACCCTCTCAACTACCCTCATCAAATCCATCGATGCAATCTCACTCTTGAGATTTATGAGCTCATATTCAACCTATCATAGCTTCCTCTCCATAACATCTCTCAACCTAATATCTCTCATCTATAGTCTTTCTAGACCTATATTGATCTCTAAAACTAAAGCAAGAGGTGTATAACCAAATATCTAGCAATAGTAGATTCATCCCTCTACCCCTGCCTCTACCTCTACCTGGCATAAGAAGGTGTCAACATGCAATCAGGTTGAGCCTCACCCAAGGCCACTACATCACAAGGGTAACCCTCATTGGTTGAATATTATTTTAAAAAATTTAGTTGCATCATTTGCTGCTAATATGGGTACTAGAGGATTGGCGGCATCCTCCTCTCTAAAGCTCTCAAGATTCAGAGGATCTCCAAAATATTGTCCCCTATTCCAAGTCTCCCATTAGTGCCATAACTCCCCTATCATAAGAAATCCCTAGAAAGACCAAATTGTTGTAGTATGTGATTTGGGTAGGTTAACTCAAATTCTCATCAATATCCCTACAGCCACCTAGCCCTTCTCACCCATGCAATATGGAAGGCATCCTCAACCTATCGTAAGTGTACCCTCTAAGGGTACCAGATCACCTACTTTACCTGAAGGTCATCCATGACCCACCAAGCTACCATCAAAATTCCTTTAAATGGCCTCCTCCCTATCTTATGGGCATGAGCCCACCTAAAACCTGTAGGAGCCTATGCATCATCTACATCCACTAGGAGTCCAAATAGTTTCTTGATCACCAATGCTTCCATACCCAAACTTGCAATAGTATGTTGTAAACTAGGCTCTTATCATCTTTATACACCACATGATGGAGGGTCTAATAAAGTCTATGTAGAATGAAGGTACCCCACTATTTAAATAATTTATTGCATCAATAGGGTTGAGTTGTCACACTACAAGAAATTATTTGGAACCAACGAGCTATTATAGGATCTGGTCAACCTGCCTCTTTATTCTGATAAAAGATATATTGCTAAAGAAAATAACCAAAATGGGTAAGGAAACCCCAATGATAAACTTTAGATATTATAAGTTTAAGCACTCCAAATTTTAGTTATACTACTTATATTAAAATGACCAAGCAAAGACAACAACTATTATTATGCCTTATGTAGACTGGTGCCTAGATTCATTGGGTTGTTATAGCAATTTAACAACGCTTGTAATATGAACAGAAAGAATGGGGAAAAGAGAAATTGGTGCTTTTAGACTCATTCAAATATCGTAATAAACCCAAAAGTTAACCAATGAAATAAATGCTCATAACACATTCAAATAATGTAATCTACTATGAGGAAACACACAAAATTGAAGATAAAAATTGATAGAATTGACCCCCAAAATTGTATTAATTTTCCAAATGAATTACATGCAGAGTTGGTAGAATGCCATTAAACTCTATTAAAAACTCTTAATACAATAAGAAATATTTGTTCAAATAATGTAACAAGACTTCTCAACTTCTCCCATTCCAATCTGGTAACAGGAAAAATCTCTGAGTTTCAGGCTCAACAAAGACTAGAAATATTCTCAGCTTCTCAAGCACAATTCTACCAAAACCTGCACAGTAAAGGGAAGAATGAGGGATGACAGAGAAAAATAGACACAAAGGATACAACACAAATTACAGGGCACTCAAGTATACCTCTTAGAAAAAATGCTATCTCTATGCTTGATGCAAATTCTGACCGCAACTAGTGTATTTATAGCTCCAAGTTCTTGAATCTGTTATTTTTGGCCTCATATTGGCCTTACATTTGTCACTTTTTGGTTTGATCTTCTTTTAAAAATTGTACAACTATCTTCCATTATCCCCTTTTGTCTACTTTGTATACTCTGCTAGGACTCTTTTAGTCTTTACTTGTTCAACCGGTAATCTTAGTGCCTGAAAAGTCTTCTTCTTCTGTCCCTTCTTCGCTCCCTGACTGACTCCCTACTTTTGAAGTTTCTCCCCCTGAGTAATTTTTATTTCTTCTTCTGGGGGTGAATCCATTTCTAGCTGTAGACTGCACATTTTTATTTCTTTATTTTTCTTGCTCTGCTACAGCCCTCTGATTTGTTTCTCAATAAGCTTCCAAGCGTAAATATTAAAGGTCACAAAAAATCTCAACATATTCATTTCTTGAAGGATTATGTTCTTTTGTATGCTGATATAAGCCTTATTCTTTTCATACTAGGTAACAAGGGAATCCATAGTATTTACCAAGAAGGTAGTCTCCCTGGCCATTGTTGTGTCATCATCAAGTTCACAATCAAACCCTTCGATCTTGTTCATGAGAAGGTCTTCTATGCTAGCAGTTTCCAAGAATTCCTCTAATGACAACCCAATTTCTGCCAGCTTTTCTCTTATATCATTTAACAGGGCAAACATTTATGCAGCATCATTATACCACCTTTCTCTATTTGCTTTGAACATTGCTACTTTCATGAATTCAATATTGTTTTTTACTTCAAAGCCATCTGTTAAGATCACTTCTTTATTCTGCATTTCCTCAAAAATTTTTGCCATCAGGTGGAGAGTGGGATGGATGACTTCTAGTTCCTTTTCTTTTTGGTATAGCAGACTCTCCATTTCCTTGGCAGTGAATTGGATCACCCTAATCTGTCTAAACATCTCTGTGATTCCATGGATCCTATCCTTAATTTTAAATGACATTTCTTTTTTTATTTTAGACAAATAGTCTGCATAGTTTGTTATTTTCACAACCAGAGGGGGTTGCACTGATGGGGTGGTTTTCTTTGCCAAATCTTCTTTCAAACTATCAATCAAGGCTTGCATCTCCACCTTTTCCTTGTCACTAGTTTCCAACTGACTTCTCAATTCATTATTCATTTGATGCAGATGGTCTAAAGTCTATGCAGTCATAGCTTTGTTCATTCTAACCATGTCAACTTCTTTCCCTCGTATTGAAACCTTCCCTATTTGATCATCAACAGTGAGAATCACTGGTTCCTATGGAGTAGGTATGGATATTTCTACTATAGATGACCTGGGCTTGTCTTTATCCATCTCTGTAGCAGAAATTTCTGCCATGCCACCCATCCCTGCTACTATCTGTAGTTCTTTTTCATTAGCAACACTGAAAACCATTTCTTCTTCGACCCTTTTTAATGTAACCTTTGTCAAGGTCAGAGCCAGCTTAGGCCTCTTTGCCTCAGGGGTAGATACAACCTCTTGCTTTTCTACCCTATGATCTCTCAAGATTTCTCCAAAACCATCGGCTTTCATTTGTGTTACAGATGGAATTGGTATTTCTTTGTCATTAATCTTCATCGAGGTGGGAATGGCTTGAGGGGCCAACTTCTTTACACTGGTTATGGCCAATATTTGATCAGGAATAGGGACCATAGCTTGTTTTTCTAGAATTGCCAATTCTTGGGATGGTCTTGTAACAATCTCTTTTCCTTTCTCTGCATGAAGCCTTGCAGGAGTTTCTTGTGAATTACTGGGTGTCACTTCTATACTGAGTTGGTGGCATTTTGAGACTTGAATTTGGTGTTCTACTATATCTATTGTATTCACCATAACTTCTATTTTTCAATGCCCTATTCTTCTATAATTTCTAGTATAGGGTCCTCTCGGATTGTTTGAGTAGGAGGGGAGAAGATTGGGGCTATTGATTCTACAGTAATCCTCCTTATTGAGTTCAGCTTTGTGGGGTATTCATATGGTTGGTGGATTTGTGAATTTTCCCTTTGATTGAATGGGAAAGCACTCCATACCCTTTGTAAATTTTCTCCCTTTTCTATTGCTTCCAACAACGCTTCTTCATATGGGTCTTTTCTGTGCTCGACCCAGGCATATTCGTGTTTCATCATATCCCTATATTTTTTCAAAGGATCATAGGGTCTCCAAGTCACTTCTTCGAAATCTAGGCTTTCTAGATCATACATGCCTTTGTACATGGTCAGATATCCTACGAATATGTAATATCCAAATTTATAGGGCACGTTGAACCAGGGGACCCGACCATGCTTCTTAGCTTGTCTCATCTTGGCTTCTTCTATTACCTGTCTCACTATTTCCAGTGTGGCTAAGGAGAATGGGTAGTACATAGGCAACACCTTAGGGGGAATTTTGGCCCCATAGAGCCTAATGTACATGAAACCCTCTAAGAAGAAATAATCTCCTATTTCCTTTTCTTTGATAAATGTTTTTATCCTAGGGCCTAATCTCTCAGGCATGTCGCCCGTTAAGATCCAATGAATTTCCACCATGAAGTTGTCGCAAAACCAGCCTAGATGAGTACGTCCCTCGTGTATCCTCCAAAATCTAGTTTGAACGTATGGACTCTCAATAGCCTTCAGTCTCTTTTTACTATCTTCTCCCATTTTTCCAGCCAATAGATGCATGAGAATCGAGTAGTTGGAGAAATGGGGCATCTGTCTCCTTTGCTCCAAAATAGCCCTTTTTAGTTCTGTCAACTCCCCATGCATTTGTTTGCTTAACTCCTCTTCCCAGGCATATATGGGGGGTTTTGTACTCCTATTACTTTGTGCTACTAAATACAATACATCCATCCAAACCACATCGAGTCTTGATACTCCTAGGATGATGCTAACCATATCACAAAAATCCCTGACCCAGGGCTTAAATGCAGTTTTTCTAATAGGGAATTCATACTGAACATTTTCATGTGCTTCAAAAAGTATTTTAAATGACTCTAATTTAGTTAACCTACTAGATTGTCTCTAAATTACCTGGTGGATTAGCGACGTGTTCGAAGGCATAAGATTGAAAACTTCCTTGATATGCCTAGGTGCAATACTGAACACTGGTTGGTCCTTGTTATCCCTGAAAGTTTTGGTGTTCTCATTGTATGCCACTGCCAACCATGCTATGAGGTCCATAGAGTAGTATACTCTGGGACATATTAATTTCCCAACATTGCTCGTCCATCTATTGCTTCTGGGGGTCTCTTGTTTTGCAATCTTCTTGCTTTGTGAAACAAATCTACCAATAGCCAAGGGTAGCATTGTAAATTCTCTTTGGTGGACTCGAAGCTCCGAATACAGGTGTTCTCAATTTCATACTATTGAGCTGGCATGAGCTTCTTGTCTTTCATAGATTGTTTGGAGAAATCATACATCCCCATTACGACAACAACTTTTTTGGAGAGTTTAGCATACGGGGTCTGATCTGTGATGAATTTTATAGCCTCCAAGGTGTCCTTTGGTGCGAAAGCATTTCCCCAAGTGGTCATTTTTCTTACAGATAGTAGCTCAACTCATAGTAACACACTTTTTTGAGTTCTCACTCATCTATGGCAACTCTTCAACTCTCTATTTGTCTACAATAATTTCTTGCTCTAAGATAACCAGGGTGGTAATGCATTCGAGAGTGGGGGTTTAAGTAATTTATAGAGGAGTGGCTTCATAGTCTTTGCACAAGGTGTTATTAATGCAGTGTCACCAACTACCTTTTGAATTTGGCCAATGGATACTTGCCATTGTGTTGTTTCTAAAATTAGGTAGTTATGACCTACGATCTTCCTTGGCTCGTACCCTCACGATGGTCTTTGATTTGTGTACCTTTAATCATTTACAGTGTTGCTATTGGTCACTAAGCTACTTCCTCTCTTGATGTGGCATTATGAATGTGGTGGTGATAGCTTTTGCAAGAATTTTTATGAGGCATTCTGCCACCTTGGCCTTTTATAGGAGTCAATTTTTGAAAGAAGATATACCGTTAAAAAGTGGTCATTATTCTAGGGATCGGTTGTTAGATCCGCTCATTGAAGCGTGTGCCCATAAAAATTTACTAATCTGCATGTTTGGTTAGTCGACAGTGTAACTGGATTACCTTAACCCAAGTTTTATCATCACAATTATTTAGAGAATAACCAAAGTTTAAGGAGCCTTAGTCGTAACACTTACCTTTATGAGTATCCCATGCCAAGCTTACCATTAGACCTTGTTGATTTCAATTTGTCATCATTGATCTCTATGATCCTACATGATTGTTAGCCATACGACATAATATATGTATACTAAGGTTAGTCATATGTATCAAGTTTGAAATACTCTGGTTAGAAGCAATATTGAATCAAAATACTTAGATTCAAAATTATATAATCATCAACTTGACCTTAAAATCAAGGCATTATACCACATATAATTTTGATTTACCATCATTAATAATTTTCTATTAAAACATAAGCCTTTATATTTCGATCATTGTTAGATCATAAATCGGATGTGCATGCCCGTTGGATCTTCAAAACATGCACAAAGGTTTAGCGGAAGAAAGGGGAAAATTACCAACGTATTAGACCCTTATAAATCATGATTAAGCATTGGATTTGTAAGAAAATACTGAAGATAGCATTGAAAGACAATCTAGTAGATATGCAAAGCATCACTGAAAGATCAAGAACTGATTGATTATTCCATGGGATCAACTTTGTATAAATAGCAAAGTTGATCAATGTGAGTCGTTGGATTACAACAACTCAACAAATCTGAACTAGTCTAAACTAAGAGTTCACCTACCTCATGGAAGAGTGGTAACTCAAGTTAGACTATCCTAGTAGAACTTAAGAGAACTAAATATTTATTCTAACACCCCCCCTTAAGTGATACTAGGGGTGAAAGGAACAATAGGAGATGAGTCCCAACAACAAGGCCTGATGAGGTACTCATGTACAAATACTGGTGTTACCCCAAAAAAATGAGTCCCAGAAGAAAGGCCTTATTAGGTACTCATGTACAAATAACTACATTTTGGAGAGATGGTGAAAAACCACATGGGAAAAAACCATCTTCCAAAATGAAGAAGAAGAAGAAGAAGAGAGGAGAGGTGAAAACCTCTGTGCATCCTCCTAATGCAACTGCCTTATCCCAAGTTTCTCATGCAACTGAATGTAACATGGAGAAGCAAAGGACTTGGTGAAGATGTCTACAATTTGATTTTCTATGGGAATAAACTCCAAGCTTAGATCCCCTTGCTGAATATGTTGCCGAATGAAGTGCATGTGAATCTCAATGTGCTTGGTGCACTGATGCTCAACTGGATTGCGAGCAATATGAATTGCGCTCTGATTGTCACACCAAAGGGTAATAGGTTTGTTATGGAAGAAACCAAATTCCCTCATTATCTAATGAAGCCAAAGAGCTTCCTGACTAGCTAAAATTGTTGCCCTGTATTCTGCCTCTGTAGATGATAATGCTACTACTTGTTGTTTTTTGCATGACCAAGCAATAGGTGAAGAACCAAGACAAAAAACATAGCCAGAGGTGGAACATCTATCTTCAACTGAACCTGCCCAATCAGAATCTATGTAACCAATGATATCCATGGATCCACCCTCATATAAGAGCCCAAAGTGAGTGGTTCCCTGCAAGTAGTGGAGGATTCTCTTTGTTGCTTGCCAATGGCTAAAATGAGGTTGATGGGAGAATCTAGATATTAAGCCAACAACATAGGAAATATCTGGGCGAGTATGAGTGAGGTACAATAGACTTCCAACAAGTTGTCTATAGAGAGTAGCATCACATTGAGGGGACTTGCAGGAAGTAGTTAGAGTGACTCCAGACTGAAAGGGTGTGGAAGAAGGCTTGCAATCAGTCATCTTAAACCATTGAAGAAGATCTAGAGTATACTTCTATTGACATAAAGAAATCCCTGCATCTGTTTGAGTTATCTAAAACCCAAGGAAGTAATGAGCTAAACCCAGATCAACCATCTCAAATTTCTTAGAAAGGGAGTTTTTGATAGTCTGGATGTGAGAAATGGCACTACCAGTGAGTAGTAGATCATCCACATAGAGAACAAGTATGGTGATTTTTTCTTCATCTCTCCAAATGTAGACTATTGCATCAGACTCACAATGAGAAAATCCTGAGGAAAGAAGGAAGGAGTCCATTTTTTCATACCAAGCTCTAGGAGCTTGTTTGAGACCATAGAGAGATTTCCTTAGTCTACAAACAAGGGAGGAGTCTTGAATAAATCCAACAGGTTGCTCCATAAATATTTCTTCCTTTAAGTCACCATGTAAGAAAGCACTTTTAACATCCATCTGAAAAATAGGCCACTTTTGTGAAGCAGCAATTGCAAGGACCAACTAGACAGAATCCATTTTTGCAACAAGGGCAAAGGTTTCAGAATAGTCAATGCCTTCAACTTGAGAGAAACCTTTCGCTACCAAGCGAGCTTTGTGTTTGTCAATTGTTCCATCAGCTGCATACTTGGTTCGGTAAATCCACTTGCAACGAACTAATTTTCTTCCTTTGGGGAGTGGGACTAAATCCCAAGTGTTTTTTTTGATCAAAGAAGAAAATTCATTTTCCATGGCATCATCCCATTCTTTTATCCTAGTGGCTTCTCTAAAGGATTGAGGATCTGTAGAAATGGATTGACAGACAAGACCAGAACCCATGGAGTGGCTTAGTATGGATGAAGGAAGATCTTGGATGTAAGGAGTGGCCTCTTGAACTATGGTGTGGGCCCATTTTGGCATTGTGGAAGGAGTAATGTGGGTGGCAGGAGATTGAGTTGGAGTTTGAAGTATAGGATCCTCACATTGGTCATCTATCTCAAGGATGGGATCTTCATTATATTGAGGCTCAAATATGGGAGATGGCTCGAGAGAATTAATGTTGGAAGAAGATGATTGAGGATCTCTATAAGGGAATGTTTCATCAAATTGAACATTTCTATGAAAAATACCTCATGAGTTGTGGGATCAAGGAGCCTGTAGGCTTTCATTTCCTCACAATAACCAACAAAGATAAGTTGCTTGCTTTTTTTGTCTAGAGCCTTCCTCTTTTTCTTTGGGATGTGTGCCCAAGAAGTACACCCAAAAAATTTGAAAAAATAGACATCAGGTTTTGAGCCAGTCCATGCTTCCTCGGGAGTCAAATGGCCAAGAGCTTTATGTGGTGTGTGGTTTTGAATATAATTTGCACAGTTAATTGCCTCAGCCCAAAAAATTGTTGGAAGATCTCTTGAGTGGAGCATACAATTTGCCATTTCTTTTAAAGATCTATTTTTCCTTTTTGCAATGCCATTTTGTTGTGGATTATGGGAGACTGAATGTTGATGAATTATGCCATGAGTTGAGAGAAATATGGAGAACTCATTACTGAAGTATTCCCCCCATTATCTGTACGGATTTGCTTGATTTTGCAAGTGGCTTGATTTTCAACTAAGGCCTTGAAGATTTTAAAGTGGGATAGAACATCACTTTTGTATTTTAGAAAGTAGACCCAAGTTCTTCTTGAAAAATCATCAATGAAGGTTAAGGCATATTTTGCTCCTTTGAAAGAAGGCTCCGAGAAGACCATCAAGTCACTATGGATTAACTCTAGTGGGGATGAAGCTTTTTGTGAACTACTAGGGTGAAAAGGATCTTGATGTTGTTTCCCAAGAGCACATCCAGGACAAACTCCATCAATAGAAGAGACTTTTGGCAACCCTGTTACCATTTCATGAGTATTCAACTCCCTTAAATAGCTATAACTGAGATGTCCAAACCTCTCATGCCAAATTTTGCTTTCAAGGTCTACATGAGCAACAAAACAGGATGCTCCTTCTGAATATTTGAATCCCTTGAAGTGAAATAGGTGAGCTCTATGATCAATGTCACCTTTTTCTATGAGGGAGTATGGTTCTTGAAAGTCTCTTATCTCAACTCCTGTTGGTGAAAATATAATTGTTTTGCCTTGAGCAGAGGTACAAATATGATAGATAGAGAGAATATTTGTAGCAATATTGGGAACATAGAGAACATTATTTAAATGACCACCATCAATGATTATGTCACATTTTCCTTTGACAGGGATAAAATAGGAGTCACCAACTTCAATGTTGTAAGTGGTGCATGAGGAGAGAGAAGTAAATGACTCTTTTGAAGATGTCATATGATGAGTTGCTCCTGAATCTAGAACCCAATATTTTGATGAAATCTTAGCAGCTTTTCCCTGAACATTTAAGGCCTTTCCAATGTGTTTCTTTGTGTCTATTTTGTGATCCTTCATTGTTGCCTCAAGTTGTTGTAGTCTCTTCCAACATTTTCTCACAGAATGACCATCTTTCTTGCAATGAGTACAAGTTATAGGTGATTTGTCTTTCTTTTTGAATGTGTCTTTGGAGTTGGAAGCTACTAAGGCTTTTGAGGAGGAGGGAGAGATCTCATATTTTGAAAGCTTCATTTCCTCTCTAGTTAGCCTATCACAAAACTCCTCCAAAGTGGGCATTTTAAAACTTGTTCCAAGAGCATCTTTTGTAGACAAAAAGTGGTTGCAAAAATTTGAAATGCTCCATTTAATTTGGAAAGAATAAGGTAGATGCATTCTTCTTCTATTTTATTCTTGCCACTACCTTTTAATTGAGTGAGGACTTCTTTGAACTTGGTGAGGAAATCAACAATAGTGTTGTAGTCTTCAGGAGATAGAGTTGTTAAATCTGCTTCTAGTTGCATTGATCTTATTTGATCCACTTTACCAAACAAGTTTTTAAGTTTTTCCCAACTCTCAAATGGAGTTTTACATTCAGAGATGTGAAACCATAAGCTTTCACTTACATTTGTGGTTATAATACCCATTGTTTCATACATCTTTCCTTTATGAACAAATATTTCATATTCTTTATCAAATGTAGGTTGTTTTTCCTCTAGCAAATGTGTGAGACCCTTTTGAGAGATAAGATTTAATATCCTGGGTTTCCAAGTGTGATAGTTATGGGGAGTGAGTGGGTCAATTGTATTGAGCGAACTCATATTGCCCAGAGATAATTGCAACCCCCCTCCACAGAAGGACTCCCCAGAAAATAATTCAGCAAGAAGTAGCACCACCAGGTAAACCTTCAATCAAGGTAGCAAAAACCAGACCTTTATACCGATCTCTTCAATATACCCGCCCTTACGTGAGGGAAACTATAAGTATATGAGGATATTGATACATGGAACATAGGTGTTTTGAAACCAGAATAACCTGCCAGACCTTTATACCGAACTTCTCAATGACCCGCCCTTACGTGAGGGAGACTATAGGTATATGAGGAGAACGATACATGGAACATAAGCGATTATAAAATGAGAAGCTTGCTTTTGAGATATTACAAGTATGAGAAGATGCTTGTATATTTGTGCTTTTCTTGTAAATGAGAATCTTGATCATGTGTGCTTGCTTGTATATATTAGGTGCTCTATGAGAATAACATGTAGAAGATTTAGCAGAAGATTCACCCCCCTTCAGAAGTGCCCAAAAATATTTGCAGCAATGATACTTTACCCCCAAAAATAGACAACAATGACTCCCCCTGAACAATCCAAGACAAAGGTGCAAGAAGCAGCACCAATAACCCCCCCCAAAAAAACTTTGTATTATGAAAAGTACAAAGGGACTTGTCACTTTGAGAGTGCCTTTATAGAATAGGCACAAATCAAAAGTAAAGTGAGAGAAGTCCAATAAGAGGTATGGAGAAAGGTTACAAAAAATGAGATTTTTTGAAAGAAAATATCTCTGAAAAAACTTCTTTTGCACTGTAATTACAAAATAACAGCAATTTTTTTAAAATAAAACCATCCCCAATTTTACAAAATAACAACAATTTTTGTAATGTTTCGTCATTGGCTTTTAAGAAGGGTCTTTCTTTCTGTAATAAACTTTAAACCTGCAGCCTTTTGAAAACATATGACAGTAATGATAATTTTTTATTTATTTTAAACCTTTGCTCAAAGAAGAGTTTATATAAAATAAAATAAAATCAATTAAATTTTATCTTGAGTGGTTGCAGTGTCTTCAACGACGTCAAGATGGACCAGGGATCAGAGCGCCATACATGAGCCAGCGTCATCCAACGATGTGAAGGGTTGGATTGGCTATATGAACTGTGACCTCCACAAACCCTGGCGAATGGCCTGGCGACGTCTATAAAAAACCTGACAACACTCAAACCAGATGAATAGCCTGGTGACGCCACACACAAACCCAACAACACTTGAACTTGGCAGTGCTCTAACCAACATAGCAGCTTTGAACTAGGTAGCACTCAAAACAGGCAACACTCAAACCAACAACACTCAAATCAGGCAGCACTTGTACCAGCAGTAGCAGGAGATTGTAAATCAGAATGAACTAGAGAGGATATCTCTGTGAGCCAGCAAACCAGAGAACCTGCAAAGGTTTGATTTATCCATTCCCTCACAGCATTGACCACAACAATTCGTAAGAGCTCTGTTTTCTTCTTTGTGATGCATTGGATCTTGATATCATCGTCTTTCTCCAGAGGTGATGGCAATATAGTGCGGATGTCATCCTCTACAGAAGCGCAACAGAGCAGAACTGCAGGTTCTTTCGAAAGACAGGCAATTAAGCGGAGATCAGTTGCAAACTAACAACATGCCAAAAGGAAGTGATGGCAGGTGGGTGCCACCTTCCATATTAGCACAGTCCATAGGATAGTAGAAGTGCAGGCACACTCCTAAAGGCGGGAAATGAGCAGACTTCAGTTGGAGACTAAGAGCATGCTAAAAATGAGTTAAGCAGAGGTAACATATAGGCAGAAATTCACGTCATGCCAACGATATTTTTAACTAAATTTTGAGTTAAAAAATACATCACAGAGTGTACTGCCAACTGAATTTGCATGCTATCATGCCAAACTGAGGTAGTAAGGTCACGTTGGGCACCAATAATTATGCGAGCAAAGAGCAAAAGTCACTTTACATCGAGTATTTATTTAGAATTGGAGATTGATGGAACGTTAGAAAATATGTTCACCAAATAATGCCACGTCTAGAGCAAAGAGGTAGACATACGAAAGAGCCAAGGAGCGATCGCGTTCCACGTCGATCGGTGCTTGGCAACTCAATTTCTCGGTTGTCTTACATCGCAAAAATAACACAAAGGTGAGCTGGATGTGAAGTTTATGTGCACTACGATCGCGTCCCATGTCGACCGGTGTCTTGGCAACCAAAATCTGTCAATGCGCAGTGGTCTTAACATGCGGTCAAGATGTGGTCAGCCAGTGTGAATCGAACTCCAACAGCAACAAGAAGGCTCTGCGAATCACGGACCACCTGCTTAAGCATCACAGGTCATGTTGGGTGTGAATTCTTCAACGTCAGAACCAAAGGCTTTGGGTCCCAATGTCACAATGGACAATGGTTTGTGGGCCCCAAATGCAGCGTATAGCACTACTAAAAATAAGAGCTCCTACAAGAATTAGCAATAGGAAAAAAATATCCTATGCTATATAACGCATTGGAATTTTACAAGAGATGAAAAAAGATTAAAGGCCCAAGTATTTTGAATTAGCAATAGGAAAAAATATTCCTATGCTATATAACAACTTGCAAGTTTACAAGTGATGAAAAAATAAAAGGCCTAAAAATTTCATTTTTCTCATTCCTATTTGCCTGAAAAGTGTGTCAATTAAAAAATTGCTTATTTTTTAATTAAAATGAGCAAAAAAAATCAGAATTAATGGATAAAAGTATGACTACTCATAATTTTCAAGCAATGGAGTTAGTCAAAGAACTATTAAAAAAAAAGAATTAGATATGTGAAAACTTGGATGCATGCAAAATCTAGCCTCGCTCTGGTACCATGTAAGAAAATACTGTAGACAGTATTGAAAGACAATCGAGTAGATATGCAAAGCATCACTAAAAGATCAAGAACTGATTGATTATTCCATGGGATCAACTTTGTATAAATAGCAAAGTTGATCAATGTGAGTCATTGGATTACAACAACTCAACAAATCTGAACTAGTCTAAACTAAGAGTTCACCTACCTCATGGAAGAGTGGTAACTCAAGTTAGACTATCCTAGTAGAACTTAAGAGAACTAAATATTTATTCTAACAGGATTTAGTCTCAAAAATGCATTTAATTAACCGCTTTGACCAAAAACCCCATGAAATAACCTTCAATCATATAAGGAAAACATCGTCATCAGATCTGGGCGGGCTTGAGTGTTGCCATTGTTATGGACCTGCATAATCGTTAGCCATACCACATAATATTCATATGCCAAGGTAGCCACATGTTTCAAATCAAAAATTATGGTTAGCAACAATTTATCACAAATACTTAGACCCAAAAATATAATTGTCGACTAAAATTTACCAATGCATTAATCTCCATCTAATCTGAATTTATTAAGGTTAACATGGTATTTAGGGAAAGCTAATAACCTTGTATCAAGACATAATTAATTTATGAAAATATCACACCCCTATGTGTTCACCATTAGATCAAAACTCAGACGTGCGCATTCATTGGATTTTCCAAACATGCGTAAGGGTTAACAAAAGGGAAGGGGGGAAAGGCAAACGATGTATTAAAACTTTATGAATCATGATTAGCACTCTATTTAGCCTTAATAATACATTTAATTAATTTTCTGACCAAAATCCTCAATTATACTAACCTTCGGTTGTCTTGGATGCATGCTATCATCCGATCTCGGCAGGATCAAGTGTGATCATCAGATCAATCAAAGTTGTATGCTTTACTTTATCTTCATTAAGTATCCTTGATGAAGTGTTATCTTTGGATCTAGGTATAAATGAGCACGACTATCAGATCTAGTTTTGACTACAACTCTATTGATGACCACCTTGTTAAACTTTGACCGCTCTCGAGAAAGTGCGATCGTTAGATTCTATCAGGATCAAGTGCAGCCATAAGATTAACCCACGATGTACACTTCATATTCTTTAGATCATCTTGATTGAAGCGTGGTCGTTGGATTTAGTGGAATTAAGCACTACCATTATATGTCTTTTTTGCCTTTGATTACTTCTAGAAAAGCGCAACCGTCGGATCTTGGCAGGCTCAAATGCAGTCGTTGGATCAACTTTGTGATGCACACTTTTACATCCTCTTCGCTTGACTTGTCAAAGTCCAAATATTTCATGAAAGTGCTACCGTTGGATCTGATTCGAAATGTGTGCAATCGTAGGATTCTATGAAGGTGCGAGTATTTTTACCATTTGAAGGATGCCATTATTTTTTAGTTTTCTTTTTGCATGCACGACCGTTGGATTATCTTGGAATGAGTGCAACTATTGATTTCCTTAGATCTACATAGAGTTTAAATCGTGAGTCCATTTAAGACTTTCGCTTAACCTAGGTTACCTTTTGGTGAGCGCGCATTCATCGGATCAAGGAGGAGTAATCGTTGTCGTTAGATCTTTTGAAGTTGCTCACCCTTTAGTCAAATTGGTGCATGACCAACGTTGACTTATTTAGGGAGCGTGCATCCATTGGATTGATTCCCTATCAAGTGTAGCCATAGATCTTTCTTGATCTGCAAAACTAACAATCATAGGGTGCACATTTTTTTAATCTTTATTAATCTTCATTTAAACGAAAGGGGAGGGATTATCAATGTATTAAGACCCTTGTTAATTGTGATTAGCAATTTAATTAATCTTTGAGGTACTTAACCCTTTAGTATTTTGAGCAAGCATGATCGTTCGATTTATCACGATGTAGCGCTGCCCTCGGATTTATCTGATTTACATGATTTTTAATCAATGGGGGCATGTAACCCTTATGTTAATTAATTTGGTTGCCTTTTAGACTTTGGGTTATAAACATTTGACCAAAGTATATTATTGACTTGCTTGACTTAACCTTTATTTGACTTATGAAAGCGCGTCCGTCCGATCAAGGAGGATCTGAGCGCTGCCCTTGGATCTTCCCAAAGTGTTCGATGTTTATCCAAAGGGGGTGCATACCCTTGCTTGTCCATGTTAAAATCTTAAACCTTAGGCTCATGTACTTAGGTTCAAATATTTTAATCAAAATTATTAGCGACCCAAGGACTTAGGGGTTTGTTCATTTTATTTAGGTTGAAACCCTTTGATCAATGTTATAATAAGGACCAAGGTATTTTTAGGGGGACTTATTATTTGATTCATGAATTATAATCCTTTTAATAAATTGGAGAGGCTCAATGGCTAAGGCAATTTAGTGAACATTTAATTATTTGATAATATTAATGGTCATAAGGAAAATTTTATTAATGGTTAAGGCCACAACTTTTAGATTTGATTAAGATGAATATTTTTATAACTGCTCTTAGGGATCAAACCATTGAAAATCAATTTCTTAGAGGAGAATGCAATAGAGACCAACAACATTTGTTAAATTTATTGAAGCCAAAAATTTAAAATTGGGGGTATCTGATGTTGAGTCAAATTTGGCTCCAACATAGGCTTTGACTGGGACAATGTGCTGAAAACTTGAGGCACTTGAGAATTCTATAATCTCTTGGTTTCATTTCCAGCTTTGGACAGAATCATAATCCATCAAGCATGATTAGAAAATCAAAACATAAAGAAAAGACTTTAAAACTAAAAATATACAATAAAGCAACAATAAACATGATATCAAAGCAATAGAGTATCCAAAAACTGTTATTCTCCTTAGTCAAATTTAGATCAAAGGATCATAATTTTAAGTTTAGATGAGCTTTTGGAATATTGTTATGATTGTTCTACAAAGTCTTAAGATATGATCACACATAATGTATCAAAGTCATTTGCTCCATCATGCCTTGGCCTAAGTGTGTGTTAGTGCATTCATTTTGATTTTTGGGTCTTCCAGAACTTCATCATGTTTGGAAAATGATCAAGCCTAATAAGTAATTTCACTCCTTAATATTTTCACCATTTGTAGGGCTCCACTACCAGTCAAGCATCTATAGCCCTGGTGGAGATGCTATTGATCCCATCTGGTTTTACTCTACTACTAGTCAAGCGTCTATAGCCTCAGTAGAGGTTTTCCAAGATATCTCAGATACAAACTCAATCTGCATTATTTTAATTTTCTTTCTCTTTTGAGAAATATTTGGATATAAGAAAATTGTGCAATGAGTGTGCCTGAGTTGAGGATCAATTTTTGGCTAAAGGATAGAGTGTAATGATTTTTAGCTCAACCATCTTACCAAACACAATTTTATCCTTTGGATCCTAAAATTTCTTTAAATAGTATTTGCAATGTGAGGCTTTGGCATGATGTTACAACAACTCTGATTTTACTCTATTTTATTTCATATCATATGACAGTTGCATGAACATTCAATTTTGAAAATTGTAAGCATCATCAAAATCTAAAATAAATTTCCTCTTCTCTATTTATCTTTTAGAGAAATAAACATTTAAAGAATACTCTTCTTCCTATGATAGTCATGAAGGATAAATACACAAAGCAAAATAGGACATAACAGTAAGAAGAAAATAGAAAATAAAACAACATAAAATCTAATAGAAAAACACTCTATTTTTGTTTATTTTATTATTTATTTATTTTATTTTTTATCTTTTATTTAGGGCTTTTATTCCCTATTGACCCCATGGTAGGGGTTATAAATTTTGAGATGTATACCATTGATAGGGATTTTCATCAGGTCTCCCTCTAATGTTTGCAACTTGTAAGTGTTTTGACCAACAACTTGAGCTATTTGATAGGGGCCAATCCACTTGGGTTCAAGTTTCCCTTTCTCACCATGTTTATCATTTTTGGGATCCCAGTAGATTACTATATCACCTTCACAAAAAGGAGTACCTTTTGCTCTTTTGTTAAATGATTTTATAGTTTTTTGAGTTTGATCAATTATTTTGTTTAAGGTCTCTCTTCTTTGTTCTTGTAATTGGACAATTTTGTCTAATCTTCTCTGTAAGGCATCAGGGTTCTCATGATCTTGTAACAGTAGGGAAAGTGCTAATTTCTCTATTCTGGGAGGTAGCAATGCTTTTTCTCCATATACTATTTCATAAGGAGTTCTACCTGTATTTCTTTTAAGTGATAATCTATCTGCCCATAGTGCAAATTTTAATTCATTATCCCAACTCTTCTTATTTTTACCCAATGATCTCTTAATTCTGGTAATTAAATTCTTATTTGATGACTCAGCTAGACCATTCCCTTGTGGGTAATAATTTGTAGAGTGGGAGAGTTCTATTCCATACTTAGCACAAAATTCTACCATCTCAAATGATACAAAATATTGTCCATTATCTGTCACTATCTTTTGAGGAACCCCAAATCTGGTTAGAATACTTTCTTCTAAGAAATTTATGATAGTTTGAGATGTAGAACTTCTTAGAGGTGCAACTTCTACCCATTTTGTGAAGTAATCTGTTGTAGTTATGATCCATTTATGTCTACTTGATGAGTTTGGATTAATTTCTCCAATTAGGTCAATGCCCCATTGTGTGAATGGTGCTTCTATGATCATTGGTTTGAGAGGCATAGCAGCCAAATGCTTCTTACCTACAAAAACCTGATAATTATGACAATTCCTAACATATTGATATACATCTTTAAAAAGTGAAGGCCAATAATAACCTGCTCTCATAATTTTATTAGTTGTAGCTTTGGGAGCAAAATGTCCTCCACAGAAACCATCATGAAATTCTTTAATTGTTTCTAGGACTTCATTTTCATACAAGCAGACTAATAATACACCATCAGGGTGTCTCCAATAAAGCACACCATCCTGCACATGATATTTCTATGTTTGCAGTTTTACTGATCTCATTCTATTAATTGGCATGTCCTTTGGGAAAGACAAAGTTTGTAGGTATGCTAATATTTCATCATACCATTTACATTCAACATTATTAACTCTCCTGATGTCATGCATCTCATCTACTATAATGATATTATTAGAGTCTTCTCCTTTATATGCTAGGTATTTTGCTAAGCCTTGCCCTCTTACAGTTTTGACTATTTTGAATTCTGCATCATACTGTAATAGTTTCACCATCCACCTTGTAGGCCTTCCTAGTGGTTCGGATTGGGTGAAGACATCCTTTATTGTTATGAAAGGGATACAATAGTAAACTTTATTTGAACCGAATATACCTTTGAAATGTTCTAAAGATTGAATTACTACATAAGCATGTTTTTCTAATAGGGTATATTTAAGATGTGCTCCTTTCAATCCTGAACTCATGAAGGCTATTGGCCTTTCATTATTTTCATCATCCTTCTGAGAAAGGACTGTAACAATGGAATGTTCAGATGCGTATGAATAGATGTTGAAATCTTTTGAGTAATTGGGGCAGGTTAAGGCTAGGGTAGTAGAAATGGCTTCTTTTATCTTTTAAAAGCTTCTATGTTTTCTGTTGTCCATTTTATTTCTCTAGTATTTTTAACCATGTCATTTATAGGTTTGGTCATCTCTACAAAATTGGGAATAAATCTTCTAACAAAATTGATTTTGCCAAAGAATGACCTGACTCCTTTGATGTTTCTAGGAGGGGAATTTTTGAGATAGCTTCTATTCTTTCTGGATCTATACTCACCCCTTTTTTGACACTATGTGTCCTAGTAATTTCCCTTGTGTTGTTCCAAATATGCACTTTTTAGGATTTAGGGAAATTCCAAACTCTTTGCATCGAGCAAAGACTGCAGCAAGATGTTCTAAATGGTCCTCTAGATTTTTAGAAAATATTGTGATATCATCCAAATATACCACTACTATTTTGAACATCAACCCTTTGAAGGTAAAGTCCATTGCTCTCTGAAAGGTAGCACCTGCATTCATTAGACCAAAAGGTATTCTCAAATATTCAAATGTGCCCCAGGGTGTGGTGAATGTTGTCTTATGTCTATCTTCTGGATTAATCTGTATCTGGTTATATCCAGAAAATCCATCTAATAGGGACATTCTAGATGAACCAACTACAACTTGCAATAGTTGTTCCATATTAGGCAATGGATAATTGTCTTTTAATGAGATTTTATTTAAATTTCTAAAGTCTACATAGAGTCTAATATCCCCATTTTTCTTTCTGACTAGTACTAAATTGGATATCCAAGATGAAAATCTTACCTTTCTGATAATTTTGGAATCTAACAATTTTTGTACCTCTTTTTGCATTATTGGGTGCAGGGTAGGGTTATACTTCCTCTGTTTCTGTCTGAATGGCTTGGAATCTTCCTTCAGAGGTATTATATGTGACATTACATCTATTTTGAAGGTTTTAAGATCTTCATAAGTCCAAGCAAAATGTTCCTTATTTTTCTTTAAGAAACTGATATATCCAACTTTTTCCTTTGTTGGTAAAGTTGTGTCTATTTTTACTATTCTGGGCTCTTTAATTGTACCAATATTAACATCTTCAGCTATAGTCTCTTTCAAGAGAGGTTTGAAAGCTTTATCAAAATCATCAAATAAAATTTCTAGAGAAACTAATCCTTTTGGTATTCTATTTGTTTTCAGTTGGATTACTTCTACTGGTTCTCCTATTTGATCTTTTAATTTTTCTTCATCCTTTTCATCACAAATTATATCTGCATATTGATTTTGTAAAGTCATGAAGTCTTTTATGTCCACATCATCTTGAAAGACTTGTAAGTAAACAATGTTATCTGGTACATAAGGCTTATAGACTAAAATGGTTGGGAACCTATCCATATATTCTGTAGTAATTTCTGGATGATCTAGGCCTGATGCATTTACAACTAAGAGGTCAACAACATGATTCTGTTCTCTAGGAATATATGAAATATTGAAAGCTAAAAATTTATCAATCTCTTCCAATACTGTAGTTCTATATTGTTTTAACCTAGGATGCTTAGTTTGATACTTTCCTCTTATCTTTTGGATAATTAATTCTGCATCTCCTATTACAGTTAGGTAATTTATTCCCAATTCTTTGGCTTTCCTCAATCCTAGCAATAGAGCCTCATACTCAACTACATTATTGGTGCAAGGGAATTCTAGTCTATAAGGAATACCAAGGTAGTTTCCTTTTATGTCAGTCAAATTAACTCCTGCACCTACTCCAGATTGGGATTTAGCTCCATCAAAAGTCATGGTCCACATTTCTTGTGTTAATACTCTATCTGATTCAGCATCAACCATCTTCATGACTTTTGGATCCATGTTTTTGGCCTCTGGTACTTCTACCAGGAATGGGTTATGCCATATTGAATAAACTCCCATTCCTTTTTCTTCCATTGAATTTACTAAGTTTATCATGGTTTCATCTATTTTAATTAACTCTATAGAATATTTGTTAAAAGGTTCTCTTTGTAGAGTTACATTTTCTTTATCTGACATTGGAATGGTAGCATAAGACCAATCTAATTGAATTGATCCCCCTAATTGTTCTTCCCAATGCCTACTTAGTAGTAGTGAGAAGAAAGGATCAACATCCACTACTGCAACATCCATCACTATACCTTTCTTGGGGTGTTGGTCTAGGAAAACCAATAATCCAGTTATCACTCCAACGCAAGGTACTTGCCTACTATCCATTACTAAAATAGGGGTAGAATCTCTTGTACATATTAATCCCATTTGGTCAGCTATCATTTTGGGCATGATATTATGTGAAGCTCCACTATCTAGCATACAATTATGGATTACATACCTCTCTCCTTCATCTAAATTATATCTTAATGATACATAGAAGGGTCTGATTGAGGATGGTGACCTTGTATCTTGTTGATTTTGTCTAGCAACATGGCAAGTTGGATCTTCTTTTTGTTCAATTAATCCAAATGCTCTACAGACTTGTTCTCTGTATTGTTGAACTTTCATAAGCTCACCAAATGTGATATTAACTTTTTGTTTACTGAGTTCTGACCCAACATCAAATTCTATCTTTTTTATATCTAGTGGTTTGTTGCATTCTTCTTTAGGTGTTTCCTCTTCTAACTCTACTAGCTCAGGGATTACCTTTTTGGGGATTCTATCAGTTTTCTCTTTACTAATATTTTTGTTTGTGAAGGACTATTTTCTTGTTTCACTAGTGGAAGCTTTCTCTGTTCTATCAGGAACTGTTCTGTTTCTTAAATTCAGAGTATTGGTAGCTTCTAATTCTTCCACTTCTTTAGCAGTGGGGATTAATTTTCCTTGCTTCATTTTATCATATCTTGACTCATGTGGTTTTTGTAATATTTTAGTACCTTCAGCTACTAAGATCTGAGGATGATGATTTGAAGCATACTTGTCCATGTTTTCTTCAAAGAGCCTTTCTCTTGACTCATCTTCTAGAGACCAATAGACATTAATCCTTATGTCTTCTTCTGAATCATCATTAAGATCTATATTGTGTTGTTTACTTAAGTAAATACCACATCCTTCTAGGTTATGGGGGGCATCACAGGTTGAACAAAAGTAAGGAAAACCTTCTGTTATGTTAGCAGATGGCATGGGGTTAGGAACATTATTCTGATCTCTGTCAGATTCTCTATTCTTCCAATTATTGTTCCCATTGTTCCTATTTCTATTTCCTTCTTCAGAGCTATTGTTGTTTCCCCAATTCCTATTGAAATTTTTCTTGAAGGGAGGGTGATTATCAACATGTGGTCTCTCTGGTTGTGATGGCTCACCATTGTTCCCATTGTTTCCATTATTTCTTTCTATTCTTGCTAACCTGTTGTTCATGGTATTAAACATCTCAACCATCTGATTAGTCAATTTCTCCATTGGATCTACTTCAGCTCTTCTTTGTAAATCAAATGCTACTCTTTTGGGATTTTCTATCAGGTTGATTTATCTCTAGAGAATAAGGTTTCATTTTACCACTATCTAGCATATTTCTTTCAATTTCAATCACTTTATCCATGCATTCATCGATAGTGGTGGCTTGTTCTTGCCTTAATTCATAATTGAATTCCCCTTGGAAAGCATTTTTATAGAAACAAATTGACTGGATGTCACTAGGCCTAAGGTTAATAGGTATTTTATTCCTAGTTTTGGAAAATCTTCTGTTAAAATCACTGACAACTTCATTTTCCTTTTTCTTCATAGTGGCTAACTCGGTTAATAGGGATTGTTCATTTTTCCTCTCTTCGAATTTCTTTAGAAACATAGTTTCCATTTTAGCAAAATCTGGAATGTCATTGGCTGGGAGAGAATTGAACCACTCTCTGGCATCCTTTTCTAAGGTTTGTAGGAATAGCCTTAGGACTACATCTTCATGTTCTACCTCTAAGCTATCCAAAGCATATAAGAAAATTTTAATATGATCTTCTCTAGTTACTACATTATTTCCTTGAAATTTGGGGAGATACTTATGAGCTTTATTTGGTAAGGCATTCAAATTTGTAGGTAAAGTAAAAGGCTATACCTATTAGCTCTCCATAGTTGAATATTATTTTTATTTGGTTGAGCCATTGTGATTGTAGGTGTAATGGGATTTGGATTCATAGAAACACTACCTACAGGAATATGGGGTTGGGTAACCTTAATATAATCAACTGAATTATCTACTATAGTATTACTATTAGTTGGGCAATGAGAATAATCAAATGTATCATCTACAACAAAATTTAACCCACTATTAACAACTATTTCTGTAGTAGTAATATTTTGATTTCTATTTTTCTTTACGTACTTTCTACTTGTAGGACAAGATTTACTTTCATGCATAGTATTCTTAAGAAGTGGTACTTTTTGATTATAGGTAAGTACCTCAGGGTTCTCAAATTCTAGAAATAGCTCCTTATCACTTCTCTTGGTGTGCGCCAGCACGTTCTGCTCTTTCTTTCTTGATTTTTGATTTTTGGGTTCGTCCATAGAGTCGCCAACATAGGTAGTGCAGAAAGAATAGAATGTATTATCAAGATTGCTTGATTTTTAACTCTCAGCCTCATAGGAGATGGTTCTTGGGGGAATTTCAAGAAAATCAAGAAACACCAAGAACACTTCAAAAGATAATTGAAAATTATGGGCAAAAGAAAATAAAGAACATAAAAGTCATAAAAGTCAAAACGTGGGTTCTTTATTCTAATTGGCCGCCTGTTGATTAAAATAATAAGTTGAAAAAAGGTTAAAAATAAAAAAAATTTGTACCTCGAAACAATGCCAAAAAATGTTGGAATAATTTCTTGCATCCATAGGGTTGATTTGTCATGCTACAAGAAATCATTTGGAACCAATGAGCTATTACAGGCTCTGGTCAACCTACCTCTTTATTCTGATAAAAGATATATTGCTAAAGAAAATAACCAGAATGGGTAAGGAAACCCTAGTGATAAACTTCAGATATTACAAGTTTAAGCACTCCAGATTTTAGTTATACACTACTTATATATAAAATGACCAAGCAAAGACAACAACTATTATTATGCCTTATGTAGACCGGTGCCTAGATTCATTGGGCTGTTATAGCAATTTAACAACGCTTTAAAATATGAATAGAAAGAATGGGGAAAAGAGAAATTGGCGCTATTAGACTCATTCGAATATCATAATGAATCTAAAAGTTAACCAATGAAAGAAATGCTCATAACACATTCAAATAATGTAATCTGCTATGAGGAAACACATAGAACTATAGATAAAAATGGTAGAATTGACCCCATAATTGTATTAATTTTTCCAAATGAATTACATGCAGAGTTGGCAAAATGCCATTAAACTCTGTTAAAATCTCTTAATACAATGAGAAATCTTTGTTCAAATAATGTAACAAGACTTCTCAACTTCTCTTATTCCAATTTGGTAATAGGAAAAATATCTGAGTTTCAAGCTCAAAAAGACTAGAAATATTCTCAGCTTTCCAAGCACAATTCTACCAAAACCTGCACAACAAAGGGAAGAATGAGGGATGACAGAGAAAAATAGACACAAAGGATACAACAACACAATTTATAGGGCACTCAAGTATACCTCTTAGCAAAAATGCTATCTCTAAATGCTTGATGCAGATTCTGATCATTGGTGTATTTATAGCTCTAGGTTCTTGAATCTATTATTTTTGGCCTGATCTGGGCCTTACACTTGTCACTTTTTGGTTTGATCTTCTTTTAAAACTTGTACAATTGTCTTCCATTACCCCTTTTTATTTACTATGTATACTCTGTCAGGACTCTTTTAGTCTTTACTTGTTCAACCGGTAATCTCAGTGCCTAAATAGTCTTCTCCTTCTTCCTCTGACTGACTTCCTACTTTTGAAGTTTCTCCCCCTTGAGTAATTTTCATTTCTTCTTCTAGGGGTGAATCCATTTCTAGCTGTAAACTGCATATTTTGATTTCTTTATTTTTCTTGCTCTGCTGCAGCCCTCTGATTTGCTTTTCAATAAGCTTCCAAGCATAAATATTAAAAGTCATAGAAAATTTCAATATATTCATTTCTTGGAGGATTCTATTCTTCTGTATGCTGATATAAACCTTATTATTTTCATACTAGGTAATAAGGGACTCCATAGTATTTACCAAGAAGGTAGTCTCTCTGGCCATTTCTTTGTCATCATCCGGTTCACAATCAAACCCTTCGATCTTATTCATGAGAAGGTCTTCTATGCTAGCAGTTTCCAAGAATTCCTCTAATGACAACCCAATTTCTGCTAGATTTTCTCTTATATCATTTAATAGGGCAAACATTTCTGCAACATCATTATACCACCTTTCTCTGTTTACTTCAAACATTGCTGCTTTCATGAATTCAATATTATTTTTTACTTCAGATCCATCTTTTAAGATCACTTCTTTATTCTGCATTTCTTCAAAATTTTCTACCATTAGGTGGAGAGTGGGATGGATGACTTCTAGTTCTTTTTCTTTCTGGTATAACAGACTCTCCATTTCCTTGGTAGTGAATTGGATCACCCTGATCTATCTAAACATATCTGTGATTCCATGGATCCTATCCTTAATTTTAAATGATATTTCTTTTTTTATTTTAGATAAATAGTCTGCATAGTTTGTTATTTTCACAACCAAAGGGGGTTGTACTGATGGGGTGGTTTTCTTTGCTAACTCTTCTTTTAAATTATTAATTAAGGCTTGCATCTCCACCTTTTCCTTATCACTGGTTTCCAATTGACTTCTCAATTCATTATTTGTTTGATGTAGATGGTCTAAAGTTTGTGCAGTCATAGCTTTGTTCATTCTGACCATGTCAGCTTCTTTCCCCCGCATTGAAACCTTTCCTGTTTGATCATCAATAGTGAGAATCATTGGTTCTTGTGGAGCAGGTATGGATATTTCTACTATAGATGACATGTGCTTGTCTTTATCCACCTCTGCAGTAGAAATTTCTGCCATGCCACCCATCCCTGCTACCTGTAGTTCTTTTTCATTAGCAACACTAAAAATTATTTCTTCTTCGACCCTTTTTAATGTAACCTTTGTTGAGGTTAGAGCTATCTTAGGCCTCTTTGCCTTAGGGGTAGATACAACCTCTTGCTTTTCTACTCTATGATCTCTCAAGATTTCTCCAAAACCATCGGCTTTCATTTGTGTTATAGATGGAATTGGTATTTCTTTGTCATTAATCTTCATCGAGGTGGGAATGGCCTAAGGGGCTAACTTCTTTACACTAGTTATGGCCAATAGTTGATCAAGAATAGGGACCATAGCTTGTTTTTCTGGAATTGCCAATTCTTGGGATGGTCCTGTAACAATCTCTTTTCCTTTCTCTGTATGAAGCCTTGTAGGAGTTTCTTGTGAAGTACTAGGTGCCACTTCTATACTGAGTTGGTGGTCCTTCGAGACTTGAATTTGGTGTTCCACTATATCTTTTGTATTCACTGTAACTTCTATTTGTTCAATGCCTTGTTCTTCTATAATTTCTAGTATAGGATCTTCTCGGATTGTTTGAGTAGGAGGGGAGAAGATTGGGGCTGCTGATTCTATAGTAATCCTCCTTATTGAGTTCAGCTCTATGGGGTATTCATATGGTGGGTGGATTTGTGAATTTCCCCTTTTATTGAATGGGAAAGCACTCCATACCCTTTGCAAATTTTCTCCCTTTTCTATTGCTTCCAACAACGCTTCTTCATATTGGTCTTTTCTATGCTCGACCAGGCATATTCACGTTTCATCATATCCCTGTATTTTTTCAAAGGATCATAGGGTCTCCAAGTCACTTCTTCGAAATCTAGGCTTTCTAGATCATACATGCCTTTGTACATGGTCGAATATCCTATGAATATGTAATTTTAGACACCAAAACAACACCAATCCGATTACGAGATAGTGCTTTGGTTATTTCCCGTTTGCTTTCTTCGACCGTTCCGCCTTTGGGCCCATACACCATGGCAACGTCCCAGCCGCCTTGGCACTTTGCTTGGCAAACCCGCAAGGTCCCACCGGCTTATTCACGCCGCCCACAGAGTTCCATTCTGCCTTCGTGCCCCTTTCCTTTGGTTAGGTCGTGACATCACGCTGTCACGATATCACGACAGTCGCGACATCGCGCTGTCGCGATATCGTGACAGTCGCGACATCGCGCTGTCGTGATATCACGACGATCGGACAGTTGTCGTGACATCGCGAATCGCGACATCGTGACAGTCGTGATATCGTGACAGTCGCAACATCACGCTATCGCGACATCGCGACAGTCGTGATATCGTGACCGTTGCGACATCGCGCTGTCGTGACATCGCACTGTCACGATATCGCGACGGTCGTGACATCACGCTATCGCGATGTCACGATAGTCGTGATATCATGACAGCTCCTACCCTGCGCCTTGTTTCTTTTCTTGGTGTCACGATATCGCGACGTCGCGATATCACGACAAAACTCCGCATTTATGCCTGGGCAGACTTTAAACCAACGAAGGTGGATTTTAAACCAATAATTTTAACCAATAAAGATTTTAAACCAACGAAGGTGGATTTCAACCAATTAAAAGCGGACATCAAACAGATAAACATGGACATTAAACAAATAAGCATTAAACATTTGAAGGTGGACTTTAAACAACTGGAAGTGGAAGTCAGTCAAGTGCGTGGGCCGTTAGAGGACTATCACAGAGGCATTCATGAAAGCCCGAGTCATGGAGGACTTTCCTCTCTCGTGGGAAGACATGACCGCCACATGGCACCTATGACCAACACATGGCGCTTATGCACGCCTATCCAAAGAGACCCCCTGGGTCTATAAAATGGTGGACTTTTCCACCCAAAGAAGAGGAGAAGAAACGTTTGAAGCAGCGAAGCCCTGCCAGTTTATCGCCAGACGTTTTAAGCCTCGATTCACGTCATCCGCATCCATGATTTCTTTTGCAAGGGAGGTCATCGGGCGCTTACGGAGAACATGAATCTGGATCCATGGATTCATCAATTTGCCGACAAAGCTTACTATTATTCTTTTATTTCTTTAGCACTATGATTTCGGATGTTGATTTCAAGCATGCAGGCTTTATTTTAACACAGCGTATTATCATTAATCATTAATCATTAATTTTGATTAAGTATGTTGATATTATTTAATTTTGTGCATGCGTCTTCGGTTTTATTTTAGTTCATTTTATTTTATTTCTCGCAATCCGTTGTTTTAATTAATTTGCCGATAAATATCAACACGCAGGTTTCATTTCATTTCACTTTCATGAATGTTACATTTTATCATGATTTCGGGAGAAGTTAATTCAAATATGTTGTCTAATAATTTTCTTTGCACGTATGTTTTATTTGTTTCGAGGATCAAATGCTTTTATTTTCGATACAGGTGCTACTAACGCCTTTTGCTTTCACTTTGTACGCAGGTTTCCAACAGAGGAGCAGGAAAGAGCAAAGAATCACCTACAACAGCGGCGACGACATTTTGATCCGCCCATCTCACGTGTGGGCACGCGGAAGAAGGATTATTAGCCGTGAATCTTGCGACAAGAAACACATCTGACTCTCCTATCCTTTAAAAAGGAAGGAGATGTATTGTAACACAATTTGTAAAAGCGTATCAATAAAAGAGATTACCATATTTCCATTGCTTTTATCTTGTGTCGATTTGCATATGTTATTTCTTGTTCTTGTGGTATAATTTTCTTTTTATTTTCGGAATCTCGTGCTTTCAATGGCGATCACGGTGGGACCCTGTTCCCTGCATTTTTGAGATCAAGAAACTGATCGAAATTTATGTTTTTATGCTTGCAGGTACTGGGCCAAAAATAAAAAAAGCCGATTTGGGCGGGAAAGACAGCCGATTTGGGCGGAAAAGAGGTAACGGTTTCTAACTGTCCCTGTCATTTTCTGCTGTGATATTTCTGTTTTCTGTCATGTTTGCCTTCTTAGGGAAAGAGGTTGCTGCCTGTTTTATTTTTTAAATAAAAAGAACCACACACACTTCACGTGGTAAAATTAAACCAAGGAGCTGGTCGTAAAACCCCAACCCTTGATCAAGACCATCGGTGGATTTCATCACCACCTTGGCTTGATTTTGCATCCATTACCCCGATTGTCACTGTTGTTAGGCGTAAATCCTGACGAAAGCTGACCGAGTGTTGCTGGGGTGATTCCCAGCGCGCGAGGATAAGTCTTCTATGGTAGGTGCCATTAACAGGACAATCCCCCTTCCGTACCGCCTACGTACCATGTACCATCTGCTCTCACGTACCTATAGTCTCCCTCTCGTAAGGGCGGGTATATAGAGAGGTTGGTATATCGGCCTGGTTGGTATATTGAAGGGGCGACCATTTTGGGAGTTATATGAGCCTTCATTATGCATTTAAACGTTCTTCAAAAACATTCAAAAACAAAAACAAAATCATCAAAACACACTAAAACCAGTCTAGGACACACCATTAATCTTTAAAAGAGATAATCACCGTTTGTGTATGTGTGTGTTCATTTTTGCTTAGTGTAAAAAAAAAAAAAAAAAAATCATAAACAAAAAGATAAAAATCTGTTTAGCTAGTAGAAAAGCACCACAATGGTGTACACCCGTAGCCAAGCCCAATCAAGGGCAGAAGCTCCGGAAGGTACACAAGAAGCAGGCACAAGTCGCCTTCGCTTTAGTCCTGAAGACTTGGTCATACCGCCTTGGCGGTCCGGGCCACAAGAGAATCCACATCATTCCATGTCTAGGTGGAATTATAGGGACACCCCTCTGGGGGATACGCCCATTCAGAATAGCCCCTTTCGGGAAGAACCTTTACGTGTGACACTCAACGCAAATAGAAGACCGCCTTTTGAGGCTAGATATGAGTGGCCACAGCGCGATGAAGCGCTAGAGAGGCACAGTGTCCATGAAGAGAGACAACGTGAATACGACATCTCTCCTTTGCCTCCCATTAGAACTGAAAGACAAAACCCAGAGCGCAGGGCTCTCCACACAGGGCGAGCTAACTCTGCCCGCCCCTTTCACACCCATGAAAGGGAGAACGAGGAAGATCATCGCATTCCTCGAGAGCAACATACAACGCGGGAGCCTTGCGCTTCCGCACCTGCTAGATATCATGATCACCCATTAAGGCCGGAGCCTCAAGTAAATGCCGCTAATCTCGACAGAGGGAAGCGCCACATAGAAGTCCCGGATCCTCAAAACCAAGATAGATACATCGAAAAGGTGACTAAGCCTCCTAGAATTAAAACAACAGAGCAAATTGACTTATCATTTGCTAGACATGCCGCCCGCCAAGCGCAGATCAAGCAGCTTGAGCAGGATCAGCAATAGCTAGAACAATTATATCACCTTAATAAAGAGCGCATTCGGTGCCAAACAAATGAGCTGCTCTGCACCACTGTGCCTGAAAAGGTTCAGACCCCCCAAACGCAGAGGGCAGAAAGGTACGAGAGGCACAACCTCATAGTGCATGATAGGTCCCCAAGACCTCGCCAAGAGGTGCCTTTAAGACACCCGAGACATGAGCGGGAGGCCACTCCCAGGAATGACGATGGGCACCCTTCGCGGGCGCCCACTCCTATTCATCGAGCTCGCCCAATAACTCCTCGAGAAGCTTATGAGGAGTATGAAGAAGAAGAACGGGCCGAAACGCCCTATCAAGGCAGAGGAGGTGTTATCCAGCCACCCCTCCATAGGCCCCCAGTTGCCCGTAACGCACAACGGGAACGAGTTACAGAGGAAGAGATTAAATCTTTCGATGCATACAAAGCGCTATTAGAGCATTTGGAGTCTATGGAGACAAAAGCTTCTAGGCATCAAAAACCCACATTACGTCAACTCCGCAGTCATCCAGTGCATCCCTCAGTGCCCACACCTCTTTACCCCGAACATTTCAAGTTGCCTCAGTTGGCAGTCTTTAAAGGTGAAGAGGATGCTCAAGAGCATGTCACAAGATTCTTGAGCCAATGCTTCGGCATTCAGGATAATGATGCGTTGTTGCTTAGGACATTCATAACCACATTCGCGGGCCCTGCCTCGGATTGGTTCACACAGTTACCGAAGCACAACATAAATAACCTGGATCAATTAGTAGATGCGTTTCTTGAACGCTTTGCCTTCAACACCAAGAAGAAGGCATCACTGAGTGATCTGGCCAGCCTCAGGCAATATGAGGAAGAAACAATGGCAGCGTACGGGAATCGATGGAGGGCTTTGCTTTCTAAGCTACCCTACCTTCCCCCTATGTCTGACCTCACACAGATGTTTGCTCGAAGTTGCTTGAAATCGATCTCTGGGCTATTGCAGCTGCAACAATACGCCAGCCTAGAAGAAGCTTTGGCGCAAGCCAGAGTTATAGAAGAGATCAAAATAGGCGAGGGCGCAATCGCCAAGCCTAAAAAGAAAGAGTGGAACAAAAACACTAAGACCGGGACTACGCAACCAAAACCCGCTACAGTTAATCAAGTCACGATAAATGTCCCCAAGCCTGTGCAAGAAATACAGCCTCAAAAGGCTAATTATCAGGCAGTGCCTCCTAATTATGAAAGAGAAAATAAAAGACAGGAGCAAAATCAGCAGCGTCGCCCTAGGCGACAATTCACCCCTTATACGGAGTCCAGGGACTCCCTATTTGACCGCTTGTCAGCGACAAATCTAATCACCCTTCCAGAAATCCAAAACATAGATCCTAACGCTCCCAAGCCTAAGGGATACAGGGAGGATTTATATTGTAGGTTCCATAGGCGAAGGGGACATGACCTAAACGCATGTTGGAAATTCAAGGGATTGATACAAGATTTGATTGATAATCAAACATTGGCAGTGGACAACCCCATAGCGCCAAATAATCAACAGATGGGGGTATTCAAGGACCCTTTGCCTACCCATGAGGCACAGGCAAAACCTCTTCAGGTTAATGAGGTGCGACAGAATCTCCCCATGCAAGGATATGTGGGAATGATCAGCATAGTAACGAGGAACAGGAAATACCCAGGAGCTGCCCCGGAGGCAGCTACAAGAGAAGTTCCTTCAACGTCGCAACCTCAACAACCTACCGTGCAATTGCCTCCGCCTAGACCCGAGGTCACGATACGGACCAAACTCACGCAGAGTTTGCGGACCACATCGGCTAGGCTTTCCATTTATGAGCTTATACAACAATCAGCGCCCCATCGAGAAGCTCTCATGGAAATTCTGAAAGCCATCGAGTTACTAGACCTCACGAAGCAAATTCCTTCAATAACTTCGTAGGACATGTAAAACGATGTACGGAGCCGGTCATTACCTTCGAGAGAGGATGAAGTTAAAATAGTACCGAATGACATGGCAGATCCACCCCTGCACGTTATCGCGCGGGTCAACGGGATCCCGTACAAGAGAGTGTTGGTAGATACTGGCTCATCTAGTAACATCATTACCACTATAGCATTAAAACATCTGAAGCTGCCAACCTCTCATATCACGGCTTCAACATACACACTACGAGCATTCAACGATGCAATATGCTCGACAATCGACACAATTGTTCTACCCGTCCAGGTAGGACAAAAGATGATACCCACATTGTGCCACATTTTGGAAGGCGAGATGGCATACAACATACTGCTAGGGCGACCATGGATCAGGGACATGAAGTGTGTCCCTTCGATAGCTCACCAGTGTCTAAAGTATGCATTTGAAGGAGAAATACATGTAGTCCCGATGGACTTAGAACCCTTCAAATATTGCAATGCAGTGCATTTGATGCCGCAATCGACCCTCCCATCGACGCACTTGGATTTCCAGTTAAATCCATCTAGACAGGGTCCGATGCCGTAGGCACCACGGATGACTAATCCATCAAAACCCCAGCCAGGTGCATCTACATCATCTGCTCCTTCATTACCAATGCCACCTGTCATGGCTAAACAGAAGGACAAAGGAAAAAAGATCTTGGAAGAGGCTCAACCCCTAGAAGAGGTGTTGCCAACGATATCAACTGTCTCAACAGAAGAAATACCTAGCACAATGGAAGCTGAGGTTCCTAATCCACCCAACATGGAATGGACTCAGGAAGGCCTTCCATTTCCTCCCTCTCAATCGTCAACAATTATTGTTGAAATGGCCAGTACGGGCCTGGGAGAATATCTGGTGCAAAATGTTGTAGCAACGCCCACGCTAGAAACAGTGCAGGACATGGGGAGACCTCGCCTTCCCATAGGGACAATTGTTCCTTTAGGTTACCCACCAAACCAGACAAATTTTGTGTATGGGGGCCTTGATCATGGTGTTGAACCATGCAAGCAAAAGGACGAGGACGAAGAGCCTTTTGTCAAAAATATCAATTATTTGTCGAACCCGGACTTCGCTCTGAGATATCTAGGCCAATGCAATTGGCACGGATACGGGTTAGGTAGGTATGAGCAAGGGGTGCGTGTCCTTTGCCAGCCAAGATATCAAATGCCTTATGATAAGTCGGGAGTAGGGTTCAACCACCCCCTGCCCTTAGACATCTTGGTAGAAAACATGCAAGGCCTAGGAATAGGCGACAAGGGTGGATTGGCATCAGATCCTTATGCCAACCCGAACACAACGTACACATTGGGAGACTACCTCCCATGGTCAACAACCACCCTTGGTAACAACAATAACCCTTCTCTGTTGATAGAGAGAGGTGAGAGTTTGGATACTAACTTCCAAGGAGAACATAAACAGTGTCCAGATATCTTTTCGAAATTGTTCCCTTTAGAGGTTCCAATTGAACCAGTGCAATGTCAAGCGAATCAGGTCCCCCCACTGAGTGTGGAACAACCACAATGGGATCAGATTAATTTGCTCGAACAAGATGAGCATAGTATGGCGCAGACAGCTGTCGGGGCCAATGAGGGCCTTTGGATCACCGACAATGATTACATAGATGAAACTGAGATGGACTACCTTAATCATGCACGATGGCACAATCACCCTGTAACCCATGAACAACTGATGGCACAACTAGGCATAAGGTTAGGGCATGAATGGTACATAGACCCAGCAGGGTGGGACCAAGTGTTGGATCAATGGCTCCAAGTTCACGATGAGCACCGTCCACCCCGTGACCCTATAATGACATCAGTGTCGAGGGAAGACCCCGTCTTCCTATCAACACATAGGGCCGATCCGTTCATGCCCGTCCCTACAGAGCCAGATCCAGAGCATAGGGAGCATCCAGAATGTTCGAGTTATCACACCCATGGTAATGGAGACCAAATTCATTTCATCCACATGATCTCCATTGATTTGACCGCACCCATCCGCAATCCGGCCGATCCAGAATGGTCATTGCATCTAGACATAGATGCCATCGATCGGGATCGCGTCAATTCACCGCTCTCCCCATCAGAGTATTGGCCTTTCGATGAAATGCCTCATTTTACCCCAGGGACAACTCAGGATATTTTTCAAGCTGAAGAGGGACCCGAGGTTCCAAACGCAGATCTAAACTCAGCTAATGATATCCATTTGATCCCAACTCCACATCAGTTGGAGGACGGATCCCACATGTCAGTCGAGGAAACGATTGACGTAGACATCGGCTTAGACCCAATGAATCCACAGATTATCAAGCTAGGGGTAAGCTTATCCCCTGAAGAGCAAGCCGACTACATTGCCCTTCTCAAAGCGAAGAAGGAGGTTTTTGCATGGTCATACAGAGACATGCCGGGACTAGATCCGTAGCTAGTCACGCATAATCTAACGCTTGACCCGACAATCAAGCCAGTTAAGCAAAAACTATGAAAGATGCACCCAACAGTGGCCTTGATGGTCAAAGACGAATTGCAAAAGCTGTTGGATGCACAGTTTGTCATCTGCGTGGACTATCCGCCATGGCTGTCCAACATGGTGCCCGTCAAAAAGCCCGACGGGAGGATTCGCATATGCACTAATTTTTGAGATCTAAACAAAGCGAGTCCTAAGGATGATTTCCCCTTGCCAAGCATCGACGCGTTGGTAGACGCTACAACAGGTCACGAAATGCTATCCCTCATGGATGGTTTCTCAGGATACAATCAGATTCGTATCAATCCTGAGGATCAACTCAAAACGGCGTTCACAACGCCTTGGGGGACATTTTGTTATAAGGTCATGCCTTTTGGCCTTAAAAATGCTTGGCGCCACCTACCAACGTGCCATGACGTACATCTTCCATGATTACATGCATAAAACTTTGGAAGATTACATGGATGATTTGTTAGCCAAGTCTCTTTTGCGCTCAGATCATCTCGATGACTTAAGCAAGATCCTCGATCGCCTCATAGAGCATAAGGTCGGATCGAATCCCAAGAAGTGCGTATTCGGCGTCACATCTGGAAAACTCTTGGGTTTTATAGTCTCAAAGCGAGGCATCGAGGTGGACCCAAAGAAAGTCAAGGCAATCCTTGAAATGGCTCCCCCAACTACTATTAAGCAGCTCAAAAGTCTGCAAGGAAAGGTCGCGTCGATTAAGCGCTTCATAGCGCAGTTATCTGACAAGTGTCGACCCATGAACAAATTATTGCACAAGGGGGTTACATTTCACTGGGATGACGAGTGCCAGTCAGCCTTTGATGAAATCAAATGATACTTGGCTTCACCGCCAGTATTGGCACCACCTAGACCAGGAGTGCCGTTCTACTTATACATCTCAGCTACTGAGGTGGCACTGGGTGCCATGCTGGCCCAGAAGAATGAACTTCACAAAGAACAGGCTACTTACTATCTTAGCCGCACCCTGGTCAGTTACGAACTTAACTATGCATACGTTGAAAAACTCTGCTTGGCAGTGGTGTTTGCTACCAAGAGGCTACGCCACTACATGCTGAGCAACACTACGTATGTTGTGTCTAAGGAGAATCCATTGCGATACATGATGAGTCGTACTTATCATAGTAGTCGCACGGCAAAATGGATCATGTTGTTGACGGAATTTGACATAGAGTTTATTGGACAGAAATCTATCAAAGGACAGGTCATAGCCGATCAACTAGCAGAGGCTCCTCTTGAAGACGATCAGCCTCTGGTCATAGAACTACCCGATGATGGGGTCTTCCATGTCTCAGAATCGCCAGATTCTGATGAGCCTGAGTCACAGGCTGACATAACCTTATTTTTTGATGGTTCTAAATGTGAGCAAGGTGGTGGTGCGGGAATAGTATTCTTCACACCGCAGGGCGCTCCAATGCCCCTGTCATTTAAATTAAATTTCCCATGCACCAACAATAATGCAGAGTATGAAGCCTTGCTCATAGGTCTTCAGACAGCAATCGCCATGAACATCAAATGACTAAACATCTTTGGTGATTCGCTGTTAATCGTCAATCAAGTCAAAGGGGTATACCAATGCAAATGCCCAGTTCTGCAGGCTTATAAAGCCCTTGTGGACAAATTCTTGGCAAAACTTGAATGGTACGACATCGAGGCACTCCCTCGGTCATCGAATCATTTTGCGGACACAATGGCCTCCTTGGGGTCACTAATCCCGCAAGACCTTTTCGGTGATATGACAACCATTCAAGTCAAAACCTTATCGCAATCCACGATGGAGCGTGCAAGCTCTGACTTGACGTCAGGAATCCACATGATCCAGATTGAACCATCCTCGGATAAGTTCTCTCGAATCCACGATCGTCTGAAACATGCCAAGCTGGGGTCCTTGTTCTCCCCTACTCCCATTAATAGCAACACAACGCTGTTCTTACAAGTTCTATCCCGCTCAGCATTTGTTAGGGAGGAACTTCAAAAGGGATTGGCTGTTCATACTGTCGAGGTTTTCGATCAACAGGACTAGTATTTACCCATTAGAGACTACCTCAAGTTAGGTAATCTCCCGCTTGGATTGACGCATGCCGCAAAACGAACATTCAAGCAGAAAGCGGCTAAGTATGTCTTGATAGGAGACATTTTGTATCGTCGCAGCTATGAAGGGATCCTCCTTCGTTGCTTGGACCAACAAGAGTCCACTTGGGCAGTCGCCCAAGCGCACGATGGTACATGTGGTGGCCACTTCAGTGGTATGGCCATTGCAAAGCGCATTCTTCGCATGGGCTATTATTGGCCATCTTTAGAGCGAGATTGTTGCGCATATGTCAAGAAGTGCGTGAAGTGTCAACATCATGCCAATTTGATGCACGTACCTTCCCAGGCCTTGCAGACAGTCCAGTCTGCTTGGCCATTTTCGTAGTGGGGCTTCGATCTAATTGGAAAGATCTCCCCTGCATCGTCAGGCCATCACACGTTTATCATAACGGCCACAGAGTATTTTACCAAGTGGGTGGAAGCAATTCCGCTGACCTCTACGACAGGACCCCGCATTGTGGAGTTCATTTTGCATAACATCATATGTCGTTTTGGTATTCCATCCAAAATAATCTCGGATAATGGGCCATCATTCAAGAACAAAGACGTGCGTGCTTTGACCACAAAGTACAAAATTCAGCACAGTTTTTTGACACCCTATTATCCGCAGGCAAATGGGCAAGCAGAGGCGTCAAACAAAATGCTAGTTGCCATCCTTAAAAAGACGGTCGCAGACAGTCATAAGGATTGGCACATCCAAATTCCACTTGCCCTTTGGGCTTATCGCACTAGCATTCGGACGCCAACTAGGGCCACTCCGTTTTTGCTCGTGTATGGCTCCGAGGCAGTAATGCCTCTCGAGTTGGAAATTCCTTCCCTGCGCATATCAATGCAGGAGTTCATCGATGATGACGCTGCACGGCAGGCCCGGTTAGACCAACTTACGTTGCTTGACGAACGACGCGTTAATGCTCTCGAGCACTTACGTATCTATCAAGAGCGGCTTAAGAAAGCTTACAACATGAAAGTTCACCTAAGGGACTTTCGGGTTGGTGATTTGGTTTTGAAGGAAAACCAACAGAACTCTAATTTGCCGTCCCACCTAAGGGACAAGTTCACGGCAAATTGGTTAGGTCCATATGTCATTGATAGCAAAATAGGACCCGGGACGTACCGGCTAGCCTCTCTTGATGGAATCAAGGAAACAGAACCCTTGAATATCAGTCATTTGCGACCATTCTATATCTAAGAGAGCCATATCCCAAAAATGCTCCAAGGATTCCTGAAATCGCTTGGTCAATCCCAAAAATGCTCCAAGGATTCCTGAAATCGCTTGGTCAATCCCAAAAATTTTCAAGGATTGATCATAATGCTTGGTCAATCCAAAAATGCTCCAAGGATTTGAATGCTTGGTCAATCCAAAAAAATGCTCCAAGGATTCCCGCAAATCACTTGGTCAATCCCCAAAAAGCTCCAAGGATTCCAGTCTAACTAAGGATTAATCGCTTGGTCAAACCAAAAAGCTCCAAGGATTCCCGCAATCGCTTGGTCACCCCAAAAAGGCCCCAAAGGATTCTCGATATCCCTTGGTCACCATCAAAAAAAATTCAAAAAAAAAAAACAACAAAAATCATCAAAAACAACAAAAATTTGCATCTCATTTCAAGGCATGCTCAAATTCATCAATAGAGAGCTTTTCTCACATCTCATCTTCATAATCAAAATCAATCCATCAAAAATACAAAAATATGTAGCTGCATTAAGCATCACACCAATACACATTTGTGGTCGTACAAGTCAAAGGCACCATAGACTGTAATTATTCTGCTAATCCATCTTGTTCCATACTTTTCCATTTTACAAAACAAACAAACAAACAACATTAACTGTTGTTTACCACAATAGAGTCAGTGGTTTCGTAATGTATCAAGAGTTTTCGTCTTTCAGTCGGCATTGTGCTTTCTAGCCACGTACTGTACCAAGTCAGAGAGATTTTACGAAGGTAGAGTTCTACTTGAAATACGCCTTGTTACGTAACATCCCATCACAAGCTAAAACACTAAAACAATTCTTGAGTTGTACGAACGAAAGATGAAACCTGCACAGTAATCTAGGTCACCATAAGCGAAACGGTTATCTTGCTTATCCCCCTATGTAAATGACCCAAAGAATGCTGAGAGTTGGCAAAAGGACAAGCATCCTCCCTACCCAATTCCCCAAGAATCCCAAAATTTGCAAACGTCAAAACTCAAAAATTTGACATCCCACAGTGCACACATCAAAAGGCACATACAATAGTGATTCTCGTCACTCCATATCCCAATCCCTTGCTCAAAAGAAAAATATATAAAAATAAACAGTGATTTTTATCACTACAATCGAGCAAGTATCCCAATACAATTGAAGAAAAGAAGGGAGTCGAACTTGAATCCCTGGAACTCTCGACATTTCGACAGGTCATGAGGTAAGCCTCGGTACCAGTTTGGTTGACAACCTATTGGTCACTGGCGGTAAACCTCCCGCATGACGATATATCTGTCACATTAACTTGTGTACAGATCAATGTTTGCATGTGGATGAGCTAGCTTATGGTATCCTAGAAACAACGCAGATTAATCTGACTAAATACAATAAAGGAGTTAGTGGAGCTAATTAGGTGATCCTCAGTACAAGTTTGGTTGACAACCTATCTGGCACTGGCGGTATCCTGATGAATACCACATAAATGAACTCAATTGCACACACAGGGATGTGAAATAACTTGGTCAAAAACAAGTCCGATTCATACCTTGTTCAAAAGTCTTGTAAGATAAAGTACAGTCATGGCTAGTGAGTTAAAACCGTCTGATTCTCAGAAAACCTTAGCTACATTTCTAAACCAACTGCGCTACTTTTCATCTTTGCCATACCATCAGAAAATACAAAAAAAGAAAAACCACATGTATACATACAAAGTCATTCATCACAACAATCGCCTAAAAACAAATAACAGAGTTCTAAACAGTCTATGGTACCATAGCCAAACATCACAAATTCCATTCATCCATTTCATTTCTTCATATCACATATGAATCAACAACATGCGCATTTATCATACCATATGCATACGTCACCATAAACATGCATCCATCAACATCAATCATTGTGCATAACATAAAATCATGACATATACACAAAGCAAGAAAATCAAAACAACAAAAACATCACAAAAATGCAACACAAAAAAGAGCAATAAAAATTGTCGGATACAGAGTGCTCTTGCACTTAACATCTTGGCATAGAAAACTGATGTCGGGGTTTACATTGTCACTATCCTACTCCCTAAGAAGGCTACCATAGCCGGACCGCTCCACGGGAGATGGATGTTGGCCAATTTCACCCCAAATGACGTCACAAAAGGGCAAACAACTCAAAAACAAAAAACAACAAAACAACAAAAACACAAAAACAAACACAAAAGGGTCAAAACCCACTCAAAAACAACAAAAAATGCAACATAAAAACAAAGCAATAAACATTGCCAGACACAAGTGCTCTTGCACTTAACCTCTTGGCATAGCAAAATCGATGTCGGGGCTCAAATTGTCACTCTCCTACTTCCCCAAGAAGGCTACCATAGCCGGACCGCTCCACGGGAAGATGGACTTTCGACACTTTCACCCCATTATGGCATCACCAAAAGGGTTTTTACCCAACAACAATAATCCAAAAGTCAGAAAACTGCTTGCACATTCAAAGGACAAACATCTGAAGGCACCCTAACCTAAGTCACCTCGGGTCAAGCGACTCGTCGCTTTTCTCATGGCGGTCATTCCCTCATCGATTCGTCGCTTGAGGGGGTAGTCACACTTAGTCACCAATCAACAAACACACACCCAATCAGGGCATTGGCATGCATTCAAAGAATCATTGACAAAGACAATCACGCTCCTGCTTGGGGCAATAAACAAGCAACAATCACAAATCGATCAAACGCGATCAAACGCTTGGCATTCCCGAAGCATGAACTCAAGGTTCCCCCATGGATAAAAGGTTGCGCCCTTTGCCTATTCATGACTGATCAATGTCTAAGTTCAAGTCACACCTCACCAAAATAGGTTAATACTTGAAATCAAATTCCTTAGCTCGTCGGAGGCAAGGATTCAAGAATGCATCCCCTTTCCATGCTTGGGGCATCACAAGTTGGTCGGGTTACTGAGAAACCCTAATCACTAGTGCTTTGGTTATCTATTTTTGCTTAGCACTGCGTCACCCGTAGCGCTTCCCAAAAAGGGGCATCTGTAGACACCAAAACAACACCAATCCGATTACGGGACAGTGCTTTGGTTATTTCCCGTTTGCTTTCTTCGACCGTTCCGCCTTTGGGCCCATACACCATGGCAACGTCCCAGCCGCCTTGGCACTTTGCTTGGCAAACCCACAAGGTCCCACCGGCTTATTCACGCCGCCCACATAGTTCCGTTCTGCCTTCGTGCCCCTTTCCTTTGGTTAGGTCACGACATCGCGCTGTCGCGATATCGCGACAGTCGCGACATCGCGCTGTCGCGATATCGCGATTGTCGCGATATCGTGACGATCGCGACATTGCGATGTCGCGACGTCGTGATATCGCGACAGCTCCTACCCTGCGCCTTGTTTCTTTTCTTGGTGTCGCGATATCGCGACAAAACTCCGCATTTATGCCTGGGCAGACTTTAAACCAACGAAGGCGGATTTTAACCAATAAAAGCGGATTTTAAACCAACGAAGGTGGATTTCAACCAATTAAAAGCGGACATCAAACAGATAAACGTGGACATTAAACAAATAAGCATTAAACATTTGAAGGTGGACTTTAAACAACTGGAAGTGGAAGTCAGTCAAGTGCGTGGGCCGTTAGAGGACTGTCACGAGAGGCATTCATGAAAGCCCGAGTCATGGAGGACTTTCCTCTCTCGTGGGAAGACATGACCGCCACATGGCACCTATGACCAACACATGGCGCTTATGCACGCCTATCCAAAGAGACCCCCTGGGTCTATAAAATGGTGGACTTTTCCACCCAAAAAGAGGAGAGAAGAAACGTTTGAAGCAGCGAAGCCCTGCCAGTTTACCGCCAGACGTTTTAAGCCTCGATTCACGTCATCCGCATCCGTGATTTCTTTTGCAAGGGAGGTCATCGGGCGCTTACGGAGAACATGAATCCGGATCCATGGATTCATCAATTTGCCGACAAAGCTTACTGTTATTCTTTTATTTCTTTAGCACTATGATTTCGGATGTTGATTTCAAGCATGCAGGCTTTATTTTAACACAGCGTATTATCATTAATCATTAATCATTAATTTTGATTAAGTATGTTGATATTATTTAATTTTGTGCATGCGTCTTCGGTTTTATTTTAGTTCATTTTATTTTATTTCTGCAATCCGTTGTTTTAATTAATTTGTCGATAAATATCAACATGCAGGTTTTATTTCATTTCACTTTCACGAATGTTACATTTTATCATGATTTCGGGAGTTAATTCAAATATGTTGTTCTAATCATTTTCTTTGCACGTATGTTTTATTTGTTTCGAGGATCAAATGCTTTTATTTTTGATACAGGTGCTACTAACGCCTTTTGCTTTCACTTTGTACGCAGGTTTCCAACAGCAGAGGAGCAGGAAAGAGCAAAGAATCACCTACAACAACGGCGACGACGTTTTGATCCGCCCATCTCACGTGTGGGCACGCGAAAGAAGGATTATTAGCCGTGAATCTTGCGACAAGAAACATATCTGACTCTCCTATCCTTTAAAAAGGAAGGAGATGTATTGTAACACAATTTGTAAAAGCGTATCAATAAAAGAGATTACCATATTTCCATTGCTTTTATCTTGTGTCGATTTGCATATGTTATTTCTTGTTCTTGTGGCATAATTTTCTTTTTATTTCCGGAATCTCGTGCTTTCAGTAATATCCAAATTTATAGGGTACGTTGAACTAGGGGACCCGACCATGCTTCTTAGCTTATCTCATATTGGCTTCTTCTGTCACCTATCTCACTATTTCTAGTGCGGATAAGGAGAATGGGCAGTACATGGGGGGAATCTTGGCCCCATAGAGTCTAATAAATGTGAAACCCTCTGAGAAGAAATAATCTCCTATTTCCTTTTCTTTGATAAATATTTTTATCCCAGGGCCTAACCTCTCAAGCATGTTGCTTGTTAAGATCCAGTGAATTTCCACCATGAAGTTGTCACAAAACCAACTTAGATGAGTACGTCCCTCGTGTATCCTCAAAAATCTAGTTTGAACGTATGGAATCTCAACAACCTTCAATCTCTTTTTACTATTTTCTCCCATTTGTCCAGCCAATAGATGCATGAGAATCGAGTAGTTGGAGAAACGGGGTATTTGTCTCCTTTTCTCCAAAATAGCCCTTTTCAGTTCTATCAACTCCCCATGCATTTGTTTGTTTAACTCCTCTTCCCAGGAATAGATGGGGGGATTTGTACTCCTATTACTCTATGTTATTAAATACAATACATCCATCCAAACCACATCAAGTCTTGATACTCCTAGGATGATGCTAACCATATCATAGAAATTGTTGACCCAAGGCTTAAATGCAATTTTTCTAATAGGAAATTCATACTGAACATCTTCATGTGCTTCAAAAATAATTTTAAATGACTCTAATTTAGTTAACCTACTAGACTATCTCCGAATTACCTGGTGTATTAGTGACATGTTCGAAGGCGTAAGATTGAAAACTTCCCTGATATGCATGGGCGCAATACTGAACACTAGCCGATCCTTGTTATCCTTGAAAGTTCTGGTGTTCTCGTCATATGCCACCACCAGCCAATGCTATGAGGTCCACGGAGTAGTAGTTCTAGTGTTCTCATCGTATGCCACCACCAGCCAATGCTATGAGGTCCACGGAGTAGTATACTTTGGGACCTATTAAGGTTAATATGTATACCAATGCATTTAGTAGTATACCAATGCATTAATCTCCATCTAATCCAAATTTATTAAGGTTTAAATAGTATTTAGGGAAAGCTAATAACCTTGTATCAAGACATAATCAATTGATGAAAAGATCACAACACTATGTGTTCATCGTTAGATCAAAACTCAGACATGCACGTCCGTTGGATTTTCCAAACATGCGTAAGGTTTAACAAAAGGGAATGGGAGAAAGGCTAACAATATATTAAAACCTTATGAATCATGATAACTGCTCTCTTTAGTCTTAATAATACATTTAATTAATTGTCTGACCAAAAGCCTTTATTATACTAACCTTCGATTGCCTTGGACGCATGCTACCATCCGATCTGGGAGGGATCAAGCACGACCGTCAGATCAATCAAAGTTGTGTGTTTTACTTTATCTTTGTTAAGTGTCCTTGATAAAGCACCGTCATTGGATCTGGGTATAAATGAGCATGGCTGTCAGATATAGTATTGACTACAACTCTTTTGACGACCACCTTGTTAAACTTTGACCACTCTCGAGAAAGCGCAATCGTTAGATTCTATCAGGATCAAGTGTAGCCTTTGGATTAGCCCATGATGTACACTTCATATTCTTTAGATTATCTTGATTAAAGCCTGACCGTCAGATTTAGCAAAATTAAGCGCTATCGTTTGATGTCTTTTTTGCCTTTGATTACTTCTGGAAAAATGTAGTTGTCGGATCTTTACGGGATCAAACGCAGTCGTTGGATCAACTTTGTGATGCGCACTTTCATATCCTCTTTGCTTGACTTGTCAAAGTCCAAACATTTTGTAGAAACGCTATCATTGGATCTAATTCAAAATGTGTGCGACCGTAGGATTCTATGAAGGTGCGTGTATTTTTACCATTCGAAGGATACCATTATTTTTTAGTTTTCTTTCTACGTGCACGGTCATCGGATTATCTTGAAATGAGCGCAGCCATTGATTTCCTTAGATCTACACAAATTTTAAATCGTGAGTCCATTTAAGACTTTCAGTTGACCTGGTTTAACTTTTGGTGAGTGCGCGTTCGTCGGATCGAGGAGTAATCACAGCCATTGGATCTTTTGAAGTCACTCACACCTTAGTTAAATTGGTGCATGACCAACATTGACTTCTTTGGGAAGCGTGCATCCGTTGGATTGATTCCCTATCAAGCAAAACTAACAATCATAGGGCACATATTTTTGTTATATTTATTAATCTGCTTTTAAATGAAAGGGAGGAATTATCAACATATTAAGACCCTTGTTAATTACGATTAGCAATTTAATTAATCTCAAGGTACTTAACCCTTTCGTATTCCGAGCAAGCGCGATCGTTCGATTTATCACAATGTAGCACTACCCTCGGATCTATCTGATTTGCATGATTTTTTAATCAAGGGGGCACGTAACCCTTATGTTAATTAATTTTGGTTGCCTTGAGTTATAAACCTTTCACCAAACTATATTATAGACTTTGCTTAACTTATCCTTTATTTGACTTATGAAAGCGCGTTTGTCCGATCAAGGAGGATTTGAGCGCTGCCCTTGGATCTTCCCAAAGTGTTCAATATTTATCCAAAGGGGGTGGGTACCCTTGCTTGTCCATGTTAAAATCTTAAACCTTAGGTTCAAATATTTTATCAAAATTATTAGTGACCCATGGACTTAGGGTTTTGTTCATTTTATTTAGGTCAGAACCCTTTGATCAATGTTATAATAAGGACCAAGGTCTTTTTAGGGGGACTTATTATTTGATTCACGAATTACAATCCTTTTAATAAATTGGAGAGGCTCAACGGCTAAGGCAATTTAGTGAACATTTAATTATTTGATAAGATTAACGGTCATAAGGAAAATTTTATTAACGGTTAAGGCCACAACTTTTTATTTGATTAAGATGATCATTTTTATAACTTCTCTTAGGGACTAAACTATTGAAAATCAATTTCCCAGAGGGGAATGCAACAGAGACCAGCAACATTTGATAAATTTATTGAAACCAAAAATTTAAAATTGGGGGTATCTGAAGTTGAGTCAAATTTGGCTCCAACACCAACACAAACTGAGTCTAATAATCTCTCATCTACAGGATGATATTTCTCTAGCCCCAATGTAATAACCTTTTGCTAGTATCCTTAATCAACAGACCAAATCTTACAACATAGAGTAGCCCAATCATTTTGTCCACCTAACTTACTTATAATATGACATTAATATCGATGTTGTATCGTCTCAAGGGAAACTATGAATCTCCAATAAGTCTCTGTAGTGGTTGATCCCTATTATAACTTCTTAAAATTTATGTTCCTCTGATTGGCAACTGGAGGATCCTCCAAAGCAATCGATATCTCTCCTATCATTAACAAAAAAGTGGCATACTCCAAGTGCCATCGCTCTGCTAACACTATCAACAATGCATGGTCTAACTCTATATATGGCATGGTCATCGGATATTAAAAGCCAAATTCGCTTTGAGTGAATTTTTTACCTAAGTGAATTTTTCCAGGTTATGAATTCATTAGCTCCTAGGGTTTTGCAAATTTGTCACACTTGATGGTGAATTCTTGACGATAAATTTGCAACCCATGTGCAAATTTGTCATCTATGACAAACAAGAACTAAAAAGAAAAAAATAAGAAAATATAGTAGATGGAAAAGGCTCATACCTATACCTAGGCCCTAGCTAGCCCACTTGCACCTTGCACTGCCTCTAGTCTATGAATCATATGCCTTTATTATGCCATTTTGTAAATTATTGCATTTTCTCCAAATCTCTTTTCCTTCTCCCCGTACGGTAAAAATGAATTTTTCCACCCCACCCTTCACCTATTTTATCCCCCCAGGGTTAAAAAAATCTTCTCCATATTTTTCTTAGCCTATTCGAGTTTCTTTAGGACCACATAAGATCCCTTAGAAACTCAAGGGGGCACTAAGGCTAGGGGAAAACTAGTTTAATCAATTTTTTTGCATGCCTTAAACATTATCCAATAAAAACCCTAGGTAATTTCTTGCACTATGTGAGTCTATTTTTGGTACATTTTGTCCCATATTGGTCAATCAAAGCTCAATGACCCTATTTTTATAAAAATTTGGGGTATTTACGACTATTTTTTATGCATTTATTAATTTTAAATGCATGAAAAGGGGGCAAATGTAAATACCTAGAATTGGGTTATCCAATCTAATCAATTTTATCATGAATCCACAAAATAATTAATACAACTATGTTACATGCCTTCAAACCCAATTTTAGTAGCCAAGTTAGCATCTAACGAATTTTCCACCTTAGAGTCAAATTTTTCAGTGTCAAGCTTTTCATCCTAGTTGGAAAATTTGTGCAAGTTGTCATTCCCACCCAATTTTTATCCCCCATCAAATTTGACCTCCAACGATCAAAAGGCATAAATTCATTGTTGATGGATTCACAGGTGGTAGCTTTTTTTTAGGCATGTAGACGATGTCCTTATCCACTTGCAACTACCTGTCAAAGATAGTAAGTCCCTTTGTGCCACTGCCAATCATCCTAGATGATTTTCAATTAGGACAATTGAGTCTTCAATCTATCTTCCAATATACTTCTCTAACTAGCAATAAAGCTCTAACTAACTCCCTTGATTTATAATCAACCCCCTATGGTTACCAATAAAGGTAGTTAATAGGAAATCAACAAAGATAACTTATGTTAACTTGACACCTCATCCTTCCACTTGGTGGATTCCATTTCCTATATATTGGACCCTTGGGATGACATTATCAACATGCTTTTGCAAGCAATAAAGTGTTGCTACAATTTTAGATGAATAGAGAATTATTTCAAACATAAAAAGCATTGTTCAAATTTACCCAAAGCTATAGAGGAGCAATTTGTCTTCAAGCATTTTTTATGACTTTGATTACTACATTTATGGTTATTTCATTTCAGTTTTCTCATCCATGATTAGTACTTTTTTGTTAAGTTGTGTGTTATATATTCATCCTTTTGCTTTGTTTATGTTCAACTAATATGTTTTGGCATCAAGTGTTTCCCCCTTCTTTTAGGTCATTTCAAGGTATATTTAGGATAGGAGAGGATTGGAAAGGCTTTCTATTTATCCCCAATTGCAATTTGCACCCCACTTTAGTTGTCTTTTTCTAGTTTCCCTTGTCAAAGATGAATTTGCCACCTATGCCCTATTCAGATGATAGATTTGATTCCAATGGTTTTAGTTGTACAATATTTAAAATATTTTGTCTAACAATTTCTAGCACCCTCTATGTTTGTTCTTTTGGTCCTGCACCATCTCTAAAGCCCCTATTCCCACTATTTAACTAAAAAAAATGAATTCATCACCTATACCTAGTTCAGGTGGTAGATTTTCTAGATGTGCTTTTCATCTTAAATTTTGGGCCAATATTAGGTCCCTACCTCTCAAACTATCTTTGCATAGATCTTCATAACTATTTAGATCCCTTCCACATATTTTCTCTTCTTGTCATTCTCTTTTGGTCACAAAAAATGAATTTTCCATCCACTGCACTTTTAGGTGATGGATTTATAATAAGTATATGCAACATCCATTTTTAGGTTCATTTCAATTATGTGTTTATAATTTGGGAACTTGACTATGCTAATAAGGTAGGCTAGAGTTTTCTACTACTTGGTAGGCCCCTAAAATCTAATCCCACTTTTAGTCTATTTTGTTTTGTAAGTTTCAACAGATTTTCCAATTGCGAGGATTACAAACAATGGTTTTGTGAGGTGACAAATTTATAACAACCTCTAGATCAAGTAAGTTCTATTCTCTACTTCCCTATTTTTATTTTATGTTTTATTGTTTGCCTCTATTCTACTTTTGTTCTTATTTATTTTAAGATATTAAACAAAAAAACATCAATGAACTCCTTTTGGTGAATCATGTAGTTTTTCTTTTACTCTTTGTTGTTTAGGCATTCAAATTAGAACTTCATGTATCTTTGAATTAGGCTAAGTCCTTGTTTGCACGTGCTCTCTTTTGCATTCTTTTTTAAAAGGAAAAGAAAAAACAAGTAAAATTTATATCAAGAGTTTTCTTTTAGTCCTTAGAAATAGTGCAAGAAAATTGAAATTTACATATAAGTTAGCCTTTTGTTTGTTGCATTTTGTTTTCATATGGATCACATTGTCATCCATACATGATAGATATTATGATAGAACAAACCTTAGGTTTTTGTAAATTGAACTCATCAAACTAGATTTAGGGAAATCTATAAACTACCCTTGGTGAACCCATAAAAATTTTCTCGCACAATATTTAAGCTTGAAAAATGCTCCAAATGATGGGTTAACAAGAGGCTCTCTTGTCTGAGTGTGGGGGTCGATTCTTTTGGCATATCTATAGCCTAAAGGATGTGTGACTAAGTGTTTTCAATTTGTTTTACCTGGTTGTCCAATTAGTCTAGATCTTGGGTAGCTCTAGTACCACAAGCCATTTTTAACCACTTTAGGATCTCTAAAAAGGTTTAGGAGTTATATGTCAAAATGATCAACTTAAAGAGAGGATCAAAATGGACTTATACCATAAAATGATGATTTTTAGAAGGTACGGTTCCAAAATTGGGTTTCTAGAGTTAGGTCTAAAAAAGTTCAGCTCGAAGAGAGGATTGTAATGGGCTATATCACAAAATAGTAAATTTTGGCTTTTTGTATTTTTTTTACTATTGATAGCTAACTACTCTATCGGAAGACTACTGACAACTAACTAATTTAACTATTAGACTGGTTATTTTCTATACCAATTGTATATTCTTTGTACTATTAGATTGTATATTCTTTATATTGTCATCAAACTATGACTAGAGTAGTCTCTTTTATAGTAATGCTCAAATTTGGTTTTAGTTTTAACTAGGAAAGGACTTAAAACAAGGTTTTTATAGGGATAAATTAAGGTGTGTTTAATTTTGTGGGCTCTCTGATACACAATCCTGTTCGTGATTAGTGGCCAACCCAATATTTTAGAGCTCTAACTATAGAGGTTTCTATCATACTCGTAGTTGCACTCTCCATTTTCAAGGGTACTATAAGAGTAACTTTCCAAAGCTAATTGCTTACCAATGCACCATAAAATTAAAATGGTCAATATATTCTTATGGGTGAAGGCATCTCCTATTCCTAGGGGGTATCCCTATATATCCAAGGGTATTTGGGAGCTTGTAGACATATACAAGTATTGTCTAATGAATGGGTATTAGAGTTTGAGCACCCCTAATTTCATTAGAGGCTTTATGGGCAATCTAGCTTAGGAAAAAGTGATATTTAAACCCTTGACACAAGGTTTCTAACCTAATCTATTAAAAACAAAATAAATGTGTTCTTTTTTTGGAAAAATACTATAATGGAAAATGAATAGAATGTAAAATTTATAGAAAAAAAATGGATAAAAGGACAAGAAGTATTGCTATTGCTATGGAACATAACCCTAGAAAGAGCTTTGATACCACTTGTTACAAACTTGAATATACAAATAAGCATAACCACAATAACAATGCAGGAATTAATGGAAATGATTATAAACTAAATGAAAATGAAAATGAAAATGAAATAACATAAGTGCTCAAGAAAATAATCGATTGCAAATGTAACAAATTTGTATTAATCAAGAGGAATAGATATTGCATGCCTCTTCAAGGGGCAACCTCCTTAGAAGTAGAACTCCGATACAAATTGAGAAAAATATGAGATATGTTCTATTCCAAATTCATGTCCTTATATAGATGCTTATTTACCCTAACCCTAATGCTCAAGGGTTAGACCACATGCAAGAGGGGACCCAATCTATTGACTCCTACTTATAATAAAAGTAAAGGCTACATCATAATGAGCACATACACACTAGAAGCCCAAGGTGCAAACATACACCAATACTAGACAAACACATAACAAAGGTTGTATTAGGATATGATCCTAACAAGGAGACAAGGAGAAACAATGTGGAATCCACCCTTGGAGATAAAATCTTAGCCTCAAAATATAGTTCTAATGAGTAACATGATGAAAGATCAAGTGGGAGCAATAAATTAAATTCAAGAGGAAGGTCTCCTAGTATAATAAGGAAGAAAAAGGATATCATCTGCTAAGAGTATTATCAAAAGGATAATACCAAAGAGTGTAAACTCTATAAGGATTCTAAGGAAGAGAAAGAGTCCACTATCATGTTATCACTGTCTAAAGGTAATAAAGGAAGAAACATTTATTTGTCATCCTCATGTTTATCTATGAATGAAAAGATGTATGGCTATGGATTTAGGTGCTTCTTTCCATATAACCATATGAGGAAATTTTTTGTAGAGAAAGGAAATTTTGGAAAAGTACTCTTGGAAGATGACTAGGGGTATAACATGGTTGGCATTAGATTTGTGAGGGTGAAGTTAAGTAATAAATCTATAAAATTATTCCTAAAGGTGAGACATATTCCATGCCTTAAAAAAATCTTTAGTTAGTGAGTCACACAATTGATGCATGAGTAAAGGTGATTTTCAAAAATCACTTGTAGATAGACGAGTGGCAAAGAAATTAAAGTTGGATAGCTCGACAAGCTTGATATCACTACACTCTTGATTAGGAGTTCAAACATGGCATCAACCAAGGAGTACATCAAAGATTCTATAGGAGCAACTTTAAAGTCGCTTTAGGTATATTGATGAGAAATGATTACAAGCAATATGTAGTAAGGAAATAGACCATGTGCTTTACGATAGGTATGAATGAAACTTTAAAATTCTATGAACAATGTGTCCTAAGAAAGCAAAGAAGCCTAATTTTTACTTCAATTGGCCACAGGGAAAATAGAATTGTTGATTTAATCCATTTTGATGGGCCAATAGAGATTGCATATTTTGGAAGAGCAAAGTACTTCATGAATTTTATAGATGATCATTCTAGAAAATCATCAATTTATTCTGTGATAAAAAAGAGTGATGTGTTGAAAATATTTCAAAAAACTTTATGGCTCAATTGGTAAGACAAATAGGTAAGAAGGTAAAAGTTGTAAGAAGTGATAATGGAGGGGAGTAATGCTCAAGGTATTTAATGAGTTTTGATAGGTGAATGATATTATTAGCCAAAAAACCTCCACATATTCTCTAATAAAATGGTATTTCTAGAAGATAAAATAGAATCCTTTTTGAAAAAGAGAGTATATTAGTTTATGCTAAAAGTCATAAGGGGCGTTGGGCAAAGGTGATTTCTACAATAAGTTGCTCTTGGGAAAATCTTCCTCTTCTATTTTTGGAGATAAAACTCTTGAAGAGGTATGGCATGGGAGGAATTTATATGTTGGTCATTTAAGAGTATTTGGATGTGAAGCATTTGTGTACATCCCAAAAGAAAATAGGAAGAAGCTTAGATTCAAAGTTTATAAAACAAGCAAAGTCAACATGCATAGGCTATAGATCCCATTGGAACATAGGTTAGTGAATAGTCATGATATGATCTTTTCGGGAAGACATGTCTAGCAATTTTCAAGACACAAAGACACACCAACTAGCAAGGTAAGCATTGAAGAATTTTTACAAGAGCCAAGTCAAAGAGATAAAAACATGCTAGAAGCCCCGCATGATGATACACAATCATACCCAAAGGAACCACTATAACAATTAGTCATGTAGGAAAATCAACCCAATTCAAGAGTCTTCATGATGTGGACATGACTAGACTTGGTTATGGGTAGATTTGTGATTAATCCAAGTAAACAACATTAGATGGACGTCAAAAGAATATTAAGATACCTACAAGACACCAAGGACTATATCATTTGTTATCATGAAGATAGAAGCAACAAACTTCCAGTACAAGAATTTGTTGATTTGGATATTCGTGTTGATGTGAGCAAGGGAAGATTTACAAGTGCATAGAGCATTGAGTTGAAGCAATAAGAGGCAACAAGTGATTGTCTAATCCAATAAAAAACATAATATATCGTTAATACAAAAGCTTTCAAAAAAAAATTGGCTACAATTTTTATATAAAAATGATTCCATGGTATTAATTTGACAAAAAATTCTAAATTCTATTCCAAAACAAAACATATACATAATATTTTTTTTCATATTTATCATCTTCCATACATTATAATTATATTTATATTTATGACCATATAAGTTTTTGAATCCAGCAGTTTTCCTCCCTTATAATAAATCGTACACTGTAACATTCCATCAACCATCAAATGAAGTATTTTATTTAAAAAACTTTACTGTTAACAACAACTAATAGTTTTTTTTCAACTTCAAAAAAATTTATATGCACATGCTTTATTTATTCATATAAATGAAATGAACTTAATAAGTAAATTAAGACTTTAATTAAAAAATTAAATTTTAAATTTAAGATTTAATTTTGAATTTAAGTACAATTAACCTGCTACCCAAATCAAATTATTATAACATACAATTAACCTGTTACATACAACAAATTAATAACATCATTAATGTTAAATAGTTAACAAATAGTTTCCATTGTTAACGTTAAGATTAAAATCATACTTCATTTAATTCTCTGGCCTCCGTGATCGTTTACGTCAAAAACCTTCCAATTAACCTGCTACCCAAATCAAATTATTATAACATACAATTAACCTGTTACATAAAACAAATAAATAACATCATTAATGTTAAGATTTTTTTTTTTTAAATATAAAAGAAAATCGAAAACATTTCCATTATTAACGTTAAGATTAAAATCTTACTACATTTAATTCTCTGGCCTCCGTGATCGTTTGCGTCAAAAACCTTCTAACAAAGGTGTTATTTTTAATGTTATAAGGTGTGTGTAAATATCATGTTTTTTTTTTGTTTTTGTTTTTTGTAAACATTATTTCCGTATTCCACATGTTTCCTTTCATTTTAAATTGTAAGCTTTTTCAAAATTGTGGTTTTTATTGCAAGGTTATTGTTTTGGCCTCTATGCAAAACCTTCTTTGTCTGACGAGAATGTTACCTTCTTTGTTTGACGAGAATGTTAATTCGTGGAATGATGGAATGGTTCATGTTAGAGGCCTTCAAGTTGAGTTTGTGGATGAAATTGAGTTTGTGATGCAGCTGAAAATATTACTAGCTGTGCTGAAGCCTTTCGCTCCAGAATCATAAGTCATGTCTCCGGACGGTTGATCAACTACAGGGAGCAACCAATATGATCAAGAAAGTTGTTGATCAACTCCTGGGAGCAGAGCAGCCAATATGATCAAAGAAGCTGAGATCTCTCTTAACTTCAAGGAATTGCAGGATCTTCCGCTTAGCGTTCTTCTCGCTCATCCCCAGAATAATGCTATTGAAAATGATGATAAAGCCCAATAGTTCTGTCCTTGGTTCTGGGTTAGTGTAATTTTTGAGTTTAGTTTCTGTTACTGAACCTTCCCTTGGTTTCCCTTAGTTTCTTTCTGTTGTTGAAAAAGGTTATTAGAATCTGTTTTGCTTTCTTGTGTCCCTATAAAACTATCACAACTCTTCCCTATGTCTATGGAGTTGTTCTGATTTTGTTTCTTCCCCTAAATAATAGCCTTATGTAAATAAGAATTGGGACCAAGGACGTTAATAAATTTTATTATTAAAAAAACATACTAAGGGTTTGAAGCTCGAATAACGCCTATGCCTAATTTTCTTTACAGGTACGCTTCTTTAATCGGGAACTAATCTACTTGCATCAAATGTTTATTCAAACTAGAAGACAATAAGTTTTTTCCTTCAGTCTTACAGATCATGTGTAGGTATTTTGTTCATACAAAAAGCTTTATCAGAGGGTATTGTGTTCAAAGAAAAGCTTTGTTCTGTTGCAGGAGGAATATTCATCAATAAGAACTGAAAAAAAAAAAACACCGTCAATCTTTAAACACTTGCTGCAAATGCTTTGCTTCCAATAGAAGCAAATCAACACAACTTTTCACTCCATCCCAATTGATGCCAAATTTGCTATAGGTTGCCGATGAGGGACTAGAGGACTTATATGGAATTCATTCTCATCTGTTCTACCGCTTTTGGAAGCTCAAATGCCTGATTCCCAAGGTAATACAAACCCAAATAGAAAGCAAAACCCAGCCATCACGAAGCCCACACCGGCCATAAGTCATGACGGTAACCAAAATACTCCTCCACAAAATGCTTAACTGACGTCTCTGTCTCATCTGGCATTTTTAAGCTTGACGTTAAATCTCCATATTGTGAAGCGACAAGAACATACAGGTTCCATGAGAACGGATTTGCCCTGAAATCTCCATTTCCACCAAGGAGGACATTTCTGCCATAACAACATCATATCATATCAGCAACTACTTACTTAGATAAAATGCCCTAGAAGCAAGCATTTTCTTTTATTAGGTCAAAGAGGGCTTACCGTGCGAGGAATCATGAGGCCTGAGAAGAGGTTCCAGAACATAACGAAAGGCACCGAAATAATTGAAACCATCTTATCGTTAGATGAGTGCTTGAGCCAGTACATATGGAAGCTCGATACCTACTAGCAGAACCCAAAAGGAACTCTAAGTTCCCGTTCTACAATAAGTGAATGACACCAATAAGTAAATTACCACAAACCTGAGCCAATGCATAAGGTAGCGCAGAGTACATTCGAGCAGCAGTCTCACGATAGGAAACCACCCTTTCAAGTGAAACCACAGGTTGCACTGTTGTCGCATTGCTTACTCCAATGAACAGGACGGATACAAACATGGAACCCGGAGCATTAAGCAAATCTTGCTGCTTGCTTCTGTCAAACATAGTCAAATATAGAGTGAATTAGGTTTCTTTTTCTGATTGGAAAGGTAGTCTGTTGATTAATACTTGAACATGGACTACAATGTAAGGCAAAATGTTCCAAGAAATCCAAACTTCTAAGCTGTAAGGGAGTGTTTAAAATGTATGCATTTGCCTCAATCACAATTATAAGATGACAAGCAAGGACAGGGAACCGTAATAAAACTTCTTTGAGCCAAGATGCCAGCATATAGAACCAAAGAAAAACCAGATGCCAACTGCCAAGAAGAACAGTACTGCCGTGTACTGGGGATTTCTCCAATAAGACCAGTGCTGCTTCCAGAGGCAGCCCATGAATTGCTTATAGAAAGGCTGAGAGTACTTAGTTGAGAAATGCAGGTTCTTTGAATCTTGAGGTGGAGTCCTGAGGCTTTCTACCAGGGCCAAGTTTTCTCTGTAATGATAACAGACAGCCAAATTGTTTCAGCAAGGACAAAAGGCTGTATGTTAAGTATTGCCATTTTCAAAGAATAAAGAGATTTTGTATGATAAATCTAGTACTTCATGCAATCTCTAATTTTGCTTTATAAAAACAGAAAGCAACATCTGTGTGTCATTAAGAGGCACATTTTAGACATGTTGAGAAAGAGAAGAAGGCAGAATTTTAGACATTTTAGATTTGTGTTTCATTTTTAGGCACTTGAAAACTTACTGAAATAAACTTGATTTATGGTAAACCTCAGCAAAATCATCCCAAGATGATTTTCCTCTGCTATAGAGGTGGCTTCCAACATCCATGTTGCTGGATTACAACCTTCCTTTATCTTTGGAACCCCTTCAATAGACTACATAAAAAACTCAAAAAATCATAAGTACCTGATTTTTTGAATAGAGAACTTGTTTCAAAGAGAATTCTTAAATCTTACCTGAAAATATTCCAATAGTTTGTTAGAGTGGAAACCTAATGGGCCTGCATATATCACTCGTCCTCCTTGTTTCATGAAGAAAAGCTGCAAAGCTATCCCTTAGTTTCAAGAGAAGTCGCCTTTGAAGCCTACTCTGCCATATTCTCATAATTATTAGTAAGAAATTACCTCATCAAAGGCTTCAAAGATATCAATGCTTGGTTGATGGATTGTACAGACAATTGTTCGTCCTGTATCAACAATATTCCTAACTGTTCTCATAACAATGGCTGCAGAACTTACATCCAATCCAGATGTTGGTTCATCCATGAATACTATGGAAGGATTAGCAACAAGCTCTACAGCAATAGTCAGTCTTTTGCGCTGCTCTGTAGATAACCCAGTCACTCCTGGGAGGCCAACAACAGAATCTTTCAATGGGTAGAGCTCCACAAGTTCCATCACCTCCTTCACAAACATCTTGAATTTCATATATAGAATTAATAACCAGAAGCATTGAAACAAGGAAATTGTAAGTCAAACTAAATGAAACTTACAGGAAAAATTCAAGTGACATTTCTTGTTTCTTGATCTATTTCAGCTGGCAGACGAAGCAGTGCAGAATATATAAGGGATTCATGAACCGTTACATAGGGTGAGTGAATGTCATTTTGTTGGCAGTACCCTGAAATCCGAGCAAATGTTTCTTGCTTCTTGGGATAGCCAGATATATTAATGCTACCCTCAATATAACCACCAGTTTTTCTTCCAGCCAAGACATCCATCAAGGTAGTCTTACCAGCACCACTAACTCCAACCAAAGCTGTAAGAATGCCTGGACGGAATGCTCCCACTCACATCATGTAATAGTTGCAGGTGATCTTCAACAATGCCCTGTTGCTTCATTTCCTGTGTGCAGAGCATTGAACATGTCACTTTGTCCAGTTTGGATTTCTAGTTAACATTACAGTATAGATGAGCATGGAATCAACATGCAACAAGAATTATAAAGAGGAGAATTTGGCAAATCCGAGGCATGTCAACGTAATAGTTTATATGTTTGAAGCAGAGAGAAAGAGGCTTGAATGGCAGGACCATGCCCTTTGTTTCCTTTGGGAAGTCAATGGCAACATCAGAACACAAGGCAGGACTTGTTATAGCTGCCTTGGGTCCTGCAAATGTACAACAGATGGACATGTTGACCTATGCACATGACATTGCCATTACTATTATATAATGATTTCTCAAGTTAAAAAGAATTATTTTTCTTTCATTTGAGGTTGACAAATCACCCTCTACTATGTGTCTATGAATGGGCTCTGCATCAGAGTTCTCTCCCGTTGTACTTGCATTACTCTCATGCAAGGCTTCTTTAGAAACCACAGACTGAGGTTTCCCATAGGCTGCACGAAATTTATCCTTTACAATATTTGGCATTGTCATGCAATATCTCATATTATATAAACTTCTTTTCAAGTGGTCTGACACTTACGTGGGAAGTTGGCTAAAAAGAAAGTTTACATGACATTAAATAAGATGACATATCCCACTACAGCTCCAGTACCAAGCCAGTACCACCATTCATGTGGATATATCCCACACGACCTCAACACAAGCTTGCCTAAAATCTGGTCTGAGACATGTGCTACAGTCTACAGTTGCCAGCCACAAGTATATGGAAGAAATTAGAGCAAATAATGTATCACAATTTGAAAACGATAGATCCATAAATTATCTGCACTTACCTTATCCCATCTGTGTCCAAAGAAATTCATTCACAGCAACCGCTTTCTTAGCATATGCTAGTGGAGATGTCCAATACCCCCAAATCCACAAGGAATTAATATTTTCTGTTTCAAAAATAAAATTAGGAACACTAGAGCTGCTTGCCTTAAGTCCATTAAGTTACTTCTTATGTACACCTCTAACAGCATACCTCGATATAGAATAAAGCCACCTAGTACCGAAATAACTACCATGGACAATGCGTCATAAATGAAGGCAACAACCATTACTCGACCCAAAGCAGCCATTAGATGGAACAGTCCCAGAGCCATCTGGTTTATGACAAATAATTGTAAGAACTGGCAAAAGAACCTGCAAATGGATTCAGCTGGCAGACGAAGCAGTGCAGAATATATAAGGGATTCATGAACCGTTACATAGGGTGAGTGAATGTCATTTTGTTGGCAGTACCCTGAAATCCGAGCAAATGTTTCTTGCTTCTTGGGATAGCCAGATATATTAATGCTACCCTCAATATAACCACCAGTTTTTCTTCCAGCCAAGACATCCATCAAGGTAGTCTTACCAGCACCACTAACTCCAACCAAAGCTGTAAGAATGCCTGGACGGAATGCTCCCACTCACATCATGTAATAGTTGCAGGTGATCTTCAACAATGCCCTGTTGCTTCATTTCCTGTGTGCAGAGCATTGAACATGTCACTTTGTCCAGTTTGGATTTCTAGTTAACATTACAGTATAGATGAGCATGGAATCAACATGCAACAAGAATTATAAAGAGGAGAATTTGGCAAATCCGAGGCATGTCAACATAATAGTTTATATGTTTGAAGCAGAGAGAAAGAGACTTGAATGGCAGGACCATGCCCTTTGTTTCCTTTGGGAAGTCAATGGCAACATCAGAACACAAGGCAGGACTTGTTATAGCTGCCTTGGGTCCTGCAAATGTACAACAGATGGACATGTTGACCTATGCACATGACATTGCCATTACTATTATATAATGATTCCTCAAGTTAAAAAGAATTATTTTTCTTTCATTTGAGGTTGACAAATCACCCTCTACTATGTGTCTATGAATGGGCTCTGCATCAGAGTTCTCTCCCGTTGTACTTGCATTACTCTCATGCAAGGCTTCTTTAGAAACCACAGACTGAGGTTTCCCATAGGCTGCATGAAATTTATCCTTTACAATATTTGGCATTGTCATGCAATATCTCATATTATATAAACTTCTTTTCAAGTGGTCTGACACTCACGTGGGAAGTTGGCTAAAAAGAAAGTTTACATGACATTAAATAAGATGACATATCCCACTACAGCTCCAGTACCAAGCCAGTACCACCATTCATGTGGATATATCCCACACGACCTCAACACAAGCTTGCCTAAAATCTGGTCTGAGACATGTGCTACAGTCTACAGTTGCCAGCCACAAGTATATGGAAGAAATTAGAGCAAATAATGTATCACAATTTGAAAACGATAGATCCATAAATTATCTGCACTTACCTTATCCCATCTGTGTCCAAAGAAATTCATTCACAGCAACCGCTTTCTTAGCATATGCTAGTGGAGATGTCCAATACCCCCAAATCCACAAGGAATTAATATTTTCTGTTTCAAAAATAAAATTAGGAACACTAGAGCTGCTTGCCTTAAGTCCATTAAGTTACTTCTTATGTACACCTCTAACAGCATACCTCGATATAGAATAAAGCCACCTAGTACCGAAATAACTACCATGGACAATGCGTCATAAATGAAGGCAACAACCATTACTCGACCCAAAGCAGCCATTAGATGGAACAGTCCCAGAGCCATCTGGTTTATGACAAATAATTGTAAGAACTGGCAAAAGAACCTGCAAATGGTCACTATGGAATATGAAACATATTTTTGTTTCCATTTTAGATGTTTTCCTCTTCTTGAGTTATAGATTTGGTTTAATACATAATATACAAATAAGATGCAGAATCCACCTTGCTACTTGTTGGTCAGAGATCTGCCTTAGGTATGAAATGGTCTATTCATGTGCCCTAGACCCGGCCAACATTGAAAGGCCAAGAGGAAGAAATGCCTCCCGTGCCAATCTCCAGAGATGGGCTGGTTCCCTTGCTATTCTAACTGGGGGATTTGAGGATAGAGAACAGGAAAGAGATTAAATGACTGAAAGGAATGGGAAATATGGCCACAGGCCGGATAGAACAGGGGTGATGAACTAACAACACGATAACTTAACTGTACGTCGAATCAAATAGCACTCAATACAGAAAACTAACAGAATTTAAAACTAGGCATCTAACATGCGTAATCTCCAGGGCTATTCCAAGATTCACGATTTATCAGAAGCTAAATCCAGATATTAGAATTCAAGCCTATAGATAAAACAGAGAACTTAATAGAAAATAAGCAATAAAATACATACAGACAAATAGAAGTCCAGAGTTAGAGCCAGACATTCTCTATATTGATAGCAGAATTCAAGTTACAACAAGCTTCTAGCAAACATCCATCGTTTTACAATAAAAGAGCAGGCTTATATAGGGAATTCTGCCACTTGAAATAATTAATGCACACCCACAAAACATCGTGGTGGCAAAGAAGATAAGAGTTGAGAGGAGAAACACTCATGAAGCAGTAACCAAGCATGGGCTGAAACCGATGACTCCTCGAAATGCAGCTGCACCCCTTCAATGCTCTGACAGGTTCAGCTGGTGGCGTCGTCTCCATGCTTGTTGGAACCACCTTAATCTGAGATAGGATTCTGAAATCCTGAAACGTCCAGTCTGGAAACTTCTCAGACCGACTGTGCTTGGATTGATAAGGATTCACCTTGACTCGCTGATGGGAAGCCCTTCTGAGAAATTTTGGCGAGAGGGCTGGAAAAGAACAGGTGCTAGATGCAAGCGCTGCCTATGCCTTGTTGTTTCCTAGCCCGAAACTGCTTCGCGCTCCAAAACTACAGCGAAAGCACCTTGCTGCCTTGGGACCAGCATCAAAGTTGAAAAGTCAAAGGGCGATGCGTCCAGACTCGCTTCGAAACTGCGTTGCGCTCAAGATATGGAGCGAAATGACTTGATACACACTTAGCGTTTTCTTCTGTTTCGTGGGCAGCACCGTGGAAAAGTCAAAGCGCGTTTCTCTCCTTGCCACTCCGAAATTGCTTTGTGCATGAAAAACTGGGCGAAGCGCCCCGTTGCATTGGGAGGTGCACTGGTGTTGACAAGTCAACAGCCAAAGCGCCGCTGTATGGGAGCGAATGTGCTTTGCACCGAAAGGTGGAGCGAAACGCCTTACAACCTCGGGAGCGATGCCAGAGTTGAAAAAGTCAACAGGCATTGCGCTCTCTCTTGCTCCGAATTTGCCTTGCGCTCGAGAAAGGGAGCGAAACGTCTTGGGGTCTTGGGAGCAGCGCCAGAGTGGAATAGTCAACGGCTCTTGTGCTCATACTTGGTCCGAATCTGTCTTGCGCTCCCTAGATTAGGCGAAAAGGCTTTGCGCTCCTTAGGCAGAGCGCAAAGGCATTGCACTTGGGAATTTGAGCACAACACTTTGTGCTCACTTAGCATTTTTTATGAAGCTGGGGTTTACTGCTTTCTAGCCCGAAATGGGCCTGCGCTCTTCTAAAACTGCAAACTTAACCTGTGCTTGGGGACAATGCAAACTACCCTCGCCTTCCAAAATACGGGCGCCCTGCATGATGAGTAAACAGAAACAACTGCACACCGCTTTAGGCGTAGTCAAGAGAACCTTGATAGTAAAACGTAGGAAAGAGACAACGCATCTTGAACAAGAAGGACAGAGTTTCTGGGAAGCAGAAATTACTGGACAGCAAAATATACACAATGTTGCAGAAATGCCAACACTACTTGAGGATCAAACCCGATGACATAATATGTCATGAGTACCCAAATCAAAGACTCCACTGATAATGTTGGAATTCTGATCAACCAACTAGGGAACGTGTATATCCAAGTTGGGTAGAACTTTAGATCTCTGTGTTTGTGAAGAACTGGAAGCCTGCCTATTGTCATTGCAAGTTCTGAAAACCCATTGAACATACTGACCATGATACCAAAGTAGAGTGCACCAAGGTAAATGCCTCCATCATTAACTGTGTTATGATGCATTCTTGTCCTGAAGAACACGGTCATGGTAACCAAAGCGATAGTGGATAGCTGTTGCAAACATAGCAGTAAGTAATTTGAGATTGAAAATTAAGATTTAGCTTTTTCCTGTGATTCAAGATAGTAGATGTTTGCTTCTACCAGCCATTTTGAGTTTTGAGCATTATCTGTATAATCTTGAATATGTGAAGAAATGCATTTCTCTTTAGTAGTAGCCATTCCCTTGAAAGACAAGTGTTGAAGAGCTCTTTATTGCTATAACCATACTTAGAAGTTGTTAAAGTAGCTGGATGATTCTTACATTTATCATATGGAACTTTCAACTCCATCCCCAGTGTTCTCCCTACACGAAAGGATTGAAAAGCTTTAGCAATTTCCTTAACTGAAAGGCATCTATATGGTTGGCCTTCAACAACCCAATACTGTTGCTGATCCGTTTTTTATATCACCTTCAACACAACAAGATCCATAAGCTATGCAGAGTTTTGACCACTAGATCATTTATATTTGTTCTCTATGTTATTAAAGCTCTTTTGCACTGAAAATTGCACATGCATACTTCCTGCAAGAAATATGCGACTGCTTTTCTCTCTGGGCACTGAAAACCCATTGATGCAAAGAAGTCTAAGATGTATTTGACAGGCCCCTGGTATACAATTTGACCCTCAGATTGCAGAATAATGTCATCGAACAGTTCAAATGTTTCTGGGGTAGGCTGCAATAGAGAGACAACGGCACTAATATTTAATGTCTGCAACAATTGACGTAGATGCTTGACAATTTCAAATGATGTAGAACTGTCTAATCCTGTAGTTATCTCATCCATCAAGAGAACTATTGCTTTACCCATAAGCATCTATCCTGCACAATCAGGACAGAAATGAAGGTTTTATAGAAACTATTCGAACATTGGTCAGTTTATTAACTATCATGCTTGTTGTTGTAATACAAGATGCATTTCATAGAAAAGAAAGGGAGAACAATTTACAATGCTAAGGGCATCTACTCACCATGACCTCCTGATATCTCTCTTCTCATTTGATCACCTACCATCATATCTGAGCAACTATCCAAGCCTAAACTCTACAACATTTATATAAAATAATGGTCAGAAAACACTATTTTGGATTTAAAATCTACAAATTTGTGACATCAGACAGAGGTTCTCTTTGCTGTGTAAAGGATAGGGACAATGTTAGGCTAACATCACCACAATCATATCAAATTCAAAACAGAAAATGTCCAATTGATACAATTGAAAGAACACTTGTTTAAATAAAAATGACCAGAAAAGACTATTCTGGATATAAAGTCCACAAAGTTGTAACATTAGATGGAGGTTCTCTTTGCTGTGTACATGACATGAACAATGTTAAGCTGACAGTGCCACAACCATATCAAATTCAATAATTTAGAGTGGTCAAGTGATACAATTAAAAGAAACACTTTCCTTATAAGAAAACTTCAGAAGTTAGCAGTGTGTTTTGATCAACTCATTGAATATGTTAAGAGTCATTCTCTGATTTATCTTGAAGAAAACATCCTACTAAATGGATAAAGATGTTTGGTAAATTTTTTACTAAGATCAATCCCCTATCGTTCATGGAATTGAGATAAGATTTTTCAAACATCAATATTAGTCAATGCCCACTCAAGTAGGACCAACCTCTTTGGCACATATATAAAGGTGCGACCATTGATGTTCTATTATTGGCATACTTGGGTTCTTTTCTTCTGCAGTTATGTGTTATTCTCCGCTTACTAGGATCACTTGGGCCTCCCTGGAGAATACCTCCACAGCCAATCTCTAAAACCAAAGGTACCCATAGGCTTGAATTAACATTTGAGTCTGAGCCTCATCAGCTCCAAATTGAAAACTTGCATTGAGTTGGTTTATACACTATTGACTAGAAATAATCTGTCTACACATTCAAGCATCATGTCTTTAAACACAATGCACATACACATCATTTCATAGGGATGTAAAACTGTGGAATACGTAACAGGGGTTGTAGAAATGCTATGTTTAAATCCGAATGACTGGTTCAATTAAGTAAACTGAATGTTCTCTCTGATGGGCTAAATGCTTTTAGGAACTTGTACATGTAAACCACATAATGCAAACACAAACATACTGCAATGAGTAACCACGAAAAGAAATTTGATTCTCTTGTAAAGCCCCATGATAGTATCAACAGTAGAGCAGTGACTATGCCAATAAATATGTAGCTAAACTCAGTTTATGTTCCAATAATGTAGAATTAAGAGAACTTAATCTTGACAGTGCTCCTGAATATCTCCAAGATTATGGTGTCATGCCAAGTCTAAGGCTCATTGCACTGGCAATAATTAATTGAAAAATACATAAGCTGATTTAAGTGGTTTGAGATTGCTTTACATAGTCTGGACAAATATGGTTTATGAATATCCATCTAAAACCTCCAAAATACAGTTATGTTTTGAAGAGCATGCAGTACAAATATTGGTATAGTTCCCTCCTCATGAACTGTCATAAAAAGTTGCTTGATTCTGGGCAACTGAGTTAATTTTTTGTGAAAAATCCTCCTTGTTAAACTTGCTCTGTAAGTGAGAAGTAGGACTATCCACAAATTCTATGTAATCTAAAATCTATGACTAACGTATTTTCTGTGATTAGGACTAATAAAGCTAGCTGGTGTAGTTCAACTGCAATGATTCTCTTGAAAGGTTGTTGGGAGTCAGGACAATCATAGATCCTTTTTGTGTAAACCTCCTTAGAATAACTACTACATATGGATAAGAAACAATTCAATCAGGGGTGATGTCTTGTTTGATATTGGGAATGTTGCAATTGGACTGGATGTTTACTGCTTTAGCACCAATGTAAATGACTTATTCCTGATATTTTAAAAAAGTTACTATGTTCTGTTGGTTACGAATCTGCCATGAGGAAAAGATTTTTGGTTAATGCGCCCAGATTCGCCCACCAGCATGAAAGGCCGGAAGGAAGAGATGCCTTCCGAGCCAATCTCCGGAGAAGGCCGGCTCCTTTTGGGGGGCTTGATTTAAGCTAAAGGGAACAGGAAAGAAATAAAGGAACGGAAAGAAATTACAAATATGTCCAAAGGTTGGTGGGGGGAACTAACGGTACGGGAACACACCAATCACCGCTACTTACTGCATACAAACACAGAGCATGACAAGGAACTGCAAAACCTAGGCGTACTTCCGATACACCAGCAGCGTATGCACAGCTTCAATAGCTCCCTAGCAAACATTCCCTACAAGGAACTAACAGCAGAGGATCGTATCAATCACCAGATACGTACAACGACGAGGGTAGAAAGTAAACCTAGAGATGTCAGAGCCAGGTATATGTGTTAAGTAGAGAGTTTAACCGCACAACTTCAATGGCTCCCTAGCAAACATTCCCTACAAGGAACTAACAGCAGGGGATCGCATCAATCACCAGATACGGGCCAGCAACGTCACACACAACTGATGGAACTGCTACCAAATTTATAATGAATGCTTTAAATAATGAAGTACGAGAAGGTGCTTTAAGCAAGCAATGCTAGAGGAACCCGATCGCCAAATGCCAAAGTGAATTAACGAGCAACGACACGGTGGGCCTAAGGCATATAATGAAAGACAGACATAAAAGAATAAAGATAGTAGAACAGAACCAGGCATACGATTGTATTCATAAGCGAAGCACGATTACGATAAGCACGGTAGTTCCCTAACAAACATTCCCCTTCCACCCTTTACAATGAATTTCGGATGGGCTTTTATAGCCCGAGTCCCACCCGTTACATTAATGGGCACGAGTCCCGATCAAACATGAGCTGACGAAGCGGCGAAAGAGCCGCAAATGCCGACCTTTTGTCGGATCGGGCTGTACCCGCAGCATGGTCTTCCCGGAATCCGGACAGCTACGTGGCGGAGTGTTGGGTAATTCTTCAAGTCGGCGAGGCTTGCTAGTAGGCTGGAGCGGTGAAACCTCGGATCAACTTTGAATGTGGCTATTAACGCAGGCGGTGCAGGCAGCCCATGCTTATCCCTTTTGGTCGGCAGTCTTGGTTCAAATCCCGAAGCTGGACACTTGTCTGATGATGGGTTATGCCGTGTGACACATGCTCGCCTTAGAGGGTAGTCTATCCATCTTTGCTTGGGATCGGGGCTCCTTGGGATGCGTGCAAAAATCAGTGCAGTCGGGGAAGGCCTTCAAGCCTTGGTCAAATTCCGGGTTTGTTCCCCTACTGTACACCTGTCAAGGGCGCATTCCCGCTCCGTTGAGAAGTCGAATTGCGCACAGGCGAACACTGGTGTCTGCCGCCATATGGACCTGCTCCGGCATTTTACCTTTTTTTTGCATTGACTCGTCGATCCGCCTAGTGCAAGGTGCGCCCAGGAGGTGGGGCGAAGTGCGAACTTCGCACCAAAACTGGGCGAAGTGCGCACTTCGCACCAAAACTGGGCGAAGTGCGAACTTCGCACCCAGACTTAGCCAATTTCAGAGACCTGCTGGAAAGCTGGAAAATCAACTGGGGAACTCCATGGAAAAAAAGGGGGGAGAGAAAGAGAATGGGAAAGAAAAGGAAAGGGAGAGAAGTGAGAAAAACGGAAGGAGGAAAAGAAGAGCAGCACTGTTACAAAACAACATTGAAGACATTGCACCCCGTGCAAAAATGTGACAACATTTCTGGCGGCTCGCGGGGTGTCGAGCTCGCCTCGGCGCAAAGAATCCATGCCTTCATCCTTTGGGTGCAGAGGAACTTGCCTCCCCCGCCTTTTTCTCGCTCTAATCGTTCTCCTTGCGGCAAGCTGTTCTTCGATTCATCTTTGTCGATCGCCTCATCGGTATCTCCTTCCGAAAGGTCTCCATTTCCTGCTTTCGCCTCGCACATGCGAGTGTACGCCTCTTGGGCTGAGCGCCGGGCTTCCGCTTCGAATGGCTTGCGGTCGGCTATGTCTTCTAATGCTCCGTGAAAGCGGCGACCGCGTGCGGGTCGATGGTGAGGTATCTTTTCTCTAACTCTTGAAAATAGGAGCGGATCCTGGAATATCCGGACACCATCCGAGTGACTCGACTGTCTTGAATTGGCTCTGTCCGCACTATCAATTTCAGTCAGTATCCGCTTCAAAGGATCGCCAATTCTTCTTTACCCGATCTAGGGTAAGGAGCTCGCCATTCTCAACAAAACCTGGACACCCAAGTTCCGAAAGAGCGTGAAAGGGGGCCGGACAGGATATCTTTTTCATGCCCGAATGCATCAAGCATTCGTCCGGCCACTCTCACCTCTTCAACTTTTCTAAAATATTTGTGCAAGGTCACCCTTGCACCTGCCCATTCTGCGGCCGAATGAGGACACGGGGGAAAAAGGACGCCGTCGCGCTCGCGCTCCTCGAAGGTTTATCGCCGAGTCCGACCATTGCTTTGCTCGGCGCTCGGCCTCCTCTACCACAAGCTTTCCCCGGGCAAAAACTTCTTGAATCCCGGATGCGAAGTCCGGGACTGCCATCGCCTTAAAGGTATGGGGCTTGCATTCCCTCAGCAAACCGGCCCTCATTTCCTTAACTTTTGTCTTTGAAAAGACAGACCGCTTGAGATGTTTTTTCGCAAGTCATGACCGTGCCTCGCTTCAAAGACTCCTGGAGCCGAGAAATCTGCTCCGAGGCTGCTTTCTTTTCGGTTGCGGCCTGTTGCTGAGAAGCGGCCAGCCGGGCTTTGAATTCATCTGTTTCTCGCCGCGCCGCTTCCAGCTGCTCAGTGGACCTAGATAGGTCCTCTTCAAGTTGCCTTACTTTGTCCTGCAACGCGAAAAGTTCTTCCTGCTCCTCCAGACTCTTGACAAAGAGATTGTCAGCTTTGCGCATGATCGTCTGAATCTCATACTGTTTATCAATGTCGTCAAAGCTTTTCTCCTTTGTCTGGAGCACGTAGTCCGCCTTAGTCATTTCTCGGAGAGGCTTCTTCACTATTGGGATTATTTTCTCCGTTGTAATCACTCTCCTTCCGAAATCATACTTTGCGCGTTTTGCCGGGCGGCTATCTCTTCATGTCTCCTCCGCTTCGAGTCTTGGCGAAAAGAGACGAGAATACTCTACGGCTCTCGTTGCCGGGGGCAAGTCATCCGAGTTCGGAGGTCGTCCATAAAATCTGGTTCCCCCGACCTAGGGATCTGCTCGAGACGTCTCTCCCGCGGGGATGGGATCGGGAGGAACCGGACGGACCTTGGAAGAATCGGTCGCTTGTGGGGGCGACCGGGAAACGGAAATGGGAGAGGCTGACACTGTGAGGGTTTGAAGCGGCTGAGGCGGAGGATGTGATGGTGAATGGACAGCCTCAACACTAACCTCGGGCGAAGGGTTTGGAGTTGTGCTCCGAGAAAGAGAGACGTTAGGGTTCTGAGCAAACTGGTCGAAAGAATGGGGACCGCTAGAAGGACGCGGAGACGGGGGAGGAGGATGTGGTCATGGCTCGCCCAGATTGAGCGGGGGACTGAGTGGAAGTAGAACTGGGTGAGACTAGAGAGACAGGGACAACAAACGTACCTGCGGGCTCCGCCTGAGCCGATGCCGGGTGAATGTCTTCTCTTATTGTCTCGGCGGCTGGCTTGGGACTGCCCAAAGGAACTGCCTCCGCGGCGCGGCGGACGCGGGCTGCGGCTCTGCGATCGGCTGCTCGCACTATCGAGCTAGGGTCGCCTAATTTTCTCAACTCTCCTCCGCTTCTTTTCTTCCGGGAACAAGCCGTCGGATCGGGGAAGGAGACGAAGCGGTGCGACGAGCAATAATGCTCCCACGGTAAACTTGTACCGGGGTTTGACTTGCAGAAGGTCTGCCGCGACCGGTCTGCTTTCTGGCGGCGCTGGCGCTATTCTTTCCTGAGGAAGTGCCTCGGGCACTGCCTCGGCTAACTTTTTCGCCTTTTCAGGCGCCGCCTTAGGAGCCACGAACTGCATTGGATCGGCCTGAGTACTTGCTGGCCGGCGCTGGCAGTTGCCGAAGTGTACAACTGTTTGGGAGGAGACCCACTTTTATAATCCTCAAAGGGGCCTCGGGGAACGTAACCTTGATATGCGAACGACCGCCAGCTGTCATGATGCTGGTCATAGAGAACCGAGAAGTCGTCATCTACGGCCAGGTTTCTCCTTGTGGATTTATCGTGCTGCGTGCGGCATCTCATTTTCCAGCATTCAATAATCTTTTCTTTAGACCAGTTAAGGCCTGCAATCTTGGACAGAAATTTTTTGAACCCTGGAGATGAGAAGTGATGGTCCCGGTTTCTCTTGGGGTCATATGTCACCTCCTCGCAGTAGAAATCCTGCCAAGGGGGAGAAGCTTCCATTAATTCAATCTCCCAGTCAAGGTCCACATGGACCACGTCGCATCTATCTTCGGTTATGTCCCGGGGGCACGGATGTGCAAACTTTCCCCTTATCCCATGAGGGTCATACTTCCAGTGACTAGCAGCAAAAAACCAGGCCAATCCGGGACAGCGCTTGCTCTAGGTAGACATGTCCTACCTCGATAATCTCAACATTGGCCCAGGAAAGAGGATATTGAAAAATCTGTCCTCTTTTCTTCCCTAGGCCAAACTCTTCTTCCACATAGTCCATCTGTCGGGCAACTTCCATCCCGAACAGATGCTCTGAGCACCAATAGGGCAAAAAATAGGGTTTGCCCTTGAATCCGTAGATTCCGATCACAATCCCTCGCGTCGATCGAAAACGTCCCCGAGCTTCGATTTATCAAAGCAATCGTCATTTCTCTCGGGGACGGGGGATTTCACTTTCGGTGAAGACCGACATGAGGAATCCCGAAAGTTGAAGTTGAACTTGTAGTAGGACCCTTTCCGGTATAAGTCATCCGTCCGATTATAGACGGGATGGGGTTCTCCCTTCTCGTTAACCTTCTTCAGGTTCAGGATCGGCATTTGGGGGTGCAGATGGTACAAACAAAGCCAGACCAGAACGGAACTGAAACGAAAATTGGTTGATTGGCGCTTCTGGATCTTCAGCAGACTGGAATGAATGGCGTAAGCCGACCGGTCTGCCTGATCGAAAGAGATGGGGCGTTTTCCGCTCCGACTGCGCCGCGGTTCGTAAGATTCTCCACACAGGAGGCATTACGCGGCGCCGAGCTGGTACGGGTGTACCGACTCATCGGAGTCGCGATCGAGGATCCATGCCAAGATGGTATATAGATACTTGCTCCGAAATTTTACCAAAGGCATGGGGCCGATCGGCCATTGTCCGGTGGAAGCGGGCGCTCGGCTACGAATTGAGGAAATCCCTCATTCGCTTGGTGTGCGTGAAACGTCCCGCTTGTTTGCTCAAACTGATTTTTCTGAGGATGGTGCCGGAGTCATACTCTAGCCCTGGGGCGAAAGCTGGCTGCACGATCTCCTGCACGCGGTGCGAACAAGGGTTTGTCGGCTCGGAGCTGCAGATTGCTGGGAAGGCTGGTTTATAGTGTCCGACAATTAAGTCTATCAGCTCCGGGCATTGGTGGACAGGAGGGCACATGAATCTGAAGAGGTTTGATTTGTACTCCGCTCCAAAATGATGGGAGGGTGAAACCTTGTCAGCCCAGCTCTTCACATTCGCTCTCAGCTGAGTTAGTCTCATGGAAAACGAGCCGTCCACATATCCTGCCAGGTAATTCACCGGAGGTGGTGGGGATTGCCCACGCTGTACCTTCTTCGTCCGGGCCTTTGACCTTTTCTCTGGCGGAGGATCGCCTTTGAAAACTCCTGGCCGCGGCAAATCGCCTGGTTCGCTGCTTCCACTGGACTGCGCTGACACAGGCATTTTTCCCTTGTCCATCTCTCCGAGTCGGCAATAATGACGAGTTCGAGTCGTCTGCAACAAATTTCGCTATCAGAAGAATAATTAGCACTGTCCGAGGAATAATCTCTGCAATCCGGAATGTTGGCATGATTCTGACCCCTTTTTCTAGATAAAAACAGCGCCATTAATGCAACGCAGGAGGGGTAGGTCGGCTGAGTTAAAACCCTTGGTGGCCACGCGAGAGAACGTTTAGGAAAAGACGCGCCCGGCAGCCGTGCCTTGCTTTTTTAGTTGCATTTTCGCTTGAAAAACGCGCAATCATTAACTCGGCGTTGGGGACCGCACCATGGGCGACGTTGTCGCCACCACTTGGGCACGCCGATCAAGACAAAACCTTCAATGCGGAAACCCACATTAAAACAAGTGCAAACGCGCCTTGGGCCCAGCTTGGGGTTTTTGAATATTTTTATTATTCTTTAAACCGCGTCCCAATACTGGCCCGGAAAACTAGGCGCAGCCGGACTTCGCCCGAAGTTGGGCACGGCCCGACCTCGCCGGTGAAGTCGGACTTCGCCCGAATTTCGGGCGAAGTACCGAACTTCGCACCAAAACTGGGCAAAGTACGAACTTCGCGCGAAGCGCGTGCTTGAACTGTTCTACCTCTGTTTTTAGCTGCGCCCAAGGTTTGGGCGCGATCTGGGTCTTTGCCGCCTTTGATCTTTAGATGGACTTCGCACGGGCGCTGGCCGCTTTGTTCGGACTTCGACCGAAACTTGATGCGAAGTGCGAACTTCGCGCGAAGTTCGCACTTCGCCCAAGCGTTGAGCGCAGCGCGCACTTCGCACGGGCGGTGGCGAAGTCGGACTTCGGTGCGAAGTTCGTACTTCGCACAAACTTTGCGCGTAGTGCGTACTTCGCACGAAGGGTTGCGCAGTGCGGACTTTAGTCCGTCCGACTTTTCTCGGACAAACTTCGCAATTCGGCTGGGCCGAAGTCAAGCTTCGCTGCGAAGTCGGACTTCGGTCAACACTTAGTCGATTTCTGCTCTTTTTTCTCCTTTCTTTTTCTGCATAGCCGAACTTCGCCCCTCCTGCGGGGCAACGACAGACTTCGTTACGAAGTCTGTCTTTCTCTTCCATGCCGCATTTAAGCTCAAAGAAGGAAAAATAAACTGAATGCTAAAACTGGAAACTATACATGCGGGGAAAAATAAAAACAAAAGGCAAAATTTTTACAGGGAAGGGCCACTCGGGCGCCTTCAACAACGATAAAGCTTCAAGTGGAACCCGTTGACGGGGATGGGGAGGAGCCGACCCTCCATATCCGAAAGTATGTAGGCATTGAACCGATTCACCGGGCAATCCGATAAGGGCCCTCCCGAGAGAGCATCAAATTTTCCGTGATTACCCGATTTTGCCTTGTATGAGTCCCACTTCGACACCGGGTCCCCGACTTCGAAAACTCGGGCGGTGGTGCCTTTGGCAAACCAGCCTTTAGTGGCTGCAATGTGATCGGCGAAGGCCCGGTATGCACTTTCTCTCGTCTTCTTCCAAGCTGCGAGAGTTGGCACAACTCTGTCGTCTCATCGGGTCTCCGCTGCTCTCGTCTTCGTCAATCATCCACGGGCGGGGATTTCAATGTGTGATGGCATAACGGCTTGCTTGCCATAGACGAGCGCATAGGGGGACGTCTTGAGGGATTTCTTGAACGCAACTCCGTCCGCCCATAGCGCCCGGTTCGGGAGCGAGTGCCAAGTCCGCTTATTTTTTTCAATGGTCCTCCGGAGAATTTTCAGGAGGTTCTTGTTAGTAGACTCGGCAAGGCCATTCCCCTGCGGGTAGTAATTAGAAGACATCTTGTGATAGATGCCAAGGCCGCTGGTGTACTCCGTGAGTACTGCGCCTACAAATCCCGGACCGTTGTCCGTCACAATCGACTCGGAACCCCGAAGCGGGTAATCGGGCTCTCAATGAACCTCGATGACCGTTTCTTGGTCGGCGTTCTTGGTCGGGATCGCCTCCGTCCACCGTGTGAAATAGTCAGTAGCTGTGAGAATAAACTTGTGGCCGGAGGAGGAGTTAGGAGAAATCACCCCAATGAAGTCCAGACCCCATTGCTGGAACGGAGCTTCGGCTTGAATCGATTGAAGGGGCGGGGGTGCTTTTACGTTTCGGCCGAGCATACCTCGGCATTGATCACACTTAGCACGGACCGCATACGCGTCTGCGAGCAGTGGGCCAATAGTACCCAGCCCTTATTATTTTTAAGGCCGTTGGCCTTGAAGAATGGTGACCCCCAGGCATCCCGGAATGAAAATCTCCGAGGATCCTAGGCTGGTCGGATTTTATGACGCACCGCAACAGGATGCCGTCAATGTTTTTGAAGTAAAGCCCCTCGGGGCGAAGAGTGTACCTTAATGCACCTAACCGAAATCTCCTTCGTTGTGAGGCGTTCAGGTGATCAGGACATCTTCCGGTGTAGAAGTATCTCACCAGTTCATTTGTCCAATCACTCCCCTCCGATAAGGAGTTGGCTAGGTAGACGCGTGTCGCTGTGTCCTCCCACTTACGAGGCGGAGATGCCGGCTACGGCGCTTCGGGCCAATTCCTGACACAAGGCTCGGCCTCTGATAAGCTTGGTGGGCCGTACTTCGATGTCAAACTCCTGGATCTTGGCAATCCATCCCGCTCTCTTGTGACCCGGTTCCCCTTGCAAGATGAAACTGCGAACATCGGGGTGAATCACAAAGACAGTGGTCTTACTTTGGGAGACAAAGTGCCCGAGCTTTCGAAGGGACTTCATGACCGCATGGACCCGCCGCTCTATAAAATTGTACTTTTCTTCGTGTGGCGGAATCACTTGGCTTAGGAACGCAATGGGGCGCTCCTCACCGTCGTCTCCCTTCTGAGTCAGGGCTGCAGCGTAACTTTCGGGTTCTCCCACTGCATACAGGATGAAGTCCTTGGAGTAGTCCGGGTTTGTCAACACCGGAGCTTGCGCAATTCGAGCCTTGATTTCCTCGAAAGCTTGCTCTCTCTCATCAGTCCATTCGTAAGGTGTATCTTTCTTCAACAGTTCGGCCATAGGCTTGATCACCCGTGCGAAGTCCGGAATGAACTTTTGCACGAAGTTAACCTGACCGAAGAAGGACTGCGGACCTTTTTTATCGGTGGGGCGGCAAGCGTAACGAGGGCTTGTGCTCGTCGGGGTCAATGGCGAGGCCTTCCTCGGAGATGACATGTCCCAGCGAGCTTTCCTTCTTTCACCGCAAAGACAGACTTCTTCGGGTTAATAGAGATGTCGAACTCCCGACATCTTTCAAATATCTGCCGCAGGTGCGAAACATGATCTTCTTGTCGGTGAGAGAAAACGAGTCATGTCATCAAGATAGATGACAATAATCTTGTTGAGCAGCTCTCGGAAGGCCAGGTCCATGGCCCTTTGGAACGTGGCACCAGCATTGGATAAGCCAAACGACATGCGCTGATAGGCGAACGTCCCCCACTTCGTGGTAAACGTCGTCTTATGTCGGTCTTCGTCTTTAACCCAAATGCGGTTGTAGCCGGAAAATCCATCTAAAAGTGAAAATCTCGGGCTCCAACAACGATATGCAAAATTTGGTCGATTTGGGGAAGCGGATAGTGGTCCCGGAGGGAAACCCGATTTAGGTTTCGAAGTCGACACGAGAGACGTATGTCGCCATTCTTTTTCCTCACGGGCACCAGATTCGCGACCCGGGATGAATGTTTGATGGGGTAGATGATCTTGGCCTCCAAGCATCTTCAAGAGCTCGGTCTTCATCATGGCCTCAACCTTTGGATTTACGGCCCTTTGCTTTTGTCGGAACGGCTTGGCGCCATCCTCTAGCTCGATGGTATGCTTGGATGATAGATCCGTCATACCCCCTCAAATCTTCGTAGCACCGAGGCCACGATGTCGGGGAATTCTCGGCACGATGATCTAATCTGCACCGGCTCCTCCGACGTGCGACTGATTCCGACCTTGATGGTTTTATCGGGTTCGAGCTCCAGGTCAGCATACTGCCTCGGGTCTACTTTGATCCTGTGGGATATTGCTCTGTCATTCCGATCAAAGAGACTTTCTAATGTAATCAATCCTTTTGGGACGTGATTATTCCGTAACAGTATCAACCCCTCATATTGCTCGTCATCAGGGTCTCTACCTTCGATTACACACACTTCGTTAACCGGGAATGTGACGATCTCCTCGTCACGACTGAATACCCCGCTGAAGGTATCCCTATCGTGCACGTGAAGGCCCGTAAATGGTGCGGACCGGCTTCGGTTTACGGACGACGTCTTCGACTGGAACGTACTGGCTCCAACGGACGCCGAGAATATCCGCGTGCTTGTTTCTCTCACGCGATATTGCCTTAACGTTCAATGAGTCAAACGATTCCATCAAGTCCCAGACCCGATTGCGGTACGCTCTAAGATAGTGATGCTTAGACGCGCATTTATTCGTAACTTGATGACACACTAACTCTGAATCTCCGAAATTTTGGAGATGCTTGATTCCGAGCCTTTCCGCCTTTCGCAGACCCAAGCACAGGGCTTCGTATTCCGCCGAATTGTTAGTACAGCTCCAGGCCATCCTGTAGGCATAGTCCCTCTGGACTCCGGTTGGAGAAACCAGGAGGACCCCTGCACCGGCGCCATTCTTGCAATGGGCGCCGTCAAAGAAAAGCTTCCATAGCTCTTCGGGTGCAGGTCCTACCTCCTTCGCAATGGACACGTCAAGCTCCTCGGGCTGCTTAATGGAATAACAACCCTGCTCTGTCCCGATTACGACATTAAAATCCTGCAACGAGAACTCGTCTTCTAGCTGTAGCACTTCGAGAGCTTGCTCGGTCAGTTCTACTGTCACTAGTTCTTCTTCTGACAACTGGACCATGCAGTCCATCTCTCCGTCGGGTATCTTGTCTACTAGAAAAGGGGAAGGCTTCTCATTGAAAATCTTCAGTCTCCTTCCTTTGAAGGGCACTTCCATGTGCGAGTAGTCTAGAGACAGGTACCCGCCCAACTTCGCAATGAACTCCCGAGAGAGACACATGCCGAAGTAAGGCTCCAGGTCAACAATCATGACCTCTTGGATGACCACAATGTCGAGAGCTTTGTGCAGCCGGATAGGGATGTCCTTTATGACACCAATTGTCTTGACAGGGGTGCCGTCTAATTGCAGCACACCTTGGCTACTCTGCGTGTATTCCATCCCGATCTCATCGCAGACGGCCTTCGGCATCACAGTCGAGGAAGCACCAGAATCCACCATGCAGTTGTGAACTATGTGCCCTTGCATCCACAAAGACAGATAAAAGGGTGGCGGTCCTGTTCTTCCCGGTGGTGGAGATCGTCAAAGGTTGAACCGGGACAACAGTCGCATCCGCTTCCGTTCTTCATGTTCTTTAGTGATTCTTGCAGCAGATCTACTTGGCCTGGGAGCGAGAAGAGCATCGTACATGCCGATTACGGCGAGAGTCTTCTTTAACTCGTCTACAATGTCGTAGCCCGAGGTACTAGCTCCTTCTCCTTGGTTTAGCCGGTTCATACTTGGTCCGGTACTGTTGGGTGGCCTCAACTCGCTGTCTCTTGGTCAGAGACGGGTACTTCAGCTTCTCCTGGGCTTGTTCTTTGGTTTCGGCTGGGGGCTGAAGTACAGGAAGCTTAGTGGGAGTTGGGGCCTTTGCTGGAGGCTTAGCTGGAACAGCAGCGGTCTTTGCTGGAGAAGGTTTAGCGGGAGCTTTATCTTTGGATGCCTTCTCCTGGGCTGTGTAAGGCCACAGCCGCTTGTACGGTGGCAGCCCATTGGGCTGCGGTCTTTCTCGTGTATACCTGCAAAGGTTTAGCCGTGTCCTGCAGCTTTCTTTTCTTCCTTGGCGGGCGTCACTGGGTTCTCTTCTGGCGGGGCAAAATTGGCCTCACCGTCCAAGATCATGTACAACTCATCATCTTCTATAGTGCTGCCGGCCAAGGTGCTGGATGTAGTGCTTGGTGCAAAGTGTAATCTTCCTCCGAATGCGGGTCATTGCAAGTAGTGCACCGATTGACTCGGTCGGGAGGACCAGTGGGTCATCTATAGCAAGCATTTCTCGGAGGCGGACGCCTCTGCGGTTGGTTCTCCGGGGCTTTATCTTTTGTCAATGCCGGCGGCGCATACGGCCTTCTAGGAGCGAAGTCCATTTGGGCTCGCTTCTTTTTCATAGCTCGTCATGTCATTGGACATGGCATGATATCCGGAGGCCAAAGCCCGCACTTCTTGTAGAATCGTGTTCTGGATGCTGGCTGTCGGGAGGCGGCAACTGTGCCGGTGGAGGCAAAGCGGCCAATGGAGGAGGGTTAGAATAAGACGCATACTGCGGGGGAGCAGGAAGCGCTGGAAAATGCGGAGCAGGAGGAGGCGGATGAGGGTAATGCAACTGAGGCGGGCCGTATTGAGTTACGACCGGCGCCGGATTCCATTGCGGGCCGGGGCCGCTGCCCCGAAGTAGACGGCACACCACCGAAGCGGAAGGATACTGCGATCTTGGAAAGTCGGGATGAATCGGCTCCCGCACTCGGACGGAAGCCTACCGATTGAGATAATGTCGCCTTCGACTGGCTGGGCGGCTTCGTACGGTGCGGGGAACTCGTCAATTCGGGCGATCTTCGGCGACGAGGCATATGTCCGAGTTGAAGGACCTCGGATAGTAGTGAGCGGCCATGCCGAGCTGAAGGCCGAAGTTCGCGAGGTACCCGTTTCCGAGGATCTCGCAAACCTAATGTTAAAATCGGACACCTCCTCTTGAGGATGCCTCTCGGATTGCTTGGAACCGATGCGATAGAGAGGTAGGATCAGCGGACTCGTTGCATCCTTTTACGAGCCTCCTGGCAAGCCGGGCCACCCAGGTGATGGATCCCTCCGCGGCCGATCTCCACCGGTAGAGAAGCTTTCCCCTCAGGGAAAGGGCCAGCAGACGGGTCTTCACACTTTCATCGGTGATGGTATGCAGTGCGGCCAGGGCAAGGATGTCCTGGATGTGCTCGTACGCCGTCTTACCGTAGCCGTCGTATGTGGGAATAGACTTTAAAGCAGCAAGGGGCACAGCTTGCTGACCGATCAGGGCCAAAGGCCTCGTAGAGTCCACCGCCGGGAAGAGATCATCGTCATTCGGCTGTTGATCAGCCATTTCTTCTTCTTCTCCGCCGTCGGTTGTGTACTCGGTATCGGTACTTTCCGAGGATACGAGGATTTTCCTCTTCCTCGGCCTCTTCTACTTCGTACTCGGCTCTTCCGACCTCGCCTTCGGCCTCTTCTTGGATCTCAGCCTCGGCTTCGTCGAAATGAGCTCGCGGATCAGCCAGCCTGGGTATCTCGCCTCGAGCGTGGATGTCTAGTTCGTAGAACTCAGGCGGGCTTCTCGGATTTCTTGTTCGCCACCTTCTCGTGTGCATGAAGGTGACCGGACCGGTCTTCTAGACTCAGAGGATTTGTTCGTGCAGAGTCGCCAGGTGTTCAGATTTGGAATAGCAATGAAGTGAACACCGGTGCTTCGATTCTGTCGGGGGTGAGAAACTTCCTTGTCTCACCAAGAGCTCAAGAACCTGTCGGCGCCGGTGGAGACCGATCGGAAAATCTCTCGTCAGATGTGGGACCCGTGTTCCGCCGAGCGTGGCAGAGAAACTGTTGCGCTAGGTGGAAACTGGATGGGTACTCTTTCTTTAAATCGTGGGACAAGCGTCCCACCGGGCGTGCCAGAGAAACTGTTGGTTACGAATCTGCCATGAGGAAAGGATTTTTGGTTAATGCGCCCAAATTTGCCCACCAGCATGAAAGGCCGGAAGGAAGAGATGCCTTCCGAGCCAATCTCCGGAGAAGGCCGGCTCCTTTTGGGGGGCTTGATTTAAGCTAAAGGGAACAGGAAAGAAATAAAGGAACGGAAAGAGACAAATGTACAGAAGAGATACAAATATGTCCAAAGGTTGGTGGGGGGAACTAACGATGCGGGAACACATCAATCACCGCTACTTATCGCATACAAACACAGAGCATGACAAGGAACCGCAAAACCTAGGCGTACTTCCGATACACCGACGACGTATGCACGGCTTCAATAGCTCCCTAGCAAACATTCCCTACAAGGAACTAACGGCGAGGGATCGTATCAATCACCAGATACGTACACTGACAGGGGTAGAAAGTAAACCTAGAGATGTCAGAGCCAGGTATATGTGTTAAGTAGAGAGTTTAACCGCACAGCTTCAATGGCTCCCTAGCAAACATTCCCTACAAGGAACTAACAGCAGGGGATCGCATCAATCACCAGATACGGGCCAGCAACGTCACACACAACTGATGGAACTGCTACCAAATTTATAATGAATGCTTTAAATAATGAAGTACAGAAGGTGCTTTAAGCAAGCAATGCTAGAGGAACCTGATCGCCAAATGCCAAAGTGAATCAACGAGCAACGACATAGGTGGGCCTAAGGCATATAATGAAAGACAAGCATAAAAGAATAAAGATAGTAGAACGGAACCGGGCATACAGATTGTATTCATAAGCGTAAGCACGATTACGATAAGCACGGTAGTTCCCTAACAAACATTCCCCTTCCACCCTTTACAATGAATTTCGGATGGGATTTTATAGCCCGAGTCCCACCCGTTACATTAATGGGCACAGAGTCCCGCTCAAACATGAGCCGACGTAAGCGGCGAAAGAGCCGCAAATGCCGACCTTTTGTCGGATCGAGCTGTACCCACGACATGGTCTTCCCGGAATCCGGACAGCTACGTGGCGGAGTGTTGGGTAATTCTTCAAGTCGGCGAGGCTTGCTAGTAGCCGGAGCAGGTGAAACCTCGGATCAGCTTTGAATGTGGCTATTAACGCAGGTGGTGCGGCAGCCCATGCTTATCCCTTTTGGTCGGCAGTCTTGGTTCAAATCCCGAGCCGGACACTTGTCCGATGATGGGTTATGCCGTGTGACACATGCCCGCCTTAGAGGGCGATCTATCCATTTTTGCTTGGGATCGGGGCTCCTTGGGATGCGTGCAAAAATCAGTGCGGTCGGGGAAGGCCTTCAAGCCTTGGTCAAATTCCGGGTTTGTTCCCCTACCGTACACCCGTCAAGGGCGCATTCCCGCTCCGTTGAGAAGTCGAACTGCGCACAGGCGAACACCGGTGTCTGCCGCCATATGGACCTGCTCCGGCATTTTACCTTTTTTCTGCATTGACCTGTCAGTCTGCCAGTGCAAGGTGCGCCCAGGAGGTGGGGCGAAGTGCGAACTTCGCACCAAAACTGGGCGAAGTGCGAACTTCGCACCAAAACTGGGCGAAGTGCGAACTTCGCACCCAGACTTAGCCAATTTCAGATAGACCTGCTGGAAAGCTGGAAAATCAACTTGGGAACTCCATGGAAAAAAGGGGGGAGAGAAAGAGAATGGGAAAGAAAAGGAAAGGGAGAGAAGTGAGAAAAACGGAAGGAGGAAAAGAAGAGCAGCACTGTTACAAAACAACATTGAAGACATTGCACCCCGTGCAAAAATGTGACATGTTCCATATTAGATGACATGAGATGAATTTAACACCCTTGGGCCAGATTGGTCTGTTGGACCCAGGAAGTTGTATCTACCTTTTAGAAGATTGTACTGTTGTTTAGTTTTAGGATGAATTCTTCATAAATACTGCAATGGATCCCCTTTTTACAATTTTTTTTCTAATTACCTCTTTTTATTTCTGATGGTCTCTTTCCATATATATATGCTGAATATTTGGTTTCTCTATGGCCCTATTCATATAGTGCAAATTGTATGTATTCCAATGGTGCTTTTAGATATCTATTTTCTTTTGTTTGGATGAAGCTGATCACACTGGATGCATCTTGGTAGAAAATATGGTTTAGAGCTTTAATCTTCAAAAACTGAATTCTATACAGATTCTTCAGTTTCTTGCTTTTTAAAACGGAATGAAAAACATGTAAAACTAGGTCATTTTAAAAAAATTTGTTTGCATATAGTCAAGGAAATAAATAAATAGACACAAAACATAGATGCACGAGCATGCACATCAATTGCATGAATGACCAAAATGGTAAATGGGAGTGACAGTTACAGAATATTAGAGCAAGGCACACTGTAGAACATATCAAACCTGTTGTGTATGCCTTAATTTCAAAAGCAGCATAGCTGTGAACTTAAATGACATTTTACTTGTCATATTTAACCATTATAAAGTCTCATAAATACATCAAAGTGTATCATTTGAAGGCATATGGATTATTTTACTTTTTTCCTTACTGTCTTCTCTAAGATGCCATCTGCACTAGTTTACTGGGTCTGTTAATTTATTGGCTTCACACAACAAGAATGTTTAAACACAAATGGTAATGAAATTTGCAACTACTTGTTTACAATGAACAATAGGTTGAATTGGATGTTTTTTTGGGGAAAAAAATTGCTTGGAAAAATGGCTTGTGGCTTCTTATGTATACTAAGACCTACTTAAAAGTTAAAAAACTTTGTGGGCCAAAAGTCGTATTTTGTTTTGGAAAAATGAGCTCTAGCTGACTAGAAATAGAATTTATTTTATGAAAATGAACTCTAACTTGAGGATTTTGGCCCAAATTTATTGAAGTAAAAATGACCAAAGTAAAATTTGATACATTATTTTACAAAGCAAAATACAAGAGGATGGAATCTGATGATAGATTTATTTAAAAGTATCTTTTATTTATATATTCATGATCTATAGCTGGAAAACATTCTGAGCCCAACTACCAAGAGGCATTGGATATAATTAGAGAGAAATATTTGTAACAATATGCCTATTATTGCTCAAATTATTTTTTTCAACATTGGGGACAAAACTTCCCAAATGAGATGGGTATGAGCTACAAGCCATAGCATTAGCATTATTAGTACCTTGCAAAAAGGGCAAAGCCCACCATCCTTGAACATGCTACACTTCAGTGGCACTGGAATTACCAACAATAACTGGCTTACTAACTACCGCTTATTTATCTCATGAAGGTGGATAAATAGATATATTTCTTCAACGGAGGACTACAAGCTTGATGGACACAAAAAGATGGCATCTATTTGATTGATGAACATGGAAGAGTCTTGGATTTCTTGCCATGTTAAAACAACTTCTTTCACTCCATCAAGTATGAATTGTAACATTTGGATGCAGATGTGCAGTATCAAACATTTCCATGGCCATAGCAATAGCACTCAACTTTCTGCTTTGAACACTATTCTTTTGCTACTACTGCCACATTTTGCTAAGGGGTAAAATTTTTGAAAATTTTGAAAAATACTGCTGCAATTTTTCGGACCAGATTCTTCCCTTCCTCCTTCCTTTCCAGCTTTGTCCAGGCAGTCTTCAGGTTTTCAGTTTTCAGTTTCGATTTCCAAGTGTTCAGCAGATTCTGCAAAGTTTGGGAAAAGCCCTGATTTTCCTAAGTCAGGGGCACTCCCTTGGTCGCTCACCTTTGGAGCGATTCCGGGAGTCGCTCCCTCTTTTCAGCGATTCCCAGCTTTGCCTCTCTCTCCGGCGACCGACGACAGCACCAAACAGCAGAGCAAGCGGGAAAAAATTGTAAAATTCGTCTAAGTGTAGATCCCCGCGAGTCGCTCCATTCTGGAGCGACTCCCGTCGTCGCCGACCTCCTCCAGCGACCCTCGGCGTCAGCGACCGTCAGCAACAAGCGAAGGCATGAAAAAATCCTAAGGCAAATGTTGTTGACGAGGTTCGCTCCATTTTGGAGCGAACCCCGTGGTCGCTCCACTTTTCCAGCGACGCCCGTCGTCGCTCCAGTTTTCAGCGACCCGGGGCAGCAAGAGGAAAATTGAGAAAAGTTCTAAGTGTTGGTCGACGGCGGTCGCTCCATTTTGGAGCGACTCCCGTCGTCGCCCGACTCTTCCAGCGACGTCCGTCGTCGCTCATTTTTCCAACGACCGCCAGCAAGTGCAGTGCTTTAAGAGTTGACCGAGGTCGCTCCACTTTGGCAGCGACTCCCGTCGTCGCCGCTCCTTTCAGCGACCGCGGGCGAAGGGTTCTAAATATTCTAAGGCATTCGGTTTGCATGTCGACGCCGGTCGCTCGGTTGTTGAGCGACTCCCGTCGTCGCTGCTTTCTCCTGGCGACTCCCGTCGTCGCCCCCCCCATTCAGCGACCGCGAGCAGAAAAGACAAAGTCGCGCGATTTTTCTAAGGCAAAGTGCGTCCCGGGTTCGCTCCATTCTGGAGCGACTCCCGGGGTCGCTGTTTCTTTTGAGCGACTCTTGTCAACCACCCCTATTTCAGCGAACCTCAGACTTGGGCCAAAAACATGCAGATTTCGGGATTTGAACCAGTCTTATCAGAGCTGAAGGCGTACTTCAGGGACAGGGTAGGTGAGCATTGATAGCAGATATTCAACGGCAAATTGTACTGCACCTACCGCATTAATCAGACGCGCCTTCTCAACCACCATATCTGTCCGAAGTCGTACCAAATTCAGGTGAATCTTGTTGCAGGTACGCTCACGGCCAGCAGGGGTCAAATCTCGACAGCTTTTGCAGTCTTTGGGTTCTGTGCATCATTGTAATTGGGGGGAAATTTCTGCTATAAATAGCAGTGGGCTTTCATTGTAAAAGGGGGGGAACATATTGCTAAGAAAGCTCTGCTGTAAACAAACACTTGCTTCTAATACAAAGCATCCTTGGCTCTGACATTTGTCTCTTTCTTTTATGCTGCCTTCTGCAAGTATTTCTGCTCCGCGTTCATTTATTTTTCTGATTGCTGTAATTCTGCACTCTGGATTAAAGCATTGGCAATTAAGTGAATCTGGAATGCTGAATGAAGGATACATAGGAAGGAATAACGGTGTTGGTTTCTGTTACATGTTTTGTTTTGATTGTTGTTGGTTTGGGTATTAGCTAGTGATCGTGTTGCTTGTTCTTTCCCACCATAACCACATGCTATTTACATTTCTTTCTGCATTTTACAATCTCTTTCCTGTTCTCTTATCTTAAACCATAGTAGATTAGTATAGGAGCCGGCCTTCTCCGGAGATTGGCACGGAAGGCATCCCTTCCTTCCGGCCTTTCAATCTGCTAGGCGAATCTAGGGCACAAAAGATCAAAATCCTTTCCTAAATGGCAGATTCGTAACCAACAGTTTCTCTGGCACGCTCGGTGGGACCCGAGTGTTCCACCTCATAAGCGGTATTGAAGTAGCGGTGTTCGCTTCAGTGCTGTCAAATTTGAACACCTGGCGACTCTGTTGAACCTGAATACACTCCGAGTCTCGAAGACCGGTCCAAGCTTTCAAGCCCTTCATGCATACAAGATGGAGAGTTAGACACACGGAGGAAGAGCCCGAGTTCTACGAGCTTGATATCACCGCCTTCGGAGAACGCCCCAGGCTAGTTGGATCCAGTATCCCTCTAGGTGAAGCATCTTCGCAGGAAGTCGTGGTTGACGAGCAAGGTCCAACTTCGGATAGTACTGACAATTATCCTCCGAATCCTCCGAACTCTCCAGACCATCAGGCCGCTCCGGAGCAACCTGATCTGCAATTAGTTGTTTCTGGAACACCTGTTCAGCCCAACCCGAACGCAAATATGGCGAACGTGCCACCAAATCAGAATCAACAACAAAATCAACAACAAAATCAACCGCCAGTTGCCCCAGCTGCTCCTGAGTTATTTCCAGCCTGGAATTCCACAGGACCTCTCAATCTCGTTGGACAAGCTGTCGTTCCTGCTGCCGCTTTGAAGGCCATACCCACGTACGATGGTACCGGGAAGACGGCCTACGAGCACATCCAAGACATCGTGGCCCTAGCCGCGCTTCACAACATCACAGATGAAAGTGTCATGGTCCGACTGCTGGCCCTGTCTCTGCGCGGAAAGCTCCTGTATTGGTATAGATCCTTGCCGCCTGGCGCTATCACCGGGTGGGGTCAGTTGGCGGGACAACTGGTGAAGGGATTCAATGAGTCCGCGGATCCATCATCTTTGCTGCATCAGTTCACGACCATCCAACGACATCCGCACGAGGAGATAGCGGATTTTAATGTAAGGTTCGCAAGGTCCTAGCAAAGAGTACCCATCGAACTACGACCGACCGCCGGACAAGCTGCCTACTATTACCTCAGAGCCTTCAACTCGGACATCAACATGATCATTAAGTTTTCCAATGTCAACACTTTCCCCGAGTTGTACGAGTTGGCTCAAAAGGCGGAGCTGGATTTGATTGCCATTGGTAGACTTCCACCTAGGATGCCGATGCCGATTTACCCCGATTTTCCTCAATCGCAGTATCCTAGTGCATCGGCCCAATCACCTTCCACGTCTTCCACACACCAAAATCCGTCATGGAACCCCGCACCGGTGGTCTCTCAATTCTCCGCTCCCCAAGTGCATTTTCCTACTCCACAAGCGCCACAACTTCCATCCCCTCCGCAGTATCCAGCACTTCCTGCTCCTCCACAGTACCCGACATTGCCCCCAGCTCCACCGTTGGCCCCATTGCCTCCACCAGCTCAATCGGCGCCACCACCATTGATGTGCAGGCCAAGATTTTGCAAGAAGTCCAGTCCCTCGCTTCTGTCTACCGAACGTTGTCTAATGACATGGCTGTTATGAAGAAGAAGCAGGCTCAGCAAGAGTTCATCCCAAGGAGACCATACCCTCCTCCGACGCTGACAAGAGATCAAGTACCTCAAGCCAACAGGCCTCCAGCGAGGAATGCTGCTATCAACGAAGAGCCGAGCACTTCAGACTACGTGCACTGGTGCTCCACATGCAATGACCCTCACGGGGAAGACAACTGCATGCTTCACCAGCATTATGTCCAAACTCTAGCAAGCAGCGGCCCGGGTGATCAAGTCAACATGATTAGGGAGGCGGATCACAATTTTGCGGTCTCAGAGGAGCCGGTGTCGATCTTGACCAAAGGTGGTAAGAAGCCAATCGAAGTGGACGCGGCCCAGATGCAGCCTTTGAAGGTGTATACCAGACGAGAAAAGGAGCAGCCTACCGCGAAAGCTCCTGACAAGGTTCCTTTGCCTCCGACGGCGAAGGAGAAACCACCACCGGCAAAGGCTCCAACGACTCAACCTCCGGCTGAAACCAAGGAGCAGGCGCGAGAAAAGCTCAAGTACCCGTCGTTGACAAAGCGGCAAAGGGTTGAGGCAACGCAGCAGTATCGCACCAAGTATGAACCGGCGAAAGAAATAGAAGGGTCTGGTACTTCGGCCTATAACATTGTTGACGAACTCAAAAGGACCCCGGCCAAGATAAGCATGTATGATGCCCTACAGCTCCCTGGGCAGGTGGATCTGTTGCAAGAATCTCTGAAATCTGTCAAAGGAGGAAAGCCACCACAACCCGTGTTAGCTCAGCCCTTGACTACTTCAATCACGAGAAAAAACAGGCCACCACCATTCTACTTGTCTCTACGGATGGAGGGGTGTGTGGTACATAACTGCATGATTGATTCCGGCGCATCAACCACTGTCATGTCGAGGGCAGTCTGCGAGGAAATCGGCATGGAGTACACGCGAAGCAGCCAAGGTGTCCTGCAACTAGATGGCACTCCTGTGAAAACAGTGGGCGTCATTAAGGATATCCCTATCCAGCTGCACAAGGCGCCTGAGATCGTTGTGATTCAAGAAGTTGTGGTCGTTGACCTGGAGCCCTATTTCGGCATGTGCCTCTCGAGGGAATTCACCGCCAAGCTGGGCGGATACCTGTCCCTTGACTACTCTCATATGGAGGTCCCTTTCAAAGGGAGAAAAGTGAAGATCTACAATGAAAAACCCTCCACTTTCCTGGTTGAAAAAATGCTCGAGGAGGGGCAGCAGGATGAGTCGGTTCACCTGATGACAGAAGAGTTAGAAGAAGTGGACCTGGTGAAAGAGGCCATAGAGGAGCTGCAAGTGGAGGATGAATTCTCCCTGCTTGATTTTAATGCCATGATCGAATCAGATATAGGATGCTACTCTATCACCCAGCCCGAGAAGCCGAAGGAGACAACAAAAGAAGACATAGGCCCTGCCCCAAATGAGCTATGGAAGCTATACTTTGATGGCGCCCGATGCAAGAACGGCGCTGGAGCAAGGGTTCTCCTAGTCTCACCCTCGGGAGAGGAGAAATATTATTGCTACAGGCTGGCCTGGAGTTGCACTAACAATGCGGCCGAATATGAAGCCCTTTGCCTAGGTTTGAAGAAGGCAGAAAAGTTGGGGATCAAGCAACTGCAGATCTTTGGAGATTCAGAGCTGGTGTGCAAGCAGATTCCCGACAAGTGCATCGCAAAAAAGCATTATCTCAAAGCTTACCGCAATCGGGTCTGGGATTTGTTGGAGTCATTTGAGGCCCTTAATGTTCAATCCATCCCCCGAGAGAAAAACAGACATGCCGATATCTTAGCGTCTATTGGAGCCAGATACTCCCCGGCTGATGACATGATGCAGAAGCCAAAGGCGGTAAGAACTATCTACAGGCCTTCTGTGCCTGATAAGGACACCCACTGGCAGGTGTTCGATTGTGACGAGCAGATCGTCAATTTTTTGATTCATGAAGCTAGCACTATTGAAGGTAGAGACCCTGATGACGAGCAATATGAGGGGTTGATACAATTGAAGAATAATCATGTCCCAAAAGGACTGATTACTTTGGAGAGTCTCTTTGATCAAAACGATAGAGCCATATCTCACCGAATCAAGGTAGATGCCAAGCAATACATGGACCTGGAGCTCGAGCCCGAAAAAGTGATCAAAGTCGGAACAGACTGCACTCCAAAAGAATTGGAGCAGATTCGGGCCTTGTGCAGAGAATATCCTGACATTGTTGCTTGGTGTTATCAAGACTTGAAAGGGTATGACAGAGAGATCATCCAACACACCATAGAACTGGAAGAAGGGGTTAAGCCCTGCAGACAGAAACAGAGGCCAGTCAACCCGAAAATCGAGGTTCTGATGAGAGCCGAACTCCTGAAGATGCTGGAAGCGAAAATCATCTATCCCATCAAGCATTCTTCTTGGGTGGCAAATCTGGTTCCCGTCAGAAAGAAGAACGGGGACATTCGCCTCTGTGTTGATTTTCGCAACCTAAACCAGGCCTCGCTGAAAGACCACTATCCGCTCCCCCAGATTGATCAGATTCTCCACGTGGTCGCAGGAGCCCAGAGGTTCTCTCTCTTGGACGAGGATCAACACAAGACGGCGTTCACCACCAAGTGGGGGACGTTTGCCTATCAACGCATGCCCTTTGGCCTATCCAATGCGGGGGCCACATTCCAGAGAGCCATGGATATTGCATTCCATGAGCTATTGAACAAAATCATTGTCATCTATTTGGATGACATGACTGTGTTTTCACACAAAAGAGAAGAACACTCCTCTCACCTGAGGCAAGTGTTTGAAAGATGTCGTGAATTCGGCATATCTATTAATCCTAAGAAGTCGGTCTTTGCAGTGAAGGAGGGGAAGCTTCTAGGCCACGTCATTTCAGAAAAGGGCCTGGCAGTTGACCCTGACAGAGCAGAGGCTCTTCTCCGACTCCCAATCCCAGTGAACAAGAAAGGGCTGCAGTCCTTCTTTGGACAGATCAACTTTGTAAGGAAGTTCGTGCCGGATTTTGCCCAAGTCATTAAGCCAATGGCCGAACTCCTAAAGAAGGATGTTGAGTTTGTCTGGACTGAGGAGAGGAAAAAAGCCTTTGAAGAGATTAAGGCAAGGATTGCCCAGGCACCTGTGCTGATAAACCCGGATTACTCCAAGGATTTCATCCTATATGCAGTTGGAGAGCCTGAGAGCTATGCAACGGTCCTAACACAAAAAGGAGATGACGGTGAAGAGCGGCCAATAGCCTTCTTGAGCCAGGTGATCCAACCGCATGAAGAGAGGTACAACTTCATTGAACGACAAGTGCATGCAGTCATGAGGTCCTTAAAGAAGTTCAAGCACTTTGTCTCCCAGAGTAGGACGACCGTGTTCGTTGTCCACCCAGATGTCAGAAGTTTTATCATCCAGGGAGAGCTGGGCAACAAAAGGGTTGGCTGGATCGCCAAGATTCAGGAGTTTGACATAGAGGTTCGACCCACCAAGCTAATCAGAGGTCGGGCACTGTGCCAAGAACTAGCAAGGAGTGCTGCTGCAGAGGTAGCCGCCTGTCAGTGGGAGGACCCAGTCCTAGAAGGCAACTTCGCCAATTCCTCAGTAGAGGACAGTGACTGGGCCGATGAAATAATTTGGTATTTCAGCACCGGAAGACTCCCAGATCACTTCAATGCCAGTCAGAGGAGAAGATTCAGGCTCCAAGCTCAGAAATATGTATTGCGCCCCGAGGGGCTGTATTTCAAAAATGTGGACGGCATCCTCTTGCGATGCGTCAAAGAAACAGACAAACGAAAGGTCCTAGGCGAATTCCATTCTGGAATGTCGGGAGGACACCTTTCAGGAAGGCCTACGGCCTTGAAAATCATCAGAGCGGGCTACTATTGGCCCACCCTCTTTGCAGATGCGTATGCAGTCTGCCAAAAATGTGAGAAATGTCAAAGGTTCACCGGAAGAAATAGGAATGCACCAATGCCCCTCCAGCCTATTCAGGCTGAGGCTCCCTTCCAACAATGGGGCCTAGATTTCATCGGGACAATATCGCCAAATTCCTCGAGGGGGCATAAGTTCATCCTGACTGCCACGGATTACTTCACCCGATGGGCTGAGGCGATACCTACCAAGCATGCTGACCAGGAAACGGTCATTGCCTTCCTTGAAAGCCTAATCACTCGCTTCGGGATCCCAGAAGCAATAGTGACAGACAACGGTCCAGGGTTCACAGGGGCTAAACTCACAGAGTTTACTTGCAAGTATGGGATTTACCATAAGGCTTCCTCCAACTACTACCCGTAGGGAAATGGCCTAGCCGAGTCTACAAATAAGAATCTGATGAAGATCATAAAGAAGACTCTGGAGAGGAACAAAAGATCCTGGCATTTGTACCTGGATCAGGCGCTATGGGCAGATCGCATATCTGTTAAAAGATCCATCAAGACATCGCCATACGCGCTTGTTTACGGAAAAGAAGCCGTCCTGCCTACTCATGTCGAGATGCCCACACTCTGGCTGTTAGACGATGAAAAGGGTAACCTGGATCCTGTTGATGCCCGGCTGGCTCAGTTGTTGCAACTTGAAGAGGAAAGAGAAAAAGCTTATGAAGCTTTTATGAAGCACACAAAGACCACCCGAAATTGGTTTGCGAAAGGGATGTTAGGATCTCATCCTAACCCTTAATGTAATAACTTCCTTGATGTAATAATTCCTAGTGAACGTGGGTAGTACCCATGATTATATTTTGTAATGTTTAGTTTTATTCCTATGACAAATGGACCTTTTTTTGTAACCATTATAGGTGGCATTGTTTATTGGTGCATTCTTTTTCATTGATGTAATTAAGTGGCCTATGCATTATTGGTGATTTCTTAATCCGTATTTTCATGCCAACCTTAAGAAACTCCTTAATACCCGAAGCCCAATTACCATTTTTCAAATTAATGAAGTAGAAGGAGGTGCCCCTGAGGCCGCGTTTTTTTGTTATTTATTTGTTTTTGAGTTTTAATTGTTGTTATTTTTTTCTTGTTATGTGTTTTTTCCTTCTTTTTTTAAATGTTTTTTTGGCCAAAACAAAAAAAATATAGTGAGTAGGTAGAAACCTTAGGGGTTTTAAAATACGCGAAGGATCTATTGGCTGCTAGATAGCCCATAAAGGCTAGTGAAGTGAGGGGGAGGGTTCCAATACCCGTCATGCACGGACTTGAGCTCCCACGTATCTTCGGGTATATGAGACCATCTAGGATTAAACAAACTTTTAGCATTAGGAAGCTCTTGCTTGTATTACTATAGTCTATGGGAAAGATGACGATTACCCTCCCGTATTGTCGGGTGTGTCAAGGGTATGTGGAATCCTCCTTGAGTAGTGGCTAAATATTGGTCCGAGCACTATTGTTGTCATGGATATTAGAGGCTATGGGTGGTAATATCTATATTAGCATTCTTTTAAAAAAGTAGAAAAATAAAACAAATAAGAATCCAAACACCCCGTTCGTAAGCATTAAAAGTGAGCATATGAGAAGGAGTCCTCTACCAAAAAAAAAAGGACATATGGATAAGCCATGAGGGTGACACTTAAGTTGAAATGGAGTATACAAATTAAAGTGGTAAAATAAAAAAAAGAATCTTGAGTGTGAAACACGACTTTAGATAGTGTCTACCAACTTTTTGGTAATCGATTAACATTAAAAGAAAAAAATAAAGTAGTGTTGATAACTCATTGTGACCACCTCCTCCTCTGACATTTTGATATATAGCACCCAAGCACTTTTTGCACTTACTAAAAATAGTAAGTCAAAAAATTAATCTATTTTTAGTAAGTTACAAAAGGTCAAAAAATGGCCGGGTACTGTGGACACTAAAGAACTAGAACACTTGGATTCCCTAACAAAAGCCATTGAGAACTTGAGCTTTTCACTCCATAAGGGAAGAAGTCCAAGGTCTTCGCTTAGAGCATGAGGCCACTAGCAATTAGAAGAAGCATTGTGGACAAAAAGAGAAGAGAACCACCCAAACGAATACGTGAGAGTTCTACAAGGAATCGTGACCATGATACACCCTTCGAATGCCCTGTTGGACTTTCCAAATTTAGGGGAAGGATGTTGATGGGTGGTATGGTTGACCAATTCTTTGATTCATAATGTAGATTTCATCGAGTCCGATGGCTTTTTAACTTGGAATGTCCGGTTTCAATGGTTGTACCTACCCAAATCTCTTGGGAGGATTTTGAATCCCAAATACTCACTCGATTGGTCCTAGTGAGTTTGAGGACTTCACGGAGCCTTACCAAACTACAACAAAGGAGTACCAAGCTCAATTTGGAAAATACGAACAAGAGGATTGGAAGGGTTCTTCGAGGTTATATGGGGAAGATGGAACCCAAGCAAAATGTTGAAACCACGAACTATGATGGAAGCTATCTGGCCAAATCTAAACCTCCCAAAGACGCCACAAAGTTTTCTCAAGATAGACCTTCATTCCCACAGAGCCCAACACCCATGATAATAAACCTTCACCCAAGCCTCACCACCGAAGAGATGGATGCCTAAGGTTTATGCACAATTGTGATAAAGTTTTAAGGGGCATAAGTGTGCACACAAAAATAGTCTTGATAGATGTTGGAGAACCGATACCATTAGAGAGTGATGAGGATGAGGACCTCCAAACACCTCCCCCACAAGAAGAAGGGAAAAGAACTAGAACAATTACATTCCATGCCCTTTTTCTCCTCAAACCATGAAGGTTCGGATGTTCAAGGGCCAACCTTTCCACCTTTTGGATCGGAGACGCACAACTTCATTGACCCTAGTGTTGCTCAACGGGAATTGTATACCATAATGTAATTCCTTGAGGCATGGTAGCCAATGGGGGACCCTTATCTTGTAAAGGAAAGTGTCAAATTAAAATCAAGAGGGGATTATGAACCGGGGGACATTTTGCCCTCCATTTGGGGATGTGAAGTTTGGGATGCCAATGGTTGAGTATGTTGGGCACATAGTTGGAACTCTAAACTTTGGATTTTACGACAAACACACATCATCAAGGGCTCCCGACAGAACACCTCAAATTATCAAACGGATGGAGAAATTGCTAAAGAAACACACGTGGGGCATTGCACAACTATTTCCATCCCCCATCCACATCTCCAATGGGTGAAATCCCACAAGACATGAACGGATTCTCCACAAACATGAGGCAATTTAACCCATCACACGACCCTCTAACGACCATCCATTCCATTAGATAGTACACCTCCCAATATCAGACCACCTTATGAGCGACTCAAGCGCACCTTATTTTGGAAAGGTAGGAAACATTTCTTGGGGGGCCGGCCATGGGTCAAGGGGGGAAAAGAGAAAGCCTTCCTCTTCCACCCTTCCGATACGGGATCTTAGGATTTTATATCACTATTAGGACCTTTAATATGCTCACTTTTGTGCCCTAGCCCATCCTTCCCGCTTCACTATTGCCCAAATTTTCCTTGACTCCATATTTATCCTTCATCCATGCCTCCCTTCTACCAATCTGATCCATGAGTTTAGCCTACCATCCGCAAACGGATGGTCAAAGTAAGGTTGTTAATAACTGACCTACCTACCTTCGCTACTTGCCTCCGATCATCCTACTCATTGGGCAAAATGGCTTTCTTTGGCCGAAGGTGGTGCAACACTTCCTATCATACCGCCACGTGGCCCCTCCACTCATGCCTCCCTCCTACATTTCCGCTCCAAGGTACGTTCCCTTCAATCACTTTCAGAATTCCTGGTTCAGTGGCGTGGACTTCAACCTGAGGATGCTACATGGGAGTCCCTCCATCAACTCCAGCAACAATTTCCTCATTTTTAGCTTTGAGGACAAAGCTTCTTCAAGGAGAAGGGCATGTTAGGATCTCATCCTAACCCTTAATGTAATAACTTCCTTGATGTAATAATTCCTAGTGAACGTGGGTAGTACCCATGATTAATATTTTGTAATGTTCTAAGTTTTAGCTTAGGTAGTGCCTATGACAAATGGCACCCTTTTTTATGTAACACATGGTAGATAGGTGGCATTGTGCATGTAATTCGGGTGGCATTGTGCATGTAATTCGGGTGGCATTGTGCATGTAATTCAAAGTGGCACTATGCATGTAATTCAGGTGGCATTATGCATGTAATCCGGTGGCATTTTGCATGTAAGCCAACCTTGGAAGGAAACTCCTTAAATACCCGAAAGGGCACCAATGTAACCATCTTTTGAAAAATTAATGAAGTATTGAAGGAGGTTGCCCCCTCGAAGAGGCCCGCGATTCAGTTCTATTGTGAGATTGTTCTTTATGCAAATTTCTGTTATATTAATGTGATGTTTATGTGAGTTATTTCCAAGCAATTGTGTGAGAGTGTGTTATTTGAGTTTATTTTATAGCAGGATCTTAACAAGGGACTACAACCAAGGTCTTCAAAATCGAAGACCTAGTGCTGAAATTGGATTTGTTGAAGGCAAAACTAGGGAACCATGACAAATTTGATGTCTTTTGGGAAGGCCCCTTCCAGGTTGCTCGGGTGAACCAGTTCAACTCCTTTGTGCTGCGAGGCATGGAGGGCCAGATGCTTCTGATACCAGTCAATGGCTTTCATCTGAAAGCCTATCATCATTAAGAAATACCAGAAGGTTCTCCTTTGTACATACTTTCATTTTTGTAGTTTAAATTTGTTTTTCTGAATGTAAATATTGCTTTTCAGTAAAGGTAGTTTCCTACTTTTAGCCTTAGCGTCCAGCCTTTGGGTTGGAAATTTTGTTCCAAGAAAACGCAGAGCCAAGATTTTTGTGTAGAATATGGTATCTATTAAGCAAAAAAGCAAGGCGAGGTTCACCAGATTCCTTAGGCGGGAGCAGTCATCAGGGTTGAAAAATTGAAATTTTTTACTAAGTACCCATGAGATAAACTCTGCCGAGGTTCGCCCAGTTTGGCCAGCGATGACGGTTATCGCCCTGGTTCCAAGCAAACTTCGGATGCTCACCCGATCGAAAGAGGGCATAAAAATTGACTAACTGCCTTAAGCACTCGTGGTCGCTCAATCTTTCAACGACCCTAGGAGTCATCGGCAGTTTTCAGTGATTTCAGGAGTCATTGGGGCTAAAATGAGCGACGTCAGGGCCTCAAAAGCAAGGAAAATAGCTAAGGCAGAGGGTTGTGCTGAAGGTCGTTCCACGCAGCAGCAATTCTCAAAATTGCTCATAGCTCTTGGCGACCCGCGGAGGAATGCCAAGTAAGAACCATAGACAAAGGAGTCACGAGTTGTCCAAATTCATTACTGAGCTGAAATTCGTTCCCCATTGTAAACGATTCTGGGAATCGCGCAGGCGCGACGTGAACAAAAGAGCCAGGAAGTGAACGAAAGAAATGATGAAAAATTCCTAAGTATCAAAAGGGGCACCCAAAGTCTCCCAATTTCTGAGCGACCTCGGGAATTGCTCATATTTTTGAGCGAGCGCCATCATGATCCAGAAAGAGCAAAAAAATGCTAAGTCTAGTGATGGCACTCAGGTTCTCTCCATTCTGGAGCGACCCCCGTGGTCGCTCAAATTTCCCAATGACGACCGACATCGCGCCCTCTCCGAGCGAACCCTGGCAGGATGGAAGACTTTGGAGGAAAAATTTTAAATTTTTTCCAAGTGTTGGACAATGTCAATCGCTCACCTAGGATAAAAATGACAGCTCAATTCCTTAGCAATCCTAGGAATCGCTTCAGTTTCAAGGCGACCATCGTCTCCAGTGCAAATTTTAGTTTCTAGCAAACCTTGGAATGTGTGCCAAAGTGGCGACGGGTGACGTCTTCGAGGCGCACGTTGTAAAGAAGGGTGCTTGCACGGTTTTCAAAGCAGATTTCATTAAAAGAAAGGACAAGCCCAGGACCAATAATCGAGAGGTTGCGCTACCAAGGGAGATCTTGTGCATGACCACCAAAGAATAACATCATACCCACCCACTACGCGCACCCTGTCTTTAACTCGAGCGTTCGCCATTAATGACAAGCTTTTTACCCATCCCCATAAAAGCTCAGTCGCTCATTTCACTCTGCCAGTTACACCCAGGCACACTCCAAGCTGCACCAGAGATTAAACTCAGAATCATTTACCAGCAAGCAACAGTGAATTTGAATTCTTTCATCACCATGGGTAAAAGGGAGACTGAGGAGAAGGGTAAAGCAGCTGAGCAGGCAGCTTCAGGCACACCTGAGAGTGGAAAGAAAAAAGAAAAGAGAGACAAGGGGAAAGCAAAGGCGTCACAGGCAGCGTCAGGGAGAAAAGGCCAATCAGGGCCAGCAAGACAAGTTCCTCCACCGCCTGTAGACAATTTGATAAAATACAGGGACGACCTCTACTCTCACAGCATCGAACATCTCCGATGCACCGTAGAAGATTGACGAGAAACGTTCCTGCTTCACATCCTTTCGCCATAGCTTACCATTTGTGCCTATATTGGTTTTTATGCCCGTCGGTGCACCATTGTCCAGAGCTGGTTGCAGCCATCACCAAAAATTACAAACCAAGCACTAGGCAGGTCCGGGACCATGAGGGAACTGTTCTGTTCTCGCTCTATAAAGAAACTGTCCAAATGGCCTTCACGCCTCGTCAGTCGCCGAACAAGAATTATACGATCAGAAGCATTAATATTGGCAAGCAGGCTAAGAGGTATATGGACAACCCAAAAATGCGGTCTTTCATGGAGTCTTGGCTGCACAAGCTGCCCTTGCCAAAACGGTGGCCAGAGTTGCCAATGCCCCTGGAAAAATTTAAAAGCAAGGCCATCTACTCTATGTTGTCCTAGGTCTTGGGTTGCGGTACAGACGTGGTAGTTCATCCCTACCAGGTCGCTATCGCAGAATGTATCTTACATGGGGAATTCTATGACCCCAGCGCCATGAAGCCAGAAACCAAGCCAATTTTCTTCGACTGGGCAGATTGCGTAGCGCACGGTTTGCATTCGCGCCTTCAAGACCTGAAAGAGGGAAGGACCCAGTACTTCAAGCAATGTTCGTTCCTGGCCTGGCTCTTTTTGTTCCACATGCACGACAAGATGAAGACAATTCTTATTCAGTGCAAAGACAAAGATGGCGCGCAGCTTCCAGTATACAAATGGACTCGGGTCTTGTCAAGGAGGGAATCATATTACAAGTTTAATTTGGCATTTTTGGGCCCTGCCCTATCCATCCTCAACGACTCTTGCCCGCGTGTCCCCCGTCAGATGAGAGACAGAATTATGCGGCAAAATGTGGGCGACACTTTTAGACTGACACAAGGGTTTGTTATCAGAATTTTTGGGTTCATAGGCAAACCCTTCCTCCTGTCGTATTTCGACATAGAATTCTTGTTCGGCTTGGAGGCAGTGCAGCAGATGGACTATGCAGACCAGGAATATGTTCAGGGGAGAAGATGGGGCTATATTTTAAAATTCCCAATCACATGGGGCGATATTGAAGTCAACGCAAATGGGCAGAACGAATACCTAGCAGCTACACTCCTAAGTTTCGGCCTGGTCGAGCTTCCCCAGTGGTGGAGGTATGACCCCCTCGATATAGTAAAGTAGTTCACAAAGATGAAAAGTTTTCATGCCTACCCTCACCTAGAGATCATGGGAGAGTGAAATAATCCGTCAGGAGGAGACCTTGAGTGGAATATAGAAGAGATGCAGTCTTTCCCGCCGTGGCATGATTTCTATTTTGTTGAGGCGGAGTATGACCCGATCAATAACAAGGCTCACAAAACAGACACCCAAGCTTACAGAAGGATGCTGCCTAAATTGCAAGAGATGGGTTGGGAGCCTGAGAAGATAGCGCAATGGTGGGTCATGAGGGCCCACACCAAGAAGGAAAGGTCTGAAAAATTGTTGGCCAACGACCACCAATTCTCCAAGCTCTATGACGATCACATCGCCACGTGGTGGCCAATCATGTTCCATGATATCGTGCCTTGAGGCATCCATCACCTACAAAAGGGACATGCCCCACCCAAGCAACCACTCGTACTAGAAGAAGGGTCCAACAGTGAAGTGAGGAAGAGTCAAGCGACAGGGCCCATGGTGCAACCACCTCCTGAAAAGCCACAAGAATCAGAACAGTTGGTCGAAGTGGTGCAGGAAACTCTAGTGCCTCTGAGGCAAAAGGTGAGGTTGAAGTTTCAGACGTCTAGGGCTCTTTCGGGCACAGACACCAACGTAACACCCATCGCAACAACCTCAGTCGTTGTCCAAGAAAATGCGGCTATGCCTAAAAAAGAAAAAAAAATGGCTGAGAAATCAAAGGAGGAAAAGGCTACCCCCAAAAAAGAGGTTGTGCAGCAGACCGTGGTGACGCCGCAGAAGAAGGTTGCCACCAAGGAAGTTATAACTGTCAAGGAGGACACCCCTCCGCCAGAAGAGGAAGTAGACCCGTGGATAACTCAGGTATTCAACACGCCAGCTCGAGTAGAGCTCGCAGGTACGCAGTTCCTTTCCCTACTTCAATCTTCTGAATCATTGCCTGCGGCACCCTCTTCCACCTCTGCCGAACCCATCCCCGCTGTCGTTCCCTTAGGTAGCAAATCAGCCGCCACCGTCTCCATTGCAGAATCTCACTCTCCCCCCACAGAAGCCCAACCTTCCGCTGCTATCCAGCACGACCAGCAGGCATTCGACGTATTGTCCTCAGATCCTGCATTTGAAACCCTAGGCCACACCCAGCCAGGTGTCATTGTTGAAGATCCACCTCATTCTCCCCATCCTCTATCTTCAGCAGGCGCATTAACTGAGAACCCGTCTTCGCATCTTGAAGAACCTCCTGCCGCTACCCAAGTTGAGCCATCCCCAAAGGCCCCTGAGCCCTCAAGCACCGTTTCCCCTCATCTGTTCGCAGACGAACAGATGCCCCAACAAGATTTACCTTTGGCCTATCCTATGTTCGGGGAAATGGAGCTCGGCGAACCACAGTTGGAAATGATGGAGCACCTACCCATGGCGGCTCAAGCAGAGCAGAGCTCCCTCAGATGGCTCAAGGACATGAAAAAGAGAAAAGGCGATGAGCTTGTCGGAGTGGAGAAGCGCGCCAGGTTCGACCTGAAGAACATGCTGCTCCATAAAGAAAAGAAAGTTCCCAAGGTGAAGAAGCCCCTGAAAAACATGACTCCAGATGATTACGAGTACCACCGTAAAGCCAAGGACCTGAATGATATCAGCGTGGAGAATGAAATAGGGGGCATCCATCTGAGGGCTGATACATTATTTGTAAACCATCACCAGATGAAGGAGCGCTTCTACAAGGTGGAGAATGAAAAAATGAAGCTTGAGGAAGATATGGCGAAAATGCAAGCACAGCTGGAAGATTCCCAGGATGAATCCCAAAAGCTGAAGCAGCGACTAGCAGCCTTGGAAAAGGAGGTAACTGATCAAAAAGAGGTTGCAGAACAGCGGGCCAGAGAGAAGGAAGAAGCGCAGACCCAAATAATTGAGCTACAGGGCTAGCTTCAGGGAGTTCAGCAACAACTAGAGGAAAAGGCTACATAGGTTGCGGTCTTCTCAAAAGATCGAGTCAAGGAAATTTGCGCTGGCCTGTTGAAGGGTTTCAAAACTCGAGTCGCCAGATCTCTCTCGGTTCTCATGTTCATCTCCAAAGTACAAGAAGTATCTGCCCAGGGCAAGCCTGTGGTAGAGGAGGCCGAACTCCAAGCTTAGTGATGGCTTGACTTGGTTGTTAAAACTGAAGGATATGAGCGCCAGGGCCTCCGATTTGTCCCCATGTCTCAGATTGCCCTCGATTGGGCCATTGCAAGGGCAACCTTGCATTCATACTTTGAAAAATCATAAAAGATTCGGAAATCCAGGAGACTGTTGGATGCATTGGAGAAAGAGAAAAGCATCTGCCTGGTCCCTTTCCAAACCCTTGCATCGCTTGGGTTCCCGAATTTCATGAACGAAGATGGAAACTGCTTGCCTAGAGAGGAGTTGAAGCCAATCTGGGAAGCCTTCAAGACAGATACAACAAAGATTGATAACTGGGCAGACCCAATTCTAGAAGCGCAGGTGACCCAGTTGATTTGTTGCCATTTCCAGATCAACGCCTACCTCACTGAGTTGAGTGAAAGGGTTAGCACAGTCGATATGCTCCAGGTCGAAGCCTTTAGGTGCATGTTGAAGGATATCAGCGACCTCGAGCCATTCTAGGAAGAAGCATGGACTCAGGTTCAGGCTACTTATGAACGCATCCACGACCGTATTGCCACCCCAGATCAGGAAGAAGAAGAAGGCGAGGAGCATTCGAAAGGAGAAATGGAAGAAGAAGGCGAGGAGGAAGAGTTTGAAGATGATAGTGCTCAAGAAGAAGAGTAGCAGAAAATAGAGCAGTAGAAAGAAGGACATCAGCAACAGGGAGAAGCAGGAACCGAGGATGACTCCGGGTGCAAAGGATGAAAAAATACCCCGCGAGCCGCCAGGAATGTTGCCACATTTTGCTAAGGGGTAAAATATTTGAAAATTTTGAAAAAATACTGCTGCAATTTTTTGGACCAGATTCTTCCCTTCCTCCTTCCTTTCCAAATTTTTCTAGCCAGTCTTCAGTTTTTCAGTTTTCAGTATTCAATTCCAAGTGTTCAGCAGATTCTGCAAATTTTGGGAAAAACCCTGATTTTCCTAAGTCAGGGGCACTCCCTTGGTCACTCACCTTTGGAACAATTTCGGGAGTCGCTCCCTCTTTTCAGCGATTCCCATATTTGCCTCTCTCTTCGACGATCGATGGTGGCACTAAAACAACAGGGAAAATTGTAAAATTCATCTAAGTGTAGATCCCCCACGAGTCGCTCCATTCTGGAGCGACTCCTGTCGTCGCCGACCTCCTCCAACGACCCTCAGCGTCAGCGACCATCAACAATAAGAGAAGGCATGAAAAAATCCTAAGGCAAATGTTGTTGACGAGGTTCAATCCATCTTGGAGCGAACCCCGTGGTCACTCCACTTTTCCAGTGACGCTCGTCGTCGCTCCAATTTTCAGTGACCCGGGGTAGCAAGAGGAAAATTGAGAAAAAATTCTAAGTGTTGGTCGACGGTGGTCGCTCCATTTTGGAGCGGCTCCCATCATCGCCTGGATCTTCCAGTGACGTTCGTCGTCGCTCATTCTTCCAGCGACCGCCAGCAAGTGCAGTGCTTTAAGAGTTGACCGAGGTCGCTCCACTAAAGCAACAACTCCCGTCGTCACCGCTCCTTTCAACGACTGCGGGCGAGGGGTTCTGAAATATTCTAAGGCATTCAGGTGCATGTTGACGTCGATCGCTCGGTTGTTGAGCGACTCCTGTCGTCGCTACTTTCTCCTGGCAACTCCCATCGTCACCCCCCATTCAACGACCACGAGCAGAAAAGACAAAGTCAAAGGGCGTCCCGGGTTTGCTCCATTCTGGAGCACTCCCGAGGTCGTTGTTTCTTTTGAGCGAATCTTGTCAACCACCCCTATTTCAGCAAACCTCATACTTGGACCAAAAACATGCAAATTTCAGGATTTGAACCAGTCTTATCAGAGTTGGAGGCGTACTTTTGGGACATGGTAGGTGAGCATTGATAGCAAATATTCAAAGAAAAACTGAATTGCACCTACCGCATTAATCAGATGCGCCTTCTCAACCACCATATCTGTCCGGAGCTGTACCAAATTCAAGTGAATCTAGCTGTAGGTACGCTCATGGCCAACAGGGGTCAAATCTCGACAGCTTTTGCAGTCTTTGGGTTCTGTGCATCATTGTAATTGGGGGAAATTTTCTGCTATAAATAGCAGTGGGCTTTCATTGTAAAAAGCGATGGGAACATATTTCTAAGAAAACTCTATTGTAAAAAAACACTTGCTTCAAATACAAAACATCTTTGGCTCTGACATTTATCTCTTTCTTTTATGCTGCCTTCTGCAAGTATTTCTGCTCCGTGCTCATTTATTTTTTTGATTGTTGTAATTCTGCACTCCGGATTAAAGCATTGGCAATTAAGTGAATCTGGAATGTTGAATGAAGGATACATAGGAAGGAATAACGGTGTTGGTTTCTGTTACATGTTTTGTTTTGATTACTGTTGGTTTGGGTATTAGCTAGTGATCGTGTTGCTTGTTCTTTCCCACCATAACCACATGCTATTTACATTTCTTTCTGCATTTTGCAATCTCTTTCATGTTCTCTTATCTTAAACCATAGTAAATTGGTATAGGAGCCGGCCTTCTCCGGAGATTGGCACGGAAGGCATTCCTTCCTTTCAGCCTTTCAATCTGTTGGACGAATCTAGGGCGCAAAAGATCAAAATCCTTTTCTAAATGGCAAATTCGTAACCAACAGCTACCTACTTGGAGTGGGCAGCTGCTTTTGGTCTTATTGACTTACATGCATCATATTTCATTTGGAAGGTAAAATTTTGTTGCATGTATGCATGCTTTGATGGTAGTTGGTCCTTGCTGCGTTCCATATGGGACTCTTAACAACAATATGCATATATTTCTTTAAATAGCCTTGCACCTAACAAGGTTACATGCTTCCCTTCTTGGCAATATTCCTTAAATACCTTACCATAAAAATCATGGAGCATTTCAAACATCCTCCAAAATTCCTACATTCGAAGCATAGATGCACTCATACTCTAGTACTTTAACTTAATGTCTACCATCCTTCTACTCATACAACATAGATCCCCAACACTTATAGTACATCACAGGGTAAAACTAATCTCTATTGTTTCTTTTATCAACTCTTGTACTGCTTTGTAGGACTTTCAAATGATGACAAGACATAGAAGACAAAAAAGGAGAAAACAAAAATTCTTTGCAATGGACCACTCTTGACAAAACATGAAATATTGTTTTTCACAAGGTATATTGACAGGAAAATTCAACTAATTTTATTAAAATTGATTATGCAATGATTGTTGTATCACATGCAGTTTTTATAAGGGTTCACTAATAATGCCTAAAACATATTAGGAAATGTCGTCTCCTGTATTAAATATGGGGGTTATTATGCAAAATATTTAATGAAGTAGGCCTATTAAAAATATATAGATAGGATATGAAATGCTTGGTGCACACCCTAATTTGTCTTAATATTTGCACATCATTTATAAATGGTGCAGCTTATGAGCATTGAAAATCATGATCAAGTTGAGCCCTTTTGTCTTGTGCAAGTCGTGAGAATGTTGTTAGGCTTGGGAGTTGTATTGGATACTGATGGTGCAGTGCCCATGTCCCTTGGGCTCTCTTCTAGTGTTATTTTGATGAAGAATATCAAGCTTTATCTAAGGCCTTTCATAATTTGTGTATGATTTTCTTGTTATGTGATGTTAGTGTTAGGTTTTCTTGTCCCAAGCCTCAATTTGTATTCACTTCCTATGTAAATAATTTATCTAAATATGCATGAGAAGTTGGCGATTTTGATCTATGTTAGCTTTTGATGCTATATATTTAAGGAAATGCATCCACAAGAACTAAAATGAGCATGCAATATTGAATCTATGATAATGGCAATATACTAAGCATATAAAACTCATACGAAACTTTTGCAATAATTCATAAAACTGCCATTAATGAAAGCTCACGAAAATATGAGGAAGTGCTATAAAATGGAGATATTATAATGCTTTGTCACAAATATATAATAGTATGTGACTCTTCACTTTCCTACTCTAAGGACACGTGCATTCTGCATGATGGACACTTGTGCACATGCACACCTAACTAAAGACACTTGTGCATTACCTGCACATTATTACATTACATAAAGTAAAGACTCTAATACTAACTTAAGATACCTAATATAACCATGTACCCATGGTGGTACATTGACATGTACCAAATAATGTAATATTCTCTAACACCCCCCTTATTACATTATTTGGTTATTGAAGACTTTAGTCTTCAATATGGATCTTCATATACTTTTTTATTGAGTAAATACTTCTTATACACATCCACCATGGGATTGAACCCGGGTCACATCATCGATAATGCAAGTGGCGTCCTTGCCGGTAGACCACACTCACGGGGATTCTTCAAGTGGCCTTGCATTTGATCTTTTGCTTGACTTTGAATTTTGATTTTGGCACTGTTACTATTTTCCTTCTAATTTTGTTGTTGAAGAAGTTCATACCTTTCTTGTTCCCATCTCTAAACTTTGAGAAATATTTTTGAGGAAATCCATTAATGGCTTTTCTTGTCATTGTGTATATCCATTCAAAAAATGATTTTCTTTGTACCAACAATGTCTTTGAGAATGATTGGTACCTCCACAAATTTTACAACTATGGAGATTGCAACATCTTTCTATCTTATGCCTATATCTACCACAATGACCGCATCTGTTTTCTATTAAGAAATCCCTTTGACCATTCTGTCCTTTATTGCAACTGTTCCTATCAATCTTTGTCACTGATTTGATGTCACTATTTCCTATCACAAAATTAGTTCCTTGCTTATTGCTGCTAGCCAGACTTCTATATCCAAGATCTTCACATTTAGGTCTTATTTTTGGTACAATTTGTTCTTTTATTCCCTATTCACTTTTCCTAAACCTGTATCTTTATATCTCATCAATTTTGAACCAAATCCTTTAGTATGCTTTTCAAAATGACCAATACAATCATTAGACTGATCAATACAATTTTGAGCATCACTATATTTATCATCATTTGACTCTATGCCTTCATCAATTCTAATGGCACGAGCTGTATTCAAATTTCTTGTATCACATATAGCATCAATATTTGCAAAAAGTTCTATTTTTTTCATGAATTCTAAATTACTAATGTCATTGCAAGCATTACAATATTTCCTTTAATTTTGACAAGAATAATTATTTGCATCTTTTTTCTTTTGAAGAAGATCACTAGTATCACAACATGCATCAATCATCAATGGATTTCACTCTATAGTATTGTAACTTGAATCAATAATCACAGGCCTTAAATTATTCATATCACAAGAAGCATCTTTCATCACTGACTGATTCTCTACTTCTTCAACTTTTTATTGTTTTCTCATCTTAGAGATATTTAGAGTAATAATTCCATTGTAGATTATTCTCCATAGACTAATAGGTATAGTAACAAAATATTCTAATCATTAGCATCATTGAGAGTACTTTGCATCCATTTCTAAAGTATTAAAAATTCTTCTTTTCTTGCTTCATTGGTAATATCATCAAGTCTATTCTTCAATGTATCATCAATAAACTTGTTTTTTAAATATTTAATCATGTCCTCTTGTCTTCTATTCTTGTCCTTAAGGATTTCATGAGAAAGAAATACCATATACATCAAGTGTCCTATATCACTAGGTAATGTAAAATCTCTTTTAGAATCTTCATATGCCTCTTGAAGCTTTGCATTCAAATAACTACTAAGTGTTAAGAAATTTTCATTTTTGATTTCTCTCAACATTGATTGTGAGGCATTCTTGTCACTTATTGATGTATCCTTTTCAATTTCTTCTATTGTGTGTTGTGTATGGCATTTTAATATTTCCAACCTTTCTGATATTTCCTAAATGTCTATTTTTTTTTTATCATTAGTATTCTTTTTCTTTTGCTTTTTTATTGTCGTGTTCTTTTGAAGTAGACTACCTTATAACTCCCTAGGTTTTGAATGATAGATTAAAGATAAATTTTTAATGTTCAATATTTATGTTGACAACCTTATGTCTCCCTAATTTTGAACAATTGATTAAATTCTAAATTTTGCAAAACTATGTTTTTGATGTTGAATACCTTATGGCTCCCAAATGTTTAGAAATTTAGAAGTTTTGTAAAGAATATTTGCAAATTTATATTTTTCTTAAAGTTTGAGGTTGAAATCCTTTTGTCTCCCAAATAATTAAATTTGCAATAATTCACTAATTCAATATATTTCTTCAAATAAATCAATTTGAATATTAGAAGACCTTATATCACCAAAATGTTAGAAACTAATAAAAATATGAATTTTGCAAAATTAATTTCACTTAGGTTTGATGTGAATACCTTTTGTCTCCCAATTTTGCAAATAATCAATTAATTCAAGAAATAGTAAAGCAAAACTAAAAATTAGTTTAATAAAGCAAACTTACTAGTTCCTACTTATCACTCCATAAAATTAACTTCACTTTATTAAAAACTAATCAAGTATTAATTTATTTCTTCAACCTTATCTCTCCTAAATAATTAAATTTCCAAATAAAAAACTTTCCTTCCATTTTTTATTTTAAATGCATTAAAAAAAACATGTTTCTAAATAACTTCCAAATTAAATTTACCTCCAGCTTTTAAAAAGCTTATAAAAAAATCAATTTAATTATTTCATTCTAACCTTATAGCTCCCCTTATTTTTACTTTTCACATTCTCAAATTTTCCAAATCAAATATTTGACTTCTTACTTTATGCATCAAATATAGAATGTAAGATTTAAGAAATATAGAAAGTAAGATTTAAGAAATTGATTTCTTAACTATTTATTCCAATCAATGTTGGTAAATGAATCTTTTGCATGCTATGATGATTGCTTCAGAAGCGTTATTACTATCTAGTGCTTAAATTATATTTTATTTATTTATTTAGGAATTCTTCTTGAAATGCTTCAAATAAAAGGTGTTATTACTATCTAGTGCTTAAATTAGAATTTTTTTTTTATTTGGCCTACTCTCCTTCATATCTTGGTTGTACACTTGGCAATTATAATGCTACTTAGGATTATATGAAATTCTTATGAAATATTTGCTACTTCATATCTATAATAGTATAATGCTACTTAGGGTTATATGAAATGCTTATGGAATATTTGCTATGGAGAAACTTTTACTACTCTCATCAGTCTTCACCCTTTAAACAAAAAATTCAGCTGAACACAAAATTTAGCTGAGACCCTTGATGGGAAATTTAGAGGGATTCCAGAGAGGATTTAAACAAAAAACTTAGCTCAAACCCTTGACGGGAAATTTAGAGGGATTCTAGAGAGGATTCGTGGTAAATGGTAGAAATTTTACCCTTTGATTTTTACTTGTTTTTTAATAAAAAATTTTAGGTGATGATTCGAACTCCAAGATATGGAGAAGAACGAGGCAAGGAGGAGTTCTGAGGACCTTGGAATAGTGGAGGAGAGATAGAGACTTAGGGATTTTGAAATAGCGACGGTAAAAAAATTCTTGGTTACAAGGACTTTACAAGTAGAGCTTCGAAGGCTTGATCTGAATAACTCTGTTCTTGCAAGGAAATCAAGGCTGATATGAAGAGCAAGGTGCTTAAAATCACGGTTCTCAGGTCTAGGAGGAAGAGATAAAGAATGAGATTAGTGTTGTAGTTGAGTGAGATGGAGTTTAGAGGAAGGATTATAATGTAACTAATATTTTTTTTTGTTTTAAGTTTGGCCACAATGACTCTCTATCCAAAGAAAAAAAAATACAGAGATCTTTTTATTTGATAAAAAATAATGTTTTCTTGGCTTTCCTTAAGTTCCTCTTTTAAAAAAAAAATACTTAAAAAAAATGTATTTCTTTTATTTTTTATTGTTATACTTTTAAACAAACTAGATACTTATCACTCCAATTTAAACCTTTAAAACTTTATAAAAATGAAATATTATCCTTATCTCTCCAACTCAACTTTAATTTAAATTTAAATATCCTAGAAGTGTACCTTGCTTGAGCTCAACGAAATCTTGGTGAGAGAACTTGCATATGGCATGCTATCTTGAATCAAATCAGGTGTTTCTTTGTTCAATCTGCCTTGGGAACTATGCAACCTTGTTCATGCAGATGTCCTTCTTGAATGCTCCTTTGAGAGTCCTTTAGCTTCTAAATTCAAATGGGCATGTCATCGGATAGCGATGATTATCCCAAAAGTGCAAGAAACTCTTGTTGTAGCTCTATACCACTGCTACTTCTAAGCCAAAAACCTGTCAACTGGTTCTATGGGTTCAACTCTCCTTTTATTTCCCGAGCTTTCAAAACTAGACTTTGTCATCCATACTAGAAAACTAAACTACGTAAAATGCTTTCTCCTCCTGATTTACAGTAAATAAAACCAACAAACCTTCACCAACTTCAATCTTCTCTTTGAAGTTGAGATGAGCTTTCAAAACTAGACTTTGTCATCCATACTAAAAAACTAAACTACGTAAAATGCTTTCTCCTCCTGATTTACAGTAAATAAAACCAACAAACCTTCACCAAATTCAATCTTCTCTTTGAAGTTGAGATTTTTCTAACGTTAGCTTTTCCAATGGTGGTTTGCTTAACTTCACCAATGCTCCTCTTGTGGTGGTTCTCTAAAAACAATGCTCTTGCACATCTGTAGGGTGGTCCACTATTAGACTTTGGCAACTCTTGGATACTTGTCCCCTTATGCTATGATTTTTATTTCTACCTTACTATCTTATCTTTTTGACCTGGTTCTTCTTCTTTCAAGCTAATAGCAAGATTTTACACTTGCACTTTCAAAAAACTGAAATTTATCTCCTTCTTATGCTGCCTTTTGCTTGCTTCTTTCCTTCACTATTTCAATATACGAAACCTTCAAGTATGCAACTATTTTTCTGCTTAGATTGTTGCCCTCTAACTCTGAATTTTTCAGCACTATTCCTTGGCCAAATGTTGTCCAAGACTTCTCCTTTACTCTTTCAAGATTACTCGAGACCTCTTCTCTTGGGTTTTCAAATTTTGCAACTTTTCAAATCTTCAATAGGGCTCCTTTGGTCTCTTCCTCTCTTCTCAATCTTCAATATTCAATGTCTTCATTGTTGCTGCAACAAATATCTTGCAATGAAACTTAGATAACATCAAGCAATTGGATATCTAAAAATCAATAAGCTCCACTAGTTATCCTTCAATCTAGTGGAAAGAGATCTATGTTGAGTCCTAGTCTTCACAAGTTTTCCAGCAACCTTGTGGAAAGACTCTAGCCAAAAAATAATTTTAGAAATTCTAAAAATGATATTTTCTATCTCATCTCAATCTCTCTTGTGCTCTGATACCACTGGTAGCTTTTGATGCTATATATTTAAGGAAATGCATCCACAAGATCTAAAATGAGCATGCAATATTGAATCTGGTAGCTTTTGATGCTATATATTTAAGGAAATGCATCCACAAGAACTAAAATGAGCATGCAATATTGAATCTATGATAATGCCAATGTACCAAGCATGTAAAACTCATAAGAAACTTTTGCAATAACTCATAAAACTGTCATTAATGAAAGCTCACAAAAATAGGGGGAAATGCTATAAAATGGAGATCTACTAATACATGTTATGAGCAATGCACTTTCCATGCATATTACAATGCTTGGTCACATAGTATGTGACTCTTCACTTTCCTACTTTAAGGACACATGCATTCTGCATGATGGACACTTGTGCACATGCACACCTAACTAAAGACACTTGTGTATTACCTGCACATTATTACATTACAAAAACTATAGACTCTAATACTAACATAAGACACTTAATCTAACCATGTACCCATGGTGGTACATTGACATGTACCAAATAATGTAATATTCTCTAACAATCTACACAATTCTATGCTTCGTTAAGTTGAATCTAGACAATGTCTTTTTGAATTAAATATTATATGTTGGCCAAAGAAATGCATACAATAGGGTATTGGATGCACTAATGGCTCTCTTTATATGGTAGCTATGGGGATGGAACTTTGGTCAATAAGGTAGAGCGGATAATGGTTTAAAGAATACCAAAACTGGTAAATTATAGGCTAGGAGTATCGTCAAAGATATTTTGGAGAGCCACTATTGTAGAGATCTTCAAGATTGTTTTTTTGTTAAGGTTTAGGAGAAATTGTTTCAATATTAGCATTTAATTAATGCTTTGCCTATGTTGCATTGTCATTTATTGCTTTGTATATGGGAGATATAGTTTATTTTTTTAATGCTCATGAGTTCTTTTATAATTTTGAGGTAGCCTCTTTTGGAGGTATTGTTTTCTATACATATTCCTTTGGGATAATGTAATACATAATTGTTTAAGGTAAAAACTCCATTTGATAGAGAAATGCAAATAAATATTTACAATAGATGCAATCTGTTAATATTTTAAAGGAACATTAATTTTCCTTTTAAAACCAGGACACATAAAGTGCTAATATAAGGACTATAGTAACAATGTTTTGAATATCAACTAATACAAATCTTGGGACTCAATAAGATTATTAGAGGTAGAGATCCCAAATAACATTTGGGAACATTGAAAGAAACATTAACTGTGAAGCCTATTTTGTCCTCACAATTACTAGTTCTTTATAAATGATATGATCAGAGTAGAAATCTTAACAATGCACGAGCAAAGAGAGAATTTTATTGCATATGTATTTCATAATTCATCTGATTTTACATCCCAACAAGAATCATTATTGTGGGGAATCCAATGTTCTAAGTGCAAGATAAATAAATAAATAAAATTGATGTCCATTAACAATGAAAGGTGATTATCAATAACGATAAAGTACACATAACAATATCACAAAGAGTGCACATATATCTAATATATCTGCACTAAAAAGAAAAGAAATAAATTTATAAAAAATGAAATGCAGCTAAAATGTCAATAAAAGGTGTATTTGTGTGATTGCAAAATGATAAAAACTGGGGCCAACTTTTGTCAGAGCTTTTTCACTTGCAATATGAAAGTTCATTTCTTGCAATGGATATTGGAATTGGGTTTTATTCCTCTAGAACTACTTTTTATTAGCTTATTAAACATACTTAATCATTGTTTTCTAATTATTTTTTAATTAGTTATATAGGATTGAAAGAGGCCCCACCCATATTACATCATCAACATGTTATGTTGGTATTTCAAAGAACCACATAGTGGTGTTATATTGCCTACCAAGATTTGAACATGGATCTGCCCATTGGAACCCCACATTTTTAACCACTTATGTTAATGTCATTTAATAACATACTTATCATTGTTATGCATAAATTCTTGTGTATTTGTCTCATATAGATTATATTTCATGTATGTTATCACCTTGGTCCACAGACTACTAGTAAATGAAACATTGGGCACAATTGAACAAAGAACAGTTGAGAATGACAATCATAATGGATATAACAAGTAATTCTACTTGCAGATTGGTGGTTTGCAAATGTAAAATGTAAATTTCAAGTACAATTAATGTTTAGCATTACCTACATCATTAAATTTAGTAATATCTAGAAGAGGAGCAAATGGCAGGTAGAATGTGGCTAGCAATTAAAATAAAAAATGTAGGAAGGATAATATTAGTTGCAAGACAATGTACAAGATGGTAAGTTCATAAGAGGTAATTTGAAAGTAAAAAAATGTTAGAATATTTTTAAAAGACACGAGCTAACATATTGACATAGGAAATTTGTAGAATTAAATATTGAAGGCCCTAAGGCACGTTCTAATGATCAAATTTTAAACTAGATTGTAATCAGGCAATATGCCTCACAAGAAGTGAGATTTCATGCCCAAATTTTCCATCTCTTTCTCCATCATTTTCACTTGGGAGTATCTTTCCATGTGTCTGGTTTCATGATATTTGTAACATCAAAATGCAATATTTTCATAATCCACTTGTTGATCCCATTCTCTTGATTCATATTTAATCCTAATGAACTAGGGTAAAGGTTTTGAAATATCCATGGCAACACATATTCAAGTGTATATAACATACCTTCTCTCCTTAGTAGTTTGTCCCTCTTGTATGAACTCACCAGAGTACTATCAATATTCTTCAAAACCTCCTTATTGATGAGTTGATAAGTCCAAAAAGCCTAATCCACACCAGAAGTCTTTTAATAGTCTCTGTGTCCATAGAAAAATTCTCACTCCATGGTCTTAAATATAATGCATCTTTGACCTTAAACCAAGGGCTTCCATCCATTAATTTATCCCTTATTTTTTGAACTAGAGAAGATAATAAGGAAAAATCCTTTCAAAATAAAAGTCATAGAGTGATTTGAATTCAATCCCCACTTCCACTTTATCCAATTTTGAATCTCATAAAAACTTGGCCAAAATCAATGGAACTTATATTTTAACCCTCTGGTTTTAAGAACCATTATATTATGCTCAATCATCTCATCCTTGATAATCACTTCAGATGTAGTATCTGCTACCTAGACAAGGTTTGCCATAGATTCACTCTTCCTTTCATTGTTAACTAGGGCATTCTTACTTCCAATTCATGCATCCTTACTTCTAACTAAGGTATCTTTACATCCAGTAAGGACTTTAAAAAATGACTTTCTTTCCATGTTATCTAGATTTTCTTCACATGAATCCTTTAGTTTTTAAATTTTTCCTAAGATCTAGAACAAGAAGTGGCGCTTGCTTCTTGATTGCACTTTGCTTTTTGCTTCCTACTTGCTCTTGGCTCGCACTTGCTACCAAAAATATAAAATTTTACTCTACTAATGATCTAGTGATGAGTGTGAACCCCTTTTGAATGTAAAGGTGACCTTAGATTTTTAGTTATAGGGTTAGATTGTTCCCATAGTTATTATGGATTAATATCTTTTTGGTTAATCTTTTAGTATTAAGGTAGGTTGAGTTAATATATTATATTATAATAGAGGTGAAGGCATCATAAATAATTATATTGTATTAAGCTTGCTAATAATAGATGTTATCCCTTCAAAGTGGTATGTGATACATTGCAAAATATTTAGTATATTAATCAAAATATTGTCATTTATGTTCATTCAATAGAATTGTGTTTCCTTATAAGTTTATCTATAATTGTAATTAATTCATGCTAGTAGAATACTTGCATTAGCAATAACATTGACCAATTATAATTTGGGTAATGCTAATGTCCAAAAATCAAAATTCTTTAGCTAGCACCATACCAACTCTTCAACCTACCACTCAAGCTCCTTTGTAACACTAGAAATACTTGCTCCTTTAAATCAAGAGGCCAACCACTCCTGTATTGCAATCTAATATTTGGTAGAAAAGTCATTTTTATATAAGTACAGTCACTACATTCAAAGAACATGTAAATCTCACACATCCATGACCTTTCATGCCAGAAGGGAAGAATTATCCCACTCTAAACAATTGTAAGAAATTGAATTTAACACTAGGAGCAACTTGCATAAAGCACATACATAAAGCACAAACATGCAAAAGCTCTAGATCAAATCACACACAATGCCATACAAGCATTACCTAAGTTTCCATTACAACTCTTGGTTGTGATCCTAAAGTTCATTCCAAAGAGGAGGAAAAAAAAAACCGAGTAAGCTCATTTGAATTTTGCACTTCAATTAAACAAAATTAATAGGTTACTTAAAAATAATTACCAAAATAGAATGAATTGGGTATCTCTTCGGAAAAGTGGGTATCTCTTCGAAAAATTGGCTTGGGAATTTTTTTTCCAAACCCCCGTTGCGACTACTATTGCGCAGGAGGTATGAATTCTTTCTCTGGCTGTTGCCATCGAACTCTGCTCTGGGATCAGTCTCGTGACCTATTTTTTGACTAGGATCGCTGGTTTTTTTTGTCGGGGCAATTCTGCTATTGTTGTTGTCGATCCAAACGTTGAGGTTGCTATTGTTGTTGTTGTTGCTGCTGTCTACTGCGGGCACGACTCCGACTTCTATTCCTTCTCCTTTTATTTTGGGGTGAGGGATTGCGATAGTTGGGTCAGGAGGAAACAACAAGATCTATGACAAGTTTTCTGAGCTCTTGGATATCAGAAAAGAGTGGAACGCACTCCTTTTTTATGAGGGAAGCCACCAAGGTGTTGGCTTTATCCATGACAATATCTTGCTATTGTTTCTCAACAGTTTTTTGGGTGTCAATTACACTTTGTTGGACCTGACGATCCACACACAATTCCATTTTGAGAGCGTTGGACTTGAAAGTAAAGTCCTCCTTGATTACAATTTCCAATGGGACGCAATCTCGAAATTGTAAACCAAATTCATGTTATTAAAGATTTACTCTATTTGCTCATTGAACTGCATGACAACGACATCCTTTTGAACCTTCAAGCTCTCAAGTAATTTCTTTTATGTTGAAAGATATACTTCCGAATATGCTTTCTAGAAATTCAAGGTGAGCTCAACAAATTTCTTGTCCATCTCTTCCTGAAGAGCAGGATCTGGAATCCGAAGGCCTGGAGGTTTCATGCATAAATTGTTTGGCATGGTGCCCTCATCGATGCCTTTATGGATTTTCATGATGAAGGTCTCAGTTTTGTGGACCTTGATGAACGCAAATATGAAGGTTTCCCATAATTTTGAGTTGAGATCTTCAAGATTCTGCGGTAGATCTGGAATGCGCATCGAGGGTTGCGACGCTTTAGGATAATAAGAGCAGGAATTTGTTTGAGTGTATTCTACGCACGAAGTGGAAGTTTCAATCTTGAAAAGCAACATCTTGGGTCTCTTTTGAGCGAATCTTGTGGATTCCAGAACAGGAGAGCCTTCGTGAAAGAAATGAGGATCCTCTTTCAAATTTTGGATAACTAGGGCAGCGTGCGACATCACATTGAAAAATATAACTTGTATATTCAAAAAGAAAGAAAAACTTCACAGTAGTACCTTAGCGCAACAGAAATCAAATAACAAAGAGGAAGTAGAAGCACAAGCGATCAATGCAAAAAGGACACTTCACAACATAAGAACAAGAGAGACTGAAATGAAAGGGAAAACTTCAAAAACACATTTCGCACCTTAAGTGCTCATCAGTTCGGCTGATGACCAAACATTACAATCCATCTTGTTTATATAGATTTCTCAAGCCAGTGGGTGTGCCAGCCGACATGCCACGTGGCGAGAATCAAGAAAAAATGATCGTTACCTTGGGATATGCCAAAAATGGTAGTGATTTCCAAGGATAACGGTCAAAAGTGCCTAAAACATTAAAAAATGCTCCTCAGGATGTGCACCCGTGAATATGGGGCATTGATTGCCGAAAATAGACGTTATGAAAATTCTAAACTTTAAACCTCGTTTTGAGGGGGCTAAAGGCTCTGAAAATGGCCTGTTGCTACAAAAAACTCTTTTGTTTTTCGTCGTAGAAAATTTTATAAGCTTTTCAACGCTTCAAACGGTCCGAGGATCGAAGCCCTGTAGCAAAATTTATGGCCGATTGAAGTTGGGATGGGTTCTCACGACCCGGATGCGGCACAAAAATTTCTTCATATTTTTGTTGTTTCTCCAACAGATGATGCCATGACCGATATGGGAGAGTTGAGGTTCTTTGCTCCATTTTTCGTAGAGAGGTCCAATCATATTTTTTTTTAGACAAATATTATGGGTAAACTGGCAGTTGTACAACTTCATCAGAACTGGGGGAGATTTCTTTAGACATGGTTGTCTTAAAGAGATTTTTTGGAATATTTTATGGCGTAGTGCAAAAAGTGAAAATAAGAAGCGGGATGGGTAGCCCCAGGCTCTCAACCTGTGAAAAAACTGATGCTTCACCTTGCTAAATCCTTCATCATCCACCTCTCTGACCAGAAACCAGTTGATTTCGTTGACTATGAAGGCCTTTTTCTGGTGGGGTGGATGGAATGAACAGAAAGGGATATATTGATACACATTCATTGGTTTTTGGAACAGTTTAGTACCCAGACATCCTGGAACAATCATGGAGGGTGGTTTGACCACCAGAATATCCAAGATGTTAACTTTAGAAGTGGAAATGGCAGTAGTGATGTTGATGCTGGGATAAACAGAACCATAAGCATCAAGGAGAGCTTGAAGGCTCTCGTTAGTACCATTCCAAACTCCAAAAGCATCATCAATATATCGTTTATACAAGCAAAGATTTTCTAAAATAGATGGAAAAAGATCGAAAACTTGCAATTCCAAGTAACAAAGAAACAGACAGGCATAAACAATTGCAAAATTGCTCCCCATTGTTGTACCTATTTTTTGCTTGTATATCTTACCATAAAATTCCAGATAGTGTTTGTTCAGGACCAGTTCTGCAAGTTCGAGGATCAACTGAACCAAACCTGGCTTGAACCTTCCTGAAATGAAGTGTTGAAGAGCGACCAATCCTGCTGTTGTAGGAATGCTTGGGTACAGGATCTCAACATCAAAGGTGAACAGAACACAGCTTGGAGGAAAATCTCTTTCATGAAGGATTTTCATTAGGCTCAACGAGTCTTGTAGATGATTTGGTTGCTCCAAGAGAATGGGGAGAAGTTGGTGGTGAAGCCATTTGGAGACAAGCTCCAACATATAACCGTAGTAGGAGCAGATGGGTCTACCCTTCATAGGTTGTTTGTGAACCTTTGGAATGAGGTAGAAAGTACAGACTCGAGCAATGATGGGGTTCTTTTGTAGAAGATAGTCCATTGTTTTCTGATCGAGGAGAAGACTTCTTTGTGCATTTTGAACAATGGACTCCAAGCTAGAAAAAAGAGAGTTTCAAGGGATAGAAATAACCTCTTGGTAAACTTCTAGATCTGAAAGTTGTCTGATCCCTTCTTCTAGGTACCATGCTTTACTAAGAATAGTGAGGCCGAGATTTTTGTCAGCAGGTCTGATGATAATGGAATCATCAGATCTAAGAGAGTGCAAGGCTCTTGCCAGATGCTTGGGCAAGGGAGGCTAGAAGATACTCTCCGTGGAAGCAAGTTGTTGTTCAACTCGATGCTTTCCATCATTAAGAAGATCCAATAGGGCTGGTATTTCACATCAGGTTCCCATGCAGAATTTGAAATACAAAAGGGAGAGTAGGTAGATTCTTCTCAGTTGGCGACTCTTTGCACCTTTAATTCCTCCACATCTTTATTTACACCTTTAATTCCTTCTAAGTTTAACTTGCACATTGTACTTCCTCATCTCTTGTATCCTTCTTGATTTCTTCTAACAATTGATCTAAGTGGATTATGATGACCTTTACCATTTGACATTGTAGATAGAATTTCTTTGCCTCTTTTTTGGAGTAGAATATCCTTGATATAATCTACTTTGACTACAGTGTAATTTCCTTACATCATCTTGAAGTTTATCTTATGACCGAAAATTTCTTTCTATCTTTATCATTTTTACTTTACACTATATTTCCATGTGTTTAGTCTCATAATAATTGCGGTATTAGAATGCATTGCTTTCATAATATACTTGTTGATACCATTCTCTTGATTCAAATTTAATCTTATTGGATTATGACAAAGGTTTTAAAATATCCATAGCAACACATATTCAGGTATATACAACATGCTTTTGCTCCTTGGTAGTTAGCCCTTCTTGGATGAACTTCCCTAGGGTATTTCTAATCTTCAAAATGTGCTTATTGATAAGTTGATATGAAAGTCCAAAAAATCCTAACCAACACCAAAATTTTTTAATAGTTTATGTCTCATAGAAAAATCTCACTTCACAATCTTAGATATAGGGCATCTTTCCCCCTAAACCATGGGCCACCACCCATCATTTTGTCCCTAATTCCCAAACTAGAAAATATGATGAGGAAAAAATCCTTTAGAAAGAAAATTCATGGAGTAATTCGAATTCAATTCCCACTTCCACTTGATCCAATTTTAAATCTTTTATAAACTTGGCTAGTATTAATAGAACTTACATATTAACCCTTTGCTTTTAAGGACCATTATATCATGCTCAATCACTATCATCCTTGATAATAACTTTTGGTGTACTAACTACTACTTGAATAAGATTTTATAAAAAATCACTCTTCCACTTATATCCAATTAGATAATATATACTTCTAACTAAAACATCCATACCTCAAGTTAGGACATTAAAAAATAACTCTCCCTGCATGTTACCTAACGTTTTCTCAAAAGAATCCTTTACTTTTAAAAATTTTCTAAATATCTTGAGTAAGAAAAGATGAAACTTGCTCCTTACTCACACTCACTACCTACTCACACTTGAAGTACTCATTTCCTACTCTTATTCAAATACCTAAATCAAGAAAAGGTGAGGCTCACTATTAGCTTGCACTCACTCCTGGATTAATCTCTAACCCTAAAATTATTATTAAATAAAATCATATTTATGAAGGAAACTATACCCACTCATTTTGTAATTTAACCTTTGTAGAATTGTCAAATCCTAGAGTGAAGAAGACAATAAATTTTCTAATTCAACCTTCATATGATAGTTGTAGCTTAAAACAAAAAGAGGAAATAAATAACTAAGAACAAGGATTACAATTGTATGTTAGCATATCATATTGATATCCTTATTTATTTCATTATTTAGGTTTATTTAGGCGTATTGTTATTTTCTATAACAATCTCTATTTTTACCTCGGGTGGTTCCACAACCTCCGGGTTTATTTTAGAGCTGCAATGTATTATTTAAATGAGTTATTCTTAATGAAATAATGTTGTTCCGCCAACATGGCATCAGAGCCAGAAGTCTGAAATATTTTTTGCAGAGCTGGTTTGTGGGAAAACAAGAGCGGAAGCTTATTTTTTTTCGCGTGAAGGCCTGGCGATCACGGATGAATAATTTTTCTTTCCTCTCGCGTGACGGCTTGGCAATAGGTTCATCCTTAGACAATTTTTTAATTTTTAATTTTTTTTCAGCGGATGTCTTACAAAAAAAATTTGCACACAGCGGGCTCCTCTGCCTGAGCACCGCCCGTGGGCTCCCCCGCTCAAGCGCCGCCGCGGGCTCCCCCGCTCAAGCGCCACCACGGGCTTCTTCCCGCGCGACGTCGCGGCCGCTCCCCCCCACAGTCGCGCGCTTCCCACGCGACGTCGTCGTCGCTCCCCCCCTGCCCCCCCGTCGTGGGGTCGCGCGACGTCGTGGCTCCCCCATCCCCCCCTCCTCGCCGTCGCCGCAGCAACCCGTGACCACCCCAGTTGCCGTCAACAATGAAGGCAGTAGCCGCGACCACCCCAGCCGCACCAATAGCGGAGGCAGCAGCCGCGGCCACCCCAGCCGCTGCCAGCAAAGGAGGCAGTGATAGGCGCCACCCCGCTGCCACTAGCAGCCAACGCCACCCTGCCGCTACCAGCAGTGAAGGCAGCAGCAACCGCGGCCACCTGTCGCCGCTAGCCATGGAGGGAGCTGCGGTCAGGCGGCCGCAATAGGAGCGGGCTCCCGGGACCCTCCTCAAATATGAGGGGGTCCCTGATCCTTTCGGATCAGCCCGCTAGTCCACCTGGTGGTGGACTGTGCGGTAAGGCTCAGGGAGCTTGCAGGTCGCGGGTCCCAATCCCACCAACCCCCCCTTGAAAAGAAAAGGTAAAAAAAAAAAATTTCTCAAAGTTTTTTTTTTAAATTGTTTTTCTTTAAAGTTAAATTTAATTATTGATTTTAATTTATTTTACATAGTTTTAAACTATATATATTAAAATTAAATTTTTAATTTAAATTTAATTTATTTTTTCATGGTTTTTTAACTATATAAATTAAAATTAATATTTTTTTTAACTTTAAAACTATAAAATAATTATCAAAATCCTTTGTTGAGAGATTTTTTTTAAAAGAGGGGGCATTTTTTTTCAAAAATCAAAGGGGGAAAGTGAGTAATTTTTTGAAAATAAAATTTGGCATTATTCTAAAGGTGCATTTTCCGCTGCACCCGACACCTAGTGGGTCATTCCTGTGGGCACTTTTTATGTTGTGGGGTGCATTTTTTTTCTGTTTTGCACTACTTCATTAAAAGTTAAAAAAAATCAAATTCACTCCCTAAGTCCCCGAAATAATTAAAACCCATCTGTGCAATTTATTGCACTGTAGCGTTCGGTATTTGTGATACCTCCGCCGACACTTACAGGTAAAGTTTTCGTGATTGCGCTACTGTATCCGCCGCCTAATATAGCTGCTACAATGACGTCTAAGCTTGTTCTCTATAAATTGTCGGGGAGAGATAAGTTTGTCATTTTTCATTTTTTTACTCCATCCATTACCCTAATAGGTCTTGTGTTTAGGCATAAATCTTGACGAAAGTTCTAAAATCCAAAGTGTTTAGGGGAAGTTATGCCCCATGCATGAGGATTACAGACTTTCTATGGTAGGTGACATCAACAAGACTATTCCCTTTCAGTACTGCTTAAGTACCACGTATCGTATGATCTCTAAAAATTACCTATAGTTTCCCTCACATAAGGGCGGGTGATTTTTTTGATCTTTCTAAATACCTATAGTTTCCCTCACATAAGGGCGGGTATTTTGTATGATATAACGACCTAGAAAAAGGTATATCGAAAGGGGGACCAATTGGTGTTATAAGGAACCTTCACCATGTCTGCAAAATTAATGACTGATTCTCATCAGTTGTTGAAAGGTCCTAATTACACACCATGGAAAAACAAGATGAAGGTTATCCTAGTCATGGATAACTTATGGGATGTTGTATCTGGAGCAACAACAAGACCTTCATTTGCTGCTGGTGCTACATCTCCATCTACTACTCAAAAAGACTTTGACAAGACAGACAACAAAGCAAAAGTGTTCATTTTGCTTGCTGTGTCTGATGAAGTTCAACCCCATATTGCTGACTGTGAACATAGTAAAGAGGCATGGGATGCCCTTAATACTATTGGTAAGACCCCAAGGTCTTACTATAAAATTATTAACAAATTAATGTAAACGTAATCGTAGGCCACTCAAAGGGGGCTCCCTTGTAATCGCTTTGCCACTATAGGGGGTTCCCTCCTTAGAATCTATGCTTATTATTCTTCTTCTTGGATGATTTGATATGGATGCCCAACCTAATATATATATCTACCCTAAAGTTACGTTGGTGAAGAGACATGATGGTTCACGTATGAAGAGACGTGATGGTTCACGTTATGAAGGGTTGTGTTGGTTCACTTTATAAGTTAATAATATAATAATTAAATGATTAATAATACTAACTAATAATGTTAGGATTGAGGATCCTAATATGCCACCCTTCTTAAAAAGAGCTTTGTCCTCAAAGCTCAAAGTGAGAAGCTTTGTCCTTTGTTTTCCAAGAAGGATTTGTGTAAGTTCTTGGACTCTTTTAATGGCATCCTTTCGTAGGTAGGGATATCAAGAAGGATGAAGCATTAGCAGGGGGTTGCCAAGAACAATAGTAGAATCTCCCTTAGGAAAATCATGATGACGATGGGAGGGCAACCCTTGGGGTTCCTCAAATACTTTAGAATGATGCATCAAAAGTGATGGTAATGATTTCATATATTTTTTTGGTTCCTTGGTAGAGCCAACGAAAAAGGAGTGTGTAGTCACTCTATGTTGGTTCCAAATAGGTTTGGTCATATGGCAAGAACTCACTATTGGTGAGGAAGGTATGTGTAGGTCTTGTAGAGTGCATGTTTGGCTAGCATTGATCACTTTGGGTATGTCTACCTCATCCTTGCTTGGTACATAAATCACTTCTTGCACATCAACCTCATTGTCTTCATTGCGGTGAGTAGGTGCACTGGTCGCTTCGGACACAACTACCTCATTTGCTTGCTCTATGGAGAGAAAGGGATCAACTTCCTTTAATAAATACAATGTTAGTGTAGCACATTTACGGTGGGGTCCAAATTGTTCATCACAATTATCACAGAGTCCTTTTACTCGTCATTCCTTCATCTCCTCAAAGCTAAGATGTTTAATTTGTAAAGTTCGGTTAGATTTAGGGGTTGTGTAAGTGCTTTGTGTCCTTCCATTATGCATAGGTTTGGGAGCAATGTAAGTGGTCGATGATTTTTCCATAAGTGGTTTCCCTAATTGTTGTTGTGCATTGATTTTATCTTCAACTAATTTTGCCAATCCATAGGTCTGCATCATGGTATAGGGATTGAACCTTGTCACCTCCATTCTAAATTCCTCTTTTAATCCCCTAATGAAGCCATTGATGAGAATTGATTCATCCAATATTATGTTGTTTTTGGTGATATCCTCAAACCGATTTTGATACTCATGCACAAAAGTGATTTGATGAAGATCTTTGAGCAATTCCCACATGACTGGGTCCCACATGGCTCTGATACCAAATGGTAAGACCCCAAGGTCTTACTATAAAATTATTAACAAATTAATGTAAATGTAATCTCAGGCCACTCAAAGGGGGCTCCCTTGTAATCGCTTTGCCACTATAGAGGGCTCCCTCATTAGAATCTATGCTTATTATTCTTCTTCTTGGATGATTTGATATGGATGCCCAACCTAATATATATATCTACCCTAAAGCTACGTTGGTGAAGAGACATGATGGTTCGCATATGAAGAGACGTGATGGTTCACGTTATGAAGGGTTGTGTTGGTTCACTTTATAAGTTAATAATATAATAATTAAATGATTAATAATACTAACTAATAATGTTAGGATTGAGGATCCTAAAAACTGTTTATGAGGGCTCGTCGAACTGAACGCTTTTCCCTTTCCTGGTGTTTTCAGTGGCATAAAAGGTTTAAAATGATTATGGCATGGTGGTTATAGGGGTGGACTGTGCGAAGATCTATGTGGCGGCTTTCAGGGCTGACATCGCAGAATACTGTGGCGACCATATAAGCTGGACAGCCTATCTGATTCGTGGCGGCTACCGATTCCACCATGTAAATACAAAAAAAAAACAACTATATATGAGGGAAAGAATGATTCCACTATTCTATTTCTTCAATATCAATTACATAGTCTAAGCATGAAGTAGGGGAAGATAGTTGAATTTTTTCTTTACAGAGTGTCTGAATTGAAAGCAAAGTTGAATTCTTTAGGAGAACCAGTTGATGACAAACTCCTTACCTCAATTGTATTGAGAGCTTTACCTGGTTCTTATCGGGTGTTGATCACTTCCCTTCAGGTATCGCAATGTAAAGTTACTTTTGTAGAATTGGTTAATATGCTTCAAGAGGAGGAGGCACACCAACTACAACGAGATGATTCTTCTAACACCGCCCTCTACATCAACAGGAAAGGGCGGAACCAGAAGAAGGGTAATTTTTAGAAGGGAGGGAATTCACAAAAGGATTCGAAAGGGAAACAAACTCAACAACCTCAACAGAAAAAGCGATATTGCAAGATCTGTGACAAAGAAGGTCATGATACAAACAGATGTTGGCATAAGAATAAACAATCAAAATAGAAATGCCGGAACAAACCACAAAAGAACAAACAACAAGTGAATGTTGTTGTTGAAGAATCTGACACGGATTCTGAGAGAGCCCACAAAGTTCTCATGACTACCACAGTGTCCAAGCAGACGGATCCTATCTGGTATGTTGATTTTGGAGCCAGTAAGCACATGACTGGTGACAAATCGTGGTTTGAGTCTTTTGAGGCCAAAGAGGGCAAACCTGTCACTATTGTTGATGATAAAACCTACAAGGTTCAAGGAGAAGGTACTGTTTCAGTCACTCTTCTTGATGGCAAGTGTCAGATTGACAAAGTTCTGTATGTTCCAGGATTGGCCAACAATTTGTTGTCAGTCACACAAATTATGGACAAAGATATGGTTGTGAACTTTAGCGTTGAGGGAGGTAAGAAGTGTTGTTCTATTACCAGGAGGGGTAAGAACATTGCATCTGCTTCATATAAGCATGGTTTATTTGCCTTAGATGCTATCTCTACTCCACATGTAGCCATGACAGTCTCTACAAAGGAGGCAACTTCCCTATGGCACAAGAGATATGGACATTTGAGTTCTGGTTACTTACTTGAGTTAAGTATGAAATGGTAAAAGGTCTTCCTTCCCTTTCTACCACTTTACCAGTTTGCTCTGACTGCTAAGCGGGAAAGCAAGCATAGAGAACCTTTTGAAAGGAGCTCTACAAGAGCAAAGAAACCTCTGGAGTTGATTCACACCAATCTGTGCGGTCCCTGAACTCCCAACAGTTGTGGGGGTAAGAGGTATTTTTAGTTATTCGTGGATGATTAATCACGAAAGATGTGGGTATTCTTTCTTCAACTGAAATCGAAGCATTTGGCTTCTTTCAAGCAATTCAAGAAATCTGTTGAAAAGGAGTCGGGGACTTCTATAAAGACCCTCCGCTCGGATCGAGGGAGAGAGTTCACCTCTAAATAATCCTCTAAGTTCTTGAAAGAAAATGGGATCACATGATAGCTAACTACTGCTTATACTCCTCAAGAAAATGGAGTTGCTAAAATGAGGAATCGTTCCATCATGGAAATGGTTTGTTGCATGCTCACAGGAGCTAGTCTTGAGCAACTATATTGGGAAGAAGTTGTCACCACACAGTATATCTGTTGAATAGGGCACCCACAAAGGCTCTACAAGGAATGATTCCCCAGGAAGCATGGAGTGGTAGGAAACCTCCATTTCTCATCTCTGCATTTTTGGATGTAAAGCTTTCATGCACATACCAAAAGAGAAAATGAAAAAGCTAGATGAGAAGACATTGAAGTGTATTCTTCTTGGGTATGATGAGCACTCTAAGGGTTATCGTTTGATTTATCCCTTGACCAAGAAGATACACATTAGTAGAGATGTAGTTTTTGATGAGGCTTTCACATCAGAAAACACATCAAATGTATACCTAGACCTTGTGGAAACTAAGGTTGATAAATCTCCTTCATCAAAGGTTGGAGGTCCATCTTCATCTTCTTCAACACCTCAGAAGAAGAATCCAAAGTGGTATACAAATACAATCAAAGACTCTAAGCTATCCACTCCACCAAATTTGACATTGGATAGGACTCGTACTCGCAGCATGGCTTGACGGGAGAAAGCTGCAATAGAGAATACTGGGGTTGATGATCTGTATCAATATTTTGAGGAACTTTCTGTAGATCCAGAGAGAACTACAGAAGATATGGATATTGATAATGATAGGGTGTTTATGTCTTCCATAGACGATCTTGAACCCGCATTAGTGCAAGATGATCTTGGTGAGCCTCAGTGGAAGGCCGCTATGGATGCAGAGTATAAGTCTTTGATGAAAAATAAAACTTGGAAGATTTTTGATCTGCCATACGAAAAGAAGCCCATAGACTGCAAATGGGTGTATAAAGTTAAGTATAAGGCAGATGGTACAATAGATAAGCATAAGGCCCGACTTGTTGCAAAGGGCTATGCTCAAAGATAAGGCATTGACTATGAGGAAACTTTTGCACCTACTGCTCGGATGACAACCATTCGAGTTCTTTGTGCTATGGCAGCACAATATGGGTGGAAAGTACACCAAATGGATGTCAAGAGTGCTTTTCTAAATGGTGATATCCAAGAAGAAGTCTACATGACTCAATCAGAAGGATTTGAAGTGGAAGGCCAACAACATAAAGTTTGCAAATTGGTAAAATCCTTATATGGTTTGAAACAGGCCCCTCGGGCTTGGTATATAAAAATGGATAATCACCTTTTGTAGCATGGATTTAAGAGATGTCCATCAGATGCAAACCTCTATTTTAAGAAATAAGGTTTTGAAATAGTGTTGCTTGTACTCTATGTTGATGATCTGCTCATTACAGGGAGTTCAGAAACTATGATTTCTACTGTCAAAAGAGACTTGTGTCAATATTTTGAGATGTCAGATCTCGGACTTCTCCATTATTGTCTTGGTCTGGAAGTCAGCCAGAAGGAGCACTACATCAAAGTGTCTCAGAAAAAATATGCCAAGACCCTATTGGAAAAATATCGCATGACTGATTGTAAGCCAATGTCAACTCCGATGGAAATAGGAATTCAGTTATCGCGATATGATGATTCACCTCAGGTAGATGGTACTCTCTATAGATAGTTGATTGGGAGTCTCATATATCTGACCAACACTAGGCTAGATATTGTATTTGCTTTCAACTATCTTTCGAGGTTCATGCAGGAGCCTAAGACTACACACTGGAAAGCAACAAAGCACATTCTTCACTATGTCCATGTAACAATGGAATATGGCCTAGAATATAAGAGGAACAACAAATTATTCTTATAGGGATACACGGACTCCGACTATGCCGGATCATATGATGATCATAAATCAACTTCAAGATATTTGTTTCATCTTGGATCTGGTCCTGTCTCTTGGCATAGCACGAAGCAATAGGTGGTTGCTATTTCATCAATAGAGGCAGAATATCGTGCCACACGTGAAGCTGTGTGCGAAGTGATATGGTTGCGTCACATCCTAACAAGTATGGGTCTTCCATAAAAATCTCCAATACACTTGTTCTGTGACAACATGGGTGTTTTGAATCTTGTCAAGAATCCAGTACATCATGAAAGAACCAAGCACATTGACACACAATGTCACTTCATTCGAGATGAAGTTCCAAGGCATTGAATTTAGCTTTAGTACATTCCCACCAATGCTCAAGTTGTAGACATTTTCACTAAGGCACTTGCACGTGTCAAATTTGAATTGTTTCGCAGCTCTCTTTGTATTACCAAATGATGTAATCAGGGGGGATATTAGTAGTTCTTCAATTACATAAATAATGTAATAAGGGGGGATGTTAGCATATCATATTGATATCCTTATTTATTTCATTATTTAGGTTTATTTAGGCGTATTGTTATTTTCTATAACAATCTCTATTTTTACCTCGGGTGGTTCCACAACCTCCGGGTTTATTTTAGAGCTGCAATGTATTATTTAAATCAGTTACTCTTAATGAAATAATGTTGTTCCACCAACATTGTAAAAGTAAGTCTTTAGTTTTAATTCAACTAAAAATAGGCTATCAATGGACACCTTCCTATATTTCACTTATTTTTCCTTAGCTTCTCTTGGATTACTATAACTTTTTGGGTGAAATGAATGAATCTAGTGATGAAGAAATTTTTTTGTCTCAATGATGGACAAAGTAAATGAATCCAATGATGAAGAAAAGTGTGGTTTAATAAAAAGGAGAATATTTTTTTCATAAGAGAAGGCATATGCTTCTCAATAACTATTGATTTCTTATAAAGAAGACAACACTAAAGAATTGGAAGCTTCATTCCAAAGTATTAAAAGGGCCATAGTAGCAGTTTAGTCATGCAAATGCAAGAATCTTTGAAGAGATTTGAATGTGTGGGGAATCGATATCAAGCATTTTGAATTTAGGGTAACCTTAAGATCTTAATATGCATGACAGTGTCCTTCCAATAATATTAGAGAACATTGGGCTTCTTATTTAGTCATCTCATAGCTATTTGTGATTGTAACCAATTCATCTGTAACCAAAAAAATAATATTATTATGTTAATGTCGAGGAGTGTAAAATTTATGTTGTAGTTTTCAAATCAAGAGTTGAAGGGTTAGAGTTCCATGGGCACTTGAGATCACCCCTTGTAGTATCACGTCCTTATGTGCATACAAAAATCTAAAAAAATTAAATAATATTCTCAAGCAATTAAAATTTCAACACTTAACATTCATTTAAAATTATTATAATGAAATATTATCTATGCTATAAATACTTTTGGAATAATAATTGTGTTGATATATTTTTTTATACTATAGACAAGATCAACATGATTTTAGAAACTTTAAGTATTATATATCACAAATGGGAATAATTTTATGTATTCTTTTATTTACTTTGTAATCTATCATTCAATAGTATAAAATATATCAATAGTAATGAAATAATGTCCAATGTTGTAGGAGGTGTGAAGAAAATGTTTGATAGTATTTTTATAAAATGTTGACCCATATATTATTCATTTGGAAATTTGGATCAAGAGGTAATTATGAGATAAGATGAGAGTAAAAAATAATTGTAATATATGGGGGATTGTAAGGCATTTCATGTACTAAAGTCTTTGTTTTTGTATTTTTTAATAAAGAGATACTCTCCTTGGAATTAAAAGTATATTTGAACAGTATTTACATTAATGTTGATTTCAAAACTTGGTCCATATAAATTTGGTTTTTTATAATTAAATTTTTATAATTAGATTTTTTTAAAACATATAATAATAGTTTGACATTAAATAAAAAATAAAATAAGGTATCTTATATATCTATTTAATGATAAATATCAAATTAGAAACACATATCTTATATGTTAAGCTTGAAAAATGTACCTCGAGTTTCATATCTCTTGACGTTATATATAAAACAAATCAAAAAAGTAATTACACTTTGAAGATATTTATGTTCATAATTAAAGTATGTTGATTAATGATTATCATAATTATTTTTGTTACAATATTGCTTTATTATAATTAATATTTTTAATACTTTCTCACCTTGTTCATGTTTATTAATATTCAAGGTCTAACAATTTTGTTTAATATAATTTGTTAATGTTAAATTTGAAGCTTCATGTTTCTTTGGCTTAGGTCCACTATGTCTAGGAGGAGGCATTCATATTATGCTATTCACCTATGGAGCACAAATACCTACCCCCTTTAGATTAAATAAATAAATAAAATTATATATTATATATAGATATAGATAAATTTTAATGTAGGGTTTTGAAAGGGTTTCTCTTTCCCTTTTACATTAATTTAGTCACATTGAACTATTTGGTGCCACCGATATTTGAAACTTGGTGTGGGATAAATGAACTATTTGTCCCAACCATTGAACCAAGGACCCCATAGTTATATGTATATATATATTACTATAACTCCATAATTATTTGGAAAACACTAGTAAGAAATTTCTCATTAGTTTGGAATTTCTTGGCATTAAAAATGGGGAATGGAAATGAAGGATTGGAAAAGATCCTTGGCTAGACAGTAAAGAAGACAGTTAGCTTCCACAAAACATAATAGATCATCTCCATAGACAAGGAAATATGGTATTGGTGTAGGTGGTATCGACAAAGAGCACTAATTTATGGAAACAAAGATGGCTCACAGCAGAAGAGCTAACATTGGAAGGAAATGAAGCACATATTTATCATGATTACATAAAGGAATTGGAAAGAGAAAATATAATACTAAATCATCAAAGAGACTTTCTGATATAGTCCAAGAATCCAATAAGTGGACAGTTCACAGCCAGAGAAGGGTATAAGGCAAGCTTTGATAACAACAATAAGGAAAATCTTTGGTGGTGGAGTAGAATATGGAAGTTAAAATCTCCCCTAAAAACTAAAATCTATGCTTGGTTAGCTTTGGCAAAAAAAACACTAACATGGGATGTTCTTCAAAGGAGGTCCCGACAAGAACTAAGTTAGTGTGACGTGTAGAAATAAAGAATAAACAATGGATAATCTTATGGTTCATTACCCTTTTGCAAGAAAAGTGTGGAATTCAATTATACCTTTAACTCAAGGGAAAATATAGTGGCCTACTAGGAACCTTTCAAATAACATGCAATAGTGGTTCAAAGAAATAGGATTAAAGGAGTATAGATGTGTCCCTTTGATAGTGGCATGGGGCTTATGGCTAGCTAGAAATGCCAGGTTGTTTGGAGGTAATAAAATTCTAATGATTCAGGTGCAAATGCAAATTAAATCTATTTTTGAAAGTCTAAAAATATCCCCAAAACTAAAATTGAGTAGGCCTATAGGAACACTAATAGTGGATCCTATGAAGCCCTAGGATTTCTTTGATGAAGCTTGCCAAGGCAGCCCAGGTAGGTGTGGGACAGGGGGAGCACTTTACTTCAGTAAAAATCATATTATCACTTTCAAGAAAGGTTTAGGGGAAGACACAAATAATATGGTAGAATGGAAAGCATTGATCCTCTTAATGATAATAGCAGTGGAGCAAGAAATTACAACTTTACAAATTTATGAAGATTCAAAATTAGTGATAGAAGATCATGTTGAGATAAAAAAAAAAAATTCTCACTCCTTTCTATGAGCAAGTTAAATTATTAGAATCTTTTATAATAGAAATTTCATACAAGCACATCTACAGGGAACTAAATTTAGAAGCAGATGGTCTTTCAAAATATGGTTTGAACCTTCCAGCAAGCACTTGGTAGAGGGAAGAAGTGGTTAGAGGACTTGGGGTTTTCTCATAGTCCTCTTATTAAGGATCATAGCAAAGATCTATTAATAGCAAAAAATGGTTTTGAAAGGGACCCTTACCATTATTCTATACAAATACAAGCTTTAGAATAGCATTAGTCTTTATAATTGAAACTTGAGTCCTTAATTTTGGAACTAAAGGAAGAGTCATTTGAGAACTGTAATTGATAAAAAGTTACTCTTGATTTTTACCAGTCAATCCTATTATTAAGATTTTATTTATAGATTGTAATTTGATTGTAAATTATTACAAGGAGGCTAGTACTCCTCTTAGTTCAGTTTAGAGCAACTTCTATATGGGATGTAACTAAAATTCTTGAAGGTATTTCATACCTGTAGCATTGTAATTTTTCAAACTCAAAAATGAAAATTACATATCTTATCTGAGGGAAAAAATATTTTTACTATAAATATGTTGTTTATATATGTGTGTATAGAGTTTGAGAGCCTTTTCCATCAAAATATAAAATCACTACTTTTGTTATTAGGTGAATTAGACTATATATAGCTTGTATTTTTGTAAAAGATATTTTCATCTCTATCAAATTGTGCTCTGTTTTTTGTGTCAATTTCTTGATATAATTTTCATTAAGAGATAAAATCTCCCTCGACCAATTACCATTGTAATTACTACCATGTTTTCTTATTAGTAAAAATGTTAATATTTCCAAGATATTACCTACATCAATAACTGATGCATACAAAAAATAATGTTATCGTTCATCTAATCTCACATCCACTTGATAATATTAATAATAATATGTAAATCCCCCTTAATTGAAATGTATCCCCTTCCTTTTCTAGTTGTAATATTGATCCCTATAAGAAATGCCCTAGCCTCACCATGTTTATTAGTTAAATTTTTACATAATTATGAGTAGGTGATGAGAATTTTTCCTTCATTATTTAAAAAAAATGTAATCTCTAGAGTTTTAACGCTATGCATTTTCCTTTGGAAGCACCATCAAAATTAATTTTAATGAACTCAACTTTTAAACATTTTTATTTTATAATATATTGATGTAGATCCTTCACAATAACTCCATTGTTGAAGATGGCCTGTGTATATAAATTCAAATCCTATAAGCAAAAGGTCAATACCTCTTTTTCCTAATCTTGAGACTTCTTATGATGAGAACTATGCTTGTAAATATTATGCAAGAGAGAAAGAAATACAATTTCAAACTTGTATATGAATTTATGATTTGTTTTAAAAAAATCGGTTATACCACTCAATCCATAGATTCCAATAAATAATGGTAGGACCAAACCTCCAAAAAATGCATAATGATTTAGTTTTGAAATATTTAGTCCATTATTTCATCAATTGTTTTGATGTTGATGGAGCTACCCACTATATTCTCATTAAAAAAAAAATAACCCTAAAGGTTGTAAGAAAAGGGATAATAAATAAATGATCTAATATTTTTATGTTCTCCTTACATAAGGCATTTAAAATATCCATGATATCATCTTCTTTGTAGATTCACTTATAAGAATTTTACTTTGTACTTATAATAAAAGAAATAATGAGGCCTTAGGGAGGGCCTCAAGTGACCAAATATTCTTTCAAGGAAAATCCTCAGGAAAAGGGAATTATGAGTGCTCTAAAGTTTTATATACCAACTTCACTAAATATCCATCATCTTATTATAGATTCCAAATGAACTTATCCTTTTGCACAGAAATGTGTAAATAAAACTCTTGAAGCATATTTTGAATCCCATCGATTAGTTTCTTAAGTCCTCTTCGTCAATCATAATGTTAATAGAAATACAAGATCTAGAATTGTTGCTTGCATCAATATAATTTGTGATCTTTGAATTATATAAGGTAAATAGGCACAAGCCAATGGTTGCCATTTTGAATAAAAAATAAGGTCTAATAAGGCTTCAACCAAGCACTATACCTAGGATTTGTAGAACCACCTTGATTGGTCAACCACCTAATATGTTTCTTGATCAATTGTAAACTTTTTGAGATGAAATATTATTTTGTTAAACCTCTAGATAGTTTTCAAGTCCTTAATAACTAGATTATATTCTAAGAACCTGTATATTTTGAAGTAATACTTTTGCCCATTATTTTCTTGATCTTTGAAACATCCAACAAATTTTTTTCTCCAAATTCTAAACTTATAAATATGTAATTTTTTGGGCTTGTCCTTCTAATATTCTTTCCTTTGAAAACCCTATGCCACTTGTAAAGAAAAAACTAAATTTTTTCTCACATCCCTTTCAAATAAAATATCACTGAATTATGTCAAATTTAGATGCTACATGTACTAGCAATCTTGAAAGTGACATCATAGAAATAAGGAAAATTTTGCATTATTTCCTTTATAATTTACAGTATTCTAACCATGGTTAGAAAATTATCTTTGTAATGTGTAACATAAATTTTCATTATTCAAAATTGAGCCCCAAAACACTCTTTTTATCCTTTATTAGACAAAGGAACACATCAATATGTTGATGGCAATTTTTAAAATTTCTAGAATAATCCGTTGTAAATCTAGGGCAATGCTAATGGAAAATATCTTGTTTTTTTTTTTTGTACTAACCGACTATCTAGAAACCTTTTGGTTGCATGATAACATTTATTTAAATTCAATTACATGGCCTTGCTAACCAAGGGATGACCCAAAAGAAAAAAAAAATTCAACAAATTGGAGATGATTTAAATGGATCATTCATTGTCACTTGAACACTCTTAATTTTTCTTTTGAGAGATATCCTAATGCCTTAAAAAGAATAATGAATAAAATAATATATTGGTATATCATGGTGAAGTCCATTAGATGTTTCAAAACATCTAGTGTGGGCTGATGAAAAGTAAAATATTTTAGAGTGCTATATCAATATATAATTAGATCACACTAACCTTGACTAAAACCAATTTTCCTGAGAATATTATAGAGAAAACTCCAACAAACCACATCATATGCGTTAATCATATCTAATTTACAAGTGTACCTAGTTTTTTCATGGGATTAAGAGAAGTATGGCCTCTTGTACGATGATTATACCATGGAGGACTTACTTACCACAAACAAAGTACCTTGTTGGTTTGAAATGACATAATCTAGAATGATTTTCAATCCATTTTTTTGGCTAGATAATACGGAGTTGTACTCAAGTCCCCTACCCTTGACAATTTACAACTCTCTTCTTTGAAGCTTGAGAGTTTACAAATAGATACACTTCTCATCTCAATTGAGATGCTATAGCTAGAAACCTACATTATTTTACATAAAATATCTAAATTATTGATTTTCATTTTATGGATCTTTTCAACTTTTAGTATGAATATAAATATTTTAGAATTTATCATCCTTATTGACATTTTCTATAGCAGCTTTCACAATACCAAACTTCACCTCTACTATTTATGCATTGCATCTTAGTAGAATAATATTTCTAAAACATCACACTATCATAGTTCGCTTTACCAAATCTAGATTGCTAGTTTCCTTCCTGAAACACAAGTGCAACCACAAAAATTATAAATAATATGAAAACACTTTGTTGTTATAAAATAAAGTAGATATTACCAATGGAAAACATTAAAGTAAATCTTAATCATTATTTGATTCAAGTCAACATTTTCTTGTCAGCTTTAGCTAAACTTACTACTTCCTCTAACCATGGAAATAAGAATTTAACTTCACGATCCTCAATCAAAACCCCTCTATTGGCTAGCCTATCTGTAAATTTGTTTCCTTTCCTTAATGTATGTGTAAACTTTATTTCTTCAAACTCCTTAGCAAGATCTTGAATTTCCACAATTATCTCTTGTATGTTCCATGGAGACTTTGCTTTCCTCAAAATTGCATTTATTACTATGAGAGAATCACCTTCCATCCATACTCTGTTCCATTTCATTTGTATGCATATTTTTAACCTTTTTAAAGCCACCCAATATTTAGGTTCATTATTTATCTTAAATAAATTATGGAAAGTGTAATGAGACAAAATATCTCCTCTATTATTTCTAATTATTCCTCCTCTTCCTACTGGTCTTGGATTTCCTTTGGATGCTCCATCAAAATTTAATTTAACCAACTCCACATCTGGTGGTTTCCACTTTATATTATTTGACTTGTTTTTGCTTCTCTTGTATCCAACATCATAATTCTATTTAATGACTTGAATCCATATATCAAGGCTCTTTGCTTCCATATTAGGGATTGGGTGAGTTAATAGGGTTGGTTTAGACTCCTCTATGGCTAAATTTTCATTACCTCTAAATTACTTTCCTTTCCTTTAAATATTCTTCTATTCCTTTCTAGCCATACAACCCAAAGTATTGTACCTTTTGATATATCCAATATTTTCTATAAAGCCTCACTTTTATAAGTACTCTACCATTGCTTTAACCAATATTCAATTTTACTACTCATCATCATATTTTTATCAAACATATAAAAAATCCATTGCCATAGTTTCCAAACTATTGAATAATATCCCAAGAGATGGTATATACTCTTCTCCTCCTTTTTACAAAGAACACATTAAGAGGGGTCATGAAAACCCCTTTCATAAGGTTATCCCAAGATAAGATTCTTCTATGACCTACTAGCCAAACAAACATAATGACTTTAGGAATGCTTGGGCTTTCCCAAATATCTCTCCATATTCTTGTGACATTACTATTTTGTTAGTGCTTTATATTATATCCACTTCTTGTTGTGTATTCTCCTGAGCTATTAAACTCCTAAATCAATTTATCCTTGGCTCCCCTCAAAATAATCACATTTGTTATCTTTCTACTCAATTGCCTCCTAGCATCAATATATTGTATACTTGTAAAAAAATCATCTTTCCATTTTTATCTTCCTTCCTGATCTTGTACAAGTTGTTTGAAACCATATCACCATATTTATCTTGAAGTATCTCATCCAAGGTTTCAAAATTGGATCTAAGTTGAGTGGTTTTTTATCACACCAAGTATCCATCTAAATAGAATTTTTTTCTCCAGTTTCCACCACCCATATTAAACCTTTAATCATTAGATCAATATATTCTTTTAAATCATTCCAAAGAGCATAACCATTTGGTAGAGAGAATGCAGTAAAAATTAAACTTTGGTCATTGGGCTCAACATAGTTACTTAGAAGAATTCTTTCCCATTGTCTTTGAATCTATTTATACAATATTTAGATTACTTTTACCCTAAGAGCTAAGTTTACATCTATAAGAACTCTTAAACACAAACCTCCCATAATTTTATCATCACACACCTTGTTTCATTTCACCAAATAAAATTTCATTTTATCATATAAAACTAACCATAAAAAGGATCGCATAATATAGATTAAACTTTTTTCAACTGATTTTAGCATAGTATACAATGATATATAATATGTTGGAATGACCTGTAAGACTAACTTAATTTAGTATACTCTTCCTAATAATGGTAACCATCTACCTTTCCAAGCTGGTAGTTTATTCTAAACTTTACTGATACCTATATTCCATAATTCTATCCTCATTTTCCCCTCAAATAAAGGAATCCCTGGATAAGTTGTTGGTAAATTTACCTCCTCCATTTGAAGTAACCTACAAATCCTTGCTTTTATATTAGCTAGAGTGTTAAGGAAGTAAATTTTGGATTTTGTCCTATTAAATTTTTGTCCTGATGCTCTTTTGTATTCCTTTATAACATTATACAAATCTTTGGCCTCATTTATCCTTACCCTTCCAAAAAGGGTTGTATCATCTACAAATTTTTAATGGGTGATGTTGTGGATGTTATTACTAACCTTATGTCCACTTATAAGCCCATATTTGTAAGTCTTGTTTAATTTCCTACTCAAAACCTCTGCCATAATAATGAAAAGATAAGGAGATAAAGGATCTCCTTGTCTAAGGCATCTCTTGGCTTTAAAATATTCTATTACTAACCCATTGACCAACATTAAATAAGAAATTATAGAGACATAAGCTTTAACTAATCTAACCCATTTATTCCCAAATCTAAACTTTTCTAAAACTACAAAAATAAAATCCCATTTAACCCTATCATAGGCTTTAATCATATCAAGTTTTAAGATCATTGCTTTCTCTTTTATTTAAGCTCCTGAATGTATACCATTATGAGCTACTATGATCCCATCCAAAATGTGTCTCCCTTTCACAAATCCTCTTTGCTCCTTCGAAATTATTTTGACTAATAATGGCCTTCATCAATTTTCCATCACTTTGGAGATAATATTATATACAATATTACATAGGCTTATGGGTCTAAAAGAATCAAACAATTCAAAATCCTTATTTTTTGGAATTAGGGAAACATATATTGCATTTATTTTATAAGGTATGCATTTTTTTACCCTAGATTGTTCCACTACCACCAATAAATAATACTTCACTATATCCCAATTATGTTGGTAAAAAGTTATAGAGATCCCATCTAGACCTGGGATTTATCCTTATTAAAAGAAAAAAGAGCTAAATGAACTTCTTCTAGAGTAATAGGTTCCATTAGTTTCCTATTGTCTTCATTCATTATAACTAAAGGTACATCTTGAAGAAGTTCACCATTAAGAACTTCTATCTCCTCTAATCCTAGAATATTATGGTAAAAAATATTTACCTATTTTCTAATTTCACTCTAATCTTCAATCCAAACCTTTTCTATTGATTTAATTCTACTAATTATGGATGTTGATCTCTATACTATAGCCATCCTATGAAAAACTTTGTATTTTTATCTCCTTTTAACCAAGTTTATCTTGATTTTAATATCTAAAATTTCTCTTCCTTACTCAAAATATTATGATATTCACTAAGCAACTCCCTTTCCTATGAGCTTGGATTATTATGATCACCTTTTTAGAATTTTGAAAGTTTATCTTTTAGTTCTTCTTTCTTCTCAAAATATTTTCAAAAGTGTTCTTGTTCCATTCTTTTAATCTAGATGTCATAGATTTAATTTATTTTGGAAGAGCATACAACCTACTATTTCCTAAAGAATTATATATTTGTGCTATCATATCAACAAATTGAAGATGGTCTTCCCACATTTGTTCATATTTAAAATATGATTTCTTTTAATAATTCACTTACCACCATTTTAACTCTTATTGGTCAATGATATGAACCAATCCTTGTTAAGGTATTTATTTTAGCACAAGTTCCTTCATCTAGCCAATGATTTGAGAGTATGCATCTGTCTATTTTTTTTGCTATTAGGTTATGGCCTCTCATGTTTTTGGTCCATGTATAGTTATCTTCTTCAAACTCAACCTCCCATAGATTATTGTTTTGAAGAAAAACTAAAAAATCTCTCATACTTTGGGTTAATTTCCTAATTCCCCCAAATTTTTCATCCAGTTTGGTTATGGTTTTAAAATATCCTATGATCATGAATCGGGTTTCTTGGTCTTTACTTCTCATAAAGTCTTCAATCCCACTTCAAATTTCCAATCTACCTGGATGAGTTTTAGGTCCATAGATATTGATAAGGATGAAATGAATATTTGTAAAGTAGCAAGTGACTAAAGAGGTTATCAAATGCCTAGTTTTATGAATGGTTACACAAGAGGTTCTATAAGGATTCCAACAAGTTAGAATTCCTCCTACTGCTCCTTCAAAATCCATAACATCCCATTCACATCTTGCCCATACTGCTTTCATAATTTTTGAAACTTCTTCTTTTGTCATTTTAGTTTCTAGGATACACAAAATATCAGTCTTATTACTTAAAAATAGGTCCCTGATAAACCTCTACTTTGAGGTGTCATTAGCACCCTTTATATTCCATGAGATGATAATCATGTCTCAATAGGGACTATTGGCCCCACCTACGTATTACCAATATCATTTTATTGTTTGGTAAAGAGAAGTTCAACCAACTTAGTTTGTGTTACGTTCTCTATGTTTTCTCTTGCTTCCTTGGATATTGCTTGATAATTTTAGGGTTTTCTTCTTTTTGCCTTACCTATATTAGGAGTAGGTCTTATTATTCTATTCTTCAATATTCTTTCACAATTTTATTTTTCATCATATTTATCCTCTCCTAGCTCTACTACATAGGCTTTTGACTTGTCCTGCTCATTTTTTGGTATTTACTTATTAATGACAAAGGTATTAACTTCTAAAACTATATTTTCTTTACCAATTTGTTTTATGTTGAATGGTGCATGGTACTTCAAGAGAGTCTTTAAAATCTGATGAGACACTTTCCTTAGGTTCATTGAGAATGATTTCTTCCAATATCCTTCCTTACTAGTCTCCACTATTTATTTTCTTTCATTTTTCTAGATCTATTTTTTGGAAGTTGAAAACCATCTTCATCCATAACCATTTGTAATTTTCTCTTGTGGTTTTCTACATATGATTATGTTGGGCTCTTCTTAAGGCATGCTCTCTCAATATGTTCTACCTCATGACATCTTCTACATCTAAAAGATATGTTTTCATAATATATGGTTTGGGTCCACAACTTATTCCCATACTTAAGAATGATTGATTTTGGTAAAACTTTACTTATATCAATTATGACCAATACCCAAGCATAAATAGCCAAGAATCCATCTTTTGTAGTATGTGAAATTGCAAGGAATTCTCCTAAAGTGTTGTCTATTGCCTTAATGGTATTTATTTTTCTAAAATTCAATGGGCAACCCAAGCATCCTAAGCTAGACTGGTACTAGGGATAGATTTACATTTTTAGGTGAAAAGCCTTCATACCATCAAGTAAGGAAGAGTCTTGCTCTTCCCATAAACCAAGGATCCCTTTTCAGGATTTTTTTCTTTCTTACTTAGAACAAAAAATAGCTAGGAAGAAATCTTTGGGAATAAAGGATAGAATCACTGCTGGAGACTTCCAACTCCTATCAATTTATTTTCTCAAGGCTAAAGCCCCTGGTCAATACCCATTAAATTTACCAAAAACCACCCTATCGTGGAGAAACAATGATCTCTCGGAGGTGCGCTCACTAATCTCTACCACTAGAGATGATTATAAAAATTTAACTATAAATTAGTCCATGGAAAGGAAACTAGAACTCAAAATCTATTGAAATTTATTAGAATATCCTATAGCAAATATAATATTTGATAAATATATATATAATAATTTGCATGCACAATTCTAACATAAATAAGGGAAAAAAACTTACCTAAAAATATCTATCTAGATAGAATGTCTTGACTCATTGAAGTCCTAGCCCTTCATTGCTCTTCCCATTATTCAAACCCTAGTTGACAAATATTTGAAATTTTGTAATTTCATGACTTGAAAAATTGTCACTACCATTGTTTTGGATGGTTGACTTCACAGGATCATATATCCCTCAATATTGTTTGGATTCCTTCATATAACCACTCATTTTAAGGCTATTCAAATTTTACACAAGTTGGTCCAAGAATCAACCGAATCGGATAACCCTTCGTGAAGATATGGCTTCTAATAGATTAGATGCTTTTTAGAAAAAAAAACCCTAATCCTTCATGAAGTGACAGACTTTAATACAAATTAAATAGATATATATTTCATGATTTTTAATCCATTACTTTGTTTTAAATTATATTTATCCCAATAGGGATTCTTCTATGAATGCAAACTTTGGAAAGTTATTTTTGTTTTGATGTTGTCTTACATATACTATGAAACAACCATTAAAAGAATCATGATCATTGAGTTTTTATATTATGATCCACCTCTTGTTCTATGCAAATGACTATGAATTTATTTCGAAGGATCTTATTATATATCTTATGTTTTTTGTAGTTTCTTCTCTTCTAGTAATGGAAGAGTAAATATTAGAGTAAATGTGCCTACAAATACTGGAAATCTTAATCTCAATAGAAATATCTAGGACTAGATTTGATTGGAATGGTGGATGGATGCTAATCCATGGGAGAATTGATTAAAGGAGGAACACACTTATGTAGATGCTTGCATGACATTGTATCTTAAAAGCTATGATGATGGTGGTGAATATTCAAGGAAATAAAATGACACATACATAATTAAATTTTATAGAAATAATGTTTAAGCTTAGGTTATAACAAAGCCTCCCATAGGTTCTACCTATCATCATTTGGATAGGACATATTCTATCTTTGCCTTTGATTTTCTACATGATGGATGGGGTCATGTACTTCAAGATCTAAAAACACTCTATAAATATCAAATGAGAGCATGAGAGGGCCTAATTATATGAATCCTAAAGAGTTTAATAGGGCTAAATCATGCTCTACAACTACTCCAAAGATAAGGATTTCTTCATAAGATGACCTTCAACTATAGAATATATATTATATTTATAATGCATATGTGAAGAGCACATGTGGATTAGATTAATCTACTTTGACTTCTTGTAAAATAACTCCACCTATATTGAGATTTGATAAATCATCAACTAAGAGTGAAGAATTAAGCATTTTCTCAAATCCAAAGCCTCAAAGACCCTTTTATTAGTAATTTATTTGATGTTTCTATTTTATTATTATGGCTACAAACTTAAACTCTCCTATATTATACTACGTGTTTGTGTTATGCTATATAAATTATTCAATAGAAGTTCAATAGACTAAGATTTTAGCTTTCTGTTAAATAATAAAATATGCTTTTTCATAGCAAAGTAGAAGTTGAGTACAAAAGTGCTTATCTTAGTATTCAATTATTTGTTGGTTTGTATTGAGAAACCAAATATTAATTTGCTTTGGTATTTGGTTGTTGAATACAAAGGAAGCTAGATTGAATTATGTTAAAAGTATATAATGAAGGGTTGTATTTCACAAATATGCTAGATGAAGTGCTACCCTACATAGTTGAAAATATTCTTAATTGATGTCTAATTGAGTTATAATTTATCAAGATTTAATGCAAAAAGGATAAATACCATTTAATTTAAGTGACACATAATGCTAGTCATTAATATACTAATTATCATATTATAATCCCAATAGATTTTTACTTTAGCATAAAGTTTACAGTAAAGAGTTTTAATTATTTTTATTAGACTTAAACAATGTTTTTGCTACCCCTTATTATTTGACATCATGAATTCTTTGGCAAGTTGTAACAAATGGATCTTAGATATTCTTGATCATTATGAAGGCTAGTAAATACTTAACAACTAAAAGTAACATTCATGAGATGAGATTGTGCTTTCTAGCAGTAGTCGAATCCCTCCTTTGTTGGAGTGTCAAGAAATTTATTATTAAAAAAGATATATGTAGATAAGTTTCATATGTTGTTGTTCAAATATCAAGACTATATATAAGGTTTTATTGTTGTAATCTTTATCATAGGATTGGATGAATTTGATCTTGAATTTTGACATACAATAAATTTAATATTTAAAGTTTGGCCATAAATTTAGTCCAAATCAAATCATATCAAATATACATTAAAATCAATAAAAATTAAATAAATCAATTAAAATAATATTCTCTCCAACATTGAATATCCAAAATAATTTTGGGAGTGTGTTTCAAAGAATTTTTTAGTATGAGTGCAAGCGCAAATTGGGAGGGGGAGCGAGTGCAGCTGAGAGTGAGTGCGACACGAGTGCGAATCGAGAGTGAGTGCAACCAAGAGTGAGTGTAGTTGAGAGTGAGTGCAAGCACGAATGTGAGACGAGTGAGTGCAAATGGAAGTGCAAGCATGAGTACGAATGGAGGGAGCGAGTGCAACCGATACAAGGAGTAGATATCGATGGATGTGAGTGTGCCTTGGGGCTTGAGTACAAGTGTGAGCATGAATCGAGGGGGGGAGCGATTGCAACCAAGAATGAGTGCAAATGGGAGTGAGTACAACATGAGCACAAATCAAGAGCGAGTGTAGCCAAGAATGAGTACAACTAGGAGTGATAGAAATTGAAAGTGAGTATGAGCACGAATTCAAGCCAAGAGTGAGTGTTGTCATAAGCGAGTGCGAGCATGAATTGAGAGTGAGTGCAGCCAAAAGCAAGTACAAGCACGAGCCGAGAGAAAAGAGGAAGTTTGAGTAGGAAGTAAGAAGTAGAAAACTCAAAGGAGTGGAGAAGCAGTTCAATTTAAACCCAAAGCAAGGAAAACTCATCATTTTAGACATCTTGGTAGACCTAACGATGGTCTAAGGAGCAATGAAATCAATGAGGAAGTTTATCAGTGCTCGACCATATTTAGACACTATAAAAAATGTGATTTAATAAAATGATACCCCTTAGGGCACATGGAGATAGTGTCATTGACTAAAGGGTTCTTCATGATCAAATTGAACTATGAAGAGGATGTAGATTGCATCCTCTAGGGTGGTCCATGGTTTTTTGGACATCGAGGTTTATTTTTGCAAAAATTGGGGCCCGAATTTGACCCAAATAAGAAGAGAATTCATCAAGCTCTTATTTGGGTTATATTGTCAGGTTTATACTTCCATTTTTGGCATGAGAAAGTGATGATAGGTATTGCTAAAAAACATTGTAGTTTGATTATGATCAATCTTGCAATGTTAACAAAGTTGAGGTTGGTGTATGCTAGGATATGTGTGAATTTCGACTTGGAAAAGGAACTCCCCAACTAAATAGAACTAATTTTTAAACATGGAATTTGGGTTCAGTCTATCGAATATGATAACATTCCCTCAAGATGTGATTCTTGCAAGAAACTAGGGCATTCTAGAAATTTATGCCCTAATAGGAATAATGAGAGCAACCCTCAAAATGTATGGTAAAGTAAGGAGGCTTTAGATTCAATATCCAAATAGGTGGGAGACCCAATCATTCCAATGGAGAAGAAATAAAATAAGACTGAGGTCCAAGAAACTCATATTGAAGACTTGAAGACCCAAACAATGGAGGAAGGGGAAATTCTAGAAGAAATTATTTAGGCAAAACTCATAGATCAAAACCCCTCTATCATTGAGAAATAAAATTTTCAAACCTAGGAACCCTCTTATGATAAAGTTGAATTCATGAACCATAACTCCTTTGCAAGTCTTTAGAATCTAATGGTTGAAGTAGATTATGACATCCAGAATAAGAAAACTAATCAAGAAAACATGGTCAAGCATCAAAGGGAGAAATCTAATAACAAGGATGAGAGTTCTCTAAGGGAAACACCTCACCAAAAGGAGAAAAAGTAGAATGGAGAGAGATTTAAGAATAAACTAGAAGCATAAATGGATATAAAGGAATGAGAGTCTTCAAAGGATACATATATCAAAAAATCTAAAGAGGATTTGAAGTTATTGACTCTCTTAAAGCATACCAAGAAAAAAGTGGATGTTGGCTCTTCTATGTCTAGAGGAAGGAAAAAACTAGAGTGGTTAGATCTAGAGAGGCAACAAAACAAGTTGCAAACAATACTCAAAAGGTTTTAGATTTGGGTGGGGGGAAGAACCCACAAAAATCTAAGAAATGAATTTTCTATCTTAGAACATCAGGGGTATGAATACCTCTACAAAACATCGGGTACTTTGGGATATGATAAAAGAATATAAACCTAGTATCTTCTTGATTCAAGAGACTAATATTGATGAGAAAATTTTTAATCAATTACCATTTGGAAGGAAGCGGATATGGTGGAAATTTTAGCGATGGGAGCCTTTGGAGGTGTATGGACTTTGTGGGACCCTAGAATATTTGATGGTCAATGTATTCAAAGGAATGAAAGGTGCGTGTATGTCCTCTTGACTTGTAAAATTATAAACTTTTATTGGTTGTTTCCAATGTATATGCCCCAAACACTAGGGAAGGAAGAAAAAGGGTTTAGAGGTTCCTTAGTAATATTCATGAGGTGTTTCAGTGGCTATGGATAGTTTCTAGGTATTTAACACACCCTTGTATCCTAGTGACATGAAGGGTGGTAGTTTGGGTTATTCTAATAGTATGGAGGAATTTAATGATTTTGTCTCTAAATGCGAACTAATGGATTTGGATCTGAAAGGGGCTAAATACACCTAGTCTAATAAGATGTTAGAAAGCAATTGCATTCAAATTAGATTGGATAGAGTATTAGTATCCCAATCTTGGTTAACTCACTATGATAACTATTCTCTCAAATCCCTCCTGAAGATTATCTCTAATCATTCACCATTGCTTTTGGAAGTGTTGGAGGGAAGAAGAAGGTAGACCCTTCAGATTTGAGTTAATGTGGATGTCACATCCTTCTTTAGCTCAAAATATTTCAAAATAGTGGAGCATTGATATTAGAGGATCCAAAATGTTCCAAATCTCTCAGAAGCTTAAAAATGTTAATATAAATGTAAAAGTTTGGAATAAGGGGTTTTTGGTCATTTAAAAGAGAGAAGAGTGATATAAATGCTATCTTGGAAGAGGTGGAAGAGCAAATTCAGAATTGGGGGTTCTTAGAGGAATTAGATAGAAAAGAAAAGGTGATTTTGTTTGATCTCCACACTTTATTAGCCCAAAAAGAAGTCTATTGAAGAAAAAAATCTAGGGATTTATGTCTCAAAGAAGGAGATCAAAACACCTGGTTTTTTCATCTCACAACTATTAGACATAGAGTGTATAATAGAATAAAGAATATTTTTTATTTTATTTTACATGGTGGAATCAGTAGCCGCCATGAATCCAAATAGGTTGTTTGACTTTTTTATGGTCGCCATAGTATTATGAGTTGTCTGCATCGAAATATGCCACACAGATCTTTGCATAGTATGCCCCTTTAACCACCATTTCATGATCATTTTAAACCTTGTATGTCGTTGAAATCACTAGGAAAGGGACAAGAATTTAGTCTGATGAGGCCCAAGATTTGAACCTTGGACCTCCGCCCCTTACGGGGTTTGGGGGAACCAATTGGTCTACACCTCGGACCTTAGAATAAGAATATAGAAAACAAAAGAGGGTAAGAAAATAAAATACGAAGAGGGTATAAAAAAGGAAGCAGTTTCTTTTTTTCAAAATCTCCTCAACATGGAAGATGTAACAAATGTTGAATCAGTTAATAAATTGCTAAAAATTATTTCCCAAGTGGTGAATAGTGAAATAAGTCATTTTTGGATAGTTATTTCTTAGAGGAGGAGGTGCGTAGGGAAATTTATAACATGTAGAAGGGAAAATCCCCAGGTCCAGATGGTTTTCGAAATGGTTTCTTTCAAACTTAAGATTATTAAGAATGATATATTAGAGGCTTTGCTGGAATTTGAGCAAGAAAAATAATTCTCAAGGAATGAAATTCTACATTCCTAGTTTTGATTCCAAAAAATCAAGGAGCAGACATGCTAAAATATTTTCATCCAATCAACTTGTGCAATTCCATTTATAAAATCTTGACAAAGGTTCTAGCCAATAGACTAAAAAGTATTTTACCTAAGATTATATCCCCTAACAAAGTGGTTTCGTTAAACAAAGGTAGATCTTGGATGGGATAATCATTGTTCATGAGGCTTTACACTCTATGAGGATGAGAGGATTAGAAGGCATGTTGTTGAAGTTGGATATGAATAAAGCCTATGACAAAGTATCTTGGGAGTTTCTAGATAAATTGTTATAGTTTTTCAGTTTTAGGGCAAATTGAAGGTTTTGGATCATGATTTGTGTATCCACTTCTTGATATTCAGTGATAGTAAATGGAGAACCAATATATTTCTTTCCAGGTAAAATAGGACTAAGACAAGGTGATCCTATATCACCTTATATGTTCTTAATAGTAGTTGAGGCTCTAGGAAGAAGCTTAACTGCAACAAAAGATGCAACCTTGATTAAAGGAATTCGACCAACATCATCTTAAGATATAATTACTCATCAGCAATTCATTGATGATACCATAATATTTTTAGAGTCATCAGTTGTGGAAGCGAAGAATATCAAGAAAATTATCAAAACATATGAAATAACTTCAAGTTAGAAAATTAATTTCTTGAAAATTAGGTTGTTCTTTGTTAACAATCCCCAACTTAGATAGAATAAAATTACAAGAACTTTTGGTTGCAGAGTGGACAACTTCCCCATTGTATATTTGGGAATGCCCCTTTTTATAGGTAGAATGAAAGGAGAATACTGGAATTCAATGCTTGAGAGATTCAATAGAAAGCTTTCAGGATGGAAAGGTTCTTCCCTTACTCAAGCAAGGAAATTATAGTTATTGAGGGTAACCCTGCAAAACTTATCATTTTTCATGGTCTTTATTTAAAATCCCAACATCGATGGTTGAGAAATTAGAGCGAATGCACAGGAACTTTCTTTGGACTAGTGTAGAAGAGAAATGGGAGATTAGTTTGGTGTCATGGGAGAAAGTTTGTAGGCCTAAGCGAGAAGGTGGTCTAGGCATCAAATAAGTTTAGCAGATGAATAGGGCTTTAATGGTTGAAGTGGAGTCATGACAAATGATTGCACATGATAAATATTGGGCTTAGATCCTCTCTGCAAAATATCTTGAGAACATAATCCACCTTTAGGATCATCTTTGTGGACTGAGTTGATCAAAACAAATAATATCTTATGGAAAGGTTTAAGATGGCAAGTGGTAAGAGGTGATAAGATACGATTCTAGGAGGATGCATAGGTCATAGAGAGGCCTTTAATTTTTAATGATTATTGGAAGTGCATCATTTGGCCTTTAAAGTAAAAATATGGAAACATGGTTCAAGAGTACATTAAGGAGGAAGATAATTGTAGTGTGGCACATGTTGTAGTTAAAAGGAGTTGATGCTATTATGCAAAGCAGGCTTAATTCTCTCAATCTTAGTTTACAACATTACTATCTATAGCTTAATGTAGGAGAGGATAGGTTATTTTGGGGTCTTACTCCTAAAGGAATATTTATTGTTAACTTAGTTTTTTCCATTGAAAGGGATAAGGAGAATTAAAATTTCCCTCATAGAGTTTGGATTAAAGATCTCATATCGAAGGTGTCTTTCTTTCTTTGGCTAACATTACAAAATCGGATATTAATGGTGGAAAATATTATAAGAAGAGGGATGATCATTCCTAATAGGCGTTATTTATGTTGTGGGGATGAGGAAATAGTTAATCGTATTTTTGTCCATTGCTCCCTTGCTTTGGAGGTTTGGCATGTTCTTCTTCAGGTGCTTAAAATTCAATGGATGACAACAAAGTCTTTGAGGACTTATGGGAAATTTGGGTTATTCCTTATCATAGCTCACAATTGAAGAAAATGTGGATCTTTGTCTTACCATATTTTATTTGATAGATATGGAGGGAGAGGAATAAATGAGTGTTCTTGAATAAGGCTAATTGTGTGGAGATCATTATAAGGAGTATCAAAGTTGTCATTGTTGAAAATGTGATTGTTAATATGGACAACCAAATCTATGAAAATGAGTTGGAGGAAGAAATAGCAGTGGACTAGGGACTGATGAGACCTACAAGAAATTAGATTATATATCCAAAGAGAAAGGTGAGATGGACTCCTCCCCCCTAGAGTAGGTAAAACTAAATTTTATGGAGCCTCTAAAGGTAATCCAGGAAGGCTAGAGGGGGAGGGGTTTTGAGATCTAGCTCTAGGTTAGTGATATCTTGTTATGCATAGAACTTTGTCTATACATTAAACCATGTACCAGAGTAAGGCTTGCACAAATTATGAATATTAATAAGCTTATAGTGGAAGGGGATTCTATGAATATCATTAATTTCAATGCCAAGCAAACTGCTAGTTGGAGCATTGAAAGTATTATTTAAGATGCAATGAATATACTATTAGGAATGGAGGTATTTGTGATCTAGCACGTCTACAAGGAAGGATCCAAGGTATAGAATGATGTTTTCCTATAGGCTTTGATGGATGGATCCAAGGTATAGAATGATGTTTTCCTATAGGCTTTGATGATTATAATTCTAAAAGAGGAAAACACTTATAGTGCTACTAAGTTAGACGTTTTAAAGCCTTAGGGGAATTGATAACTGCAAAATATCTATTAGCATGGGACCAATTTTCAAGGAAACTAAACTAAAATAAGATTCAAGAACTAATTATTAAAGGTTGTGTATTGAATGAAGACTAGGCATAAGCTTTTGAAGTCCTAAGGAAAGGTAAAATTGGAGATATGATCTGAAGCTAATAGAGAATTGATTAAAGCTCTTGAAAATTCTAAGTAAACAAGATTAAATGAAATTAAGAGATACCGAATCTCCATGGGATAGATTTAAATCAAAATTGTTGTATTTTAGATCAAATTTTGTAATATGTAGATGTTGGAAGTGATTTTTCTCTTCGGAAAATGTAAAAGGTATGGTGCCCTTTCAAAACCCCTTCATTTACCATAGTAAAAAACAATTCTCTCCAACATTATTCTCTACCATGTTTTTTTGTTGCATCATTTGTTGTGCTAAAATGATAAAAAGGAGCATTTTTGGATATTTTTACTACCTCTCACTTTATGCCAATTTTTTTTCCAAATTTTCATTAATGTTGAATTTATTCTAAATTTGAACACCGTTGAATTCAAACATGAACTAAAATTTTGTAACATTGGTTGTAATATTAAGTAGGTTATAAATCTTGCTTAGCATATAATGTTTCTTCACCTATGCATTTTATTATATAAAGCTGAAATATTATTTAAAGTTGAAACAATGATTCTCAACCAAATAAAATAACCATGGCTACTTAGGGAATTGTCTCCTCTAATTGGTATTCATACCAAGCATCGATGCTTGTTTTGGATGTTGGTATTTATCTTGAATTTTTTTGATGATATTCGAAGATGCCTCTCCTTTCAAGACTTTTAGGAGTTCTAGGTTCAAAATAAGGATCTTGTAAAAATTTATGAACAAGGATTCCAATATGTTGGATATGAGATGCACAAACTTGAATACACTAATAATCGTGATGATACTAGTGTTGACCTCGCATAAAGGTATGTGTTTGTGAGGTCATGTTTTAAAATTTGGAAAGAAAGGTGTATCATTTTTATCTATGAATTTAGGCCATCTTGCCACTAGTCTAGCTAAAATAAATTAATTTAAATGTATAAAGTAACTTTGGAAGGAAAAGAGTGTGAGAAATTAAAACAAAGTGAAATATAGTAAATACGGTTATGATTGTAGCAATATTAGTGTTGACTGATCAACACGTATGGATGGAATCAAATAACATCAATGTGACTCAATATATAAATAATCCATCATAATATAAGAATGGCCTGAAAAAAATTTAGAATACAATGCAATAAACACTATTCATCCACAAATTGAGAGATAAAATATACTAATTTAAATGCATAAAGTAAATGTGGAAGGAAAAGTGTGTGTAAAATTAAAACAAAGCAAAACATAATAAATATGGTCATGATAGTAGCAAGATTGGTGTTGATTAATTAACACATTTAGAGGGAATCAAATAACATCAATGTGACTCAATCTATAAATATTCCACCATAATAGAAGAAAGGACTAATAAAAAGTGAAAGAACAATGCATTAAACACTATCCATCCACAAATTGAGAGGTTAAATGACACAATAAATTCATAAATATCATGGGCAAGCCTTCTACTAGTGGCAGAATGATCTAATAAGTACAATTAGCTCTCATAAAGTATAGTTTTGACTATCATAAATGACTAAAAGATGCTTACAATGTAGTTCCTAGCTCTTATTTATAGGAACTTCTCTACCTAAGAGTAATCTAAGGTAAATATTTTCTACTCCTAGTGGAATATTTAGGAAAATTAATGTATCACTAGTTTTACATGCCTCCAAATTGATCCTAAATAATTTTAACAACCTTACAACTCATTATTGGTGCCACGTGAGGATAAAATATCACTTTCCAAGTTGTTTCTTCATACCTTGTACCATCCTTGCTTGATCTTAAGCCTTGAAGAGTGATCCATTCTTTTCAAAGAGCAATTTAAAATTTAATCAAACTAATGATTCACTCTTTTAGTTTGAGCAAATAATCCTTTTGAATGAGTCACAATTTGAGCACGTGGTCCAAATTTTTAAAATCTAACCAAATATTTTTGTTTGAATTATTGCGCTTGGGCTACAAAATTCCTAAGTGACCATTGTCCTTCTTAGTCATTTCCTTATTAGAATTTAATGATTGTAGCTAAGATACTATATTTTTTGTTATTTTGTGGTGTGCCAAGTTTGATTGATAAGAGATTACATGTTATTCCTTTTGTCAAAATTCATAATATATTCTAGAAGTGAACAAAATCAATCTATCCACTCAAATATTATATACAAAGTGTAAAAGGAAAAAGGATAGATATTTGGGGCACCCATATGCACCATAAATAATAATTATATTATCCATAGATAAGATTCACAACACCCTGATAATAAAATGAGTGGTGGGGGGTATTAATACCAATCCCAAAACCCTAATTACATTAAAGAGTTTAACCTAAGCAAACATAACAAAAGTGTGTAAGGTTAATTAGAAATTCTGATGTAAATCAGCTACAAGAGGTCAAAACAAAATACCTCACATTACATAACAAAGGTAAATAAAAATAATAGCTAAAACCCTCCATTTACATAAAAATTGTGATAAATAGAAATAAAGCAGTAAAACCCTCCATTCACATAAAAACTACAATACATGAAAATAAACCAATAAATAATTTATTTTATCATTCCTAGATTCACTTCCCCTTTTACAATGCAATACCAAGGGAATATATATCCCCAAAGAAACCCTAAAAGAAAACCCTAAAACTTGAAGCCCTAAAAGAAAACCCTAAAGCTTATAACCCTAAAAATAAAAAAATTACTATTTTCGGCAAATTATTTTTTATAAAAATTTACTTTTTTTAGTAATTATCATTTTCGGCAAATTATATTTTGCGTCAAATAATTTCATTTTGAGTAATATAAAATTACTTTAAAACTTTTTTTAAAAAAACCCTCTAAAGATAGGCTCCTGCATCATTCTCCTTTGGTTGAAAAGAACTTTGCTCCTGCGAGTTCCTTTGATCAAACTCATAATCGCTCTCCATAGAGTGTCACACATCTGCAAGTACTCCTCAAAGTACCAATCTCCTTTTGAGGTTTTATATCTCAAACCTCTTGCAAACACTATACATAGTGCCAATTTATTCCTTCGAGGTTTTAAAATAGCAAACCTCCTACAAGCACTACACAAAGTGTCAATTCTTCCCTCTGAGGTTTTTAATGAAAAAAAACCTCCTGCAAGCACTACACAGAGTGCCAATTTATTTTTTTAAGGTTTTACAAACCTTTTGCAAGCACTACACAAAGTGTCAATTCCTTCTTCTGAGGTTTTATACAAAAAAAAACCTCCTACAAGCACTTACACAAAGTGTCAATTACTTTCTCCAAGGTTTTATAAACCTTCTACAAGCACTACACAAAGTGCCAATCTCTTTCTCTGAGGCTTTTACATAAAAAACCCTCTTGCAAGCACTTACACAAAGTGCCAATTTTTGTCTCCAAGGTTTTACAAACCTTCTGCAAGCACTGCACAAAGTGCCAAATTTTTTTTTGAAGCCTCTTTGCTCTCCTCTCATTTTCTCTTTTCTTCTCTTCTCTTTTCTCCTCTCAACAAGATACAACTTGCTCTAATACCAAATTATGTAAATCCAGTTGCAAGAGGTCAAAACAAAATACCTCCCATTACATAAAAACTACGATAAATTAAAATAATATCTAAAAGCCTCCATTTACATAAAAACTGCGATAAATAGAAATAATCAGTAAAACCCTCCATTCACATAAAAACTACAATACATGGAAATAAACCAATAAATAATTTATTTTCTCATTCCTGGATTCACTTCCCCCTTTTACAATGCAATACCAAGGGAATATATATCTCCAAATAAACCCTAAAAGAAAACCCTAAAACTTGAAGCCCTAAAAGAAACCCTAAAAGAAAACCCTAAAGCTTAAAACCCTAAAAATAAAAAAAAATAAAAATTATTATTTTTGGCAAATTATTTTTTTATAAAAATTTGCATTTTTTAGTAATTACCATTTTCGGCAAATTATATTTTGCGTCAAATAATTCCATTTTGAGTAATATAAAATTACTTTAAAACTTCTTTTAAAAAAACCCTCTAAAGATAGGCTCCTGCATCAAATTCTAAAGGGGGTTTAACCATAACAAGGTTAATCATATCCCATAGGGTTTTCATAATAAAATTTACAGTAAATTCAATACATTGCATAATGAAATGCCCTTTGTAGTATCAATATCACATCATATAATGTCAATACTAGCCATAATCAAATTATAATTTCAACACCTCCCATAATTTGAACTGAGGGGAAAAGGAGATAATACATTAGTAACTATAATATCTCCCCCATAATAGATGCTCTAGTGGATCTCCACATTTTGAGGTAGACTCATTTCAATCCCCCTCATCATTTGAAATTTATGGCTTCAAAAATACTTTTTGTATAAGTCTCCTTAGGTTGGATCATAGTCATCATTGCCACTATTAGAAACTCCTGAACATGTCCAAAAAACACGTTTGCTCAAACGTAAAATGAAGAGAGGGCAATATCACCACCTCTAAAGATATGCTCCTTCAATCTTCTATAGTCACATAAGGTATGACTTGAAGGCACAACTTTTCCTCTTATGACTGTTAGAAATTATATTACATCATTTGGATCATGTAAATGTACCTTTCTTGATATATACTTAGGACATTATATTACATTAGGGGAAAGCTATCTAGTTACTTTATGTAATGTAATAAATGCATAAGTGTCAATGTGCAAGTTGTATATGTGCAAGTTGTCCCTTGCATAGCTAGGTAGAGTGTTGGCCAAGGAATCTGTCTTCCTATATAAAGGGCCATAGACATAGATATAGTGAACATAGCAGGATATAGGGAATATAGCAGGATATAGGGATCATAGCAGGAAAGAATGTAGAGTAGTGTGGTGTGATGTAGCATAATGTGATTTGATGTAGAGTTCATAGAGTGTCCATTTCCTCCATAGCTATTTTGTATACATTTTCATCATTTCTATTTATAGCATATTTTCAGTCATCTCACAGATTTACTTTCTTTCATATTATTCTACATCTTGTGATTGTTATCTCCCATTACATATTGTATCAAAATCTAAGAATGACATCCATCATGATATTTGAAGACTTCTTCTTACCCCTGGGCCACCTGATTTCAATCATCAAAAGAGGATTTGCATAAACTTGCTTAAAAAAAGAGCTATAACAAACTTTTAGAAGTGCTTGGACAAGAAATAGAAGGAGATCATAGAAGATTAAATATTCATGGATAAGCTAAATCAATTGTCCAAAAGAGAAAGAGAGATTGGCTAAAGCATATCTTGAATCATTTTATTGCAAGCCTCTAAAAGACTCAAATTTTTTTGCAACTATCACAGATCCATCTACATCTCCAAAAATATTTGACCAAAGATTCTAGTTACATAATATATTATAAAATTATCCCTTTGAAATAAGGTAACATGCTTTAAAATCAATCACACAATAAGATGTTCTTTCATGTGTAGTATATCCTTGAATGAATACCAATGTTTTTTTTTTTAAAGCGAAAAACCCCTTGCGAGGCCACCTTGGTTTGTGTTACACACCAAACCTAGCCGTCGGCTAGGTATTCCAAGAGTATAATATTTCATATATATTGTAGTTAGATTATTCCAAATGATATCATCGCTTTTATTATTTAATCTCTGCATTTCGGCATTGCCTTCACGGCGGGATCTACCCTCCTAGTGGCAATATAAATTTATTGTTTCCGTTTCTTCGCATTTACCTTGTTCGATCGATTTACTGTTCTTTGCATGGTTGAATATTAAATATTAATTTATTTATAGAGAATCCCGAAGGCGTAGCCTTCCAAGTGGTATCAGTATTCAGGTTCGGTTACCCCCGCAAGCTGCTAAGAACTCTTCTAACGCAAATCCGACGGAACTGGTTCTTCGACGTACTCCCTGCAACTCGGTTCGTTGGCCGTCCCAGCAAGCGCCCCGCTTCCTCACAGCCAAACAAACGTCGCGAGTATTCCACGCAGTTGTGTCATTCGGTTCCTCGCAAAACACTGCCCTGTCGCATATCCGGTTATCGCCTGAGCCGCAGTCACGACGTTTTGCCTTACAGGCTAAATCACAGGCTTCCATGCAGAAAAATCATCGTAGAACCAGCACATAAACACCGAGCATTTTCGTCCAATCACAGCGCGCGGTTAACGATTAATTAAACGCCCACCTAAGGTACAATTTTTTTTAATTTTTGTTTCGGGATATATATCCCACATCTGTTGTGGGAAAGCAAGTCAGGTGCTTATATTGGGTTAGTCGCACCTTCAAGATTGTGACTTCGGTCACACCCTCATTTACCATCCCACGCGCGTGTTGTTTGGAGCGTGTCCGTTCGTGTCGTCGCATCCGTCACGTGTCGTTTGGTGTCGTTTGGTCTTTCGTTCGGTCGTCGCATCCATGTCGTCATTTGGTCTTCCGTTTGTTTGGTGTTGTTTGGTCTTCCATTCGTGTGGTGTCGTTTGGTCTTCCATTTGTGTCGTCGCGTCCGTCGCGTGTCGTTTGGTTCTCTGTTCGTGTCGTCGCGTCTGTGTCTGCGTTGGTCTTTCGTTCATGTCGTCGCGTCTGTGTCTACATTGGTATTCCATTCATGTTGTCGCGTTCGTGTCTTCCAGCTGTCGCCAGCATGTCGTGTCTTCCAATTATCGTGTCCTCGTGTCCAGCTGTCGTGTCCTCGCATCCGTGTCCACTTCGTGTTCCGTGTCCTCATTGTCCATCACCGTTAGGCAGTTAGTGGTTAGCTGGTGTCGTGTCTTAAAAGTGTTGTCAAGAAAAGTTGTCAAAATTGCAGTCAAAGTGGTCAAAAGCTGTCACAAAGAAGGAGCCCAAATCCAAATTCAAATCCGCGTCGCAGTTGGAGCGACAGTTGTAGCGAAAACCAAATTTTTGATTAAAATTCCATCACATTCTATGGCAGTCCAAGTTCAAGGGTTCCTAAGCAGGTTATGTTAACAAGTGCATGAGCAAACAGTGGATCAAGGGATCTGACGGTCGATTATCAAGCTCGAAAATGACCAATAACAACACAAGAAGACCTAATCGAAGCCTAGGTACAAAAAATTCTCTTTCTCCTTTTAAAATTGGTAGTTATAATCCACATCATCCACTAGTAGATCCTATGGCTACTAATCCTCCCCCAACTCATGAAAACATCACACAAGGAAACTCAAGTAACTCAGCCGTTTCCAACGATGATTCTCTTCGACTCTTACTAGAGGGTATGAACGAAATTAGTCTCCACCTAAAAAACCTAGTGCAAGCACAAAACCAGCTTAATCCCAATACTAATCCCCAAAATCACTCCCATGCCCAAAGGAATGAAGAAAATGTCGATCATAATGATGATTGGGAACAACAACGAGGTGATTCAGATAATTACAGGGATCGCTATCATAGACAAGCAGTATAACCAAAATCAAGAAAGGGATACGGGTTATCACCAACCGAGAGGCCCTAATAATTTTCCACGAATTGATATGCCCACTTTTGAAGGTCATGATCCTCGTGGTTGGATAGCCAAAATGGAAGGCATTCTTGACTTATATCAAATTAAGGAAATTGATAAAGTCCCTTTCGCGGCATCAAAACTAGGCACTGAGGCCTACCAATGGTTCGTATGGCTTAAACGAGAGAAAGGAGCTACTATTAATTGGAGAAAATTCACTACCTCTTTTTTAGAAAGATTTGATGAAGGAGCTACATCATCATACACAGTAATACTGTTATCTCTTAAACAAGAAGGGTCAGTTAGCGAATTCGTTTCGAAGTTTACCAGTTTACTACCATACACTTTAGACCTCAGTCCCGACACAGTGGTAGGAGCCTTTCGCAATGGATTGAAAGAAAATATTCGAGTGGAGGTAGACATGCACAATCCAACCTTGCTGAACGATTGTATAAGAATAGCCAAGTTGGCCGAGAAGAGACATCAGTTGTCTGCACGGCGTGAAACTTATAGTCGTCCTTCGTATCGCAACAATTCCTTTCGTAGAAATGATCAACCATCAAGATATTTTTGCTATAAATGTCGCACTCATCACCCCAAGGAACAAGCATGTGCCCAAAAACAAAACTTTCATATTGAAGGTGATCAATGTGAAGGAGAAGAGGAAGAACCTTACCAACCAGAAGAACCTATGCCAGAAGACCTACCATGTACTCTAGAAGAAAAAGAAGAGGATACAATGGCGATCTCCGTGCATGCTCTCATGGGTTTAACCGCCCACCATACCATCAAGGTACCAGGATTTCTCCGCCAGAAAAAGGTGAATGTGCTAATTGATTCTGGTAGTACCCACAATTTTATCGACATCAAAACCGCAAAAGCTTTGAATTTATTCATTAACTCTTCCAACAAAGACAAATTCCAGGTTCTAGTGGCCAACGGGGTGAACGCACAATGTGTTGGTCGCACATCTCAAGTTTCCATAAAAATGGGAACTTATACTTGGTTTGGATCCCTTTTCGTCATGAATTTGGGGAACTCCGATGTCATTTTGGGAGTTGAATGGTTGGAAACATTAGACACGGTTAGCTTCAACTTCAAAAAATTATTTGTGGAATGGAAGGAAAACGGACGAGTCATTCGCTTACAAGGCATTACTACTCCTCCATCACAAATGGTGAGCTCTCATAGTATGGAGAAGATGTTAAAAAAGGGTGGATATGGGTTTATAGCTCAAATTAATTGTTTGGAAAAACAATCTCCAGCAACTTCGGATATTATTGCTCCAGAGTTACAAGACATCATAACACATTACGAAGAGGTTTTCCAAGAACCTCAAGGATTACCACCTAAACGATCTCATGACCATGCCATCCATTTGATTCCAGGGAGTGTTCCACCTAACAATCGTCCTTATCGCTATCCTCAACCACAAAAGACAGAAATCGAACAGATCGTTCAGGATTTGTTGGATCATGGAGTCATTCGTCACAGCACTAGTCCTTATTCCTCACCTGTAGTCCCGGCTAGACGAAAAGATAACTCTTGGCGTATGTGTCCCGACTTTCGTTCTCTCAATAAACTCACTATCAAGGAAAAATTTCCTATCCCTGTCATAGATGACCTACTAGATGAGTTGCATGGTGCAAATTTTTTTACAAAATTAGACCTTCGCTCCGGATTTCACCAAATCCGTGTTAGAGAAGAAGATATTCCCAAAATTGCTTTTCGTACTCATGAAGGTCATTACGAATTTTTGGTCATGCCTTTTGGTCTCACTAATGCACCATCCACATTCCAAAGTCTCATGAACCAAGTGTTTCGTCCACTCCTCCGTAAGTTTGTGTTAGTTTTTTTTGATGATATTCTCATATACAACAAAACATGGACGGACCATTTACATCATGTGGATAAAGCCCTTCACATTTTACACAGAGAAAAGCTATTTGTCAAACGTTCCAAATGTTCCTTTGGTGTCCAAGAAGTGGAATATCTTGGTCATATAGTTTCACACGAGGGTGTCAAAGTCGATCCCAATAAGATTAAGGCAATTCAAGAGTGGCCCTTACCTAAAACCATCAAGAAACTTCGTGGTTTTTTGGGTCTCACGGGCTACTATCGCAAGTTTGTACGAAATTATGGTAAGATTGCAGCACCTCTCACCGCACTCACAAAGAAGGATGCTTTTCGTTGGTCGGAAGAGGCCACTCAAGCCTTTGAAGCTCTTAAGAAAGCCATGTGTACAACTCCAGTATTAGCAACTCCCAATTTTCACAAACCATTTATTATCGAATGTGATGCATCGAGAACAAGAATTGGGGCTATATTAATGCAAGAAGGTCATCCGTTGGCATTTGAAAGTAAACAACTTTCCGGGAAAAATTTGGGAAGATCAACATACGAAAAAGAAATGTTGGCTATTCTTCACGCAGTAGAAAAATGGAGACACTACCTAATCAGTAGTCGCTTCATTATAAAAACAGATCATAGTAGCCTCAAACATTTTCTTGAGCAAAGGTTTTCATATCCGGAACAAAATAAGTGGTTAACCAAACTATTGGGCTATGATTTTGTTATCGAATACAAGAAAGGGAAGGAAAATATAGCCGTCGATGCGCTGTCCAGGAAATATGAAGATGAAGTAGTCATTAACGCTATTTCAGGTCCTTGCTCCCAATGGGTGAATCAATTACAAGATGAATGGTTGTCCAATAGCGAAACCGCTCGGATACTTCAAGAATTATCTATAGGGTCCTCTAAACACCCTTTGTTCTCTTATGAAGATAAAATCCTCCGGAAGAAGAACCGCATTTACATTCCACACAATTCGGAACTCAAATCGAAGATCCTCGATGAATCACACGCTTCTCCATCAGCAGGACATTCAGGATTTTTGAAAACATATTTAAGGGTCAAACAATCATTTTGTTGGAAAGGATTAAAAGCAGAAGTCAAACAATGGGTAGCAGAATGTGAAGTTTGCCAACGCAATAAAGGAGAAACAGTCAAATCACCAGGATTGTTACAACCATTACCCATCCCTGAACGACAGTGGGAACATATATCCATGGATTTTATTGAAGGTCTTCCAAAGTCAGAAGGCAGGACAATAATCTTCGTCGTCGTAGACCGGTTATCCAAATACGCTCACTTTCAGGCTTTACAACATCCATTTTCCGCAAGCAAGGTGGCAAAGGTATTTATGGATTCAATTTTCAAATTACATGGTATGCCAAAAAATATTGTAAGTGATAGAGACCCCATCTTCACTAGTAACTTTTGGCGGGAATTATTTCGACTTAGTGGTACCAAATTGAACATGTCTTCAACCTACCATCCACAGACAGATGGTCAAACAGAAGTAGTTAACAAATGTTTGGGTACGTACTTAAGATGTTTTGCTCAAGATAAACAATACCAATGGAGCCATTGGTTAGCATTGGCAGAATGGTGGTACAACACTTCTTACCATTACTCAATTAAGATGTCTCCATTTGAAGCATTGTATGGCACCAAACCTCCAACAGTCGCAGATTACGTACATGGATCATCCAAAGTAGCCAAAGTGGATGATTGGTTCCAACAAAGGCAGTCTACACTCACCATCCTCAAAGAGAATTTAGTCCAAGCACAAAATCGTATGAAACAACAACAAGACTTGCACCGATCAGAGAGAACTTTTAATATAGGTGATTGGGTTTTCCTAAAGTTGCAACCTTACAAACAATCATCGTTAAGGATAAAGTCCAGCCAAAAGTTGGCTCCACGATTCTATGGTCCCTACAAAATTGTGCGCCGCATTGGAGAAGTAGCCTATCAATTAGAGCTACCTACATCATCACGAATACACCCGGTATTTCATGTTTCATGTCTCAAAAAAGTAATTGGTCAAAAAGTACAAAGTCAATCGAATTACCAGGTGCTCGATGAGGAAGGACGCATACATCTCCAACCCGAAGATATACTACAACATAGAATCCGAAGACCGAGATCACGTCGATTCAAGAATTTCTCATTAAATGGCAAGATTTACCAGAGGAGGATGCCACATGGGAACCTGAAAGTATCTTCCAGACATTTCCAGCTTTGAGGACAAAGCTTTCCGAGGAGGGGAGTCATGTTACACACCAAACCTAGCCGTCGGCTAGGTATTCCAAGAGTATAATATTTCATATATATAGTAGTTAGATTATTCCAAATGATATCATCGATTTTATTAATTAATCTCTGCATTTCGGCATTGCCTTCACGGCGGGATCTGCCCTCCTAGTGGCAATATAAATTTTATTGTTATCCGCTTCTTCGCAATTTCCTTGTTCGATCGATTTATTGTTCTATTTGCATGGTTGAATATTAAATATTAATTCATTTATAGAGAATCCCGAAGGCGTAGCCTTTTAGTTTGAGAGACCACGAACATGGGGTTCTACACCATCAAAGTCACCCGGGAGTCGCACCCGACCTTGCCCGCACCAACATTATCAATTGGATTTTGGATACCCAATTCAGCTTTTTGGTAGGGTGGAGATTTGAACCTGGGACCTCTCTTGGAGGATTTCCCTCTCCTCTCCAACTCACCTACAACACCTGGGTGAATGAATACCAATGTAAAGAGATCAAAAAATCATGTGATTTAAAAAAGGGGCTCAAAATGCTTCCATATGCAAAATTTATGGCCTCTAGAAGTTTGCCCTCCAAAATAGCCCTAGAGTGATGTTTTTGAAAAAAATCCTTCTAATTTTTCTATAAGGATAACATAACCTAGAATAGGCATAAATTCTCCAAATAAAATTTGAATAAATGGACAAAGAAAACAATTGGATTCTCCCTTTGCCCCTTTTTCTAAAGATACTTATGAATCTCTAAGAAGTAAATTCATTGTAGAAGTTGGAATAAAGATCGGAGGATCCAAATAATTTTTTTGCATGACCAAGCAATGAATCTCCATACCCACTCTAATACCATGTTAGAATTAATAATAATTTTCTTAAATAAATTAAAGCAATACATCCACTCAATTCTTATACAAAAAGTGTAAAAGGACAAAAGAAAGGAAAAGAGAGAGATTTGGGGGAACCTAGAGGCACCATAAATAATCATTGTACTATCCATAGATAAGATTCATAGCACTATGATAATAAATTAGGAATGGTGGTGGGTATTTATACCAATACCAAAATCCCAATTACATAAAAGAGTTTAACCTAAGTCAACATAACAAGAGGGGTTAAGGTTAATTACAAGTTATAAAGTGGGTTTAACCATAACAAGGTTAATCGTGACCCATAGAGATTACATAGTAAAATGTTACAAGAAATTCAATACATTGCATAATGAAATTCCCTTAGGCTTATAAATGTTACTTCATATAATGTTGGCCTTGGCTATGAATTAGATTATAATTTCAACACCTTTATCCTTGGGAATGGAGCCTTCAAAATTGGGATCATCTTATAACAAAATTATAGAATTATGGATAATATTTATTTAACCTTGGGGAAATAAATTCAATAGCCCCTACCAAACTACATCAAATGTTATATCCAAATCATCCAACATCTCTCCATCTAACATCGACTCCTTGAACAAATATATTGAGAGACCTTCCCCTTGATATACTATGGTTTCCAACTTATTCAATAGGTTCTCTAGTTTAGAGATATTGTTTGAAATATTAAGCATAACACAATTTATTAGTACATTTTTCTTTGTCTTTTCCTCGGTCTTCTTGTTAAACACACTTCACTACTTACTTTCTCATTGGATATTTTGTATTGTGGGATCACTTCAGTGTATCTTGTTCTAATTGCCAACTCATTTTACCTATTAGATTGTTGTCAAAGTCTAATTATTCAAAGCTTCACTTTCATTAATATGTACAAAATATATCTTAGTTGTATGGCATTGACATATATTTGGTCCTATAGGGACTTAATCTATTCAACTAAAAAGGTTTTAGCTTCCATATTCTATGCCTTCTTCTCTAACTCTTCGTTCTTTCTCTTTAGTTAGAAATTTCCTCGTCCTTCTTCTACATTGTTTCTTCTAGTTAATTGGGTTAAAGTTCTAGATCTTGCTTTTCTTTTTTGGATTGGTGCTTCAATTGATATCTTCCTTATGCTACTTGTTATTTCAATTCTACCAACTATTTCTTTATTTCTTCTTTCATCATTGCTTGGACCTCCAAAACATTGTTCTTCTTTTTTATAGTCTCCAACTCCTACTACAATTGCATCACCTACATTTTCCCATCTTCTACCAATTGTTTTAATGCATGTGTAATGACTTAGACTTAGTTACTATATTTCTCGATCTTAATATTCAGTTGTACACACATGTTGGCCATTTTCTATTGCAACTATTTTTCTAATTGTATCATACGAAACAAATTGACCCTTAACAAGTTTAACATGAACATCCTAATAGTATATTCAAACAGATCATTTGTTGGCCTACTTAGATTTGTAAGAAGTGCTTCAATAATCAATAATTTCCTCCCTCCTACCAACTAGGTTTGTAGAATTATAGGCATTGTAGAAGTTGAACCTCTTATGTTAACAATATCTTGTATAATCTATTTTTATCTTCTTGCATCACACATGTTATTTAGTTCATGGCTTTCTTCCTAGGGATTTCTATTATTTTTCAAGGGAATGTCTGGCTAACCCCCATGGTGGGTTGTTTCTCTAAATTAGTATGGATTGCCTCAGCCATACTCATTAGTATTTAGGAAGATGATATCATGATACTCATGAATGATTGCAAACTAGATATGGTGAAAATGGTCCACTATGATGGTATAATTGGATTATTATGGCTGATAAAATAGGTTGCGATGGGGATACATAGGGACATGTACTAGAACGGTATAACTCGTTCTTTAATGTTTAATTCCAATAAATTCTGCAATCGTAGTATAAAAGAAGTAATATGAAACCACAACAATAATTAAAATAAAACGAATTGGATATAGTTCGCCACTCAGGGAGGGCACGTCCCCGCCGTGAAGGCACTTGCGAATTGCAGTGAACAAAAATATAAAAACAAGATGATTTAATTTTGAATAATCTATCTACTATATATATGAAATGTTTTACTCCTGGAATACCTAGCCGAAGGCTAGGTTTGGTGTGTAACATGACTCCCCTCCTCGGAAAGCTTTGTCCTCAAAGCTGGAAATGTCCTGGAAAATACTCTCGGGTTCCCATGTGGCATCCTCCTTCGGTAAATCTTGCCATTTGATGAGAAATTCTTGAATCTGACGTGATCTCAGTCTTCGTATTCTATGTTGTAGTATATCTTCGGGTTGGAGATGTATGCGTCCTTCCTCATCGAGCACTGGTAATTCTGATTGACTTTGCACTTTATGACCAATTACTTTTTTGAGACAAGAAACATGAAATACCGGGTGTATTCGTGATGATGTAGGTAGCTCTAATTGATAGGCTACTTCTCCAATGCGGCGCACAATTTTGTAAGGACCATAGAATCGTGGAGCCAAATTTTGACTGGACTTTATCCTTAACGATGATTGTTTGTAAGGTTGCAACCTTAGGAAAACCCAATCACCTATATTAAAAGTTCTCTCTGATCGGTGCAAGTCTTGTTGTTGTTTCATACGATTTTGTGCTTGGACTAAATTCTCTTTGAGGGTGGTGAGTGTAGACTGCCTTTGTTGGAACCAATCATCCACTTTGGCTACTTTGGATGATCCTTGTACGTAATCTGCGACGGTTGGAGGCTTGGTGCCATACAATGCTTCAAATGGAGACATCTTAATTGAGTAATGGTAAGAAGTGTTGTACCACCATTCCGCCAATGCTAACCACTGGCTCCATTGGTATTGTTTATCTTGAGCAAAACATCTTAAGTATGTACCCAAACATTTGTTAACTACTTTTGTTTGACCATATGTCTCGTGGATGGTAGGTCGAGGACATGTTCAATTTGGTACCACTAAGTCGAAATAATTCCTCGCCAAAAGTTACTAGTGAAGATGGGGTCTCTATCACTTACAATATTTTTTGGCATACCATGTAATTTGAAAATTGAATCCATAAATACCTTTGCCACCTTGCTTGTGGAAAATGGGTGTTGTAAAGCCTGAAAGTGAGCGTATTTGGATAACCGGTCTACGACTACAAATATTATTGTCCTGCCTTCTGACTTTGGAAGACCTTCAATAAAATCCATGGATATATGTTCCCACTGCCGTTCAGGGATGGGTAATGGTTGTAACAACCCCGGTGATTTGACTGTTTCTCCTTTATTGCGCTGGCAAACTTCGCATTTTGCTACCCATTGTTTGACTTCTGCTTTTAATCCTTTCCAACAAAATGATTGTTTGACCCTTAAATATGTTTTCAAAAATCTTGAATGTCCCGCTGATGGAGAAGCGTGCGATTCATCGAGGATCTTTGATTTGAGTTCTGAATTGTGTGGAATGTAAATGCGGTTCTTCTTCCGAAGGATTTTATCTTCATAAGAGAACAAAGGGTGTTTAGAGGACCCTATAGATAACTCTTGAAGTATCTGAGCAGTTTCACTATTGGACAACCATTCATCTTGTAATTGATTCACCCATTGGGAGCAAGGACCTGAAATAGCGTTAATGACTACTTCGTCTTCATATTTCCTGGATAGCGCATCGGCGGCTATATTTTCCTTCCCTTTCTTGTATTCGATAACAAAATCATAGCCCAATAGTTTGGTTAACCACTTATTTTGTTTCGGATATGAAAACCTTTGCTCAAGAAAATGTTTGAGACTACTATGATCTATTTTTATAATGAAGCGGCTACTGATTAGGTAGTGTCTCCATTTTTCTATTGCGTGAAGAATAGCCAACATTTCTTTTTCATATGTTGATCTTCCCAAATTTTTCTCGGAGAGCTATTTACTTTCAAATGCCAACGGATGACCTTCTTGCATTAATATAGCCCCAATTCCTGTTCCTGATGCATCACATTCGATAATAAATGGTTTGTGAAAATTGGGAGTTGCTAAAATTGGAGTTGTACACATGGCCTCCTTAAGAGCTTTGAAGGCTTGAGTAGCCTCTTCCGACCAATGAAAAGCATCCTTTTTTGTGAGTGTCGTGAGAGGTGCTGCAATCTTACCATAATTTTGTACAAACTTGCGATAGTAGCCTGTGAGACCCAAAAAACCACGAAGTTTCTTGATGGTTTTAGGTAAAGGCCATTCTTGAATTGCCTTAATTTTATTGGGGTCAACTTTGACACCCTCGTGTGAAACTATATGACCAAGGTACTCGAATTCTTGGACACCAAATGAACATTTGGAACGTTTGACAAATAGCTTTTCTCTGTGTAAAATGTGAAGGGCTTTATCCACATGAAGTAAATGGTCCTTCCATGTTTTGCTGTATATGAGAATATCATCAAAAAAAACTAACACAAACTTACGGAGGAGTGGACGAAACACTTGGTTCATGAGACTTTGGAATGTGGATGGTGCATTGGTGAGACCAAAAGGCATGACCAAAAATTCGTAATGACCTTCATGAGTACGAAAAGCAATTTTGGGAATATCTTCTTCTCTGACATGAATTTGGTGAAATCCTGAGCGAAGGTCTAATTTTGTAAAAAAATTTGCACCATGCAACTCATCTAGTAGGTCATCTATGACAGGGATAGGAAATTTGTCCTTGATAGTGAGTTTATTGAGAGAACGAAAATCAGGACACATACGCCAAGAGTTATCTTTTCGTCGAGCCAAAACTACAGGTGAGGAATAAGGGCTAGTGCTATGACGAATGACTCCATGATCTAGCGGATCTCGAACGATCCGTTCGATTTCTATCTTTTGTGGTTGAGGATAATGGTAAGGACGATTGTTAGGTGGGACACTCCCTGGAATCAAATGGATGGCGTGGTCATGAGATCATTTAGGTGGTAATCCTTTAGGTTCTTGGAAAACCTCTTCGTAATGTGTTATGATGTCTCGTAACTCTAGAGCAGTAATATCCGAAGTTTCTCGAGATTGTTTTTCCAAACAATTAATTTGAGCTATAAATCCATATCCACCCTTTTTTAGCATCTTCTCCATACTATGAGAGCTCACCATTTGTGATGGAGGAGTAGTAATGCCTTGTAAGCGAATGACTCGTCCGTTTTCCTTCCATTCCACAAATAATTTTTTGAAATTGAAGCTAACCGTGTCTAATGTTTCCAACCATTCAACTCCCAAAATGACATCAAAGTTCCCTAAATTCATGACGAAAAGGGATCCAAACCAGGTATAAGTTCCCATTTTTATGGAAACTTGAGATGTTCGACCAACACATTGCGCGTTCACCCCGTTGGCCACTAGAACCTAGGAATTTGTCTTTGTTGGAAGAGTTAATGAATAAATTCAAAGCTTTTGCTGTTTTGATGTCAATAAAATTGTGGGTACTGCCCGAATCAATTAGCACATTCACCTTTTTCTGGCGGAGAAATCCTGGTACCTTGATGGTATGGTGGGCGGTTAACCCCATGAGGGCATGCACGGAGATCGCCATTGTATCCTCTTCCTTCTCTTCTAAAGTACTTGGTAGTTCTTCTTGCATAGGTTCTTCTTGGTGGTAAGTTTCTTCCTCTTCTCCTTCATATTGATCGCATTCAATATGAAAGTTTTGTTTTTGGGCACATGCTTGTTCCCTGGGGTGATGAGTGCGACATTTATAGCAAAAGTATCTTGATGGTTGATCATTTCTATGAAAGGAATTGTTGTGATACGAAGGACGACTATAAGTTTCACGTCGTGCATACAACTGATTTCTCTTCTCAACCAGCTTGGCTATTCTTATACAATCGTTCAGCGAGGTTGGATTTTGAATGTCTACCTCCACCCTAATATTTTCTTTCAATCCATTGCGAAAAGCTCCTACCACCGTGTCGGGACTGAGGTCTAAAGTATATGGTAGTAAACTGGTGAATTTCGAAACGAACTCGCTAACCGATCCTTCTTGTTTAAGAGATAACAGTCTTACTGTGTATGACGATGTAGCTCCTTCATCAAATATTTCTAAAAAAGAGGTAGTGAATTTTTTCCAGTTAATAGTAGCTCCTTTCTCTCGCTTAAGCCATACGAACCATTGGTAGGCCTCAGTGCCTAATTTTGATGCAGCGAAAGGGACTTTATCAAATTCCTTAATTTGGTATAAGTCGAGAATGCCTTCCATTTTGGCTATCCAACCACGAGGATCATGACCCTCAAAAGTGGGCATATCAATGCATGGAAAATTATTAGGGCCTCTCGGTTGGTGATAACCCATATCCCTTTCTTGATCTTGGTTATACCGCTGTCTATGATAGCGATCCCTGTAATTATTTGAATTTCCTCTTTGTTGTTCCCAATCATCATCTTGATCGTCATTTTCTTCATTCCTTTGGGCATGGGAGTGATTTTGGGGATTAGTATTGGGATTAGGCTGGTTTTGTGCTTGCACTAGGGTTTTTAGGTTGATACTAATTTCACGCATACCATCTATTAAGAGTCGAAGAGATTCATCGTTGGAAATGGCCGAGTTACTTGAGTCTCCTTGTGTGATGTTTTCGTGAGTTGGGGGAGGGTTAGTAGCCATAGGGTCTACTAGTGGATGATGTGGATTATAACTGCCAATTTTGAAAGGAGAAGGAGAATTTTTTGTACCTGGGCTTCGATGAGGTCTTCGTGCATTGTTATTGGTCATTTCCGAACTTGATAGTCGACCGTCAGATCCTTTGGTCCACCTTTTGCTCATGCACTTGTTAGCATAACCTGCTTAGGAGCTTTTGAGCTTTGACGGCTGCAAAAAGTTGGTTGAATTTAGCAAAAATTTGGATTCCGCTTCAACTGTCACTCCAACTGCGACGCGGATTTGAATTTGGATTTGGGCTCCTTCTTGACTACAATTTTTGACAACTTGTGACAACTTTTCTTGACGAAATACAAGACACGACATGGGACTAACCACTAACCACGGACCACCCGAAGTCGACGGACAACGAGGACACAAGCGCAGACAGCAAGGACACGATAAGACACAACGGACAGAAGTGACGTTGGACACGAAATACGAGATGACATGAATGTGAAGCGGACACCACGGATAGAAGTGACGTTGGACACGAAACGCAAGACGACACAAACACGAAGTGGACACAACGAACAGAAGCGACGAGACGACATGAACGCGAGACACGAAGTGGACACAACGGATAGAAGCGAGACAACACAAACACAAAGCAGACACAATGGACAACACGACAGCTGGATAGTGGACACAAGAATGGACAACAAACATGACACGAAATGAACGAACGAAAAAGACACGATGAAACGAACGAATAGAACAGACACGACGAGCGAACGAAAGAGAGACAAACGGACGGAACAGATTTTCTACGCGCGTAGGAGCTCCGGATGTGTGACCGCAGTCACGACGTATAGGGTGTGATTCCAAAGTTTTAAATCCTTCCGCAAATGAAACACTGCCAATGTGGGACAAATAGCAAAACCCACGAAGGAGGAAAAATTTTAACTGACGTCAGCATCGAAAATAAAGTAAAAACCTTAAGGTTTTCGGGCAATATGAATAAAATCGCTAATTTTGATTGGCTAACGGCTTCGGGAGAAATGGCAGGGTATTTGCATCGAATTTTTGAAAGCTTGGCGACTGTTAATTGTTACAGTGGCCGCCTGCGGCTGAGTGTTGCCTGTGGAAGGCTGTGGAATGTAGCATGCGGGCGATGGCCATTGGTTGCAGTGGAATCGCAACTACTAATGGTTGTAGCGCGCTGCCAATGACGCCTGCGGCTGTGCTTCAGGATCAAAATTTGACAAACTGATACCACTTAGAACGGTATAACTCGTTCTTTAATGTTTAATTCCAATAAATTTCGCAATCGCAGTATAAAAGAAGTAATATGAAACCACATCAATAATTAAAATAAAACGAATTGGATATAGTTCACCACTCAGGGAGGGCATGTCCCCGTCGTGAAGGCACTTGCAAATTGCAGTGAACAAAAATATAAAAACAAGATGATTTAATTTTGAATAATCTATCTACTATATATATGAAATGTTTTACTCCTGGAATACCTAGCCGACGGCTAGGTTTGGTGTGTAACATGTACCAATACTTGAGGTATATAGAACTAAAGGAAGGGTGGATTGCATTGTAATGGTGGATGTGGTTGGAGTGTGTGACAATGGGATAAACAAAGGTGGGATGTTGTATGATGGAGATGGCCTTAACATTTTGGCAAGTGAACCTACTAGTGATCCTAAGGGTATGCTGATTTGGGGTTGGATGGCTATAGTAGAAGAAGTAAGAGATATTTGAGAAGGGGGATAAGAAGAAGTGAGAAGAATATAGAATGAAAAGAGGATAAGAACAAGGTGGACAAGATATGAGAGCGGCAATTGGAGTGAGTGGGAGTTATTTGTGCCTCCAAAGCAATGACTCCCATTATCATTATGTTGCCCATGGAAGGTGAATCTACTACTTATGTGGAAGCCTTCATGATTATCTCTTATTTTAGTGTACCTTCCATTATTTGAAAAGTCAAGGTTGCAGTAACATCTTTTTATGTTGTCATCTTCTCCAAAATTAATCCTTATGGATTGAATCCACTACAAGTTACCTCTATTATTGTGCTACTAAATAATGGCAATGTAGTTGAAGTAGTAGATATGAGTAATAAGGAAGGATTAGTTGTGGCATCTACTTGGACCTTTTTCTTATTCTTCTTTCAATGTCCTTTATTCCATGCTCTTGAAAACTGATCACTAAATGGTCTTAGGGACACTATATGCCCTATGGTGCCAATTTTGTATCTCATCTTTCTACATGACATCACCTTCTTTGGTAGCTATTTTTTTAATCTAAAAAGACCCTATAATGCAAGGATAAATTCTAGTGTATGGATTATAATTTATCTTGACTCTTGCATTTTCATAAATGGAAAACCATGGGGGAGGATGACTCTACCACTATTGAAGCTTGTGCTCATATCCAAGGTGAGCATTTAGTTTGGCTAAAAAAAATTCTTCACTTAGGTTGGCTTCCTTTTCTATATTTGATCTTCTTTTATGAATATACATTAACTTTATTTCTTTTCTAATCAATATACTTAAGAAAGCTACTTTATAATTATATAACCAAAAATATTTTTGTAATGCCAATCCTAGGCCTTCCAACCTTTTTTTTTATGACCTTACTACATCCTCTTGTGAGTAGGGTGACCATCATTATTTCTTCCTTGGCCTTATATAATATAGTCTTATTTTAGCCCTTGGAGTCCTTATGATTAATGTAATCCAATTATTGTACATATTCTAGATTAAAATGGTAGTTGGTTACATATGTAGGTAGCTTGTAGGGCCTTCCCATGAATACATATAATCTGGACAAAAATATTTTCCCAAGTAAAAGTCCCCACTAGGAATTCCCTTGATTGAGGAGATTATTGCATTTATCTTATAGTCTAGGTACTTTGTATTTTAGCCCCTTCATGATGGGGTTATACACCATGTCATAAAATTCATAACTCATATTTCTTCACTCTTGAATGACACATTTGTGCAATCAAAAATGGTTAATGACTTCCCATCATGTCCCACCCTATCTAGTTGTAATTTCAAAGGCCAATATTTCTTCTAGTTTAATATGATCTAAATGAGTACAAAGTGTAATTCAACTACTTACATTTCTCAAGTTTTCTCAACTGATGATCACTACATCCTTTAACATACATAACACAATCTAAAATTTATGAGTGCCTTAGTGTTCAATTGCATGTATCATACTCACAAACTATACAGTATCATACTCACAACATTAAAGTCAGAGCTCATCCTAAAGTCTAGATATGGCTAATGCTCCAAGAGTTTTACTTGGGTCCATTACAAAATCCTACATTACTTCCTTTTGAACTTTTGTAGGTATATGTGTAGATTTACCTTCCTCCACCTTCTAGTATGGATTATTGAACATTTTTTCTATAGGCTTATTTCTCTTGGTTTTCTTTATTCTAGATGGACCTACTTGCTTATTGGTTATTCAACATCTAATGGTGCTACATCTAATTGTGCCATTATAACTATTGTGGAAGGGTCGACCATTGTGCTTCACCTACTATGCCACTATCGAAGGTGCCACCTATATCCATTTTGGATTGAAATTTTTTTCTTCTTGGCTATAAAATATTTTCAAGTCTAGTGAAGTATAATTCACCTTTTTGTCTTCTTCTTTTGAAATGGTGATTTACTTTTTCTTTACCTGGAATTTTTTTCTTTTGTACAACTAAAAAGGTGATTCACCTTTTGCCTTAGAGTGATGTGCTCTTTTGGTATTTTGGTAAATTTAATATTTTTTCAAGAATGCTTTTCATATTGATGATGGTTTGTTCCCTATCATGAGTGAATCAATACCTAAGGAGTTATCTTTTTTTTACAACCCTCTAGAAGATTTTCTTGAGGACAGTTGTTCTTCACATGTCATGTAGTATTTTGGCAACTTGAGGCATTGTGGTTTCAATCTAGATGGAGTGAATTTTAAATTAGGGATGATAAGGGTTTAAAAAATAACTCTATTGAGCCTTAGCCTTCTCCACTATTGTGCCCTAGTGATACTTGAAGATAACTTTCTAGCAATTATCTTCACATATTTGCTATTGTTTTCCCTTTAAACCCTTGTCTGACTTATCCTTCAAGTTCTAGTTTAATCTCAAGTTCCATGACTTTGCTCTACTTCACACTTTAAAATGAAGTGAAATGGAGAAATGTGAGGTTAAATTCCCCTTTCATACATGAAGAAACTACTTCTACCCATATGCATTTATGATGCCTAAATTGTAATTCGAAACTCTTGTTGGAGCAGTTTGATCTTTTTAATCCTTCAAATATTTTTTTTTAATTATTGCTTTTTAAGGTAAAAAGAGTGATTCATCCTTTTGATTGGAAAAAAACACACTTTCCCTCTTTAGAAAATATTTACTTGTCTTAACTTTCAAGAGTTAATTGCCCTTTTGAATTGGTAAAAAGTAATTTAACTAAGAATTGTTTTTTGACAAATTTTCAAAACACTAAAGTTTCCAAATATTTCCTATAAGGAGGAGTGAAATAAAGGGGATGCTTATATGTTGTTTTAAATATTTTTATCCACACAATGAAGAGGAATTATTTTTTTGGTTCTTTTTTTTTTTTGCATTTTTTCTTTGTTTCTTAAAAAGGAAGATAGAAAGTGGAAACTTTAAAAATATAATTGGTAACAAACCAATAATTAAGTACATATTTACAACAATTTTCACTCTATGAGCTCATAAGGGTCTCAAGTGTTTACCAGTTACTCAAATGGGCAACAACCTTTCCTCTAAACTTATCAAACTTTAAGGGTTGGATCCTTTGACCTTGAAAATTTTATAGACTCACTCCTCAATGAGTGAAACTTTTTATGTTTATTTCACTTTACAATATCTTTGTCCTACTTGAGTATAAGGTTTCCTTCTTTGAACTCCATGCTTGTTGCTCTTTTATGAAACCATCTCTTCACAACCATTTGGTGATGAACAAACCTATTGAATAATTTAGCTTTCTTTTTCCAAGGATAATAAAGCAATTATTTTGTCTTGCATTGGTGAAATATCTACATCTTCTACCTCCAACTATTGGACATTTAGAGTGAAGGGAGCTTAAGATTTACTAACAACATTGCTTCCTTAACAAACACAAGTTTGTAAAATGATGTGCCAATGGAGGAATTGAGGGCTTCTTTATCTACTGAGAAGGTCCTTTTTAGCTTGGTATGTCAATCTATCTAAGACTTGACAATTGTCCTTTTAGTATTCTAAAAATGTTCGTATTTGTAGACTTGGCCATACCATTTCCATTAGTGTAGTAATTTGAATATATTTTTAGAATAAAACCATGTTCTATTGCAAGTTGTATCAACTTTGCTCTAGTGAACATGATTGCATTATCTATAATTATTGCCAATGGTTTCCATATCTAGTGATGATGTCTTCCAAGAGTTATATGACTATTTATTGATTTGCAAGTTTCATTCAAATAGCCTTACTCCACCTCGTGATGAAATTTAAGGCAGTTAAAATCCAACTATGCCCAACATTGGACAATGGATTAATCTTGTTGATGAAGTTCAAACCCCTTTCCTAAAATAACTACCATAACTATAGGTTAAATTGGAATGGGTGCTTTCTTCCTTCATCCTACAAAAATACAACTAGTTTTACATTTTTTCATCTATTGAAAATAATATTAGAATATGGAAAGTCAATAGTATCCCAAACTTAGAATCCTATATGATGTCTTCTAAGATGAATAATGACCACCTTCATCATGATACTCTAATAGTAGATATTTCAGTATTAAATTTTCAATGCACCTTAGAAGCATGTCTTCATACCCTTCATTAAAAAGGACACCATCAAGTAGGGTATAGTCAATAGATTTCTACTTGAAATATTTTGATTCCTTAGGCATCAAATTTTTTGGCACGTTATGTCATCATGTATTTTGAATGTCACTTACCCAATTAAGTCAACTTCTTTTGCAAATATTACTTGTTCATTGGAATGGGACATAGCCAAATTTTGACATAGGATTTTTCCTCTTACCAAGTTGGTAGGCTTGATCTCTATATCAAATTTATGAATTTTGTTAATCCACCTATTCTCCTAGCTCTTTATGCAACACAACTCTTGCATCCAGATGCACCACAAAGATAGTTATTTTGATCTAAGATAGGTAACATTTGAATTTCCTTAGGGATTTTATCATTGTAAATACTTAGTTCTCAATAAAGATATACCACTCTTTATAATTATGGAGAGTTTGACTCATGAAGGATATATGGTGGTCCTCATCTTTATCATCCTTTTGAGTCAAAACTACCACAATTCTTACATTAGTGCTAAACACATACAATCTAAAATCCCTAGAGAAGTCATGGCTAGTTAGCACTAGGGATTTAGTGATTACATCTTTGATTGCTTGGAAATCATCTTTTCCTTCTTCATTCTAGGTAAAACTAACATCTTTCTTGAGCATTTTGGTAATAGGCATGACCAATTTTACAAAGTTAGTAATAATTTTGGCTACAAAATATATTTGGTCTAGGAAGGATCTAATTTAGACTTTGAATAATGATGATAAGGGGAGAAATTGTATGGCCTTGATGTGATTTGGGTCAATTGTGATCCATTCCTTTAAAAACACATCCTAGGAGTTTTCCCTTTTAGACAAAGAAGATGAAATTTTTTAAGGTTCAAAGATATACCATATTCCCTATGTCATTAAAAAAGCTTTCAAATGATCTATGTGCCTGGTTCTATCTTTGGAGAATTCAATTAATTCATCCAAATATATAAAAATAATTTCATCAATCAAGCCTACAAATGCAATATTCAATAATCTTTAAAAAGTGATCTTTCTTAAAAACACATAATAAACTTGATAACTACAATCAACCTGTTTGTAATAGAACAATAAATACAATTATGAATATGAATGAAAGAGATTGGAAGTTACAACTAGCTTCTCAACTACCTATAAACCTTCAATGAAAAGAGATTTTAAAACCTTTAACATAGGGTTTCAACCTAATCCACTAAAATTAGAAAAAAATACATTCTTATTTATTTGTTTTTCTAATTGAGTCACATTTTCTATATACCCTGCTACATAAATCAATCCATTATAACATCCTTAGGTTACTTCACCTACTACCTTTACTTCTGGCCTCCGTGGTCATTTACGTTTCAGATTTAAAAAAGGACACATCACTGGTTTGAATATGGAAGAACGCCTATGCCTTGAAGATGGAACTATTTTTTCCGGGTACACTTCTTTAATCAGTGACTATTCTATTTGCATTAAATATTTAAACAAACTACAAAATGATAAGTTTTTTCTGTCTTACAGTCTTACAGATCATGCGTATGTATTCTGTTGCAGGAGGAAAATACATCAATAAGAATTGAAAAAAATAAAAACACCTTCAATCTTTAAACACCTGCTGCAACTGCTTGCTTCCAATAGAAGCAAATCAACACAACTTGTCACTCCATTCCAATTGATGCCAATTTTGCTATAGGTGGGCGATGAGGGATGTCAGGACTTTTATGGAATTCATTCTCATCTGTTCTACCGCTTTTGGAAGTTCAAATGCCTGATTCCCATGGTAAATGCAAGCCCAAATAGAAAGCAAAACCCAGCCATCACAAAGCCTACACTGGCCAAAAAGTCATGACGGTACCCAAAATACTCCTCTACAAAATGCTTAACTGACGTTTCTGTCTCATCTGGCATTTTTAAGCTTGACGTAACATCTCCATATTGTGAAGCGACAAGACCATACAGGCTCCATGCCATCGGATTTGCCCTGAAATACCATTTCCACCAAGGAGGACATCTCTGCCAAAACAACATCATATCATATCAGCAACTACTTACTCAGATGAAATGCACTACAGGCAAGCATTTCCTTTTATTAGGTCAAAGAGAGCTTACCGTCCGAGGAATCATGAGGCCTGAGAAGAGGTTCCAGAACATAAAGAAAGGCACCGAAATAATTGAAGCCATATTATCATTGGGAGTGATGGCCACTGTCATCATCCCGAAGAATGTATAGCATAGGAAGCTGCTATACATGAAGAACAAGTACCATAGAAATTTGACTGCAGTCCACTCTAGGGACATCATGGAATAAACCACAGAGCAGTAAATGAGTGCTTGAGCCATTACATATGGAAGCTCGATAGCTACCTGCAGAGCCCAAAAGGACCTCAGGTTCCCATTCTACAATAAGTGAATGACACCAATAAGTAAATGACCACAAACCTGAGCCAAAGCATAAGGTAGCGCAGAGTACATTCGAGCAGCAGTCTCACGATAGAAAACCACCCTTTCAATTGAAACTACAGGTTGCACTGTTGTCGCATTGCTTATTCCAATGAACAGGACAGATGCGAACATGGAACCCAGAGCATTAAGCAAATCCTGCTGCTTGCTTCTGTCAAACATAGTCAAATATGGAGTGAATTAGGTTTCTTTTTCTGATTGAAAAGCTAGTTTATTGATTAATGGTTGAACATAGACTACACTGTAAGGCAAAAAGCTCCACGGACTTCAAACTTTTAAGCTGTAAGAGAGTGTTTAAAATGTATGCATTTGCCTCAATAACAATTATAAGATGACAAGCAAGAACAGAGAACTGTAACAAGACCTCTTAGAGCCAAGATGCCAGCATATAGAACCAAACATAAAAGAGATGCCAACTGTGAAGAAGAACCGTACTGCCGTGTACTGGGGATTTCTCCAATAAGACCAGTGTTGCTTCCAGAGGCAGCCCATAAATTGCTTATAGAAAGGTTGAGAGTACTTAGTTGAGAAATGCAGGTCGTTTGAATCTTGAGGTGGAGTGCTGAGGTTTTCTACCAGGGCCATGTTTTCTCTGTAATGATAACAGACAGCCAAATTGTTTCAGCAAGGACAAAAGGCTATATGTTAAGTATTGCCAGTTTTAAAGAATAAAGTGGTTTTGTATGATGTTTAAGTCTAGTACTTCCTGCAATCTCCAATTTGCTTTATAAAAACAGAAAGCAATATTTGTGTTTCATTAAAAGGCACATTTTAGACATGTTGAGAAAGAGAAGAAGGCAGAACTATAGACATTTTAGATTTGTGTTTCATTTTTAGGCACATGAAATCTTACTGAAATAAACTTGATTTACGGTAAACCTCAGCGAAATCAATCCCGAGACGAATTTCCTCTGCTATAGAGGTGACTTCCAACATCCATGTTGCTGGATTACAACCCTCCTTTATCTTTGGAACCCCTTCAATAGACTACATAAAAAACACAAAAAATCATAGGTACTTGCTTTTTTGAATAGAGAACTTGTTTCAAAGAGATTTCTTAAATCTTACCTGAAAATATTCCAATAGTTTGTTAGAGTGGAAACCTAATGGTCCTGCATATATCACTCGTCCTCCTCGTTTCATGAAGAAAAGCTGCAAAACTACGCCTTAGTTTCAAGAGAAGTGACATTTTAAGCCTACTCTGCCATATTCTCAGAATTATTAGTAAGAAATTACCTCATCAAAGGCTTCAAAGATATCAATGCTTGGTTGATGGATTGTACAGACAATCGTTCGTCCTGTATCAACAATATTCCTAACTGTTCTCATAACAATGGCTGCAGAACGTGCATCCAATCCAGATGTTGGTTCATCCATGAATACTATGGAAGGATTTGCAACAAGCTCTACAGCAATAGTCAGTCTTTTACGCTGCTCTGTAGACAACCCAGTCACTCCTGGGAGGCCAACAACAGAATCTTTCAATGGGTAGAGCTCCACAAGTTCCATCACCTCCTTCACAAACATCTAGAATTTCATATAAAGAATTAATAACCAGAATCATTGAAACAAGGAAATAGTATGTCAAACTTCATGAAGTTTACAGGACAGATTCAAGTGACCTTTCTTGTTTCTTGATCTATTTCAGCTGGCAGACGAAGCAGTGCAGAATATATAAGGGATTCATGAACCGTTACATAGGGTGAGTGAATGTCATTTTGTTCGCAGTACCCTGAAATCCGAGCAAATGTTTCTTGCTTCTTGGGATAGCCAGATATATTAATGCTACCCTCGATATAACCACCAGTTTTTCTTCCAGCCAAGACATCCATCAAGGTAGTCTTACCAGCACCACTAACTCCAACCAAAGCTGTAAGAATGCCTGGACGGAATGCTCCACTTACATCATGTAATAGTTGCAGGCGATCTTCGACAATACCCTGTTGCTTCATTTCCTGTTGCAGGGCATTGAACATGTCACTTTGTGCGGTTTGGATTTCTAGTTAACATTACAGTATATATGAGCATGGAATCAACATGCAACAAGAATTATAAAGAGGAGATTTTGGCAAACCCGAGGCATGTCAACATAATAATTCATATGTTTGAAGCAGAGAGAAAGAGGCTTGAATGGCAGGACCATGCCCTTTGTTTCCTTTGGGAAATCAATGGCAACATCAGAACACAATGCAGCACTTGTTATAGCCGCCTTGGGTCCTGCAAATGCACAACAGATGGAAATGTTGACCTATGCACTTGACGTTGCCAAAACTATTATATAACGATTCCTCAAGTTAAAAAGATTTTTTTTTCTTTCATTTTAGGTTGTCAAATCACCTTCTACTATGTGTGCTTGAACAGGCCCTGCATCAGAGTTCTCTCCTGTTGTACTTGCATTACTCTCATGAAAGGCTTCATTAGAAACCACAGACTGAGGTTTACCATAGGCTGCATGAAATTTATCCTTTACAGTATTAAGCATTGTTCTGCAATTTCTCATATTATATAAACTTCTTTTCAAGTGGTGTGACACTTACGTGGGAGGTTGGCTAAAAAGAAAGTGTACATGACATTAAATACGATGGCATATCCCACTACAGCTCCAGTACCAAGCGAATACCACCATGCATGTGGATATATCCCACGTGACCTCAACACAAGCTTGCCTAAATTCTGGTCTGAAACATGTGCTACAATCTGCAGTTGCCAGCAACAAGTATATGGAATAAAGTAGAGCAGATAATGTATCACAATTTGAAAATGATAGCACTTACCTCATCCCATTTGCTTCCAAAAAACTCATTCACAGCAACAGCGTTCTGAGCATATGATAGTGGAGATGTCCAATACCCCCAAATCCACAAGGAATTAATATTTTCTGTATCAAAAATAAAATTAGGAAAAGTAAAGCTAATTGCCTTAAGTCCATTAAGTTACTTCTTATGCACGACTCTAACAAAGCATACCTCGAGATAGAATAAAGCCACCTAGTACCAAAATAACTACCATGGAGAATGCGCCATAAATGAAGGCAACAACCATTATCCGACCCAACGCAGCCATTAGACGGAACAGTCCCAGAGCCATCTGGTTTATGACAAAAAAAAGTAGAAACTGGCGAAAGAACCTGCAAATGGTCACCATGGAATATGAAACATATGGTTTTTTCCATTTTAGATGTTTTCCTCTTCTTGAGTTATAGATTTGGTTTCATACATAATATACAAATAAGATGCAGAAATATCCACCTTGCTACTTGAGGATCAAACCCGATGACATAATACGTCATGAATACCCAAATTGAAGACTCCACTAGTGATGTTGAAATGCTAATCAACCAACTAGGGCATGTGTATATCCAAGTTGGGTAGAACTTTAGATCTCTGTGTTTGTGAAGAACTGGAAGCCTGCCTATTGTCATTGCAAGTTCTGAAAACCCATTGAACATACTGACCATGATACCAAAGTAGAGTGCACCAAGGTAAATGCCTCCATCATTAACTGTGTTATGATGCATTCTTGTCCGGAAGAACACGGTCATGGTAACCAAAGCAGTAATGGATAGCTGTTGCAAACAAAGCAGAAAGTAATTCGGGATTGAAAATTAAGATTTAGCTTTTCTCTGTGATTCAAGATAGTAGTTGTTTTTTTCTACCAGCCATTTTGAGTTTTGAACATTACCTGTATAGTCTTGAAGATGTGAAGAAATGCATTTCTCTTTAGTAGTAGCCATTCCCTTGAAATACAAGCGTTGAAGAGCTCTATATTGCTAAAACCATACTTAGAAGTTGTTGAAATAGCTGGATGATTCTTATATTTATCATATGGAACTCTCAACTCCATCCCCAGTGCTCTCCCCACATGAAAGGATTGGAAACCTTTGGCAATTTCCTTAACTGAAAGGTATCTATATGGTTGGTCTTCGACAGCCCAATACTGTTGCTGATCCTTTTTTGATATCACCTTTAACACAACAAGATCCATAAGTTATGCAGAGTTTTGACCACTAAATCGTTATATTTGTTCTCTATTTTATTAAAGCTCTTTTGCACTGAATATTGCACATTCATACTTCCTGCAAGAAATCCGCGACTGCTTTTCTCTCCGGGCACCGAAAACCCATTGATGCAAAGAAGTCTAAGATGTATTTGACTGGCCCCTGGTATACAATGTGACCCTCAGAAAGTAGAATAATGTCATCGAACAGTTCAAATGTTTCTGGAGTAGGCTGCAAGAGAGAGACAACGGCACTAATATCTAGTGTCTGCAACAATTGACGTAGATGCTTGACAATTTCAAATGATGTAGAACTGTCTAATCCTGTAGTTATCTCGTCCATCAAGAGAACTATTGCTGGACCCATAAGGATCTCTCCTGCACAATCAGGACGGAGATGAGGGTTTCATAGAAGCTATTTGAACATTGGTCAGCTGATTAACTACCATGCTTGTGGTTGTAATACAAGATGCATTTCTTAGAAAAGAAAGGGTGAACAATTTACAATGCTAAGGGCATCTACTCACCTGTTGTCACACGCTTTTTTTGACCTCCTGATATCCCTCTTCTCATTTGATCACCCACCATCATATCTGAGCAACTATCCAAGCCTAAACTCTATTTACACAAAATAATGATCAGAAAAGACTATTCTGGATATAAAGTCTACAAAATTGTGACATCGGACAGAGGTTCTCTTTGCTGTCTAAAGGACAGGGACAATGTTAGGCTAACATCACCACAATCATATCAAATTCACTAACCTAAAATGTCCAATTCATACAATTGAAAGAACACTCGTTTATATAAAAATGACAAGAAAAGACTATTCTGGATATAAAGTCCACAAAGTTGTAACATTAGATGGAGGTTCTCTTTGCTGTGTACATGACATGAACAATGTTAGGCAGACATCGCCACAACCATATCAAATTCAATAAATTAGAATGGTCAAAGTGATACAACTGAGAACACGTTTTTGATAAAAAAAAATATATATATTCAGAAGTTAGCAGGGTGTTTTAATCAACTCATCAAAGATGTGAAGAGTCATTCTCTGATTTATCTTGAAGAAAACATCCTACTAAATGGAAACAGATGTTTGGTTAATTTTTCACTAATATCAATCCTCTATCATTCATGGAATTGAGATAAGATTTTTCAAACATCAATATCAGCCAATGCCCACTCAATTAGAACCAACCTGTTTGGCACATATGCAAAGATGCGACCATTGGTGTTATAGTATTTGCATACTTGGGTTAACTTCTTCTGCAGTTATGTGTAATTCTCCGCTCACTAGGATCTCTTGGCCCTCGGTGCCTGGTGCATAACCCCTGCTGGAGAATACCTCCACAGCCAATCTCTAAACCCAAAGGTCCCCATAGGCTTGAATTAAAATTTGAGTCTGAGCCTCACCAGCTCCAAATTGAAAAAATTGCATTGAGTTGGTTTATACACTATTGATTAGAAATAATATGTCTACACATTCAAGCATCATGTCTTTGAACACAATCCTACACATCATTTCATAGGGCTGTAAAACTGTGGAATATGTAACAAGGGTTGTATAAATACTATGTTTAAATCCCAATGGCTGGTTCAATTAAGTAAACTGAATGTTCTCTCTGATGGGATAAATACATTTAGGAGCTTGTAAAACACATCATGCAATCGCAAACATAATGCAATGAGTAACCACAAAAAGAAATTTGATTCTCTTGTAAGCGCCCCATGATAGTATTAACAGTAGAGCAGTGAATATGCCAATAAATATGTAGCTAAACTTAGTTTATCTTCCAATGATGTAGAATTAGGAGAATTCAATCTTGATAGTGCTCCTTCATATCTCCAAGATTATGGTGCCATGTCAAGTCTAAGGTTCATTGCACTGGCAATAATTGATTTAAAAATACATAAGTTGATTTAAGTGGTTTGAGATTTATGTACATAGTCTGGACAAAAATGGTTTATGAATATCCATCTAAAACCTCCAAAATACATTATGTTTTGAAGAGCGTGCAGTAGAAATATTGCGATAATTCCATCCTCTTGAACTCTCATGGAAACTTGCTTGATACCGGACAACTGAGTTAATTTTTTGTGAAAGATCCTCCTTGTTGGACTTGCTCTATAAGTGACAAGTAGGGCTATCCACAAATTCTGTGTAATCTAAAATGTACTACTATAATGTATTTTCTGTGATTAGGACTAATAGAGCTAGCTGGTGTAGTTCAACTGCAATGATTCTCCTGAAAGGTTGTTGGAACAATCAAAGATCCTTTTTGTGTAAACCTCCTTAGAATAACTACTACATATGGAAAAAAAAAAAAAAAATCAAATAGGGGTGATGTCTTGTTTGATATTGGGAATGTTGCAATTGGACTGGATATTTACTGCTCTAGCATTAATGTAAATGACTTACTCTTGAAATTTAAAAAAAGTTATTTACACCCTTAGGTCACATTGGTCTGTTGAACCTAAGAAGTTGTATCTACCTTTTAGAAGATTGTACAGTAGTCTAGTTTTAGCATAAATTCTTCATAAATACTGCAATGGATCCCTTTTTTACACTTTCATTTCTTATTACCTCTTTTTCTTTCTGATGGTCTCTTTATATATATATATATATATGATAAGTATTTGATTTATCTATGGCCCTATTAATATAGTGCAAATTGTATGTATTCCAATGGTGCTTTTAGATATCTGTTTTTTCTTGTTTGGATGAAGCTGATCACACTGGGTACATCTTGGCAGAAAATATGGTTAGAGCTTTAATCTTCAAAAACTGAATTCTAGACAGATTCTTCAGTTTCTGTTTGTTAGAACAGAATGAAAAACATGTAAAACTAGTTTATTTTTTAATGCATTTGCATAGAGTCATGGAAATAAATAAATAGACAAAACATAGATGCACGAGCATCCACATCAATTGCGTGAATGACCAAAATGGTAAATGGGAGTGACAGTCACAGAATATTAGAGCAAGGCACACCATAAAACATACCAAACCTGTGGTGTAGGCCTAAATTTCGAAAGCAGTATAGCTATGAACTTAAATGACATTTAACTTGTCATCCTTAACCATTATAAAGTCTCATATATACATCAAAGTGTATCATTTGGAGGCAAAAGGCTTTCATTTTACTGTATTTCTTACCGTCTTCTCTAAGATGCCATCTGCACTAGTTTACTAGGTCTGCTGATTTATTGGCTTCACACAACAAGAATGTTTAAACACAAATGGTAAGGATTTTACAACTACTTCTTTACAATGAACAATAGGTTGAATTGGATGTTTTTTTTTTTGGAAAAACTTGCTTGGCAAAATGGCTTTATGTATATGATTTGAACCTTGGACCTTCGAGAAGAGAGGCTAAAGCCCTAACCACTGCTTTTGTCCTTATCGAATAAATTACTTATTAATTTATTATTGTATATAATTTATATGGGTGAGATAGCTTCATACATTTAATTAAAAAATAAAACAAACATGACACTGAGTTGGTGTGTTTCCGGGCTCTCATCAAGGATGGTGACCCCCCTAATAATTTTATTGATACAATGCAATAATTTTTTTTTTTTTTCCATAAATTAAAAATAACAAAATTTTCTACCACAATTTATATTAGGTCTAAGAATATTTTTTAATTTAACATATTTATATTTACAACAAATTATCATTTATATTTCAACAAAAAAAATGTAACTTCTACAAGGACTTATTTTCTACAAAGACTAGATGAAATTCTAGATTTCAGAATGTTTGGGCTACTTATGTTGAGCCCAAACAATTTTTTTTCTGTGTGGTACTTGTTGTGTCAAGGCCTTCCCTTGGGGGGATGTTTGAAGCACCTTGGAATTCCTTATCCTAAATATGTTTTTTGTGGTGTTCCCGAGTCTTGTATTCACCTCTTTCTCTTTTGGAATTGCTAAAGATCTAGGTAAGCTTGGGAATGGGTATTTTCTTCTTTTTTTCTCCATTTACAGCTACAAGAGTTTCTTGGCCCCAAGCTCTTCTTGGGGACTCTTTTATTTTGTCTCTCCCGCTTTGTGAAGTGTGGCAGGTTTTCAGGATTAGCCTACTCTTTTATATTTGGAAGGCCCGTAACATAATTGTTTTAAACAGTGTACACCTTCTATAACATTTACTCATGTTGACAAATTAGATGTTTTTAATGACATGTGGCTACAGATATGTACTCAAGTCAACAAATTTGCTATGGATTTGGATCATCTGCATGTTCTTCTAGCGCACTGGGCCAATCCATGTACAGTCAACCGGATCCCCACAGAACGTTCTTCTCAGGAGCATTTTCAATCCCGCTCTCATCGTCGACCTTTGTCATATGCAAGAAGTGCTTTCGCAGACAGGCACTAGTCCTAACCCTAACTAGGAAGCATCCTAATGTTGACATTGCTTGTTCGTCCTGCCAGCATGGGGATGGATAATGTTCAACCAGTTTCCCCTGGGCCAGTTGTTGGTTGGAGCGATGTGGGTACTGAAGGCCTTAATCGTGATGTAGAGGGGTGGATTCCCATCTCATAATCACTAGTAGTTTATGCAGGACAACACGCGCACATTACTCCATATGATATGTTTTCTTTGATGTAATGATCATCAATGATTATGATTGGTAAACTTGTGTGTTGTTGGCAGCTTTGTTTACTAACCCTTGTTGTCAATGAGGGTTAGTTTGATTCCCCATAGGGTGTGTTAACCCACCTACTTTTTTTATTGTAAAGGCTGTTATCTTAAATTAATATAAATTTGCTTTTTTCATTAAAAAAAATAATATTTTTTTTTTTTAAAAGAGAAATGAAATGTATTAAGTGTGTTTTGCATGTTAGAAATCAATAATTCAAATTAAATCATTAACTCATGACCTTAAAATGTTTTTCCTTAAATATCTAACCACCTTTTTTTAAGAAATATTAAAAATACTATAAATTGGATAACTATCACCTAATATAAATAGGTCAATAAAATCTCATCAATTCAACATCAGATATGAAATCTTCACTTTCTATTTTTATCAATATAATTTCATCAATTCAACATATGAAACCTTCACTTTCTATCCTTAATATAATCTCATCAATTCAACATAACATATGAAATCTTCACTTTCTATCCTGTTACATTTATGTGTTATAAATGTATATAATCCTCTTTTATACATGTGGTTACATATTAGATTAGACCCATATAGAAGTATAAAAAATTAAATTATAGATGCACAATAGCTTAGATCCATAAAAAATAATGCTATTTATAGATTTTTGTTTAATTAATTTATGGTTACTCATTAATTGATAATATATTATTAAATTTTATTATTTTTAAAATAGAATTATATTTTATGTTTTTTCAATTAATTTTATAGAATTAAAAAAATCCAATTTATATTATATTAAAATTTATTAAAATATTTTTAAAAATCTATTATAATAGTATTTCAGTGAACCCCAATATTAATTATATCACCCAATACAACTTGAATACAACTTGAATGCAACTTGAATATGAGTTTTAATATTTACAAACTGTATAATCATATTATATCACCTAATAAAATTTAAATCAAAATTTTTACATTAAAAATATTTATTTACTTTATCATTTTTTTAGCTAGTCTTGTGAGCTATAGAATAGTAGTATGTTTTTTTGAGTTTTCATTCAGAAGATCCATGTTTAAACCCTGGTATTAGGTAGAGGATCCCCATAAAAACCCAAGTTTTTAACTCAAATAGGTCATACCCATAAACTCCCTAATTCAATTTTTAAAAAGTCTCATTAACTTTATCTTTATTCAACAATCTAAAAATTATAAAAAAAATTATTATTTTTTTTCTTATTATTTTTAAATAAAGGATGAAAATATATATATATATATATATATATATATATATATATATATATATATAACGAAAGTATCCACCTCTCTTTATGGAACTAAGCTCCGATAGACATTAAAACACTTATTACCCACACTCATCGAATTAGCTTTTTTTTTTTTGCCTTTTTAAAAAAATTATTAAATTATAAAAATATATTTGCTCAGAACGCCCCATAGGAAAGTCGAATACAAGTCTCATGCTTACCTGGATTACGTAGTCCGTTTTGAAGCCTATGTCTTGAAAGAGAGCCTGGCGAGAACAAACCACCAATTAGATAGAATTCAGATAATCTTGTTTTTAATTCCCTGTAAAGTGTACAACACTAGTACACATACCTTCATAAAAAAGTCAACATCTGGGTCAGGTATAATACCAGCTTCTCTTTCCCTTCTCATGACTTCCACTAGCATTTCTGCAGGCCACGTACAATAACTGTAAACTTTCCTTTCCTTTTCTACAGCTATTAATTTCGATAATAAGAGTGCCTACCCTTTTCGCTACCGAAGCCCTGACAGCTACCGGCGAAGGCGAAGGTTTCTCTGACTGTCATCTCTCCAAAATGAACATCGTGCTGGCTAACGTAACCTGCTATTCTCTCCGCCACCAATTCTTCTACCTTGTGCCCATTGTACGTCACACTCCCAGACACCTATATCATTTATATTGGCACCTCCAATTTATCAAACCAAAAACTACAGCCATCTCTCTTTTCATACGAAAACTACCACCTTACCTTTCTACTTGCAATGCTCGAGTACTATGTACCCTACTACGTCTATATATCAATCAAATCATTGTGAAGACAATAATTTATAAATAAAAAGGTAAAAAATAAATCGGTCACATAGTCATAGAAACGATGCTCCAGTGGCAAGAAATTACCTTTAAATCTGTACTGAGCCTGTTCGCAAGAGCCAGCAGTAAAGTCGTCTTCCCTGAAGCGGGTGGTCCTAGCAATAAAGTCATTCTGCAGAGAATTACATAACTCATTTTAAACTCATATCTATAAGATTCGAGGTGTAGACCAATTAGTTCTTCCAAACCCTGTAAGGGGTGGAGGTCCAACGTTCAAATCTTGGGTTTTTTCGGACTGGACGCTTGTCCCTTTCTTGGTGCTTTCAGGGGTGTAAATAAGGTTTAAAATGGTTGTGGTATGGACGCGAAGATTTGTGTGGCTTGCGGGCGGACAGCGCAGAATATTGTGGCTGTGGCTTCCAAGGCGAAGCGCAGAATACTGTGACTGTGGCTTCCAAAACGAAATACTATGGTGAACATTAAAAAATTGGATAACCTATACAGGTTACAGATTTCACCATGAAAAGAAAATAACATAGAGATAGATAACATGTAACGGAATATATGAATAACATGCGTTACCTTTTAGGCTTAATAATGCCGCTAACATTGTCCAAGATCTTCAAGCGCGTCATTTTTCTGCGTGAAAGATGAAGACGCTCCAAAAATAACTGTAGAAAAGGAATACAACACTTCCTTTAGGTGGCTATATTAGAAATTACGTGCGCCGCTTAAATTTCAATCATAAGTAAATATACCTCTGCCATGTCCAGCAAATAGTTGGGTATGGTTGGGAGAGCTCTACTGCCCACGTGGACATCCGCCTCGACGTTCAATCGCTCGAAACGGACCTCGACTCTTGGCAGCTCGATACCAACTCTGCTCCGACACAATTCAAAATATAAGCGAATGCTCTTTCTCAATTATAAGTTATATAAGAAGTATAGTATAATACTATTCGAAATTTGAAGCTCTAAAAGAGGGAGATAAGTGCAATATGTAACCTGTCAATTCTGCTGCGCATCTTGAACAGCAAATTGTGGTGGTCTGTAACGTCTGTTTCGCATCTGGGCGTGAGGGTGGGACCATACTTCTCAAGCGCAGCCAATTTGAGATCCCCTTCGTCGGCTTCACGCATTGAGGAGGATCGAGAGAAGACCGTGGCGGCCTCGCTAGTAGATCCCCACGACATTCGAAAACTGCGGCTGCCATGGCCGCGTCTGCTGTCTCCCAGGCCTTCCATATATTCTCTAGACTCTCTACGTCCAGGAGGGACTCACCTCTCCGGTATATAACGTCAGCCACAGGATGGAAATAGCGAACAAGGCGCGTAAGAAAATTTCGGACTGAGGTGATGTCATCCCACGTGATTGGCTTTACGTAAGCAACGCATTTGTATTTTACGTAAGCAACGCATTTGTATCTTTCGGCTTCATAATTGTGAGGAGTAAATGAGGAGGACCGGAGTTGCAGAGATTGGTGAGTCGTCGCTTTCGAATGAAAAGCGGACACACCATCCACTGTCAACTCTGAACTCTTTTTTAAGAGAGTAATAAAATTCAGAGGTGTAACTTAAAAGTTAAGCAGGTTTGGAGTTACAAATCATCGGTTCTATTTATATAAGTTTTTAAAACTTGTTTCAATTATTTATATAAATTTTGGGTTACTTTAATATGGCTATTAATTCTGTTATATTATTTGTGAACCACCACCCAGACAGGACGTTCACTGAGTAGCGTACCGTTCATAGCTACGAACTATTCGGCACAAAGAGGATTAAATGGCCACCCTTGGATATTGCTTCTAGAAAGTCGCTTGGACATGTGGGTGTAATGTTTTTCCCTTTATGAATTCATCTTCACCAATTTCTTTTATTGTTCGTAATGAAATTTATTTTTATAAATTTATGCACCGTAAAAAAAAGGTTTTATATTATTGTAGAAACTTTAAAATGTTAAGATTTTTTTCCATAGGAAAACGAAAATATTAAATTAAAAAACTTAAATTAAAAGAATAATTCTTTATAATAATTATTTTTTTATACTATTTTAAAACATTTAAATTTTTATGGATATTTTTCATATTTATTTCTTTATTATGATGTTCTTAAAACTCTAAAATACTGTGGATAAACTTTACATTACTTTTAATTTTTATTATAAGGGAATGATTTTATTCTACTTGAAGAAAATAAAGATAGATTACTTGGATTAAACTTGACCTCTTTCACATCCTTTGTTTTAAAATATGCCTTCGAATCTTTCTTGGTACTTTAATTTCTTTTGAATTTGAACTCGCACATTGTACATTCTCATCCTTCATGTTTTTTGTTTCTTCTAATGGTTAATATGAGTAAACCAAATAGATTTGCCATATGATGATGCAAAAGAGATTTGTTTGCAACTTTCTTGGGAGTGGAAAATCCCTCATCCAATCCAACTTCTAACATAATATGATTTCATTACTTCATCTTAAAATTTGTCTCATGCCCAAAAAAAATTGTCTCTTTGTCCATTTTTTTTACTTTATAATCTCTGTCCATAACATTTATAAAATCAAAATGCAATGCTTTCATAATCCATTTTTTAATCCTATAATTTTGATTCATATTTAATCTTAGTATACTATGGAAAAGGTTTTGAAATATCCATAGTAATACATACTTGGGTATATACAATATGTTTTCGTTCTCTGGTAGTTGGTCCCTCTCGGATGCACTTCCTTAAAGTATTGCCAATATTCTTTAAAACCTCCTTATTGATAAATTGATATGGAAGCTAGAAAAGCTTAAACCGCACTAGAATTCTTTCAATATTTTTTATCTTCATAGAAAAATTCTCACTCAATGGTTTTAGAAATAATACATCTCTCTCCTCAAACCATACCCATTATTTTATCTCTAATTTTTAAATTAAAAAAGATATCTTTTGGAAGAAAAGTCATCAAGTAATTTGAATTCAATTTTTATTAAGACTTGATCCAATTTTGAATCTTCGAACAACCAAGACTTGATTTTGAGTTTTTATATTTACAAACAACATAATCATATTATATCACCTAATAAGATTTAAACCAAAATATATACACTAAAAATATTCATCTAATTTAACATTCTTTTAACTAGTCCATGAGCCATATCCTAGTCATTCAATAAATCCAAATTCAAACCATGGTTAGAGGGGTCACGACTCTTGATAAAAACCTATATTTTCAACTCAAATTTTATTTAAAAAAAAATAAGCAAAAATCTTGTTGACTTTGTCTTACCCAACAAACTAAAATTCCTACAATTTTTTTTTTTTTAATATATTTTAAACTTTTTTAAAAGTTTAAATTAAGATGCAAACCTGCAATATCTTAAAGTGTTCATCATCTTTATGTGTATAAATCCATACTATCTCAAAAAATTCCAGCCGTTTTTTATTCTGAAAATGTTTATTTAATAATAAATTTAACGTATCAAACAATTGTGGATTATCAACAATAATTTTTTTTTTTTTTTTTAAACTATATAAACCTAATATATAATAAATTTATAAAACTTTTATATATATAAAATTAAAGTATCCACCTCTCTATGAAATTATAGAAGAGAAGAGATATTAAAGTGAATAAAAATTTCCACGTGATTGGCTTTACGTAAGCAACGAATTTGTATCTTTCGGCTTCATAATTGTGAGGAGTAAATGAGGAGGATCGGAGTTGCAGAGATTGGTGAGTCGTCGCTTTCGGAATGAAAAGCGGACACACCATCCACTGTCAACTCTGAACTTTTTTTTATAAGAGAGTAATAAAACTCAGAGGCGTAACTTAAAGTTAGGCAGGTTTGGAGTTACAAATCATCGGTTCTATTTATATAAGTTTTTAAAACTTATTTTAATTATTTATATAAATTTTGGGTTACTTTAATACTATTTATTATGGCTATTAATTCTGTTATATTATTTGTGAACCACCACCCAGAGAGTACGTTCACTGAGTTGCGTACCGTTCATAGCTACGAACTATTCGGCACAAAGAGGATTGAATGGCCACCGTTGGATATTGCTTCTAGAAAGTCGCTTAGACATGTGGGTGTAATGTTTTTCCCTTTATGAATTCATCTTCACCAATTTCTTTTATTGTTCGTAATGAAATTTATCTTTTATAAATCTATGCACCCGTAAAAAATAAGGTTTTATATTATCTTAGAAACTTAAAAATGTAAGGATTTTTTTCCATAGCAAAACGAAAATATTAAATTAAAAAGCTTAAATTAAAAGAATAATTCTTTATAATAACTATTTTTTTATATTATTTTAAAACATTTAAATTTTTATGGATATTTTTCATACTTATTTCTTTATTATGATGTTTTTAAAACTCTAAAATACTGTGGATAAACTTTACATTACTTTAATTTTTATTATAAGGGAAGGATTTTATTCTACATGAAGAAAATAAAGATGAATTACTTGGATTAAACTTGACCTCTTTCACATCCTTTGTTTTAAAATTTGCCTTCGAAATCTTCCTTGGTACTTCAATTTCTTTTGAATTTGCTAGCACATTGTACATTCTTATCCTTCATGTTCTTTGTTTCTTTTAATGGTTGATATGAGTAAACCAAATAGATTTACCATGTGATGATGCAAATGAGATTTATTTGCAACTTTCTTGGAAGTGGAAAATCCCTCATTCAATCCAACTTCTACTACAATATGATCTCATTACTTCATCTTAAAATTTGTGTCATGCCCAAAAAAAATTGTCTCTTTGTCCATTTTGTTACTTTATAATCTCTTGTCATTCGTCCAATCTCGTAACATTTATAAAATCAAAATACAATGCTTTTATAATCCATTTTTTAATCCTATAATTTTGATTCATATTTAATCTTAGTATACTATGGAAAAGGTTTTGAAATATCCATAGTAATACATACTTGGGTATATACAATATGTTTTCGTTCTCTGGTAGTTGGTCCCTCTCGGATGCACTTCCTTAAAGTATTGCCAATATTCTTTAAAACCTCCTTATTGATAAATTGATATGGAAGCCAGAAAAGCCTAAACCACACTAAAATTCTTTCAATATTTTTTATCTTCATAGAAAACGACTTGATCCAATTTTGAATCTTCGAAAAACCAAGACAATATCTATGGAACTTACATATTAATATTTTGCTTTTAAGAATTTTTGTCATGCTTAATCATCACATCCATGGTAATTGCTTATGGCATAAAATCTACTACATAGATAGGGGTTGAAGTATATTTGTGATGGCTTTTGAAGCCTTATACTTAATATGAAATTCACAGGAATATAATCACAAGATCAAATATAATAAAGTTGCAATATAATAATTCAATAAAGATACTATAACAAGATAAATAAGACAACTAATATGTAATAACATTCAACAATAAGGAGTAAAATATGCACAATATGAACACTTACAATACTATTTGCTCAAATGTATGTAAACTTGTATTACTCCTCTTTCTATTACAAATATCTCATATAGATATGACAATATAGAGCATTGTAGTAGGTAATATGATAATCTAATAATCTAATGATATTGATTATCATACTTATTTTGCCTTGTCTTCTATGGAGCAATATATAGCCATTCTAGGATGACTCTTTGGTTACTATGACTCTTCCTTTCATATGCCAAGTCTTATGACTCTTGGCTTCTATACTTATCACTTGCATACACATGACTCTATCTTGAACACACACTTGTACTTGACTCTTCACTTGTCTCTTCTTAATATAAGGATACATGTGCACTCTTACATAATGAACACTTGTGCACATTTACACTCACAACACTTGCACACATAATTACATGACACTTGTGCATTTCCTATACATTATTACATTACACTAAATATTAACTCACTCACTAATCTAGGACACACGTAAACTAATAATGTACCAAGTTTGCATATACCAAACAAGGTACCATTCTCCAACAATTTGTTCTTCTTATTGTTCCTCACTAAGTCATCTATACCTTTAGATAGCGCATCCTTACTTTCAATTAGGACTTTAAAAGTGATTTTTTTACCATGCTATTAAGCTTTTTCTCATAAAAATATTTTATTTTTTGAATTTACCACAAGTATCTAAAACAAGAAAAGGTGAGGCTCATTCCTTGCTCACACTTTCTACCTACGTACACTTATAGCACCCATTCCCTACTCTTCCTCATCTATATAAAATAAGAATAGGTGATTCGTACTCCTAGCTCACACTCACAAGCATGAAATTTTATATTTATCTTATTTTTATCATATATAATTGATATGAAGTTGATAAATATATTTTTTAATTGGTTATATTTGAGTGAAATGGGTCTCACTCATATTACATATTAATCATGTTACCATTTTTTTGCTAGAAAACAAGGGTTTGTACTTAGGTCTCCCATCCTTGACAAATCACAACTCTCTTATTTAGAGCTTAAGAGTTTACAAATAAATTCAATTCTTATCTCAATTGAGTTGCTATAGCTGGATACCTACATCAATTTCATAGAAAGTCTAAATTCTTGATTTTCATTCTCCAAATCTTCTTCAATTTTATATGTGAATACAAATATCCAAAATTCAACATATTTCTTCTTGACATTTTCCTACAACAACCTTCACAATACCAAAACTCCACCTCTACTGTCTATGCATTACATCTTAGTAGAGTAATATTTCAAAAACTATGTGCTATCATAGTTCGCTTTACTAGATCTAGATTGCTAGTTTCCTTCCTAAAGCATAAGTGCAACCACAAGAATTGTCATAAATAGTTTATATGAAAACACATTAATATTATTAAATAAATCAAATATTACCAATGGAAAACATTAGAGTAAATATTAATCATTATTTGATTCAACTAGTCAACATTTTATTGTCAGCTTCAACTAAACTTACTACTTCCTCTAATCATGGAAAAGAGAATTTAACTTCACGATTCTCAATTAAAACCCCTCTATTGGCTAGTCTATTTACACATTTGTATCATTCCCTTAACATATGTGTAAACCTAATTTCTTCAAGCTCTGTAGCAAGGTCTTGTAATTCCATAGTTATATTTTATGTGTTCCATGGAGCCTTTACTTTCCTCAAAATTACATTTATTACTATTAATGAATCACCTTCCATCCATACTCTATTTCATTTCATTTATCTACATATTTTAAATCTTCCAAAGCCACCCAAGCTTCAACTTTATTATTTGTCTTAAATCCACTATTGAAAGCGTAATGAGACAAAATATCTCCTATTATTTGTAATTATTTTTCCTCCTCATGTTGGTCCTAGATTTCCTTTAGATGCCCCATCAAAAATGAATTTGACCAACTTCACTTTTGGTGGTTTTCACTTTATATTCTTTGCCTTTGATCACATTACCATGGTATCACAACATCTTTGTAATTATGAATATATCACTTGACAAGATTTGAAACTTGGTTTCCACCTTATAAATTGGCACATTTAATAGTTGATTTTTTACCATTTGATTAAATGTTAAGTTCACCCATGATATTTGAACCTTGGCTTAGATTTTAAAACTCTTTAGTCTCTAACAATTGTTTTAAAATACATGGACTATGTGTGGCTTCTATTGGGGGTAACCCCCATTAAAATAACAAAAACTTACATTGCTATCAAGTTAATTAAACCATATCCACCTTGCATTTTTATCAAATATATTATTCATCTTCCTCAAACTACTATATTGCAACAATCAACTACTTGATATCATTCTTATTAAAATATAAAATCACATTCTTTCATTTTCCTTCTAAAATTTTAAAATTTTCAAGATGAACATCAAAACTATGAATGACTAAAATACTCAATACCTCATTTTCATCTCTATATGTTGGCTATAGCAACCTATTAATTCCCTACTACATCTTTTTTAGGGGTCTTATTTATACCCCTAATATTTCAAGATGTCATTTTCCTCATAACTTTTTATTTTTATATGTGGGCTTAGCCCCACTTCTTGTTGACACTTGCAAAATTTGATTTTGTTTTCCCATTCCGGTGTCTCTTTGAGTTTCCTTTTCTCTTTGTGCTTGCTTCTTAGGTCTTCCTCTCCTTTATTCATCCCTACCAACACTTTCATCTTCATCAATATTTTTTTATTTTTCATTCATCCCTACCAACACTTTCATCTTCATCAATCTTTTCATTTTTCATATTATACATAGTGAGACTTATCATCTATATGTTTGTCTTGCTTTGAAGGATTTGAAGTGGAAAGAATCGCCTCATAATCACTTTCTTTTTTATGTTGCTATTTATATAGATTCTATGTTAAAATTTAGTTCCAGTTTAATACCTCTTCTTCCACTAACCTATCTTTATGGAAGGCCTTTAATTCTGTTATATTATTTGTGAACTGCCAACTTGAGAGTACGAAGGTTTACAGATACACGCCACAGGTTTGAATGGCCACCGTAGCGTATTGTTGACAGTTACGAACTATTCGACACAAAGATGATTGAATGACCATCGTTGGATATTGCTTTTAGAAAGTCGCTTAGACATGCGGGTGTAATGTTTTCCATTTTGGTGTATGAATTCATCTTCACCAATTTTTTTTTTTTAAATATTATTCGTAATGAAATTGATCTTTTATAAATTTATGCCACCCTATAGAAGATAAAGGGTAAAAAATAAGGTTTACAAACACTTTATTTTTTATATTATTGTAGAAACTTTTAAATGTAAGGATTTTTTTCGTAGCAATTACTTTCTTAATTTTTTTTATGAAAACAAAATTATTGCACTAGAAACCCTAAATTAAAAGGATAATATTCCATAACAAATATTTTTTTATACTATCCTAAAACATCTAAATTTTCATGAACATCTTTCATATTTATTTCTTTATTATGATGCTCTTGAAACCCTAAAATGTCGTGGATAAACTCTACATTACTTTAATTTTTATTATAGGGGAAGGATTTTAAGAAAATGAAGATGAATTACTTGGATTAAACTTGACCTCTTTCACGTCCTTTATTTTAAAATTTACCTTTGGATATTTCCTAAGATCCTGGTACTTTAATTTCTTTTGAATTTGTACTCTCACATTGTACATTCTCATCCTTCATGTTCTTTGTTTCTTCTAATGGTTGATATGAGTAAACCAAATAAATTTTCCATGTCATGATGCAAAAGAGATTTATTTGCAACTTTCTTGGGAGTGGAAAATCTCTCATATAATCCAACTTCTACTACAATATGATATCATTACTTTATCTTAAAATTTATCGCTTTGTCTATTATTTTTACTTTATAATCTCTTGTCATTTGTCTAGTCTCGTAACATTTACAAAATCAAAATGCAATGCTTTCATAATCCACTTTTTGATCCTATAATTTTGGTTCATATTTAATCTTAATATACTATGGAAAAGTCTGAAATATTCATGGTAATATATACTTGGGTATATATAGTATGTTTTCGTTCTCTGGTAGTTTGTCCCTCCTGGATACACTTCCTTAAAGTACTACCAATATTCTTTAAAACCTCCTTATTGATAAATTGATATGGAAGTCAAAAAAGCCTAACCCACACTAGAATCCTTTTAATGTTTTTATCTTAGAAAAATTCTCACTCAATGGAAATAATAGATCTCTCTCCCAAACCATGGGTCAACACCCATTATTTTATCTCTAATTTTTAAATTAGAAAATATAATGAGGAAAAATCCTTTTTGGAAGAAAATTCATCAAGTAATTTGAATTCAATTCCCATTACGACTTGATCCAATTTTGAATCTTCGAAAGACCTAGCCAATATCTATGGAACTTATATATTAATATTTTTCTTTTAAGAATTTTTGTCATGCTTAATCATCACATCCTTGTAATTGCATATGGCATAAAATCTACGTGATGGCTTTTGAAGCCTTATACTTAATATGAAATTCACAGGAATATAATCACAACGATCGAATATTATGAAGTTGCAATATAATAATTCAATAAAGATATTGTAACAGAGATAAATAATACAACTAATATGTAATAACATTCAACAATAAGGAGTAAAATATGCACAATATGAACACTTACAATACTATTTGCTCAAATCTATGCAAATTTGTATTACTCCTTTTTCTATTACAAATATCTCATATAGAGATGACAGTATAGAGCATTGTAGTAGGTAATATGATAATCTAATAATCTAATTATATTGATTATTGTACATCTTTTGTCTAGTCTTCTATGGAGCAATATATAGCTATTCTAGGATAACTCTTTGGTTACTATGACTCTTCCTTTCATATGCTAAGTCTTATGACTCTTTGCTTATATACTTGCCACTTGCATACACGTGACTCTATCTTGAACACACACTTGTACTTGACTTTTCACTTGATTCTTCTTATTTAAAGGACACATGTGCACTCTTACATATTGAACACTTGTGCACATTTACACTCACAACACTTGCACACATAATTACATGACACTTGTGCATTTCCTACACATTATTACATTACATAAAATATTAACTCACTCACTAATCTAGGACACACACCTAAACTAATAATGTACCAAGGTGGTACATTGGCATGTACCAAATATTGTAATATTCTCCAACACCCCCCGTATTACATTATTTAGTTATTGAAAACTTTAGTCTTCAATACAATATTCATCCTTCAATTGACTTTGCAATGTATTCGTCCTTCATCGTGATTAGATTCATTTTCTTCATGTTTGTCTTCATATTTAGTTTATGCTACATGTTCTTTAGTCATTGTGCTTCCTTGAACTATCAAATATTGTAAAATAATATTCCCTTTACTTTTGTTCTTCATATCACATGTCTTTTCTTGTACATAGACTTCTGAACATTCACTTAAAGCATCATAGTCACGGGGGAGTCACTCTGAGGAAATGGTAAATACCACATGAGTGCATATAGGGGGTATTTTTAATATCAAGTTGAACCATCGGTAAATTGGTAAGTATCTTATAGGGGAGGGATGTTTAAAATTCATGCATACCTAGATATAGATTCTATTGGTAAAAAAAGGGGGTGGAGAAGAGGGGGTGGAGGTTATATTTGAGTTGCATACCAAATATAACCCCCACTTTGTTAATTTTTGTATGGACCTTTCACCCATTTTGGTCTCCTCCATAACTGTTAACATCGTAATGTGGTCAAGAATGTTGCCTCTAAATTTAATGCATATAAATAAATGTTTTTAACCTTTTAAATAAATGTAATAATAAACCATTTTCCATCAAAATTGATTAAGGTCAAATGATCGACACACACATTAAAACTAACCATAGTCGATCTTGTCTCCTCAATACTCTAATTGTATTATTTTAGATATAAAATTATATAATAATAATGTTTACGTGACGCGTCTCTCTTCCATATTCAATTTATCAGCTAGTGGTTGAAGCATAGGTATACCAATAAATTCTATCATACGACATAACACCGGCGTGAGTGGATTTACCAAACAAAAATGGAAATCAAGCATAGTAGGTACACATTCATAAAATGGTTGCCCAAAACTAGCATTTTATGGAATTTTAAATAGAAGGCAAAACCTTTAATAGAAGGTAAAACCTTTTTAAATTTTTGATAAGAAACTCCATTCAATATTTCATGAAATATCCTCGAGTGGTGAATCAATGTACTAAAAGTCACAACCATGCTAGCTTACCCCACCTTTGGTGCGCAATCAGTCACCTAACGAATTTCACCCTAAATGCAATGAAATCATTGTGCAATGAGATGTATCAATGCCCCAAATTTGGTGGCAGTCACTCCCTTAACGATTTTTCCAAACCCTAGGGCCTAAATGCAATGAAATCATCATGCAATGAGATGTCTCAATACCCCATCTTTGGCTCACATTCAGTCCCTTAATGATTTTTTCAAACCCTAAATGCAATGAAATCATCGAAACCATTATTTCTTTCTTTGCTTCCCTGAATTTGATAGAGCGACTTCATTCACCCTTTAGATTTTTCTGGCTTGAGGGAAGTTTGACCCTTTAAAAGGATCCCCAAGATTCCTCATGCCTGTTGCACCGTAGATTGCACATAGCTAAAATCAAAGCATTTCTTGAATTTGACAAAGCGACTTCTTTCAATCGCAACATGTAATAGTAAGTGCTCTCTATCACTTTTATTCTTTCTGTTTGATGTTAATTTGTATACCCAAATGTTAATTTGGACATCCAATTGCCCAGTTTAGAATCCCACATGGTTGATTTCCACTATGCAATTTTAGGACTTCACAATTTTTAAACTACTTAATTTCTCACATGTTTTTTGTAGACACCAAAACAGCACCAATCCAATTATGTGGCTACAAACACTGATCGAATTGACGTACATGGCCCCTAGGGCAGCCCCCAGAGGTTCAACAGTGGTCCTAACCACTCCCACAGCAGTTTTTGGAAGGTCAGAGGTCAATTTGGCACCTTTTTAGCACTTTGCTCCCTACTCGTCCCATCTTGGGACGATTACAAATTGGTATTCGTCCCACCCTGGGATTATTAGTAGCATTCGCTCGATGGTGGGACGATTAGCAGGTTTGACTGGCAAAAAGTCAAACCTCGACAGGTCTGCCACTTAATTACACCTTTAGGGCATGCAATTGCGAGGAACGACTTCAAATCAGAGAGAGAGACTTCAGTCAAGCATGCCTTGATCATGGAGGCCTCATGCAAAGAGACTCTAAATCAAGGAAAAATATTTTCTCCCAAAATAGGGCAAGCAAGTCAAGTGGCGCCCTCGCATGCACATTCAAAGAGAGAGACCCTAGGTCTATAAATTGGTGAGTCTTCTCACCCCAAAAGGAGGACAGAGCAGGATAATTTGGAGCAACAGAGTGCTGCTAAATTATACCCTCACCCTCATTGCGCTTCTTACATCCTTGATCTCTCTTTCGAAAGGGAGGTTATCGGGTGAACATTGGAAGCGCAATTCGGACCCAAAACCCAAAAATTTGGCCACAATACCCCACCAAATTTGTTTACATAACCCCATAAGAGGTTTTGTACCCATACCCAAGTGGATTGGTGCTGAAACCGAGCCCCAAACGATGGGCGTCCTGCCCCCGGGCGCCCCCTGCACTACTATAGTTCTAATCGCCCCACCCCGGAGCGATTAGAAATATGTGGTAGATTTCCCTAATTTTTATTTTGCATTTTATTCTAGGTCATTTACATATGCTTCCATTCAAGTTTCATGTGATTTTGATAAGTTTTGGCTATGATTTTGTTATTTCTCACTTTCGCTAACATACAGGGAGCATCATTGGATACAGGGCAATCGAGGCTGAATTTGTAGAATATGACCTTCTGGGTCATCCCAAAATGCCCCGTTTTGCCTAACCCCAACTTTTTAGGTGTTTTGGAGGCCCCTAGATTGGACATTTAGGAGGTCACCTTCTGACAGCTTATGACAGTCCTAATCGTCCCACCCCGGAGCGATTAGAAATTTGTGGTAGATTTCTCAACTGTTCCTTTTGTAGTGGGTTCTTGGTAATTTTTTATTGCTTCTATCAAATTTTTAGCTCATTCTGATATGTTTCAGTTATCGTTTTAATTATTTTATGTATGCACTGACCGCAGGCCTTGGGGATCGCATGTTTCTCTCCATCCGTAGGTGCTACTAACCGTTTACTATTTCTCTGAACATAGGATATTGACCCTGAAGAGGCAGAAAGGAACTATAGACACATTCATGCAAGCGATGATGATGTTTGGTCCACCCATTTTCAACGTGGGCACGCGGAAGATCCCCAAGGGGAATGTATCATTTATGGTGTAACAAGACTGTGTCCGACGCTCCTAGCCCCTGAAAATGGAGGAGACACATTGTAACCTGATCTTGAGAAAATCAATAAAATAAAGGGCTGCACTTTTACATTTGCTTTTAAATCTTGTTTCAGTTCGTTTGCTTTCTTTCTTTTCATGCATTCTCGTTCGTAGGACTTAGTGTTACATTTCCCTTCTGTTTTGCTTTCGTATCCTCGTGCTTCCAGTGGTGATCATGGTGGGACCTCTATCCCTTGATTTTGAGATCAAAATTTTGATCAAAATTTGTGTGTTTTTGCTTGCAAATGTCAATCTTTCAAGCACTGGACTGCTGCTCGTGCCACCCTGTGACGAATACAGAGGTAGAATTCATGTCACCCAGGGACTAATAGGAATTTGTCTCACCCTATGATGAATACAGATCTGTTATTCATCCCACCCCAGGATGATTAGCTCTCTGTGCAGTTTCAAAGCAGAAACTCAGAGGCATCCGGTTTGGGCAGAGAAGAGGTAGGGGTTCTGAGCATCCTCTGTCATTTTCTGTTTTCTGTCTCTGTCATTTTCTGTTTCTTTGCTTGCATAGGAAATTTTACTGCATGATTTCTTTCTTTTTGCAAGTAAAAAGAACCCCACACACCATGAGATAATCTAAACATCAATGCGTTGGTCGTAAAACCCCAACACTTGATCAAGACCAACGGTGGATTTCATCACCACCTTGGCTTGAATTTTGCATACATAACCCCGATCGCGACTGTTGCTAGACGTAAATCCTAACGAAAGATGACCAAGTGTAGCTGGGGTGATTCCCAGCATATGAGGATAAGTCTTCTATGGTAGGTGTCAAAATAGAGTGATTCCCCTTCCGTACCGCCTATGTTCCACGTATTGTTCTGCTCTCACGTACCAATAGTCTCCCTCATGTAAGGGCGGGTATATAGAGAGGTTTGGTATAACGGCCTAGCAGTGGTATATTGAAGGGGCGACCATTTTGGGAGATATAAGAGCCCTCATATTGCATATACAACAAAAATTTCTTTACAAGGTTTTCAAAACAAAAATCAAAACACACTGAACCAGATTTAGGGCACACTTTTAATCCGTAAACAAGATAATCATTGCTTTGATTGTGTGTTTCCCTTTTGTTTAGTGTAGCATAAAAAATCGTAAAGAAGATAAAAATGTACACATATTTAGAGAAACACCACCATGGTGTACACCCATAGCCGAGCCCAATCATGGGAAAAAGCTGTGGAAAGTGTACAAAGGGGCACAAGTCACCTCCGATATAGTCCCGAGGACTTGGTCATACCGCCTTGGCGGCCTGACCCACAAGATAGTCCACATCATGCCATTATAGAATGGGACTATAGAGGCACCCCTTTGAGGGGCACTCCCACTCAACATAGACCCTTTCAGGAGGAGGCCATACACATGGCACTCAACATAGATAGGAGGGCTCCCTTAGACGCTCGTTATGAGTGGCCACCGCGCGATGAAGTGCTAGAACAACATAGGGTCCATAAGGAGGGGCCACATGATTACATCATCCCTCCTCTACCCCTTATTACTATCAAAAACAATAGGCCAAATCCAGAGCACAAGGCTCTTCATACAGGGCAAGCCAACTCTGCCCGCCCCTTTCACATATACGAAAGGGAGCATGAGGAAGACCACTACATTCCTTAAGAGCAATACACAACGCGGGAGCAATGCGCCTTCACACCTGCTATGTATCAGGATCACCCACTAAGGCCAGAGCCTTGGGTGAATTCCGCTAACCTCGATAGAGGAAAGTGACCCATAGAGATCTCGGATCACCATGATCGAGATAGACATGTAGGAGAGGCATATAGGCTTCCTAAACACAAGATGACGGAACAAATTGACTTGGCATTTGCCAAACATGCCACCCGCCAAGCGCAAATCACGCAGCTCAGGAAAGACCAACAACAGTTAGAGCACTTGTATCGCCTTAGCAAAGAGCGCATTCGGCGTCAGATAGACGAATTGCTCCAGAACACTGTGCCTGAGAGGGTCCCAACCCCTCGCACACATAAGATAGAGTTATATGAGAGGAACAACCCCTTGGTGCGAGACAGGTCTCCGTGACCTTATCAAATATTGCCTCCAAGACCTCCTAGACCTGAGCGGGAGGCCACTCCCCAAAACAACGATGGGCACCCTCCACGGGCACCCACCCATGTTTATAGGTCTCACCTAGGAACTCCTCAAGAAGCCTATGAGGAGTATGAGCAAGAAGAAGAGCGGGCTGAAACACCCTACCAAGGTAGGGGGGATGTTTTTCGGCTACCCCTCCATAGGCCTCAAGTTCCCCACAACCCACAATGGGAACAAACCAAGGAGGAAGAAATTAAATCTTTCGATGCATACAAAGCACTGCTAGAGCGCTTAGAGTCTATGGAGACCAAGACTTCTGGGCCCCAAAAGCCCACTTTACGCCAGCTCCGTAGTCACCCTATGCATCCCTTAGTGCCAGTGCCCCCATACCCTGAACACTTTAAACTGCCCCAGTTGGCAATATTTAGAGGGGAGGAGGATGCCCAAGAGCACGTGACTAGATTCCTGAGCCAATGCTTTGGCATTCAGGACAATGATGCTTTGCTGCTAAGAACATTTATAACCACGTTCGTAGGCCCTACCTCGGATTGGTTCACTCAGTTGCAAAAGCATAGCATCAATAACTTGGATCAACTAGTGGATGCGTTCCTCGAACGCTTCACCTTCAACACCAAGAAGAAGGCGTCACTAAGCGACCTAGCTAGCCTCAGGCAGTATGAGGAAGAAACCATGGCGGCCTATGGAAATCGATGGAGGACGTTGCTTTCAAAGCTGCCCTACCTCCCTCCTATGGCCGACCTAACCCAAATGTTCTCAAAAAGTTGTTTGAGATCGATCTCCATGCTATTGCAGCTGCAGCAATATGCCACTCTTGAGGAAGCCCTGGCGCAAGCTAGAATCATTGAGGAGATCAAGATACAGGATGGCGAGATTGCCAAACCACGAAAGAAAGAGTGGCCTAAAAATGCCAAAATAGGGACCACGCATCAGAAACCCGTTGCGGTCAATCAGGTTGCTATAAACATGCCTAAGCCTGCATAAGCAACACAACCCTCACAGGCTAACTATCAGGCAGTTCCTCTTGACAACTATGAGAAGGAAAATCATCGACAAGAGCAAAATCAGCAGCGTCACCCTAGGCGACAGTTCACACCCTTCACAGAGTCCAAAGACTCCTTGTTTGACCGTTTTTCCATGGTAAACTTGATACACCTGCCAGAAAGTCGACCCATAGACCCCAATGCACCAAAACCTAAGGGCTATAGGGAAGACTTGTACTATAGATTTCATAGGCAGAAAGGACATGACCTTTACGCATGTTGGAAGTTCAAGAGCTTCATGCAAGACCTAATAGACAACAAGATGCTGGTGGTGGACAACCCCGTAGTGCCAAACAACCAACAGATGGGAGTCTTCAAAGACCCCCTACCTGCCCATGATGCGCAGGCAAAAACCCTTCAAGTCAATGAGGTGACACGAAATTGCCCCATGTAGGGGTATGTAGGGATGATAAGCATAGTGACTCGAAACAAGAGGTACCCAAGCACAGCTGCCCCCACGGTAGCTACAGGAGAGGTTCCATCAACGTCACAACCTCAACAACACCCTACACAACCTCCCCCGCCTAGACCAGTGGCCACGATTCGGACTAGACTTACCCAAATTTTAAGGACCACGTCGGCTAGGCTCTCCATCTACGAGCTCATTCAACAATCATCGCCCCATCGGGAGGCTCTAATGGAGATATTAAAAGCCATCGAGCTGCAGCCCCATGAAGCAAACTCTTTCAACAACTTTGTGGGACATGTAAAACAATGTACAGAACCAGTCATCACCTTTAGAGAAGACGAACTAAAATTGGTGACTGGTGATATGGCGGATCCACCCTTGCACGTCATTGCATGGGTCAACGGGATTTCGTATAAGAGGGTGTTGGTGGACACATGCTCATCCAGTAATATAATTACAACAACGGCATTGAAACACCTCAAGTTGCCAGTATCTCACATCGTGGCCTCCACCTATACTCTTCGAGCATTCAATGATGCGATATGCTCGACGGTTGGCACAATTGTCCTGCCCATCCAAGTGGGACAAAAGACTATTCCTACGTTGTGCCACATCTTGGAAGGTGAGATGGCCTATAATATCTTGTTGGGCCGGCCTTGGATCAGGGACATGAAGTGTGTCCCTTCGATAGCTCATCGATGCCTAAAATACACATTCAAAGGGCAGGTGCATGTAGTCCCGGAAGACTTAGAGCCCTTCAAGTATTGCAATACGGTGCAACTGATGCCGCAATCGACCCTTCCATCGACACATTTGGACTTTTAGTTGAATCCATCCAAACAGGGTCCGATTTCGCATGCATCCCCGCTGTTAAGTCCATCAAATCACCAATCGGGTCCATCTTCATCATCTGGTCCTTCACCAACAACGCCACCTATGGTGGCCATACCGAAGGATAAGGGGAAGAAACCCCTAGAAGAGGCACCTCCATTAGTCTCAACCATCTCTATCGAAGAGATGCCTAGCCGAATGGAAGTCGAGACGCCTAGTTCACCCTACATGGAGTGGACCCAGGAAGAACTCCCATTCCCTCCCCCTCCATCACCAACGATCACCGTTGAGATGGCCAATACGGGCCTGGGGGAGTATCTAGTGTGGAACATTGTAGCAACACCCGCACTTGAGTCCATGCAGGACATGGGGAGACCTCGCCTCCCCATCGGCACTGTGGTTCCTCTAGGCTACCCACCAAATCAGACAAACTTTGTTTATGGGGGCCTCGATAATGGCATTGAACCTTACATGCAAGAAGAAGAAGATGAAGAGCCCTTTGTTGAGGACGTCAACTATTTGTCCAACCCAAAATTTGCTTTGAGATATCTTGGCCAATGCAATTGGCATGGATATGGGTTGGGTAGGTATGAGCAAGGAGTGCGCGTTCTTTTCCAACCAAGATATCAGATGCCATACGACAAGTCGGAGTAGGGTTCAACCACCCCCTATCCCCTTGACATCTTGGTAGAGAACATGCAAGGCCTAGGGATAGGCAACAAGGATGGGTTGGCATTAGATCCATATGCCAATCCTAACACAACATATACATTGGGGGATTATCTCCCATTGCTAACAACCAACCTTGTTGACCTTAACAACCCTTTCCCTTCGATCGAGGAAGGAGAAAGTTCGAGGACTCACCTACAAGAGGGATATAGACAAGGCCAAGAAGGGTCTTCAGAAGATGAGTCAGAGTATGAGGTAGCGCCTTGGGATCCTTTCGAGTTTGATAGCAATCATTCGCAAGTGACCCCCATAGATGATTATCAAGAGAGCTTCATGACAATGTTCCCCTTGGATGCTCCAATCGAGCAAATGCCACCTCAAGAGAATCAGGTCCCCTCGCAGAGAGCGGAACAACCCCGATGGGACCAGATCAATTTGCTCGAGCAAGACGAGCCTCACATGTCGCAAACAATTGTCGGAGCCAATGAAGGCCTCTGGATCTCTGATAGTGATTATGAAGACGAGACTGAGATGGCATATCTCAATCATATGCGATAGCAACAATACCCCATGGACATTGACGACATGTTTGAACAGCTACACATAGGGCCAAGGCATAGGTGGCACCTAAACCAGGCGCAGTTGGACCAACTACTACACCCGCCACTTCAGGCATACAGAGAGCACCTTCCGCCCAGAGACCCTATAGAGCCATCAGTGCCAAGGGCGGACCCTATCCTTTTATCCGCACATAGGGCCGATCCATTTGTGCCAGTACCCACAGAGCCAGATCCGGAGCACAAAGATCACCTAGGATGTCCGAGTCACCACACCCGCGATAATGGAGACCAAAATCATTTCATCAACATGATCTCCATTGACTTAACCACCCCCATCCATAACCCAACCGACCCAACACGGTCATTGTATCTAGACTTAGATGCTATAGACTAGGATCGCGTTGACACACCACCATCCCCATCAGAGTACTAGCCTTGCGGTGGGATGTTCCATTTCACCCCAGGACAGACTCAGGATGTCTTCCATGCTGAAGAGGAACCCGACGTTCCTAACGTAGATCTCAATTCAGCAAATGATATCCACCTGATCCCAACTCCACACCAGTTGGAGGATGGGTCCCACATGTCAGTTGAAGAGACGACTGACGTAGACATCGGCTCTGATCCAATGAATTCACAAATCATCAAGCTGGGGGTAAGTCTATCCCCCAAAGAGCAAGCTGATTACATTGCCCTTCTCAAAGAGAAGGAGGTTTTTGCATGGTCCTACAAAGACATGTCGGGGCTAGACCCGCAGCTAGTCACGCATAATCTAACGCTTGATCCGACAGTCAAGCCAAGCAAAAACTACGTAAGATGCACCCAACAGTAGCCTTAATGGTCAAAGACGAGCTACAAAAGTTGTTGGATGCATAGTTTGTCATCTGCATGGATTACCCACCATGGTTGTCCAACATGGTACCCGTCAAGAAGCCGGACGGGAGGATTCGCATATGCACCAATTTTTGAGATCTAAACAAAGCGAGTCCCAAGGATGATTTCCCCTTGCCTAGCATCGACGCATTGGTAGATGCTACAACGGGCCACGAAATGCTATCCCTCATGGATGGTTTCTCGGGATACAATCAGATTCGTATCAATCTCGAGGACCAACTAAAAATGGCGTTCACAATGCCTTGGGGGACATTTTGTTATAAGGTCATGCCCTTTGGCCTTAAAAATGTTGGCGCCACCTACCAACGTGCCATGACATACATATTCCATGATCACATGCATAAAACTTTGGAAGATTACATGGATGATTTGTTGGCCAAATCTCTTTTGCGCCCAGATCATCTCGATGACCTAAGCAAGATCCTCGATCGCCTCATTGAACATAAAGTCAGACTAAACCCCAAGAAGTGCGTATTTGGCATCACATCTGGAAAACTCTTGGGTTTCATAGTCTCAAAATGAGGAATCAAGGTAGATCCAAACAAAGTCAAGGCAATCCTTGAAATGCTTCCCCCAACCACCATCAAGCAGCTTAGAAGCCTACAGGGAAAGGTCGCGTCAATCAAGCGCTTCATAGCGCAGCTATCTGACAAGTGCCGACCCATGAATAAATTATTGCACAAGGGGGTAGCATTTCACTGGGATGACGAGTGCCAGTCAGCCTTTGATGACATTAAACAATACTTGGCTTCGCCGCCAGTATTGGCACCACCTAGACCAGGAGTGTCATTCTACTTATACATCTCAGCTATTGAGGTGGCACTGGGCGCCATGCTAGCCCAAAAAAATGAACTACACAAAGAACAAGCTAATTACTATCTTAGCCGCACCCTGGTCAGTTATGAACTTAACTATGCATACGTCGAGAAGCTATGCTTGGCAGTGGTATTTGCTACCAAAAAGCTACGCCACTACATGCTGAGCAATACGACGTATGTTGTGTCTAAGGAGAATCCATTGCGGTACATGATGAGTCGTACTTATCATAGTAGCCGCATGGTGAAATGGATCATGTTGTTGACGGAGTTTGACATCGAATTCATTGGACATAAGTCCATCAAAGGTCAAGTCATCGTCGATCAACTAGCAGAGGCTCCTCTTGAAGACGATCAGCCTCTGACCGTAGAGCTACCCGATGATGGGGTCTTCCATGTTTCAGAATCGCCAGATTCTAATGAGCCTGAGTCACAGGCCGACATGACCTTATTCTTCGATGGTTCTAAATGTGAGCAAGGGGGTGGCACGAGAATTGTATTCTTCACACCGCAAGGGGCTCCAATGCCTCTATCATTTAAACTTAATTTCCCATGCACCAACAACAATGCCGAATATGAAGCCTTGCTCATAGGTCTTCAAACAACAATCACCATGAACATCAAATGCTTGAACATCTTTGGTGATTCACTGTTAATTGTCAACCAAGTAAAAGGGGTATTCCAATGTAAATGCCCAGTTTTGCAGGCCTACAAAGCCCTTGTGGACAAATTCTTGGCAAAGCTTGAATGGTATGACATCGAGGCACTCCCTCGATCATCAAATCATTTTGCGGATACTATGGCCTCCTTGGGGTCACTAATCCCGCAAGACCCTTCTGGTGAAATGACAACCATTCAAGTTAAAACATTATCGCAATCCGTGATGGAGCGTGCAAGCTCTGACCTAACGCCAGGAATCCACCTGATCCAGATTGAACCATCTCAGGATAAGTTCTCTCGAATCCATGATAGTCTGAATCATGCCAACTGGGGGTCCTTGTTCTCCCCGACCCCTCTTAATAGCAACACAACACTATTCTTACAAGTTCTTTCCCGCTCAGCTTTTTCTAGGGATGAACTTCAAGAGGGATTGGTCATTCATACCATCGAGGTTTCTGATCAGCAGGATTGGTACACACCCATAAGAGACTACCTCAAGTTAGGTAACCTCCCACTTGGATTGATGCATGCCGCAAAAATATCATTTAAACAGAAAGCGACAAAACATGTCTTGTTAGGAGACATTTTGTATCGTCGGAGCTATGAAGGAATCCTCCTCCGTTGCTTGGACCAGCAAGAGTCCGCTTGGGCGATCACCCAAGCGCACGATGGTACATGCGGTGGCCACTTCAACGGTATGGCCATCGCAAAGCGCATTCTATGCATGGGCTATTATTGGCCATATTTAGAGCGAGATTGTTGCACATATGTAAAGAAGTGCGTGAAGTGTCAACACCATGCTAATTTGACACACGTACCTTCTCAGGCCTTGCAACCGATCCAATCGGCTTGGCCATTTTTGTAGTGGGGCTTAGATCTAATCGAAAATATCTCCCCTGCGTCGTCGGGTCGTCACACGTTTATCATAACGGCCACAGAGTACTTCACCAAGTGGGTGGAAGCAATTCCACTAACCTCTACGACTGGACCCCGCATTGCGGAGTTTATTTTGCATAACATCATATGTCATTTTGGTATTCCATCCAAGATCATCTCGGATAATGGGACGTCATTCAAGAACAAAGATGTGCATGCGTTGACAACAAAGTACAAAATTCAGCATAGTTTTTCAACACCCTATTATCCGTAGGCAAATGGGCAAGCAGAGGCGTCAAACAAAATGCTAGTTGCCATCCTCAAAAATACGGTCACAAATAGTCACAAGGATTGGCACATTCAAATCCCGCTTGCCCTGTGGGCTTATCGCACTAGCATTCGGATGCCCACTAGGGCAACTCCATTTTTTTTGGTGTATGGCTCCGAGGCAGTCATGCCTCTCGAGTTGGAAATACCTTCCCTGCGCATATCAATGCAAGAGTTCATCGATGATGACACTGCATGGCAGGCCCGGTTAGACCAACTTACGTTGCTCGACGAATGACATGTCAATGCTCTCGAGCATTTACGTATCTATCAAGAGCGACTTAAGAAAGCATACAACATGAAAGTTCACCTGAGGGACTTTCAGGTTGGTGACTTGGTCTTAAAAGAGAACCAACAAAATTCTAACTTGCCGCCCCATCTAAGGGACAAGTTCACGACAAATTGGTTAGGTCCCTATGTAATTGATAGTAAAATAGGACCTGGAACATACCGGCTCGCCTCTCTTGAAGGAATCAAGGAACCAGAACCCTTGAACATCAGTCATTTGAGGCCATTCCACATTTAGAGAGCCATAGCCCACCCCAAAAGCTCCAAGGATTCCCATAATCGCTTGGTCAACCTCAAAAGCTCCAAGGATTCCCACAATCGCTTGGTCAACCTAAAATGCCCCAAAGGTATCAATAAACCCTTTGGTCAAATCCAAAAGCTCCAAGGATTCCACCAATCGCTTGGTCAACCTAAAATACCCCAAAGGTATCAATAATCCCTTTGGTCAAACCAAAAAGCTCCAAGGATTCTCACAATCGCTTGGTCAAACCTAAAAAGCTCCAAGGATTCTCACAATCGCTTGGTCAACCCTCAAATGCCCCAAAGGTATCCATAATCCCTTTGGTCAAACCAAAAGCTCCAAGGGTTCCCACAATCGCTTGGTCAAAAACAAATATTCAAAAAACAAACAAAAACACAAGATAACTCAAAAATAACAAAAAAAATTGCATCTCAATTCCATGCATACTCTTAAAAATCAAAACACAAAAACATAATAAACTGCATTAGGCATCGCATACATACATTGCATATTTGTTGGTCATACATGTCACAAGCACCATAGACTGTAATTGCTAGGCAATTCCATCATTTTCCACCTTCAATCCATTTTATCAACACGTCATTCCAAAATAACACCGTCCACATTTTTAGCATAGTCAGTTGTCTCCTAATGTATTTAGGGTTTTCGTCATTCAGCTGTCTTTAAATTTTTAGCCAAAAAATGTACAAAGTCAAACAGATTTTACAAGGGTAGAGTTTTACTTGGATCACACCTAGTTACGTAACATCCCTACACAAGTTAAAACACATAAAAAAATTCCCAAGTTGTGTGAACGCAAGAGAAACCTACAAAGCAGTCTAGGGTACCATAGGTGAAAGGTTAGCCTGTTCATCCCCCTGTGCGAATGGTTCAAGAATGCTGAGAATTGACAAAAGGACAAGCTCTTCCCCATCCAATTTCCCATAATAAATAGTGGTCTTCACCACTAGCAAAAATCCCAAAACACCGTTGGTCCCCAAAGTCGTAAGGATTCGTACTACACGCCCCTGACAAGGATGGGTAGTCATCCCCAAGGCCTAAGAGATCAATGCCATTACATAATCATATCCCCAAACACCTTTGGTCCCCAAAGTCGTAAGGATTCGTACTACATGCCCCTAACAAGGATGGGTAGTCATCCCCAAGGCCTAAAAGATCAATGCCCTTACATAATAACATCCCCAATCACCTTTGGTCCCCAAAGTCGTAAGGATTCGTACTACACGTCCCTGACAAGGATGGGTAGTCATCCCCAAGACCAAAAGGATCAATGCCATTCACAAGCCAAAAACCTACGAGCTCAACTTTGCAACCTAAAATGCAAAATCAAATAACAGTGGTTATCACCACTATTCAAAGTCCTTGCTCAAAAAGAAAAACAAAAGAGAAAAATAAACAATGATTTTCATCACTATGTATACGAGCAAGTATCCCCACAAGTTGAGCAACCGAAAGACGCCTGAGCTTGAATCCCTGGAATTCTCAGCATTCGAAAAACCATCTAGGTGATCCTCATTACGGGTTTGGTGGACAACCTACCTGACAATGGCGGTATCCTAAAATGCATGACGATATGTCTATCACATTAACTTTGCGTGTGAGCAGACCAATGTTTGCATGTGGATGAGCTAGCTTATGGTACCTTAGATTGTCCCATGGATTAATCTTACTAAATACAACAACGGAGTTAGTGGAGCTAATTAGGTGATCCTCAGTACAGGTTTGGTTGACAACCTATCTGGCACTGGCGGTATCCTGACAAATACCACATAAACGAACTCAATTGCACACATAGGGATGTGAAATAACTTGGTCAAACTCAAGTCTGATTTGTACCTTGTTCAAAAGTCTTGTGAGATAAATGTACAGTCTTGGCTAGTTAGTTAAAATATCTGAATCTCAGAAAAACCTTAACTACATTTCAAAACAACTGGTACATTTCATTACTTACATCACCATCAAAAAATATGAAAAATACCAAAACAAAATTACCATATGCAAAGTCATTCCACAGAGCAATCACATAGTACAGAAAGCCAGTAAATCTTGTACAGTCTATGGTGCCATCGACAAGTTATCAACAAATCATTTCATTCATTCCATATGCATACATCATATAATTAGAAACATCGCATTCGTAATAACACATGCATACATCAAAGTAAATAAATGTGCATACAACCTAAACAAAAAAATCATGACAAGTGTATAACCAAAAAGAACGTCATGTATATATATCATCAAAATGCCCGCAGGCTACAATAAGTCGGTCCTCTGACCTCACAAAACAAAGCAAAAACTCAAAAACCCCCAAGCCTAGGGCATCGGCCACCATGATCACGTAGGATTGATGCGACAGAAACTACCCCCATGGTGTGGGTCCTATGGGACCTCTCAGGGCGGCTGCTGCTAGCCCCCGCATCATGCCCACTAGCGCCCCCCTCATCCAACCGCCTATGATGAGAGGAAGCAGACTGCTCAGTCTCACTGTCTCTCATCCTACACGAAGATCCACCTCTAGGGAGCTCAGGTAACCACCCACCGAGGCGGATAATCTCTGCCTCCAGCTCCATCCGATGTCGGACCAAATCCATCTCCCATCGATGGTACAACGCCAATGCATCATCACGTTGTGCCAGCTGAGTCCGTAGGAGATCCCTCTCCCGTAAAGCATCTGTGTCCCTATCCTACCGATGGTACACAGCCAATGCATTCTCCTGCTCCACCAATTGAGTCCGTAGGAGATCCCTCTCCTGCAGAGCATCCCCGAGCTCCTCATCCCATCTTCGAAGTAGATCCTCCAATCGCGCTATCTCAGCATGATACCTAGCCTCCATATCCCCCAGGACTGCCTGAGGCATAGGCATCTCCGGGTGACGGGCTGCTCCGGCACCCACTACTCTGGGATGTCCTATGTATCCGACTGCTCCGAAACCCCTAGATCATCCCCCATAAAATCATCAACCTCCACCATGTCCTCATCCTCTAGTGGAACCCCCCAACCCTCCCCTGATGCCTCTGCATCCTCCCCACCTGCTGCTGCTACGTCAGGACCTCCTAGAGGCCCCTCACCTCACCACCGTCGCAACGTCCACCACTGGTCGTACTCAACGGTCACCCCGACGTTGTCCATGTCAGGGACATCAATCACTGGATCTGACTCCTCACCAAGCAACTCGATGATCGGCCAGGCCAAAGTCCTCTCGTCGCCCCGACGTCGATAGATCAAGGGCTCACCAGGTAACCCCTGGCGCACCCCAAACTGTCACGTCACCCGAACATATGGGAAGTACTCCTGCTCGGTCCCGTGTCGCTCGATCAGCCATCTCCCCCTATGCACCCACTAAAGCCACTCTCCAGCCTCAGGCTAGGCTAGACAGTCTTGGTATGGGTGCCATAACACCTCCCCTAGAGCAAGCCGAGCGAAGGCATCGGCATAGTGCCCTACGGCACCTGCCCACCGTCGACTCTGCCCCTGCTCCTCAGACCGCCGCCACAGAGCCACATACCCTATCTCCCTGTCAACCATCTCTGCCCGCATGGTCCAAGGCAAACCCTGTGGCTGCTCCACAACTATGTGCTACCACCCCCAGCACTACAACAGGTGCTGCCCCCGCATCATGCCCACTAGCGCCCCCCTCATCCAACTGCCTGTAATGAGAGGAAGCAGACTGCTCAGTCTCACTGTCTCTCATCCTGCACAAAGATCCACCTCTAGGGAGCTCAGGTAACCACCCATCGAGGCGAATAATCTCTGCCTCCAGCTCCATCCGATGTCAGACCAAATCCATCTCCCATCGACGGTACGACGCCAATGCATCGTCATGTTGTGCCAGCTGAGCCTGCAGGAGATCCCTCTCCCGTAAAGCATCTGTGTCCCTCTCTTACCGATGGTACATAGCCAATGCATTCTCCTGCTCCACAACTGAGTCCGCAGGAGATCCCTCTCTTGTAGAGCATCCTCAAGCTCCTCATCCCATCTCTGAAGCAGATCCTCCAACCGCGCTATCTCAAAATGATACCTAGCCTCCATATCCCCCGTGACTGCTTGAGGCATAGGCATCTCCAGGGCGATGGGCTACTCTGGTACCCACTACTCTGGGATGTCCTATGTATTCGGCTGCTCCGAAACCCCTAGATCATCGCCCACAAAATCATCAACCTCCACCATGTCCTCATCCTCTAGTGGAACCCCCCAACCCTCCCCTGATGCCTCTACATCCTCCCCACTTGCTGCTGCTACGTTAGGACCTCCTAGAGGCCCCTCACCTCGCCACCGTCGCAACGTCCACCACTGGTCGTACTCAACGGTCGCCCTAACGTTGTCCATGTTAGGGACATCAATCACAAGATCTGACTCCTCACCTAGCGGTTCGATGATCGGCCAGGGCAAAGTCCTCTCATCGCCTTGACGTCGATAGATCAAGGGCTCACTAGGTAAGCCCTGGCGCACCCCAAACTGTCGCATCACCCGAACGTATGGGAAGTACTCCTGCTCGATCTCGTGCAGCTAGATCAGCCATCTCCCCCTGTGCACCCACTAAAGCCATTCTCCAGCCTCAGGCTAGGCTAGACAGTCTTGGTATGGGTGCCATAACACCTCCCCTAGAGCAAGCCGAGCGAAGGCATCAGTACAGTGCCCTATGGCACCTGCCCACTATCGACTCTACCCCTGCTCCTCAGACCACCGCCACAGAGCCGCATACCCTATCTCCCTATCAACCATCTCTGCCCGCATGGTCCAAGGCAAACCCTGTGGCTGCTCCACAACTATGTGCTGCCACCCCCAGCACTACAACAGGTAGCTGCACCCAATCCCCTTTTGCCTCCGATAGCAGACCTCGTGCAGCTCATCATAAAGCTATGCCAAAAGCGTTTGTCCCCATCTCATAATCAAGGGTGCCTCTGTCGGACACTCGACCAATCTAAACACAACCTCTAGCAGGTTCCATAAGAACCTCGCGCCTGAGGAGTCGGGTAATAGCATGTTGGAGATGAGGGTCATTAGTAATGCATGCCTCACCCCCAACACGCCCCTCTCCAGCCACCACCACACCAAAATACCTCCAATCATGCAATCCCCCTTTGCCCTCTCCACTGGACTATCCACCCCCATCTCCACCCCATGCTCGAAACACCATGTCATCACCATCATCCACTGATCTCGTGGAGTAGTCTGAATAGGAAGCCCGTCTATCAGAATTCGATAGACATCTTCAAGAGTCATTGTCATCTCCCCTGTTGGGAGATGAAAGGTATTGGTTCGGGGATCCCACAAGTTGATCAGAGCTGTCAGATAGGCCCGATCCCCCACCATAGGCTTTAGCCAAGTCACCTGCTTGAGCCCAACGGCATCAAGCCACTCCCAGTCTGCCACAGTCAGCACCTCCCGTGCTTCAGAGAACACCGTCGGCACACGGTACCGACTCTTCACAACCTGCAAAAGGACACAAAACAAAAACATTAAAACATGACAAAATAAAACAAAAAATAGTACAACACTAAAACAAACATACACAATGTCTAAACACACAAATATTTCATAAATGTACAACATAAAAATTAACAAAATGCAAGTATGTACATTAATAAATAAACAAAAACAAAAAATTCAAAAACCAATTTGTCAGTACCTAGGGTTTTTAACTCTAGTATCAAACTAATAAATAAACAAAAACAAAACATTCAAAAACAAATTTGTTAGTTCCTAGGGTTTTTATAGGGTTTTTAACTTTAGTATCAAACTGATAAATAAACAAAAACAAAAAATTCAAAAAACAATTTGTCAGTACCTAGGGTTTTTAACTCTAGTATCAAACTGATAAATAAACAAAAACAAAACATTCAAAAACAAATTTGTCAGTTCCTAGGGCTTTTAACTCTAGTTCAAACTGATAAATAAAATACAAAAAAATTCAAACAAAATTTGTCAGTTACCTAGGGTTCGACCTTAGTCTAAACTGATAAAAAAATAGAAAACAAAATAAAAACAAAGCTAAGTTTTCAACCTTCGTTCAAACTAGGGTTCTTTACCTTAGTTTACAAAAAATCAAAATCTAACCTAGGGTTTTTAATTCTAGTTTAAAACAAAAAAATCAATACAAACAACTCTAGGGTTTTTTACCTTAGTTTACAAAAATAAAAATTTCACCTAGGGTTTATAATTCTAGTTTAAAATTACCAAAAAATAAAACAAAAATAACAACTAGGGTTTCTAACCCTAGTTAAACAAAAATAACACTTTAACCTAGGGTTTTCATTTTACTGTCAAACTGAAAAATACAAACACCCAATAACAAAAGTTTTCAGTTCCTAGGGTTTAACCTTAGTCTACAACTGATAAAAAAATAGAAAACAACATAAAAACATTTTTTAAGCTAAGTTTTAGATCTTAGTTTAAACGAGGGTTTTCTTTTTAGTTTACAACAAAAACAACATAAACACAATTTCAACTAGGGTTTCAATCATAGTTCTAACAAAGCAATACGACGCAAAAAAAAAATTCAAACAAACAACAAACATTTAACTAGGGTTTTCATTTTTAAATCGAAAAACAAAATACAAAAGAAAACAAATTGCGGTTTTAAAACTGTAAACTAAAATAGGCAAAATAAAGAGGAGGATCACTCACCGGTCTCGCTTCGGCTCCGCCACTTGATGATCCGATCCGTGAACTCATGGTGTCCGAGAAATTCGACAGCGCTCCGCTACGCGAACTAGACCTCCTCCTCCTCACAGCTCCAATACGCCAGGAAAAACAAATGCAAATGATCCCAAAACCTAGTTTTGGCCCTTAAATAGGCTTTTAGGCCTGTAATCGTTCCACCCTGGGATGAGCGCTCTAGTTAGCACTCGTCCCACCCTGGGACGATTACTAAACTGGTATTCATCCCACCTAGGGACGATTACAAAGCAAAAAATTCAAAAACAGCAAAAACTGCACCCAAATGCACAAAAAAATAGCAATAAAATTGCCGAACAAAGGGGCCTTTGTGCCTGCGATTCTTGGCATCCAAAATAGATGTTGGGGTCACAAATTGTCACTATCCTACTCCCTAAGAATGCTACCATAGCTAGACCACTCCACGGGAGGACGAATTTTTGTGAATTTCATCCCCAAACGACGTCACAAAAAGGGTCAAAACCCACCCAACAATAGCAATAAACAGGCCGAACAATAGGGCCTTTGCACCTACGATTCTTGGCATGCAAATCAGACATTGGGGTCACAAATCCTCATTATCCTACTCCATAAGAAGGCTATCATAGCAGGACCGCTCCACGGGAAGACAAATTTTCAAGAATTTCATCCCCAAACAACGTCACAAAAAGGGTCACAACCCACCCAAAAATAGCAATAACATTACCGAACGAAGGCGCCTTTGTGCCTGACATTCTTGGCATCCAAAACAGATGTTGGGGTCACAAATTGTCACTATCCTACTCCCTAAGAAGGCTACCATAGCTGGACCGCTCCACGGGAGGACAAATTTTTGACAATTTCACCAAAATAGGTCGGAATGTTTAGAAACTGCATAAGCATTCAACGGAAAACAACTGAAGGTACCCTTACACAAGTCATCTTGGGTCAAGCAACTCGTCGCTTTTCTCATGTAAGGTCATTCCCTCATCGATTCATCGCTTGAGGGGGTAGTCACACTTAGTCACCAATCAACAACTGCACACCCAATCAAATAAATGGCATGCATTCAAAGGATCATTGACAAAGACAATCACGCCCCTGCTTAGGGCAGCAAACAAGCAATAATCACAAGCTGATCAAACACTTGGCATTCTAGAATCATGAACTCAAGGTTCCCATAGACAAAAGGTTGCACCCTTTGCCTATTAATGACTGAACAATGTCCAAGATCAAGTAACACCTCACCGAAAAAGGTTAACACTTGAAATAAGCTCCTTAGCTCGTCAGAAGCAAGGATTCAAGAATGCGTGCCTTTTCCATACTTGGGGAATCAAAAGTTGGTTAGGTTACTAAGAAACCCTAATCATTAGTGCTTTGGTTATCTATTTTTGCTCAACGCTACGCCTTGCACAACGCTTCCCAAAAAGGGGCATCTATAGACACCAAAACAGCACCAATCCGATTATGTGGCTACAAACACTGATCGAATTAACGTACATGGCCCCTAGGGCAGCCCCCAGAGGTTCAACAGTGGTCCTAACCACTCCCATAGTAGTTTTTGGAAGGTCAGAGGTCAATTTGGCACATTTTTAGCACTTTGCTCCCTACTCGTCCCACCTTGGGACGATTACAAACTGGTATTCGTCCCACCCCGGGATGATTAGCAGCATTCGCTCCAGGGTGGGACGATTAGCAGGTTTGACTAGAAAAAAGTCAAACCTCGACAGGTCCACCACTTAACTGTGCCTTCAGGGCATGCAATTACGAGAAACAGCTTCAAATCAGAGAGAGGAACTTCATTCAAGCATGCCTTGATCATGGAGGCCTCATGCAAAGAGACTCTAAATCAGGGAAAAATCTTTTCTCCCAAAATAAGGCAAGCAAGTCAAGTGGCACCCTCGCATGCACATTCAAAGAGAGATACCCTAGGTCTATAAATTGGTGAGTCTTCTCACCCCAAAATGAGGACAGAGAAGGAGCATTTGGAGCAACGGAGTGCTGCTGAATTATACCCTCACCCTCATTGCGTTTCTTACATCCTTGATCTCTCTTTCGGAAGGGAGGTTATCGGGTGAACATTGGAAGCACAATTCGGACCCAAAACCTAAAAATTTGGCCACAATACCCCACCAAATTTGTTGAAACAACCCCATAAGAGGTTTTGGACCCATCCCAAGTGGATTGGTGCCAAAACCGAGCCCCAAACGACGGGCATCTTGCCCCTAGGCGCCCCCCGCACTACTGCAGTTCTAATCGCCCCACCCCGGAGTGATTAGAAATATGTGGTAGATTTCCCTAATTTTTCTTTTGCATTTGATTCTAGGTCATTTACATATGCTGCCATTCAAGTTTCATGTGATTCTGATAAGTTTTGGCTGTGATTTTGTTATTTCTTGCTTTTGCTAACATACAGGGAGCATCATCAGATACAGGGCAGTCAAGGCTGAATTTATAGAATCCGACCTTCTAGGTCATCCCAAAATGCCCCGTTTTGCCTAACCCCAACTTTGCAAGTGTTTTGGAGGCCCCTAGACTGGACATTTAGGAGGTCGCCTTCTAACAGCTTATGACAGTCCTAATCATCCCACCCCGAAGCGATTAGAAATCTGTGGTAGATTTCTCGACTGTTCCTTTTGCAGTAGGTTCCTAGTAATGTTTTATTTCTTCTATCAAATTTTTAGCTCATTCTGATATGTTTCAGTTATCATTTTAATTATTTTATGTATGCACTGACCACAGGCCTTAGGGATCGCATGTTTCTCTCCATCCGTAGGTTCTACTAACCGTTTATTGTTTCTCTGAACATAGGATCCCGACACCGGAGGGGCAGCAAGGAACTATAGACATATTCACGCAAGCGGTGGTGACATTTGGTCCGCCCATTTTCAACGTGGGCACGCGGAAGATCCTCAAGGGGAATGTATCATTCATGGTGTAACCAAACTATGTCCGATGCTCCTAGCCCCTGAAAAGGGAGGAGACGTATTGTAACCCGATTTTGAGAAAATTAATAAAATAAAGGGCAGCACTTTTACACTTGCTTTAAATCTCGTTTTAGTTCGTTTGTTTTCCTTCTTTTCATGCATTCTCGTTCGTAGGACTTAGCGTTACATTTCCCTTCTATTTTGCTTCTGTATCCTCGTGCTTTCATTTTTTTTTTCAAATCCATGTTAGCTTGTAATTTTTAGGTCTGACTTGTAGTCAGTAGTGATACTGATGTAGATTGATCACTTTTATCCTTTTGTTTGATGTTAATCTGGACACACAATTATTAATTTGGATACCAATGTTCCATTTTGGAATCCCACATGATCAATTTCCACTTTCAACAATTTTATTCTTGGGAAGAATATTTGTCTGCTTTATTTTGCATGCTTTATTATTCATTGAAATCCTTAGCGCTTAATTTGAAAAGCTTACGTTCATCTAGGCTAGAATTTTCTATCCATAACCCATTGCAAACTTTCTATCATACCGCTTTAGCCCTTAAAATGAGATAGAATATAGTGCTTATAAATTATCCTTGTTTTTTTAGCACTAACAGTGAAAAGCCAAGAATTTATCATTGCACAGTGCTTGATAGAAGAATAAACTGAAAGGATTTTGTAATGGGACCAAGCTGCAAAGAAAGCATTTAACTCTCTTGAACTAGGAAAATCTATATTTAAATACTTGTATGCTAGTCGAACACCAAACATATTGTACTAACCAAATATATGGCATATATCATAGTACATTTTGATGTGGCCTTGTGCATGGCATTTCAAAAGGTGCACAAGGCATAGATGTCTTGCATTTCTTGCCTTAGCTTCTGACTGACATGTTATTTAAGAGATGTAATTTGAAGTGTCATTTTTCTGTTGTTTTCCATAGGGAAACTTCAGTAATTTCAATAGGATGATAAGCTAACCAAGGGCTTATGACTCATGAAATTTGAGTTGAGCTCCTTGTATGAACTTATACATAGTGATATTCCAAATAATCATAGTGTTGAACATATTGTGGTCCTAAACCAAGTTTATATGGGTGTTCAGGTGTGGCAGTGTGCATACTATGCAAATAAAGTATCCCATGTGATATAAGTGTATGCATGTCATATATTCTTGGTTTAAAAATCATAAATACAAGTGTTTAAGAAGTTCTAGAATCCAATTTTTTTCCTTTTTTGTTTTGATATTTGTGTTTTATTATTTAATTTTTATTTTTATCTTCATGTTCATTTGTGTTTATATGCAACCCCCATTATGGGGGCCTGGTGGCCATGGAGGGTGGCATGTGCACTCTTGTCATCCAAGCACATCTGGTGTTCACCTCATGCATCTCATCTTCAGGTACCTTACTTTGTGCAGTATGCATATCGGATGTGAGTGCGTACCCTGTGTATGTAGAAATATATAATATATTTTTAAATATTGGGTGCAATATTGCTATATATAATATATGTAGTAATAAATTAATATATTTTTAAATATATATTTTAAATTTTCTTATATTTATATTTTCTAAACCAAACAAACCATGTTGAAAAATCTGAACTTTCGAACATTTTTGGCCTTTTGAACTTATAGACCGAACCAAACCTGGTAACTATGTTGTAATGTATGCACACCTAACATTGTCAATAACAAATATTAAAGAGAGTAAGATCTAGAAAATTTTCTACCAAGGCTCTTATACTTTCTGCATTTGCAACAAAGGTTCTTGGATGTGTTTTGTACATGCTCCATAAACAATAATTAGTTTTTGTGACATAGATAAATGATTTCTTTAGCTTTAGACATATCAATATATCTTCAGTGGTAGAGTGGAACTAAGATGATAACTATGAGGTTAAGGGGTTGGCAAAGGTGCAAACAGATGCCCTATGGACTGACACGTGTCAGTGTGCAAAAGGAATGATCAAAACCAGTGGAATACCCTGATTAATGTGACTAGTAGTTGTGGATATGGACAAGGAAATAGAAACAACAGGACTACCTTGGGAGATAGTTTTTGCTCAATGGATAGGCATGCTTTTTGTAACTTAAGTATGCAAGTGGAAATTATCATCCTTTGTGTTTGTTATAGGCCTTATGGATACTTACAACAAGTAGGAGTTGCCAATATATACTTTAATTTTCTAGCTGCCTTATGAAGACTATAGTGTATAATTGATTTGCAAATTCAAGTTCTTACAACACTCTCTTGTTAGTACTAGATGAACACAGGCTAGAATCATATTTCCTATTAGGCACTCCACTTGTGTAGCCAACATAGTACCGGTTAGAAAGAAGATTGGAGAAATTTGTCTGTGTATAGATTTCAAAAATCTTAATAAAGCCTCTCAAAAGGATAATTACCCTTTTTCCTCTATTTATCATATCTTGCAGATGGTAAATGGATCAGAGATGGTGTCATTCCTAGATGTATATTTTGGGTATAATCAAATCCTTATAGATCCCAAAGATAGAATGAAAACAACTTTTACTACTAAGTGGGACAATTTTACCTATAGAAGGAAGCCTTTTGGATTACTAAATGCAGGTGCCACTTTCCAAAGAGCAATGGATTATGCTTTTAAATATTTAATTGGCAAATGCATTGTTATATATGTTGATGACATCTCTATATTTTTAAAGATAAGAATTGACCATATTAATGACTTGAGAAAAGTTCTCCAAAAATGTAGGGAACATGGTATTTCATTAAATCCTAAGAAATGTATTTTTGGAGTGACCAAAGGGAAACTCTTGGGTTATGTTATTTCAAAGGAAGGAATCTCAATAGACCAAAAAAAAGTAGAAGCAATTCAAAAAATCCCTCTCCGTGGTAGTAAACAGGAATTAAGATCATTTTTTGGAAATATTAATTTTGTCAAAAAATTCATCTCAAGATTTGCAAATATAGTTAAACCATTAATGCCATGCTTAAAAAATATGCTAACATCACTTGGACCTTTAAAGCTAAAACAACTTTCCAAGGCATTACAGATGTTATATCTAATGCACCTATTCTTGTGAGCCCTAATTATAAGAAGCCAAATTACATTTACTCATTCGCTTCTAAACATTCATTTGCTAGTGTCTTGACTCAAAAAAAATGAAATCAATTCCTAAAATCGCATAGCTTTTATGATTTCTCCATTAAAATATGCTCAACTGAAATACACAATTCTTGATAAACAAGTATATGCCTTATTCAAAGTTGTGAAGAAATTTAGGCATTATATTTTGCATAGTAGACTTTTTGCTATTGTACCTAATACAACTATTAAAACTATGTTGATGCAAAATGAATTGGGAGAAAGAAGAGGTAAGTGGATGTCTACATTGTAGGAATTTGATCTGGAGATTCACCCTATGAAACTAGTTAGAGATCAAGGATTGACTAAAACTCTAACAGAAATTGATCCTCACATTATGTGTTAGCAATATACTACGGAAGATATCATAACAAATGAATGGTACAAAGACATTGTGTACTTCCTACTGAATGGTAAATGTCCAGATAATTTTAATGCTACTCAAAGAAGAGCACTACGTTTAAAGAGTGCTAATTTCATGATTAAACAAGTGTTTTATACAGGAGAAATCATGAAGAGATTTTCCTTTGATGTCTAAATAAAGATGAGGCTATACAAATCCTCAATGACTTCCACAGTAAATATGGGACTGGACATGGTTTAGCCAATGTCACTGCACATAAAATTTTAAGAGTTGGTTATTACTGGCCACATATTTTTAAGGATGCCCATGCCCATGTTCGGTCCTGTCATACATGTCAAATTGTTGTAAACAAATAAAGAAACACTTATATGCCTTTGCAACCTGTATTTGAGGCTAGACCTTTTGCACAGTGGGGATTAGACTTCGTAGGAGTCATTATCCCAAATTCTTCAGCTTGCCACAAATATATCCTAACTACAATAGATTATTGCACTCAATGGATTGAAGCCATACCTACCAAAAACTGCACCACAGAAGTTGTCATTCAATTTATAGAAGAACATATCATTACTAGATTTGGAATACCTTATTCTATAGTTTGTGATAATGGTTCAACATTCATCTCACTTCAACTTGTAGAATGGGCCTATGACAATAAAATGACTATAAAGTTTTCTTCTAATTATTACCCACAAGGTAATGGTTTAGCTGAGTCTACCAATAAAAGCTTATTGTCAATAATTAAGAAACTTTTATAAAGAAATCCCAGATATTGGCACAATAAGCTAAAATATGCTTTATGGGCAGATAGGACTAGAACAAAAGGATCCATAGGTACATCACCTTATCATTTGGTATATGGTCAAGATCCTATCTTTCCCTCTAACTTGAAATTGTAGACCCTCCAGTTCATGAAGGTTTATTTGGAAACTTATGATAGAATAAAAGCTAGACTCACCCATCTAATAAATTTAGATGAAAAGAGATAGAATGCCTTACAACACTTCAGTAAACATCAAGGGAAGTTAAAATATGGTTTGATAAGAGAGCTAAAATTAAAGCCTTCAAAATTCTTTACTTAGTCTTATTGTGGGTTAAGGCACATGAAAAAAAATGAGATCATAACAAGTTTGATAATCTTTGGTTAGGCCCCTATCAAATTTATGAAAAAAGCCTTTAGATTGAAGAATCTGAATGGAGAGGATGTTCCTTTACCTGTCAAGGGGTAGTTCCTAAAACACTACTTTCATCCCTGAGATAATGTAACACATTCATCATTTGTACATAACTCCTTTTTTTACACACTTTCCTCTACATAATTTCTTATTTGAATGTACCGTTTAGACACAATCTCCATTGATTTGTTTGTTTTGTTATCTTTGATTTTAAAATTTTATTTTGCTTTATTTTCTATGCTTTTCATTAATGCAAGTTCATGTTAGGTTATGTGTTTTGGTTTACTTTCACATTTTTCTTTTCATTTTCACAATGCATTTTTGTTTTGCTCCTCTGATTGTGGTATGGTTATGTAGTTGCAACGGACTCTTGGTCCCTCTAAAATAAATATTTCTTAGTAATGGAAGATGAATTGCTTGTTTGAAATTAGGTGAACCTGAAGCTAGAGAAACTAGATTATTTAGTAGTTATTCTTGGATTACTTATTAAAATGGTGGATATTGAAATAGTACAACATTTTGCTGAAGCTTCATAGGTAACATCACATTTAAATGATATTTTTGGATCCTGAATGATGAAGTCATTTTGGTTTTTTGATTAGGCAAAAATTTTATACACTCCATCTTTAGCCTTAGATGATCTCTAACCCAAGAGGCACATATGATATTTACAAAGCAATCAAATGCTACTAAAAAAAAGTAAATCAATCAAAATGCCTGGGTGTTTTAGATAATCTCTACCGGGGCTATAGACGCCCGACTGATAGTAGAGCAAAGTCTAGAAGAGATCAAGGTCATCTCCATTGGAGCTATGGATGCTTGACTGGTAATGAAGTAATGCAAAGGTAAATTTTTATGAGTGACATCTTTAATAGCCTAATTGCAAAACAGATGATAGAATTATGATTGATTCAAGAATAAATAATGAATGCACAAAATACACACTAAGCTGAAGTGAGTGGAATTTTACTTTCAGTTGATACTATTTAACCCCATACTTCTTGGATATTACTAGATGATATATATTTTGTTGATCTCTAGTTTTCTTGATTTTAGATTGGGTTCTTAATCCAAAATACTTAGGAACAATTTTCAGTAGAGTCATCATTTGTTGTTGCCTTCGCACAACGTACCCCAATTTGGGGACCCACTTGAAATTTTGGAGGTTAATGTTAAATTTTGTTTGCATTGAGTGATTTGTTGATTATTTTATACCAAGAAATTTTATAATGTGGATTACAAAGTTTTGAAATTACAGGTCAAGGTTTTGAGATATTATGGTTGAGTTTTAGTTTATGATGTCATAAAGAAGTCAATGAAGTTTGAAGGTTTACCATTGTCATGAGGGGCTTGTATTTTCAACACTTTCATTCATTCACATGGAAGGGGATTGCTCCTCAAGTCCATAGGTCATCGCCATTTTTTTTAAAAGAGGAGGAAATGTATATGATCTTCAACAATAAATGTTTTCAAAGTTTTAACATGGATAAAGTTCTAATTCGTGAAAGTTTTAGCCCAATGCAATATTTTTTCCATTGTGGGAACCTTTGTAATGACAAGGATCTTGCATTCATGGATGTTGTGGATGCATATGTGTGAGTCTAAAAATCCAATCTATTAGGGGATTTGATTTTACTTTGATATGTCACATGAGGTGCTAACTCCACTGTTTGTACATGGAATTGATTAGAGTTTTTAGCCACTGATACGACTGTCATGTGCATCAATATTTTTTTTAAATTAGTTATATGGGATTGGAATTGGTTCCACCTATAGGCATCATGACCACATTACCATGCTATTTCAACAAACCACATGGTGGCAGTAATACAATAACACTGTAACAATTATTTGTGTATTACCTAGCAAGATTTGAATTTAGGTATCCATATTGAAAGTCCACCTTCTAACCATTTGAGCTCATACCATTTAATATGAGGTACACTATGTAAATGATTGAAACCCTCCCCACTCCTCAAGGTCTTGTTGCTACTATTAAAAAAATGAGTCAATCATATAAGATGGACTCTGTATGATCACAAAAGGCAAAACGAGAAAAAGGCTCCGGTGGATTAATTACTTGAGGTCAAACGTCAAAATTTGATACTTTTCTCCCCTAGAAGAAATGATGGTTCTTAATGCACATGCAATTTTTGGTAGCACGTGGTCTTGAATTGCATCCATGCTTCCTGGGCGTACAGATAATGAGGTGAAGAATTTCTGGAAATCTCATTTGAAGAAGAAACTGAAGATGTTGGGAAAAATTCCAAATATCCACGGACCTCCTCGCAAATTCAGTGGATAGGAAATTTTAAACCATACCAGCACAAAATATAATATCACGCAAACGAATTTCACTTTGGAAGGCAAACCCAATTTGGAATATTCAACGTCAAGAATACCTCTAGAGTTTAAGATGGAAATATATGCCAAGCGTTCATCAATGAAGTCAGAGATTGGATTACCAGATGTCAAATATAATTCTATTTTTGAGTGCTCTGCTAGAGACAATGATTTTCTTAGCATTATATTTCTAGAATGGTGGAATGCACCGCATGATGAAAAATTCCAAGAGCAATGTGGATTCCCATATGGTGTAGATCTAGTCTATGATAGAGTTAAAAAATTCTAGTGGCAAAAGTCTTCAATCGAGGTTCCATTCCGTCTCTCAATGCCCCGCTCACACGGAAATAGAGAACATTATCAGTTCAGAATTCGCCCCAGAAGTGTTCACGGCGAACTTTTCGAGCGATGGGCCAAGTGAGAGTATGTCGTGGGATTTACCTTCTCAGTGGTCTGTGCAACCTGACGGATCTATCTTTTCCAACGATTTATGTACTCCTTCGGGAAATACAAATACAATTGACATTGCTGAACAAGGCGCCAATGTTGGGAGCATAGGCATATCCAATGATGTCAATCTGAGAATAGATGACGACACCAAATTGTTTGAAAATTGAAAAGAGATGCCAATATCGATCAAGCACAGACCAAGCAATTAGAGGGAGATGTTAATGGTGCTATTGAATTTTTCCAAAGAACAATAGATATTACACCATTCATCGTATATGAGCTTATCCAGATTCTTAAAATGGAAGGTGTGGATTATGTTGTACCTTATGATGCAGACACTCAACTGGCTTACTTGTTCATGTTGGACCCAAAGAAAGGCGGATTAGCAGCTATCATAAGCGAGGACAATGATCTAATGGCATATGGTTGCAATGTGGTGTTGTAAATAGGTTATTTACAAAATGGATCAGTACGGAGATGGTGAAGAAGTTGTAATGGACAATGTTTTCAATTGCACAAATGTGTTTGCTGGTCAACTTTCTTTCAAATGTTTCACCTAGGAAATTCATTACTGATGGTGCTTTAAAAAGGTTATATTAATTTTATAACAAATATGTCAACACACCGATAATACAAGTGCTGAAGAGAATGGAACCCATTGCAGAAATAGTTATGAAACTGAATAACTAAAAAAATTGAAATTATAAATAGTCATTGAGACACGAGAAGAGGTCGGAGGCCATTTGGAGCAAGAAGATTTTAGAAATTAGGGTTGTTCTTTGTTGTCAATGAGCATCTCCTCCCTGGTTGCTGGAAGTGAGAGTTTTATCCATTGTAATCGCCTGATGCAAGGAAATATGAGTATGTATTAATTGAATATCTTTTATTAATACAATATATTGGATTTTTTTTAATGAGATATGTGCATGTTGATGGTGTTCTTATTTGAAATAATTTTAGTATGTTGTTTTATTCCCTTTAGAAGATTGCACCAACTTAATTCAAGATTGTGTGAAGGTTGATCATGTTAAGATTGGTTAAATTCAGAGCATTTTGCTTCAATAGATTCAAGATGAAATTTCAAAAATTACAGTGACCTATTTGTTTTCTTTATTTTATTTTTCTAACCCTATATTTTGATTTTTCTTTAAAATATGAATAAAATAGGAGTTGATTAATTGAATATTTTATTTCTGAAATTTAATTTTTGGTAAATTTTAAAATTGCAACAATTGTAATATTTTAATAATTCCAAAAATATTAAATTTTTGGTATAAAACATTATATATATATATATATATATATATATATATAAATATATATATATATATTTGCTGGTTATTGATATTTTGAAAGTAATCTTTGATATTAAATGTATATCCTGACAATTTCATGAACAAAAAAATTGAATTTTTGATAAACAAATTAATTAAATTTACCCCTTGTAAACAATTATATGTTTTGTTGAGTTATTCATCTGATTTTTACATTGCATATTTTGATAAGTATACAAACAGGTGAAATTAACCTTACCCGAACCTTGGGGAGATCAAGTATTTCCTTTCAAGAGAGGATATCTTGAATGAATCCTGACTGTGGGTATGTTTTTGTAATTGGACAAATATATCACTCAACACTAATGTTGCTCTTCGTATCCAAAAATCCCTTGTAGTTGCATTTGCATGCAGCGGTGCACAATGGCTGATCTGGTTTGCAAAAATGTAACAAGATTCAGACCTACAATAACAATGGTCTTTTCTTATGGCTCTCCTTATTCCTATTGATCTATCGTGGTTTTGATACCACTGTTAGATTTTGATGCTATGAGCTAAGGGAGAATGCAATCACAGGATATAAAATATGCAGAAATGTAAGATGGTGAAATATACTATAAATGGTAAGTGACAAAAATGACACAATGCTATATCGAGAAAATGAAGACTCCATAGCAGATGATAAGAACTACATTGTATCCATCACAAATATATATATGGTGATCTTGTGGAGTATATTTGCTACTACCTACAACAATATGTAAACACTCACTATGAGACCCTTTATATAGAAATATGGATTGCTTGTCCAACACTCTTCGTAACATGCACATAAAAACTTATATATTTATTACATTACTTGAAGTAACTTGCTAACTACCCCCTAAAGTAATATCCTACTCTAGTTATGTAACAAAGGTGGTACATTTACATGACCCAAATGATGTAATATACTCTAACATATTTGATAACTATAAACCTTTAATGGAAAGATATTTTAAAACCCTTGGCATAGGGTTTCCAACTTAATCCACTAAAATTAGAAAAAAAACACATTCTTGTTTTTGAAAAAATACTTCAGAGAAAAATAAACAATGAAAAAATACATAATAGAAAAATGGATGGAAGGACAAGAACCGTTGCTATTCATGCGAAACATGATTCTAAAAAGAAATTGGATACCACTTGTTACGAACCTTCATATAAAAATAAGTATAACTGCAATAATACTTCAAGAATTAATGGAAATGTTTATAAACTATATGACCATGAAAATTAAATAACAAAAGTGTTCAAAAAAATAACTGATTGGAAATACAACAAACTTATATTAATTAAGTAGAACAAATATCACATACCTCTTTGAGGGGCAACCTCCTTGAAAACAAAACTCCAATACAAATTGAGAAAAAGATGAGATAAATTCTACTTCATACCCATGTCCTTATATAGACTCTTATTTACACTAACACTAATTCTCAAGGGTTGGACTACATGAAAGAGGGGATCCAAGCTACTAACTCCTACTTATAACAAAAGTGAAGGATACATCATAATGGTCACATACACACAAGGCACCCAAGGTGCAAACATACGCCAACACTAGACAAGTACATAATAATGGTTGTATTAGGATAGGGTTATAACAAGGATACAAGGAGAAATAATATGAAATACATCCATGAAGCTAAAATCTTAGTCTCAAGAGGTTGTTCTAAGGAGTAACAAGATGAAAGACCAAGTGGATGCAATAAATTCAATTCAAGAGGAAGGTCTCCTAGTATAAGAAGGAAGAAGGATATCATATGCTAGAAGTACTATTAAAAGGGTAATACCAAAGAGTGTAAACTCTATAAGGATTCTAAAGAAGAGAAAGAGTCCACTGTCACATTATCATTGTCTAAAGGTAAGAACGCAGGAAACATTTATTTGTCATCCTCATGGTTGAATACAAATGAAAATGATGTGTGACCATGGATTTAAGTGCTTCTTTCCCAATAACCATAAGAGGTAATTTTGTTGTGGATTATGAGGAAGAAAATTTTGACAAAGTACTCTTGGGAGATGACTAGGAGTATAACATAGTTGGCATTGGATTTTTGAGGGTGAAGTTAAGAAATAAATCTACAAAACTATTTCTAAAGGTGAGACATGTTTCATGTATTTAAAAGAATCTTTAAATCAGTGAGTTGCATATTTATGCATGGGTAAAGACGATTTTCAAAGACCACTTGTAGATAGGTGAAGGGCAAAGAAACTAAATTTAGATCTCTTTACAAGCTTGATATCACACACTCTTTAGTCTTGGAGTACAAACGTGACATCAAACAAGGAGTGCATCAAAGGTTCTATAAGAGCAACCTTGAAGTTACTTTGAGTATATTGACGAGAAATGATTACAAACATTATGTAGTAATTGGATATATTGATGAAAAAGTATTACAAGCTTAGTTATCAAGTTCGAGTTTGTATTTGAGTTCGACACTCTTAAAATTCGAAAAAAAAAATTGACATATTCAAAAATTCGAAATAAAATTCGTGATAAAATTCGATATGTACATATATCTTGTTTTTAGTGTCATTCGATTAATTACTAACACCCCATTAGTTTGGGTTGTTCCTCTATCAATCCAATTACCGGAGTTATATTCATTTCCTAATTTACTCATACAAAAATCGATATAAATCTTTGATTGATATGTTTCTTTACTAATTGTGGCATTTAGTGAGTGGGTTTGGGTTTGGGTTTGCGCCAATCATAATATTTTCAAACGTAGGTGTTGTACATACTTGAAGTCACCAGATTTGTGGATCAAATTTCTCATCTTAACCTTATTTTATTTTTAAAAGTAATAATCCAAACTACCAATACAAATGAAAGTAAACTTCTTTAATTTTTTAATTAATATTAAATATTATTTATACATTATTAAGGTTGTGGGCTTTTTTAAGAGACTTAGGTGAAAAATATGTATATGTGTGGGATTCGAGTGCAGTTAATAAAGTCTAGAAGCGACACACACGAAATACACAGTTTCACCCACCGTAATTGGTTTTACATGCAGATTCTTTTGTGCCAGACACAAACAAATTAAGATGCTAAACACCACACTTTGAGCACCGTTTCTTGACCTTAAATTCATATGGTTCATTTTTTCGCCTTTGCAAGGTTGACGTTTCTTTCATGTCTCACAATTTGACCCACCGCAATTGGTTTTACATGCAGATTCTTTTGTGCCAGACACAAACAAATTAAGATGCTGCACACCACACTTTGAGAACCGTTTCTTGACCTTAAATTCATATGGCTCTTTTTTCGCCTTTGCAATGTTGATGTCGATTTGTTTGCACCTTTCTTCCATGTCTGACAGTTTACACTGACTTGCAACTTTAGAATAAATAAAACGACTTACCCTATGCCAATGCTAAACTGAAGATGTCGCATGTAGAACCAGAAAAAGAGAATTCATAAATATTAAACCTGTTTCTTGCCAAAAAAAAAAAAAAATTCAATCTCGAATTTTAGGTTTGTTCGTCCAATAAATTCGCTATGTTTTTAAATTCCACGACGACAAATTTAATAACTAAAATTATAGTAGTAAGTAAAACAATTCATAAGCTTTGAAATAATTATGATTTTATCTTTAAAATTCTATAAACATTGTATCCTAGAAAGACAATGAAACCTAAGTTAACATAAAAAAATATAATTTTTTATTTAATTCATTATTACATTAGCAAAGTGCTTTATGACTCTCTAAAATCATCAACTTCTTCCATGAAAAACGAAAGTGACATATAAAAAATATTTCACAAATTTTATGGTTCAATTAGAAAGAAAAATAAGTAAGAAAGTAAAGTTTATAAATCCGACATTTTTCCTTCCTTCCAGTATAAAGCAGACTATACCATTCCATCAACTATCCATAGAAGAGGTCACATATGGTTCAATTAGAAAGAAAAATAAGTAAGAAAGTAAAAGTTTATAAATCCGACATTTTTCCTTCCTTCCAGTATAAAGCAGACTATACCATTCCATCAACTATCCATAGAAGATGTCACCTAAAACCTTTGCTACTAATAACAACTAATAATATTTTTCTAATTTCATTTCCAAAGGTTAATGGATTGGTAAGTGTAGGTGTTTCCAAAGGTTAATGGATTGGTAAGTGTAGGTGTGATTGGACATTTATCAAGAAGAGACCTAGGTTCAAACTTTGAGAGGAAACCACTCCTCTGCAAAGATAGTAGTCTACTCCGAATCTTCTAAGTGCGTGCTAGAACGACGTGTATGTCAGACTGATGATGGTACGAAACCTGAACGACGGGTCCCCATCTCATGCCGGGTAAACAACAACTAGAAGGATAAGTTTGTTGGAAGCAGTCTTGTGGTTTGAACCCTGCACTTCGTGGTTACTCTCCTATATGTGGTTTGGACCTTGCACTTTGTGGTTACTCTCTTATATGTGATTTGAACCCTGCACTTCATGGTTACTCTCTTATATGTGATTTGAACCCTGCACTTTGTAATTACTCTCCTATATATAGTTTAAACCATGCACTTACCAACTTATATAATAAAAAAAAAATTCAGCTAATACGTTTTTTTTATATAAGTAAAATAAAACTGAATACAAATCATATAAATTCAATAGTTTTTAAATTAAAACTAAAAAAAATCTAAATTTTAAATTTAAAAATTATAACTTTAAATTTTATAATAAAAATCTACATTTTGAATTTAAGTACAATCTATACCCTGCTACATAAATAATGCAATTATACCATTGTTTACGTTAAGGCTACTTCACCTACTACTACCTTTGCTTCTAGCCTCGGTTACGTTAAAAACTTTTGCCTTCAGATATTAAAAAAAAGACACGTCTGGTTTGAAGATGGAAGAACGCCTATGCCTTGAAGATGGAAGAACATTTCTTCCCGGGTACACTTCCTTAATCAGGAACTATTCTATTTACATCAAATATTTAAACAAACTACAAGATAATATGTTTTTTCCTTTTGTCTTACAGATCATGTGTAGGTTTCTGTTCATAAGAAAAGCTTTGTCTGAGGGTATTGTGTTCAAATAAAAACTTTGTTCTGTTGCAGGAGGAATATACATAAATAAGAATTGGAAAAAAAAAAAAAACACCTTCAGTCTTTAAACACTTGCTGCAAATGCTTGCTTCCAATAGAAGCAAATCAAGACAACTTGTCACTCCATTCCAATTGATGCCAAATTTGCTATAGGTGGCCGATGAGGGACTAGAGGACTTATATGGAATTCATTCTCATCTGTTCTACCGCTTTTGGAAGTTCAAATGCCTGATTCCCATGGTAAATGCAAGCCCAAATAGAAAGCAAAACCCAGCCATCGCAAAGCCTACACCGGCCAAAAAGTCATGACGGTAACCAAAATACTCCTCCACAAAATGCTTAACTGACGTCTCTGTCTCATCTGGCATTTTTAAGCTTGACGTAACATCTCCATATTGTGAAGCGACAAGACCATACAGGCTCCATGACAACGGATTTGCCCTGAAATACCATTTCCACCAAGGAGGACATCTCTGCCAAAACAAAATCATATCATATCAGCAACTACTTATTAGATGAAATGCACTACAAGCAAGCATTTTCTTTTATTAGGTCAAAGAGGGCTTACCGTCCGAGGAATCATGAGGCCTGAGAAGAGGTTCCAGAACATAAAGAAAGGCACCGAAATAATTGAAGCCATATTATCATTGGGAGTGATGGCTACAGTCATCATCCCGAAGAATGTATAGCATAGGAAGCTGCTATACATGAAGAACAAGTACCATATAAATTTGACTGCAGTCCACTCTAGGGACATCATGGAATAAACCACAGAGCAATAGATGAGTGCTTGAGCCATTACATACGGAAGCTCGATAGCTACCTGCAGAGCCCAAAAGGAACTCAGGTTCCCATTCTACAATAAAGGAATGACACCAATAAGTAAATGACCACAAACCTGAGCCAATGCATAAGATAGCGTAGAGTACATTCCAGCACCAGTCTCTCTATAGAAAACCACCCTTTCAAGTGAAACCACAGGTTGCACTGTTGTCGCATTGCTTATTCCAATGAATATGACAGATGCAAACATGGAACCCAGAGCATTAAGCAAATCCTGCTGCTTGCTTCTGTCAAACATAGTCAAATATGAAGTGAGTTAGGTTTTTTTTTCTGATTGAAATGCTAGTTTATTGATTAATCATTGAACATGGACTACACTGTAAGGCAAAAAGTTCCAAGGACTTCAAACTTTTAAGCTGTAAGGGAGTGTTTAAAATGTATGCATTTGCCTCAATAACTATTATAAGATGACAAGCAAGAACAGAGAACTGTAACAAGACCTCTTAGAGCCAAGATGCCAGCATATAGAACCAAACATAAACGAGATGCCAACTGTGAAGAAGAACCGTACTGCCGTGTACTGGGGATTTCTCCAATAAGACCAGTGTTGCTTCCAGAGGCAGCCCATAAATTGCTTATAGAAAGGTTGAGAGTACTTAGTTGAGAAATGTAGGTCCATTGAATCTTGAGGTGGAGTGCTGAGGCTTTCTACTAGGGCCATGTTTTCTCTGTAATGATAACAGACAGCCAAATTGTTTCAGCAAGGACAAAAGGCTATATGTTAAGTATTGCCAGTTTTAAAGAATAAAGTGATTTTGTATGATGTTTAAGTCTAGTACTTCCTGCAATCTCTAATTTGCTTTATAAAAACAGAAAGCAATATTTGTGTTTCATTAAAAGGCACATTTTAGACATGTTGAGAAAGAGAAGAAGGCAGAATTAAGACATTTTAGATTTGTGTTTCATTTTTAGGGACATGAAAACTTACTGAAATAAACTTGATTTACGGTAAACCTCAGCGAAATCAATCCCGAGACGAATTTCATCTGCTATAGAGGTGACTTCCAACATCCATGTTGCTGGATTACAACTTTCCTTTATCTTAGGAACCCCTTCAATAGACTACATAAAAAACACAGAAAATTATAAGTACCTGCTTTTTTGAATAGAGAACTTGTTTAAGAGATTTTTTAAATCTTACCTGAAAATATTCCAATAGTTTGTTAGAGTGGAAACCTAATGGTCCTGCATATATCACTCGTCCTCCTCGTTTCATGAAGCAAAGCTGCAAAACTACCCCTTAGTTTCAAGAGAAGTGACATTTAAAGCCTACTCTGCCATATTCTCAGAATTATTAGTAAGAAATTACCTCATCAAAGGCTTCAAAGATATCAATGCTTGGTTGATGGATTGTACAGACAATCGTTCGTCCTGTATCAACAATATTCCTAACTGTTCTCATAACAATGGCTGCAGAACGGGCATCCAATCCAGATGTTGGTTCATCCATGAATACTATCGAAGGATTTGCAACAAGCTCTACAGCAATAGTCAGTCTTTTACGCTGCTCTGTAGACAACCCAGTCACTCCTGGGAGGCCAACAACAGAATCTTTCAATGGGTAGAGCTCCACAAGTTCCATCACCTCCTTCACAAACATCTAGAATTTCATATAAAGAGTTAATAACCAGAAGCATTGAAACAAGGAAATAGTAAGTCAAACTTAATGAAATTTACAGGACAAATTCAAGTGACCTTTCTTGTTTCTTGATCTATTTCAGCTGGCAGACGAAGCAGTGCAGAATATATAAGGGATTCATGAACCGTTACATAGGGTGAGTGAATGTCATTTTGTTCGCAGTACCCTGAAATCCTAGCAAATGTTTCTTGCTTCTTGGGATAGCCAGATATATTAATGCTACCCTCGATATAACCACCAGTTTTTCTTCCAGCCAAGACATCCATCAAGGTAGTCTTACCAGCACCACTAACTCCAACCAAAGCTGTAAGAATTCCTGGATGGAATGCTCCACTTACATCATGTAATAGTTGCAGGCGATCTTCGACAATGCTCTGTTGCTTCATTTCCTGTTGCAGAGCATTGAACATGTCACTTTGTGCGGTTTGGATTTCTAGTTAACATTAGAGTATAGATGAGCATGGAATCAACATGCAACAAGAATTATAAAGAGGAGATTTTGGCAAACCCGAGGCATGTCAACATAATAGTTTATATGTTTGAAGCAGAGAGAGAGAGGCTTGAATGGCAGGACCATGCCCTTTGTTTCCTTTGGGAAGTCAATGGCAACATCAGAACACAATGCAGGACTTGATATAGCTGCCTTGGGTCCTGCAAATGTACAACAGATGGAAATGTTGACCTATGCACATGACTTTGCCAAAACTATTATATAATGATTCCTCAAGTTATTTATATATATATATATTCATTTTAGGTTGACAAATCACCTTCTACTATGTGTGCTTGAACAGGCCCTGCATCAGAGTTCTCTCCTGTTGTACTTGCATTACTCTCATGCAAGGCTTCTTTAGAAACCACAGACTGAGGTTTACCATAGGCTGCATGAAATTTATCCTTTACAGTATTAAGCATTGTCATGCAATTTCTCATATTATATTTCAAGTGGTCTGACACTTACGTGGGAGGTTGGCTAAAAAGAAATTGTACATGACATTAAATAAGATGGCATATCCCACTACAGCTCCAGTACCAAGCCAGTACCACCATTCATGTGGATATATCCCACGTGACCTCAACACAAGCTTGCCTAAATTCTGGTCTGAGACATTTGCTACAGTCTGCAGTTGCCAGCCACAAGTATATGGATTAAATTAGAGCAAATAATGTATCACAATTTGAAAATGATAGATCCATAAATCTTCTGCACTTACCTCATCCCATCTGCTTCCAAAAAATTCATTCACAGCAACAGCATTCTGAGCATATGCTAGTGGAGATGTCCAATACCCCCAAATCCACAAGGAATTAATATTTTCTGTATCAAAAATAAAATTAGGAAAACTAAAGGTAATTGGCTTAAGTCCATTAAGTTATTTCTTATGCACACCTCTAACAAAGCATACCTCGAGATAGAATAAAGCCACCTAGTACCAAAATAACTACCATGGAGAATGCGCCATAAATAAAGGCAACAACCATTGTCCGACCCAACGCGGCCATTAGACGGAACAGTCCCAGAGCCATCTGGTTTATGACAAAAAAAAGTAGGAACTGGCGAAAGAACCTGCAAATGGTCACCATGGAATATGAAACATCTGGTTTTTTCCATTTTAGATGTTTTCCTCTTCTTGAGTTTTAGATTTGGTTTAATACATAATATACAAATAAGATGCAGAAATATCCACCTTGCTACTTGAGGATCAAACCCTATGACATAATATGTCATGAGTACCCAAACCGAAGACTCCACTAGTGATGTTGGAATGCTAATCACCCAACTAGGGAATGTGTATATCCAAGTTGGGTAGAACTTTAGATCTCTGTGTTTGTGAAGAACTGGTATCCTGCCTATTGTCATTGCAAGTTCTGAAAACCCATTGAACATACTGACCATGATACCAAAGTAGAGTGCACCAAGGTAAATGCCTCCATCATCAACTGTGTTATGATGCATTCTTGTCCGGAAGAACACGGTCATGGTAACCAAAGCAATAATGGATAGCTGTTGCAAACATAGCAGAAAGTAATTTGGGATTGAAAATTAAGATTTAGCTTTTTTCTGTGATTGAAGATAGTGGTTGTTTGCTTCTACCAGCCATTTTGAGTTTTGAGCATTACCTGTATGGTCTTGAAGATGTGAAGAAATGCGTTTCTCTTTAGTAGTAGCCATTCCCTTGAAAGACAAGCATTGAAGAGCTCTGTATTGCTAAAACCATACTGAGAAGTTGTTGAAATAGCTGGATGATTCTTACATTTATCATATGGAACTTTCAACTCCATCCCCAGTGTTCCCCCTACATGAAAGGATTGAAAAGCTTTGGCAATTTCCTTAACTGAAAGGTATCTATATGGTTGGCCTTCGACAGCCCAATACTGTTGCTGATCCTTTTTTGATATCACCTTTAACACAACAAGATCCATAAATTACGCAGAGTTTTGACCACTAAATTGTATATTTTGTTCTCTATTTTATTAAAGCTCTTTTCAACTGAAAATTGCACATGCATACTTCTTGCAAGAAATCCGCGACTGCTTTTCTTTCCGGGCACTGAAAACCCATTGATGCAAAGAAGTGTAAGATGTATTTGACTGGCCCCTGGTATACAATGTGACCCTCAGAAAGCAGAATAATGTCATCGAACAGTTCAAATGTTTCTGGGGTAGGCTGCAAGAGAGAGACAACGGCACTAATATCTAATGTCTGCAACAATTGACGTAGATGCTTGACAATTTCAAATGATGTAGAACTGTCTAATCCTGTAGTTATCTCGTCCATCAAGAGAACTATTGCTGGACCCATAAGCATCTCTCCTGTACAATCAGGAAGGAGATGAAGGTTTCATAGAAGCTATTTTAACATTGGTCAGCTGATTAACTACTATGCTTGTGGTTGTAATACAAGATGTATTTCTTAGAAAAGAAAGGGTGGGCAATGTACAATGCTAAGGGCATCTACTCACCAGTTGTCACACGCTTCTTTTGACCTCCTGATATCCCTCTTCTCATTTGATCACCCACCATCATATCTGAGCAACTATCCAGGCCCAAACTCTACAACATGTACATAAAATAATGATCAGAAAAGACTCTTCTGGATATAAAATCTACAAAACCGTGACATCGGACAGAGGTTCTCTTTGCTGTGTAAAAGGCAGGGACAATGTTAAGCTAACATCACCACAATGATATCAAATTCAATAACACAAAATGTCCAATTTATACAATTGAAAGAACACTCGTTTATATAAAAATGACATGAAAAGACTATTCTAGATATGAAGTCCACAAAGTTGTAACATTAGATGGAGGTTCTCTTTGGTGTGTACATGAAATGAACAGTGTTAAGCAGACATCACCACAACCATATCAAATTCAATAAATTAGAATGGTCAAGTGATACAAGTGAAAGAACACGTTCTTGATAATAAAAAAATACAGAAGTTAGGTGCATGTTTTGATCAACTCATCAAAGATGTTAAGAGCCATTCTCTGATTTATCTTGAAGAAAACATCCTACTAAATTGAAAAAAAAGTTTGGTAAATTTTTCACTAAGATCAATCCTCTATCATTCATGGAATTGAGATAAGATTTTTCAAACATCAATATTAGCCAATGCCCACTCAATTAGGACCAACCTGTTTGGCACATATGCAAAGGTGCAACCATTGGTGCTTTAGTATTTGCATACTTGGGTTCACATCTTCTGCAGTTATGAGTAATTCTCCGCTCACTAGGATTGCTTGGCCCTCGGTGCCTGGTGCATATCCCCTTCTGGAGAATACCTCCACAGCCAATCTCTAAACCCAATTGTCCCCATAGGCTTGAATTAACATTTGAGTCTGAGCCTCACCAGCTCCAAATTGAAAAAATTGCATTGAGTTGTTTTATACACTATTGATTAGAAATAATCTGTCTACACATTCAAGCATCATGTCTTTGAACACAATGCACATACACATCATTTCATAGGGCTGTAAAACTGTGGAATATGTAACCAGGGTTGTATAAATACTATGTTTAAATCCCAATGACTGGTTCAATTAAGTAAACTGAATGTTATCTCTGATGGGATAAATACATTTAGGAGCTTGTACATGTAAACCACATCATGCAATCACAAACATACTGCAATGAGTAACCACGAAAAGAAATTTGATTCTCTTGTAAGAGCCCTATGATAGAATCAACAACAGAGCAGTGAATATGCCAATAAATATGTAGCTAAACTCAGTTTATCTTCCAATGATGTAGAATTAGGAGAATTCAATCTTGATAGTGCTCCTTCATATCTCCAAGATTATGGTGCCATGTCAAGTCTAAGGTTCATTGCACTGGCAATAATTGATTTAAAAATACATAAGCTGATTTAAGTGGTTTGAGATTTCTTCACATAGTCTTGACAAATATGGTTTATGAATATCCATCTAAAACCTCCAAAATACATTATATTTTGAAGAGCTTGCAGTAGAAATATTGTGATAGTCCCATCCTCTTGAACTCTCATGGAAAGTTTCTTGATACCGAGCAACTGAGTTAATTTTTTGTGAAAGACCCTCCTTGTTGAACTTGCTCTTTAAGTGACAAGTAGGGCTTTCCACAAATTCTATGTAATCTAAAATGTATAACTATAATGTATTTCTGTGTTTAGGACTCATAAAGCTAGCTGGTGTAGTTCAACTGCAATGATTCTCCTGAAAGGTTGTTGGAACAATCAAAGATCTTTTTGTGAAACCTCCTTAGAATAACTACTACATATGGAAAAAAAAAAACAATTCAAATAGGGGTGATGTCTTGTTTTTGTTTAATGTAAATGCCTTATGAATTTGAAATAAGTTATTATGTTCAGTAGTAGATGACAAGAGATGAATTTTAACACCCTTAGGCCATATTGGTCTGTTGGACCTAGGAAGTTGTATATACCTTTTAGAAGATTGTACAGTTGTTTAGTTTTAGCATGAATTCTTCATAAATACTGCAATGGATCCCTTTTTACAGTTTCATTTTTTATTTCCTCTTTTTCTTTCTGATGTTCTCTTTCTATGTATATGCTGAGTATTTGATTTATCTATGGCCCTATTCATATAGTGCAAACTGTATGTATTCCAATGGTGCTTTTAGATATCTGTTTTTTCTTGTTTGGATGAAGCTGATCACATTGGGTACATCTTAGCAGAAAATATGGTTAGAGCTTTAATCTTCAAAAACTGAATTCTAGACAGATTCTTCAGTTGCCTGCTTTTTAGAACAGAATGAAAAACATGTAAAACTAGTTCATTTTTTAATGCATTTGCATTTAGTCAAGGAAAAAAATAAGTAGACACAAAACATAGATGCACAAGCATGCACATCAATTGCATGAATGACCAAAATGGTAATTGGGAGTGGCAGTCACAGAATATTAGAGCAAGGCACACCATAGAACATACTAAACCTGTGGTGTAGGCCTAAATTTCAAAAGCAGTATAGCTGTGAACATAAATGACATTTTACTTGTCATCCACAACCATTATAAAGTCTCATATATACATCAGTGTATCGTTTGAAGGCATAAGGCTTTCATTGTACTGTTTTTCTTACCCTCTTCTCTAAGATGCAATCTGCACTAGTTTAGTGGGTTTGGTGATTTATTGGCATCACAACAAGAATGTTTAAACCCAAATGGTAATGAATTTTGCAACTGCTTCTTTACAATGCACAACAGGTTGAATTGGATATTTTTGTATGGAAAAAACTTGCTTGGCAAAATGGCTTGTGGCTTCTAATGTATATTAAAACGTACTTAAAAGTAAAGAAACCTTGTGGGCCAAGAGTCTTATTTTTTTTTGGAAAAATGAGCTCCAGCTGACAAGAAATAGAATTTATTTTATGAAAATGAACTTTAACTTGAGGATTTCGGCCCAAATTTATTGAACTAAAAATGACCAAAGTAAAGGTTGATACATTTATTTACAAATCAAAAGAACATCATTGGGAGAATACAAGAGTATGGAATCTGATGATAGATTCATTTAAAGGTATTTTCTATTTCTATATTCATGATCTATGGCTAGAAAACTTTCTGACCTCAACTACCAAGAGACATTGGATATAATTAGAGAGAAATATTTGTAACAGTAGACCTATTATTGCTTAAATTATTTTCTCCAACATTGGGTACAAAGCTTCCCAAATGAGATGGGCATGAGCTACTAGCCATAGCATTAGCATTATTAGTACCTTGCAAAAAGGACAGAGCCCACCATCCTTGAACATGCTACACTTAGTGGCATTGAAATTACCAACACTAACGAGCGTACTAACTAGGCTTATTTCACTCATGAAGTGGATATATTTCTTCAATAGAGGACTACAAGTTTGATGGATACAAAAAGATAGAATCTATTATAGAGAGAGAGAGAGAGGTATACCCCTTCAAATGCATGACTACGATGCAAACTTCAATTAAGATATATGTCAATAAACTGGATTTATATAAAATTATAAAATATTTTACTCTCTATTATATTTTCTTTTATGAACCATGTTACAATCTTCCTTTTTTCTTATATGGTATTATCACCTTCCATGGTTTGTCATATACGCAGAGTATGGAATCTAGTTCCTAGACCTACTGGAGAGTTGGGTTGGATAGAATGGTAGAATGATGCCATTTTTTGTACAACTGTCTTGCTCCGTACTTTGGGGAAAAAGGTGGCGCAGTTCAGAAGACATTCCAATGCTGAGCTTGCCAAAACTTCTCTCAGGCTTAAGGCTTGTCCGTTTAATCCTGAACTTCAGTCTCATGTTGCCCAGGTGAGGCATGAACTTAAACTTACTAAACTTTATGAGGCTCGGGGAGCTCGAATTAAAGCCCGTCTTCATTAGCTTAAATTTGGTGATAGGCTTACCAAAGATTTTTTTCAATGGCTCCGCCCTCCCACGCAAGCTACTCAATTCAAGGCCATTCAAGACAATGGAATAAGGCTTACCTCTCTTCCTGAGATGATTAATGCTTTTGTCAAGCACTATACTAATGTTTTTTCCGCTCAAGCTTATTCCCTTGAGTGGGAGCAATCATTGGCAACTTGTATGGCAGTTGTACCAGTTAAGGTTTCAAAGTCTCAAAGAGCAGGGTGTGATAAACTACTCTCCCTTACAGATCTGGAGGATGCATTATCTCAAATGGCAAATGACAAAGCGCTAGGTCTGGATGGCTTTCCCTGTGAGTTCTACAAAGGTCTTTAGGACTTAGTTGGTCCTGATCTGCATAAAGTTTATCTGGAGGCTCTTCGAGTAGGCTCTTTGGGAGCAATTATTAACAGGGGCAATATCAAATTCATACCCAAGCAAGGGGACCCAAAGTTGATTACTAATTGGAGGTCTATTACTTTGTTGAATGTTAGTTACAAGATCATTGCCAAAGCTTTGGCTCTTCGCCTTAGGCCTCTTCTTCCTTTGATAGTCAGATCAGAGCAAACTGGCTTTATTCAAGGAAGGTACATCCTCGACAATGTTCTGGTTGTTTGGGAGGGCATGGAATGGGCCCGGATGTCAAACCAGAACATGCTTTTTATTAAGATTGATTTTGAGAAAGCTTATGACCGCATTGAATGGAGATTCATTCTTGCTATGCTCAAAGCTTTAGGATTTGGGCCAGTTTCATTCAGACTATTGCTATGCTATTCAGAGATGCTTCGGCTATTCTCAATTTGAACAATTCACAGTCTGAAGTAGTGGGTCTGTTTAGGTCTGTTCAGCAAGGGTGTCCTATTGCTCCTTTATATGTGCTTGTTGCTGAAGCCTTCGACTATCTTTTAGCTACTTAAGCTTCTGCAGGTCTTATTAAAGGAATTGCTCTTCCGAATGATCAGGGACAACTTATTAATGGTCACTTTGTTGATGACTCCTTTCTTACTATAAGGGAAGAGGAGCAATCTGTTTCTAATGCTCTATTTTGTTTGAACACCTTTTGCACAACCTCTGGTTCTAGCATACAATGGAGGAAGACCTCCTGCTTCAGACAGTCTCCCTTGCCTAAGCCGCCTTGGCTTCAAGGGTATCATTGGAATTGGATCTCTCTTGGAGAAGTTTTTAAGTTTCTTGGTATTCCATTTGCCTTTCAAGGCTCCTCTGCTCAGCTTTGGAATTATGTGCTTCAAAGATTTGAAAAGAAACTTAATTTCTGGCTTACTAAGAAGCTTTCATTAGCAGGTAAATTTCAGATTTGCTCTAAATTTTTAGCTGCAACTCATGTTTATTATTCCTCTTGTTGGGTTCCTTCACAGGCTTGCTATAAGAATCTTGAGAAACTCCTTCGATATTTTCTTTGGAATAATTATTTTGAAACAAAGGGATTTCATAGAGTTGCTTGGGATATTTGTTATCTTCCTAGAGAATCTGGCGGAATGGGTCTGCTGGACTGTAGACGACAAGGTATTGCTCTGTATGCTAAGTGGGTGATCACGACTCTAAGGTGAGATGAAGCTTGGAAAGTTCTGGTTTGACATTTCATTTCCTTTGGTCTTCCCTTAAACCGTAGAGCATGGAAAGGGTTGGATTTTCCCTCTCTCATTGTTGCTCCAATTTTTGTTAAGATTTATGGCTCCTTTGTTATTAAAAGTATATGGAAAGCCTGGCATCAACTCACTCCTTGGATCTGTTGGAGAGGAGATGGTTTTCGTAAAGGCTTATCCATAAATTCTATGAATATTTGGTGGTCCCTCATGTTTCTTCATCAAGGTTTTCCCTTAGCTCGAGTGCAATGGATTCATGCTCAGTGGTTTTTCAAAAAGGGTATTGTTACAATAGTTGATTTCTTTTCTTGCCAGACCAGGGATTGGATCCCATGGAATGAGTTCAAATGCACCTTCAGGCTAAATGGTGCGGACAAAGATACATATGATGTTGTTATTGCTCTCACCTCTTTTTCTTTGTTGCATAAGATTGGTGTGTGCTCGCATCGTCCTTGGTGGTCAGACTGGAGATGGCATGTTGACACTCCTTTGCTTAATTATAAGGCTCGTTTGGGGTATAAATGGTTATCTCCTCATCTTCCTTTGGTGCTTAAGCTCAATTAGCATTGAGACTTATTTTCTACAAGGACTAGATGGAATTCTAGATTTCAGAATGTTTGGGCTACTTATGTTGAGCCCAAGCAATATTTTTTTGCGTGGAGCTTGTTGTGTCAAGGCCTTCCCTTGGGGGGACATTTGAAGCACCTTGGAATTTCTGATCCTAAATGACCTATTTGTGGTGTTCCCGAGTCTTGTATTCACCTCTTTTAATATTGCAGAAGATCTAGGCAAGCTTGGGAATGGGTTCTTTCTTTTTTTTCCCATTTACAGTTGTAAGAGTTTCTTGGCCCCAAGCTCTTCTTTGGGACTCTTTTACTTTGTCTCTCCTACTTTTTGAAGTGTGGCAGGTTTTCAGGATTAGCTACTCTTTCATATTTAGAAGGCCCGCAAAAGAATTGTTTTTAAACAATGTACACCTGTCACATTTACTTATGCTGTCAAATTAGAAGTTTTTAATGACATGTGGCTACAGATATGTACTCAAGCCAAAAAATTTGTTGTGGATTTGGATCATCTGCATGTTCTTCTGGTGCACTGGGCCAATGCTCCGTGTATAGTCAACCGGATCCCCATAGAGCGCTCTTCTCAAGAGCATTTTCAATCCCGCTCTCACCGTCGGCCTCCGTCATATGCAAGAAGTGCTCTCGTAGACAAGCACTGGTCCCAACCCTCACTAATCAAGAAGCATCCTAATGTTGACATTGCTTGTTCATCCCGCCAGGATGGGGGGTGGGATGATATTCAACCAGTTTCTCCTGGGCCAATTGTTGGTTGGAGCGATGCGGGTACTGAAGGCCTTAATCATGATGTAGAGGGGTGAATTCCCATCCCATAATCACTAGCAGTTTATGCAGGGCAATACATCAGGGCACATTACTCAATATGATATGCTTTCTTTGATGTAATGATCATCAATGATCATGATTGGTAAACTTGTGTTTTGTTGGTGTCTTTGTTTACTAACCCTTGTCAATGAGGGTTAGTTTGATTCCCCATGGGGTGTGTTAACCCACCCACTTTTTTTTTATTATTATAAAGGTCGTTATCTTAAATTAATATAAATTTGTTTTTTTCATAAAAAATAAAATAAAAAAAATGTATTAAAAAATAATATAAACTTTATATTTCTTTTAAAAAAGAATATAATTTTTATTATGTTTAGTTTATGGATAAGTCTTAGAAGACCCTCCCTCCAATAGGGATTGTTTCGTCATCATAACTTCTTCTAAGTAAGAATGTTATGTCCAAAGATGCTAATTTATACCTCTTGAATTTAAAAAATAAATGTGAAGAATGTTATTAGCCTAATAGGTCAAGATCACCTAAAATCATAGAAAATCATAGGAAAAAAGGTTCAAAGTAACCCTAATGAGAATATTAAAAAAAGAATAGCCAAACTTTCATGTAAGAAATAAAATCGTTAATGAATCTAATATGAGACTATTTTTTATTTGTATCTCTTGGAGGGAACAAAAACAAGAAGTCCTATTTTCAAAATGAATATGTTGGGCAAACGCAACATGTAAGTAGTGAGAACTAATCCTCTAATCCTCTAATCCCTAGAGAAAAAATGTATCCATGTCATCAATGCCACTAAAGAAAGGAAGTGATACTGGACGAAAAAGTTTTCAGTATAGAAATTTATTTGAAACTCAAAAATTATGATGCACAAGTCTTAGTAATGTGAATATATTGCCTATAAATATCCTTTCTAAAAAAATTACTGAAAACATTTTGTGGAAGACAAATGCAAGAAGACATATCAAGAGGAAATATTTGTGTAATTAAATTGGAAAAATATATTAGTATCAAGATACAAATGCTCACTATGGAATCTAAGGAGGCAAACTCATTGAAGAAGCAAAATCTTAAATATAATTATCTAACTCAACCAAATATATTAGTATCAAGATACAAATACTCACTATGGAAACTAAGCAGGCAAACTCATTGAAAAAGCAAAGTCCTAAATATAATTATCTAACTCAAAAGTTGAGTCATCCATGCACCCATGTTCGTGAAGATGAAATATAAGTTTGAATATGTTTTCAAGGAAAGATCTGTGCAACAATCTTAGCCTAAACAATGCATGGCAGTACCACTTGTTTGTAATAATTCTTATGCTAAAGTATATTAGTTTGAACTCCCTATACATGGGACCAATTAACATATTGGTCTAAACTCCCTAGACACTTATAATTTGAGTTTGAGTTTTTATATTTACAAATAATCTTACGCATGCTCGACTCCCTTTTAATGTACATATTTCGTCTTTAGCAATTGTCTCTCCTCTCCAAGATTAAGTGGTAACTGCTAGGGCGCCCTTCCCTTGAGTGGGAGGCGATTTTTGTTAAAGACGAAATATGTACATTAAAAATATTCATTTAATTTAACATTATTTTAATTAGTTTAAGTCATATCGTAGTAGTATGTTTTAGGGTTTTCATTCAATAAACCCAAGTTCAAACCATGGTCCGAGGGACGAGGACTCTCTAAACTAGTTGATAGAGGAGGTATTAATGTGGAACGGAATTCCTCATGGGAATATGCCACTAGGAAATAAATAGCTTGTATAAGAACATCACATGAATCAGTTAGAAAGCAAAAGGGCCAACTACCCCCACACATGCCATGACTCGATGTTAATAGGGATGAGGAATCCCACATAAGTAGGACCAAGGACTTGCACCTTTAAGCTTGCTACCCTATTGGCAAAGAGTATGGCAAGTGTTGGGGCTCATAAACCACTCAAGTCCCACAACTGGATCAATGTGGGATTATTAACACACACACAAAAACTTGTTAACTTCTTCTTACCCAACAAACTAAAATTCCTACAAATTTTTTCTTTTTCTTATTTATATATATTTTAAACTTTTGATAAAGTTTAAATTAAAGGATGCAGTACGCTGCAAACCTATATCTTAAAGTTGTTACATCATCTTTATGTGTATATTCAACATATAAAACAATTATCGATTATCAACAATAATTTTTTATATAAAAACTATATATATAATAAATTTATAAAACTTATATATATATAAAATTAAAATATCGACCACTTTTATAAAATTATAGAAGAGAAGAGATATTAAAGTGAATAGAAATTTCAACATAAAAATATGTCAAAAGAAACAACATAAATGGAATTAGAAAGTAAGAGTGCAACTATGCTCAGAACGCCCTGTACGAAAGTCTCATGCTTACCTTGATGACGTAGTCCGTTTTGAAGCCTATGTCTTGAAAGAGAGCCTGGCGAGAACAAACCACCAATTAGATAGAATTCAGATAATCTTGTTTTTAGTTCCCCGTAAAGTGTACAACACTAGTACACATACCTTCATAAAAAAGTCAACATCTGGGTCAGGTATAATACCAGCTTCTCTTTCCCTTCTCATGACTTCCACTAGCATTTCTGCAGGCCACGTACGATAACTGTAAACTTTCCTTTCCTTTTCTACAGCTATTAATTTCGATAATAAGAATGCCTACCCTTTTGGCTACCGAAGCCCTGACAGCTACCGGCGAAGGCGAAGGTTTCTCTGACTGTCATCTCTCCAAAATGAACATCGTGCTGGCTAACGTAGCCTGCTATTCTCTCCGCCACCAATTCTTCTACCTTGTGCCCATTGTACGTCACACTCCCAGACACCTATATCATTTATATTCACAGATATAATTTATCAAAGCAAAAACTACAGCCCTCTCACTTTTTGTATTTTATGTACCCTACTACGTCTATATATCAATCAAATCATTGTGAAAACCATAATTTATAAATAAAAAAGGTAAAAAAAATTAATTGGTCCCACAGTTACAGAAACGATGTTCCAATGACAATGAATGACCTTTAAATCTTTACTAAGCCTGTTGGCAAGAGCCAGCAGTAAAGTCGTCTTCCCTGAAGCGGGTGGTCCTAGCAATAAAGTCATTCTGCAGAGAATTACATAACTCATTTTAAACTCATAACTAACAATAGAGATAGATAACATATAACGGAATATATGAATAACATGCGTTACCTTTTAGGCTTAATAATGCCGCTAACATTGTCCAAGATCTTCAAGCGCGTCATTTTTCTGCGTGAAAGATGAAGACGCTCCAAAAATAACTGTAGAAAAGGAATACAAAACTTCCTTTAGGTGGCTATATTAGAAATTATGTGCGCCGCTTAAATTTCAATCATAAGTAAATATACCTCCGCCATGTCCAGCAAATAGTTGGGTATGGTTGGAAGAGCTCTACTGCCCACGTGGACATCCGCCTCGACGTTCAATTGCTCGAAACGGACCTCGACTCTTGGCAGCTCGATGCCTACTCTGCTAAGACACGATTCAACAATATAAGAGAAAATTTGAATGTTCTTTCTCAACAAACAAAATAAAAGAATATTTTTCGTTATATAAGGAGGACAGTAACCTTCAAACTCCTATTCGAAATTTGAGGTTGTAAAAGAGAGATGTGTAACCTGTCAATTCTGGTGCGCATCTTGAACAGCAAATTGTGGTGGTCTGTAACGTCTGTTTCGCATCTGGGCGTGAGGGTGGGACCATACTTCTCAAGGGCAGCCAATTTGAGATCCCCTTCGTCGGCTTCACGAATTGAGGAGGATCGAGAGAAGACCGTGTCGGCCTCCCCAGCAGAGCCCCACGACATTCGAAAGCTGCGGCTGCCATGGCTGCGTCTGCTGTCTCCCAGGCCTTCCATATTCAGTGATGTCTCTATGATCTCCGTGCACGAGGACTCACCACTCACCTCTTATATAAATCATGCCTACCTACAATGTCATAGAGGGAGGACTCACCACTCAACTCTTATATAGATCGTGCCTACCTACAATGTCATATAACGTAGTAACATAAAAATCTGTGGAAATTTTTAAGGAGGGCGAACATTTCGGACAAACGTAAGCCACAAATGTGTACCTTTAATTTTTTTTGTGGGTTACAAGAGTTGGTCACGAATTATCTTAGTAAGTGATAAGGATAGGGTCTAAATTATAAGAGTTAGGCTGTTTTTAATAACTTTATTCTATTCGGTCTCTTTATTGTTAAGGAGACCACTGCTGAGGATTCGTATTTTAATCATCAGTCTGATACACTCAGAAAATTCAGACGGATTCGTATTTTAATCATCAGTCTGATACACTCAGAAAATTCAGACTATTACTTTTGCAAACAGGCTGTCCCAGATTTGAACTGCCTAGATTTAGACCGCCCAGATTTGGACTGAGTGTCTTTTTAAGACAAACACTTACCAATCCACCTAACCTTGAAAATTCTAATATATATAGTAACTTTTTAATTATATCTTTAGGAGTAAATGAGGAGGAGCAGAGGAGCAGAGTTAGATGAGCCGTTGCGTTCGAATGAAAAGCAGACGCACCGTGAACGCACCCTCAACCGTGTCGAGTCTTAACTCAAGGGGTAGTAAGTTCAAAGTTACAAGTGATCCGTTCTGTTTATACGAGTTGTTTTTGACAATATCTAAGCTTCTTAATTTCTAATACATTTGAGTACGACGTTCTTCTTTAGACACGTTTTTTTCAATAGCCTATTTTTGTGGATGGCATTTCATTCTGTTCCATTGCTTCTCAACTACCGACCCCGTAGTCAAATATTGTAGGCTCGATTATGATGTTGTTCTTAGACGTTTTTCTAGATTTTTTTTTCTTTTTTTTTTCTTTCTGTGGATGGATGGCTCTTAATCTGTTGCATCGACTCTGAACTACCAACCCCGTAGTCAAACATAGCAGGCTCAATTATGATGTTCTTCGTAGATGTTTTTCTAATAATTAATTTTTTTTTGTGGATGGTGCTTACTCTGTGGCATCGCTTGTGAACCTCCAACCCCAGGGTCAGACGTAGCCAGGTTTAAAGGGACAGATCACGAGTTCCTTGTTCATATTTTTTTTTGTGGATGGTGCTTATTCTGTGGCATCGCTTGTGAACCTCCAATCCCAGGGTCAGACGTAGCCAGGTTTAAAGGGACAGATCACGAGTTCCTTGCTCATGGGGTTCATTAAGTAGCATAACGTTGATACGTCCGAACTATTCGGCACGAATAGAATTGAATTGAATGACCGTACTTCCGAACTATTCGGCACGAAGGTTATATTCCTCAATATTTAAGGAGGAGACCAAGGTTCAAATATTGCCAAGTGATACATGAATAATATCCAAACTTTGTTGTAATACCACTATGTGGTGATGATGTAATAAAGGTGGGGCCCATTTCAATCCCATATAACCAATTAAAAAAATAACATTTAAAAAAAAATATATAGTCTTCATATTTCTCAAACTACTACGTACCTTCAATAAATTTTTGCTGGAGAATATTACATTATTTAGTACATGCAACTGTATCCCCATGGTACCTTTATGGTACAAATATAAAATGTAATACATTAGGGTTTGTATCTATAGTTTAGATGAGTGATTTGTATTTCTCTTTTATGTAAGTGCCATGTAAGAGCGTAATGGTTTTGTGTATATAGTTTAGATGAGTGATTTATATCTCTTTTATGTAAGTGTCATGTAAGAGTGTAATGTATAGGATATGCACAAGTGTCATGTAGGAATGCAATATGCAGGATATGCACAAGTGTCGTGTAAGAGTATAATGTGTAGGATATGCATAAGTGTCATGTAAGTAAGGTGCAAGTGTATATTGAGAGAATGCACACAAGTTTCATGTATGTAAGTGTAAAAATATGTAATGTAAGGATGTGCACAAGTATCTCATATCAAGAGTGTATGTAGGAGAGTAAGAGTCATGTATAAGTGTGCAAGTGTCATAGAGTTAAAGGATGCATGTAAGAAGAGAGTGAAAAGTATAGTATACAAGTGGCAAGATAATAAGCCAAGGTCAAGAATAGAAAAAGTTGCATCTCCTGGATATGTGAGGCGTATAATAGACAAGTATTGAATAGTCACATTATTAAGTCTATATTATGGAGATAAAGCTCCATACAATGTAAGGGAAAATGATCTGTATTGATTACCACATAGCAAGCTTTATAATAAAGCTTGTATACAAATTTGATCAATTTTATTGTAAGTATTCTTCATGCATGTACATGAATGATGCTGGTCATTTACATTCATATTTGATATTATAAGTGAATGTTATTTAAATATTATATTAGCTTGAATATATATTTGATTACTCATATATAATTCTATTCTTAATTATTAATATTTTGACCTATAATTGAACCAGTACCGGAATCTATCCTTAGCGATTGAGGATTCATGTCGTTCCTCAAGATTTTTTTTTGGCTCTACTGGGACATAAATTTGGCTTTTGCATCCACATGGGAAAAAGGTATTGTAATTGTTCATGGTGTTGAGTTTCAGGTGGATATTAGCATCTTGGCCGAGGTTACTAGGCAACCGGTAGTGGGGCGGACTGTGTGTAGGGATAAGCATAACTGGAAAGATGAGCTGAGTCAATTTGAGCCGAAGTCACCCATGCTGAGAATTTTCAAGCTGGGGATGTTCCGCAGTGATCTTCCCACCCCTTGGAAGGAATTCATGAAGCTCGTTATGGAATATATAACGGTGGATGATCCTGAATTACAACTCAGAAGCTTCCATGTTGCCTTTGTGAATCACTTCAGGGAGGTTAAGTCGATTAACATTCCTGAATTTCTTTATCTATCGATGGATTACTCCATAAATTTAACTTACACAAAAAAGGAGGCTGCATGGCCCTCTAATCAAGGGCTTTTCAAAGTGATGTATGTCCATATTTTGGACAAATTTCCTAAGGGAAATATTTTCACTCAGAACCAATAGGCGGAGAACACTGAGGAGGATATGTCGCCCACCCCTATCACTAAGAGTCATGGATCCAAAAGAAAGAATGTGGTCAAAGGTCAAAAGGATCTAGAATTTATGGCAAAAATATTATGGCTTATTTATATTAAAACCTGTAATATTTTGAGATAGTTAGGCTTAAATCCAATAGTGGTATTAGAGCTATCACTTAAATTTATCCATTTTTTATAGAATTACATTTCAAAGCCACTATTATATTGGAGTCTGTCAACTTTGAAAGTAGTGAATACTTGGAGTCTATTTTTATAAAGGTATGATTGAGTAGATATTGAGGGGACAAGTAAAAGTCACCTTGATTTGGATGTTAAGGTATTTCCACTCAAGAAATTAGTGAAAACTAAGATCCGGCTTGAATTGATTAAGGGCTAAATTAAAATAAATTTGGATGTGCAGGGACATTCATAGTCACCCTAATATTGATTTTGGATTCTCTAGAAAAGAGGAAAATCATTTTATTATTAGGTTTTGCCTAAGACACTAGAGATAGATTTTAGATATTAAGAAACATCATAGCTTCTAAGTGATTGAGAAGCATCATAGCTTCCAAGATATTGGGAAGCATCAAAGCTTCTAAAGATATATAATTATTAAAGCTAAAGCTATAGAAGCATGTAAGCTTCCTGAGTATAGAGAAAAGAAGCAGTATAAGCTTCCTAAGAATAGATAAGAGATTAGTATTAAGAAGTACAAAGAATAAGCCTCTAGAGATAAGGAAATATAGAGGCATAGAAAAAGGTTGAAGTTCTGGTTAATCAGATAACTAGAAAGATATGCCTAACTAGAAATTCTATATATATTTTAGTCTTAACCTTAGAATCAATATTCTTTAATTTTTTAGAAGGCATTCATTTTTTAGCTATTAAACAAATCTATTGTGGAAAGTAAGAAATAAAGCTATCAAAGAATGATAAGCACTATCAAGGAGCATTATCATCCAAAGAATATTATAAGAACGATAAGCACTATCAAGAAGTCCCATAATCCAAATGTGAGCAAGAAAATAAGAGCTATTAAGGTATGTTATCATTCTAAAGCATCAACAAAATCAAAGGGTATTATCATTCCAAAGCAATATCATTAGAAAGAACTAGCAAATTCAAAGGGCAGTTTCTTTCTAAAGCTCCACCATAAGAAATAACTAGATAGTCAAAGGATGTTATCTTCCCAAAATCCCACCATCAAAGAGAACCAAATAGGGATCCAAACGTTATTGTAAGCGCCATTTGCAGTGAGAACCAAATAGGGATTCAAGAACTATTTAGAACACCATTTGTCAAGAGAATTGAACAAGGATTCAAGCACTTTATAGAGCACCATTTACAATGAGAATTAGATGGAGATTTAATTTTTATTTAGAGTTTCATTTACAATGATAATCAAATAAATATTTGAGGACTATTTAGAGCACTACTTGTAGTGAATTTTAGAATTAGAATCAAGCACTATCCAAAGTGCTATTTGAGATATCCATCCAAAATTTTATCTAAAATATCATCACCAAAGACGAGCACCATTTAGAACACTATCACCAGATACGAGCACCATCCAAAGCACTATCACCTAAGACGAGCACCATCTAGAGAATCATTTAGACATACAAGCACTATCACCAAAGACAAACACCACATATAATATTGTTACCTAAGACAAGCACCATCTAAAGTATCATTTAGATGTGCAAGCATTATCACCAGAGATGAGCACCATCCCAAGCATCATTCAGACATGTATGTGCCATCACCAAGAAGACACCTAAGAGCTGTAAGAGGACATAGAGTGCTCTTCATAGTAGAAAGAACGAAGAGCACAACAAAGACAAAAGGTATTCCAAGAATTTGCAAGTATGAGCATTGGAGAAATAAGGCATTAAATTTACATGCTAACCAACGCCTAGTTATCGTAGAATTAAAGGAGAAGCTAAATCAGTCAACCATCATAGGTAACGTCTAAACATTACGCTTTTATATTTGCTTTCAAATTTGGTGCATCATTTACTTTTTCATATTTGGAGGGAAAAAAAAATTTGATTTGCTTTTGAAAATATTAGGCAGAGTTATATGGTTTTCCACTTTAATATTTATTGAAATTTATTTGTGCACCTTGGTTATTTTTCAAAAGTTTATTTTTTGAAAATTTGAATTTATTTTTTAAGTTATGGAGTGCTAGGATTTAAGTTCTTTAAAAGGTTTGAAAATATAGTTATTTTTTTAAGCTTTGAAATTTAAAGAGTCAAAAAGGTTAGAAAATTTAAGATTTGATTTTTTGAAGGTTTGAAGATTTAGTTTCTAAAATTGGAGTTAAAAGGGTTGAAGATTTGAGTTTTTTTTTTTGTTTTTGAAGAATTTTAAAATTTAAAGAAATTTGGTTTGAAGTTATTTGAAGTTTTTAAAAGTTTTTGAAAATTTTAAAATTTTAAAAAACTTGAAATTTGAAATTATACAAATTTAATAGGGAGTTAAAAGGATTGTTACATGAAAGGTTTAGAAATTTTAAAATTTCTTATTTGAGTGTTTTTAAACTTGGGAGATAAAAGGTTTACTACTTCAAAATATTTCAAAATTGAAAGTTGTATTAAAAACAATCTTTTGAGTTCAAAGGGTAAAATCATAAAAGAGTTTTTCAAAATTCTTATCAAAGATGTGAAATAATATCACTTGAATCTCATCAAAAAATACAAAGAGAAAAATATGTTTGGTATATAGATTCAGGTGCTAGTCATCATATGAATGGAAACTTATATTGGTTTGAATCCTTAGAAGTCAAAGATAATATTTCACTAAAAATTGCAAATGATAAGATGTATCAAGTTCAAGGAACTGGAAGAGTAATACCTAGCATGTCATTTTAATATATATATGAACATAAAAGATGCATTATCAAGAATAAAAGCAAAATTGAAGCTACTAGGTTAATCAAGAATGAAATATTTGCCTTAGATACAATGGGATTCTCTCAAGAAATCATTGAACATTTATTACCTCAAGATCAAATTAATGATAAGTTGCTTGATTTTTTAGAAAGACAAAACAAGAAATTGGATCAAGTATAGTCCAAGATTATCTTACAAAGATTACAAACATGAGCAATGGATGAACCTAAGATTCAATATGATGAAGAAGATTCTAGAGAAGCAAAGGTTCATGAACAATGCAAGGTCACATGAAGATTGAAGATCAAAAATGAAGATTGAAGACTAAAGTATTCAATAACCAAATAATGTAATATAGGGGGTGTTGGAGAATATTACATTATTTGGTACATGCAAATGTACCTCCATGGTACCTTTATGGTACAAATGTAAATATGTAATAGATTAGGTTTTGTATCTATAGTTTAGATGAGTGATTTATATTTCTCTTTTATGTAAGTGTCATGTAAGAGTGCAATGTGTAGGATATGCACAAGTGTCATGTAAGAGTGCAATGTGCAGGATATTTACAAGTGTCATGTAAGTAAGAGTGCAAGTGTATATTGAGAGGATGTGCACAAGTGTCATGTATGGAAGTGTGCAAATATGTAAACTAAGGATGTGCACAAGTATCTCATATTAGGAGTGCATGTAGGAGAGTAAGAGTCATGTAGAAGTGTACAAGTGTCATAGAGTTAATGCATACATGTAAGAATAGAGTGAAGAGTCTAGAATACAAGTGGCAATATGAGAAGCCAAAGGTCAAGAATAAAAACATGTAATGACCCAAAAATAAAAAACAAAACACACAGAAAAAGAAAGACATTTTTTTTGACTAAGGAGAGGGATTCATAAACCCCTAACCAACCTTATATTGACTTAATTTTTAACAACCCCTAAGTTTCTTAAGAACTATACCACATAATATTCCCCTCATGCAAGTCCCTTCTACGTAGGCATATCTAATGTCATGCACATAAGTCCATCCATCTCATCATTCTTGATGAGCTAGACTTACCACCTTCATTCTTAGAAGGTGTACACGCATCTCCATATCCCTCACAAACCATTATGTGTGGGTATGCTACATGCATTGTGAGTTAAGCTATCAATCTTGTCCTCTGACAAGCTATCTTAACTCTGGTATGATCTTCTAAACCTAGTTACCAATATCCCTAAGGGGGTCTCAAGCCCTTAGGTTAACCTCTAAGTTCACCCTAGAACTTACTACTGATTTATATGAAAGTTAATCAAACAAGAATATAAATAATGGGTCTAGATACTAAATCTAACAAAACATGAATCATTAACAAGAAAAGATAACTGAATCAATAAGCAAAGAGTAAAGGTAACATGCAATAGAAAGGTACAAATACAATCACATTTAATAATGAAATACAAGATACATCAGTCACATTGTTCATTTATTACATAAGTAGGTATGGTAAACCCATACCCTCAAACAATACTTTACATTAATTTAATCGGGGACATCTCCCCACAAATCTAATCTATTTCATAATTAAACAATATGTAAGGTAGAGAGCAAACTTGTGCATTGGTCCATCTCATGGATTTGGTCCTCCTACTCTTCCATCGATCAAGTGAGGATAGGAGGGGATCAGGACACTCATGGTTCCGGATAGACATGCTTCTAAATGCATTTAATCATTTCAATGCCAAATTGCAACTATACAATTAACCCAAGCAATTCAACTTTCCAAAGCATAGTGGATTTTATAGAAACTACTCTTTCTATTTCCCCTCTCACATCCCTATGAGAGAGTTATTCAACAATGCAACAAGATCATTTGCTAACTTGTAATAAATTACTCAACCCTTATCCAACAATTAAAGTCCCATACCTTTAATTACTGAATAATCTAGGTTCTCAATTTTTTTTTTAACCCTTCCTTGGTTCTTGCCTCTTGGTGTTCTTTGTGTGGCGGCCTCCCTTGTTGCCCCTTCCTTAGGTTCTCAATTATTTACTCAAATTAAAGCCAACTACTTTAATCCATAAATAACCTTTCCCTTCATTTCATGAACTAAAGTCCCATACCCTTAATTCATAAAACAAATTATTTCCATATTTATTTAACCCATTAAAGCCAACTACTTTAACTATTAAATAAACCTTTTTCTTCATTTCATGAACTAAAGTCCCATACCCTTAATTCATAAAATAAATCATTTCCATGTTTATTTAACCCATTAAAGCCAACTAATTTAACTATTAAATAAACCTTTTTCTTCATTTCATGAACTAAATTCCCATACCCTTAATTCATAAAACAAATCATTTCCATGTTTATTTAACCCATTAAAGCCAACTACTTTAACTATTAAATAAACCTTTTTCTTCATTTCATGAACTAAAGTCCCATACCCTTAATTCATAAAACAAATCATTTCCATATTTATTTAACCCATTAAAGCCAACTACTTTAACTATTAAATAAACTTTTTCTTCATTTCATGAACTAAAGTCCCATACCCTTAATTCATAAAAAAATAATTTCCATTATTTATTTAACCAATTAAATCCAACTACTTTAACTATTAAATAAACCTTTTTCTTCATTTCATGAACTAAAGTCCCATACCCTTAATTCATAAAACAAATCATTTCCATTGTTTATTTAACCCATTAAAGCCAACTACTTTAACTATTAAATAAACCTTTTTCTTCATTTCATTAATTGAAGTTTCGTAGTTCCTATTCAAATGAAAGCATGCAAGGTTTCTATTTTCACCATTTTAATTTATCATTACAAAAATGAACCCTTATGAGAAACCTCCTTTTTCATAAATCTATGACAACTATTTTAAACAATGGAATTCATATAAAAACCATTTATTTCCATTAATCTAAAACTACTATTTAATTAATGAAACTATATAGAGGAAACCCCTTTTTCCCTTAATCTAAACTCCCTCATTCGATTAATGAGCAAAACAAAAGTTTCCTACCTAAGCACCCTACGAATTTTTATTGACAAAGTCCACTGCCAAATATGGCAATACAAGGACAAAACACAAGGTCAAGCACAAAAGCAACGAGGGCATAGCTTGAGGTGGTTCTCATCGCACCACCCACTGTAGCTAAGTTTGAGTGCTCGAGTGTCATGGTATAAATTGGATGACAGATCCCCATAGGTTCCATAAACCTAACGCCCAAGAGGGCTACACAGATGCAAAAATCCTAATGAAGGATGTCTCTTGGTATTTGACCTATCGACGACCCTCATACAACACTTAGCTTAATTTCTGCCCTCCCATATACCTTGAGTAGTCTAACATAGAGGTAAACATCTATGGTAAGGAAGTAGGGAATGTCACAAGCCACTAACCTAGGGTTAGTGAAGCTCTAACAACAACACCACTTCTAAATAAAGGAGCTATGACTTACACAGGCCATTGAAACTCTACACATAACAACACTTTAAAATAAAGGATCTATGACTTTCACAAGTCATTGAAGCTCTACGCACAACAATGCTCTAAAATAAAGGAGCTATAGATTACCAATCCAAATAAGCTCTACACACAAAAACACTCTAAAACAAAAGAGCTACGACTTTTACAAGCCAGTGAAGCTCTACACACAACAATGCTCTAAAATAAAGGAGCTACGAATTTCACAAGCTAGCAAAGCTCTACACACATCAATGCTTTAAAATAAAGGAGCTATGACTTTTACAAGCCAACAAATCTCTACACACAACAACGCTCTAAAACAAAGGAGCTACGACTTTCACAAGCCAATGAAGCTCTACACACAACAACACTCTAAAACAAAGGAGCTACAACTTTTACAAGCCAATGAAGCTCTACACACAACAATGAGAACCTTAATAATTTATCTAAAGGATCTTGCTAACCAACCTAGTTGTTTTCACTATTGGCTTCCTTGGTTGCTCTAATCAAGCTTCGACACCTTCGTCTTCCCTTTCACGTAGTGCTTCACCCTCCATCTCCTTCATTTTTTCCTTCTACCATCCCTTCTCCCTTCTCCTTCTCTACCTTTCATCCTTGGCACCTATCTCCTCCCCTTGGCTTCCATCCGCCACCTACCCACCATTACTCCACACCCCATCGTTAGGTGGTAGAGGGGACATCTCTTCCTCTCTGCCTTCCCAAGGTGCAACCAACATTGAAGTCCTTTCTCTCATGTAGATGAAACCATCCCTTCATGCTGGTGAAGCCATCCCTCACGTTAATGGAGCCATCCCTTCATGTCAGTGGGACTCTGCCCGGGTGGCTCGATCCAATTTCGAAGGTAGGTTCCATACATGATAGATTTTATTAAACCAACCATTCGATTATCATTTCATTATTTTCAATGAAATCTATTTACTATTTAGGATAAATCAACCATTTATTTAGAAATAAAATCTATTTATCATTTAAAATAAATCAACCATTTATTTAAAAAATAAATCTATTTATCATTTAAAATAAATCAACCATTTATTTAAAAATGAAATCTATTTATCATTTAAAATAAATCAACCATTTATTAAAAAAATAAAATCTATTTATCATTTAAAATAAATCAACCATTTATTTAAAAATGAAATCTATTTATCATTTAAAATAAATCAACCATTTATTTAAAAATGAAATCTATTTATCATTTAAAATAAATCAACCATTTATTTAAAAATGAAATCTATTTATCATTTCTTTACAAATTATTGAGGCAAAGTGCTAAAGTAAAAGAGAATCAAGCATGTGCACTCGACAAAGAGGAAGATATTTCCATCAATTTAGTCACCTGTATCAGCCTCGAGAACTTATGATAGCTACTAGCCCATCAGTCTAGGGCTCAAGGTGGCTATCTATTGACAATTATCCCTAACCAAATGCATGCCTATATGAAGGTATCTATCCTTGTTACCTCCGACTTTACCTTATCATCACTTCCCCAACCTCAAGTACCCTCATCTTTGGTGGATGACTCAACTTCTTCCACTTATGAGTGCACCTGATCCTACACATTGGTAATTTGTTAGTAGTATCATACTCTTCAATATCTAATAATATTGCATAGCTGCTTAATTGCACAAAATCAAGTATTAAAGAATCATAAGTTAATACATAGTTTTTTCATATTCCAAGGTCCATCTGGGAGGGTCATGACATCCTCCCCCACTAGGACTAACACCGTCCTCGTGTTTCTTAGTTTTACACAGGTAAACACAATAAAAAATAAATTATTACAAAAAAAATTCTTTAGAGTTCATTAAACAAAAAAGGAAAATATTTTTGCATATCCATCACTTTCTCCCAAGTGGCATTCCTTTCAGAGAAATGGTCCCATTGGACCTTACATTGCTCAAGGGTTTGATTATGCATAGCCTTAGAGTGGAATTTGAGAATCCTTACTAGAATCACTTCAATTACATCTGGGTTTGCCATCTATAAATTAGAAACATCCCACACATGGTTAGGGTCAACAACATATTTTCTAAGAAAAGATATATGGAATGTGTCATGGATTTTTGATAGATAACAAGGTAAGGCGAGTCATTATGCAACCAGACTAATATTCTCAACAATATCAAAGGGTCCTACAAACTATGGATCCAGTTTTGTGGACTTGATCACACTTTTCCTTGGTTTGACCCTTAGGAACACTTTATCTCCTATCGAGTACTCTCTTGGAGTCCTCTTTAGATTGACATAACTCTTCTACCTATCAATAGCTTCCTTGAGTCTTTGCTTGATTACCTTTATTTGCTCTTCCATTTCTCTAACCATTTTTGGTCCAATCATAGTTCTATCCTCTAGGTTGTCCCACGATAGTGGTGTTCTACACCTTCACCCATACAAGGCATCAAAAGGTGCCATTCCCAGAGAAGAGTGATACCCATTATTGTAGAAAAATTCTACCAATGGTAGATAGTATTCCCAGCTTAAATTGTAATCCATGCAATACATGTAGAGCATATCTTCTAGTACTTTATTTACCCGCTTCATCTGACCATATGTTTCAGGGTGGTACGTTGAACTCATGTGCAACTTTGTGCCTGTTGCTTGATGAAGGGCTCTCCAAAATTTGGAAGTGAACTTGGAATCCCTATACAATATAATTACTTCTAGAAATCCATGCAATCAAAACACTTCCTTGACAAATCTATTAGCCACCACTTGAGCATCATCCTTGGTGCTCCTAGGTATGAAGTGTGCAACCTTGGTCAATTTGTCGACTACTACAAAGATCACATTGTGTTGGTATCTGGTCTTTGGCAAACCTACTATGGTCCATTGATATGACCTACCATTTTTGTGTAGGTATACTATGAGGGTACAAATATCCTATGGGATGCTTACGTTCTACTCTGATCTTCTAACATTCAAGGCATCAAGCTACAAAATCTACAATATCCTTCTTCATTCCTACCCAGAATAAGGTCCTCTTCAGATTTTCCCTCATATTTACCCCTCTGGGGTGAGTTGTATAAGGAGATATATGGGCTTCTTACATTAATAGCTTCCTTGAATCCCCTAATTTTGGTATGATGATTCTTCCTTTGTAACACAAAAGGTTATCTATCACCCCAAACTCCTTGTTGGCCTCAGGATCCTTGTCCATTCTACCTCAAATTTCTTGGCAATATTCATCCTAATTTTGCTCCTGCCTTACTTGGTCCATGAGCTTTACGTGACTCTTGGTTATGGCTGCTATGTATCTCCTTCTACTCAAGGAATCTATAACCTTATTCTCTTTTTCTTTTATGTACTCAATTTTAAAGTCATACTCAGCGAGGAACTCGATCCACCTTCTCTATCTCGCATTGAGTATCGGTTGGGTAAATATGTACCTTATACTTTGATGGTCTGATTTTAGCTCAAAATGTCTTCCTACCAGATAATGGTGCTAAAAATTCAGGGCATGCACTAGAGCGGCTAGCTCTAAATTATGAGTAGAATAATTGACTTTGTGCTTCTTAAGTTTTCTTGAAGTATAAGCCACTAATGACTCTTCTTGCATGAGTACTCCCCCTAATCCTTCCAATGATGCATAAGTGCATATTGTGAAATATCCTTGAGGATATGCAATATTCAATATTGGTGCAGTAACATTAATAGGGGGTGGCAAATTTAACATGACTTCAATTTTATCTAGATCCACAGTAATTCCTTTTGTTGATATGATATACCCTAAATAGCGTACCTCTAAAATATAGAAATCGCTCTTGGCTAGATTTTCGTAGAGTTGATTTTTTCTTAGAAAATATAACACAATCCTAAGATGCTTATCATGTTCTTCCTTGTTCTGAGAGTATATTAGGATGTCATCTAGAAATACAAGGATAAACTAGTCTAGGTGCCTTCTGAACACACTATTCATTAAATTCATGAAGACAACTGGGGTATTAGTCAGTCCAAAAGGTAGGATGGCGAACTCATAATACCCGTACCTTGTCTTAAATATTGTCTTGTGAGTTTCCTCCTCATGTATTCTCAACTGGTGATACCTTGATCTTAAATCTATCTTGGTAAATACTGTGGCATATCTTACTTGGTCAAATGCATATTCGATCTTGGGTAGGGAATACAAGTTCTTGATTGTAGATTTATTTAGCATTCTGTAGTCAATACACAACCTTAAGGATTCATCCTTATTTTTCACATTTTAAATTGGGTGCACCCCAAGATGACACACTTGGTTATATCAACCCCTTCTCTAATAACCCTTGTAATGGTACCTTTAACTCTTGCATCTCGATGGATGACATCATATATGGAGATCTATAAATGGGTTTCGCTCCTGGTATAATATCAATAGTGAAATCAAATTCTCGCACATGAGGGAGCCCAGGTAAATTCTTAGGAAATACATCCTTGAATTCCTATAAAATTGGGTGTGTCTCCAACACCTATTTCTTTTGGTCTTTATCAAATTTATCTGAATAGATAATCCATCCTTCCTTGAGGGATATATTTAACTACATAGCTGACAAAATATGGGGTTTGAATACCCCTTGTTCACTATGAATTTGTAACCTTTCCTTGTCTTCTTCAGAATACTTGATCCATCTATATTGGAAATTGATTACAGCTTTATGGGCCTGTAACCAATCCATTCCTAGGATCACATCGAAGGCATGAAGTGGGGCTACATATAAGTAACCTTCTGTGGTCCCACTAGCTAAAGTGATTTCCATCATCGAGAAATATTGGTTTATGGAGTAGGTCTATCCAGACTCATACTCAACCTTCCATCCATGAGCCAAATACCCTAGCCTTTTTGGCATATCTTTGAATAATTTACAAGAAATGAAACTATCTATGGATCTACTATCTATTAAGATATTTACCAAATTATCAAAAATCTTACCTTTTATGATCAATGGGGTGGTTTGCCCCTCAAGATTTTGACTCCCAATTGTAGTGTAGATATTATGCATATATTCTATTCCCTTAATGATGGGTGTGCTTGGCCCTGGTCGGTATGGGCATTGGTTAGAAAAATGCAGCCCTCTATAATGGTAACACCCTGTAGACACCAAAACAACACCAATTTGATTATGTGACTGCAAACACTGATCGCATTAACACACATAGCCCCAAGGGTAGCCTCCAGAGGTTAAACAGTGGTCCTAACCACTCTCATAGCAGTTTTGGAAGGTCAAAGATCAATTTGGCACCTTCAGGAACTTTGCTCAATACCCATTCCACCCAGGGACGAATTCAAACTAGGATTTGCTCCTCCCAGGGACAAATAGCAGTATTCACTTTAGTGTAGGGTGAATAGCAAGTTTGACGGGCAAAAAGTCAAATCTTGACAAATGGCAGCTCAGATCCGCCACTTAACGCTTCCTTCATCGCATGGGAGTGTGGGTGAACATTTTTGAGCATTAGAGGCAATTACAGTGGTAGTCATGAGGCCCCTAATTAGGGAGGAATCTTCCCTCCCCTGGAAGGGCATGGTTGCCAAGTGGCGCCTATGCATGCTCATCCAAAGAGACCATCAGGTCTATAAATTGGTGACTTTCCTCACCCTAATATAGAGAGAAGGAGCATCTTTGAGCAACGAAGTGCTATCGTTTTACTTCCCCATACGCCCTTGTTTGATTTGTGCCTTTCACATCGATGATCTCTTTTAGAGAGGAGGTCATTGGGTGACCATTGGAAGGTCAAATATTGAACCCAAAACCCAAAATTTTGCCATAGCATACCACCCAATTTTTTGACAACACTTTACAAGAGATTTTGGACCCATCCCAAGTGGATTGGTGCTGAAATCGAGCCCCAAACGACGGGTGGCCTGCCCCGGGCGTCCCCCGCACTGCTGCAGATCTAATCATCCCTTTTAGGAATGATTAGGAATCTGTGGCAGATTTTCCTTCTATCATTTTCTTTTGCATTTCATCTTATGCTACTTAGATGGTTTGTAATTTCAATTTCATAACGTTTTGAGCAAATATTATCATGTTTCATCATTTTTTCGTATTTACTAGCTTGCAGAGGGCATCATCAAAATCCGGGCGTTAGAGGCAAAATTGGGGAAATCTGGCCATCTGGGTCATCCCAAAATACCCCCAATTAGCTAACCCCCATTTTTGTAGGATATTTTGAGCTGTCCAGATGTGACATTTTGAGCGGTGCAATCTGGCATTTTGTTGTAGGTCTATTCGTCCCGCCCCAGAGTGAATTCAAATCTGTGTGGAATTTCCCGACTGTTCCATTTGCAGTGTTTTCTTTGTGAGGTCTTGATGCCCCTGTCAAATTTTTAGATCATTTGGATATATGTTAGTTATCATTTTATTTATTCTTTGCATGCACTAATCGTAGGCTTGGGGATTGCATGTTTCATCTCATCCGTAGGTGCTACTGACTATTTCTTGTTTCTTTGAACGTAGGATCTGAATTTTAGAGGAGAAGCGAAGAGTCAAGACTCATCAACACAAGTGACGATGATGTTTGGTCCGCCCACTTTACATGTGGGCACGCAGAAGAAGGATGACTATCCATGGATGTAACAAAGAAAAAAATTTAACGCTCCTCACCCCTAAAAAGGGAGGAGGCAAATTGTAATTGAATTCTAAAACATATCAATAAAAGAAAGGGCTATTTTCTGCATTAGCTTTTCATTTGAGTTTCGATTCGTTTATGCTTTTCCTATTTCATGCATTTTCAATTCGTAGGACTTAGCGTTAAGTTTAGTTCCATTTTGCATCGTACTTGGAGCCTTCCCTTTTTTGTTTCTGTATCCTTGTGCTTTCACACCCTTATTTGGGCCCTTGTCACTTTTCTAGTTTAAACTTACAACTTCGATGGTTGGGGCTTAGCATTATTGGGTTTGTTGCATTTCTTATAAAATGTCTTCTTGAACTTCTTTTGGCTTCCATTGAATTTATTCTATGGATTCTAAGGGTTTTTAGCCATTCATTCTTGTTCACCTTCCCATTTTGTAACCCCATTTCTATTCCTCTTCTTTAGTTCCTGATGCTCCTGCTTAGTCAAGTTTTCATATTTATAAAAAAAGTGCGATTCTACTTTCTTTTATAGGTCATATACCTTTTACAATGATTTAGGCTCCTGCATCTCCACATCATGATTTATCCTAGATTGCAACCCATGAGTAAACTTATGAATCTGCATTTTCTCATTATAGATGGGTACATACTTCAACAACTTTACCAACTTCCTATAGTAAATCTCCACTAGGTTGGTTCAACTAGAAAACTCTTCAAATTTTAGGGCATAGAAATGCTATGTAAGGAACATCTTTTTGAATATGACTATGAATTCCTTCTAGGTAATGTCTACTGGTTCAATCTTAGTTTCTTCATAGTAAGTCTCCCACCAATCTAGGGTAGCTCCTTCAAGGTAAATAGTATCCCAAATCATTTGGGTTCCCAAAGAATACCCCTTTGTCGTGAATAAAACTTCTAGTTCCCTTAACCAAGCCTCTGTTGCATCTCCCTCTCCTCCATCAAACTTGGAGATACATAAATTATTTAGGTCTCTTACCGTCTCCTTATCCAAGAGGGTTCTAGCTTTCATCTGTTCTACCATCATACCTTCAACTTGGTTAACTTATGAATCTCTAGCTTGCAAATTTTGATTTGCAATAGTTTCTAGCACTTGCCTTAACTGATATTGTAATTTGTGAAGAACACAAGCTTATACTAAGAGGGGGGTGAAAAGTATAAGATAAAACTTTTCTCTTTTCTTTCCAAAGCAATAACCTCAAATAATATCAATGCAATAATGAAACAATGCATAAATCACCATACACATAAGAGATAAATATTTTATGTGGAAACACCCTCTCAAGAGAAAACCACAAAAAAATATTGCTTATATTTTTATTCAATAAATTTTGTGGGCACCAACCCATAGGAGACACCAATCCCCTATACAAGTTCATGGACACCAATACACAGGAGACACCAATACCCTATATAAGTTCATGGACACCAATCCACAGGAGACACCAATCCCCTATACAAGTTCTTGGACACTAATCCATAGAAGACACCAATCTGCAGGAGACACCAATCCCCTTACTCAAGTTTGTGGACATCAATCCATAGGAGACACCTATCCCCTTGCTCAAATTTATGGACACCAATCCATAGGAGACACCAATCCTCTTGCTTAAGTTCATGGACACCAATCCACAGGAGACACCAATCCCCTTGCTCAAGTTCATGGACACTAATCCATAGGAGACACTAATCCCCTTGCTCAAGTTCATGGACACCAATCCACAGGAGACACAAATCCTCTTCTGCTCAAGTCTGCCCCAAAACCTGCTCACCAAACCTGCTCAAATATGCTCCAAAACTTGCTCACAAAACCTGCTCAAATATGATCCAAAACCTACTCACAAAACCTGCTCAAGTTTTCTCCAAAACCTACTCACAAAAACTGCTCAAATCTACTCCAAAAATTTCTCACAAACAATGCTCAAATTTGCTCTAGAACCTGCTCACAAAAATTGCTCAAATCTGCTCCAAAATTTGCTTGATAATGTCATCAAGCTCCTTACCTTTTCTTGAGTTTTTGCTTTCTTCAACTAAAAGCAATTTAGACATATTCTATCTAGAATTATTTTATCTTCATGAACATATAGAGAATGATATGCACTAATGTAGTAAGCTTCAAATGGCCAATATGTTCTTCACATTCATTAAGTCTATCGCTTCCACATATCTCACATTTATTACATTTTAAAGGTAGCTCAAGTCTAGCTTAGATAACTTACTTGTGTGTTGACTTGGAGATGCTAATACCTTGCTCTTCTTCCACTATCATGTGCACCTTTTCTTCTTCTTAAAATGGATGAATTGTCCTTCCTTGTTAATTGAATTCTTGGGTGAATATGTGCACTTAATATTCTTTGACACCTTAACTTGTTCCAAGTATGTGCCCTCCAAATCTGCCTCAATAATGATGATATTCCTCTGGCATGTGCTTTTCAAATTCGGTCAATAATTTTCTTTTTTCGTTGTTGATATAAATATCAAATCAACCACTTTAAACCCTTATCACTTATTTTAAAAATATACACAATAAAGCTAAAAGGTAACTCCTTATATCTCCCTTTTAAAACTTATAAAATAAAGGTTTAAAAATACAACATTACACATTATATCTCCCTTTTATCAAATTTTTAGAATGAAACTTTATAATAACAATATGACCCTTATATCTCCCTTTTATTAATTTGCAAAAATAAAACTTTATACTAACACCATGACCCTTATATCTCCCTTTTATTAATTTGCAAAAATAAAACTTTATACTAACACCATGACCCTTATATCTCCCTTTTATTAATTTGCAAAAATAAAAAACTTTACTCTTACCTTGCACAACTGCGGATGAGATTCAATCTTCTGACCTCTAGAAGCACAATACCCTAACATGGGCTCATGACCAACTAAGCTAGCACAACAGATGAAACCAAAAGGTACAACAAAATATTTAACTCCTTCGTTGCGCTATCTCAAATGCTTCAACAAAACGGGTGTCGAAGAGATTCGACCCTCTAACCTTTTGCACTGCAGTGCCCTAGCTTGGGCTAGGCAACCGACTAGGCTAACCCAACGGATGAAACCAAAGGTACACCATAAACTATATAGCTCCTTCTTCATGCTATTTTGAACAACATAACACAACAAAAAGGCACCGAGGGGATTTGACCCTTGAAACTTCTGCACCGCAACGCTCCAACGCGAGCTAGGCAACTAACTAGTATAACCACTCGATTGAGATAGAAGTGGCACAAACAAATATTTAAAGTCTTAAAAATATGTCAATATTTTAAGACTTTAAATATTTCATAATGTCATGATTTCATAATGTCTCATTGACTTCGAGGCTTTTAAACCTCAACAACTATGATATGGAGGCATGTCACAATTTTATGCCTTGTTTCAGACTTAGAAGTTTTAATCCATCATAACTATGGTATTGAGGTATGTCGTGATGTCGTGCACAAAATCATCCTTATGCAACTTTCAAATTTTTTTAGAGATCTTCACCTTATTTTTCTTGATGTAGTCAATTTTGACCTACAAGAACTCTCATGGCTTTAAATGATTCTATTACTAACCCATTGACTAGTAATGAATATGAATCTATAATATCACAAGCTTTAATCCATATAATCTAATTTTTCCAAAACCTAAAATTTTCTAATAATGCAAAAGAAAACCCTATTTAACCATATCATAGGATTTACTCATATCAAGTTTTAATATCATTGCTCTCTCTTTTCTTCAAGCTATTGAATGCATAACTTCATGAGCTACTATAATCGCATCCATAATCTATCTCTCATTCACAAATCCTCCTTGCTCTTCTAAAATATTTTTTTCTATCATAGGTATTAACTAATTCACCATCACTTTGGAGATAATCTTATATGTCATACTACATAGGCTTATGGTCCTAAATTGATCAAATAATTCTGCATCCTTATTTTTTGGAATCAAGGTAAGATATATTGCATTTATTTGATAAGGTATGTATTGTTTTACCCTAGACTATTTTACTACCACCAATAAATAAACCTTCACTATATCCCAATTATGTTGATAGAATGTTGCAAAGAGCCCATCTGGACCTAGGGATTTATTCTTATAAAAAGAGAAAATAACTAAATAAACTTTTCAAGAGTAAAAATATCCATTAGTATCCTATTGTCTTCATCTGTTATAACTAAAGGTACTTTTTATATTCAAACTCCTTTGATCATAGAATATTCTAGTATAAAAAACTTACATACTTTTTTATTTTTCTCTAGTCTTCAATCCAAGCCCCTTCTAATTCTAGATGTTGATATTTGTACTATTGCCATCCTATGAAAAATATTTGTAATTGTATCTCCTTTTAACCAAGTCAGTCTCGATTTTAATCTCCAAAATTTCTCTTTTTTACTCAAAATATTATGATATTCACTAAGCAAATCCCTTTCCTTTGAGCTCAGATTAATATGATCACCTTTTTTTAATTTTAAAAGTTTATCTTTTAGTTATTATTTCTTCTTAAAAATATTTCTAAAAGTTATTTGGTTCCATTCTTTTAATCTAGATGTCATTGATTTAATTTGTTTTGGAAATGTATATATCCCACTGTTTCTTGAAGAATTCCAAATTCTTGCTATCATATCAAAACATTGAGGATGGTCTTCCCACATCTACTAATATTTAAAATATTGATGTGGGAAATACTATTAATAGATGACACAAAATGGCACAAATGAAAAATTCCATTGCATTAATCCAAAAATATATTTATAGGCATGTCTGCCTTTACAAAAGTGGTATTTAATGCACCCAATCCATGTGAGCATTAAATGCAATACAATAATAATCCCTATCATTCCTTCCCACTAAGGAAGCATTGGTCCCCAATGCATACAAGTGTGGAAGAGAAAGATGGGTAGCTGAAGAGTGTTGGGTACAAAAAAAAATGCACTCTTATTACAAAAAGAAGAAGATCCAAAATGGTGAAGTTGAACATGTATTCATAAAACTAAGATCTGACACTGGATCTAAGTCTGGCTCAAAAAACTCTCTAATGTAAACACTGCTATATAGGCAGACAGCTAAAATGGGTCCCAAAAATTGGTAGAAGAAAGCAACAATTGAAATATCGGAGAAGATGCAGTAGAAGATACCTCGAACCACGTGCCAAACAAAAAATTTAATTGTTGCGATCTTTAAGACAAACGGTCATGCATTGAATTGGCTGGACCATGCATTAATGGTCATGGAAAATATTAAATTAAATTAATTTTTTTAATTTAATTTAATAAATTCATGGTTAATTGTGGGCCACTTGCATTAAATTATTTGTGGACTAGGACAATGGTCAAGTGGACAATATTCAGCTTGCATTAAATTATTGGTGACTGGGACAATGATCAAGACTAAAGGTGGGGTGATATGCATTTAATGGGTGGAGAAAAATTAAATTATATTAAAAATAATGTAATTTAATTTATGGTTGAAAATTGAATGCGGGTTTTAATGGAGTGGCACAAGGTTGGAAAAAAATTAAATTATAATAAAAAATAATATAATATATTTTTGATGAATAAACACCCACCCCCTCTCACACTCACCCATGCCACGATTGAAACCTTGGAACTATCGAAGAAGAGCCACAGCCCAAACTGTTGCGCTATCTCCCCGAGACAAAAAATAATATAATTTAATTTATGGTTGAAAATTGAATATGTATTTGGTGGCCATTGGAGGATGGAAGTGGGAAAATTAAAAATGGGTATTTAAAAATTAAATTAAATTAAAAATTAATTTAATTTAATTTATGGAATGGTGGAGGCCATGACAGATCATGGGTATGCGAAATCGAACAACAAAAATTAAAATGATACGAGAGACGATGAAAATACCAGGCTGGTGGTGACTTCGGCAGAGGATGCATAACTGTAAGATAGATATTGTTAGAAACACGCGATATGTAGTGACGATGCACAAGAGGAGCCGATAAATCAACTATGAAGAAAATGACATCGACAACAATGGCTTCAGACAATGAACATGAAGTGGCAGGTGGAAATCATGGCCAAAAGACTGCACAATATGGCTAGGAAAAGTTGTAGATCAATGTTGTAAACACTGAAAATGGTAAAAAAAACAAGTGGTCAATGTGATATATAGGAAATGATGGTAGTAGTTGTGGAAGCCACAAATCAACATCGCAGAGCTCATCAGACATAAAACAACAAAAGGGTGTGTGCATCAATGGTAGCCGTAGTGGAGGCGAATCATGACAATCAGACTTAGATGGTGGTGGCAAAATGCGACAATGGTTGTTGTGATGAAGTGTAGCATAAAATATGATGGCAAGATGTGCATATCACATGAAGTAACCATAAAAAAACTATAGAGGGGATGCAGAGCCACTAAGGACAATGGTATGAAAATCGTATACAATGGATCAACATCTGAAATCAGGAGATCATTGCCAAGAGGAAAAGGTGGATCATGAAGTGCAGTAGGCACGATGATAGTGACAGTGAAAATAAATTGGTATTAAATGGTAATGACATCTAAAGATCTTGGATCTACAATATCTAGAGGGGCATTATCTGCATCAAGAGCTTCAAAGGAGCTTAGATTTGCACCAAGAGCTTCAGAAGCCACATTGTCTATTGGAAAGACATTGGGAATCTCACCTAGAGACCCTAGTTTGAATCTAGGTGTGGCTACAATTTCTTCAAGTTATAGATTAGGGGTGGAATCCTGATCTTCTTCAATGATATATTCCTTAGTAGTAGCAATAATTTCTTGAAGTTGCCAAAAATTGATTTTCATTTTGGCACGAAATTGTTGAAATTTTGCAATGAAGTTCATAAGCAAAATGGTCAACATTAAGAATGATGGTCACAAATGGAGTTTGCGTAATAGAAAATAATTTATCTATGAAATAGGACCTAAAGGTTAGATTTAGAGGGACCCAACTAGTTGAGGTTCAGAGTCATAGGGACTTGAGCTAAGAGTTTTTATGAATGGAAGTGCTCAAAGATGTCTACGAAAAAGGAAAGAGAGTTCCTCCAAAGCCAAGATTCGCTGGTAGTTTTCTCGTTCCTCTTTTGAACCATAATAGCCTAGAGGAAAAGGATACTCACCTATCCAATGCTCGCTCTGATACCAATGATGTGGGAAACACTCTTAATAGATGACACAAAATGATACAAATAAAAAATTCCATTGCATTAATCCAAAAATATATCTATAGGCATGCCTGCATTTACAAAAGTGGTATTTAATACACCTAATTTGTGTGAGCATTAGATGCAATACAATCCTAATACCTATAAGCTATACAGGCAGTATCAGAGTGAGGCAACTCCTAATCTTGTGTTTGATCCAATAAAGGTAGATGTGGATGTAGTTGGGTTGAAGGCTTATATAGTAGTTGCAGGGACCACACTGGAATATGATGTTTGATTATATGGACAAGCCTTCCAACTAAGTCCAAAGGGTGCAATAACTGGTGGTGAGAAGAGGGCTTACCCATAGATAATAGGGTGGCAGGTATGGTGGTGAGTGGATCGAAGGGCAAGGTCATCCCAAGGGATGGACTCAAGGGCTGGATCATCCTGATGGGTTAGGAAGGTAGTGGCGAGTGGGAGTTACAAAGAGGAGGGTCACAATAAAAACTCTAACTTAGAAATCAAGACTTTTTTATTGGTAGATCATGTGCAGATGCTAGAGAGGTAGAAGATTGAGTTGGAGACTGCTATAACTCAGGAGTAGAGCTATATGGATGGAGATTTCTAGAGGTAGAACATATGGGAGGATGAGTGTAACACATTTCAGGCATGGTTATAGAATCTACAAGATGAGCTGAATTGGTGGGTTAGCAAGCGAGATGTGCTACTGATCGAGCACAACTTGCTACATGTGGAGTGAGATGCAATGAGGATAGAGTGTGATGCTCTACAGGTTCAATGTGGGGGAGCAACTAGGCTACAACCATGATTATGGCATAACTAGAGTGGGAGAGGGACCACATGGAGCAACGGTAGGATTGGTTAAGGAATATAGAGAATGCATTGCTACTAAGAGGTATTCCCTTTCCAGATAGGTCTTCATCCTCCTCTTCATCTTACTAAAGTCATAGGAGTGGAGCATTTGGTGCTCCTTCAGCTATTCCTCTTGTATCGTAGTTTCAAGAGGGATAAATATCATAGGCTTTAAGGGCATGTTCCTCTCATATGTTGACCCACCATTGGGGGAGCTACATTTAGTAGACCCAAGGATATCCAATTAAGGGTAGCGAGAATAGTGGTGGAGGTGGGCAGTGATAGGCATCGAGCCCTATATAATTTTTGTAGATGCCTTGTATTATGTTTTGTGTTGATGAGGATGAGTTTGAGAGCTGAATGTATGTAGTCTATGGGTGAGGTTGTATGATGTACGATTTTGATATTATATATATGATATGATACATCATTATTCATGTGTCATATTTATTTGTTTATGTGTTGATGCTTTGTAGAATGTATGATCTAGATGAATCTCTTTTTTATTATGCATCTCAATGTGTTTATGTTTTAATGCGATGTTTTATTTGTGATGTAATGAACCACTTGATTTGATGATTGCATGTAATATTTTATGAATGTAATGAATGTATGCATAAAAATTTTGGTTATTATTCTCAAGTACTTTAGACATATTTCATTCTTCATGAAATTAATCAATTAATCAAGGGCATCAACCCACTAATACTAACACATATATGACAAGGATGTAAATGAATGTAATGTAATAAATGTGATGCTATGGATGTTAAGATGACATGAATTGTTCTTTCACTTGTCTTAGGGAAGAGTAATTTTAAAGTGCTTTCATGATGCTAAAACACCCTAGTAACCTCAATAAAACTCATCTACTGATCAAGTAGTCACTTGAAGATACTAAGACCAACCAATTTATTCAAGTTTTACATAGACCAACTGTGTGTGTAGTGGATGTTCATTTCTAATTTTGGGTAAGATTAGACTCATCATTTATGAATTATACCAATAAGCTAGCTCATCCAAGAGCATATATGGATCTATACAAAAGAAGGTCACTAATGTAACAAATGTGTTTCCATGCATAAGGCTACTCCATTTTCAGGCCAGTGTCTATAGCCCATTGTTTGCAATGGAGATCACCCCATGGTTGTCAAGAATTGAGAATTATAGGAATTCAAGCTCTTTACTCTTTTTTTTGGAGGGAGGTTTTGGGGGTAATTACTCGTTTAGTGAAAGAGCAAGTGATATTATTGCTTTGTGAGGCTTGATCATTTTGTAGAGGAGCAAGGGGATTTTATTTCTTTTACTTTTGCTTTTTGGGATACTTGCTCATTTTGTGGAGGAGCAAGGGGATTTATTTTATTTTGAAGGGGGGAGCTTGTCATTTTGTCAATTCTGTGCCTTTTAGACCATGCGCATAATTGGATGAGTAGGGGAAATCATTTACTTTATGGCAATAGTGACTCATGATTTTTTATTTCCTAGACACCAAAATTTGATTTAATATGTGATACTTGTGTGTGATCTAAGTGAAAACTAAAGGTCACCAGGAAAGCCTATAGTTCTCAAGGACTTATTGACATTTAATGTGGGCTAAAAGAGATGCTAGGTGTGGTTGAAAGATCGAAAGTACCTAAAGATTTGTCAAACCATAGACACGAGAAAGACAACCTATCATAGGATTTATTTTATTTTTTATTTTTTGATGGATGGTTGATGTAACTGATATGCATTGTAAGGCAAGACACACACTAAAAGGAAGACACCCTTGATTAATGTGATAAGATCACTTATGATGAATGAATAAAAGCATGTATTAAATTATAACCAAATTTTTATTGGTAATGAAGTTTTATTGCTTTTTTATTTTTGACTATCTTGTATCGTTTATATATTTTGATTTTTGTATTGTTTTTGTATTTTGATTTTTTTCATTGTTTTTGTATTTTGATATTTGTACTGTTTTTGTATTTTGATTTTTTATTTTTCTGGTAGATTAGCTATGATTTAAGCATAGAAGGCATACAAATAAAGGATATTTATGGGTTTAGGTTCCTTAATTCCCTCAAGGATGGCTGGTTTATAGGCTCCTATTCTGAATGTTTAAGTTACGATGAATGGACCAAGCCAATTTGTTGTAAAATTATCGCACAATGAAGCAAAAAGCTTGAGTTTTGTTGATTCTCCTTGAGAACCAAATCACCTACTCAAAATTCTTGAGGATGCACTTTGTTGTTATAGGCTTGTTTGACCCACTCTTGATAAACACAAAGATGCTACAAGGTATTGATTCATCGTTCATCAAGTAGATTCAACTGGTCTAGGTGAGCTTGTCGTGTAGTGTCATCATCAATAAATTCTTGCAATAATATTCACAATGATGGAATTTTTATTTCAAGAGGTATGTTTACCTCTACACCATAAACTAATGGAAATGGTATTACCCCAGATGGCATACGAATACTCATCCGATAAGTCCATAATGCCAAGGGAAGTTTTAGATGCCAATATTTATGAGTTTCCTTAACTATTATCTTTATGATAGAAATTCAAGTTTTGTTGGTGGCCTCAACTTATCCATTACTCTAAAGATAATAAGAATTTGAGAAACTATACTAAAAGTAATACTTGTTGCAAAGTGCTCGAAAATACTTGTTTTTGAACGATGTGCTATTATCAGATATGATATTTGATGGTATTCCAAAATGATATATGATATTATGGAGTATAAACTCTATAATGCGAGGTCCTATCATGATGGTAAGAGGAATTATCTCAACCCACTTTGTAAAATACTCTATGGCCATTATGATAATTGTATGGTTTCTCTATGGAGGAGATATATTTCCTACTAGATCAAGTCCCCATTGTTAAAAAGGCCACAAATCTTAAATTGAATACAATGCTTGTGATGGTACCTGAGTTAGATTGGCATGATGTTGGAATTTTGGATATTTCTTGACGTATGTGCAACAATCACATTCCATGGTGGACCAATAATAACCCATGTGCAAGATGCACTTTGTAATGGCCATCCCACTAAAATAACCACCAAAAGTACCATCATGGGTTTGAGCAATTACCCAATTTACCTCTTGAGGTTTGAGATAATAAAGGAGAATACCATCATAGTCATGACGATAGAGGATGTCCCACAAGATGGTATAATGAGCCACTTTTTTCTTAAACATTTGCTTTATAGTTGAGGATAACTATAGAGGGAGAGTACCCATCTTGATAAAATCCTTAATTTACATAAAGCCTTCATTATATGGATTGGTTTGAATGATGTTAACACTCTCTACTGTATGAGGTGAATCTTGTTCTATAGCAGACTATGATAGTGTGGTGCCTTTGAAAAAAGTGTTACTATCAAATGGATTCTGTGGAATGAGATATCCAAGTGATGTCATTGTGTCATCAAATCAATTAGATGACTAAGGTACATTATCAATTTTGTACCAATTAAAGTGCTTGAGTTGTTTGTTAATAATCAGTTTGTACTTATGCAAAATGGATCTTTGCATTGATAGATATCTTTGACCTATTTAACAATGAGCTTAGAATCATGAAAGATAGTCATTAAATGCCTAGTACGATAGCAGTCTGAAGTCCTAATATTAGGGATTCATATTCTATATTGTTGTTGGTGCAAGAGAAATCAATTTTGAATGAAAGGGGCATGGGAGCCCCTTGAGGTATGAAGAATACAACTCCAATGCGCCCCCCTTGCTCTTATTTAGATACATCAAAGAAAATGACAACATCAACATCCTCTTCTAGCTTGACAAATTCTTCTTGTTCAGGTATGTTGAATACAAAATCATCAGGTAACTTGATTATGAGTGGTGTATCATTTGATAACAGAGTTTCAGTGAGTTAATTTGCAATTACCTAATCTTTGATGAATTTTTGACTAATGAATTCTAGATCAAATTCTATTAAAACATTATCCATTTGGTTGTCTCGCTATTCATATAGGTACAACCCATAATATAGCGTAAATGATTCTCTTTTGCAACAACATGCATGGTATGACCGATCATGTAATATCAAAGTTTCTTAGTTGCAAATACAATTGCTCAACATAGATTTTTGACATATGCGTACTTAGCTTCATAGCTTACAAATGTACAACTAATGTAATATATAACTTACTCTTTGTTTGATTTATTTTTCTGTGCTAACATAGTCCCTAGTGCAAAATTTATTATAGATATGTACAAATGGAATGGTACACCTAATCGAGGTGATGTAAAAATAGATGGTGATGCAAGATATTATTTTATGGCATAAAATACCTCTTGATAGTCTTGATTCCATTCTAAATTGATCCTTCTTGAATAGGTGATTGAAAGGCTTGAATTAATTTGATAATTACACGATAAAGCAATGGATTGACTAAAATTTTCCTTGTAAGCTTCGTAGTTCTTTAAGATTTATAAGGGATAGTATCTCGAGGATTGCTTTAAATTTGTTTGGATCAACCTCGATGCCTTGTTTAGAGACTATGAACCCTAAAATTTTCTTTATTTTATGTCAAAGATATACTTCTTCAAGTTAAGTCACACGTTGTACTCTGGTAGTCACTTGAAAACTTGGTGTAGAACAAGGATATGCTCACCAGGAACTTTTACTCTGGCTAAAAGATCATCCACATAGTCTTCAACTATTTTATGCATTTAATCATGGAAGATGTAAGTCATGGCACACTGATAGGTAGTGCCTACATTCTTAAGTCCAAATGGTATGATTTTATAACAAAATATCCCCCAAGGTGTTGTAAAAGTTGTTTTGTGTTGGTCATAAAATAGGTCAATGGTGATCATGTTTATTTGCAGGATGGATGGGATTGGATGGTTGGGGGATGAGTGCCCTAATACATACTCACATGGCAAAAGTTGGTTTAATATTAGTGGATGCAATTTTGGTTGGCTCAGAGGTGGCTTAGGTGGATTTGGGTGCTCCAACAAAAAGAGCATGAGAAAAATTGATAGTGGTATGGGAAACAATTGCTTATAAATATCATCATCATCTAAAAATTTTGTGAGCAGGATGATGGGGGAAGAATCTTATTCAGAGATATCAGAGGCAATCAAATGTGTCTCTGACAATTCATCTATTTCATATTTCAAGGTGTTAGATGATAGGGTACGAACTTTAGCAACCTGGAAAGTTTCTTCGTCATGTTTAGGATTTTCATCATCACTATCCTCTATTGGACCAAGATTGAGTCATTGAAAATATTCCATAAAAAGATCATCTGGTTGAGGGTGGTGATATCCTAATCCAAATTTTTCAAGGAGTTGATAATGTGGCTTGATGAGATAGTGAATTTCCTCTTCATAACGACCTAGGCTGAATCCTTTCCAATCATAGCATTCAAAGTATTTTAATGCAAATAAGGGATTGGATAAGAAACTAACATGACCAAAAAATAGTGATTCAGGTTTCTTCTTAAGAAGTGCATCGAAGGAAGTGTCAAATTTGGCATACAAAAAATTTATTGAGTTGGAAGTAGGACCTATGGAGATAATAGCACTTATGCATTGGCGACCAAAATATTTGGTTGACTCCATGATGGGAGGTGTAAATGTGATGTTGTGCACTAGGTACTCACCTATTATTGGGTTCATTATACGAACTATGACCTATGAAAGTTAGGAAGAGGATGCCATAGAAGCTCCAAGATCCTCTTCCAATTAAGGTACTATCATGGATGAAATTGGGGTGGTGACTATTATGGATGAAGTTGTATTAGATATGTTTGGTGGAGGTGGAAGCTCAGGCTACATGGAGGGTGAATTAGCTGGGGGTGTGGCGATGGTTGAGGTATTAGTGGATGGCAAAAAATAAGTCATGATAGCTTACCCCTCACTATATGGGGTTCACAGGTCAAGCACTATGGTGGATGGAACTTTTTCAGACTCCATCGTGTAAGCAAGGGTGGGGTTACAGTTGTTGGAGGTGTAGTAGTGATTGGACCACTATGGATGGAGGTAGTAGAGCAATGGGTGCAGTTGGATAGGTTGGTTGGTTAGTGGAAGGTATGTGTGGGATATGGAGGTAAACATACAAAATTTGTACAAAAAAGGGTTGGATAGGATGTGGAGGGTTTGGCTAGGTGTATTGGGATTGGATGGAGGTGGCATGTGTGTAATGGGAATTGTATGAAATAGTCAGGAAATTGCATCCATCGATAGCTTGGCTGATGCAAATTTGAGTCTCTGGGTGAAGCATTTTGTTAATGATATGATGGATCATGATGGACATAACACAAATGACACTTGTGGAGGTGGTAATATAGAATATGAAGGTTCATTGGTTGCAACACTTGATTGTGCTAATTTTTTAGGGTAGCATTTGTTTTGAGTAACTATATGTATCATCCCCATAAAGTTTTGGTGGTTTGGCACATGGTTAAGATGGTTCACCTGGTTGGGTGGCATAGCAATATTTTTAGGTGCAGTGGGTTTTTGGCTATGCTATGGTATAGGATCATGGTAGATGGTAAGGTTTTGATTTTGCAAGGCCAAATATTTTTCAATGGCAATGGCCCCCTTCTCGACAAGATATTAAACCAAAATTTTAAATGCGATATAGTTATTGATGTCATGACCCGTATGCCTATGGTAATCACAATATTCATATTCTTTGTAAGACCTAGGTTTAGGCTTACAAAGGTGTTTTGGTCTTAATTTCAGTAATATGATTGCTTGCGCCTCATAGATCTTTTGAAATATGTTTGCATAAGCCTTTGGAAGTGACATGTAATTGTGAGGGGGTCTAGTAGGATGCCTATTATGATTATTTAATTTTAAAGTTGCGAGGGAGGCGATGTGGCTTGATATGAAGGTTTTTGTGGTGGAGGTTGAACTTGTAGGGGTTGTTGAGGTGGTGGTTGACGTTGTTATTGATTGGAACTGCTTGGGGTGCTCAATACCACCTGATTAACCTGGTTGGATTTAGACTGGTTGTTGGAGGTGCCTTTAGAGTTTTTATTGTTCCACTCTTTCTTTTTTAGCTTGATCTCTCCCTCTTGGATCTTTATGTCCTCAATTATCTTAGCCTACACTAGAGCTTATTCAAGTGTACGATACTATTGGATTTGTAACAATAGTGATATTGGTTTCAAGAAACTTCTAGTAAACATTCTAGTAAGATATGTTATGGAGAGAGGAAAGGGTAACTCTATTATCACAACCCTCCACCTAGCATCATAATCCAAGATCGACTCATCATAAAACTACTGAAGATTAAAGACATTTGTCTAACCTCATATTTTGTAAACTATGTAGATGACAAATGAATACACCTTGTAAAGCATGTAAAATAAAAGCAATAAATTTGTATTAACTTGTGCTTTTGTCCTTTTGATTACAATATTAACCTATGTAGGGGTGTATAAAATAAAAGGGGTTGATTCCCTTTTTACAATCAGTGATGGTGCAATGGTATTTCATTGCTACAATAAATGTATGGGTAAATTTGTGGTGACTATCGCTTCGTCAGATGTGACGGTACCATGTATGGCATATCTACATCTGGATGTGTATATGTACCTACCAGATCTATGATAGATTGCTATATATATGTCAACCATTAGGGTTCTGATAGCTCTACATATGGATATCTAAGGGTCAGATGACTGAGTTTCATGACTATCTAGGGTTGGATAGTCGTGCACTGTGGTCTACTATCATTGTAAAAATATGGGTTTGTGGGGTCGAGCTGCTTCAGGTTATTGTTTGGATCAAAGTTTGCTTCTTGGGACCTAGTTCGTACCTAGATTCCTACACACAAAGTAAATGAAATCGATCAGTAATACCTGTCGAGCCTCCAAAAGTGAGGCTTGGATTCAAGAAATACTAAAACCAATGCAATGAATAAAAAATTGAAGCATGCAAAAGAGATGCAATAGATTGCTTTTTACCTTTTGTTGGTTTTTATTTTCATTGATATGGCATGTTATAACTATTATTGTTGCATCGTAGTTGAACCATGCTGCATTGGGAAGCTTCTGTGTAGGTTTGGAGTCAACTGTTTGAGGGTCCAATGACCATGAATCAAGATCATATGGGGTTGGATGATCATGAACTATGGCATCCAAAAGCTATCAGAATGTGGATCAAGCCCTAAGTAGTCATGTGATCAGGATCAAACATGAGATGAGGATGGCGATGCATGAAAACTTAGGAACATACACAACATCAATCACCCATGTTTTCACGTACCACCATCCTCATCCCATTTTGGATCTCTATCACGTGATTTTGTAGACCTTAATTTATTTTTCGATAGCTTCTAGATACCACAATTCATGACTATTCAACCTTGAATGATATAGAATCATCATCGAAACCCTGGATGGTTGAATCCTAGCCTACATAGGAGCTTCCTATTGTGGGGTTTTCCTGCTTACCTCCTTGAACTTTATCACATCATAGGAATCACAAAAATCATGAGTATTGTAAACTCTGGTGGATCTATCTCTTTGACCCAAGAATAGATTACCTACGGGGCTCTAGACAGACAAGGTTGAGTAAGAAAAACCTAGACAATAGGTGCAAATATTTACCATGATTACCCGTGTTCTACCAAATTCGATGATATTATGTTTTCTTTGTTATTTTATGACCAAACCAAGCATTATTAAAACACATTAAGACCAAAATGATGCCATGTCCATTGGGTAGTCATAGCAAGTTAAATTTTATGAACCAAGAAAAGAGTAGTGAAGAGAAACTAGTTCGTCCACATTCATTCAAATGATGTAATAAATGGAAACGATTAACTAGCAAAAGAAGGCATCATTTACACATTCAAATTATTGTAATATATAAATGAGCAAGACACATAAACCATGCACACAAGGAAAGCCAAGAACATGGTTGGAGATTATATTAATATGAAAAAATTTACATATGAGAAGACCCACAAAATGCTTAGATATTTATATGATAACAGTTACAACAAATTCCTAGTTCGAGTATCGTAATATGAGGTTACTTCTCTCCATCCTGATTGCAGTGATGTAAGAGTCTCCAATCTAGCTCATCCACAAAAGATGATTTCAATAGACAAGCTTCTTGGACAAACTCTGGATAAATGGTAGAAGAAAATATGAAGTAAGAGACACAGGGATTAATGTAGAACAGGAAATACGACTACACTTAAAACACAACTATGCCTGGACTTATACTTCTAGCTCAAAGGTTTGATAAAAAAATTTGCTACTGTAGTGGTCTCTCTTATATAGCACTGGTTTCTCGAGTGGGTCTGTAACCGTTTATTCCAACTGGCCTGATCTTGCTTCCTCCAAAAACAAGATATAATAAAAAATGGGCATGTAGCCACGTCTTTATGTCTAAGCAAATGGTGGCTGAGGTTATGTGCTATCTCTCTCATTATCTTAGGGAGGTGGTTGTTCTGTGCTTAGCTCATGTGCTCTCACTGTTGAGCTGGACCCAACTTCTTCCCTTTTGAGATCCTGTAGACTTTGGTCAATGTAGCCCCATGCTTCATCATGGAATGTTAAGGCAAATATCAATAGGTTAAGATCTTGTGTGGCTTTGTTCACCCTTTCTTTGGACCACTCCACGGTATTCTCGATGAAGACACATAAGTGATCCACCATTTGTACCAAAGTTGTGAATTGCTTTGATAATTTTACATTTGTACCAAAGTCAAAGTTTTGTATTTTATTGAGCATGAAATCCTTGATGTTAGGAGTTTGGATGAACTCATCTAGTTCGAATCCATAATCATTCAGCTCATCTTCAACCTCCTGTTTGATGTCGATGATTTCTTGATCCCAAAGGAGCCAATTTTATCTATTATGCAGGTAGATAAAAAACTTAGAATACTCTTCTACAAATAAATAAATAGAACCATACACTAATCTAGATATCATTCTATTGAATTCTACGTAGTTCTTCCTGAACCTCTGATATATAGGAAATATTTCATTTACTCTCTGATCTGCTTGTTGCAATCGTTCATGCAGGAGGCTGACAATGTGCCTGGTGGCATAAATGTTATAAAATATGGATGCAATATCCTCTATCTTATACTGTATATTTTCTTTCATCTCTTATTTAAATTCTTCAACAAACCCAAAGCGATCACCCACCTATCCAACAATGGCATAGGAGGGAGCTGGCATCTACTTCAATTGATCGACCTCGACATGAAGCTGTTGCACTTTAAGCTGTAGTTGTCCTGCTTATGCAACCTTGGTATTTAAAATTGGCACCTCTTTTTCCATTGCTGTTGGCACCTGCACTTGGGAGGCCACGTGGGACTTCATCATGTCCACTGGTCCAAATTTTGCCCTTATTACACCATTACCGATATCAATGGTGGCTTCCTTCAGGCTCAAAGGTAGAGGAATGTCAAACATCGTGGTGGACACATCGTATGTTTCCAGCCTAGCTATTCCCTAGGGTCTCCTTACTCCTTTACTAGGGTACCTTTGCTCCTCCATATCCTGTATTTGATCTTCTTCATCCATGGTGAACTGGAGCATGTCCCTCATTCTTGCCAGCATGAGATTTTCAGTGTCCATGGTAGAAGACTCAATTCTAACTTTCTTCCTGGTGGAGGACTGTGAGGGACTTACTTCTTGAACCTCATACTCTTTGAGTATGATGAATAATCCCCCCGCTTCTTGTATTTTATTTAGAGCCTTGGGGGTAATGGGATGTTATTCTTGGTTTATCACCAAGGTGGTGTTGAACAACGAGGGCCGGTCCACTACCATGTCAATTTTCTTAGATAGACACATCAATGTTTGAGATGATGAAGTAAGACTTTGTGATTGCTATAAGGAGTAAGTGACTACCTCCTTCCCCTTTGAAGTGGCAAAAATATAACTAGAGGAAGAGGGAAGTTTTTCTTAATTCTATTATGTTTCGTCCACTATCCTCATCATGACCTCAAATAGATCAGTATCTTGATGGATAACCTAAAAAGTGGGGTCATGGAACTCATATGGGGGAGCAGATGGGATGAGTAGCACCACCTTGTCCACCAACAATTCCCTGTGTAATCTCATCTCAGATCCATAATCTCCAACTGCTTCTAGTTTGCTATAAGGCCTCCTATCCATTTTCCACACCAATTCTAATGATCGGTCTTCCTTGAAGGCCTTCTACATATCATCTTCAAAATTTTCCCCCCTATGAGTGACTTGTAAGAGAGAGATCTTGTTAGCAACAACTCACCTATGATGGCCATCAGGGTCATCGGGTCTCCACGTAAATTTAGGGAAGTAGCATGTATCCGTGTTCCATATGGCCCGCAACATCGAAAAATTGTCTAGATATGTATAAGATCCCATCAAGTAAGGAATGAACAACCATGACACACTCTCCTTCTTAAGGAATCTAATTTTTACCTCCTCGATGATCTACCGGGTTATCTCTACGATAGTTATGGAGGTCTGGTAGTGCTTTGGTAATCCCTTTAGAGGTAATTTAGAACCATATACTATGATATAAGAGAATTCCTCTATATAGAAGAAATCTCCTACCCTGGTTTCATGCAAAAAGGTCCTCACCCTAACTCCAAATCTATCAGGTTATTTTATGCACAAAAAGGTGTGTACCACTAGGAGGACATTTTTGAAGAAGGTTTTATAGCTTGAGCACCCTTCTTGCACATAGAGTAGCCTATCCTAAATGGTGGTGGTATTCACTCCTCCCAATTGAGCCACCAAGGATTGGTCGAACTGCCCTATGACCAAGTGAATAAAAAATGAGTAGTAGGAGAATGGGGGAAGCTCTTCCTTATCAACCAGTATGGCTTCCTACAATCTCACCAATTCCCTATCCATATTGTCACTTATGATATCCTCCCACCAATAGAGAGGCATATTATATATCTTGTTACACTTGGTAATCAGGAACATGAGCTCCTTCGTAATTTGTTCCAGATCCTTAGTACCCAACACCGGGTTGATCATATCTGTGTAATCTTATGTTCAAGACTGGAGTAGGAACTTACAGACTGGAAAACCAGAAGGCTTGTATCTACCTCTCTTTAAGGGTATTTTTGAAAATGAAATGTTCAACATGAAATTGGCCTGGAGGGCCAATGTATGGAAATCTAGAATCCATGAGGCTATGGTAAGCCTGAACACCCACCTAATTCTATTAACCATGAACTTGGCCATGACCTGATTTGTGTGATTGTAGATGGTTCTATTTTTGGAGTTGTAGGCCACTACCAACTATGCTAGGAGGTCTGAGTGGTAAACCTTCGAGTAAGTTAATCGACCCAGGTTGGTGTTCCATTTGTTTCAAATTAGACTCGATTCATTGCTATCCTGCTATGCCCTCATAAAAAGACTCCTAAACAATGTCGGGTGGCGTTGGCTATCCTCCTTCGTGGGGTCAAAGCTATAAATTGTTATACCCTCAATTTCCATCTATTGATCGGGCATGATATCTCTACCTGGAGCCAACGGATCAACCAACACTTTTGGGTCTTTTGCTCTCCCTACCCTCTTGGTAATCGGCTATGCCCCTATTATCCTTCTAATATAGGCTTTAACATCCGGTATCCCAGTCCTAGTCATGCTTGTGGAAGCCATGGGAGTGCATCTTCATGGATAGAAAGGGGATTTCAAATGGCTGTGCTCAACCTCATCGAAAATACACCTTGCATGCACCTTTACGTCAATACCACGGGGGAGGTCTACCACCTTCTTTTTAAAGGGTCTGTATTAATTCGGTTAGGTGAGGTGCATACTTTTTCATTCACCAAAAAGCTCTGACCTATCATGCCATAGAGCTAAACGTACCATGTCAATATCCTTGTCAACTACTGATTAGATCTCACCATCCATCTGGCCACTTTTCATTAGCTCAAGCGGGGCACACTTGAGCGAAGCGTATGATTTTTAGAGGGGGTGCATGAAATCTGTGTACCATTAATTCTTACGTGTACCTCGAGTAGGACTGGGCACATGGATTCATGCACCCAAAAAAAATTTGTGTGCTCCATTGGGGAGTGGAGTGCACAGACCCCGAGTTGGGTGTACAACCTTGTGCGCCCATAAAATTTTCATGCACTCCAAAGGAGTGAAGTGCATGGAGGGAAATTAGGTGCATGGAATCGTTTGCTCTTACGACTCTTGTGCGCTCCACTCTCCAGTGGAGCGCATGAACCCGAAGGTGGATGCACAACCTTGTGCATCCAAAAGGATCCTCACGCACTGCATGAACATGAATCGAGGTGCATGGACTCGTGTGCCCTTAGGAACTTTGCATGCTCCACTTGGAAGTGGAGTGCATGGACGAGGAGTCGAGTGCACAAACTTGTGTGCTCGAAAAACTTCTCGCATGCTCTAAAGGAGTGGAGCATATGGGAAGGATTGGGGTGTGCAAAGTTGCACACCCGTAAGACCTTTGTGCACTCCACTCTCTAGCGGAGCACATCAAATCTAATATGGGTGTACAAGCTTGTGCATCCAAAAGGACCTTCATGCACTCCAGCTAAGTGAAGCACACAGACTCAGTTCAGGGTGCACGGAGTCGTGTACCCCTAAAAATTTTATGCGCTCCACTCTCCAGTGGAGCACATGGAACCGAATCGGGGTGCATGGAGTCATGCACCCCTAAAAAATTTGTGCATTCCACTCTCTAGTAGAGTGCATGGGCCTGAATTGGGGCACACAAGTTTGTGCACCCTTAGAAACTTTTGTGTGTTCCATTACCTAGTGGAGCATACAAAATTAGGTTTGGGCGCACCACCTTATGCGCCCTAAAAAAATAAAAAGGAAATAAAACAACGCCTCCTGAGGCTAAAACTTTCCAATGCAACATGGTTCAACTATGATGTAGCAACAATAGTCATAACATGATACATCAATGACAACAACAACAACCAATGAAAGGTAAAAATCAATCTATTTCATCTCCTTCGCATGCTTCACCTTTTTATTCATTACATTGATTTTAATGCTTATTAAAATTTTAGACTCACTTTAGGAGGCCCTACAAGTATTACTAACCAATTTCATTTGCTTTGTGTGTATGAATATAGGTACGAACCAGGTCCCAAGAAGCAGACTCAAATCCAAACAACAACCTAAAGTAGCTCAATCCCATAAATCCAAATTTTTGTAGTGGTAGTAGACCATAGTGCATGATCATTTGATCCTAGACGGTCATGAACCTTAGTCATACAAATCTCAAACAGTCCAGACACAGATTTTTTAGACCCCTAATGATCAATATCCAAACAACAATCTATCGTAGATCTAGCAAGCATAGACGTACATCCAGACGTAGAGATGCCATACACAACACCATCAAATCTAACAAAGCAATAGTCACCACAAATCCACCCATACATTTGTTGTAGCGATTAAAGAGCATTGTAACATCATTGATTGTAAAAAGGAAATTGGTCCCTTCTATTTTATACACCCCTACATAGGGTAATACTCTAATTGAAAGGACAAAAATATAAGTTAATACAAATTTACTACTTTTATTTTACATGCTTTACATGGTGCGTTCATTATCATCTACAAGATGGCGATCATGATGGGACCGATATAAACCATTTTCCATCGCGATCACCATATTTTAGGCAACAAAAGTATGAACCATACAATATAAAATGAAAAGAAATGAATATGATATTAAACTTTAAAATGTTGTTGTGCTTCCTCTGTTATTTTACACTATTTACCCATATAGGGTTTACAGTAATATGGTGGAATAATACCTTATGCAATTAAATATGGTACTTTGATACTATTGCAACTACAAGTACTCAAATGGAGTTTCTAGTGATTGTAATTTCATAGGATGTGTCTGGGTCCGTGTACGGTGCTTCTGGATCAATATTTGGGTATACATATATCGAATCTAAGGAAAATGACTCTCTGGATGGTGACCATCTAAGGTCAAATGGTCACAACTGGATGGTCATATTATGTGTATTTCTATGATTGAGGAATGGTATATCTGTGGGCTCGAGCAGCTTCCAGCTATTGTCTTATTCTTTTCCAACTTGGTTCATACTTGTGGGACATGCACACATGCAAACCTGCAAAGAGTCAATAATATTTGTTGAGCCTTACTAAGTGTGGCCTGACTAAAAATAAGATAAGATCAATGCAAGTATTAATAAAGTGATAAAAATGCAGAAGTAAAATGGAATGAGCTTGCTTTTTACCTTCTACAGACCACTATTATTGTTTTTTGTGTCATTGTGTTGCGCGTGGGATACTGCTACTTTGTAACTGATTTGTGTTGCATCGGGAGGCTTCCTATACGTACTAGGAGTCGCTCATATAGGGTCAAAAGACCACAATTTGACATTGTCTAGGGTGGGATAATCATGACCTATAGCATTCGAAAGGTATTCAAGAGCAAATTTGGGCATGTAGAAGGATGCGAACAAGTTTTACATGAGATGAGGATGACAAAATGCTAGGACCTCAAGAGTATGATTGTTGTGGTTGCTCGAGAATTCATCAGGGCTTCACTATAATATCCATCCTCATATTTTAGAAGGAAGGTGAGGTCTTATTTATAATTTTTCCATGGTGGAGGGATAAGGAGGTGGCTCGGTCAGTTAAGTGCATGTAACTGAGAGCTATCTCCTTGCATTGATTTCTTAATTATAGGATTGCACACGAATAATAGTTTCTTGGCCAGTTAACTAGATGTGCATGATTTGATTTGATTTGATTTTTATATTTAAATTAAATATATTTTATTTAATTTAAATATGTATTTTTAAGTGAAAGTGCATTATGTGCATATATGTTGATTTCATGCATATTGTGCATGTTTAATTGACTTAGTTAACTGCATGCATGATTATCCTTCCTTTGTGGATTTGAGGTGGAACTTCTAGTATCTTGATTTCACCTTCGAATGAGGATCTTTTTCATGGGTGCGATCGTCTGGACAACTAGAGGTGGAACTTCCAGTGCTAGGGATGACGTGGATGGGTACATGTGAGGGTCAATGCATCCACGGGGAGGGGTAAATAATTGTGCAACCTAAGCACCAATTAATTAATTATTTAATAAATTAATTAATTAATAAATTAATACTTAGGCGATGAATGTTTAATATTAATTAGTTTTAGTTAATATTAAGTGTATAAATTAATCATAATTAATTAATTAATTAATATTTAATGTGCTAGTTTTAGGTGTCTACAATTTCTACACAACTACCCCCTAGCATCGATGTCTTGTATACTTGTACAAAAAATCTTATTTCCATTTGTATCTTCCTTCTTCATCCTCGTACAAAATGTTTGAAACTCTATCACCATATTTATCTTGAAGTAATCTCATCCATCATTTCAAAATTGGATCTAGATTAAGTGGTTTTTTATCACACCAGGTGTCCATCCAAATAGAAATTTTCTCTAGTTCCCATTACCCATCTTAAACCTTTAATCACTACATAAATTATTTTTTTTGTAAATCATTCCATAGTGTAGAACCAATTGGTAAAGATAATGCACTAAATATTAAACTTGGGTTACTGGGCTCAACATACTTAGAAGAATTCTTTCCCATTATCTTTGGCTCTCTTTATACAAATCTCCAAATTACTTTTTCCCTAAGAGATAAGTTTGCATCTGTAAGAACTCTTAAACCAAGACCTACCCTAGTTTTATCATCACACACCTTGCTCCATTTCACCAAAATAAATTTCCTTTTATCATGTAGTCCTAACCATAAAAATGACCGAATAATAAAAATTAATTTTTTCCTATCGATTTTGGTATAGTATACAAGGACATATAATATGTTGTACTGGCCTATAAAACTATTTTAATTAGTTGCACTCTTCTTTCTAATGATAACCATATACATTTTCATGCCAATAGTTTAATTTGACATTTAATTATAACTGGATTCCATAATTTTATCCCCATTCTCCCCTCAAATAAGGGCATCCCTAGATAAGTTGCTGATAAATTTACCTCCTCCATTTGAAGTAATTTGCATATCCTTGCTTTGATTTCAGTTGGGGTGTTTAGGAAGTAAATTTTGGATTATGTCCTTTTAACTTTCTACGTTTATGCACTTTTGTATTCCTTTAATAATTTATTCAATTCTTTGGTCTTGTTTATCGTTTCCCTCTGAAAAAGGGTTGTATCATGTACAAATTATTGATGGGTTATGTTGTCAATGTTATTACTTACCTTAAGTCCACTTATAAGCCAATATTTGTTAGCCTTATTTAATTTCCTACCCAAAACCTTTTCCATAATAATGAACAAATATGGTGATAGAGGATCTCCCTGTCTAAGGCCTCTTTTGGCTCTCAATGATTTTGTTACTAACTCATTGAAAAACACTAAATATAAAACTATAGAGACACAAGATTTAATTCACCTGACCCATTTTTTTTCCAAATCTAAAATTTTCTAATACTGTAAAAAGAAAATACCATTTAACCCTATTATAGACCTTACTCATATCAAGTTTTAAGATCATTGCTTTCTCTTTTCTTGAAGTTGTTGAATGCATAACTTCATGAGCTACTATGATCCCATCCAGAATATGTCTCCCTTTCACAAATACTCCTTGCTCTTTTGAAATAATTTTGTCTAACAATGGTCTTAACCAACTTGCCATCACTTTGGAAATAATCTTATCAACAAATGATATATATGGACAAGAATAAGGGTCTTTTTATAAATATTGTAAAAAATGATAGAGAAGAATAGCGGTAAATCTTGGGTGTAGTATTTCAACTCTCTCTTTTGTTTATTTAGGAATGCCAATCTTCATAGGAACATGCAAGGATCAGCTATGGAATGTGTTGATTGACAAGGTATAGAGTAAATTAGTTGGTTGGAAGGAGAATTTATTGAGTCAAGCAGGAAAGTTATAGCTTCTTAAGAGTATTCTCCAAGCAATCCCTATATATTTTTATTAGTGTTTAGGATCCCACTTTTAGCAACTAATACAATAGAAAGTATTAAGAGAAATTTTCGATGGCCAGGACTAGAGGAAAATATCAAAATTCTGATTGTAGCTTGGAAGAGAGTATGCGATGATAAATCAAGTGGAGAAATTGGGTTTATAATAATAAGGGATATGGAAAAGGCTTTGGCATCAAAGGTAAAATGGAGGCTAGTGAAGGAGGATCATGCCTTATGGGAAAGAATTATAAGAGACAAATACCTTGACAACTAAGAGGATAGTAATTTGTCTACCACACTAGAGCTTTGTCAGGGATCTTATAGTAAAGGGTAGAGAGATGTTATGTAAAGGCACCTAATGGAAGGTATGGAATGGTAGGTCTATCCAATTCAAGGAAGATGCATGGCTAGAGAATTTCTCATTAGTGAAGGATGAGGATTTAACAACTATCATAGTAGAGATAAAATAGAAGTATAGGAATATGGTGAGTGATTATTTGGCTATAGAAGGAGGAGAGGTAAGATGTAAGGAGTTGAGAATCCATAATTAGTATGAGGAAGAGCTACAAAAGCTAAAAAATAAAATAAGAGTATATTATGTAAGTCTCAATTTGGCTGAGGATATAATAGTATGAGGAGCTACTTAGGTTAGGTTATTCATTTTTAAATCAACCTGTGATCTTTCACTTACAGTTCCTAAGGGGGGCTTTCAATGGGATCAATTATGTGGAAGGAAAGCAATTCAAAAGTTAGCAATTTTTCTTTGGCTGGTAGTCCAAAATAATATTTTAATAATAGATAACATAAATAAGAGGGGTTTTCAATTCCCTAATAGATGTTACCTTTGTAAATCTCATGAGGAATTCGTGAGTCACATATTACTAGAATGTAATTATTCCCTCAAAATATTGTATGATATAATAAAGAATATGGGGGTGGTGTGGGCGTTTTCTAATAACATGGCAAGATGGATAGAGCAGTGAGAGAAGCCAATTAAAATCTCAAGACAAAATCAAATTTTAAATCTATTTTTCTTTCATTATGCATGGGGAGGTTGGTTGGTGATAAATGAAAGGCTTTTTAAAGGGGAGAAGAGATCCACAACTAGGAATAGATGACACATCATAACAACAATAGTGGATAATATTAAAGCATTTAAAGTGCATGAGAATCTAGAGTCATTGGAGGAGGCTAAATAAAGTGAACATTAGAACCTAAGTCTGTTGGGGTGAATGAAAATCCCTAAGGAGGCTTGAGGAGCATGACCAAGTGGAAGCCACATAAGCAAGGATGACTAAAAATAAATTTTGATGGGGATTCTAAAGAATACAGGAGGAGGAGTAGTGCTAAGGGATATCTATGAAATGGTGATGGGAGAGATGACTGAGTACTTGGACATTATGAATAGTCATCAAGATGAAATTAGATCAATCATGACAGGAGTAAAGATGATGGTTTAGTTGGGGGCTAAGAAATTAATAATTGAGGGAGACTCATTGAATACTGTTAATTACCTCAATAAAAGGTTTTTGTAAGCTATAAAGTAGCAAACATAATAACAGATACACTAAGATCTCTAAATTCATTGGAAAATTTTAGGTGGTACATGTGTATAAAGAAGGAAATAGGGTGATTTATTGGATAGCCAATTTGGGAGCTCTCAAAGAGGAAGATAAAACATGGATACCACTAGATGGCATTCATCCAAATGTACTCTAGTTAGTGGTAAAGGACGAAGAAAATTTACAAAGTCAAGTCAATGAATGGAAGTTCCAATTTTTAGAATGTCCATAGTAAATTATTTTTTAGAGATTTGTAGACTTGTATGCTAAGGGATCCTTTTTTGGAAATCTATAGGATTTGTTAGCTTCTAGCTATAAGAAGTTGAGAAATTTTCTAATTTATATTTCTAAGGGATTTGTCTGTTGAGGGTTCCATTTTTTGAAGATCTATGGATTTGTCTCCCAAGGGATCTATTTTTTGGAGGATTGCGGATTTGTCTGCTGAGTGTTCCTTTTTCTAGAGATCTATCATTTGTCTATTGAGGGTTCCATATTTTTACGATCCGTAGACTTGTCTACAAGGTTTCATTTTCTAGAGATCTATGGACTTGTCTATTGAGGGGCTCATTTTCTAAAGATATATGGTTTTATGTGTTTCTAGAAGCGTTGTGAGGTTGTGAGTGAGAAATATGTCAATTTGGATTTTTGAGGGATTTGCCTAGTAAGGGTTCTATTTTATGGAGATCTATGGATTTTTGTGCTTAGGGTTTCATTTTCTGAAGATTTATGGATTTATATGCTAAGAGTTCCATTTTTTAGATCGGTGGACTTGTCTACTAAGGGTTCCATTTCTTGAAGACTCTTCAAAATATATGAATGTAAAGAGATTGGTAATGAATGTAAATCTATAGAAATCTAAAACAAGTTAGTTCAATGTTGTGAATGTCTTATAGCCTTAAGAGACAAGGCTTTTTGGTTGGTAAGACTAGATAGAACAATCTAGGATTGTAAAAGGGTTTGAACCCTTTCAAAAACTCAGATTTTGCTCTAATAAAAAAGAAGAAGCCCTCACTCATTTTATATTATCATCACATAGTAGCATTGCAACAACTTGTTTTATATCTTCACCACATAATAGTATTGCAACAACTTACTACTACCCATTTATCTTTTGACAAGATTTTATCTGGATTTCTTTCTTAAATGTTGGTAAATCTAACTAATTAATCTAGTTAATGGATAACATCTATTACATTAACAAGAAATAAGTGCCCCAACGACTACCTATGAACTGCTTTAGTTTGATTGTATGGCCAATACTATAATTAAGAATTGAATTTGGATAGCCTGATTTCTTAATATTAAACCCTTGGCATATAAGGGTATTAACATGCAACTACTTATAAGTTATTAATTTATTTAAAGGATCTTTATTTTAAAAAAAGACAATGCTGTTTTTTTGCAACACTATTAGGGTTGAATTGTAAAGATTTTAAAAGACGAAGCACTTCAATGTTGGATATAGAATGACCAGGAATGTCACGTTCAAAAAATGGAAAGTAATGAAGCCTCTTATCCATATTTAACAATCAGGATAATTTCTTTCCCAATAAAGTAAATTCAGTAACAAACACTCTGAAACTCCAATTGGTGCTTGCTAAATTAAGATCACTGATTATTTTTAATTTATAAAATAAACCAATAAAAAATATTAATAATAATAAATAATAGATTAAGCCCAAATATGACACAGAAGAGAATACGGACACCAGTCTTCTTGAAGGTGTCATTTTCCTGCTTTCAAGTGGTCAGAGATTAACTATCTGCAGTTTTCCATTTTACGATATGAGACATGGTACCTTCAACGTTTGCCTTTAGTGGAAAGACATTAATGGATACCCATACCGAATACTCTGACAATTCACTTATATTAGTAAGTACATTGACACATCCTATGCCCATCCAATATTTGATCTGAAATCTTCATAAACAATATGCATATCTATGAAGACGGATTAAGAGTTTCCGGACACTCGTGTCCGTCAGCCCTCGGCTGAATCGTCACGAGAAGACCATGTTTCATCGCAAGTGACAACGAAAATTTTGGAAGCACGGGATGATTATCGACCATTTTTACTCGATAACTAAGGATAATGGAAGCCGTCACCCACTTCAATTGCCAGTAGGCAAATTCTCTTCTGGTGCAACGCCTAGGACCTCCATTGAATACTACAAACTTGAACTCCGTCTCCATTACAAACTTGAGCCACCTTTCTGGCTTGAATTCCCGGCAATCCTCCCCCCATACCTTCTCCTGTCTGCCGCACGCATAAATCGAATAAAACATCTGGGATCCCTTCTCCACCACCGTGCCGTCGGGGAGAACATCGTCTTTTGACGCCTCCAGGAGCTCGATGGGAGTCGGCGGATGCAGATGGAGCGACTCCGTCAGTGCTGCAGAGATAAGGCAACGCAACAGAGTTGAAGGACAGACATGGTCCTTGAAAAACCTGGTGCCTTCCATCGTTTTTATAATGGAGAATCTCATATCTCTATCACGTATCTGTTTGAGTGTTCGGCGAATTATTGACAGTCGTATCACATGGGGAAGTAGTTGTAGATGTTGGAGGTTGGCAGTTGGAGTTATCTCCAACAATTTAAAACATCAAACAAACAAACAGAGGACTAGCTTTGAATGCAATGGGATGTTTAGCTTAAGTAAGCTTAGCTTTCACTTTCATATGCGACTTTCAACCAGAGGCGGTCAAGAACCTTTAAATACCTTCTACCGGGATTCTCATTCTGCCAGAGCCTTTAATGTATAATATGGACAATATGATATTAAATTTGGCGTTATGGTTATGTGTGCCTGCCCCTAACGAGGTGAAGAAATGGATGTTTCGTCTCCGTCCATCTTTCTGATTGTTTTTCTCGGTGTAGAAATGGATGTTTCGTCTCCGTCCATCTTTCTGATTGTTTTTCTCGGTGTACCAGTCGTGGATGTAATTAAAAATCTATGTGAATATGATAAAATAGTCTAAATTATAGAATTTAGAAGCCTAAAAAGAAATTAAATTATGCTAGAAAAATAAATGCTTAACTAAAAAGATTCACACATAATAGTTAACTATAGAGAATATAAAGAACATTATCGAAACATCTTTATAGAACATTAAACGACATCTAACTAAGACATACAAAAGCATGAAAATATGCTCAAGGAGGATCTCACAAACTGCACACTTGTAGAACCAAAATCTAAGGATATGTATCATTCCCTATGGCAAGGAAAAGAGTTACACGCTAAAGATTTAATTAATTGGCAGATATGCTTTCATCAAAATGAATGAATGACATTAAATACTTATCCTTTTTTTTTTTTTGTTATAGATTCTAACTACAAAATCAAAATACTCATCCTTTGTTTTGCAATATATTTTAATGAGAAAATCAAATTTAACAATTTGATTAATCAAATTTAATAATTTGATCAATCAAATTTCAAATTTTAACTAATTCATTCTTTAACTCTCCTTGAACTACATACAAAATTAAACAAAGGCATGAATCCTCCCTAAATTGTTTACCAACTCTAAGGGGATGCAATTAAAACTGCCATGGCCACATGGCCACAATTCATTATATCCCATAAATACAAGATACAAATTCAACTAGTATTTGGATTGCCCTATAGTTTGAAGAATCATCAAACTAATCTTGGATAGCTAGGATAATTTACAAAGGAGCAAAATAATTTTCCAAAACAAATTTTAGTTGACATATTTTGTTGGTTGTTTATCATCAAAATAACTTCCCATTTTTACAGGAAATTGTTCATTCAGTTTGGACAATTATACCATCATGTTCCATAATTATCAACACATAGGTTATCTTCTTCTCATAACTGATCTACACAAGTTTGTGCAACTAGAAGTCATCAGGTGCTTTTTAAATGCATTTGCCAATTATGTTTTTCATACTTTAACAATTTATGTTGTCATAGTTTGATAGTGTGATTTGATGTCCAATTGCATCATCCTTTTACCTTTTTAGCAAGTTTAAAAGTTTTAAGCATACAAAGAAGATTGGCTCACTGAAGGTGAGATAATTAGTATCATCACACACTAAATTGTAGGAAAATTTAGTTAATAAATATTTAGAATGTAGTAAAAACTAATAAATTATATTAACTTGTCAAATATGTAAAAGTAATTTTTATTCAAACAAAATAGAGGATCATTTTGTCATTAAATACAAAAATATAGGATTTGTTATACAAAATAAAATAACACAAATGAGTTATTTTAGTGATTCATCTGCTCCTACTCAAACTATTCCACATCCCTATGCAATGCATTTTGTGTTTTACTATCAAAATAAATAAATCTACTTGTAGTCATTTTCCTATCATGATATTCAAGGCCTATATTGATCCTATAGATCATAGCAAATGGGGTAGGTGTGTGAACTTTCTCTCGGATAGCCTCTGGCCTCTTGAACTTATCTCTAAAGTTATAGCTTATCCCATGCAATCCCTATATATTCATTATTAGTGTTTAAGATTCCACTTAAAGCAACTAATACAATAGAAAGTTTTAAGAAAAATTTCCTATGGCCAGGACTAGAGGAAAATATTAAAATTATGATTGTAGCTTGAAAGAGTGTATGCAATGATAAATCAAGTGGAGGACTTGGGCTTAGAAGAATAAGGGATATGAAAAAGGCTTTGGTATCAAAGGTAGGATGGAGGCTAGTGAAGGAGGGTCATGCCTTATGGGAAAGCGTTCTAAGAGACAAATACCTTAACAACCAAGAGGATAGTATTTTTTTTACCAAACTAGAGCTTTGTTGGGGATCTTCATTATAGAACCATATAGGAAAGGGTAGAGATATGTTATGTAAAGGAACCTAATGGATGGTAGGGAATGGTAGGTTTGTCCACTTCTAGAAAGATGCATAGCTAGAGAATTATTCATTAGTGAAGGATCGGGAGTTAACACGTGTTAGAGCAGAGATAAAACATAAGTACGAGAATATGGTAAGTGATTATTTGGCTATAGAAGGAGGAGAGGTAATATGTAAGGAGTTGAGAATCCATAATTAGTATGAGGAAGAGCTACAAAAGCTAACAACTAATATGAGAGTATATTATGTAAGATTCAATTTGGTTGAGGGTACAATAGTATGGGGAGCTACTCAGGAAGGGTTGTTCATTATTAAATCAACTTATGATCTTTCACTTGTAGTTCCTAAGGGGGGCTTTCAATGGGATCAATTATGGGGAAGGAAAGCAATTCCAAAGTTAACAATTTTTCTTTGGATGGTAGTCCAAAATAATATTTTAATAGTAGATAACCTACATAAGAGGGGTTTTCAATTCCCTAATATATGTTACCTTTGTAAAGCTCATGAGGAATCAATGAGTCATATATTACTAGAATTTTATTATTCCCTAAAAATATTGTATGATATAATAAAGAAGATGGGGGTGGTGTGGGTGTTTCTAATAAGATGGCAAGATGGAGATAACAATAGGAGAAGCCATTTAAAATTTCAAGACTAAATCAAATTTGAAATCTAATTTTCTTTCATTATGCGTGGGGAGTTTGGTTGGAGATAAATAAAAGGATTTTTAAAGGGGAGAAGAGATCTACAACTAGGAATAGATAACACATAATATCAGCCATAATAGAGAATATTAAAGCATTAAAAGTGCATGAGAATCTAGAGTCTAGAGTCATTGGAGAAGGCTAAATAAAGTGAACATTGGAACCTAAGTCTAGTTGAGGTGAATGAAAATTCTCGAGGAGGCTTGAGGAGCATGACCAAGTGACATCTACCTAATCAAGGATGACTAAAACCAAATTTTGATGGGGATTCTAAAGGAAATCCAAGGAAGATAGGAGGAGGAGCAGTGCTAAGGGATAGCTAGGAAATGGTGATGGCAATGATGACTAAGTACTTGGACATTATGATTAGTCATCAAGCTGAAGCTAGAGCACTCATAGAAGGAGTAAAGACGATGATTCCATTAAAGGCTAAGAAATTAATAATTGAGGGAGACATTGAATATTGATAATTACCTCAATAAAAGGTTGTTGTAAGCTAGAAAGTAGCAAACATAGTAACATTTATACTAAGATCCCTGAATTCATTGGAAGAATTTTAGGTGCTAAACATGTATAGAGAAGGAAATAGGGTGGATGATTGGATAGCCAATTGGGGAGCTCTTAGGGAGGAAGATAAAAGATGAATACCGCTAGATCAAATCCATACAAATATACTAGTTAGTAGTAAATGAGGGAAACCATTTATAAAGTCAATTCAATAGGTGGAAGTTTCAATTTTTAGAATGTCCATAGTAAATTATTTTTTAGAGATTTGTAGACTTGTATGCTAAGGGGTCATTTTTTGGAGATCTATGAGATTTGTCAGCTTCTATTTGTAAGAAGTTGAGAAATTTTCTAGTTTATATTTCTAAGAGATTTGTCTATTGAGGGTTCCATTTTTTCAAGATCTATGGATTTATCTCCTAAAGGATCCATTTTTTTGGAGAACTACGGATTTATATGTTGAGTGTTATTTTTTTAGAGATTTGTCAATTTGTCTATTGAGGGTTCCATCTTCCTTTTCTAGAGATCTATCAATTTATCTATTGAGGGTTCCATCTTTTGACGATATGTGGACTTGTCTACAAGGTTCCATTTTCTAGAGATCTATGGACTTGTCTATTGAGGGTCTCATTTTGTAAAGATATATGGTTTTATGACTTTGTAGAAGCATTGTGAGGTTGTGAATGAGAAATTTGCCAGTTTGGGTTTTTGAGGAATTTGCCTACTAATGGTTCTATTTTATGGATATCTATGGATATTTTTGCTTAGGGTTTCATTTTCTAAAGATCTATGGATTTGTATGGGGAGAGTTCCATTTTTTTTTTTTTTTTTTGAGTTTACTAAGGGTTCCATTTTCTAGAAACACTTCAAAAGATATGAATGTAAAGAGATTGGTAATGAATGTAAATCTATAGAGTTCTAAAACAAGATAGTTCAATATTGTGAATGTCTTGTAGCCTTAAAAGTCAAAGCTTTTTGGTTGGTAACACTAGATAAAACAGTCTAAGATTGAAAAAAGGAACCCTTTCAAAAAACCATATTTTTCCCTAATAAAAAAAAGCCTCACCCATTTTATATCATCACCACATAGTGGCATTACAACAACTTGTCTTATATCATCACCACATAGTGGTTTTATATCATCACCACATAGTGGCATTGCAACAACTTGTCTTATATCATCACCACATAGTGGTATTGCAACAACTTGCTATTACCCATTTATCCGTTGGTAAGGACCTAAATTTCTTCCATAAATGTGGATAAATCTAACTAATTAACCTAATACCATTTGATTAGTAAATGAAATCTTGGTAAGGACCTAAATTTCTTCCATAAATGTGGATAAATCTAACTAATTAACCTAATACCATTTGATTAGTAAATGACATCTATTGCATTAACAATAAGTGCCCAAAAGACTGCGTATGGACTGTATGGAATGCCCTAGTTCGATTATATATGTATGGCCAATACAATAATTAAGGATTGAATTTGGATAACATGATTTCTTAATATTAAACCCTTGGCATATAAGGGTATTAACATGCCACTATTTATATGTTTTTAATTTATTTGAAGGACCTTTATTTAAAAAAGACAATGCTGTTTTTGCGACACTATTAGCGTTGAATTGTAAAGATTTTAAAAGAAGAAGCACTTCAACGTTGGATATAGAACGACCAGGAATGTCACGTTCACAAAATGGAAAGTAATGAAGCCTCTTATGCATATCTAACAATTGGGATAATTTCTTCCCACCAAAGTAAATTCAGATTCAGCAACAAACACTCGGAAACTCGAACTGCTGCTTGCTAAAATTATGATCACTGCTTATTTTTTTTTTTAATTTAAAAAATAAATTTTTTTTATAAATAATAATAAATAATAGATTGAAGCCCATATTACACAGAAGAGAATACGGACACCATTCTTCTTGAAGGTGTCATTTTCCTGCTTTCAAGTGATCAGAGATCAACTATCTGCAGTTTTCCATTTTACGATATGAGACATGGTAACTTCAACGTTTGCCTTTAGTGGAAAGACATTAATGGATACCTATACCTACTACTCTGACAATTCACTTATATTAGTAAGTACATTGACACGTCCTATGCCCATCCAATATTTGATCTGAAATCTTCATAAACAATATGCATATCTATGAAGACGGATTAAGAGTTTCCAGACACTCGTGCTCATTATCGACCATTAAGAGTTTCCAGACAATCTTCATAAATCGAATAAAACACTTGGGATCCCTTCTCCACCACCGTGCCGTCGGGGAGAACATTGTCTTTTGAGGCCTCGAGGAGCTCGATGAGAGTCAGCGGATGCAGACGGAGCAACTCCGTCAGTGCTGCAGAGCTAAGGCAACGCAACAGAGTTGAAGCACAGGCATGGTCCTCGAACAGGCTATGGTCGTTGAAACACCTGGTGCCTTCCATCGTTTTTATAATGGAGAATCTCATATCCCTATCACGTATCTGTTTGAGAGAGTTCGGCGAATTATGCGCCATCATATCACCTGGGGCAGTAGTTGTAGAGGTTGGAGGTTGGCAGTTGGAGTTATCACCAACAATTCAAATCATCAAACAAACAAACAGAGGACTAGCTTTGAACGCAATGAGATGTTTAGCTTTAGCTTTCACTTTCATATGCGACTTTGAACCAGAGGCGGTCAAGAACTTTTAAATACCTTCTACGGGGATTCTCATTCTGCCAGAGCCTTTAATGTATAAGATGGGCAATATGATATTAAATTTGGCGTTATGGTTATGTGTGCCTGCCCCTAACGAGGTGAAGAAATGGATGTTTCGTCTCCGTCCATCTACGTGGATGTAATTAAAAAGTATCAAGTCCCTCAATAAATACACATAATTAAAAAGTATTAAGTCCAAGGGATAATGGATCCTTAAGTGTTTGTTTAGTCAGATATTAATTAAGAAGACATCTGGGTTCAAATTTTAGGGGCAGCTTGTTTATAAAGGTAGTAGTTTGATCTAGTTTGATCTGAATTCTTTGAGTGCACCGAGATGGTATGAATGCTTAACTAAAATGATTCACACATAATAATAACTATATGTGGAAAATATAAAGAACATAATTGTAACATTTTTTTAGAATATTAAAAGACATCTAACTAGGACATACAAAAGCTTAAAAATATGTTCATAAAGGATCTCACAAATGGTATACTTGTAGTAGAACCAAAATCTAAGGATATGCATCATTCCCTATGGCAAGAAGGGAAATAGTTACACACTCAAGATTTAATTAATGGATACTTGCTTTCATTAAATTGGATGAATGACATAAAAATGTTCATCCTTTGTTCTGCTATAGATTCTAACTACAAAATCAAATTTAACAATCTGAATGATCAAATTTCAAATTCTAGCTAATTCACTCTCTAACTCTCTCTCCTTGAAATACATACAAAATTAAATAGAACCATGAATCCTTCCTAAATTTTTTTCCAACTCTTAGGGGATGTAGTTAAAATTTCCATGGCCACAATTCACTATAGAGCGTAAATACAAGATACAAATTCAACTAGTATTTGGATTGTCCTATAGTTTGAAGAATCATCAAACTAATCTAAGGTAGCTAGGATGGTTTATAAATGAGCCAAATAATTTACCAAAAAAATTTTTAGTCGACATATTTTGTTGGTTTTTTATCATTAAAATCACTTCCTAATTCTATAAGAAATTGTTCATTCAGTATCAATAATTATAGCATCGTGTTCCCTAATTTCCAACACATAGGTTATCTTCTTCTCATAGCTGATCTACATAAGTTTATGTAGCTAGAAGTCATCAAGTGATTTTTCAATGCATTTTCCAATTATATTTTTAATACTTTATAAATTTATGTTCTCATAGTTTGATAGGGTGACTTGATGTCCAATTGCATCATTGTTTTCACCTTTTTAGAAATTTAAACAATTGAAGCATACAAAGAAGATTTGTTGACTCAAGGTGAGGCCATTAGTATCATCACACACTAGCTTGTTAGAAAATTTAGGCAATAAAATATTTAGAATGCAATAAAAACTAATAAATTGTATTAGCTTGTGAAATATACAAAAGTAATTATTATTCAAAAAAATAGAGAATCACTTTGTCATTAAATATAAAAAGATAGGACTTTTAAGGCAAAATAAAATAACACAAATGAGTCATTGTAAAGATTCATCTCCTCTTGCTCAAAATATTCCATATCCATATGCAATGCATTTTGATTCTATCATGACATTCAAGGCCTATATTGATCCTATAGATTATAGGGAATGGGGTAGGCGTGTGAACTTTCCCTCTAATAGCCTCTAGCCTCTTGAACTCTTTACCAATGTTGTAGGTTGTCCTTAGGAGATAGAGGTATCCTCTAGGTGTAATCCACAAATGAAGGCCATAAAATCAACGATTTAAATCTAAGGTATATCCACCGATGACCCAAAGTATCAATAATTTTCACATATATCCCAATAAATTATAGTACCTTTAGAAAATTTAGGAGTGAGTGGCTCTCGCTTTGATAGTTCATCAAGAAATTCATCCCACCAAGCACTGCATCCACTTATAGCTACTTCTCATAGTTTATCTAATATATCTCTAAACATCTATAGAGTAGCTTGCTAAAACATTCACATCAAGGTCCATACTCCTTGTGTTTAATAATTTTTTAATGTCATCATAACCTGTTAGACATCCTCATGTTTTAAATAAATAATGAGGGGTTTAGAAAGATACCTATCCTAAAATACATTAGACTCATTATACCTTATTTTTAAAATTTTGCATGACAAGATAAAAAGGCTTGGATTACTTCCTGCATAAAGAAGTTGGGGTTCAACCAAGTGCATTTATATCAAATGAAATACTTACAAATAAATTCTATTTCTCTAGAGACAAATAGACATAAACATGACCAAGTGAAAAAGGGTCTAGGTTGTCTTGGGGTTGACCTTTGCCAATCTAATTGATTTGCAAAAAAACTCACATTTGTTTCAACTAAAAGTAGTAAATTCTAGAAGGAGGCTTACAGTCAGCCATCTCTTTGGCAAGAGTGATTGTGATAGAAAGCAACTAAGTGAGTCTCTTCATCTCCTTCCTCTACTTCTTATTGATAGTAGTTTTTATTTTTTCTCATATATCAAGGTAATTTTGCTATTTCATTATTATTTTCGTCAAGGTCTCTTTATTGACCTCAAAATATTTCTCATATTTGACCAAAGAAATGTACCCTAGTTATATGATTCTTATTTTACTTTCCATCTATAAACCTTACCTTTTTGCAACTATTAATTGTAATTACAAACTTGTGGTATCTCTCATCTAACTCCTCTAATGAGTAGCTTAAATCTTGGGTTGAGCTAACTCCTCTTGTAGTCTATAATTTTCCTTATCAAGTTTGGTTGATGAGTGCTTAGAGATTGTTTATGTAACCTTCGATGTAACTACAAGATCCTAAAAACATCTTCAATTTACATAAAATGCATTTGTATAACAAGTTATTTGTTTAACTTTGGTGGGGGAAGTTCCATAGGAATTATTTCTTCCAACTATTTTTCAGGTTCTTCCACCTATTGTCCATCATTATCAACAAGTTGTATGAGTTGTTGGTCTTCAATTTGCATAGATGACTAAGGATTTTTAGCATCTATTTTCTATGATTTGTCTTGGTCTACCATTTATTTTGAATATAAATAGGGTTTCTTTTGTACTATTTCAAAACCTTGTGATATTCATTCTATAAATTTCTATGAAACTGTCTCTACCAATATTTCTAAGGGATACCCAGTGGTCCTTCTTGCTTGCACATTAAGTTGTGTTTTAAAGGACCATGGTGAGGATGTTTCCTTTAATTTTTTGGAGGCTTACTCTATCTAATAGCATTTATCCCTACTATTATGCATTTGTGCCCTCAAATATTCACTTAACTCCTCCTCCTCTAGTTTTAAATCCATAATTAGAATATTAAGGGGAGGGCCCATGGTAGCCATAGAATATCCTTTCATGGCTCTCGATCATGACTCCCTAGTATTTTTTAGGTGATAAGATTCTTATGGGTTCTCAACACCTACATAATTTCTTCTATTTCATTTTGAGGCTATGGGTTACCCTAAATTATATAGTTCTTTCATATTTGTATTTGAGCTCTTTGATTTCATGCTTTTTTCCATAGATCTTACCTATGTGGTCCTATGCCTTTAATTAGTAAGGGAATTTTTTATAATCAACTAGGTCAACCTATTATGGATAAGACTAGTTTCCTTGCTTACTTAGACCTTAGTGGCATTATATTACAATGATTTCAAAAAAGAAAATGTGGAAGATTGATTCTTCTCCCATGGTAGAAATGAGACATCATATGAAAATGATATGAAAAACAAGGTCATGGCATTCTTCATAGGTAATATATGTTAAAATATGAAGAACAACATCATCCTAGGGTGTAAGTAATTAAGCTTGTTTGATCCTCTTTGGCATGACATCAACCTCTTTGCCTACTCATAGGAAATATATTCTACTATCTAAGAATTTAGCTTTAGTTTTGTATCATTTGTCTCTTTTAATTCTTAATCCTATAGCTTATGCAATAGTATTCTCTATAAAAGTGATATGAATATTTTGAATTAATGCTAATGCAATTCCCTAGCAAGTTTAAGGGAAATTCTCAAATGGTGCTCTATCAGGTGCTCAAGGAATATCATCCATCCTATAGTTTCAAATATTTTTTCTACCTATGAGTTTTTTTTATTTGTGGAAAACATCCCAAAAGGGATGCCACTTTCGGGTAAGACCCAAGGAGGCAGGGGTATCCATTCCACCAAAAATGCCCGGGACTCGGACCTGGCCTACCACCTTTGACATACTCAAGGAGCAAACAAACACACAAAACCAATTTAAAAATAAGTAAATAACAACAAAAATAATAAAATAAAATAAAAAACATGCTCCTTGAGTGTGTCAAAAACAAAAGCACAACCAAACACGCACAATAAGATAAAAGAAACCACAACACAAACCACATAGAAAAACACAAGAACCACATAACAAAACACAAACAAGACAAAAACAACGAGAACACTACAAAGACATAACCCAAAAAAAACATGAAAAATAAACACAACCAAAACCTAAAAAATAAAAAAAATAAAATAAAAATAAAAATAAAAAACAACCAACAACAGACAATAAACAAAAACAAAAAACATAGAAAACACTCACACATAAAAACACGAAATAACACAAACAAAGAGAAACCCAAGAACAAGAACGAAAAAAACACAAGAACAATAACAAAAAACATAAAAAAAAAAAACAACAAAAACACATGAACAACAAAAAACAACACAAAGAACACAAAAACAAAACAAAACAAAAGAACCCACCCACCTTAAAAAACTAAACAAAAAAAGAAAAAAGAAAAAAAAATTGAACATAACAATGACCTATCTAGACCGTAAGACTATTAAGGCAAGAATCAACAGAGGAAACAAAATAAAGAATAGAATGAGCTAGGGAACTAAAAAAAACTGAATGAACCAAAGAGAAGCAAAAAAAAAAAAACAAGAAGAAACTAGGTACCTTCAGAAGCTGGAGCCATCCAAAGAAATGATAGAAAGAAGAGCTTCCCTAATTTGAGAAGCCCACCATATAGGAGGGTGGCCATAACAAGTAAGATCACCTTTGTCCAAAGCCCAATTAGCTAAAGCATCAACACTCTTGTTTTGATCTCTGACCACATGATTGTAATCAACTTTCAAAAATCCCATCTGGATTAATTGAATCTTCTCAATAATTCTTTTTATTCTCCAATCCACCTTATGATTCTTAGAAGGAGTCTTCAAGAGATTAATCATAAGTTGAGAGTCAGACTCAACTAACACCTTTTCCCATCCAACCTTAGTAGCCTCCTGAAGGCCTCTGAGGATACCATACCCCTCGGCAAGGTTATTGGAAAGAATACCCAAATTCTCAGCAAAAGTAAAAACCAGGGAGCCATCTGAAAGTCTACCAATTCCTCCCACACTGGCTTTTCCAGGGTTCCCTCTAGAGGCTCCATCGGTATTGACTTTTCCAAAATCCTTAGGAGGAGGTTGCCAATTTCTAGTCCTATCCATCTTACTAATACTCACATTCCCTTTAAGTTGGTTGCCCTTAGAAGATTTAATCTTCAATATTTGCATCACTTGATCCCATCTTTGGTGGGAGTTTTGGGGGTGATTAAGGAGTTGATGGACTGATTCAACTAAGTTGGCTATGGTATTTTGCCAAATATAGTGAATATCCTTCCTATCTTGATTAAAAATTTGGTTGTTCCTTTCATTCCAAATATTCCAAAGAAGAATGGTAGAACCCATCCAAACTAACTGCCTAATAAAATGATCAACACCCTCTTGATTAGGCCAATCCCTCCAAAGTTGTTCAAAAGTAAAAAAATTGGACCACTTGTAAGCCAAGTAAAGTGGCCATTCTCCTCCATAGCTCAGAGGCTAAAGTACACTCAATAAAAATATGGTTGAGATTTTCTACATTCTCTTCACACATTTCACATCTAAAAGGGCCATGAAAACCACGCTTCATAAGTTGCTCACCGGTAAGCACCCTACGATGCAATAAAAGCCAATTAAAGAACCTCACCTTAGGCCAGAGCTTTTGAGCCCACAATCGAGAAAATATGTCAGAAGAATGGTTGGGATTATTATGGCATAAGGTCAAATAACCTTGAGCAACTGAATACTCACCCTTAGTAGTGTTGTTCCATCCAAAACAATCTTTTTCATGGGACCAAGAGAGGGATCTCATATGAAGGATGCCTTGGATATCTTGTCTTTGCCTTTCTAGGATTTGAATAGGCCAGTCCTCAATAGGGATCCAATATCTACCAACCTTTGAATTACCGGTATGGTACCGACAGTAATTAGCCACCTTTATCCAATTAGCTCGGTGAAGCTCCTCCATCCAAGGCCTCCAATCGGGAAACCGAGTTATCAAAGGCTTGTGACCATCCCAAGAATCTATCCAAAAATTTGCCTGTTGACCATTATGAATGATCCAAAATAATTTTTTCTTTATCAAATCCTCACCGAGTCTTAAGAACTGCTAAAATGGGAGAACCTTTGGTAGGAAGTTGATAGCGAACAAGGTCTTCAGGACTTTTGTTCTCAGCATATTTAGCACAGAGATTATTGGCCCAAAGAGCATTGGGGTTATGCAACATCCTCCAATATAATTTAGCAGCTAAAGCTTTGTTGTTATTAATAGAAGACCGGAATCCTAACCCCCTTCACTCTTAGGAAGACATAAAGTATCCCATTTCACCAAGGCCCATTTTATTTTCTCCTTAGTACCACTCCAAAGGAAACGATGACTGATTTGATCCAATTCTCGAAGAACAACCTTTGGGATATTCAAAATGGAAGAAACATAAATAGGAATAGCTTGAAGGACTGATTTTACCAAGGTGATTCTACCCCCAGAAGAAAGCCACTTGTTGGTCCACTTTCCAATTTTCTTCTTGACTTTGTCCAACAACCAATTCCAATATTTATTTTTTCTGCCTTTGAATATTTATGGGAATACCTAAATAAGTGATTGGAAGGGAGGTCTTCTTATATCTTAATTTATCCAAGACCATGGATTCCTGTCTAGCGAGAGCGGTGAAAGAAAATAACTTTAGATTTGTCTTCATTGATCAACTGCCCGATAGCCTTAGAAAAATAGCTAATGATTTGCTTAATATTAGAACCTTCCTTAAGCTGTAGCTTTACCTAAAAGAGTAGAGTCATCCACAAATTGAAGATGAGAGATAGGTCTAGCTCCATGAGCAATGGTAACTCCCTCAAGGGTTTTGTTTTCCCTCTTTTTGGTTATAGTCCTACCCAAGCATTCAGCAAGAATGATGAATAAATAAGGGGATAGCGGGTCACCTTGCCTAATACCTCTGGAAGCTAGGAATGACTGAGAAGGCCTGCCATTGATAAGAACTAAGTAGGAAACTGAAGAGATACATCCCATAATCCAATCCATCCAATCCTTAGAGAAACCAAATTGCCTCAAAACTTTGATAAGGAAGTGCCAATCCACTCTGTCATAAGCTTTGGATAAGTCTAACCGAATGAACATGGAAGGAGAATTTTGCATATCCATGGAATGGATGGCTTCCTGAGCAAGAACTATCTCATCTACTATTTGACGTCCTTCCACATAACCCCCTTGCTCTAGGGAAATAATCTTATGCAAAAGAGGCTTCAACCTTTCTGCCATGATTTTAGTAATGATTTTGAGAAGAACATTACATAAAGCAATAGGTCTAAAAGCTGAGATATGATCAACCTCTTGAGCTTTTGGAACAAGAGTAATATAAGTTTTATTGATAACCTTCAAAATTTCTTTGGCTTTCCTGGCTTCTTCCACCACCTCTAATAAATCAACATGAAGGATATCCCAGAACTCTTGGTAGAACTCAATGGGAAAACCATCAGGACCCAGGGTTTTCCCTTTTTGCATTTTAAAAACTACTTGTTGAAGCTCATTGATAGTAATAGGAGCAGTCAAAATAGAGTTCTCCTCGGAAGTGATAAGAGAAGGGATTGCTTGAAGAACATTTTGTTGTGAAGCTGAGTCAAGAGGAGTAGCAACAAAAATATTGGAAAAGTAATCAACAACAATAGAGTTCATGCCATCCCAAGTATAAACAACATCTCCAGAATCTGATTTTAAGGAAGAAATAAAGTTGTGAGATCTTCGAGCTAGAAGAGATTTGTGGAAGAAATTTGTGTTTCGATCTCCTTCTTTGAGCCATTGAATTCTAGATTTTTGCTTCCATAAGATTTCTTCTCTTTTTTCCCATTCCTCTAACTGAGTTGTGAGTTTAATTTCATCTGCACTTCTCTTCTCTGTGAGGCCATCTAAATGGATTTTCTTATTCAAATTTTCAAGATGAGCAATAACTTCATGTTTTTTTATGAACATCCCCAAACTCTTTCCAGTTCCAAGTCTTGATTTTGGATTTAATGTATTGCGGTATTTTGGCAAAACAGAACATCTTAGTCCCATGCCTAGGTTTACCTTCCTTCCACCATTGTTGCACATGAGGTCTGAAGGAAATGTCTCTAAGCCACATTAATTGAAAACGAAAAGGAGAGAAACTCACATTGGTTTTCCACATTTCCACCATGGTGGCCAATGATCCGAACCAGCATTATTAAGAGTCTTCACTTTAGGAATGTGACCATGGATTAAGAAATTTTCAGAGAGCAAAAACCTATCCAATCTCTCCATTATACAAGCTAAGCCTTGCCTTATGTTAGACCAAGTCATAAGGCCATTATCTAGTTGGATATCCACAAGATGGAGGTTTGCAATATATTCGCTCATGAGGTCAGTGCTTTTGTCCAAATTTCTATTTCCCCCCTTTTCTCATCCAGAGAGAGGATGGTATTGAAATCTCCTCCGATCAAGATCCAAGCTTTAGGAAAATGAGAGATAATATGAGTAATATCCTTCCACTTGTCTTCTTTTTTCCTCCAAAGAAGTCGGAGCATAAACAGTAATGCAGAGCATAATCTGGTTGGAATGTCTACTTTGAATAGCTATAGCCAACAAACCCCAACTGCCAACCATATGGTGAATAACTACCTCTTTTGGGTCCCAAAGACAAGCAATGCCACCCGAAGTCCCTTGGGAGCTGAGGGAAACCACTTTTCCAGCTGGCCAAATTTTACTGGCAATTGAGTCCATATCCTCCATTGACATCTTTGTTTCTTGAAGGAAAACAAGATGTGGATGATTTATCTGAATCATTCTTCTAATTTCATTTTGTTTTGAAAGACTCCCTTTGAGTCCTCTAATATTCCAAGTGATGATCTTCATTAATACCGGGGCTAAAAAAGTTGGGAAGGGCATTAATATTACCTTCCTCTACAAGCTTTTCACCTTCTTTTACCATATGATATTGATTGGTCTTGCGACCTGCTTTTTGATTAGAATCCATCTTCAATTTTTTTCCCTATTTCTTGACTTATTCCAATTGAATCTGAGATGGCTTCTAACCTTGAAGAATGCTCGTACACAGCCAAAATTTTACTAGATGGTTCAACGGAGTCTATATTGGGACCTGCATTATTTGAAGTTTTGACATTTGAAAGATTGTTTTTCTTGTGTAAATTTTCTCCCTTTTTTTCTGTTGAAAACCTTTGATTTGTTGGTTTGTCTCTGAGTTCTTCCCTTCATATTTAAATTGTGTTTCTAAGATTTCAGTTTCCATTATTTCCTCTTCCTCACTTGGGACATCATTTGTGGAAAGGATTTCAAACATATTAGCGAGATGACTTTGATTGATCCTTCATAACTGGTTTTTTCTGAGTGTTCTTCTTCTTAGGTATTTGGAAACCTGCTTGAGTTTATATCTTCTTTCTTTTGATCAGGAATTTTATTTGGGCAAGCACTGGCCAAATGACCATATTCATGGCAAATTCTACAACGAAAAGGAATGTTCTCATAGTCCACTACTTGCTCCCAAGTGTCTTCCCCAAATTGTAATGTGATATTTTTAGGTAGGGGTTTGTCAAAATCCATTAAAACACAAATCCGAGCATAAATAATATGTTCAAAATTTTGAGTACAATCAGCGAGTCATCATAAAAGTTCCTAAAGAGTTTCCAATTGAAGAAAAAATAGTAGGATTCCAAAATTCAATAGGGAGGCCAAAGAGTCTAACCCACACGGGAGCTATAGAAGGCATCTCTTCTTCGACTTTAAATTTAGTATGCCAGGGCTTCATGAAAAGCCCTGCCCTTCCAAAAAACCAAGGACCCCCTTGAAAAGTTTTCTCTCTATCTTCATTATTAGCAAATAAAACAAGAAAATAACCATTTGGATAAATAGAGATTTGTAACTCACCTTTAGTTTTCCAGACTTTTTGCAGCCCAGACTTTGAAAGCGAGATAGACTCGGACGAAAACCCACGAACCGACAAATTAGTCCTCTTTTTTCCAAATCTTCAATGCCAGTCTGAATGTTACCCATATCAAGCTTAACAATAGGAGTTCCATCAGCTGCTTTAAGACATCCTGACTCCATTTTCCTGGGATCAATCTTAGGCATTCTTAGAGGTTTATGGGAAGCCCTAAGATTGATATTAGCATTGGGCTGAGGCTGTCCACCATGAAGGGCATCCCTAAAATTCATTTTTGGGACTGAGTCTTCGAAATTCTTACCCTTGACAGGGGTTTTCATAGTAGAATTATTTTGTGGGTGCACCTTAGCACCAGATTCACTTGAGATATGAGCCATTTTTTGATCAACTACTTGAAACTTGTTTTGTGATCTCTTTAATCCTTGCCCTAGATGTCGTGGAAAGGTATGGTTTTCACTTTTCTTTTGTGCAGCAAATTGGAAGCCGTTGTCACTCAAGTTCACAGTATGATCTGTTGAAAGACAAATTTCTAACCCATATTGGATCCCCTACAACATTTCTTGCTAAAATATTGAGCATAAACCACAAAAATATTGGCCGCTAGGGCCCGAAGGCCCTAAAAACCAACCTCTGGAGCTGCTTGCACTCAACCCAGATGAAACCCTCGCATAGCCACTTGCCAAATATCTCGTTCACACATAGGGATGCGCTAGGATCTGTGTTGCTCCAAATGATATGAAAATTTGTGGAGACGTTCTAGGGGTTTTTAGGCATCTACCCTCAAAATTTTAGCTCAATCCGAGTCCGGATGAGTGAGATATGGCCGAAACGAGTTCGGTAGTTTGGGCAGTCCTACGAAAAACATCCCTCTCTCTAGTTTATTTCATGCTTGACTCTATGTTCTGAGATGGCCTATCGCATGCCTTCATATTCAATATTTTAAGTGAATCCTACCTATGATTTTATCATAACTATATTTATATTCATTGATTCTCCATACTTCTGGTTGTGTCCCATTGTTGCACAAATAATTCTTCTACAACACTCTCCCATTGATTTGAAAATTTTCTTTACTAAGTGTTCATGTATAAAAATAGTACCTTAGGTTTACAAAAATATTTGGGTAGTTAGTATAAAAATTACCTCGTAGTCATCATAATCCATAGTCCCACATGTTATTCACGTGGCCATGGGAAGTTGGTAGTTTATATTTTTTAATATTGTAATGGTTAGTCATGTGAACCATAACTAGGTGACGAGCTTTTCATCACATCATATGTCTATAATAATAGTGATAAAATATCCTACCATCATTTACCAATGATAAAAATGGTACTAACATATTCCCATACCTAATCATGACATTGTCCTTTGTGATCAGAAGTGTTGGAAATATGAGTAAGATTTGTTGTCATTGATGTCAAGAGTTAGTTTCAGTGAGCAGTGCAAGAGGAAGGATGTCAAGAGTCAGTTTTAGAAGTAAGAAGGTGATCAGATAAGGTCTATAGGAGAAATATGAAGGCCCAAGAAAAATAATATTATAATATTTTATTATAATATTAAAGGTCTAATGGTAAGACCTAAAGAAATTAAATTAATTATAAATTAATTTTAATAATTTCATTATAAATTAATTTGATTAACTTTATAGTTATTAAATTAATTATAATAATTTTATTATTAATTAAATTATAATCTAATTTAATTAACCCTAAGGTTAGGGTTATGAGGGCAAAAAGAAAGCACCGACGTCATGCATTATTTCCTCCGTCGACGTCTAATATGGTGGTGGCACAATGGTATAAATACCATGTGCCTTAGTTGCAAAGGATACCTTCGTTCAAATAACATTAAGTCTGTGATTTCTATGATTTTCATGTGAGGAAGAAGAAAAAAGTTTTGTCTTGTTTGCACCAGCGAAGGGACAAGATTTGTGAGGCTCTAAACCTCATAACCAACTGGTTGGTTGGCCTAGTGGCAAGCGACTGTGACTTAGGGCTTTGGCAAGCGGGAGGACCCGCGATCGAATCTCGATGGCAGTTTTTGGTGAAGGTTTTGGTTTGGGCACCAAAGGAAGCAACATGTTCATTTTTGGTTTAGGTGCCAAAGGGAAGCAATATAGCACATGAGGCACTCCTTGCTTCCAAGGTGAGTGCCTAGCTCACACGGCAGTTGAAGCCGCGACTAGGGCGCTAGTGGCAGTGCAGCGTGGGTTCGATTCCCACCAAGGGCAAAAGGTATTTAATTTTTAAATTTGATTTTTATCCTAAGGTTTGTTTGGCATGAGATTTTAGGGAGATATAAGGTTTATGAAAATTAAATTTTATATTGTGATTTTGGTGATTAAGTGTTGAATGGAGTAATAAGGCTTTAGAGGGTTTTAAATGTTATTTTGAAATAAAGTCTTATTGTGTTTAATATTTGAGAGGAGTAATAAGGTGTAATTGAGATCTAGTGTTTTGTATGGTGAGAATAATTTGTGAGGGAATTATTGAATGAAGTTTTGAGAAGGTTTTTGCTACCTAACCCTTGAGATTGGTAAAAAGAGTAATTGTGATTGAGATAGGTTTTTAAGGTCAATTCTTCATCAAACAAAAGGTATGGGTACATCTTCCTTGTGAGTGATTGTTGGATGTTGTGAATGCTAAGTTGGAGTGAAAAGGGTTGTTTGATAAGCATTGTTGATTTTGATTGTTAAAGGTTTTTTTGAGTGAAATTTAATGATAAAAACCTTGTTTGATAAGCATTATTGGAAATATTGAAGTAAGATTTCATATGATTGAAGTAGGGTTTGTGGACAGTGGGGAATGAACTAGGGTTTGTAAAATATCATGAGTATCATTGTTATGTGAAGTTGAGAACTATCTTGAACTAGGGTTTGTGAAATATCATGAGTATCATTGTTATGTGAAGTTGAGAACTATCTTGAACTAGGGTTTGTGAAAGATCATGAGTATCATTGTTATGTGATATAAGCATTGTTGGAAATAATTGAGTGAGTGTTCATATGCTTGGAATAGGGTTTGTAAGCAAGGAGTGTTTCATTGAGTGATTGATTGAGTGGAGTTGTTTGAGCCTAGTCAAGTGGAAGTGTTGAAGTGATAGTTCAAGTTCTGAAACAAATTGTTCTATATTCTGAATTGATTTGAGAAAGAGATTGAAAGTGATTGAGCATTATTGTGAGTGTGAAGCATATTGAGTCTCTAACAATTCTCTATATGTTTATGTGATATTGAACAAGATTCTATGTGAAACTTGTTTGTGTGATTGAAGAGGTTTTATGTGATAGATTGAGTTGAGTTGAGTAAGCTTTTGTGGAAGCTTACAATGTAGATTTGAGGTAAGTCTTGGTGAAGACTTGTTGAGCATATTGAACAAGTTCTAGAGAGGACTTGTGGACATATTGGTGTGAGCTTTTGTGTAAGCTTACAATGCATATTTGAGGTAAGTCTTGGTGAAGACTTGTTGAGCATATTGGACAAGTTCTAGAGAGGACTTGTGGATAGATTAGTATGAGCTTTTGTGGAAGCTTACAATACAGATTTGAGACAAGTCTTTGAGAAGACTTGAGAGAAGAGTTGATTGATTGATTTGTTCAAACATTGGGTTAAGGTTTGGGGTAGATCTAGCAGAGTTGATTTGTGATTGAGTCAAGCTTTGTGTTAAGGCTTGAGGACATATTTGTGCTAGACTGAAGGATTGTGTTTAGTGTAGATTTGAGGATAGATATTGAGCAGATTTGTGCTAGACCGAAGGACTATGTTTAGTGTAGATTTGAGGATATATATTGAGTAGATTTGTGCTAGACTGAAGGACTGTGTTTAGTACAAAATTTGAGGATAGATATTGAGCAGATTTGTGCTAGATTGAAGGACTATGTTTAGTATAGATTTGAGGAAAGATATTGAGCAGATTTGTGCTAGACCGAAGGAATGTATTTAGTGTATATTTGAGGACATAGATTGAGTAGATTTGTGCTAGATCGAAGGACTATGTTTAGTGTAGATTTGAGATAGAGTTGAGAGCAAGCTTTGGAGGTGATAGAGTATAGAGGACAATAGTCTCCAGTGGATAGAGGTCCATTAGCCAAGGTAGTGAAGACAGGTCTTCTAAGTGAGGGTAGGAGTCTTCAGTGGATAGATATCCATAAGCCAGTGTAGTGGAGGTAGTAGTTCTTCTAGAAGATCACCAGCTAGAGTAGAGGAGAAGGAGTTCTCCTATGGATAGAGATCCATGAACTTGATTAGGGGATTGGTGTCTCCTTTGGACAAAGGTCCATAAACATTGTAATAGGGAAAGGATTCCCAAGAGATTTGTTGAGAAAATTTTAGTGAAATATTTTCTCCATGGAGTAGCCCACATTGGGTGAACCACGTTAAATTGGTGTCTCTATTGTGTGTGGTGATTTATGCATTGCTTTGATTACTGTTGTTGATATTGCCATTGATATATTGTATAATATTGTTTGGGAAAGAAAAGTAAAAAGTGGTCTTATATTGTTCACCCCCTCTCTTAGTATAAGCTTGTGTTCTTCAATTGGTATCAGAGTGGGTTCCTTCGGAAGAGTTTAACAGCTTGAAGGAAAATCTTACAAGAACACAGATGGATTCTTAGAGTGGATCCTCAAGAAATTCAACACCATTGTTTGATGGGAATAATTATACACTATGGAGCACAAGGATGAAGTTTCATCTAATGGCACTTGGAAATGAAGTATGGGAAGCAGTTGAAAATGGATACACACCATCGAAAACTCCACCTACAGATAAATATGGTAAGCTTCTACATCATTACAATTCAAGAGCAATGAATGCAATTCAAAAGGGCTTGCATGAAATAGAGTTTATAAATATTATGCATTGCAAATCAGCAAAGGAAATTTGGGATAAGTTGCAAGGCATATATGAAGGAGATAAAAAGGTCAAAAGGGCCAAGTTGCAAAACTTCAAAAGAGCATTTGAAGACCTAAAAATGAAGGATGAGGAAAATATTGCTTCATATCTACTTCGTGTGGATGAAGTTGTTAACTCCATGCAAGGACTTGGGATTGAAGTTCAAGAACCTGATGTGTGTGATAAGATTCTAAGGTCACTCCCAAAAAGGTTTAGTGAAAATATTTCAGCAATAGAAGAGTCAAAAGATATTGATATTTTGACAAGGGATGAATTACATGGCATTCTCACAACATTTGAGATAAGAATAAAAGAGGAACCTATTCCCCAGAAAGAAGCAACATTTAAAGCCACTAAGAAGACTAAGGGTAAGAATTCATATTCAAGCAATGAGTTATCCAGTGATGAAGAAGCAAATTATGGCAGAAGGAAAAAGGACTCAAGAAAGTATAAAGGTACGAAATCAATTAGATGTTTTAAATGTGGAAAATATGGTCACTATGCATCTGATTTTCCAAAATTTGGAAATAGTAGTGGTGATGAGAAACAGGATCATAAGAACAGGGATGTAGGAAAGCACAAGTACCAAAAGAAAAATAGGGATGGACAAGGTACACAAGGAAATAAGTTTTTCCAAAGGCATAAGAAGAGTTTCTATGCAGATAAGGTAGGTAAGATCTCAAGTGATAGTGATGATAGTTCCTCAGATAATGATAGAGATGAAGTTGATGAAGTTCTATTTTGAAAAAGAAAAAAAGTGGTTAGGAAAAGGTCACCAATAATCCTCAAGTGTTTTAGATGTGGTAACTTTGGTCATCTTGAAGATAGTTGTACAAGGAATGGATTCAGTTTCAGTGATGATGAATATGAAGATACACTTGAAGGACCAGAAGAGAATCTTCTTATGGTACTATAAGAAGAAAGAGGTGATCCTATAGAAGATGAGTCAGAAAAGAATGAAGATGTTTTCAAAGGCAAACAAATAGAGGAAGAATCAGAGAAAGGAGAAGTTGATCTTGAGGGTGAGATTATTCATGCCCTTGATGCATTAAAAGAGGTAAGAAAGAAAAACTCAAAACTCAAGCTTAAAATTTCAAGAATGTGATGAAGAGAAAGGAAAGCTTATAGAGGATCTAAATAACTCAATAGCTAAGACAAGGAGATTCAAAGAGAAGTTAGAAGCTAAGGTTTTAGAGTGTGAAAAATTAGAGTATGAGGTAGCTTCACTAAGGAAGGAAGTAAAAGAATCTAAGGATAAGTTACACAGGTTTGGAAGAAGCTCAAAGAACTTGGATAAGATTATCAAGACACAAAAATCAACATCAAACAAGACAGGTCTTGGTTTTGAACAGGTACAAAAGAAACAAGGAGAGGAGTCAATCTCAAGTTCTGAAGAAGAAGAAACTTCAGAAGAAGAGAGTGTAAGAGAAAGTGAGACTTCTAAGAAAGAGTTGGATAACATAAAGTTCAACAAGGAAAGGAACAATGCACAAATGAGGAACAGATGGAACAAAAACCAGCACAGGGTAAAAGAAACTAAAAGACCAATGAGGTCAAGGCAAGGTAGTTTCAATGGACGATGCTTCTCATGTCACAGGTTTGGGCACAAGGCTACACAGTGCAGGACACATGAAAGACAAGAATATGGGAAATTTATAAATAGGTAGCTTTTTCAAGGGTATTGCTACTCTTGTAATCAGTTTGGTCACAAGGTAGTTAATTGCAGGGTTCATGACAGGAATAGATATGGCTTCACCAGGAGAAATCCCAAGATATTTGCACCTCTAAGGAATAACAACATTAAGTGTTATAAGTGCAATAATTATGGACATACAAAAAAGTGGTGTAGAGCATAAATTCCAGAGACAAGTAGGAACAAGAATAGTTAGAGGAATCAGAAGGATCAGATGAGGAGGAAAGTGGAAAAAGGAAAAGATCAGTGCATGTTGGGAGTAGAAATACTCCCACCCCAGAATTAACCACCTCAAGAGGAGGTGGGGGAGGGGCTAAGCTAAGAGTCTCATTCTTAGCCCCGATCCCCAAAGGTGACCCTTTGCCATTGATGACAAAGGGGGAGAAATTTGAGTTAGGGGGAGAGCATTCAGTCAGGGGGAGCAGAACAGGAAAAGGTAAAAGGAATGGTAAAAGGAAAATGGGTTGCCATAAATGACAAAGGGGGATATTGTTGGAAATATGAGCAAGATTTGTTGTCATTGATGTCAAGAGTCAGTTTTAGTGAGCAGTGCAAGAGGAAGGATGTCAAGAGTCAGTTTTAGAAATAAGAAGGTGATCAGATAAGGTCTATAGGAGAAATATGAAGGCCCAAGAAAAATAATATTATAATATTTTATTATAATATTAAAGGTCTAATGGTAAGACCTAAAGAAATTAAATTAATTATAAATTAATTTTAATAATTTCATTATAAATTAATTTATAAATTAATTTGATTAACTTTATAGTTATTAAATTAATTATAATAATTTTATTATTAATTAAATTATAATCTAATTTAATTAACCCTAAGGTTAGGGTTATGAGGGAAAAAAGAAAGCATCGACGTCATGCATTATTTCCTCCATCAACGTCTAATATGGTGGTGGTAAAATGGTATAAATACCATGTACCTTTAGTTGCAAAGGATACCTTTGTTTGAATAAAATTAAGCCTGTGATTTCTAGAAATTTTGTGTGAGGAATAAGACAAAAGTTTTTGTCTTGTTAGCACCAACGAAGGGACAATATTTGTGAAGATCTAAACCTCATAACCAATCGGCTGGTTGGCCTAGTGGCAAGTGGTTGTGAATTAGAGCTTTGGAAAGCAAGAGGACCCACGATCGAATTTTGATGACAAATCTTGGTGAAGGTTTTGGTTTGGGTGCCAAAGGAAGCAACATGTTAATTATTATTTTTAGGTTCCAAAGAGAATCAATATAGTGCACGAGGTGCTCCTTACTTCCAAGGTGAGCGCCTAGCTCATGTAGTAGTTGAAGCCATGACTAGGGTGTGTAGACACCAAAACAGCACCAATTCGATTATGTGACAATAAGCACTGATCGAATTTACATACACAACCCCTAGGGCAGCCCCTAGAGGTTAAACAGTGGTCCTAACCACTCCCACAACAATTTTGGAAGGTCAGAGGTCAATTTGGAACTTTTCAGGCACTCTACTTGCTACTCGTTCCACCCTGGGACGATTACAAACTGGTATTCGTCCCACCCCAAGACGATTAGTAGCATTCGCTCCAGGGTGGGGTGAATAGCAAGTTTGACGGGCAAAAGGTCAAACCTTGACAAATGGCAGCTCAGATCTACCACTTAACTCCTCCTTCAATGCATGGAGCGTGAATTTTTGAGCTCAAAGAGGCAGTCATAGAGGCAGTCATAGAGCCATTAATTAGGGAGGAATCTCCTTCCCCCTGGTAAGGCATGATGGCCAAGTGGCGCCTCTGCATGCTCATCCATAAAAACACTCAGGTCTATAAAATGGTGAGTCTTCTCACCCCAAAAAGAGGACATAGGAGGAGAATTTGGAGCAACGGAGTGCTGCCGAATTACATCCTCACCCATCGTTTGTGCTTCTTACATCCTTGATCTCTCTTTTGGAAGGGAGGTTATTGGGTGATTATTGGAAGCGCAATTCGAACCCAAAACCTGAACATTTGGCTATAATACCCACCCAATTTTCTGACACAACCCCATAAGAGGTTTTGGACCCATACCAAGTGTATTGATGCCTAAATAGAGCCCCAAACGGTGGGCGTCCTACCCCCGAGCGCCCCCCGCATTGCTGCAATCCTAATCGCCCCACCCTGGTGTGATTAGAAATATATGGTAGATTTCCCTACTGTTTCTTTTGCATTTGATTCTAGGTCAACCATATATGTTGTCATTTAAATTTCATGTCATTTGGATGAGTTTTGATTGTGCTTTCAATGTTTCTTGCTTTCACTAACATACAAGCATCATCGGATACAGGGCGATCGAGACTGAATCTACAAAATCCGACCATCTGGGTCGTCCCAAAACGTCCCATTTTATCTAACCCCAACTTTGCAGGTGTTTTGGATGCCCCTGGATGGGACATTTAGGAGGTCACCTACTGACATTTTATGACAGTCCTAATCGTCCCACCCCGGAGCGATTAGAAATCTGTGGTAGATTTCTCGACTGTTCCTTTTGCAGTGTGTTCCTGGTAATGTTTTCTTGCTTCTATCAAAATTTTAGCTCATTCAGATATGTTTCAGTTATCATTTTAATTATTTTATGCATTCATTAACCGTAGGCCTTGGGGATCGCATGTTTCCCTCCATCGGTAGGTGCTACTAACTGTTTACTATTTCTCTGAATGCATGATCTTGACACCAGAGGGGAAGCAAGGAACTATGGATGCACTCACGCAAGCGACGATGACGTTTGGAACACCCATTTTCAATGTGGGCACGTGGAAGATCCCAAAGGAGAATATCTCATTTGTGGTGTAACAAAATTATGTCCGATGCTGCCAGCCCCTGAAAGGGAGGAGACGCATTGTAACCCGATCTCGAGAAAATTAATAAAATAAAGGGCTGCACTTTTACATTTGCTTTAAATATCGTTTCAATTTGTTTGTTTTCTCTCTTTTCATGCTTTCTCATTCGTAGGACTTAGCGTTACATTTCCCCTTTTGTTTACTTTCTTATCCTCGTGCTTTCAGTAAGTGGAGCCGGACTGAAAGCATGAGGATATGAAAGCAAACAAAAGGGGAAATGTAACGCTAAGTCCTACGAACGAGAATGCATGAAAAGAGGGAAAACAAATGAATTGAAACAAGATTTAAAGCAAATATAAAATTGCAGCCCTTTATTTTATTAATTTGCTCGAGATCAGGTTACAATGCGTCTCCTCCCTTTTCAGGGGCTGGGAGCGTCGGACATAATTTTGTTACACCACAAATGAGATATTCCCCTTTGGTATCTTCCACATGCCCACATTGAAAATGGGCAGTCCAAAAGTCACCGTCGCTTGTGTGAGTGCGTCTATAGTTCCTTTCTATCCCTCTGGTGTCAAGATCCTATGTTCAGAGAAACAATAAACAGTTAGTATCACCTGCGGATGGAGGGAAACATGCGATCCCCAAGGCCTACGGTTAATGCATACATAAAATAATTAAAACGATAACTGAAACATATCAGAATGAGCTAAAAATTTGACAGAAGCAAGAAAACATTATTAGGAACACACTACAAAAGGAACAGTCAAGAAATCTACCACAAATTTCTAATCGCTCCGGGGTGGAACGATTAGGACTGTCATAAAACGTCAGTAGGTGACCTCCTAAATGTCCCATATAAGGGCCTCCAAAAAACCTACAAAGTTGAGGTTAGACAAAATGAGGCATTTTGGGACAACCCAAATGGTCAGATTTTGCAGATTCTGCCTCAATCTCCCTGTATCCGATGATGCTCCCTATATGTTAGTGAAAGTGAGAAACATTGAAAGCGTAGTCAAAACTCATCCAAATGACATGAAATTTAAAATATAGCATATATGGATGACCTAGATTCAAATGCAAAAGAAACAATAGGGAAATATTCTAGAGATTTCTAATCGCTCCGGGGTGGGGCGATTAGGACTACAACAGTGCGGGGGGCGCCCGAGGGTAGGACGCCCGTCGTTTGGGGCTCGGTTTCGGCACCAATCCACTTGGGATGGGTCCAAAACCTCTTATGGAGTTGTGTCAGAAAATTGGGTGGGGTATTATGGCCAAATGTTCGAGTTTTTGGTTCGAATTGCGCTTCCAATAATCACCCAATAACCTCCCTTCCAAAAGAGAGATCAAGGATGTAAGAAGCACAAACGATGGGTGAGGATGTAATTCGATAGCACTCCGTTGCTCCAAATGCTCCTCCTATGTCCTCTTTTTGGGGTGAGAAGACTCACCATTTTATAGACCTGAGGGTCTCTGTGGATGAGCATGCAGAGGCGCCACTTGGCCATCATGCCTTGCCAGTGGGAAGGAGATTCCTCCCTGATTAAGGGCTCCATGACTGCCTCTATGATTGCCTCTTTGAGCTCAAAAATGCTCACTCATGCTCCATGCATTGAAGGAGGAGTTAAGTGGTGGATCTGAGCTGCCATTTTGTCGAGGTTTGACCTTTTTCCCATCAAACTTGCTATTCGCCCCACCCTAGAGCGAATGCTGCTAATCGTCCCGGGGTGGGACGAATACCAGTTTGTAATCATCCCAGGGTGGAACGAGTAGGGAGCAGAGTGCCTGAAAGGTGCCAAATTGACCTCTGACCTTCCAAAACTACTATGGGAGTGGTTAGGACCACTTTTTAACCTTTGGGGCCTGCCCTAGGGGCTATGTATATCAATTCAATCAGTGCTTGTTGTCACATAATCGGATTGGTGCTATGTTGGTGTCTATAGATGCCCCTTTTTGGGATGCGCTATGCATGACGCAGTGTTGAGAAAAAATAGATAACCAAAGCACTAATGATTAGGGTTTCTCGGTGACCTAACCAAATTTTGATGCCCCAAGTATGGAAAGGGCATGCGTTCTTGAATATTTGCTTCTGACGAGCTAAGGAGATTAATTCAAGTGTTAACCTTTTCGGTGAGGTGTTACTTGATCTTGGACATTGTTCAGTCATGAATAGGCAAAGGGAGCAACCTTTTGTCTGTGGAAACCTTGAGTTCATGATTCTAGAATACCAAGTGTTTGATCAGCTTATGATTATTGCTTGTTTGCTACCCCAAGCAGGAGCGTGATTGTCTTTGTCAATGATTCTTTGAATGCATGCCATTTCCTTGATTGGGTGTGTATTTGTTGATTGGTGACTAAGTGTGACTACCCCCTCAAGCGACGAATCGATGAGGGAATGACCGACATGAGAAAAGTGATGAGTCACTTGACCCAAGATGAATTTTATAAGGGTGCCTTAAGTTGTTTTCCATTGAATGCTTATGCAGTTTCCCAACAATTTGACCTATTTTTGGTGGGTGTAACCCTTTTTGTGACGCCGTTTGGGGATGAAATTCTCAAAAATCTATCCTCCCGTGGAGCGGTCCAGCTATGGTAGCCTTCTTAGGGAGTAGGATAGTGAGGATTTGTGACCCCGATGTCTATTTTTTATGCCAAGAATGCGCAGGCGCAAAGGTGCCTTGCTCGACAATATTATTGCTATTTTTGCGTGGGTTTGGACCCTTTTTGTGACACCTTTTGGGGATGAAATTCTCGAAAATCCATCCTCTCGTGGAGCGGTCTGACTATGGTAGCCTTATTAGGGTGTATGATAGTGAGGATTTGTGACCTCGGCGTCTATTTTGTATGCCAAGAATGTCAAGTGCAAAAGCACTCTTATTTGGCAATTTTATTGCTATTTTTTGTGCATTTTGGTGTATTTTTTGTTGTTTTTGATTTTTTTGCTCTGTAATCGTCCAAGGGTGGGACGAATACCAGTTTTATAATCATACCAAGGTGGGATGAGTGCTAACTAGAGCACTCATCCCAAGGTGGAACGATTACAGACCTAAAAGCCTATTTAAGGTCCAAAACTAGGTTTTGGGCTCATTTGCACTTTGTTTTTCTGGCAATTTGGAGCTGTGAGGAGGAGGTCGAGTTTGCTTAGCAGAGCGTTGTCGAATTTCTTGGACACCATGAGTTCACGGATCGGATCATCAAGTTGCAGAGTCGAGGCGAGACCGGTAAGTACCCATTTTCTTTATTTTTCTTGTTTTGTTGTACAATTTAAAACCGCAATTCTTTTCTTTTGTATTTTGTTTTTCGATTTAAAAATGAAAACCCTGGTTTAATATATTTTTTTGTGTTTTTTAGAATTTGTTTTGCTTTGTTAAAACTAAGATCGAAACCCTAGTTTAAACTGTGTTTATTTTTGTTTTTGTTGTAAACTAAAAAGAAAACCCTAGTTTAAACTAAGATCGAAAACTTAGCTTAAAAAAATTGTTTTTATGTTGTTTTCTGTTTTTTTATCAGTTTAGACTAAGGTTAAACCCTAGGTAACTGAAAACTATTTGTGTGTGTTTTTTATTGGTTTTTCAGTTTTAAAATTAAGGTTCAAACCCTAGGTAACTGAAAACTTTTGGTATTGTGTTTTGTATTTTTTAGTTTGACACTAGAATGAAAACCCTAGGTTAAAGTGTTTTACTTTGTTTTTGTATTTTTATTTATTAGTTTGAACTACAGTTAAAAACCCTAGGTAACTGAAAAATGTGTTTTTTTGTTTTTTATTTATTTATCAGTTGTAACTACAGTTAAAAACCCTAGGTAACTGACAAATGTGTTTTTTTAGTTTTTTAGTTTTTTATTTATTAGTTTGAACTATAGTTAAAACCCTAGGTAACTGACAAATGTGTTTTTTTTTAATTTGTTTTTTTGGTTTTTTATTTATCAGTTTGAACTACAATTAAAAACCTTAGGTAACTGACAAATGTTTTTTTTAGTTTTTGTATTGCATTGTTTATTTTATTTTTTTTGGAATGTTTGTACTGTACATGTTGTTAATGTTTTTGTTGTACATTTATCAAATGTTTTAGCTGTACACTTATTAAATGTTTTTGTTGTATAGTTTTTTTGTTTCATGTTTTTAATGTTTTGGTGCTATTTTTGATTTTTAGGTGGTGAAGAGTCGGTACCGTGTGCCGACGATGTTTTCGAAGGTGCGGGAGGCACTGACTGTGGTGGACTAGGATTGGCTTGACGCCCTCGGGCTCAAGCATGTGACTCGGTTAGAGCATGTGGTGGGGGATCAGGCATATTTGACTACCCTGATCAACTTATGGGATCCCCGCACCAATACCTTTCATATCCCAATAGGGGAGATGATGGTGACTCTAGAGGATGTCTATCAGATTCTATAGATTTTGATAGACGAGCTTCCTATTCAGACTACTCCACGTGATCAGCATATGGCGGTGCTGACACGGTGCTTTAGGCATAGGGTGGAGATGGGGGTGGATAGTTCGGTGGAGAGGGCAGAGGGGGATTGCCTGATTGGCATTATTTTTGTACGGTGGTGGCTAGAGAAGGGTTTGTTGGGGGTGAGGCATGCACTACTGATGACCCTCATCTCCAACATGCTACTTCCCGACTCCTCGGGTGTGAGGTTCCCATGGAACCTGTTGGAGGTTGTTTTTAGACTAGTTGAGTGTCCGACCTCAGAGCCACTGATTATGAGGTGGGATCAAACACTACTGGCATAGCTCTATGATGAGCTGTACGAGGTCCACTATCGGATGCAGAAGGGGATTGGATGCAGCTACCTATTGCAGTGCTGGGGATGGTAGCACATAGCTGTGGAGTGGCCATAGGGTTTGTCATGGACTACTCGGGCAAAGATGGTGGATAGAGAGATAGGGTATGCGGCTCTATGGCGGAGGTCCGAGGAGCAGGGGCAGAGTCGACGATGGTCAGGTTTTGTAGGGCACTATGCTGATGCCTTTGCGGGTCTTGCTCCAGGGGATGTGTTTTGGCATCCATTTCGAGACTGTCTAGCCTGGCCTGAGGCGGGAGAGTGGCTTCGATAGGTGCGCATAGGGAGATGGCTGATCGGGTGGCATGAGACCAAGCAAGAGTAATTCTTGTACGTCCAGGTGACGCGATAGTTTGGGGTGCACTAGGGATTGCCTGGTGAGCCCTTGATTTATCAGTGTCGGGGCGACGAGAGGACTCTGGCCTAGCCGATCATCGAGCCTCTAGGTGAGGATTCGATGCAGCGATCAATGTCCTTGATGTGGAAAATATCGGGGTGACTGCAGAGTATGACCAGTGGTGGACGATGTAGCTATGGCAGTACGAGGGGCCTCTAGGAGGTCCAGAGGCGATAGCAGTAGGTGGGGAGGGTGCAGAGGCATCGGGAGAGGGTTGGGGGGCTTCGATCAAGGATGCGAACATGGTGGAGGTTAATAGCTTTGGGGGGATGATTTTAGGATTTCGAAGCAACCAGATACGTAGGACGTCTTGGAGCAGTGGGATCTAGAGCAGCCTGCCATCTCGGATATGCCTATGCCTCAGGCAGTCCCAGAGGGTATGGAGGTGAGGCATCGCGCTGAGATAGCACGATTGGAGGATCTGCTTCAAAGATGGTATGAGGAGCTCGAGGATGCTCTATAGGAGAGGGATATCCTGCAAACTCAGTTGGCGAAGCGGGAGAATGCATTAGCTGCATATCGTTGATGGGATGGGGACACAGATGCTTCACGGGAGAGGGATCTCCCACGAACTCAGTTGGCGCAGCGTGATGACGCATTGGCTGCGTACCATCGATGGGAGATGTATTTGGTTTGGCATCGGATGGAGTTGGAGGAAGATATTATTTGCCTCAGTGGGCAGTTACCTGAGCTCCCTGGAGTTGGATCTTCGCATCGGATGAGAGACAGCGATACTGAGCAGTTAGCATCTTCTCGTCTCTGGTGGCTGGATGAGGCGGGCGCTAGTGGGCATGATGTAGGTAGTTCCCATCGCACCGATCCTGCGTGATCATGGTGGCCGATGCCCTAGGCTTGGGGGTTTTTGAGATTTTGCTTTATTTTTTGGTGAGGTTGGAGGACCGTTTATTGTATCTTGAGGTCCTTTTTGATTATATATATACATGACATTGCTTTTGAGTTTATACACTTGTTATGGTTTTATTTTGTGCACATGTATTTACATTGATGTATGCATATGTTATTGGGGATGGATGTTTCTAATTATATGATGTATGCATATGGTATGGATGAATTGAGTTGTGGATATTTGGTGGTGGCACCAGAAACTGTACAAGGACTTAATGGCTTTTTTGTACTAGGTGATTGCGTTATGAAATGACTTTGTATGTATATATTTTTCTTTTGTTTTGTATATATTTTTGATGATGGTGTAATAATGGAATGTATCATAGTTGGTTTAGAATGTAGTTAAGGTTTTCTGAGACTCAGATGTTTTAACTAACTAGCCAAGACTGTACTTTTATCTTACAAGACTTTTGAACAAGGTACGAATCGAACTTGAGTTTGACCAAGTTATTTCGCATCCCTGTGTGTGCAATTGAGTTAATTTATGTGGTATTTATCAAGATACCACCAGTGCCAGATAGGCTATCAACCAAACCTGTACTGAGGATCACCTAATTAGCTCCACTAACTCCATTGTTGTATTTAGTAAGATTAATCCATGGGACAATCTAAGGTACCATAAGCTAACTCATCCGCATGCAAACATTGGTCTGCTCACATGCAAACTAATGTGATAGACATATCGTCATGCGTTTAGGATACCGCCATTGTCAGGTAGGATGTCCACCAAACCCGTAATGAGGATCACCTAAATGGTTTTTCGAATGCTAAGAATTCTAGGGATTCAAGTTCAGGTGTCTTTCGGTTGCTCAACTTGTTGGGATACTTGCTCGCATACATAGTGATGAAAATCACTGTTTATTTTTATCTTTTGTTTTTTTCTTTTTGAGCAAGGACTTTGAATAGTGGTGATAACCACTGTTATTTGATTTTGCTTTTTAAGTTGCAAAGTTGAGCTCGTAGGTTGTTGGCTTGTGAGTGGCATTGATCCCATTTGGCTTTGGGGATGACTACCCATCCTGTTTAGGGACGTGTAGTATGGATCCTTATGACTTTTAGGGACCAAAGGTGATTTGGGATCTTATTATGTAATGGCATTGATATTTTAGGCCTTGGGGATGACTACCCATCCTTGTCGGGGGCATGTAGTACAAATCCTTACAAATTTGGGGACCAAAGGGGATTGGAGATCTGATTATGAATGGCATTGATATTTTAGGCCTTGGGGATGACTACCCATCCTTGTCAGGGGTGTGTAGTATGAATCCTTATGAATTTTGGGGACCAAAGGTGATTTGTGGTTTTTTGACAGTGGATTCTAACAACTATTTATTATGGGAAATTGGATGGGGAAGAGCTTGTCCTTTTGTCAATTCTCAGCATTCTCAAACCATTCGCACAGGGGGAGGAGCAGGATAACCTTTCACCTATGGTACCCTAGACTGCTTTGTAGGTTTCTCTTGCGTTCACACAACTTGGATTTTTTTTTTTGTGTTTTATCTTGTGTTGGGATGCTATGTAACAAGGTGTGATCCAAGTAGAACTCTACCTTTGTAAAATTTGTCTGACTTTGTACAGTTTTTGGCTAGAAATATAATGACAGTTGAATGATGAAAACTCTAGATACATTATAAGACAACTGACTATGGTATGGTGAAAAATGTGACTGGCGTTTATTTTTGCTGAATTCTTTTAAAGTGGAAAAATGTGGAGAATGATGGAATTGCCCGTAATTACAGTCTATGGTGCTCTTGACCTGTATGATCAACAAATGTGCAATGTATGTATGCGATGCCTAATGCAGCTATTTTTTTGTGTTTTGATTTTTTACGAGTATGCATGGAAGTGAGATGCAATTTTTTTTTTGTTATTTTTGATTATTTTTTTGTTTTTGAATATTTGTTTTTGACCAAGCGATTGTGGGAACACTTGGAGCTTTTTGTTTGACCAAAGGGTTTATGGACACCTTTGGGGCGTTTTAGGTGGACCATGCGATTGCAGGAATCCTTAGAGCTTTTGGTTTGACCAAAGGGTTTATGGACACCTTTGGGGCATTTTTGGGTTGACCAAGAGATTATGGGAATCCTTGGGGCTTTTGGTTTGACCAACAGGTTTATGGACACCTTTAGGGCATTTTTGGGGTTAACCAAGCGATTATGGGAATCCTTGGGGCTTTTGGTTTGACCAAAGGGTTTATGGATACCTTTGGGGCATTTTTGGGGTTGACAAAGCGATTGTGGAAATCCTTGGAGCTTTTTGGTTGGGCTATGACTCTCTTAAATATGGAATGGCCTCAAATGACTGATTTTCAAGGGTTCTAGTTCCTTGATTTCATCAAGAGAGGCTAGCCGATATGTCCCAGGTCCTATTTTACTATCAATTACATAAGGACCTAACCAGTTTGCCATGAACTTGTCCCTTAGATGGGGCGACAAGTTAGAGTTTTGCTGGTTCTCTTTTAAGACCAGGTCACCAACCTAAAAGTCCCTCAGGTGAACTTTCATATTGTATACTTTCTTAAGTCACTTTTGGTAGATATGTAAATTCTCGAGAGCATTGATGCGTCATTCATCAAGCAATGTAAGCTGGTCTAACCGGGCCTACCGCGCAGTGTCATCATCGATGAAATCTTGCATTGATATGCGCAGGGAAGGAATTTCCAACTTGAGAGGCATGACTGCCTCGAATCCATACACCAATGAAAATGGAGTTGCCCCAGTGGGCGTCCGAATGCTAGTGCGATAAGCCCAAAGAGCAAGTAGTATTTGAATGTGCTAATCCTTATGACTGTCTACGACTATCTTTTTGAGGATGGAAACTAGCATTTTGTTTGATGCCTCTGCTTGTCCATTTGCTTGCGGATAATAAGGTGCAAAAAAACTGTTCTGAATTTTGTACTTTGTGGTCAAAGCACACACGTCTTTGTTCTTGAATGACATCCCATTATCCAAGATGATCTTGGATGGAATACCAAAATGACATATGATGTTATGTAAAATAAACTCCGCAATGCGGGTTCTAGTCGTAGAGGTAAGCATAATTGCTTCCACCCACTTGGTGAAGTACTCTGTGGTCATTATGATGAATGTGTGATGACCTAACGATGTAGGGGAGATCTTTTCGATTAGATCTAAGCCCTACTGTGAAAACGACCAAGCCAATTGGATCGGCTGCAAGGCATGAGAAGGTACGTGTGTCAAATTAGCATGGTGTTGACACTTCACACAATTCCTTACATATGTGCAACAATCTTGCTCTAAAGATGGACAATAATAGCCCATGCAAAGAATGTGCTTTGTGATGGCCATAACGCTGAAGTGGCCGCTGCATGTACCATCATGCGCTTGGGTGATCGCCCAAGCAAAATCTTGCTGGTCCAAGCAACGAAGGAGGATTCCTTTGTAGCTTCGATGGTACAAAATGTCTCCTAGCAAGACATGTTTTGTCGCTTTCTGTTTGAATTATCTTTTCATGACATGCAACAATCCAAGTGGGAGGTTACCTAACTTGAGGTAGTCTCTTATGGGTGTGTACCAATCCTGCTAATCAGAAGCCTCGACGGTATGAACAACCAATCCCTCTTGAAGTTCATCCCTAGCAAAAGTTGAGCGGGAAAGAACCTGTAAGAATAGCGTTGTGTTTCTAATAAGAGGGGTCAGGGAGAACAAGGGCCCCCTAGTTGGCTTGATTCAGACAATCGTGGATTTGAGAGAACCTATCCTAATACGGTTCAATCTGGATCAGGTGGATTCCTGGCGTTAAGTTAGATCTTACACACTCCATTGCAGATTGCGATAGTGTTTTGACTTGAATGGTTGTCATATCACCAGAACTGTCTTGTGGGATTAGTGACCCCAAGGAGGCCATAGTTTTGGCAAAATGATTTGATGACCGAGGGAGTGCCTCAATGTCGTACCATTCAAGATTTGCTAGGAATTTGTCCATAAGGGCTTTGTAGGCCTGCAGAACTGGGCATTTACATTGGAATACCCCTTTTACTTGGTTGACAATTAACAACGAATCACCAAAGATGTTCAAGCGTTTGATGTTCATGGTGATGGTTGTTTGAAGACCTATGAGCAAGGATTCGTATTCTGCGTTGTTATTGGTACATAGAAAATCAAATTTAAATGATAGAGGCATTGGAGCCCCTTGCGGTGTGAAGAATACAATTCTCGTGCCACCCCCTTGCTCATATTTAGAACCATAAAAAAATAGGGTTATATCGGCCTGTGATTCAGGCTTATCAGAATCTAGCAATTCTGAGACATGGAAGACCCCATCATCGGGTAGCTCTATGGTCAGAGGCTGATCGTATTCAAGAGGAGCGTATGCTAGTTGATCGGCAATGACTTGACCTTTGATGGACTTCTGTCCAATGAATTCGATGTCAAACTCTGTCAACAACATGATCCATTTCGTCGTGCAGCTACTATCCTCATACTTGGGTTTGAACCTTAAGTTTAAAACTAAAAAACCAATAAAAAACACACATAAATAGTTTTCAGTTACCTAGGGTTTAACCTTAGTCTAAACTGATAAAAAAATAGAAAACAAAATAAAAACAATTTTTTTAAGCTAAGTTTTTGATCTTAGTTTAAACTAGGGTTTTCTTTTTAGTTTACAAAAAAAACAAAAATAAACACAGTTTAAACTAGGGTTTCGATCTTAGTTTTAACAAAGCAAAACAAATTCCAACAAATACCAAAAAAAATATTAAACTAGGGTTTTCATTTTTAAATCGAAAAGGGGTATTCCACTTATTGAAAGCACGAGGATACGAAAGCAAACAAAAGGGGAAATGTAACGCTAAGTCCCACGAACCAGAATGCATGAAAATAGGTAAAACAAACGAATTGAAACGAGATTTAAAGCAAATGTAAAATTGTAGCCATTTATTTTATTAATTTTCTCGAGATCGGGTTACAATGCGTCTCCTCCATTTTCAGGGGCTGGGAGCATCGGACATAATTTTGTTACACCGAAAATGAGATATTCCCCTTTGGGATCTTCCGCGTGCACACATTGAAAATGGGTGGACCAAATGTCACTGAAACTTGTGTGAGTGCATATATAGTTCCTTGCTGCCCCTCTAGTGTCAATATCCTACATTCAGAGAAACAGTAAATGGTTAGTAGCACTTGTGGATGGAGGGAAACATGCGATCCCCAAGGCCTACGGTTAATGCATGCATAAAATAATTAAAACGATAACTGAAACATATCAGAATGAGCTGAAAATTTTACAGAAGCAAGAAAAAATTACTAGGAACACACTGCAAAAGGAACAGTTGAGAAATCTACCACAGGTTTCTAATCGCTCCGGGGTGGGACGATTAGGACTGTCATAAAACGTCAGTAGGTGACCTCCTAAATGTCCCATCTAGGGGCCTCCAAAACACATGAAAAGTTGGGGTTAGACAAAATGAGGCATTTTGGGATGACCCAGATGGTCAGATTTTGCAGATTTTGCCTCGATCACCCTGCATCCGATGATGCTCCTTGTATGTTAGTGAAAGCGAGAAACATTGAAAGCATAGTCAAAACTCATCCAAATGACATGAAATTTAAATGACAGCATATATGGATGACCTAGAATCAAATGCAAAATAAACATTAGGGAAATCTACCACAAATTTCTAATCGCTCCGGGGTGGGGCGATTAGGACTACAGTAGTGCAGGGGGCGCCCGGGGGCAGGATGCCCACCGTTTGGGGATCGGTTTCAACACCAATCCACTTGGGATGGGTCCAAAACCTCTTATGGGGTTGTGTCAACAAATTGGGTGGGGTATTCTGGCCAAATGTTCAGGTTTTGGATCCAAATTTGTGCTTCCAATAATCACCCAATAACCTCCCTTCCAAAAGAGAGATCAAGGATGTAAGAAGCACAAACGATGGGTGAGGATGTAATTCGGCAGCACTCAGTTGCTCCAAATTCTCCTCCTTTGTCCTATTTTTGGTGTGAGAAAACTCACCATTATATATACCTGAGGGTCTCTGTGGATGAGCATGTAGAGGTGCCACTTGGCCATCATGCCTTACCAGGGGGAAGGAGATTCCTCCCTGATTAAGGGCTCCATGATTGCCTCTATGACTGCCTCTTTGAGCTCAAAAATGCTCACTCACGCTCCATGCATTGAAGGAGGAGTTAAGTGGTGGATCTGAGCTACCATTTGTTGAGGTTTGACCTTTTGCCCATCAAACCTGCTATTCGCCCCATCCTGGAGCGAATGCTACTAATCATCCCGAGGTGGGACGAATACCAGTTTGTAATCATCCCAGGGTGGAACGAGTAGGAAGGAGAGTGCCTGAAAGGTGCCAAATTGACCTATGACCTTCCAAAACTACTTTGGAAGTGGTTAGGACCATTGTTTAACCTTTGGAGGCTGCCCTAGGGGCTATGTATGTCAATTCGATCAGTGCTTATTGTCACATAATCAGATTGGTGCTATTTTGGTGTCTACAGATGCCCCTTTTTGGGATGCGATGTGCGTGATGCAGCGCTGAGAAAAAATAGATAACCAAAGAACTAATGATTAGGGTTTCTTGGTGACCTAACCAACTTTTGATTCCCCAAGTATGGAAAGGGCATGCATTCTTGAATCCTTGCTTCTGACGAGCTAAGGAGCTTAATTCAAGTGTTAACCTTTTCGGTGAGGTGTTACTTGATCTTGGACATTATTCAGTCATGAATAGGTAAAGGGCGTAAACTTTTGTCTGTGGAAACCTTAAGTTCATGATTATAGAATGCCAAGTGTTTGATCAACTTGTGATTATTGCTTGTTTTTTGCCCCAAGCAGGAGCGTGATTGTATTTGTCAATGATTCTTTGAATGCATGCCATTTCCTTGATTGGGTGTGTATTTGTTGATTGGTGACTACGTGTGACTACCCCCTCAAGCGACGAATCGATGAGGGAATGACCGACATGAGAAAAGCGACGAGTCGCTTGACCAAAGATGACTTTTGTAAGGGTCCCTTCAGTTGTTTTCCATTGAATGCTTATGTAGTTTCCCAACAATTTGACCTATTTTTGGTGGGTGTAACCCTTTTTGTGACGCCATTTGGGGATGAGATTCTCGAAAATCCGTCCTCCCGTGGAGTGGTATGGCTATGGTAGCCTTTTTAGGGAGTAGGATAGTGAGGATTTGTGACCCCGACGTCTGTTTTGTATGCCAAGAATGCGCAGGCACAAAGGCGCCTTGCTCGACAATGTTATTGCTATTTTTGGGTGGGTTTGGACCCTTTTTGTGACGTCGTTTGGGGATGAAATTCTCAAAAATCCGTCCTCCCGTGGAGCAGTCCAGCTATGGTAGCATTCTTAGAGAGTAGGATAGTGAGGATTTGTGATCCCGATGTTTGTTTTGTATGCCAAGAATGTCAAGTACAAAAACACTCTTATTTGGCAATTTTATTGCTATTTTTTGTGCATTTTGGTGCATTTTTTGTTGTTTTTGATTTTTTTGCTCTGTAATCGTGCAAGGGTGGGACGAATACCAGTTTTATAATCATACCAAGGTGGGATGAGCGCTAACTAGATCACTCATCCCAATGTGGAACGATTACAGAACAAAAAGCCTATTTAAGGGCCAAAACTAGGTTTTGGGCTCATTTGCATTTTGTTTTTCTGGTGATTTGGAGCTGTGAGGAGGAGGAGGTCGAGTTTGCGTAGCGGAGCGCTGCTAGATTTCTTAGACACCATGAGTTCATGGACCAAATCATCAAGTGGCAGAGCCGAGGCGAGATCGGTAAGTGCCCCTATTCTTTATTTTGCTTGTTTTGTTGTACAGTTTAAAACCACAATTCTTTTCTTTTGTATTTTGTTTTTTGATTTAAAAATGAAAACCCTAGTTAATATTTTTTTGGTGTTTGTTGGAATTTGTTTTGCTTTGTTAAAACTAAGATCGAAACCCTAGTTTAAACTGTGTTTTTTTTTTTTGTAAACTAAAAAAGAAAACCCTAGTTTAAACTAAGATCGAAAACTTAGCTTAAAAAAATTGTTCTTATGTTGTTTTCTATTTTTTTATCAGTTTAGACTAAGGTTAAACCCTAGGTAACTGAAAACTATTTGTGTGTGTTTTTTATTGGTTTTTCAGTTTTAAACTTAAGGTTCAAACCCTAGGTAACTGAAAACTTTTGGTATTGTGTTTTGTATTTTTCAGTTTGACACTAGAATGAAAACCCCAGGTTAAAGTGTTTTACTTTGTTTTTGTATTTTTATTTATCAGTTTGAACTACAGTTTAAAACCCTAGGTAACTGAAAAATGTGTTTTTTTTGTTTTTTGTTTTTATTTATTAGTTCTAACTACAGTTAAAAACCCTAGGTAACTGACAAATGTGTTTTTTTAGTTTTTTAGTTTTTTATTTATCAGTTTGAACTACAGTTAAAACCCTAGGTAACTGAAAAATGTGTTTTTTTTTAATTTGTTTTTTTGGTTTTTTATTTATCAGTTTGAACTACAGTTAAAAACCCTAGGTAACTGACAAATGTTTTTTTTGTTTTTTTTAGTTTTTGTATTGCATTGTTTATTTGATTTTTTTTGGAATGTTTGTACTGTACATGTTGTTAATGTTTTTGTTGTACATTTATCAAATGTTTTAGTTGTACACTTATTAAATGTTTTTGTTGTACAGTTTTTTTGTTTCATGTTTTTAATGTTTTTGTGTTATTTTTGATTTTCAGGTGGTGAAGAGCCGGTACCGTGTGCCGACAGTGTTTTCGAAGGTGCGAGAGGCACTGATTATGACAGACTGGGATTGGCTTGACGCCCTCGGGCTCAAGAATGTGACTCGATTAGAGCCTATGGTGGGGGATCGGGCATATCTGACTGCCCTGATCAGCTTATGAGATCCCCACACCAATACCTTTCATCTCCTAATAGGGGAGATGATGGTGACTTTGGAGGATGTCTATCAGATTCTACAAATTTTTATAGACGGGCTTCCTATTCGGACTACTCCACGTGATCAATGGATGGCGGTGCTGACACGGTGCTTCGGGCATGGGGTGGAGATGGGGGTGGATAGTCCGATGGAGAGGGCAGAGGGGTATTGCCTGATTGGCATTATTTTGGTACGGTGGTGGCTAGAGAAGGACGTGTTGGGTGTGAGGCATGCACTACTGATGACCCTCATCTCCAACATGCTACTTTTCGACTCCTCGGGTGCGAGGTTCCCATGGAACCTGCTGGAGGTTGTTTTCAGACTGGTTGAGTGTCTGACCTCAGAGCCACTGATTATGAGGTGGGGTTATATTGTGATAGGAGCTTAGGTTAGTAACCGGGAAGAAAAAGTTAGGAGAAAATAGAATAAACTTGCATTAGGAATTAATCTGCGGTTACAAGGTTTAAATAGAAGGAAATAAACCATAATCGCTAACTTAGGGGAAAGAGAAAAGGATGAAGGAAAATAGGGAGGAAAGAAGAAGAAAATTAGAATTCGTTCTCTCTACCGCCCATGCCGTCAAACCTCTTCCGTCCAGTCTCTACCGTCCAGGGAGGTAAAAGGTAAGGTCCAACCTTACTATGGTAAAAATAAATTTTTACCATGCGTTATTTCCAACATTCTCCCCCTTAAAGTTGAGAGGAATGACTATACAATCTCTCAGCTTTATAAATTGAGCTTTAGCCATGCCTTTGGTGAAGATGTCTGCTAGATTATCCAAAGTGTTGTAGTATTGAAGCTCAACTATCTACTGTTCCACCATATCTCTTATGAAGTGATACTTCATATCAAAATGTTTTGACCTTTTGTGGTGGATCGGATTATATGCCAACTGTATGGCACTAATATTATCACAATTCAGTTTGGTTGGACCAATTTGATTTTCGCCAATCTCTTCAAGGATTTTCCTCAACCAGAGGATTTGAGTACTAGCATGGGTAATGGCTATATACTCAGCTTCCGTAGATGATAATGCTACAACAGATTGCTTCTTGGAACTCCAAGTTATTAGTCCTGAACCTAGACTAAAACAGTTCCCTGATGTAGATTTTTTGTCATCTATATTATTGCCCCAATCGCTGTCACTATAACCAACTAACTTCACAGAGTTAGACTTGTGGTAATGGATTCCAAAATCCAATGTACCTTTTACATATCGTAAAATTCGTTTGGTTGCTTGAAGGTGCAGCTCGGATGGGCAAGCCATAAACCTTGATACTAGAGAAACAACATACTGTATATCTGGCCTAGTGTTGGTGAGAAACATTAAACTCCCAACCATGCTTCTGAAATTGGTCATGTCAACCTTTGGTGCTCCATCATCTTTGCTTAGCTGGATTCCATGTCTTGTTGGTGTTGCAACTGATTTGCACTGCTGCATAGCAAATTTCTTGATCATGTCATGAGCATATTTTTGTTGACATATGAAGATCCCTTGCTTTGATTGATGTACTTCCATGCCTAGGAAGTATCTCATTAATCCGAGATCCTTCATCTCAAACTGATTCATCATGGAGTTTTTGAACTCCATATTCATCTTATTATTACTACCCATAAATATTAGATCATCCACATATAAACAAACTATGAGGATATCTACTCCATTCTTAAGGTAGTATAGAGTTGGTTCACTCTTGCTTTTTGTGAAACCATACTCGCTAAAATAGCCGTCAATGCGTGAGTACCATGCTCGTGGTGCTTGCTTGAGGCCATAAAGTGCTTTTTTCAATTTATAAACAAGGTTCTCTTTTCCTTGTTCTTGGAAACCTTGAGGTTGTTGAACATACACCTCTTCTGTCAGGTATCCATTTAAAAATGCACTTTTCACATCCATGTGTTGAATGTTCCATCCTTTATGGGCTGCCAAGGAAAGAACAGTTCTGATTGTTTCTTGTCGAGCAACTGGAGCAAAGGTTTCCTCATAATCTATGCCATATTTCTGAGTAAAACCCTTAGCTACTAATCTTGCCTTGTGCCTTTCAATGCTTCCATCAGCATTGAATTTGGTCTTATAGACCCATTTACATCCAACACATTTTTTTCCCTTGGGAAGCTTCACAAGCTCCCAAGTATCATTCTTTTTAATTGAGGATATTTCCTCTTCCATGGCATCTTGCCATATACTTTCAATACATGCTTTTTCATAGCTAGATGGTTCTAGCTGTGCAGCAACCAACAAAGCATAATTGACTACATCACCCCTTGGTTCATGAGACTCATCATCTCCTGACATGTGAAGATTTTCAAGTCTTGACAAAATGTCGTTCATCTCACTAGCTTGACTCCTAGTGTATCTTTGTTGGAAATTCCTATCCAACATTTGAGAAGATGGATGACTCTGTAGTATGCGCTTTCCTTTATTTGTTTCTTTCCTTTGAGAAACTGGATCAATATCCATCGGACTTGGAGTGCTTACAGATCTCTGAAATCATTTCGGAGAGTTTGGGGGTGCCAACAAAGGAGTTCCTCTTGGACTTGATGTACCACTTGATGTACTCGATGAAGATTCCTGATGTGGACTTTGTGGAGGGGAACTACTTCCACTACTTTTCTTGGGCTGTACAAATGTGGAACTTTCAGAATTAGAGTCTATATCAACAAATTTTTTATGACCCCATTCTCCCCCTTCATCAAAAATTACATCCCTGGAGATAACTATTTTATGTGTCTTGGGATTGTACAATCTATACCCTTTGGTAGATTCACAATACCCTACAAAAATACATGCTTGACTCTTGGGATCAAGCTTCTTTCTCTTCTCCTCAGGAATGTGTGCATAAGCTAAAGAACCAAATACTCAAAAATGTTTGACATTTGGTTTCTTACCGTACCATCCTTCATAAGGAGTGATACCATCTAAACTAGAAGTCGGACTTCTATTTAGAATATATGCACTAGTTCTCACTGCATCTGCCCAATAGTTGTATGTTAGATGCTTTGTTTGAAGCATCGTACGTGCCATTTCAACAAGGGTGCGGTTCTTTCTTTCGGCCACACCGTTCTATTGTGGGGTATAGGCAGTGGTGAACTACCTTTTTATCCCATTTTGCTTACAATAATTTAAAAATTCATTTGAGGAGTACTCTCCTCCTCTATCAGTGCGAAGACATTTGACATAGTAGTCACATTGCTTTTCTACATTATTTTTGAAGTCTATGAAGCAATCAAATGCTTCATCTTTGTGTTTCAAAAAATAGATCCAGCACATTCTAGAATAATCATCTATGAATGTTAGGAAATAAGAATTGTTTCCAAGGCTTTTTGTTTGCATTGGACCACGGATGTCCGAATGTACTAGCTGAAGAGGATAGCTTGCTCTCCACGCTTGCCCTTTTGGAAACTTCGTTCTGGAGTGCTTTCCCAAAGCACATGCTTCACATACCTTCTTATGTTCTTGAATTTTTGGTAGTCCTGTCACCATAGCTTGTGAAGTTAACATTTTCAAGCTAGCGGAATTGAGGTGACCATATCTCAAGTGCCACAATACACTTGGATTTGAAATAGCAATATTTGCAAGTTGAGCTCCCCCTGGCTCACCAAATTTTAGAGGGAATAACCTATTCTTTGTCATAGGTACTTCTGTGATGACTCTGTTACAATTGTTTTTATCAAGGATTGTACATTTTCCTTCATCAAAAACTAATTTGTAATGCTTCTCCATCATTTGGCCAACACTTAACAAATTGTGTTGTAGCTGTGGAGTATAGTATATGTCATTCACCTTTTTAAGGCCTTCTTTTGTTGGAACTTCCATAGCTCCAATGCCTTCAACTTGCAAAGATTTATTATCCCCTAACTTAACATGGGATTTATAATTTGAATCTAATGTAGCAAAGAGATTTTCTTTGCCACTCATGTGGTTGGAGCAACCAGTATCTAAAATCCATGTGTCTTTGAGATTTTGATCTGACTGTCCATATGAAAGAAAAATATTTGAGGTGCCTTCTTCTTCTCCATAAAATGAGCCATATTGACTGCTTTGATCTTTTGAAGACTTTGACCAGCAATCACGAGCGAAGTGTCCTTGTTTCCCACAATTGAAACAAGTCGTTTTAGTTTTGTTACTTCCTCGTCCTTGATTTCCATGGCTTGCATTGCCGCTTTGGTTCTGATTGGCTCCTCTATTTTGATTTCCACCTCTGTTTTGATTTCCTCCTCTGTAGGAGTTGCTTTGGCCTTTGCCTCTTTGTTGTTGTCCTCTGCCTCGGCCTCTTCCTTGTCCTCGTCTTGCAGCTTCGTTCGAAGTGAAGGCTTTGTCATCACCTCCATAGCTTGTTGAAGGTGTTCCTTGAAGGCGCTCTTCATGTGATGTTAATGATCCAATCAAACTATCAAATGTAAGAGTAGAAAGGTCTTTTGATTCTTCAATTATGATGGCAATGTGATTCCACTTAGGAAGAAGTGTTCTCAACACTTTCTTCACAATTGTTTCAACTGTTGTGTTATCACCTAAAGTTTGCATCATATCAACTATTGCTTTGACTCGTACACAATAGTCACCGACTCTTTCATTTTCCTTCATTCTGAGATTTTCAAAATCTCTTTTTAAGGTCTAAAGCCTGACTTGCTTCACTTTATCACTTCCTTGGAATCCTTCTTTCAAGGCATTCCATGCATCTTTGGCAATTAAGAAAGATGCAATTCTAGGAAAGATACTTGGATCTAATGCTGATTGAAGATGGTATAAGGCAAAAGAGTTATTTTTCTGTGCATCTTTGAAGGTCTTCTTGTCGGTTGCACTCAAAGTAGTCCAATATGTTGGAGCAGTGTAACCATCTTCAATACTATCCCATAGTCCTTTTCCTATGAGTAATGTCCTCATTTTGATGGACCAGTACTCATAATTATCCCCATTGAATTTGGGGATTGGTAGATTGTTATTTGATCCCATTACAATCTATTAAAACAAGAAACCTTTCTTATATAGTCTTATTACAAAAAGACTTTACAAACTATCAAGCCTTGCTTGATTTATCCTTCAAAAAACAACCTATTCTTGTTGTGATTCAGCAATTACAAAATTGTCAGCGACTTGTTCATCGTCGTCACTGATCAATATAATTTTAGGTGAAGGAGGTTGTAGGATTTCAACTGAATTACTATAATGAGTATATTCAGATCCTTGTGGAGCAATCTCCACAGATTCGGATTGTTCAAATCTACTCCCAAAAGAGTTATCTTCTAAATCTGCTTTGTATCCTAGATCAGGATTTCTCTGTTGTGCAATAACTACGTTTTGCAACTATGAAAAGACTGAATTTATGCCTAGTGTTCTCACATGCTCATCAAAGTTTTCGGCGTTCGTTCTTAGTAACAGTTTACAAAGAGCCTGATAACATCCATTCGATCTTATCATCTAAGAAAATTTCCCTGAAATTTTCTTTTACACAAAATTTCCTCTTAGGAAATGTTACTAAATTTTTACCTCTCAAAGCGTAAAAAAATGTTACAACAATTTCCTCTTAGGAAATATCTTTTCTTCCACAATTTTGATAGATAGATTCCCCTTTTTTTTTTTTAAAACTTATTTTTAAATGCATAAAAATTTTAATTTTAATCAATTTTTTTTTATAAAATATATCTTCTATAGATAAGATTTAAAAAAAACTGTTAAAATATATTTTTTTTTAAATATCTATAAAAAATATAAATTTTTATAAAAAAATATGAAAAAAATAAAAAAAATTTAATTTTTATCGTGCAAAAGATTATATATGGCGCGCGTGGGGTTCGACCCCGCGACCTCCCACGCCAAGCCTTAATGCTGGCCCGAATGGCCAGTCGGGCTAGCCTGTCCGACGCGAATGGAAGGCGCTTGCCTTCCTTCTATTCCGTCGGGCTAGCAAATATTAAAAAAAAAAACACGGGACATTTGTCCCACATCCGCCCTACGGATGAAACTTACAGGCTTTAAAAGCCTGTATTCGGCGGATGAGTTTCGATTGCCTACGGGCAATCGGGACCACGCCTTTTGCCTCCCGCGCGTTGCCCATCCAGTCGCCCGCCTGTCTGCTCGCCACTTGTCGCGTCGTCTCCCTGCCACATGTCGCGCTGTCACGTCCGCTCCCTGCCACGTGTCCGGTCATCGAGTCCGCTCCCTGCCATGTGTCACGTTCGCTCGCTCGCTATCTACCACGTGTCGCGTCCGCTCGCTCGCTATCTGCCACGTGTCACCTCCTGATTAGCTCCTCGGGATCCATGCCTCCTGCTGCCTTGGTTCACGTGTTGTGGGCCTCTTGCCTCGGTTCGCGCGCTATGGGCCGACCTCCTCGGGATTCGTGCCTCGCTCGTCGTGCCTTCCAGCCAAACGTGAACCAGCTTTGATACCAGATATTGTGATAGGAGCTTAGGTTAGTAACCAGGAAGAAAAAGTTAGGAGAAAATAGAATAAACTTGCATTAGGAATTAATCTACGGTTACAAGGTTTAAATAGAAGGAAATAAACCATAATCGCTAACTTAGGGGAAAGAGAAAAGGATGAAGGAAAATAGGGAGGAAAGAAGAAGAAAATTAGAATTCGTTCTCTCTGCCGCCCATGCCGTCAAACCTCTGCCGTCCAGTCTCTACCGTCCAGGGAGGTAAAAGGTAAGGTCCAACCTTACTGTGGTAAAAATAAATTTTTACCATGCGTTATTTCCAACAGGTTAGACACTACTGGCATAGCTCTATGATGAGTCGTACGAGGTCCGCTATTGGAGGCAGAAGGGGATTGGATGCAACTACCTATTGTAGTGTTGGGGATGGCAGCACATAGCTGTGGATCGACCACAGGGTTTGTTGTGGACTACTCGAGCAAAGATGGTGGACAGAGAGATAGGGTATGCGACTCTGTGGTGGAGGTCTGAGGAGCAAGGGTAGAGTCGACGATGGTCAGGTGTTGTAGGGCACTATGCTGATGCCTTTGCGGGTCTTGCTCTAGGGGATGTGTTCTGGCATCCATATCGAGACTATCCAGCCTGGCCTGAGGTGGGAGAGTGGCTTCGACGGGTGCACAGAGGGAGATGGTTGATCGAGCAACATGGGACCGAGCATGAGTACTTCCCGTATGTCCAAGTGACATGATAGTTTGGGTGCATCAGGGATTTCCTGGTGAGCCCTTGATTTATCAACGTTGAGGCGACGAGAGGACTCTGGCCTGGCCGATCATCGAGCCACTGGATGAGGAGTCGATGTAGCGATCGATGTCCCTAACATGGACAATTTCGGGGCAACTACAGAGTATGACTAGTGGTGGACCATGCGGTGATGGCGGGGCGAGGGGTCTCTAGGAGGTCTAGAGGTGGCAACAGAAGGTGGGGAGGGTGCAGAGGCATTAGGAGAGGGTTGGGGGGCTCCGCTCGAGGATGCGGATATGGTGGAGGTTGATAGCTTTGGGGGGGATGATTTTGGGATTTTGGAGAAGTCAAATACATAGGACATCCTGGAGTAGTGGGAGTCAAAGCAGCCTATCATCTCGGATATGCCTATGCCTCAGGCAGTCCTAGAGGGTATGGAGGCGAGGCATCACACTGAGATAGCACAATTGGAAGATCTACTTTGGAGACAGGATGAGGAGCTCGGGAATGCTCTCCAAGAGAGGGATCTCCTGTGGACTCAGTTGGCAGAGCGAGAGAATGCATTTACTATGTACCACCAGTGGGATGGGGACACAGATGCTTCACGGGAGAGGGATCTCCTACGAAATCAGTTGGCACAATGCAATGACACATTGGATGTGTACCATCGGTAGGAGATGGATTTGGTTCAGCATCAGATGGAGTTGGAGGCAAAGATTATCCACCTTGGTAGGCGGTTACCTGAGCTCCCCAGAGGTGGATCTTCACGCCGGATGAGAGATAGCGATACTGAGTAGTCAGCATCTTCTCATCATAGGCGGTTGGATGAGGGGGGAGCTAGTGGGCGTGATGCGGGGGCTAGCAGTAGCCGCCCTGAGAGGTCCCATAGGACCCACACCACGGGGGTAGTTCCCGTCGCATCGATCCTATGTGATCATGGTTGCCGATGTCCTAGGCTTGGGGGTTTTTGCGATTTTGCTTTGTTTTTTGGTGAGGTCCGAGGACCGTTTATTGTATCCTGAGAGCCTTTTTGACGATATATATACATGACATTGCTTTTGTGTTTATACACTTGTTATGGTTTTATTTTATGCACATGTATTTACATTGATGTATGCATATGTTATTGTGGATGGATGTTTCTAATTATATGATGTATGCATATGGTATGGATGAATTGAGTTGTGGATATTTGGCGGTGGCACCATAAACTGTACAAGGACTTAATGGCTTTTTTATACTAGGTGATTGCGTTATGAAATGACTTTGTATGTATATATTTTTCTTTTGTTTTGTATATATTTTTGATGATGGTGTAATAATGGAATGTATCATAGTTGGTTTAGAATGTAGTTAAGGTTTTTTGAGACTCAGATGTTTTAACTAACTAGCCAAGACTATACTTTTATCTTACAAGACTTTTGAACAAGGTACGAATCGGACTTGAGTTTGACCAAGTTATTTTGCATCCCTGTGTGTGCAATTGAGTTCATTTATGTGGTATTTGTCAGGATACTACCAATGCCAAATAGGCTGTCAACCAAACCTGTACTGAGGATCACCTAATTAGTTCCACTAAATCCGTTGTTGTATTTAGTAAGATTAATCTATGGGACAATCTAAGGTACCATAAGCTAGCTCATCCGCATGCAAACATTGGTCTGCTCACATGCAAACTAATGTGATAGACATATCATCTTGCATATAGGATACCACCATTGTCAGGTAGGTTGTCCACCAAACCCGTAATGAGGATCACCTAAATGGTTTTTCGAATGCTGAGAATTCTAGGGATTCAAGTTTAGGCGTCTTTCGGTTGCTCAACTTGTTGGGATACTTGCTCGCATACATAGTGATAAAAATCACTGTTTATTTTTATCTTTTGTTTTTTTATTTTTAAGCAAGGACTTTGAATAGTGGTGATAACCACTGTTATTTGATTTTGATTTTTACGTTGCAAATTTGAGCTCGTTGGTTGTTGGCTTGTGAGTGGCATTGATCCCGTTTGGCTTTGGGGATGACTACCCATCCTGTTTAGGGATGTGTAGTACGAATCCTTACGACTTTTGGGGACCAAAGGTGATTTGGGATCTTATTATGTAATGGCATTGATCTTTTAGGCCTTGGGGATGACTACCCATCCTTGTCAGGGGCATGCAGTACGAATCCTTACGAATTTGGGGACCAAAGGGGATTGGAGATCTGATTATGAATGGCATTGATATTTTAGGCCTTGGGGATGACTACCCATCCTTGTCAGGGGCGTGTAGTACGAATCCTTATGAATTTTTGGGACCAAAGGTGATTTGTGGTTTTTTGACAGTGGATTCTAACCACTATTTATTGTGGGGAATTGGATGGGGAAGATCTTGTCCTTTTGTCAATTCTCAGCATTCTCGAACCATTTGCACAGGGGGAGGAGCAGGCTAACCTTTCACCTATGGTACCCTAGACTGCTTTGTAGGTTTCTCTTGCATTCACACAACTTGGAATTTTTTTTTTATGTGGTTTAGCTTGTGTTGGGATGCTACGTAACAAGGTGTGATCCAAGTAGAACTCTACCTTTGTAAAATTTGTCTGACTTTGTACAATTTTTGGCTAGAAATATAATGACAGCTGAATGACGAAAAATCTAGATACATTAGAAGACAACTGACTATGGTATGGTGAAAAATGTGACTGGCATTTATTTTTGCTGAATTATTTTCAAAGTGGAAAAATGTGGAGAATGATGGAATTGCCCGTAATTACAGTCTATGGTGCTCTAGACCTGTATGATCAACAAATGTGCAATGTATGTATGCGATGCCTAATGCAGCTATTTTTTTTTTGTTGTGTTTTGATTTTTTACGAGTATGCATGGAAGTGAGATGCAATTTTTTTTTTTGTTATTTTTGATTATTTTTTTTTTTGTTTGTTTTTGAATATTTGTTTTTGACCAAGTGATTGTGGGAACCCTTGGATCTTTTTTTTGACCAAAGGATTTATGGACACCTTTGGGGCGTTTTAGGTGGACCATGCGATTGCGGGAATACTTGGAGCTTTTGGTTTGACCAAAGGGTTTATGGACACCTTTGGGGCATTTTTGGGGTTGACCAAGTGATTATGGGAATCCTTGGGGCTTTTGGTTTGACCAAAGGGTTTATGGACACCTTTGGGGCATTTTTGGGGTTGACCAAGTGATTATGGGAATCCTTGGGGCTTTTAGTTTGACCAAAGGGTTTATGGACACCTTTGGGGCATTTTTGGGGTTGACCAAGCGATTGTGGAAATCCTTGGAGCTTTTTGGTTGGGCTATGGCTCTCTTAAATATGGAATGGCCTCAAATGACTGATGTTCAAGGGTTCTAGTTCCTTGATTCCATCAAGAGAGGCTAGGCGGTATGTCCCAAGTCCTATTTTACTATCAATTACATAAGGACCTAACCAGTTTGCTACGAACTTGTCCCTTAGATGGGGCGGTAAGTTAGAGTTTTGCTGGTTTTATTTTAAGACCAGGTCACCAACCTGAAAGTCCCTTAGGTGAAATTTCATGTTGTATGCTTTCTTAAGTCACTCTTGGTAGATACATAAATGCTCAAGAGCATTGACGCGTTGTTCGACTGCAAGGTCTGAGAAGGTACGTGTGTCAAATTAGCATGGTGTTGACACTTCACGCACTTCCTTACATATGTGCAAAAATATTGCTCTAAAGATGGCCAATAATAGCCCATGCAAAGAATGCACTTTGCGATGGCCATACCGCTGAAGTGGCCATCGCATGTACCATCGTACGCTTGGGTGATCGCCCAAGCGGACTCTTGCTGGTCCAAGCAATGGAGGAGGATTCCTTCATAGCTTCGATGGTACAAAATGTCTCCTAGCAAGACATGTTTTGTCACTTTCTGTTTGAATGATATTTTTGTAGTAGGCGACAATCCAAGTGGGAGGTTACCTAACTTGAGGTAGTCTCTTATGGGTGTGTACCAATCCTGCTGATCAGAAGCCTCGACGGTATGAACAGCCAATCCCTCTTGAAGTTTGTACCTAGCAAAAGATGAGCAGGAAAGAACCTGTAAGAATAGCATTGTGTTGCTATTAAGAGGAGTCAGGGAGAACAAGGACCCCCAGTTGGCTTGATTCAAAAAATCGTGGATTCGAGAGAAACTATCTTGAGACGGTTCAATCTGGATCAGGTGGATTCTTGGCATTAATTCAGAGCTTACACGCTCCATTGTGGATTGTGATAGTGTTTTGAATTGAATGGTTGTCATATCACAAAAAATTTATTACAGGATTAGTGACCCTAAGGAGGCCATAGTATCCACAAAATGATTTGATGACTGAGGGAGTGCCTCTATGTCGTACCATTCAAGCTTTGCCAAGAATTTGTCCATAAAGGCTTTGTAGGCGTACAGAACTAGGCATTTACATTGGAAAACCCCTTTTACATTGGGTATTCATTTGTTTTCCCTCTTTTCATGCATTCTAATTTGTAGGACTTAGCGTTACATTTCCCCTTTTGTTTGCTTTCGTATCCCCAAACGACGGGCGTCCTGCCCCTGGGCGCCCCCCACACTACTACAGTCCTAATCGCCCCACCCCGGAGCGATTAGAAATTTGTGGCATATTTCCCTATTGTTTCTTTTACATTTTATTTTAGGTCATCCATATATGCTGTCATTTAAATTTCATGTCATTTGGATGAGTTTTGATTGTGCTTTCAATGTTTCTCGCTTTCACTAACATACATGAATCATCATCAGATACAGGGCGATTGAGGCAGAATATGAAAAATCTGACCATCTGGGTCATCCCAAAATACCCCATTTTGTGTAACACCAACTTTGTAGGTGTTTTTGAGGCCCATAGATGGGACATTTAGGATGTCACGTACTAACATTTTATGACAGTCCTAATCGTCCCACCTCGGAGCGATTAGAAATCTGTGCCAAATTTCTCGACTGTTCCTTTTGTAGTGTGTTCTTGGTAATTTTTTCTTGCTTCTGTCAAATTTTTAGCTCATTCTGATATTTTTAAGTTATCGTTTTAATTATTTTATGCATGCATTAACCGTAGGCCTTGGGGATCGCATGTTTCCCTCCATCCGTAGGTGCTACTAACAATTTACTGTTTCTCTGAATGTAGGATCTCAACACCGAAGGGGTAGCAAGGAACTATAGATGCACTCATGCAAATTGCGGTGACATTTGGTCTGCCCATTTTCAATGTGGGCATGCGGAAGATCCCAAAGGGGAATATCTCATTTGTGGTGTAACAAAATTATGTCCGACGCTCCCAGCCCCTGGAAAGGAAGGAGACACATTGTAACCCGATCTCAAGAAAATTAATAAAATAAAGGGCTAAACTTTTACATTTTCTTTAAATCTCATTTCAATTCATTTGTTTTCCCTCTTTTCATGCATTCTCGTTCGTAGGACTTAGCGTTACATTTTCCCTTTTGTTTGCTTTTGTATCCTCATGCGTTTAGTGGTGATCACGGTGGGACCCTGTCCCTTGATTTTGAGATCAAATTTCTAATCAAAATTTGTGTGTTTTTGCTTGCAGGTGTCAATATTTCAAGCGCTGGACTGCTGCTCATTCCACCCTGTGACGAATATAGAGCTAGAATTCGTGTCACCCAGGGACGAATGGGCATTCGTCCCACACTGTGATGAATACATATCTGTCATTCGTACCACCCTAGGATGATTATCTCTCTGAGTAGTTTTAGAGCAAAAACTCAGAGGCAGCCAGTTTGGGCAGAGAAGAGGTAGGGGTTCTGAGCATCCTCTGTCATTTTCTATTTTCTATCTCTGTCATTTCATGTTTCTTTGCTTGCATAGGAGAGTTTTGCTGCATGTTTTTCTTTCTTTGCACAAATAAAAAGAACCCCACACACCACGTGGTAATTTAAACACCAAGGAGTTGGTCATAAAACCCCAACCCTTGATCAAGACCAACGATGGATTTCATCACCACATTGGCTTGAATTTTTGCATACATAACCCCGATCGCTATTGTTGCTAGACATAAATCCTGACGAAAGCTGACCAAGTGTAGTTGGGGTGATTCCCAGCACATGAGGATAAGTCTTCTATGGTAGGTGTCAAAAATAGGGTGATTCCCCTTATGTATCGCCTATGTTCCATGTACCATTATGCTCTCAGGTACCAATAGTTTCCCTCACGTAAGGGCGGGTATATTGAGAGGTTTGGTATAATGGCCTGGCAATGGTATATTGAAGGGGCGACCATTTTGGGAGACATAAGAGCCATCATATTGCATGTACAACAACAAGTTATTTACAAAGCTTTCAAAACAAAAATCAAAACACACTAAACCAGATTTAGGGCACACCTTTAATCTATAAACGAGATAATCACTTCTTTGATTGTGTGGTTCTCTGTGTTTAGTGTAGAATAAAAAAATTCATAAAGAAGATAAAAACCTACATAGCTTGTAGAGAAACACCACCATGGTGTACACCCGTAGCCAAGCCCAATCATGGGTAGAGGCTATGGAAAGTGTACAAGGAGGCACAAGTCACCTCCGCTATAGCCCCAAGGACTTGGTCATACCACCTTGGTGGCCTGACCCACAAAATAGTCCACTTCATACCATGATGGAATGGGACTATGGAGGCACCCGTTCGAGGGGTACTCCCACTCAATATAGACCCTTTCAGGAGGAATCCTTACATGTGGCACTCAAAATAAATGGGAAGGCTCCCTTAGATGCTCGTTATGAGTGGCCATCGTGCAATGAAGCACTAGAACAACATAGGGTCCATAAGGAGGGACCACATAATTACATCATACCTCCTCTACCCCTTATTACTGTCAAAAACAATAGGCCAAATTCAGAGCACAAGGCTCTTCAGATAGGGTGATCCAACTCTACCTACCCCTTTCACATATACGAAAGGGAGCATGAGGAAGACCATTATATTCCTCAAGAGCAATACATAGCATGGGAGCAATGCGCTTTTGCACCTACTATTTATCAGGATCACCTACTGAGGCCAGAGCCTCAGGTGAATGCCGCTAACCTTGACAGAGGGAAGTGACCTATAGAGATATTGGATCACCATGACTGAGATAGATGTGTAGGGGAGACATCTAGGCCTCCTAGAATCAAGATGGTGGAACAAATTGACTTGGCATTTACCAAACATGCCATCCGTTGGGCGCAAATCATGCAGCTTGAGCAAGACAAGCAATATTTGGAGCACTTGTATCGCCTTAGCAAAGAGTGCATTCAGTGTCAAACAGATGAGCTACTCCAGAAAACTGTGCCTAAGAGGGTTCCAACCCCTTGCACGTAGAGGGCAGAGCTATATGAGAGGCACAATACCTTGGTTCAAGACAGCTCCCCATGACCTTACCAAGTGTTGCCTCTAAGACCTCCTAGACCTGAACGGGAGGCCACTCCTAGAAACAACTATGGGTACCCTCCACGGGCACCCACCCATGCTTATAGGTCTCACCTAGGAACTCCTCAAGAAGTCTATGAGGAGTATGAGCAAGAAGAAGAGTGAGCTGAAATGACCTACCAAGGCAGAGGGGGTGCTATCCGGCCACCCCTCCATAGGCCTTAAGTTCCCCGTAACCCGTAGCGGGAACAAACCAAGGAGGAAGAGATCAAATCTTTTGATGCATATAAATCGATGCTAGAGTGCTTAGAGTATATGGAGACCAAGACTTCTGGGCCCCATCATCCCACTTTACGCCAGATCCGCAGTCACCCTGTGCATCCGTCAATGTTGGCACCCCCATACCCTAAACACTTTAAACTGCCCCAGTTGGAAATATTTAGAGGGGAGGAGGATGCCCAAGAGCATGTGAATAGATTCCTGAGCTAATGCTTTGGCATTCAGGACAACGATGCTTTACTACTAAGAACATTTATAACCACGTTCGTAGGCCCTGCCTCGGATTGGTTCACTCAGTTACCAAAGCATAGCATCAGTAACTTGGATCAGCTAGTGGACGCATTCCTCGAACGCTTCACCTTCAACACCAAGAAGAAGGCATCACTAAGTGACCTAGCTAGCCTCAGGTAGTATGAGGAAGAAACCATGGTGGCCTATGGAAATCGATGGAGGACGTTACTTTCAAAGCTGCCCTACCTCCCTCCCATGGCCGACCTGACCCAAATGTTCTCAAAGAGTTGTTTGAGGTCGATCTCTGTGCTATTGTAGCTGCAACAATATGCCACTCTTGAGGAAGACCTAGTGCAAGCTAGAATCATTGAGGAGATCAATATATAGGATGGCAAGATTGCCAAGCCATGGAAGAAAGAGTGGCCTAAAAATGCCAAAATGGGGACCACACAACCGAAACCCACTGCAGTCAATCAGGTTGCTATATAAACATGCCAAAGCTTGCACAAGTAACACAACCCCCAAAGGCTAACTATCAAGTGGTCCCTCTTGACAGTTATGAAAGGGAAAATCATCGGCAAGAGAAAAATCAACAGCATCGCCCTAGATGACAATTCACACCCTTTATAGAGTCTAAAGACTCATTGTTTGACCATTTGTTAGTGGAAAACTTGATAAACCTGCTAGAGAGTCGACTTGTAGATACCAACGTGCCAAAACCCAAAGGTTATAGGGAAGAATTGTACTATAGGTTTCACCGACAGAAGGGACATGACCTTTATGCATGTTAGAAGTTCAAAAGCTTTGTGCAAGACCTAATCGACAACAAGATGCTAGTGGTGGATAATCTCGTAGCACCAAACAACCAACATATGGAGGTCTTCAAAGACCCCCTACCTGCCCATGATACGTAGGCAAAAACCCTTCAAGTCAATGAGGTGACGCAAAACTACCCCATGTAGGGGTATGTAGGGATGATAAGCATAGTGACTCAGAATAAGAGGTACCTAGGAACTACCCCTGTGGTAGCTATAGGAGAGGTTCCATAAATGTCACAACCTCAACAACACCCTACACAACCTCCCCTACCTAGACCAGTGGCCACGATTTAGACTAGACTTACCCAAAGTTTAAGGACCACATCAGCTAGGCTCTCCATCTATGAGATCATTCAATAATCATCACCTCATCGAGAGGCTCTAATGGAGATACTAAAAGCCATCGAGTTGCAACCCCACAAAGTAAACTCTTTCAACAACTTTGTGGGACATGTTAAATGATGCATCGAGCCAGTCATCACCTTTAGAGAAGATGAGCTGAAATCAGTGACTGGTGACATGGCGGATCCACCCCTGCACATCATTGCGCAGGTCAACGGGATTCCGTATAAGAGGGTGTTGGTGGACACTATCTCATCCAGTAATATAATTACAACAACGACATTGAAACACCTAAAATTGCCAGCATCTCACATCGTGGCCTCCACCTATACTCTACGAGCATTCAATGATGTGATATGCTCGACGGTTGGCACAATTGTCCTGCCCATCTAGGTGGGACAAAAGACTATTCCTACATTATGCCACATCTTGGAAGGTGAGATGTCCTATAATATCTTGCTGGGCCAGCCTTGGATCAGGGACATGAAGTGTGTCCCTTCAATAGCACACCAATGCCTAAAGTACACATTCGAAGGGCAAGTGCATGTAGTCCCGATGGACTTAGAGCCCTTCAAATATTGCAATGCAATATAGCTGATGCCGCAATTGACCCTTCCATCAACACATTTGGATTTTTAGTTGAATCCATCTAAATAGGGTCTGATTTTGCATACATCCCCACTGTTAAGTCCACAAAATCCCCAACCAGGCCCATATTCATCATCTGGTCCTTCACCAATGATACCACCTACGATGGCCACACCGAAGGACAAAGGGAAGAAACCCCTGGAAGAGGCACCGCCATCAGTCTCAACCATCTCTACCAAGGATATGCCTAGAAGAATGGAAGTCGAGACGTCTAGTTCACCTAACATGGAGTGGACTCAGGAAGAACTCCCATTCCCTCCCCCTCAACCGCCAACAATCATCGTTGAGATGGCCAATACGGGCCTGGGGGAGTACCTAGTGTAGAAAATTATGGAAATGCCTGCACTTGAGTCCATGTAGGGCATGGGGAGACCTCACCTCCCCATCGAAACTATTGTTCCTCTAGGCTACCCACCAAATCAGACAAACTTTGTATATGGGGGCCTCGATCATGGCATTGAACCTTACATGCAAGAAGAAGAAGATGAAGAGCCCTTTTTTGAGGACGTCAACTATTTGTCCAACCTAGACTTCACTTTGAGATATCTTGGCCAATGCAATTGGCATAGCTATGGGTTGGGTAGATATGAGCAAGGAGTGTGTGTTCTTTGAAAATCGAGATATCAGATGCCATACGACAAGTCAGGAGTAGGGTTCAACCACCCCCTGACCCTGGACATATTGGTAGAGAACATGCAAGGCCTAGGGATAGGCAAAAAGGATGGGTTGGCATTATATCCATATGCCAATCCTAACACAACATATACATTGGGGGATTATCTCCCATTGTTGACAACACACCTTGTTGACCTTGATAGCCCTTTCCCTTTGATCGAGAAAGGAGAAAGTTTGAGGACTCACTTACAAGAGGGATATAGACAAGGTCAAGAAGGATCTTTGGAAGACGAGTCAGAGTATGAGATAGCACCATGGTACCCTTTCGAATCGGATAACAATCACTCATAGGTAACCCCCATGGATGACTACCAAGAAAGCCTCTTGGCAATGTTCCCTTTGGATGCTCCAATCGAGCAAGCGCCACCTCAAGAAATTCAGGTCCCCCCATAGAGAGCGGAGCAACCCCAATGGGACCACATTAATTTGCTTGAGCAGGACGAGCCTCACATGCCACAAATAGTTGTCAGAGCCAACGAAGGCTTGTGGATCTTCGACAGTGATTACGAAGATGAAATTGAGATGGCATATCTCAATCATATGCGGCAACAACAATACCCCATGGACCTTGATGACATATTTGAACAACTAAACATGGGGCCAAGGCATAGGTGGAACCTAAACCTACCACAGTTGGACCAAGTGTTGCATCCACCACTTTGGACATACAGATAGCACTTTCCACCCAAAGACCCTATAGAGTTATCAATGCGAAGGGCAGACCCTATCCTTCTATCTGCACATAGGGCTGATCCATTTGTGCCAATACCCCCATAGCCAGATCCGGAGCACAAAAATCATCCAGGATGTTCGAGTCACCACCCTCGCGGTAATGGAGACCAAAATAATTTCATCAACATGATCTCCATTGACTTAACCACCCCCATCCGTAATCCAGCTAATCCAGCATGGTCATTGTATCTAGACCTAGATGCCATAGACTAGGATCACGTTAACTCACAACCATCCCCATCAGAGTACTGGCCTGGCGGTGAGATGCTTCATTTCACCCTAGGACCAACTCAGGATATCTTCAATGCTGAAGAGGGACCTGAAGTTCCTAACACAGATCTAAATTCAGCAAATGATATCCACTTGATCCCAACTCCACACCAGTTGGAGGACGGGTCCCACATGTTAGTCGAAGAGACGACTGACATAGACATTAGCTCTGATCCAATAAATTCATAGATCATCAAGCTGGGGGTAAGTCTATCCCCCGAAGAGCATGCCAACTACATTGCCCTTCTCAAAGAGAAGAATGAGGTTTTTGCATGGTCCTACAAAGACATGCCAAGGCTAGACCTGCCGCTAGTCATGCATAATCTGATGCCTAATCTGACAATCAAGCCAGTTAAGCAAAAACTACATAAGATGCATCCAACAGTGGCCTTAATGGTCAAATATGAATTACAAAAGCTTTTGGATGCACAATTTGTCATCTACGTAGATTACCCACCATGGTTGTCCAACATGGTGCCCATAAAAAAGCTTGACGAGAGGATTCACATATGCACTAATTTTTGAGATCTAAACAAAGTGAGTCCTAAAGATGATTTCACTTTGCCTAGCATCGACGCATTGGTAGATGCTACAACGGGCCATGAAATGCTATCCCTCATGGATGGTTTCTCGGGATACAATCATATTCGTATCAATCCTAAGGACCAACTAAAAACGATGTTCACAACGCCTTGGGGGACATTTTGTTATAAGGTCATGCCATTTGGCCTTAAAAATGCTGGTGCCACCTACCAAAATTCCATGACATACATCTTCCATGACCACATGCATAAAACTTTGGAATATTACATGCATGATTTGTTGGCCAAATCTCTTTTGCACCCAGATCATCTCAATGACTTAAGAAAGATCCTCGATCGCCTCATCGAACACAAAGTCAGACTTAACCGTAAGAAGTGCGTATTTGGCATCACATCTGGAAAAATATTGGGTTTCATAATCTCAAAATGAGGCATCAAGGTAGATCCAAACAAAGTCAAGGTAATATTTGAAATGCTGCCCCCAACTACCATCAAGCAGCTCAGAAGCCTGTAGGGAAAGGTCACGTCAATCAAGCGCTTCATAGCGCAGTTATCTGATAAGTGTCGACCCATGAATAAATTATTACACAAGGGGGTAACATTTCACTGGGATGACGAGTGCCAGTCTACCTTCAATGACATTAAACAATACTTGTCTTCGCTGCCAGTATTGGCACCACCTAGACCAGGAGTTCCGTTCTATTTATACATCTCAGCTATCGAGGTGGCACTAGGTGCCATGCTAGTCCAGAAAAATGAACTACACAAAGAACAGGCTACTTACTATCTTAGCCACACCTTGGTTAGTTATGAACTTAACTATGCATACGTCGAGAAGTTATGCTTGGCAGTGGTGTTTACTACCAAAAAGCTGCACCACTACATGCTGAGCAACACGACGTATATTGTGTCTAAGGAGAATCCATTGCGGTACATGATGAGTCGTGCTTATCATAGTAGCCGCATGACGAAATGGATCATGTTGTTAATGGAGTTTGACATCGTATTCATTGGATAGAAGTCCATCAAAGGTCAAGTCATCGATGATCAACTAGCAGAGGCTCCTCTTGAAGACGATCAGCCTTTGACCATAGAGCTACTCGATGATGGGGTCTTCCATGTCTCAGAATCGCCAGATTTTGATAAGCCTGAATCACAGGCCGACATAACCCTATTTTTTTATGGTTCTAAATGTGAGCAAGGGGGTGGCATGGGAATCGTATTCTTCACACCACAAGGGACTCCAATGCCTCTATCATTTAAACTTGATTTCTCGTGCACCAATAACAACGTATAATACGAAGCCTTGCTCATAGGTCTTTAGACAGCCATCACCATGAACATCAAACACTTGAACATCTTTGGTGATTCGCTGTTAATTGTCAACCAAGTAAAAGGGGTATTCCAATGTAAATGCCTAGTTTTGCAGGCCTACAAAGCCCTTGTGGACAAATTCCTGGCAAAGCTTGAATGGTACGACATCAAGGCACTCCCTTGATCATCAAATAATTTTGCGAACACTATGGCCTCCTTGGGGTCACTAATCCCGCAAGACAGTTCTGGTGATATGACAAACATTCAAGTCAAAACACTATCGCAATCCATAATGGAGCGTGTAAGCTCTGACTTAATGCCAAGAATCGACCTGATCCAGATTGAACTGTCTCAGGATAGGTTCTATCAAATCCATGATTGTCTGAATCAAGCCAACTGGGGGTCCTTGTTCTCCCTGACCCCTCTTAATAACAACACAATGCTATTCTTACAGGTTCTTTCCCGCTCAGCTTTTGCTAGGGATGAACTTCAAGAGGGATTGGTTGTTCATACCGTTGAGGTTTCTAATAAATAGGATTGGTACACACCCATAAGAGACTACCTCAAGTTAGGTAACCTCCCACTTGGATTATCTCATGCTGCAAAAATATCACTCAAACATAAAGTGGCAAAACATGTCTTGCTAGGAGACATTTTGTACCATCGAAGCTACGAAGGAATCCTCCTCCATTGCTTGGACCAGCAAGAGTCCGCTTGGGCGATCACCCAAGCACATGATGGTACATGTGGCGACCACTTCAATGGTATGGCCATCGCAAAGTGCATTCTTTGCATGGGTTATTATTGGCCATATTTAGAGTAATATTGTTGCGTGTATGTAAGGAAGTGCGTGAAGTGTCAACACCATGCTAATTTGAAACACGTACCTTCTTAGGCCTTGCAGTCGATCCAATCGGCTTGGCAATTTTCATAGTGGGGCTTATATCTAATCAGAAAGATCTCCCCTGTGTCTTCAAGTCATCACACGTTCATCATAACGGCCACAGAGTACTTCACCAAGTGGGTGGAAGCAATTTCGCTTACCTCTATGATTGGAACCCACATTGTAGAGTTTATTTTACATAACATCATATGTCTTTTTGGTATTCCATCCAAGATCATCTCGGATAATGGAACATCGTTCAAGAACAAAGACGTGCATGCTTTGACCATAAAGTACAAAATTTAGCATAGTTTTTTTACACCTTATTATTCGTAGGCAAATGGCAAGCAGAGGTGTCAAACAAAATGCTAGTTGCCATCCTCAAAAATATAGTTGCAGACAGTCATAAGGATTGGCACATTCAAATACCACTTTCTCTTTGGACTTATCGCATTAGCATTCAGACACCCACTGGGGCAACTCTGTTTTCTTTGGTGTATGGCTCCGAGGCAGTCATGCCTCTCGAGTTGGAAATTCCTTCCCTGTGCATATCAATGCAAGAGTTCATCAATGATGACATTGCGTGGCAGGCCCGGTTAGACCAACTTACGTTTCTTGATGAACGACGCATCAATGCTCTCAAGCATTTGTGTATCTACCAAGAGTGACTTAATAAAGCATACAACATGAAAGTTCACCTGAGGGACTTTCAGGTTGGTGACCTGGTCTTAAAAGAGAACCAACAAAACTCTAACGTGCCGCCCCATCTAAGGGACAGGTTCACGGTAAACTTGTTAGGTCCTTATGTAATTGATAGTAAAATAGGACCTAGGACATACCGGCTAGCCTCTCTTGATGGAATCAAGGAACTAGAACCCTTGAACATTAGTCATTTGAGGCCATTCCATATTTAAGAGAGCCATACCCCAACCAAAAATCTCCAAGGATTTCCACAATCGCTTGGTCAACCCCCAAAATGCCCCAAAGGTGTCTATAAACCCTTTGGTCAAACCAAAAGCCCCAAGGATTCCCATAATCTCTTGGTCAACCCCAAAAATGCCCCAAAGGTGTCCATAAACCCTTTGGTCAAACCAAAAGCCCTAAGGATTCCCATAATCGCTTGGTCAACCCCCAAAACGCCCCAAAGGTGTCCATAAACCCTTTGGTCAAACCAAAAGCTCCAAGGATTCCCGCAATCGCATGGTCCACCTAAAACACCACAAAGGTGTCCATAAACCCTTTGGTCAAACAAAAATCTCCAAGGGTTCCCACAATCGCTTGGTCAAAAACAAATATTCAAAAACAAACAAACAAAAAAATAATCAAAAATAACAAAAAAAAAAATTCAATCTCACTTCCATGCATACTCGTAAAAAATCAAAACACAAAAAAAAAAAAAATAGCTGCATTAGGCATTGTATACATACATTGCACTTTTGTTGATCATACAGGTCAAGAGCACCATAGACTGTAACTACGGGCAATTCCATCATTCTCCATATTTTTCCACTTTGAAAATAATTCAGCAAAAATAAACGCCAGTCACATTTTTCACCATACCATAGTCAGTTGTCTTCTAATGTATCTAGATTTTTTGTCATTCAGCTGTCATTAGATTTCTAGCCAAAAAATGTACAAAGTTAGACAATTTTTACAAAGGTAGAGTTCTACTTGGATCAAACCTTGTTACGTAGCATCCCAACACAAGCTAAAACACATTAAAAAAAAAATTCCAAGTTGTGTGAATGCAAGAGAAACCTACAAAGCAGTCTAGGGTACCATAGGTGAAAGTTTAGCCTGCTCCTCCCCCTGTGCGAATGGTTCAAGAATGCTGAGAATTGACAAAAGGAAAAGCTCTTCCCCATTTAATTTCCCACGATAAATAGTGGTTAGAATCCACTGTCAAAACACCACATATCACCTTTGGTCCCCAAAAGTCGTAAGGATTCGTACTACACGCCCTTGAAAAGGATGGGTATTCATAATCAGATCTCCAATCCCCTTTGGTCCCCAAAGTCATAAGGATTCATACTACATGCCCCTGACAAGGATGGGTAGTCATCCCCAAGGCCTAAAAGATCAATGCCATTACATAATAAGATCCCAAATCACCTTTGGTCCCCAAAATTTGTAAGGATTCGTACTACACGTCCCTAAACAGGATGGGTAGTCATCCCCAAAGCCAAACGGGATTAATGCCACTCACAAGCCAACAACCTACGAGCTCAAATTTGCAACTTAAAAAGCAAAATCAAATAACAGTGGTTATCACCACTATTCAAAGTCCTTGCTCAAAAAGAAAAAACAAAAGATAAAAATAAACAGTGATTTTCATCACTATGTATGCGAGCAAGTAACCCAACAATTTGAGCAACCAAAAGATTCCTGAACTTGAATCCCTGGAATTCTCAGCATTCGAAAAACCATTTAGGTGATCCTCATTACGGGTTTGGTGGATAGCCTACCTGACAATGGTGGTATCCTAAGCGCATGACGATATGTCTATCACATTAGTTTGCATGTGAGCAGATCAATGTTTGCATACGGATGAGCTAGCTTATGGTACCTTAGATTGTCCCATGGATTAATCTTACTAAATACAACAATGAAATTAGTGGAGCTAATTAGGTGATCCTCAGTACAGGTTTGGTTGACAGTCTATCTGGCACTGGCGGTATCCTGACATATACTACATAAATGAACTCAATTGCACACACAGGGATGCGAAATAACTTGGTCAAACTCAAGTCCGATTCGTACCTTGTTCAAAAGTCTTGTAAGATAAAAGTACAGTCTTGGCTAGTTAGTTAAAACATCTGAGTCTCAAAAAACCTTAACTACATTCTAAACCAACTATGATACATTCCATTATTACACCATCATCAAAAATATATACGAAACAAAAGAAAAATATATACATACAAAGTTATTTCATAACACAGTCACCTAGTACAAAAAAGCCATTAAGTCCTTGTACAGTTTCTGGTGCCACTGCCAAATATCAACAATTCAATTAATCCATACCATATGCATACATCATATAATTAGAAACATCCATCCACAATAACATATGCATACATCAATGTAAATACATGTGCACAAAATCAAACCATAACAAGTGTATAAACACAAAATCAACGTCATGTATATATATCGTCAAAAAGGCCCTCAGGCTACAATAAACGATCCTCAGACCTCACCAAAAAATAAAGCAAAATCTCAAAAACCCCCAAGCCTAGGGTGTCGGCCACCATGATCATGTAGGATCGGTGTGATGAGAACTACCCCCAGTGGTGTGGGTCCTATGGGACCTCTTAGGGCGGCTGCTGCTAGCCTCGCATCACGCCCACTAGCGCCCCCCTCATCCATCCGCCTGCGACGAGAAGATGCTGATTGCTCAATATCGCTGTCTCTCGTCTGGCACGAAGATCCACCTCCAGGGAGCTTAGGTAACCGCCCATCGAGGTGGATAATATCTGCCTCCAACTCCATTCGGTGCCAAATGAAATCCATCTCCTGTCGATGGTATGCAGCCAATGCATCATCGCACTGCGCCAACTAGTTCATAGGAGATCCCTCTCCCACGAAGCATCTGTGTCCCCATCCTGCTAGTGGTACATAAGCAATGCATTCTCTCGCTCCACCAACTGAGTCCTTAGGAGATCCCTCTCTTGCAGAGCATCCCCATGTTCCTCATCCCATTTTCAATGTAGATCCTCCAATCACACTATCTCAGCATGATGCCTCGCCTCCATACCCTCTGGGACTGCCTGAGGCATAGGCATATCCGAGAGGATAGGCTACTCTGGCTCCCACTGCTCTAGGACGTCTTGTATATCTGTCTTCTCTAGAATCCCAAAATCATCCCCCCAAATCTATCAACCTCCACCATGTCCACATCCTCGAGCAGAGCACCCCAACCCTCTCTCGATGCCTCTACACCCTCCCCACCTGTTGTTACCGCCTTTGGACCTCCTAGAGGCCCCTCGCCCTGCCATCGCCGCATCGTCCACCATTGGTCATACTTTGTAGTCATCCCAACATTGTCCAAGTCAGGGACATCGATCGCTACATTCGACTTGTCACCCAGTGGCTTGATGATCGACCAGGCCAGAGTCCTCTCGTCGCCTCGACGTTGATAAATCATGGGCTCACCAGGTAATCCCTGGCGCACCCCAAAAATTCATGTCACTCGAACGTACGGGAAGTACTAATCGGTCCCATATCGCCCAATCAACCATCTCCCCATGTGCACCCATCGGAGCCACTCTCCCGCCTCAGGCCAGGCTGGACAGTCCCCATATTGATGCCAGAACACATCCCCTAGAGCAAGAACTGCAAAGGCATCAACATAGTGCCCTAAAACACCTGCCCACCACTGACTCTGCCCCTGCTCCTCAGACCTCTGCCATAGAGCCACATACCCTATATCCCTATCCACCATCTTTATCCAAGTAGTCCATGACAAACCCTATGGCCGCTCCATAGCTATGTGCTGACATCCCCAGCACTGCAACAGGTAGCTACATCCAATCCCCTTTTGCCTTCGATAGCAGACCTCGTACAACTCATCATAGAGCTATGCTAGTAGTGTTTGACCCCACCTCATAATCAGTGGCTCTGAGGTCGGACACTCAAATAGTATGAAAACAACCTCCAGTAGGTTCCATAGGAACCTCGCACCCGAGGAGTCCGAATAGGAAGCCCATCTATCGAAATCCGTAGAATCCGATAGACATCCTCTAGAGTCACCGTCATCTCCCCTGTTGGGAGATGAAAGGTATTGGTGCGAGGATACCATAAGCTGATTAGGGCAGTCAGATATGCCCGATCCCCCACCACAGGCTCTAACTAAGTCACATGCTTGAGCCTGAGGGCGTCAAGCCAATCCCAGTTTGCTGCAGTCAGCACCTCCCGCGCCTTCGAAAATACTGTCAACACACGGTACCGGCTCTTCACCACCTAAAAATAAAAAACAACACAAAAACATTAAAAACATGAAACAAAAAAATTGTACAACAAAAACATTTAATAAGTGTACAACTAAAACATTTGATAAATGTACAACAAAAACATTAACAACATGTACAGTACAAACATTCCAAAAAAAATCAAATAAACAATGCAATACAAAAACAAAAAAAAACATTTGTGAGTTACCTAGGGTTTATAACTGTAGTTCAAAATGATAAATATAAAACCAAAAAAACAAATTAAAAAAAAACACATTTGTCAGTTACCTAGGGTTTTAACTGTAGTTCAAACTGATAAATAAAAAACAAAAAAACAAAAAAAACACATTTGTCAGTTACCTAGGTTTTTTAACTGTAGTTACAACTGATAAATAAAAAAAACAAAAAAAACACATTTGTCAGTTAATTAGGGTTTTTAACTGTAGTTCAAACTAATAAATAAAAATACAAAAACAAAGTAAAACACTTTAACCTAGGGTTTTCATTCTAGTGTCAAACTGAAAAATACAAAACACAATACCAAAAGTTTTCAGTTACCTAGGGTTTGAACCTTAACTTTAAAACTGAAAAACCAATAAAAAACACACACAAATAGTTTTCAGTTACCTAGGGTTTAACCTTAGTCTAAACTGATAAAAAAATAGAAAAAAACATAAAAACAATTTTTTTAAGCCAAGTTTTCGATCTTAGTTTAAACTAGGGTTTTCTTTTTAGTTTACAACAAAAACAAAAATAAACACAATTTAAACTAGGGTTTCGATCTTAGTTTTAATAAAGCAAAAGAAATTCCAACAAACACCAAAAAAAATATTAAACTAGGGTTTTCATTTTTAAATCAAAAAACAAAATACAAAAGAAAAGAATTGCGGTTTTAAAATGTACAACAAAATAAGAAAAATAAAGAAAAGGGGCACTTACCGGTCTCGCCTCGGCTCCGCCAGTTGATGATATGGTCCATGAACTCATGGTGTCCAAGATATTCAACAGTGCTCCGCTACGCAAACTCGACCTACTCCTCCTCACAGCTCCAAATCACCAGAAAAACAAAGTGCAAATGAGCCCAAAACCTAGTTTTGGCCTTTAAATAGGCTTTTAGTGCTGTAATCGTTCCACCTTGGGATGAGCGCTCTAGTTAGTTCTCATCCCATCCTAGGACGATTAAAAAATTGGTATTCATCCCACCCAAGGACGATTACAAAACTGGTATTCGTTCCACCCTGGGACGATTACAGAGCAAAAAAATCAAAAACAACAAAAAATGCACCAAAATGCACAAAAAATAGCAATAAAATTGCCAAATAAGAGTGCTTTTGCACTTGACATTCTTGGCATACAAAATAGACGTCGAGGTCACAAATCCTCACTATCCTACTCCCTAAGAAGGCTACCATAGCCATACCGCTCCACAGGAGGACGAATTTTCGAGAATTTCATCCCCAAATGACGTCACAAAAAGGGTCCAAACCCACCCAAAAATAGCAATAACATTGTCGAGCAAGGCTCCTTTACGCCTGTGCATTCTTGGCATACAAAATAGATGTCGGGGTCACAAATCCTCACTATCCTACTCCTTACGAAGGCTACCATAGCCGGACCGCTCCACGGGAGGACGAATTTTCAAGAATTTCATCCCCAAACGACGTCACAAAAAGGGTTACACCCACAAAAAATAGATCAAATTGTTGGGAAACTGCATAAGCATTCAATGGAAAAAAATTGAAGGCACCCTTACAAAAGTCATCTTGGGTCAAGCGACTCATCGCTTTTCTCATGTCGGTCATTCCCTCATCGATTCGTCGCTTGAGGGGGTAGTCACACTTAGTCACCAATAAACAAATACACACCCAATCAAGGAAATGGCATACATTCAAAGAATTATTGACAAAGACAATCACGCTCCTGCTTGGGGCAGCAAACAAGCAATAATCACAAGCTGATCAAACACTTGGCATTCTAGAATCATGAACTCAAGGTTTTCACAGACAAAAGGTTGCACCCTTTGCCTATTCATGACTGAACAATGTCCAAGATCAAGTAACACCTCACCAAAAAGGTTAACACTTGAATTAAGCTCCTTAGCTCGTCAGAAGCAAGGATTCAAGAATGCATGCCCTTTCCATACTTGGGGCATCAAAATTTGGTTGGGTCATTGAGAAACCCTAATCATTAGTGCTTTGGTTATCTATTTTTGCTCAACGCTGCGTCACGCACAGTGCATCCCAAAAAGGGGCATCTGTAGACACCAAAACAACACCAATCCAATTATGTGACAACAAGCACTGATCAAATTGACATACACAGCCCCTAGGGCAGCCCCTAGATGTTAAACAATGGTCCTAACCACTCCCATAGTAGTTTTGGAAGGTCAGAGGTCAATTTGGCACCTTTCAAGCACTTTGCTTCCTACTCGTTCCACCCTGGGACGTTACAAGCTGGTATTCGTCCCACCTCGGGACAATTAGAAACATTCACTCCAGGGTGGGGCGAATAGCAGGTTTGACGGGAAAAAGGTCAAACCTCGAAAAATGGTAGCTCAGATCTGCCACTTAACTCCTCCTTCAATGCATGGAGTGTGAGTGAGCGTTTTGGAGCTGAAAGAGGTAGTCATAGAGGCAGTCATGGAGCCCTTAATCAGGGAGGAATCTCCTTCCCCCTGGCAAGGCATGATGGCCAAGTGGTGCCTCTGCATGCTCATCCATAGAGACCCTCAGGTCTATAAAATGGTGAGTCTTCTCACCCCAAAAAGAGGATAGAGGAGGATCATTTGGAGCAATGGAGTGCTGCCGAATTACATCCTCACCCATCGTTTGCTTCTTACATCCTTGATCTCTCTTTTGGAAGGGAGGTTATTGGGTGATTATTGGAAGCGTAATTCAGACCCAAAACCCAAATATTTGGATATAATACCCCACCTAATTTTTTGAAACAACCCCATAAGAGATTTTGGACCCATCCCAAGTGGATTGGTGCCGAAACGGAGCCCCAAACGGTGGGCATCCTGCCCCCTGGTGCCCCCCGCACTACTGTAGTCCTAATCGCCCCACCCTAGAGTGATTAGAAATTTGTGGCATATTTCCCTACTATTTATTTTGCATTTGATTCTAGGTCATCCATATATGTTGTCATTTAAATTTCATGTCATTTGGATGAGTTTTGACTATGCTTTCAATGTTTCTCGCTTTCACTAACATACAGGGAGCATCATCAGATACAGGGCGATCGAGGTAGAATCTAAAAAATCAGACCATCTGGGTCATCCCAAAATGCCCCGTTTTGTCTAACCCCAACTTTACAAGTGTTTTGGAGGCCCCTAGATGGGAAATTTAGGAGGTCACCTACTAAAATTTTATGACAGTACTAATCGTCCCACCCCAGAGCGATTAGAAATCTGTGGTAGATTTCTCGACTGTTCCTTTTGCAGTGTGTTCTTGGTAATGTTTTCTTGCTTCTTTCAAATTTTCAGCTCATTCTAATATGTTTCAGTTATCTTTTTAATTATTTTATGCATGCATTAACCATAGGCCTTGGGGATCGCATGTTTCCATCCATCCATAGGTGCTATTAACCATTTATTTTTTCTCTGAACGTAGGATATTGACACCAGAGGGGCAGCAAGGAACTATAGATGCACTCATGCAAGCGGCAAAGACGTTTGGTCCACCCATTTTCAATGTGGGCACGTGGAAGATCCCAAAGCGGAATATCTCATTTGTGGTGTAACAAAATTATGTCCGACACTCCCAGCCCCTGAAAAGGGAGGAGACACATTGTAACCTGATCTCAAGAAAATTAATAAAACAAATGGCTGCACTTTTACATTTGCTTTAAATCTCATTTCAATTTGTTTGTTTTCCCTCTTTTCATGCATTCTCGTTCGTAGGACTTAGCGTTACATTTCCCCTTTTGTTTGCTTTCGTATCCTCGTGCTTTCAGGTTGCTGGTGGCAGTGCAGTGTGGGTTCGATTCCCACCAAGGGCAAAAGGTATTTAATTTTTTAAATTTGATTTTTATCCTAATGTTTGTTTGGAATGAGCTTTTAGGGAGATATAAGGTTTATGAAAATTAAATTTTATATTGTGATTTTGGTGATTAAGTGTTGAATGGAGTAATAAGGCTTTAGAGGGTTTTAAATGTTATTTTAAAATAAAGTCTTATTGTGTTTAAAAATTGAGAGGAGTAATAAGGTGTAATTGAGATCTAGTGTTTTGTATGGTGAGAATAATTTGTGAGGAAATTATTGAATGAAGTTTTGAGAAGATTTTTGCTACCTAACCCTTGAGATTTGCAAAAAGAGTAATTGTGATTGAGACAGGTTTTTAAGGTCAATTCTTCATAAAACAAAAGGTATGGGCATATATTCCTTGTGAGTGATTGTTGGATGTTGTGAATGCTAATTTGGAGTGAAAAGGGTTGTTTTATAAGCATTGTTGAGTTTTATTGTTAAAGGTTTTTTTGAGTCAAAGTTAATGATAAAAACCTTGTTTGATAAGCATTGTTGGAAATATTGAAGTAAGCTTTCATATGCTTGAACTAGGGTTTGTGAAATATCATGAGTATCATTGTTATGTAAATTTGAGAACTATCTTGAACTAGGGTTTGTGAAATATCATGAGTATCATTGTTATGTAAAGTTGAGAACTATCTTGAACTAGGGTTTGTGAAAGATCATGAGTATCATTGTTATGTGAAGTTGAGAACTATATTGAACTAGGGTTTGTAAAATATCATGAGTATCATTGTTATGTGAAGTTGAGAACTATCTTGAACTAGGGTTTGTGAAATGTCATGAGTATCATTGTTATGTGAGATAAGCATTGTTGGAAATAATTGAGTGAGTGTTCATATGCTTGGACTAGGGTTTGTAAGCAAGGAGTGTTTCATTGAGTGATTGATTGAGTGGATTTGTTTAAGCCTGGTCAAGTGGAAGTGTTGAAGTGATAGTTCTATGAAACAAATTATTCTATATTCTAAATTTATTTGAGAAATATATTGAAAGTGATTGAGCATTGTTGTGAATGTGAAGCATATTGAGTGTCTAAAAATTCTCTATATATTTATGTGAGATTGAACAAGATTCTATGTGAAGCTTGTTTGTGTGATTGAAGGAGTTTTCTGAGATAATATTGAGTTGAATTAAGTAAGATTTTGTGGAAGCTTGGTGAAGACTTGTTGAGCAGATTGAACAAGTTCTAGAGAGAACTTGTGGATAGATTAGTGTGAGCTTTTATGGAATATTACAATGCAGATTTAAGGTAAGTCTTGGTGAAGACTTGTTGAGAAGAATGAACAAGTTGTAGAGATAACTTGTGGATAGATTAGTACGAGCTTTTGTGGAAGCTTACAATACAAATTTGAGACAAGTATTTGAGAAGACTTGAGAGAAGAGTTGATTGATTGATTTGTTTAAACCTTGGGTTAAGGTTTGGGGTAAATCTAGTAGAGTTGATTTGTGATTGAGTCAAGCTTTGTGTTAAGGCTTGAGGTTAGATTCAAATGACTATGTATAATGCATATTTGAGGATAAATATTGAGAATATTTGTTCTAGACTGAAGGAATATGTTTAGTGTATATTTGAGGACAAATATTGAGCAGATTTATGCTAGAGTGAAGGACTATGTTTAGTGCAGATTTGAGGACATAGATTGAGCATATTTATGATAGAACTAAGGACTATGTTTAGTGTATATTTGAGGACATATATTGATCAGATTTGTGCTAGATCGAAGGACTATATTTAGTGTAGATCAGAGACTTAGTTGAGAGCAAGATTTGGAGGTGACAGAGTATAGAGGACAACAATATCCAATGGATAGAGGTCCATTATCCAGGGTAGTGAAGATAGGTCTTTTGAGTGAGGGCAGAGACTTCAATGGATAGAGATCCATAATCCAGTGTAGTGGAGGCAACATTTATTCTATAAGATCACTAGCCAGAGTAGAGGAGAAGGAGTTATCCTGTGGATAGATATCCACAAACTTGATTAGGGGATTGGTGTCTCCTTTGGACAAAGATCCATAAATATTGTAATAGGTAAAGGATTCCCAAGAGATTCATTGAGAAAATTTTAGTGAAATATTTTCTCCGTGGAGTATCCCACATTGGGTGAACCACGTTAAATTGGTGTCTCTATTGTGTGTGGTGATTTATGCATTGCTTTGATTATTGCTATTGATATTTCCATTGATATATTGCATAATATTGATTGGGAAAGAAAAGTAAAAAGTGGTCTTATACTATTTGCCCCCCTCTCAGTATAAGCTTGTGTTCTTCAATAAGTTAATTATAGAGATTCTATAGAGTTCTAAGAGGATTTAGGGAGTAATGCATGTACATGAAAAGACAATGCCAATTGAAAGGTAATTAGAAAAAAAGGTATATGATAAAAATGGGTTGGAAAAGTAGCAAGAAGCATTATGGGATAAATGCCTATAGGAGGTAGGGTTTATAAACTATAAGAGAACAAAGGAAATATGTGAATTTTATCTAGGAAAAGAAGGACATAAAAAAGATAATTTTATTTTGTACATGTATAAAATAACAATATTTACAGAAATTAAAACATTTTAGTTGAACCTAAGAAATTGTGATGCTAGAATTTTCTAGGTGGAAGTGATAACAATTAGTAAATTGTTATACTACTTGAATCAACACATAAAGAAAGGAAACCAAACAAAGTGAGGAGGCAAAACGGACACCAGGGTGGACAAAAGAGAGAAATAAAAGAGAAAGTTGAAATAGAAGGGTGCTTGGGAAAAATATAAGATGAAATGGTAGGAGGAAAAGGAGAAAAAACATGTAGAGGAAGAGAATTGGGGAAGTAGAAAAATCATAGGGCCATAGAGAAAATAATAAAGGAAGACAAGAGGGTTGAGTGTAGTGTTGGGATTTTGGTAGATAAAAACCATAATAAATCCATATAGAATGATTGAGAAAAGAAGGAAAGTATGCCAAAGGATGACAAGAAGAGGAAAGAAAAATAATTTGAAGAGAGATCAAGAAGAGGATATTGGAGATGAAAATAAGGAAGAAATATCTAGAAAGAAGGTCTAAATGAAAGGCAAGAGATGTAGGATCTAAAAATGGCTGGAATATTTGAGATGAGTTGGACGAGAGTATATGAATAGATGATAGTTAGAAAGAGAAAGATAATGATAGCAGGGTGTATCTTTAGTTGTTATCAAGTGCCGACTATTTTGGAGAGCCATTGTGGCACAACAAGAGGTTTCTCATGTACTATGTAGACCACAGACACATTAGTAATCTAAATGATATTTTATTTTCCATTTATTCTTGGATGATGAATACCTTGAATTGTTATAATCATGTATGATAAAGTCTTGTGTGTGTTATAGGAATACATGTGAAGAGTTACTACCATTTAATAGGTTCCTAGCTAAAATATCTTTCAAGTGAAGGCTTTGTTCAAGTGAATATTCAATCTTACTATTGTTCATGCCCATTGCTAATTATTGTTCAAGTAAATACTAGAGTCATAATTTAAACTAAGTATTGAAGTGTTACCACACAAAAGAAAGGATATAATCATTGTTAAACCATTTTAAGAGCACTATACAATTACATGCTTTGGATGTTGTACAAATGAAAGAAAATAACCATTGTTTGCATGTTAACACTATACAATATAATTGGTATGGAAAGGATTATGCAATTGTATGATAGGAATTAAAGGTCATACAAATAAATGTCATTGTACAATAATCTAACCCAACCAATAGTTTGGTCGTACAAGAGGAATTCATTGTACAAAGACTATGATCATACAATTGGAAGAGGTTATGTAGTAAGGAAGATAATAATCATACAATGCACATGGTTATTCACTGTACAAGAGAATTTTAGAGTTGTATGGATATATCCTTGAACTATTCAACAAAGTGAATGTATAATAGACATCATCGTACAAAGAGGATTACAATGATGTCTTCTACATTATTTTGGTAGCAGAGCTAGTATATATTTAAGTTTTTATACATGACAAAGTAAATATGGTACAATGAGGAAGAAGAAGACCATGAGGGCCTTGAGCCATGGATATAGATGAATTGATGAGAGGAATCATTGGTCGATTAGATGCACTTAAAACTATCCAAAGAAGAGGTATTCAAGTAAAATACGTAAGTGACAGTGAAGAAAAGGAAGTTGACCAACCAAAATATCGTAATGAAGGAGAAGAAGGAGACACAAAATAAATATAAATATGAGCAATTTCTAATAGGAAGCCAAAGTTAGAAATCTCATCATGTAATGAAATTTTAAACTTTGAGTAACTCATTGATTAGATCACAAATATGGATAAATATTTTGATTTTGAATCGATAGAAGACCCAAGAAGGTGAATTTTACCTATACAAAACTAAAGGAACATGCATCCTTGTGGTGGGATCATGTTCAAAGAAAAAAATGAAGAAAAGGAAAAAAATATTAAGACATGGGAGAAAATGGTTACCAAATTGAAGGCCAAATTCCTTCCATTAGATTACCAAATAAGGTTGTTTAGAAGACTTTAAAACCTCAAGAAAAAGGTTTTGGGAGTGAAATATTATATAAAGAAATTCTATAAATTTACCTTAAGGGATGGTCTTATTGAATATGATATGGATAAGATGCCAAGATACATAAATGGACTCAGGTTTTCTATACAAGAAGAAATTGGTTTGCTTCGAATAAAAACCATTGAAGAGGTATATTAGTATATGCTCAAAGCAAAGCAAAAGTTATTTCATAGGCAATAAAATAATGCAAAAGGAAGAGGATAATCCTATTGAGGAAGAGAACAATCAAATAGTGGAAAATGGAAGCATTTTCAAGAAGGATAGGTTAGTACCTATAGAGGTGATTTTAGTCAAAGTACCCAAGAAAAGGGTGAATTATCAAGAGGATGAGGTTGATTATATGTAGAGGACATGGTTTTGGTAGCAAATGCTATAGGTGCTTGGAAGGACATATGGAATTTGAGTATCCTCAAGCACATCGGATTAGTGGGCATGGAAAGGAAGCCCATAGCCAAATTACATAAGCAAATGAAGAGAATATTGCTTCACCAAAGCACATGGAAGAAATATAATAAGGAGAATCCCTTATGATAGAAAGGGTATTGTTGAAACCAGCAAAGGAGGTGTATGAGCTTGAGTAGAGATGGATATTGTTCAAATGATTTGCGAATCAAGAGATAAATGTTGTAAGGTGGTTATAGATAGCAAGTGCATGGAAAAATTGGTGTAAAAAAAAATGGTAGAACATCTTGGGTTGAAATGGATTGAACACCCAAATCCATATAAAGTCTCATGGTTGCAAAATAAACATCAAAATTTTGTGAGAGAACAATATATGGTGGATTTCTATATTGGTTCTTATAGAGATTAGATCCTATGTGATGTTATGCCTATGGATGCTTGTCATATCTTGTTGGAAAGACCATGGTAGTTTGATGAGAAGGAAGTGCATGATGGTAGGATGAACACCTACACTATTGAGAATTATGATAAGGAGTACACATTAATTCCATTGAAGGAGAAAGATAAAATAGTGGAAAATAGTCCTACAATGTGCCTAAATATAGATAATTAATCCCTAAAGGATTATGAGACCAAATTGAAGGGAGAAAATGTAGTATTCAGAGAAATTGTGAAGTAAGTGGAGGAAAAGGTAGAAGCAAGTAAAAGGATAAGTATGGGGATGATATTGATAACCCAGGTCACTAGTAGTAGTGACAATGAAGATGATGGTGTAGTGATTCCTGTTGCAAATAATGAGAAAGAGAAAATAAGTGGTAAATATATGGTAGAGGAAGATAAACTTTATCAAGTCATGGATTGTTTTGATGAAGGTCATATTGCTAGAGTTGATAATGATAATGGTACTTCAAAGTGTGGTGAATGATATTGTGATCAAAGTGAAGATGAAGAGTTTGGGTGATTTGAGAGGCACACAAAAGGCATTGGCTCCAAGTTAATGAGGAAAATGGGATACAATATTAAGGGATTGGAAAGATATGGGTAAGGTGTAAAAATACCCATAATACCAGAACTAAGGCCAAGGAATGAAGACCTTAGATATGGAGGTCCAACAGGAAGTAGTGAGACTAAATTTATGAAAATAAAGAGTAGTATAGGGAATGAAGATCCTAGGAGGATTTGCAGTCAGTGTGGAGGATTTGGACGTGTTGCATTAGATGTTGGAACCTACATCCTTGTGAGAGTTTTGGAGGATATAATCACTCAAAAAGAAGGTGTTGGTATCAAAAGTGGCCTATGAAAACTTCAATGGATCCATTGGCATTGATATCCTTACGAGATTTTTCTCACATTAAGACCTAAGGTGGTAGGATTTTCTCAAGTGCAAAGGGGGTTCACCAGGAGTATTTTTAAGGTATTACTCAAAATCCTTGTGTTGGGTGTGTATATTGGAAGACACCAATGTTTTATCCTTTAAGAAGATAAAGTAATCAGATATAGAAGTTAATTAAACTAAGATGCAATCAAATAAAGTATGAAACATACAAGAGCTATCATAGAATGATTCTTTATTTCAATGATAACAAGAAAATAAAGTTTCCTTTTTCTTTTAAGCAAAGGACAAGAGAATGCACATACAAAGGTTTAGCCAAATATAAACTACATGCAATTTATGTTTTCTTGCCTAGGTTAATAGAAGAGGTAAATACAATAAATAACTAGAACTATGATTCTTTATTAATTATTTATATTATGTGCTTAAAAATGAAAAAGGAGAGCTAAACCTAAGATCCTTTACATTATTTATATTTTATTTGGAAATTACAAAAAAAAATAATATGACATCAAACAATCCTTTTGAATTCAAATAACACCAAACAATTAGAGTATGAGATGATATTGTGCCATGTTCTTTTGTACCATGATCTCAATATTGTATCCCTCAAAATTGACCCACAATTTGAAAAACTTGTAACAATCATCAATAACAACTTGGAATTTTTTGTGTTAAGTCTTGGGACCTACTATAATAGAGAAGGCTAAGGGCTCTCTTGATTATAATTAGGTCCCAATGTCTCCTTCAAAAGACCAATTTGCATAAAAATGAATGTGACTATTTTATAGGACAAAATCATGCTTAATAAAATAGAGGACATAATATCGAATAGAGAACATGGGAGGATAGGTAAATGATTGTTACACATAAGCAAAGAGTGCTAATTTCAAACAAAAACGTACCTAATCAAAAGAGACTATAATTTTGGTTGCAGATGTTTGAGGTAATCATGTAGGGGATATAAGGTTGTAAATAGGTGGCACTATAAAATACATATGATTTTGTACCATTAGGGATGTTGAAAACAACAAAAAAATTGAGGTCTTCTAGGAAGGTATGATCGGTGAAATCACATCCTCTAACTAGGAGGTGCAATATTGCATTAGAAGGGTAAAAGGAGAACTATCTAATAGAGAACATAGTTTTAAATCAACAATGGGCTTGAGAAAGGGGGTTATAAGGTAAGGAAGAATGATGTGGTAGAGGGAGGAGACATAGGTCACATGAATTTTTCCCCCAAGTCTATGGAAAAAAAAATTATATCCTCTAAGTGTAGATCATGATTTCAACTGTGTTAGCCTAGTTTAAAAGGGTAGGGATTAGATAGAGTCTTGGTCAAATATAAGGAGGGTTAGAGGGTAAGAATGGATTAAAAGGAGGTAATATGATAGCTACAAAGCAAGAAACACGGGTCTTGCCACCAACTCCTACTAGACACAAAATCATGCCTAAGGGTTTAGGGTCATGATTTCATATTTGTGAACTTAGCTGAGGCTTAGACAAAAAAGGGGTCTTCAAGGATGCAAAGTGAGGGGAGAGCTCAAGCCAAGGCTGAAATTACAACTGCACAACACTAAAGAGTAATATCAAGGATAAAATCATACAAGAATAAAAAATGAAAGGATTTAGTATCAAAATAAATCACTAAGTGGTAAAGGGAAAGATCAAGGAGGGATTAGATAATAACCAAGGAAATAAATACTCTCTCATAGATTGCCAAAAGAATCCTCCCGTTGGTCTAATATTTGAACCTAATCGAAGTAGTAGTGCACCCATAGACTCAACCAACATTGAATGGTCCCATGATGATGAGGTATTGCGACCAATCTCTAAAATAGGTCGATTCCTTAAAAGGTTCTAACTATTTTGCCTTGGTTAGGAAAAAGAGAAAGAGAGAAATCTAATATAATATATTAAGATGAAAACAAATGGGTTATCTGCATCAAGATATATGTAAAATCAAGACTGAAACATAACCAGAATATGCTTGAACCATATAAAAAACCATCCAACACATTTCAATATTATTTGACACACAATAATTGATTGTGAATTCCATAATCAATGAATAAATAGTAAAATCCAGAATGCAGAATTTAAAATAATTTTTCATCAATTTTAGCATAAATAAACAACCAAAATATTCATACATACATGAAAATGCTTAAAGTCCTAATAATAGTTCATTTGTATTCTATATGTCTCAAAATATTACATATAAATTATAATGGCCAAGAACTTACCCTCAGAATACATTGTATTTTTCTATTTATAGACGTTAGGTCTCCCCCTTTTTTTACAGGGTAGCTACATTCAATTAATGAGGTGTTATCATAGCAGTGGATGGTTGGCTTCTATAAACCTTTTGCAAGTCTTCTACTTCTGATGGAACATCTCTGGAACATCTATGCACCATCTAGACTGACTGCATTAAGTACCTTCATATAACTCTTCAATTTACCTCTATCTTTGATGGCACTGTAGTACTTCATGCATTTATACCCCAGACTAGGGTGGTTGGGGCATTAAATCCATTTGCAAACTTCCTCTATTTTGAATGCAGTGCTCTGATGGGAAATAAAACCCCTGATATTTCAAGTTAGACTCTATGATAGGCTCCTAGATTCTCCATAATTCTCCATTAATTCTTGGTAGACTACCAGGTGTACACATATGTACTAGATGGACCCCCAAGATTGGAATCACACTACTCTTTCACCAATTTTTCTTGGTGGGGTTCGGGCTCTGAGGTAGCCTATGACTTGTCCTAATTTTATATTGTTTGTGGCATTTTATTTACTCAGGGTAGAAATTTAGAGTGCTTTTTCTTCATGTCAACTACCTATTTATCCATCCCACCTGCTTTTGTTCGGGCAGCATTCTGAAATCCTTCCATCCATACATCCCTTCTAAACATCCAAATAGGCTAGGGTGGGGATTTATGATTGCTCCAACCTTTTGACCTCTCTAAATTACTATCCAGGCTAAGGCATGGCTTTGGGTTCCACCTTGATTTTACGTTCGTTTGAATATTCGCCCTTGTCTACTCCTTAGCTTGGGTGAGACTTTTGAGAGCGATGGTGAACATATTAGGGATAAAACCTCCACCCAAATCATGGCTTCTACCCTGTTGTTAGGGTAGAATTATTTGAGATCTATTTAAGGTTGAGTATGATCAATTTTACACCCCACACTCTTGGTGACTTTTGGGGCCTTTTAATTTTAAAAGGAGAACCCAAGAATCCTTCTAACTTGATCAAAATTTTGAAACAAAATATAAAGTAACTAATAACCCTAGCCACTATCCATTGGGCTACAGAGTCAAAAAATGAAAATATGCAAAAAACTATATCAGGCCCTAAAAGGCCTTTATATTATTTAGAAACCTACTGCCCCTCCCAACTCGAATCATTGTTGTTCCCACTCTCTAGAAGATTCATCCTGAGATACTTCCCTTGTAGGAATTTACATTTTGAGGTTCTTGCAGATGCGCTCCCAAAATTCAGGAGCAGTAAGGGAAGCATTCTTGATCTGGTCACTGATGACCTCCAATCGACACATATATTTTTAGGAGAGATATCGGTAGTTCTTAGCTACCTCTTCCATTTTGGCACAAAGATTGGATAGCCTTAAGATAATTTTCATCATTTTATCTACTACAACTGGCTCTTCAAGTGTGACAATATTGCTTTGATCCTATTTTAGGGATTTGAACTAATTAATAAGATCCTTCTCTTTATGGAATTACCTGCTATTATCCCATAATCTTGGAGAACCAAGTTTTTTAAGTGCAACGTTGATCTTGTTCATATTTTCCACTTTTTTACTTAATGTGGCATGGATTTCCTTACCTTCATAGTATAGATCAATAACCATAATAATCTGCTCCATACGTGTCCTGGTTTGATCTAGAATCCACTCTTCTAAACATTGCCTTCACCACCAGTGCTTTCGTGTCCATGTTGTGCATCGCCCTTCCTTTATTGGCCAACTTCATCTCCATATCTTTGGAAATTGATAGGGTATCTACTAGCTTCCATGCAAAGGTAGGTAAAAACTTCAACGCTGCCTCTCTTATTTTGCCTAGATAGAAATCTCTGACTTCCTTTATCCAATATTTTGAAATTATTGATCTACAAGGTGTATCTATTTATTTCTAGAGATCATTCAGAGCATCCTGTAGGGACTTCTCTAGTTGTTGAATTTTAGCCTGAGCCTTGGTATCTCACTTTTCAAGTGATCCATAAGTAGTCTGGAATTTGGTATTTCATGCATTGATCTCTTCATCTTTTTGTTGTAGTATCTTCTCAGAGGGAGCTTTGTTTAGACCCTCTTGGAGTTGCTTCACCTATTGCTCCAAAGCCCGCTGCTTTGCTTTTGCTCGCTTGAGCTAATCTTCTAGACTATCAATCATTTTATTTGCCTGCTTCAACTCCTTCCCTTACTATTATTATAGAAAAGCATGTCAGCTTACACATGCAAATTTTGAAGGGTCCACATCTTAGGCATTTTTTAGACATCCTTGGTGCTTATTTGGAAGTCCCATTCTTTCCACCCAATTTCTACAAGGGCCTTACTAACTTTTGGCACAACGATTATTTCATGCATATTTTCTTCTATTGGATCAAGCTCGAGATGGGTCATGAGAACCGTCGGTGCATGCTATTCTACTAATTCCTACCATTGTTGATCATCCCATTTTCTTCAATTATCCTGTATGTTTTCATTACGATATAAAACTTTGAAAAATATTCCTCTATAACCTATGTGAGTGGTGTGGTAAAGAAGGATGGGAGGGAGGTTACTAGATAGGATGCAAAGGTGTGGGTATGGAGTGAACTAATTGTCTCACTCAATTGCTCTAGATTTGGTACTCGTGTAGATGGCTAAGATAACTGGGATTGAATGATTGGTTGCTAGGGTGTACTAGGTAAAGGTGTCACCGTAGGTAGGGATTGGAGCAAAATAGACATCGCGACTGGAGGATTGGTAGGCAGAAGCGGTAGAAAATCAAGAAATTTCTTAGGGGATGTATGTTAGGGGTGAGAAGGAAGTGGAGGTACCATGTGGACTAGGTCTGATATCATCCCAATGATTTATGTTTGGGATAGGGCAGGGGAATACTCTATGGCTTCTAACAATGGGGTTCATTGAGGATATGGTGAACGTGAGTCCACTACTTCCACCATGACTTGTTCTTGGATCACCTTTGGGGATTCCTTTACCACCAGATGCTACTTTTGGATCTTTCCTAAGGCCACCATCCCTTATTTCTTTGAAACCTTGAGAGGTAACCTATTCCCTTCACTTATTGTTATTGAGATTGAGACATAATAGGTATTGGAGTACCTTTCTTATTTTTTCTTGGTTTAGTATTTTGATGTGGAGGCATTGAGGAAGTCTAAAATTTTGACCCGTTAGATCTGGATGATCTAGTAATTCTAACTTCTAATGGAGGATCCATAGGTAGGACCTTTTTCTCACTTGTTCTTTACTTGGGTGGGCTTTCTAGCACTTGGAGGCTACTTTGGAAATCCTACTCCTTATCATCTTCCTCTAAATATTCATCACTTTTCTAAGGGATAGTCGTGTTTGACTTATTTAAGATTTTAGGGGTGAGGTCTTCTCCATACTTCCTAGGATTGAAGTTGGTATCAAATGCAGTGGAGAATTCTTCATCTACTCTCCTAGAAAATACTTTCTTGATATCATCTCACTCACATCGTATAATCCACCATTGGTCAATCTTATTATCTATCCATTTCCTTTTCTAAATTATTTCTTGAATCAAAGAGGATTGTATCCGCTGAGTAGTGTTCTTCTTGGGGTTAAATACCCTCTTATAACAGGCCCTTCAAAATTATTGATTATGCATTTGAAACTTGGTTAGGGGTATTACTTGATCCTCCAGTAGGTTTCTGTAGCTCAAGACTTCATTGTCTTCATTTTTCTGAAAATGTCACAACCTCGTATTTTCTTGAAGCCTAGCTTATAAAGTGTGATCATGATAATAATGCCATATGAGTGGTACCACAAGGAGACCTATGATGGACAATTTTTCATCGAGCTACTAAAACTAAACCTCCTCCTTCTTGGGAAGAATTATGGGTTTGAACAGTACTGTTTGAGGAAGTTATGACTGTTACAAAAAGCCCTATCAGCTCTTTTTGGCAGTTTCTAAGAATATAACGGTTGAGTGGTACTTTTGTGTAACTAAAAAAAAAGCACTACATTTTTTAATGTGAAGCATATATATGTTTTAAAAGAAAATGGATAAGTGGGTTTTTTTTGGAGAAAGGACTACCGGTGCATGTTGTGAAGAATTTTTTTCTTTGGCATTTTGATTGAAAAAATATGCAAGGTGTGAGATAATCAATGTGCAGAGTTGAGAAGATTGAAAAGGTTAGACATAATATTTTAGAGGAGAAGATTTGTGAGCTAGACCACTCAGGGTATTTTGATGAGATTTAAAACTTTTATCAGAGCTTTTTAATTTTTTTGGGTCAGTGCTTGGCAACAGGGGTCGGTTCTCCTTGCAGTTGGTGCTGCTAAAGCCATGTTGGTTGGTACCATTCCTTGTAGTTGGTGCTACAAAAATATTTTAAAGACCAAACATTTTCGAGGTTGGATTTGGATGGGAGTCCAAACAGTCCATTGGCATAGTGGTTTTCCCACATTAGGTTTCCACTATAAATTTGGTGTTATGTGATGCATGTTTGTGTGATTGCTTATTTTGATTTGATTTTGTAGTTGGATTAAATTTTTAATACACATTGATTCACCCCCTCTTAGTGTCATGCTTAGTTCAACAATTGGTATCAGAGCCAAGTTCCTGAACAGGCTTAACCGGCTAGGGTGATCTTGGAAGTGACATAATGGCAGGTGGTGAAGGCTTCTCATCAAACAAAGCACCATTGTTTGATGGAACTAATTACGTATTTTGGAGACTCAAGATGCAAACATATCTTTGTGCTTTAGGATACAAAATTTGGGATTCAGTAAATAGTGGATACACAATACCCACCACTTCTCCAACCGATGTTGCTGGTAAGAAACTTTTTGAGAATGAATCAAAATCAAAGAATGCTATCATATGTGGATTAATGGATAGTGAACTGGTAAATATTATGGGTTGTAAAATGACAAAGGAAATATAGGACAAACTAAAGAGCATTCATGAAGGAGACGTTAAGATCAAGAAGGCCAAGTTACAAACACATCGAGCTCAGTTCGAAGGATTAAATATGAAGGAAGATGAGAATATAGAGGCATATATACTGAGAGTTAATGAATTCATTAATGTAATTAGAGGACTCGATGAGAAAATCGAAGATTCTATCATTGTGAAAAAGGTATTAAGCTCCCTTCCCCAAAGATTTGATTCTAAAGTTTCAGCTATAGAAGAATCTAAATATCTTAATTCTTTTAGTATAGATGCGATGCATGGTTTTTTGATTACATATGAGATAATAATAGGAAAATATAAACCCACAAACAGAGAAGCTGCTTTTAAAGCCCAAAAAAATATGAAAGTAAAACAAGAATCCGAAGGGCGGAGGTCCAAGGTTCAAATCTTGGGCCTCATCGGACTGAACGCTTGTCCCTTTCTTGGTGCTTTCAGCGGCGTAAAAGGTTTAAAATGAGTGTGGCATGGTGTTTATAGAGGTGGACTACGTGAAGATCTATGTGGCGGATTTCGGGGCGAACATCGTAGAATACTGTGGCGGCCATAAAAGCTGGACAACCTGCCCGGATTCGTGGCGGCTATCAATTACACCATGTAAATACAAAAAAAAAAAAAAAAAAACAAAAATCCAAGGAAGAATAGACATCAAATGAAAGAGAAGCAAACTTTGTTCAAAAACTAAAATAGGAAAAAGGAAAATACAAAGGAAAGTTACCGTTTAAATGTTTCAACTATGGAGGCGTTGGGCATTTCGCATCTAAATGTCCACTTAATGAGAAGAACAAAAGTGATGAAGGATTGCATGGAGAAAGAAGTGATTGGAAGAAAAAATCAAATTTTAGAAAAGGTATCTTCAAGAAGAAAAGTTTCATCTCCAAGAAGGTCAGTTCATCAGAAGAAAACTCTAGTGAGGATTTTGAAAAATAAATAGGTGAAGCTTTTTTCATGGCATTTGAAGAAGAAAAAATAGAAAAATAATAGGAATGTGATGAAGAAGAAATTGATGCAGAAGTGAATTTGGAAGAGGAACTAATTGCAGCTCTGGATGAATTGAAGACATAAATAAAAAGGAATAAGAAAATTTCAAGAAAGCTTGAGGATGCAAATGAAATTATAACAAGTTTGAAAGTGCAGATAGAAGAATCCAAGAAGATATCCGAAGATCTCAAAGTGCAAATAACCATGAAAATAGATTATTGCAGCAAGTTAGAAGAAGATATTGTTGGTTTAAGGATGCAGCTAGAAGAGATGAATTAGAAAATTAGCTTTTATCACAAATGTGAAGAGAGTTCTATGAAGATGGATAAGATCATAAATAACCAGAAGACTACAGACATCAAATTTGGTTTGGGTTTTGACGAAGGAGAATCATAAAATGGACCAAAGGCCACAAATGAAGAATCCACAAAGAATTAAGAAAAGAAACAGGTTAATTAAGCAAAAACGAATCATGCAAAGGAAAGCAATAATGCAAGGCACAAAAGGAGAATTGACAATGATGGTTTCACCAATGTCACACATCAAAGAAGAAGGAGATTTATGGATATTATAACAACATGGCAAAGACCACCACCAGGTTCAATCATCCCTTTTCTGGTTACTATTTTAAATGCAATGGTTATGGACATAAGATTTCAGATTGCAATTATAATGTAGGACCAAGGAATTTTGTGAGTAGAAATGCTTTTTCACCTTTGATGGATTATGCAGTAGAATGTTATAACTGTCATAACTTTGGGTATATTGCAAGAAATTATAGAAGTACATTTGCATCAAATCAATTTCAGGGAAGAAAATTTTAGCCAAATGGAATAAGACAAAATATAAAATTTCTCGAAAAACATGCACAAGCTACTAAAAAAGAAAAGCCAAAACAAGAGCCCAAAAATATAATCAAACCAGAGTGGAAAGAAAAAGAGAAACCTAAGGAAGAAAAGGAATCCTTGATCATACAGATGATATTTAAAGCGCAGAATAAATCTACACCATGGATACTTGATAGTGGATGCTCTAGTCATATGATAGGTGACAAATAGAAATTTGAGAAGTTGCAGCAATATGAAGGTGGTTCAGTGAAATTCAGAAACAATGATGGAGCTAAGATAGTTGGCAAAGGTTCAATTAAGATCAGTGATGGAAACATTAGGTCAAAATAAGTCTTTTTTGTGGTTGGTCTGAAGCATAACTTATTGAGCGTAAGTTAGATTTGTGATAGAGGTCATGATGTGATCTTTGGGAAGTAGGGCTATGCAATCAGAAAGGCAAATAGTAGGAAGTTGATAGCAGCTGGATCAAGGACATATGGAAACTTGTACACCCTCTCAGAGACTTCAGAAGGAGCTTGCTGGATTGGAAAGAAAGAAGAGAATTGGTTGTGGTACAAGAGACTTGATCATATCAGTTTTGACAACCTAGTAAAAATCAGTTCAAATAAAGCAGTGAGAGATATTCCCACCATTGGCAAACCATCAAATAGCATTTGTACTTCATGTAAAAAAGGGAAGCAAACTAGAGTCTCATTTAAAACAAAAGAGTACTAAATGAGCAAACCTTTGGAACTACTACATATTGATTTATGTGGACCCATGAGAATGCAAAGCATAAATGGTGACAAATATTTCATGTTGTGTATAGATGACTATTCCAGGATGACATGGGTTTTTTTTTTGAAGCATAAATTAGAAGATTTTGAGATGTTCAAGGTTTTCAAAAACAAATTTGAGAATAAAATAGGAAAAATGATTAAATGTTTTAGGTTAGACAAAGGAGGAGAGTTCATTTCAGAGGATTTCATAGAACATTGTAAAAAATATGGCATCGGGAGATAGTTTTCAGCAGCCAGGACACTTCAGCAAAAATGGTGTGGTAGAATAAAAGAACAAGACAGTGCAGGAAATGGTACGGACTATGTTGACTGAGAGCAAAGTAGAAGACATATTTTTGAAAGAGGCAGTCCATACTGTAGTATACATCCAAAATAGGTGCATGTTGAGGATGCATGAAAGAAAAACTCCTTATGAGTTGTGGTTCGGTAAAAAGGTAACAATAAGATATTTTAAAGTTTTTGGCAGCAAGTGTTACATCAAAAGAACTGAAGAAAACCTTGGTAAGTTTGAAGATAGAGCGAATGAAGGTATTTTTCTTGGCTATTCATCAAAAAGCAAAGCTTACAAATGTTACAACAAGAGGCTAAGAAAAATTATGGAAAGTATCGATGTTAAAGTTGATGAAGGAAGGGAACGAGTAATTAGATATGAAGAGAACTACCCAATTTATGAAGAGGTCATTGAAGAAGATGAGAAAGAGGAAACGAAAAAGAAAACAAGAATTGACTCAAAGGATTCGAAAAGTGATTCAGAATTGGAAGAAAACAAGAAATTCAAAATAGGTAGTTGGCAGAAAGATCATCCTAGAGAGAAAATAATTGGAGACCCCACAATTGGTGTTCAGACAAGAAGAATATTAGTAACTACTCTTTACTATCCAGCATTGAGCCCAAAAATGTTGTCGAAGCAAGCAAAGATGAAAGTTGGGTAAAGGTGATAAATGAAGAATTAGATCAGATCAAGAAAAACAAGACTTGGGAGTTAGTACCAAGACCCGCAAATAAAAATGTAATCGATACTAAATGGGTCTTTCAGAACAAATTGAATGAAGATGAACAAGTAGTTAGGAACAAAACAAGATTGGTATGCAAAGGGTATGCGAAAGTTGAAGGTATAGAATTCAAGGAAACCTTTGCACCTGTGGCTAGACTAGAGGCAATTAGAATATTTTTTGCTTTAGCAGTTTACAAGAATTTCAAAGTTTATCAAATGGATGTGAAATCAACATTTTTGAATGGGAAACTTGAAGAAGAGGTTTATATTGAATAGCCAAATGGTTTTCAGCTTGGTGATGATCCCAACTTGGTTTGCAAGTTGAAGAAAGTGTTATATGACTTAAAATAGGCATCCCAGGCAAGGTATGCAAGGCTAGATAGTTATCTTACTCAAAAAGGGTTCAAGAAAGGTATGGTGGATAGTAATTTGTATGCCAAAATAGAAAATGATCATTATATTATTGTTGTTGTATACATAGATGATATCATATTTGGTAGCAGTAAAGATGAGTTGTGTAAATATTTAGTAAATAAGATGCAAAAAGAGTTTGAAATGTCAATGATTGGTGAACTTTCGTATTTTCTCGAATTTTTAATCAAAATGAGAAGGACATATTTATTTCTCAAATTAAATATGTGAAAGAGATGCTGAAAAAGTTCACAATGGAGGATTGCAAGCTAGTTAGCACTCCCATGACGATAGGTTGCAAGTTGAAAAAGGATGACAAATCTCCACCTGTTGATCAAACTATGTACAAATCCATGATTGGGAGCTTATTGTACTTGATAACTACTAGACCAGATATTTTATAGGCAGTATGCATGGTAGCACGATTTTAGGCTAGTCCCAAGGAGACTCATGTGACAACAATGAAGAGGATTTTTTGGTACCTCAAGGGTACTATGGAGTATGGGTTATGGTATCCAAAAGGTAAGGACTTCACCATTATTGCGTATTCAGATGAAGATTGGGCAGGATGTGTAGATGACAGGAAGAGTACCAGTGGAGGTGCATTCTATCTTGGTGATAATATTGTTGCGTGGCATAGAAAAAAGCAAGATTCAGTCTCATTATCCACAGAAGAAGTAGAGTATATTGTAGCGACATCATTATGTACATAGGTACTTTGGATGAAATAAACTTTGAAGGATGTTGGAATAAATTTTAGTGAGCCCATATCGATCATGTGTGACAATACAAGTGCAATCAATATCTCAAAGAATCCGGTTATGCATTCTCGCACAAAACATATTGCTATCCGATACCATTTTTTGAAGGAGAAAGTTGTAGAAGGTGAGGTTAAGTTGGATTTTGTTCCAACAATAGAGCAAGTAGTGGATATCTTCACCAAACCATTGCCCAAGGAAGTCTTTGAGTACCTTCACAAGAAATTAGGAGTGGTCACACTTCCCAAGCATTGACTAGCTATCGGGGCCACATTCTCAGGGGGAGCATTTGTGTCTTTGTTTATATTTTTGCTCATGTTTGTGATTCTTGCTAAGTGTAATAATTTTTTTCCTGAGAATGTTGTGCATTGACTTAGGGGGAGTTTGTAGCAGCCCTTTGGTCTTGTTCTCAAAGGGGGAGAAGAGTTACAAGAAATTGTGCGTGTGTTGCCAACAATTCCAAAGGGGGAGATTGTTAAGCAAGGTGCAACGACAATATTGTCATTGTTGTCAGCACACTTAGATGGACAAGCTGATGTAGTGGACAGTTGTTTGGAGGTTGTTTAGAGTATGTATAGTGGTGTTCAATGCTTATGAGGATGTTTTTGATATTTGGGTGAAGTTTTTATAGGTTGTTCGTGCAAATTTTCAAAAGTTGCAAAAATCGTTAGGAAGTTAAAGTAGCAAAATTGTCAAAGTTGTAAAAATATTCAAAGTTGCAACAATGTCAATGGAATGTGTTGGACAGCCAAAGATACTATTTAGAGGTTTTTTAACCATTAGAAAGTGTGGTTGCAGTGTTTGGGATGACCGGTTGCTTCGCCGATGTATTGATAGTCAGTTTCATGCTTTATGTGACAGGTGTAAAAATGACATCAGAGGTCACTTTGCAAGAGTAATATTAAGAAATACGTGAGGAATTAGACATCAATTTTTTTTCTGGAGGTATTTGGATATACTGAGAGATTAAGTTTTAAATTTCAGCCCAAACGGAGTTCAGAAAAAGAAATGGTGAGCGTTGCAAAATGGCTTTGAAGCACTTTTTCCAGATTATATGATGGGTGTAAAATCATCATTAGAGGCCACTTTTTCGGAGGTACTGCGAATAATACGTGAAGTTTTAGCCTGTTTAGAAATTTGAGGAGGAAGTTATGATTGTTACAAAAAGCCTTGTCAGCTCTTTTTGGCAATTTTGGCAGTTTCTAAGAATACAACGGTTGAGTGGTACTTTTGTGTAACTGAAAAAAAGAGTTGCATTTTTTTATGTGTAGCATATATATGTTTTAAAAGAAAAGGAAGAAGTGGGTTTTTTGAAGGGACTGTCGGTGCATGTGAAGAATTTTTTCTTTGGCATTTTGATTGAAAAATGTGCAAGGTGTGAGATAATCAATATGCAGAGTTGAGAAGATTGAAAAGGTTAGACAAAAAAATTTAGAGGAGAATATTTGTGAGCTAGACCACTCAGGGTCTTTTGAGATATTTAAAAATTTTATCAGAGCTTTTTAAATTTGTCGGGTCGGTGCTTGGCAATAGGGGTCGGTGCTCCTTGCAGTTGGTGTTGCTAAAGTCCGGGTTGGTTGGTGCCATTCCCTATAGTTTATGCTGCAAAAATATTGTAAAGACCAAACATTTCAAGGCTAGATTTGGATGGGAGTCCAAACAGTCCACTGGCACAGTGGTTTTCCCACATCGATTTTCCACTATAAATCCAGTGTTATGTGATGCATGTTTGTGTGATTTCTTATTTTGATTTTATTTCGTAGTTGGATTGAATTTTTAATACACACTGATTCACACTAATTTTTGTGCTACAAAAATTTCACTAAAGCTTGATTGGGTGCAAGCAGATTAAGCACAAGGTCTGCTATTTATGATAGTCTGCTACCTACTTAGGATGATGTGCCCCTTATTTGAATTGGTTTTAACCATCATGCTGATGTGTTCTTCCACAAAGTGTCCACCTAGAAATTTTTTATTTCTCTGATCGTTACCTCTTCGACATTCTTGGTATGTAAACCATCCTATTTGTTTGGTGGTAATTAAACCATACCACCATCACTACAATGATGATTGATATTCTCCACACCCCATATTAATGGCATCCTTCATTGATTGAGTTGGGTAAAGGTGCTTCTAACATATGATTGGTACAGTGTGGTTTTTGCACATGCCTTATTCTAGAGGTGACCAGGTAGTTGTCTTTCTGACAGGCTTGGATGTAAATATTCATGATAAAACTTTATATTTTTTGGGAAATGTGTAGCATCTTAAATTTTTGCCCACCTATTAATTATTGTAGCACTTGATGTGAGGGCAATGATTTTGAAGTCTTATTCTCATTTGCTTGCTTTAATTTTTTGCCTCACCTATTTGTTACCACTCCATTGAGTAGCACTTTTAGATTCTTCTAGGGATCTTAGCTTTTCATTTCTCCACCCAAGGTGGGAGGGGTTTCAAAATTGACTTATTATAAGGCTCCCTATCTTTTTTCCACCATACCAAACTTTGTTGGCCTTTTTCCTTGGTATTTATAGACCCGCCAAGGACTTCTTATTGGTGTATCTTCAGTTGGACTGATGTCTTACCATATAGGCTATGTTGATGCTTGGGTCAAAAATACATTATGACAAAGATATAGAAAATGATAAACTCTAAAACATTTATACAACTATACTAAAAATGGAATAAAAAAAAGTAAGGGAAAATAACATTTACATATATACAATCCAGATCATCATTCATATTATGAATAATGCTTTAAATACTAAGCATTTACAAGGATCAAGAGCAATCTTTCCTTCTAGATATTGTATCTGGTATGCATTTGAATGTTTGCAACTTTGGATGAGATATGAGCATGACCAAAAGGAATTAAAATTTTCATGATCACCTGGTTTTGCCAGGTCAATGTCACATTTTAGGACAAGGTCACCTTCGAAGAATGTATTTGGTGTGGCTTTCTTATTGAACCAGTGTTTGATAATATTTTTGATGATGACATATGTTATTGTATGCCTTGTCGCATTCTTCTTCTAGTTGCATTAGTTGTTCCAGTCTTTTCTCCATGGCATGGAATTATTCTACCTCTATTTTTTCTCATGAATTTGAGATCCAGGAGCTCCATATTGATAGGGAGAATTACCTCATTTCCATAGACCAGGGCATAGGGTGATGTTTTTAGTGATTTATTATGCATGATTTTGTCCACCCATAATGCTTTATCAAGTAGAAGGTGTCATATTTTAGGATTGCACTCTATTTTACGCTTGAGTTAGTAGCCTCCACCAAATAATTTCCTTGTGGGTAATAGTTTGAATATGCATTTCAATAAATGCCATATTTTCTAGCAAAGTCTATGGTTTTGGTGCCTATGAAAATGCGTACATTATTAGATACAATGGTGGCATGTACTCCAAACTTGGTTATCAACCTTTCCAAGAAATTAATCACCATTTATTGGTCAATATGCTTGGTGGATTCTGCTTTGGTCCACTTTGTGAAGTAGTCAGTTGCTGTGAGGATATACTTATGACTGGTTGATATATTTGGATTGATGACACCAATGAAATCCATTCCCCACTACTTAAATGGTTCTTCCACTACTATTGGTTGTAAAGGCATGGTAGCATATTTGGCTTTCCCAATGAATCTTTGACATTTATCACAAGCACACAAAAATATGAATGCATAAAAAAAAATAGATGGCCAATAGAATCCATCTCTCAGAATATTGGTTGTTGTGGTATGGTTGGAATAATGCCCTCTTGAGAATCCAATATGAAATTCTTCAAGAATGCTCTTTACCTTTTTTGGCAGCACACATCTCAAGAGTACTCTGTCAAAGTTCCAATAGTAGAGGATATTATTGATCAGTGTGTAATTTCTTGCCTACAATCTATATCTTCTCCTTTGAGATGTTGTCAATCCTTTTGGATATTTCCTTGAATTAAAATAATGCACTAATTGAGCGATCCAGGTCATTGGTGACACCTGCATTTCTTCTTTACTCATGAAATTTTCTTCTTCTATATATGCATTAGATTCTTCGGCCACAGATTGAGCCAGTTGCTAAAAGAGAGCCATCCCTCTTTCTATATTTGTTGATTTGATCTCTACATCAAAATCCTAAATCTTTGTAGTCTAACCCACTCTTATTTTACCCAGTTTCCCTTGTATAATAAAACTTCTAACATCTGGATACACCACATACATGAGGAAATTTCTTTGAGAAAGAAAGTGCCTAAACTTCTTGAAGGATTTCATAATAGCATAAACTTACCTCTCAATAAAATTGTATTTTCTTCATGCTCTTGTAGGGTTTGACTAAAGAAAGCAATTGTCCTTTCATTGCCATCTCCTTTTTGAGTGAGAACTATAGCATAACTTTCTTCCACTTTTTTTGAATGCATACAAAATGAAATATTTGGAGCAATCTAGATTAGTAAGGACTGGAGATCATGAAATCACTTCTTTGATGCTTTTGAAAGCATCCTGTCACACTTTAGTCCACTTGAACTCTGCATTTTTCTTGAGCATATCTATCATGGGTTTAACTATCTAGGAAAAATTATATATAAACTTCCGTACAAAGTTGATTTGTAAAAATAAATATTGAAGTCCTTTCTTATTCATAGGAAGGGATAGTTCTAAAATAACTTTCACCCTATATGGATCAATAGAAAGCCCTATTTTGGACACAACATGTCCTAGCAATTATTCTTCTTGTATAAAAAACATTGACTTCTTTGGATTGAGTGATATCCCAAATTCTCTACATTTATCAAAGACTTGTGTAAGGTGTTCGATATGATCCTCTTTTCTATGAGAAAATACAATCATATCATCTAGGTAAATGATAATCACTTTGTTCACCAATTACCAAACGCCACATCCATCGCTCTTCGAAATGTAGCTCCTACATTAGATAGCCTAAATGACATGCATTGATAGGAAAACGTTTCTCATTTGGTTGTGAAGGCTATATTGTATTGATATTCATCTTAGACCCAAATTTGATTAAATTTAGAAAAACCATCTGACAGATAAAATCTCTCTACTCATACTACAGTCTGTAGGATTTAATCAATTTGTGGTAGGGGGTAATGGTATTTTAGAGAGACCTTATTCAATATTTAAAAGTTAACATAGAGCCTAATATCCCCATTCTTTTTTCTAACTGGAACTAGGTTTACCACCCAAGTTGAATGCTTAATGGGGTATATTATTCTCACATTAAGCAGCTTCAAGAGTTCTTATTTTATTAGGGCCTCAATATTTAAATTGTCTGGAATTTGCTTTTGCCAGACCAGTCTTCCATCTAATTTGAACTCAATGTTATGCTAAATGGTATCCTTATTATAAACCTTAAGGTTATCATATATCTAGGTGATAATTGTTAGGGTAAAATAGGTAGTATATTGCATTATACTACATAGGTTATTACATCTACTTTTCTACCATAGGAGATATTTACTATTCTATGAATTACCTCCTAGTTAACTAAGGTTAATAACTAAATATCTTATGATATTTAGTTAGGTTGTTAGAATAAATCTATTTCTAATCACTGTTAGCGCTTCTAATGCTAAGTGGTTAAATTATCTATTTTGTAACCTACTTAAGCTTCTAATTTGGAAGCTATTCGTAATGTTCATTTGATATTATTTTGGCTAATATTTTGTGCATTTTACATCATTGGCATCAGAGCCATTTTTTTTGCTCACCCGAAGGACGAGCTGGTGCCCTTTGGTAGCCATCGAACCCACCTCGACAGGCGAGCTAGATGGCGGGAGCGACCAAAGGCCCATCGCTGGCCAGGTCAAATCGACTTGCCAGGGCCTAGCCAACCGTGGGGTCGATCGACCATGACTGATCACCAAGGCGATCGGTGACAATAGACCACCCGTAGGGCCTACATGATTTTTGAACTTTCAGGTCACAACCTGTAAGGTCCACGATCCCATGGCCATCACTGGCCAATCGAGATCGAGCCCCCCCGTAGACTAGCTAATGGGATTGTCAAGAGGGTAGGAGTGCCCTCCCGATCCCACATGGCAATGGTCCATAGGCTGAGCCCAGAGGGTAGGAGCACCCTCTCGGCTCATTGATCGAGATCAGAGATCCTCCTAGGATCTAAGAGGGCAGGAGATCCTCTGCTCCTAGGGATTTGGGCCTCACCATCAGGATTTGAGAGGGTAGGAGCACCCTTCGATCCTCGACCACCTCGGGATCTATGAGGGTAGGAGGCCCTCCGATCCCAATAGATCTATGATACATGGTGAGATATGGAGATATCTAGACTACATGCACCTCGAGGTTCTGACCTGGACTACTGCTTAGCATGCTAACCTGGACTGCTGCTTGGCGTGCTGACCTGAACTACTACTTGGCATGCTGATATGGACTACTGACTAGGTGACACGTGGCACACTGGCCACGCCACCTGGATGCTGACTGGATAGATGACTGACTCAGACCTGACACATGGTGGACAACCACCGGATGACATAGATGACGGACAACCCTTTGGCACCACGTGGCGACATCCAAAAGGGTGGGGGGACCGACACTGATTGCCCGTAGGCAATCACGACACAGTGGGGTGTTGAGGCTTTTCAAGCCTCCTGCATCCCCCTGTGGGATGCATGTGGGATAAATCCCACAAATCCCACAAAGAAGCCCATCGGCTTCTTCAATACCAAGCGTCGGGGCTTCAGTTCCAAGCCAACCGACAGCTTGGTTGGCCAAGGCGGACGCCTTGGGCCAAGCGGGTCGCGTGTTCGAGCCCACGCGCCACCAATAAGCAAAGGTTTTTTAAATAATTTGGTTTTTTTATTCAAATTTTAATTTTTCTAAAGTTTTAAAAGCTCATTAAATATTTTTTTTGATATTTTTTATAATTTAGTAAAAATTGTTGAATAAAAGTCAATTTTTAACAATTTTAATTGATTTTTTTTTACAATTTTGCTTCATTATAAAGAATTTTCATCTCTAAAAACTATTTTTTAGCCTTTTTGAACTTAGAAATTTTCAAAATTAAACCAAATTATTTTGCACTAAAAAGTTCCATAGCAATTTTGTGTTTTCTCCAAATTGGAGATAAAAAGACATAGGAACATTTTTTTTGCAAAATCTAAAGGCCTTCTTCAACATTTTTTTTGCAATAAATCCTCAAAGTTCTATAGTTTTCTTCACACATTTTTGGAGATAAAAAGACATAGAAACTCAAACTTCTATTGCAAAACAAAGAGATTTAAACCATTGAGGAAGAACATAGGTCATTTTCTTTGCAACAAAAATAAAAAATTTGCTTTTGTTTTCTCCTTCACAAAGGAGATATAAGACATAAAATTGCAATTTTTTGTTGTAAACTTGAGAAATATTTTGAACCTATTTTTTTGATCCTCATGCTTGAGTGTTGAAGACAAAAACCAAAGTCGTGTGTCGACTGGTCTGGAAGCCTTTCAAACGCGGGTCGTGTGTCGACTTGTCTTGAAAGGAGAGCTCAAATTTTTCAATTTTGTAAAAATTAAGGGGGATAGAAGTCATATTTTGTGATTCTATTTTTTGCAAAATTGTAAAGAGAAAGGGGGGATATTTTTAAAGCAAGAAAGGTGCATTCTCGATTGTACTCGACACCTTTTCTTAAAAATTGACTATACTAGGTGCATTTTCGGTTGCATCCGACACCTATAGTGATAATAATTTGGGTTGCTCTCTTGTTTTGATTATTGCACTAACAATCATGCTTTTTGTGTGCAATTAAACAATCATATAGAACATTGAAGAAGCATTTCACAAAACCCAAACTTCACTAAAATCGTGCTACACCTTGCACAGGTTAAACAAAGTCAATTTTTACACCCCATCAAAAGGTCAAAATCCAAACACCTTGATTCACTCTCTTTGTTTGGCTTAATTTCCTCAAAATTTCCATCCTTCTTGAAGGGTGTTAAGGCAGGTGCCATTAAATATCCTAGAGAGCAAAATCAGAAGTCTTTCAAAACCTACCCCTTTAATTTGCTCTATTTGTTTGGCTTAATTTCCTCAAACTTTTCATCCCTTGTTAAGGGTGTTAAGGCAGGTGTCATTAAATATCTTAAAGAGAAAATTAAAATCTTCCATATACTCTTTTGAGGGTATACTGCAAGATAAAATCATCTTAGTCATATCAATTTGAAACCTTCACCATGGCCATGATCAACAAGTATCTCACTGAGAGCCAACTGCTCAAAGGTTCAAATTATTCTGCCTGGAAAACTAAGATGAAGGCCATTTTAACTGTAGAGGATATGTGGGAAATAGTGGCTGGCAATGAGACTAGACCCACATCACCTGGAGCAGATCAAACAACCTATGATAAAAAGGATAAAAGACTTTCCTTATTGATCTTGCTAGCTATTACTGATGATATCCAACCTCATATCAGTGAAGCTAAAAATGGTAAGGAGGCATGGGATGCCTTAGCTACCATCTTTGAGGGAAAGAATCAATCAATGATTCTTAACCTTCAAACTCAGCTTCATACTCTTCATATGAAATCTGGAGAAACAGTAGAGCTATTCCTCTGCAGAGTGGCAGAATTGAAAACAAAACTGCAATCTTTAGGAGAAAAAGTAGAAGACCAAGTCCTAACCTCTATCATTTTGAGGGCTCTTCCCGACTCCTATAGAATGTTGATCACTTCACTACAAGTCTCTGGAAGGACAATGACTTTTGTAGAGTTGGTAAATATGCTTCAAACTGAGGAAGCTAATCAACTCCAAAGAGATGAGGCATCCAACAATGCCCTTTTCTCAAATAGACAAGGTGGAAAGAAAAAGTGGAATCAACAGAAAGGATCTTCTTCTAACAAAGACAAGGGTAAAGGCAAAGAGATTCAGAAGAAGAAGCAGTATTGTAAAATTTGTGATAAGGACACTCATGAAACCAAAAGATGTTGGTTTAAGAACAAACCGCCCAATGAACAAGGACAAAAGAAGGGCAAAGGTAAACCAAAGAACAAGAACAAACAACAACAAGGACATGTTGTTGTTGCTGAAGATTCTAGTTCGGACTCTGAACGAGCACACAAAGTGCTCATGACACATACAGATTCCCCTCAAAAGGATACTGTTTGGTACATAGATTCAGGCGCTAGTAAACATATGACTGGCGATAAGTCCTGGTTTGAAACATTTGAGGCTCGAGAAGGTAGACCGGTAACCATTGTTGATGATCAGACCTATCGAGTTTAGGGAGAAGGAAATGTTTCTGTCTCCCTTCCAGATGGAGAATGTAAGATTCAAAAAGTTCTTTATGTACCAGGATTGAAAAATAATCTCTTGTCAGTTCCACAAATCCTGGACAATAACATGAATGTCAATTTCAAAGTGGACAAAGAAAAGAAACGTTGCTTTATCACTCAGAAAGGAAAACAGATAGCAACGAGGTTCATACAAACATGGTTTGTTTGTCTTAGATGCAATTACCTCCACACATACTGCAATGGCAGTAACCACAAAAGAGGCCACTTCTCTATGGCATAAGAGATTTGGGCATCTAAGTTCAGGGTATTTACTAGAACTCAGTAAATATCAAATGGTGAAAGGACTGCCTACTCTTTCATCTACTTTGCCAGTGTGCTCAGATTGCTTGTCAGAAAGCAACATAGAGTACCTTTTGAACCTAGCTCCTTTCGAGCTAAGGTACCTTTGGAGTTAGTTCACACAGATTTGTGTGGTCCTATGTCTACTAGTTGTGGAGGAAAAAGGTATTTTCAATTGTTTGTAGATGATCACTCACGAAAAATGTGGGTCTTCTTCTTGCAGTTGAAGTCTGAAGCATTTGACTATTTTCAGCAGTTCAAGAAGCTTGTTGAGAAAGAATCAGGATGTTTCATAAAGACCCTCCATTCAGATCGAGGGGGGGAATACACATCAAAAGAATTTTCCTCATTTTTATAGAAACATGGGATAAAAATATAGTTAACAACAACCTATTCTCCTCAGTCAAATGGAGTTGTTGAGAGAAGAAATCGTTCCATTATGGAAATGGTTCGATGTATGCTTAAGGGAGCCAATCTTGAGCACATTTACTGGGCTGAAGCTGTAACAACTATAGTATATCTTCTAAATAGGGCACCCACATGGGCTCTTGAAGGTATGACTCCTCAGGAAGCATGGAGTGGAAGGAAACCCTCCATATCTCATCTACGAGTATTTGGGTGTAAGGCTTTTATGCATATACCTAAGGAGAAAAGAAAGAAGTTAGATGAGAAGACTCTAAAGTGTGTTTTTCTTGGATATGATGAATTCTCAAAAGGCTATCAGTTGATAGATCCATTCACCAAGAAAATACATGTTAGTAGAGATGTAGTGTTTGATGAAGCTTTCACATCTAACACTACATCAGTATACCTGGAAGATGAGGAGCAACAACCACTTACTCCTCCACAATAGAAAAAGCCTCCAAAATGGTATACAAGTACTATGAGAGATTCCAAACTCACTTCACCTCCAGATCTCACTCTCAATCATCCAAAGACATGAAGCATGTCTCGACAGAGAACGGTAGAAGCATCTACTTCAGTTGATGATCTTTGTGCAGATTTTCAAGAGCTTTCTGTTGATAGAGATTTAGAAAGTGGAAATGATATGGAAATTGATGAGGAGAGGGTTTACATGTCTTCATATGATGAAAATGAACCTTCTACAGTTGATGAAGCACTTAGTCAGCCTCAGTGGAAGGCAACTATGGATGCTGAACATAAATCCCTCATTAAAAACAAAACATGGAAGCTGGTCGATTTGCCTAAAGGAAAGAAGCCCATAGGCTGCAAATGGGTTTACAAAGTCAAATATAAGGCAGATGGTACCATAGACAAGCATAAGGCCCATCTTGTGGCAAAGGGCTATGCTCAAAAGGAAGGCCTTGATTATGAGGAAACCTTTGCACCCACAACAAGGATGACCACCATTCGAGTTCTTTGTGCTATGGCAGCACAGTTCGGATGGAAATTACATCAGATGGATGTAAAAAGTGCCTTTCTAAATGGTGACTTAAAAGAAGAGGTGTACATGACTCAACCTCCAGGATTTGTTGAGGAAGGCCATGAGCAACAGGTTTGCAAATTGGTCAAATCATTATACGGGCTAAAACAAGCCCCAAGAGCATGGTACATCAAAATGGATAGTCACCTACTACAACATGGATTCAAGAGAAGTCCATCTGATGCAAATCTCTATATCAAGAACACAGGTTCTGAAATAGTGATTCTTGTATTATATGTAGATGATCTGATCATCACTGGAAATTCAGAGAAATTGATTAACGCCATGAAAGATGACTTGAAAGAGTCATTTGATATGACAGATCTAGGACTTCTCCACTACTGTCTTGGTCTTGAGATAGAACAGAAGAAGAATCATCTTAGGGTGACTCAGAAAAAGTATGCCAAGACTTTAGTAGAAAAATATCGTATGACTGATTGTAAGCCCAAAGCAACACCGATGGAATCAGGGCTTCAGTTATCACGATATGATGACTTACCACAGGTAGATGGCACGCTATATAGACAGATGATTGGAAGCCTCATCTATCTGACCAATACTAGACCAGACATTACTTATACTGTAAACTATCTTTCTCGGTTCATGCAGGAACCAAAGGTCTCTCACTGGAAAGCAGCTAAGAGGGTTCTTCACTACATTCAGGGTAGTGTAGATTATGGTCTAGAGTATAAGAAGAATAACTCATTCTTCTTATAGAGTTACACTAACTCTGACTACACTGGATCCATAGATGACAGAAAATCAACATCAAGATATGTATTTCATCTTGGATCTGGTCCTGTCTCATGGCATAGTAAAAAGCAACAGGTGGTTGCTTTATCTTCAATAGAGGTAGAGTATCGCGTTGCACGTGGAGCTGTGTGTGAAGCGATATGGTTAAGTCGCATCTTGGCTACCATGGGCCTACCAAAGAAACTTCCTATTCACATGTTTTGTGACAACTCAGGTGTTTTGAACTTGGTCAAGAATCCAGTACATCATGAACGTACAAAGCATATTGACACAGATTGTCATTTCATTCGTGATGAAGTTCCTAAACACAGAATCAAGCTCCAACACATTCCCACCGATGAACAGGTTGTTGACATCTTCACAAAGGCACTTGGACGTGTCAAATTTGAACTGTTCTGAAGTAAACTTTGTATATCAAAGTAATGTAATAAAGGGGGGATGTTAGGGTAAAATAGGTAGTATATTGCATTATACTACATAGGTTATTACATCTACTTTTATACCATAGGAGATATTTACTATTCTATGAATTACCTCCTAGTTAACTAAGGTTAATAACTAAATATCTTATGATATTTAGTTAGGTTGTTAGAATAAATCTATTTCTAATCATTGTTAGCGCTTCTAATGCTAAGTGGTTAAATTATCTATTTTGTAACCTACTTAAGCTTCTAATTTGGAAGCTATTCGTAATGTTCATTTGATATTATTTTGGCTAATATTTTGTGCATTTTACATCAATAATATCATCATACCTTTGGAAAAACTCCTAGATTTATCTTAGCTCTTCTTCTGAGTAGTCTACATACACCTTTAGACTCTTCCCTGGGGCTACTGATATCTCCTTTGATCCTTTGGCATCAATATTAATCATGTGACCTATTGGGTGGTCATTTTTATCAAACAGACTCTCCAGGGTGATTAGACCTTTTAGGATGTGGTTATTTTTTAGCTAGAAGAATTCTTCATCTTCTTTTTCTTGATCTTCATATCCCATAGGCCCAGTAGAACAATTCATTTCTTGGATCACAAAGTCTATTATCTATTCATCGTTTTCAAATACCTACCAAAAGATGTCCTTATATAGTACAAAATATTGGTATATCAATATTACTATCTTGGGCCTGTGTTTGACATTCGACATAGGGCAATAATTGGCTGCAATAGCTGCTAGGGTGTCAACATGGGTATTTTGTTCTTTGGGGATGGATTTTATATTTAGCGCTTTAGAGACCTCGACTAAGTCCTAGAATTTGTTTCTATATACCTTGAGATAGTGTTGCTTGCTTATACATTTCTCTGTGATTTTATTGATCACCAACTTGAAATCTCCAAATATTTAGAGTTGTTTAATTCCAAGTTTATCAACTTTCCTTAATCCTAGGTATAAGGCTTCATATTTTGTTGCATTGTTAGTGCGGCTCCATGTGAGTCTATAAGAGAAGGGTTTTTGAGCTCTTGTAGGTGAATTTAGCACCACTCCTACTTTTGCACCATTTTTACATCTTGCCCTATAAAAATATAGCTTCCACGACTGATATGATGTGAGTGTAAACTTTTCCAACCTCTTCATCTCTAGCTTCTAAATGGAGTAAGTTCCAATCCTAGTTTCTATCATAGCATTGAAGTCCTTCAATAAAAACTGATCTTCAGATTGGAGTTCTTCTAGAACTTCCTCCAATAGGTCTTCTTCTTCAATCATCATACCCACTGTACTAGCCTACTGATTTGCTTCTTCTAGTTTCTCTATATGAAATGAAGAGGGTTTCTTAGAGAAAATCTTCACTCTTCTACCTTTGAAGGGTATCTCCATGTGGGAATAATATAGGGAAAGGTATCCTCATAATTTGGTAGTAAACTCCCTTGATAAATACAATTCAAAATATGTCTCAAGGTCCACCACCATGATCTCCTATATGACTATGACTTGGTGTAGTCTATCTAACACCATAAGGATGTCCTTAATCACCCCTATAGTATTGATTGATGTACCATCTAACTGTAATACTATAGGGTAGATTATTTTATATTCCATACCCATAATATCTCACATGGGTTTAGGTATGAATGTAGTGGTAGCTCATGAGTCTATCATGTAGTTATGCACTACACATCCTTCCATTTGCAAAGACATATAAAATGGAGCAGGCTTGTTCTTACCTGCCCCCATAACAGGATTCCCTTGAATTAGATTTTTCTCAGGTAGTAACTTGTTATGATTCTTTATTAGCTTGAGCACTACCTAAAGTAGATCAATTTTTCTAAGGATCATTAGAGCATCGTACATGCTAAACTTTGAAGGTGTTTTCTTCAATTCTTCAATTATATTGAAGATGGGGGATACAGGTTGCCTTTATTTATCTCTTTGAAAGAGCCCATATTAATTGTAGTATTCCTAGGTCGCTTGTATCTGCTACCACTTCATCAAAAATAGATACTTTAGTTTGTCCTTGGTTTCCTCTTGTGTCTTTGTTGCATTATACTATATTGCATTGGGAGACATCTCCTTTTTCTGCTACGTGACTAGATTTTGGATAGAGGATATCTAAGGATTTTCCTTAAAGATTTCCTCTTTGTCCTTGCTATCATTGGAGATCTTCAAGGGATTCAGTTCCTTTGGGTTCATATACAATGGCTTATTTCCAGATTTGGTTAGGACAGAAACTTGTTCAACCAACAATATCATGAAATTGTGTTTGCTTTCCTTGATCATGTTAACATATCCTTTCTGAGACCGTTACATCCTTTCCACCACCACATTTTTCTTATACTATTGATGCATCAAGCAATTTTTTTTCGCATGAGTATAATTACTGAAAGCATGAGATTCTGGAAGGAAGCAATATTCAGATGTAATAAGAACAGAATTAACTCTATGTATGAAACGAGAGCACGTAATCAAATTGAGACAAAATATACAGAGAAAGTAAGAGCACAACCCTTTATATATTAATTACAACTTGGTTACATCTTTCCGGTTATACATTCTCAGTTACAATCATGAGTAATGGTCTTCTTCCGCATGCCCACATACAAAGTGGGCGGGCCAACGTATTGCCGCCGCTGATGTTAACGAGCTTCTGCTCGCTGCTGTTTATCCTGCATTCAGAGACATGAAAAGGGCGTTAGTAGCACCTGCAACAAGAGGACAGAACATAATGCAGGACAACGTGCAAAAGAAAACGTAGTGCAGTTGTGAGACGTTCGAAGCACGATGCAAGATAGATCCGTTAACTATTAATGCATTGCAAGAGGTATTTATAATGACTAATCTCAACGTGAAAAGATATATCTATATATGATGACAAAATATATATATTCGAACTCTGTTGATGAAAAGATATATATCCGACCGTGAAAACATAAGCTACTATTTTAAAGCATTTGAAAATAGCATATATTCGAACATATATCACGTATACTGTTGTTTCAATATATTCTAAAACAGCATGTGTTCGAACATATAATAAATATATTCTAAAACAGCATGTATTATACTAACGAAGAACGCGCGTGGGGTGCCCAAACGGACCGCCCCGTGAAAATTCGACCTTGACGCCAATCCACTGGGAATTGGCTCAAGACCAAGAAATAATGTGTTGTCGGCAAATTTGGTAGTTCACTGTGATCGAATGTCGGGTACGAAGATCAGATTTATGCTTCTGGAAAGCCACCGATAACCTCCCTCGTGAAGGAAATTACAGGTGCAGAAGATTGAAATCCAAGGGAATATGATCGGGTCTCTGGATGAGCAGCACTTCGTTGTGTTTTTAAAATGCTTCGTGGTCCTTTTTTTTTTACATTGCATTGAGCTAGTTTTTATAGAGGAATTTTGCCTCTGAAACATTAATGTCAAACCCTAAGTCTGCAGGCACCGTTGAGATTTGACCGTTGTCAGATGATTATGAGGCATGGCTCGCCCTGAGATTGTCGCTAGGAACTCACATCCGTAATTATGAAGCATGGCCTCGGGCCGGATTTGTTGTTGAGATTGCTCGTCTCATTATTGCAGTTGGTGAAGTCCGTCGTTCTTTAAAAATGGCATGCAGGGATGCCACGTGGCGTGAATTGCTTTAATGCTGCCTTTGACCGATGAAGTCCGTCGTTGAATGCTGACGTGTCGTCTTTGAATGCTTTAACGTCTTCGATTGATTAAATTCTGTTTATGTGCAAAATGCCGAAGTGTCGCGATATCGCGACATCGCGATATCGTTGATTAAATTTTGTTTATGTGCAAAATTGAAGTGTCGCGATATCGCGACGTCGCGATATCACGACGTCGCGATATCGCGACACTTCGGCCGAGGCTCCCCTTGGGGCCTTAGGTGTCACGATATCGCGACGTCGCGATATCGTGACATCTAAGGCCGAGGCTTCCCTCGGGGCCTTAGGTGTCGCGATATCGCGACATCTAAGGCCGAGGCCTCCCTCGGGGCCTTAGGTGTCGCGATATCGCGACGCGCGATATCGCGACATCTAAGGCCGAGGCCTCCCTCGGGGCCTTAGGTGTCGCGATATCGCGACGCGCGATATCGTGACATCTAAGGCCGAGGCCTCCCTCGGGGCCTTAGGTGTCGCGATATCGCGATGCGCGATATCGCGACATCTAAGGCCGAGGCCTCCCTCGGGGCCTTAGGTGTCGCGATATCGCGACGTCGCGATTTCGCGACATCTAAGGCCAAGGTTCCCCTTTTTGATTAAGGCTTGTTTGCTTTTGAAGTTTTGCTCTTGATTGAGGCTTTCTTGCTTAAGGCTTGAAGTTTGTTAAAGGCTCGCTTTTGATTAAAGGCTTGTTAAAACGACCAACTTTGCTCTGCTCATTTTTCGACCTTCTAAACTGTTGTGCAAGTGGCTAGGACCACTGTTTGACCTCTAAGGGCTGCCCTGAAAGTTGTGTATGTCAATGCGATCAGTGTTTGTAGTCACTTAATCGGATTGGTGCTGTTTTGGTGTCTACGGATGCCCCTTTTTGGGAAGCGCTGCGGGTGACGCAGTGCTGAGCAAAAATAGAAGACCAAAGCACTAATGATTAGGGTTTCTTGGTAACCTAACCAACTTTTGATGCCCCAAGTATGGAAAGGGCATGCATTCTTGAATCCTTGCTTCTGACGAGCTAAGGAATTTGATTTCAAGTGTTAACCTATTTTGGTGAGGTGTGACTTGAGCTTGGACATTGATCAGTCATGATTAGGCAAAGGGCGTAACCTTTTGTCCACAGGGGAACCTTGTGTTCATGCTTCGGGAATGCCAAGTGTTTGATCAATTTAATGATTGCTTGTTTATTGCCCCAAGCAGGAGCGTGATTGTCTTTGTCAATGATTCTTTGAATGCATGCCATTGCCTTGATTGGGTGTGTGCTTGTTGATTGGTGACTAAGTGTGACTACCCCCTCAAGCGACGAATCGATGAGGGAATGACCTTCGTGAGAAAAGCGACGAGTCGCTTGACCCAAGATGACTTAGGTTAGGGTGCCTTTAGATGTTTTACCGTTTAAGCACGTGCAATTTCCCGACATTTGGACCTATTTTTGGTGGGTGTTAACCCTTTTGGTGATGCCATAATGGGGTGAAATCATCAAAAACCCGTCTTCCCGTGGAGCGGTCCAGCTATGGTAGCCTTCTTGGGGAAGTAGGAGAGTGACAATTTGAGCCCCGACATCGATTTTTTTATGCCAAGAGGTTAAGTGCAAGAGCACTTGTGTCCGGCAATGCTTATTGCTATGGTTTTTGTGTTGCATTTTTGTGATGTTTTGATTTTCTTTCTTTGTGTAAATGTCATGATTTTATGCACAATGATTGATGTTGATGGATTCATGCTACTTTATATTGATGGATGCATATGTGTGTTTTGAGAGTTGTAATGAATGCAAATGTATGTGATATGCGAGAGATGAAATGGATGGATGGACTTTGTGGTGTTTGGCTATGGCACCATAGACTGTTTAGAACTCTATTTTTTGTTTTGAGGCGATTGCTGTGATGCATGACTTTGTATGTATACATGTGGTTTTTCTTTTTTTTGTATTTTCTGATGGTATTGTAAGGATGAAAAGTAGCGCAGTTGGTTTAGAAATGTAGCTAAGGTTTTTCGAGACTCAGACGGTTTTAACTTACTAGCCATGACTGTACTTTATCTTACAAGACTTTTGAACAAGGTATGAATCGGACTTGTTTTTGACCAAGCTATTTCACATCCCCGTGTGTGCAATTGAGTTCATTTATGTGGTATTTGTCGGGATACCGCCAGTGCCAGATGGGCTTTCAACCGAACCTGTACTGAGGATCACCTAATTAGCTCCACTAACTCCTTTGTTGTATTTAGTTAGATTAATCTACGGTGTCATCCAGGATACCATAAGCTAGCTCATCCACATGCAAATATTGATCTGTACACAAGTTAATGTGATAGATATATCGTCATGCGAGAAGTTTACCGCCGATGACCGATAGGCTATCAACCAAACCGGTACTGAGGCTTGCCTCATGACCCGTTAGAATGCTTGAGAGTTCCAGGGATTCAAGTTCAACTCCCTTCTTTTCTTCAATTGTATTGGGATACTTGCTCCTTATAGTGATAATAATCACTGTTTATTTTGATTTGTTTTTCTTTTGAGCAAGGGATTGGGGATATGGAGTGACGATAATCACTATTGTTTGTGCCTTTTGATGTGTGCACCGTAGGATGTCAAATTTTGGAGTTTTTGACGCTTTGCAAATTTTTGATGTTTTGCAACTATTGAGAACTAGGGATTCTTAGGGAATTGGGTAGGGAGGATGCTTGTCCTTTTGCCAACTCTCAGCATTCTTGGGGTCATTCGCACAGGGGGATGAGCAAGATAACCGTTTCGCTTATGGTGACCTGGATTATTGTGCAGGTTTCATCTTTCGTTCACACAACTTGGGAATTTTTATGTGTTTTAATTTGTGTTGGGATGTTACGTAACAAGGTGTATTTCAAGTGTAACTCTACCTTCGTAAAATCTGTCTGACTTGATACATTACATGGCTAAAGAGCAAAATGATGACTGAATCACGAAAACCCTTGATACATTAAAAGACCACTGACTCTAGTGTGGTAAAAGCAATGCATGGTGTTTTTGTTGTTTTTTGGAAAATGGAACAGTGTGGAACAAGATGGACTAGCGGATTTATTACAGCCTATGGTGCCCTTGACCCGTACGACCACAAATATGCAATGTATGGATGCAATGCTTTAATGCAGCTATGTATTTTTGTATTTTTGATGGATTGATTTTTGTGAATATGAAGATGAAGTGCGAGAAGAACTCTCTTATTGATGAATTTGAGTATGCCTAGAAATGAGATGCAAATTTTTGTTGTTTTTGATGATTTTTTGTTGTTTTTGAATTTTCTTGATTTTTGACCAAGCGATTGTGGAAATCCTTGGAGCATTTTGGGATTGACCAAGCGATTGCAAGAATCCTTGGAGCCTTTTGGGATTGACCAAGCGATTGCAAGAATCCTTGGAGCCTTTTGGGATTGACCAAGTGGGAATTTTGGGTTCCTTGCTTTGGGATTGACGGTAGAATCCTTGGAGCATTTTGGGATTGACCAAGCGATTGCAAGAATCCTTGGAGCATTTTGGGATTGACCAAGCGATTGCAAGAATCCTTGGAGCATTTTGGGATTGACCAAGCGATTGCAAGAATCCTTGGAGCATTTTGGGGATTGACCAAGCGATTGCAAGAATCCTTGGAGCATTTTGGGATACCAAGCGATTGAGAATCCTTGGAGCCTTTGGGATGACCAAGCGATTGCAAGAATCCTTGGAGCATTTTGGGATTGACCAAGCGATTGCAAGAATCCTTGGAGCCTTTTGGGATTGACCAAGTGATTGCAAGAATCCTTGGAGCATTTTGGGATTGACCAAGCGATTGCAAGAATCCTTGGAGCATTTTGGGATTGACCAAGCGATTGCAATAATCCTTGGAGCATTTTGGGGTTGACCAAGCGATTGCGATAATCCTTGGAGCCTTTTGGGTTTGGACTATGGCTCTTCAGGGGATAGAGGTACCCCCAGCTTGATGGTCTTTGCACTCGGGATCTGGCTCCGGAGGGATTGACATGAATGGATCGGCCCTATGCATGGATAGGAGGACAGGGTCTACCCCCGGCACTGATGTTGCTATGAGGTCTCTGGGTTGAAATTGATCTTTGTGTGCCCAAAGTGTCGGATGTAATGCTTGGTCCCACTGCGGTGGGTTAACGCGCCACTCATGCCCTAGTATTATGTTTATCTGCTGACATGCTTCATCGATATTTATAGGATGTCGATGCTGTCACATGTGATTGTTGTGGGCTATCTCTGTTTCATCCTCACTTTCGACCAGTGAGTACAGCTCATCATACTCTGGAGATTCTGAGACATGGAGGACTGCATCCTCAGGTAGACCTACGGTTAAAGGTTGATCCTCTTCGAAAAGAGCCTCATGTAAGTTGGGCCTTGGGAGCTCCAAAATCTTGGTCTCTACCGACTCTAAGTGCTCTAGCACTTTGCATGTATCGGGAGATTTGAGCTCCTCCTCTTTGATTGGTTCTTGTTGAGGAACTTGGGGCTTATGGAGGGGTGGCCAGATGGCACCCCCCATGCCTTGATAGGGCAGTTCATCCCGCTCTTCTTCTCGCTCAGATTCCTTAGAAGCTTCTTGATGAATTTCTAAGGGTGGCTCATAAACCTGGGTGGATGTTTGAGGAAGGCACCCGTCATTGGTTATAGGAGTGGCCTCCCGCTCATGTCCTTCAGGAATTGGGAGAGTAGCCTCCCGCTCCTGTCCTGGGAGGTGTTGGGGGTAGCGTTTGATGAGGTCGCGATGACATGTCTCGCCCCCATGGGTTGTGCCCCTCAAAATGTTTTGTCTTATGCGTGTGAGGGGTTGGAGTCTTCTCTTGCATAGTGTGTTGGAACAACTCATCCTTCTGGTGTTGAAGGTGCTCTTTATTTAGAAGATACCATTGCTCTAACCGTTGTCGTTCTAGCTCAAGTTGCGTGAGTTGCATCCGGTGTGCGAAATGCTTGACAGATTCTAAGATAGTTGGTCTCACCGCCTCATGTTTAGAAGGCCTAGATGCCTCTCCTAGATATCTATCTTGGTCATAGGGATCCAAGATATCTATAGGCAGCCTCCCTCTGTTGGGGGTAGCAACATTTATCCGAGGCTCTGGCCTCAGTGTGTGACCATGATATTTAGCAGGTGCGGAGGCGTATTGCTCCCGCGATGTATATTGTTTTTGAGGAAGGTAAGGGTTTTCCTCGTGCTCTCTTTCATAAGTGAAAAGGGGACGGGTGGAGTTGGCCCGCCCCGCCTGAGAAGCCTTGTGCTCTGGATTTGTCTTTGTAGTCCTGACAACTAGAGGGGGTGAAGGAGGGATAGTGTAATGATGTGGTTCCTCCCGTTGAACCCTATGTTGACCTAGCGCTTCATCGCGCGGTGACCGCTCATAGCGAGCATCTAAGGGAGCTCTCCTATGACTATACCCCTCATGGAAGGGTGTGTGCTGAGTGCTATGCTGAACAGGAGTGCTCCTCGAAGAGGTGCCTCTATAGTCCCGTTCCGTCGGGGCACGGAGGGGACTGCTTTGTGTGTCAGGCCGCCAAGGTGGTATGACCAAATCCTTGGGGCTAAAGCGAAGGCGACTAGCGCCCTCTCTTTGTGCACCTTCCGTAGCATCCGCCCTTGATTGGGCTTGGCTACGGGTGTACACCATTGTGGTGCTTCTCTATTATCTAAGCAGATTTTTATCTCGTTTATGATGATTTGTCTTTTTGTTTACACTAAGCAGAAATGAACACACACATACACAAACCGTGATTATCTCTTTTAAGGATTGATAGTGTGTCCTAAACTGGTTTAGTGCATTTTGATGTTTTGTTTTGTTTTTGCAATTTTTGTTTTTTGAAGAACGTTTAAATGCATAATGTTGGCTCATATGACTCCCATAAATGGTCGCCCCTTCAATATACCATTGTCGGACCGATATACCAACCTCTCTATATACCCGCCCTTACGAGAGGGAAACTATAGGTACGTGAGAGCAGATGGTACGTGGAACATAGGCGGTACGAAAGGGGGATTGTCCCGTTAATGACACCTACCATAGAAGACTTATCCTCGCGTGCATGGGAATCACCCCAAGCAACACTCGGTCAGCTTTCGTCGGGATTTACGTCTAACAACAAGTGACAATCGGGGAAATGGATGCAAAGCTAAGCCAAGGTGGTGATGAACCCACCGTTGGTCTTGCTCAAGGGTTGGGGTTTTACGACCAACGCCTTGGTTTAAAATACCACGTGAAGTGTGTGGGGTTCATTTTTATTTAATAAAAATGAAACAAGCAACAAAAAGAAACTTTCCCTATGCAAACCGGAAGACAACAAGAAATACTATAAACCGGAAAACAACAAGTAAAAATTAATTTTTTTTTTTAAGTAATTAAATAAATAAATAAAGCAAGAAAAATTTTATAAAAATTTCTCTACCTTTCTTTTAAAAAAAAATTAATTATTAAATAAATAATTACATAAACAAATAAATAATTAATTAAAGCAAGAAAAATTTTATAAAGAAAATTTCTCTACCTTTCTTTAATAATTAAAAAAAACTGAAAGTAAACGATTAAACGAATAAAAATAAACGAAAATTTCACAGCAGAGAATGACCTGGACAGTTAGAAACCGTTAATGTCCGGACTTGCTGCTTCTGACCTCCGGCTAAAAAGGGTACCTGTTAAGCACAAAACACAACAAATCTGATTAGTTTCTGTGATTTAAAAATCTGGGAACGGTCCCACCGTGATCGCCACTGAAAGCATGAGATTCCGAAAAGAAGCAATATTAAGATGCAATAAGAACAAAATTAACTCGATGCATGAAATGAGAAAACGTAATCAAATTGAGACAAAATATAAAGAGAAAAGTAGGAGCACAGCCCTTTATTATATTTGATTACAACTTGGTTACATCTTTTCGGCTATACATTCTCAATTACAATCATGAGTAATGGTCTTCTTCCGCATGCCCACATACAAAGTGGGCGGGCCAACGTATTGCCGTCGCTGATGTTAACGAGCTTCTGCTCGCTGCTGTTTATCCTGCGTTCAGAGACATGAAAAGGGCGTTAGTAGCACCTGCAACAAGAGGACAGAACATAATGCAGGACAACGTGCAAAAGAAAACGTAGTGCAGTTGTGAGACGTTCGAAGCACGATGCAAGATAGATCCGTTAACTATTAATGCATTGCAAGAGGTATTTATAACGACTAATATCAACGTGAAAAGATATATCTATATATGATGACAAAATATATATATTCGAACTCTGCTGATGAAAAGATATATATCCGACCGTGAAAACATAAACTACTATTTTAAAGCATTTGAAAATAGCATATATTCGAACATATATCACGTATACTGTTGTTTCAATATATTCTAAAACGGCATATATTCGAACATATAACAAATATATTCTAAAACAACATGTATTATACTAACGAAGAACGTGCGTGGGGTGCCCAAGCGGGCCGCCCCGTGAAAATTCGACCTTGACGCCAATCCACTGGGAATTGGCTCAAGACCAAGAAATAATGTGTTGTCGACAAATTTGGTAGTTCACTGTGATCGAATGTCAGATACGAAGATCAGATTTATGCTTCTGGAAAGCCACCGATAACCTCCCTCGTGAAGGAGATTACAGGTGTAGAAGATTGAAATCCAAGGGAATATGATCGGGTCTCTGGATGAGCAGCACTTCGTTGTGTTTTTAAAATGCTTTTGTCCTCTTTTCTTTACATTGTATTGAGCTAGTTTTTATAGAGGAATTTTGCCTCCGAAACATTAATGTCAAACCCTAAGTCTACAGGTGTCGTCGAGATTTGACCATTGTCAGATGATTATGAGGCATGGCTCGCCCTGAGATTGTCGCTAGGAACTCACATCCATAATTATGAAGCATGGTATCAGGCCGAATTTGTTGTTGAGATTGCTCATCTCATTATTGCAGTTGGTGAAGTCCGCCGTTCTTTAAAAATGGCAATGTAGGGATGCCACGTGGCGTGAATTGCTTTAATGCTGCCTTTGACCGATGAAGTCCACCATTGAATGCTGACGTGTCGTCTTTGAATGCTTTAACGTCTTCGATTGATTAAATTATGTTTATGTGCAAAATGCCGAAGTGTCGCGATATCGCGATGTCGTGATATCGTGACACTTCGGCCGAGCCTCCCCCTTGGGGCCTTAGGTGTCGCGATATCATCGTGATATCACGACACTTCGGCCGAGCGTCCCCCTTGGGGCCTTAGGTGTCGCGATATCGTGATGCGCGATATCACAACATCTAAGGCCGAGGCTTCCCTCGGGGCCTTAGGTGTCGCGATATCACGACGCGCGATATCACGACATCTAAGGCCGAGGCCTCCCTCGGGGCCTTAGGTGTCGCGATATCGCGACGCGCGATATCGCGACATCTAAGGCCGAGGCCTCCCTCGGGGCCTTAGGTGTCGTGATATCGTGACACGCGATATCTGGACATCTAAGGCCGAGGCCTCCCTCTCGGCCTTAGGTGTCGCGATATCGTGACGCGCGATATCGCGACGTGCGATATCGCGACATCAAAGGTCGAGGCTTCCCTCGGGGCCTTAGGTGTCGTGATATCACGATGCACGATATAGTGACATCTAAGGTCGAGGCTTCCCTCGGGAGCTTAGGTGTCGCGATATCGCAACATCTAAGGCCGAGGCCTCCCTCGGGGCCTTAGGTGTCGCGATATGGCGACGCGCGATATCGCGACATCTAAGGTCGAGGCCTCCCTCGGGGCCTTAGGTGTCGTGATATCGTGACGTGCGATATCGCGACGTCGTGATTTCGCGACATCTAAGGCCAAGGTTCCCTTTTGATTAAGGCTTGTTTGCTTTTGAAGTTTTGCTCTTGATTGAGGCTTTCTTGCTTAAGACTTAAAGTTTGTTAAAGGCTCGCTTCAGATTAAAGGCTTTAAAACGACCAACTTTGCTCTGCCATTTTCCGACCTTCTAAACTGCTGTGCAAGTGGCTAGGACCACTGTTTGACCTCTAAGGGCTGCCCTAAAAGCTGTGTATGTCAATGCGATCAATGTTTGTAGTCACTTTATCGAATCGATGCTATTTTGGTGTCTACAATTACATGTAGAGCACCAATAGTCAGACTAGGATATGGAAGAGGAGGGTTCTGCTTATTCATTTGTAAGGACAATGCTTGCTCTTTCAAGGGGCTTGCTAGTAGATGTAGCTTGGCCTTTGGTCATGTAAGGAAATATTATGGGCTAGAAGTTTCTTTTTGCCTCCCTTCTCTTCATAAGGATTATCTCATTGGTGATATTCTTCGTAGAATTTTGTAAATCTAGTAAGATAGTGGTTTGAGGATATGGTGGTGAAAGTATCAGGATTACAGGAGGAGCGAGAAGTATTGGCAACATAGGTATCACTGGCAAGGGTGGCACCATTGAGGAGGTGGACCAATGTGGTCTATTCACTGGGGAAGGAATCACAAGGTAAGTTGGTGCTAAGGACATAGGTTGTGGCTGGTTTTAGAGGAGCTCTAGGAAAATAGGCACTATGGGATTGAGAGGGAGCTAAACAATAGCAATAAGGAGTTTCTCAACTTTAATGGCTTGCTGAAATATCTAGGAAAAAGTTAAAACATTGGATTACCTTATAATCAAGCTTAGGTATGAGATGAAGTCTCTCAAATAGTAATAGATGACCTATACATTAGTTGGCTAAAGTACCTTAGACATCCTTTTCTATGTACAACTAAATATGATATTAAAGTCAGCTATCTCCTCCTAAGGATGCTTCTATATAGCCATAAACTAAGTGAGCATTGAAAATGATCAGTTTGCTCATTAAACTCCACCACAAATATTCCTACCAGGTTCGCCCATGAAGTAATACTTTCATTAGGGAGGGTCTTATACCAATACAATATTTTTATCTTTAGAGAGATAACCAATAATATGATCATGACACTTCTTCTCAAATATTGTGAATAGCAGCTAGTGCCACCACATCCTGATAGTGTTCATATATAGTCTTCCCAGTGCTATCATATGTAGGTAAATATTTCAAAGCTACTGGGGGAATATTATTTTTATTGGTGAGGTTGAGGGGACCTGTATCATCCTAGGTAAGGTATATTAGGTTATGGTTCTAATTTTAATTTTGAACCATCACTTTTTTAGAGGTAAGAGGCTCTTTAAAATATGAATCACTAAGATCTTTATTCTCTAAGAGTTAGGAGAGATATAATTTCAATATATGTGGGTGGTTTTCTTCTTATCGAAGATAACTCAAAGAATTCAACATGATCTTAAAACAAGCTAGCTCTATACCTTGTAAACATGAAATATTTACATCTAAAACTTTCTAGGATATTACATCAATAGAATAACTAGGTGATTAATGGATAACTAAGTACAATAGAGAATCACCAAATTCTAAACCACTCAAGCTACGAGACCTTTCAGGTCCCACCGGACATGCCAATATTATTGGTTGAAGATCTGCACCTAATGCAAGGAGTAGTGTACCCATAGACCCAACCAATATTGAATGATCCCAAGGTGGTGAGGTCTTGCAACCACTATCTGGAATAGACCGGTTCCTTAAAAGGTTTTAAATATTTTGCATACATTGCATTTTTCTATTTATAGATGTTAGGTCTCCCCATTTTTTACAGGGTAACTACATTAAATTAATGAGGTGCTATCATAGCGGTGGATGGTTGGATTCTATAAACCTCTACAAGTCTTTTGCTTCTGATGGAACATCTCTGGAACATCTCTACACCATTCAAACTAATTGTATTAAGTACCTTCATCTAACTCTTTAGTTTACCTCTATCTTGAATGATAGTACAATACTTCATGCATTTATATCTTGAACTAGGGTGGTTGAGGTATTAACTCTGTCTGCAACCTTCCTCTATTTTAAATATAGTGATATGATGGAAAATCAAACCCCTAATATTTCAAATTAGACTCTATGGTAGGCTCCTATATTATCCATAGTTCTCCATTAATTCTGGGTAGACTACTAGGGGTACACATCTGTACCATATGGGCCCCCAATATTGGACTCACACTACTCTTCCACCAATTTTTTTGGGTGGGGTTCAGGCTTTGAGGTAGACTTTGACTTATCCTAATTTTATGTTGTCCATGAAATCTAATTTACTGAGGGTAAAACTTTAGAGTGCCTTTCCTTACTGTTAGCTACCTATTTCTATATCCTACCTACTTTCTTTGGGCAACATTCTAAAGTCATTTTGCCCATACATCCCTTCTAAATATTCGTCTAAGCTAGGGTGGGTATTTAGGATTGCTTGGTCCTTTTGACCTATCTACATTACTACCCAGGATGGGGTGTGGCTTTGGGACCTACCTCGATTCTCTATCTATTCGAATATCCTCCCTCATCTATTCCTTAGCTTGGGTGAGACTTTTGAGAGCGGTGGTGAACATCTTTGGGCCAAAATTTTTACCAAAAGCATGACTTCTACCCTATTGTTGGGGTGTGGTTTTTTGAGATCCACCCAAGGTCAAGTATGCTCAATTTTCTACCCCACAACTCCTAAATCCTCCTAAGAAAAGCACCAACCAAATCCAATATTTGAGTTACAAAAATACTATAATTTTACTACTTCAAAATGCTTATTGTAAATGAAGCCCTAAGACCCCAATTTGTAAAAACATTCAGTTTGGAAGGAAGAGGAGAGACACTAATGAAAATAAGGAGGAGGTGGTTGAATTTGAAATCCACCAAATTAAATGAATACCATCTAGGAATTTGGATACAAGGGTGAGCATCCTCACGGGATATCCAATTTTATTTGAATGACAAGAGGATGTTATTTATATTTTATTTTTATATTTATTTATTTTTGTTATGGTTTTGATATTTTATTATGATTGATAATTGATGATGAAATTGGTAAGGTTTATTGTAGGTGGATATCCTAGAGAGTGGATACGTCAAACATTGAAGATATTTACAAAATGTCTCACAATTGTAGATAGGGCTATGCTAGATGTAGTTGAATTTGTACATCTAGCATACATGCTCAAGATTGCTATGTTGATCAAGTGGGGGTATCCTAAGCATTTCACCTTCAAGTTATTGATTGGGGAGATGACCATCACATCGAAGGATGTGTGGAAAATTTTGAGGATGCTATTTTAGGGCATGTCAATATACAAGACACCAAGCTATAGGGACACACTACAAAGACTGATGAAAGATCCTGACCATGAGGTGATCAAGGAGGGATTTCATGTTGATGAGATGATTAGTCCATATGGACTATATGACTCGACATGTCATCTAATAAAATTTAAGGTAGGACTAATTACCTACCACACCAATAGGCATCTACCACCATGGTCTCTTGGAAGAGTGGTAGTAGACATGCAGGACTAGTAAGTTCAATTTGTATGGGGGTTGTTCATCCCTGCACACTTATACCATATAGTTTACAATATTATGTACAAGAAGGGTCATGGTTTCATGTGCTCCACACTTCTATAGATATGGTTCTATGGGCACCTAGTAGTGAGGCAACCACTTGGATTACCAAGGATTGTGAAAGACAAAGAGTGACCTACAACTTACCAATAGGCCTAACATTTTGAGCATGGTCAAAATATTTTTGTTGGTTTCCTAGCATTGGCATGGAGGGTGGTTGACAAGGTATGTCCTTAGAATATTTTTTGGAGGTCACGATATCAATACCAAGGATGGGAAAAGTATGGTGTGGAGCTAGATAAGATCCAATAGATTTGATGGGTCATTGTAGACCAAGATGAGTAGGAGCTACATCAGTTTGATTAAATGTAGAGGCAATATGGTCTGGTTCAACAATAGCTAAAGATGGGAGACTACTGGTACTAACAGGTGACTAGGGACCCAACAAGAGTAGGTGAAAGACATGATCCCACTAGCTTCATAGAGGAGGAATGAGATGATCCTACCTTCATTGATCCAAGAGTTGATGATATTGGAGTGGATCAAGAGTATTGGAAATGGTACTGGGAGATATTGCCAGTATGAATCTCTCCAAAAGTGCCCATCCAATGATGATAGGTGATGAATATGGATATGTAGTGTCTATTGGTAGGTGTCATGCTATTCTAAGGATAGGAGTAGGGAGGTAGACGAACCAAGATAGATGAGGGTGGAGGTGAGGATCATTAGCCTCATAACTATTAGGGTGGACTATCCAATGATAGTTTCACTAAGTGGGGAGGGGGATACATGCATTACCCCGATAGAGACAAAGGAAGAGCCTAGTAGGACAATAAGGGAGAGATATCCAGAAAAGGATATGGTTATCCTACAAGCCAATATGGTGAGTCTATATGCCCAACTAAATACTATGATCATTAAGGGGAATTGGATTTAGATGGATCAAATTGGTAGGATAACTAAACTAAGAGGGTCCACTAATCAAGTGATAATAGAGTAGTACCAACTTGTGTTTGAGTGGGACACAACTAAGGTAGAGGTAAAGTAGCTATAAGAAGAGGTGGCTAGACTAGAATGTGAGAGGTGGTAGGCCAAGGTAGAGGGTATCGTAGTTTTGATAAGAAGGTTTTAGGATTAGGTGATCATGGTCCTATAAGAGGAGATGACATAGGCACAAGGGGAGGAACATGTGAAAGGGGAATGGGCAGCCCACTACAAATTTTTGTAGCATCAAGTCATACCAGAGGGGTAAAGACAACCATCATCACCATGATACCTGTATACATAAAAAATAAACACCATTGTACTAGAAATAAAATATTGTATTTGTTAGCGTATCCTAATACTATAGTTAGCATATCCTTTATTATATTTCATTATTTATATTTAGGTTAGTTTAGGGCGTATTGTTATTTTTCATAACAAACCCTATTTTGGCCTCGGGTGGTTCCACAACCTCCGGGCCTATTTGGAGATGCAATGTAATATTTATACTTCGCATTATTAATCAAATGTGTAGTTCGTGTAACATGGTATCAGAGCCTTGGAGGAGGCTCATTTTTTTTTAGGGAATTTATTTTTTTATTTTCTCAAGCAGGCTGGGAGCAGACAGACTCGGGGCACGAATCTCGAGGTGACCCGGGGCATGAATCCCGAGGTGACTCTAAACTAGACTGGACACAATTTTACATGGACCTACGACAACCTGAATCGACTATCGAGCGGACTCGGACTCGACTGACTGACCAAAATTTTGGTCAGTCGACCCGACCGAACAAAGGGAGGCTAGACGCAACGGGCGCTCAAGAAGCGAGCAACGAGGGATCGGGAGAGGCGAGCACCGAAGCACTCCCCAATGTGGCAGATGAAGCCCCACGCGGGAGAAGCCCCGCCACCATTTCGGGCAGAGTCTCCCCAAAGGGAGACACCCTCTTTAGTGAGGGATAAGAGTTATAAACAGCCCGCAGGGCGATCACCCCACGCATGTGGGATAAAGACATTATTGTTTTTTTAAAACATTGTGAAGAGATGCGATCACAGACCGTAGCAGATCGCAAAACCGCAGTAGCACAATTTTTGCAGAATGATGGCCCAACGCATATCGTAAGGCTGTAGGAGACGTCGATCGCATTTTTTTTGGATGTAGAGATCTGAGAAATTATCGATCTCTAGTGCGGTTTTGTTTTTTTTAACCTGCTACTATCGATCTATGGTGAGGTTGACACCTGCTACTGCCGTCGACTGGTGCTGTCACCGCAAGGAGCTGTCACCACCTTGAGCAACCGCCGATCGGAGAAGCCTCAAATTGGCGGGCTCCCCTGATCCAAGTGGATCAGCCCGCTAGCTCACGTGGAAGTGAGCTACGCGGTAGGGCTTCGGGAGCCCTGAGGTCATGGGTTCCAACCCCGCCGACCCTCCCCACCAAAGCTAAGGTGAATTTTTTTTTATTTTTTTTTAAAGTTTTTTTTTAATATTTTTTTATTAAAGTTAAAATTAAATAATTTTTATATTATTTTTTATAGTTGAATCTTATTTTTTTTTTTCAAAAACAAAAAAATAATAATAATATTTTTTAACTATATGAAGTAATTTTTTTTTTTAACTTTAGTTATAAAAAATGTTTTAAAAAAACTGCTTAAAAATGGAGAATTTTTCTTAAGGGGGGCATATTTTTTTTCCAAAACAAAGGGGGGAATCGAGAGTATTTTTTGAGAAAAAGACAAATTGGCTTATTGTAAAGGTGCATTTTTGGCTGCGCCCGACACCTAGAGGTTTATTTCTATGGGCACTTTTATGTTGTATGTTGCATGCTTCATTTTTTTTGCACTACTTCATTAAAAGTTAAAAATCAAATTCACTCCCTAAGTCCCCGGAATAAATAAACCCATCTGTGCAATTTATTGCACTGCAACATTCGGTATTTGTGATACCTCTAGCCCATGCTTATAGGTAATGCTATCGTGATTGGGCTACTGTATCCGTCGCCTAATATAGCTGCTAAAACGATGTCTAAGATTGTTCTCTATAAATCGTCGGGGAGGAATAAGTACGCCATTTTTGCATTTTTTACTCCATCCATTACCCTAATCGATCTTGTGTTTAGGCGTAAATCCTGATGAAAGTTTTGACATCCAAAGTGTTTAGGGGAAGTTACGCCCCACACATGAGGATTGAAGACTTTCTATGGTAGGTGCCATCAACGAGACGATTCCCTTTCAGTACTGCCTACGTACCACGTATTGTATAATCTTTAAAATTACCTGTAGTCTCCCTCATGTAAGGGCGGGTAATTTTTCTAATTTTTCAAAATACCTATAGTCTCCCTCATGTTAGGGTGGGTATTTTGTACAATATAACGTCCTGGCATTAAAGTATAATGAAAGGGGGACCAATTGGTGTTATATGAAACCTTCACAATGTCTGCAAAATTAATGACTGATTCTCATCAGTTGTTGAAAGGTCCAAACTACACACCATGGAAAAAAAGATGAAGGTAATCCTAATCATGGATGATTTATGGGATGTTGTGTCTGGAGCAACAACAAGACCTTCATCTACTGCTGGAGCTACAACTCCAACTGCTGATCAGAAAGACTTTGACAAGAAAGACAACAAAGCCAAAGTGCTCATCTTGCTTGCTGTCTCTGATGAAGTTCAACCCCATATTGCTGACAGTGAACATAGTAAAGAGATATGGTATGCCATTAATACTATATATGAGGGAAAGAATGATTCCACTATTCTATTCCTTCAATCTCAATTACACATTCTAAGCATGAAGCAGGGGGAGACAGTTGAACTCTTTCTTTGCAGAGTGTCTGAATTGAAAGCAAAATTGAATTCTTTGGGAGAACCTGTTGATGAAAAACTCCTTACTTCAATTGTATTAAGAGCTTTACCTAATTCTTATAGGGCATTGATCATTTTTGTTCAGGTGTCACAACGAAAAGTTACCTTTGTAGAGGTGGTCAACATGCTTCAAGAAGAGGAGGCACGCCAACTACAGCAAGATGATTCTTCTAACACTGCCCTATACACCAATAGGAAGGGGACAAATAAGAAGAAGGGTAATTTTCAAAAGGGAGGTAGTTCTCAAAAGGATTCCAAAGGGAAACAACCTCAACAACCAAAAATATATTGTAAGATCTGTGACAAAGAGGGTCATGATACAAACATATGTTGGCATAAGAATAAAAAACCTAAACAGAAAGGCCAGAACAAACCACACAACAAGAACAAGCAACCCAAGGTGAATGTTGTTGTTGAAGAATTTGACTCAGATTCTGAGTGGGCACACAAGGTGCTCATGACTACCACAACTTCCAAACAGATGGATCATGTATGGTATGTCGATTCTGGTGCTAGTAAGCACATGACTGGCGACAAATCATGGTTTGAGTCCTTTGATGCCAAAGAGGGAAAACTTGTCACTATTTTTGATGATAAAACCTACAAGGTTCACGAAGAAGGTATTGTTTCAATGAATCTTTCTGATGGCAAGTGTCAGATTGAAAAAGTCCTCTATGTTCCAAGATTGGTAAATAATTTGTTGTCAATCACACAAATTTTGGACAAAGATATGGTTGTGAACTTTAGTGTTGAGGCAGGCAAGAAGTGTTGTTCTATTACCATGAGGGGTAAGAACATTGCAACCGATTCATATAAGCATGGCTTATTTTCCTTAGATGCTATCTCTACTTCACATGTAGCCATGACAGTCTCTTCAAAGAAGGCAACTTCCCTCACAAAAGATATGGGCATCTTAGTTCTGGTTACTTACTTGAGCTAAGTAAGTATGAGATGGTAAATGGTCTTCCTTCCCTTTCTACCACATTGCTAGTGTGCTCTGACTGCTTGGAAGGAAAGTAGCATAGAGTACCTTTTGAGAAAATCTCTACCCAAGCAAAGAAACCTCTGGAGTTTATTCACACTGATATGTGTGGTCCTTTCACACCCATAAATTATGGGGGGAAGAGGTATTTTTAGTTATTTGTAGATGATTACTCACAAAAAATATGGGTGTTCTTTCTTACTCTGAAATATGAGGCATTTGGTTTCTTTTAGCAATTCAAGACATCTATTGAGAAGGAGTCAAGGGCTTCTATAAAGACTCTCCACTTAGATCAAGGGGGGGAGTTTACCTCTAAATAATTTTTTGCATTCTTGGCTGCACATGGGATCATGATACATTTAACTATTGCTTATACTCCTCATAAAAATAGAGTTGTTGAAAGGAGGAACCGTTCCATCATGGAAATGGTTCGTTGCATGCTCATAGGAGCTAGTCTTGGGCAATAATATTGGGCAGAAGCTGTCACTAGATTAGTATATCTGTTGAATAGGGCACCCACAAAGGCCCTACAAGGAATGACTCCACAGGAAGCATGGAGTGGTAGGAAACCCTCCATTTATCATCTACATATTTTTGGATGTAAAGCTTTCATGCACATACCAAAAGAGAAAAGGAAGAAGTTATATGAGAAGACATTGAAGTGTATTCTTCTTGGCTATGATGAGCACTCTAAGGGTTATCATTTGATTGATCCCTTGACTGAAAAGATTCATGTCAGTAGAGATGTTGTTTTTTATGAGGTTTTCACATCACAAATCACATCAGATGTATACCTAGATCTTGTGGAATCTAAAGTTGAGAAGTCTCCTTCATCATCAAAGATTGGAGGTTCTTCTCCATATTCTTCAACACCACAGAATAAGAATCCAAAATGGTATACAAGTACAATCAGAGACTCCAATATATCTACTCCACCTGATTTGACTTTGGATAGACCTCATACTCACAGCATGGCTCGACAGGAGAAAGCAACAGTAGAGACTACTGGGGTTGATGATCTTTGTCAATCTTTTGAGGAACTTTCTGTTGATCTAGAGAGACCAACAAAGGATATGGATATAGATGAGGATAGGGTGTTTATGTCTTCAATGCATGAACATGAACCTATTTCGGTGCAAGATGCCCTTAGTGAGCCACAATGGAAGGCTACTATGGATGCTGAGTATCAATCTTTGATGAAAAACAAAACTTGGAAGCTTGTCAATCTGCCATACAAAAAGAAGCCCATAGGCTGCAAATGGGTGTACAAATTCAAGTACAAGGTAGATGGGACAATAGATAAGCATAAGGCCCTTCTTGTTTCAAAGGGCTATGCTCAAAAGGAAGGCATTGACTATGAGGAAACTTTTGTACCTACTGCTTCGATGACCACCATTCGAGTTCTTTGTGCTATGGCAGCACAGTATGGGTGGAAAGTTAACCAAATGGATGTCAAGAGTTCTTTTCTAAATGGTGATCTCCAAGAGGAAGTCTACATGACTCAACCTAAGGGATTTGAAGTGGAAGGCCAAGAGCATAAAGTTTGCAAGTTGGTCAAATCCTTGTATGGTTTGAAACAAGCTCCTCGAGCTTGGTATATAAAAATGGATAATCACCTCCTGCAGCATGGTTTTAAGAGATGTACGTCAGATGCAAACCTCTATTTTAAGAAACAAGGTTCTGAGATAGTGTTGCTTGTACTCTATGTTGATGATCTTCTTATTACAGGGAGTTCAGAATCTATGATCTCTGCTGTCAAAAGTGACTTGTGTAAATATTTTGAAATGACAGATCTCGGACTTCTCCATTATTGTCTTGGTTTGGAAGTAAGCCAGAAAGAGCACTACATCAAGGTGTCTCAGAAAAAATACACCAAGACATTGTTAGAAAATTATTGCATGACTGATTGCAAGCCAATGGCAACTCCAATGGAATTAGGGCTTTAGTTATCATGGTATGATGATTCACCTTAGGTATATGGTACTCTCTATCATTAATTGATTGGGAGTCTCATATATCTAACAAAAACTAGGCCAGATATCGTGTTTGTTGTTAACTATCTTTTGAGGTTCATGCAGGAACCTAAGACTACTCACTGGAAAGCAGCAAAACGTGTTCTTCACTATGTCCGTGGTACTATGGAATATGGCCTAGAATAAAAGAGGAATGATAAATTCTTCTTGCAAGAATACACAGACTTTGAATATGTCGGGTCGTTTGATGATCGCAAGTCAACTTCAGGATATATTTTTCATCTTGGATCCGGTCCTGTCTCTTGGCATAGCAAGAAGAAACAGGTGGTTGCTATATCATCTACAGATGCAGAGTATCATACCGCACGTGAAGCTGTGTGTGAAGTGATATGGTTGCATCGCATTTTGACAAGTATGGGTCTTCCATCAAAATCTCCAATTCACTTGTTTTGCGACAACCAAGGTGTTCTGAATCTAGTCAAGAATCCAGTGCATCATGAAAGAACCAAGCACATTGACACACAATGTCACTTCATTCGAGATGAAGTTCCAAGGCACCGAATTCAGCTTCAGTACATTCCCACAAATGCTCAAGTTGCAGACATTTTCACTAAGGCACTTGCACATGTCAAATTTGAATTGTTTCGCAGCTCTCTTTGTATTGCCAAATGATGTAATCAGGGGGGATGTTAGTCTAGCTAGTAGTTCTTCAATTACCTAAATAATGTAATAAGGGGGGATGTTAGCATATCCTAATACTATAGTTAGCATATCCTTTATTATATTTCATTATTTATATTTAGGTTAGTTTAGGGCGTATTGTTATTTTTCATAACAAACCCTATTTTGGCCTCGGGTGGTTCCACAACCTTCGGGCCTATTTGGAGATGCAGTGTATTATTTATACTTCACATTATTAATCAAATGTGTAGTTTGTGTAACATTATTGTATTGTAAAATGAATTTTTAATACAATAAGCCCCTTTGTAGGGTGCTTCACAATAGAAATGCCCAAAGAGGATGATCCCATTTAAAAATAAAAATTAGCGTCTTTCATTCTTCTTCATGCTACAATAAATGTTGGGGTGGTTTTTATGATGGCCATCATGAAGTATTTGATCTTGTTGAATATGGAACCTGCACACATGTAAATAGAAAGGGTTTAGTAGCACCTATCAAAATAAATATGATAAATGACTAATGCAAATTAAAAATAGAAAACAATTGTTGCATACACAAGTCATAATTTTAGCAGCATAATGAGTAACTTGAATAACCTAGTTGGTATTAGTATCTTTAGGTGCCTATATGATTAGTAGATGAGTTTGATATATGTCACTAGGGTGTTTGAGCATCATGAAAGCACTTTTAGAATCTTCATCCCTAGGACACGCAAAAGTACAAGTCATGTCATCTTGACCTTCATAGTAGCACAATTATTGTAGCACACCACATAACATTCCATAAAATCCATTTTACACAAAGTCAATACCCTTAGGTTGATGCCCTTTATTAATTGATGAAAGTTATGAATAATATTATAGATTTATCCAATTTGAAAGTGAAAAGGTAACATGTTACTTACCAATGCTGCAATCCCTCCTACGATAGTCACTCCTCCTCATGAAGCCATAACATAGCCTTCACCCAAGAAAATTGCAAGATATTCATGTTAAATTTGCACTCACATGCCTCACTCTCCACTCATTCCTCATTCACAATAGTAAAAATTACCAACTACACACCAAAAGCAATGATTTATATGCTTTACACCATGACCATCTGGAACTATCATGTTGTGGCTATCCTAAATAGTCTCGTATATTGATCGTCTTGGATGGTCATGTTTTTTTACAAAAGAAAAACATAAATATCAAAATTCAAAGCAAAAAACTAAAAATACCATCAACCACATGTCATCCATCTTGCAAGTGCCCAATCTCACTGAGGTCAATCGCCTCATTGTTGTCATCCATTTGTCCTTTTTTGACTTTCCACTTGAGGGGGTAGACAATACCAGTAAAATCGTACTCCAAACAAGTTCAATAATCAAACACCCATGTTGGAATTTATTATTGTCCAAGAACCCTATCTAATACTATCATGCACAATATCATTTGAATTTTTGCACAATGACTGCAGGTTACATTCACATAGAGACTATAGGTCTCAATAGTTTAGTTATTAGTTAGCATCCATATGCAATCATTGAGTTATCAACGATAATTTTCAAGTACATTCATTGTCTCCATTACTAGGGCATCTTACATTGCTCTTGGTCTAGGGTAATCAAATTTCAATACCTCAAGCATAAGCCATCATTCATTTGCATAGTGATAGGTGTTAGTGATTTTTGCATCACATTGTGTTTCACATAACATGATACAAAAAAGGGTATCTATAGACACATATTTCAAGCATAACTAAACACTAATTAATTAGTCATACTTAATTAGTATATTTAAGATTAACTAAAGCTAGTTAATATTAAATTAAGGTTTAATTACCTAAGGTATTAATTAATTGATTAATAAATAGTTGATTAATTATTACTACTTAAGCTACACAATCAATAACCCCTAAATATGACCACTCACCCTTGCACCCTCCATGACCACATCATTCATAGTTAACTTTAGTTCCACCTCACATAATTCATCTCGGTTACATGCAAGAAAATATCACATTGTCCAAAAATAAATGCAAGCTAATTCCACCTCTACTTTATCCTTATTAGGATAGGTGAGGATTGTCGTCATCCAAATCCAATCTCTAGTTAACTACAATCACATCTCATGCAAGTTAATTGAAACATAAAATATAATGAGGTCAACACGATGAACAAAATTAGAAATTCAAAGATAATATTTTTCACTTCAATTTCACAAGTTAACTGAACTCAATGGATAAAGAAAATTTATTTAAAAATCAGCAAATAAACATGCTTTTGTTCAAATAAAGTTAACTAATGATTAGGCATGCTAAGATTGGTTGTTTACTTAAGTGGAGGATATCTCGAGGTGTCTTCATCTATACATGCATATCATTTGCATGAGGTCACCCTCATCTCTCTTGAAAGCTATAAATGCACCCCCTATGTTCCCATTACAAGAAATTATGGTTCATGCATTGAAGCATTGCTGAAATCTCAAGCATACTTCACACCCCAAATTACCCAAAGTAAATCCTACGTAGCCATCCCTGTCCTGTGCTAGACCCAAATTTTAATATTTCACAGGTTCAAAATAGACTTTCATCAACAAAAGGATGCCATAGTCCATGATCATCCAACCCTAGACGATCTTGGTTTGTGATCATCTCAACCTGAACGATCATCACCCAGCCTATGCAAAAATCTCCAGATGCAACATGATGCAGCCCAACATATCATGACATAGCATCACAACTGCAATAGAGACCTCGAAAATAGTGAATAAAGGCTAAGATCTATGTATACTTCATCAAATACTACTCTTTTATTGATATTTATTCTCTTTCTTTAGATTTTTTTTCTAACCTAATTTGAAAATCAGGTCTCACTTTGATATGCTCAGTTGGTGTTACTAATCATTTGTATTTCATGTGTGTGTAGGTATATAGGTTTAAAGCGTAAAGACATAGACACAACATAAATCCCAGGTATGGTAAAAAATCCCAATATTTGACCGTCTGATCCTAGATGGTCTAACATCACAATAATTCAAAGCCCATATGGTCAGAGCACATGGTCATTAGCCTCCTTGATGGTCAATATCTAGACATAGTTTTTATAGACGTAGAGATACAAATGCACATCCCAACGAGGATATCTCGAGCCAAAAACAATGGTGGTCACAACAAACCCATATTCTAGTGTTGTAGCGATGAAAATACCAAGGCACCTCTATTACTTATAAAATGGGATCGATCCCTTATATCTTTGTATAACCCCTACAAGGTAAAATATTGTGATCGTACAAAAAGCACACTACAATACAATATACATCATTTACTACTTTTTATTTACATGTTTTCATATGGTGCATATTTTTATCGTCTAAAGAACTCAAGCAAGCACCAAAGGCATGGTATTCAAGAAGTGATGTATACTTCTTGAAGTGTAGCTTTATGAGAAGTATGAATGAGCCCACATTGTACTATAAAAGGGAAGTAATGATATAATTAATGTTTGCTTCTATGTTGATGGTATGATTTTCACAAGTTCATAAAAATGAAGAGAGAGTTGAAGCAAGCTACGATGCAAGAATTTAAAATGAGAAATTTTTATTTGTTCTATTTTTTTTTGGCATGGAGGTACATTAGGCATATGATGGAATCTTCATGTTCAAATCTAAATATATACATGATTTGTTGAAAAATTTTAGCATAAAAAGTTGTATAGTTATTGCTATCCCACTTGCACAAGTTGAAATAATATTCAAGGATGACAAAAGTGAAAGAGTAGATGAGAAAAATTATATAAGTTTGATGGAAAATATTCTATACTTAATAATATCTAGACTAGATATTGCATATAGAGTCTCCTTTTTAACAATATTCATGAATAAGACATAAAAAAATCATATGAGAGCAACTAAGAGAATTTTTAAGTATGTTAAAGGATATTTTAATTATGGAATCTATTATACTTCATCCTATAATATTGAGTTGGTTGGATACAATGTTTCAAATTAGGAAGCCTCAATTGATGATAGACAATCTATATTAGAAAATTATTTTTCATTGGGAAATGGATTGATAACTTAGGGTTCAAAAAATGGGTAATAGTTGCAATCTCAATAACAGAGGCAATGCACATAGTATCTATATCAACAAATAGACAAGTAGTATTGTTTTAGGTAGATCCTAGAATAAATTAGTGGAAAGTAAGAAAAACCAATTATCATTATTTTTTGACAACACAAGTGCATCTCAAATGACTAAAATCATATTATGTTTTTATACAAAATCAAATCACATTAAGTTGAAGTATCATTTTATTAGAGATTTAGTCTTAGAAATGAAAATTGAATTGAAACACCACAATTTGTAAGATAAATATGAACATATTTTTACAAAGATAGTGGTAAAGAATCAATTTATTTCACTCATATATAATATACAAAATTTCTAGAATCAAGGGGGAGAATGTTAGAAATTGTGATACTAAATGAGACAAACAAACCAAAATAGAACAATAATAAGAAATAATCAAAATAGGATAGAATTGGAATCAAAATGAAAATTTTAAAAAGGAAAAAAAATATTATCATGCAAATTTAAAGAGAATATGAAGCACTAAGATGTTCTCAAGATAACCAAGAGATATATTTTCTATGTTGTGTTTATCTATATTTTAGAGTACCAGCACACCTCACATTTTGGTTTGAATACTACTATCAGTAAGCCCTCAAACTCTTACAACATTTTGAGTGGATTTTACACAGCAAAACAAGTCTTATCATAGTTTAAAAAAAGCACAATTATATTTCTTTTCTTAAGATGACACTTAAATTTGTTAGCATATCATATTGCATAGTGCATGTTTATTTCATTAGTTGGCGAGAGGATAAAATAAGCGCTTTAGCACTCTATAATTAGTGAGTTGGTTCGCAAACCAACTTGGTGGTTCAACCAACCAAACCATCACCATGAATGTATTTAACCTACAACATCATCAATAATCGATTGCTTCGATGTTCTTATTGTTACTGTATCTAATTTCTATATTGTATTAGAGCTAGGTGGAGATCAGGCACATCAGGCCTGAGTGGATGCAGAGCAACATAGGTGGAGGCCAGCATGAGTCTCGAGTGGAGGCAGAGCCGCAGAGGCATGAACAAGGCCCACACGGCTAAGCAACATACACTCACACAAGACTCGAGAACATAGAATGTAGACCCTGGATTATTGACTGGGCACAAGACCTGAGAACATAGACCCTGGATTACTGACTGGGCACAAGACCCAAGAACATGATGCATGCAAACTAAGGACTTGACCAGACGCTGACATGGACCTGATAGAGGACATGTGGATCTGATGCTGACATGGACCCGACAGAGGACACGTGGACCTGACCAGACATTGACGTGGACCTGACAAAGGACACGTGGACTTAACCCATTGACGTGGACCTGACAGATGACATGTGGACAAAGAAACTAACTCAAATTGGAGGCTGACATGGAAGTGTTGGTGGTAGGCTGAGGTGGCATATTGCATGCCATTCTAGGCGACAAAAGGATGGTGGGGGAGGAGTGACTGCCTGAAGGCAATACACTACAAATGTGGCCCTCCCACCTTATCAAGATCATGAGTGCATCCACAGGATGCATGTGGGATAATCGAACCTTTTTTTATGCTCTCCTCCCCACCACTCTATAAATTCCAAGTGCTGGGATTTCCTTCCTAGTGCCTTGGGCAACACAGTTGGTTTACTATGCCAACTACTGTAGATGAGGTCCATGGTTCAAATATTGTGAAAGACAATTTGATGCCTAGTGGTTGTTTTTTTGATGCCCGACACCCATTTTTGATGCTTGGACAATTTGTGACACCATACACATGTCGGATGACGCCATGGAGTGTTATTTTGACACCTAGAGAGTGTTTTTGATGCCCAGAGAGCATTTTTGACACCCAGAGAGTTTTGTTGATGCTCGAAGAGCATTTTTTGACACTCAAGGAGCATTTTTGATGCCAGAGAGCATTTGTTTGCTCCTTTGCAAGGGTCTAGATACCATTTTTTATTCTTTCTTATTTTTTTTTACAACAAAAAATGAGGGATCATAGTATTATTTTTGCAAAATTCTAAGACCAAGGGGGGAGATTAAAATTGATGGAAGTGAATCATTGATTAAACTGGTATTGTAATAGGTGCATTTTTGGTGGTCACCGACACCTAGAGTAGATAAATTTATGGGCATTTGTGATTGTATTTTTTTGCATTTAAATATTTTGTTTTCTTACATTAATAATCATAAATTATAAAAAAGACCCCAAAGTTTAAACCTACTCGTGCAATTCAATTGCACAGCAACATTCGGTATTTGTGATACCTCTGGCCCACACTTACAGGTAATGTTGTTGTGATTTGGGCTACTATATCCACCACCTAATATAGCTGCAACAACGACGTATGAGATTTTTCTCTATCAATCGTTAGGGAGAAATAAGACAAACTAGTTCTATTATTTACTTCATTTCATACCCACATCGTGATTGTTGTTAGGCGTAAATCCTGAAGAAGGTTTTTCCAAAGTGTTTAGGGGAAGTTACATCCCATGTATGAGGAATAAAATTTCTATGGTAGGTGTCATAAAAAACATGATGCCCTTTTAGTATCGCCTAAGTTCCATGTATCGTGTTGCTCATATATACTTATAGCCTCCGTCACGTAAGGGCATGTATATATAGAGTAGTTTCGGTATATAGATCCGGCAGGTATAAAGAAAGGGAGACCAATTGGTGATATAAGGAACCTTCATAATGGCCACCATTCACAAATATCTCTCAGATTTATAGTTGTTGAAAGGTCATAACTTTGTTCCATGGAAGGTAAATATGAGAGCAATTCTTTAGGTGGAAGATTTATGGGATGTAGTGACTGTACTACAAAACACCCTCAAAAAACAAGAACATTCCAAGACACTTGGGATAAGAAGGACAAAAGGGATCTCATGTTTATCCTGCTTGCTACTACAGATGAGGTCCAACCTCATATCTGTGATGCCAAAACCAGTAAGGCATCTTGGGATGCTTTGATTACTGTGTATGAAGGAAAGAATCAGTCCACTATTCTACACCTTCAAACTCAATTACATACCCTCAGTATGAATTCTAGGGAGACAGTCAGGGTTATGCATAAGGGGATGGACTCAAAATATACTTGTAAAAAAATGGCGAATCCGAATCAAAATCAAGATGAATCATGGAGAAGTATAAGCAAATCAAATAGAGCATCTTCACACCAAAATTTGGGGCATTTGAAGCCCTAAAATGTAAGGTCATATTTGGGGCTACTTTTGACCTATTAAATCATCTTATAACTTCATAAAAACACCACCATTATATTAGGCTTGAAAAGAGCTTTCCAACGAGTATACATATGCCTATATTTGGATATATATTAGGGCAAATTGACCCTAAGAAAAAATTGATCCTGAAATTTTTAGGTGAATGGGCCGACGTCGAGGGTCCTCATATTCTCTAATTTCTAATTTTTTTTTTTTTTTAAGCAAAAAACCCCTTGCGAGTCTGAGAGACCATGAACATGGGGTTCTACACCATCAAAGTCACCCGAGGGTCGCATCCGACCCTGCCCGCACCAACATTATCAATTGGATTTTGGATACCCAATTCAACTTTTTGGTAGGGTGGAGATTTGAACCTAGGACCTCCCTTGGAGGATTGCCCTCTCCTCTCCAACTCACCTACAACACCTGGGTCAATTTCTAATTTTTGAAATCCTAATATTAGCCCAATTGGCGAATATTCTCCACTATGCATAACCTTGGAGACAGTTGATCTATTCCTTTGCAGAGTGGTAGAATTGAAAGCCAAAATGAATACAATGGGAAAACCAGTAGATGATGATATCTTGAACTCTGTCATCTTAAGAGCATTGCCAGATTTCTACAAGATGTTGATCACTTCCCTCAACGTTTCTGGTAGACAAGTATCTTTTTTGGAGTTGGTAATTTGCTTTATACTGAGGAGGAAAATTAGGTTTAGAAATATGAGGTGCCATATAATGCCCTTTCCACCCAACAAAGGGGTCAGAAACAAAGTCAGTTTCAAAAAGGGGGTTCTTCTTCCAAGGGAAAAGGGAAACAAAATCAGCAGAAGGATAAACAATATTGTAAGATTTGTGATATGAATAACCATGACACCAACAGGTGTTGGTTAAAAAACAAGCAATAAAATGACCAACCTCATAGGAAGAAAGGCAAAGAGAAACAAAAATATAAAAAGAAACATAATCAATCTAAGGGACATGTTGCTTATGCTGACTCCACATCAGAATCAGATTCCCCTGGGTCCAATTTAGATTTTGATTCTAAAAGAGCACACAAGGTGCTCATGACCCATACTTCATCTTCCTAGATATATGTTGTATGGTATATTGAATTAGGATCTAGTAAGGACATGACTAGGAACAAATCATGGTTTGAAACATTTGAGGAGAAAGAGAGTAATCCAGTTACCATTGCTAACAATCAAGTCTATAAAGTCACGGGTGAAGGGGATGTTTTTGTCACTCTTCCAGATGGTAGATGTCAAATAGAGAAGGTCTTCTATGTCCTTGGATTATCCAATAAGCTATTGTTTGTTCCTCAGATGTTGGATAGACAAATGGATGTTGTGTTTCAAGTTGTGAAAGGCAAGAAGAGATGTTTTATCACCCGACATGGTAAACATGTCGCAATCGGCTCCTAAAAGCATGGCTTGTTCATTCTAGATGCTCTTTCAACGCCTAATGTTTATTTGGCTGCAAATACCAAGGAGGCCACTTCTCTCTGGCATAGATTTTATGGGCATTTAATTTTATGATATTTGCTTAAATTACACAAATATGAGATGGTGATAGGACTTCCTCACCTCTCCTCTATATTACTAGTTTTCTTGGATTGCTTAACAGGGAAGCAACACCGAGTACCTTTTGAAGTTATCTCTTTCAAATCTAAGAAACATTTGGAGTTGGTACACACCGATCTGTGTGGTCCTATGCCAACAAGCTATTGTGGAAAGAATTATTTTCAATTTTTTGTTGATGAATACTCACAAAAGATGTGGGTTTTCTTCCTTTAGTTAAAATCAGAGGCTTTTCATACTTTCAACAATTCAAGAAATGTTTTGAGGAGTCAGGATGTTTCATCAAAACCCTCCACTCAAATCGAGGGGGGAATACACATCCAAAGATTTTTCATCATTTCTAAAAGAACATGGGATTAAGAGACAACTGACTACAACCTATACACCTTAGCATAATGGAGTTGTAGAGAGGAGAAATTGTTCCATTATGGAAATGGTTCGATGTATGCTAAAGGGAGCACATATTGAGGATCAGTATTGGGTAGAAGTAGTGAACACATCATCATACCTCCTAAATAGAGCACCCACAAGAGCCCTACAGGGTAAAATTCCACAAGAAGCATGGAGTGGTAAGAAACCCTCCATTTCTCATCTAAGGGTTTTTGGATGTAAGGCATTCATGCACATCCCAAAACATAAAAGGAAGAACATAGATGTGAAGACCCTACAATGTATTTTTCTTGGTTACGATGAGCATTCAAAGGGATATTGCTTGATAGATCCTATAACCAAGAAAACACATATAAGTAGAGATGTAGTATTTTATGAAGCTTCCACATCAGATATCACATGTACAAATGTATACATTGAAGAAGAAGAAGAACCTGAGAAAGAAAGTTCATCTCCAAAGAAGAAGGTCCCAAAATGGTATACTAGTACATTGAGAGATTCTAAACCGAATACACTTCCATATCTAACTCAAAATCGACCATGCACTCAGAGTATGACACAACAGAGAAGAGCAAAGACATCATATTTAGAGGTTGATGAACTTTGCCAATAGTTTTATGATCTATCTGTAGATGTAGAGGAAGACAAAGACACAAATATGGATAATGAACAGGTTTATATGACAACATTGGATGAAAATGAGCCTGTAACAGTTCAAGATGCACTTAGTGAGCCTCAGTGGAAGGTTGTTATGGAAGCAGAACACACATCTCTCATGAATAATAATACATGGAAGCTAGTTAATCTATCTACAGAAAAGAAGCCCATTTGTTGCAAATTAAAGTATAAAGCAGATGGTACTATTGATAAGCATAAGGTCTGTATTATTTCAAAGGGCTATTCTTAGAAATAAGGCATAGAATATGAAGAGAATTTTACCCCTACTGCCAAGATGACTACCATTCGAGTACTTTGTGCCATGGCAGCTTAGTTTAGGTGGAATTTACATCAGATGGATGTTAAAAGTGCCTTCTTGAATGGTGAATTACAAGAAGAAGCATACATGACCCAACTAGAAGAATTTGTGGTTGAAGGGCAAGAAAAAAAAGTTTGCAAATTGATCAAATCCTTGTATGGGCTCAAACAAGCTCCTCGAGCTTGGTATATCAAGATAGATAGTCACCTAGTGTAGCATGGATTCAAAAGAAGTCCTTCAGATGCAAATCTCTATATTAAGAAATTGTTCTGATATAGTGATTTCGATGTTATATATAGATGATTTGATCATAACAGGAAGTTCAGAGAAAATGATTGATGCAGTAAAATATGATTTGAAACAATATTTTGAAATGACAGATCTAGAAATTCTTCACTATTGTCTTGGTTTTGAAGTGACTCATAAAAAGCACCATATTAGAGTTACACAAAAGAAGTATGCCAAGACATTAGTCGAAAAATATCGGATAACTAACTGTAAGTCTAAAACAACTCCAATGGAACAAGGACTTAAGTTATCACAATATGATGAATCACCTCAAGTAGATGGTACTCTCTATTGCCAGCTGATTGGGAGTCTCCTATATCTAACCAAAACCAAGCCTGATCTCAATTTTGCTATGGGTTATCTTTAACGGTTCATGTAGGAACCCAAGGTAAGTCATTGGAAATAAGTAAAAAGAGTTCTACATTATGTCCATTGTACAACATATTTTAGCTTGGAATACAAAAAGAATATAAACTTCTATCTACAAGGATACATGGACTCCGACTATGTTGGATCTATTTATGATCAAAAATCAACTTTTGGATACATATTTCATCTTGGGTCTGGTATTGTCTCTTGGCATAGCAAGAAGCAGCATATGGTTGCTATTTCTTCTACAGAGGCAAAATATCATGCAGCTAGTGGAGCAGTCTGCGAGATAATATGGTTACGTTACATTCTTACAAACACAAGCCTTCTAGAGAATCTTCCACTGCATTTGTTTTACGATAATCAAGGTGTTTTAAATCTTATCAAGAATCCAATTTTTCATGATCGCACCAAACACATTGACACTAACTATCATTTTATTCGTGATGAAGTTCCAAAGCACAACATACAACTCCAATACATTCCCACTGATGCACAAGTTGCAAATATCTTCACCAAGGCACTTGCACATGTCAAATTTGAATTTTTTTGCAATACTCTTGGTATTTACCAATAATGTAATAAGGGGGGATGTTAGCATATCATATTGTATAGTGCATGATTATTTAATTAGTTGGTGTGTGGATAAAAGAAGTGCTTTAGCGCTCTCTAATTAGTGAGTTGGTTCACCAACTCACTTGGTGGTTCAACCAACCGAACCACCACCATGAATCATATTTAACCTGCATCATCATCAATAATCGATTGCTTCGCTGTTCATATTGTTATTGTGTCTAATTTATATAAATTTTTAAAATAACTTTCATACCTAGGTTCATGTTGATTTTCTCATGAGAAAAAAAGAATATAAAAATAATAAAGCATACTAAAAGTATTACTCTCTTGAATGTTGAAATAGGATAAAAAGGTTAAGCATATGATAAGGTGAATAACCTTAAATTTGAAGATGGAGGGAAGTCATAGAACAACTCTAATAGTATTTTTTCATTTTCTCTTCAAAAATAATGGGTATAAATGTCTTCCCTCTTATGAAATCCAATATTAATGTTGCTCTTTCTTGTTGTCCCTATTATGGCTAGTGTAAGGCTTATTTAAAGAAATTACTTTGGTCTAAATGCAATGTTCTCCACAAACAAGCTACTACTTGATATACAAATATCTCCATAGAGAGCTATCAAAATAGAGTATGCCCAAATGTGACTAATTTTTTGTCAAAAATATATACCTAGAATTTTATTATTTGTTATTTTTGTGTGTTTATATATATAGACATATATAGGGTTTTCTACTCAATCGACCAATCCCTCTTGAAGAGTGGTCTAAGGACCTAAGAAGAAAACATCGTTTCTCCTTTTCTAGGACAATTGAAAGATGACATATTGTTTTATCAGTATTATCTAATTAAATAGAAAAAAATATTTTATGACAGAAAAATCCTATAATGCCCATTCAAGACAAGCAGTCTCCTTTTTATGCCCATGATAAAATTGTTTACTAAGTGCAAATACAATTTTCACTCAAGACTTATTATGCCTATCATGTAAGTGTATTTTATGGATGATGCATATATAAGTTCTTGTTTTTTTCAATATTATTAGTTGACATCTCATGACCTCTCCCTAGTGATACTCTCACTCCTATTCTTGGTCAAGGGTTGACCCTATAAAAAATTCTAAATATAAATATATTTTGACATTTTTGAGTGTAATAAAAACACCTATATATAAAGTATTATTTTCAGCTCAACAGTCTAACATTAAATGTAAATTTAATATTATCTATATATCCACATATTTTTATACTTTGTAAGCGTAGATAGAATTTGAATTGCTAATTAATGTTTATTAAAGGTTTGGACAATCACATAAAATAAAAAATTTAAGTAACTTAGCTTGAATAAGAGTTATTAAAATTAAATTAATTGCCTTTTAATCTATTATAATAAATTCTTGTCAGTCTTTTCTTTAATATTAAATATAAAAATATTTCTATAAAACATCTAATAATTTAATTAATTAATAAAAAATAATAAAATAAAAAAATTATTATATTTGAAAGTTAAAATAGTAATTAATTTCTAAAGACATAAATTTAAAACAAATTATAATAATTAACATAATGCCAAGAAGTCATTGACTTACAAATATGGAAAAACCTAGTTGCAAGACCATTGATCTTGCTCTGGAAGAATGGAAGATTCCTCTAGGGGGCTCCCCTCACAGGGGACCTCACTAGGAATAAAACAGAATCCAAAAAATCTCAATATGCTTTATTTTACGGAGGTAATGAAGGGCAACAATAGAAATAGAGAAAACACAAAAGCACAGGTTTGGAATATTATGCAAGCCCTAGGTGGGATAAAGGAGAAATTGGCAGAGCAAAAGAAACATAATGGATGTGTACCCCAAGTAGAAACAATACCAATATTAGAGATAGTAGAGGAACTAATAGCATATGATATAGTATATAAGTCTACACATGCCTTGATATGCAAGTTTGTGGGACTCTGACCTTCCTCGCAATTCTTGTACATTTTGACTAGGAAAATCTAGGCTCCACAAGGTTAGTTAGAAATCCTAACACTATCAAATGGATATTTTGTAGAAAATTTCATATTGATATCTAACAAAGACAAAGCCTTTGAAGGAGGTTTGTACGATATAGACATCACAATATTATTCATGCAACCTTGGAAGCTAGTGTTTGATACCTGAATCGAGCCATCTATAGTTCCAATCTAGTTAAAATTGTTTTCCCTCCCTTTAAAATTTTGGAAAGAGGATATTCTAGAAATTATTTAAAATCTTCTTGGAAAATATATAGGAAGATCACGAGAACAAGTGGAAGGAGGATCGACTGCATATGCTACAATTTATGTGGAGATGAACCTGGGAAAGCCACTGGCCTTGAAAATTGACCTCAAAGCAGGAGGGATTACATGGAGATAGCAGGTGGACTATGAATCATTCCATTTATATGGAGAGCATACCATAAGCATGGGCACCTAGTTAGAAATTTATCCAAACTAGCCAAGGATGAGATATAACAAATAGGTGTGAGCTCAAGAGAGCAACCACCATAGAAAGAAAGTGAAGTAGGATTCCAAATAATTACAAGAAAATAAGTAAAAAATAATACCTACACAAGGAGAAGCAACCAAAACAAGGGTGTCAACTCATACCAACACCTGGAATAGAGGGTCTCATCCAAAAAATATGATATCCTTAGGTTAGATGATCCAATGGAGGGAGGAGATTCATAGAATATAGATCTATTCAATAACCTAGAAAAACCTATAGAAGGAAAGAAAAAACCCCCCCAACCCATATTAATGGAAGAACAAAAATACTTAAAGAGATTGGGTGACTTGTATGAAAGGCACAAATATCTAAAAAACCCTCAAACCATTCCAATAAATGAGCAACTAAGAGAGCCCATCATACGACCACACTTAAATATGGAAGGGGCACTAGTAATATATAGTTACGAGCAACAAACATCAAGTGATGTCATCATGGGAATAGTAAATAAGAACAAAGAAAATCTAACCTTGGGGATAAACCAAATGGATAAGCGATAGAAGAATGTAAAATCTCAAGGAGTTGGCAGGTGGACCAATAAGGAAAAGATACAACAACAAGGGGAGCATATGAGAGAGTCAGGTGGGTCAAATCCATAGCCAACTTCTACAATATTGAACTTCAATGATAACAAAAACATGGAGTGTAAAGGGATTAAACATCCACCCCAAATAAATGGTCATTATAATAATGATAGAGAACAATCACCCAGATTTGGTGTTACTACAAGAAACTAGAGCATCATTTGCAGTAATGCAAAATATCTCAAATGATGTTGGAGATATGTAGACTATGAGGTATAGGCTACTCAAGGATTATTAGGAGTGGTAGTTACAATGTGCAACAAAAATATTTTTCAAAATATAGAAGCAACATCAGCTAGAGGGGTCTTAATGCTCAAATTAAGAGATAGAGAATTAAATACAATCTAGCTAATAATTAACATCTATGGAATGAAGGAGGTTTGTGACCAAAAGTCCAATGAAAGGTAGTCCAAGCTATAAGGGAAGCTTATCTAAAATATTTATTGTTAGTGGGAGGAGACCTCAATGCAAAAATATTTGTGAATGATCAAGAAGGGGGTATGGCCCAATTGAGTGAAAAGGATAGACTCCTCATTGCCCAAATTGACAGTTTGGACTTGATAGATATTCCACCCCCAGGATGTAGCACTACTTGGACAAATAAGAGGAAAGGAGAACAAACAATCAAATCAAGACTAGATAGAATATTGGTAGGGGAAGAGGTCTTACACTTTTGGGGATGTCATTTAGAGGTTCTAAACCATCTATCTTTAAATCATTTCTCGATCAACCTCCACATCACCAAAAGGGTCTCTCCAAAAAGATCTTTTAGATTTGAGAATTTTTGGTTGTAGAGCGAGGAACTCCCAAGCCTAATCCAACAATGGTGGACACAAGGTAAACCATCACATGGGACAACACAATACCAATTTTTCTTTCAATTAAAGTTTGTAAGGAATAATTTGAAGAGTTGGAGCAGAACCCAAAGGATAGACTTCTAAAAACAAAAAATCATCCATTTCACAAAGCATGCAACAAGTGGAAAAATAGATAAGATCTAGACCTATCTTAGAAGATCTTTTAAATTAAGAAAATATCATGCTAAAAGTGGAAGAGTCTTTAGATTAGAAAAAAGAAGCATTTTGGAATTAGAGAGCAAGAATAACTTGGTTGAAAGAAGGATAGAGGAACACCAAGTTCTTTCACTACTCGGTCATAACAAGGAGCCTCAACAACAAAATTATTGCCCTCTCCAATGGCCAAGGAATCAAATAAACATCAACCTTAGGTATGCAATATTTAGTAGACAACTATTTTATAACCTTATTAATTGTAGATACACATATTTAATCCTAGCATCAATAGGAAATTATGGATAATATACCAAAGTTGATAGGTTAGAAGCAAAATGAGGAGCTTATAGAAGAAATAAAAGTGGAAGAAGTCAGAGCAACAATGTTTGTTATCTAGATAAGAAAATATCTAGGCTCAGATGGGCTTCCTAGAGAATTTTATAGATGTTGGACATTTTGAGCTCATTTAGTTGTCATTGATGTCAAGATGAGAAGTTGTCATTGATGCCAAGGTGAACACATGAAGTTGTCATTAACACCATGGAGTACATAATTATTGCCACTAGGAAAAATGCGAAGAGTTGAAGAAAAGGTGTAAAAAATATGGTTTTATAAGGGTTTGTGCTAAAATCATGGTGGAAAATTAAATGGATTTATTAAAATAATTATGAGGATATAAAGGCTTCTTTAAACATTGTGATGGCAGAATTAAGGTTTTTATTAAAACCATGGTGGCAAAATAATTTACATCAAACCCATGGAGTACAAAGAAAGGTTTAAAGTTTATCTCAAGAAGGCTTTAATTTTTATTAAAGTCAAAGGTTTATAAAATAATTTATAAAATTTAAATTCTTTTAGAATTTAAATAATTTATAAATTATAAAGATCTTAAGAAAGCATCGATGTCATCGATTTAATGGAGCACCGACGTCCATGACAAAAGGTGAAATTCATATATAAAAGCAATGCCAAATGGGAATTAAACTTACCCTTCATCGATTAAATTTCATGCGACCAAACGACAGAATAATTCATGTAATTGTTGAGGAAAAAGATAAATTTGAGGCATATTTTAGCACCAGGGAAAAGACAAAAAAGGGAGGGCTTAAGCCTCACTCCCATTTGATGCGGTGGTCCATTGGTAGTGCACGTTTTGTGAAGGTGTTGGGAGTGGAAGTATCCACGATCGATTCGTGTGGAGGTTGTTTGCGTGTTGGTCTTGAGTGCTGCGGAGGAAACAATTTTGAATGTGCTCAAAATTGGAAGAAAGAGCACGAGGTGCTCTTTGCATTCTAAGCGTACGTCTAGTGCACGCCGTGGTATAGCCCGCAGATAGGGTGCACGAGGAGGTAGATATTGGGGGTTCAAATCTCATAAGTGGTAAAGGTAATTTTTGTTAAATAAATTTTTATTTGCCTAAAGTATTTCTTAAGGTAAAAGGGAGTTATAAGGGTAGAATGAAAAGTTGTTTGTTTGGAAATTGATTTATGTAATAGGAGTTGTAAGGAAAGTGGATTTGATTTTTTCCAAAGTTCTTATTGCTATTTAATTAAAGAGGTTTTGAGTTAAATTTTGGTGGATGTTAAAATTTATTTTAATTGGGAGATTATAAGGTGTTATTTGGAAAATATTTTATGTATGTTTATGGTTGTTTTTAAAGATGAAGTGATAAGGTGTGATTGAGTTTTTACATTACATTGTGGGAAATATTTATCTTCTAGCCTCTTTGAGTTTGGCATAGAAAGTGTTTTGATTGTGGCAGATTTATGAGATCCCTTAATCATAAAGAAAAAGGTATGAGCACATTCTTCCATATTTGAGTTGATTGATTGGTTTTATAGAAAATAAGTTTGGAGTGAAAAGGACTTGATTAGGGTTTCCTATTGAGTGTGTTGAGTTAATGCTTCAAGGTTTTATGGAATAATGAGTTGTTAAAACCTTGTTTTATAAGCATTTTTGTTGAAGCCATTGGTTGAGTGAAGAACTTGAACTAGGGTTTGAGTATCATTGTTATGTGAGAGTTGTTTTATAAGCATTATTGTTGAAGTGAGTGGTTGAGTGAAGAACTTGAACTAGGGTTTGATTATCATTGTTATGTGAGAGTTGTTTTATAAGCATTGTTATTGAAGTGAGTTGTTGAGCAAAGAACTTGAACTAGGGTTTGAGTATTATTATTATGTGAGATTTGTTGCTGAAATTATTGGAAATATTTTGAGTTGGTGTTTACATGCTTGGACTAGGATTTGTGAGAAAGGGATGTTTCATTGAGTGATTGGTTGAGCCTAGTCAAGTGGATGTGTGAAGTGATTGTTCAAGTTCCATAAAACAAACTATTCTATATTTTTATTTGAGTTGATAAAGTAATTGAGCATTGTGATAAGTATAGAATATATTGAATCTCTATCAATTCTCTTCATGTTTCTATGCGATTGGACAAGTTCTGTGTGTACTTGTTGAGCATATTTGAGCAAGTTATGTGTGGACTTGTTGAGAAGATTTAAGCAAGCTCTGTGTGGACTTATTGAGCATATTTAAGCAAGTTCTGTGTGGACTTGTTGAGAAAATCTAAGCAAGTTCTGTGTGGACTTGTTGAGCAAATCTAAGCAAGTTATGTGTGGAATTGTTGAGTGTATTTGAGCAAGTTCTGTATGGACTTGTTGAGCATATTTGAGCATGTTCTATGTGGACTTGTTGAGCAGATTTAAGCAAGTTCTATATGGACTTGCTAAGAAGATTTGAGCAAGTTCTATGTGGACTTGTTGAGAAAATTTAAGCAAGTTCTGTGTGGACTTGTTGAGTAGATTTGAGCAAGTTCTGTGTGGACTTGTTGAGTAGATTTGAGCAAGTTTTGTGTGGACTTGTTGAGGAAATTTAAGCAAGTTTTGTATGGACTTATTGAGAATATTTGAGCAAGTTCTGTATGGACTTGTTGAGAATATTTAAGGAAAATCTATGTGGAATTGTTGAGCATATTTGAGAATAGAGTTTGGTGTATATTTGAGGATATATTTGTGCTAGACCAGAGATAGAGATTGACAGATTTATGCTAGAAATAAGGACTATGTTTAATACAAATTTGAGATAGAGCTTTGGAGGTGATAGAGTAGAGATAATAGTAGTCTCTAGTGGATAGATATACATTAGCTAGGGTAGTGAGGACAAGTCTTTTGAGTGGGGATAAGAGTCTTCAATGGAGAGAGATCCACAAGACAATGCAATGGAGGCAATAGTCTTCTAGAGGATCACCAACCAAAGTAGAGGAGGATTTCTCCTATGGATAGATATCCATGAACTTGATTTAGGGGATTGGTATCTCCTTTGGACAAAGGTCCATAAGCATTGTAATAAAGAAAGGATTCCCAAGAGATTGATTGAGAAAATTTTAGTGAAATATTTTCTTCATGGAGTATCCCACATTGGGTGAACCACGTAAATTGTGGTGTCTCTATTATGTGTGGTTATTTGTGTATTTATTTGATTATTTCTATTTATATTGCTATCTATACATTGCATATACTGATCTGGAAATAAAAGTAAAACGTGGTCTTATATTGTTCACCCCCCTCTCAGTATAAGCTTGTGTTCTTTAATTGGTATCATAGCGGGTTCCTTCAGAAGAGTTTAACAACTTGAAGGAAAAGCTAACAAGAACATAATGGATTCTAAGAATGTGTCCTCAAATAATTCAGCACCAGTATTTGATGAAAGTGACTATATAAATTGGAGTATGATGATGAAAATTTACCTGATGGCACTTGGCAATGGAATCTGGGAGGTAGTTGAATTTGGATACGATCCTTTAATTAATCCTCCTATAGATAAGGAAGGTAAGCTCCTACAAAATTACAATTCAAAATCAATGAATGCACTTTTGAGAGGTTTGCATAGAACAGAGTCTATGAAAGTTATGCATTGTAAACTGCAAAAGAAATGTGGGATTAATTGTAAAATATTTATGAAGAAGATAAAAGTGTCAAGAAATAAAACATGCAAAATCTCAAAGGATAATTTGAAGAATTAAGAATGAAGGATGAGGAAAACATTAGTACTTATCTACTTCAAATTGATGAGGTTGTTAATGCTATGCAAAGACTTGAAATGAAGATTGATGAATCAAATGTTTGTGATAAAGTCTTAAGAACTCTTCCAAAGAGATTTAGTGAAAAGGTTTCTGCTATAGAAGTATCAAAAGATGGTGATACTTTGACAAGAGATATGTTGCTTGGTATGCTTACAATATTTGAGATAAGAACAAAAGATCTTATTCCCCAGAAGGAAGTAGCCTTCAAAGTAATCAAGAAGACAAAGGGTAAGAAGCCAGAATAAAGCAATGAGTCATCCAATGATGAAGCAACCAGTTGTACACAGGTGTTATGGATGAAGAGAACTCTAGAAGACTTCAATATAAAGCATGACCATCATATTCCCATACTATGTGATATTACAAGTACTATAAGTATCTCAAAAAATCCAGTGATGCACTCCAAGACAAAGCACATTCCGATTAAGTACCACTTTATGAGAGAACAAGTGACAGATAAATAAGTCAGGTTGGAATATATTACTACAAAGGAACAAATAGTAGATATTTTTCATGAGGCCACTTTCAAAGGAAACCTTTAAGTATCTTTGAGAAAAAATGGGAGTGAGACTCCCACCCCAGAATTAACAACCTCAAGAGGAGGTGGGGGGGTGGCTAAGCTAAGAGGCTCATTCTTAGCCCAGAGCCCCAAAGGTGACCCTTTTCCATTGATGTCAAAGGAGGAGATATTTGAGTAAGGGGGAGATATTTGGTACTTGAGATAGCAATGAGCTAGGGGGAGCAATGTCCCAGGGGGAGCAGAACAAAGGAAAGGTCAAGTTTTCAGTAAAAATAATTTGGGTTGCCATCAATGACAAAGGGGGATATTGTTGGACATTTTGAGCTTATTTAGTTGTCATTGATGTCAAGATGAGAAGTTGTAATTGATGCCAAGGTGAACACATGAAGATGTTATTAACACCATGGAGTACATCATTACTGCCACCAGGAACAATACGAAGAGGTGAATAAAAGGTGTCAAAATATGGTTTTATAAGGATTTGTGTTAAAATCATGGTGGAAAATTAAATGGTTTTATTAAAATCATTGAGGATATAAAGGCTTCCTTAAACATTGTGATAGCAGAATTAAGGTTTTTATTAAAACCATGGTGGTAGAATAATTTACATCAAACCCATGGAGTACAAAGAAAGGTTTACAGTTTATCTCAAGAAGGCTTTAATTTTTATTAAAGTCAAAAGTTTATAAAATAATTTATAAAATTTAAATTATTTTAGAATTTAAATAATTTATAAATTATAAAGGTCTTAAGAAGGCACCAACATCATCGATTTAATGGAGCGCCAACGTCCATGAAAAAAGGTGAAATTCATATATAAAATCAATGCCAAAGGGGCATTAAAATTACCCTTCATTGATTAAATTTCATGCGACCAAGTGAGAGAATAATTCGTGCAATCATTGAGGAAGAAGATAAATTCGAGTTGTCTTTTAGCACCAGGGAAAAGACAAAAAAGGGAGGGCTTAAGCCTCACTCCCATTGGATGCGGTGGTCCATTGGCAGTGCACATTTTATGAGGGCATTGGGAGTGGAAGTTGTTGGCAATTTTGGGTACATTGGGTACATTGCCTTTGCTCAAGTGTTGATGTTGTCATTGATGTTAAGAAGCGGAAGGGTTTTTGTGAAAACCAAGGTAGACAAAATAAAAGGTTTTATTTAAAACCATGGACAACAGATTTGAAATGGGTTTTTCTTAAAACCCAAGTTGGCTCTTCGTTTCATTGAAAAAGGTGCCCCGGTGATGAAGATATTTAATTTTAAATATTTAGTTTAAATTTTATTTATTTAAAATTTAAATTAATATTTTAAAATTAAATTAAAGTATTTTCCGATGTGTTTGGAAATGCCGACGTGTTTGGTAATGCATCGAAGTGCATATATAATGAGGCTAATAAATTCATTTCAGGGGGTGTTAAGTAATCGATATAAATCGATGTGCATTTCGTTTTCATCTTCGTCTGCGCCAGCGAAGGAGGCATACGTGGTGGACAAGTCTTTACTGTGTCGAATTGGTCGCGGTGCCAAAGAGGAGGCGCACATGGAGTTTGAGATGTTTTTCGCAGGTGTTGGATCCGCAGCAAGCAGTGCGCAACCGTGACCGATTGAAGGAATGTCTTTGATATATATGAGCAACATGTAAAAATTCACGGGTCCTCGGAGCACATCTTTCAACCATCTAACAATGCAGGTTCGGAACAGAGCTCGCACATAAGTTTGCAAGATAGTGTGATGGAAAATAGGTCCAACATCGGTGACGTCTGCATAGCGAATCAAAACGAGTGAGCGATGTTCAGTTTGGCGATGGTGAGCAGCGAAAATTACCAAACGCGACGACGAGTTGAGACTAAGCGACGGAGTTAGACGAGCTACTGCAGAGCTTAACGGTGGCAGCGCTTAACGGAGGCAACAATTCTAGCCTTCATAGCGGATGGGCTACTGCAGAGCTGTGCATCACACACGAAAGGCAGATCCCACGAACAAAAATTGGAAACTCCTATTGGGCAGAGGCGTCGCAGCCGGTTGAGAAACGTTTCTAAGCTGCGACAGATCACTGGATCGAATCACAGCGACAACGAAGCGGTTAGTATTTCTTTTATTATTGAAGTATTTCAAAAGGGGGTATGGCTTATTAGTTTTATTAGGAGAGATAAGGGAATGGTATGTTAATCTGATGGAGGTATAAGTTGTAATTCTTGTTTTGACATTGTTTTTATTAATGCTTGATACTTATGTGGAGTAATAAGGTTTAGGGGAGTCATAACTAGAGTGTGGAATGTTTATGAATGATATAAAATATTTTATTTTACTTTTATGGTATAAGTGGTTTTGGGAGTCATAAGGTTATGCAATGTTGTGATTTATTTTACTTTATGGTACAAGTGGTTTTAGGAGAGATAAGGAAGTTGTGCAATTAAGGGCTTTGGTGATGATGATTGAAAAGTGGAGTAATGTTGATTATTTTGTGATCTACTAACCTTTGTGAAGATTGGCAAAAGAACTTTGTGATTGTGGCAGATTTCCAAAGGGGTTCCTTCACTTCAATAAGGTATGGGCACATTCTTCTTATGAGTATGATTGGTGTATGTTTTTCTGAAATAAGCTTGGAGTGAAAAGGGATTCTACTAGGTTTCCTTTGGTTGGGAATAAGTCCTAGTTTCTGGTTTGTTGAAGACTACTTATGCATTTTTATCCTTGATGAGAGTTTTGGTGAATGCATATTTCTGGTTTGGGGTAGTGGAAGCATTGTGCACTAGGGTTTATGGTTGTGAGTCTTGATACTTGCTTTGAGTTGGTGAAACCCTTGGATGTTTGTGTTGAGGTTGATGATTGAGTTGCTTCCATAGAGGTTGGTTGATAAAGTTATTGCTTTTACTTGATACATGATATTGGGATTACTCCATTGAGTTGATTTGAACAAGTTATTCTTTGCATTTGGTGATATTGTGTGGGTGGCTGTTTTGTTCAAATATCTTTGGAGGGAAAAGGATTTCTACTTGTTTCCTTTTCTAGTGATGATTGGTTGAATACTTCAAGGTTAAAGTTGAGTTGAATGATGTTGGTTAAACCTTGTCCTTGAGCATTGTTGTTGAAGCCCTAATTGGTTGAGAAAAGATATTGGTTGTTTGAAAGAACATGAGTATCATTGTTATATGACATATTGCTTGGTTGGCAATTGTTGGGTTGTGTTTCATGTTCTTGAGAAAAACATACTACATCTATCTTATTCTGTTGAGATTGAGATTGAGTTGAGATTGAGATTGGGAGTTAAGTATAGAACATATTGAGTCTCTAACAATTCTCTTTATGCTTCTATGAGGTTGATGAATCACATTGGGTCTCTAACAATTCTCTTTGTGGGTTCACGCCAAGCAAGTTTTTCTTGATGAAATTGTGAGCAGGTTTTGGACAGGTTCCATTGGGGACTTGTGAGCAGATTTGGACAGGTCCTAGCAGAGGACTTGTGAAGCTGAGTTTGATAGTTCTATCAGAGAACTTGAGGACATAGGTGCATTGGTTCTATGAGAAGAACCTGAGGACAGATTTATGCCGAGAAGGAATCGTGTTTGGTGTAAGGAAAAACCAGAGGATGAGGACATTTGTGCTAGACCGAAGGATTGTGTTTAGTGCAAATTCGAGGACCAGCTTTGAGGTGATAGAGTTGAGGACAGAGGTCTCCAACCAGAGTAGGGAAGACAGGTGTCTTCTATGGATAGAGTTCCATTTGCTAAGGGCAGCGGAGGCAGAGGTCTTCTAGAGGATCACCAGCCAGAGCAGAGGTAGGGGAAGGTATCTCCTTTGAGCAGAGGCTCATGAATTCAGATTGGGGAAGGTTTCTCCTTTGAGCCGAGGCTCATAAACATTGTAATTGGGAAGGTTTCCCAAAGAACTTTGAGATAACTTTTAGAGAAAAGTTTTGTGGATGAACCACGTAAATGGCTGTGTCACTTTGTGGATGATCTTGTGCATTGTTTTGATATTGCTTTGGATATATTGCTTTATTGTTTTGAAGTATAAAGGAAAAGTAAAAAGAGGTCTTATACCATTCACCCCCCCTCTCAGTATAAGCTTGTGTTCTTCAGAAGTATCCACGATCGATTCGTGTGGAGGTTGTTTGCGTATTGGTCTTGAGTGCTGTGGAGGAAACAATTTTGAATGTGCTCAAAATTGGAAGAAAGAGCACGAGGTGCTCTTTGGATTCCAAGCATACGTCTAGTGCATGCGGTGGTCTAGCCCACGGATAGGGCACATGAGGAGGTAGAGATTGGGGGTTCAAATCTCATAAGTGGCAAAGGGTATTTTTTGTTAAATAATTTTTTATTTGCCTAAAGTCTTTCCTAAGGTAAAAGGGAGTTATAAGGGTAGAATGAAAAGTTGTTTGTTTGGAAATTGATTTATGTAATAGGAGTTGTAAGGAAAGTGGATTTGATTTTTTCCAAAGTTCTTATTGCTATTTAATTAAAGAGGTTTTGAGTTAAATTTTGGTGGATGTTAAAATTTATTTTAATTGGGAGATTATAAGGTGTTATTTGGAAAATATTTTATGTATGTTTATGGTTGTTTTTAAAGATGGAGTGATAAGGTGTGATTGAGTTTTTACATTACATTGTGGGAAAGATTTATCTTCTAACCTCTTTGAGTTTGGCATAGAAAGTGTTTTGATTGTGGCAGATTTATGAGATCCCTTAATCATCAAGAAAAAGGTATGAGCACATTCTTCCATATTTGAGTTGATTGATTGGTTTTATAGAAAATAATTTTGGAGTGAAAAGGACTTGATTAGGGTTTCCTATTGAGGGTGTTGAGTTAATGCTTCAAGGTTTTATGGAATAATGAGTTGTTGTTAAAACCTTGTTTTATAAGCATTTTTGTTGAAGCCATTGGTTGAGTGAAGAACTTGAACTAGGATTTGAGTATCATTGTTATGTGAGAGTTGTTTTATAAGCATTATTGTTGAAGTGAGTGGTTGAGTGAAGAACTTGAACTAGGGTTTGAGGATCATTGTTATGTGAGAGTTGTTTTATAAGCATTGTTATTGAAGTGAGTTGTTGAGCAAAGAACTTGAACTAGGGTTTGAGTATTATTATTATGTGAGATTTGTTGCTGAAATTATTGGAAATATTTTGAGTTGGTGTTTACATGCTTGGACTAGGATTTGTGAGAAAGGGATGTTTCATTGAGTGATTGGTTGAGTAGAATTGGTTGAGCCTAGTCAAGCGGATGTGTGAAGTGATTGTTCAAGTTCCATAAAACAAACTATTCTATATTTTTATTTGAGTTGATAAAGTAATTGAGCATTGTGATAAGTATAGAATATATTGAATCTCTAACAATTCTCTTCATGTTTCTATGAGATTGGACAAGTTCAATGTGTACTTGTTGAGCATATTTGAGCAAGTTATGTGTGGACTTGTTGAGAAGATTTAAGCAAGCTCTGTGTGGACTTATTGAGCAGATTTAAGCAAGCTCTGTGTGGACTTGTTGAGAAGATCTAAGCAAGTTCTGTGTGGACTTGTTGAGATTATTTGAGCAAGTTCTGTATGGACTTGTTGAGCATATTTGAGCATGTTCTATGTGGAATTGTTGAGAAGATTTAAGCAAGTTCTATGTGGACTTGCTAAGAAGATTTGAGCAAGTTCTGTGTGGACTTGTTGAGAAAATTTAAGCAAGTTCTGTGTGGACTTGTTGAGTAGATTTGAGCAAGTTCTGTGTGGACTTGTTGAGTAGATTTGAGCAAGTTTTGTGTGGACTTGTTGAGCAGATTTGAGCAAGTTTTGTATGGACTTGTTGAGAATATTTGAGCAAGTTCTGTATGGACTTGTTGAGAATATTTAAGGAAAATCTATATGGAATTGTTGAGCATATTTGAGAATAGAGTTTTGTGTATATTTGAGGATATATTTGTGCTAGACCAGAGATAGAGATTGATAGATTTATGCTAGAAAGAGGGACTATGTTTAGTACAAATTTGAGACAGAGCTTTGGAGGTGATAGAGTAGAGATAATAGTAGTCTCTAGTGGATAGATATACATTAGCTAGGGTAGTGGGGACATGTATTTTGAGTGGGGATAAGAGTCTTCAATGGAGAGAGATCCACAAGACAGTGCAGTGGAGGCAATAGTCTTCTAGAGGATCACCAACCAAAGTAGAGGAGGAGTTCTCATGTGGATAGATATCCATGAACTTGATTTAGGGGATTGGTATCTCCTTTGGACAGAGGTCCACAAGCATTGTAATAGAGAAAGGATTCCCAAGAGATTGATTGAGAAAATTTTAGTGAAATATTTTTTTCATGGAGTATCCCACATTGGGTGAACCACGTAAATTGTGGTGTCTCTATTATGTGTGGTTATTTGTGTATTTCTTTGATTATTGCTATTTATATTGCTATCTATACATTGCATTTACTGATATGGAAAGAAAAGTAAAAAGTGGTCTTATATTTTTCACTCCCCTCTCAGTATAAGCTTGTGTTCTTTAATTGGTATCATAGAGGGTTCCTTCAGAAGAGTTTAACAACTTGAAGGAAAAGCTAACAAGAACACAATGGATTCTAAGAATGCGTCCTCAAATAATTCAGCACCAGTATTTGATGAAAGTGACTATATAAATTGGAGTATGACGATGAAAATTTACCTGATGGCACTTGGCAATGGAATCTGGGAGGTAGTTGAATTTGGATACGATCCTTTAATTAATCCTCCTATAGATAAGGAAGGTAAGCTCCTACAAAATTACAATTCAAAATCAATGAATGCACTTTTGAGAGGTTTGCATAGAACAGAGTCTATGAAAGTTATGCATTGTAAAACTGCAAAAGAAATGTGGGATTAATTGTAAAATATTTATGAAGAAGATAAAAGTGTCAAGAAATAAAACATGCAAAATCTCAAAGGATAATTTGAAGAATTAAGAATGAAGGATGAGGAAAACATTAGTACTTATCTACTTCAAATTGATGAGGTTGTTAATGCTATGCAAAGACTTGAAATGAATATTGATGAATCAAATGTTTGTGATAAAGTCTTAAGAACTCTTCCAAAGAGATTTAGTGAAAAGGTTTTTGCTATAGAAGTATCAAAAGATGGTGATACTTTGACAAGAGATATGTTGCTTGGAATGCTTACAATATTTGAGATAAGAACAAAAGATCTTATTCCCCAGAAGGAAGTAGCCTTCAAAGTAATCAAGAAGACAAAGGGTAAGAATCCAGAATAAAGCAATGAGTCATCCAATGATGAAGCAACCAGTTGTACACAGGTGTTATGGATGAAGAGAACTCTAGAAGACTTCAATATAAAGCATGACCATCATATTCCCATACTATGTGATATTACAAATACTATAAGTATCTCAAAAAATCCAATGATGCACTCCAGGAAAAAGCACATTCTGATAAAGTACCACTTTATGAGAGAACAAGTGACAGATAAATAAGTCAGGTTGGAATATATTACTAGAAAGGAACAAATAGCATATATTTTTCAGGAGGCCACTTTCAAAGGAAACCTTTAAGTATCTTTGAGAAAAACTGGGAGTGAGACTCCCACCCCAGAATTAACAACCCCAAGAGGAGGTGGGGGAGTGGCTAAGCTAAGAGGCTCATTCTTAGCCTAGATCCCCAAAGGTGACCCTTTTCCATTGATGTCAAAGGAGGAGATATTTGAGTAAGGGGGAGAGATTTGGTACTTGAGATAGCAATGAGCTAGGGGGAGCAATGTCCCAGGGGGAGCTGAACAAAGGAAAGGTCAAGTTTTTAGTAAAAATAATTTGGGTTACCATCAATGACAAAGGGGGATATTGTTGGACATTTTGAGCTTATTTAGTTGTCATTGATGTCAAGATGAGAAGTTGTAATTGATGCCAAGGTGAACACATGAAGATTTTATTAACACCATGGAGTACATCATTACTGCCACCAGGAAAAATACGAAGAGGTGAAGAAAAGGTGTCAAAATATGGTTTTATAAGGATTTGTGTTAAAATCATGGTGAAAAATTAAATGGTTTTATTAAAATCATTGAGAATATAAAGGCTTCCTTAAACATTGTGATAGCATAATTAAGGTTTTTATTAAAACCATGGTGGTAGAATAATTTACATCAAACCCATGGAGTACAAAGAAAGGTTTAAAGTTTATCTCAAGAAGGCTTTAATTTTTATTAAAGTCAAAGGTTTATAAAATAATTTATAAAATTTAAATTATTTTAGAATTTAAATAATTTATAAATTATAAAGGTCTTAAGAAGGCACCGACATCATCGATTTAATGGAGCGCCAATGTCCATGAAAAAAGGTGAAATTCATATATAAAATCAATGCCAAAGGGGCATTAAAATTACCCTTCGTTGATTAAATTTCATGCGACCAAGTGAGAGAATAATTCGTGCAATCATTGAGGAAGAAGATAAATTCGAGTTGTCTTTTAGCACCAGGGAAAAGACAAAAAAGGGAGGGCTTAAGCCTCACTCCCATTGGATGCGGTGGTCCATTTGCAGTGCACGTTTTATGAGGGCATTGTGAGTGGAAGTATCCATGATCGATTCATGTGGAGGTTGTTTACGTGTTGGTCTTGAGTGCTGTGGAGGAAACAATTTTGAATGTGCTCAAAATTGGAAGAAAGAGCACGAGGTGCTCTTTGGATTCCAAGCGTACGTCTAGTGCACGCGGTGGTCTAGCCCATGGCTAGGGCACACGAGGAGGCAGAGATTGGGGGTTCAAATCTCATAAGTGGCAAAGGTAATTTTTGTTAAATAATTTTTTATTTGCCTAAAGTCTTTCCTAAGGTAAAAGGGAGTTATAAGGGTAGAATGAAAAGTTGTTTGTTTGGAAATTGATTTATGTAATAGGAGTTGTAAGGAAAGTGGATTTGATTTTTTCCAAAGTTCTTATTGCTATTTAATTAAAAAGGTTTTGAGTTAAATTTTGGTGGATGTTAAAATTTATTTTAATTGGGAGATTATAAGGTGTTATTTGGAAAGTATTTTATGTATGTTTATGGTTGTTTTTAAAGATGGAGTGATAAGGTGTGATTGAGTTTTTACATTACATTGTGGGAAATATTTATCTTCTAACCTCTTTGAGTTTGGCATAGAAATTGTTTTGATTGTGGTAGATTTATGAGATCCCTTAATCATCAAGAAAAAGGTATGAGCACATTCTTCCATATTTGAGTTGATTGATTGGTTTTATAGAAAATAAGTTTGGAGTGAAAAGGACTTGATTAGGGTTTCCTATTGAGGGTGTTGAGTTAATGCTTCAAGGTTTTCTAGAATAATGAGTTGTTAAAACCTTGTTTTATAAGCATTTTTGTTGAAGCCATTGGTTGAGTGAAGAACTTGAACTAGGATTTGAGTATCATTGTTATGTGAGAGTTGTTTTATAAGCATTATTGTTGAAGTGAGTGGTTGAGTGAAGAACTTGAACTAGGGTTTGAGGATCATTGTTATGTGAGAGTTGTTTTATAAGCATTGTTATTGAAGTGAGTTGTTGAGCAAAGAACTTGAACTAGGGTTTGAGTATTATTATTATGTGAGATTTGTTGCTGAAATTATTGGAAATATTTTGAGTTGGTGTTTACATGCTTGGACTAGGATTTGTGAGAAAGGGATGTTTCATTGAGTGATTGGTTGAGTAGAATTGGTTGAGCCTAGTCAAGCGGATGTGTGAAGTGATTGTTCAAGTTCCATAAAACAAACTATTCTATATTTTTATTTGAGTTGCTAAAGTAATTGAGCATTGTGATAAGTATAGAATATATTGAATCTCTAACAATTCTCTTCATGTTTCTATGAGATTGGACAAGTTCAGTGTGTACTTGTTGAGCATATTTGAGCAAGTTATGTGTGGACTTGTTGAGAAGATTTAAACAAGCTCTGTGTGGACTTATTGAGCCGATTTAAGCAAGTTCTGTGTGGACTTGTTGAGAAGATCTAAGCAATTTCTATGTGGACTTGTTGAGCATATTTGAGCAAGTTCTGTATGGACTTGGTGAGCATATTTGAGCATGTTCTATGTGGAATTGTTGAGTAGATTTAAGCAAGTTCTATGTGGACTTGCTAAGAAGATTTGAGCAAGTTCTGTGTGGACTTGTTGAGAAAATTTAAGCAAGTTCTGTGTGGACTTGTTGAGTAGATTTGAGCAAGTTCTGTGTGGACTTGTTGAGTAGATTTGAGCAAGTTTTGTGTGGAATTGTTGAGCAGATTTAAGCAAGTTTTGTATGGAATTATTGAGAATATTTGAGCAAGTTCTGTATGGACTTGTTGAGAATATTTAAGGAAAATCTATGTGGAATTGTTGAGCATATTTGAGAATAGAGTTTGGTGTATATTTGAGGATATATTTGTGCTAGACCAGAGATAGAGATTGACAGATTTATGCTAGAAAGAAAGACTATGTTTAGTACAAATTTGAGACAAAGCTTTGGAGGTGATAGAATAGAGATAATAGTAGTCTCTAGTGGATAGATATACATTAGCCAGGGTAGTGGGGACAGGTATTTTGAGTGGGGATAAGAGTCTTCAATGGAGAGAGATCCATAAGATAGTGCAGTGGAGGCAATAGTCTTCTAGAGGATCACCAACCAAAGCAGAGGAGGAGTTCTCCTGTGGATAGATATCCATGAACTTGATTTAGGGGATTGGTATCTCCTTTGGACAAAGGTCCATAAACATTGTAATAGATAAAGGATTCCCAAGAGATTGATTGAGAAAATTTTAGTGAAATATTTTCTTCATGGAGTATCCCACATTGGGTGAACCACGTAAATTGTGGTGTCTCTATTATGTGTGGTTATTTGTGTATTTCTTTGATTATTGCTATTTATATTGCTATCTATACATTGCATATACTGATCTGGAAAGAAAAGTAAAAAGTGGTCTTATATTGTTCACCCCCCTCTCAGTATAAGCTTGTGTTCTTTAATTGGTATCATAGCGGGTTCCTTCAGAAGAGTTTAACAACTTGAAGGAAAAGCTAACAAGAACATGAAGAACACAAGCTTATACTGAGAGGGGGAGTGAACAGTATAAGACCACTTTTTTTAATTTGCTTTAAAATCAACTTTCAAAACAGTATAATGCAGTGTAAGATAGCAGTAAAAACAATAGTAATCATATCAATGCACAACACACCATACACAAAGAGACACAACAATTTACGTGGTTCACCCAAGGTGGGCTACTCCACGGATAAAAATTTTCTCTAAAAGTTATATCATAGTTCTTTGGGAAACCTTCCCAATTACAAATTTTATGGGCACCAACCCAAAGGAGACACCTTCCCCTAGATCTGCTCTTAGTGGTGATCCTCTAGAAGACCTCTACCTCCTCTGCCCTTAGCAAGTGGAATTCTATCCACAGAAGACACCTGTCTTCCCTTCTCTGGCTGGAGATCTCTGTCCTCAACTTTATCATTGCAAAGCCGGTCCTCTTATCTACACCAAAACACAGTCCTTCGATCTGGCACAAATCTATCCTCTTCCTCTTTTCTTTTTTGTTACAGTTGCACTTGGTCGAAACCAAATTTTCACAGTCTACGCAAACATAGCAGCATTTGATCAACTTATGCTCTTCTACGAAAACACAGCAGCATAGTCTTCGCACACCCAGCATAAACACAGCAGCACAGTATTCACACTCTTTTCTCAAACATGATAGCACTGTATTCACAACCTCTACGCAAACACAGTAGCACAGTCGTCGCACACTCTGCGTAAACACAGCAGTCACTTAGACTTCCACTTATGCACCTCTGTGATCAAACTTCTCCCCGCACTCTGTCTGTGCAAATCACACTTCGAACGCACACTTGATCAATGCTAAAACTATTCAAACAGCCCTCCTTTTATAAAGTAAGATTCAAGATCATTACATTCAATCTTAGTCAGCTGTTACTCTTCAACTACGTCGACTGCAAAACCCTGCGCTGCGTTGACCCAGATTTAAGCAAGTTCTGTGTGGACTTGTTGAGCAGATTTAAGCAAGTTCTATGTGTACTTGTTGAGTAGATTTGAGCAAGTTTTGTATGGACTTGTTGAGCATATTTGAGCATGTTCTGTGTGGACTTGTTGAACAGATTTAAGAAAGTTTTGTATGGACTTGCTAAGAAGATTTGAGCAAGTTATGTGTTGACTTGTTGAGCAAATTTAAGAAAGTTCTATGTGGACTTGTTGAGTAGATTTGAGCAAGTTCTGTGTGGACTTGTTGAGTAGATTTGAGCAAGTTCTGTGTGGACTTGTTGAGCAGATTTAAGCAATTTTTGTGTGGACTTATTGAGAAGATTTGAGCAAGTTCTGTATGGACTTGTTGAGAAGATTTAAGGAAAATCTGTGTGGACTTGTTGAGCATATTTGAGAATAGAGTTTGGTGTAGATTTGGGGATATATTTGTGCTAGACCAGAGATAGAGATTGAGAAGATTTATGCTAGAAAGAAAGACTATGTTTAGTATAAATTTGAGACAGAGCTTTGGAGGTGATAGAGTAGAGAGAATAATAGTCTCTAGTGGATAGATATCCATTAGCCAGGGTAGTGAGGACAGGTATTTTGAGTGGGAATAAGAGTCTTCAATGGAGAGAGATCCACAAGATAGTGCAGTGGAGGCAATAGTCTTCTAGAGGATCACCAACCAAAGCAGAGGAGGAGTGCTCCTGTGGAAATATATCCATGAACATGATTTAGGGGATTGGTATCTCCTTTGGACAAAGGTCCACAAACATTGTAATAGAGAAAGGACTCCCAAGATATTGATTGAGAAAATTTTAGTGAAATATTTTCTTTGTGGAGTAGCCCAGATTGGGTAAACCACGTAAATTATGGTGTCTCTATTATGTGTGTTTCTTTGATTACTGCTATTTATATTGCTATCTATACATTGCATATACTGATCTGGAAAGAAAAGTAAAAAGTGGTCTTATATTGTTCACCCCCCTCTCAGTATAAGCTTGTGTTCTTTAATTGGTATCATAGCGGGTTCCTTCGGAAGAGTTTAACAACTTGAAGGAAAAGTTAACAAGAACACAATGGATTCTAAGAATGTGTCCTCAAATAACTCAGCACCAGTATTTGATGGAAGTGACTATATAAATTAGAGTATGATGATGAAAATTTACCTGATGGCACTTGGCAATGGAATCTGGGAGGTAGTTGAATTTGGATACGATCCTTTAATTAATACTCCTATAGATAAGGAAGGTAAGCTCTTACAACATTACAATTCAAAAGCAATGAATGCACTTTTGAGAGGTTTGCATAGAACAAAGTCTATGAAAGTTATGCATTGTAAAACTGCAAAATAAATGTGGGATTAATTGTAAAATATTTAGGAAGGAGATAAAAGTGTCAAGAAAGAAAAGATGCAAAATCTCAAAGGATAATTTGAAGAATTAAGAATTAAGGATGAGGAAAACATTAGTACTTATCTACTTCAAATTGATGAGGTTGTTAATGCTATGCAAAGACTTGAAATGAAGATTGATGAATCAAATGTTTGTGATAAAGTCTTAAGAACTCTTCCAAAGAGATTTAGTGAAAAGGTTTCTACTATAGAAGTATCAAAATATGGTGATACTTTGACAAGAGATATGTTGCTTGGTATGCTTACAATATTTGAGATAAGAACAAAATATCTTATTCCCCATAATGAAGTAGCCTTCAAAGTAATCAATAAGACAAAGGGTAAGAAGCCAAAATCAAGCAATGAGTCATCCAATGATGAAGTAGCCAGTTGTACACAGGTGTTATGGATGAAGAGAACTCTAGAAGACTTCAATATAAAACATGACCATCCTATTCCCATACTATGTGATATTATAAGTGTTATAAGTATCTCAAAAAATACAGTGATGCACTCCAGGACAAAGCACATTCTGATAAAGTACCACTTTATGAGAGAACAAGTGACAAATAAACAAGTCAGGTTGGAATATATTACTAGAAAGGAACAAATAGCAGATATTTTTCATGAGGCCACTTTCAAAGGAAACATTTAAGTATCTTCGAGAAAAACTGGGAGTGAGACTCCCACCCCAGAATTAACAACCTCAAGAGGAGGTGGGGGAGGGGCTAAACTAAGAGGCTCATTCTTAGCCCCGAGCCCAAAAGTGACCCTTTTCCATTGATGTCAAAGGGGGAGAGATTTGAGTAAGGGGGAGAGATTTGGTACTTGAGATAGCAATGAGCTAGGGGGAGCAATGTCCCAGGGGGAGCAGAACAAAGGAAAGGTCAAGTTTTTAGTAAAAGTAATTTGGGTTGCCATCAATGACAAAGGGGGAGATTGTTGGACATTTTGAGCTTATTTAGTTGTCATTGATGTCAATATGAGAAGTTGTAATTGATGCCAAGGTGAACACATGAAGCTGTTATTAACACCATGGAGTACATCATTATTGCAACCAAGAACAATACGAAGAGGTGAAGAAAAGGTGTCAAAATATGGTTTTATAAGGATTTGTGTTAAAATCATGGTGGAAAATTAAATGGTTTTATTAAAATCATTGAGGATATAAAGGCTTCCTTAAACATTGTGATGGTAGAATTAAGGTTTTTATTAAAACCATGGTGGTAGAATAATTTACATCAAACCCATGGAGTACAAAGAAAGGTTTAAAGTTTATCTCAAGAAGGCTTTAATTTTTATTAAAGTCAAAGGTTTATAAAATAATTTATAAAATTTAAATTATTTTACAATTTAAATAATTTATAAATTATAAAGGTCTTAAGAAGGCACCAACATCATCGATTTAATGGAGCACCAACATCTATGAAAAAAGGTGAAATTCATATATAAAATCAATGCCAAAGGGGCATTAAAACTACCCTTCGTTGATTAAATTTCATGCGACCAAACGAGAGAATGATTCGTGCAATCATTAAGGAAGAAGATAAATTCGAGTTGTCTTTTAGCGCCAGGGAAAAGACAAAAAAGGGAGGGCTTAAGCCTCACTCCCATTGGATGCGGTGGTCCATTGGCAGTGCATGTTTTGTGAGGACATTGGGAGTGGAAGTATCCACGATCGATTCACGTGGAGGTTGTTTACATGTTGGCCTTGAGCGCTGCGGAGGAAAACATTTTGAATGCACTCGTTTTGAGCGCTAAGGTTGGAAGAAAGTGCATGAGGTGCTCTTTGGGTTCCAAGCGTACGTCTAGCACACGTGGTGGTCTAGCCCATGGCTAGGGCGCACGAGGAGGAAGATATTGGGGGTTCAAATCTCATAAGTGGCAAAGATAATTTTTGTTAAATAAATTTTTATTTTCCTAAGGTAAAAGGGAGTTATAAGGGTAGAATGAAAAGTTATTTGTTTGGAAATTGATTTATGTAATAGGAGTTATAAGGAAAGTGGATTTGATTTTTTCCAAAGTTCTTATTGCTATTAAAATTTAATTAAAAGGTTTTGAATTAAATTTTTGTGGATGTTAAATTTATTTTAATTGAGAGATTATAAGATGTTATTTGGAAAATATTTTATGTATGTTGATGGCTATTTTTAAATTTGGAGTGATAAGGGGTGATTGAGTTTTTGCATTACATTGTGGGAAAGATTTATCTTCTAACCTCTTTGAGTTTGGCACAAAAATTGTTTTGATTATGGCAAATTTATGAGATTCCTTAATCATTAAGAAAAAGGTATGAGCACATTCTTCCATATTTGATTTGATTGATTGATTTTCTAGAAAATAAGTTTGGAGTGAAAATGACTTATTAGGGTTTCTTATTAAGGGTGTTGAGTTACTGCTTCAAGGTTTTCTGGAATAATGAGTTGTTGTTAAAACCTTGTTTTATAAGTATTGTTATTGAAGCCATTGGTTGAGTGAAGAACATGAACTAGGGTTTGAGTATCATTGTTATGTGACAATTTTTTTATAAGCATTGTTGTTTAAGTGAGTGGTTGAGTGAAGAACTTGAACTAGGGTTTGAGTATCATTTTTATGTGAGAGTTGTTTTATAAGCATTGTTGTTGAAGTGAGTTGTTGAGCAAAGAACTTGAACTAGGGTTTGAGCATCATTTTTATGTGAGATTTATTGTTGAGCATTGTTGTAAATATTTTGAGTTGGTGTTTACATGCTTGGACTAGGATTTGTGAGAAAAAGGTGTTTCATTGAGTGATTGGTTGAGTAGATTTGGTTGAGCCTAGTCAAGCGGATGTGTGATGTGATTGTTCAAGTTCCATAAAACAAACTATTCTATATTATGATTTGAGTTGATAAAGTAATTCAGCATTGTGATAAGTTAGAATATATTGAATCTCTAACAATTCTCTTCATGTTTCTATGAGATTGGAAAAGTTCTGTGTGGACTTGTTGAGCGGATTTGAGCAAGTTCTGTGTGGACTTGTTGAGCAGATTTAAGCAAGTTCTGTGTGGACTTGTTGAGCATATTTAAGCAAGTTCTGTATGGATTTTTTGAGTAGATCTAAGCAAGTTATGTGTGGAATTATTAAGCAGATTTGAGCAAGTTATGTGTGGACTTGTTGAGCAGATTTGAGCAAGTTCTATGTGGACTTGTTGAGCATATTTGAGCAAGTTATGTGTGGACTTGTTGAGTAGATTTGAGCAAGTTCTATGTGGACTTGTTGAGAATATTTAAGCAAGTTCTATGTAGACTTGTTGAGCAAATTTGAGCAAGTTCTGTGTGGACTTGTTGAGTAGATTTAAGCAAGTTTTGTGTGGACTTTTTTAGCAGATCTGAGCAAGTTCTATATGGACTTATTGAGAAAATTTAAGCAAGTTCTATGTGGACTTGTTGAGCAGATTTGAGGATAGATTTTGGTGTAGATTTGAGGATAGATTTGTGCTAGACCAGAGATAGATATTGAGCAGATTTGTGCTAGACCGAAGGACTATGTTTAGTATAAATTTGAGACAGAGCTTTGGAGGTGACAGAGCAGAGAGGACAATAGTCTCTAGTGGATAGAGATCCATTAGCCAAGGTAGTGAGGACATGTCTTCTAAGTGGGGATAAGAGTCTTTAAGCACTCGTTTTGAGGGCTAGTAGAGGGTCTAATTACAATAGTGGAAGAAGCCAAAACTAGTGGAAGAATCCTCAGGGAAATGTGGTCTACAAAATACCAAATGGACAAGAGGTGAAAGAAATTTATAACTTTAGACCCATAACATTATGCAATGTGGTCTACAAAATAATGATCAAATTAATGGCATATCAACTTAAAAAGCTCCTTCAAAAGTTATTTCTCAAGAACAAGGAGATTTTGTACAAGGGAGACAGATCTTAGATGGGATTGTTGTGGCCCAAGAAAATTTTCACATGCTTAATCAAAAAGAGGATAAAGCATTTTTTTGAAACTATATCTATCCAAGGCATATGATCAAGTCTTTTGCAAGTTTCTAGCAAAGATTCCAAGAAAATTTAGCTTTTATAAGGATTGGATAACATGGATCATGGAATGTATCTCCTCAATATCCTTCTTAGTTATCATCAATGGAGAACCCTCACAACTATTCCATAGCTTTAGAGGCATTAGACAAGGGGACTCACTATCTTCTTATCTATTTCTTCTGTATGTAGAGGGCTTAGGGAGGCTAGTAAAGAAAATAAAAGTTGAAAACACCCTAGAAAGAATAAGAATGGGCCTTGAGTTGAACCTAACTCACCTTCATTTTTTTGATGATACAAGGATGTTGGGAACAACATCACTAAGAGAAGAAACAAGTATAAGAAATCTTCTAGACTAATACATAGCAACAACAGGTCAACTATTGAATGAAGGAAAATCCAAGGTAGTATTCTTCAATGTGACAAAAAGAGTAAGAGATAGAATCACTCAAATACTTAGATTTTTAGAGGCTTCTCTTCCAATAGAATATTTGGGCATACCTCTCACAGCTAAAAGTTTAAAGAGTAAATAATGGAGAGTAATCAAGGATAAACTACATGATAAGCTAACACACTAGATAAATCATTGGTTGAGTTTTGGAGGTAGACTGACCCTGCTAAAATCAGTCCTCCAAGCAATACCAATCTACAAGTTCTTAGTTTTTGCAGCCCCAAAAAGTGTATTGAAGGACTTGGATAATATTATAAGAAAATTCTTGTGGTCCATGGTTAAGAGAGAGTAGAAAAGGTCACTGATCAGCTAGGACAGAGTATGCCAACCAAAGAAAAAGGAGGATTGGAAATTTGTTAGCAACTGACAATCTTGAACAACATAACATGTTTGAGAAAATATGAACTAGATAAATTAGCATGGGGGAAAGGCAAATTGGAAATCTATACAATGAAAGAAGGTTTCACAACAAACATCCCCCAAGTGAGGCAACTAAGGGAAGTCCCTTGGTTAAAAATATGGTGACTCCGGATGGACAAAGGTAAATTGCTTTTCATGGCTGGTGGTACACAATAGCATTCTTACTCAGGATAACATGTGCAGGTGAAGGTTCATAGGATTTAATAGATGTATAAAATATTTTTATTTATTTTTTTATTTTTTTTCGGTTACATAAAAGAGTTGATCACAACTACATTATTTTTAGTAACCGAAAAACACATGATTCAAACCACAGGGGTTGCTTCTACTAAACCTATTTCGCTTCGTTATTGTTGAACCAACATAAAGAAACCACCGATTACTCATGGTAATCAAAATTTTACTTATAATTAAATTTACAAAATTTATAAAAAACATAATGATGCAAAACTATAATTTCTAAAATATATAAAAATATATTGAACGTATAGCAAGGAAGATTGTTAAATATCGTGGAAAACATAGATAACTATTTAACGAAAGCCCCATACCAATGCCATTTTTTTTTTAATGAAACTTGTATAAATTTTATGATAGCTAACCGATTTATCCTTTAAAAAACAAAAACAATTTACCTCTCTAGAATGTTTTATTTTTTATTTTATAATTTTTTATATATAGGAATTGATTATATTTACAGTTTTTAACTATCAAACATGGTTCAAATTTTGAGGCTGTTTCTTATAATTCTTATTTCACCTCATTGTTGTTTAATTCGGTGTGAAATGAACTACCAATCTCTCACACGAGCAGTCAGCTGATTCAAATAAAACTACTACCTTTGCAAACAAGCTTCCTTCAAAATTTAAACCTAAACCTCTTCTTAATAAACCCTACAACTTTCTAATAAAAAAAAATCGTTTTATCCAAGATTTAAAGTTTATCAAGTTTTTTATTTAATGCATTTGGGTGTATAGAATAAATGAAGCTAATTATTATGAAAAGATGAATTCTCTTACACCTGCATATATTTTTAAAAGAAACGTGACCATTCGAGTTATATATTTTTAGGTTTTTTTAAAATTATTATAAATTTCAATCATGAGAAAAATATATTTTATTATTTATTATCTGAAGCATTGCTTTATTAACTGAAAAAATAAAGAGAAATTTAAATCATATAAAAGGTTGACTCCTCCATTATGTCCCATTACTTATCATCTTAACCCAAAAAGAAAGTTTGGAAAGATTGCTTTATTAGCTCGAAAGGAAAAATATATAGAAAACTTATGGTTGGAAGCATTGCTCTTTCTTTTATTAGCACAAGAAGAGTAAAAGAGCAGTTAGTTGAGAGGTGCCGTCTAAGTCTCTCCATTGGCGTATGAATTAACAGTTTATGCTTAAGTTTATTTTTCTGCAATAAAGAAAACAGCTTGCATGGAGTTATTCAAAAGATCAGCGATAGTGACATTAGGTGGAATGCTACGACAGAACCACCTCGAAGTTCTTACCATCGTTTTACGAAGCCCCATAGTCACAGATGATTCTTTCACTGAATTCATTCTATAGAATGTGAATGAAGAAGATGACTTGTGGCACTGACGCATTCAGTGGACACTCTTTATGTTGTTGGATCTGTCAGATGGATAGCCAAGCTAGCTGATGCACTCATTAACATGGGGACGCGTTTAACTAGGCCGTGTAGACATATTTGGCTTTCGAAGACGTATTTTTGGGCAGGTGACAAGCAGTTAAAAGCAGTAATATACATTTATTTGTCTAAGAGCGCTGTAAAGTTTTAAATAAACTTCAAAATATTATAACAATAGTACATTGGAAAATGATAGAATCTGGTAACAAATTTTACTTAAAGGATCAGTTCAAGAACGGAATACTTTTCTTGCAAATCTTAGCCATTAATGGTGTATCAAAAGCAAATATCGATTCAGCTTGTTACAACCATTGTAAAAACTTATATACCATTGTAGGGAGACTGGTGCATCAGATTGTAGTGCTGGTGCACAAAGATAGTTCTAACCTGGAAGCTCAAAATCAGCAGCAATATGTCAGATGTTGCATTGCCTCTGTACAAAACCATTAAAATCCTCACATGCCGAACTCTATTCACCTAGCTTCCACTCACCATGTAACGATGCTGATGTAATAAAAAAACATTTAATGTTTTTTACAGGCTTTTAATGTTTTCTACAGGCATTAAGTGTTTAATATATTTTTTTATAAATATTTAACGTTTTCGCAGACATTAAACTATTTAAATATTTAATATTTTCCAGATTTTTTTATAGATATTTAATGTTTTCGCAGACATTAAACTATTTGAATTATTTTTATATTTTTCACAGGCATTTAATGTTTTCCACAGGCATTAAATGATTTTTATCCAGATGCTCAAATATTAAAAAATTGTCAGCACACACTTTGGTAAAATAAGTAATCGGCTAAGAGTAATCCAAGTCAATGGTAAATAAAAAAAATTAGAGGTTCGGCATAATTTATTTTTCCATTAAATGTGGTGGCACACCGTTGTTTCCACTGCAGAATTGGCAGGAAGGTAAATTAAAAAATTAGAACTCAGACATAATTTATTTTTCCATTAAATGTGGTGGCACACCGTTGTTTCCACTGCAGAATTGGCAGGAAGGTAAATTAAAAAATTAGAACTCAGACATAATTTATTTTTCCATTAAATGTGGTGGCACACCGTTATTTCCACTGCAGAATTAGCAGGAAGAAACGTCAGAAAAATGTGTAATGATGTCTGGATTTTAGAAAACTTGTATGTGCGGTCGACAATTTTATATTGTTTTAAGGTTGACAGAGTGGTATTAAGTATCAAAGGGTTTTTATATCCATGTATATATTATTATTATGTTAAAATATAATAATAATACAATTATGATATGGTTTAAAATTTAATCTTAAGCATCATGGAATTTGTTGAATACGGATTGGTTTTTGGGTATATAGAAAATTGGCAACAATCACTATTTTTAATTGGTTTTTGGGTATATAGAAAATTGGTAACAACCACTATTTTTAATAACTAGCAAGAGTAAGGTTCAAAGTACAAGGATTACATCAACAAACCTATCCTCTCGGTAACCCAGCGGGAGATGGAGATTGCTAGGGTTCCTCCCCCCGCGGTCACTCAAAGAATTGGAATTAGACTACTACCTTTGCAAAGGTCTTGGTAAGTGTCCAACCACACTTACACTTAAGATATATAGGAGAGTTGGAAAGTTGGTAACAGTCACTAGCAAGAGCAACAAACCACATGAACTAAACCAACAAACCTATCCTCTAGGTAGCCCAGTGTGAGATGAAGACTGCCAGTATACTGTCATCAATCACTCAAAAAATTGAGATCAGACTACTACCTTTGCACCTTTGGTAAGTTTCCAACAACACTTTACAGGTTGTCATGCTTAATAAATTAGTCAATTAGCAATAAAAACCGAGTGGACAAAGGATCTATTGAACATCTAACATATTCTGTACGAAATCCGTTACGTTCAACTACATCTCACCTACTCTCTTGAATACCCATCTCCGGCACGGTCGGTTGTGCCATTGCCTCTATAAGATAAATAGAATGCAACAGACTTTTTAAGCATCGTACTTTGCTCAAACACCATGGCTGTCCTTCAAATCTGTTGCATTGCCTTAGCTCTGTTGCCTTTACTCATTTGGCACCCTGCGGTACGAAGACTCTCCAAGGGATACTCATCTCTGCCAATCGTGGGGCTTCTTCCTTCGTTGTTTTTCAATTTCGGCCGTATTCACGACTGGCTTGCTAATTACGTCGTTCTAAATGGCGGAACGGCGAGGCTCTACGGTCCCTGGAAAAGCAGGATATTAACGGCCGATCCTGCTAATATAGAGTACATCTTGAAAACAGGGTTCAACAATTTCCGGAAATCGGATTCCTTCAAAGAAGTTTTCAGTGACGTCATTGGCGATTCTCATCTTGTCCAAGATGGAAAGCGTCACGAACAACTAAGCAGATCGTTGGCCATGGCATTCGCCTCCGTCGGCTTCCGCTACACGGCTGCCGCGGCCATACCCGCGACCGTGCACCAAAAGCTCCTTCCTCTTCTCCGCCAAGCCTGCAAGAAAGGCACCGTCATCGACCTCCAAGACGTATTCCTTCGCCTTGCGTTCGACAACGTATGCGTTGTAGGCTTCGGTATCGATCCCGCGTCGCTGAGCTCCGAACTCCCCCGAGTTCCGTTCCTGGACGCGTATAAGGAAGCCATTGAGGCGGCCGTGTTTCGGATGCTTATGCCGGCCTTCTGTTGGAAAACGATGAGGTACTTCAATCTAGGATGGGAGCGCCGGCTACGGCGGGCTCGGAGAATTGTGCAGGCATATGTCGACGAGGTCAGGACTCGTTGGGCCGTCGATGAACACACTAGTTCTGGACGTCAACGTTCGAACTTCGTGTCGGCGTTGGTGCAATTCGAACGTGAGAACAGCCGCGAATGTTCGGACAAAACTCTGCGTCAGTTGTTCTTAGATCTCATTTTGGCCGGGAAGGACACAATCACGGCAGGGCTAACATGGTTCTTCTGGCTTGTAGCCCAGTATCCCCACGTCGAAGCCAAGATTTTAACAGAGCTCGCACAAATAATTCAACAGAGACCTGATGCAGATAGTCGCAAAAAATATGATGGTTATTCTTTCAGCTTGGAGGAAGTGAAGCAGATGCATTATCTGCATGCAGCGCTGACGGAGTCACTCCGTTTATACCCGCCGACTCCCATTAACGTAACGGAAGCCGCGCAAGACGATGTTCTGCCCGACGGCACGGCGGTGAAGAAAGGCACGCAGGTGGTTTACTCGATTTACGCGACGGGAAGACTGGAGAACGTCTGGGGGAAGGATTGCCGCGAATTCAAGCCGGAAAGGTGGCTGAGGGAGGGGAGGTTTGTGAGGGAGTCGGATTTCAAGTTTGTGGCATTCAACGGAGGGCCTCGGCGTTGCAGTGGAAGAGAATTTGCGTACTGGCAGATGAAGTGGGTTGCAGCTTCAATTATCATTCGTTTTCGAGTAAAGATGGCTGATAATCATCCCGTGCTTCCGAAATTTACATTAACGCTTGCCATGAAACATGGTCTTCTCGTGACCATTCACCCTTGGGGTGATGAAGAGGAAGAGCGTGTGGAAACTTTCAGAGATCCACATGGATAGAAGATTTTAGATTTCAACTTTCAATTTCATATGCCGATTTCCACGGCAGATTTACTCACTGCTGTAACTAAATAAATTATCAAAATAGAAACTATTCATTAAGTGTTTTCGTTGTCTGTCATGAATGAACGACCGCGTCTCATAAGATGTTCACCATGTCTCGTAAAATTACCCGCAAGTCGGAGTCGTGTCATGCACATGGAAAGCAATTCACATTTGATCTCAGAATAATGACCCATCAAAGGACCGCAACAGAGACTTAAAAATCCTTTTAAAGAGGGCAATAGAGAACTGTTTTTCTACCAAAACCAATTAATTTTAAGGACATTCCTTTAGGGCTAAAGTGTACCCAGTTAGCTTTTAAGGGCATTGAGAACGATTGCATTCTGCCGTGGGTTCTCTTGTCGTTGAGTATTTATACGTTGTTAATTTCCTCTTCATTAGAGCGGTGCAACGATATAATTCTCATAGTACTACACTTAAACACACATTTATACACCTTGTTGATTTGAATTTGAATTTTTCAAATTAAAATTCAAAACCATAGTAGGGAATCGGCATGCTTGCAATCCTCTTTCAAGTCAATGCGCACACGAAATACGTGCTACCAACATGTAATGGCATGTGAGGGAGTCTACTTACTTTCTAATTATGGTTAGAAATCTGCTCATGCTTGCAATCCTCTTTCAAGTCAATGAGCACACGAAATACGTGCTACCAACATGTAATGGCATGTGAGGGAGTCTACTTACTTTCTAATTATGGTTAGAAATTTGCTTCGTTGTCAGAAGGTAGTTGATTATTTTTGCGTTAATGTGGATAAGGTTATAGAGAATGTTATTGCCAAGCCGTGCTTGTTTCCAATATTTATTTATCAAAGCGGATATATAAGATTATTGTATTATTTAAAATGTTTAATATTTGTTTATCAAAAAGTAATATAGAGGATTATATATTATTCATAGTTCAATTACATGAATTATATAAAACTTTGTTTATTGTTTGTGTTTATTTTTTAATAAGTTATTTGTAAGTTTATTGGAAATTATTTTCATCGAAATATTGAAATAACATGTTTGTTAATAGGTTAATTTAACCAAATGTAATTAAGTGATATGAGCTTGATTAGTTAGACTTTCAAGAAAAAAGTAAAGTAGTTTTTAACTTCCTCAGAGCCATAAACCATATGAGACAACCTTCATGGAGGATGTTGCTTTCCTAGTAGATGGTTATACAACCATACTCAAGGTTCAAATCTTGTGAAAGGAAACATGCATAATAACCATGTTGTTGTATTACAACTATGTGATCATGATGTGATAAGGGTGGACTCATTTTATTCACATATTACTAATTTTGAAATTTAGACTAATGATAGCTTGTTTTTCTATCAAACATATTTTTTATTTGCTTCAAACTACTATGTTTCCTCTATCAAATCCTTCGTATCATTTTCTTGAAGGGATAAAATCTTCCTAGATCAAATTCTTGATAGAAAAACAAAAGAGAATTCCATAGTTGATGCAATCCCTATATCAAATTTCTTGATAGAAATAGTAATAATTTGTGAACTCCTATCAATTGAAATATATCTCCATCCCTTTTTAATGGTAATAATTGGCCTTGTAATATTACTAACCCTATGCTAAATCATTTCGAGGGAGGAAGGGAGGATTAAACTGCAAGATCTAGATTGTATTCTAAATTTGTAAGATATGATCCTTATGGATACTGGGTGCAAATTTAGATGGCAGAGAGTAAGATGTTTACACTAGCAAAAGGGGGGCTCAAAGGGGTAGGTAGCAATGAGGGGATCTCTGAGGTTCCAAGAAATCTATTAGATTTATCCCTAGAAATTGAAGGTCTTATTGGTGCTAAACTATTGCTAGCTCCAAGAAAGCTGCCAAGTGAAATCAGGACGGTGAGATTTATCTCTTTGGGAAGTTTGATTGAGAAGCTAAGGATTGGCCCATGTAGATTGGTTGTTCCTCTAGGTGATGTTCATCTTCCCCTAGGATTGAAATTTTGTCATCCCTTTGTTCTTGGTTTCTCCTAATGATTACGTAGAAGAGTACAATGTTTATGCTTAATATATTTGAGGTATTCTCATCTCCTCTTGAGCAGACAATTGGCTTTGACCCGATGTGTGGTATCTGTTTCCCTAGAGATTCTAGTTGGTAGGCAGGGGAGTTGGATGGGTTGGTGGGGTTGGAAGAGATGTAGTAGAAGTCAGATTTATGATGGATGGCTAATTTATCATTTGTAGTGGTACTTTGGCCTTGTTTTCATTTTTGGTGTGACTATGGGGTTAGAACCCATAAGGATTGGGGGAAATCTCTTCTCTTTTTTAAGGATGTCAAGGTTTTCCTTTCTAGTGCTTGGCTAGGATAGAAATATCCATAGGATTTCTATGGTAGTGCTCATGGTTCCTAGGGCTATAGTTATAATATTCAGTATGATGATATTTGGTGGCTCACATCATCAATTACTAATGTTTGTGGTCTTGTTGTTGGTTGGTATTTAGAACTTGTGGGTGTGGGTTATTTTCAAGGGCCGATTTAGTTGTGAGGGGGATCTCATCTATTACTCTATCATGGAGTATTATTTTACTTTATGCAATATTGTGGTCCTTTAGTGAATCCTAAGCATTTCCATATCTTGTAGATGTTGGGACCTTTAGTGGATCAAGAGCATATCAATTTTTTTTTTTATGGATTTTGTTTATCCAAAGTTGAGGAGGATTGGAGTCTCCTATTCTATTTCAGGCTCATCACCAAAGTGGGGAAGGTCTCTATGGTTCTTTGTTTAGGGTCTCTTCTCTAGGATGATAGTGATTTTTTGCTAGATGTAGAGCCAAATATGTTAGACAATCCTTTTTCAATCCTAGATTCTTGGTTCATGTTGTTTTTCTACTAAAGTACTCATCATCTTATGCTTAGTTTATGGTGTTAAGGTCTAACGATAATGCTACAGTGAGCTTATTTCCCCCCTTGATTGGGCCAAGAAATTTTTAATTTAGTCTTGTTGAATTTCTTGACTCAGATGCATGTTCCCCCCATGGGTGAGAAATTGGAAGTTTGAACTTTTTTATTTTTCCTAGAGCAATTAGATGATTCCTAGCTTAGCTGGGAAGTTGTACTATAATTTTAATTATAAAATCTTCCAAGTTAGGGTAGGAATATTCTGGGCTCTCAAAATTCATGGATTTTAAGATTTTCTTGGTATTCAAGATTTGATTATCCTTCAGTTTATAGATGTTTATTTTGGACTTCGAGATCTAGCTAGTCTTTCGGATCCTACTTTGTCATTTTGGGTTTTAGTTTCTCTTATGGATTTTGGCTACCCACCTTTGTGGTTTTAATTTAGGTGGGATTTGATTTAAATTTGGTTATGTTTGGTTCAATTTGGGTAGGAGCTAACTTAGCCGATTTTAGATTTGTTTAAAGTTTAGTTTCTATTTCCCTTAGGTGAATCAAACCTCCTTGTATTTTTCTATGGAATCTCTTTGGATGCTTATATTACCAGATCTTAGGTTCAGGGACCCTTTCAAAATCCCTTCTTTACCTAATCAAAAAATAATAATAACCTTGCAATATACAACCTAAGACTCTTCATGGTTGTTTCTTTAAGTTCCATATAATTATGATTAAGTGGGAAATTTTGACATCATTATTCTTTAAAAAATTACATCCACTATCATTCCACAAATTTCCTTTGGAAGCACCATCAAAATCAAGTGTAATACATTGAACTTCTTAACATTTTTATTTTACAACGAATCAACACAAACCCGTTGAGTTAACTCCATTATAACAAATGACCCTTGTATGTATATTCAAATCCTATATCCAAGAGACAAATATCTCTTTTACACTTATATAATCTCATGATGAGCATAATACTTGTAAAAAATCTACAAGAGAAGCAATAATCTAATTATAAGCTTGGACATGACTTTGAGATTTATTCTAAAAAATATATTCTTTTAGGTCATATATTCTAATAAATAATGATAGGACCAATCCTCCATAAAATATATAATCCTTTTTCCTTTAAATAATTAATATAATATTTTATCAACTCCTTTTATATTTATGGAGCTACCCTATATATTTTATTTTTAAATAAAAATACCCAAAAAATAGAGCAAGCAAAGGATCAATAAAGAAATAAATGATCTAATGCTTCTAAATCCTTTTTATATAAGACATAAAAGCTCCATGATATCCCCTTTTTTATCGACTTCATCTATAAGAGTCTACTTTGATTTTCTAACCAAAGAAATGGTGAGGCCTTAGGAATGGTCTCTAGTGAGAATTTCATCCAAAGAAAATATTTAGGAATAGGAAAGTTCAATTGCTCTAAATCCTTATATCCTAAGCATATTTTGATAAATTCTCATCCACATCATCCTTTTGTGTAAAAATATGCAAATAGAAAATATTAAACATAATTTGAATTTTATCTTCTATTCATAGACTAGATTATAGATATGGAGAAATATATTGATTTTGAATCAATAAAGGACATTAAAAATGTGAAATGTACTTGTTCAAAACTAAAAGGTAATGTGTCCTTATGGTGGGACCATATTTAAACTAAAAGACAAATAAAAATATTAAGCCAAGAGAAAATGATCATGAAATTGAAAGTCAAATTCCTCCTATTAGATTATCGAGTCTTTTTAGGAAACCATAGATCTTAAGACAATAGGATATGAGTGTGAAGGATTATAGTAAAAAATTCTATAGGCTCACCATTTAGGCTACTCAGATGGAAGATGAGCAAGAAAAGGTTTTAAAATATATCAAAGGAATATGATTGTCCATACAAGATAAAATTAGTTTACTTCAAATTAGAACAGTTGAAGAGGTATATCAATATACACTCAAGATAGAAGATAAGTTAAATTATAAGGAACAAAATATTTCTAGAGGAAAAAAATAATTTCCTAGAGGAAGAGAACAATCAAATAGTTGTAGATGATAGCATATGCAATAAGGAGAAGCTAGTACTTTTCAAAATGATTTCAATCAAAGTACCCAAAAAAAGAGTGAATCATCAAGAGGACAAGGTGGATTTGGTAGAGGTAGAGGACATGGTTTTATTAGAAAATACTATAGATGCTTATAGGAAGGACATAGAGCATTTTAGTATCCCCAAGTACAAAATAATAGCAAGCATGAAAAGAAGCATGTAATCAAATTGCACAAACAAATGAGAGTGTTCCTTAACCAAAATACATAGAGGAACCAAAATAAGGAGAGTCACTTATGATGAAGAGGGTGTTCTTAAACCCCACAAAGAAGATGCATGAATCCTTGTAAAGGAGGTTATTCAAGATTATTTGTAAATCTAGAGGAAAATAATGTAAGGTGATTGTGGATAATGGGAGTATGAATAATATAGTGTCTACAAATATGGTAGAAAAGCTTAGGTTGAATATGATTGAACACCCAAATCTATACATATTTTCATGGTTTCAAAGGGGACATTAATTTTTAGTAACTACACAATGTATGGTAGAATTTTAAATTTGGTTATTACAAATAGTTCTACAGTGTGCCTAGACATAGAAAAATAATCCTTGAAGAAAATGAAGGAGAAGGAAGCATGTTTTACTTTCATTTCTAAACCCACTTAAAAAGGGATAGTGAATAATATGGATGAAAAACCACATGAAGTGGAAGGTTTGTTGAAAAAATATGTTGATATGATTTTAAATTATAGGTTGTCGCCCATGTGGAGCATCAAATGTCACATAGAGTTTACTCTAAGATCAAATATTACATAATAATCCAAATTATAGGATGACACCAATGGATAATGAGTAGAAAAAGGTAGAAAAAAACAAGAGAATAAATATGGAAAAGAGGTAAATTACCTAGGATATAAATAGTAGTGATGATAAAGACAATGGTGTAGTAATTCTTGCTATAAATAAAGAGAAAGATAAAATGAAAATGAAGTGAAAAAATATAGCAGTGGAGGTGAACCTCATAAGGTCATAGATGGTTGTGGTGAAGGCCATATTATTGAAGAAAAGAGTGAGGATGAAGAGTTTGGGATATTTGAAAGATACACCAATGGTATTGGCTCCAATATAATGAGGAAAGTGGGATATGATGGTAAGAGATTGGGAAGATATGGGCAAGGTGTGAGAATTTCCATAATGATAGAAGTAAGACCAATGGAATGAAGGCCTTGGATATACTAGTCAAATAGGAAGTAATGAGACTATAATTATGAGAAAAGGGATTAGTACAAGGGATGAAGGTACTAGGATGGGTTTTTGTAGTCAATGTGGATGATTTGAATATGTTGTAACTAGGTGTTGGAACCTATATACTTGGGAGAATTGTGGAGGGTGTAATAACTCCAATAAAAGGTGTTGATATTGAGAGAAAGTAGTCAACAACATATAGGTTGATTATGGCTGGATGGAAGAGGTGGAATGAGATAAAATGAAATGAATGTTGAATATTTTGTATAATAGAAATTTTAGTTCTCAAAGGAAGGCAATGACAAGATAACAAAGTTGATCTTGTTAATACAACCAAGGTAAAATGGTAGTATCTTGGAAGAAAAATTCATGAGCTTGAACTCATGAAATATTTTCTAGTGAGTATGATGTAGGGACATCCCATATGATAAGAAAAACCATCAACATAAAAAATTGATAAGATAAGAGAAATTAAAAGAAATATGAATCGTGAGAACCACCAAAAATAAAATGTATTAGAAGGGATAACATTGAGGAGGAAAGAAGAGGAATCAACTATAAAAAAATGGATGCAAGAAAGAAAAAAGGAAGAGAGATCCAGAAGGTCATGGGGTTAGAGTGACAATATGACATGACATAATAAGAGAATAGAAAGAACATAAGTTTTGGAGGAGAAAGAGAGAGGATGATGACTAAGCATGGATAACAGGTTCAAATAGGAGTATAGAGAAGAAGAGAATAGGAGCTTATAACTCTATGTGTTTTATCATCCAAAATATTTGTCTATTTCACTTTGTTGTTCCTATAAATTTAAAAAACAATTACATTTAAAACTCCCATTAACTCAAGCTATAAATGAGTGTTGAATTCTTATATTGGTAGGGTCATGCATTCAAGATTTTATGTGTGTATATCTATAGGTTTATAAAGAAATATAAAACAAATATTTAGCCTAGAATATTAAAGATAAAATTTTAGTTTATGAACACTGGCCCAAATGGATAAGGAGTTGCAAATATTGTCACCTCAAGAGTGTATATCATGAAGTTCTTGGAGAGTCATCATAACAAATAAAATTATCGTATGAATTTAGAAAACCTATTATACAATCCAAGCATTATACCTTTGAACCCATTGTACATTCAAATGCCATCATACAATGATGTTGTTGTATGATAGACTGACATACTATTAAAGGAAACCTACTATACAATTTGGCCAATTTTACAAGTGGATAAATCATATAGTTAAAGGACCCACTATATAGTTGAAACCAATCATACAGTTGTATGATGTCGTACAAAGAATACCAATGTGCCATCTCAAATAAGAGTTATCTTGTACAATGAAGTTTTATCATCTTATAGGACTACTATCTTGAGACATTATTGTCATAGAATTTTTCTTATTGGTTGCACATGTGATTACCATGCAGCTTGAGGATAGGAACTTGTGCTACTTGAGAAGATCACCCATAAATTTCAAAATGGCCTACACATTAGCAAAATCATCTAGTATAAAAGGAAGAGTAGTATAATCATGGATATGGAAAGAAGCATGATACTAGCAATAAATTTTGGTAATCATATATTGCCTAAAGTAGTTGCAATAGTATACATACCTAATAAAAGTTCCATAATTACAATAAAGAATATGAATCCTCATGAGGTATGGGACAAAAATAATCCTTTGATAAGTTACCTGACAATATTTGTTTGTTTGGCTTATGTTCATGTTGAAGATAAGAAAAGAAAAATTTAGATCTAAAGAGGTATATAGATGTCATGTATCCATATCTAGATAATAAATTCTATTTAAATATGTAAGTTTTGAAGGGAGAGTACATGGAAAACAAGTAGGAAATAATGAGAAGATAATCATAATTGAATATTATGATCATACATCAAGTGGAAGCACAAATATTTATCTAAAAACAAGTAAAAAAAGAGAAGAGACTATTACAAGCACATCTAACCTTTCAAATGTTGAAATAAAAGTTTGATAGAAGATTCACAAGAAGACATGTCCAGTACTAGGAACAAAGGCAAAATAAACAAGAATATAATATGGTGAAATATGTATTATTATCTAAGATTGAAGTGGAGAACTCATGTTTTTGAAGAAGCAGTCCAAAGCAAGGTATGGACTAAATCCATGAAAGAAGAAATAAATCTAATTAAAAAGAATGAAACATGGAACTTATATAAAATTCCAAAGATCAAATATATGATTGGAGTGAAGTGAGTGTTCAATACCAAGTACAACAATGATGGATCAATTAAGAGGTATACAAAAAGACTAATGAAAAAGTGGTATGCACAACACTTGGCATAAATTATGAAGAAACATATACACCTATTACAATATAAGATATAATAAAAATGGTCTTATTTATTACAACCCAAATAAGATGGACTATATATAAAATTTATATAAAGAGCGTAGCCTTGAATAATAATATTGAAGAAGTGTATGTGTAACAACCATAAGTATTGAAGTGAAAGGTAAATAAGGACATGTATAGATGTTAAAAAAAGTAATGTTTGGAATCAAACATGATATTCATGAAAAAACACATATAACTTAAAGTATAGATTTGTGATAAGTATGAATAAGGCCAAACTATACTAAAAAAAGGAAGTAATGATATTATTACTACTTGCTTGTATGTTGATCTACTTTTTGTAATAAGTTCATAAAAAATGGAGAGTTCAAGGAAGCAATGAAGCAAGAATTTAAAATGAGTATTTTTTTTTTGTTGTATTATTTTTTGGTATGGAATTACATAAATTATAGGATGAAATATTCATTTTTAAATATAAATATACTCATGTTATGTTGAACAATTTTGACAGAGAAAATCACAAAGATGTTGCTAACCCATTTGCACAAGGTAAACTAATGTGCAAGGAAGATAAAAATAAAAGAGTATATGAGAGGAAATATAGAATTCTGATGGAAAATATTATATAGTTAACAACATCTAGACCATATATTGCATGTGTAGTCTCATTAGTTTCAAGTTTCATGAATAAGACATAATTTGAGAGAAGCTAAGAGAATTTTAAAGTATGTTAAAGAAAATTTAAATTATGGAATTAATTATACTTAATCCAATAATATTGAGTTGGTTGGATATAGTGATTCAAATTAGAGAGGCTCAATTGATGATAGTAAATCTACATTAGGAAAATATTTCTCATTGGAAAATAGGTTGATAACTTGGTGTTCAAAGAAAAAAACAAAAGTTACAATCCTATTAAAAGAGACAAAGTACATAGCATCTATATCAACAAATACACAAGTAGTGGTGGTTGAAGTAGATCGTAGAACACCTTGGTGGAAAGCAAGAAATACCAAGTTCTATTATTTTATGAAAAAAAAAGTGTATCTCAAATGAATAAAAATCATGTTTTCATATAAAATTAAAGCACATTGAATTGAGGCATCATTTTGTTAGAGATTTAGTTCGATAAAATAAAGTTGAATTGAAATACTACAATATGAAATATCACTATGTAGATATTTAAAAAAATGATAGTGGCAAAGAATAAATTTATTTCACTCAAATATAGAATAATTTTTTTCTAGTCTCAAGTAGGAGAATGTTATAAAATATGACATTGAATCAAACAAAAAGAAAAAAAAACAAGAGACCAAGAAGAAGAAATTGAAATAGGACATAATTAGAATTACAATTAAAAAATTAAAAAAGAGAAAATACATACTCTCACCTATATTTAGAGAAAATGTGAATCACTAAAAGATCATAGAGATAACCAAGAAGCATCCTATTGTATATTTAAGTGTAGGGAATTGTATTGAAGTAGAATATATATATTTGAAGATGGACAAATTGTTTATTAGAGGCCTTTTGTAAAAAATTATTTATTTTTTTCATTTTATCCTTTATATGTTGTGTTAATCTCTATTTTAGAGTACCACCACACCTCATGTTTGCACCCTAGGTATTGAGCTCATAAGCTTCTAAACTAATATCATACACACATTTAAAAGTAAAATTATTGTTCTAGTATCATAGTTCCTTCCTTTACGTCAATAATACACAACAATTTTCTATCTAGTGAACTAAGTTGAAGCTAGGTCAACCTCATGGAAAACATAACTAAATTAAAGTGTACCTATGTTTAGTCACTCTATGACTACTCTTTAGAATAATAAAGAATAGCATTAGTTTTTTAAATACTTAATAGGTCAAAGTGTTATTATGGATATGGATAATTTTGGTTTGAATACTACTTTCAATAATCCCTCAAACTCCTACAATATTTTGGGTGGTTTTAGACAAATTTAGTGGCAAAATAAGTCTTATCATAGTTCAAAAAATAAGCACAGTTATATGTTTTTCTTACAAGGACACTTAAATTTCAAAAGAACATTCATACCTAGGTTCATGCTAATTTATTTTGGGAAAAATCAATTCATAAAACCATAAAGTATACAAAAAATTATCACTATATTGAAGGTTGAAATAGAATAAAAATTAAGCAACTGATAACATGAATATCTATGTATTTGGGGATAGAGAGAAGTCATAGAACAACTCTATTAATTTTTTTTCATTTACTGTTCAAAAGTGATCGGTATCAATGTCTTCCCTCTTACAAATTCTAATCTTAGTGTTGCCATTTTTCATTATCCCTATTATAGCTAGGGTAAACCTTATTGAAAGAAATTCCCTTGGTCTAAATTCAATGTTCTCCATAAACATACAACTATTTGAGAGAAAAAGCCTCTATAGAGAGCTCTCAAAATAGAGTATGCCCATATGCAACTAACTTTCTACTAAAATCATATACCTAGTATTTTATTATCAATTACTTTTATGTGTGTTGGTGTGTTTTATATATTTTCATCTTTGATTATTGCAATCACCCACTATAAGGGGATAAATGCACCTAATAACCACACCTTATGTGGAGCAAGGTAGCTTTGAGAGCTTGGGAAGCAACTCAATAGACTACCTCCAATATTTTTTACAAGTTTGGATCCTTATAGTATGTGATATTAATGGTTCACCTAATCTAATATAACCTAACTAGCTTTTGTAAAGAAAAAAAAAGGAAAGGAAAGAAAAACCATAAGAAACAAGGACAAAAGAAAGGAAAAAAGGTCCCAATCTAACCAATGTTGATATGCCAAAATCATTAGATTCTTCATAACTATAGGATTCAATGAACACATGAATCTTTTGCATCAACAGATCAAGGAGAATACATTCTCTTCTCAACACATAGTTAGCACAACTTCCATACGTAATATGAAAGTAGTCATGGCCTCTCACACATTCACATATGTATAACAAACACATAAGAAATAGGATAAAAAATGGCAAGTAGCGACAACTTCACACACACACACATATATATGTATATATGTATGTATATATGTATGCATATGAAATATTACAATCATGGTGGAAAAAAAAACTTGAAAGCTTATCTACAATTTGACATAGGTCTTAAGCCCAAACAATTATACAAAACATACAAGTCTTAGACAATAGACTTGAATAAGTAACCAACCCATACCTTAAAGTTTCTACATAATAACTATTTATAGATAAAAATGGAAAGACTTTCCCTTCAAAAACCATGTAGGAATATTGACAATGCCTTTTCACTACTTTGCTTGATCTAGTCCACATTATGTCATTTTGACCCTCTAAGGTATTTGTATCTTGAATCATAATTTTTAATACTTTGGATGTTCAATTTTTGTTGATATTTTAACTACCATCATAGGGATCCTAAAATCTAAACACAAACATTCACTATAATAAATATTGTAGATATAAGGGTGTTATTGTGTTTTTCATATTTCTACCTTCAATAGGCCAACCACTCTTCTTAGATTTTTTGATCTGAAGTGGTGTTAGTAGGTGATCTTAGCTCCTTTTAGTAATTGTTTATTAATTTAGTTCACCAATATTTTGGGAGTTTTTGAACCAATAGTAAAGTCTTGGGGATAATTGGTTATGCAATATGATCTTTCTCCTTCTTGTTGCTTCACCATGACTGATCACTCTTCTTTGCAAGATACTTTTTCATTCTATATGCTCTACTTATCAAAATATTTTATCCTATCCACAATTTATTTTTATCTCCAAAGTGATGCAAGCCATTGATTTTCAATTTGAATACTCAAAATGTTTGCTCATTGTTCCACGATGAATTTTTACAAAATTTTCATAACTTGGCTAAACCTTTTTTGGGAGGTCTATATAAATATTTTATTATACGCTCTTGTCATACCTTTTTGGATGGTCCAAATTTTATAACTTTTAATTCATTTATCCTTAGAATATTTTACAAACCAATCCTTAGGATTTTTATTTATTTATATTCTTTTAGAACTTTATCAACTTTCGATCTTAGGAAGTTTTGCTATCCTTACACCCTTTGAATTTTAGAACTTTTTGACCCTTTGCAACTTTGCAACCATAAGATCTTTTATCTTCAAATTTCGATTGAAAATTTTGTAAAGTGGTGCTAGCCTTTGATTGAAACTATTTTACCTATATTTTTTTGATATTTATTTCTCTGCCTTCCACCTATTTGATTTGGCTTTGATATTCTTTCAAAATTCTTTTAAAGAAAAAAAAAAACCTTTAAGTAAAGTGATGTTTATTATAGCTTTGAGGGATTTTTTGAGGACTTGACCTTTAGAATATTCTCTTCATTATCTTCCATTGAAATATTTGGAAACTCCATATTCTTTTGGAACCTACCTTAGAGTGGCATGAACCATTAGTCACGATACTCTAACAATATATGAGGCTTTTTATTTGAAGTACTCAAGTATACCTCTTGCAATTTCATTATCCAATGAGTGTTGAGATTCTCTTGGTGTAAATATTGATGCGAAGAATCTTAACCAAGTATAACTTTGACCAAATGTAGAAGAACTATTTGCAATAGGATTGTTGAGATCATCAAGTGCCATGATTAGATGTCTTGTAGATTTTGTACATGATGAGCTCTTTTGAATCCCTATATATCTCCCACAAATATTGAATTATTTTGACCTATATCTCTAAATGAATGTGTACCATGCAAGTGGTAGAGAGATGATGGATGAGTGGTTAGAAGCCATGAACCCAAATAAATGCAGATAATAACTAGATCTACAAGCTCATCCATATGGGAATAGATAAAACTCATAGCTATTGTTTGGGTTGAACCTCTGCTAATGGTAATTATTTTAGTTATCACTAAAATGATACATGAGCTTCTACTAATGATGGAGATTGATTTAGTTATCATCGAAATGACTATGAGGTATTATTGTGGGTTTCTAATTTTTAAGATCTAGTAATTAGCATGGTCCTACAACTTTAGATGTTTAACAATTATTTTTAGCCTTTGGTGATAGTTTCTCAGTGTTTTCTAAGAACAAACTATCTAACAAGTGATAGAGTTTCTAGAGCTTTCTATTTTTCTCAAAATCAACACTAATCAAAGTCACCTTCTTGGTTTGATTATGGTGAATTTTTGCTACTACTATATATATGTCTACTCACTAACCCATTCCTTATTAATTCCCATTAACAAGAGTGGTTTAAGGCCCTAAGAAGCAAACCCATTTTCCCCTTTCTCGGATAATTGGAAGATGACACATTGTTTTTTAAAGAAATTTTAATTTTATGACATAAAATCCTATAATGCTCGTTCAAGACACATAGTCCCCTTTTTATGTCCTCTTTTGATTCCTATGATAAAATTGATTACTAAGTGCAAATACATTTTTTACTCAAGACCTATTATCCATGATGCATGTCAAAGTTTAACTATTTTTCAATATCATTTGTTAGCTTATGATGACCCTATCAAACATTCTAAACAAAAATATAGTTTAATATTTTTTAATGTAATAAAAAACACCTCTATATCAAGTATTATTGTCAACTCAACATTCTAATATTAAATATAATTCTATGTTATCTATATATATATATATATGCACATAAGTTTCACGTTTTGTAAGCATATGTAAAATATAAATTGCTATTTGATTTTTATCAATAATTTGAAAGATCACATAAAATAATTTTTAAATAATTTTACTATAATAAAAGTTTTTAAAATTACATTTATTAAATTCTAATATACTAAAAAGTAAATTCTTATCTTAAAAAATTCAAGTAATAATTAAAATTATTAATAATAAAAAAATATAAATAAAAAACTAATTAAAATAGTAAAAAGTTAATTAATTTTTAAAATAAAATTTAAAATAAATTATAATAAATAACATAAACGTAGAAAACTATAACTTCTAAAATATATAAAAAAATCATAAATGGACGTCTAACTTTAACTTTGAATAGTAGTAACCTTACACAAACAGGAGGGAGAAAACAATCCTAAGACCTTTATTTTTTAAATGATGATAAATAAAACTACTATAAACATCCCCATAAAATGTCAAGCATTTAACTAGAACATTGTTAGCATGTGCTTACAAGGAAGATTGTTAAATGTCATGGAAGGTCCTTTTTTTCATAGTGACAAGCATACCAATGCCCTCTATTTCGTTGCATCCACACGTTATAATAAAAGAAGAATCATTGTTTTTAGGTTGTGCAGAAAATTTTATAAACATTAATTTATTAGTTAAAAAAATAAAATAAAGAAGTAAATGTTCTTGAAAAGAGTCCGTCTGAAAATGACTGGCTTTATCCAATGTTCTATGTTTATCAACTTTTTTACTTAACTGATTTGGGTGTATTGAATAAATGAAGTTAATTATTACGAAAGACGTAAGAATTCGAATTCTCCTAGACCCGAATATGTTTTAAAACGAAACGCCCTTCCTAAATTTGGAAGCATTCGAGTTGTAAATTATTGGGTTTTAATTAAAGGATTTAAATTCGGATTATTAAAAAATAATTATTGGGTTAAGTTTAAGGTGTAATTGGTTTTCTCAAACATTATTAGAGGTCTAAGTTTAAAGTTCAAATTGGGAACCAAGATTTAAAGTTTAAATTTCATTGAAGGCTTATCCCTTTCCATATAGTGGGCTATTTTGCTGGAGCATTGCTCTTGCACAAGAGAAAAAGAGTAGTTGGCGTAAATAGTTATATTCCAGTATGTAAAAAAAAATAAAAAATTAGTGGGCAGCATTGCTCTTGCACAAGAGAAAAAGAGTAGTTAGCCGAGAGGTGCCGTCTAAGTCTCTCCAATGGGCGTATGAATTAACAGTTTATGTTTAAGTTTATTTTTCTGCAATAAAGAAAACAGCTTGCATAGACTTTATGCTTCTGACAATAGATGGAATGCTAAGAAAGAACCACGTGGAAGTCTTTATTGTCATTTTACAAAGCCCCATAGCCAGAGACGATTCTTTCACTGAATTCATTCAATATAATACGAAAGAAGAAGATGCCTTGTGGCACTGACACATTTAGTGGACGTTCTTTATGTAGTTGATTTGTCAGATGGACAGCCAAGATGGCTGATGCACTCATTAACACGGGGAGGCGTTTAAGAAGGCCGTGTAGACATATTTGGCTTTGGAAGACGTATTTTTGGGTAGGTGACAGGCAGTTAAAAGCAGTAAGAGATCTTTATGTCTAAGAGTGCTATAAAATTTTAAATAAACTTTAAAATATTATTAAAATATTACATTGAAAAATGATTTAATCTGATAGCAAGTTTTACTTAAGGATCAGTTCAAGAACGGAATACTTTTCTTGCAAATCTTAGCCATTAATGGTGTGTCAAAAGCAAAACTCGATTCAGCTTGTTACAACCATTGTAAAAACTTATATACCATGTATAGAGACAGGTGCATTAGATTGTAGTGCTAATGCACAAAGATATTTCTAACCTGGAAGCACAAAATCAGCAGCAATCATCGTGTGATTTGTTGATTATAGTGATTCGAAAATTGTGCAGACGCACATTGTTACTGTTTGAGGCTGAGGTCATAGTCAAGGCGTTTCAATTTCTTATAATTACTGAAGTGCTTAGATTGCATATATATCACCCTAAAGTTGACGTGGTTAGTAAATTAGTAAATTGGCAATAAAAACCGAGTAGACAATGGATCTATTGAACAGTCAAAGTCAGAACGATATCTCACCTGCTCTATACGAATTTCGGTCCACATTAATACCTAGTTCTGCAGGTTCAACTACATCTCGCTTACTTAGTACGAATTTCGTTAATAGCTAGTTCTGTAGGTTCATCGCTTGCTGAATTCTCCAGCACGTACGTCAACTCTGGTTCGTTCCCTTGGCACCCAGCTGCATGGGATACTCATCTTGGCCAATCGTGGGCCTTCTTCCTTCATTGATTTTCAATTTAGGACGTATTCATGACTGGCTTGCGGATCGGCGAGAGCGTATAGAGTACATTTTGAAAACAGAGTTCCACAATTTCCGGAAACAGGATTCCTTCAAAGACGTTTTCAGCGACTTCATTGCCGATTCCCATCTTGTCCAAGATGGAGAGCGTCACGAACAACTAAGCAGATCGTTGGCCATGGCATTCGCCTCCGTCGGCTTCCGCTACACGGCTGCCGCGGCCATACCCGCGACGGTGCACCAAAAGCTCCTTCCTCTTCTCCGCCAAGCCTGCAAGAAAGGCACTGTCATCGACCTCCAAGACGTTTTACTTCGCCTTGCGTTAGACAATGTGTGCGTTGTAGGCTTCGGGATCGATTCTGCGTCGCTGAGCGCCGAACTCCCATTCCTGGACGCGTATAAGGAAGCCATTGAGGCGACCGTGTTTTGGATGCTTATGCCGGCCTTCTGTTGGAAAACGATGAGGTACTTCAATCTAAGATGGGAGCGCCGGCTACGGCGGGCTCGGAAAATTTTGCACGCATATGTCGACCAGGTCAGGACTCGTTGGGCCGTCGATGAGCACAGTACTTCTGGACGTCGTTGGCCTCCGTGACGTCGATGGGAGTCGGCGGGTATAGACGGAGCGACTCCGTTAGCGCTGCATGCAGATAATGCATCTGCTTCACTTCTTCCAAACTGAAAGAATAACCATCATATTTTTTGCTACTGTCTTCATCAGATCTTTGTTTAATTATTTGTGCGAGCTCTGCTAAAATCTTGGCTACAAGCCAGAAGAACCATGTTAGCCCTGCCGTGATTGTGTCGTTCCTGGCCAAAATGAGCTCTAAGAGCAACCAACACCGACATTTTGGCCAGGAAGAACACAATCACGGCAGGGCTAACATGGTTCTTCTGGCTTGTAGCCAAGATTTTAGCAGAGCTCGCACAAATAATTCAACATAGACCTGATGAAGACAGTAAAACATATGGTGGTTATTCTTTCAGTTAGGAAGAAGTGAAGCAGATGTATTATCTGCATGCAGTGCTGACGGAGTCGCTCCGTCTATACCCGCCGACTCCCATCGACGTCACGGACGCTGCGCAAGACGGTGTTCTCCCCGACGGCACGCCGGTGGAGAAGGAGTCGGATTTTAAGTTCGTGGCATTCAACGGAGGGCCTCGGCGTTGCAGTGGAAGAGAATTTGCCTACTGGCAGATGAAGTGGGTTGCAGCTTCCATTATCATTAGTTTTCGAGTAAAGATGGCTGATACTCATCCCCGTGCTTCCGAAATTTACATTAACGCTTGCCATGAAACATGGTCTTCTCGTGACCATTCACCCTTTGGGCTGATGAAGAGCAAGAGCGTTTGGTAACTGTCACAGATCCACATGAATAGAAAGATTTTAGATTTCAACTTTCAGGTTCATATGCCTCTCCCCCACGGCAGATTTACTCACTACTGTAACTAAATAAATTATCAAAATACAAACTATACATTAATTGCTTTCGTTATTTGTCATGAATTGCTTTCGTTGTGTTATTCATTAATTGCTTCTTTCCAATATTTATTTATCAAAAGCTGATATATAATATTATATTATTATTTAAAATGTTTAATATTTGTTTATCAAAAGGTAATATACAAGATTATATATTATTCATAGTTCAATTACGTGAATTATATAAAACTTTGGTTAGTGTTTGTATTTACTTTTTTAAATAAGTTTTTTTTCAAGTTTATTGGAAATTATTTTCATCTAAATCTTAAAACATGTTTTGTTAATAGGTTAATTTGACCAAATGTAATTAAGTGATATTCGCTTGATTAGTTAAACATTCCAAGAAAGAAGTAAAGTAGTTTTAAGGTTTGCAAGGTTATAAACCATATGAGACAACCCTCATGGAGGATGTTGTTTCCCTAGTTGATGGTTATACAACCATACTCAAGGTTTAAATCTTTTGAAAGAAAACATGTATAATAGTTAAGTTGTTGTAATACAACTATGTGATCACCATGTGATATCGGTTAGATTTGACTTATTCACATATTATAAATTTTAAAATTTAAATCAAACATAGCTTGTTTATCAATCAAATATATATTTTATTTGCTTCAAACTACTAGTTTCCTCTATCAAATATTTTGTATAGTTTTCTTAAAGGGATAAAATCTCCCTAGATCAAATACTTCATACAATTTGAATATTATCAACATAAAAATAAATGTTCCATTTGGTTTTTTTTTTCTATAAATATTCTAACATTTACAAGATAATGTCACTAATAATAATTTATGGATATAAAAGAGAATTTCATAATAATAATAATAATTTCTGAACCCCATTAATTAATTATATCTCCATCCCTTTTTAATGGCAATAATTGGCCTTGTTATATTCAACCTAAGCCTTTACATGGTTGCTTGTTTAAGTTCCATATAATAATGACTAAGTGGGAAATTTTGATATTATTATTCTTAAAAAATTACCTCTCTTAGATTCCCACAAATTTCCTTTGGAAGCACCATCAAAATCAAGTGTAATACATTGAACTTTTTGACATTTTTAGTTTACAATAAATTAACACAAATCCTTTGAGTTAACTCCATTATAACAAATGACCCTTGTATGTATATTCAAATCCTATATCCAAGAGACAATCACCTCTTTTACACACTTATGAAATCTCATGATGAACATAATGCTTGTAAAAAATCTATAAGAGAAGTAATAATATGATTCCAAACTTTGGACATAACTTTGAGATTTATTCTAAAAAATATGTTCTTTTAGGCCATATATTCTAATAAATAATGGTAGGACCAATCCTCCATAAAACATATAATCCTTTTGTTTTGAAATAATTAATCTAATATTTTATAAACTCCTTTTATATTGATGGAGCTACCCTATATATTCTCATTTTTAAATAAAAGCACCACAAAAATAGTGCAAGCAAAGGGTCAATAAATAAATAAATGATCTAATACTTCTAAATCCTTTTTATATAAGACAAAAGTTTTATGATATCCCATTATTTTATAGACTTCACCTATAAGAGTTTGCTTCAATTTTCTAACTAAAAAAATGTTGAGGCCTTAGGGAGGGTCTCTAGTGAGATTTTTTCCAAGGAAAATATTCTGGAATAGGAAAGTTTAATTGCTCTAAATCCTTACATCCCAACCATATTATGATAAATTCTCATCCACCTCATCCTTTTGTGTAAAAATATGTAAATAGAAAACATTAAAAATAATTTGAATTTTATCCTCTATTCATTTGAAGTTCTCTCCCTCAAAATGTTTGTTCATAGAAATATGTGATATGGTACTATTATTCATATCCATATAATTTTTGACCTTTGAAATTCTAAAATCTAAACATGCTCAAGAAATAGATTACCAATTTGGTTTAGAAATAAGAGAATAATTATTCAACCAAGCATTAAACTAAAAAATGCAAAATCCCCATAATGTATTGACCAATTATTATGTCTCCTAATCAACTAAAAACATACTAATATGAGGTTTCATATTGTAAAGCCCCTCGATATGGGATTTCCTAAATAACTTTATTACATCAACAAAAGCTACATAATTTTTAAGCAATATTTTTGCTCAACTCTCCTTAAAATTTGAATAATCTCAAACTATATTTTTGCCCATTCAATAGAATTTCTTTTGCAAACTCAATCGCTATTTCAAAGAGAAAATTATATGACCAATTATTATGTCTCCTAATCAACTAAAAACATACTAATATGAGGTTTCATATTGTAAAGCCCCTCGATATGGGATTTCCTAAATAACTTTATTACATCAACAAAAGCTACATAATTTTTAAGCAATATTTTTGATCAACTCTCCTTAATATTTGAATAATCTCAAACTATATTTTTGCTCATTCAATAGAATTTCTTTTGCAAACTCAATCCCTATTTCAAAGAGAAAATTATATGATTTTATCATATCCTTTCTAGGAAATATATCTTTGAATTTTATTGAATTTGGATGCTATACCTACTAGAAATATTAAAAGTGATAGCATATATGTGTGTGGATATATATATATATATATATATAGAGAGAGAGAGAGAGAGATTAATGTACTCTTAATGAGTTATGGCCTTCTCTCCATTGTTAAGAACTTATTTTTCCAATCTACCAAACAAGATTTTACTTTATATAAAATTGTGTCTCGAATATCCTTCTGTATTCCTTCATCAAACAAAGGAATATATGGTTATGTTTATTGTAATTTTTAACTTTAAATTCTAAAGTGTTCATAATAATTCATTCCAAGTATGAGGTAATATTAATAAAAATATATATTCATACAAAAACCTTCTCATAGCATGATAATATTGATTTAAAATCCAAGGCTTATCTAAATGAGATATAATCCTAAATAAAAGTATAATTAATAAATTGAACATGATATTTAAAGGGACTATTTATTACCTCAATGCTTCAACAAGAATAGTGAATAGATAAGAAGATAGTGGGTCACCCTAGCAAAGTCCACAATATGAAATAAAGTATCTACTAGGGATTCCATGGATCAAAATAGAACATTTTGGAATTCGATAACAATGTATAATCCACTCATACTAACCTTAGTTAAAACTAGGACTTTTGAGAATATTAAGTAGAAAATTCTAATAGAACTTATTGAAGCTTTCATCATATGTAATTTATCAAGTGTAACTTATTTATACATGGAGTGAATAGAGTGTATAGCCTTATTCAGATAATACTATTCAATATTGGCCATTAAACATTAAACTAGTTTAGGTTTTTATAGTACATATATCTATTAAACTTAAGGCATCTATATTAAGCTTTTTAAAGGTAACATATAAGATAGGTGACTCAATTTTGATCAATATCAACATTTAATAGATGTATACATTATATATCTAAGCTAGTTTAGTTATTAGTGGGAGCATATAGAATAATATATCTCATTTATTCATGGAATGAAGAGAATGTATGACATAATATCAAATGCATGTATTCCTTTGAGATAACATAATCCAAAATATATTTTAGTCTATTTGTAATAATTTTTAAAATTATCTTATAAATCATATTATAAAGGTGTATTAGATGAAAATTATCAAAAAAAAATTGTATCACCTTTCTTGGAAATCAATACAATGATGACCACTTTTATCTCACTTATTATTACCTTCTATTTCCTAGCCTCCTCAATTCTAGCCAACATATTCCTCTTTAACAAATAATAATTTTTTTAAATAAAATAATAGGAAATCTATCAGGGTTAGGTGTCTTGTTAGGGTAGAAATAATCAACTTTCTCTTGGCTTATTTATAGATATCTTTCTCCTTGAGATTTTATTAACTATATTTGTATGAGAGTTGAAATATGTAAAAAAGAATAACATGAGCCCCCTTATCTTGTTGAACTTCTTATCCTTCTATATTTTTTAAAATAAGTTATGTGTGTCTTCTATTAGGGGTAACTCCTTTAAAAAAATTGTATTTCTCTATGTTATAGTACCTAGGGATAGGAATATGGGGAAATGATATTATATTAAATAAAGGTATTATGAATGGTTATCATGGGCCATACATAACCCAAGGTTGATTATGAAATTATATTATGTTATAATAATGAGTGGGATACGAGTTTAAGAGTTGAATCCCTAAAGTAGTATTAGTAGATGTGTATATAAAGAAGGGATATTGTGATTGTAATTATCATTAATCATATCAAGTATTATATTGTAATAGTCTTGGATCATGGAGTGCATCTAAACATGGGAGATATTATGTATTGGTTCCTTCCTTAAGGAGTAATTTTGGTGTTGCACTAAGGGTATTATCAAATCTTGTCTTATGTGAATCAATTAAAAATATATAACATATTATGAATGCTCTTATATTTATAAGAAGTAAAGGTTGTATTACCTAGGGATAGGAATATGAGAATGTGATATTATATTATATTTTAATAATTATTGGGATAAGGGTTTAGGAGTCAACTCAACAAAGTAGTATTAGAAGATCAGTATCTATAATAATTATTAAGTATTGAGTATTATCTTGTAATAGTCTTGGTTTGTATAGTGATTCACAACTTGAGAAATATTGTGGAGTGGTTCCTTTTTAAAGAAATATTACTGATGTTGCCTTAAAGGGTATTATCACATCTTGTCTTGTGTGGATTAATTTTTTTCAATGGGTTATATGGGATTGAAATGGGTCCCACCCGTATTACATCATCATCACATAGTGGTATTATAAAAATGCTTATATTTTATCCATGTATCATTTGGTAAGATTTGAACCTAGGTCTTCTCCTTGAAATGTTGAGGAATCTAACCAGTTGAGCTAATATCACTTGGTAGTCTTGTGTGGATTAATTACTATGGTTGATTTATTTAATATTTAGCACATTATGGATGCTTTTATATTTATGAGAAGCAAAGGTTCATAGCAAGTGGTATCAGAGCAATGATTATAGCAAGGTGGAAATTTTTTTATGGTTTATAGGTTTTTAGCAATTTATATAGAAAATACCTCATTTTTTAAGAGCCATATCTTTGTGTAATATTATTTAATTTAAATGATTCTTACACCATTTTGTTCAAAATTTGAAGATCTTAAAAATTAAGTGGTCATATGAGGTAATCTAGGCATTATTGATTGAGATATAACCCTATGAAGTTAGCCATCTAAAATAGGGCAATGATATTTTTTCAAATTGTATTATTTCAAAGAAATAATATTTAATATATCTTTCAATTGAGGTAATCAAATCATATTTTTTTGTAGGGGTAACTCCTTTAAAAAAAAATGTATTTCTCTATGTTATAGTACCTAGGGATAGGAATATGCGAAAATGATATTATATTGCATAAAGGTATTATGAATAGCTATCAAGAAAGAGTGTGATGTGGTATGTAGACAAGAGTGTGACGATGGATCTTGAATTGTTGCTAGACCCCGAGATTCCTTCTACAGTCCCTATGGTTGTGAAGGTTTCTCCTCCTGTGAGGAGCGATGGAACTTTTAGGCTTGTTGTCAAGAGTGTTATAAAGGAGCTGGTTTTGTTCCTCGATTTTGAGACTAGTGTTTTTCCTGTTCATGCGAATGGGTTTTCTTGGTTTTTGATTGACCTTGTCTCCTTTTATTAGGTGGTTCTTGGTGTTTTAGCTGGTGGTGCTTTTACCCCATGCTTTGTGGGTGGTGGTGCTCTAGTTAGTGCTTGCCCTGGATTGGGGTTTGGTGAGTCTCCTATTCCAGTTTCGATGGGAAATTGGTGGACGGGTGGTGGTATGCTTTGTGACATTGCTTCTTTGGAGGGCAAAGCTTGGTTTTTTTGTGGAGACCATTTTCTTCCTCTAGAGGGTTCCCTTTGAAAACATGAGATTTCGAAAGAAAAATAGTATTGAGATGCAATATAAATAAAGACTAACTCGATGCATGAAATAGGACAAACGTAATCAAATCAAGATAAAACATAAAAAGGAAGCAGGAGCACAACCCTTTTATATTAATTTCAAACTCGGTTACAATCCATCTCCTTCCCTTTTAGGGGCTAGGAGTGTTAGCATGTTTTTGATTACAATAGTGATTAATACTCCTTCCGCATGCCCATGTTTGAAATGGGCGGGCCAAAGTGTTGCCACCGCTTATGCTGATAAATCCTTGCTTGCTGCTTCTCCTACGATCAAAGAAACACAGAGACGTTAGTAGCACCTGTAACAAAAGGATAGAACGTTTGACTTTAGAAATTAATAAGAAATACGTGCAAAGATTGATTAAATATGTGCAACTCTGACAGAGACCCGAAAACATTACCAAAATGTTGCTGCTAGCAAAACAGTCGGTGAATCTGCTCTTAACTGTAATTCGTCCATCGGATGGACGAGTTCAACTGTTATTCGTCCGACTGTTTAACACGAATTTGCCTATGTTAAAATGCCAAATCAATGTTGTTACTTGCAGGTTAGTGGGGCAACAAAAACGACAAAAGCATGATAATACTTGATAAACATCTAAAGTCGCGATAACATGATAATATATTTGATAAACTATTTAAACAGTCTAAAGTGTAATGCAGGATATATTCGATAAATGACAGAATAAATTAATCATGCAACGAACAAAAAGTGTGGGGTGCCCAAGCGGGCCGCCCTCATTGAAACTTGACTTTGACGCCAATCCACTAGGGATGGGCTCAAAATCTCATGAGAAGGTGATGTCGTCAAATTGATGGATTACTGTGGTCCAATGTCGGGTTCTAAGGTCCAGATTCACCTTTCAATAACCACCCAATAACCTCTCTTGCGAAAGAGATTACGGATGTAGAAGAGATGAATCGAAAGCAATGCAATCAGGTGTTTGGTTTGGCAGCACTTCATCGCTTGAAATGTCTACCAACTTCTTTTTTTCTTGGGCGGGAAAGTCTGCCATTTTATAGACCCATGGGGTCTCTTTGGAGGGGCACGCAGGGATGCCACGTGGTGGCCATGCCTTCCCAAAAGGGAGGAGACTCCTCCTTGACTTGGGCTTACATGACTGCCCTTGTGATAGTCCGCTAACTGCCAATCTACCCACCTACATGTGCATGCACAGCAGGCGGCAATAACTGACTGTCCTCGGCTGCCACTTGTTTAACGTCTACTTTAAATTGTTTTAATGGCACTTTTAAATGTTTTAATGTCTGCCTTTGATTGGTTGAATTCTGCCTTTGATTGGTTAAGTTTGCCTCTGATTGGTCAATTTCTGCCTAGGCGCAAATGCAAAGTTTGTCGCGATATCGCGACGTCGCGATATTGCAACACTTCGGCCAAGGCTTTGCTTTGGGCGCCGAAGTGTCACGATATCACGACACTTCGGCCAAGGCTTTGCTTTGGGCGTCGAAGTGTCGCGATATCACGACGTCGACCAAGGCTTTGCTTTGGGCGTCGAAGTGTCACGATATCGCGACGTCACGATATCGCGACACTTTGGCCAAGGCTTTGCTTTGGGCATCGAAGTGTCACGATATCGTGACACTTCGGCCAAGGCTTTGCTTTGGGCACCGAAGTGTCACGATATCGTGATGTCGCGATATCGCGACACTTCGACCAAGGCTTTGCTTTGGGCACCGAAGTGTCGCGATATTGCGACACTTCGGCCAAGGCTTTGCTTTGGGCGCCAAAGTGTCGCGATATCACGACATCGCGATATCGTGACACTTCGGCCAAGGCTTTGCTTTGGGCGTCGAAGTGTCGCAATATCGCGACACTTCGACCAAGGCCTTCTTTTGATTAAGGCTTGCTTTTGATTAAGGCTTTCTTTTGATTAAGGCTTGCTTTTGATTAAGGCTTTCTTTTGATTAAGGCTTGTTAAAACGACCAGCTTTGCTTTGTTTACTTTTTGACCTTCTAAACTGCTCTGTAAGTGGCTAGGACCACTATTTGACCTTTGAGGGCTGCCCTGAAAGCTGTGTGGGTCAATGCGATCAGTGTTTGTAGTCACATAATCGGATTGGTGCTATTTTGGTGTCTACAAATGCCCATTTTTGGGAAGCATTATGGGTGACGCAGTGCTAAGCAAAAATAGATAACCAAAGCACTAATGATTAGGGTTTCTTGGTGACCTAACTAACTTTTGATGCCCCAAGTATGGAAAGGGCATGCATTCTTGAATCCTTGCTTCTGATGAGCTAAGGAATTTGATTTCAAGTGTTAACCTATTTTGGTGAGGTGTGACTTGATCTTGGATATTGATCAGTCATGATTAGGCAAAGGACGTAACCTTTTGTCCATAGGGGAACCTTGTGTTCATGCTTCGGGAATGCCAAGTGTTTGATCAATTTGTGATTATTGCTTGTTTGCTGCCCCAAGCAGGAGCGTAATTGTCTTTGTCAATGATTCTTTGAATGCATGCCATTTTATTTAACTGGGTGTGTGCTTGTTGATTGGTGACTAAGTGTGACTACCCCCTCAAGCGATGAATCGATGAGGGAATGACCTTCGTGAGAAAAGCGACGAGTCGCTTGACCCAAGATGACTTGTGCCAAGGTTGCCTTTAGATGGTTTACCGTTAAGCATGTGCAATTTCCCGACATTTGGACCTATTTTTGGTGGGTAAAATCCCTTTTGGTGATGCCATAATGGGGTGAAATCGTCGAAAACCCATCTTCCCGTGGAGCGGTCCGGCTATGGTAGCCTTCTTGGGGAAGTAGGAGAGTGACAATTTGAGCCCCGACATCGGTTTTTTATGCCAAGAGGTTAAGTGCAAGAGCACTTGTGTCCGACAATGCTTATTGCTATGTTTTTGTGTTGCATTTTTGTGATGTTTTTGTTGTTTTGATTTTCTTTCTTTGTGTATATGTCATGATTTTATGTTATGCATAATGATTGATGTTGATGGATGCATGCTACTTTATATTGATGTATGCATATGGTATGATAAATGCGATTGTTGTATGTTGATTTATTTTGATGGATGCATATGTTGTGATGAATGCAAATGTTTTTGATTTATATGTGATATGCATAAATGAAATGGATGGATAGAATTTGTGATGTTTGGCTATGGCACCATAGACTATTTAGAACTCTGTTATTTTGTCTTTATGCGATTGCTGTGATGCATGACTTTGTATGTATACATGTGGTTTTTTTTTTTGTATTTTCTGATGGTATTGTAAGGATGAAAAGTAGCGCAGTTGGTTTTGGAAATGTAGCTAAGGTTTTCTGAGACTCAGACAGTTTTAACTTACTAGCCATGACTGTACTTTATCTTACAAGACTTTTGAACAAGGTATGAATCAGACTTGTTTTTGACCAAGCTATTTCACATCCCTGTGTGTGCAATTGAGTTCATTTATGTGGTATTTGTCTGGATACCGCCGGTGCTAGATGGGCTTTCAACCGAACTCGTATTGAGGATCACCTAATTAGCTCCACTAACTCCTTTGTTGTTTTTAGTTAGATTAATCTGCGGTGTTATCCAGGATACCATAAGCTAGCTCATCCTTATGCAAACATTGGTCTACACGCACGCAAAGCGAATGTGATAGACATATCATCATGCGGGTAGGATACCATCATTGCCAGATAGGTACGTCAACCAAACCTATAATGAGGATCACCTAGATGGTTGTCGAATGCTGAGAATTCCAGGGATTCAAGCTCAGGATATTTCTTGGCTGAATGATTTAGAAAGTTGCTCGTCTATATAGTGATGAAAATCACTGTTAATTTTCTATTAATTCTTTTTGAGCAAGGATTTTGAATAGTAGTGATAACCACTGTTATTTGATTTTGTATTTGGAGTATTGTGAGTTTGGGCTTGTGAGTGGCCTTGATCCTTGTGGCCTTGGGGACGACTATGCATCCTTTGCAGGGACATGTAGTACGAATCCTTACGACGTTGGGAACCAAGGGGTGATGGAGATTATGGAGTAAGGGCATTGATCTTTTAGGCCTTGGGGATGACTACCCATCCTGGTTAGGGGCGGATAGTACGAATCCTTACAACTTGGAGACCAAAGGTGAATGGAAAGTGTTAGGATGATGATTTGTTGGAATTTTGTTTGTAAATGGCATTGATCTCTTTTGGGTCTTGGGGATGACTACCCATCCTTGGCAGGGACGTGTAGTACAAATCCTTACAACTTTGGGAACCAACTATGATTGGGATTTGGTAGTGGTAAAAACCACTATTTTATGGAGGTGAATGGATAGGAAAGAGCTCATCCTTTTGTCAATTCTTAGCATTCTAGAACCATTCACACGGGGGGATGATCAAGATAATCGTTTCGCTTATGGCGACCTGGATTACTGTGCAAGTTTCATATTTCGTTCACACAACTTGGGAATTTTTATGTGTTTTAATTTGTGTTGGGGTGTTACGTAACAAGGCGTATTTCAAGTGTAACTCTACCTTCGTAAAATCTGTCTGACTCGATACATTACGTAGCTAAAAAGCAAAATGATGACTGAATCACGAAAACTCTTGATACCTTAAAAGACCACCGACTCTAGTGTGGTAAAAAGCAATGCATGGTGTTTTTGTTGTTTTTGTAAAATGGAACAAGTGTGGAACAAGATGGACTAGCAGAGCAATTACAGCCTATGGTGCCTTTGACCTGTACGACCACAAATATGCAATGTATGGATGCAATGCTTTAATGCATCTATGTATTTTTGTATTTTTGATGGATTGATTTTTGTGAATATGAAGATGAAGTGTGAGAAGAGCTCTCTAGTGATGAATTTAAGTATGCCTAGAAATGAAATGCAATTTTTTTTTTTTTGTTGTTTTTTGATGATTTTTGAATTTTAACTTTTCTTATTTTTGACCAAGCGATTGTGGAAATCCTTGGAGCATTTTTGGGATTTGACCAAGCAATTTTATGGATCCTTGGAGCATTTTTGGGATTTGACCAAGCGATTATAGAATCCTTGGAGCATTTTTGGGATTTGACCAAGCGATTATAGAATCCTTGGAGCATTTTTGGGATTTGACCAAGCGATTATAGAATCCTTGGAGCATTTTTGGGATTTGACCAAGCGATTATAGAATCCTTGGAGCATTTTTGGGATTTGACCAAGCGATTATAGAATCCTTGGAGCATTTTTGGGATTTGAACAAGCGATTATAGAATCCTTGGAGCATTTTTGGGATTTGACCAAGCGATTATAGAATCCTTGGAGCATTTGGGGTGACCAAGCGATTGTGATAATACTTGGGGCTTTTGGGTTTGACCAAGTGATTACGATAATCCTTGGAGCCTTTGGGATGACCAAGTGATTGCGATAATCCTTGGAGCTTTTGGGGTGACCAAGTGATTGCGATAATCCTTGGAGCTTTTTGGTTCGGACTATGGCTCTTCATGGGATAGAGGTACCCCCAGCTTGATGGTCTTTACGCTTTGGATCTGGCTCTGGAGGGATGGGCACGAATGGATCGTCCCTATGCACGGATAGGAGGACAGGGTCTACCCTCAGTATTGATATTGCTATGAGGTCTCTGGGCGAAAGTTGATCTTTGTGTGCCCAAAGTGGCGGATGTAACGCTTGGTCTCACTGCGGTGGGTTAACACGTCACTCATGCCCTAGTATTATGTTTATCTATTGACATGCTTCCTTGATTTTTATGGGATGTCGATGCTGTCGCATGTGATTGTTGTGGGCTATCTCTGTTTTATCTTCACCTTCGACCAGTGAGTACAGCTCATCAAAATCTAGAAATTTTGAGACATGGAGGACTGCATCATCAGGTAGCCCTACGGTTAAAGGTTGATCCTCTTTGAAAGGAGCCTCATGTAAGTTGGGCCTTGGGAGCTCCAAAATATTGGTCTCTATCGACTCTAAGTGCTCTAGCGCTTTGCATGTATTAGGAGATTTGAGCTTCTCCTCTTTGGTTGGTTCTTGTTGAGGAACTTGGGGCTTATGGAGGGGTGGCCAGATAGCACCCCCATGCCTTGGTGGGGCTTTTCATCCCGCTCTTATTCTTGCTCTGATTCCTTAGAGGCTTCTTGATGAATTTCTAAGGGTGGCCCATAAACCTGAGTGGGTTCTTGAGGAAGGCACCCATCATTGGTTATAGGATTAGCCTCCCGATCATGTCTAGGAGGCATCGGGGGCGGTGCTTCATGAGGTCACAGAGACTTGTCTCGCACTCGGGGGTTGTGCCTCTCATAATGTTTTGTCTTATGCATGTGAGGGGTTGGAGTCCTCTCCTGCATAGTGTGCTGGAACAACTCATCCTTCTGGTGCAGAAGGTGCTCTTTATTTAGAAGATACCATTGCTCTAACTATTTTCGTTCTAGCTCAAGTTGCGTGAGTTGCATCCAATGTGCGAAATGCTTGATAGATTCTAAGATAGTTGGTCCTACCGCTTCATGCTTAGAAGGCCTAGATGCCTCTCTAACATATCTATCTTGGTCATAGTGATCCAAGATCTCTATAGGCCGCCTCCCTCTGTTAGAGGTAGTGGCATTTATCCAAGGCTCTGGCCTCAGTAGGTGATCCTGATAGCTAGCATTTGCGAAGGCGTCTTGCTCCCGTGATGTATATTGTTCTTGAGGAAGGTAAGGGTTTTCCTCTTGCTCTTTGTCATAAGTGAAAAAGGAATGGGTGGAGTTGGCTCGCCCCGCTTGAGGAGCCTTGTGCTCTAGATTTGTCTTTGTAGTCATGACAACTAGAGGGGGTGAAGGAGGGATAGTGTAATGATGTGGTTCCTCCCGTTGAACCCTATGTTGACCTAGCGCTTCATCGCACGGTGACCGCTCATAGCGAGCATCTAAGGGAGCTCTCCTATGATTGTACCTCTCATGGAAGGGAGCATTTTGATGTTTTGTTTTATTTTTGCAAGTTTTGAAGAACGTTTAAATGCATAATGTTGGCTCATATGACTCCCATAAATGGTCGCCCCTTAAATATACCATTGTCAAACCGATATACCAGCCTCTCTATATACCCGCCCTTATGAGAGGGAAACTATAGGTACGTGAGAGCAGATGGTACGTGGAACATAGGCGGTATGAAAGGGGGGATTGTCCTGTTAATGACACCTACCATAGAAGACTTATCCTCGCACGCATGGGAATCACCCCAGCAAAACTCGGTCAGCTTTTATCAGGATTTACGCCTAACAATAGTGACAATCGGGGTGATGGATACAAAATCAATCCAAGGTGGTGATGAAATCCACCGATGGTCTTGATCAAGGGCTAGGGTTTTACGACCAGCTCCTTGGTTTAATTTTACCACGTGATGTGTGTGGGGTTCATTTTATTTAATAAAAATGAAACAAGCATAAACAACTTTCCCTAAGCAAGTAAAAGTTGACAGAAAAATAGAAACAAAAAATAATAATAAAAAATAAAATAAAAAAAATGACAGGTACAGTTTTAGAACCTTACCTCTTTTATGCTCAAATCGGCTATCTTTTCTGCCCAAATCGGCTGTTTCTAATTCGGCCCGGTACCTTTAAGCACAAAAACGTAAATTTCAATCAATTTCTGAATCTAAAAAAAAAATAAGGGACAAAGTCCCACCATGATCGCCATCGTGATCGCCACTGAAAGCATGAGATTCCGGAAGAAAAATAGTATTGAGATGCAATATAAACAAAGACTAACTCGATGCATGAAATAGGACAAACGTAATCAAATCAAGATAAAACATAAAGAGGAAGCAGGAGCACAACCCTTTTATATTAATTCCAAACTCGGTTACAATCCATCTCCTTCCCTTTTAGGGGCTAGGAGTGTTAGCATGTTTTTGATTACAATAGTGATCAATACTCCTTCCACATGCCCACGTTTGAAATGGGCGGGCCAAAGTGTTGCCACCACTTATGCTGATAAATCCTTGCTTGTTGCTTCTCCTGCGATCAAAGAAACACAAAGACGTTAGTAGCACCTGTAACAAAAGGATAGAACGTTTGAATTTAGAAATTAATAAGAAATACGTGCAAAAGATTGATTAAATACGTGCAACTATGACAGAGACCCGAAAACATTACCAAAATGTTGTTGCCAACAAAACAGTCGATGAATCTGCTCTTAACTGTAATTCGTCCATCGACAGGATGAGTTCAACTGTTATTCGTCCGACTATTTAACATGAATTTGCCTGTGTTAAAACATCGAATCAATGTTGTTACCTACAGGTTAGTGGGGCAAAAAAAATGACAAAAGCATGATAATACTTGATAAAAGTCTAAAGTCACGATAACATGATAATATATTTGATAAACTATTTAAACAGTCTAAAGTGTAATGCAGGATATATTCGATAAATGACAGAATAAATTAATCATGCAACGAACAAAAAGTGTGGGGTGCCCAAGCAGGCCGCCCTCGTTGAAACTTGACTTTGACGCCAATCCACTAGGGATGGGTTCAAAATCTCATGAGAAGGTGATGTCATCGAATTGATGGATTATTGTGGTCCAATGTTGGGTTCTAAGGTCCGAATTCACATTTCAATAATCACCCAATAACTTCTCTTGCGAAAGAGATTACGGATGTAGAAGAGATGAATCGAAAGCAATGCAATCGGGTGTTTGGTTTGGTAGCACTTTGTCGCTTGAAATGTCTACCAACTTCTTTTTATCCTGGGCGGGAAAGTCCACCATTTTATAGATCCATGGGGTCTCTTAGGAGGGGCACGCAGGGATGCCACATGGTGGCCATGCCTTCCCAAAAGGGAGGAGACTCCTCCTTGACTTGGGATTACATGACTGCCCTTGTGACAGTCCGCTAACTGCCAATCTGCCCACCTACGTGCGCATGCACAGCAGGCGGCAATAAGTGACTGTCCTTGGCTGCCACTTGTTTAACGTTCGCTTTAAATTATTTTAATGGCACTTTTAAATGTTTTAATGTCTACCTTTGATTGGTTGAATTTTGCCTTTGATTGGTTAAGTCCGCCTTTGATTGGTCAATTTTTGCCCAGGCGCAAATGCAAAGTTTGTCACGATATCGCGAAATCGCGATATCGCAACGTCGCGATATCATGACACTTCGACCAAGGCTTTGCTTTGGGCACCGAAGTGTCGCGATATCACGACGTCGTGATATCGCGACACTTCGGCCAAGGCTTTGCTTTGGGCACCGAAGTGTCACGATATCGCGATGTCGCGATATCGTGACACTTTGGCCAAGGCTTTGCTTTGGGTGCCAAAGTGTCGCGATATCGCGACGTCGTGATATCGCGACACTTCGACCAAGGCTTTGCTTTGGGCGCCGAAGTGTCGCGATATCGCGACGTCGTGATATCGTGACACTTCGGCCAAGGCTTTGCTTTGGGCATCGAAGTGTCGCGATATCATGACACTTCGGCCAAGGCTTTGCTTTGGGCACCGAAGTGTCGTGATATCACGACATCGCGATATCGCGACACTTCGGCCAAGGCTTTGCTTTGGGCGTCGAAGTGTCGCGATATCGTGACGTCGTGATATCGCGACACTTCAGCCAAGGCTTTGCTTTGGGCACCGAAGTGTCGTGATATCGCGACACTTCGGCCAAGGCTTTGCTTTGGGCACCAAAGTGTCGCGATATCGCGACGTCGCGGCCAAGGCTTTGCTTTGGGCGCCGAAGTGTCACGATATCGCGATGTCACGATATCGCGACACTTCGGCCAAGGCCTTCTTTTGATTAAGGCTTGCTTTTGATTAAGGCTTGCTTTTGATTAAGGCTTTCTTTTGATTAAGGCTTGCTTTTGATTAAGGCTTTCTTTTGATTAAGGCTTGTTAAAACGACCAGCTTTGCTTTGTTTACTTTTTGACCTTCTAAACTGCTGTGTAAGTGGCTAGGACCACTATTTGACCTCTGAGGGCTGCCATGAAAGCTGTGTGTGTCAATGCGATCAGTGTTTGTAGTCGCATAATCGGATTGGTGCTGTTTTGGTGTCTACACCCTTTTCTTCTGCTTTCCTATGGGATTGGAGCCTACAAGAGTCGAGATTTCTTTTTACTAGTTGCATGTGGGGTTTCGACCCATAGGCTTTTAGGTTCTTGTTTTTTTGGTGGTTTCTTAGACTCATGTTTCCCTTGTGGTCTAGTAAGTTTGTGATAGATTCTAAGTGGTGTTCAAAAGCCTTTCAGATACCATCAGTATTAGTTTTTGTATTCACTCATGCTCTAATTTTGTGGGGCTTCTTCCTAGTATGGCTGGGTGTTTTCGTTGCTAGGGCTCGTATGGCTTCTAGGTTTAGTTCAAGTGGAGCTTCCATGGCGTATGTATGTGAATTTGTCCTTTTTGGGAGTGGATTTATTCAAAATATTTGAAGGGTTTTCTTTGGTACTTTCTCTCCTCTGGATCCTGGAACTCTAGGTCTAAATCTGAGTGTTTTTTGGGTTTTTTTCCCCCTATTTCTAGTTTTGTGGCCCTAGTCCAATGGTGGTTTTGGTCGCTAAAACCTGTTCTTTGGTGGTTTTTTGGGATCCCCTGAAGTGGCTTCTGATTGCTACTGTTTCACTCTTTCACTGTTGCTTCTAGAATCTAGTTCTAGTTTCTCCTTCAACTTATGGTTTTCATTGTGTAAGAGCATTTTACTTCGCTATTTAGTTTGAGCGAGCTTGAATGTTTAAATTTCATTTTTATTTTTATCGCTCATGATCCTTTATTGGTTGGCACCATTGTTGGGTGGTATTGTTATTTATTTTAGTTGATGATGGTTATGTTACCATTGACATTTTTGACTATTTATGGGACCTATTGACGTGTGGTTAGTTTTATGGCATGATTTTTTCTCTGGTAGGAGCTTTAGTTTGGTTGGATTAGTCAACTAGTGTGTGGTTTTTCTTTTTTGTGGCTATGTGTTGTTCTCCTCCTTGGAGATGTTGTTCAAGGTTATGGGACACCTTTCAAAACCCTCATTTTTTGTGGTGCATTGTACTCCTCCTTGGAGCTATTTTAAAAAGTTGTGGGTGGCCTTTCAAAACCCTCTTTCTCTTAATATTACCAAAACAAAAATCATATTTTATTGTGTTTTAAGGAGATTTGTTTGAAAGTATAGCTTCAAATTAGTAGGGAGATAAAACCTTATTTTGCATTATCTTTTTATTAGAGCATGAATTTGTGTAGCTACAAATATTTTCTAGAGAAGATGATATGCATGTTTGATAATGGTAGAAATAATTTTAATTCTTGTGTTCTATTGATTATTATTGGACCATGAGGTTTACTTTATTTTAGAGGATAAAATCTCTATTAGTTTCATATTTTTCTTATGGCCCATAATTATGAATTGAATTGGTAAGAAATAGAACAAATATTATTGAGTCAATGGAATACACATAAAGAGATGCATGGGCTCCAAGATAAACAAAAGAAATTAATAAAATAATTATAAATTTTAAATAAATTGGTAGAAGAAAAGATAAGGATGATAGTGTGTAAGATGAGGGAACCATATATTTGTTATTACATAGGCCAAATAGTGAATAAAAGAATTTTTTTAAATATAAAAATTCTATTTTGCAAGTTCATGGATGTATTTAGAGGGAGAAGGTTACTATTTCCATAAATCCTACTAGTAGGTATAATTTCACTAATATTTATTTGCTTAAGAGGTAGGTTCAAGCAACAAAAATTAAAGGTTTATAAATTGAGGGTGTGAATATTCATATTTTTAAATATTTGAATATCACCATAGATAAATATGCTTTACATTTAGTGAGGTGGATGATATAGATATTATTCAGGGTTATCCTTTGTTGGACTCTTTGGGTACTATTAACATTAATATGTAAACTAAGTTCATGAAGTTATTGTATAGGAAAAAGAAGATAGCACTGCAAGCTATTTCTTAGCTTAATAAAACAAGTTAAGAAACCAGTAGAGGAATCAAAAGCTAAGTCTACAAAAGATGTTTTAGTCGAGTTCCAAGAAGGAAACAAAATATAAGAATGCTCTATTAGAAAGGCACATAAATGCACTAAAAGAAGAAAAATTGAGAGAATTAAAATAGCATAATAATATGCTAAAGAATCAAAGGAAATAAAACACTTGGTTAAAGTTATAATATATTCTCACTTATACCACCATGAATGAAAATAATCTCAGAGGTAGGGCTTAGGGTAAAATATTATTATGAATCTACATGGAGTCAAAAGAAGCACCAAGTATGGTAGAATATGGTATAGAAATTATAGTACTTCTAAATTTTAGAGTGGTGCAACAAAATTAGAAATAATAGGACCAATCATTCAAAATATCATAGTAGAGTAGTAGAAGCATGTATCCAATAGATACGTTATGGATATTCAAATGGCATAATGATATCTTGGTATCATCACAAACCACTCACAATCAAGATTTCAATTAGATGGAGGGATGATCAATATTGGTACTAGTTGTTAACATTGCCTAGAAAATCATATTATCTAGTTTCTTCTCATATTTTGAGGATAAAATATTTGTAAGGAGGGTAGAATGTTATAGTACATAGGGATAGGAATATGAGGATATGATATTATGTTGTGTAAGGGTATCACAAAAAAAAATGTTTGCTTTAATATAAATATGCAAAATACTTACTTTATAAAAATATTGAAGCGCAATTGTTGACTCTACGATAGCTTATAGAGAAAAACTACAACCAAAGAGTGGATGTTATACCTATGATAAAGAATAAAATGTTTTTATTGAATATTGGAGGAGAAGAGAGCAATATGTATCATATATTCATTGATAAAAATAGCTAGTTATGATAATAAAGGTATGGTCACCTAAATTTTTTAAGCTTGTGATTATTAAATGCTAAAGTATGGTCCATGGACTATCTTGTGTAGAAGAAATAAGTGAAGAATGTGAAGGCTTCACAATGGGAAACTGAAGAACACAAGCTTATATTGAGAGGGAGGGTGAAAAATATAAGATAAAATTTTACTTTTCTTTCCCAAACAATATTATTCAATGTTTGTACTATCTTTTCATAGTAGTATTAACCAATCTCATAAATAGCAGTAACAAGGCAATACACAAATCACCACACACATGACATACATAAATTTAATGTGGTTCATCCAATGTGGGTTACGTCCACAAAGAAAATATTTCTTCTAAATTTTCTCAAAAAATCTCTCAGGAACCAATTCCCTATTATAATTTTTATGGACCTCTATCCAAAGGAGATATCAATCCCCTATGCTCAATTTTGTGGAACTCTATCCATAGGAAAACTTTATCCCCTTAAATCTAGTTCATGGAACTCTATCCACAGGAGAACTCTATCCCCTTACTGGTCTGGTATGTGGAACTATAGAATCCTCTCCCTTGCTCTTGTTCATGGAACTCTATCCATAGGAGACATCTCTCCTCTCTACTCTGGTTCATGGAACTCTATCCACAAGAGATACCTCTCCTCTACTCTAGTTCATGGAACTCTATCCATAGGAGACACCTTTCCTCTCTGCTCTATTTTATGGAAATCTATCAACAAGAGACACCTCTCCTCTCTGCTCTAGTTCGTGGAACTCTATCCATTGGAGAAACCTCTCCTCTCTACTATGTTCACCTGCAAAGTTGGTACACTTATCTTCTAAACTTTATTCTAAGCCTACTTATGAGGATTACTTAGGTTTGCTCATAAATCTACTCTCAACTCTGCCCCAAATCTACACACACTACATGCACAAATCTATCTCAAATCTATACCAAATATGCACACATTACATGCATAAATATGTCTCAACTCTTTCCCAAACTTGCACATATTACATACACAATTTTGTCTCAAATTTGTCCCAAATATGCACATATTACATGCATAAATTTATCTCAACTCTATCCTAAATTTGCACATATTATATGCACAAATCTATCTCAAAAAACCTTCTTCAAGTCTTCTTATAAGACTTTCTCAAATATGTCTCAAAAATTTGATTCAAGTATTCTCATAAGACTTGCTCAAATCTACCTCAAAAACCTGTTTCAAGTCTTCTTCCAAGACTTGCTCAAATTTGCTCACTTGTCTCTACTCAACTATGCTCTAACACATGCTCAATACTGCTCATAAAATATACTCAAATCTTACTCATAATCCATGCTTTGATCAAAATACTTCAGACATATTCTACCAGAATTATTGTTTAAGAACACATAGAAAATGATATGCAATACAATTTCACAATATGTTCTTTCCAAATATCACTCAAGACCAAAGCACAAATTGCTTCACAAAAACTGCCCTATAACCTTTGTAATTTTATTCTCAATGTCAATCAAGGTTATACACAAACTTGCTCTCAAACCCTAGCACAATTATCAAGAATGAAGCACAATTTTATTCTCAGCCCCGACTCATATATTTCCAACAATGCACACAAATTTAATCCTTATTTCTCCACCTTTAAATTAATCAATAATACACAAAGGACTACCCCTTTTCATTTTCAATACAATCAATAATAATGCACAAAATCATACTTTTTGTTCATCCTCAAAACAATTAATAGTAGTGTACAAAATATACCTTTTATTTACTCTCAAAATAATCAATGGTAATGATATTTCATAATATTTTCATGGTTGTCCTTATACAAGTCTTTATCTTTTGAATACCATACTGTATCGAAGAATATGCAATATGCTCTTATTATTTAAAAAAGAAACTCTAATTCATCATACTTTTGATGCATTCATAATTTATTATTCAACCTTTTGAAGAAAAATATCCACACAAATTTTTACCAATAAAATTTCATTTTCATATTTGACATAAAGACATACTTATCTCTTAATGTATTTCTTGCTTTCAAAAATAATTTCTTGCTAACTCCAAAACTCAAACTCTGGTCTTCTAGATACGATCCTTATCTATTGTCAATGAACCACTTCCACTACACACCTTGGTGGAAGATGAATCCACTATGAGCACCTTACTCCACTTTGACTCCAATAAACTCCCTACGCTTTTACTCCTGGAAACTTGCATATGTAGATGAATGTAGTATCCTTTCAAACACAATATGTTCTTCCTTGTCCATGCTTAGCACTCAATAATTTGTATAGTCTTTAATGCACTGTAAATGATAGACTTCCTCAATGCACAACTAACAATGGTCTTACTCAATCGATCAATGAGAATACTTTCTCAACGAATGGTACTCAACACTCAAAAAATAGTGAAGAGACTCCCGATACTCACTCTCTCAAATGATGAATGAAATATTTTCAAAGAGCAACTTCAATAATGAATACTCCTGATAAACTTATCTCAACCGATGCTCGTTGTAACTCCCATTTTATTTTATGTACACATAGTCAAAGGGTAGCGAGATGACAGCAAGCTCAAATTCCACAAAGGCCAAATGAACATCAACTAGAATACTCACTTAATTAGCAACAAATTGCAGAAAATACATTCTCTAAAATGGGCAATAAAATCAACAAACCAAATCTCTCAACGATAAACAATGAATGGATTCTTTCAACAAGTGAACTTTCTTGGTGAACAAACTCTTTTAAACAAAAGAAATATTTCAAAGATCAGCGAATGAAATATATTTCTTTACAAGTTTACCATCGATCTCTTTTGCAAACTCCTTTTTTTAGAGAACCCCGAGTGTGAGATCTACCACTACTAAATCTCAGATGCTTCCCTATCACTGGAACCAATAGTTTTCAATATATCAAATTTGCACTTGTTTCACCAAGGAGAAACTCTTTTTGGTTAAGACATCACCATAGCTTCTATTTATTTCATTAAAATATGTCTCAACATTTTCTCTTCTTCACTGCGTTGAATCCGATGCTAATCCATTGTGCTCCAAATTATTTTCTATTAGTTTTGAATACCAAAGATATTACACTACTGGTCTAACAACTTTCAACAAATCAAATTGCATTTGCTCATTGTGCTCCTTCCACGAAAAACTTAGTCATTATTAAAATGTCTTCGTCTCCTTTTTATATTGTTTTTCTTGAATAATACCTATGTCGACACTATTTAGTTTTCAAAAATATTATAAATTTTCCATAAGCATGGGCGCAAAGTCATATAAGCATTTTTCAACATTATTTATAATATTTAAAATAAATATTATAAACTTTTTATCTCAAACAACCCTTAAATAAAATCTTTTGCTTGAAGATAAATCTTGCCTTGAATTGCCTTGAATAGTTGTTCATCCTGAGAGACTCATTGAAGAATATTTCTTTCTTGAATACTTATGAACCTTTTACATCAATGACCATGCACCTTTGACATCAATGACAATTAAATATTCTCAATATTTTGAATAGAAACCATCATAGAAAGGAAGAGCATGAAGATATCATATCCATTGTAATTGATTCATTCATATATTTGTGGTCTAATGCAAACACCATTGGTCCTTATACTCTAACATTGTTATTGATGGTCATACTATAAAAATGGATGTATTTTTTTAAGAATAAGAGTGATGCTTTTGAATTATTCAAGACCTTAAAATATATATATGAGAATGAAAATGGATATAGAATCAAAATATTAAGGACTAATCATAGTGGTAAGAATTATTCCAAGAAATTTAATCAATTTTATGATGAGCATGAGATACGAATAAAATAAAAAATAGCCTATACACCTTAGCAAAATGGAGTGGTAGAAAGGAAGAGTAGGAAAATTATGGAGATGGCAACAATCATGGTACTAGAAAAATATTTGGGTAATCCTATGTTCCCTAATGTAGTTGCCATAATAGTATGCATCATTAATAGAAATCCCACAATGGCAATAAATAATATGACCTCATGAGGCATGGTACAAAAATAAGACTTTGATAAGTTACTTGACAATGTTTGATTTTTTTCTTATGTTCATGTTGAGTATAAGAAAAGAAAAAAGTTAGATCCAAAGAGATATATAGATATCATGTATCCATATCTAGATAATACATTCTATTTAAATATATGATTTTTGATGAAGGGAGAGTACATGGAAAACAAGTAGAAAATATTGAGAAGATAATCATAATTGAATATTTTGGTGTATTACAAACATCAAGTGGAGACACAAGCATTTCTCCAAAAACAAGAAAAAATGCAAGAAATAATTATAAGCACATATAAGCTTTTAAATGTTGGAATAGAATTTTGATAGGATATTTACAAGAAGACATGTCCAATCCAAAGAACAAAGAAAAAATAAACAAGAATATAATATGTTAAAATATGCATTATTCTCTAATATTTGAGTGGAGCCCTCAATTTTTTGAATAAGTAAGCCAAAACAAGGTATGGACTAAATCCATGAAAGAATAAATAAATGCAATTGAAAAGAATGATACGTGGGAGTTATGTGAACTTCCAAAGAGCAAGGATGTGATTCAAGTGAAGTGGGTGTTCAAGACCAATTACAATAGTTATGGATAAATTGAGAGGCACAAAGCAAGACCAGTGACAAAATGGTACGCACAACAAATTGGCATAAACTATGATAAGACATATGCACTTGTTGTAATACAAGACAATAAAAATGGTTTTAGATTTTGCAACCCAAATAAGGACTATACATTAAATTTATGTAAATTTTATAATAAGTAATTATTCTCTTAAGTTCTACTAGGATAGACTTACTTGAGTTTCCACTCCTTCATGAGTCAGGTGAACTCTTAGTTATAGTCTAGATCAGATTTGATGAGTTGTTGTAATCCAATGACTCTCAATGATCAACTTTGTTATTTATACAAAGTTGATCCATGGAATAATCAATCAGTTCTATTTTGTTTCTTCAAATCTTGTGATGTTGTGTAGTTCTACTCTTGGGAAATTCTAACATGGTACTAGAGCAGGATAGATTCTGCTAGGCATTCTCTCTTGAAGGAAGTTTCACAGACTGGTTCTTAATCTCTTATCTTTTATTTTCTAAAGAAAATAGATTTTTTTTATATATTTTGTAGATTGCTTATTTCAAATCTGCAATTTCTTTTTGAGATATTTGTTTATGGTAATATCTAAATAGTTTATCTAGTTTTTTTTACCATATTATGCAAATATTCTCCTAAATTTTTTTCCAAAAAATATATAATTTGCTGCTCTTTCTTTGCAAAATATATATATTTTAAAAATTTTATTGTCCTCCTCCTTTGCCTATTCTTGCGTTCAAAAATCCTCTTTTTATCTGGATGAACGCAGCTTCATTTGGCTCAATAGCCATCGTTGTGTATCGTCCATAGACGAACGCAGCTCTGCGTATCATCCGAAGTGGAGATCGTAATAATAGATATTTCCTTTTGGCGGGCAATAATATATTTTTTTAAAATAGGGTTTTTAAAACTATTCATGAAATCTTCAACTAAAAGAAATCACCGCTTCTAACATCATTAAATTAAATAGACTTTTGGTCTATTAAAAAGACCAAAGTCTATTTATTTTTTCGGAAGCGTGGCACTTTGCCAACAATCTATTGACGCGTGGTTGGGTAAACATATTATATAACGGTTTTTTCCCTATTGATTTCCTAACGTTCGAAGATTTTATAAGTTCCCTATTAATTATCTAAAGCTTCTTCCTTTTTTTTCATCCTTCGACGCTCCAGGAAGAACTTTGATTTCTCTTATAAATTCATCTACTCTCTGCTTGGAAATATTAAGATTTTATATTGTCTCTGGTATTGATAGCTATTTCTTCATTTAGAGCATTTACTTTGATGAATTTTGGGCCTAACATCTTCTGATTTCATATCAAAGAGCAACGTCTGTGAATTTTTATTCTTCTCTCTCTGTCATCTTCGAAAAGATCACTGTCAGCGCCTCCTCTGCATTCGAACACATCATCTCTTTCGTGCGTAGCGCTATTTCTAGCGTCTTCCAGGAACGCACCTTCTCTGCATAGTAACACGACGTCTCTTCGGAGACATCTCGGTGTGTGATGCCATTTGTAAATATCTTCTAGGATCGCACCCTCTCTTCCTTCTTCGGAGACTTCCCTTCAAAAAGCAACAAAAGAGGTAAATTTAAATTTTTATATATATTTTTTTATTGGCTCCCTTTTATCTAACCTTTTGTAGTGTTACGAAAGCCAAACATCTCCTTCATTTTTTGAGCATCGTTGTTGGAAACAAAGGAAGGAGTTCATTGTGGGAAGCACCTTGAAGGAGTTCTTCGAAAGAGCTTTGAATTTTTTTAGTTATATTTATCAAATTCTTGCTCCTCTACGACACTCAAAATATATATTTTTTATATATAAAAGTTTTAGCATTGTGTTTCAATATAAGAAAAATTTGATAGAATATATTGTGGTGCATTCACTAACGACATTCGCAGCATTCATCGCGATTCGAAGACTCTCTGCATAGCGCTCTTTGATGTCTTTGGAAAGCTGGTTTCGGGTTTTTTGGTGGTATCAAAACTAACTCTTCCTATGTGCAGCGAAATCGTAGCCGTTAAGAGCATTCCAATCTTCCCTCGCTGCGCCTTGGGGTCAATTGTAATGTCTCTCTCTTTCCATTGATGGACGTAGCATTAGAAATCTTATTTTTTCTCTTCCCTGCAATATATTGTAAACCTCTAAAATAATTATTTCCTTTTCCTTGGTTCCTGTCGTTGGCCACTTCAAGTAAAGGATAATATTGTAATCTCAAATATAATTTCATTTTTTGGGGGGGGGGGTTTAGGTGTGAAATAAGCACCTATTCTAAGAAGCTTCATTAGGGGGGTTGTTCCTGTTTTTTGTCATTGCCTCATTTACTTTTGTTTTGATCTAATTCAGTTTATAAGTTCTTTAATAAAGTAATAATTATTAAATAGAGATCTTAATATTTTTGATATAATTAGTGTTAACTTAACTATTACTTTAAGAAGCTATTCCTTGTAATAAGAAGCTATTTATTTCTTAAATATTAAGGATATTTCTTATATAAAATTAAGTTAAATTTTTTATTTCAAATCAATTTTTGGTTTCTAGAAACTTTTCTTTTAAATAAACTTAAAATTTTATTAAAAATATCACCTATGTTCCTAGTGTTGGATTTCTAATAACTTACAGTTTCCCTCGCGTAAGGGCAGGTTATTTGAATCCGATATTAAGTTTTGGATGATATAAATATAAAATCCTATGTTCCATGTATCAATTCTCCTCTTTACTTATAGTTTCCCTCACGTAAGGGCGAGTAATTAGGAGAAGAGTTATATAGGCCTGGCATAAATCTTATTTAATTAACCTTATAGTTTTATCAAAACTCCTCATATACTTATAGTTTCCCTCACATTAGGGCGGGTATTTTGAGGAGCTTGGTATTTCTCAAAGGTTTTTTTAATCAATAGCATTCTCTAAATATAATAATTGAAGTCAAAGGGGGGAATTTTTGGTTCTCTTCAATTTCTTTTGGAAAAATGAATACAATTGATCCACTCACCCCTCATAACTATCATACATGGAAACCTAAAATATTAAATCTCATTTCTCAAAAAGGGCTCACACACCTGCTAGAAGAAGAGCAACCTGAATTTGAAAAAGAATATGAAAAATTTATTCATAAAGGGAAGTTGTATGAAACAATGGGTATTATAAGCACTAATGTAAATGAAAGCTTATGGTTTCACATTATGGATTGTAAAACTCCTTATGAAATTTGGGAGAAACTAAAGAACTTATTTGGAAAAGTAGATCAAATAAGGTCAATGCAATTAGAGGCGAAATTAACAACATTATCTCCTAAAGACTTTAGCAATATTGTTGACTTTCTCACCAAATTTAAAGAAGTCCTTACTCAATTTAAAGGTAGTGGCAAGGATAAAAAATATGAAGAATGCATCTATCTAATTCTTTCTAAATTAAATGGTGTATTTCAAATATTTGCAACCACCTTTCTATCTACAAAATATGCTCTTGGTGCAAGTTTCAAAATGCCCTCCTTAGAAGAATTTTGTGAGAGACTAACTAGAGAAGAAACAAAACTTGCAAAGTATGAGATCTCTTCCTCTTCCTCTAAATCCTTAGTAGCATCCACCTCCACTAAAGAAAAATTTAAAAAGAAATAAAGAAGTCCCATAACTTGTACTCACTGCAAAAAGAATGGTCATTCTGCAAACAAATGCTGGAAAATATTACAACTAGAGGCAGCTATGAAGGATCAAAATATAGACAATAAAAATCAGATAGGAAAATCCCTAAATGTTCAAGGGAAGACCACCAATACTTCATCTAATTACTAGGTCCTAGATTTTGGAGCAACTCATCACATGACTTCTTTAGATGAGTCATTCTCTTCTATCTCCTCAAGTTCAACATGTAGCATAGAAGTTGGTGACTCTTCCTTTATCCTAGTCAAAGGAAAGGGTGACATATCCATTTATGGTGGCTCTATCAATAATTTTCTCTATGTTCCAAACATTGCAACAAATCTCCTCTCCGTCTATCAGATTTGTACTTATGGAAAGGGGAAAACTATTATCTTCTCTCCAACAGGAGTTGAGATAAGAGACTTTCAAGACCCCCACTCTCTTATAGCCAAAGGAGATATTGATCACAACACTCACCTATTTCACTTCAAAGGATTCAAAAATCCATAAGGGGCCTCCTATTTTGTGGCTCATGGAGATCTTGAAAGCAAAATTTGGCATGAAAGGTTTGGTCATCTCAGTTATAACTACCTAAAGGAATTGAACACCCATGAAATGGTAACATGTTTACCTCAAGTCTCTTCTATTGATGGAGTATGTCCTGGATGTGCTCTTGGAAAGCAACATCAAGATCCTTTCCATCCAAGTGGTTCTCTAAAAGCCTCATCCCCTCTAGAGTTAATCCATAGTGACTTGATGTTTTTACCAGAGCCTTCTTTCAAAGGAGTAAAATATGCTCTAACCTTCATTGATGAATTTTCCAGAAGAACTTGGGTCTACTTCCTAAAATACAAAAGTGATGTTCTATCCCACTTCAAAATCTTCAAAGCCTTAGTTGAAAATCAGGCCTCTTGCAACATCAAGCAAATTCACACAGATAATGGGGGGAATACTATAGTAATGAGTTCTCAATATTTCTATCAAGTCATGGCATCATTCATCAACATTATGTCTCCCATAATCCGCAGCAAAATGGCATTGCAGAGAGGAAAAATCGAACATTGAAGGAAATGGTAAATTGTATGCTCCATTCAAGAGATCTTCCAAAAGTTTTTTGGGTAGAAACTAACTATGCAAACTATATTCAAAACCGCACACCTCATAAAGCTCTTGACCATTTAACGCCTGAAGAAGCATGGACTGGCTCAAAATCGGATGTCTCCTTCTTCAATATTTTTGGGTGTACATCTTGGGCACACATCCCAAAGAAGAAAAGGAAGGCTCTAGATAAGAAAAGCAAAAATCTCATCTTTGTTGGTTATTGTGAGGAAATGAAAGCATATAGGCTCCTTGATCCCACAACTCATGAGGTATTTTTTCATAGGAATGTCCAATTTGATGAAACATTCCCTCAAAAATATCCTCAACCATCCTCTTCCTCTATTGAGCCTTCTCCTATAGTAGAACCTCAATATAATGAAGAACCAACTTTAGAGATTAATTTAGAGATTGATGATCAAAATGAGGAACCTATAACTCCAACTCAAAGTCTTTCCATTCCTTCTACTCCTTCCACTATGCCAAAATGGGACCGCACCATTGTTAAAGAAGCTACTCCTTACATCCAAAATCTTCCATCATCCAGATTAACCAACTCCATAGGCATTGGTCTTGTCTGTCAATCTATTTCCTCTGATCCTCAATCCTTCAAATAAGCAACTGGTATTAAAGAATGGGATGATGCCATGGAAAATGAATTCTCTTCCTTAATCAAAAATGAAACTTGGGATTTAGTTCCCCTACCTAAAGGAAGGAAATTAGTTCATTGTAAATGGATTTATAGAATAAAATATGGGCCTAATGGAGAAATTGACAAACACAAAGCTCACCTAGTAGCCAAAGGTTTCTCTCAAATTGAAGGAATTGATTATGCTAAAACCTTTGCACCAATTTCCAAAATGGATTATGTTAGACTGGTTCTTGCTCTGAATGCTTCCCAAAAGTGGCATGTCTTTCAAATGGATGTAAAAAGTGCTTTCTTACATGGGGACTTAAAGGAAGAGATATTCATGGAACAACCTATTGGTTTCATTCAAGATGCCTCTCTTGTTTGTAGGCTAAAGAAGTCTCTCTATGGCCTCAAACAAGCTCCTAGAGCTTGGTATGAAAAAATGGACTCCTTCCTTTTTTCCTCAGGTTTTTCTCATTGTGAGTCTGATAATAGAGTCTACATTTGGAGAGATGAAGGAAAAATCACCATACTTGTTCTATATGTTGATGATCTACTACTCATCGGTAGTGACTTCACTCACATTCAGACTATAAAAGACTCCCTCTCTAAAAAATTTGATATGGATGATCTAGGTCTAGCTCATTACTTCCTTGGGATCCAAATAAATCAAATAGATGCAGGAATTTCATTGTGTCAACAAAAATACACTCTAGATCTTCTTCAAAGGTTTAAAATGATAGATTGTAAACCTTCTCCTACACCTTTTCAGTATGGAGTCAATCTAAGTACTTCCTACACATCCCCTCTATGTGATGCAACTCTATACCATCAACTTGTAGGGAGTCTATTATACCTTACTCATACTCATCCAGATATCTCATATGATGTTGGCTTAATATCCAGATTCTCACATCAACCTCATTTCAATCACTGGAAAGCAACAAAAAGAATCCTCCGATCCTTTTTTGTTTTTTTTTTCCTTTTTTTTTTTTTTTTTTTTTTTTTTTTTTTTTTTTTTTTTTTTTTTTTTTTTTGTTGTTTTTTTTTTAATTTTTTTTTTTTTTTTCCATTTTTTTTTTTTTTGTTGCTTTTTTGCTCTTTTTTTTTTTTGGTTTGTTTTTTTTTTTTCTCTTTTTTTTTCTCCTTGTTATTTTGTCTAAAGTTTTCCCTCCCTTTTTTTTGTATTCTTTGGAGTATGGTTTTTTCCCATGTGGTTTTTTATCATCTCTCCCTTACATATTGTACATGAGTACCTCATCAGGCCATGTTTCTGGGACTCATTATTTTTTATTAAGGATAATCTTCGCCATCCGAAGACATGCCTCTTTATTTCATAGCAGATGGTTCTTCCCATTTGGTTTTTTCACCATCTCTCATATATAATGTAAATGAGTACCTGATCAGGCCATGTTGTCAGGACTCATCTTTTTTGTATTAAGAGGATAATATTCACATATTGAAGACATACCTTTTCCTTTTTCCTTTTGATAGATGGTTTTTTCCATGGGGTTTTTACCATCTCTTCAAAATGAAACCATTGTACATGAGTACCTCATTAGGCTCTATTGTCAAGAATAATTTGTACAATACACCCCTAGTATCACTTAAGGGGGGGTGTTAGAATAAGTAATTATTCTCTAAAGTTATACTAGGTTAGACTTACTTGAGTTTCCACTCCTTCATGAGTCAGGTGAACTCTCAGTTATAGTCTAGATCAGATTTTATGAGTTGTTGTAATCCAACAGTTCTCAATGATCAACTTTTTTATTTATACAAAGTTGATCAATGGAATAAACAATTAGTTCTATTTTGTTTCTTCAAATCTTGTGATGTTGTGTAGTTCTACTCTTGGGAAATTCTAATAGTAAAGAGTGTAGTATTGAATAAAAATATTGAAGAAGTGTATGTGTGACAACCATAAGGATTTGAAGTGAAAGGTAAATAATGACATGTATAGAAGTTTAAAAGAATGTATTGTTTATACTCAAACATGGTATTCAAGAGAAGTATGAATGAGCTCACATTATACTAAAAAATTGTAGTAATTATATTCTTATTATTTTTTTGTATGTTGATGATCTAATTTTCACAAGAAGTTCATAAAAAATGAAGAAATAATTCAAGCAAGGTATGATGCCAAAATTTAAAATGAGTGTTTTTTGTTTGTTTTATTATTTTTTTGTCATGGAGATACATCAATGATATGATGAAATATTCATTTTTTAATCTAAATATACACATGATATTTTGAACAACTTTGAAATAGAAAATTATAAATATGTTGGTATCCCACTTGCACAAGGTAAAATAAAGTGCAAGGATGATGAAAATAATGTACAAGGATGTTGTTAACCTTATGTACTTAATAATATCTAGACTACATATTGCATGTGTAGTCTCTTTGATTTCAAGATTCATAAATAAGCCATAAAAAAATCATATGAGAGAAGCTAAGAGAATTTTAAAGTATGTTAAAGGAAATTTATATTATGGCATCCATTATACTTAATGCAATAATATTGAGATGGTTGGATACAATGATTCAAATTGGGGAGGCTCAATTGATGATAAGAAATTTACATTAGAATTTTTTTTTCATTGGGAAATGGATTGATAACTTGGAGTTCAAATAAGTAAGCAAAAGTTACAATCTCAATAATAGAGGAAAAGTACATAGTATCTATATCAACAAACTCATAAGTAGTGGTGGTTGAGGCAGATCCTAGAATACCTTGGTGCAAAGCAAGAAATACAAAGTACAATTATTAACAACAAAAGTGCATCTCAAATGAATAAAAATAATGTTTTTTATATAAAATAAAAGCACATTGAGTTGAGGCATCATTTTATTAGAGATTTATTTCAAGAAAAGAAAGTTGAAATGAAACCCTAAAATTTGAAATATTAGTATGTAGATATTTTTAAAAAGATAGTAAAAAAAATAAATTTAATTCACTTAGAGATAGAATAAAATTTTCCTAGTCTCAAGGGAGGGTGTTATAAATTGTGATACTAAAAAAAACAAAAAAACAAAAATAGAATAATAATAATAAGAAAAAAATAAAATAGGACATAATTGGAATTGCAAGTAAAACTTTAAGGGATAAAATACTCACTCATATTTAGAGATAATATGAATCACTAAGAAACTCTTAAGATAACCAAGAGGTATCCTATTGCATATATAAGTGTAGGGCATTGCATTAAAATAGAATATATAGATTCGAAGATGGATGAAATGTTTATTAGAGGGTTTTTTTGCAAATTTATTTTTTATTCATTTTATCCTTTCTATGTTGTGTTAATATTTATTTTGAAGTACCACCACACTTCACATTTTCACCCTAGATATTGAGTCCATCAGTTTCTAACCTAATCTTACACACATATTTAAAAGTAAAATAATTTTTTTAATATCATAGTTCCCTGCTTTACCTCAATAATACACAATAATTTTCTATCCCATAAGCTAAGTTGAAGCTGGGTCAACTTCATGGAAATGATAACCAAATTAAAGTGTACCTAGATATAATCACTACATGGCTACTCTTTAGAATAATAAAAAAATAGAACAAATTCCTTTAATACCTAATGGGGTAAAGTGGTGTTATGGATATGAATATTTTTTGTTTGAATACTACTATAATTAAGTCCTCAAAATATTACAACATTTTTAGTGGGTATTACACAAATTTAGTGGTAAAATAAGCCTGGTCGTAGTTCAAAAAACAAGCACACTTATATTTCTTTTCTTAATATGATAGTTAAATTTCAAAATAATATTCATACTTAGGTTCATGCTAATTTTATTATGCGAAAAAAAATCCATAAAATAATAAAGTATACTAAAATTATCATTCTTTTGAAGGTTGAAATAGAATTAAAAAATAAGCATCCAATAAGTTGAATGTCCATAAATTTGAGTATGGAGAGAAGTCATAGGATAATTCTACTAGTTTCTGGTCATTTCCTCTTCAAAATTTATGGGTATCAATATTCCCTCTTAGAAATTATAATATTAATGTTTCTGTTTCTCATTGTCCCTATTATATCTAGGGCAAGTCTTATTTAAATAATTTCCCTTGGTCTAAATTCAATGTTCTCTACAAATATGCAACTATTTGATATAAAAAGTCTCCATAGGGAGATCTCAAAAGAGATTATGTACATATGCAACTAAAATTTTGCTAAAAGCATATACCTACAATTTTATTATCAATTATGTTTATGTGTATTTGTGTATATATATGTGTGTTTGTTGTCATCTGTTATTGTTGCAATCACCCATAGTAGGGGATTGAATGCATCCAATAATTACACCTTACATAGAGCAACACAATAGGGTAGCTCTGAGAACTTGGAAAGTGACTCAATCAGACTATCTCCAAGGTTTTTTACAAGGTCAAAACCTTATAGGATGTGATATTCAATGCTCATCTAATCTAACCTAACCTAACTATATGTCACACTTAAAATAAAAGGTAAAGGAAAGAAAACCTACAAGAAATACGAAGAACAATAACCTTCCACCAGGGCCTCATGAAGATGATAATAGATCCAAATTCCCCTCTTCACAAGGAAGAGGGAAGAGATCCTCTTCCACAAGTACCAAATGAAGATCCTCTCATGGAATGTGAGAGGCCTCAATGGACGTAACAAACAATGTTTGGTTAAGTCCATGAGGAAATATTTAAAGCCTACCATTTTCCTTTTGCAAGAGTCCAAGTTGGACATCCAAAATGCTTCCTGTATCTCTAAATATATTTGGAAAAACTATGATTTCCTCATAAGCCCTACCAACGGAGCTTTTGGTGGCTTGCTATGCTTGTGGGATCTAAACATTGTTGAAGGCAGACTCCTAACTGTGGTAGATAATTTCATGAACATCCTATTTTTCAGCAAAGATCATCATTGTAGATGGGTTCTTTCAAACATCTATGCACCAAATTCCCTTCCAAAATATTCTAGCTCTAGAAACAGATGAGAGAAGTCTTTTCCAATGAGGCATGGATGTTGGCTGGATATTTTAATTCTCCTCTATTTCCCATAGACAAGAAAGGAGGTTCCAAAATCATAGCTAATTCTTATGAAGACTTCACATCATTTGTGGATGGTAATCAACTCATGGATATCCAGCTAAGAGGTCCCAAATTCACCTGGAGCAACCAAATAAAGGGTGATCAGCTCATCCAGATCAGACTTGATAGGGTCCTCATATCCCTTAATGCCATCTATCCCTTTGGAGATTTTATCCTTCAGTCTCTTCCTAGAATCGGATATGATCACAATCCCCTCCTTGATTGCTCACCTCAAGGCTCTCCTTTCAAATCCCCTTTTATATTTGAGGTGATGTGGCTTCAGGATCCTGACCTCAAGTCACTCATAGCATCTTGGTGGTCCCACAACTTTTCTGGGTCCCTTGCCTCCTAGGTGAGCAAAAAACTTTGTTTTGTTAAAGCAAATCTCAAGCAATGGAACAAGGATGTTTTTGGCAATATTTTCTCCAGGAAGCAGAACATCCAATCCCAGCTCACAAGCATTGAGATCTCTACCCAACAAGGAGACCTTGACCCTAGTCTCTAGGAAATTGAAAAGAGCCTCCTATCTGAATACCACAACATTCTAAAAAATGAGGAAGTTTTTTGGAAGCAAAAATCTAGGGTAACTTGGCTGAAGGAGGGTGATTCCAACACTAAATTTTTCCACGCCACTACAATGAGACATAGAGGCTCTAGTAAAATTTGGGAACTCACCAAGGTAGATGGGACTGTTATTTTAGATATTTTCGACATTAGAGTTGAGGTGGTTGCTTTTTTTGAAGATCTACTTGGACCAAGCCCAGATTGTAACCAACAAACTACGGAGACTCTCTTGTGCAACATTCCTAGGTTAGTCACCCAAGAGCATAACAATATTTTGATTAAACCCTTTTCTACTGAGGAAATTCATTTTGCGATCTTCTCCATGCAAGGTGGGAAAGCTCTGGGTCCTGATGGTTTTCCCCCTATGTTTTTTCAATGCTATTGGGACATTGTGGGACCTGACATTGTTTTTGCTACCCAAAAAATGCAACGAACCAAAAGCATTCCCAAGGATATCAATTCCACCTTCTTAGCCCTAATCCCCAAGATTGGTAATGCCAAAACCCTTGTTGACTTTCACCCAATCAGTCTTTGTAATATCTTCTACAAAATCCTCACCAAAGTGATAGCCACCAGATTGAAGCCAATTCTACCACACATCATTGACCTCAACCAAGGTAGCTCTATTCAAGGGAGACTCATCATCGACAACATCATCACCATCCATGAACTTATCCATTCAGTGTCCAAAAGTAACAAGGTTGGTCTTTTCCTCAAATTAGACATGAATAAGGCTTTCGATAGGGTATCATGGAAGTTTCTTTTTTCTATCCTCTCTAGGTTTGGGTTCCATTCTGAGTGGATCGACCTAATCAGAGAATGCATTACAAATACCAGTTTCTCAGTTCTTATCAATGGCTCTACTATCAGATACTTTTTGAGCTTTAAAGGTCTAAGACAGGGAGACCCTTTATCTCCTTTTCTCTTCATACTTGTTGTTGAAGCTTTGGGTAGAACCTTAAGGTCTTCTTGTTCCAAAGGGGAAATATTAGGTATTAAACCAGCCTCCTCTCTTAATCCCATCTCCCATCAACAATTCGTCGATGACACCATCCTTGCCACCCGTGCCTCTGTTCCTCAAGCTAAAGCCATCAAGTCGATCTTGCTCTCTTTTGAGTCAGCTGCTGGTCAAAAGGTCAACTTCTCCAAAAGCAAAATTTACTTTATCAATACCCCCATAAGATGACAAGCTCGTATAGTTGACATCCTTAGTTGTGTTGTTGCTGACCTCCCAACTATTTATCTTGGGTTTCCTCTCTTTGATGGACCTGCAAAAAAATATTTATGGAATCCCATCATTGAAAGAATCCACAAAAAGTTGGTTGGATGGAAAGGGGGACTCCTTAGTCAGGCTAGAAAGGCCACCTTAGTCAAAGCCACCCTCTAGAGCATCCCTATTTTCTTTCTTTCCATATTTCAAATTCTGATTGAAGTGTGCAATAAAATAGAATAGATCCAACAAAACTTCCTATGGTCGGGCTCTGAACATAAGCAAAGATTTCATTTAGTTGCATGGGACCAAGTTTGTTCTAGGAAAGAATATGGAGGTATCGAGGCTTAGGAAAGTCAAAAACATGAATTCAGCTCTTATAGCCAAACAAGGGTGGAGGGTCCTTCAGAATGAAAACTCTCTCTAGGTTGACATTATCAAGGTCAAGTACCTCTGGAACCAAGCAAATTTCTTGGATGACCCCTCACCCATCCTAGGTTCTGCAGTCTAGAATTCCATCATAAGGTCAAGAGAGATCATCAGGAAAGGCATCCGATGGAAGCTTGGTAATGGTCAAAAAATAAACTTCTGGGAGGATAGATGGTTGGGTGATAGTCCACTTTAGAACTATGTTGACCTAATCTACTTAAAACCTATTACTGATACCCTATTTGGTTCAAAAGTGTGCAATTTCATTGACACCAACAATAGGTGTTGGAAATCCTTTCCTCTTGGTGATCTGAATGAGGAACAAAGAAGAGCTACTTCTATTTTATCTGACATGTTGCACCTTGTGTCATCCCCAACTCTCTAGTGGAAGACAAGCTCCTTTGGGCGCCTAGTGTGAATGGTTTTTTACTATTAAATCTACCTATTTCCTCATCGAGAGTCTAGGTCAGCCGTGGTTCCCTTCGAATATTATCTGGAATAAACACCTCATACCCAAAGTCAGTTTCTTTTTTGGCTTGCTATCCAAGATAAAATCCTTTCCATTCCTAACCTCCAGATCCATGGACTCCCTATTCCTAATTATTGCTACCTGTGCAATCAAGCTTGCGAATCCACCCAACACATCTTCCTGTCTTGCAATTTTTCTCTCAATATTCTTTCATCCTTATTTTCCACTATTGGGATTGCTTGGGCTCCACCCTTTCTCTTGAATGATTTGTGCTTGTAGTGGCCCAACCTCTTCAAGAGCTTTCGCTTAAAAATTTTTTGGACTTTCTATCTCCCCCATTTTTTATGGGAAGTTTGGAAAGAACGTAACTCAAGAGCCTTTAATAACTCTACCCATGATTTCCAGTTTGTGCTCTCAAGAATCCTCTAGGTGGCCACTGAGAACCTCTCTATCACCCAAGGTTTTGGGCCCCCTGAATCTTTGGATGAAGCTAGTCTGGCTAGGTTCCTAAAGCTTCCCTCTTGTCCTATCTCTCCCCCAAACTCTATGGTGGATCATTCGCTCATTAAATGGTCTCCTCCACCCCTAGGCTGGATAAAATTCAATTTTGATGGAGCGGCCAAGGGTAACCCTGGCCCTGCTGGTGCTAGAGGTATTTTTAGAAATCATGAAGGGAAGATCATTCTAGCCTTTGCAAAAAACCTTGGGGTCCAAACTAATCATTTTGCTGAAGCACGAGCTCTTTTTCAAGGTCTGTCTCTTCTACCCCACTTACATTGTCCTAACTTAGTGGTTGAAGGTGATTCGATGAACATCATTAAAAGCTTTGCAGGGACTCAGTCTGCTTCTTGGAACATCTCCAACCTGATTTTCAAAGCCAAAACCCTCCTGAGCTTATCCACCAATGTTACCATTCAACATGTCTATAGAGAAGGTAACCAAGTTGTTGATCAATTAGCCAATTTGGGCATCTTTGAGCCCAACCTTACCATCTGGACTGAGAATTTCCCTCCTGCACTACTCGATGGCAATTTCCTATCTGTGTCTTTTAAGTGATCTCTCCCCAAAGGGTTGGAGGGATGTTGTTTTCCTTTTATGGGGCTTAGCCAGCGTTACCATCATCCACATATTTGTTGCAGCATGAAGTTTCCATGTTCCTATGGAAGGGTTTATGATGCATATCCAGCTCTTTGAGGTCATTGGTGTTCAAATAATTCTTTGAACTATGTCTGTTCTTATTCCTAGGTGCATGGGGAATATGTGTATCAATGAAGATTTCACAGGTGTCATCTGATACCTAGTTTTGATCCACCACAATGCGACTCTCACAGGTGACAACAGTTGCCACGTATGGAGGACCTATTATAACGTGGACTTCATAGACATTACCCAATGCCATGTATGGAAGATATGTTTCAGCACAAGAAACATTTCTTGTTGCCCTGGGAGGGCTTCTCTTCTTGCCCTATGAGGCTTTCTCTCCTACCCCTGCATGGGCTTCTCCTCTTAGTTTTAGCAGTTTATCTTCGATGGCCCACAAAGGATCTATTGCTTTTGTTGTAGATTGGTTGGGAGCTCTTCTCTCAATCATCATATTTTTGTAAAAGGTTACGAGATCCTTTCAAAACCCTTATTCACCAATAAAAAAAAGGAAAAATATCCTAGGCTAATTGAGGGTGATGCATCAATATCATTAGATTCTTCTATATAATAGTGATATTAAATGAAAACATGAATCTTCTGTACCAACAAATTAAAGTGAACATATTCTCTTCTTGACAGACACAATTAGCACAACTTCCATATTTATGAAATAATATAGAGATGAAAGTGGTCATGGTATCTCATACATGCATACAAAAAATACAAATAATAAGATAAAAAATGACAAGTAGTCACAACTTTTCATATATATGTATGAATATAAAATATTCTAGATTACGATCATTCTAGAAGAAAGAGCTTGAAAGCGTATTTATAAAATGAATCAATGTTTGAGTCCAAACTATTATACAAAAGAAAATGAAAGGAAAATTGCATACAAGTCCTAGAAAATAGGCTGGAATAAGCAACCAAGAAATACCTTACAATACCTACATAATAACTATTTATAGAAAAAACTAGAGAGACTTTCCCTATCAAAACTATGTAGGAATATTGAAAATTCGTTTTCATTGCTTTAATTGATCTAGTCCATTTTACATCATTTTAGTCCTTCAAGGCCTCTCTATCTAGAATCATCAGTTTTAAGACTCTAGATGCTCAATTATTATTGACATTTTTAACTAACACCCTAGCGATCCTAAAATCTAAATAAAGGTATCCACTATAACCAATACTATCAAACTTAGGAGTGTTGTTGTTGTGGTTGCCACATTTTTTCCTTAAATAAGCCAACCATTCTCCTTATATTTTTTGATCCCAAGTGATGCGAGTAGTTGATATTACCTCCTTATAGTAATTTATCATTGGTCTAGGTCACCTATCTTTTGGGATTACTAGTTACACAATTTGATCTTCCTCATTCCTATTTCTTTTCCATGTTAGACCACTCTTATTTTCTAGCCATTTTTGCATTTTGTATGCCCTAATTATAAAAATATCTTGCTCTCTTCATATATTCCTTTTATCTCTAAATTTATGAAGCATTTGATTTTCAATTTGGTTGATTCTAAAAAAATTTTCCCATCATCTAGCGATAATGTTTAATAAAACTTCCATAGCTTGGCTAAACCTTTATTCACAATTCTATAGAAATATTTTCTCTTAACCTCTTGTCAAACCTTTTGAGATGGTCTAAATTTTAGAACTTTTACTTCATTTTTCCTCAAGAGCTCTTATGAACCAACCCTTAGAGATTTTCTTCTCTTTCTTACTTAAAAACTTTATCAACTTTCTATATTCAAACATTTTGCTCTCCTTGTGACCTTCATAACTTTTTTGTTACATGTTGACTTTAAGAAATTTTTAATGCTTTGCAACCATTAAAATATTTGTAAAGTGGTGCCAACCTTTGATCAAAACTATTTTCCCCTTATTTTTTGATAGTTCTTTCTCTTCCTTCCACCTATTTTGCTTTGGCTTTGGTCTTCTTTTAAAATCCTTTTAAAGAAAAGAAAAAAACCTTAAGTGTAGTGAATGTTCACTATAGCTTTGATGGCTTTTAAGAGAACTCAACCTTCTGAATCTTCTCTTCATTACATTCCATCAAAACATCCATGTTTAGTTGGATTCTACATTCAAGTGGTACAGACCATTAGTCATGATACTATGATTGTTCACAAGGCTTTTGATTTGAAGTTCTCTAATACACCTCTTATAATTATACTATGCATTGAGTACTATGTTCCTCTTGATGGAAATATTAGTGTAAAAAATCTTAATTGACTACAACCATGACCAAATGCAGAAGAGTTATCTACAATAGGGATTACTAGGATAATCAAGTATCGTGATTAGATTTCTAATAATGTTTCTTCATGTTGAGCTCTTTCAAGTCCCTATCTACCTCCTATAGATGTTGAATTCTTTCCACTTGGATGTCCCAATGAATTTATCCTATGTAAGTTATGAAGAGATCATGGATGAGTGATCAAGAGCCACAATCCAAAAAAGTGTGGATGATAACTAGGTCTACAAGCTCACCCATATGGAAACAGAGCAAACCCACAACTGCTCTTTGGATCGAATGTCCAACAATGGTAGTCATTTTAGTTATCAGTAAAATGAATCATGATATTTTATCAATAGTGGGATTTGATTTAGTTATCACTGAAAATGTTATGAGGGATTACTATGTGTTGCTAACTATTACGATCTAATAATTAGCATGGTCCCAAAACACTAGGGATTTAACACCTATTTTTAGCCTTTGGTGATGATTCCTTAGTAATTTATTAGTACAAACTACTAGTAGATGATAGAGTTCCAAGAGCTTTCTATTTGCTCTAAATTAGAACTAATGAAAGTCACCTTCTTGGCTATATTGTGATGAATTTTTACTAATATATATATATATATATATATATATATATATATATATATAGGGTTTTCTACTCATTGTCCCACTCCCTCTTGATTCCATTAAACAAGAGTGGTTTAAGGCCCTAATAAGCAAACCCCTTTTTCCATTATATAGAAATTGGAAGATACAAATTATTTTATCAGTCTTATTTAATTATATAGAAAATTTTATTTTATGACATAAGATCCTGTAATCCTCATTCAAGACACAAAGTCTCATTTTTATATCCCCTTTTTATTACTATGAGAAAATTGATTGCTAAATGCAAATACATTTTTTACTCAAGATATATTATGCTTACCATGTAAGTGTATCTTAGAGATGATCCATGTACAAGTTCAACTTTTTGTCAATATCATTTGTTAGCCTCTAATGACCCTATCAAAAATTCTAAATAGAAAATAGTTTATCTTTTTTTAAGATAATAAAAAACACATCTATATCACGTATTATTGTCAAGTCAACACTCTATAATTAAATGTAAATTCTATGTTATCTATATATCCACATAATTTTCATGTTTTGTAAGAAAAGGTAGAATGATTTGGAATATCACATAAAATAAAATATTTAAGTAGATTTTTAGAATTATATTTATTAAATTCTAATGTACCAAAAAATATCTTGTCAATCTTTTCTTAAATTATAAAGAAAAAAATCATTTTATACAAAATAATTAATAAATAAAATCTAATAATTAATATGGTCATGTAGTTCCAAGGATTTAACACCCGTTCTTAGCCTTTGGTGATGATTCCTCAAACTTTATAATTGGTGATAGAGTTCCAAGAGCTCTAGTTTGCTCCAAATTAATACTAATCAAACTCACCTTCTTGGCTAGATTGTGGTGAATATATATGGGTTTTCTACTCATTGGCCGACTCCCTCTTGGTTTCCTTTAGCAAGAGTTGTCTAAGGCCCTAAGAAGCAAACCCCTTTTCCCATTATATAGAAATTGGAAGATGATAAATTATTTTTCAGTCTTATTTAATTATATAAAAAAAATTATTTTATGACATATTAAATCCTATAATGCTACTTCAAGAGACACTGCCTATTTTATGTCCCTTGTCTATGAGAAAATTGATTACTAAGTGCAAACACATTTTTTACTCAAGACCTAGTATACTTATCATGTAAGTGTATTTTATCAATGATCATGTACAAGTTCAACTTTTTATCAATCTAATGATTCTTAGAAAAAAGTAAACCTGATCCCCATATCGCTATCGCTCGTAGAAAGCAGCAAAGATGGGAATCGCTCGCTTGAGATGACTATACCAGGAATCACTCGACACCGCCAAGACTAGAGTGATTTGACGCAGCAGCGTGCTGCACATGTCTTCTATCCCGTCACTATTAATTCACACATGCAGGGTTGGTGATTGGTTATTTCCTTTGTGTGGGGGTTGTTGATTGGATCCGATGCTCAGCTATATAAATTAGTTTGTGTGCCATTTTGTGGTGTAATGGTTGAGAGGCAACAGAGGCAGAGTGCAGTCAAAGTGTGATGCAGAGTTGCTGATCTCACAGAATTGAACAACAGATTCGAGTTCTGGTTTTTCCTTTTATTCTGCAAGTTGACACAGAGATTGTAATCCCTCAGTGGGGGTCGCATTGTAATGTTGATTGTTTCCCTTATTAATATAAATATCTACAAGTTTTAGTAATAAGTCATTGTGGGAAAATTTTGAGTTTTAAACCTTTAAATCTCTCCACTTCGATCTCTTTAAACAACGAATTTAAGTCATTTTTGTCGGCAGCGACATTGGGAGAGTAACTAGTCATTTTTCCCTTGGTGCCTTTGGATGTGCCCTTTTTTATTATCATTGTCGCTCATAGAAGGAGAAATTCCCGATAGGCTCTTCAAATTGAGTGATTAAGGGAGTCACTGTTGTCTTTAGCGACTCACGACTTACCTTTTATCCCAACGTCGCCAAACTATTTAAGTTTCCCCGCTCTCGCTCATTAGCGAGAGCGATTACGGGAAATCCCCACTCCCGTAGTTGCTAATAATATAAGCGACGCCTAGCAAGCGAGTGCGACTCCAAGTAATTAATTCCCGTGGTCACTCATATTTCGAGCGACGATTGTTGTCATACACTAGCGACAATGATCTACGATAGGAGTTTGACTTTTGTCTCCTATGGTTGCTCAAACTTTCAACGACATTCACTGTCGCTCCTTAGAGATAATGATAATTGGCAGGCATTAAATTCTTCAAATTGGTATTAGAGCTGATTAGTGCCTTGACACGGAGACTGAAGTATGGCTTTCGAAAGCAACCACTCTCTGCAGTTGCAAATTCCGTGCTTCAAAGGTAAGAATTACGACTAATAGAACATCCAGATGAAGATCCTATTCGGATCTCAGGAGTTGTGGGACTTGGTCGAGAATAGCTACCCAAAACCGACAGATGTAGCAGCACTGACCGCGCTCTCCTAAGCAGACAAGGACTTGTTGAAAGAGAATACGAAGGACCAAAAGGCCATGTTCTACATCATGCAAGCGGTCGAGGAGACCATATTTCCACCAATTGCAGTAGCCACTAAGGCAAAGCATGCCTGGGAAATCCTGGCCAGATCATATCAGGGCACCAACAAGGTGAAATTGGTGAAGCTGCAAATGCTAAGGAGGGAGTTCAAGAACCTGCAGATGAACGAGTCGGAGTCCATGGGTGACTTCTTCACCTAGACAACATACATTATCAACCAGATGTGGTTGAATGGAGAAATCGTGCAGAGCCAGATAATCGTGGAGAATATTATCAGAAGCCTATCTGCTAAATTTGACTCTGTTGTGATAGCGATAGAGGATTCAAGGGATCTAACAACCCTCTTAGTAGACGATCTCATGGGTTCCCTACAAACACATGAGCAGAGGCTAAGTCGTTCATCTCAGTCCTCTCTGGAGCAGGCATTCAAGGCGCATGTCTCATTTCGAGACAATGGTAGACAAGATTCCCACCAAAGCGCCTCTAGCTCTGAAGGAGGAAGAAGCAGAGGTAGGTGTGGGAAAGGAAACAAGCAAGGAGGTAGGTCAAAACCTAATGAGGGAGAGACCAACTACAACTTCCATCAGCAAGGAGGAAGAGGCGATGTGAAAAATCAACATGGTGAATCTGGTTAAAAAAAGGACAAATCCAAGGTCCAATGCTACTATTGCAAGAAATTTGGCCATTACATCTTTGAGTGCAGAAAAATGATGGCCAAGGAGAACAAAAAACAAGCCCATTACACAGATGAAGTTGAAAATGTAGGGTGCAGAGATGTCGGTAGGAACGTGCTGCTGACTTGCAATATTAAGGAAGAGAGCCAAAATATTGTTTGGTATCTCGACAGCGGATGCAGTAGCCATATGACGGGGAACAAGGAGATGTTCTCACAACTGGATGAAACAGTCCAGTCTGAGGTAAATATGGGGAACAACAACAAGGTTACCGTGATGGAGAAAGGTAAAATCCTCATCCTCACTAGGTATGGCGAGAGGAAGCAGATCTGTGACGTCTACTATGTGCCTAGTATGAAGAACAACTTGCTGAGCGTTGGACAACTTGTGCAGAAGGGACACACTGTCCAGTTCAAGGATGGAGCCTACACCATAAGAGACAAACAACATGGATAGATTGCAAATGTGTCCATGAAAAAGAACAATTTATTTTTGCTATAGATTCAGAATGAGTCTCTGCTATCTCTGAGTGTAGTCGTGAAGGATGCTACTTGGTTGTGGCATCTTAGGTTTGGTCACCTAAGTTTCCGTGGCCTAAACTTTCTGCACAAGAAGCAGATGGTGAAGGGTTTACCCCTTATTGAGCAACCAAATCAGATGAGGGTTGCTTAGTTGACAAAAAACATAGGGATTCGTTCCCTTCTAGGTAGTCTTGTAGAGCATCATAGCCATTGGAACTGGTGCACTCAGACATTTACGATCCGATGCATACCAACGCGTTCACCGATAACAAGTACTTCCTGACCTTTATTGATGACTTCAATCAAAAGACATGGATTTATCCCATAAAGCTGAAGTCAGAAGCATTTGCCAGATTCAAGGAGTTCAAGGCTCTAGTGGAGAAACAAAGCGACTACCAAGTGAAAACCCTTAGGACAGATGGTGGAGGTGAATACATCTCCAATGAATTCCAAAATTTCTGCAAGGCAAATGGAATTCGAAAGCAACTTACTGCCAGATACACATCGTAGCAGAATAGTGTAGCTGAGAGGAAGAACAAAACCATCATGGAAATGGCACAGAGCATGCTGAAGGCGAAGGATTTACCACATGAGTTCTAGGTAAAAGTTGTGTCATGTGCAATCTACCTGCTGAATAGATGTCCTACCAAGAGCGTGAAGGACAAGATCCCTCAGGAGGCCTGGAGCGGTCAGAAGCCAAGTGTGGCTCATTTGCGTGTGTTCGGGTGCATTGCATATGCACATGTTCCAAAAGAGAAGAGGCAAAAGTTGGATGATAAAGTGAAGAAATGTATCTTCACAAGGTAAAGTGAGAATGCGAAGGCATACCGACTGTATAATCCTATGACGAAGAAGCTCGTCATCAACCGTGATGTGAAGTTCCTAGAGGATGAATCCTAGAACTAGAAATTGAAGACTGGACAGTTAGAGCTAGCAGTTGTTGGGTCTGTTGATTTAGAGGAGAGCAATGTACAGCCACCTATAGCTTCAAGCAGCAGTAGTGGTGCCAGCAGCAGCACAACCTCACTATCTCGATCACCTCCACTTGCAAGAAGAATTCCCAACTTAAGGACACCCATGAAGACGAGGAGCTTGCAAGACATCTATGATGCAACCCGAAATCATGAAGATGAGGAGCATTCTGACTTTGCATTCTTTACTGAGGTTGATCCAGTTGAGTTTGAAGAGGCAAGTCAGAATCAGAAGTGGGTGAAGGTGATGGATGAGGAGATAGAATACATTGAGAAAAATGATACATGGTAGCAGGCAGATCTTCCAGCAGAGAAGAATACCATTGGGGTCAAGTGGGAGTATAAAACGAAGTTCAATGCCCAAGGAGAAGTGGACAGGCATAAGGCCAGACTAGTGGTGAAGGGCTACAAGCAGAAGTCAAACATCGACTATCATGAGGTGTATGCGCCTGTAGCTTGACTTGACACAGTTAGTATGATCTTGACACTGGCATCTCAGAAGGGAGGGAGTGTTTACCAAATGGACGTCAAGTCAGCCTTCCTCAACGGTGTTTTGGAGGAAGAGGTCTACATAGACCAGCCACCAGGTTACAAGATTGAAGGATAGGAGGACAAGGTCCTGAAGCTGAATAAGGTCCTGTATGGGTTGAAGCAGGTGCCCAAGGCATGGTACAGTAGAATTGACGACTACTTTGAGGAGAACAGGTTCATCAAATGCCCATATGAGCACACCCTGTACCTGAAGATAAATGAAGTAAGGGAGTTGATAATCATCTACATGTATGTGGGCAATCTGATTTACACTGGCAATAGTGATATACTGTTTGACCAATTTCGAACAACCATGAAGGAGTTCGAGATGACTGATTTAGGGTTGATGAGATATTTTCTCGACATCAAAGTTGACCAATCGGTAGATGGCATCTTCATTTATCGGGGCAAGTATGCGAAGGATGTCCTAAAGCAGTTCAATATGGATGACAACAAACCTGCCATCACACCTGTTGCTACGGGCTTGAAGCTGAGCAAGTTGGACTATGGAAGAAATGTTGATCCAACTCTGTTCAAGCGACTGGTTGGTAGTCTGATGTATCTGACTGCAACTCGGCCAGATCTGATGTTCGAAGTAAGCTTGATCAGTCAATTTATGGAGACTCTGAAGGACACACATTGGTAAGCAGACAAGCGGATCTTGCGCTATGTCAACAGGACGCACAACCATGGCATCTTCTATGCTAGACAAGACCGGCTGGAACTAGTGGGCTACACAGATAGTGACTGGGCTGATAGTACTGATGATCGAAAGAGCACCTCCGGGTATGCTTTCCATTGTAGATCAGGAGCAGTGTCATGGTCATCCAAGAAGCAATCGATTGTTGCGTTGTCCATTATTGAACCAGAATATGTCACCACCACGTCAGCCTCATGCCAGGCAGTATGGCTGCGTAGGATTTTGGGTGAACTAAACATCCATCGGAAGGCACGACAATGATATTTTGTGAAAACAATTCCACCATAGCACTGTCAAAGGATCCAGTATTTCATGGGCGGACAAAGCACATCGACATCCGGTATCACTTCATCAGAGAGCTGGTGAAGGTGGGCGAAGTTCATCTAAAGTTTTGCAAATCCAAGGAGCAAGTAACTGACATTTTCACGAAGCCTTTGAAGGAGGAAGACTTTAGCAGATTGCATGGGCAGTTAGGCGTCAAAGTGCTTGTGAAATCAGGTTTAAAGGAGGGTGTTAGAAAAAGTAAACCTGATCCCCATATCGCTATCTCTCGAAGCAGGCATCAAAGACGGGAATCGTTCACTTGCGACGACGATCCTGGGAATCACTCAACACCGCCAATACTAGAGTGATTTGACACAGCAACGTGCCGCACGTGTCTTTTATCCCATCATAGTTAATTCACACATGCGGGGTTGGTGATTGGTTATTTCCTTCGTGTGGGGTTGTTGATTGGCTCCGATGCTCAACTATATAAATCAATTTGTGTGACATTTTGTGGTGTAACAGTTGAGAGGCAACGAAGGCAGAGTGCAGTCGAAGTGTGATACAAAGTTGTAGATCTAACAAAACCGAAAAACAGATTCAAGTTCTTCTTGTTTTTCCTTTTATTCTGCAAGTTGACGTAGAGGTTGTAATCCCTCAGTGGAGGTCGCATTGTAATGTTGACTATTTCTCTTATTAATATAAATATCTGCAAGTTTTAGTGATAAGTCATTGTGGGAAATTTTTGAGTTTTAAACCCCTTTAAATCTCTCCACTTCGCTCTCTTTAAACAACAAATTTAAGTCATTTTTGTCGGCAACGATATTGGAAGAGTAACTAGTCATTTTTCCCTTGGTGTCTTCCGGTGGACCCTTTGTTATTCTCGTTGTCACTCGCAGAAGGAGAAATTCCCCATATCGCTCTTCAAATTGAGCGATTAAGAGAGTCGCTGTTGTCTTTAGCGACTCACGGCATGCCTTTTATCCCCCGTCACCAAACTATTTAAGTTTCCCCGTTCTCGCTCATCAAGAATAGCGATTACGGGAAACCCCCACTCCCGCAGTTGCTAATAATGTAAGCGACGTTTGGTTTCGCTTGCAAGCGAGTGCGACTCCCAGTCATTAATTCCCGCGGTCGCTCATCTTTCGAGCGACGACCGTTGCCGCACACTAGGTGCGACTCAATGTCATTAATTCCCGCGGTCGCTCATCTTTCGAGCGACGACCGTTGTCGCACACTAGCGACAGCGATCTGCGGCGGGGGTTTGACTTTCGTCTCCCGCGGTCGCTCAAACTTTCAGGGACGTTCGCTGTGCTCCTTCGCAACAACGATAACTGGCAGACGTTAAATTCTTAAATGATCCTATCAAATATTTTAAATAAAATAATAGTTTAATATTTTTAATGTAATAATTATTGTCATTTCAAAGCATTTATTATTATTATTATTTTTTAAATGATGAATAATCAAATTACTATAAACATCCACACCCACCAAGACACCCTCTGCTTCCGACAACGGCCGGAACGAGGAGGAATCGCGACTACAGCACGAGGTGGATGAGGCCATCAGGATGTTGGAGGTGGAGAAGGCACCGCCGCCGAATCCGGGGAGGTTGCGTGCCTTGTTTGAGAAGCTCGGCCTCGGTAGCTTTTCGAAATGCAGGGCGGAGATCCGCAAACTACAGGACGAGGCGGCTTTCCAGGCTGACACAGGCGCCGGCGTTTCTGCGTTGGGCAGAATTCAGCGTCTGATCAGCTTGGTCACCTACGCCAAATCCGTCTTGTTTGCTGATGACGAGGAGGAGGAGGAGGAGGAGGACTGCGAACTGGTACCGTGTTCTCCCACCTTCCGCGACGCGGCTGCGTTAACCAATTCGAGAAGCATGAGATCTTATTCGTGTATTCCGGACGAGATGAAGTGCCCGATCTCGCTGGATCTAATGAGAGACCCCGTCATCGTGGCTTCCGGTCACACGTACGATCGGGCGTCAATCTCAGAGTGGCTGGACTCCGGCCACTGCAAGTGCCCTCTTGAAACAGGGTTCCACAATTTCCTGCAGCGCTGACGGAGTCGCTCCGTCTATACCCGCCGACTCCCATCGACGTAACGGAGGCCGACGATGTTCTCCCCGACGGCACGCCGGTGGAGAAGCGATCGGAGGTTTTTTATTCGATTTACTCGTGCAGAAGACAGGAGACGGTATGGGGCAAGGATTGCCGGGAATTCACGACGGAAAGGTGGCTCAGGAACGGGAGGTTTGTGAGGGAGTCGGATTTCAAGTTCGTGGCATTCAACGGAGGGCATCGGCGTTGCAGTGGAAGAGAATTTGCCTACTGGCAGATGAAGTGGGTTGCAGCTTCCATTATTATTCGTTATCGAGTAAAGATGGTTGATAATCATCCCGTGCTTCCGAAATTTACATTAACGCTTGCCATGAAATATGGTCTTCTCGTGACCATTCGCCCTTGGGATGATGAAGAGGAAGAGCGTGTGGAAACTTTCACAGATCCACATGGATAGAAGATTTTAGATTCTAACTTTCATTTTCATATGTCTCCTCCACGGCAGATTTACTCACTATTGTAACTAAATAAATTATCAAAATAGAAACTATTCATTAAGTATTTTCGTTTAATTCTGTTATGAATGAACGACCGCGTCTCATAAAATGATCACCCTGTCTCGTAAAATGACCCGCACGTCGGAGTCGTCTAATGCAAATGGAAAGCAATTCACATTTGATCTCAGAATAATGACTCATCAAAGGACCGCAACAGAGACTTAAAAATATTTTTAAAGAGGGCAACAGAGACGTACAAATATTTCTATTGCTGCGGTCCCATAAACTGTTTTTCTACCAAAATCAAATAATTTTGAGGACATTCCTTTAGGGCTAAAGTGTACCCAGTTAGCTTTTAAGGGCATTAAGAACGATTGCATTCTGCCATGGGTTCTCTTGTCGTTTAGTATTTATACGTTGTTAATTTCCTCTATACAATTCTCATAGTACTACCCTTAAACACACATTTATACACCTTGTTGATTTGAATTTAATGCAACGATACAATTCTCATAGTACTACACTTAAACACTTATTTATACACCTTCGATTTAAATTTGAATTTTTCAAATTAAAATTGGTAGTGCGGTATATCACAAGAACTCTTTGGGTAATTTGATCGAGAAGCTAAGGATTGGTCTACTTAGATCAGTTGTTCTTTTAGGTGATGTTGATCTACCTCTCGGATTGAAAGTTTGTTATTCTTTTTTAGTTGGTTTCTCCCAATGGTTATGTAGAAGAGTACAATGTTTATGCTTGATGACTTTTCAAGGTATTCTCATATCCTATTGAAAAAACAACTGGCTTTGACCTGATATGTGGTATCTCTTTCCCCAGAGATTCTGGTTGGTAGGCTGGGAAGTTGGTTGGGTTAGTGGGATTGGAAGAGAGGTAGTAGAAGTCAAATTTGGTATGGATGGTCAATTTGTCATTTGTAGTGGTGCTTTGGCTTTGTTTTTATTTTTGGTGTGACTATGGGGTTAGAACCCATAGGGATTGAGGGAAATCTCTCCCTTTTTTAAAGAATCTCAAGGTTTTTATTTCTAGTGCTTGGCTAGGATAGGAATACCCATGGGATTTCTATGGTAGTGCTCATGGTTCCTAGGGTTATACTTATAGTGTTCAATATGATGATCTTTGGTGGCTCACATCATCAACGAGTAATTTTGGTGGTCTTGTTGTTGGTTGGTGTTTAGAACTTGTGGGTGTTGGTTATTTTCAAGGGCCTGTTCGGTTGTGAGAGGGATCTTATCTATAACTCTATCATCGAGTATTTTTTGTTTTACCCAATATTATGGGTCCTTTAGTGAATTCTAAGCATTTCTAGATCTTGTAGATGTTGAAACCTTTAGTGTATCCAGAGCATATCCAAATTTTTTTGATTGATTTTTTTAATCCAAATTTGGGGAGGGTTGGAGTCTCCTATTCTATTTCAGGATTAAAATCAAAATGCGAGATCTCCGTGGTTCTTCATTTAAGGTTTCTTCTCTAGGATGACAATGGCTTTTTGCTAGATGTAGAGCCAAATTTACTAGACAATCCTGTTTAAATCCTAGATTCTTGGTTCATGTTGTCTTCCTGCTAAAGTACTCATCATCTTATATTTAGTTTATTGTGTTCAGGTCTATAGGAAATGCTATAGTGAGCCCATTTCCCCCCTCAGTTGGGGTGGGAATTTTTTAATTTAGTCTTGTTGAATTTCTTGACTTAGATGCATGTTTCCCCTATGGGTGAGAAATTGGAAGTTTAAACTTTTTTATTTTTCCTAGAGTAGTTAGATGATTCCTTGCTAAGGTGGTAAGTTGTACTATAATTTTGATTTTAAAATATTTCAATTTAGTGTAGGAATATTTTGGGCTCTCAAATTTCATGGATTCATGGGTTTTGAGATTTTCTTGGTATTCATGATTTGATTATCCTTCAGTTTATAGATATTTATTTTGGACCCTCGTGATCCATCTAGTCTCCTAGGTCCTAGTTTATTAGTTTGGGTTTTAGTTTCTCTTATGGATTTTGGCTACCCACCTTTGTGGTTTCAGTTTAGGTGGGATTTGATTTAAATTTGGTTGTATTTGGTTCAATTTGGGAAGGAGATAATTGAACTAATTTTAGATTTGTTTGAAGTTCAGTTTATATTTCCCTTATGTTGATCAAACCTCCTTGTGTTTTGCTATGGAATCTTTTTGGATGTTTGTATTACTAGATATTAGGTTTGGAGACACTTTCAAAACCTCTTCTTTACCTAATAAAATAACAATAATAACCTTGTAATATATAACCTAAGACTCTACATGATTATTTCTTTAAGTTCCATATAATTATGATTAAGAGGAAAATTTTGGCATCATTATTCTTTAAAAAATTACATCTACTAGCATTCCACAAATTTCCTTTGGAAGCACCATCAAAATAAAGTGTAATACATTGAACTTCTTAACATTTTTATTTTACAACAAATCAACACAAACCCTTTGAGTTAACTCCATTATAACAAATTATCCTTGTATGTATATTCAAATCCTATATCCAAGAGATAAACATCTCTTTTACACACTTATAGAATCTCATGATGAGCATAATGATTGTAAAAAATATACAAGATAAACAATAATTTAATTCTAAACTTGGACAAGACTTTGAGATTTATTCTAAAAAATATATTCTAATAAATAATGGTAGGACCAATCCTCCATAAAATGTATAATCCTTTTGCCTTGAAATAATTAATATAATATTTTATCAGCTTATTTTATATTTATGGAGCTATCCTATATATTTTTATTTTTAAATAAAAGTACCCAAAAAATGGTGTAATCAAAGGGTCAATAAAGAAATAAATGATCTAATACTTCTAAATCCTTTTTATATAAGACATAAAAGTTCCATGTTATCCCCTTCTTTATAGAATTCACCTATAAGAGTTTACTTTGATCTTCTAACCAAAGAAATGGTAACGCCTTATGGAGGGCTTTTAGTGAGAATTTCTTCCAAAGAAAATATATAGGAATATGAAAGTTTAATTGCTCTAAATCCTTATATCCCAAGCATATTTTGATAAATTCTCACCCTTTTGTGTAAAAATATGCAAATAAGCATATTAAACATAATTTAAATTTTATCCTTTATTCATAGACTAGATTATAGAGATGGAGAAATATATTGATTTTTAATCAATAAAGGATATTAAAAACATGAAATATACTTGTACAAAGCTAAAAGGTAATGTGTCCTTATGGTGGGACCATATTCAAAATAAAATATAAAGAAAAATATTAAGCCAAGAGAAAATGATAATGAAATTGAAAGTTAAATTCCTCCTATTATATTATCGAGTCTTTTTAGGAAACTGTAAATCTTAAGATAATAGGATATGAGTGTGAAATATTATAATAAGGAATTATATAGGCTCACCATTCAAGCTAGTCAGGTAGAAGATGAGCAAAAAAAATTTCAAAGTATATCAATGGAATATGATTGTCCATAAAAGATGAAATTGTTTTACTTCAAATTAGAATAGTTGAAGAGGTATATCAATATGCACTCAAGGTAAAATATAAGTTAAATCATAAGCCACAATATATTTCCATAGGAAAAGAAAAATTCCCTAGATGAAGAGAACAATCAAATAGTGGTAGATGATAGCATATGTAGGAAGGATAAGCTATTACTTTTCAAAATAATTTCAATAAAAGTACCCAAAAAAAGAGTGAATCATCAAGAGGATGAGGTGGATTTTATAGAGGTAGAAGACATTTTTTTATTGGAAAACACTATAGATGCTAATAGGAAGGACATAGAGCATTTGAGTGTCCTCAACCACAAAATACTAGAAAGCATAAAAAAGAATCTTGTAACCAAATTGTACAAACAGATGAGAGTGTTCCTAAACCAAAACACATGGAGGAAACAAACTAAGGAGAGTCACTTATGATGAAGAGCGTGTTGTTAAACTCCACAAAGAAGATGTATGAATCCTTATAAAGGAGGTTATTCAAAATTATTTGTAAATCCAGAGGAAAATATTGTAAGGTGATTATGGATAATGGGAGTATGAATAATCTAGTATCTACAAATATGGTAGAAAAGCTTAGGCTGAAGAATATTGAACATCCAAATCTATACATATTCTCATGGTTGAAAAGGGGACATCAATTTTTAGTAACTAAAAAATGTATTGTAGACTTTCAAATTTGGTTATTACAAATAGTCCTACAAAGTGTCTGGACATAGAAAAATAATCCTTGAAAGAAATGAAGAAGAAGGAAGTATGTTTTACTTTCATCGCTAAACCCATATAAGAAGGGATAGTGAATAATACAGATGAAAACCCACATGAAGTGGAAGGTTTACTGGAAAAATATGTTGAGATTATTTCAAATGATAGGTTGTTGCCCATATGGAGCATCAAATGTCACATAGATTTAACTCTAGGATCAAATCTTATATAATAATCCAACTTATAAGATGATACCAATAGAGAATGAGTAGGAAAAGGTATAAAAAAAGCAATATAATAAACATGCAAAAGATGCAAATGACCTAGGTCATCAATAATAATGATGATGAAGAAAATGGTGTAGGGATTCTTACAACAAATAAATATAAAGATAAAAATAAAATGAAGGAAAAAAAATAGTAGAGGAGGTGAACTCATCAAGTCATTGATGGTTGTGGTGAAGGTCATATTATTTAAGAACAAAATGGAATGAAGAGTTTGGAATATTTGAAAGATACACCAATGGTATTGGCTCCAATATAATAAGAAAAATAAGATATTATGGTAAGGGATTAAGAAGATATAGGCAAGGTGTAAAAATTTCCATAATGCTAGAAGTAAGACCATGGAATGAAGGCCTTGTATATACTAGTCAAATAGGAAGCAATGAGATTGGAATTATGAGAAAAGAGATTAGTATGAGGGATGAAGATCCTAGGATGGGTTGTTGTAGTCAATGTTGATGATTTGGACATGTTGCAACTAGGTGTTGGAACCTACATCCTTGTGAGAATTGTGGAGGATGTAATCACTCTAATAGAAGGTGTTGACATTGGGAGAAAGTAGTAAACAACATATAGGTTGATTATAGTTGGATGGAAGTGGTGGAATGAGACAAAAGGGAATGTTGAGAATTTTATATAATAGAAATTTTAGTTCTAAAAGGAAGGCAAGGAAAAGACAATAAAGTTGATCTTGTAAGGAAAACCAAGGCAAAATGATAGTGGCTTGGAAGAACAATTCATGAGTTTTAACTCATGAAACATTTTATAGTGTATGATGTAGGGACATCCCACATGAGAAGGGAAACCATCACCCATTATCACCTAGAAAATAAAGATGAATGGTGAGAACTATCAAAAAAAGGTATTGGAAGGGATAAAATTGAGGAGAAGAGAAGAGGAATGAACTACAAAAAAATGGATGCAAGAAAGAAAAAGGAAGAGAGAGCCAAAAGATCATGGGTTAGAGTGACAATATAACATGGCACAAGAAGTGAATAGAAATAAGAGAATATTTTGAGGAGAAAGAGAGAGGATGATGACTAAGCATGGATAACAAGTTCAAAGAAGAATATAGAGAAGAAGAGAAAAGGAGCTTGTAACTCTATGTGTTTTATCATCCATAAAAAATTATCTATTTCACTTTGTTGTTCCTATAAGTTAATAAAATAATTACATTTAAAACTCCCATTACCTCAATATTTGAATGAGTGTTGAATGCTTATATTGGTAGGGTCATGCATTCAAGATTTTATGTGTGTAGGTCTATAGGTTTCTAAAGAAATATATAACAAAGTTTTAGCCTAGAATATGAGAGATATAATTTTAGATGATGAACAATGGTCCAAATGGATAAGGAGTTGCAAATATTATCCCCTCAAGAGTGTGCATCATGAAGTTCTTGGAGAGTCATCATAACAAAGAAAATTATCATATGAATTCAAAAAATATATTATACAATCCAAGCGTTATACCTTTGAAACCATTGTACATTCAAATGTCATTGTCCAATGATGTTGTTGTATGATAGACTTACATTCTACTAAAGGAAGCCTACTATACAATTTGGCCAATTTTACAAGTGAATAAATCATATAGTTAAAGGATACACTATACAGTTGAAACCAATAATACAATTGTATGATGTCGTACAAAGACTGCCAATGTGCCATATAAAATAAGAGATTTTTTTTACAATGAAGTTTTGTCATCTTATAGGACTACTATCTTGAGATATTATTGTCATAGAATTTTACGTATTGGTTGTACATGTGATTACCATGCGTCTTAAGGATAGGAACTTGTGCTACTTGATAAGATCACCCATAGGAGGATTTCCTTCTCTCATCTACATTATATTCATAATGGCCTACACATTTGTAAAATCATGTAGTATAAAAGGAAGAGTAGTATAATCATGGATATGAAAATAAGCATGGTACTAGCTATAGATTTTGGTGGTCATATATTACCTAAAGTAGTTGCCATAGTAGTATACATCCTTTAAAAAAGTACCATAATTACAATAAAGAATATGACTTATCATGAGGCATGGGACAAAAATAATCCTTTGATAAGTTACTTGATAATGTTTGGTTGTTTAGCTTATGTTCATGTTGAAGATAAGAAAAGAAAATTTTAGATCTAAAGAGGTATATAGATGTCATATATCCACATATAGATAATACATTCTATTTGAATATGTGATTTTTGAAGGGAAAGCACATGGAAAATAAGTAGGAAAGAATGAGAAGATAATCATAATTGAATATTATGGAGTATTACATACATCAAGTGGAAGCACAAGTATTTCTCTAAAAACAAGTAAAAAAATAGAAGATAATATTACAAGCACATCTAAGATTTCAAATGTTGGAATAAAAGTTTTATAGGATATTCACTAGAAAACATGTCCAATCCCAAGAACAAAGGCCAAAGAAATAAAAATATAATATTGTGAAATATTCATTATTGTCTAAGATTGAAGTGGAGCCCTCAAGTTTTTGAAGAAGGAAGCCAAAGAAAGGTATGGACTAAATCCATGAAAGAAGAAATAAATCAAATTAAAAAGAATGATACATGGGACTTATATGAAATTCTAAAGAGCAAATATATAATTAGAGTGAAGTGGGTGTTCAAGACCAAGTACAATAGCGATGGATCAATTAAGAGGCACACAGAAAGACTAATGAAAAAGAGGTATGCACAACATATGCCCCATAAATTATGAGAATATATATACACCTATTATAATACAAGACATAATAAAGTGATATTATATTTTACAACCCAAATAAGGAGTATATATAAAATTTATGTAAAGAGTGTAGCCATGAATAATAATATTGAAGAAGTGTATGTGTAACAACCATAAGGATTGAAGTGAAAGGTAAATAAGGACATGTTTAGATGTTAAAAATAGTATCGTTTGGAATCAAACATGGTATTCAAGAAACAACACATATAACTTAAAGTATAGCTTTGTGAGAAGTATGAATGACGCCACACTATACTAAAAAAGGAAGTAATGATATTATTACTATTTGCTTGTATGTTGATCTAATTTTTGTAATAAGTTCATCAAAAATGGATAGTTCAAGGAAGTAATGATGCAAGAATTTAAAATGTGTTATATTTGTTTGGTGTATTATTTTTTGGCATGGAGGTACATCAATGATAGGATGGAATCTAAATTTTCAAATATAAATATACTCATGATGTGTTAAACAATTTTGGCATAGAAAATTACAAAGATGTTGTTATGCCACTTGCACAAGGTAAAATAATGTGAAAGAAAGATGAAAATGGAAGAGTAGATGAGAGGAAATATATAATTTTTATGGAAAATAAATAAATTTAACAATATATAGACTACATATTGCATGTGTAGTCTCATTGGTTTCAAGTTTCATGAATAAGCCATAATATGAGAGAAGCTAAGAGAATTTTAAAGTATGTTAAAGAAAATTTAAATTATGGAATCCATTATACTTAATCCAATAAGATTGAGTTTGTTAGATATAATAATTCAAATTAGGGAGGCTCAATTGATGAGAGGAAATCTACATTAGGAAAATATTTCTCATTGGAAAATGGATTGATAACTTGGATTTCAAAGAAAAAAGCAAAACTTACAATCCTGATAAAAGAGATAAACTACATAGCATCTATATCAACAAACACACAAGTAGTGGTGTGTTAGAATGAGAGAATATTCTCTTAAGTTCCACTAGGATAGACACTTGAGTTTCCACTCCTCCATGTGTCAGGAGAACTCTTAGTGGTGTCTTCATCAGGTCTGATGAGTTGTTGTAATCCAATGGCTCTCAATGATCAACTTTGCTATTTATACAAAGTTGATCCTTGAAATAAATCAATCAGTTCCACTCTTCTCTTCATATTTTGTGTAATGCTTTGCATATCTATTGTGAAATTCTAACATGGTACCAGAGTAGGATAGATTTTTCTAGAATTCTCTCTTGAAGGTTCTAGGATCTGGTTCATTTGCTTTGGATAATTTTTTGGCTAAGTTACTTATGCAGTAGTCTCTTTTTTATCCATAGTCTCTTTTTTTTATTTTTCAAAAAAATCTTTATTGTTGGAAAATATATATTGAAATTTTTGAAAGTTGTGTTGAATTCATGTGTGAGGGATTTTTTAATTTTTTTTTTTTAAAGCTCTTTTTTTTTTCCACACCAGGGTTCCCTATGTATGGCACTATTCTAAAAGCAAGAGCCTTGTATTGTTGACTTCCTCACTAAGTTCAAAGAAGTCCTCACTCAATACAAAGGCAGTGGGAAGACTAAGACTGAAGAAGAATGCATTTATCTAATCCTTTCTAAGCTAAATGGTGTTTTTAAAATTTTTGCTACCACCTTTATATCTACCAAAGATGCTCTTGGTGCAACCTTTAAAATGCCTTCTTTAGAAGAATTTTGTGATAGATTAACTAGGGAAGAAACCAAACTTGCTAGATATGAAATATCTTCTTCTTCCTCTTCTTCAAAAGCCTTAGTAGCCTCCACCTCTTCTAAAGAAAAATTCAAAAATAAGGAAAAGACTCCCATAACCTGTACTCACTGTAAAAATAATGGTCACTCTACTAACAAATGCTGGAAAATATTACAACAACTAGAGGCAGCTATGAAGGATCAAAATATAGAAAATAAAAAGCAAATAGGAAAATCCCTTAATGTTCAAGGAAAAACCTCCAATTCTTCCTCTAATTATTGGGTCCTAGATTCTGGAGCTACTCATCACATGACTGCTTCAGATAAGTCTTTCTCTTCTATCTCCTCTAGCTCTACTTGTAGCATAGAAGTGGGTGACTCTTCCTTCATCCCTATCAAAGGAAAAGGGGATATAACCATTGATGGTGGCTCCATAAACAATGTTCTCTATGTTCCAGACATTGCCACCAATCTCCTATCCATCTATCAGATTTGTACTTCTGGAAATGGGAAAATTGTTCTCTTCTCTCCAATAGGAGTTGAGATAAGAGATTTTCAAGATCCCCATTCTCTTATAGCCAAAGGGAATATTGATCATAACTCTCATATTTTTCACTTCAAAGGTTTTCAAAATCTAGAAGGAGCCTCCTATTTTGTGGCTCATGGTGATCTTGAAAGTCAAATATGGCATGAAAGGTTTGGTCATCTTAGTTACAACTACCTAAAGTATTTGAGCACCCATGATATGGTTACAGGATTACCCCAAGTCTCTTCTAGTGATGGAGTTTGTCCTGGATGTGCTCTTGGAAAGCAACATCAAGATCCTTTCCACCCAAGTAGTTCTCTAAAAACCTCATCCCCTCTAGATTTAATCCATAGTGACTTAATGACCTTTCCTGAACCATATTTCAAAGGAGCAAAGTATGCTCTAACCTTTATTGATGATTTTTCTAGAAGGTCCTGGGTCTACTTCCTAAAATATAAGAGTGATGTTCTATCCCACTTTAAGGTTTTTAAAGCCTTAGTTGAAAATCAGGCATCTTGCAAAATCAAGAAGATTCGCACAGATAATGGGGGGAATACTGTAGTAATGAGTTTTCCATATTTTTATCCAGTCATGGCATCATTCATCAACATTTTGTCTCCCATAATCCTCAACAAAATGGTATTGCATAAAGGAAAAACTAGACATTAAAAGAGATGGCTAATTGTATGCTCCATTCAAGAGATCTTCCAAAAGTTTTTTGGGTAGAAGCTATTAACTATGCAAATTATATTCAAAATCACACACCTCATAAAGCTCTTGACCATTTAACTCCTGAAGAAGCTTGGTCTGGCTTAAAACCAGATGTTTCCTACTTCAATATTTTTGGGTGTATTGCTTGGGCTCACATCCCAAAGAAGAAAAGGAAGGCTCTTGATAAGAAAAGCAAAAAGCTCATCTTTATCGGTTATTGTGAAGAATTGAAAGCATACAGGCTTCTTGATCCCTCAACTCATGAGGTTTTATTTCATAGGAATGTCCAATTTGATGAAACATTCCCTCAAAAATATCCTCAAAAGCCCTCTTCCTCCATTGAGCCTTCTCCTATAGTAGAACCTCAATATTATGAAGAGCCAACTCTTGAAGTTAACTTGGTCATTGATAATCAAGATGAGGAACCTGTAACTCCATCTCAATGTCTTTCAACTCCTTCAACTCCTTCCTCTATGCCAAAATGGGCCCGCACCATTGTTAAAGAAGCTACTCCTTACATCCAAAATCTTCCTTCAACTAGATCATCCAACCCCATAGGCTCTGGTCTTGTATGTCAGTCTATTTCCTTTGATCCTCAATCCTTCAAAGAAGCCTCAGGTATTAAGGAATGGGATGATGCCATGGAAAACAAATTTTCTTCCTTGATCAAAAAAAGACTTGGGATTTAGTTCCCTTACCTAAAGGAAGGAAATTAGTTCATTGTAAATGGATCTTCAAAACAAAATATGGGCCTAATGGAGAAATAGAAAAACACAAGGCTCGTCTAGTGGCCAAAGGTTTCTCTCAAATTGAAGGCATAGATTATGCAGAAACCTTTGCTCCAGTTGCTAAAATGGATTCTGTAAGATTGGTTCTTGCTCTAGTTGCTTCCCATAAGTGGCATGTCTATCAAATGGATGTAAAATGTGCTTTCTTACATGGAGACTTAAAGGAAGAAATATTCATGGAACAACCTGTTGGTTTCACTCAAGACTCCTCTCTTGTTTGTAGGCTCAAAAAGTCTCTCTATGGCCTCAAACAAGCCCCTAGAGCTTGGTATGAGAAGATGGACTCCTTCCTTCTTTCAGTAGGTTTTTCTCATTGTGAGTCTGATAACACAGTTTACATTTGGAGAAATGAAGGCAACATCACCATTCTTGTTCTATATGTTGATGATCTTCTTCTCACTGGTAGTAACTTGACTCACATACAGACTATAAAAGACTCCCTCTCTAAAAAATTTGAAATGGCTGATCTAGGTAAAGCTCATTACTTCCTTGGGATCCAAATAAGTCAAACTGATGCAGGTATTTCTTTGTGCCAACAAAAGTACACTCTAGATCTTCTACAAAGATTCAAAATGATAGATTGTAAACCTTCTCCTACACCCTTTCAATCTGGCATTAATCTTAGTACTTCCTGCTCATCCCCTCTATGTGATGCAACTCTATACCATCAGCTTGTAGGGAGTTTGCTATACCTTACTCATACTCACCCAGATATCTCATTTGTAGTTGGCCTCATATCCATATTCTCTCATCAACCTCACTTTAGTCATTGGCAAGCAACAAAAAGGATCCTCCATTACTTGCAAGGCACTACTCACTTTGGGCTCTTCTACAAGGGAAAATCCATGGATATTATTGGCTACATAGATTCATATTGGGCAGGTTCAATAGAAGATAGATGTTCCACCTCAGGCTATGTATTTTACCTTGGTTCTTCACCAATAGCCTGGTTATGCAAGAAATAACAAGCAGTAGCTCTATCTTCTACAGAGGCAGAATACAGGGCAACAATTTTGGCTAGTCAGGAAGCTCTTTGGCTTCATCAAATTTTGAGAGAATTTGGTTTCACCCATGAGAAGCCTATAACTCTTTGGTGTGACAATCAAAGCACAATTCATATTGCATGAAATCCAGTTGAACATCAGTGAACCAAGCACATTGAGATACACATGCACTTCATAAGACAACATATTCAGAGTGGGGACATACACTTGGAATATATTCCAACTGAGAATCAAATTGCAGATATCTTCACCAAGTCATTTCCTTCTCCACGTTACCTTCAGTTGCGAGATAAGCTTGGAGTTATACAACTGCATTGATTGCTTTTATGAGGACAATCTTCGCCATACGAAGACAAGCCTCTCTTCTTCTAATAGTTGGTTTTTCCCCATAGGGGTTTTTTCACCAACTATTTATTGTATATGAGTACCTAATCAGGCCAAGTTTTCGGGACTCATCTTTATTTCTTGTATAAAGAGGACAATATTCGCCATACGAAGACAAGCCTCTCATTGTTGGTTTTTCCCACAAGGGTTTTTTCACCAACAATATTATGTAAATGAGTACCTAATCAGGCCAAGTTGTCGGGACTCATCTTTCTTTCTTGTTAAAGAGGACAATCTTCACCATACGAAGACATGCCTCTCTTCTTCTCATAGTTGGTTTTTCCCACAAGGGTTTTTTACCAACTATCTATTGTATTAGGAGGACAATCTTCGCCATACGAAGACAAGCCTCTAACTTCCTTTTGATTGATGGTTTTTTCCCATTGGGTTTTACCATCTCTTCAAAAGAAGTCATTGTACATGAGTACCTCATCAGGCCTTGTTGCCAGGACTCATTTGTATGATTCACCCCTAGTATCACTTAAGGGGGGTGTTAGAATAAGAGAATATTCTCTTAAGTTCCACTAGGATAGACACTTGAGTTTCCACTCCTCCATGTGTCAGGAGAACTCTCAGTGGTGTCTTCATCAGGTCTGATGAGTTGTTGTAATCCAACGACTCTCAATGATCAACTCTGCTATTTATACAGAGTTGATCCTTGGAATAAATCAATCAGTTCCACTCTTCTCTTCATATTTTGTGTAATGCTTTGCATATCTATTATTGTGAAATTCTAACATGGTGGTTGAGGTAGATCCTAGATTACCTTGGTGGAAAGCAAGAAATACCAAGTGCTATTATTTTTTGAAAACACAAGTGTATCTCAAATGAATAAAAATCATGTTTTTATATAAAATTAAAGCACATTGAATTGATTTTTTTTTTAGTTCCCTAGCTCATTCTATTCTTTATTTTGTTTCCTCTGTTGATTTTTTCCTTAATAGTCTTCTGGTCTAGATAGGTCTTTGTTTTGTTCATTTTTTATTTTTATTTTTTATTTTTGTTTAGTTTTTTAAGGTGGGTGGGTTTTTTTTTTTTTTTTTTTTTGTGTTCTTGTGTTTTTGTTGTTTTTTTTTTTAATGTTTTTTGTTATTGTTCTTGTGTTTTTTTCGTTCTTGTTCTTGGGTTTCTCTTTGTTTGTGTTATTTCATGTTTTTATGGGTGAGTGTTTTCTATGTTTTTTTTTTTTTGTATATTGTCTATTGTTGGTTGTTTTTTATTTTATTTTTTAATTTTTTAGGTTTTGGTTGTGTTTATTTTTCTTATTTTTTTTGGGTTATGTCTTTGTAGTGTTCTGTTGTTTTTGTCTTGTTTGTGTTTTGTTTTGTGGTTCTTGTGTTTTCTATATGGTTTGTGTTGTGGTTTATTTTATCTTATTGTGCGTGTTTGGTTGTGCTTTTGTTTTTGACACACTCAAGGAGCATGTTTTTTATTTTATTTTATTATTTTTGTTATTATTTACTTAATTTTTAAATTGGTTTTGTGTGTTTGTTTTTTCCTTGAGTATGTCAAAGGTGGTAGGCCAGGTCCGAGTCCTGGGCGTTTTTGGCAGAATGGATACCCTTGCCTCCTTGGGTCTTACCCGAAAGTGGAATCCCTTCTGGGATGTTTTCCACAAATTAAAAAAAAAGCACATTGAATTGAGGTATCATTTTATTAAAGATTAGTTTGAGAAAATAAAGTTGAATTGAAATACTACAATATGAAATATTACTATGTAGATATTTAAAAAGAGTATAGTGGAAAAGAATCAATTTATTTCACTCAAAGATAGAATAAATTTTTTATGGTCTCAAGTAGGAGAATATTAGAAAATATGATATTGAATCAAACAAATAGAAAAAAAAAACAAAATAACAAGAAGAATTTGAAATAGGACATAATTAAAATTATAAGTAAAAAATTAAAAAGAGATAATAAATACTCTTACCTATATTTTGAGAAAATGTGAATCACTAAGAGATCATAGATATAACCAAGAGACATCCTAATGTATATTTAAGTATAGGGAATTGTATTGAAGTAGAATATATATTTGAAGATGGACGAAGTTTTTATTAGAGGCCTTTTGTGCAAATTTATTTTTTTTGTTCATTTTATCCTTTATATGTTGTGGTAATCTCTATTTTAGAGTACCACCACACATTATGTTTGTGTTGGAAATATTGAGTTTTCATTGATGTCAAAGGTGCATGGTATTCAAGGCAAAAATATTCTTCAAGGGTGAGAAGTTTATAAGGTTGGACAATATATCAACGATGTCAAAAATAGACTTGGTCAATAGAAAACAATGGACAATTATTCAAGACAAGGGATATCTCAAAGCAAGACAAAAATATTTAAATATTACAAGAGAAGGACAAAGGTTTAAAAGTTGCTTGGGATAAAAAGGTTTAAATATTCCAAGAGAGGGACAAAGGTTTAAAAGTTAATATTATAATATTTAAATCATAAGATTTAAAATATTATAATATAAAGTATTTGAAAAAGAAAAATGTGCCAACGTTCTTGGAGGAATTATAAAGTTTGAAAGCAAATAAATTTGAGCCGACCTCCTTGGATAAAATCGAAGCAATTGGTAAATGTATAAATATAGGGTATCATTTCACCTATGTAATGTGCAAGTAATCGATCTATCCTCGTGGTGAGTGTGAACGACAGAGAGATGAGAAGAGCAGAAAAAAATAGGTCAGCAAAAGACAAGGATAAATATCAATTTTACCCCTTTGATTCCATCCATTGGGGTAGCCCAAACGGACGCCTTGCTTGCGTGAAGCATTGCTATGTAGGAGGTTAAGAGGTCAAATCTAGTTAGTATCATTTTGCTAGAGTGAAGGTAGAATTACGAAGGATTGACGGGAACCCAAAAAACACACTTCTTCCAAACCCTACCTTTTCATTAAAATATGCTAAAAATATACATCAAAAGAACAGCCCGCAGGCTTACAATAGCTAGCTCCCGGCTTAGCTTTACCCTTCTCACACTTATGCGTGCATTCTCCGATCCACCGTCCCGACTAAAACAACAAACTGGGTTTTTTTATAGAGGCCCCGACCCTCTCACGCATCAACTCCCACGCAAATGGGTTCACCAACCCGATTAAAAACATTTACACAAAAATTGGGACACCAACCCGATTAAATTCTTGCACTCCGCATGGTCCCTGCCACTGCTGACTTGGTCAGAATACCCTGCGTGTCCATCCTTTTCGTCTTCCGTGCTTCTTGGTATTTGTCCGCCATTTACTGCACCCTGGGTGCCACGTGTCATTCTGGATCAAATTTTGAAAATACCGCCTGTTGCGGTTTTCCCGCCACCTCTTTCTCCTTCTTCATCGCATCTTTCTCTCTCCGTCACGATATCGTGACATGTCACGATATCATGACGTTTCCTCATCCCTACGCTTGCTTCTCATTTTGGTCGTGATATCGCGACATGTCAAAATATCACGACCATTTTGCCTCTGTACCTGCTTTTCAAATTTTTTTCGCGATTTCGTGACGTCGCGATATCACGATGTCGCGATATCGCAACCGTTTTGCCGCTCGCTCCTCTGCTCATAATTTCATCACAATTTTGCGACGTCGTGATTTCGCTACCGACTCCTGCCTTTGCCCCTGCCTTGCTGAGATGTCACGATTTTACTGCAACTTCCTGCCACTGCCTCCTCCTTGCCTTGACATCGTGATTTCACGATGTCACGAAATCACGACATCATGATTTTGCTACTCTCCTCTACCTCCTCACCCTTCGTTGTTCTGCTATCACAATTTCATGACAGTCATGATTTCACGACATGTCACAAAATCACGGCCCCTTCTGCTGCACTTTCTCTCTCCTACCGACTGTCTTCTGCTTTCTCTTCTTTCGACTCTTCAGCACTGACTTTCCCAAATCTTGATGCCTCTGCATCAGATGCTGATGGATGCTCCTGCATCAGACACCCGGGGTAAGTGGAGAAGTGATCTTCACTTCTGCTTGGTCCGGTTGCTGCCTCCGGCAACACTTCCAGACTTTTCTCTGCCTTCGTAGACTGTTCTAACCCCGTCTCCCGGTCCACACAACTTCTGTCTTCTACCGGACAGATTTCCTCATTGCTGCAAACTTCTGCTGTAGCCAGCTTCAACTCCTCCACTTGCACAAAAAAATCTGTGCCTTCTTCCGGGCAGGTCCCGGTACTGCTGCACTCTTCTGCAGCCTTCTTCACCTTTTCCTCTTTCTTCCTCTTTCTTTCTTCCCGCCTTCTTTGCCGCTCCTCTTGCTCCCACAACTTTATTGCGAGCCATTCCTTTTGCAAGGCTTTTAATTGCCGTTGCAAAGCTAAGACTTCTTCCTCCGACACCATATCCTCCTTGCTATCTCGTCTTCTTCGGGAATGCATTTTTTTTTTCTTTCTTTTCTTACAAAGCTTTAACGATCCGGTGTAGCTGCCTCACGTCCGACGATCTGCTAACACGCTCGGGATCTAAACTCACTCTCTCTTAGAACCCTCCACAGATCCTGGTGTAACTGCCTCACGTTCGGTGATCTGTTACGCACTCAGAATCACTTGCTCTGATACCACTGACGGGGACCCGAAAAACACACTTCTTCCAAACCCTACCTTTTCAGGAGCATCCATCAGCATATGATGTAGAGGCATCAAGATTCGGGAAAGTCAGTGCTGAAGAGTCGAAAGAAGAGAAAGTAGAAGACAATCGATAGGAGAGAGAAAGTGTAGCAGAAGGGGCCGCGATTTCGTGACATGTCGCGAAATCGCAACCCACGATTTCACGACATGTCACGAAATCATGACTGTCGTGAAATAACGATAGTGGAACAACGAAGGGCGAGGAGGCAGAGGAGAGTAGCAAAATCACGACGTCATGATTTCGTGGCAGGAAGTTGTAGCGAAATTACGATGTCGCGATTTCGCGACGTCGTGATTTCGCGATGTCGTGAAATCGTGATGTCTCAGCGAGGCAGGGGCAAAAGCAGGAGTCGATAGCGAAATCGCAACGTCGTGATTTCGCGATGTCACGAAATCATGACGAAATTGCGAGCAGAGGAGCGAGCGGCAAAACGATCGTCACGACGAAAATTTGAAAAGCAGGTACGAAGGCAAAATGGTCACGATATCACGACATGTCGCGATATCACGACCAAAATGAGAAGCAAGCGCAGGGATGAGGAAACGTCGCGATATCGTGACATGTCGCGATATCGCGACGGAGAGAGAAAGATGCGACGAAGAAGGAGAAAGAGGTGGCGGGAAAACCGTAACAGGCGGTATTTTCAAAATTTGATCCAGAATGACACGTGGCACCCAGGGTGCAGTAAATGGTGGACAAATACCAAGAAGCGCGAAAGACGAAAAGGATGGATGCGTAGGGTATTCTGACCGAGTCAGCAGTGGCAGGGACCGTGCAGAGTGCGGGAATTTAATCGGGTTGGTGTCCCGATTTTTGTGCGAATGTTTTTAATCGGGTTGGTGAACCCATTTGCGCGGGAGTTGATGTGTGAGAGGGTCGGGGCCTCTATAAAAAAAACCCAGTTTGTTGTTTTAGTGGGGACGGTGGATCGGAGAATGCACGCATAAGTGTGAGAAGGGTAAAGCTAAGCCGGGGGCTAGCTATTGTAAGCCTACGGGTTGTTCTTTTGATGTATATTTTCAGCAGATTTTAATGAAAAGGTAGGGTTTGGAAGAAGTGTGTTTTTTGGTTCCCCATCAAGGATCCATATATCAGTTTTACGTATTTGGTTCCATCTATCGGGTATCCCAGATGATCACCGAGATTGTGTGGAAGCACTGTTGTACATGAGGTTAAGGGATCAAATCCCTTTGACATCATTTCCTGTGGTTTTAATGTTTAAGGGAGCACAAAGACAAGGATAAATATTTGGGTGCCCTTTTATATTTTATGTGATGTGGTACCGTAGTTGATCACGAGCACTTGTGAGAGTGTTGCGCTTCAAGAGGACATGGGATAGAATCTCGTCGTAGCTGTGCAAGGTATTTAAATTTTTCTTTAACAAATTTAATTAAGGGATAAATAAGGGTCATGGTGCTAGTATAAAAATATATTTTTACATATTAAATAAAGGGGAGAAATAAGGATTGTGATGTTAACATAAATGTGTCATTTTTGAAAATTAATAAAATAATATATAAGGGTTTTTTATATTAATAAAGCTTATTTTTGTGAGTTTCAAAAAGAGAGATATAAGGAGTTATTTTTTAAGATTTATTGTGCATCCTTTTTATAAGGTTTTTTAAAGTGATGATTTGATATTTAATAAAGAAAAGAAAAAGAGAATTGCGAACTAGATTTTTAAGGGACAAACAAAAGGAAAATTATTTTTGTCAAGACAGGTTTGGAAAGCTCATGCAAAAGAAGATCATCATCATTGAGATAGATTTAGAGGTATGGTGATTTAATTCCTTCTCAAGGGGGTTTTGTCTGAGGATAATATTTTTATTGTCATATGTTGGAGGTATAAGGAATTATTGGATGTGCATTGTTTTTACTTGAAATTGGAAGTAAATATGCAAGGGTTATAGATCAGATTAGTGAGTAAATTTATGTATTGATTTGATTGAAATTGAGAGTAAATGTGCAAGGGTTATAGATCATATTTGAGAGCAATTTTGTGCATTTTTCATGATTGATTTTGGGAGTAGATGAAAAGGACAGATTTGTACATTGTGATTGGTTTTAAAGTGAATGTAGAAATAAGCAAAATGGTATAGTCTCACACAAATAGAAGGATTGTTTTAAAGCATGTCAAAGTGTCACATAGTGCAAGGATAGTGTGAAAGGATTCAATTGAAAAGAAGAACATTTTTAGCTATCTACAAAAGGGAAGGAAAGGTGTAAATCAACAATTACAAGGTCAGTTATCAAGTGCTAGACTAGATCTACCTTTTAATGTAATAAATGTAATACATGTGGAAGCAACAAATTTAATGAATGTGAATAACATATTGGGAATTTTTTAGTGCATATAATTCTCTATATGTTCATGAAGATAAAAGAATTTTGGGTAGAATATGTTTGAATTGCTTTAGTTAAGGAAAGCACATTGAAGAATAGGTGAATAAATTGATGATATTATTATGCAATATTTGGGAATAGATGAGTATTGTTGTATGAAATATATGAGAATAGATGAAGCATTGTTTGGATCAAATTTGAGTAGTATCTAGAGCAGATTTGAGTAGGGCTTTATGAGCAGGTTTGACCAAGATTTGTGAGCAAGTTTTGGAGAATATTTGAGTAGTTTTTGTGAGTAGATTTTAGAGCAGATTTGAGCAGGTTTAGTGAGCAGGTTTGGAGAATATTTGAGCAGGTTTTATGAGCAATTTTTGAGCAGATTTGAGCAGGTCTTGTAAGTAGAGTTTGAACCAGACTCTAGAGTAGAGGGGATTGTTATCTCCTATGGATTGGTGTCCATGAAACAAAGCAAAGGTGATTGGTGTCTCCTATGGATTTGTGTCCATGAACCAGAGCATAGGGGATTAGTGTCTCCTATATATTGGTATCCATGAACCAGAGTAGAGGGGATTGGTGTTTGCTATTGATTTTTATAAATGAACTAGAGTAGAGAGGATTGGTGTCTCCTATGGATTGGTGTTCATGAACTATAGCAGAGGGGATTGATGTCTCCTATGAATTGGTGTCCACAAACCAAAGCATAAGGAATTAGTATATCTTGTGTATTGGTTTTCATGAACCAAAGCAAAGGGGATTGGTGTATCCTATGGATAAATGTCCATGAACTAGAGTATATGGGATTGGTGTCTCATGTGGATTTGTGTCCATGAAACAGTAGAGGGGATTGGTGTATCCTATTGATTGGTATCCACAAACTTGAGAGGGGATTGGTGTCTATGAACTAGTAGAGGGGATTGGTGTCTCCTGTGGATTGGTATCCATAAAATTTAGAGGGAATTAGTGTCTCTTGTGGATTGGTATCCATGAACCTTAGAAGGGATTGGTCTCTCTTGTGTATTGGTTTCCATGAACTTTAGAGGGTATTGGTGTCTCTTGTGGATTGGTGTCCACAAAAATTGTAATAGGGGATTGGTGTCTCTTGTGGGTTGGTGCCCATGAAATTTATTGAAGATAAATATAAGCAATATTTTGTCGTGGTTTCTACCAAAATGGTGTTTCCACATAAAAGTTATGTCTCTCATATGTGTGATGATTTTTTTCATTATTGCATTAATATTATTGTTGTTATCATTTGGATTAAAAAGTGAAAATTTTTATCTTATAATGTTCACCCCCCCTCTTAGTATAATATTATGTTCTTTAGTTTGCACCCCTAGGTATTGAGCTCATAAGCTTCTAAGCTAATATCATACACACATTTAAAAGTAAAATTATTGTTATAGTATCATAGTTCCTTCCTTTGCCTCAATAATACACAACAATGTTCTATCCCATGAACTAAGTTGAAGCTGGGTCAATCTCATGGAAAACATAACCAAATTAAAGTGTAACTATATTTAGTCACTATATGGCTACTCTTTAGAATAATAAAGAATAACATATTTTTTTTTAAATACTTAATAGGGTAAAGTGTTATTATGGATATGGATATTTTTGGTTTGAATACTACTTTCAATAAGCCCTCAAGATCCTACAACATTTTAGGTGGTTTTACACAAATTTAGTGGTAAAGTAAGTATTATCAGAGTTCAAAAAATAAGCACAGTTATATTTTTTTCTTACAAGGACACTTAAATTTTAAAAGAACATTCATACATAGGTTCATGATAATTTTCTTATTGGAAAAACAATTTATAAAATAATAAAGTATACAAAAAATTATCACTATCTTGAAGGTTGAAATAGAATAAAAATTTAACAATTGATAAAATGAATATCTATGTATTTGGGGATAGAGAGAAGTCATAGAACAACTCTATTAATTTTTTTCATTTACTCTTCAAAAATGATGGGTATCAATGTCTTCCCTCTTATAAATTCTAATCTTAATGTTGCTATTTTTCACTATCCCTATTATATCTAGGGTAAATCTTATTTAAAGAAATTCCCTTGATCTAAATTCAATGTTCTCCACAAAGACACAACTATTTATGAGAAAAAACCTCTATAGAGAGCTCTCAGAATAGAGTATGCTCATATGCAACTAACTTGCTACTAAAATCATATACTTAGCATTTTATTATCAATTAATTTTATGTGTGTTGGTGTGTTTTATATATCATCATCTTTGATTGTCAGAATCACCCACTATAAGGGGATAAATACATCCAACAATCGCAACTTATGTTGAGCAAGGTAGCTTTGAGAGCTTAGGAAGCAACTCAATAGACTATCTCCAATATATTTTACAAGTTTGGCTACTTATAGTATGTGATATTAATTGTTCATCTAATATATTATAACCTAACTAGATTTTGTACACAAAGAAAAAGGGAAAGGAAAGAAAAACCATAAAAAAAGGACAACATAAAGGAAAATGGTCCCAATCTAACCAAGGGTGATACACCAAAATAATTAGATTCTTCATAATTATGGGATTAAATGAACACATGAATATATTGCATCAAAAATTCAAGGTGAACATGTTGTCTTATCAAAACACAGTTACTATAAATTCCATACATAAGATATGAGATAGATATGAAATTAGTCATGGCCTCTCACACATTCACATATGTATACAAACACATAAGAAATAGGATAAAAAATGACAAGTAGTAATAAATTCTCACTCACACACACACACACATATATCTTGTATATGTATGTATATATGTATGTATGCATATGAAATATTACAATCATGCTAGAAGAAAATGCTTTAAAGCTTATCCACTATTTGACTCAGGGCTCAAGTTCAAACAATTATACAAAACACACAAGTCCTAGATAATAGACTTGAATAAGCAACCAACCAATACCTTATAGTTTCTACATAATAATTATTTATAGATAAAAATGGAAAGACTTTCCCTCCAAAAACTATGTAGGAATATTTACAATACCTTTTCACTACTTTGCTTGATCCAGTCCACATTATGTCATTTTAGTCCTCTAAGGTCTCTGTATCTGGAGTCATCATTTTTTATACTTTGTACGTTCAAATTTTGTTGATATTTTAACTACCATCATAGGGATCCTAAAATCTAAACACAAACATCCACTATAGTCAATATTGTTAGACGTAGGGGCGTTATTGTGGTTTTCATGTTTCTACCTTTGATAGGCCAACCACTCTCCTTAGATTTGTTGATCATAAGTGGTGTTAGTAGGTGATATTAGCTCCTTTTAGTAATTATTTATTGATCCAATTCATCTAGCTTTTGGGAGTTTTTGAACAAATAGTAAAGTCTTGGGGATCATTGGTTATGCAATATGATCTTCATCCTTCTTGTTGCTTCACCATGACTGATCACTCTTCTTTGCTAGCTAATTTTGTATTTTATATGCCCTATTTATCAGAACCGTTTTCCCTATCCATAACTGTATTTTATCTCCAAAGTGATGCAAGACATTGATTTTCAATTTGAATGATTCTCAAAATGTTTTCTCATTATTCCATGATGGAGTTTTACAAAAAATTGATAACTTGGCTAAACCTTTGTTGGGAGGTCTATATAAATATTTTCGTATACCCTCTTGTCACACCTTTTTGGATGGTCCAAATTTTAGAATTTTTACTTCATTTATCCTCAAAAGCTTTTACAAACCAATACTTAGGGTTTTTCTTCTCTTTATTCCTTTAGAACTTTATCAAATTTTGATCTTAGGAATTTTTTCTATCCTTATACCTTTTAACTTTTAGAAATTTTTAATCCTTTGTAACTTTGCAACCATAAGAGCTTTTATATTTAAATTTTGATTAAAAAATTTGTAAAGTGGCGCTAGCCTTTGATTGAAACTATTTTACCCATATTTGTTTGACATATATTTCTCTACCTTCCACCTATTTTCATTGGCTTTGGTCTTCTTTAAAAATTATTTTAAAGCAAAAAAAAAACCTTTAGAATAGTCTCTTCATTACCTTCCATTGAAACATTTTGAAACTTCATATTTTATTGGAACCTACCTTAGAGTGGCAAGAACCATTAGTCATGATACTCTAATAATCTATGAGGCTTTTTATTTGAAGTACTCCAGTATACCTCTTGTAATTTCATTATACAATGAGTGTTGAGCTTCTCTTGGTGCAAATATTGGTGTGAATAAGCTTAAAAAATAATAAATTTGACCAAATATAGAAGAACTATTTGTGATAGGGATTGTTGGGACCATCAAGTGTTATGATTAGATGTCTTGTAGGCTTTGTACATGATGAGCTCTTTTGAATCCCTATTTATCTCCCACAACTCTTGAATTATTTCCATCTAGATATCTTAATGAATGTGTCCTATGCAAGTGGTAGAGAGATGATGGATGAGTGGTTAGAAGCCATAAATCCAAATAAATATGGATAATAACTAGATCTACAAGTTCATCCTTATGGGAATAAAGCAAACTCATAGTTTTTATTTGGGTCAAACCTCTGCTAATGGTAATCATTTTAGTTATCACTAAAATGACACATGAGCTTCTACTAATAACGAAGTTTGATTTAGTTATTATTGAAATGGCTATGAGGGATTATTATGGGTTTCTAATTTTTAAGATCTGATCATTAGCATGGTCCTAAAACTCTAGGTGTTTAACAACCATTTTTAGCCTTTGGTGATAGTTTCTCATTGATTTCTAAGAATAAACTATCTAACAAGTGATAAAGTTTCTTGAGCTTTCTATTTTGCTCAAAATCAAAACTAATCAAAGTCACATTCTTGGTTTTATCATGGTGAATTTTTACTACTACTATATATATGTGTATTCACTAACCCATTCCTTGTTAGTTCCCATTAAAAAGGGTGGTTTAAGGCCCTAAGAAGCAAATTTAATTTTCCTTTTCTAGGACGATTGGAAGGTGACACATTATTTTATCAATATTAAAGAAATTTTTATTTTATGACATAAAATCCTATATTGCTCATTCAAGACGCATAGTCTCCTTTTTATGTCCTCTTTTTATTCTTATGATAAAATTGATTACTAAGTGCAAATACATTTTTTACTCAAGACCTATTATTGATGATGCATGTACAAGTTTAACTTTTTTCAATATCATTTGTTAGCATATGATGACCCTATAAAATTCTAAATAAAAATATAGTTTAATATTTTTTAATGAATAAAAAACACCTCTATATCAAGTATTATTGTCAACTCAACACTCTAACATTACATGTAAATTCTATGTTATCTATAAATGCATATTAGTTTCACGTTTTGTAAGCATAAGTAGAATTTAAATTGCTATTTTATTTTTATCAATAATTTGAAAGATCACATTAAATTATTTTTAAATAATTTAACTATAATAAAGGGTTTTAAAATTACATTTATTAAATTTTAATATACTAAAAGGTAAATTCTTATGTTGAAAAAAAAATCTATATAAAACAAGTAATAATTAAAATCATTAGTATAAATAAATAAATAACTAAAAGTTTATTTTGTTTAAAGATTAAATTATTATTTTGTTTAAAGATTAAAATAGCAAAAATTTAATTAATTTTTAAGAATAAATTTAAAATAAATTATAATAAATAATATAAAGGTTCAAAACTACAACTTTTAAAATATATAAAAAAAATATAAGGTGTGATTTCCTTCACCTAACTGCTTTTATGGTTTGTGGGGTGTGCTAATTTCAATTTTTTTTTGGTATGATTAATCTTAATTAATATAAAGTTTTTTCATTCAAAAAATATATAAAAAATCATAAATAAACGTATATAACTTTAAATAATATGATTAACTTTAATTAATATAAATTTTTTCTATTAAAAAATTATAAAAAAATTATAAACGTGCAAACCTTATGGAAACAGAAGCGAGAAATCAATCCTAAGGCATTTATTTTTTAAATGATGATTAATCAAACTACCATAAAAATCCCCATAAAATGTCAAGCATTTAACTGAACATTGTTTATTAGCATGTGCATACAAGGAAGATTGTTAAATGTCATGGAAGGTCCTTTTTATTCATAGTGACAAGCATACCAATGCCCTCTATTTCGTTGCATCCACACGTTATAATAAAAGAAGAATCATTGCTTTTTAGGTTGCGAATTTTATAAACATTAATTTATTAGTTAAAAAAAATTAAAATAAAGTAGTAAATGTTTTTGAAAAAAGTTCGTCTGAAAATGACTGGCTTTATCCAATATTCCAAGTTTATCAAGCCTTTTACTTAACTGATTTGGGTGTATAGAATAAATGGAGATAAATATTACGAAAGACGAAAGATGTAAGAATTCGAATTCTCTTAGACCCGAATATGTTTTAAAACGAAACGCCCTTCTTAAATTTGGAAGCAGGCTTTCTAAAAGATTTAAATTTAAATAATTATTGGGTTAGATTCAAAGTGTTATTGGTTTTCTTAAACAGGTCCAAAGTTCAAATTTAATACTAACACTCGTTCTTTTCTTGATGGTAGTGTAGAATACTGTAACCACCATAAAATCAAAAGCATTGCTCTTACACGAGAAAAAGAGTAGTTAGCCGCGAGGTGCCGTCTAAGTCTCTCCAATGGGCGTATGAATTAACAGTTTATTCTTAAGTTTATTTATCTGCAATAAGGAAAACAGCTTGAATAGACTTTATGTTTCTGAAAATAGATGGAATGCTAAGAAAGAACCACGTGGAAGTCTTTATTGTCGTTTTACAAAGCTCCATAGCCAGAGACGATTCTTTCACTGAATTCATTCAATAGAATACGAAAGAAGAAGATGATGCCTTGTGGCACTGACACATTCAGTGGACGTTCTTTATGTAGTTGATCTGTCAGATGGACAGCCAAGATGGCTGATGCACTCATTAACATGGGGAGGCGTTTAAGACAAAACGCTGCGTCAGTTGTTCTTAGAGCTTATTTTGGCCAGGAAGGACACAATCACGGCAGGGCTAACATGGTTCTTCTGGCTTCTAGCGCAGCATCCCCATGTCGAAGCCAAGATTTTAGCAGAGCTCGCACAAATAATTAAACAGAGACCTGACGAAGACAGTCGCAAAAACTATGATGGTTATTCTTTCAGTTTGGAAGAAGTGAAGCAGATGCATTATCTGCATGCAGCGCTGACGGAGTCGCTCCGTCTATACCCACCGTCTCCCATCGACGTAACGGAGGCTGCGCAAGACGATGTTCTCCCCGACGGCACGCTGATGGAGAAGGGATCGCAGGTGTTCTATTCGATTTACGCGTGCGGAAGACAGGAGACGGTATGGGGCAAAGACTGTCGGGAATTCAGGCCGGAAAGGTGGCTCAGGGACGGGAGGTCAGTGAGGGAGTCGGATTTCAAGTTTGTGGCATTCAACGGAGGGCCTCGGCCTTGCAGTGGAAGAGAATTTGCCTACTGGCAGATGAAGTGGGTTGCAGCTTCCATTATCATTCGTTTTCGAGCAAAGATGGTCGATAATCATCCCGTGCTTCCGAAATTTACATTAACGCTTGCCATGAAACATGGTCTTCTCGTGACCATTCACCCTTGGGCTGATGAAGAGCTAGAGCGTTTGGAAGCGTTAATGTAAATTTCGAAAGCACGGGATGATTATCAACCATTTCTTTAAATAGATTTCAACTTTCAAGTTCATATGCCTTTGCCCCACGGCAGATTTTTAAGAAAGAAGTAAAGTAGTTTTTAACTTCCAAGGTTATAACTCTCATCAAAGATATTGCTTAGTAGATGGTTATACAACCATACTTAAGATTCAAATCTTGTAAAAGGAGACATGCATAATAGTCAAGTTGTTGTAATACAACTATGTGATCATGACTTGATAAGTTATCAATTTTAAAATTTGGACAAATCATAGCTTGTTTTTCTATCAAAAGTATTTTTTATTTGCTTCAAACTATTATGTTTTCTCTATCAACTCCTTCCTATTATTTTCTTGAAGGGATAATATCTCCCTATATCAAATTCTTCATAAAATTTGAATATTATTAACATAAAAATCCACGTCCTATTTGTTTTTTTCTCTATAAATATTTTAACATTTACAAGATAATGTCACTAATAATAATTTATGGGCATAAAATAGAATTCCATAGTTGATGCATCCCTTATATCAAATTTCTTGATAGAAATAATAATAATAAGTGAACCCCATCAATTGAAATATATTTCCATCCCTTTTTATTGGTAATAATTGGCCTTGTAAGATTACTAACCCTATGCTAAATCATTTTGAGGAAGAGGGGAAGAGGGGATGAAGACTGCAAGATCCAGATTGCATTCCAAATAGGGAAGATACGATCCTTATGGATTCTGGGTGTGAAGCTATATGGTAAAGTGTGAGAAGATTGTATTGGCGAAAGGGGAGCTCAGAGGAGCAGGTGATAATTAGGGGATCTCTAAGGTTCTAGGAAACCTATTGGTTTTCTCCCTAGAAATTGAAGGTCTTGTTGGCGTTGAACAACTGTTGACTCTAGGGAAGTTTCCAAGCGAGATCAGGATGGTGAGATTTATCTCTTTGGGTAGTTTGATTATGAAGCTAAGGATTAGCTTATGCAAACCAGGTGTTCCTCTAGGCGATGTTGATCTCCCCCTAGGATTGAAAGTTTGTCATCCCTTTCTTCCTAGTTTCTCGATTATGGTTTGTATTTCCTTAGAGTTGTTGGTTGGTAGGTTGATGATTTGGTTGGTTTGGTGGGGTTGGTAGAGAGGTGGTAAAAGTCAAATTTGTGATGGATGGTCAATTTATTATCTATAGTGGTGCTTTTACCTTGTTTTTATTTTTGTTGTGCCTGTGGGGTTAGAACCCACAAGGATTGGGGGAAATATCCCCCCTTTTTTTAGGATCTCAAGGTTTTTATTTCTATTGCTTGGTTAGGATATAAATACCCATGATATTTATGTGGTAGTGCTTGTGTTTCCTAGGGCTAAATTTATAGTGTTGAGTATGATGGTCTTTGGTGGTTCGCACCAACAATGACTAATGTTGTTGGTGTTGTTATTGGTCAATATGTAGAACTTGTGGATGTTGGTTGTTTTCAAGGGCATGCTCAATTTTGAGAGGGATCCCATCCATAACTCTATTATTAGATCTTATTTTGCTTTATCCAACATCGCGGGTCCTTTAGTGGATCTTGAGCATTTCTAGATCTTGCAAATGTTGAGACCTTTAGTGGATCTAGAGCATATTTAGATTTTTTTGATGGATTTTATTTATCCAAAGCTAGAGATATTTGGAGTCTCTTATTCTATTTTAGGATCAAAACCAAACTGGGGGAGGTCTCTATGGTTATTCATTTAGGGCCTCTGCTCTAGGATGTTGGTGGCTTTTTACTATATGCAAAGCTATATTCTTTGGACAGTCCAATTTCAATCCTAGATTTCTAGTTCATGTTGTCTTCCTACTACAATACTCAATATCATATGCTCATTTTATGGTGTATAGGTCTATAGGTAATGTTTTATTTAGCCCCATTCCCCCCTTAGTTGGGATAGGAAATTCTTAATTTAGTCTTATTAAAAATTCTTGAATTAGATGTGTGTTCCCCCCATTGGCAAGAAATTGGAAGTTTGAACTTTTTTATTTTTCCTAGAGCAATTAGGTGATTCCTAGCTTAGGCAGGAAGCTATAATATGATTTTGATTTAAAAATATTCAAGTTAGGGTAAGAATATTTGGGGTTCAGATTTCATGGATTTATATTTACTTAAATTTTGGTTTCTATTTCCCTTGGGGGGATCAAACCTCCTTGTGTTTCACTATGGAATCTCCTTGGATGCTTGTATTGGTAGATCTTATCTTCAAGGATAATTTCAAAACCCCTTATGTAAAAGGTTTAGGGACCCTTTTAAAATCCCTTCTTTACCTAATAAAATAATAATAATCAACCTTGTAATATGCAACCTAAGACTCTACACAAATGTATCTTTAAGTTCCATATAATTATGACTAAATGGAAAATTTTGACATAATTATTCTTTAAAAAATTACCTCTACTAGCATTCCACACATTTTATTTGGAAGCACCATCAAAATCAAGTGTAATACATTGAACTTATTGACATTTTTACTTTACAACAAATCAACACAAACCCTTTGAGTTAAATCCATTATAAAAAATAACCCTTGTATGTATATTTAGATCCTATATCCAAGAGATAAACACTACAAAATCTCATGATGAGCATAATGCTTGTAAAAAATATATAAGAGAAGCAATAATTTGATTCCAAACTTGGACATGACTTCAAGATTTATTCTAAAAACCATATTATTTTAGGCCATATATTCTAATAAACAATGGTAGGACCAATCTTCAATAAAATTTATAATCCTTTTGCTTTGAAATAATTAATCTAATATTTTATCAACTCATTTTATATTGATGGAGCTACCTATACATTCTTATTTTTTAATAAAAGCACCGTAAAAATGGTGCAAGCGAAGGATTAGTAAAGAAATAAATGATCTAATATTTCTAAATCCTTTTAATATAAGACATAAAAGTTCCATGATACCCCCTTATTTATATACTTCACCTATAAGATTTTGCTTTTATTTAATAACCAAAGAAATGATGAGGCCTTAGGAAGGGCCTCTAGTGAGAATTTATTCCAAAGATAATATTTGGAAATAGAAAAGTTTAATTGCTTTAAATCCTTATATCCCAAGCATATTTTGATAAATTCTCATCCACCTCATATTTTTGTGTAAAAATATGTAAATATAAAACATTAAACAAAATTTGAATTTTATCATCTATTCATTTGAGGTCCCCTCCCTCAAAATATTTTCTCACAGAAATCTGTGATATGGTATTATTATTCACATCCATATAATTTTTTACCTTTGAAATTCTAAATTCTAAACATGCTCAAATCTTAGATTGTCATTTTGGTTTAGAATTAAGAGAATAATGATTCAACCAAGCATCAAACTAAAAAATGTAAAACTCCTATAATTCATTGACCAATTACTATGCATCATAATCAACTAAAAACATACTAATATGAGGTTCCATACTGTAAATCCCCTCACAATGGTATTTTCTAAATAACTTTATTACATCAATAGAAGCTATATTTTTTGAAACAACATTTTTGCTCAACATTTTCCTTAATATTTAAATAATCTCAAACTATATTTTTTTCTACTACCAAACTCATAAGTTTACAATTTTATAAGCTTACTCATTCAATATAATTTCTTTTGCAAACTCAATTCCTATTTCAAAGAGAAAATCATACAGTTTTCTCATATCCTTTTCAAGAAAAATCTCTTTGATTTTTAGAGAGAGAGAGAGAGAGAGAGAGAGAGAGAGAGAGAGAGAGAGAGAGAGAGAGAGAGAGAGAGAGAGAGAGAGAGAGAGAGAGAGAGAGAGAGAGAGAGAGAGAGAGAGAGAGGGAGATAAAGGAATATACGATTATGTTGATTGTAATTTTTAATTTTAAATGTTAAAGTATCCATAATAATCCATTGTAAGTATGAGGTAATATTAGTGGATGCATATAGAATAATATATCTTGTTTCTTCATGGAATGAAGAGAATGTATGACCTAGTATCAAATGCATGTGTTCCTTTGAGATAACATATATAGGATAATTTTTAAGATATTTGTTATAATTTTAAATTATCCTATAAATCATATTACAAAGGTGTATTAAATAAAAATTATCAAACTATTTTGTATCACCTTTCTTGGGAATGAATACAATAAAGGTCACTTTTATCTCACTTATTATTACCTTCTATTACCTAACCTCATTAATTCTAGCCAACATATTCCTCTTTAATAAATCATAATTTAAAAATAATAATAATATGAAATCTATTAGGGTTAGGTGCCTTGCATGTTAGGGTAGAAAGAGTCAAATTTCTCTTGTACCTATTTTATAGATATCTTTCTCATCAAATTTTAAAACCTTGTTTGTAATGGTTTAGGGACCCCTCCAAAACCTTCATGTGAGGTTCAGGGAGCTTTCCAAAATACTTTGATCCTCTGCTTCAGGCCTAAATTTTTTTAATTGTTGTAGGAGTATTTCAAGACCCTACTTAAAGGAGGTGCAGGAATGCTATATATTTTGGATATGCAAGATCTGACTATCTCAGATACTGGACCAATCTTTGTTGGATGCTAAATCAATTTTTCCTTAGGTATGTAGTCATATTTATGATATTATTTGGTGTATTCTGAATATATTTATTGTTTGTAAAGGTTAGGGAACCCTTCCAAAACCCCTATGTAATAGGTTTGTGGACACTTCCAAAACCCCTTATACCAATTTAAAAAAGTATCTTCCTAATCAAGATTTTGTTAACTATCTTTGTATGAGAGTTGAAATATTTTAAAAAACATAATATGAGCCTCCTTATCTTGTTGAACTTCTTATCCCTCTATATTTTTTAAAATAAGTTATGTGTGTCTTCTATTGGAGGCAACTCCTTTAAAATTTTATATTTCTCCATGTTATAGTACCTAGGGATAATAATGTAGAGAAATGATATCATATTGCATAAAAATATTATGAATAGTTAGCATGGGTTGTACATAACCCAAGGTTGATTATGTAATAATATTATGTTATAATAATGAGTGGGATAAGGTTTTAAGAGTTGACTCCCTAAAGTAGCATTAGAAGATGTGTATATAAAGAAGGTATATTGTGATTGTTATTATCATCAATCATATCAAGTATTCTCTTGTAACAGTCTTGGCTCATGGATTGCCTCTCAACATTGAAGATATTATGGATTGGTTCCTTACTTAAGGAGTAATATTGATGTTGCCCTACCTAAAGGGTATTCTCATATCTTATCTTTTATGGATAAATTACTCTATTTGATTTAATTAATATAACATATTATGTACGCCCTTATATTTATAAGTAAAGGTTGTGTTATCTAGGGATAGGAATATGAGGATATGATATTATATTATATAAGGGTATTATGAATAGTTGGAATGGGCCACATATAATGCAAGGTTGATTATATTGTAGTTTTATATTATAATAATTAGTGGGATAATATTTTAGGAGTCATCTCAACAAAGTAGTATTAGAAGATCGGTATCTAAAGAAGAGATATTGTGATTCTAATCATCACTAACTATCGAGTATTCTCTTGTAATAGTCTTGGCTTGTGCAGAGACTCACAACTTGAGAGATATTGTGGAGTGGTTCCTTCCTAAAGGAATATTATGGGTGTTGCCCTAAAGGTTATTATCACATCTTGTCTTGTGTGGATTAATTTTTTTTAATGGGTTATGGAATTGAAATGGGTCCCACTCGTATTACATCATCACCACATAGTGGTATTACAACAAAACTTGGATATTATCCATGTATCATTTGGAAAGATTGGAACCTAGGCCCCCCCTTGAAATATTGAGGAATCTAACCGGTTGAGCTAATATCACTTGATAGTCTTATGTGGATTAATTACTATGATTGATTTATTTAATATTGAGCATATTATGAATACCTTTATATTTATGAGAAGCAAATATTCATAACAAGTTGTATTAGAGCAATGATTATGGCAAGGTGGAAATTGTTTTGTGGTTTATAGATTTTTAGCAATTTTTATAAAAAATACCTCATTTGTTAGAGCCATATATTTGTGTAATGTTGTACAATTATAATTATTATTGCACCATTTTTTTCAAAATTTGAAGATATTAAAATTAAGTGGTCATATGAGGTAATTTGGTTATTATTGACAAAGATATGACACTATGAAGTCAACCATATTAAATAGGGCAATGATATTTCTTCAAATTATATTTTTTCAAAGAAATAAAATTTGATATATCTTTCATTGAGGTAATCAAATGATATTTTGTTGTGTTTGAAATTCTAGCTTAAAATTAGTAGGGAGATATTTATTTTTATGGAACCCTAATTCATAAAACCTTATTTTACATTATCTTTTTACTGGGGCATGAACTTATGGAACTACAAATATTTTCAAGAGAAAATGATATTGATGTTAGAGAATATTGAAAATAATTTAAATCCAAGTATTCTACTAATTATTGTTGGAGCATGAGGCTTACTTTATTTTAGAGGAGAATCTTTCTCTTGGTTTCATATTTTTCTTATGGCCCATAATTATGAATTAACTTGGTAATAATTAGAACAAATATTCTTGAGTCAATGGAACCCATATAAAAAGATGCATGGGCTCTAGGATGAACAAAAGAAATTAAGAAAAGAATTAAAATTTTTCAAGAAATTGGAAGAAGAAAAATATAAGAATGATAATGTGTAGTATGAGAGAACTATATATTTGTCATTTGATAGGCAAAATAATGAATAAAAGAATTTGTTTAGATCTAAATATTCTATTTTGTAGGTTCATGGCTATATTTAGAGGTAAAAGGTTACTATTTCCATAAATCCTAGTAGTACGCATAATTTCACTAATATTTATTTACTTAAGAGGTTGTAGGTTCACGAAACAAAAATTAAAGATATACAAATTGAGGTTGTGAATGTTCATATTTTTAAATATTTTAAGATCACCATTGATAAATGTGCTTTACATTTAGTGATATGGATGATGTGGATATTATTTTGGGTTATCCTTAGTTGGATTATTTGGGTACTATTAGCATTAATGTGTAAAATAAGTTCATGAAGTTATGGTATATGAAAAAGAAGATAGCAATGCATGATATTTATTAGCTTAATAAAACAAGTTAAGAAACAGGTAGAGGAATCAAAAGCTAAGTCTACAAATGATGTTGTAGTAGAGCCCCAAGAAGAAGGAAACAAAATCTAAGAATGGTCTATTATAAAGGCACATAAATGCACCAAAAGAAGGTAACTTGAGAGAATATTTTGAGGAAAATTTTAAAATAGCATAATAATATGCTAAAGAATCAAAAGAAAGAAAATACTAGGTTAAGGTTATAATATATTACCACCTATACCACCATGAACGAAAATAATCTTAAAGGTAGGGCTTAGGGTAAAATATTATTATGGATCTACATCGAGTCAAAAAGGCATCAAGCATGGTAGACTCTGGTATAAAAAGCATAGTAATTCTAAATCTTAGAATGATGTAGCAACATTAGAAAAAATAGGACAAGTCATTCAAAATATCAAAGTAGAGTAGTAGAAGCATGTAGTCAATAAAGCAGTTATGGATATTTAAATGACACGATGATAGCTTGGCATCATCATAAACAACCAACAATCATGAGTTCAATTATATGGAAGGATGATCAAAATTGGTACTAATTGTTAACATTGCTTAGAAAATCATATTATCTAGTTTCTTCTCATATTTTGAGGATAAAACATTTGTAAGGAGGGTGGTATGTTATGGTAACTAGGGATAGGAATATGGAGATATGATATTATATTGTAAGGGTATCACAAATAGGTCATAATATCCACACATAACCCAAGGTTTATTATATTATAATAATAAGTGGGGTAAAGGTTTAGGAGTCACCTCCCCAAAGTAGTATTAGAATATGGGTATATAAAGAAGGAATATTATCATTATAATCATCATCAATCATATCAAGTATTCTCTTGTAAAAAAATTTCCCATGGAGTATCTGTCATCCTGGGAGATATTATGGAGTCATTCCTTCCTAAAGGAATAATATGTGTGTTGTTCTACTTGAAGGGTACTATCAGATATTGTCTTGTATAGATTAATTACTATGGTTGACTTATTTAATATTTATCATGTCATGGATTAGTTTATAATTATGATAAGAAAAAGGTTCATAACAAGTGGTACCAGAGTAACGATTATAACAAAGGGGAAATTGTTTTATGGATTACTAAATTTTGGTAATTTTTTTCTAGAAAATTTCTCATTATTAATAACCATATCTTTGTGTAAATTTCTCTAATTTAAACTATTCTTACATTATTTTGGTTAAAATTTGGAGAGTTTACGCAGGTTTTGTAGGTGAGTTGGAGAGGAGAAGGGCAATCGTCCAAGGGAGGTCCCAGGTTCAAATCTCCACTCTACCAAAAAGCTGAATTGGGTATCCAAAATCCAATTCATAATGTTGGTGCGGGAAGGATCGGGTGCGACCCTCGGGTTACTTTGACGGTGTAGAACCCCTGTCCGTGGTCTCTCAGACCAAGGCGACCTTGCAATGGGTTTTTTGCTTTAAAAAAAAAAATTGGAGAGTTTGAAATAAATTGGTCATATGAAGGAATCTAGGTAGTATTGATGAAGATATGGCCCTATGAAGTCAATTGTCTAGAATAGGATAATGACACATTTTTAAATCGCATTTCATTCCAAAAAAATAAATTTGATATACTTTTTAGTTAACATAAGCAAATAATATATTATTGTGTTTAAAAAAAAAATTCTTGGAAATCAAGCTTCAAATAATATATTATTGTGTTTAAAAGAAATTTTCTTGGTAGATATATTTTTATGAAAACCTAGCTCATAAAATCCAAGTTTGCATTAACTTTTTGTTGGGGCATGAATTTATGGAGCTACACAATTTATCTAGAGAAGATAATATTGATGTTAGATAATGGTGGAAAAATTTAAATCATTGTATTCTATTGATTATTATTGGAGCATGAGGTTTGCTTTTCATTTTGGAGGAAAATCTCTCTTGGTTTCAAAGTTTTCCTATGGCCCATAATTATGAATTGACTTTGTAAAAAATAAATTAAACATTCTTGAGTCAATATAAACCATATAAAAAGATATCTAAGCTCCAATATGAGCACAAGAAATTAGAAATAGAGTTAAAAATTTTCAAGAATTTGACAAAAGGAAAAGATAAGTATGATAGTGTGCGAGTTGAGGAAACAATATCCTTAGTGTTAGGTAGGTCAAAAAATTATAAAAAGCATTTTCTTGAATATAAATATCTAAGATACTTACTTTATAAAAAAATTGAAGCACAATTGTTGAATATTGGATATCTTATAGAGGAAAACTTCAACCAAAGAGTGGTTGTTATATCTCGGATATCTTATAGAGAAAAACTTCAACCAAAGATAGCTAGTTATGATTGTAAAGATATGGTCACCTAAATTTTTGAAGCTTGTTATTATTGAAAGCTAAAGGAATGGTCCATGGACTACCTTGTGTAGAAGAAATAAGTGAAGCATTTGAAGGCTTCACAGGAAACCATCATAGAAAGGAAGATCATGGAGAGATTATATACATTGTAGTTGATGCATTCACATATTTGTGGTCTAATGCATACACCATTGGTGAATCCTTATACTCTATCATTCTTATTGATGATCATACTAGAAAAATAAATATATTTTTTGAAGAATAAGAGTGATGCTTTTGAAGTATTCAATATCTTCAAAGACATAGTGAGAATGAAAATGGATATAAAATCAAAATTTTAAGGACTAATCATGGTGGTAAGTATTATTCCAAGAAATTTTATCAATTTTATGATGATCATGAGATAAAAAAACAATTAAAAATAGCCTATACACATTAAAAATATGGACTGGTAGAAAGGAAGAGTAGGGAAATTATAAAAATGGCAACAAACATAGTACTAGAAAAATATTTGGGTAATCATATATTCCCTAAAGTAGCTACCATAATAGTATACATAATTAATAGAATTACCATAATTGCAATAAATAATATGACTCCTCATGAGGTATGGTAAAAAAAGAAGACTTTGAAGAGTTACTTGATAATACCTGGTTGTTTTGTTGATGTTCATGTTGAGGATAATAAAAGAAACAATTTAGATCCAAAAAGATATATAGATGGCATGTATCTGTATCTAGATAATACAATCTATTTAAATATTTGTTTTTTTATGAAGGGAGAGTACATGGACAACAAGTATTAAAGACTTAGAATATAATCATAATTGAATATTTTGGTGTATTACAAACATCAAGTGTAGGCACAAGAATTTATCCAAAAACAAGCAAAAAAAGGAAGAAATAATTACAAGCACATCTAAGATTTTAAGTGTTGGAATAGAATTTTGATAGGAGATTCACAAGAAGATATGTCCAATACAAAGAATAAAGTAAAAATAAACAAGAATATAATATGTTGAACTATGTATTATTGTCTAAGATTGGAGTGGATCCCTCAAGTTTTTGAAGAAGCAAGACAAATCAAGGTATGGATTAAATCCATGAAAGAAGAAATAAATTCAATTGAAAAGAATTATATGTGGGAGTTATGTGAACTTACAAATATAAAGGAAGTGATTGAAGTGAAGTGGGTGTTCAAGACCAAGTATATTAGTTATGGATCTAGTGAAAAAATGGTATGCACAACAAATTGGCATAAACTATAATGAGATATATGCACCTGTTGTAAGACAATATAGTAAAAATAATTTTAGATTTTGTAACCCAAATAAGGACTATACATTAAATTTATGTAAATAGTGTATTCCTGAATAACAATATTGAAGACTTGTATGTGTAAAAACTGTAAATATTTGAAGTGAAAGGTAAATAATGACATGTATAGAAGTTAAAAAAACATATTGTTTATACTCAAACATGGTATTCAAGAGAAGTATGAATGATTCTACATTGTACTACAAAAATGTAGTAATTATATTATTATTATTTGCTTGTATGTTGATGATCTAGACTGCTACATAGCGGCAACAAGTCAACCATTGAATGAAGGAAAGTCTAAGATAGTATTATTTAATGTGACAAAAAGAGTAAGAGATAGAATCACTCAAATACTCAGATTTTTAGAGGCTTCTCTTCCAATAGAATATTTGGGCATACCTCTCATAGCTAAAAGTTTAAAGAGTAAAGAATGGAGAGTAATCAAGGATAAACTACATGATAAGCTAACACACTAGACAAATTGTTGGTTGAGTTTTGGAGGTAGACTGACCCTGCTAAAATCAATCCTCCAAGTAATACCAATCTACAAGTTCTTAATTTTTGTAACCCCAAAATGTGTACTAAATAACTTGGACAAGATTATAAGAAAATTACTATGGTCTAGGGTTAAAAGAGAGCAAAAAATCTCACTAGTCAACTAGGATAGAGTATGTCAACCAAAGGAAAAAAGAGGATTAGGAATTCATGCAATGGCTGATAATAATTAGGCCCTAAATAGAAACTTATACTAGAGATGTACAACGAACCCAAATCAAATGTGGAGCAAAATCGTAGGAGTAAAATAGTACCCAATGCATAGTGAAGATATCCATCGCCTTCCAGTCACTAGGGAGGAATAAAAAATCTAGAGAGGTATGAAGAGAGGAGCTAGTATTATAAAGCAAGATATTTTTGGAGTGGAGAATGGAAAAGCATAAGATTTTAGGAATATTATTGGGATCACTTCCCACTAGTAGCTTCTCTTTACCCCCATATAGTTGACCTTATCTCAGATTTAAGTAATAAATAATGGACCCATATCTGACACTATATTAAATCATTTACACAACAAAATTCAAATAGTCAGCAATAGTGCCCTATGGAGGATTGACCAGTTGATAGCATGAAAGGAAAAAAATAAGAGCTAATGGTAATCTTGAACAACAAAACATGTTCAAGAAAAGATGAACCAGATAAATTAGCATGGGGAAAAGGCAAATTGGAAATCTATACAGTGAAAGAAGGTTTCACAACAAACATCCCCCAAGTGAGGCAACTAAGGGAAGTCCCTTGGTTAAAAATATGGTAACCCAAAGGATGGACAAAGGTAAATTGCTTTTCATGGTTGGTGGCACACAATAGCATTCTTACTTAAGATAACATGTGTAGACAAGGGTTCATAGGATCTAATAGATGTATAATATGTAATCAGGATGAGAAATTAGTGTCTCACAACCTCCTAAAATATCCTTATGCAAAAATAATATGGAGTCTATGGCATGACATCTTCAATCTTGGAGAGAGACCAATCCTCACCATGGACTCCTTCTAGGACTATTGGAACCTTCAAAAATTCAAATCCAAATATTTAAAGACTGTGTGGGCATTAGGACCAGATTTTAAGGACATTCCTTTAAGGGAATTGATAACAATTGTATTCTGCCATGGGTTCTCTTATCGTTGAGTATTTATACGTTGTTAGTTTCCTCTTCATTAAAGCAATGCAACTAATATTTGTACCCAGTTAGATTTTAAGGGCATTGAGAACGATTGCATTCTACCATGGGTTCTCTTGTCGTTGAGTATTTATACGTTGTTAGTTTCCTCTTCACTAAAGCAATGCAACTAATATTTATACGCAGTTAGATTTTTTTTTTTAAGAGAAAAACCCCTTGCGGGGCTGCCTTGGTCTAAGAGACCACAAACAGGGGGTTCTACACCGTCAAAGTCACACGGGGGTTGCACCCAGCCCTTCCTGCAACAACATTATCAATTGGATTTTGGGTACCCAATTCAACTTTTTGGTAGGGTAGAGATTCGAACCTGGGACCTCCCTTGGAGGATTGCCCTCATATAAGAGAAGCTAAGAGAATTTTAAAGTATGTTAAAGTAAATTTAAATTATGGAGTCCATTATACTTAATACAATAAAATTGTGATGGTTGGATACAATGTTTTACATTGGGGAGGTTCAATTGATGATAGGAAATCTGCATTAAAAAATTATTTTCATTGGGAAATGGATTGATAACTTGGATTTCAAAGAAGTAAGCAAAAGTTTCAATCTCAATAATAGATTAAAAGTATATAACATCGATATCAACAAACACACAAGTAGTGGTTGTTGAGGTAGATCCTAGAATACCTTGGTGGAAAGCAAGAAATACCAAGTACAATTATTTTTAGCCCTTATTTGCAAAGGTTTCATCTTTATTTGCTTACACTTACAATACCTACATAATAACTATTTATAGATAAAAGTAGAGATACTTTATTATTAATATATTATAATAATATATTATTTGCAAAGGTGTCATTTGCTTACACTTACAATACCTACATAATAACTATTTATAGATAAAAGTAGAGATGCTTTACCTCTAAAAACTATGTAGAAATCTTGGCAATACATTTTGTTGCTTTGATTAAAATATTCCACATTACATCATTTTAGCCATTCAAGATCTCTCTATCTGGAATCATCAATTTTGAGACTCTAGATGCTCAATTATTGTTGACATTTTTAACTGCCATCCTAGTGATCCTAAAATCTAAACAAAGGCACCCACTGTAACTAATATTATTAGACTTGGGAGTGTTGTTGTTGTGGTTGCCATATTTTTACCTCCAATAGGCCAACCACTTTCCTTAGATTTTTTATTCCAAGTGATGCTAGTAGTTGATCTTACCTCATAGTAATTTTTTATTAGTCTAGGTCACCTACCTTTTAGGAGTTTACACACAGTAGTAAAGTATTTGGGATCACTAGTTACACAATTTGATCTTCCTCCTTCCTATTGCTTTGCCATGTTGGAACATTCTTCTTTGTTGACCATTTTTGAATTTTGTATATCCTAATTATCAAAATCTCTTGCTCTCTTCACATATTTCTTTAATCTCTAAATTGATGTGATCCATTGATTTTCAATTTGGATGATTCTTAAAAAAAATTCCCATCATCTTGCAACATTTATTTATAAAACTTCCATATCCTAGTAAAGCCTTTGTTGACAAGTCCATAGAAACATTTTACCTTATCCTCTTGTTAGACCTTTTCAGATGGTCCAAATTTTGGAACTTTTACTTCAACTATCCTCGGGAGCTCTTACGAACCCACCCTAAAAGACTTTATTCTCTTTCTTCCTTCAAAATTTTATCAACTTTCTATCTTCAAAAGGTTTGCTCTCCTTATGCCCTTCATAATTTTTTTTCACCTTTTGAATTTAAAAACTTTTTAATGCTTTTCAACCATCAATTTTTTTGTAAAGTGGTGCTAGCCTTTGATCGAAATTATTTTGCCCTTATTTTGATATTTCTTTCTCTTTATTCCACCTATTTTACTTTGGATTTGGTCTTATTTTAAAATTATTTTAAAGAAAAACAAAAGAAAAAAAACTTTAAATGTAATGAATGTTCACTATAGCTTTGATGGCTTTTAAGAGGACTCAGCCTTTTGAATATTCTCTTCATTACATTTCATCAAAATATTATAAAACTTCATATTTTGTTGGAACCTACCTTGGAGTGGCATGAACCATTATTCATGATACTCTTATGGTTTGTGGGGCTTTTGATTATAATTTCTCTAATATACCTCTTATAATTCTACTACCTATTGAGTGTTAAGTTCCTCTTGGTGGAAATATTAGTGTAAAAAAGCTTAACTAGATATAACCATGACCAAATTCAAAAGAGTTATCTATAGTAGGGATTGCTAGGATTATCAAGCATCATGATTAGATGTCTCATAGTGTTCCTTCATGTTGAGCTCTTTCGAGTTCTTGTCTACCTCCTATAGTTGTTGAATTCTTTCTACCTAGATCTCCCAATGAAGTTATCTTATGCAAGTGGTCGAGAGATCATGGGTGAGTTATCAGGATCCAAAAACCCAAATAAACACAAATGATAACTAGGTCTACAAGCTCACCCATATGGGAGTAGTGCAAACCCACAATCGCTCTTTAATTCAAACCTCCACCAATGGTAGTTATTTTAGTTATCAAAAAAATGGCTCATGAACTTCTACCAATGGTGGGGTTTGATTTAGTTATCAATGAAAAGGCTATGATGGATTACTATGGGACACTAACTATTAATATCTAATAATTATCATGGTCCCATAGTTCTAGGTGTTTAACACCTATTTTTAGCCTTTGGTGACAATTCCTTAGTAATTTCTTACTACAAAGTATCTTATAGGTGATAGAGTTCCAAGAGCTTTATATATATATATATATATAAGATATTCCTACTCATTGGCCCACTCCCTCTTGGTTCCCTTCAACAAGAGTGGTCTAAGGCCCTAAGAAGCAAACCCATTTTTTCCTTATATAGAAACTGGAAGATGACAAATTGTTTTATTAGTATTATTTAATTATATAGAAATTTTTAATATATGACATATAAAATCCTATAATGCTCATTCAAGACACAAAGTCTCCTTGTTATATCCCCTTTTTATGCCTATGATAAAATTGATTACTAAGTGCAAATACATTTTTAACTCAAGATCTATTATGCTTACCATGTAAGTGTATTTTATTGATGATCCATGTAGAAGTTTAACTTTTATCAATATCATTTGTTAGCCTCTAATGATATTATAAAAAATTCTAAATAGAAAAATAGTTTGATATTTTTTAATATAATACAAACACCTCTATATCAAGTATTATTGGAAACTCAACACTCTATCATTAAATGTAAATTCTATATTATCTATATATCCACATAATTTTCATGTTTTGTAATAATATGTAGAATTTAAATTAGTGTTTGTTTTATAAATGATTTGGATGATCAAATAAATTAAAAATTTTAAGTAACTTTACTATAATAAGGGTTTTTAGAATTACATTTATTAAATTCTAATCTACTAAAAAAAAATCTTATCAATATTTTCTTCAATTTTAAAGAAAAAAATCTCTCTATATAAAATAATTAATAAATAAAATCCAATAATTAACATGGTTACGTAGCTCCAAGGATTTAACACCCATTATTAGCCTTTGGTGATGATTCCTCAAACTATCGGATAGGTGATAGAGTTCCAAGATATTTCTATTTTTCTCCAAATTAACACTAATCAAAGTCACCTTCTCGACTAGATTACTATATATATATATATATATATATATATATATATATATATATATATAAGGGTTTTATATCCATTGGCCCATTCCCTCTTGGTTCCCTTTAACAAGACTGGTCTAAGGACCTAAGAAGCAAACTCCTTTTTCCCTTATATAGAAATTGGAAGATGATAAATTGTTTTTTAATTTTATTTAATTATATAGAAATTTTTATTTTACGATATATAAAATCCTATAATGTTCATTCAAGATATAAAGTCTCCTTTTTATGTCCCATTTTTATGTCTATGAGAAAATTGATTACTAAGTGCAAATACATTTTTTACTCAAGGTCTATTCCACTTATCACGTAAGTGTATTTTATCAATGATCATGTACAAGTTCAAATTTTAGCAATATCATTTATTAGCATGTGATGACCCTATCAAATATTCTAAACAAAATAATAGTTTGACATTTTTTAATGTAATAAAAATACCTCTATATCAAGTATTATTATCAATCAGCACTCTAACATTAAATGTAAATTCTATGTTATCTATATATCCACATAATTTTCATGTTTTGTAGGTAAAGTTAGAATTTAAATTGTTATTTGATTTTTATCAATGATTTGGATTATCACATAAAATAAAATTTTGAAGTAACTTTACTATAATAAGAGTTTTTAGAATTACATTTATTAAATTCTAAGCATGTTTATGTTTTTCAGTGATGGTTAGTAGTTTTTGTTGTTACTGATTAAGTTGTTTGCTTCAAACATTCCTTTTATTTATATAGTGAATCCTAAAAATTAGTATCAAAGCCAGGTTGGAATTCAGGATTGAACGGGAGCTTGACTTGAGTGGGAGCTATGGCAGAAGAAGGGGCATCTGAAGAAATATTGTTGGTCTCATAATGGAGATGGAGGATAAGCAAACATAGCAGATGAAAAAGATGACTTGATCCTTTCAGCAGTGGGAACTGGGAGACATGTCCAGGAAGATGGACATGGCTTAATATTTATTGTATGATTTTTTAGGATAGAACACATAATATGGTTATAGATTTGGATCATTGCGACCCCAAGTCCCTAAGTTGGAAGGTAATTCCACACTCGGAGAGTGTGCTTTCAAAGCTAGTGGCAAAGCCATATTGTGTGTGTGCATGCTATGGGTCATCCATAGTATGTAGATATTTCCATGGCGATGATGTTTAATTCACCATGATACAAAGTAATTTTGAGGATGTTGTTATTATCATTGTAGAGAGATTGTGTGTTTCTTGTTGATCACAGGATAAAAGTGCATGGATGACACTAGTCCGGTGTGATGGTTCAGAGCATGGTTACAACAATTTGAAGGAGTTGAAATTCCTTGTTTGGCTTAAAGATATTCTTTGGTGGATGCAACAACATCAGAGTTGTTGTGGATTAGTCTCCAAGTGGGAGAATGTTAGATTGTGGAGTCCAATATTGGCTAAAATTAAGTTTTTCTAATTGTATAAAGAAATATAAAAACAAAATGTCCAAAAAAAAAGGCAAAAAGCCAAGAAACCAAAAAGGATAAAAAAGATAGATTTAAAGATTAAAAAACATGGTCTATGGTTAAGAAAAACTATTGTAAACTTTCTAAGTTTGAATTAAGCCTTAAGTGGGGATTGGGTTAATTATAGGATGCTTATTTTAGCATGCATGTAACTGGGTTTTCCTATTTATGTAATACCTTCGGTAGAGAAGATTGTATCTTGTTTATGGGAAGTGCATAGGATTGTGTATCTCTTGTAGAGAGACAAGGAAGGTTGGTCTAGAGCTTGATGCAAGGGTATTTACATGTTGAATTACTGTTAGAGTAATTGTGTGGAGATGCTGGTGATTTGAAGAGGAATTTGCAGCTGGTTGTGTTGTAGGATTACTCCCTTAAGTTAATACAAATGATGGTTGTGTTGCAGGATTACTCCCTTAAGTTAATACAAATAACTGGTGTTGGGTGAACCACATTATATGCTGTGTTTTATCTTGTTTTGCATGTTTATGTTTTTTTTCTGGTTAATAGTTTTTGTTGTTACTGATTAAATTGCTTGCTTCAAAAATTCTTTTTGTTCATATAATGAATCCTAACACGATACCCTCTATTTTATTGAGTGCACGTGTTATGATAAAAAAAGAACCATTGTTAATAGAAAATATTTAAAGTAAAACACAAACTTTGAAAAGAGGCATGTCCCTTTCTATTGATAAAGTGAAAAGAAATGGCTTTATCCAATATTCCAACTTTATCAAGTTTTCTATTTAATTGATTTGGATGTGTATTAGTGGAGCTAATTATTATTAAAAGAGGTAAGGATTCGAATTATCTTAGACCTGCGTGTATTTTAAAAAGATTATCTAATATTTCAAGTTTATCAAGTCTTTACTTGATTCATTTAAGTATATAGATAGATAAATAGGTATTAATATGTAACTAATCATAGAATATGTCACTAAAATAAATAAAGTTAATTATTACTTGATTGAGGTGTATAAAATAAATTGAGCTAATTATTACTAAAAATATGTAAGGATTCGAATTTTCTGAGAAAAAGAGTAGTTAGACGAGAGGCGCCGTCTAAGTCTCTCCAATGGACTTATGAATTAACAGTTTATGCTGAAGTTAATTTTTCTGCAATAAAGAAAACAGCTTGCATGGAGTTATTCGAAAGAGCGGCGATAGTGACAATAGATGGAATGCTAAGACAGAACCACGTAAGGAAGAAGATGACTTGTGGTATTATAGCAACAGACGATTCTTTGTCTGCTTATAACCGCTTATGCACTCATTAACATGGGGAGGTGTTTAAGACGTATTTATGGGTAGGTGACGTACTTGTCTAAGAGCGCCGTAAAGTTTTAAATAAACTATAAAATGTTATAACAATATTACATTAGAAAATGATAGACTCTGATAACAAATTTTAAGGATCAGTTCAAGAACGGCCTACTTTTCTTGCAAATCTTAGCCATTAAATTTAAAACTAGCAGAATCAGCAGGAAGAAACGTCAGAAAAATGTGTAATGACGTCTGGATTTTAGAAAACTTGTATGTGCGGTCGACAATTTTATATTGTTTTAATGTTGACAGAATAGTATTAATTATCAAAGGGTTTTTATATCCATGAATATATACATGATTATTACTTGTAATATGTTTGTTAAAATATAAAAATGATGTGGTTTAAATTCTAGTCCTTAACAATCATCATGTGATTTGTTGAATATAGATTGTTCCTGTGTGAGGCTGAGGTGGCGTTTTATATATATATATATCACGCTTAGTAAATTAGTAAAAACCGCATCTCACCTATTCTGTACGAAATTTGTTACGTTCAACTACATCTCGCCTATTCTGTACGAAATTTGTTTCGTTCAACTAACTCTCACCACCTCTGTACGAATTTCGGTCCACTTGAATACCCAGTTCTAGCTTGCTGAATTTTCCAGCACGTAGAGTTGTGCCATTACCTCTATAAGACAAATAGAATGCACCAGACTTTTTAAGCATCGTACCTTGCTCAAATACCATGGCTCTCCTTCAAATCTGTTGCATTGCCTTAGCTCTGTTGCCTTCACTCATTTGGCACCCTGCGATACGAAGAATCTCCAAGGGATACTCGTCTTGGCCAATCGTGGGGCTTCTTCCTTCATTGTTTTTCAATTTCGGATGTATTAACGACTGGCTTGCCAATTACGTCTTTCTAAATGGCGGAACGGCGAGGCTCTACGGTCCCTGGAAGAGCAGGATATTAACGGCCGATCCTGCTAATATAGAGTACATCTTGAAAACAGGGTTCCACAATTTCCGGAAATCGGATTCCTTCAAAGACGTTTTCAGCGACTTCATTGGCGATTCCCATCTCGTCCAAGATGGAGAGCGTCACGCACAACTGAGCAGACCGTTGGCCATGGCATTCGCCTCCGTCGGCTTCCGCTACACGGCTGCCGCGGTCATAACCGCAACCGTGCACCAAAAGCTCCTTCCTCTTCTCCGCCAAGCCTGCAAGAAAGGCACTGTCATCGACCTCCAAGACGTATTCCTTCGGCTTGCGTTCGACAACGTGTGCATTGTAGGCTTCGGTATCGATCCCGCGTCGCTGAGCTCCGAACTCCCCCGAGTGCCGTTCCTGGACGCGTATAAGGAAGCCTTTGAGGCGGCCGTGTTTCGGATGCTTATGCCGGCCTTCTGTTGGAAAACGATGAGGTACTTCAATCTAGGATGGGAGCGCCGGCTACGGCGGGCTCGGAAAATTGTGTACGCATATGTCGACCAGGTCAGGACTCTTTGGGCCGTCGATGAGCACAATAATTCTGGACGTCAACGTTCGAACTTCGTGTCGGAGTTGGTGCAATTCGAACGTGAGAACGGCCGGGATTGTTTGGACAAAACGCTGCGTCAGTTGTTCTTAGATCTCATTTTGGCCGGGAAGGACACAATCACGGCAGGGCTAACATGGTTCTTCTGGCTTGTAGCCCAGTATCCCCATGTCGAAGCCAAGATTTTAGCAGAACTCGAACAAATAATTAAACAGAGACCTGATGCAGATAGTCGCAAAAAATATGATGGTTATTTTTTCAGTTTGGAAGAAGTGAACCAGATGCATTATCTGCATGCAGCGCTGACGGAGTCGCTCCGTTTATACCCGCCGACTCCCATTGACGTAACGGAGGCCGCCCAAGATGATGTTCTCCCCGACGGCACGCCGGTGGAGAAGCGATCGGAGGTGTTTTATTCGATTTACGCGTGCGGAAGACAGGAGACGGTATGGGGCAAGGATTGCCGGGAATTCAGGCCGGAAAGGTGGCTCAGGGACGGGAGGTTTGTGAGGGAGTCGGATTTCAAGTTCGTGGCATTCAATGGAGGGCCTCGGCGTTGCAGTGGAAGAGAATTTGCCTACTGGCAGATGAAGTGGGTTGCAGCTTCCATTATTATTCGTTTTCGAGTAAAGATGGTTGATAATCATCCCGTGCTTCCGAAATTTACATTAACGCTTGCCATGAAACATGGTCTTCTCGTGACCATTCACCCTTGGGCTGATGAAGAGGAAGAGCGTGTGGAAACTTTCACAGATCCACATGGATAGAAGATTTTAGATTTCAACTTTCAATTTCATATGCCTCTCCTCCACGGCAGATTTACTCACTACTGTACCTAAATAAATTATCAAAATGGAAACTATTCATTAAGTGTTTTCGTTGTCTGTCATGAATGAACGACCGCGTCTCGTAAAATGTTCACCATGTCTCGTAAAGTGAACTCATGCAAATGGAGGGCAATTCACATTTGATCTCAGAATAATGACCCATCAAAGGACCGCAACAGTGTATTCGTTTTCCAAAGAAGAAGGAAACAAAATCCAAAAATTCTCTGTTAGAAAGGCACATAAATGCACCAAAATAAGGGAACTTGAGAGAAGAGCTTGAGAAAGAATTTAAAATAGTGAGATAATATGCGAAAGAATCAAAGGAAACAAAACACTAGGTTAAGGATATACTATATTGCCACCTCCACCACCATGAATGGAAATAGGAAGGTAGGGTTATGTATAGCAGTGAATATTCACAATTGGGCTAGTATTTGCATTTTCGAAAATTTAAATTTGTTATTTTTGGCGATCCGAAAAGACACAATTCTTTCACCCAAATTTTTTGGATTTTTTCAGGTGTTGGTTCGCTGAGCGGCGTTGATAATAGTACAATAGATTGTTTTAAAATTTTGCCACAATCTCACCTAAATAGAAGATTCTTTTCGCCATAAAATTTTAAAATTTTATAAATTATCCCATCTAATTCACCAAGTATACCACTATATATAATTAATAACCATGATACTTTTTCATTTTTAGAAGAAAAAAAGTCGTCAGTGGAGAGGCGCCGTCTAAGTCTCTCCAATGGACGCATGAATTATGCTGAAGTTTATTTTTCTGCGATAAAGAAAACAGCTTGCATGGAGTTATTCGAAAGATTGGCGATAGTGACAATAGATGGAATGCTAAGAAAGAACCACGTGGAAGTGACAATAGATTGTCATTTTACAGAGCCCCATAGCCACAGACGATTCTTTATCTGAATTCATTCAATATAATACGAAAGAAGAAGATGACCTGTGGCAATGACGCATTAAAAAAATTTATGAAGGAAGAAGATGACTTGTGGTATTATAGCCACAGACGATTCTTTCTCTGCTTATAACCGCTTATGCACTCATTAACATGGGGAGGCGTTTAAGAAGAGTGTGTAGACACATTTGGCTTTCGAAGACATATTTTTGGGTAGGTGACAGGCAGTTAAAAGCAGTAAGATACATTTATTTGTCTCAGAGCGCTGTAAAGTTTTAAATAAACTTCAAAATATTATAACAATATTACATTGCAAAATGATAGAATCTGATAACAAATTTTACTTAAGGATCAGTTCAAGAACGGCCTACTTTTCTTGCAAATCTTAGCCATTAAATTTAGAATTAGCAGGAAGAAACGTCAGAAAAATGTGTAATGCCGTCTGGATTTTAGAAAACATGTATGTGCGGTCGACAATTTTATATTGTTTTAATGTTGACAGAATAGTATTAAGTATGAAAGGGATTCTATATCGATGTATATATATGATTATTAGTTGTAATATGTTTGTTAAAATATAATAATAATACAATTATGATGTGGTTTAAAATCTAGTCTTCATCATGTGATTTGTTGAATATAGATTGTTACTGTGTGAGTTTGCGTCAGTTGTTCTTAGAGCTCATTTTGGCCGGGAAGGACACAATCACGGCAGGGCTAACATGGTTCTTCTGGCTTCTAGCGCAGCATCCCCATGTCGAAGCCAAGATTTTAGCAGAGCTTGCACAAATAATTAAACAGGGACCTGATGAAGACAGTCGCAAAAAATATGATGGTTTTTCTTTCAGCTTCGAAGAAGTGAAGCAGATGCATTATCTGCACGCCGCGCTGTCGGAGTCGCTCCGTCTTTACCCGCCCGCTCCCATTGAGATCACGGAAGCCGCGCAAGACGATGTTCTCCCCGACGGCATGCCGGTGGAGAAGGGATCGCAGGTGTTCTATTCGATTTACGCGTTTGGAAGACAGGAGACGGTATGGGGCAAGGACTGTCGAGAATTCAGGCCGGAAAGGTGGCTCAGGGACGGGAGGTTTGTGAGGGAGTCGGATTTCAAGTTTGTGGCATTCAACGGAGGGTCTCGGCGTTGCAGTGGAAGAGAATTTGCCTACTGGCAGATGAAGTGGGTTGCAGCTTCCATTATTATTCGTTTTCGAGTAAAGATGGTTGATAATCATCCCGTGCTTCCGAAATTTACGTTAACGCTTGCCATGAAACATGGTCTTCTCGTGACCATTCACCCTTGGGCTGATGAAGAGCAAGAGCGTTTGGAATATGTCACAGATCCGCTTGGATAGAAGATTTTACATTTCAACTTTCAATTTCATATGCCTCTCCTCCACAGCAGATTTACTCACTATTGTAACTAAATAAATTATCAAAATAGAAACTATTCATTAAGTTTTTCGTTTGATTCTGTTATGAATGAACGACCGCGTCTCATAAAATGTTCACCATGTCTCGTAAAATGAGACGCCCGGCGGAGTCGTCTCATGCAAATGCAAAGCAACTCACATTTGATCTCAGAATAATGACCCTTCAAAGGTCCGCAACAGAGACTTAAAAAAGTTTTTAAAGAGGGCAACGGAGACGTACAAATATTTCTATAGCTGCGGTCCCATAAACCGTTTTTCTACCAAAAACTATTAATTTTAAGGACATTCCTTTATGGCTAAAGTGAAGCAGTTAGCTTTTAAGGGCATTGAGAACGATTGCATTCTGCCGTGGTTTCTCTTGTCGTTGAGTATTTATACGTTGTTAGTTTCCTCTTCTTTAAAGCAATACAACGAATATTTCGTGCCTCATAACGTCGCTACAATTCCCATAGTACTACACTTCAACACACATTTATACACCTTATTGATCTGAATTTCATATATTACAATTCAAAACCATAGTACTGCTGTATACCACAAGAACTTGTACTACACGTTTTAGGTTACAAGGCAATCGGCATGCTGGCAATCCTCTTTCAAGTCAAGCAGCACATGAAATACGTGCTTCCAACATGTAATGACATGTGAGGGGGTTTATTTACTTTCTAATTATGGTTAGAAATTTGCTTTGTTGTCAAAAGGTCGGTGATTATTTTTGGGTTAATGTGGATAATAAATAGATAAAAATTATAATTTTATATTAAAATATTTTTTTGAAATTTTGAAAAAAAACTTGTATTAAGACATAGATCAATTACAATGTGGGAAGAGCCTCTTCCCAGCCGAGGTTCGAGAGGACACAGTCATACAATAGTAAAGGAAGAACTACACCGGAGCCAATTTTCGTGAACCAAAAACTAGCTGCCATGGGGTCCCCCATCATACTCTGTTTTTCGAAGGTCATTAGCTCAAGGACCTTTCAAGACCCTATCTAATCACCTCATCCTCAATATCCATGTCACTGTGCAACTGAACTCCAACCTCCTTTTCCGCACCCATCTTAGCCAAAAAGTCAGCCGCTTTGTTCAAATCTCTACTCGCATAAACTGGGATCATGTCCTCCAATTCCTTCCATAATTCTTTAATTTGGGTAACAAGAGCCCTCAACCTCCAAGCTTTTAGATCAAAGTTCCTCATGCAGTCAAGAGCTCCAACCATTATTTGCGAATCTGATTCAAGAATAATCCTGCGGTGGCCATGTTTCACTACCCAAACAGAAGCAGACTTGATGGCAATGACTTCGGCTTCATTGTTAGTGGTTCTTCCCAGGCCTTGCAATTCCCAATAGAGCACAGTCCCAGCATGGTTCACACACGACTCCAATTTTGGCTCTACCCGGATTGCCTTTTGCAGCTCCATCAGTATTGATTTTAATCCAACCTTCAGGGGGAGGTTTCCAACAATTTTTGTCCTGTCCCTCTTGCAGTTCAACGTGTTCTTCCATAGCTCCAATGTCAATTTGAGCTTCCTCCTCAGCATGAACAGCCACAATTTCGATAACCTTGCTCCAAATGGTCTGCCAAACCCCGTCTAGAGCAGTAAAAGTTTCTCTAAAAATTCTGGCATTTCTTTCCAACCAAACTTGCCACCAGATAAAGCTTAAACCGAGCTCCCAGCCAATATGAAGAGCTTTAGATTTGAATCTACCTTTCTGCCATTTTGCCCAGATATTCATCCGGTTCAGGTCACCACTTACTTGAATTTTAAAGTATGCAAACCAACGCAGCCAAATCTGTCGGGTGAAAGGGCAACCAAACAACAAATGGTCAGCATTTTCCTCGCTCTTGTAGCATAGTACACATTGAGAAGGGTCTATGATACCTTTTGATCTGAGATTATCAAAAGTGAGGATTCCATTGTGCATGCACTGTCAGGCAAAAAAGTTAACTTTCGGTCAGCCTTTAGAGTGTCAGATTTTCCTCCAGTCCTCAACCTTAAAAGTATGAGGAGGGGCTTTGGGAGAATGCTGTCATATTCATCCTTTACTGTATAGACGCCAAGACTCCCAAAGCCCCAAGCTAATTCATCCTCCACGTCTCCCCCTGTAAGAAATCTTTCTGTCAGAATTTTAGTCATGATGGGAGTCAAATTCGGAGGGATTGAAATGGGTCACTCATCCAACTTCTTGAACTGCTTAAACTTACACTCCCCCAGCTGAGTAGTTGTGAAATAACTTTCAATACGGATCCATCCCTTGGCTTCAATGGCTGCTTTTATTGGCTGTAATTCTAGAAATTCAGCAATGATGGGTGGGAACTGATCCCAAGAATCTGTCTAGAAACAAGCCTTCTCCCCTCTTTCCACTTTCCAAAATAAGCGGTCTTTAACAACCTAAGACCCTAACTTGAGAGCCTGCCAAACTAGGGACCCAGTACCATCCAAGGGGAAGCGAGCTACATCGTCTGGGTTGGCCTGTCCCAGGTATTTGCTAGTTAGGATTCTACTGAAAAGGGAGGTGGGTTGGGAGATCCATATCTAGTACAGCTTTCCAGCCAAAGCTTTATTATTCAGCTTAGATTTTCTCAAACCCATATCTCCTTTAACCTTGGGCTGGGTAACTTTGTCCTAGCCCACTAAGGCCCACTTTCTCTCTCCCTTTGCTCCTTCCCATAAAAACTTTCTAGCCATCCTGTTAAACTCTTTCCATATTGTAATCGGGGCAGCCAGGATAGAGAATTTGTAAATTGTCATGGCTTGAATGACTGACTGTAAGAACGTTAATCTTCCACCATAACTTAACCACTTGTGAGACCAGTGATTAATTTTGTCCTTGATACACTCCAGTAGATTCCTCCATGTGTCTAATTTCAGCTTCTTAAAGTGCAAGGGGATCCCCAAGTAAACCATTGGGAGAGAAGTCCTTGTGAATCCTAGGATTTCTAAAATTTTGTTTTGAAGCCTTTGCTCCAGATTAAAAAAAAAAACTTTGGATTTCTTGTCATTAATGACCTGTTGAGTAGCCTTGAGATAGACATTAAGAGTATCCCTAATCATTCTTGCTTCCCTGAAGCTAGCCACTCCCACAAAACCAGTGTCATCCACAAACTGCAGGTGCGTTAAAACTTCGTCATCCACCCTGATACCCAATAATCTACCTTGTTGTATTCTCCTCAAGAAAAGTCTGCCAAGACCTTCAGCCAAAATGAGAAAAATATAAGAACATGGATCCCCCTGGCACAGTCCCCAAGTAGCTCCAAATGGTTGCGAAGGAAGGCCCTTTATTAGCACAAAGTAAGTCAGGGTAGAGACACAGCTCATGACCCACTCTATCCAGTCCTGAGAGAAACCAAAGGTTGCCATCATTTTAGCCAGGAAACTCCAATCAACCCTGTCATAAGCCTTTGACATGTCCAGTTTTATGAACATCCCTTTATTACCAGAAGTGTGCATTGAATGGATTGCTTCTTGGGCCACAACCACCCCATCCAGAATCTGTCATCCCTCAACAAAACCCCCTTGCTCATAGGAGACAATGTTGTGAAGAAGAGGTTTTAGGTGCTCAGCCATTACCTTTGTGATTATTTTGTACAACACATTACATAAGACAATAGGCCTATAATCTAAAATATGAACCCCCTCCTCCCCTTTTGGAATTAAGGTAATGAAAGTGTGGTTTATAGCTTTAAGCATTCTCTTATTTTCTCTGGACTCTTCTACAACAACCATTACATCTTCCTCTAAATAGTCCCAGAAAGCTTGAAAAAACTCAATTGGGAAGCCATATGGACCTGGAGTTTTACCAGTGCTCATTCCAAAGACCACAGTTTTCAATTCATCTCTATCAATGGGTTTGAGGAGGGCCTAATTTTTATCCTCAGAAATAATAGCAGGTATGACAGAAATAACTTCATTTTGGGCCTCTACATCTTGTACCACACTTTCTTTAAAAAGCTTAGAAAAATAATCCATAGCATGGGAATGCATACCTGGAAGTGTATCAAAGGAATGAACATTCTCATCTTGAAGGGCCTCCATCTTGTTCATATGTCTTCGAGCACAAGCAGTCCAATGAAATAATTTTGTATTTCTGTCCCCTTCTAATAACCAGGTGGTTCTTGCTATCTGCTTCCAATAGGTCTCCTCCTGGTTGTCAATGTCCTCAACCGCTGTACGTAGGGGATCATCCTCAGCTTTGAGCTGGTCTATAATTAATCCTTCTCTGAACTATTTTTGGACCTCATCCCATCTGGCCACCAATGGAGCTCTTTGGGCCTGGAAGTCTATTTTATTAGCACGCCTCCAATAATACTTCAACTGAGTTTTGACATATTGTAGTTGTTTGTGGATTCTGAACATTGCTCTCCCATAAGCTGGGCAGCCTTCTTCCCACCACTGTGGAATTTTCTCCTGAAGGTCTTCTTTCTAAAGCCAAAAATTCTCAAATTTGAAAGGTTTGTGATGCTGCCCCATCCTAGTCCTACCTTCCAACAGAATGGGACATGATCTGAAACTAGGCCTTCTAAAATCTAAAAATTTATATTCCATTTTACAAACGCCTCCTCTGAAACCAGAAAATGATCTAGCTTAACCTTCCTGCTATGTGGATCCCGCCTTTTATTAGTCCAAGTGTAGTTAATGCCAGGACATTTAATGTCCACTAAGTGCAAAGCCTGGACTTGGGCAATCATGAAATGGTCCCCTGGATCCAAAAATGGTGTTCCTCCTTCTTGATCTCTAGAATATAATTTAGCGTTAAAGTCCTTCGCTATAATCCAGTCTAGATCTTCCCTTGAGGTTTGCATGTTATGCACAGCCTTCCACTGCCGCCTCTGACCATCGAGGTTTTGAGACCCATAAAAGTTTGTGATTAGAACGTGTTTCGTAGTGACATTATTCCTAAAAAGAGAAGTGAGAACACCCCTCCAGGCAAGATTTTCTATTGCAGACCATTCAAGAGAGTTCCACAGAGTAACAATCCCCCCTAAGGCACCTTGGGCAGCCACATCCATATGACCAGCACCCCTCCAAATTATGTTGACTGTTTTGGACATAAGATCTAATGACATCTTAGTCTCCTGTAAAAGCAAAAAATCAGTATTATGATTCATTCTCTAAAAGTCTTCAAACAACATATTGATGGGTTCTGTTGTTTAAACCCCTCACATTCCATGATTGTATAATCATTGGTTACCCTGGGAGCAATAAGAGTCTATTGGCCTCACCGATCCTCCCGTGACCAGTTTGTCTCCTTGGACTGCTAGCAACTCCTTATTGGATCTTCTACCTACCCCCTGAGAATTGTTGTTTTTTGATTTTTTTTCTACCTGGGTTATCCCCAAAGTTGGCCTTTCCCTGTTCTTCTCTGCTATTCCCATTCTGACATCTTGAGATACCGTCTGCTCCTGGTTATGCACTACTAAAGCCCCTGAACACACTAGTTGTGATACCTCACAGAGTTCAACTACCTGTTGTATGACGGGAGGAGATGAGAGGGGGAGTTGCATGGGAATATTAGAATTTTCCTTATTACCCTCCATGCCCTCCATAAATTGTTCCTCTTCGTCAACCAATGACTTAAATATCTCATACCTATTGGCAGGTCTGATATGGGATTGCTCCTTTCCCTCTTTTTTCTTTGTCCGTATTTTTTTTCTAGGCTATTCAAAACCCTCTCTTTGAGCTTCCTGACCCTGAACGGTGCTATTAGAATATTTATTAAGTGTTGCCTTATCCTCTCTACGCAGGTTTGGTATTCCTAAATGGGCCTCCATTTTAGCATTCATATTATTAGGGCAGAAACGGGCCAAATGTCCATGTTTACGACAAACCCTACATCTAAAGGGTAGGACCTCATAGTCCAGTTGTTGAATCGAGGAGAGTCTTGCCAATTCAATTTCCATCTCTATCGATAAAGGCTGGCTGAGATCCATCTCCACACATATTCTTGCATACACCACCATGTTCCCTTTAATTGTGTCTCTGGCAACACCCAGATGTCTTCCAATAGAATTGCCAATCCTTGCCAACACATGCTCACTCCAGAATTCCATTGGAAGAGCATATAGTCCGATCCATACTGGGACAGTAGTAGGTTCAACACGGGGATCGAATACCACTCTCCATGGTTGAACAAATAGCCCTACCGAGCCATGATTTTTCTTCTCTGACTCGAAAGCCCTATTTCTATCGACCAAAGACGAAAAGCTAACAATAAAATATCCATTGCTAATAAACCACAATGAATACTCATTGTGAGGCTCCCAGTTTTGGTGGATCCAAGAGTGTAAAAAATTCAGGGAAGGACGTTTACCCATGAAATTGCAGATTAAATCGTGATTAGCTCTGTAAATGACTGATTCTTCAACCATACTTGGATCGATGAAAATTTTTGGCCTGGTTTCGGCCTGCGGCAAACATCCATTCACACGATGTGCTGTCGACCTATTCCCAGCAGCCATGAAGAGCATTTTATATGTCATTTTTTGAGCTTCGTCGTTCTTTGGAGGAGACTTTTCTTTAAACAAATATGTGTATGAGCTACTAATCCTTGGAAAAGGAGCCGGAGAAGTCCCCATTGGACCCTCCTGGGGCACCAATCTAGCCTTCAGATCCACCGTACCCCGAAAGCACTTCTGCAATCCAGCTGATGCCCTAGATTTTTTGAAGTTCCAAAAACCCTAGTTCAGAGCCGTCCGTAAACATATTATTAAACTTGTTCAATTTTATATTAAAATATGAAATTATATTTTTTTTAGATATTTTTAAAAATTATAGTTTTACATTAAAAATATGATATTATATTTTTTAAATATTTTTTCAGCATTTTTTTCATCGTGATTTAAAAAGTTAGGTTTTTTATACATTTTAATTAGAGTTATCTATATCATATTAAGTTCTATCTTTAAATAATTTTTTAATTTGATAATTAGTATCCTTTAAATCATTAATTTTTCTAGTTTTTTTTTAAAGTTGCTTTATCTATGCTTCTTTGAATGGAGTAAATTAATCCCCCAAATAGAGATTTGGACCAGTTGCATGCATGCCCTCATTGAATTCTTGTACTAAGCACGTACCTCGATCAATGTGAAGTGCCTCCTTTGAGAGTTCATTTGCTTTCCTATTCAATTATCTATAAATATGCCAAAAATTAAAATCTTCACTTTGACCCACAACTTCTTTTATTTGAGAGAAGATAGATTGTAGAATCATGTTTTCCATTCTAAAATTACCAAGCATCCATTTATTACCACTTGCGAGTTTCTGTAAATTTGAAATTTATGTATTCATTTTTATAATGTTATTCCCAAGTTGTATTTTTTTCCAATATTTATATATCAAAAGTTGATATTTAAGATTATTGTGTTATTTTAAATGTTTAATATTTGTTTATTAAAAGGTAATATACAATATTATATATTATTCATAGTTTAATTACATAAATGACATAAAACGTTGGTTATTGTTTGTATTTATCTTCGTAAATAAGTTATTTGTAGGTTTATTGGAATCTATTTTCATCAAAATCTTAAAACAACATGTTTGTTGATAGGTTAATTTGACCAAATGTAATTAAGTATTATTAGCTCCACTAATTAGACTTTCAAGAAAGAAGGAAAATAATTTTTAACTTATGCAAGACCATAAACCATATGAGACAACCCTCATGGAGGATGTTGTTTGCCTAGTATGGTTATAAAACCATACTAAAGATTCAAATATTGTGAAAGGAAACATGCATAATAGCCAGGTTGCTGTAATACAACTATGTGATCATGATGTGATAAGGGTGAGACTTGTTTTATTCACATATTACCAATTTAAAAAATTAGACCAAACATGACTTATTTTTCTATCAAACATATTTTTCACTTGCTTCAAATTACTATGTTTCCTCCATCAACTCCTTGGTATCATTTTATTTAAGAGATAAAATCTCCCTAGATCAAATAATTTATAAAATTTGAATATTATCGAGATAAAAATCAATGTCCCATTTTATTTTTTTCTCTACAAATATTCTAACATTTTCAAGATATTATCACTAATAATAATTTATGGGTATAAAAGAGGATTCCATTGCTGATGCAATCCCTATATCAAATTTTATGATAGAAATAAAACTAATTTGTGAATCCCATCCATTGATATATATCTCCATCCCTTTTTAATGACAGTAACCGACCTTGTAAAATGCAACCTAAGCCTCTACATGGTTGTTTGTTTAATTTCCACATAATTATTACTAAGTGAGAAATTTTAGTATCATTTTATTATAAAAATTTACCTCTTCTAGGGTTCCACAAATTTCCTTTAGAAGTACCATCAAAATCAAGTATAATACATTGAATTTCTTGATATTTTTATTTTACCATAAATAAACACAAACCCTTTTAGTTAACTCCATTATATCAAGCGATCCTTGTCTACATATTCAAATCCTATATCCAAGAGATAAAAACCTCTTTTAAACACTTAATTAATCTAATGATGAGCATGATGTTTGTTAAAAACTACAAGAGAAGCAATAATATGATTCTAAAGTTGGACATGATTTTGAGATTTATTTTAAAACATATATTCTTTTAGGTCATATTCTCTAATAAATAATGGTAGGACCAATCCTCCACAAAATGTATAAACCTTTTTCTTTGAAATAATTAATCTAATATTTTATCAACTCATTTTATATTGATAGAGCTACCCTATAGATTCTCATTTTTTAATAAAAGCACCATAGGTGCAAGCAACGGGTCAGTAAAAAAATAATGATCTAATGCTTCTAAATTCTTCTTATATAATACATAAAAGTTCCATGATATCCCCTTATTTATAGACTTCACCTGTAAGAGTCTGTTTTTAATTTTTAACCAAATAAATGTCGAGGCCTTAGGGAAGGCCTCTAGTGAGAATTTCTTCCAAGAAAAATATTTGGGAATAGAAAATTTTAATTGTTTTGAATCATTATATCCCAACCATATTTTGATGAATTCTCATCCACCTCATTTTTATCTGTAAAAATGTGTGAATAGAAAATATTAAACATAATTTAAATTTTATCCTCTATTCATTTCAGGTTCTCTCTCAAAATGTTTGCTCATAGAAATTTGTGATATGGTATTATTATTCACATCCATGTAATTTTTTACCTCTCAACTTCCAAAATCTAAACATTCTCAAGCCATAGATTACCATTTTGGCTTAGAAATAAGAGACTAATGATTCAACCAAGCATCAAACTAAAAAATGTAAAATCCACATGATTTATTGATCAATTACTATGTCTCCTAACCAACTAAAAATATACTAATATGAGGTTCCATATTGTGAATCACCTAGGGATGGTATTTCATAAACAACTTTATTACATCAACAGAAGCTATATATTTTTGAAACAATATTTTTGCTCAACTCTTACCTTAGTATTTGAAAAATATCAAACTATGTTTTTTCCTACTACCAAACTCATACGTTTACAATTTTATAAGCTTGCCCATTCAATATAATTTATTTTGTAAACCCAATCCCTCTTTCAAAGAGAAAATAATATGATTTTCTCATATCCTTTTCAAGGAAAATCTCTTTGAATTTTATTAAATATGGATAGTATACCTATTAGAAATATTGAAAGCAATAGCATATGTGTGTATGTAGAGAGAGAGAGAGAGAGAGAGAGAGAGAGAGAGAGAGAGAGAGAGAGAGAGAGAGATTGACTGTAATGTACTCTTAATGAGTTATGAACTTCTAGCCATTGTTAATAACTTATTTTAATAATCTACCAAACAAGATTTTACTCTATTCAAAATTGTATCCCAAATATCCTTCTTGATTCCTTTATCAAATAAAGGAATTTATAGTTATGTTTATTATAATTTTTTAACTTTAAATGCTAAAGTATCCATAAGAATCCATTGTAAGTATAAGTTAATATCAAGGTTCCATGAGCTTGGGGGACAAGGGGATGGGGGGATGGATTTCAGGGATGGTAGAGGACGACAGGTTGATTTTAGGGGACGGCTCAGGCATGGCTAGGGAGATGACTGGTATAATACTATAAAAAAATGATTTTTTAAAGAAATTTAGACTAATATATACATTTAGAATTCTACACCCAACAAAAATGATATTTCATATTTTATATTAGTAATCAATTATGTAAGTGTAGTCATTCATATTCATATTAATTACTAATGCATAAGTGGTATTAAGATATTCATATTAGTTACTAAGTGCAACCAGTTAATTATTTCAAGTTCAACAACTATAACTTGAAGGTTCAGCAAAGGATATCAAGTGCAAACAATGTTCAAATAGTCAATATTTTAAGTAATAACAGTCATCATTTTTTTAGCCACCAATGTTCAAACAAAGTCTGTCATTTTATTTTTCAGTCACTAACTGTTTAAATATGAAAGAAATCAAAAATATAAAATAATCATAGTATCAATGCTCATTTACAACAAAAAGACTCAAAAGAGTATACAATGTACATCATAAAACTAAATTAGTAAATACTAAAATAATAAAACTATGAATGAGACTGTATGGAACTCCTATGGACCTTCTATTGGGTTATCACTATCAAAATATGTATCACTATTTGATGAGCCACCCTCATCATCTAAGTGAAGATCCTCCAATAAAATCCAACCAACCCTTCATTACTCTCATCCTCATCAATTTGTCCTACATCCTCTGGATCAATATCTCATCGTGTAGCTAGAGATTGCTTGTACTCTGGCTTAACACTCTCATGAAGACGAAGAGATCTATGCACTGCAACTAGCTTCTCCACTCTATGAGAGGTAAGCCTATTCCTCTTCACATTATAGATAAAGTTATTTGTAGACCAAATCCTCTCAGCAGCAGAGGAACTAGCAACCTGTGAAAGAACCCTAATTGCAAAATATTTCAAGTTAGGTGTGCTATCCCCATATAGCTTCCACCATCCAATGGGATTTATTTGGGTAATGGTATCTCTATCCTCCCTACACTATGGGTGGCTGAAGATAGGACCCTCGAGATTAGAAAATTTGAGCTACTCATCTCTAAAACTTTAGCCCTCCTCCCTCACATGTATCTTTCTAAGGGTATTCAAAAACCTTTATCTCATCTTTGAATCCTCATGGGGAGGAACTCTCCCAGTCCTAGGCTCATACCACTTTGGTTTTACTACATATGTTGCCATATGAATGGAGGTGTTCATCCTATCCCACCTCCTCTATATAATAGATTTGATGTAGGCCTCATAGAATAATAAGGATGGATATCTAGCAGAAATGATTTTTTTAATCTCCCCCAACATGTTGCCAAAAGTCTCATAGATATCTCCCAGATTAGGAGCATAGGTGTCAGCATATCTGATGACAAAAAAAATTGAGGCAACAAAAGATACAAATTACAATATACCTACAAGAAATCAAAACATAAAATTTAGAAATTTAGACTAATGAGAAATTTAGAAATTTAGACTAATGAGAAATTTAGAAATTTAGACTAATGAAAAATTTAGAAATTTAGAAACCAAAAATAAAAATTGAAAAATCATAAATGACATTTCTTACTTGGCTTGAGTCCACCAACTATCATCCAATGTTTTATCTTTAATTTTTTCCCTCCTCTATCCTTGATTTCGGCTACCTCTTCCACTCCATGCATACTACCATGGATTTTAGAGTATCTTGTACCTCAATCATCCTCTCCAATAAAATTAAGTAGGTGGCATATCTAGTGTCTCCTGGTTTGATGAACTCCTTCTTTGAGAAGGACCGAAAGAGGGCTAATGAAGAGTGATAGTTGCAAATTAATATTTGTATATCTTTGTCTTGTGCAACCATAGCCTTCACCCAATATATCCTCCCAATGTCCTTCAATACATTGTTCAATGCATGAACACAACACTACATCCAAAAAATGTGTCTATATTCTTGTTCTATCATTTTCCCTGCACATTGGCAAACAGGGGTTGCATCTGTAACTACCTATAGTGTACAATAAAAATGGTCTCATTTAAAGACCATTTAGAATCTAGATTTATAATTTTAAAATTTAAATATTTTGATTTTCATAAAAAATATGAAAAACTTAGAAGTTATAAATAAAATGAAAATTATCAAATTGATTACGTGTACAACATTAGAGGCTCCAACCTCCTAAATAGCCTCCTTCAACTATAGGAAATGGAACTCAACATCCTTTTTTTTCATGCAATCAATGATGAGCACCATAAATGCTCATATTTTGTACATATTTCTTTGATCAATATGCGGTTGTATAATAAGGATTGCGTACTTTTATGAATGATTATATAGATATTTGATATAATTATGCGTGTTATCTAATTTATGTGTTTTTAGTATGTTTTGTGGAATTGTAGTTGATTTAGTTATATTTGGAACGGTCGAGGTCCTTTTGATGGACCTGGCACTTTATTTCATCGGGGGTTAATGAAGAGAATACGAGCGCCTCCCTGCAGTCGAAAGGTGCCAATTGAATACGAGCGCCTCCCTGCAGTCGAAAGGCACCAACCGAAGACGAGTGCCTCCCTGTAGTCGGAAGGTGCCAATCGAAGACGAGCACCTCCCTGCAACTAAAAGGCACCAACCAAAGACAAGCGCCTCCCAACAGTCAAAATGCACTAGCAAAAGGCAAGTGCCTCCCCACAACCAGAAGGCACCACTGATTCTTTGCCCGTTGACCAGATTTGAACGACGTGGACGGCAGTGGCTGGTGCAGTTCTAGCTCTGTGTCATGCAGAGCTAAATTGGAGATTGCACCAATGTATCGAAACGTCTTACTGATTCCAGGCAAAGCACGAACCGAACAATGAACACACCGCCATTAGAACAGAATGCCAGATGTCGATTGCATTTACCAGACTGTATTGATTTAGTCTGGGATAGATCGACTGTTGTAACTACTTCTGTAATATAAGTTCTGCGGGTGTGTTATATAAACACACGTAGATCGTTCTAAGAAATATATAGAAATAAACTAAAGATCCATTTAGACGTACAAAGATAAATTGTAGTGTGTTGACAAATATATTAAAGTTCCAGAAGTTCTAAGCACGTGTTCAATCGGGAAGAAGCTGCTGGAGCCTGGGCCCACTCCAAGCCAATATTTCTTCCCCATTTCCTTTTCGTTTATTAATTTTAATTAGTTTATTGCTTTCATAAGAAAGTTTGTTAGTTTATTAGTTCCAGCATTTGCAGTAGATTTATTTTCAGGAACGCGTACATGATTTATTTCCTGTAGGTTTAATTCTGTTCTTCTTACGTAAATCATTGAGGAGTGCGGGAATGATTGACAAACCATTTCAAGAACACCCCCCAAAATGTAGGATTAGCAGATTCACCTCCAGTGGTATTGTAGTAACCTAATTTCAACTCTTCGCAAGTTTACGAAGCTCCTTGGGTTGATAATTAAATGCACGGGCATGTGACAAAAATAGGAAACCATTCACCTTTTTTGGCCCGCAACATTTTGGCACCGTTGTTGGGGAAGCGTCTTAATTAGATTACTTACAATACCTTGAAACCTTCCATTTGACCTTGTATGAGTTCTTCAAGAAGAAGAGGACCTGACGGTCGCTTTATAAGAACTAATCCATCAAGACCTGAGTCAGCCAAGCATTTTGGATTTGAGTTAGACTCGCCCGACCTACCAGCAGTTCATTGGAGTGAGGAACCACACTTTGTGCAAAGTGTCACCTCATCCCATCAACAAGGGGATGAACGAATCATCATAAATCACCTATTTAATCGGACTCCTCTAGAGGAAGCCCTATTGTGGAAGGCTGTGGAGGATCAGATGATCTCGCCATAAAAACTTAGAAAATTGACTCAGAAAGTTTTAAACGATCGGAAGGCCATAAATGTTGCATTAGAAACCATATTTCCTGAAAAAATGGCAGATAATGATGAAGTCTCATCTGGATTTAGTTTCCCAATAGAGGAGGGAGTCGGAGATACCAAAATGAAAAAAATATCCCCTACTCACCTTTCGTCCTTCAGAGGACACCCGACTGAGGACCCTGACCTATTTTTATTCAAGTTTGATGTTTTGTGCAGGTCTGTGGATTACAAATCAAACACGCATAAGTTGAAATTATTTCCTTCTACATTAGATGATGTAGCTCTGTGATGGTTCATTGGTCTGGGAGACAAACACATCACCACCTGGGACCAGATGAAGAAGCTCTTTCTAGAGCATTATCAAGATTTCAGGAGAGCAAGAGACTCCAAGGAGGAGGTCCTGAGCATGACACAAAGAGAAGATGAGTCTCTCGAGGAGCATTGGGAGAGATTCAGCTTTAATCTTCAATGGTCCCCTCACTCGAAGCTATCTGATAAGTCCCTCAAAAGCATCTTATTGAGGGGACTTACCAATGAGTCACTGGAGGCTCTCAACATGATCTCTGGAGGTGATGTCTATTAGCATGCTATGGATGACATCCAATAATTATGTCGGAACTACTCAAGAAGGCGATGCAAAATCACCACCAAGACCATGAAGGCGACTGCTTCAGTCACCAAAATAGAAATAGGCAACATGCTAGAGGATTTGAAGAACGAAATGCTCTCATATCTAGCACTGCAGATGGATATGCTGTTGTTAGAAAAGAAGAAACAAGAAAGTGATGCAGCATTAGCCTATTTCTGCCCAAAATGCATAGGAAGGCACGCAAAGAATGCATGTCTAGAAAACAAGGTCAGAGTATGCATAGTTTGCAGGCTGAATCATAAAACTCGATTATACCCAAAACTTCCCAGTAACCAGGAAGTGGCTGAGAGCACGGAGGCCTACTTCATAGGCAATAGGAAGAGTTGGCCACATCCCCCTGCGGGGAATATACCAATTGGAATGCCATCATATGGGGGAGGACCATACATGCACCAAGGACCCCCTCAACCACCTAATATGGGGTGGTGGGGACCATCACCCTGGACTAATGCACCCCTAGCAGCATTTTCGAATCAGCAGCCATGGATGCCATATCCATATCCTGGGTAGCAGTGGAGAGGCCACAATGCGTGGAATCAGACTCCACAGAGTGCAGCGCCTACTCACATCCAACAGAACTTACCAACATTTCCAGTAGTGAGACCTGCATAGCTACTAGCACAACCGACAACAAACCTGAACAACAGAGTAAACCAGCTGATATACAATGTAGAAGGTGAGATGTATCATATGTAAAATATTCAACTTAGATCAGGTAGGCAGCTAGGAGTAGAGACACCGCCTCTGGTAGAAGAGGAGGAAGAAATAGTAGAGACACCTCCACTGGTAGAAGAGGAGGAAGAAATAGAGGAGACACCTCTGGTAGAAGAGGGAAAAACACTTGAGAGAGTGGAGGCTCCATTTCCTAGCTGGATGTAGGAACAAAGAAAAACAACACAGCCATAATTCGACATCTTGTCGAGCTTAAAGAATCTCACAGTGACAATCCCATTATTTCAAGCAATTCGAGATGTTCCCATTTACACAAAGGCAATTAGAGAAATGTGTCTAAGGAGACCGGGACGAAAATCTACCTAGACTATCAACGTCATGGGTAAACTGGCAGATCTAATGATGGGTGGAACACGTCATCCAAAGTATTGAGATCCAAGCAGCCCAGTGCTGACCATAAAAATTGGAGGACATTCCCTGTCCAACACATTGGTTGACCTCGGGGTAGCCATCAACGTGATGCCTCAAGAGACCATGCAAAGGCTGCAGCTCATGAACCTGAAGCCAACCATGATAGTGCTGCAGTTAGCCGATCGATCAACCGTGTCACCTAAAGGGATGCTGGAATATATGATCGTAACAGTCAATGCATGGGAATATCCAGCCAATTTTTTAGTTTTACAAACCAAGACCAGGCTGGGCGGTTACCCCCTCATTTTGGGGAGGCCATGGCTGGCAACAGCTGACGCTTACATCAGCTATCGGATGGGCTAATGACCATCTCCAATGGGCAAAATGTCAAAAGGCTAACCATTTCACCGCCAGCTCAGTCTATGGACTTGGTAGAAGAACCCAGGATCACCGAGCATGGAACTACGAAGTTGTCCATAATCCAGCCAGTGATGACCTGGAGGTGGTGGCAAAAGAGGACAAGGATGGTGCTATCATGGAGTTTCTCCATGGAGAATCATCCACCCCCACACCTGGATCACCGTTGACTAGTGCCCAAGATCAGCACATCCGACAAATACACGTTGGGCCAGGGAGGATATTAAACGTCAACAGCAGGTTGACGCCCACACAACTAGAAAAATTGGAAGATCTGGTAAAACACCAGCAAGCATTTGCATGGGACTACGCAGATATGCACGACATCAGCCTGGAAATATGTACCCATCGGATTTATTTAGATGACCAGGCAACTCCTAGTCGACAGCCATAGAGAAGGATGAACCCAATAATGAAAGACATTTTCAGAGAAGAACTGCACAAACTTCTGGCTACTCGAATTCATATATCCGATTTCTAATAGTGAATGGGTATCACCATTAGTGGTGGTCCCCAAAAAGAATAGGAAATGGTGGATCTACGTGGACTACCGGGCATTGAACAAGGCGACTAAGAAAGACCACTTCCCACTCTCGTTCATCGATCAGGTCTTGGACACACTCTCAAGAATAAAATACTTCTCCTTTTTGGATGGTTTCAGTGGTTACAACCAGATCCAGATAGGGGAAGAAGATCAAGATAAAACAATGTTCACCTGTCCATGGGGAACGTGTGCCTATAAGGTATTGCCTTTTGGACTGTGCAACGCATCGGCCACCTTTCAAAGGGTGGTGCTTAGCATATTCTCTGATATGATAGGAGACGGGGTGGAAGTATACATGGACGACTTCATCGCCTATGGAGAAACCTTCGAGGAGGCAATGACAAATCTAGAAAGAGTGCTCGATAGGAGCAAGGAAAATAATTTGTCCCTAAGTAATGAAAAATATTTTATGATGATGCAGGAAGGCATCATGTTGGGACACCACCTCTCTATGAAAGGAATAAAATTAGACAAGAGGAATATCGAGGTCATCAGAGACCTACCTAGCCCCAGAACGTAGAAGGAGGTAAGAAGTTTCCTTGGATCAACTGGGTACTACCGGTGATTTATCGTCGAATTTAGTAATATTGCCAAACCACTGCACACACTACTTTCTAAATATGTAGAGTTCAATTGGATAGGAGATTGCGAAGAAGCATTCCAACTATTGAAATAAAAATTGATATCTGCACCAGTCTTGAAAGGACCGAATTGGGCCATACCATTCCATATTTACTGCGATGCATCTAATGGTACGATCGGAGTAGTCCTCGAGAAGAAAGGCAACAAAGAATTTTACGCCATCTATTATGTCAGTAAAAACTTGGTGGGAGCAGAGCTCAACTATACAGTGACAGAAAAGGAATTCCTTGTAGTTGTCCATGCAATAAAAAAATTCTACCACTATATAATGGGATACAAGGTCTTCATCCATATGGACCATGCGGCTATTAGGTATCTGATGAGCAAGCTGGCCATTGGTGGTAGAATTATCAGATGGTTGTTGCTATTGCAAAAATTTGACATCACTATAGTCGATAAATCGAGCAAGGACAGCGTCGTGGCAAATTTTTTGTCCAGATTGATACCAGCAGATCAAGCAGTGGAAGATCAATTTTTGAATGAACATTTGTTTGCTATTAGTGAACAAACTCTGTGGTATGCAGACATAGCCAATTACTTGGCCACCGGAAGGACCTCACCTGCTCTCTCCTACAGAGAAAAGTAGGCGGTCATAGAGAAGAGTGCATCATTCCTTTGGATGGATGGTCTCCTATTTAAAATAGGATGGGACCAAATTATAAGAAGATGCGTAGCAGAACAAGAGTTTTCAGAAGTGCTCAAGGCATGTCATGATGAGCCATGCGAAGGACACTTTGCAGGGAAACAAACTGCCTACAAAATTCTACAGGTTGGGTATTTTTGGCCCACTCTGTTCAAGGACGTGACAGCGTATACCAGCAAGTGTGACGAGTGCCAGAGGATGGGTGGACCAACCCACTGAGATGAAATATCCCTACAGCCCCAGGTACACCTGGAACCTTTCGATAAATGGGGCATGGACTTCGTGGGACCATTTAATCCACCTTTGATGGGAAGGAGGTTTATTATGGTCTGCATGGATTACGTCACCAAATGGGTGGAAGTGCAGGCATTAAGGGACTCAAAGGAAAGAACAGTCACCGATTTCTTATTTTCCCATATTTTCACACGATTTGGGGTTCCTCGGGAGATAACAACAGACCAAGGGCCCCAATTCACCTCCAAATTGATTGAGGAGCTAATGGAGCAGTATAGAGTTCAACACAATAAAACCACGCCCTACCATCTGCAGGCGAACAGGAAAGTAGAAGTGACAAACAGGGAGATACAAAACATCCTGACCAAAACCGTGCAAAGAACACAAGAAATATTGGGCCACACGGTTGCCGGAGGCAGTTTGGGCATACAACACCATGTGGAAATCCACCACAGGATGCACACCTTTCCAACTGGTCTATGGAAAAAATGCGATGATGCCCATCGATTTCGAAATCAAAACTCTAAGGACAGCTTCAGAATTAAATTTGAGCTTGGACGAAGGTCAAAAACAGAGGATTCGCCAGCTAGATCAGTTGGATGAAATCCGACTGGATGCTTTGCAGAGGACAAAGATTATACAAAAGTAGAGAAAGAAGTGGCATGATAACCACATCAAGCTGAAGAAGTTCCAGGTAGGGGAATGGGTACTATTGTACGATTCCCGGTTCTAGGAAAGGAAGGGCAAACTTATGCAGAGGTGGATGGGGTCGTATGAGGTGGCAAAGCTCATTAGGAACGGGGCGATGCACGTTAAGACAATTGACGGCAACAACACCATGTTCACAGTCAATGGCCACCGACTATGCCCCTATAATACGTTTGAAACATTACAGGTGGAATCCAGAGTAGGCATGGGGGAGACCCCATATTGCTAGATCTGGACCAAACTCTCATAGGTGAAATGGTGGGCACGAAAGTGCTCATCCAAATTTTTTTAGTTAATATAGTTTTTTTTATAATGTGTGTTTTTGCAGGGATGACGCCCACATGCAAGCTGCAGGCATCCTAATCTAGGGCCTAACAGGCACGAAATGCATCTAACTGCCTTTATTTTCCTTTATTTTTTGGTTGCTTTTTGCAGGTGGAGGACCTGACAACACGAGGGATAGGTATCTGGGAAACCAGGCCTGATTCGGCTCAACATTCCGACATCGACTCGTAGGTAGAATCTGGGCAATGTGAAAAATTGGGAAGGCTTGATCACCCTTTTTCTAGTCAAATCACCATCCAAAAGAAGGCGCCTTATTGCATCCAGAAGGTGCCAAGTCCAAAAGAAGGCGCCTTACTGCATCCAGAAGAAGGTGCCTTACTACACCTGAAAGGCACCCATCCAGAAGAAGGCAGCTTACTGCATCCAGAAGAAGGCGCCAATTCCACAAGAAGGCGCCTTACTACACCCGAAAGGCACCCATCCAGAAGAAGGCACCTTACTACATCCGGAAGGTGCCAAATCGGAAGACAGTGCCTTCCATCCATTCAGAAGTTCTAAAAAAAAAAAAAGAGAAAAAAAAAAAAAAAAAAAAAAATATATATATATATATATACATATGTAGGCGCATTTCGTGGCAGGAAGGCACCAAGTCTTGAAAAAAAAAATCTAGCCGAATACACCTTCCAACATCAAGAAGGTGCATTCATCCAACCGAGACGCCTTCCAACATCAAGAAGGCGCATTCATCCAGCCGAATACGCCTTCCAACATCAGGAAGGCACATTCATCAAGATGAACGCCTTCCAACATCGAGAAGGCATGAACCAGAAGGAGGCACCTCCCACATTGGGAAGACGCATGCAGACAAAAGTGCCTCCCACCAATCAGAGGCACCTCGTAGCACCGGAAGGTGCATTCATTCAAAGAAGAGCACCGACAACGTTGAAAAGGCACTACAAGGACACCATCCACATGGGAAAGGTACCAAAGAATGCCTCCCTTGTGCAACATTTACATCTATCGTATGCCTCGAGCGGAACGAAGCATTGCACGAATGAGGGGCATCAAAGGACCATACCCCTCCCTCGTGTCACAAGTCAAAAAATCAGCGGCTACCATGATGACTGGAACGACGAATCAGGTATGCGCATACTAAATCAAATCATTTATATAATTATTTATAAATACGCAGTACTAAAAAAGATACCACAATCATAGAGATCATATCCCCCCATAGCCGAAATTGCATGCCAATGATAGGGCATCTTCCATAACTGCTAGGGTTAGGCATATTTTCTATAAGAAGTCGCCTTCCTGAAGAAGGAAGGACAAAAAAAATATACAAAGAGTAGAAGGTGCCATGGGAGGAAGGTCCAAGAACCACGTGATCAAGAAGAATGAACCCAGTGATACCGATGGGATCGAGGGGCGATGAAGACCCAATTCGAAGCCGAGGGGTGGCTTGAATACTGCACCCTGGTCAGTCATGGCCAGGACGTGGAGGCAGCTAGAGAATTCACCACCTCTTTGAGGGGCGATGCGGCCCAAGTACGAGGGGTGGAAATTCCAGTCACCCCTGAGTTCATCTCACAAGCGACTGGATTGCCTCTCACGGGGAATATACATACAAGGGCAGAGTGTTAAAACTATCTGAAATACTACTGCTAGTAGGAAATGTGTAGATAGACAGGGAGGGGTTACTCAAAAACAGTCTCCCCATGAATATGCGGAAGATGTTCGAGAAAATTTTCACATGCACAAGAAAGTATACCCATCTGCACATTAATCATGTGCACTTCATCAATCACCTAGTACATGGGAGGAAATTAAACATACCTTTCTACCTGGCGAATGCTCTGAAAGATGAAGTGGCTCGGTACCAGAAGGGGGCACCATCCGCCTTAGCCCACCATGGGATGATATCGGCATTGGTCTGCCATGCAGAAGCACAAGGACAGAACCGCGATGCAGAGGGAGATGGTGACCAAATAGAGCAACATAATGCAGCTGCCGAATTAGGGCAAGACGAAGCATCCCCTACAGAGGAGATAAAAAACATCGGGTAATTGGTGTTGCCCTATTTTACAGGAGGAGCAGAACAGTCACCGGTGCCTGAAGACATAGAGGACAGAGGGCATTCCCCAGTGCTTGAGTATGAGGATGAAGGAGCACCACTCGCTGGTGGTGAGGACGAACCAATCCCTAGGAGGAAACGTCTGCAATGATTCCTCTCAATAGAGGAAGGACAGAGTGACCCGAAGATAGACGTTGCTGCCCAAACCCTCCGAGAATTAACGAACCAGAGCCCACAAAATGAAGAAACTTCTGGGAGTAACGACCAAATCGATGCAGCCTTGGAGGAGGTGCTCGAATGGCAAACTGATTACTAGATGGCATAGCATATTCTGGAAGATTGCCAGAACCAGCATAAAATGGAATTGGAGGAAAGAGATAGGTGAATTGCTCAGCTCGAGCAGCTGGTCCGGCAGTTGCAGGAGGAAAATAAAATGCTCTAAGATAGAGGAACAATAAGACAGGAGGCATCCACTCAGAATGATTGGGCAAAAGAAGTGTCGATGAACTCTCCCACATCCGCCGAACGAGTATTTTCTTTGGGATAGATTCGATCAGACACCCGATAGAGCAGCCCAAAGGCAGGGGAGGATTCCTCTATTTTCAAGGGTGAAAAGAAAAGAAGTCCTACCATGCCCCCTATCATTGTCCTGAGTGACACAGAACAGGACGAAGGTCTCTAGCAATAGATAAGACCAGAGGATAAGGAGGACCTCCCCATGCCTGAAGAAGGAGAAGAGACTAAGGGGTCGACACCAGGTAGACAGGCGAATGAAGGATCACCCTTGGAGATAGCAGCACATCCAATCCTTCAGAGCAAGGAGAATTCCCCGAAGGAGAAAGGAGAGACCCCTGTCCAAGTCACTGCATTTTCTATAGAATTCAAAGCAAAGAGGCCCAGGACGGCTCGACAGAAGGCAAAAGTGACCTTCACCGACTCCAAAGAGGATGAATGGGACATGCAGCCGTTCACTAAAATACAAAAATATTTTGAGCAGCGATGCAATGAAATGAAAGCAGCCAAGGAGGCCAGGAAGGCATCCTCAAGGGTAAAAGGAGATTCTAGCATCTGTGTCAATCCGGTAGAAGATAGCCAGTTTTGGGACATCTATGGTTCATCCCGAGGGTGGCCTTCCATGATGAGGAAGTACTTGGAACGGTGGGGAGTATATGGCCCATAATTGGAGGCCACTATGATTGCAAAGAAGAATGCAAGGCTTACCACTAAAGCGACTGGATTATACAAGGCCCAAGTAGTGCCTTCCAGAGGGGATAACTCGGATATCCCTCTGGAAATGGTCAGACCTCTAGATGCCGACCTCTGGCAAGCTGTCGAAGCTGCATTTCAATCGATAGGAACAACGCTGGCTAGACCACCACCAGTAGCGGCCAAAACAAGAAGAGGACAATTGACAGCCATAGTTTCCCATAGGCAAATGCGAACCACACCTTCAAATGCTGGCATGAAAATACAGACTCAGGCCACAGGGGCAGCAGAATCCTCCAAGAGATGGTGACGATGAAAAGTCAGAGGGCTACCTACAGCTTGGATGCCATGAGGGCATGGCATATGCTAGGCGTGGGGGGATGATGAGCACCAGAAATGCTCATATTTTGTACATATTTCTTTGATCAATATGCGACTGTATAATAAGGATTGCGTACTTTTATGAATGATTATATAGATATTTGATATAATTATGCGTGTTATCTAATTTGTGTTTTTAGTATGTTTTGTGGAATTGCAGTTGATTTAGTTAGATTTGGAACGGTTGATGTCCTTTTGATGGACCTAGCACTTTATTTCATCGAGGGTTAATGAAGAAAATACAAGCACCTCCCTACAGTTGGAAGGCACCAACTGAATACCAGTGCCTCCCTATAGTCGGAAGGTGCTAATTGAATACGAGCGCCTCCCTGCAGTCGAAAGGTTCCAACCGAAGATGAGTGCCTCCCTGCAACCGAAAGGTGCCAACCAAAGACAAGAACCTCCCCACAGTCGAAAGGCGCTAGCAAAAGGCAAGCGCCTCCCCACAACCAGAAGGCGCCATTGATTCTTTTCCCATTGACTAGATTTGAATGACGTGGAAGGTAGTGGTTGGTGTAGTTCCAGCTTTGCATCATGCAGAGCTAAATTGGAGATTGCACCAATGTATCGAAACGTCTTACTAATTCCAGGCAAAGAACAAACCGAACAATGAACACGCCGCCATTAGAACAAAACACCAGATTTTGATTGCATTTATGAGACTATCTTGATTTAGTCTGGGACAGATCGACTGTTGTAACTACTTCTGTAACAGAAGTTCTACGGGTGTGTTATATAAACACACGCAGATCGTTCTGAGAAATATATATAAATAAAATAAAGATCCATTTAGACGTACAGAGATAACTTGTAGTGTGTTGACAAATATATTAAATTCCAGAAGTTCTAAGTGCATGTTCTATTGGGAAGAAGCTACTGGATCCTGGGCCCACTCCAATCCAATATTTCTTCCCCATTTCCTTTTTGTTTATTAATTTTAATTATTTTATTGCTTTCATAAGAACGTTTGTTAGTTTATTAGTTCCAACATTTGCAATAGATTTATTTTCAGGAACGCGTACATGATTTATTTCTTGTAGGTTTAATTTTGTTCTTCTTACGTAAATCATTGAGGAGTGCGGGAATGATTGACAAACCATTTCAAGAACACCCCCCAAAATGTAGGATTAGCAGATTCACCTCCAGTGGTATTGTAGTAACCTAATTCTGACTCTTCACAAGTTTACGAAGCTCCCTGGGTTGATAATTAAATGCACGGGCATGTGACAAAAATAAGAAACCATTCACCTTGGTTGGCCTGCAACAATCAATGGCTTTAAGAAAATAGGGACTTGCTTTACATGTGACAATAATATTGATGAGTGGACGTTGACGAATATTAGTCCACCCATCCATGATGATAGAACATCCATGATTAAACCATGTGTTCCTCATTTTCTCCATAACCACACTACATTTGGAATAGTGTTTTTCCAAAAGATAGGTATGTAGCCTAGTTTCTTCATGCGGTAGATATAACTCCCTACCTTGGCTATTTGTCTTACTACATCCTTGAAATAGGAGGAGCATGCAATATGAAAAGGAAACCCATGTGCAAAAAAAAAAATTGTTATAGCATCATTTGTTTCTTCTCTTCCTTGCACATTAAACATATTATTTACGATTCATTTTTTTTTTAGGGCAACGGTGGCATACTAGATGTTTGAGTTGATTCTTGTGGTTGTTCTGAGGAGGCCTCAATGTCCTCTCTAAATGATTGGCTAGCTATAGGTAAAGAAAAGCCACAATTTTTAAATCTAGACTCTTGCATAATTTTATGGACTTCATTAACTTGTGCTCGGGTCATTTTTTGGCAATCCCTAACCCCTTTTCTTGCCTTATCCATGAGATGAGACTCAACCCTAGTATAGTTGCCCTTAAATGTAGTTTTGCAAAAATTACACAACCATGTTCTTGAGCCCCCATAATTTTTTTTCCTTGGTCATAGTTTGTTACAAATTGTAGCAGAGGTTTTTTGATACTAAATGGATCCTTGGCATATTCTTTTAATAATGAATATGGGTAATCAAAACTGGGTTGAGAAGCATTGCTATCCCCTTTGAAAGTTTGGGGTTGGATGGTAGAGGATGAATCCCTAACAAAAACAATATTCATGTTTATATTTTTATTTTCAATTTGGTTTCCGTCCTCCAAATTAACCTCAAATTAACTTGATGCACTCCTGACCATGTTTTATGTTGAAATTAAAATATAAAATTTAAAAATAGCTTGGAAGAGGTAAAAAAATTTGAAAACCTAGTATTGTTGCTTCTTGCTAGTGTTGTTATTTCTACTGTTACTGGATGCTAGCATTGTTGCTATCTCTGCCCTTATTGTCTGCTATTTCTACCTCCTTTATTATTTCTTATTATTTATGTTGCTTACTACTGCTATGTTGCCCTTATTGTTTGCTATTTCTACCTCCTTTATTATTGCTTATTGTTGATGTTGCTTACTACTGCTATGCTACCCTTGCTGCCTACTGTTGTTGCCTCCTTTTGCTCTCCTAGCTCTCTTTTTCTTATTCACTATTGAAACTTGAAATATGAGTAAGTTTATTTTTACTTTTTCTTTTTGTTTTCACTTTATATAGATTTTCTTTAAGGTTTAGGGTTTGGGGGATGAGAATTAAAATGGGTCCCACCCCTTACCTTTTTTTATTAAATTTTATTTTATTTTTTTTAATTTCCCCTTTTGGTGAGGAAGTCTAGCCGTGGGGGACAGTTGGGCCCCATTGGGGACGCTCAAACCATCCCTAGGTACGACTGGGCATCCTCAGGGATGGTTGGGAACCTTTGGGTACTTTTAAAAGGTGTCTAGCATCCCTAGGGATGCCCAACCATCCCTATGGATGGTCTGAGCATCCCCAATGGGTCCCAACCGTCCTCGATGATGGCTTGTCATCCCTAGCGATACCCAAAAAAAGGGGACATCCTAGGGATGAGATGTCATAGGCCTTAGCCATCTCGGAGATGTTTCCTAGCTATCCCCCAAAAAGGAATATGGGGGGAAACGTCCCCCTTACTATCCCCTCGTGCTGGGGGACGAGGGAAACGAGGGACGTGTCCCCCAGGGGGACACATCCCCATAGAACACTAGGTAATATTAATAAAAATATGTAAATTCAGTATACAACAACCTTCTTATAGCATGATAATATTGATTTAAACTCCAAGGCTTATCGAAATGAGATATAACCCTAAAGAAAAGTATAATCAATAAATTGAACATGATATTTAAAGGGACTATTATTTACCTCAATGCCTCAACAAGAATAGTGAAGAGATAAGAAGAGAGTAGGTCACCCTTGCAAAGTCTAAAATATGAAGTAAAGTATCTACTAGCGATTTTATTGATCAAAATAGATCATTTTGGAATTCAATAACAACATATAATTCACTTATTCTAACCTTGGTCAAAACTAGAAATTTTGATAATATTAAGTATAAAACTCTAATAATCCTTATTGGATGCTATAATCATATGCAATTTCTCAATTGTAACTAATTTTTACATAAAGTGAATATAATGTATATCCTCATTCAAATAATATTATTCTATATGGGCCCATTAAACATTAAACTAGTTTAGATTTTTATAGCTCATATATCTATTAAACTTAAGGCATATATATTGAGCTTTTCAAAGATAACGTATAAAATAGGTGACTCAAGTTTTATCAATCTCAACATTTAATAGATGTATGCATTATATATTAAAGCTAGTTTAATTATTAGTGGGATAAAATAGAATAATATATATTGTTTCTCCATGGAATGAAGAGAATGTATGACCTAGTATCAAATGCATGTGTTACTTTGAGATAACATAATCTAGAATGATTTTTAGTCTATTAAAATTATATTATAACATATTACAAAGGTGTATTAGATGAAAAATACCAAACTATTTTGTATCACCCTTCTTGGAAATCAATACAACAAAGGTTATTTTTATCTCACTTATTATTACCTTCTATTTTCTAGCCTCTTAAATTCTAGTCAATGTATTTGTCTTTAACAAATAATAATATTTAAAAAAAAAATAGTTATAAATCTATTGGAGTTAGGTGCTTTGTTAGGGTAGAAAGAGTCAACTTTCTCTTGTAGCTCCTTTATAGATATATTTCTCGTCAATATTTTGTTAACTATGTTTGTATGAGAGGTGATGAAATAATTTTAAAAACATAACATGAGTCTCCTTATCTTTCTCAACTTAGTCTCCCTATATATTTTTAAAATAAGTTATGTTTGTCTTCTATTGGGGGTAACTCCTTTATAAAAAAAAAAAAAATACATTTCTCTATCTTAAAGTATCTACAGATAGGAATGTGGTAAAATGATACTATATTGCATAACGACATTATAAAATATCGTTGACATGGGCCATACATAACCCAAGGTTGATTATGTAATAATATTATGTTATAATAATTAAGGGAATAAGGGTTTAAGAGTTGACACCTTTAAGTAGCATTATAAGATGGATATATAAAGAAGGGATATTATGATTATTATTATCATCAATCACATAGAGTATTATCTTGTAACAGTATTGGCTCATGGAGTGCCTCTCAGCATGGGAGATATTATGGACTAGTTCCTTCCTTAAAGAGTGATATTAGTGTTGCCCTACCTAAAGAGTATTATCAAATTTTGTCTTATGTGGATAAATTACTCTAGTTGATTTATTTAATATATAACATATTATGGATACCATTATATTTATGAGAAGTAAAGGTTGTGCAACCTAGGGATAATAATTTAAGGATATAATATTATATTGTATAAGGGTTTTATGGATAGTTGTCATGGGCCACATATAACCCAAGGTTGAGTGTATTATAATATTATATTATAATAATTAGTGGTATAGGGGTTTAGGATTTAGCTTAGCAAAGTAGCATTATAAGACCAATATGTAAAGAAGAGATTATGATTCTAATCATCATTAACTATCTAATATTCTCTTGTAATAGTCTTTGATTGTGTAGCGACCCATAACTTGAGAGACATTGTGGAGTGGTTCCTTCCTAAAGGAATAATATTGGTGCTGCCCTAAAGGGTATTATCACATCTTGTCTTGTGTGGATTATTTACTATGATTGATTTATTTAATATTTAGCATATTATGGATGCCTTTATATTTATGATGAGCAAAGGTTCATAACTAGTGGTATTAGAGCAATGATTATGGCAAGGTGGAAATTATATCAATTTTTAGCAATATTTATAGAAAACATCTCATTTTTTAGAGTCATATCTTTGTGTAATGTTGTCCAATTTAAATGATTCTTGTACCATTTTATTCAAAATTTCAAGATCTTAAAATTAAGTGGTCATATGAGGTAATATGGGTAATGAAGTTAGTCATCTAAAATAGGGCAATAATGTTTCTTCAAATCATAATTTTTTCAAAGAAATAAAATTTGATATATATTTCAATTGAGGTAATAAAATCATCTTTTGTTGTGTTTGAAGAAGATTTATTTGAGACTCTAGCTTCAAATTAGTAGGGAGATTTATTTTTATGAAGCCTTAGTTCATAAAATCTTAGTTTACATTATCTTTTTATTGAGGTATGAACTTATGGAGCTAGAAATATTTTCTAGAGAAGATGATATCGATGTTAGATAATAGTGGAAATAATTTAAATCCTTGTATTATACTGATTATTGTTGGAGCATGAGGTTTACTTTGTTTTAGAATAGAATATCTCTATTGGTTTCTTGTTTTTATTATGACCCATAATTATGAATTGAATTGGTAAGAAATAGAACAAATGTTCTTGATTCAATGGAACCCAAATAAAAATATGCATTGGCTCTATGATGAACAAAAGGAATTAAGAAAAAAATTGATAATTTTCAAGAAACTGGTAGAAGAAAATATAAGGATGATAGTGTGTAGGATGAGGGAACCATATCTTTGTTATTAGATACGCCAAATAGTGAATACACAAATTTTTTTAAATATTTAAATTCTATTTTGCAGGTTCATGGTTGTATTTAGAGGGAAAAGGTTACTATTTTCATAAATTCTAATAGTAGGTATAATTTCGCTAATATTTATTTGACTAAGAGGTTATAGGTTCAAGCAAAAAAAATTAAATATACACAAATTAAGGGTGTGAATGTTCATTTTTTTAAAGATTTGAAGATCACCATGGATACATATGGTTTATATTTAATGATATGGATGATGTGTTTATTATTCTAGGTTATCCTTGGTTGGAATATTTGGGTACTATTAACATTAATGTGCAAAAGAAGTTCATGAAGTTATGGTATAGAAAACTGAAGATAGCACTTTAGGATATTTCTTAGCTTAATATAATAAGTTAAGAAACTAGTAGAAGAATCAAAATCCAAGTCTACAAAAGATGTTGTAGTAGAGTCCCAAGAAGAAGGAAACAAAATCTAAAAATTTTCTATTAGAAAGGCACATAAATGCACCAAAATAAGGGAAATTGAGAGAAGAGCTTGAAAAAGAATTTAAAATAGTGAAATAATATGCTAAAGAATCAAAGGAAACAAAACACTAGGTTAAGGTTATAATATATTGCCACCTTCACCACCATTAATGGAAATAATATTAGAGGAAGGCAAGGTTATGCATAGTGGTGAATATTCACCAATTGGGCTAATATTTACATTTTTGAAAATTCAAATTTGCTATTTTGGGGAACCTGGAAGTTGGCCCTTTCGCTCAAAATTTTCAATTTTTTTTAGGTGTCGGTATGCTGAGCATTGATAATAGTATTACAATTTTAAAAAAAAAAATGCTAGTAATATCGCTTAAATAGAGGACCCTTTTTGCCATAAAATTTTAAAATTTCTAAAGTATCCTGCCTAATTCATCAAGTATACCACTATATATAGTTAACACCCCTATGATACTTTTTCATTTTTGAATCCTATTCTACACTAGATGGATATCCCGACCCAATTTTGTACCAGATTGGACATAGTTCTGCAAGAGACTAGACCCAATTTTGCATTGGACTAGACCTAGTTCTACACCAGACCAGACCCATTTTTGCACTAGACCAGACCCATTTCTGCACCAAATCAGACTCATTTCTAAACTAGACCCGACTGCATCCTGCACTAGGCCGATACCAGATTGCATTTTGCACTAGGTCGATATCGGACCATGTTCTACACTAGGTCGATATTGGACCCCATTTTACACAAGGCCGATATTGGATCTTATTTTATAATAGGTCAACTTTCGAACCCTATTTTATACAAAATCTTCCTCTGGAACCTATTTTGTACAAGGCCGATATTCAGATCCTATTCTATACTAGAATAGATTGTTGGATCGCGTTCTGCACCAGGTTATTTATTTCTCTTAAGATATTATAAATATAAATTGAAGTAGTTGTAGAAAATATGTCAATGTTCACTTTCAATTGTTTTTCTCTATTTTTCCCTATTTTGCATGTTGTCTTCTATTTTTTTGTCCTTCTGTTAAAACTCTTTGATTCTCTATTTCTATTTAGATCTGCTTTTCTATTATAATATTATAAATGGGTAAATACTTTAGTAAATGATTTTTTGTACTATAATTTGATATTGTTCCATATATGTATCTCTAATTAATTTTTGCATATAGAACTTGTTTTCTTAATTTAATTTGAGTTTGTATATTAAAATTGTTTGTGCTCTTATCAGTTACAAGTGTTATCACCAGAAAATGCAGTAGTAGTATACACTGAAAAAATCATACTAAAACATGGTAGAAAACAAGTATGTATTTTCTAGCAACTGACCATATGTTTATTCTAGTTACAATATTATCTTGAAGCCTAAGAGAAGTAACATCTCTTTGACAATTTATTATTTTTCTAAAATGAAAAACACTTTATTTACAAGAAAAATATCACCCACTTATGATGGAAATAAGGGGGTCAAATATTTTGCTAAAAAGAGTATCCTCAAATATTTTAGCCATACACCAAAATAATACAAGCCATCAACATCCATACAAATTCGAGGTGCAAATGATTTTTTAATTCTAAACAATTAGTTGTATATTTTGTAATTATTTTTAAAAATGCTTTCTTCCTCAAACAGTTAGTTCTTAGTATGTGCTCAATGATATAATTTTTTTTTTTTTGTCTATAAGTTAGTTTGTTAAAATCCAAAAATGATAAAGAATATTATTGTATGTTACTATGCAAAATAGCCTGTTGACCATGACAAGCCTGCACTTGAATATATTCCTCACCAAGAGATACCTTCTAATGAAAATTCTCTTAACAATGACATCCAACAATCACTTGAAGATATTCCTCACCAAGATATGCAAGTTGAAAATGAAAGTGATAAATCAAATACACTATAAACTTCTTATGAATCATCAATAAAAAAATATAAAAAGAGAAAGACATAATCTAACTGAGATATTGGAAGGTCATTTAAGAATGAATGGGAAAAAAAAATTCTTTGGAATGAGTCGGTCTTAACTACAAATAACAAAGTCAATAAAAAAGAATGTAGATGCAAAATTTGTAGTTGGAAACTAGGTAAGGATCATAGGCTACAAAATAAAAAATATACAATAGAAAAACATGTTAGTAAAGTATATGTAAAAGTTATAGGAAGTGATGGTAAAATTAAAAAAGATGTTAGGTGGAAGGATGGATCAACATGTATGCATGTCAGATATGCAATAGATTATGAGAATCACTTAAAGCAACAACAATCCCTTGTTGAGAAATATAAAATGATTGAAACCCAATTTCATAAAATGAATAAGATCATTTTAGCTTCAAAAAGTTTGCAGTTTGTTGTTGTATTTAGTATTCTAAAAAAGGGTAGACTCATGTCTGATTTTATTGATTATAAGCACCTGTATGAACTAGCTTATGTGTAAAACCTTCCTAGTTCTCATTGGTCATATTAAAGTGGTTGTAAAATGGTAAAATATCTATCTTTAGTTGAGAAGGGGGACTTAAGGAAGAAAGTAAAACTTTCCAAATTCATTTCACTTTTTATTGATAAGGTGATGGCTATGGACAACACATCCTAGATTTTCATGCATGTGTACACATTTAAAAATCATGTAAGGTAGCCTAATTTGCTAGGATTACATAATATGGTGGAAATTTCAAATACATAAAACATCTATAGTGTTGTTTTTACTAGTTTAAAGAAAATTAGAGGAATGAATGATATAGACATAGCCATAAAGTTAATTTGCATTGGATCTGATAGTGTTGCTATAATGTAAGGACATAGGAACAACCTATGTGCTCGAATCCAAACCTCAGTTACCCCATATATTATACTCATTCATTGCGTGGCTCATAGAGTGAATCTTGCATATAAAATCGTAAGCATTTTTGAAAATGTTGCTAGAGTGGAAGATCTTATTCATGAAATACATTCTTATTTTTCTTGCAGTCCACTAAGGTTTGCAGAGTTTCAACAGTTTGCATTAGGAGTTATAGAAGGAAAAATATTGTTGAAAGATGTGGATACAAGGTGGATTTCATTGTATCAACGTGCACATAGAGTTTTTATATAATATCAATATTTAACTGGGTTTATATACACAAATAGTAGGGTAGTTGATAAGGCAAATGATATGTTGTTCCATTTGACTAACTTGGAAACTCTTTTAACATTATGTGGTATTATTTCAATGTTACAAGAAAACAACAAATTAACTAAAATTGCACAAGATATATCCATCTATATAGTTGATTTCATGAGGATAAGAAAGCAAATACATATGATTATTGATAGGTTATATGTATCTAAATCAGATTTTACAGATCACTTATTTGAAAGTTGCAAAACATTGACAAACGTGAATGATGAGAATTTATTTTTGAAGTTTGACATAAATGATAATGTTTGTATTAATGTTCGTGGAGAGATGATACCTCTATATTTTTATGAAAGGTAGTCAAGTATAGTTACTAACAATGTTGAAAAAGTATATGTAACACACAATAGATACGAAGTTGTTTTATACAATACTAAGAAAAAAATGTTCAACATAGCAAAATCATTGACAAATGAGATAAGAGATTAGTTTCAAAGACATGAGTTTCTTTAGGCCATGGGTTTTGTTAACCCTATGTGAAGCAGAGTTGCATTAACAAAACACAAGCAATCTATTGAAAACATTGAAACCCAATTTCATAAAATGAATAAGGTCATTTTAGCTTCAAAAAGTTTGCAATTTGCTATTGTATTTAGTATTCTAAAAAAGGGTAGACTCATGTCTGATTTTATTTATTATAAGAACCTGTATGAACTAGCTTATGTGTAAAACCTTCCTAGTTCCCATTGGTCAGATCAAAGTGGTTGGAAAATGGTAAAATATCTATCTTTAGTTGAGAAGGGGGACTTAAGGGAGAAAATAAAACTTTACAAATTCATTTCACTTTTTATTGATAAGGTGATGGCTATGGACAACACATCCTAGATTTTCATGCATGTGTACACATTTAAAAATCATGTAAGGTAGCCTAATTTGCTAGGATTACATAATATGGTGGAAAGTTCAAATACATAAAACATCTATAGTGTTGTTTTGACTAGTTTAAATAAAAATAGAGGAATGAATGATATAGACATAGCCATAAAGTTAATTTGCATTGGAGCTGATAGTGTTGTTATAATGCAAGGACATAGGAACAACCAATGTACTCGAATCCAAACCTCAATTACCCCATATATTATACTCATTCATTGCATGGCTCATAGAGTGAATCTTGCATATAAAATTGTAAGCACTTTTGAAAATGTTGCTAGAGTGGAAGACCTTATTCATGAAATACATTCTTATTTTTCTTGCAGTCCAATAAGGTTTGAAGAGTTTCAACGGTTTGCATTAGGAGTTATAGAAGGAAAAATATTGTTGAAAGATGTGGATACAAGGTGGATCTCATTGTATCAACTTGCACACAGATTTTTTATACAATATCAATATTTAACTGGGTTTATATATTCAAATAGTAGGGTAGTTGATAAGGAAAATGATATGTTGTTCCATTTGACTAACTTGGAAACTCTTTTAACATTATGTGGTATTCTTTCAATGTTACAAGAAATCAACATATTAACTAAAATTGCACAAGAGATATCCATCTATATAGTTGATTTCATGAGGATAAGAAATCAAATATGTATGATTATTGATAGGTTATATGTATCTAAATCAGATTTTACAGATCACTTATTTGAAAGTTGGAAAACATTGACAAACATGAATGGTGAAAATTTATTTTTGAAGTTTGACATAAATGATAATGTTTGTATTAATGTTCCTGGAAATATGATACCTCTATATTGTTATGAAAGGTAGTCAAGTATAGTTACTGACGATGTTGAAAAATTTTATGTAACACACAATAGATACGAAGTTTTTTTATACAATACTAAGAAAAAAATGTTCAACATAGCAAAATCATTGACAAATGAGATAAGAGATTAGTTTTAAATACATGAGTTGCTTTAGGCCATGGGTTTTGTTAACCCTATGTGAAGCAAAGTTGCATTAACAAAACACAAGCAATCTATTGAAAATAATGAAAGATAAAATTTGAGCCAAAGCTTTTCATTTCTTATTTAAAAAAATGAGGATACCAAATAGACCCTTTTGTAAATTCAAAATTTCCCTCTAATACCCTATTTTCCCCTTTTTCTACCTAGAGCAGTGCATTTTAAATTTGAATTTCGGGGGTAAACTTACCAAGGTTATAACTCCTCGCTCATTGCTCGAAACGACTATTATTGCACCTTTTTGAAAATCTCTCAAAGAGGTAGGAAGCTTGGTATTGTGTATTCACATAGTAATGCCATATTTAAGCCCTTAAAAGGCCTCTAAGGCCTTCAAAATTGACCTCCATGTTTTACTAGCAAGATTTCCACTAGTTTTGGTAGGGTTTTCATTAGGATTTTCACTAGTTTTGGCATATCTCCCAAACCGCTCAGGATATTGGGGTGATTCTTTCATTGTTAGGTCTGTTTTTCCATACCCTAAAAACTAAACACACTTAGAATATAAAAATAAAAATATTACAAATTTTGGATGATGCAAGATCACTCTTACACCACTGGATGCTCCTACATCAGACACCTAGGGTAAATTGATAAGTGACCTTCACTTCTTTGTTGTTGGAGGAAAATCGAGGTGTTCAACATTTGTCTTTGACAACCAAGATGAATCTTCAATAGACCTACCCTTCCACTTAACTATATATTCTTCATACTTCCTATTTCTTGTACTTTTTCCAACGCAGGTGTCCAGGATTTTTTCTATCTCTTCCTTCTCTGGAGTAGACACTGGAATATCTCAAGTTTCTGTTACTGGTCCCCCATAATTGTCCCCTTCATGATATTATTATAAATTTGAAATATTTAATACATGTGATATGTTAATTCCACTCAGCATTCATACTTCATATGCATTGTCTGAATCACGTTTCTCTATGATTTTGTATTGATGACGATTGATGTTTGATCCTTCATATGACCCCTCTAGTAGTTCCTAGCTAGGTTTGCATAGTTTATTTCTTGTAAATTAATAATTTTAAGTGAGTCTCCTTCTCACATGCATTTGTGGGCACTATTTATCTTCTAGTTGTCATTTAGAGTGTTAGTTAGTAAGTGTGAACTCAAAGTAGGAAGTGTGTACTTCAAGATAGCTAAAATGGATCTTCTAGTTAGCATTATTCATTTTCTCTTAACTTAGAAGTTACGTGCATTCTCCTTTGCACTTTTGTAGCTTATGGTTAAGCATATTGGATCAAATCCATGATTTTATGGGTTTGGTTATGTATTTTGGGCCATTAGTGCCTATATAATGAGTTTGTAAATAATATGAAGTTAGTTGTATTTTCAATCCTTTTCATTGGTATCAGAGCCTAGTTCAAGTTTACACTAGGGCTTGTGAGGTGAGAGGATAGGAGATAGATTAGTTTTTCTTATGAGAAACTTGTTTTCATTGAGGACTCGGTTCAAGCTCAAGGGGATCTTGAAAACCATTCGTAGAAGGAAATTCCTTAGGCGTCAAAATCCTCATTCCAAATTTCTTCGTATGCTCAAGAAGTATAGGAGAAATTTGCCCCGATTTATTTCTTACAAAAATCCCTTGGTAGGGTTGGATTTCTCCTACGATGAAATGCGAATTAGGGAGTCTGTTGTTCCTGAAGTTCCTGCCATTTTGGAGTCTTGAAGATCGAGCATCATCAAACTAGGTCGTGTGTCGACTTAGATCTGGTTGCCTTTCAAACGCTGGTCATGTGTCGATCGGATCTTTAAAGGAGAGCTACTGAAGGACTTTTGGTGATAGGCAAAGAGAAATTAGCAATTTTTAAGAAATTTGAAGGTAATTTGCCTTCAAATAATTGCTAATAATTGTAATAGTTCAAGTTTTCTATTTTTTAAATTAACCCACCTGGTTAATTTTTAAAAATTTCTTAGTTTTTGTTAGAAAGCTTAAGTTTTAATTAATATATAATATTCTTATATATTAATTAATTTTGCATTGTAAAAAAAAAAAAATGATTTTTTTTATTTCAAGTCCCTCGGCTCCATCTTAGCAGGAGCCGAGGTCTAAGTTGTGCAAGCGTCTCGGCTAAGTCAGTGTCGCCGCCTGTTGACGTCAGCCATCAGACATTTGTCGACTGACAGACCTTGCCTATTGGCTATCGACGGACGTTGGCCGATGTCCAACATAGCCGATGGGAAGTCGGTTGTGTGACGTCGTGGCTGATAGTGATCGACAGACCCTACGGTCTGTCAGGCTTGCCATGGCTGATAGACCCTATGGTCTGTCCAGATTACCATGGTTAAAAAACCTATAGTGGCTATAGCCCTGTCACAGTCTGTCAGACCCACTGCGGCTAATAGATCTGCAGCGGACTGTCAGGCCGCTGCAGTTGACAGGCCTGATGCGGTTGTTAGGCCTACTATGGCTAAGAGGGCCGCAATGCTTAGCCAATCCCACCACGACTGACTGGCCTATCAGAAAATCCATCCACCTGCACAAATAGTAGGCATAGACATCCACGCGCTTCATAGTCGACGAAACATCGGTTGTGCCGCGTCCGTTGCCAACAGTCGGTAGACGGCTGCCTGCACGCAGCCTGAGGCTGCAACAACACAAGCACTAAAATTTTTGTATCGGGAACCTCCATTTTTGCATGAAGGCACGATTGGTTGCCTCAAGAAACGTGCTAGTGAAGTTCAGACAGTCAGGCCCATCCAATGGAGTTCAGTTTACCGCGGGTAAAATTGTAATTTTTTTTTTTAATTTTCCTATTCTAAGGTTGCATGTAATTTTTATTTTTATTAATTTAATTTTTAATAACTTAATTAAAATTAATTAATCTTTGATTAATTATATTTAATTTTTACTTAAGTTATTTTTAAATTAATAAAATATAAATTGTAACCTTAGGTTAGTGTAAATTTTTTAAAAAATTTTAGCCTTAGGAGTATTTTTTAGGGCACACCATTGTAACAAGGAACCTTCAATTTTTCCTTGATTTTTCAATGCTTTTCCCTTTTACTCCTGGCTTATACTCGGTTTCACATGGCTTCTGACTTGGCTGCCCAAGTGGCAGAACTTGCCCATGTTGTAAATGCTTTAGCAGATAAAGCTAATGATACTACCATGGCAGAAGTTCTTGGTAACCTTGCCATGAAGGTAAATGACATTTCTATCCACAATGCTTCAACTTCTGCTAGTGATTCTTGCCTGAGAGTTCGTTGTGAAGTGCCACTTTATGATGGATCCTAGAACCCTGAAGTCTTGAATAGTTGGATTCTTGACATGAGTTCTTGGTTTTCTTACACTCAACTTGCAAATGAGGATATGGTTCCATATGCTAAACTCAAACTTTCTGGTTTAGCTAAAGTACTTGTTGAAAGAAAAAGAGGTCATGATGAACTCACATCATGGGATGAGCTTGTAGACTATCTTAAGACCAATTTTTATCCTTCCAATTATTCTAAGGAATTGGTCATTAAATGGTTTCGATTTAGACAAAGTACTAATATGACTGTGCAGGAATATATCTTTCAATTCAACAGGTACAGGATACTTTTGAATGTGGAGGAAGATATTAAAGCTTTGATTCTCAAATTTTAAAGTGGTTTGTTGGAACATTTGTATAGGGAAATTATGTTTGTTTCTATGGACACATTGGATTCAGTTTTCAACCAAGCGCAACTTGTGAAAGACAAGTTTAAGGCGCATTTGTAGGCATTCCGTGCACCTGTTACTCAAGTGGTTGCAAAATCATCAAAAGGGAATAATTCTTTCTCATAAAAGAAGAATTTTTCTCAAAAGAAGAATGTTTCTTCTCCATCTCCTTCTTCTCCTTCCCCTTCCGCTTCTACTCCCTCTTCTTCTTCTTCCAAACCTTCTTCTTCTTCTTCTTCTAAAAAGTTTTGTAACTATTGTAAGAAGAAAGGTCATGAAAAAGCTGATTGTTTTAAGCTTAAAAAGAAGAGTTTAGTCATTACTACTCAAGAGAAGGATGCTCCCAAAGGTCCCCTTGAGTCAGTAGGAGAAAGTAGAGTATATACGAAATTACGAGGTAAGCTCAATGAGGTTACATTAGTAAATGTAAGTTCATCTGAGAGTGCTCGTGATGCTTTGTTCATCACTCGAGATCATTTGCTCCATAATTTTGCAACAGATTGTATAGTGGATAATGGCTCGCAGAAAAATCTAATTACGAGGTCCATTGTCGAGCGTTTGAAGTTACCTATGGAGCCTCATCCTAAACCTTATTATTTGGGTTGGAAGGATAGTGGAAGGGGCTCAGAAATCACTCACACTTGCACATTAAAATTTGCACTTGGCCCACATTTCATAGATCAAGTCACTTGTGATGTGACTCCTATGGATTGTTGTGGGATTTTGCTTGGACAACATTTTTAGTATGATAGGAGAGCTATTTATGATGCTTTCAAAAGAACCTACACACTTCAAAAATATGGTTAGGTCTTTCTCATTAAAAGCGCCAACACTCCTAATATCATTCTATGTTCCAAGCAAACAAAAAGAGTAATTAAAAAATGTGGTGATGTTGCTCTAATTTTCATTCGCTCTCAAAACACTCCTACATCCACATCCATTCCAAAGCAACACTCTTCAATGGATAAAATATTGCAAAATTACTCACACATATTTTAGGAGCCAAAGTCTCTTCCTCCAATTCGCACAATTAATCACAGCATTGAAATCATTCCTGGTTCTTCACTTCCTAATGTTCCCATGTATAGACAATCTATTTTGCAAAATGAAGAAATAAAAAGACAAATAGAAAATTTGTTGTCTAAGGGTTTCATTAAGGAAAGTACTTCTGCTTGTGCTTCACCTATTTTGTTGGTTCTTAAAAAAGATGGCACTTGGAGATTGTGCATTGATTTTCATGCTTTGAATAGAATTTCTATAAAGAATAGATATCCACTACCACACATTGATGATTTATTAGATCAGCTCCAAGGAGCTAAGTTATTTTCAAAAATAGATCTCAAAAGTGGATATCATTAAGTGCGTATCCAAGCTGAGGATACATGGAAGATAGCTTTTAAGACGAAGATGGGCCTTTTTGAATGGTTGGTCATGCCTTTCGGTCTTACTAATGCTCCTGCAACCTTCATGAGGTTGATGAATGATGTATTTCATGATGTACTTGACAAATTTGTAATAATATATTCTCAAATACTTGGGAGGAACACCTTAGGCATATCCATCATACACTTGATCTTCTTGCAAAGAATAAATTATATGCCAATTCTTCCAAGTGTTCTTTTGGCAATACTTCAGTTTCTTACCTTGGTTATGTGATTAGTGAAAGTGGAATTCAGGTAGATCCCACAAAAGTTGATGTTTTACTTAAGTGGTCCCCTCCTACAACTCTCATTGAGTTAAGGAGTTTCCTAGGACTTGCGAATTTTTATCGCAAGTTCATTCCTCAATATTCCACCCTTGCAGGTCCACTGCATTATCTCACTAAGTCTAAAGTTCCATTTCATTGGGAGAAAATCCAAGAGATTGCCTTTGAGAAACTCAAAAATAAACTTTGTACAGAACCTATGTTAACTTTACCTGACCTCTCTCAACCTTTTGATATTGAAACAGATGCCTCTAAAGTTGCCTTAGGAGTTGTACTCAAACATAATGGTCATCCAGTTGCTTATCATTCAGAAACTTTTTCTGCTGCTATTTTGAACTATTATACATATGATAAGGAGTTGTATGCATTAGTTAAAGCTATCAAGTACTGGAGACACTATATTTTGGGAAAAGATACAATAGTACACACTGATAATATGCCATTTAAGTTTTTACAATCTCAAAGTAAAATTGAAGAATCAAGACATATGAAGTGGGCCTCTTACCTCCAACAATTTCACTTGGTGATCAAGTACAAAAAGGGGAAGAGTAATACTATTGTTGATTGTTTTAGTAGGCCTCCTGCCGCTCTTGCATAACAGTTATGTCCACTTCACACTTGGGATTTCAAACTTGGCCTAATTAGTATTCACAGGATCCTAATTTTGGGAAAATATTTGAGCAAGTGAGTAAGCCTTCTTCTTCCAATTTGCGTCCTTTCCAATATTTTTACATCAAAGGACTTCTTTACAAATTATACAAGTTTTGTGTTCCTTGTGAGCCTAGAGTGTCACTTCTTAAGGAAGCTCATTTTACACTTTATGGTGGTCACTTTGGGAAGCACAAAACACTTCATCACTTGCAAAGATTTTTCTACTGGCCTAAAATGTAGAGGGATGTGTTGATATTTCTCAAACAGTGTGCAGTTTTTTGTCACTCAAAACTAGCTAACAGGAAGTTTGGATTAGGCATGCCTTTGCCCATTCCTTCCCATCCTTGGGAAAGCATTTCCATTGATTTGGTTAGTGGTTTTCCCATGACAGTGCGACAACATGATTGTGTGTTTGTGGTGGTTGACAGATTCAGTAATATGGCTAAGTTTATTCCATGCCGCAAGACTAGATCTATAGTAGACTTAGCCCAATTGTTCTTTGACAACATTTGGTGTTCCTTTGGTCTACCTACCAGAATTATATCGGATCGTGATTCATGATTTGTGGGTCACTTTTGGCATTCTTTGTGGAAAAGTTTGGGAGTTTCCATTAACTTTTCCACCGCTTATCATCCGTAGTCCGATGGGAATATTGAAGTGGTAAATCATACCCTTGTGCAAATTTTACGAATCTATCATCACACTTCACTAGCAAAGTGGGACTTGAGTATCACTCATATTGAACATACCTACAATAGGGCCCTACATTCTTCTACAGGTCATTCACCCTTTGAGGTTTGTATGGGATTTCAGCCCTTGGCACCTTATGAGTTACCTTTATCTTTGCCTTCTCCTGTCACTTCACATCTTCAGAAGGAGCAATACAAGGCACACTCATTTATTCAGCACTTGCACAATCTACAATCGAAGGTGGTTGAGATTTTGTAAAAGACACAACAGCAGCAGAAAAAGGCCATGGATCGACATCGAATTCCTCATCCATTTTAGGTTGGTGACAAAGTTTGGTTGCATCTTAACAAATGACATTTTACTGATAAGACTCATAGTAAAATAAAACCAATTCTCTATGGGCCTTATACTATTCTTCAACAGGTGTCCGAGAATGCTTTTCGCCTTGATCTTCCTACACACTTGGGAATTCATGACGTCGTCAATGTAGATCTTTTGAAGTTGTACTTTGACTCTACATTGGAGACTACACCAGCTATCAGTCATCCTGTGGACGTGGTTCCTAAATCTTAGTTACCATTGGATTATGATCAGATCTATGACACAAAAACTTGATAGACTCGACAGGGGTCTACCACCTCATATCTTGTGGCTCGGCGAGGATAGCTGCCGCATCAGGCTCATTGGATTTCTTTTCATCAGATGTCCCATGACTTTCCTACTCTTCTAAAATCATTGGAGGCCAATGCTTCTATTATGGGGAGGCATGATGAGGATTGATGTTTTATCCTTCATATGTCCCCTCTAGTAGTTCCTAGCTAGGTTTGCATAGTTTATTTCTTGCAAAATAATAATTGTAAGTGAGTCTCCTTCTCACATGCACTTGTGGGCACTAGTTATCTTCTAGTTGTCATTTAGAGTGTTAGTTAGTAAGTGTGAACTCAAAGTAGGAAGTGTGTACTTCAAGATAGCTAAAATGGATCTTCTAGTTAGCATTATTCATTTTCTCTTAACTTAGAAGTTACGTGCATTCTCATTTGCACTTTTGTAGGTTATGGTTAAGCATATTGGATCAAATCCATGATTTGATGGGTTTGGTTATGTATTTTGGGCTATTAGTGCCTATATAATGAGTTTGTAAATAATATGAAGTTAGTTGGATTTTCAATACTTTTCATGTATGGTCTAAACTTCTTTATTTTTAGCTTGTTATAGGTTTTAGCAGGATACCTTTCTTTTCTTAGGTGGACCATAACTTCATCTCCCACTTGGAATTCCTTAAATCGTAACTTCTAGTCTGCCCTTGTCTTGTACTGAGTGTTCATCTTGCTAATATGTTTCTTTACCTCCTCATGTAAATTATTTAGGTGCTCTGCAAAGTCCTCAGCCTCAGCACTACTCTTTTTCCATCTGTCCATATTCCTCAACTCAGAAGCATTCCTTGGGTTGCTCCCATATATAATCTAGAACATGGATTTATTGGTACTTTTGTTGATAGAACTATTATAAGAAAATTCTACCTATGGTAAAACCAAGTCCCATCCCTTGGGATTATCTCCTACCAAGCATCGCAACAGGTTACCCAAACTCCTATTCTCCACCTCCATTTTCCCATCAGTCTACAGGTGGTATGCATAACTGAATTTCAAATATATATTCAATTTATTCCACAAATTCCTCCAAAAGTACCCAATAAACTTGGTATGCCTGTCTAAAATAATACTCTTAGGTAGACCACGTAGTCATACCACATCTTTGAAAAATAACCCTACAACATGAACTACATCATTAGTTTTCTAGCATGGAATGAAATGTGCCATATTTGAAAACTTGTCAACCACCACAAATATGGATTCATTCCCCCTCTATGTCCTTGGTAGGCCAAGAACAAAATCCATGTTGATTTCTTCCCATGTTTTCTCTGGTACAGGTAATGGTTGATACAATCCAATATTCTGGCTCACACCCTTGGCCCTCTGGCATACTCTGCAACTTTGTACAAATATATTCACATATTATTGTAACTATGGCCAATATTAGTTTTCACTAACAAGGGAAATGGTCTTATCTCGACCAAAGTGTCCAACCAACCCTCCACTATGCTTCTCCTTGACTAGATTCTTTCTCATCGAACTCCTTGGAATGCACAACTGGTTTTCATTAAACAACATTCCATATTGGATTAGAAAATCCAACCATTTACTTCTATCCAAAATAACTAGTTCCATGTAAGCTTTCTAAGCCTCTGCAAAATTTGGGTCTTCAGGGTACAAACTTTAAAGTTTGTTAAACCCTATAACCTCCACCTTCATTTCTATCAACAAGTTTTACCTTCTACTTAAGGTATCTACAACTCTGTTTGACTTTCCACTCCTATGTTTCAACACAAAGGTATAACTCTGTAAAAACTCAACCCATTTTAAGTGCCTCTGATTTAGCTTCCCTTGGCTATTAATATATTGTAAGGCTTGATTATCAGTATATAGAACAAACTATTTTGAAAAAAAATAGTGTCTCCACTTCTTCAAAGCCTGAAATATAGCATAAAACTCCTGATTATAGACATAATAATTTTTCCTAGCCTCATTAAGCTTCTCACTAAAATAAGCAATAGGTTTACCTTCTTGACTCAATACAACTCCTATGGCACTACCACTAGCATCACAATCTACCTGAATACCTTAAAAAAATTTGGAAGCGCAAAAATAGGTTGCTTTGTGACTTTCTTATTCAACATTTCAAAACTCCTATATGCTCCTATAGTCCACTTAAACTCCTTATCCACTTTCATTATCTCCGTTAGGGGTGCACAAAAACTGCTAAAAGTTCTAATAAATTTTCTATAAAAACTGGCTAGACCATGGAATGATCTTAACTTTGTAATGCTCCTTGGAGTAGGCCATTTAATGATAGTACTCACCTTCTATGGGTTCATTTTGAGACCATCAGCTAAGATGAAAAATCCCATATATACCAAATCCTTCTTCGCAAAACTACACTTCTTCAAATTAATCAGCAACTGCTCCTCCCTCAACCTCTCAATAACTCATAAAATATGCAGCAAGTGCTCCTCCAAAGTCTTGCTAAAAATTAAAATGTCATACAAATAGAAAATAACAAATTTTCCCAAAAACTCCTTCAATACCTCATTCATAAGTCACATGAATGTTCTTGGTGTATTGGTTAGCCCAAATGGCATGACCAACCACTCGTATAAACCCTCTTTGGTCTTGAAGGTTGTTTTCCATGCATCCCCTTCTCTGATACGAATCTTATGGTACCCACTCTTCAGGTCAATATTTGTGAAGTACTTGGCTCCACTCAAAAAATCCATAATGTCATCCATCCTTGGTAATGGAAATCTATATTTAATGATCTTGTTAATAGCTTGGAAGTCTGTACACATTCTCCACTCTCCATATTTCTTTGGTTCTAGTATTACAGGTATTGCACATGGACTCAAACTCTTCCAAATCAGTATCTTTTTAGTGTCTCATGAACTTGTTTGTTTAGCTCCTCACTTTCTACAGGACTCATTCTATGGGATACCTTATTGGGTAAACTAACTCCCAGTACCAAATCTATGTGGTGACTGATCTTCCTCACTAGTGGTAAACCCTCAGGTACATTATCTGATATGATATCTAGAAATTCTTCTAACAAACTTGATACCTCTATTGGAATATCTTTGTATTTCTCATCCTTAACTCTAGGAATTAATGCATAGCATATATGCTCATGCTTCAGCCCATCCAAAAATATTCTACTATTTACTAAATATATTCTGGAACTGCTACATACCTTTTCATCCATCTCCTTCAGGACCTTGATCTTGTGGTGCACTCCATATTTTATCAGGGAGTAAGTTTTGGCATACCCATAATGTATTGCATATCAATCAAACAACCATGGTCTTCCTAATAGTAAATGACAAGCATCCATAGGTAGGATGTCACACAGGACCTCATCGTGGTAATTCCCAATATGGAACTTTACCAAACATTGCTCATTGACCAAAGCCCTATGGTCCTTCTACAACAAAGCAATCTGATATGGATGCGGGTGCTTCCTTATCTCTAACTGTAAGTTGGTAACCATTCCTTCTGAAACTAGGTTATCAGTGCTACCATTATCAATGATAACAGTACACACCTTACCTGCACATTTACACCTTGTTCAAAATAGGTTCTTCCTCTGATCTGGATCCTTATCCTCATTCAACAAGGATCTCCTTATGACTAGAACTTATCCTCTTTATGCTTCTTCAAAGTGCTCATATTCAACATATTCATCTACAATAGTAGCTTGAATATTACCTTCAGGTCTCTTATTCGTTCTCCCTTGGTGTTGTGGGTACTCATATGCTCGATGTCCTTCTTCCCACATTGGAAACAGGTTCCATGAAATCTTCCTCTTCCAGTCCCTCGTCTAGACCTTTATCTTCCTCTTTGGTAGCCATTATTTTTCTCACATGGATGGTAAGCATTCTCCCCCTTTTGGTACTAACTGTTGCTTGCTTCTCCAGTCTTCTTTTGGTTCTCATTTCATCCTGTATTTTTTCTCCTGCTAGTTATTCCACCATGACATCTTCCTCTCTTTTTGCTTTCAAATATCCTATTTAGCTTCTCTTCTACCTTGAAGTTAAACTAGTAAGCATCTTCAATGGTGGTCATCCTGACCAGACTCAACTCCTATTGAATACTTTCTCTCAACCCATTTATATAACGAGCTACCTTCTTCTTGTTGGCCTTAGAATGACCTGTTACGATTAAAATATTGTAGAACTCCTTTGTGTATTATTTGACAAACTTTCTTGACTATCTCAACCCTACATTTTCTTGAGCAGATCCAACTCGTAATCAACTACAATAAACTGTATCTTAAACTTCTTCACCATCTACTCCCACCTTGTTATCCTTTCCTCCCTTCTTCTATTTCTATCCAAATGCACTCCCTTCCACCAAATACTAGCATGACCCTTCAACTTGGTCTTAACAAACTTGACCCTCTCAGGGTCTTCAACCTCCTCATAGTTAAAGTATTCTTCCATTTCATTGATCCAATAGATCAACTCTTTTGGATTAAGATTTCTAGAATACGTAGAAACTTTCATCTTTAATTTATTCCCAATATGTGATATAGCTCTATATAACCTGGATTTCACATGATCTACCACCTCTTCTTCTTCCTCGAATAGGGCGTCTTCTTCTTTAGCTTCATTTTCACTCCCATATTCTCTTCTTGGCTCAAACCCTCTACATAGATCCTCTTATAGAGCTTGAAATTACCTCTACAAAGCTTTGAAATCTTCTTCTAACACCACAATTTATCTTCCACCACCATGATTTCTTTATGGATGCATTCTACTCATGTTCCTCACAAACCCTTACCATAAATCCTGGTGCAAACTACCTCACACTCGACGATCTGTTTACCCACTCAATAACTCTAGCTCTGATACCACTTGAAGCAGAGTTGCATTAATAAAACACAAGAAATCTATTGAAAATAATGAAATATGTAGAATATGAGACAAAGCTTTTCATTTTTTCTTTAAAAAAATGAGGATACCAAATAGACCCCTTTATAAATTCAAAATTTCCCTCTAATACCCTGTTTCCCCTTTTCCTGCCTAGAACAGTGCATTTGAAATTTGAATTTTGGGGGTAAAGTTGTCGAGGTCATAACTCCTAGCTTGTTGCTCGAAATAACTATTATTGCACCTTTTCGAAAAGCTCTCGAAGGGGTAGGAATCCCAATACTATATCTATACATAGTACCACCATATTTCAGCCCTTAAAAAGACCTCTAAGGCCTTCAAAATTGGCCTCCAAGTTTTACTAGCAAGAGTTCCACTAGTTTTGGTAGGGTTTTCACTAGGATTTTTACTAGTTTTGGCATATCTCCCAAACCGCTCAGGATATTGGGGCAATTATTTCGTTGTTAGGTATATTTTTTCATTCCCTAATAACTAAAAATACTTATAACATAAAAATAAAAATATTACAAATTTTAGATGATGCAAGATCACTCTTACACCACTGGGTGCTCCTACATCACTTTGTTTTGGGGTTCTTACAACGATCACAATTCTACATCAGAGTTGTTTGTTAAATATATGGGCATCCTTATTGAGAATTTCAATAAAAGTGTGGAATTCAATGGTAGTGAGATAAAAAATATTCTCAACAAAGAACTTTTAAGACAATAGTCACAATATTTTTGAAGTACAATGGTTCAACAAGTATCACATTTGAGTAACATCAATAAGACTGGTTTCATTACACGTTTGTGGAAAAAGTTGTATCGAAGTAGTATCTTACAAAATATGATTAGTGAATACTTTTTTTTATATGAATTATGTCAAATAATGATTTTGGGATCTGTGGAATATGAGAGGGTTTTTAGTGCACTATATTTTGTTAAATCTAAGCTTCGTAATAGGCTGGAAAAAAATCTAGAAAATTGTTTAAGAATTTGTGTCATCATATCAGCTAGACAAATTTCCATATGATAGAGCATTGGCATGCTGGAATTCAATTGCAAATAAAAGGGGTATCATGAATACGATCAATAAGAAGGATAATGATGCTTTTAGTGATCAAATGGTGGCTTTACAAATTGATTCTTGAGAAGTTGAGAAGTGTTTGTTTCAACTACCTAAATTTTGATTTTTCAATATATCACAACAATGTAAAATTTGACTTTCTTTGTTATCATATTTCACAATATTGTTTTGAAATGCACTATGCTAAATATTGATTCTAGACAAGTTGAGAACTATTCATTCTAGATTTCACAATGTTGTTTCACAATGTTTCTTCATAAATTGTATGTTTTACATCACATTATGCTTTTAAAAATTATACGTTTTATATCACACTGTGCTATTAAATATTGTATGTTTATATCATAGTTTTTCAATTGCCTTTATTGATAAATTGTTGTCTTATATTTTATATCACAAGTATTGGTATTGTATTGTTAATGTATGAATATTGATCAACAAAAATAATTTTTTTGTTGTTTGAGATGAATATAGTAAATAATATTGACGAGTAATACTAGAAAAAAAATACAAAATTATAAATGCAAATAACCTTTGAATGATTGAAGACATAAAATTAGAAAATATAGTTTTTATTAATTTTATTATAAATATATTACATTGTATAGAATTTTTAACTGCAGTTAACTTGAAAATATGTTTACATTGTTAAATATTTTATTTTGGGATAGTTGCCTCAGTTTCACTTGCAATGGTCTTTTCTTTTCCTTTGTCTCCTTCCTTGACGCCCTATTCCGGTAGTGCACCAAGTCTGACTAGATTTTCTTATACTTTTACAATACTCCCCAACAATGCACTTTCTTGCTAGTTTGGATCTTCGAGTATTGTTGGAAGTATTTCTTTTTATTTTTGGTGTTGTAGTACGATGTTCGGATATTCATGGAGCTTATCTCTAATATATTTTATCAAAATATTATTATCTGCCACTTTTAATTGCATTCTTTTATTCAATTCCATTGCATTTTGCAAAATTGTTTTTGTCGCATTGATATTAACATGCATACTATTAACTTGTCTTTTTAAGTTTTCAAAATTTGACTGCAAAAAGAAAATTAAAACATAATTCAAAATATTTGTATAAAAAATTATTACTTTTTTTAATGAAATAAAAAAAATAAACTACAAGAGCAAATTGAAACATAAATAAACATTTTCTTACCTTAGACACATCCCTAGTAGACTCAGCAAGTGCAAATTGTTCCTTATCGAAAGCCCATTGGTTATAAAATCATGGGATTTAGCATTAATATTCTCTAATATAATAACAAAAATATTTAAAACATCATCATCATACATAGTTTCTGAATTGAATTTTCTTGTTGTGGCCTGATTAAGGAGGTCGCTAAGCTTTTCATGTTCATACTAAACCAAAGAAAAAATTGAATCTATTTTTATATAATTCTTATATCGGCCATTTATTTTCTTTATTATGACCTTGGCCCGATATTCTCAATCCTTAATTTCTTGAAAATATTGAAGCACAATCTATTTCACGGTTGCTTCTATCTTTTCAACCATTAACACATTTTCATCAAAGTTAACAATATCATCCTCAGTTTGAGGAAGAGGGTTGTTTCCTTGAGGAGCTGGAAATGATGTTTTCTCAACTTTAGGTGATTCCATTTTTTTTGCTTCATCCAGTGGATCTTGAAGCACATCCATTACCTTAAAGTCTAAAATGTAAACCTGTAATAGAAAATCATCATCAATTTGGATAATATCCCATCCAACAGATGAAAATTTTTGTACCTGTGAAGAAGTGTGGAATGTAAAATATGAGAACCCAAGCCTAGAACTTGGTTCTACCGATTGTGATCTCTATGAAAAAGTTATTTTCCACCTCCAACCTGCATTTGGCCTCTCATATGTGTAGGCTATACCTGTCGTTATTATTGTGGATGTGGATGTCGTAGTGGAACCTATTGCTATAGTGGATGTGGTTGTTATGGTAGAAATTGTGGGTGTGGTGGAAGCAGTGTTTCCATATGGCCTCTCATTCTCATCGATTGTCATTGAGAGGCGATTTAAAACATAAAAAGTTTTTTTAGCATAATTAAAAAAACAAATAGAAAAAAGCCTTAATTCAAAGTAAATACACATTTTTTTACTTGAAGACAATGAAATTTGTTGAATTTGGATACCAATGGGGGGTGGCCACATTAGATTCAGCTTGCAAATTTTGTGCATACCTACCTTCTTATTCCTTATGGTTGCTACCCTACCTTGCATTTATATGAAAAGAAATTTAAAAAATAAAAATATGCTAAAATATAAATTACTATTTGATTATCAAATATATTGATTAACTGATTACCTTCAATTCATATGGTGTCAAGGCAATGACTTGTAGTGTTGCATGCACTATAGTAGGAACAAGAGTATCTTAAAAATTATTAAAACCTTCAAAATATAGTGCTAAAATATAATTAACAGTGGCCACAATGGGTTGTGTTATTGGTTTATAATTGCACCATATGTAAATCAACCCTAATGTGATATGCAATATAGGTGCACCAATTGAACCTCTCATGATGCTCATAATGAATAATATAGTCTAGTGCCCAAAATGGAATTTTTGATCTTCTGAGTAGAATCAGTCTTGCCTAGAAGAACTCAATAATGGCCTTCAGAGTTGGATGCTTAACATCAGTGATTGTTAACCTTCTTTTTGACTTATCGGAGGAATATGAAAAAAAAATTACATTAACAATTTACAAATTTGAATTTTTTAGCATTAACAGATTCTAAGACACAAGAATTATATTTGCTAAATATTCTATGCTAATTTGGTACATTGTATTGAGGTAGTATTTCTCATTTGGAGAGAGTTAGTATTCGTTGACACTAGAGGACAATCACTAAAAGTAAGATCTATAAATATCTTAATATCTGCAACTGTGATGGTGAATGACATATTTCTATTTCTATTTCATTTTTCATTTTTACTATGGCTTGGTCATGGTCATAACCACCAAGAATATGTTACAAGAGGAATTTATTAGTTTTAAAATGTGGCATTGACACCAAGGTTGTCAAACCTATGTTATCTAACCACGATAAGTCTATACCTATGGTTACTAACAAATATTAAATTAGTGTGCAAGAAATGTTCTTGAACTTTGGAATAGGGGTGGAAGCGATAGGCATTGCTAGAAATTGGAAACTTGGAAATAGGAGAAACAAGAAAAATTGGTTGCTTGATAACGGTTCACTTTGGTTGGGTGCAATCACATAAAAGAACCCAAAAAATCACCGTTGATACCCTTTTATAGACATAATGTATGGAGTCGATACGTAGAAGCATTGTATTGTACATGTAGTAAGGGTAACCTATTGTGTGACACATGGTAGGTGGTCAACGACGGATTATTTTTTGCAACAAGCCCCTTACAAGGGTCCAAACCATGGACTGTATCAAGCTCGAAACTGGACCATATTCTGCTTAAGACCTGGTACTAAACCCTATACTGCATTAGACTTGACACCGTATCATATTCAATATAAGGCCTTATACCATACCTTATACTACATTAGGACTAATATCAGAATTGATACTACATCATACCCGATATCAAACCATATGCTACATTAGGCATGATACTGGACTATTTTTTGCAACAGACCATATTATGAATCAGGCTTGATAGTAGACCATATTCTACATCAGGTTTGACATAAGACCATATTTTGCATCAAGCTCGGTACTGAACTACATTTTGTATGAGTTCAGGCCATATTCAGAATTAGACCATAGCTAGACCTTATTCTGCATCAGGCTGGGTCATATTTTGCACCTGGTATAATACCAGATCACGTTTTGTACCAAGTCTAATCTTGAATCATATTTTGCACCTAATATTATCCCAAATTGTGTTTTCCACCTAGCCTTATACTGGATTATGTTTTGTACCCGTCCTGATCCGAACCTTATTTTACATCAAGTCAGACCATATTTTACACCCAACCTAATCTGGACCTTATCTGCATCAAGCTAGACCATATTTTGCTCTCGGTTTGATTCGAACCTTATTCTACATCAAGCTAGACCATATTTTGCAATCTGGACCTTGTTTTCCAATTGGTCTAATCAAAACTATAAAATTCACCATTTTTTCAAAAACTAAGGTAATTCACCATTTCCTTCGACATGACGTTGGCCAGGATTCGCCATAGTTTTGAAATGGATTCAAATGTTTTTACAAGTACATTTCGGGTCTGACCCCTTATGCATAACCCTAGAGTATTGGCTTAGGGTAAAATACTATTATGGATCTACGTGGAGTTAGAAAGGCATCAACTATGGTAGAATTTGGTGTAAAAAGTATAGTAATTCTAAATTTTAGAGTGGTGAAACAATATTAGAAACAATAACATCAATCATTCAAAATATCAGAGTAGATTAGTAGAAGCATGTAGTTAATAGAGCAATTATGAATATTCAAATGACACAATGATAGCTTGAAATCATCACAGAGCACCAATATTCAATATATTAAATTGATGGAAGGATGATCAAGATTGGTACTAGTTGTTAACATTGCCTAAAAAATCATATTATCTAGTTTCTTCTCATTTTTTGAGGATAAAATATTTGTGAGGGTGGAATGTTATGGTACCTATGGATAGGAATATAAGGATATGATAGTATATTGTGTAGGGGTATCACAAATAGTTTCTAAGATCCACACATAACCCAAGATCGATTATATTATAATAGTAAGAAATAATATTGTCATTATAATCATCATCAATCATATCAAGTATTCTCTTATAACAATTTTAACTCTTGGAGCAACTCTTATCTTGTGGATTCATTCCTTTCTAAAGAAATAATATTAGTGTTGCCCTACCTGAAGGGTACTATCACATCTTGTCTTTCATAGATTAATTATTGTGATTTAATTATTTAATATTTAGCATATCATGGATTCCTTTATAATTATGAGAAGCAAAGGTTCATAACAAGTGGTATCATAGTAATGACTCTAGCAAAGGGAGAATTTTTTTTTTTTTTTGTGTGGAAAACATATCAAAAGGGATGCCACTTTCGGGTAAGACCCAAGGAGGCAGGGGTATCCATTCTACCAAAAACACCCAGGACTCGGACCTGGACTACCACCTTTGACATACTCAAGGAGCAAACAAACACACAAAACCAATTTAAAAATAAGTAAATAACAACAAAATAATAAAATAAAATAAAAAACATGCTCCTTGAGTGTGTCAAAAACAAAAGCACAACCAAACACGCACAATAAGATAAAAGAAACCACAACACAAACCACATAGAAAAACACAAGAACCACATAACAAAACACAACCAAGACAAAAACAACAGAACACTACAAAGACATAACCCAAAAAACCATGAAAAATAAACACAACCAAAACCTAAAAAATAAAAAAAATAAAAAATAAAAAAAAATAAAAAACAACCAACAACAGACAATAAACAAAAACAAAATACATAGAAAACCCTCACACATAAAAACATGAAATAACACAAACAAAGAGAAACCCAAGAACAAGAACCAAAAAAACACAAGAACAAAAACAAAAAACATAAAAAAAAAACAAACAAAAACACAAGAAAAACAAAAAACAACACAAAGAACACAAAAACAAAACAAAACAAAAGAGCCCACCCACCTTAAAAAACTAAACAAAACAAAAAACAAAAAAGAAAAAAGAAAAAAAAATGAACAAAACAATGACCTATCTAGACCAAAAGACTATTAAGGTAAGAATCAATAGAGAAAACAAAATAAAGAATAGAATGAGCTAGGGAACTAAAAAAAAACTGAATGAACCAAAGAGAAGCAAAAAAAAACAAGAAGAAACTAGGTACCTTTAGAACTGGAGCCATCCAAAGAAATGATAAAAATAAGAGCTTCCCTAATTTGAGAAGCCCACCATATAGGAGGGTGGCCATAACAAGTAATATCACCTTTGTCCAAAGCCCAATTAGCTAAAGCATGAGCACTCTTGTTTTGATCTCTAACCACATGATTGTAATCAACTTTCAAAAATCCCATCTGGATTAACTGAATCTTCTCAATAATTCTTTTTATTCTCCAATCCACCTTATTATTCTTAGGAGTCTTTAAGAGATTAATCATAAGTTGAGAGTCAGACTCAACTAACACCTTTTCCCATCCAACCTTAGTAGCCTCCTGAAGACCTCTGAGGATACCATACCCCTCAGCAATGTTATTGGAAAGAATACCCAAATTCTTAACAAAAGTGAAAACCAGGGTGTAGACACCAAAACAGCACCAATCTGATTATGTGACGACAAGCACTGATCAAATTGACATACATAGCCCCTAGGGCAGCCCCTAGAGGTTAAACAGTGGTCCTAACCACTCCCACATCAGTTTTGGAAGGTCAGAGGTCAATTTGGCACCTTTTTAGCACTTTGCTCCCTACTTGTCCCACCTTGGGATGATTACAAACTGGTATTCATCTCACCCTGGGACGATTATCAGCATTCATCCCAGGGTAGGGCGAATAGCAAGTTTGAATGAAAAAAATTCAAACCTCAATAGGTCCGTCACTTAAATATGCCTTTAGGGCATGCAATTGCGAGGAACGGCTTCAAATAAATGACAGGGACTTCAATCAAGCATGCCTTGATCATGGAGGCCTCATGCAAAGAGACTCTAAATCAGGGAAGAATCATTTCTCCCAAAATAGGACAAGCAAGTCAAGTGGCACCCTCGCATGCACATTCAAAGAGAGAGACCCTAGGTCTATAAATTGGTAAGTCTTCTCACCACAAAAGAGAACAAAGGAGGAGCATTTGGAGCAACGGAGTGCTGCCGAATTATACCCTCACCCTCATTGTGCTTCTTACATCTTTGATCTCTCTTTCGAAAGGGAGGTTATTGGGTGATTATTGGAAGCACAATCCGGACCCAAACCCAAACATTTGGCCACAATATCCCACCAAATTTTTTGACACAACCCCATAATAGGTTTTGGACCCATCCCAAGTGGATTGGTGCTGAAACCAAGCCCAAAACGATGGGCGTATTACCCTCGGGCGCCCCCCGCACTGTCGTAGTCTTAATCACCCCACCCCAAAGTGATTAGAAATCTATGGTAGATTTCTTTGTTGTTTCAGTTGCATTTGATTTTAGGTTACTTACATATGCTGCTATTCAAGTTTCATGTGATTCTGACAAGTTTTGGCTGTGATTTTATCATTTCTCGCTTTCGCTAATATACAGGGAGTGTCATTGGATACAAGGCAATCAAGGTCGTATTACCAAATCTGACCTTCTGGTCATCCCAATATGCCTTGTTTTGCCTAACCCCAACTTTGCAGGTGTTTTGGAGGCCTCTGAACCGACATTTAGGAGGTGGCTTTTTGACAGGTTATGACAGTCCTAATCGTCCCACCCCGAAGCGATTAGAAATTTGTGGTAGATTTCTTGATTGTTCCTTTTGCAGTGGGTTCCTGGTAATTTTTTATTTCTTCTATCCAAATTTTAGCTCATTCTGATATGTTTTAGTTATCATTTTAATTATTTTATGCATGCACTGACCGTAGGCCTTGGGGATCGCATGTTTCTCTCCATCCATAGGTGCTACTAACCGGTTACTATTTCTCTGAATGCAAGATCTAGATACCGGAGGGGTAACAAAGAACTATAGACACATTCATGCAAGCGGCGGTGACGTTTGGTCCGTCCATTTTCAACATGGGCACGCGGAATATCCCAAAGGGGAATGTATCATTCACGGTGTAACCAAACTATGTCTGATGCTCTTATCCCCTAAAAAGGGAGGAGACATATTGTAACCCTATTTTGAGCAAATCAATAAAATAAAGGGCCACACTTTTACACTTGCTTCAAATCTCATTTTAGTTCGTTGGTTTTCCTTCTTTTCATGCATTCTCGTTCGTAGGACTTAGCGTTACATTTCCCTTCTATTTTGCTTTTGTATCCTTGTGCTTTCAGTGGCGATCACAATGGGACCTCTATCCCTTGATTTTAAGATCAAATTTATGATCAAAATTTATGTTTTTTTGCTTATAGGTGTCAATATTTCAAGCACTGGAATGCTGCTCGTTCCACCCCATGGTGAATACAGAGCTGGAATTCGTGTCACCCTGGGACGAATAGGAATTCATCTCACCCTGTGATGAATACAGATCTGTTATTCATTTCACCCCGAGATGATTAGCTATCTATGCATTTTTAGAGTAGAAACTCAGAGGCATTTGGTTTGGGTAGAGAAGAGGTAGGGGTTCTGAGCATCTTCTATCATTTTTTTGTTTCTGTCTCTGTAAATTTTTGTTTCTTTGCTTGCATAGGAAATTTTACTACATGATTTCTTTCTTTTCGCAAGTAAAAATAACCCCACACACCACGATATAATCTAAACATCAAGGTGTTGGTCGTAAAACCCCAACACTTGATCAAGACCAATGGTGGATTTCATCACCACCTTGGCTTGAATCTTGCATACATAACCCCGATCGTGACTGTTGCTAGACGTAAATCCTGACGAAAGCTGACCAAGTGTAGTTGGGGTGATTCCCAATGCATGAGGATAAGTCTTCTATGGTAGGTGTCAAAACAGAGTGATATCCCTTTTGTATCACCTATGTTCCATGTACTGTTCTGCTCTCACGTACCAATAGTATCCGTCACGTAAGGGCGGGTCTATAGAGAGGTTCGGTATAACGGCTTGGCAGTGGTATATTGAAGGGGCGACCATTTTGGGAGATATAAGAGCCCTCATATTGCATATACAACAAAAAAAATTGTACAAGGTTTTCAAAACAAATATCAAAACACACTAAACCAAATTTAGGGCACACTTTTAATCCATAAACAAGATAATCATTGCTTTGATTGTGTGTTTCCCCTTTTTTGTTTAGTGTAGCATAAAAATCATAAAGAAGATAAAAACATACACATATTTAGAGAAACATCAACATGGTGTACACCCGTAGCTGAGCCCAATCATGGGTAGAATCTATGAAAAGTGTACAAAGGGGCACAAGTCGCCTCCGATATAGTCCCGAGGACTTGGTCATACCACCTTGGCGGTCTAACCCACAATATAGTCCACATCATGCCATTACAGAACAGGACTATAGAGGCACCCCTTTGAGGGGCACTCCCACTCAACATAGACCCTTTCAGGAGGAAGCCATACACGTGGCACTCAACATAGACGGGAGGGATCCCTTAGACACTCGTTATAAGTGGCCACCATGCGATGAAGTGCTAGAACAACATAGGGTCCATAAGGAGGGGCCACATGATTATGTCATCCCTCCTCTACCCCTTATTACTGTCAAAAACAATAGGCCAAATCTAGAGCACAAGGCTCTTCAGATAGGGTAAGCCAATTCTGCCTGCCCCTTTCACCTGTATGAAAGGGAGCACGAGGAAGACCACTACATTCCTCAAGAGCAATACACAACGTGGGATCAATGTGCCTCTGCACCTACTATATATTAGGATCACCCACTAAGGCCAGAGCCTTGGGTGAATGTTGCTAACCTTGACAGAGGAAAGTGACCCATAGAGATATTGGATCACCACGACCAAGATAGACATGTAGGAGAGGCATCTAGGCTTCCTAAACACAATATGGTAGAACAAATTGACTTGGCATTTGCCAAACATGCCATCTTCCAAGCACAAATCACGCAGCTTCGGCAAGACCAATAATAGTTAGAGCACCTGTATCGCCTTAGCAAAGAGCGCATTTGGTGTCAGACAGACGAATTGCTCCAGAACACTATGCCTAAGAGGGTCCCAACCCCTCACACACATAAGATAGAGTTATATGAGAGGCACAACCCCTTGGTGCGAGATAGGTCTCCGTGACTCAAATATTGCCTCCAAGACCTCCTAGACCTGAGCATGAGGCCACTCCCAAAAACAATGATGGACACCCTCCGCGGGTGCCCACCCATGTTTATAGGTCTCACCCAGGAACTCCTCAAGAAGCCTATGAGGAGTATGAGCAAGAAGAAGAGTGGGCTGAAATGCCCTACCAAGGTAGGGGGGATGTTGTCCGGATACCCCTCCATAGGCCTCAAGTTCCTCGCAACCCACAAAGAGAAGAAACCAAGGAGGAAGAAATCAAATCTTCCAATGCATACAAAGCACTGCTAGAGTGCTTAGAGTCTGTGGAGACCAAGACTTATGGGCCCCAAAAGCCCACTTTACGCTAGCTTCGAAGTCACCCTGTTTATCTGTTAGTGCTGGCACCCCCATACCCTGAACACTTTAAACTTCCCTAGTTGGCAATCTTTAGAGGGGAGGAGGATGCCCAATAGCACGCGACTAGATTCTTGAGCCAATGCTTTGTCATTCAGGACAACAATGCTTTGCTACTAAGAACATTTATAACCATGTTCGCAGGCCCTGCCTCGGATTGGTTCACTCAGTTTCCAAATCAGAGCATCAATAATTTGGATCAGCTAGTGGACGCGTTCCTCAAATGCTTCGTCTTCAACACCAAGAAGAAAGTGTCACTAAGTGACCTAGCTAGCCTCAGGCAGTATGAGGAAGAAACCATGGAAGCCTATGGAAATCAGTGGAGGACATTGCTTTTAAAGCTTCCCTACCTCCTTCCTATGGCCGACCTGACCCAAATGTTCTTGAAAAGTTGTTTGAGATCGATCTCCATGCTATTGCAGCTGTAGCAATATGCCACTCTTGAGGAAGCCCTGGTGCTAGCCAGAATCATTGAGGAGATCAAGATATAGGATGGTGATATTGCCAAACCATGGAAGAAAGAGTGGCCTAAAAATGCCAAAACAGGGACCACACAATCGAAACCCGCTATGGTCAATCAAGTTGCTATAAACATGCCTAAGCCTGCACAAGCAACATAACCCTCACAGGCTAACTATCAGGTAGTTCCTCTTGACAGCTATGAGAAGGATAATCATTGAAAAGAGAAAAATCAATAGCGTTGCCCTAGGTGACAGTTCACACCCTTCACAGAGTCCAAAGACTCCTTGTTTGATCGTTTGTCCATGGTAAACTTGATACACCTGCCAGAAAGTTGACCCATAGACCCCAACGCACCAAAACCTAAGGGCTATAGGGAAGACTTGTACTGTAGATTTCATAGGCAAAAATGACATGACCTTTACACATGTTGGAAGTTCAAGAGCTTCGTGCAAGACCTAATAGACAACAATACGCTGGCGGTGGACAACCCCATAGTGCCAAACAACAAACAGATGGGAGTCTTCAAAGACCCCATGCCTGCCCATGATATGCAGACAAAAACCCTTCAAGTCAATGAGGTGACACAGAATTGCCCCATGCAAGGGTATGTAGGGATGATAAGCATAGTGACTAGGAACAAGAGGTACCCAGGAGCTACCCCTGTGACGGCCATAGGAGAGGTTCCATCAACGTCACAACCTCAACAACACCCTACGCAACCTCCCCTGCCTAGACCAGTGGCCATGATTCGGACTAGACTTACCCAAATTTTAAGGACCACGTCGGATAGGCTCTCCATTTATGAGCTCATTCAACAATCATCGCCCCATCGGGAGGCTCTAATGGAGATATTAAAAGCCATCGAGTTGCAGCCCCACGAAGCAAACTCTTTCAACAACTTTGTGGGATATGTAAAACAATGTACAGAACTAGTCATAACCTTTAGATAAGATGAACTAAAATCGATGACTGGTGATATGGTGGATCTACCCCTGCATGTCATTGCGTGAGTCAATGAGATTTTGTACAAAAGGGTGTTGGTGGACACTAGCTCATCCAGTAATATAATTACAACAGCGGCATTGAAACACCTCAAGTTGCTAGCATCTCACATCGTGGCCTCCACCTATACTCTTTGAGCATTCAATGATGTGATATGCTCGATAGTTGGCACAATTGTCCTGCCCATACAAGTGGGAAAAAATACTATTCCTATGTTGTGCCACATCTTGGAAGGTGAGATAGCCAATATCTTGCTGGGCCGGCCTTGGATCAGGGACATGAAGTGTGTCACTTTGATAGCTCATTAGTTCCTAAAATACACATTCGAAGGGCAGGTGCATGTAGTCCCGATAGACTTAGAGCCCTTCAAGTATTGCAATATGGTGCAACTGATGCCGCAATCGACCCTTCCATTGACACATTTGGATTTTTAGTTGAATCCGTCCAAACAGGGTCCGATTCCACATGCATCCCTGCTGTTAAGTCCATCAAACCACCAGTCGGGTCCATCTTCATCATCTGGTCCTTCACCAACAATGCCACCTACAGTGGCCACACTGAAGTACAAGGGGAAGAAACCCCTAGAAGAGGCACCGTCCTTAGTCTCAACCATATCTACCAAAGATATGCCTAGCCGAATGGAGGTCGAGACGCCTAGTTCACCCTACATGGAGTGGACCTAGGAAGAACTCCCATTCCCTCCCCCTCCATCGCCAACGATCATCGTTGAGATGGCCAATACAGGCCTGGGGGAGTATCTAGTGCGGAACATTGTAGAAACACCCGCACTTGAGTCTATCCAGGACATGGGGAGACCTCGCATCCCCATCAACACTCTGGTTCCTCTAGGCTACCCACCAAATCAGACAAACTTTGTTTATGGGGGCCTCGATAATGGCATTGAACCTTACATGCAAGAAGAATAAGATGAAGAGCCCTTTGCTGAGGACGTCAACTATTTTTCCAATCCATATTTTGCTTTAAGATATCTCGACCAATGCAATTGGCAAGGATATGGGTTGGGCAGGTATGAGCAAGGAGTGTGCCTTCTTTGCCAACCAAGATATCATATGCCATACGACAAGTCAGGAGTAGGGTTCAACCACCCATTGCCCCTGCACATCTTGGTAGATAACATGCAAGGCCTAAGGATAGGCAACATGGATGGGTTGGCATTAGATACATATGCCAATCCTAACACAACATATACATTGGGGTATTATCTCCCATTGCTAACAACCAACCTTGTTTACCTTAACAACCCTTTCCCTTCAATCGAGAAAGGAGAAAGTTTGAGGACTCACCTACAAGAGGGATATAGACAAGGCCAGGAAGGGTCTTCAGAAGACGAGTCAGAGTATGAGATAGCTCCTTGGAATCCTTTCGAATCTGATAACAATCATTCACAAGTGACCCCCATAGATGATTATCAAGAGAACTTCATGACAATGTTCCCTTTGGATGCTCCAATCAAGCAAGTGCCACCTCAAGAAAATCAGGTCTCCTTGCAAAGAGCGGAACAACACCGATGGGACCAGATCAATTTGCTCGAGGAAGACGAACCTCACATGTTGCAAACATCTATCAAATCCAATGAAGGCCTCTATATCTCTGATAGCGATTATAAAGATAAGACTGAGATGGCATATCTCAATCATATGCGATAGCCATAATACCCCATGGACATTGATGACATGTTTGAACAACTACACATGGGGCCATGGCATAGGTGGCACCTAAACCAGGCGTAGTTGGACCAACTACTGCACCCTCCACTTCAGGCATATAGAGAGCACCTTCCCCCAAGATACCCTATAGAGCCAACAGTTCCAAGGGCGGACCCTATCCTTTTATCCACACATTAGGCCGATCCATTTATGCTAGTGCCCACAAATCCAGATCCAGAGCACTGAGATAACCTAGGATGTTTAAGTCACCACATCCGTGGTACTGGAGACCAAAATCATTTCATCAACATGATCTCCATTGACTTAACCGCCCCCATCCATAACCCAGCCGACCCAACATGGTCATTGTATCTAGACTTAGATGCTATAGACTGGGATTGCGTTGACACACCACCATCCCCATCGGAGTACTGGCATTGCGGTGGGATGTTCCATTTCACCCTAGGATAGACTCATGATGTCTTCCATGCTGAAGAGGAACCCGATGTTCCCAATGTAGATCTAAATTCATCAAATGATATCCACCTGATCCCAACTCCACACCAGTTGGAGGATGGGTCCCACATGTCAGTCGAAGAGACGACTGACGTAGACATCGACTCTGATCCATTGAATTCGCAAATCATCAAGCTGTGGGTAAGTCTATCCCCTAAAGAGCAAGCCGAGTACATTGCCCTTCTCAAAGAGAAGGAAGTTTTTTCATGGTCTTACAAAGACATGCCAGGGCTAGACCCGCAGCTAGTCATGCATAATCTAACGCTTGATTCGACAGTCAAGCCAGTCAAGCAAAAACTACATAAGATGCACCCAAAAGTAGCCTTAATGGTCAAATACAAGCTACAAAAGTTGTTGGATGCACAGTTTGTCATCTGCATGGATTACCCACCATGGATGTCCAACATGGTACCCATCAAGAAGCCCGACGGGAGGATTCGCATATGCACCGATTTTTGAGACCTAAAAAAAGCGAGTCCCAAGGACAATTTCCCCTTGCCTAGCATTGAGGCATTGGTAGACGCTACAGTGGGCCACAAAATGTTATCCCTCATGGATGGTTTCTCGGGATACAATCAGATTCATGTCAATCATAAGGACCAACTAAAAATGACGTTCACAATGCCTTGGGGGACATTTTGTTATAAGGTCATGCCCTTTGGCCTTAAAAATGCTAGCACCACCTACCAACGTGCCATGACATACATCTTCCATGATCACATGCATAAAAATTTGGAATATTACATGGATGATTTGTTGGCCAAATCTCTTTTACACCTAGATCATCTCGATGACCTAAGCAAGATCCTCGATTGCCTCATTGAATATAAAGTCAGGCTAAACCCCAAGAAGTGCATATTTGGCATCACATCTAGAAAACTCTTGGGTTTCATAGCCTCAAAATGAGGAATCGAGGTAGATACAAAAAAAGTCAAGGCAATCCTTGAAATGCTCCCCCAACCACCATCAAGCAGCTTAGAAGCCTGCAGGGAAAGGTCATGTCAATCAAGCACTTCATAGCGCAGGTATCTGACAAGTGCCAACCCATGAATAAATTATTGCACAAGGGGGTAGCATTTCACTGGGATGACGAGTGCCAGTCAGCCTTGGATGACATCAAACAATACTTGGCTTTGCTGCCAGTATTGGCACCACCTAGACCAAGAGTGTCATTCTACTTATACATCTTAGCTACTAAGGTGGCACTAGGCGCCATGCTAGCCCAAAAAAAATGAACTACACAAAGAACAGGCTAATTACTATCTTAGCCGCACCCTGGTCAGTTATGAACTTAACTATGCATACGTCGAGAAGCTATGCTTGGCAGTAGTATTTTCTACCAAAAATATACACCACTACATGCTGAGCAATATGATGTATGTTGTGTCTAAGGAGAATCCATTATGGTACATGATGAGTCGTACTTATCATAGTAGCCGCACGGTGAAATGGATCATGTTGTTGATGGAGTTTGACATCGAATTCATTGGATAGAAGTCCATCAAAGGTCAAGTCATCGCTGATCAACTAGCAGAGGCTCCTCTTGAAGATGATCAGCCTATGACCGTAGAGCTACCTGATGATGGGGTCTTCCATGTTTTCATAATCGCCATATTCTAATGAGCCTGACTCACAGGTCGACATGACCCTATTATTCGATGGTTTTAAATGTGAGCAAGGGGGTGGTGCGGGAATTGTATTCTTCACACTACAAGGGGATCCAATGCCTTTATCATTTAAATTATATTTCCCGTGCACCAACAACAATGTCAAATATGAAGCCTTGCTCATAGGTCTTCAAACAACAATCACCATGAACATCAAATGCTTGAACATCTTTTGTGATTAGCTGTTAATTGTTAACCAAGTAAAAGGGGTATTCCAATGTAAATGCCCAATTTTGCAGGCCTACAAAGCCCTTGTGGACAAATTCCTAGAAAATCTTGAATGGTACGACATCGAGGCACTCCCTCGATCATTGAATCATTTTGTGAATACTATGGCCTCCTTGGGGTCACTAATCCTACAAGACCCTTTTGGTGAAATGACAACCATTCAAGTTACAAAATTATTGCAATCTGTGATGGAGCGTGCAAGCTCTGACCTAACACCAGGGATCCACCTAATCCATATTGAACCATCTTAGGATAAGTTCTCTTGAATCCATGATTGTCTGAATCGCGTCGACTGGGGGTCCTTGTTCTCCCCGACCCCTATTAATAGCAATAGAATGCTATTCTTACAAGTTCTTTCCCACTCAGCTTTTGCTAGGGATGAACTACAAGAGGGATTTTTTGTTCATATCGTCGAGGCTTCTGATCAGCAGGATTGGTACACACCCATAAGAGACTACCTAAAGTTAGGTAACCTCCCACTTGGATTGACGCATGCCGTGAAAAGATAATTTAAACAAAAAGCGGAAAAACATGTCTTGCTAGGAGACATTTTGTATCATCGGAGCTATGAAGGAATCCTCATCCGTTGCTTGGACCATCAGGAGTCCGCTTGGGCGATCACCCAAGCACACGATGGTACATGCGGTGGCCACTTTAATGATATGGCCATCGTAAAGCACATTCTCCGCATGGGCTATTATTGGCCATCTTTAGAGCGATATTATTGCACGTATGTAAAGAAGTGCATGAAGTGTCAACACCATGCCAATTTGACACATGTACCTTCTTAGGCCTTGCAATCAATCCAATCGGCTTGGCCATTTTTGTAGTGGGGCTTAGATCTAATTGAAAAGATATCCCCTGCGTCGTTGGGTCATCACACGTTTATCATAATGGCCATAGAGTACTTCACCAAGTGGGTGGAAGCAATTCCGCTAACCTCTATGACTAGACCCCGCATTGCAGAGTTTATTTTGCATAACATCGTATGTCATTTTGGTATTCCATCCAAGATCATCTCGGATAATGGGACATCATTTAAAAACAAAGACATGCATGCTCTGACAACAAAGTACAAAATTTAGCATAGTTTTTCAACACCTTATTATCCGTAGGCAAATGGGCAAGCAGAGGTGTCAAACAAAACGCTAGTTGCCATCCTCAAAAAGACGGTCCAGATAGTCACAAGGATTGGCACATTCAAATCCTACTTGCCCTGTGGGCTTATCACACTAGCATTTGGACGCCCACTGGGGCAACTCCATTTTCGTTGGTGTATGGCTCCGAGGTAGTCATGCCTCTTGAGTTGGAAATACCTTCCCTACACATATCAATGCAAGATTTCACTGATGATGACACTGCATGGTAGACCCGATTAGACCAACTTACATTGCTCGATGAACAATGCATCAATGCTCTCGAGCATTTATGTATCTATCAAGAGCGACTTAGGAAAGCATACAACATGAAATTTCACCTAAGGGACTTTCAGGTTGGTGACTTGGTCTTAAAATAGAACCAACAAAATTCTAACTTGTTGCCCCATCTAAGGGACAAGTTCATGGCAAATTGGTTAGGTCCTTATGTAATTGATAGTAAAATAGGACCTAGAACATACCGGCTCGCCTCTCTTGAAGGAATCAAGGAACCATAACCCTTGAACATCAGTCATTTGAGGCCATTCCACATTTAGAGAGCCATGGCCCACCCCCAAAAGCTCCAAGGATTCTCACAATCGCTTGGTCAACCTAAAATGCTCCAAGGATGCCAGCTATCACTTGGTCAACCCTAAAATGCCCCAAAGGTATCAATAAACCCTTTGGTCAAAACCAAAAGCTCCAAGGATTCAACCAATCGCTTGGTCAACCTAAAACGCCCCAAAGGTATCAATAATCCCTTTGGTCAAACCAAAAATCTCCAAGGATTCTCACAATCGCTTGGTCAACCTAAAATGCTCCAAGGATGCCAACTATCGCTTGGTCAACCCTAAAACGCCCCAAAGGTATCAATAATCCCTTTGGTCAAACCAAAAAGCTCCAAGGATTCTCACAATCACTTGGTCAAACCTAAAAAGCTCCAAGGATTCTCATAATCACTTGGTCAACCTCAAATGTCCCAAATGTGTCCATAAACCCTTTGGTCAAATCAAAAGCTCCAAGGGTTCCCACAATCGCTTGGTTAAAAACAAATATTCAAAAGAAAACATAAACACAAGATAACTCAAAAATAACAAAAAAATTGCATCTCCATTCCATGCATACTCTTAAAAATCAAAACACAAAAACATAATAAACTCCATTAGGCATCACATACATACATTGCATATTTGCTGGTCATACATGTCACAAGCACCATAGACTGTAATTGCTAGGCAATCCCATCATTTTCCACCTTCAATCCATTTTATCAACACGTCATTCCAAAATAACACTGTCCACATTTTTAGCATAGTCAGTTGTCTCCTAATGTATTTAGGGTTTTCATCATTCAGCTGTCTTTAAATTTTTAGCCAAAAAATGTACAAAGTCAAACATATTTTACAAGGGTAGAGTTTTACTTGGATCACACCTAATTACATAACATCCCTACACAATTTCAAATACATAAAAAAATTCCCAAGTTGTGTGAATACAAGAGAAACCTACAAAGCAATCTAGGGTACCATAGGTGAAATGTTACCCTGTTCATCCCCCTGTGCGAATGGTTCAAGAATGCTAAGAATTGACAAAAGGACAAGCTCTTCCCCATCCAATTTCACATAATAAATAGTGGTCTTCACCACTAACACAAATACCAATCACCATTGGTCTCCAAATTCGTAAGGATTAGTACTACATGCCCCTAACAAGGATGGGTAGTCATCTCCAAGGCCTAAGATATCAATGCCATTACATAATCATATCCCCAAACACCATTGGTCCCAAAATTTGTAAGGATTTGTACTACATGCCCCTGACAAGGATGGGTAGTCGTCCCCAAGGCCTAAGAGATCAATGCCATTACATAATCATATCCCCAAACACCTTTGGTCCCCAAAAGTCATAAGTATTCATACTACACACCCCTGAAAAGGATGGGTAGTCATCCCCAAGGCATAAATGATCAATGCCATTCACAAGACAACAACCTATGGGCTCAACTTTACAACCTAAAATGCAAAATCAAATAACAGTGGTTATCACCACTATTCAAAGTCCTTGCTCCAAACGACAAACAAAAGAGAAAAATAAATAGTGATTTTCATCACTATGTATGCGAGCAAGTATCCCAACAAGTTGAGCAACCAAAAAAAATGCCTGAACTTGAATCCCTGGAATTCTCAGCATTCGAAAAACCATTTAGGTGATCCTCATTATGGGTTTGGTGGACAACCTACCTGACAATGGTGGTATCCTAAAACGCATGATGATATGTCTATCACATTCACTTTGCATGTGAGTAGACCAATGTTTGCATGTGGATGATCTAGCTTATGGTACATTAGATTGTCCTATGGATTAATCTTACTAAATACAACAACGTAGTTAGTGAAGTTAATTAGGTGATCCTCAGTACAGGTTTGGTTGACAGCCTATCTGGCACTGGCGGTATCCTAAAAAATACCACATAAACGAACTCAATTGCACACACAGGGATGTGACATAACTTGGTCAAACTCAAGTCTGATTCGTACCTTTTTCAAAAGTCTTGTGAGATAAATGTACAGTCTTGGCTAGTTAGTTAAAATATCTAAATCTCAAAAAAACCTTAACTACATTTTAAAACAACTGGTACATTTCATTACTTACATCAACATAAAAAAATACAAAAAATACCAAAAAAAAATTACCATATGCAAATTCATTCCATAGAGAAATCACATAGTATAGAAATCCAGTAAATCCTATACAGTCTATGGTGCCATTGACAAGTTCTCAACAAATCATTTCATTCATTCCATATGCATACATCATATAATTAGAAACAATAGCAATAACATTGCCGAATGAAGGCACCTTTGTGCTTGACATTCTTTGCATGAAAAATAGACGTTGGGGTCACAAATTGTCACTATCCTACTCCCTAATATGGCTACCATAGTCAGACCACTCCGCGGCAGGACGGATTCTCGAGAATTTCATCCCCAAACGACGTCACAAAAAGGGTCAAAACCCACCCAAAAATAACAATAACATTGCCAAACGAACGCACCTTTGACCTGACATTATTAGCATTCAAAAAAGACATTGGGGTCACAAATTGTCACTATCCTACTCCCTAATAAGTCTACCATAGCTGGACCGCTCTGCGGGAGGACAAATTCTCAAGAATTTCATCCCCAAACGACGTCAAAAACTGAACCAAAATGCACACAAAACTAGCAATAAACTTGTCGAATAAAGAGGCCTTTGTGCATACGATTCTTGGCATGCAAAACCAACATTGGGGTTACAAATACTCACTATCCTACTCCCTAAGAATTCTACCATATCCGGACCACTCCATGGGAGGATGGATTTTTGAGAATTTCATCCCCAAATGATGTCACAAAAAGGGTCCAAACCCATCCAAAAATAGCAATAACATTGTCGAATGAAGGCGCCTTTGCGCCTGACATTCTTGGCATCCAAAATAGACATTGGGGTCACAAATTATCACTATCCTACTCCCTAATAAGGCTACCATATCCGGATCGCTCCCTAGGAGGACGGATTTTTGACAATTTTAGCTCCAAAATGCGTCACAAAAAGGGTTAAAACCCACCAAAAAATAGGTTGGAATGTTTGTAAACTGCATAAGCATTAACAGTAAAACAACTGAAGGCACCCTTACATAAGTCATCTTGGGTCAAGCACCTCATCGCTTTTCTCATGTCGATCATTCCCTCATTGATTCGTCGCTTGAAGGGGTAGTCACACTTAGTTACTGTTGACACTTTTTGTCACATTATACAAGGGGTAGAAGAATAGTAGAGTTTTTGTATAATAGTTCTTTGTTGCAAGTTTTTCTTTTATTTTAAGTTTCAGCAATTTTGACTCCCCTTTGTAAAATGAAGAAGAAAGAGCTTCGCTACCAAATAGGCCAAGGAAAACAGCTTCGTCGAGAGAAAAAGAGGAGAATGTGAAAATGCTTCGGGCCCGAAGCACTTTTCATCGCCACTTCGGGCGAAAACCTTGCGAAGTAATTTCGTCGAAGAAAATACAAGGATAATGCTTCGCACCCGAAGCATTTTCAGCAATCGCTTCGGGCGGAAGTTTTTGCGAAGCAACATTCAAACGACTTCGTCAAAAGAGGAAAGTATAAGCCAAATCAGCCAAGGCAAGGAAACTACTTCGGGCCCGAAGTATTTTCGACACCTACTTCGGCCAGTTTTCACCCGAAGCAGTGGCGCCCAAAGCAAAATGACAATGTGTCGGAAATAAAGAAATGCTTCGGGAAGATATTCCCCGAACCACAGTTTTGAGAGAGAATCGGGCCGAAACATTTTCCAGCCAAAGCAGTTTCGCCAGCAAAAGACAAAGAGCCCCATTTCAAAGATGGAACCCGATCGGCAATCAACATCCCCGAAGGAGTTTCTGCGAAGCATTATTTTGCGAAGAACAAATTAAGGAGAATCTACTTCGGCCCAAGACCTTGGCGAGGCGGATATGTAGCGAAGCACTTTTGGGCCCACGTTCCAAGGCGGGTAGCTTCCCAAGGTGATCAAAGGCCCCTTACAAGTACCCCCTTTCTTGCCCGATAAGTCCGCTGACCAATTCTGGCAAACGAAAGGGACGTAACAGTCCTCGGAGTAAAACCCGGCGGACGTAACGATCAATCAAGCACAACACCCAAAAGCCAGGGACACTCGAGCGGCACATTAAATGAGTGTTTCCATGGTTGACTCGGCCACAGTTTCCAGTTTTGGCAACCGATTTGAAAACTCAGTCATAGCAACTATGAGGAGCTGATTTCTTAGAGCCCAAGGGTGTACTCCGTCATTTTGTAATAATGATTCAGAGGGTCGGGTCCTCTATAAAAACCTAGGCTTTACAATGTAAAATGGGGGGGAACTTTTTGCTAGAAAGCTATTGTAACTTAATGTCCTGCGTCTAATACTAAAGATTTTTATGCTCCATTTCTCTCTTTTATGCTGCCTTCTGTGCTTAATTCTTTTGTCTGTTTGCACTTGTATACTGAGACTCTGAATCTTGAATCCGATGTGCGATTGGGAACTGTACCCTAAGATTCGCCTTGAAGGACACATAGGAGAGGAAAAATGCTTTGCAATTTTCTTTTATGCTGCCTGGTGGATTGTGGTTTCTGTCATTCCCTTATCTTAATCGCTGCTACTCTGAACCCTGAATTCTAGCGAGAGAGAAAGGAGAACCCTGCGAACCCGTCCAGAGGATACATAGGAAGTTTGGCACTTCGTTTCTTTCATCTTTTCTTGGTGTTTTTTGCTGCTATTTGAGTTATTAGTGAGTGATCGTGCTTCCTATTCTTCCCCACCTTCAATCATCAATCTCTAACCCTTATCCCTTTTTATTTCTTTCTCTAACCCGAACTCCTTTTATTTCTTTCTTGCACTCTTATCTCAAACCCCAAAAGTAGATTAGTATAGGAGCCGGCCTTTCTTCGGAGATTGGCATGAGGGGCATCTCTTCCTCTCGGCCTTTCAATGTTGGTCGTAGGTCCAGGGTGCGCAAACCCACCGAAAGTCCTTTCCTGTGCGGATTTGATGACCAACAGTTTCTGGCACGCCCGGTGGGACACAAAGTCCCATATTTGAGAAAATTTCTAACCCGTCTTCATCGGAGCCAGTAGTTCTAACGAAGTTCCCGGTGAGACCCAGTCAGTCTCATCCCCTGAGTAGTAGTGAGAATCGATGCTCTCATTACTAAGAGACTCTTAGCATCTGGCGACTCTGTTTTACCCAAAAATCTCTAAAGTCATAAAGACCATTGCCTGAACCTAGTTTTTTGTAACCAGGACTCCTTGCGTCTTAAGAAGGTCCGAGTTCGGTGAATCTCTAGCCTGTCTTCATCTGATAAAATCACCTAGCGACTCAGTTGAGCTGAAGATCCAGATTTCTTGGTCGAAGGCGCCTATCAAATCTAAAAGAAGATATCCCGGAGGAATCAAGGTTTGGTGAGCAGCCTTGACCTCACAAGCGAAGAAAGAATGTTCATCTGGCAACTCTGATTTAGCGACGATAATCGTGATCTCTGTATACCATTGCTATAATAGCAGGGGTAAGTTTTCCCAGTTGGGATGACCGAGGCCCCTTGAATCTTCAAAGCTACCACAAGATTCCCGAGATCGCCTTGAAAGCATTGACAATATATGATGGCACCATGGGAATGGCCCGAGAACACCTTGAAGCTGTTGCTACTTTAGCATTCCTCTACGACATAATCCACGAAGATGTCATGGTACGACTTCTGGTGGTGTCTCTGGAAGGAAAGGCACTGCGATGGTATAGACTGCTCAAGTCTAAAAGCATCTGTTCATGGGATGACTTAGCGGGAGCGCTATTCGAAACATTTGATGGTTCTCAGGATCCCTTCCAACTTCTGACGTACTTCTCCACCATTAAGAGAGAACCCTTGGAGAGCGTCACGGACTTCAATGTCTGATTCTCAAAAACTTGGAAGAAAGTTCCAAGGGAGATTCAACCAACGCCCGCCCAAGCTCACCTCTACTATGTTCGGGCTTTTCACCCGGACATAGGCCTCCTCTTGTTGCGATCAGGCGAACAAAGATTCCCTCAGATTTTTTAGGAAGCAGTACGAGCGGAGCAATTTCTATCGAGAAAGTGGCAATGGGGAGAAGCCCCATCACTTTCTCCGATAATCGCTTCTCTTGTCTGCCCAATGCAATATTCTTCAGGGTAGACTCCTCATACTGAGCAAAATCCCGAGATGCGATCGTGTGGAGCTCGAGAGGCAGATCCCATCCAAGTCCAACCATGGCAATTTGCAAGCTTTGCCTCAACAACGAACAATACGGGCGCTTGCAATCTCCATCAGAGGGCAGACCAAGAAGAGAAACAAGTTCAAGAGGTAGCGCCTGAGAATGAAGAGGGGACATTTTTGCACCCTTTTTGTATCCCAGGGCATGGCATGCAGGTGTTCAGCCAGAATCCGTCAAGCTTACCTCAAGAGACTGAACCTGAAGAGATCATAGAAGTTTGCTCGTTGTCAGAAGAGCCCTGTTACAGCATCAAGGAAGTGGAAGAGCCTGTACCCAGCCCACAGTTGCTAGACTCTTCGGTATTTCGGTTCCAGCCATCACTACAACCAGTACCCCAAGAGGGCCCGCATATGGCAAACTGCTTCGCCACATCCTACATCAGTAGCGCAGGTACTGGCAAGAGTGGCGAACTATTGTATTGCTTCCTATTCGCAGCATGGAGAACTTTGGGGAGGAGCCGTCCGGACTTCAAGGATCAACTGAAGTTCAATTTGATCTGGTCCGGGCATTGTAGATTCATCGGATAAACATCCGAAGCTGAGTTTGTGGTGGCGGCATGCCCATTATGCTGCAAGCCTATGTGAATATTGTAAAAAGTTTGGCTATTAAATAAAATGCTGCTCAGAGACTCAGGTTGAGTTTTGCCTCGGCAGCTATATCCAAAAAAAAAAAAAAACTCCTTCGAGAACTTGGCTTGCGAAGTAGTGCATGCGAAGTGGTTCGCAGTGAAGTGCGATTGGCCGAGCAAGGTTCTAACTAAGGTATGAAAAGGTTCGCCGTGAAGTATGTCAGCTCCAATTTTGGCTTCACTGACCCAAAGATGCAGAAGGCAGAAGCATTTATTGCTCGCCTAGAGGAACGTGCCGACAGTCACCTTCAAAAGTGTCCAAAGCAAGCGAGTTAAATGAAAAGGCGTCGGGTACGTCCTTAGGGGATTCGACTGAGAGAAAAGTTTGCCCTCAGGTACCAGGTGGCGGTCGGTTGCATTCCCAAAGTAGCCGTAATCGTCATAACGCATGGCCTTGTGTACTATGCCACCGTGGGGCCAATCCGACGAACCGATGATCTCTCCGGTGAAAAGTGCAGGATTAATTGTGGCATAGGCCATAAATGTGGGTAGTTGTCTTTGGCGGCTATATAACGTAGACTCCAAGCAGCCGAGAGGATTACTCACTCAACGACTCATACAGACCCCACTGCTAACCTGCAAGCTTTCCCACTTTGCACTCTAAAGCTTCAACGCCAATTTTTTTTCCATACTGCAAAATTTGTCGCCCCAAGTATCAACGATGGAAAGTTCTAAGGAGAAGGGAAAGGGGCTAGAAGTAGTGGCCTCCAAGAAACCAAAGGTAAAAGGCCATGGAAAAATGCCGAAGCCAAGGCCCGTTGATTCGGGCCTCCGCCTAGATAAGCATGTCATAGAAGAAAAGGGGGATTCCAAAGATGAGCAACCCCTAGAACCACCAGTCGACAGGTGGGAAATAATTAGGGATACGGAGTTGTCGAAGAGCGTAGCTGAGCTCAGGAGCACCATTGAGCTCATGATAAGCAAGCTCCCGGTGAAAAGTAAAAAAGTCGTCGCATACTACTCCCAGATATACTGGTATCTGGTGCCCCCCACACACCATTGCCCTGATCTGGTCAATGTCATTGCACAGAATTACCAGCCCTCCACCAGACAAGTGTTGGACGCATCTGGCCAAAAGTTATTTTCAATTTTGAAAGAAGACGTACAGGCAGCTTTTGTGCCACAATAGGGCCCACCCAAGGGATGTATAGTTCGCAACATTGTTTTGAGCGAACAAACACAGAGGTTCACGTCTGCTGGCTACATGATCAATTTTTTACAGCAGAGCCTCAAAAGCGAGCTTCCTTCGGGCAGACTGCCCCAAATGCCCCTTCCCTTGGAAGCTTTTAAAAATGCTGACCTCTTCTCCATCATTGCATGGGTGGCAGGCCTATCTACCGATGCTTTGGTATATCCATGGCAGGTGTCCCTGGCCGAATGCATCTCCAGAGGGGAATTCAATGCCCCCGATAATTTGAGACCCGGTCCCAACCCGGTCTTCATCGACTGGGTAGAATGGGTGGCGAGGGGCTTACATGCGCAACTCACCAGCATGAAGAATGCTGGGACCAACCAGAACTTCGCGCCCTGCTCCTTTCTTGTTTGGTTACTTTTCTTTCATGTACATAATAGTTTTCCTCATGTTGCCATTACGACAAGTGGCAAGGATGGAAGTCCTTTGCTCGTATATCAGTGGACTCCCCTACTATTGAGATCAGAGTCCTACTATTCCTTTAATTAGCAATTCTTGGGACCCGCCATGCGCATGCTGGCAGGATCCTCCCCATGAGTCCCCCTCGGCTTGAGAAACAAAGTAGTCCGAGAGAAGAGGGGAGACATTTTTTGACTAACGCAGGGGCTAGTGATTCGCATCTTCGGCTTCATAGGAAATCCCTTCATACTGCCAGTTTACCCCTCCGAGTATCAGTTCACGTTGGAAGTCGCTAGGTAGAGCGACACAACTAATGCCATCTACGACAAAGGTCAAAAATGGGCCCACACTTGTGACTTCCCTCTCAGGATAGGAGTTATTGAAGTGTTCGCCCTAAACCAGAACGTCTTCCTGGAAGAGAAACTCGCCAGGTTCGGCCTACTCCAAATTCCCCAGCAATGGCTTTATGATCCTTTGGGAGTGATGAGGGACCATATATGGGTCAAAAGCTTCCATGTTTGCCCCTATCCATAAATTGTGAAACAAAGAAATAATCCTCGGGGAAAGGATCTAGAATGGCATCTAGAGAAGATGGAAGCCTTACCTCCCTGGCACGAATTCTACCCAATGGAGGTCGCATATGACCCGAATCGGCATTCACTCCCGAGCCCCAACTCCACCTTCTGGAGGAAAGCGAAAGACGACTTGAAGGAGGGAGTAAAGGATTGGGACGCGGCTAAACTGAGAGAATGGTGGATAATGAGGGTCCACCGACAGAAAATGAACTCTTATGGATTCTTGGGAACGGACAAGGACTTCGCAGAGATTTATGAAGCCAATGCTGGAAAGTGGAAGCCTTATTCCTTCGTCTCCCTCATCCCTCCAGCTATCCCAGGCTCAGGCGAGAGTCCAGAAAGAGATGATACTACTATAGGAAAGGAAAAGGCCCAAGCTACACCTCCGAGATCACCGCAGGGGCCTATAGGAGGCCACGACTCGAGCACTGAAGGGTCAGAACAACCGCTGGTAAGGAGGAAAAGGAAAAAGCAAGAACAGACCTTGGCACCCCTAAAGCACCCAAAGCAACCCCGCACAGGACTTGTAAGCCCCTCCACTAGGCGACTGGTATCAGACCCATCCAAAGCAAGTGTCGAGGTCGCAACCCTACCAAGTGTCAAAATCGAGAAAGAACAAGATGCGGCTGCACCAAAAGTCGCCACTGCCACAATGCCAGGAGGGCACGTAGGTACGCATTCTCCACCCCTCGCCCTAGCCTCACACATTTTTGCCATAACCACAGCTGGAAGTTCTCGCCGGTCTCCCTTGCATAGCCCATCACCCCATCACACGTCACCTACCACCGGTCCGGTCTCATCCCATGATCATGACAAGGGTAAGACCATAGATCCCACTTCAATGTCGAGTCCCACCACGTCTGTCGTCGAGCCTTCTGGTGAGGCATCCCCCACACATTCTTTATATTTGTTTACTCCCTCGGCTGGAGATCTAGCCTTGTCTAAATCAGAGATGTCCTTAATTAAGGACCGCCCCCTTGCTGAGAAGCTATTCCAAGCACGGAAAAACACTGAGAAAATACTAAGGGAGGCAAGGAAAAGACGAGGGCGCGTGACAACGTCAGTTGAAAAATGTGCCGTTTTTGATTTAGAAGCTGGAAAGGTGCATAAAATCAAGAAGGTCCCCAAGGTACAAAAGCCTCTGGATGAAATGACTCTAGCAGACTACGATTACCAAGAGACACCTAAGGACCTGGAACACCTGAATGTTGATAATGAGTCGGCATCCATGCATGTCCGAATTGAGACCTTTAGGGCTCATGCAGTTATCGCCAACCAGCGCAGGATTGAGGCCGAGGCCGCCAATGTTAAGTTGGAGGAAGATTTGGCAAGGGTCCCCTCCAAGTTGGTAGAGGCCGAGGAGTAGTGCAAGGCCATGAAGAAGGAGACGTTCGACCTAAAGCAACAGGTTCAACAGCTCCAGTCTACAGCCAAAATCCAAGCACAGAAGCAGATCGAGAGTGATCTGAAGGCCAGGAAGCTTGAGGATGAAATCGCGCAAATGCAAGCTCCGACGTATGCAAAGGAGGATCTAACGCTGTTTGACAGGGCCAAAATTAAGGAGATTCGTGCACACCTGCTAAAAAATTTTTGGCCTCGGTGCGCCAGTGCTTTTTCAATTTTGATGTATGTCACCGAAGCACAGTAGGCTATTGCCGAGGGAGGGTCAGTCATCGACGAGGTCACGCAAAAAGCCAGGAGCCGACTCAAGCTAGCGTTCAACATCCAGAATACTAGATATCAGGACCTGCAGGTCACTGCGATGACCCGAACAGCTAGGGACTGGTCCACGACCCAGGCCACGGTTCGCACCTTTTTCTCCAAGGTGCGAAAAGCTCAGAAAGCCAAAAGCCTCCAGGACATTTTTGACAATGAGCAGCACGCCTCAATGAGTTATTTTCAGGACCTTTCTTCTTTGGGTTTCCCAAGTTTCACGGACGATGACATAAATCTTCTCAGCAAGGATGACCTCAAGCCAGTCTGGCTGTAGTTTGAGAACGATGTTTTCGAGATCGATGGCTAGGAAGAACCAATCACAGAAGGGCAGGTGATAGATTTCATCTTGAGATACTATAAGATCAAGGCTTGCCTAGACGATCTGTTCACCAGGGCCAAACATGCCGACATCGGGCAAATTGATCGGTTTCGCATTCTGGTTAAGGCATTGCAGGATCAAGAGCCATTCCAAAAGAGTGCCTGGACTCATGTTCGAAGAACGATGAAGCGCATCCGTGATCGCCTCGAACCATCACCCCAGCCAGAAGCCGTGCCGGAGGAGGAAGAGGAAGAAGAAGAAGAAGAAGAAAGAGATGAAGAAGAAGAAGGACAAACCACAGAAGCAGGGTCTGGGGAAGACCAATGACTCCGTAGCCCAATGGACCAAGGCTAGAGGGTTCTTTTGCCGAGGCGAGCTCGTCACCCCGCGAGCCGCCAAGAATGTTGACACTTTTTGTCACATTATACAAGGGGTAGAAGAATAGTAGAGTTTTTGTATAATAGTTCTTTGTTGCAAGTTTTTCTTTTATTTTAAGTTTCAGCAATTTTGACCCCCCTTTGTAAAATGAAGAAGAAAGAGCTTTGCTACCAAATAGGCCAAGGAAAACAACTTTGCCGAGAGAAAAAGAGGAGAATGTGAAAATGCTTCGGGCCCAAAGCACTTTTCATCGCCACTTCGGGCGAAAACCTTGCGAAGTAATTTCGTCGAAGAAAATACAAGGATAACGCTTCGCACCCGAAGCATTTTCAGCAGCCACTTCGGGCGGAAGTTTTTGCGAAGCAACATTCAAACGACTTCACCGAAAGAGGAAAGTGTAAGCCAAATCAGCCAAGGCAAGGAAACTACTTCGGGCCCAAAGTATTTTTGACACCTACTTCGGCCAGTTTTCACCCGAAGCAGTGGCGCCCAAAGCAAAATGACAATGTGTCAGAAACAAAGAAATGCTTCGGGAAGATATTCCCCGAATCGTAGTTTTGAGAGAGAATCGGGCCGAAACATTTTCTAGCCGAAGTAGTTTCGCCAGCAAAAGACAAAGAGCCCCATTTCAAAGATGGAACCCGATCGGCAATCAACATCCCCGAAGGAGTTTCTACGAAGCATTATTTTGCGAAGAACAAATTAAGGAGAATCTACTTCGGCCCAAGACCTTGGCGAGGCGGATATGTAGCGAAGCACTTTCGGGCCCACGTTCCAAGGCGGGCAACTTCCCAAGGTGATCAAAGGCCCCTTACAAGTACCCCCTTTCTTGCCCGATAAGTCCGTTGACCAATTCTGGCAAATGAAAGGGACGTAACAGTCCTCAGAGTAAAACCTGGCGGACATAACGATCAATCAAGCATAGCACCCAGAAGGCAGGGACACTCAGGCGACACATTAAATGAGTGTTTCCGTGGTTGACTCGGCCATAGTTGCCAGTTTTGGAAATCGATTAGAAAACTCAATTACAGCAATCGTGAGGAGTTGATTTCTCAGATCCCGAGGGTGTACTATGCCATTTTGTAATAATGATTCAGAGGGTCGGGTCCTCTATAAAAACCTAGGCTATACAATGTAAAAGGGGGGGAACTTTCTGCTAGAAAGCTGCTGTAACTTAATGTCCTGCGTCTAATACTAAATATTTTTATGCTCCATTTCTCTCTTTTATGCTGCCTTTTGTGCTTAATTCTTTTGTCTATTTGCACTCATATACTGAGACTCTGAATCCTGAATCCGGTGTGCGATTGGGAACTGTACCCTAAAATTCACCCTGAAGGATACATAGGAGAGGAAAAACGCTTTGTCATTTTCTTTTATGCTGCCTGGTGGATTGTGGTTTCTGTCATTCCCTTATCTTAATCGCTGCTACTCTGAACCCTGAATTCTAGCGAGAGAGAAAGGAGAACCCTGCGAACCCGTCCAGAGGATACATAGGAAGTTCAGCACTTCGTTTCTTTCATCTGTTCTTGGTGTTTTTTGTTGCTATTTGAGTTATTAGTGAGTGATCGTGCTTCCTGTTCTTCCCCACCTTCAATCATCAATCTCTAACCCTTATCCCTTTTTATTTCTTTCTCTAACCTGAACTCCTTTTATTTCTTTCCTGCACTCTTATCTCAAACCCCAAAAGTAGATTAGTATAGGAGCCGACCTTTCTTCGGAGATTGGCATGAGGGGCATCTCTTCCTCTCGGCCTTTCAATGTTGGTCGCAGGTCCAGGGCACGCAAACCCACCGAAAGTCCTTTCCTATGCGGATTTGATGACCAACAGTTACCAATCAACAAAAACACACCCAATCAAGGAAATGGCACGCATTCAAAGGATCATTGACAAAGACAATCACGCCCCTGCTTGGGGCAGCAAATAAGCAATAATCACAAGCTGATCAAACACTTGGTATTCTAGAATCATGAACTCAAGATTCCCACAGACAAAAGGTTGTGCCCTTTGCCTATTCATGACTGAACAATGTCCAAGATCAAGTAACACCTCACCAAAAAAATGTTAATACTTGAATTAAGCTCCTTAGCACGTCAGAAGCAAGGATTCAAGAATGCATGCCCTTTCCATACTTGGGGCATCAAAATTTGGTTAGGTTACTGAGAAACCCTAATCATTAGTGCTTTGGTTATCTATTTTTGCTCAACACTACACCATGCATAGTGCATCCCAAAAATGGGCATCTATAGACACCAAAACAACACCAATCCGATTATGTGACGACAAGCACTGATCGAATTGACATACATAGCCCCTAGGGCAGCCACCAGAGGTTAAACAGTGGTCCTAACCACTCCCACAACAGTTTTGGAAGGTCATAGGTCAATTTGACACCTTTTCAACACTTTGCTCCCTACTCGTCCCACCCTGGGATGATTACAAACTGGTATTCGTCTCACCCTGGGATGATTATCAGCATTCGTCCTAAGGTGGGGCGAATAGCAGGTTTTACTGGCAAAAAGTCAAACCTCGATAGGTCCGCCACTTAACTACGCCTTTAGGGCATGCGATTGCGAGGAAAAACTTCAAATAAAGGAGAGGGACTTTAGTCAAGCATGCCTTTATCATGGAGGCCTCATGCAAAGAGACTCTAAATCAGGGAAGAATATTTTCTCCCAAAATAGGACAGGCAAGTCAAGTTGCGTCGTCGCATGCTCATTCAAAGAGAGAGACCCTAGGTCTATAAATTGGTAAGTCTTCTCACCCCAAAATGGAATAGAGGAGGAGCATTTGGAGCAATGGAGTGTTGCCGAATTATACCCTCACCCTCATTGTGCTTCTTACATCTTTGATCTCTCTTTCAAAAGGGAGGTTATTGGGTGATTATTGGAAGCGCAATCCGGACCCAAAACCAAACATTTGGCCACAATATCCCACCAAATTTATTGACACAACCCCATAATAGGTTTTGGACCCATCCCAAGTGGATTGGTGCTGAAACCAAGCCCCAAATGATGGGCGTACTGCCCTCGGGCGCCCCCCGCACTGTCGCAGTCTTAATCGCCCCACCCCAGAGCGATTAGAAATCTATGGCAGATTTCTCTATTGTTTTAGTTGCATTTGATTTTAGGTTACTTACATATGCTGCTATTCAAGTTTCATGTGATTCTGACAAGTTTTGGCTATGATTTTATCATTTCTCGCTTTCGCTAATATACAGGGAGTGTCATTGGATATAGGGCAATCGAGGCCGAATTAGCCAAATATGACCTTCTGGGTCATCCCAAAATGCCATTTTTTGCCTGACCCCAACTTTGCAGGTGTTTTGGAGGCCTCTGGACTGAACATTTATGAGGTGGCTTTTTGATAGGTTATGACAGTCCTAATCGTCCCACCTCGGAGCGATTAGAAATATGTGGCAGATTTCTCAACTGTTCCTTTTGCAGTGGGTTCTTGGTAATGTTTTATTGCTTTTGTAAAAATTTTAGCTCATTTTGATATGTTTCAGTTATCATTTTAATTATTTTATGCATGCATTGACCGCAGGCCTTAGGGATCGCATGTTTCTCTCCATCCGTAGGTGCTACTAACCGTTTACTGTTTCTCTGAATGTAGGATCTAGATACTAGAGGGCCAACAAAGAACTATAGACACATTCACACAAGCGGTGATGATGTTTGGTCTACCCATTTTCAACATGGGCACGTGAAAGATCCCAAAGGGGAATGTATCATTCATGGTGTAACCAAACTATGTCCGATGCTCCTAGCCCCTAAAAAGGGAGGAGATGTATTGTAACCCGATTTTGAGCAAATCAATAAAATAAAGGGCCGCACTTTTACATTTGCTTCAAATCTCGTTTCAGCTCATTGGTTTTCCTTCTTTTCATGCATTCTCGTTCGTAGGATTTAGCATTACATTTCCCTTCTGTTTTGCTTTTGTATCCTCGTGTGTTCACAGGGAGCCATCTGAAAGTCTACCAATTCCTCCCACACTGGCTTTTCCATGTTTCCCTCTAGAGGCTTCATCAGTATTGACTTTTCCAAAATTCTTAGGAGGTTGCCAATTTCTAGTCCTATCCATCTTATTAATACTCACATTCCCTTTAATTTGGTTGCCCTTAGAAGGTTTAATCTTCATTATTTGCATCACTTGATCCCATATTTGGTGGGAGTTTTGGTGGTGATTAAGAAGTTGATGGACTGATTCAACTAAGTTGGCTATGGTCTTTTGCCAAATATAGTGAATATCCTTCCTATCTTGATTAAAAATTTGGTTGTTCCTTTCATTCCAAATATTCCAAAGAAGAATGATAGAACCCATCCAAACTAACTGCCTAATAAAATGATCAAAACCCTCTTGATTATGCCAATCCCTCCAAAGTTGTTCAAAAGTAAAAAAAATAGACCATTGTAAGCCAAGTAAAGTGGCCATTCTCCTCCATAGCTCAAAGGCTAAAGTACACTCAATAAAAGGATGGTTGATATTTTCTACATTCTCTTCACACATTTCACATCTAAAAGGGCCATGAAAACCACACTTCATAAGTTGCTCACCAGTAAGCACCCTACGATGCAGTAAAAGAAAATTAAAGAACCTCACCTTAGGCCAGAGCTTTTGAGCCCACAAACGAGAAAATATGTCAAAATAATGGTTGGGATTATTATGGCATAAGGTCAAATAACCATGAGCAACTGAATACTCACCCTTAGTAGTGTTGTTCCATCCAAAACAATATTTTTCATGGGACCAAGAGAGGGATCACATATGAAGTATGCCTTGGATATCTTGTCTTTGCCTTTCTAGGATCTGAATAGGCCAATCCTCAATAGGGATCCAATATCTACCAACCTTTGAATTACCAGTATGGTATCGAAAGTAATTAGCCACCTTTATCCAATTAGCTCGGTGAAGCTCCTCCATCCAATGCCTCCAATAGGGAAACTGAGTTATCAAAGTCTTGTGACCATCCCAAGAATCTGTCCAAAAATTTGCATGTTGACCATTATGAATGATCCAAAATAATTTTTTCTTTATCAAATCCTCACCAATCTTAAGAACTGCTAAAATGGGAGAATCTTTGGTAGGAAGTTGATAGCGAACAAGGTCTTCGGGACTTTTGTTCTCAGCATATTTAGCACGGAGATTATTGGCCCAAAGAGCATTGGGGTTATGCAACATCCTCCAATATAATTTAGCAACTAAAGCTTTGTTGTTATTAATTGAAGACTGCAATCCTAATCCCCCTTCACTCTTAGGAAGACATAAAGTATCCCATTTCACCAAGGCACATTTTCTTTTCTCCTTAGTACCACTCCAAAGGAAACGATGACTGGTTTGATCCAATTCTCGAAGAATAGCCTTTGGGATATTCAAAATGGAAGAAACATAAATAGGAATAGCTTGAAGGATTGATTTTACCAAGGTGATTCTACCCCCAAAAGAAAGCCACTTGTTGGTCCACTTTCCAATTTTCTTCTTGACTTTGTCCAACAACCAATTCCAATCTTTATTTTTTTGCCTTTGAATATTTATGGGAATACCTAAATAAGTGATTGGAAGAGAGGTCTTCTTATATATTAATTTATCCAAGACCATGGATTCCTGTCTAGAAGAGTAGTGAAAGAAAATAACTTTAGATTTGTCTTCATTGATCAACTGCCCAGTAGCCTTAGAAAAATAGCTAATGATTTGCTTAATATTAGAATCTTCCTTAACTATAGCTTTACCTAAAAAAGTAGAGTCATCCACAAATTGAAGATGAGAGATAGGTCTAGCTCCATGAGCAATGGTAACTCCCTCAAGGGTTTTGTTTTCCCTATTTTTGGTTATAGTCCTACCCAAGCATTTAGCAAGAATGATGAATAAATAAGGGGATAGCGGGTCACCTTGCCTAATACCTCTGGAAGCTGGGAAAGACTGAGAAGGTCTACCATTGATAAGAACTAAGTAGGAAACTGAAGAGATACATCCCATAATACAATCCATACAATCCTTAGATAAACCAAATTGCCTCAAAACTTTGATAAGGAAGTGCCAATCCACTCTGTCATAAGCTTTGGATAAGTCTAAATGAATGAACATGGAAGGAGAATTTTGCATATCCATGGAATGGATGGCTTCCTAAGCAAGAACTATCTCATCTACTATTTGACGTCCTTCCACATAACCCCCTTGCTCTGGAGAAATTATATTATGTATAAGAGGCTTCAACCTTTCTGCCATGATTTTAGTAATGATTTTGAGAAGAACATTACATAAAGCAATAGGTCTAAAATTTGAGATATGATCAACCTCTTGAGCTTTTGGAACAAGAGTAATATAAGTTTTATTGATAACCTTCAAAATTTATTTGGCTTTCCTGGATTCTTCCACCACCTCTAATAAATCAACATGAAGGATATCCCAAAACACTTGGTAGAACTCAATAGGAAAACCATCAATACCTGGGGTTTTCTCTTTTTGCATTTTAAAAACTACTTTTTGAAGCTCATTTATAGTAACAGGAGCAGTCAAAATAGAGTTATCCTCAAAAGTGATAAGAGAAGGGATTTCTTGAAGAACATTATGTTGAGAAGTTGAGTCAAGTGGAGTAGCAACAAAAATATTAGAAAAGTAATCAACAACAATAGTGTTCATGCCATCCCAAGTAAAAAAAACATCTCCAAAATCTGATTTTAAGAAACAAATAAAGTTGTGAGATCTTCGAGCTAGAAGAGATTTGTGGAAAAAATTTGTGTTTCGATCTCCTTCTTTGAGCCATTGAATTCTAGATTTTTGCTTCCATAATATTTCTTCTCTTTTTTCCCATTCCTCTAACTGAGTTGTGAGTTTAATTTCATCTGCACTTCTCTTCTCTGTGAGGCCATCTAAACGGATTTTCTTATTCACATTTTCAAGATGAGCAATACCTTCATGTTTCTTTTATGAACATCCCCAAACTCTTTCCAGTTCCAAGTATTGATTTTGGATTTAATGTATTGTAGTATTTTGGCAAAACAGAACATCTTAGTCCCATGCCTAGGTTTACCTTCCTTCCACCATTGTTGCACGAGGTCTGAAGGAAATGTCTCTAAGCCACATTAATTGAAAACGAAAAGGAGAGAAACTCACATTGGTTTTCCACATTTCCACCATGACTGGCCAATGATCCAAACCAACATTATTAAGGGTCTTCACTTTAGGAATGTGACCATGGATTAAGAAATTTTCAGAGAGCAAAAACCTATCCAATATCTCCATTATACAAGCTAAGCCTTGCCTTCTGTTAAACCAAGTCATAAGGCCATTATCTGGTTGGATATCCACAAGATGGAGGTTTGCAATATATTCGCTCATGAGGTCAGTGCTTTTGTCCAAATTCCTATTTCGCCCCATTTTATCATCTACAGAGAGGATGGTATTGAAATATCCTCTGATCAAGATCCAAGATTTAGGAAAATGAGAGATAATATGAGTAATATCCTTCCACTGTCTTCTTTTTTCCTCCAAAGAAGTCAGAGCATAAACAGTAATGCAGAACATAATTTGGTTGGAATGTCTACTTTGAATGGTTATAGCCAACAAACCCCAACTGCCAACCATATAGTGAATAACTACATCTTTTGGGTCCCAAAGACAAGCAATGCCACCCGAAGTCCCTTGGGAACTGAGGGAAACCACTTTTCCAGCTAGCCAAATTTTATCGGCAATTAAGTCCATATCCTCCATTGACATCTTGGTTTCTTGAAGGAAAACAAGATGTGGATGATTTATCTGAATCATTCTTCTAATTTCATTTTGTTTTGAAAGACTCCCTTTGAGTCCTCTAATATTCCAAGTTATGATATTCATTAATACCAGGGCTAAAAAATTTTGGAAGGGCATTAATCTTACCTTCCTCTACAAGCTTTTCACCTTCTTTTACCATATGATATTGATTGGTCTTGCAACCTTTTTGATTAGAATCCATCTTCAATTTTTTTCCCTATTTCTTGACTTATTCCAATTGAATCTGAGATGGCTTCTAAAATTGAAGAATGCTCGTACATAGCCATAATTTTGCTATATGGTTCAACGGAGTCTATATTGGGACCTGCATTATTTGAAGTTTTGACATTTGAAATATTGTTTTTCTTGTGTGAATTTTATCCTTTTTTTTCTGTTTAAAAAATTTGATTTGTTGGTTTGTCTCTGAGTTCTTCCCTTCATATTTAAATTGTGTTTCTAAGATTTTAGTTTCCATTATTTCCTCTTCCTCACTTGGGACATCATTTGTGGAAAGGATTTCAAACATATTAGCGAGATGACTTTGATTGATCCTTCATAGCTAGTTTTTCCCGAGTGTTCTTCTTCTTAGGTATTTGGAAACCTGCTTGAGTTTATATCTTCTTTCTTTTGATCAGGAATTTTATTTGGGCAAGCACCGGCCAAATGACCATATTCATGGCAAATTCTACAACGAAAAGGAATGTTCTCATAGTCCACAACTTGCTCCCAAGTGTCTTCCCCAAATTGTAATGTGATCTTTTTAGGTAGGGGTTTGTCAAAATCCATTAAAACACAGATCCGAGCATAAATAATATGTTCAAAATTTTGAGTACAATCAGTAGTAATCATAAAAGTTCCTAAAGAGATTCCAATTGAAGAAAAAACAATAGGATTCCAAAATTCAATAGGGAGGCCAAATAGTCTAACCCACACGGGAGCTATAGAAGGCATCTCTTCTTCGGCTTTAAATTTAGTATGTCAGGGCTTCATGAAAAGCCCTGCCCTTCCAAAAAACAAAGGACCCCCTTGAAAAGTTTTCTCTCTATCTTCATTATTAGCAAATAAAATAAGAAAATAACCATTTGGATAAATAGAGATTTGTAACTCACCTTTAGTTTTCCAGATTTTTGCAGCCCAGACTTTGAAAGCATATAGACTAGCACGAAAACCCACGAACCAACAAATTAGACCTATTTTTTCCAAATATTCAATGTCAGTCTAAATGTTACCCATATCAAGCTTAACAATAGGAGTTCCATCATCTGCTTTAAGACATCATGACTCTGTTTTCCTAGGATCAATTTTAGGCATTCTTAGAGGTTTATGGGAAGCCCTAATATTGATATTAGCATTGGGCTAAGGCTGTCCACCACAAAGGGCATCCCTAAAATTCATTTTTGGGACCGAGTCTTCGAAATTCTTACCCTTGACAGGGGTTTTCATAGTAGAATTATTTTGTGGGTGCACCTTAGCACCAGATTCACTTGAGATATGAGCCATTTTTTGATCAAATGCTTGAAACTTGTTTTGTGATCTCTTTAATCCTTGCCCTAGACGTCATGGAAAGGTATGGTTTTAACTTTTCTTTTGTGCAGCAAATTGGAAGTCGTTGTCACTCAAGTTCATAGTATGATCTGTTGAAAGACAAATTTCTAACCCATTTTGTATCCCCTACAACATTTACTACTAAAATATTGAGCATAAACCATAAAAATATTTTCCGCTAGGGCTCGAAGGCCCTAAAAAACAACCTCTGGAGCTGCTTGCACTCAACCTAGATGAAACCCTCGCATAGCCGCTTGCCAAATATATCGTTCACACATAGAGATGCACTAGGATCTTTGTTGCTCCAAATGATATGAAAATTGGTGGAGACGTTCTAGGGTTTTTTAGGCATCTACCATCAAAATTTTAGCTCACTCCAAGTCCGGATGAGTGAGATATGGCAGAAATGAGTTATGTAGTTTGGGCAGTCCTACGAAAAATGTCTACAAAACTAATTTATAGTGGAAAACACCCCTTTCGAGGTGCCACTTTCAATAGGATGGACATAGGAGGAATGGAGCCTTGTCGACCTCTACCAGCACATAGGACATTCCCAACTATACCATATATCTACAGGATGGAGACAAGTGGAATGGAACCTGGGTCGGCCTCTACCAGCACCCAGGGCATTTACCAACTGTTGTTTTATGGATAACTAATTTTTGGTAAATTTTTCTAGAAAATATCTCATTATTGAGAGCCATATCTTTGTGTAAAATTTTATAACTCAAGTTATTCTGACATTATTTTGGTTAAAATTTTAAGAGCTTAAAATCAGTTGGTTATATGAAGGAATTTGGGTACAATTTATGAATATATGGCGCTATGAAGTTAACTATCTAGAACACGACAATGACATTATTTCAAATTATATTTTATTTTCAAAAAAATGAAATTTGATATACTTTTTAGCTAAGGTAAGCAAATAATATATTATTGTGTTTAAAGGCTATTTCTTGGAAATATAGCTTCAAATTAGTAGGGGGATATATTTTTATGAAAATATGATTCATAAAACCCTAGTTTGCATTATATTTTTGTTAGAGCATGAACTTATGGAGCTACAATGGTTTTCTAGAGAAGATGATATTGATGTTAGATAATGGTGGAAAAAAATTAAATCATTGTATTCTATTGATTATTGTTGGAGCATAAGACTTGCTTTTTATTTTGGAGGAGAAACTCTCTCTTGGTTTTAATTTTTTTTATGGACCATAATTATGAATTGACTTGGTAAGAAATAAAGTAAACATTCTTGAGTCAATGTAAACCATATAAAAAGATAGCTAGGCTCCAAGATGAACATAAAGAACTAAATATGGAGTTTAAAAGTTTTAAGAAGTTGATAGAAGGAAAAGATATGTATGATAGTGTACAAGTTTATGAAAGCATATCCTTAGTGTTAGGTAGGCCAAACAATTATTAAAATAATTTTCTTCAATCTAAATATACAAAAAATTACTTTATAAAAAGCTTGAAGCACAATTATTGACTTTGGTGTAGTTTGTAGATAAAAAATACAACCAAAGAGTGGTTGTTGTACCTATGATAAAGAATAAAATGGTTTCCTTGAATATTGGAGGAAAAGAGAGCAATATATATCATATAGCCATTGAGAAAATATCTAGTTATGATACTAAAGGTATGATCACCTAAAATTTTGAAGCTTGTGATTTTTTAATGCTAAAGGAATGGTCCATGGATTACCTTGTGTAGAATCAAGAAGTGAAGCATGTGAAGGTTTCACAATGGGAAACCATCATAGAAAGGAAGAACATGGAGAGATCATATCCATTGTTGTTGATTCATTCATATATTTATGGTCTAATGCATACACCATTGGTAAATCCTTATACTATATCATTGTTATTGATGATCATATTAGAAAAAAATTGATATGTTTTTTGAAGAATAAGAGTGATACTTTTGAAGTATTCAAGATATTCAAAAATATAGAAGAGAATAAAATTGAAAATATAACCAAAATATTAAGGACTAATCATGTTGGCAAGTATTATTCCAAGAAATTTAATCAATTTTATGATTATAAATGGATAATAAGACAATTAAAAATAGCCTATACACCTTAGAAAAATAGACTGGTATAAAGGAAGAGTAGGAAAATTATGGGTATGGCAACAAGCATGGTACTAGAAAAAGATTTGGGTAATCATATATTGCCTAAAGCAGTTGCCACAATAGTATACATTGTTAATAGAAGTCCCATAATTGCAATAAAGAATATGACTCATATGAGGTATGGTACAAAAAGAAGACTTTGACAAGTTACTTGAAATTGTTTGGTTTTTTTTATTATGTTCATGTTGGGGATAAGAAAGGAAAAAAAGTTAGATCTAAAGAGGCATATAGATATCGTGCACCCATATCGAGATAATACATTCTATTTAAAGATATGATTTTTTATGAAGGAAGAGTACATGGAAAAGTAGGAAATAATGAGAAGATAAAAATAAATGAAGATTTTGGTGTATGATAAACATCAAGTGGAGGCACAAGCATTTCTAAAAAAATAAGTAGAAAAAGGGAATAGACCATTACAAGCACATCTAGGCTTTTAAATGTTGAAATAAAATTTTATAGGAGATTCACAAGAAGACATGTCCAATCCAAAGAACAAAGGTAAAAGAAACAAGAATATAATATGTTGAACTGTACATTATTGTCTAATATTGAAGTGGATCCCTCAATTTTTTGAGGTAGACCAAAGTAAGGTATGGACTAAATCCATGAAAGAAGAAATAAATGCAATTGAAAAGAATGATATGTGGGAGTTATGTGAAATTCGAAAGAGAAAGGATATGAATGAAGTGAAGTGGGTTTTCAATACCATGTACAATATTTATGGATCAATTGAGAGGTACACAACAATACTAGTGGTAAATTGGTATGCACAACAAATTGGCTTAAATTATTATGAGATATATGCACCTGTTGTAAGACAAGACAATAAAAATGGTTTCAGATTTTGCAATCCAAATAACATGGACTATACATTAAATTGATGTAAAGAGTGCACTCTTGAATAACAATAAGTGTATGTGTAACAATCATATGAATTTGAAGTGAAAGGTAAATAAGGACATGTATAGAAGTTAAAAATATATATTTTTTAGATGCAAAAATGGTATTCAAGAAACAACACATAGTTTTTGAAGTTTAGGTTTGTTAGAATTATGAATGAGACCACATTATACTACAAAAAGATAGTAATGATATTATTATTATTTTCTTGTATGTTGATGATATAAGTTTCATAAGACGTTTATCAAAAATGAAAATAATGTTCAAGCAAGCTATGATGCAAGAATTTAAAATGAGTGATTTTTGTTTGTTGTATTATTTTTTTGGTATGGAGGTACATCAATGATATTATGGAATATTCATTTTTTAATCTAATATTCACATGATATGTTAAACAATTTTGGCATAGAAAATTGTAAAGATGTTGCTATCCCACTTGCACAAGGTAAAATAATGTGCAAGGATGATGAAAATGAAATAGTATATGAATGGAAATATAGAATTTTGATGGAAAACCTTATGTACTTAGAAATATCTAGAATACATATTGCATGTGTAGTCTCTTTGGTTTCAAGATTCATGAATAAGCATAAAAAATCATATGAGATAAGATAAGAGAATTTTAAAGTATATTAAAAGAAATTTAAATTATGGAATCCATTATACTTAATCCAATAAGATTGAAATGGTTGGATACAATGATTCAAGTTGGGGAGGCTCAATTGATGGTAGGAAATCTACATTAGGAAATTCATTTTCATTGGGAAATGTATTTACAACATGGAGTCCAAATAAGTAAGTAAAGGTTGCAATCTCAATAATAGAGAAAAATTACATAGCATCTATATCAACAAACACACAAGTAGTGGTGGTTGAGGTAGATCCTAGAATAAATTGGTTGAAGCAAGAAATATCAAGTACAATTTTTTTTGACAACAAAAGGGTATCTCAAATGAATAAAAATCATGTCTTTTATATAAAATTAGAGCACATTGAGTTGAGGAATCATTTTATTAGAGATTTAGTTCAAGAAAAGAAAGTTGAATTGAAATACTACAATTTGAAATATCAGTATGTAGATATTTTTAAAAATATAGTGGCAAAGAATCAATTTATTTCACTTAGAGATAGAATAATTTTTTTCTAGTCTCAAGTTCAGGGGTTTTAGAAATTGTGATACTAAATAAAAAAAAAAACAAAATACAATTATAATAAGAAGAAAAATTTGAAATAGGACATAATTGTAATTGCAAGTAAAATTTTAAGGAAAAATAATACTCACCCATATTTAGAGAGAATGTTAATCACTAAGAGACTCTCAACATAACCAAGAGGTATCCTATTTCATATATAAGTATAGGGTATTGTATTGAAGTAGAATATATAGATTTAAGGATGGATGAAGTGTTTATTGGAGGGCTTTTGTGCAATTTTATGTTTTGTTCATTTTATGCTTTCTATGTTGTGTTAATATCTATTTTTGAGTACCACCACACCAAAACATTTTATGCTTTCTATGTTGTGTTAATATCTATTTTTGAGTACCACCACACCTCACATTTGCACTCTAGATATTGAGTTCATCAACTTCTAAACTAACCTTACATACCTATTTAAAAGTAAAATTATTATTTTAGTATCATAGTTCCTTGCTTTATCTCAATAATACACAACAATTTTCTATCCCATAAGATAAGTTGAAGCTAGGTCAAATTCATGGAAAGGATAACCAAATTAAAGTATACCTAGATGTAATCACTACATGGCTAGTCTTTATAATAATAAAAAATAGAACAAATTCCTTTACTACTTAATGGGATAAATTCGTGTTATGGATATGGATAATTTTGGTTTGAATAATACTATCACTAAGTCCTCAAACTCTTAAAATATTTTGAGTGGGTTTTACACAAATTAAGTGGAAAAATAAACGTTATCATAGTTCAAAAAACAAGCACAAATATATTTCTTTTCTTAAAATGACACTTAACTTTCAAAATAATATTTATACCCAGGTTCATGCCAATTTTCTTATGGCCAAAAACAATCCAAAAAATAATAAAGTATACTAAAATTATCTCTTTTTATGGTTGAAATAAAATAAAAAAATAAACATTTGATAAGGTGAATATCCATAAATTTGAGGATGCAGAGAAGTCATAGGACAACTCTACTAGTTTTTGCTCATTTTCTCTTAAAAAATGATGGGTATCAATGTACCCTCACAAATTCTAATACTAATGTTTCTATTTCTTGTTGTCCCTATTTTAGCTATGGTAAGGCTTATTTAAAGAAATTCCCTTGGTCTAAATTCAATGTTCTCCAAAAATAGGAAACTATTTGCTATAAAAATCCTCCATGGATAGATCTCAAAATAGATTATGTACATATGCAACTAACTTTTCTCTAAAACCATATACCTAGAATTTTATTATCAATTATATTTTTGTATGTTGGTGTATATAGATGTGTGTGTGTGTGGTGTCATATCTTATTGTTGCAATCACCCACTACATGGGACTTAATGCACCCAACAATCACACCTTACACATAGCAACATAATAGGGCAACTTTGAGAGCTTGGGAAGTAACTCAATCGAATTACCTTTGGATTTTTTACAAGGTTAAATCCTTGTAGGATGTGATCTTCAATGATCACCTAATATAAACTAACCAAACCAACTTTCACACATAAATAAAAAGGGAAATGAAATAAGAACAACAAGAAATAAGGACAACAAAAAGGCAAAAAGGTCATAGGCTAACCGAGGGTGATGCATCAATATCATTAGATTATTTTGCATAATAGTGGTATTAAATGGACATATGAATCTTCTATACTAAAAACTCAAAGTGAACACATTCTATTCTTGACACACATAGTTAGAAAAACTTTCATATTTAAGAAACATGATAGAGATGAAAGTAGTCATGGCCTTTCATACATGCATATATGCATACAAACACACACAAAATGAGATAAAAATTATAATTAGTCATAAATTATGATATATATGTATGAATATAAAAAAAATAGTTATAGCAAAAGAAATGGCTCAAGAGATTATCCATAAAATGACTCGAGACTCAAGTCTAGACTATTATACAAAAGAAAACTAAAGGAAATTTACATACAAGTCCTAGAAAATAGGCTTGAATAAGTAACCAACCAATACCTTACAATACCTACATATAGCTATTTATAGCTAAAAATGGAGAGACATTTCCTCTAAAAACTATGTAGGAATCTTGATAATACTTTTTCATTGCTTTGATTGATCTAGTCCAAATTACATTATTTTATCCCTTGAAGGCCTATGTATCTCAAATCATCAATTTTAAGACTCTAGATGGTAAATTTTTGTTGACATTTTTAATTGCCATTCTAGGGATCCAAAAATCTAAACAAAGGCACCCACTATAACCAATACTATTAGACTTGGAGGTGTTGTTATGGTTGCCACATTTTTAGCTTCAATAGGGCAACCATTCTCCTTAGATTTTTTGATCCCAAGTGATGCCAGTAGTTAGTCTTACCTCCTTTTAGTAAATTCTCATTGGTTTAGATAACATACCTTCTAGGAGTTTGTATACCAGTAGTAAAGTATTTGGGATCACAAGTTACAAAATTTGATCTTTCTCCTTCCTATAGCTTTGCCATATTGAACCACTTTTCTTTGCTCTCTATTTTTGCATTTTAATGCCTGCATTTATTATCAAAATCTCTTACTATGTTCACATCATCCTTTTATCTCTAAATTGGTGTGAGTCATCAATTTGTGATTTGGATGATTCTCAAAACTTTTGCTTGTCATCTTATGATATTTTTTTATAAAACTTCCATAGCTTAGTTAAACCTTTATCAGCAAGTCCATAAAAATATTTTCTCTTACCCTCTTGTCAAATATTTTTATATGGTATAAATTTTAGAAAATTTAATTCATTTGTCCTTGGGAGCTGTTATGAACTAACCCTTAGAGGTTTTCTTCTCTTTCTTCCTTCAAAAATTTATCAACTTTCTATTTTCAGAAGTTTTACTCTCCTTATGCCCTTCTTAACTTTTTATCACTTTTTGACTTTAAGAACTTTTTAACGCTTTGAGACCATTGAAAATTTTGTAAAGTGGTGTCAACCTTTGATCAAAATTATTTTACCCTCATTTTTTGACAATTCATTCTCTTCCTTACACCTATTTTATTTTGACTTTGGTCTTATTTTAAAGAAATAAAACGGAAAAAAAATTTGAAGTGTGCTAAATGTTCACTATATATTTTATGGATATTTAGAGGACTCATCCTTCTAAATCTTCTCTTTGTTACATTCCATAACAAAATTTTGAAACTCCATGCTTTGTTGGAACCTACCTGGAGTGGCATGAATCATTAGTTATGATACTCTAACGGTCTGTGGAGCTTTTGATTTGAAGTTATGTAATATACCTCTTATAATTCTGCTATTTATTGAGTGTGAAGGTTCCTCTTGGTGGTAATATTAGTGTAAAAATGTTTAACCAACTATAACCTTGACCAAATGTAAACCAATTATCTATCATAGGGATTGCTAGGATCATCAAGCATCATGATTATATGTCTCATAATATTTTTTCATTATGAGATATTTTGTGTCCCTATCTACCTCCTATAGTTGTTGAATTATTTCCATCTTGATCTCCCAATGAATTTATCCTATGCAAGTGGTGAAGAGATCATGGATGAGTTATTAATAGCCATGAAACCAAACAAATATGGATAATAACTAGGTATACTAGCTAACCCATATGGGAATAGAGCAAAATCACAACCACTCTTTAGGTCAAATCTCCACCAATGATAGTCATTTTAGTTATCAATAAAATGGCTCGTGAATTTCTACCAATGGTGGGGTTTGATTTAGTTATCACTAAAAAGGCTATGAGGTGTTACTATGGGCTACTAAATATTCTAATCTAATAATTAGCATGGTCCCATAGCTCTAGGAGTTTAACACCTATTTTTAGCCTTTGGTGATGATTCCTTAGTAATTTCTTAGTACAAACTATCTGACAGTTGATAGATTTCCAAGAGCTTTCCATTTTACTCCAAATTATCACTAATCAAAGTTACCTTCTTGGCCGGATTGTGGTGAATTTTCACTAATATATACATATACATATATATATATATATATATATATATATATATATATATATATATAAAGGGCTTTCTACTCATTGGCGTACTCCCTCTTGGTTCCCTCTAGCAAGAGTGGTCTAAGGCCCTAAGAAGCAAACCCCTTTTCCCCTTCTATAGAAATTGGAAGATGACAAAAAAATGTATCGGTCTTATTTAATTATATAGAAATTTTTATTTTATGACATAAAATCCTATAAAGCTCATTCAAGACACAAATTTTCCTTTTTATGCATGTAAGGAAATTTGGTTACTAAGTGCAAATACATATTTTACTCAAGACCCATTATGCTTATCATGTAAGTGTATTTTATTGATGATGCATGTACAAGTTCATTTTTTTATCAATATCTTTTGTTAGAATTTAATGACCCAATAAAAAATTCTAAACAAAAACATAGTTTGAAAATTTTTAATGTAATAAAAAATACTTCTATAACAAGTATTATTGTCAACTCAACACTCTAACATTAAATGTAAATTCTATGTTATCTATATATCCACATAATTTTTGTGTGTGTAAGCATAGATAGAATTTAAATTGTTGTTTGATTTTTATAAGTGATTTGGATCATCACATAAAATATTTGTTTTAAGTAACTTTACTATAATAAAGATTTTTAGAATTACATTTTTTAAATTCTATTCTACTAAAAAAATAAATTCTTATTAATATTTTCTTAAATTTTAAAGAAAAAATATTTATATTTAAAATAATTAATAAATAAAATCTAATAATTAGCATGGTCCTACAGCTCCAAGGATTTAACTAAAAGTTGTTAGAATTTTCCAAAATAGACATGCAAAGCATTACATAAAATATGAAGAGGAGTAGAACTGATTGATTTATTTCAAGGATCAACTTTGTATAAATAGAAAATTTGATCATTGAGAGCCGTTGGATTACAACAACTCATAAAAGTTGATGAAGATACCACTAAGATTTCTCCTGACACATGGAGGAGTGGTAATTCAAGAGTGTCTATCCTAGTAGAACTTAAGAGAATATTCACTTATTCTAACACCCCCCTAAGTGATACTAGGGGAGGTTTGTACAAATGAGTCCCGGCAACAAGGCCTGGTGAGGTACTCATGTACAATGTCTTCTTTTTGAAGAGATGGTAAAAACCCTATGGGAAAAACCATTAATCAAAAATGAAGTAAAGAAGAGGCTTGTATTTGGATGGAAAATATTGTCCTCTTATTACAAAAGCAAAGATAAGTCCCACCAACTTGGCCTGATTAGGTACTTATTTACAATATATAGATGATGAAAAACCCCTTGGGGAAAAACAAACTATCACAATAAAAGAGGCTTGTCTTCATATGGCGAATATTGTCCTCTTACTACAAAATAAATGATGAGTCCCGACAACTTGGCCTTATTAGGTACTCATTTACAATATATAGATGGTGAAAAAATCCCTTGGGGAAAAACCATTTGTCACAAAATTATCCAAGATAGATGCATGTCTTCGGATGGCAAAGATTGTCCTCATAATATGCATGTTGTTGGAGAGATGATAAAAAAACCACAAGGGAAAAAACCATTCTTCAAACAATATAATGAGAGGTGGAAGACCTTTGTGTCAATGCAGTTGTATTACTCTAAGTTTTCTCGCAACTGAAGGTAATGTGAAGACGAAAATGACTTGGTGAAGATATCTGCAATTTTATTCTCAATTGGAATATAGTCCAAGTATATATCCCTGCTCTGAATAAGTTGTCATATGAAGTGCATGTGTATCTCAATGTGTTTGGTGCACTAATGCTCAACTAGATTGTGAGTAATATGAATTGTGCTCTAATTTTCACACCAAAGCGTTATAGGATTTTTATGGGAGAAACCAAATTCTCTCAAAATTTTATGAAGCCAAAGAGCTTCCTGACTAGGTAAAACTGATGCCCTGTATTCTGCCTCTGTAGAAGATAAGGCTACTGCTTGTTGTTTATTGCATAACCAGGCTATTGGTTAAAAGCCAAGGAAAATACATAGCCATAGGTTGAACATTTGTCTTCTTCTAAACCTGCCCAATATGAATTCGTTTAGCCAATGATATCCATGGATTTTCCATTATATATGATCCAAAAGTGTTTCGTGCCTTGCAAGTAATGGAGGATCCATTTTGTTGCTTGCCAACGATTGAAGTGAGGTTGATGAGAGAATCTGGATATTATACCAACAACATATGAGATATCTGGGTGAGTATGAGTAAGGTATAACAAACTTCCTACAAGTTGATGGTATAGAGTTGCATCACATAGAGAGGATGAGCAATACGTACTAAGTTTTATGCCAAATTGAAAATGGGTGGGAGAAGATTTGTAATATATCATTTGGAACCTTTGAAGAAGATCTAGTGTGTACTTTTATTGACACAATAAAATTCCTTCATCTGTTTGACTTATCTGGATCCCAAGTAAGTAATGAGCTAAACTTAGATCAACCATTTCAAAATTTTCAGAGATGGAGTCTTTTATAGTCCGAATGTGAGTGAAGTGATTACCAGTGAGAAGAAGATCATCAACATATAGAACAATAATGGTGATTTTGCCTTCATATCTCCAAATTTAGGTTGTGTTATCAAACTCATAATGAGAAAAACCTGTGGAAAGAAGCAAGAAGTCCACATTTTCATACCAAGCTCTAGGGGCTTGTTTGAGGCCATAGAGAGATTTGTTTAGCCTGCAAACAAGAGAGGAGTCTTAAGTGAAACTAGTAGGTTGTTCCATGAAAATTTATTATTTTAAGTCCCCATGCAAGAAAGCACCCTTTACATCCATTTGATAGACATGCCACTTTTGGGAAGTAGCCAAAGCAAGAATCAATCTAATAGAATCCTTTTTAGCAACTGGAGCAAAAATTTCTACATAATCAATACCTTCAATTTGAGAAAAACATTTGGCTACTAGGAAAGCTTTGTGTTTGTCTATTTCTCCATTAGGCCCATATTTTGTTTTGTAGATCTATTTATAACGAACTAACTTCATTACTTTAGGCAAGGGAACTAAATCCCAAGTTTTATTTTTTATTAAGGAAGAAAATTTGTTTTCCATGGTCTCATCCCATTCTTTAATTCCTGTTGCTTCTTTGAAGGATTGAGGATCAGAGGAAATAGAATAACAGACAATAGTAGTGCTAATGGGATTGGTTGATCTGGTTTATGAAAGATTTTGGATGTAAGGAGTATCTTCTTTAATAATGGTGCGGGCCCATTTTGGCATAGTGGAAGAAGTAGAAAGATTTGAAAGACATTGAGTTGGAGTTACAGGTTCCTCATATTGACTATCAATTTCCAAGTTAATCTCAAGAGTTGGCTCTTCATAATATTGAGGTTCTACTATAGGAGAAGGCTCAATGGAGGAAGAGGGGGATTGAGGATATTTTTGAGGGAATTTTTCATCAAATTGGACATTCCTATGGAAAAATACCTCATGAGTTGAGGGATCAAGGAGCCTATATGCTTTCATTTCCTCACAATAACCAAAAAATATGAGACTTTTGCTTTTCTTATCTAGAGCCTTCATTTTATTCTTTGGGATGTGAGCCCAAGCAGTACACCCAAAAATATTGAAGAAGGAAACATCCGGTTTTGAGCCAGACCATGCTTCTTTAGGAGTTAAATGGTCAAGATATTTATGAGGTGTGTGATTTTGAATATAATTGGCACATTTAATAGCTTTTGCCCAAATTTTTTTTGGAAGATCTCTTGAATGGAGCATACAATTTGCCATTTCCTTTAATGTCCAGTTTTTATTTTCTGCAATGCCATTTTGCTGAGGATTATGGGAGAAAATTTTTTGATGAATGATGCCACGACTTGATAGAAATATCGAGAACTCATTCTTGCAATATTCCCCCCCCCATTATCTATGCAAATTTTCTTGATTTTGCAAGAGGCTTGGTTTTCAACTAAGTCTTTGAAGACTTTAAAGTGGGATAGAACATCACTTTTATATTTTAGGAAGTAGACCCAGGATCTTATAGAAAAGTCATCAATAAAGGTTAGAGCATACTTTGCTCCTTTTAAATAAGGTTCTAGAAAAAAAAATCAAGTCACTATGGATTAATTCTAGAGGGGATGAGGATTTTAGAGAACTACTTGGATGAAAAGGATATTGATGTTTCTTTCCAAGAGCACATCCATGATAAACTCCATAAATAGAAGAGACTTATGGTAAACCAATTACCATATCATGGGTACTTAATTCCTTTAAATAATTATAACTAATATGACCAAATATTTCATGCCAAATTTCGCTTTCAAGATCTCAATGAGCCACAAAACAAGAGGCCCCTTCTGGATTTTGAAATCCTTTGAAGTGAAATAGACGAGTGTTGTGATAAATATCTCCTTTGGCTATGAGAGAATGGGGATCTTGAAAGTTTCTTATCTCAACTCCTATTGGAGAGAAAATAACTGTTTTCCCTTTCCTAGAAGTACAAATTTGATAGACAGAGAGGATATTGGTGGCAATGTCTAGAACATAGAGAACATTATTTATAGAGCCACCATCAATAGTTATGTCCCCCTTTCCTTTGACTGGAATAAAGGAAGAGTCACCCACTTCTATGCTACATGTAGAACTTGAGGAGATAAATGAGAATGACTCATCTGAAGCAGTCATGTGATGAGTAGCTCAAAAATCTATAACCCAGTAATTAGAGGAAGAATTGGAGATTTTCTCATGAAAATTTAGGGCTTTCCATATTTGATTTTTATTGTATATCTTTTGATCCTTCATAGCTTCCTCTAGTTGTTGTAATATTTTCCAGCATTTGTTTGTAGAATGACCATTATTTTTGTAGTGAGTACAGGTTATGGGATTCCTTTCCTTCTTTTTAAATTTTTATTTAGAAGAGGTGGAGGCTATTATAGACACCAAAACAACACCAATACGATTATGTGATGACAAACGCTGATCGCATTGACACACACAACCCCTAGGGCAGCCCCCAAAGGTTAAACAGTGGTCCTAACCACTCCCAAAAGCAGTTTGGAAGGTTAGAGGTCAATTTGGCACCTTCTTGGAACTTTCTCCCTCCTCGTCTCACCCTAGGACGATTACAAACTGGTATTCATCCCACCCTGGGACGATTATTAGCATTCACCCCAGGGTGGGGTGAATAGAAGGTTTGACTGGCAAAAAGTCAAACCTCGACAGGTCCGCCAGTTAACTATAGCTTCAGGCCATGCAATTACGAGGAACGACTTCAAATAAAGGAGAGAGACTTCAGTCATGCATGTCTTTGATTTTGGATGCCTCATGCAAGGAGACTCTAAATTAGGGAATAATATTTTTCCCAAAATAGGACATGCAACTCCAATAGCGCCCTCGCATGCGCATTCAAATAGAGAGACCCTAGGTCTATAAATTGGTGAGTATTCTCACCCAAAAGAGATATGGAGAAGGAGCATTTTGAGCAACGAAGTGCTGCCATTTTACATCCACACACACAACTTTTGATTTGTGCCTTTCACATCCTTGATCTCTTTTGGAAGGGAGGTCATAGGGTGGTTATTGGAAGTGCAAATCCGGAGCCCAAACCTGAACATTTGGCCACAATATCCCACAAAATTTATTGAAAACACCCCATAAGAGGTTTTGGACCCATCCCAAGTGGATTGGTGCCAAAAAAGAGTCCCAAACGATGGGCGTCCTACCCCTGGGTGCCCCCCAAACTGTCACAGTCCTAATCACCATGCCCTAGAGCGATTAGAAATGTATGGCAGATTTCCTTTCTATTATTTTTACATCTAATTCTATACTACTTAGATAGGTTGTCATTTAAATTTCACATTTTTTTGAGCATTTTTTATCATGTTTTTATCATTTCCCGCCTTTACTAACATGCAGGTATCATCAACAAATTCTCGGTGATAGAGGCTAAATTGGGAAAATATGACCTTCTAGGTCTTTCCAAAATACCCCCAATTAGCTAACCCCCAACTTTTTAGATGATTTTAAGCTTCCCAGATGTGACATTTGGGACTGTGCTTTTTAACACTTTGTTGCAGGTCTATTCGTCCTGCCCTGGAGCGAATACAAATCTATGGTGAATTTTCCGACTGTTCCATTTGTAGTGTCTTCCTTGTGATGTTTTGATGTCCCTTTCAAGTTTTTAGTTCATTTGGATCTATTTTAGTTATCATTTTATTTATATTTTGCATGTGTTAGTTGAAGGCGTGGGGATTGCATGTTTTATTTTATCTACATGTGCTATTGACTGTTTTTTGTTTCTTTGAATGTAGGATCTAGACTGTTGAGCAAGGTGTTGCAAGATTTTTGTCATTGTTGTCAACTCAGGCAGTTAGATCTAATAATGCAGTGGACGAGCGATTCTGAAGTCATTCAATACAGGCTGATAGATTTTAGGGTTTGCAATTGACCACATTTAGGGTTTGTAGCCGACCATGTTTAGGGTTTGCAACCAACCAAGATTAGGGTTTGCATTTGCATAATAAGCCGACTATTATTAGGGTTTTTATCTCAAAATATCAAGTATATAAGTGGGGCTGTTTGGAGATTTAGGCATCCATCGGGTGAATGTTGAAGTGCGAGATGCGGTCGTAAAAGTGCAGATAGCGTAGAATTGGTGAGATGATAGCGAAGTGCATAATGTGAGCTAGTTGTGTCAAGTTGTTCGAAGTGCGATTGTGAATGCGCATAGAGAGCAGAGTGTGGAACGACACAGAGTGTGCGAAGCATGTGAGCAAAGAAAGTAGAATGTGCAGAGAGCGCAAAGGGCAAAGTTGATTACAAAGTTTGGCTGTAGCAGTGCAGCAGATTATGTGAAGAGATTGCACAAGAAAGAGCAGAGTGTGTAGAGATTGCAAAGGTGAAGTAGATCAGTTAGAGTCTTGCAATAACAAAGGTATTTGTCAAACATTTTCATTCAAAATTGAAGTCCAGTTGGTGCTGGCAAATTAGGGGTTGGTGCTCCTTTCTGTTGGTGCGGATAAATAAGGGGTTGGTGCTCCTTCCAGCTTGGTTCCGTAAACAAATTGTAAAGTTGGTGCTTTGCAAGAGGCTGGATTTGGATGGTAGTCCAAGCAGCCATTCTTTTTGAGGAGTAGCCATTTTGGTGAACCTCGTTAAAAATCTATGTTGTGTGATGTTCTCTTCTTGTACTTATTATATTTGTTTATAAGTTTTAATTGTTGTGGTTTTTAGAGTTGTTAATTCATGTTTTGGAATGCCACACTGATTCACCCCCCCTCTCAGTGCTATACTAAGTACAACAATTGGTATCAGAGCCAAGTTCCCTTTAAAGGCTAAATTAGCTAGGGTTGATCTTGGATTAATACTCTAATGGCAAAGAAAGGCAAGAATGGAACCATGAGACACAAGAAGAAAATATCACACAGGGTCATAAAAGAAAATAAAGATAAATTCATTATTTTTGTAGATTCAAGAGATGAATCAAACAATGGAGAAAAGGCCAAGAGTCAACTCGGTCATAATGTAGGTTCTCAAGGTTCAGAATGTTTTGATCAACTTCGGCATAATGAACGTCAGTGTTATGGTTTTAGTAGCAGTGAAGATGAAGAAAAAATAGAATCATAATAGAAATGTAATAAAGAAGAAATGAATGCAGAAGCAAATTGGAATGAAGATCAAATTACAGCTCCAAGTAAGAAGAATAGAACCTCCTTCAAAAGGACATATCAGCTAGTTTTAGTTTCTGTGGTAGAGGAAATTGAACCAAAAAAGGCAGAAGGGGTGAGCACTGAAGCAGATAATAAAAACCTCAATGCTAAAGTAGACTGGGAAGGTGAGTTGATCTCTACTCTTGAAGAGTTGAGTATAGAAAAGAAAAAGAACAAAATACTGTCCAAGAAATTGGAAGAATATGGGGATGAGATTGAAAATCTGTTCTTACAATTCCAACAGGCCAAGAAAATAGAAGAAGACTTGAAGTCACAGCTGAATGATAAAGTCAATGTGTGTAACAAACATGAAGAGGATTCTAACAAAGTAGTTAGTAATCTAAAGCTGCAAGTAGAAGAGTCTAAAAGGATTGAGGAAACTCTCAGGTCGTAGATCAATGAGAAAGAGATTATTTGCTGCAAACAAGAAGAAGAGATTGTTTCATTGAAGAAACAACTAGAAGAGGCCAATACAAATCTTAAATTCGAGAAGAGCATAGAATTGCTAGATAAAATGATAAGTCATCAGAGAAGCTCCACGATTAAGCATGGTCTTGGATATGAAGCTGAACAACCTGTATCTTCCAATTTTGTAGAGAAGAATAAGTTCACTGTTGAAGGGTCCGAGCAAGAAAAGGTTAAAAGTGTATCTTCAAAAGAAAGAAAATATCAAAGGATATTTACAGCAAAGCAGCCACAACAAAAGAGGTTCTACCACTCTCACTTTTTTCATACTAACACTTTTAATGGCTATTGTTTCAGATGTAACCAGTATGGTCACAAGGCAAATTATTGTGGATTATATAATAAATCAAAGAGTTATGTTGGTCGAAATACATCTGCATATCTGAGTGAACACTTTGTACAATGTTTTGAATGCAATGGTCATGGGCACATAGCAAGGTTTTGTCCAAGCGCTTATGTATCAAATCTAAGGCAAAACAATAGATTTCATAAGATGCAAAGAACACAACACAGAAAGGAAATAAATCAGGTTCATAGAAGAAAGGAAAATAATCATTCATCATGGATGCATAAGAGACAACCACACTAGAGAGATATTCAAGTTCATGCAATGATGCAAAATAGGGACGCAGGTGAAAAATCCAAGCCCGAGGTCAAGAAATTCTAGAGAAAGAAAGAAGAGAGGAAATCGTGTCTCCTTGAACTAAAGGAGACTGCTCTTCTACTACACTAAGCAACTCCAGGTAACACATCCTCAGGGGGAGCATTTTGAAAAAGGTTTTATTTTAATACTTTTGTATATTTGTCTGGGTATCTGAGGATGAAAGACTAGCAGTTGGGCTTTTGTGGTATAATTTTCAAGTGTGTTGGCTATTCATTTAGTTGTGTGTGGAAGTGCCGTGAAGGGTAGTGTTTGCATTGAGAATCTTCACCATTGGTAGTATTGATTATTTCATTGTTGTTTTGTTGATGGTTCTTACTGCCACTGATTATAGCTATGGATTATAACAGTTTAGATTATTTTTGTTTATTGAAAGAATGCTTGCCCCAGCTGCGTATTTGTGTTTCGATAATAGCAGCATGTTTTTGTTCGACGCTTGATGTGAAGATTGTCAGATCTTTCATTACACCTTGGTGAATATATTTAATTCACAGACAATTTTGTTTTAACTTTTAATATAATGCCAATTCAAGGATAAGAAGTTTGAGGCTAAGTAAGGTGCACTACGATTGGCCATAAAGTGTTTGACAAAATGTCTTCTTTCGACATGCACAGTTGAAAGTAAGAGTTGGCAGTAAAATTGTAGTGCTGGACAAAAATTGGTACAGATGTGAGTCACTTGTCAATTCTGTTGATAGAAGTGAAATCAGCATGTTGAATGGGAAGATTGAAGAAAAAGTTTATAATGTGTAGCCAGATGATTTCCAGCCTGGTGATGAATGTTTGAGGTGCTTTTATAAAGAATTGAGGTAGTCTACTGGATTCTCACTGCAGAGAAAGACAAACAGCTATCAGTAGGTTCAAGTCTGTTGAGAATATTCAAGATGTATATGCAGATGCTGTTTGCATTACAGAGCAAAAAGTTGGATAGTTAAACAATCAGTGTATGCTTTCACTAAAATCAGTGGACAAGTTTGAGATTGTAGAGCAACAGAGGGTTGAGGATTAGAAGATAGTGTGAATTTAAGTGGCCACATATTCCCAAGAATAGTCTAAAATTTGACTAGCCATTGGGATCAAATTCTCAAGGGGGGGCATTTGTGCATTTGTTCATCTTATTGATCATATCCATGATTTTTGCTAACTATTTCAATGTGGTTTTGAGAATGGTGTGTATGGACTCAGGGGGAGTCTGCAGTAGCCCTTTGGTATTATTGACAAAGGGGGAGAAGAGTTACAGGAATGTACACAGGTGTTGCCAACAATTCCAAAGGGGGAGATTGTTGAGCAAGGTGTTGCAAGAGTTTTTTCATTGTTTTTGTTACATAACTTTTATTATTAAACATGAACCATTCACCAATATGCAGAAATATCAAATCATTCATCCACAATACATTATCCACAATAACAATCCACAAATGAGAGAGAGATAGATAATACCCTTAAGGTAGGGCAACACCAATAATAATCCTTAAGGAAGGAATAACTCCACAAGATCTCCCAAGATGAGAGGCCACTTCGTGGGCACGACGATTACATAAGATTCTTCTTCAATGATATGAATCCTTACAATGACAAATATCTCTTCTTTATATATCCATATTCTTATTCTACTTTGGAGAGCCTACTACTAATATTATATTATATTATAATATAATATAATATAATATTATAATACAATCAACCTTGGGTTATGTGTGGCCCATGCCAACCCTTATACAATATAATAATATATCCCCAAATATCTATTCCTAGGTACCCTACCATGCCACCCTCCTTACAAATGTTTCGTCCTCGAAACATATGAAGAAATCTGATAGAATGATTTGCTAAGCAATGTTAGCAATTGGTACCAATCTCGATCATCCATCCATCCAAGTGAAACCCGATGATGCTTGGTACGCCATTTTGTTACTTGAGTATCCAAATCTGCTTCGTTGGCTCCACGCTTCTTCTGTTGTATTTTGATAACTTGAATGATGGGTCCACTTGTTCCTTGATGCTGATGAACCATGCTGAAAACCATGATCACTATGCTTTCTTTGCCAAACACTACCATAGTTGGTGCCCTACTGATTACATGTAGAACCATAATATTGTTGCCTTGAACCATGTCTCCAATATTGTTTTCGCTCATGGTGGTGTGGATGGCGATATGGTGCAACCTTTACTTGATGTTCTACCTTCTTTGACTTCTCAACATTTGGCTCCATTATTTTAAATTCCTCTACACATTGTTCTTTCATGTTCTCTTTGTTTGGTGTGTCCTTGTGCTCTTCTATCAAAGCTTCCTTGGACTCTGTTACTATTATTTCCATTGAATCAGTTTTTGCTACTTCTTCCATGGACTCTTTTGCTGCTACGGCCTTCTTGGATTTTGTTTCAGGTTCTTCAATTTGTTTCTCTACAATCGCTTCTTGATTTTCCTTGGATCCCTGCTCCTTAAGCTGAGAAATATCCTGTAATGTTATCTTCTTTTTCCTGTACCATAACTTCATAAACTTCTTTTGCACATTAATGTTAACAGTACCCAAAGAATCTAACCAAGGATAACCAAGAACAATATCCTTATCATCCATCTCAATAGCATAGAAATCTGAATGTAAAACATATTTATCCATGGTGATCTTTAAATCTTCAAAAATCTGAACATTCTCACCCTCTAGCTGTATGTCCTTGATTTTTGTTGCTTGAACTTGCAACTTCTTAGCCAAAGCAATATTAATAAAATTATATCTACTACCAGGGTCAATGGAAATAATAACCTGTTCCTTTTGAATGCTTCCATGAACCTGCATAATAGACTTTTTAGATTCAAACAAATTCCTTTGTCCATTTTCTAATTTATCTTCTACCAAAGGTATGGTTTCCTCTGTCTGCATACTGACATCTTTTTTATCTTCCCTGACCTTTTCCTCTTTCTTCTTGAGTAATTTTATTTCTTTTTCATAGTCTTCATTCTGTTTCTTTAAAACTTCACATTCTCCTTTTATTGCATTTCGCTCATTTTGAGTTTCTTGTAGTTTCTTTTCAAGGTCTTCGATGAAATTTATTATGTGATCTACATAATATGGGTCCCATTTAATCAAGAATGCATGCTCTATTTCATCCCAAGTGTATTCATTATTCCTTTCTTCACAAAATTTTATCCACCAAGACAAAGCTTTCCCTTGAAGACATATACCAAGCAGGGATTTCCCCCATGAGACATTACAATATCGAGATCTAAAATTTTTCCACCATTCTCGAGCATCAATATCATCTTCTCCAGAAAAATGTTGGAGTACCATTGTTCATGCCCTAATGCAACTAGGTTTTTTTTTTTGATAATAAATATCATGCCCTAATGCAAACTAGGGTTTTATGGAAAAAAATATATATATCTTCCCACCAAGTTGAAGCTAAAAATCCCAAAGACAACTACATCTGCAATTTTTCTTCCAAACAAAATAAAGTGCAACTGATTTGCTTACCCGAACTAAACAAATTGTCTTTTGAAAAATTCGCGACTTGAAAATTCGTCACTTTCCTTGTTCCAGATGGCTGACTTCAAAAGGTTGTATCTCCCTCAATATTGCTCATATTCCTTCATATGACCACTCATTTTAAAGCTCTTCAAATTCTGCACAATTTGATCCAAGAATCGCCTCAATCGGATTAGCTGTCGCAAAGATATGGCTTCTGAAAGATGAGGCATTTTTCCAGAAAAAATCTGCGAAATTCGTCACTATCCTTGTTCTAGATACTAACTTCAAAAGGTCGTATCTCCATCAATACTACTCAGATTCCATCATATGACCACTCATTTTAAAGCTCTTCAAATTTTGCACAATCTGATCCAAGAATCGCTTGAATCGGATAAACTTGCGCAGAGATATGGCTCCTGAAAGATGAGATGTTTTTCCAAAAAAAATTGCCCTAATTCTAGGGTTTCACACAAAAATCCCCACTTTGCCAAAATCGTTGCTCTGATACCACTTGTTACATAACTTTTATTATTAAACATGAACCATTCACCAATATGCAGAAATATCAAATCATTCATCCACAATACATTATCCACAATAACAATCCACAAATGAGAGAGAGATAGATAATACCCTTAAGGTAGGGCAACACCAATAATAATCCTTAAGGAAGGAATAACTCCACAAGATCTCCCAAGATGAGAGGCCACTTCGTGGGCACGACGATTACATAAGATTCTTCTTCAATGATATGAATCCTTACAATGACAAATATCTCTTCTTTATATATCCATATTCTTATTCTACTTTGGAGAGCCTACTACTAATATTATATTATATTATAATATAATATAATATAATATTATAATACAATCAACCTTGGGTTATGTGTGGCCCATGCCAACCCTTATACAATATAATAATATATCCCCAAATATCTATTCCTAGGTACCCTACCAGTTGTCAAATTAGGAAGTTAGATCTAATAATGCAGTGGACAGGAAGTTCATAAGTCATTCAATGCAGGCTGATAGATTTTAGGGTTTGCAATTGACCACATTTAGGGTTTGCAGCCAACCATGTTTAGGGTCTGCAGCCGACCAAGATTAGGGTTTGCATTTGCATAATCAGCTGACTATTATTAGGGTTTTTATCTCAAAATATCAAGTATATAAGTAGGGCTGTTTGGAGATTTAGGCATCCATCGGGTGAATGTTGAAGTGCGAGATGCGGCCGTAAAAGCGCAGATAGCATAGAATCGACGAGATGATAGCGAAGTGCATAATGTGAGCTAGTTGTGTCGAGTTGTTCGAAGTGTGATTGTGAATGTGCACAGAGAGCAGAGTGTGGAATGACACAGAGTGTGTGAAGCGTGTGAGCAGAGAAAGCAGAATGTGCAGAGAGCACAAAGGGCAAAGTTGATTACAAAGTTTGGCTGTAGCAGTGTAGCAGATTGTGTGAAGAGATTGCGCAAGAAAGAGTAGAGTGTGCAGAGATTGCAAAGGTGAAGTAGATCAATTAGAGTCTTGCAATAACAAAGGTATTTGTCAAACATTTTCATTCAAAATTGAAGTCCAGTTGGTGTAGGCAAATTAGGGGTTGGTGCTCCTTTCTGTTGGTGCAGATAAATAAGGGGTTGGTGCTCCTTCCAGTTGGTGCTGGTAAACAAATTGTAAAGTTTGTGCTTTGCAAGAGGTTGGATTTGGATGGTAGTCCAAGCAGCTGTTCTTTTTGAGGAGTAGCCATTTTGGTGAACCTCGTTAAAAATCTATGTTGTGTGATGTTCTCTTGATGTACTTATTATATTTGTTTATAAGTTTTAATTGCTATTGTTTTTAGAGCTATTAATTCATGTTTTGGAATGCCACATTGATTCACCCCCCCTCTCAGTGCCATACTAAGTACAACAACATTATAGGAGTAGCAAGGAGTCAAGACTCATCAACGCAAGTTGCGGTGATGTTTGGTCCGCCCATTTTACATGTGGGCATGCGGAAGAAGGAATAGCATCCATGGGTGTAACAAGAACACATTTAACGCTCCTAGCCCCTGAAAAGGGAGGATATGGATTGTAACCAAGTTCTAAAACATATTAATAAAAAGGGTTGTCTTCCATATTGGCTTTTTATTTGGTTTCAATTCGTTTATGCCTCTTTCCTTTCATGCATTTTCAATTCATAGGACTTAGCGTTATCTTTTGTTCCGTTTGCATCGCATCTTGGATTTTCCATTTTTGTTTTCGTATCCTCATGCTTTCAGTGGAGATCATGGTGGGACCTCTGTCCCTTGATTTTAAGATTAAATTTCTGATCAAAAGTTGCTTGTTTTTGCTTGCAGGTACCAAGTTTTCAAACGTTGGACTGTTGTTCATTTCAGTCTGTGAGGAGTACAGAGCTAGAATTCGTCTTACCCAGGGATGAATGGGCATTTACCCCACCCTGTGATGAATACAGTTATGTTATTCATTTCACCCAGGGATGAATAGCTCTTTGTACAATTTTAGGGCAGAAATTCAGAGACATCCGATTTGGGCAGAGAAGAGGTAGGGGTCCTAAACACCTTCTATCATTTTTTGCTTTCTGTTCTCTAGTTATTTGCTTGCATAGGAGAGTTTGAATGCTTGTTTTCTTCATTTATGCAACTTAAAAAGAACCCCACACACCACGTGGTAATTTAAAACAACAAGGAGTTGGTCATAAAACCCCAACCCTTGAGCAAGACCAACGGTGGATTTCATCACCACCTTGGCTTGAGATATTGCATACATAACCCCGATCGCGACTATTGCTAGACGTAAATCCTGATGAAAGCTGACCAAGTGTAGCTAGGGTGATTCCCAGTGCATGAGGATAAGTCTTCTATGGTAGGTGTCATAAACAGAGTGATTCCCCTTCCGTACCGCCTATGTTCCACGTACCATCTGCTCTCACGTACCAATAGTTTCCCTCACGTAAGGGTGGGTATATAGAGAGGTTGGTATATCGGCCTGGCAATGGTATATCGAAGGGGTGACCATTTTTGGGAGTCATAAGAGCCATCATATTGCATTTAAATGTTCTTTACAAAAGCTTTCAAAACAAACATCAAAACACACTAAACCAGATTTAGGGCACACTTTTAATCTTTAAACGAGATAATCATTGCTTTGATTGTGTGTTTCCTTCTGTTTAGTGTAGCATAAAAATCATAAAAAGAGATAAAAACCTACACATCTTGTAGGAAAACATCACCATGGTGTACACCCGTAGCCGAGCCCAATCATGGGCAGGAGCTGCAGAGAGTGCACAAAGGGGGACAAGTCACCTCCGATATAGTCCTGAGGACTTGGTCATCCCGCCTTGGTGGCCTGACATGCAAGATAGTCCACATCATGCCATTACAGAATAGGACTATAGAGGCACCTCTTTGAGGGGCACCCCCACTCAAGCATAGATCTTTTCAAGAGGAGGACCTACACGTGGCACTCAACATAGATAGGAGGCCTCCCTTAGATGCTCGTTATGAGTGGCCTAGTGATGAAGCGCTAGAGCAACATAGGGTCCATAAGGAGGGGCCACATGATTTTGTCATCCCTCCTTTACCCCTTATTACTGTTAGAAACACTAGACAAAATCTAGAGCACAAGGCTCTCCAGACAGGGCAAGCCAATTCTCCCCACACCTTTCACACATACGAAAGGGAGTACGAGGAAGACCACTACATTCCTCAAGAGCAGTACACAGTGTGGGAGCGATGCACCTCCGCACCTGCTATGTATCAGGATCACCCATTGAGGCCAGAGCCTCGGGTGAATGCCGCTAACCTCGATAGAGGAAAGCAACCCATGGGGATCTCGGATCACCATGACCGAGATAGACATGTAGGAGAGGCATCTAGGCTTCCTAAACACAAGACGATGGAACAAATTGACTTGGCATTTTCCAGAAATATCTCCCGCCAAGCGCAAATCATGCAGCTCAAGCAAGATCAACAATAGTTAGAGCATCTGTACCGCCTTAGCAAAGAGCGCATTCAGCGTCAGACAACCGAATTGCTTCATAACACTATGCTTGAGAAGGTCCCAACCCCTCGTGCGCATAAAGTAGAAGTGTATGAGAGGCACAACCCCTTGGTGCGAGACAGGTCCCCGCGACCTTACCAAGTACTACCTCCGAGACCTCCTAGACCTGAGCGGGAGGCCACTCCCAAGAACAATGATGGGCACCCTCCACGGGGACCCACCCATGTTCATAGGTCTCATCCAGAAACTCCTCAAGAAGCCTATGAGGAGTATGAGCAAGAAGAAGAGCGGGCCGAAATGCCCTACCAAGGCGAGAGGGGCTGCTATCCGGCCACCCCTCCATAGGCCTCAAGTTCCCCACAACCCACAATGGGAGCAAACCAAGGAGGAAGAGATCAAATCCTCCGATGCATATAAAGTGCTACTAGAGCGCTTAGAGTCTGTGGAGACCAAGACTTCTGGGCCCCAAAAGCCCACTTTACGCCAACTCCGTAGTCACCCTGTGCATCCGTCAGTGTCGGCACCCCCATACCCTGAACACTTTAAACTGCCCCAGTTGGCACTCTTTAGAGGGGAGGAGGATGCCCAAGAGCACGTGACTAGATTCCTGAGCCAATGCTTTGGCATTCAGGACAATGATGCTTTGTTGCTAAGAACATTTATAACCACATTCGTAGGCCCTACCTCGGATTGGTTCACTCAGTTACCAAAACATAGCATCAGTAACTTGGATCAGCTAGTGGACGCATTCCTCGAATGCTTCACCTTCAACACCAAGAAAAAGGCATCACTAAGTGACCTAGCTAGCCTCAGGAAGTATGAGGAAGAAACCATGGTGGCATATGGGAACCGGTGGAGGACGTTGCTTTCAAAGCTGCCCTACCTCCCTCCCATGTCCGACCTGACCCAAATGTTCTCAAAGAGTTGTTTGAGATCGATCTCCATGCTATTGCAGCTGTAGCAATATGCCACTTTAGAGGAAGCTCTGGCACAAGCCAGAATCATTGAGGAGATCAAGATACAGGATGGCGAGATTGCCAAGCCAAAGAAGAAAGAATGGTCTAAGAACACCAAAATAGGGACCACGCAACAAAAACCCGCTATGGTCAATCAGGTTGCTATAAACGTCCCTAAGCCTGCACAAGCAACATAGCCCCAAAAGGCTAACTATCATGCGGTGCCTCTTAACAATTATGATAGAGAAAATCAGAGGCAAGAACAAAATCAGCAGCGTCACCCTAGGCGACAATTCACACCTTACACAGAGTCCAGGGACTCCCTGTTTGACCGCTTGTCAACGATGGCAAACTTGATCAACCTACCCGAGATTCAAACCATAGACCCCAATGCACCAAAGCCTAAGGGGTACAGGGAGGACTTGTACTGTAGGTTCCACAGATGGAAGGGACATGACCTTAATGCATGTTGGAAGTTTAAAGGCTTGGTGCAAGACCTAATCGACAACAAGATGTTGGCAGTGGACAACCCCGTAGCGCCAAACAACCAACATATGGGAGTCTTCAGAGACCCCCTTCCTGCCCATGATGCATAGGAAAAACCCCTTCAAGTCAATGAGGTGCAACATAATTGCCCCATGCAGGGGTATGTAGGGATGATAAGCATAGTGACTAGGAACAAGAGGTACCCAGGAGCTGCCCTCGTGGCAGCCACAAGAGAGGTTCCATCGATGTCACAACCTCAACAACACCCTACGCAACCTCCCTCGCCTAGACCAGTGGCCACGATTCGGACTAGACTTACCCAAAGTCTAAGGACCACGTCGGCTAGGCTCTCCATATACGAGCTCATTCAACAATCAGCGCCCCATCGGGAGGCTCTAATGGAGATATTAAAAGCCATCGAGCTGCAACCCCATGAAGCAAACTCTTTCAACAACTTTGTGGGACATGTAAAACAATGTACAGAACCAGTCATCACCTTTAGAGAAGATGAATTGAAATCGGTGATTGGTGATGTGGTGGATCCACCCCTGCACGTCATTGCACGGGTCAACGGGATTCCATATAAGAGGGTGTTGGTGGACACTGGCTCATCCAGTAATATAATTACAACAGCAGCATTGAAACATCTGAAGTTGCTGGCATCTCACATCGTGGCCTCCACCTATACTCTTCGAGCATTCAATGATGCGATATGCTCGACGGTTGGCACAATTGTCCTACCCATCCAAGTGGGACAAAAGACTATTCATACATTGTGCCACATCTTGGAAGGTGAGATGGCCTATAATATCTTGCTGGGGCGGCCTTGGATCAGGGACATGAAGTGTGTCCCTTCTATAGCTCATCAGTGCCTAAAGTATACATTTGAAGGATAGGTGCATGTAGTCCCGATAGACTTAGAGCCCTTCAAGTACTGCAATACGGTGCAATTCATGCCGCAATCGACCCTTCCATCAACACATTTGGATTTTTAGTTGAATCCATCTAACCAGGGTCCGATTCCGCAGGCATCCCCATTGACAAGTCCATCAAATCCCCAACTGGGTCCATCTTCCTCATCTGGTCCTTCACCAACGATGCCACCTACGGTGGCCACACCAAAGGACAAGGGAAAGAAACCCCTAGAAGAGGAACCACCCCTAGTCTCAACCATCTCTACCGAAGAGATGCCTAGCCGAATGGAAGTCGAGATGCCTAGTTCACCCTACATGGAGTGGACTCAGGAAGAACTCCCATTCGCTCCCCCTCAACCGCCAATGATCACCGTTGAGATGGCCAACACGGGCCTGGGGGAGTATCTAGTGCGAAACATTGTAGCAACACCCACACTTGAGTCCATGCAGGACATGGGGAGACCTCGCCTCCCCATCGGCACTGTGGTTCCTCTAGGCTACCCACCCAATCAGACAAACTTTGTTTATGGGGGCCTGGATAATGGCATTGAACCTTACATGCAAGAAGACGAAGATGAAGAGCCCTTTGTTGAGGACGTCAACTATTTGTCCAACCTAGATTTCGCATTGAGATATCTTGGCCAATGCAATTGGCATGGATATGGGTTGGGCAGGTATGAGCAAGGAGTGCGTGTTCTTTGCCAACCAAGATATCAAATGTCGTATGACAAGTCAGGAGTAGGGTTCAACCACCCCTTGCCCCTGGACATCTTGGTAGAGAACATGCAAGGCCTAGGGATAGGCAACAAGGATGGGTTGGCATTAGATCCATATGCCAATCCTAACACAACATATACATTGGGGGATTATCTCCCATTGCTAACAACCAACCTTGTTGACCTTAACAACCCTTTCCCTTCGGTCAAAAAGGGAGAAAGTTCGAGGACTCACCTACAAGAGGGATATAGACAAGACCAAGAAGGGTCTTCGGAAGATGAGTCGGAGTACGAGGTAGCACCTTGGGATCCTTTCGAATCTGATAGCAATCATTCACAAGTGACTCCCATGGATGATTATCAGGAGAGCTTCCTGACAATGTTCCCTTTGAATGCTCCAATTGAGCATATGCCACCTCAAGAGAATCAGGTCCCCCGCACAGAGAGCGGAACAACCTCGATGGGACCACATTAATTTGCTCGAGCAAGATGAGCCTCATATGTCGCAAACAGCTATTGGAGCCAACGAAGGCCTTTGGATCTCCGACAGTGATTATGAAGATGAAACTGAGATGGCCTATCTCAATCATATGCGACAACAACAATATCCCTTGGACATAGATGACATGTTTGAACAACTACACATAGGGCCAAGGCATAGGTGGCACCTAAACCAGGCACAGTTGGACCAATTACTGCACCCGCCACTCCAGGTATACAGAGAACATCTTCCGCCTGGAGACCCTATAGAGCCATCAGTGCCTAGGGCGGACCCTGTCCTCTTATCCGCACATAGGGCCGATCCATTTGTGCCAGTACCCACAGAGCCAGATCCGAAGCACAAAGATCATCTAGGATGTCCGAGCAACCACACCCATGGTAATGGAGACCAAAATCATTTCATCAACATGATCTCCATTGATTTAACCACCCCCATCCATAATCCAGCCGACCCAACATGGTCATTGCATCTAGACCTAGATGCTATAGACTGGGATCACGCTGACACACCACCATCCCCATCAGAGTACTGGCCTTGTGGTGGGATGTTCCATTTCACCCCAGGACAGACTCAGGATGTCTTCCATGCTGAAGAGGAACCCGACGTTCCGAACGATGATCTAAATTCAGCAAATGATATCCACTTGATCCCAACTCCACACCAGTTGGAGGACGGGTCCCACATGTCGGTCGAGGAGACGACTGACGTAGACATCGGCTCGATCCAATGAATTTGCAAATCATCAAGCTGGGGGTAAGTCTATCCCCCGAAGAGCAAGCCGACTACATTGCCCTTCTCAAAGAGAAGAAGGAGGTTTTTGCATGGTCCTACAAAGACATGTCGGGGCTAGACCCGTAGCTAGTCACGCATAATCTAACGCTTGATCCGACAGTCAAGCCAGTAAAGCAAAAACTACGTAAGATGCATCCAACAGTAGCCTTAATGGTCAAATATGAGCTACAAAAGTTGTTGGATGCACAGTTTGTCATCTGCATGGATTACCCACCATGGTTGTCTAACATGGTGCCCGTCAAAAAGCCCGACGGGAGGATTCGCATATGCACCGATTTTTGAGATCTAAACAAAGTGAGTCCTAAGGATGATTTCCCCTTGCCTAGCATCGATGCATTGGTAGATGCTACAGCGGGCCATGAAATGCTTTCCCTCATGGATGGTTTCTCAGGATACAATCAAATTCGTATCAATCCCGAGGACCAACTAAAAATGGCGTTCACAATGCCTTGGGGGACATTTTGTTATAAGGTCATGCCCTTTGGCCTTAAAAATATTGGCACCACCTACCAACGTGCCATGACGTACATCTTCCATGATCACATGCACAAAACTTTGGAAGATTACATGGATGATTTGTTGGCCAAATCTCTTTTGCGCCCAGATCATCTCGATGACTTAAGCAAGATCCTCGATCGCCTCATTGAACATAAAGTCAGACTAAACCCCAAGAAGTGCGTATTTGGCATCACATCTAGAAAGCTCTTGGGTTTCATAGTCTCCAAATGAGGAATCGAGGTGGACCCACACAAAGTCAAGGCAATCCTTGAAATGCTTCCCCCAACTACCATCAAGCAGCTCAGAAGCCTGCAGGGAAAGGTCACGTCAATCAAGCGCTTCATAGCGTAGCTATCTGACAAGTGCCGACCCATGAATAAATTATTGCACAAGGGGGTAGCATTTCACTGGGATGACGAGTGCCAGTCAGCCTTTGATGATATTAAACAATACTTGGCTTCGCCGCTAGTATTGGCACCACCTAGACCAGGAGTGTCGTTCTACTTATACATCTCAGCTACTGAGGTGGCACTGGGTGCCATGCTGTCCCAGAAAAATGAACTACACAAAGAACAGGCTACTTACTATCTTAGCCGCACCCTGGTCAGTTATGAACTTAACTATGCATACGTTGAGAAGCTCTACTTGGCAGTGGTGTTTGCTACCAAAAATCTATGCCACTACATGCTCAACAATATGACGTATGTTGTGTCTAAGGAGAATCCATTGCGATACATGATGAGTCATACTTATCATAGTAGCCGCACGACGAAATGGATCATGTTGTTGATGGAGTTTGACATAGAATTCATTGGACAGAAATCCATAAAAGGTCAAGTCATCGTCGATCAACTAGCAGAGGCTCCTCTTGAAGATGATCAGCCTCTGATCGTAGAACTACCTGATGATGGGGTCTTCCATGTTTTAGAATCGCCAGATTCTAATGAGCTTGAGTCACAGGCTGACATGACCCTATTCTTTGATGGTTCTAAATGTGAGCAAGGAGGTGGCATAGGAATTGTATTCTTCACACCGCAAGGGGCTCCAATGCCTCTATCATTTAAATTAGACTTCTCGTGCACCAACAACAATGCAGAATATGAAGCCTTGCTCATAGGTCTTCAAACAACAGTCACCATGAACATTAAACGTTTAAACATCTTTGGTGATTCGTTGTTAATTGTCAATCAAGTCAAAGGGGTATTCCAATGTAAATGCCCAGTTCTACAGGCCTACAAAGCCCTTGTGGACAAATTCTTGGCACAACTTGAATGGTATGACATCGAGGCACTCCCTCGATCATCGAATCATTTTGCGGATACTATGGCCTCCTTGGGGTCACTAATCCCGCAAGACCCTTCCGGTGAGATGACAACCATTCAGGTCAAAACATTATCACAATCCATGATGGAGCGATGCAAGCTCTGACCTAATGCCAAGAATCCACCTGATCCAGATTGAACCATCTCGAGATAGGTTCTCTCGAATCCACGATTGTCTGACTCAAGCCAACTAGGGGTCCTTGTTCTCCCCGACCCCTCTTAATAGCAACACAACGCTATTTTTACAAGTTCTTTCCCACTCAACTTTTTCTAGGGATGAACTTCAAGAGGGATTGGCCATTCATACCATCGAGGTTTCTGATCAGCAGGATTGGTACACACCCATAAGGGATTACCTCAAGCTAGGTAACCTCCCACTTGGATTGACACAAGCCACGAAAAGATCATTTAAATAGAAAGTGGCAAAACATGTCTTGCTAGGAGACATTTTGTATCATCGGAGCTATGAAGGAATCCTCCTCCGTTGCTTGGACCAGCAGGAGTCCGCTTGGGCGATCACCCAAGCCCACGATGGTACATGCGGTGGCCACTTCAGCGGTATGGCCATCGCAAAGCGCATTCTCCGCATGGGCTATTATTGGCCATATTTAGAGCGAGATTGTTGCGCATATGTAAAGAAGTGCGTGAAGTGTCAACACCATGCCAATTTGACACATGTACCTTCTCAAGCCTTGCAACCGATTCAATCGGCTTGGCCTTTTTCATAGTGGGGCTTCGATCTAATCGAAAAGATCTCCCCTACGTCGTCGGGTCATCACACGTTCATCATAACGGCCACAGAGTACTTCACCAAGTGGGTGGAAGCAATTCCGCTAACCTCTACGACTAGAACCCGCATTGCAGAGTTTATTTTACATAACATCATATGTCATTTTGGTATTCCATCCAAGATCATCTCGGATAATGGGACGTCATTCAAGAATAAAGATGTGCGTGCTTTGACAACAAAGTACAAAATTCAGCACAGTTTTTCAACACCCTATTATCCACAGGCAAATGGGCAAGCAGAGGCGTCAAACAAAATGCTAGTCGCCATCCTCAAAAAGACCATCATAGATAGTCATAAGGATTGGCACATTCAAATCCCGCTTGCCCTATGGGCTTATCGCACTAGCATTCGGATGCCCACTAGGGCAACTCCATTTTTGCTGGTGTATGGCTCCGAGGCAGTCATGCCTCTCGAGTTGGAAATCCCTTCCCTATGCATTTCAATGCAAGAGTTCATCGATGATGACACTGCACGGCAGGCCCGATTAGACCAACTTACGTTGCTCGATGAATGACGCGTCAATGCTCTCGAGCATTTGCGTATCTATCAAGAGCGACTTAAGAAAGCATACAACATGAAGGTTCACCTAAGGGACTTTCAGGTTGGTGACTTGGTCTTAAAAGAGAACCAACAGAATTCTAATTTGTCGCCCCATCTAAGGGACAAGTTCACGGCAAACTGGTTAGGTCCTTATGTGATTGATAGTAAAATAGGACCTGGAACATACCGGCTCACCTCTCTTGAAGGAATCAAGGAACTAGAACCCTTGAACATCAGTCATTTGAGGCCATTCCACATTTAGAGAGCCATAGCCCACCCAAAAGCTCCAAGGATTCCCACAATCGCTTGGTCAACCCCAAAATGCCCCAAAGGTATCCATAAACCCTTTGGTCAAACAAAAAGCTCCAAGGATTCCCACAATCGCTTGGTCAACCCCAAAAATGCCCCAAAGGTGTCCATAAACCCTTTGGTCAAACCAAAAGCTCCAAGGATTCCCACAATCGCTTGGTCAACCCCAAAATGCCCCAAAGGTGTCCATAAACCCTTTGGTCAAACCAAAAGCTCCAAGGATTCCCACAATCTCTTGGTCAACCCAAAATGCCCCAAAGGTGTCCATAAACCCTTTGGTCAAACCAAAAGCTCCAAGGATTCCCACAATCTCTTGGTCAACCCAAAAATGCCCCAAAGGTGTCCATAAACCCTTTGGTCAAACCAAAAGCTCCAAGGATTCCCACAATCGCTTGGTCAACCCAAAATGCCCCAAAGGTGTCCATAAACCCTTTGGTCAACCCAAAAGCTCCAAGGATTTCCAATCTCTTGGTCAACCCAAAATGCCCCAAAGGTGTCCATAAACCCTTTGGTCAAACCAAAAGCTCCAAGGATTCCCACAATCGCTTGGTCAACCCCAAAATGCCCCAAAGGTGTCCATAAACCCTTTGGTCAAACCAAAAGCTCCAAGGATTCCCACAATCGCTTGGTCAACCCCAAAAATGCCCCAAAGGTATCCATAAACCCTTTGGTCAAACCAAAAGCTCCAAGGGTACCCATAACCGCTTGGTCAAAATAAATATTCAAAAACAAACAAAAACAATAAAATCATCAAAAATAACAAAAAAAATTGCATCTCAATTCCATGCATACTCGTAAAAATCAAAATACAAAAATATAAGTTGCATTAGGCATCGCATCCATACATTGCATATTTGCTGGTCATACATGTCCCAAACACCATAGACTGTAATTGCTCGGCAATTCCTTCATTTTCCACATTCCATCCATTTTATAAATACATACATCCAGAATAACACCATCCCCATTTTTAGCATAGTCAATTGTCTCCTAATGTATGTAGGGTTTTCATCATTCAGATGTCTTTAAATTTCTAGCCAAAAACTGTACAAAGTTAAATAGATTTTACAAGGGAAAGTTTTACTTGGATCACGCCTCGTTATGTAACATCCCTACACAAGTTAAAACACATAAAATAATTCCCAAGTTGTGTGAATGCAAGAGAAACCTACAAAGCAGTCTAGGATACCATAGGTGAAAGATTAGCCTGTTCATCCCCTTGTGCGAATGGTTCAAGAGTGCTGAGAATTGACAAAAGGACAAGCTCTTCCCCATCAATTCCCCTAAATAAATAGTGGTTTTCACCACTAGCAAAAATCCCAATCACCGTTGGTCCCCAAAGTTGTAAGGATTCGTACTACATGCCCTTGACAAGGATGGGTAGTCATCCCCAAGGCCTAAAAGGATCAATGCCATTCAAAAGGAAACTCCCAACAAGCCATCATCACGACCATCTCCAATCACCTTTGGTCTCCAAAGTCGTAAGGATTCGTACTACACACCCCCGACAAGGATGGGTAGTCATCCCCAAGGCCTAAAAGATCAATGCCCTTACTTCATAATCTCCATAATCCCCTTTGGTTCCCAAAGTCGTAAGGATTCGTACTACACGTCCCTCGAACAGGATGGGTAGTCATCCCCAAGGCCAAAAGGATCAATGTCATTCATAAGCCAAAAACCTACAAGCTCAACCTTACGAAGCTCAAAATGCAAAATCAAATAACAGTGGTTATCACCACTATTCAAAATCCTTGCTCAAAAAGAAAAACAAAAGAGAAAAATAAACAGTGATTTTCATCACTATGTATACGAGCAAGTATCCTAACATGTTGAGCAAATAAAAGACTCCTGAGCTTGAATCCCTAGAATTCTCAGCATTCGAAAACCATCTAGGTGATCCTCATTACGGGTTTGGTGGACAACCTACCTGGCAATGGCGGTATCCTAAACGCATGACGATATGTCTATCACATTAGCTTTGCATGTGAGCAGACCAATGTTTGCATGTGGATGAGCTAGCTTATGGTACCTTAGATTGTCCCATGGATTAATCTTACTAAATACAACAACGGAGTTAGTGGAGCTAATTAGGTGATCCTCAGTATAGGTTTGGTTGACAACCTATCTGGCACTGGCGGTATCCTGACAAATACCACATAAACGAACTCAATTGCACACACAGGGATGTGAAATAACTTGGTCAAACTCAAGTCTGATTTATACCTTGTTCAAAAGTCTTGCGAGATAAATGTACAATTTTGGCTAGTTAGTTAAAATATCTGAATCTCAGAAAAGCTTAACTACATTTTAAAACAACTGGTACATTTCATTACATCCATCCCCATCAAAAAATACAAAAAAATACAAAAACAAAGTTCTCACATGCAAAGTCATTCCACAAAGCCATCACATAAGTACAGAAAGCCAATAAATCTTGTACAGTCTATGGTGCCATCGACAAGTTATCAACAACTCATTTCATTCATTCCATATGCATACATCATATAATTAGAAACATCGCATTCATAATACCACATGCATACATCATCATAAATAACTGTGCATAAACATAAAAACAAACCATGACAAGTGTATAAACACAAAGAAAGTCATCTGTATATATATATATATATATCATCAAAAATGCCCGTAGGCTACAATGAACCGGTCCTCTGACCTCGCAACAAAGCAAAACCTCAAAAACCCCCAAGCCTAGGGCATCGGCCACCATGATCATGTAGGATCGATGCGACGGGAACTACCCCCATGGTGTGGGTCCTATGGGACCTCTCAAGGTGATTGTTGCTAGCCCCCACATCACGCCCACTAGCACCCTCCTCATCCAATCGCCTACGATGAGATGATGCTGACTGCTCAGTATCACTACCCCTCATCTAGTGTGAAGACCCACCTCTAGAGGGCTTAGGTATCCACCCCTCGAGGTGGATGATCTCTCCCTCCAAATCCATCCGATGTCGACACCACTCCACCTCCCACCGATGGTACATAGCTACTACATCATCGCGTTATGCCAATGCCCTCTCCCTCTTCGCAGCTACATCCGTAGGAGATCCCTCTCCCCTGCAGCATCGGTATCCCCATCCTACCGATGGTATGTAGCAAATGCATTCTCCCACTCCACCAACTACGTTCATAGGAGATCCCTCTCCTGCAGAGCCTCCCCGAGCTCCTCATCTCACCTTCGTAGTAGCCCCTCCAATCATGCATTCTCAGTGCATAACCCTACCTCCATGTCCTTCAAAATTGCCTGAGGCATTGACATCTCTAGAACAGTAGCCTACTCTGGCTCCCACTGCTCTGGGATGTCCTGCATCTCCGGCTGATCCGAAACCCCAAAATCCACACCCACATCCTCCACCTCCACCATGTTCGCATCATCCAACGGAACTCCCCAACCCTCTCCTGGTGCCTCTGCACCCTCCCCACCTCTTTGCTACCGCCTCTGCACCCCCTAGAGGCCCCTCGCCTCGCCATCGCCACAAAGTCCACCACTGGTCATACTCAGTGGTAACCCCGATGTCATCCATGTCCAGGCATCAATCATCGTATCTGAATCCTCACCCAGCGGTGCAATGACTGGCCAGACTAGAGTCCTCTCGTCCCCCAATGTCGATAGATCAAGGGCTCACCAAGCAACCCTTGGTGCACCCCAAACTGTCATGTCACCCGACCATATGGGAAGAACTCCTGCTCAGTCCCATGATGCCCAATCAGCCACCGCCCCCTATGTACCCATCGAGCCACTCTCCAGCCTCAGGCTAGGCTGGACAGTCCCGATAGGGGCGCCAGAACACCTCCCCTAGAGTAAGCCGAGCGAAGGCATCGACATAGTGCCCTACGACACCTGCCCATCATCGACTCTGCCCTTGCTCCTCAGACCTCCACCATAATGCCCCGTATCCGATCTCTCGGTCTACCATCTCCGCCTGAGTCATCCATGGCAACCCCATCGGCCTCTCCACCGCTATGTGCTGCCAAGCCCAACACTGCAATAGATAGCTACATCCAATCCCCTTCCGCCTCCGATAGTGGACCTCGTACAACTCATCATAGAGCTGTGCCAACAGAGTCTGTCCCCATCTCATGATCATAGGTGCCTCCGTCGGACACTCCACCAACCTGAACACCACCTCCAGCAGGTTCCACGGGAACCTCACGCCCGAAGAGTCGGGTAGCAGCATGTTGGAAATGAGGCCCATCAGTACTGCATGCCTCACTCCCAACACACCCCTCTCTAGCCACCATCGAACCAAAATGCCACCAATCTGGTAGTCACCCTCTGCCCTCTCCACTGGGCTGTCCACACCCACCTCCTCCCCATGCCCGAAGCATCACGTCAGTATAGCTGTCCACTGATCACGCGATGTCGTCCTGATCGGTAGTCCATCTATCGAAATCCATAGAATCCGATAGACATCCTCCAAGGTCACTGTCATCTCCCCTATTGGGAGATGGAAGGTATTGGTCCGGGGTTCCCACAAGTTGATAAGGGCCATCAGATAGGCCCGATCCCCGACCACAGGCTCTAGTCGAGTCACCTGCTTGAGCCCAAGGGCATCAAGCCACTCCTAGTCAGCCAAAGTCAGCGCCTCCCGTGCTTCAGAGAAAACTGTAGGTACACGGTACCGGCTCTTCACAACCTGCAAAAGAAAACAAAACAAAAACATTAAAAACCATGAAAAATTGTACAACAATAACATGAATATACAACAATGCATAAAACAATGTATAACTAAAAATAGATAAATAATGAGCAACAAAATTCACAAAAATTCAAAAAATAAATAATTTGTCAGTCCTAGGGTTTTTAACTCTAACAATCGATAAATTAAAAAACAAAAAAATTCAAAAAATATTTGTCAATCCTAGGGTTTTTAACTCTAAGTCTAAACTGATAAATTAAAAACAAATAAAAAAATTCAAAAAATAATTTGTCAGTCCTAGGGTTTTTAACTCTAAACTGATAAATTAAAAACAAAAATACAAAAAAATTCAAAACAATGTTTGTCAGTCCTAGGGTTTTTAACTCTAAGTTAAACTGATAAATTAAAAACAAAAACATTAAAAATTGTTTGTCAGTCCTAGGGTTTTTAACTCTAGTTAACTGATAAATTAAAAACAAAAAAATTCAAAAACATCGTTTGTCAGTCCTAGGGTTTTTAACTCTAAGTGATAAATTAAAAACAACAAAAAAATTTCAAAAAATGATTTGTCAGTCCTAGGGTTTTTAACTCTAGTCTAGATAAATTAAAACCAAAAAATTCAAAAAATGTTTGTTAGTCCTAGGGTTTTTAACTCTAATTCAACTGATAAATTAAAAACAACAAAAAAATTCAAAAATAATTTTTCAATCCTAGGGTTTTTAACTCTAAGTTCAATTGATAAATTAAAACAAATAAACAAATAAACAAAAAACTAGGGTTAAGCTAAGTTTTTAACTACGTTTTACGCTAAGTTTTAAACTCATTTTTTAACCTAAGTTTTGATCTTTGTTTAACTAGGGTTAACCTAAGTTTTTAAGCTAAGTTTTGATTTTTGTTAGACTAGGGTTTCTTTTAGTTTATCACAGATGCCAAATAAACATGGTTTCCACTAGGGTTTCAACCTAAGTTTTAATGAAGCCATACAAAACACAAAACAACATCTTTTAGGGTTTCATTTTTAATTTGAAAAACAAAATACAAAAAAAAAAAACAACTAAATTGCGGTTTTCAAATTGTAACGCAAACAAACAACAAAGAGGAAGAACACTCATTGGTCTCGCTTCGGCTCCGTCACTTGATGATCCGGTCCATGAACTCATGGTGGTGAGAAAAATTTGGTAGCGCTTCGCTTCGTAGAATTGACCTCCTCCTCCTTAGAGCTCCAAATCGCTAGGAAAAACAAATGCAAATGAGCCCAAAACCTAGTTTTGGCCCTTAAATAGGCTTTTTGAGCTTGTAATCGTTCCTCCCTGGGATGAGCACTCTGGTTAGTACTCGTCCCACCCTGGGATGATTACTAAACTAGTATTCGTCCCACCCAGGGATGATTATAGAGCAAAAATTTCAAAAACATCAAAAACTGCACCAAAATGCACAAAAAATAGCAATAAAATTGTCCAATGAGAGTGCTTTTGCACTTGACATTTCGGGCATGCAAAATAGACGTCGGGGTCACAAATCCTCACTATCCTACTCCCTAAGAAGGCTACCATAGCTGGACCACTCCACGGGAGGATGGATTTTCGAGAATTTCATCCCCAAATGACGTCGTAAAAAGGGTCAAAACCCAACCAAAAATAGCAATAACATTGCCGAACGAAGGCGCCTTTGCGCCTGACATTCTTGGCATCCAAAATAGACGTTGGGGTCACAAATTGTCACTATCCTACTCCCTAAGAAGGCTACCATAGTCGGACCGCTCCATGGGAGGATGAATTTTTGACAATTTCAGCTCCAAAATGCGTCACAAAATGGGTTGAAACCCACCAAAAATAGGTCAGAATGTTCGGAAACTGCTTACGCATTCAACGGTAAACAACTGAAGGCACCCTTACCTAAGTCATCTTGGGTCAAGCGACTCATCGCTTTTCTCATGTTGGTCATTCCCTCATCGATTCGTCGCTTGAGGGGGTAGTCACACTTAGTCACCAATCAACAAAAACACACCCAATCAAGGAAATGACACGCATTCAAAGGATCATTGACAAAGACAATCACGCCCCCTGCTTGGGGCAGCAAACAAGCAATAATCACAAGCTGATCAAACACTTGGCATTCATGAATCATGAACTCAAGGTTCCCACAGACAAAAGGTTGCGCCCTTTGCCTATTCATGACTGAACAATGTCCAAGCTCAAGTAACACCTCACCGAAAAAGGTTAACACTTGAATTAAGCTCCTTAGCTCGTCAAAAGCAAGGATTCAAGAATGCGTGCCCTTTCCATACTTGGGGCATCAAGAGTTGGTTAGGTTACTGAGAAACCCTAATCATTAGTGCTTTGGTTATCTATTTTTGCTCAACGCTGCGCCTTGCACAACGCTTCCCAAAAAGGGGCATCTGTAGACACCAAAACAACACCAATCCGATTATGTGACAACAAACGCTGATCGCATTGACACACACAGCCCCTAGGGCAGCCCCCAGAGGTTAAAAAGTGGTCCTAACCACTCCCAAAAGCAGTTTGGAAGGTCAAAGGTCAATTTGGCACCTTTTGGCACTTTGCTCCCTACTCGTCCCACCCTGGGATGATTACAAACTGGTATTCGTCCCACCCAAGGACGATTATCAGCATTCGCCCTAGGGTGAGGCGAATAGAAGGTTTGACTCGGAAAAAGTCAAACCTCGACATGTTCGCCGGTTAACTATAGCTTCAGGCCATGCAATTGCGAGGAACGACTTCAAATCAAGGGGAGAGACTTCAGTCATGCATGTATTTGATTTTGGAGGCCTCATGCAAGGAGACTCTAAATCAGGGAATAATATTTTTCCCAAAATAGGACATGCAACTCCAGTGGCGCCCTCGCATGCGCATTCAAACAGAGAGACCCTAGGTCTATAAATTGGTGAGTCTTCTCACCCAAAAGAGATAGAGAGAAGGAGCATTTTGAGCAATGAAGTGCTGCCATTTTACATCCACACACACACCTTTTGATTTGTGCCTTTCACATCCTTGATCTCTTTTGGAAGGGAGGTCATAGGGTGGTTATTGGAAGCACAAATCCGGAGCCCAAACCCAAACATTTGGCCACAATATCCCACCAAATTTGCCGACAACACCCCATAAGAGGTTTTGGACCCATCCCAAGTGGATTGGTGCCGAAACAGAGTCCCAAACGGCGGGCGTCCTGCCCTCGAGCGCCCCCCAAACTGTCGTAGTCCTAATCGCCCCGCCCCGGAGCGATTAGAAATCTATGGTAGATTTCCTTTCTTTTATTTTTGCATCTGATTCTATACTTCTTACATAGGTTGTCATTTAAATTTCACATCATTTTGAGCATTTTTTATCATGCTTTTATCATTTCCCGCCTTTACTAACATGCAGGTAGCATCATCAAATTCTCGGTGATAGAGGCCAAATTGGGAAAATATGACCTTCTGGGTCTTCCCAAAATACCCCCAATTAGCTAACCCCAAACTTTGCAGGTGATTTGGAGCTTCCCGGATGTGACATTTGGGACTATGCTTTTTAACACTTTGTTGCAGGTCTATTCGTCCCGCCTCGGAGCGAATACAAATCTGTGGTGAATTTTTTGACTGTTCCATTTGCAGTGTCTTCCTTGTGATGTTTTGATGCCCCTATCAAGTTTTTAGTTCATTTGGATCTATTTCAGTTATCGTTTTATTTATATTTTGCATGTGCTAGTTGAAGGCGTGGGGATTGCATGTTTCATTTTATCTACAGGTGCTACTGACTATTTTCTGTTTCCTTGAACGTAGGATCTGGACATTAGAGGAGCAGCAAGGAGTCAAGACTCATCAACGCAAGCGGCGACGACGTTTGGTCCGCCCATTTTACATGTGGGCACGCGGAAGAAGGAATAGCATCCATGGGTGTGACAAGAACACATTTAACGCTCCTAGCCCCTGAAAAGGGAGGAGACGGATTGTAACCGAGTTCTGAAACATATTAATAAAAAGGGTTGTCTTCCATATTGGCTTTTTATTTGGTTTCGATTCGTTTATGCCTCTTTCCTTTCATGCACTTTCAATTCATAGGATTTAGCGTTATCTTTTGTTCCGTTTACATCGCATCTTGGTTTTTCCTTTTTGTTTCCGTATCCTCGTGCTTTCAGCTACTAAGGCTTTTGAGGAAGAGAAAGAGAAAAATGACTCATATCTTGCAATTTTAGTTTCTTCCCTAGTTATTCTATCACTAAATTCTTCTAAAGAGGGCATTTTAAAGGTTGCACCAAGAGCATATTTTGTAGATAGAAAAGTGGTTGCAAAGATTTGAAGTGCACCATTTAGTTTAGAAATAATTAGATATATACAATCTTATTCAGACTTAGCCTTCCCACTGCCTTTGTATTGAGATAGGACTTATTTGAATTTGAGGAGGAAGTCAACAATATTGCTAAAATCATCAGGACATAAAGTTGTTAGTTCTGCTTATAGTTGCATTGATCTTATTTGATCTACTTTTTCAAATAAAATTTTTAGTTTCTCCCAACTTTCATGAGGAGTTTTACAATCTGTAATGTGAAACCACAAACTTTCATGAACATTAGAGCTAATAATACCCATAGTTTCATACATTTTCCCTTTGTGAACAAATATTTCATATTAATTTTCAAACTCATGTTGCTTTTCTTCTAATAGGTGTGTGAGCCCTTTCTGATAATTGATATTTAAAATTTTGGGTTTCCATGAATGGTAGTTATGAGGAGTGAGAGGATCAATTGTATTCATTGAATTCATTTTAAAGTTAACCCAAGGTTCCCCCTTTAACTTTTAAAGAATATAATGGATATGAGTCAGAAGCCTCAAGGAAATACCAAATTCTTAAAAACTTACCCGCCCTAATGAGAGGGAAACCATAAGTAATTAGTGGAAAACTTGATATTCAATGAGAGACTGAAAACAAATATGCCAAAGTTATTTTTTTTAAGGAACACTAAATAACTCAAAAATACCTGCCCTAACGAGAGGGAAACTATAAGTATTTTGAGGATATTTTATATTAAGATTGATTTAAGGATTACAAATATGTCAGGCCTATATATCTTTCATTCAAATACCCACCCTTACGATAGGGAAAATATAAGTATTTTGAAATATTTAATACTTGGAACATAGGTTAATATCATCCAGGCCTATATTGGTTATCATAATAACTCGCCCTTACTAGAGGGAAACTATGAGTTATATAGAATTCCAATGTGGGAGAGTGGAGATAAAATGTTTGTTTGGACAAAGAAAATACCAATTTTTATTGATTTTTCAATTTTAAGAAAAACTTTAGCTTACGAAAATTTAATGAAGAACTCTTTTGAACCTATGTATTTTTCTTATTTATATGAATAAATTTTGAACTAAGAAAGATATATGAAAGAAAAGTACAATCAAGAAATTCTTACTTTTTAATTAAATTTGACTATATATTAAAGAATATATGAAAAATAAAATTAAATTTAGAGATGTATAATATAAATTTTGCTTTATAGAAAGAAAAAAATAATATTTTCTTTTAAGAAAAATAAATTATACTACAAAGGAATTTTAAAGTTGTTTTTATGATTAGTTAAAGAAAAGGTTAAATTTTTATTTTATGTAAAGCAAATTTAATAATGCCAAATATAAAGGCAAAAGGAAAGGAGGCAAAAAAAAAGAAATGCAATCGCAAACACAAAACAACCCCCCTGCCCCCGATCTGTAATTGGTGCAAAGAAGGCACTAGAACAACCCCCCAAAAGATATTTTTTGTATTAAAGAGGTTACAAATGAATATTTTAAACCCTTTGAAATATAAAAGGCAAAAAGGAGTTAACCTTCGAAATAGAAAGGAAATAACTTGAAAAATAAAGGATTAAAGACATCAACAAATGCGCTTATGAAGATGCATTACAAATTTAAAAAAAGATAGGCCTTCAAAAAATGAAGGGCTGAACCAATGCTAAGTAAGTAGAGATAAGCTTTTGAAAGCATTTGGCACTCAAAAGAAGAGGGAACACTATGATATGCCTGTAAAAAAATGATTTAGAAACAGAACAAAAATAATCAGATCCTAAGAAGATAGGCAACGAAGTCCTCACGTTGACTATTTGATTTGTTTTTATGGATCTCTCTTTCTACAAAAAAAGTTAGAAACAAAAAGGAAAGGAACTCGGAGCCTGCGGAGAATAGGTCTGCGAGGTCCTTTGGAAGATGGCTCAAAAGGCTGAGATGATCACCTCTAATGCCACGAGTGTCTTCTATCACAACAAACATTCCTTCGATAAACCTATATAATAATAATTTAAGAATATAAAAATTATACCTAAATAAGATTTAGCATCACTTGAAATCTACCAACGAATATAGACAAAAGAAAGGAAACCAAAGATAGCAATGGTCAAGGTGAATGGCCCGGACAAGCTTAAAAAGAACCCAATGGTAGCCATTATGAAACACCAAATTGATAGGAGATGATTGGTGCCGCTAGGAGTTAAACTATGGCATGAACTAGTCCTTAATATGGTCATCGAAATAAAACATTACACCATAAAACATATCTTTTTATTAATTCAACTAAAAAAGGCAGTCAAACATAGTTAAAAAAGGATATAAGGAAATATTAAACTCCAACATTCACAAAAAGGAACTATGCCAAAAGAAAGAGAGAGTCGGAGAGCACTATCGTAAATCGCTAGATATACGAAAGAGAGGCACCACGAGTGTAGCCTAGGACACCCAAATATGGGTGTTGAGGGAACCTACACAGTCATAAGAGAGGCGTTCGTTGCAGCTAAGGTGCCTAAAAAAAAGGTGCAGTTAGCACGAAAATGAGCCTTCTCAAGGTTTCGAGCATAGTGAGATAGAAATTTTTCCTGTAAAAAAAACTTATGATAGGAATTTTCCTATTATATCAAGTTTTATTATGGAAAAAAACACCCTTTTTGCTAAGTTAAAGGATAAGAAAAAAATAATTAATGTATGATTATTTCATAGAAGATCTTCAAAAAAATAAAAATTGGAATGTATTCCTTTTTGTATTTTAAAATAGATCTATGAAAAAAATGGATAATATATCTGAAAAAAATTACTTTAGAAGACCATGAATCTTTCATTCTTTAATTCAAAAGGAGATAAATAAAATCAGAATAACCCACATACAATTTTTTTAAAATATAGATGAAAAAAACTATATATAGAATCTTATTGAAGGTCTTTTAAAAAAAGAGAAGCCAAAAAAAAGATACAAAGAACCAGCTCCTAGAACCTTCAAGAGAGAATGCTAGCAAAATCTATCCTGCTCTGGTACCATGTTAGAATTTTCCAAGATAGAAATGCAAAGCATTACACAAAATATGAAGAGAAGAGTAGAATTGATTGATTTATTCCAAGGATCAACTTTGTATAAGTAGCAAAGTTGATCATTGAGAGTCGTTGGATTACAATAAATCATCAAACCTGATGAAGACACCATTGAGAGTTCTCCTTACACATGGAGGACTGGGTTAAGAAAATTTTCACTTATTCTAACAAAAGTCACCTTTTTGGTTGGATTGTAGTGAATTTTCACTAATCTATATATAGATAAGGGTTGTCTAATCATTGGCCCACTCCTTCTTGGTTCCCTTCAACAAGAGTGGTCTAGGGCCTTAAGAAGAAAACCCCTTTTCCCTTTATATAGAAATTGGAAGATGACAAATTGTTTTATCAATCTTATTTAATTATATAATTTTTTTTATTTTATGACATAAAATCCTATAATTCTTATTTAAGAGACATAGTCTCCTGTTTATGTCCCATTCTTATGCTTATGAGAAAATATATTACCAGGTACAAATATATTTTTTTACTCAAGACCTATTACACTTATCATGTAACTGTATTTTATTTGATGATCATGTACAAGTTCAACTTTTTTTGTCAATATCATTCATTAGCATCTGATGATTTTATCAAATATTCTAAACATAATAATAGTTTGACACTTTTTAATGTAATAAAAAACATCTCTATATCAAGTATTATTGTCAACTCAACACTCTAACATTAAATGTAAGTTCTATGTTATCTATATATCCAGATAATTTTTATGTTTTTTAAACATAAGTAAAATTTAAATTGTTTCTTTTTTATCAATAATTTGAACAAGCACATAAAACCATTTTTTTTTTTTGAAATATTACTATACTAATATTTTTTAAAATTAAATTTATCCAATTCTAATCTACTAAAAAAATAATTTTTTATCAATATTTTTCAATATTAAAAAATATATCTATATAAAACAATTAATAAATAAAACCGTTTATAATAAATAATAAATAAGTTAAAAATATTATAATTAAAAGTTAAAATAATTTAAACTAATAATTAATTTTTAAAAACAAAAATTTAAAACAAATTGTAATAAGTAACATAGCATTAACTTTTCATACGTGGAAACAAAGGAAAACTATAACTTCTAAAATATATAAAAAGATTTTGAAAGTATAATTTTATCAATCTTATAGAAATAGAGGGAAAACAATCCAAAGCCTTTATCATTATTATTTTTAAATGATGACTAGTCAAATTATTATAAATATTTGTATAAAATGTTAAGCCTTTAACTAGAATATTGTTAATCAGCATACGAGGAAGATTGTTAAATATCTTAATAATAAAAAAAATAAGTCGATGATGATTAATCAAATTATAAAATGTCAATTAACACACGACAAAGATTTTTAAATGTCATGGAAAACATAAATGACTATTTAATAAAAGTCTTTTATTTAAATGATGATTAATCAAATCATTATAAACATCCACATAAAATATCAAACTTTTAACTAAAATATTGTTAATTAGTATACGATAAAAATTGTTAAATGTTATGGAAAACATGGATGACTATTTAAGAAAGATCCTTTATTTAAATGAAAATTTTCAAATTATTATAAACATCCGCATAAAATGTCAAGCCTTTAATTAGAACATTATTAATTAGCATATGAGGAAGATTGTTAAATATCATGGAAAACATAGATGACTATTTAACAAAGTTCTGATGATTAATCAAATTATTATAAACATCTGCATAAACTAAAACATTGTAATAATTAAGGTTTCGAGTTCTTGGTGTCATACTGCCTCTTCACTCTGGAGTGTGTGCAGGATGCCTCTTAGAGCATTTTTTTACTGGTTTCATCGACTTTACTCCGTTGTTTAGTGGATTGAACCTCTTTTTTTATGGACGGAGATTAGTCAACAACTCCAACTTTTGTTGAAGCTGCAGAAGGGAACAATACGACTGAAGGTGAACAAGCAACCACGGAAGTTCATTCTCAAAGTTTATCACGAGGTAATATTTCTCCTTCGGATGTTGTTATCCCATTGAGTGAGTTTAATACTACTTGTTCTTGGTTGGAATGTTATACGTTGGTAGGGTATTTTCTAGATTGTATTCCTGGGGAGACTCTCCTTCGAAACTGGGTCCAACAAGCTTGGCATGGTGTCAAGGTTGATGGTATCTAGAACCTCACCAAAGGGTTTTTTTTGTTTCATTTTTCTGACCCTTATTAGGCCAAAGCAGTCCTCAATCGTGGGTCTTGGTCTGTTCATAGCTCCCTATTGATTTTTGGCCTTGTACCAAGGATTTTTATGTAACTAATGATGTTTCCTTATAGGTTCCAATTTGGGTTGATTCCTTGGTCTTCCTCTGTTGCTCTGGCCTTATTATCAAAACCTTGTGGCCTCCATTGGTGAATTTGTCTGTTTTGAAACAAAGAAATTTTATGCCTCGTACCCTCAAAAGCATTTTTGTGTCAAAGTTGATCTTTCAAAAGACCTCAAGGAGACTATTGCTATCCAATTTGGTGATTATAGGTTCAAAAGACCTCAAGGATACTGTTAATTATGGATACGATTAAAGTTAAGGGGATCATTGTAGCTCCTGTTACTACTAGCTCTATCCATGCTTCCAAAGGGGGTTAATATGAATGGAAGGTAGTCCAGAAGAAGGGTCAGAATGGCAAAAATGTAAACCCTACGACTGCTTCCAACAGCTCGCATCAACCCCTTGTCTTCTATGATAGTTGGGCATGGTATGGTGATGGAGCAACATACCACGCAACCGATGACACCTAGTGCTAGGGCTTCACAAATGGTTGCTAATGTACCATCGACTAGTGCTTTATTTGCTGAAATTATTACTTATTTTGCTCCTAATTAGTATTCATATTCTCCAATTCTGCATATCAATTAGCAGTGTTCATCAAGATTCATGGAACCTAAACGAGATTCTGTCAATGGTCAAAGGTCTTGCAATCCACCACATGGAGAATATTTGGTTCACCAGGACAAAAGGCATAAAACGAAGTTTTGGAAAGCAGGTCAAGAGCATTTTCTCAGTAATATTTATGATTCTCTTTCAAACATCAGAGATGCTAATGATGTAGTCAGACATATGAGTCTTGATCAATATTCACGATTTTTTTAATCATGGAATTTCATAGGGTTGACGGACCTAGTCTACAAATACTTGGTCCAAAATAAAAAAAATTCATGCTCTAGGTTTTATGGTAATCCTGACTTTCTTTATCTTCAAGAGATTAATATTTCTAACTTTATTCAAAAATGTACTTGTCATTTTCTTTGGTTAGATTGCTTTTTTAATGCCACCAATCATTCCCTTGGTAGAGGGGGAGTTGTCATTATTTTGGTAGCTAGGTGGAAAGATAAGTTTGTCTCGTGGGGTGTGGACCCTTCCAATCATGTAGTGTGGGTTTTACTTGAGTTTGGTGGGCTATCTTTTGGCATTATTAATTTCTATACCTCCAATTATGCTCAGGAGCATTATAGCCTCTGGTGGTGGTGTGCTTTTTCTTTACCACCTGTTGTTTGGGTTATGTGCAAAAATTTTAATATGATTGAAAATATTGCAGACAAGATAAGATAACTTCCTATGCGGTGGGCTACTAGGGAAAGAGAGGTCTGGTACTTCATGAAAAACAAATTGGGTTTGTCATACCCCAATTCTTGTTTTTCTCCTCAAGATTTTCCTAAAAATTTGTGGTATATGTGGTCCAATTTCTAGGTTGGCCATGCAAGAATTTTGAGAAGGCTATACAAAGCCATGCTTTTAGATCATGTGGAGTTTTTCTTTCATAGGAAAAATGGTGTAACTTCGTATGTGGAAACCATTCTTGGTACTACTACTTTTGACTATTCACCCATCATGTTTAATGTGGTGATGAAATTCGTGCCTCAAAGACACTACAAGTCACAATTTTTTTCAATACTTCCTTTCTTCAACACCCTTCCATGGTTTTTCATAGCAAAGTCTAGAATCTAGTTTCTAGACCTACTGGAGAGTTGGGTTAGAGAGAATGGTGGAATGATGTCATTTTTTATACAATTGTCTTGCTCTGTACTTTGGGGAAAAAGGTGGTATAGTTAAGAAGATATTACAATATTGTCCTTCCGTAATGGCTTGAGGCTTGTCTATTTAATCCTGAACCTCAATCTCATGTTGCCCAGTTGAGGCATGAACTTAAAATTGCTAAAATTTATGAGCCTCGAGGATCTTGAATTAAATCTTGTCTTCATTGGCTTAAAGTTGATGATAGGGTCACCAACAAATTTTTTCAAAGGCTCTACCCTCCCAAGCAAAGCTACTCAATTCAAGGTCATTCAAGACAATGGAATAAAACTTACCTCTCTTCCTAAGATGATTAATGCTTTTGTCAAGCACTATGCTAATGTTTTTGCTGCTCAAGCTTATTCTCCTAAGTGGGAGCAAGCACTAGGAGCTTGTATGGCAGTTGTAACAGTTAAGGTTTTAGAGTCTCAAAGAGCAGGGTGTGATTAAATACTCTCCCTTCCAGATATGGTTGATGAATTATCTCAAATGGCAAATGACAAAGTTCCATGTCTGTATGGCTTTCCCTATGAGTTTTGCAAGGGTCTTTGGGATTTAGTTGGTCCTAATCTGCATACATGTTATCTAGAGGCTCTTCGAGTAGGCTCTTTGGGAGCAATTATTAATAGGGATAGTATCAAAATCATACCCAAGCAAGAGGACCCAGAGTTTATTACCAATTGGAGGCCTATTACTTTGTTGAATGTTAGTTACAAGATCATTGCCAAAGCTTTTGCTCTTTACCTTAGGCCTCTTCTTACTTTAATAGTTAGATCAGAAAAAATTGGCTTTATTCAAGGAAGGTACATCCTCAAAAATGTTCTAGCTGTTTGGGAGGGCATGGAATGGGTCCGGATGTCAAACCAAAAAATGCTTTTATTAAGATTAATTTCTAGAAAGCTTATGACCACATTTAATGGAGATTCATTCTTGCTTTGCTCAATGCTTTAGGATTAGAGCCAGTTTTATTCAGACTATTGCTATGCTATTCAAATATGATTCGGCTATTCTCAACCTGAATAATTCATAGTCTAAAGTAGTAGGCCTATTTAGGTATGCTCGATAAGCGTATCATATTGCCTCTTATTTATATGTGCTTATTGCTGAAGACTTCAACTTTATTTTAGCTGCTCAAGCCTCTATAGGTCTTATTAAAGGAATTTATCTTTCGAATGATTAGGGATAACTTATTAATGGTCACTTTGTTGATGACTCATTTCTTACTATAAGGGAAGAGGAGCAATTTATTTCTAATGCTCTATTTTGTCTGAACACATTTTGCACAGCGTCTGGTTCTAGAATACAATGGAGGAAGACCTCCTACTTCAGACAATATCCCTTTCCTAAGCCACCTTGGCTTCAAGGGTATCATTGGAATTGGATCCCTCTTAGAGAAGTTTTTAAGTTTCTTGGTATTCCTTTTGCCTTTCAAGGCTCCCCTGCTCAGCTTTGGAATTATGTGCGTCATAGATTTGAAAAGAAAATTGAGTTTTGGCATACTAAGAAGTTGTTATTAGCAAGTAATATTTATGATTCTCTTTCAAACCTTAGAGATGCTAATTATGTAGTAGGACATATGAGTCGTGATCGATATTTATGATTTTTTTATCATAAAATGTCATAGGGTTGATGGACCCAGTCCATAAATACTTGGTCCAATATGAAATTGTTTCATGCTCTAGGTTTTATGGTAATCTTGACTTTCTTTATCTTCAAGATATTAAGATTTCTAACTTTATTCTACAATGTACTTGCCCTTTTCTTTGGCTAGGTTACTTTTTTTATACCACCAATCATTTCCTTGTCAAATGGGGAGGTATAATTATTTTGGCAACTAGGTGGAAAGATAATTTTGTCTCATTGGGTGTGGACCCTTCCAATCATTTAGTTTGGGTTTTACTTGAGTTTGGTGGGCTATATTTTGGTATTATTAATGTCTATGCCTCCAATGATGCTCAGGAGCAATATAGCCTCTGGTTGTGGTGTGCTTTTTCTTTACCATATGATGTTTGGGTTATGTGTGAAGATTTTAATATGATTGAAAATCTTACAGATAAGACAGGATTCTTCCCATGCGGTGGGATACTAGAGAAAGAGAGGCTTGGTACTTCATAAAAAACAAATTGGATTTGTCATAACCCAATTCTTGTTTTTCTGCTCATGATTTTCCTAAAAATTTGTCGTATATGTGGTCCAATTTCTAGGGTTGGCCATGCAAGAATTCTGATGAGGCTGGACAAAGCCATGATTTTAGATCATGTGGATTTTTTATTTCATAGGAGAAATGTTTTAGCTTCATCTGTGAAAACCATTCTTGGTACTACTACTTCCGACCATTCACCCATCATGTTTAATGTGCTGATGAAATTCCTGCCTCAAAGACACTACAAGTCACAATTTTTTTCAATACTTCCTTTCTTTAGCACCCTTCCATGGTTTTTCATATCCATAAATTCTAGAATATAGTTCCTAGACCTACTGGAGATTTGGGTTGGAGATAATGGTGGAATTATGTCATTTTTCATACAAATGTCTTGCTCTTTACTTTGGAGAAAAAGGTGGCATAGTTTAGAAGATATTCCAATGTTGTCCTTCTGTAATGGCTTGAGGCTTGTCTGTTTAATCCTTAACTTTAGTATCATGTTTCCTAGCTGAGGCATGAACTTAAACTTGCTCAAATTTATGATCCTTGGGGATATTGAATTAAAGCCCATCTTCATTGGCTTAAATTTGGTGATAGGTTCACCAAAGAATTTTTTCAAAGGCTCTGCCCTCCCAAGCAAAGGTACTCAATTCAAGGCCATTCAAGACAATGAAATAAGGCTTACCTCTCTTCTTGAGATGATTAATACTTTTGTTAAGTACTATACTAATGTTTTTGTTTCTCAAGCTTATTCCCCTAAGTGGGAGCAAGCACTAGGATCTTGTATGGAAGTTGTACCAGTTAAGGTTTTAGAGTCTCAAAGAGCAAGGTGTGATAAAATACCCTCCCTTACAGATATGGAGGATGAATTATCTCAAATAGCAAATGACAAAGTGGCAGGTTTAGATGGCTTTCCCTATGAGTTTTGCAAGGTTCTTTGGAATTTATTTTGTCCTAATCTACGTAATGTTTATCTAGAGGCTCTTCAAGTAGGCTCTTTAGGAGCAATTATTAATAGGGGTAGTATAAAAATCATACCCAAGAAATGGGATCCAGAGTTGATTACTAATTGGAGGCCTATTACTTTGTTGAATTTTAGTTACAAGATCATTGCCAAAGCTTTTACTCTTCGCCTTAGGCCTCTTCTTCCTTTAATAGTCAGATCATAGCAAAATCACTTTATTCAAGGAAGGTACATCCTCAACAATGTTCTGGTTGTTTGGAAGGGAATGGAATGGGCCCAAATGTCAAACTAAAATATGATTTTTATTAAGATTGATTTTGAGAAATCTTATGACTGTATTTAATGGAGATTCATTCTTACTATGCTCAAAGCTTTAGGATTCAAGCCAGTTTTATTCAGACTATTGCTATGCTATTCAAATATGCTTCGACTATTCTCAATCTGAATAATTCATAGTATGAAGTAGTGGGCCTATTTAGGTCTATTCGACAAGCATGTCCTATTGCTCCTTCTTTATATGTGCTTAATATTGAAGCCTTTGGCTTTCTTTTAACTGCTTAAGCTTTTGTAGGTCTTATTAAAGGAATTGCTCTTTCGAATTATTAGGGATAACTTATTAATGGTCACTTTTTTGATGAATCCTTTCTTACTATAAGGGAAGAGGAGCAATTTGTTTCTAATGCTCTATTTTTTCTGAACACCGTTTGCACAACATCTTGTTATAGCATACAATGGAGGAAGACCTCCTACTTCAGATAGTCTCCATTGCCTAAGCCACCTTGGCTTCAAGAGTATCATTGGAATTTGATCCCTCCTAGAGAAGTTTTCAAGTTTCTTAGTATTCCTTTTGCATTTCAAGGCTCCCCTGCTCAGCTTTGGAATTATGTGTTTCAAAGAGTTGAAAAGAAACTTGATTTTTGGCTTACTAAGAAGCTGTTATTAGTAGGTAAATTTTAGATTTGCTCTAAAGTTTTAGCTATAACTCATGTTTATTATTCCTCTTGTTGGGTTCCTTCATAGGCTTGCTATAAGAAGCTTGAGAAACTCCTTCAAGATTTTATTTGGAATAATTCTTCTGAAATAAAGGGATTTCATAAAGTTGCTTGGGATATTTGCTGTATTTCCAAAGAATTTAGCAGAATAGGTTTGTTGGATTGTAGATGGTAAGGTATTGCTCTGTGTGCTAAGTGGGTGATCAGGGCTCTAAGGGGAGCTGAATCTTGGAAATTTTTGGTTTGAAATTTCATTTCCTCTAGTATTCCCTTAAACCATAGAGCATGGAGAGGGTTGGATTTTCCCTCTCTTATTGTTACTCCAATTTTTGTTAAGATTTTTGGCTCCTTTGTTATTAAAAGTATATGGAAATTCTGGCAGCAACTCACTCCTTGGATATGTTGGAGAGGATATGGCTTTCGTAAAGGCTTATCCATCAATTCTATGAATATTTGGTGTTCACCCATGTTTCTTCATCAAATTTCTCCCTTAGCTTGGGTGTAATGGATTAATGCTCAATGGTTTTTCAAAAAGGGTACTATTAAAATAGCTAATTTATTTTCTCGCCAAACTAGGGATTGGATCCCATGGAATGAGTTTAAACATACCTTCAAGCTAAATGGTGTGGACAAAGATACATATGATGCTATTATTGCTATCACCCCCTTTTCTATGTTGTAAAATATTGGTGTACACATGCAACGTTCTTGGTGGTTAGACTGGAAATGGCATGTTGAAACTCCTTTGCTTAATTATAAGGCTTGTTTGGGCATAAACGGTTATCTCCTCATATTAATTTGGTGCCTTAGCTCAATAAACATTGGGACTTTTTTTCTACAAGGACTAGATAAAATTCTATATTTTAGAATGTTTGGGCTACTTATGTTGAGCCCAAGCAATCTTTTTTTGCACGGAGCTTGCTGTGTCAAGGCCTTCTCTTTGGATAATATTTGAAGCACCTTGGAATTTTTTATCCTAAATATCCGTTTTGTGGTGTTCTTGAGTCTTGTATTCCCCTTTTTTTGGAATTGCAGAAGATTTGGGTAATCTTGGCAATGGGTTCTTTCTTCTTTTTTTCCTATTTATAGTTGCAAGAGTTTCTTGGCCCCAAGATCTTCTTGGGGAATATTTTACTTTATCTCTCTCACTTTTTGAAGTGTGGCAGGTTTTCAGGATTAGCCTACTCTTTCATATTTGGAAGGCCCGTAATAGAATTATTTTTAAACAGTGTACACATTTTGTCACATTTAATCATGCTGACAAATTAGAAGTTTTTAATGACATTGTGGCTACAAATATGTAATCAAGATGAAAAATTTGCTATGGATTTGTATCATCTACATGTTCTTATGGTGCACTAGGAAAATGCTCCATGTACAGTCATTCAGATTCCCATAGAGCACTCTTCTCAAGAGCATTTTCAATCTCGCTTTCATAGTCAGCCTCCATCAAATATAAGCAATGTTCTCGCAAACAAGTACTGGTCCTAGACCTCACTAGTTAGGAAGCATCCTAATGTTGACATTGTTTTTTCATCCCACTAGGATGGGGGGTGGGATGATGTTCAACCAGTTTCTCTTGGGCCAATTGTTGGTTGGAGCAATGCAGGTACTAAAGGCCTTAATCATGATGTAGAGGAGTGGATTTCCATACCATAATCACTAGAAATTTATGTAGGACAACACACCAAGGCACATTACTCCATATGATATGCTTTATTTGATGTAATGATCATCAATGATCATGATTGATAAATTTATGTTTTGTTGGCGGTTTTGTTTACTAACCCTTTTCAATGAGATTTAGTTTGATTCCCCATGGGGTGTGTTAACCCACCCACTTTTTTTTGTTGTAAAGGTTGTTATCTTAAATTAATAGAAATTTTCTTTTTTCATTTAAAAAAAACATTGTTAATTAGCATTCGAGGAATATTATTAAAAGTCATGAAAAACAAGGATAAATATTTAAAAAAGGTTCTTTATTTAAATGTTATTTAATAAAGGTTCTTTATTTAAATGTTGATTAATCAAATTACTATGAACATCCGCATAAAATGTCAAGCCTTTAACTAGAAAATTGTTAATTAGCATACGAGGAAGATTATTAAATGTCATGGAAAACATGGATGATTATTTAATGCCCCTAATTCATTGAATGTGAAATTTTTCATAAATTTCAATTTTTTAGATTAAAAAAGTTTAAAGTAAAACATAAAAAAAAAAAATAATAGTAAATAATTTTATTTAATATTTTAAATTTATTAAATTTTTTATTTAATGAATTTAATGATTTTTTTAATAAAACAAAAGAAGAATGTTCCCTCTATTATTATTCTTTTTGTAAAATTTGAAAAGAGGCATGTCCCCTCTATTATTATTCTTGTTGATAAAGTGAATGAATGCTTTATCCAATATTCCAAGTTTATCAAGTTTTCTAAAGGAGTTTTGGGAGGATCTCCAAACCTATATACAAAAATAAACTAACCTTCTCACCGCAAAGGAGATATAGTACTACAAACACTCGATAAACTGCCTAGAAGACAAAAATATCAACCTAAAACATCAACCTAAAACATCAACCTAAAACACCAACCTAATACATATACACCAAACTAGGAATCTGTATCCCACACATGGGAAACCACCAAGCCCGAAGACCACACTAACATACCTCGAAATACGTAAGCATACAAGCCGCAAATATAAAACCAAATTAAACAAGTTGGCATGCATGTGAAAATAGCACACAAACAGAAAGACACACAGGCCTGGAAACTTAAAATAGGCCAATGAGTCATTTTAGAACTTGGACCTACTTAGTTCAACATCGAAATCCAACTTGGCACTAGGACCGTTTGGAGCCTGCCATCCCATAAGGACCAAAACCTCCTTAGCACAGGAAACAAAAGCCAACATGGAATCGATCATAGAGCGCTGTAAATTAATAATCATGGAATTGAGGGCCTTTGGATTACACCCATTGGATGAGGACCCAAGATACATCAAATGAACCGCACCACCCACCTCCCTAACCAATTTAGAATTTTCTCGGGAGGGGGAAACTATTCAGAAGTAGAATTATCCACAAATACAAGATTCTTATCAGAGTTCACCCGCTTTGCAACTAGCCTTTTGGAGTGCCTCATCCCTTCCTCACTTCCACCCAAGCCTCAAGAATTCGAGTTCATGAAGTCCACTAGAATTTGGCTAGTCGGGATGGCGTTCAACTCATCCAAGAAGGAAGATTCAGAATCTTCAGAAATTGAGGAAGTTGCGAGACCAACCGTAGGTGTTGGGCATTGACCAGAGCATTAAGAATGCTTTCCCCATCCATATCTCGTTTCTTAACAACATGATTGAAGATAATTTTGAGAAGTCCTTGGTGTACCGGGTTCGAGGCCATGCCTTTTTTAACTTTAACCATCGTTTTCAAGAGGGACTAAAACAAAAAAGAGGGAAGATTCGTAGCTTTCTTGCAATGCAGGTGGTTTAAAATCATGAAATGATAACTTCTCAACACCTCCAGATTGTCATCTAACGTAAAATACTACATGACTACAAGAGCCACATGGTCCCGAGGAGCCTTAATCGAGGAACGCTTAAATTTGTTCTGAACCTTCACCAGTTTGTCTTCCCCACCCAAGAACACCTGAACCTCTTTCACCAATGAATGCTTCTCTATGTTATGGACCTCCCTATCCATCACCAAACTTGCCACCTTCGCGACCAGGGGGATGTTGATTTCAAACTCTAGTGACCCCACTCTAACTATCCCATCCCACCAAGAATAAGCCAAATTTTTTGCTATTTTATGATGAAAACCACTAAACTTCAATAAAAATTGGAGGATATTTCCTCACTTCAAGATTTTGTAAACCTTCTCATTCATCGTGAGAGAGTGGGGCTCTACAATTAATGATTCCATCCTGACACTCTCCTAACCACACCTGACACTCTACCACCCTATACGTTGAATAGTACAGGTAGAATAAATGATTTTCTACAGATCCACCCAGAGATTAGAGGAGCAAATATGAAAGTATCAAGATAGTGTCTATATAAACAACCAATAGGATCCCCATGTGATCTCTTCCTGTGCATGAATTTGAAATGTTGGCATATCTTCCCCACGAGACTGCCAAAGTTAACTAAAAAAATAGAAGAAAAATAAAAGAAAGTGAATTCAACATCCACCTCAACACTTGGAATTTCCACCTTTGAAACAAAGGGTTTTTTTAAGCAAAAAAAAAAAATTAGTTTAGGAAAGTGCCACTTTTGAAAATTACACTTAATTGACTTAATTGATTTGGGTGTATAAAATAAATGGAGCTATTATTTTATTTCATTTTTTGAAAAATTAAAGAATCGATAGGCCATGTCTCTTACAATTTTTCAGTTGTACCATTTAATTTTTTTTATGTTGCAGGTACGAATAAGCGTCCATAGTCGAACTTGGATGTCCATCTTTTACAGGTTTCACATCTACACCTAAACTTAAATAAATAAAATTAATTACTAATTAAAATATGATCTGAATTCTCTTTAAAAAAAAGGCCCTTGACAAGCATTCGAGTTGTAAATTATTGAGATTTTATTAAATCTATTAAAATTATGATATAATATATATTTATTTATTGTTATATTAACATTTTATATAATATAAATTTTATAATGTTTGAAGGTTTGGTTTAGTGATTAGAACGGTCATATAAGAGTGAAGAGATGATGGTTCCAATCCCATAAGCTTAGGTCTTGTAGTATGGGATTGTGTACCGCATGCGTCTTGCGGTCCACTACGTTATTTAGTTTTTATTTGGATTCAAACCCACTAAGTGGTGAAAAAATTGTAATCAGTTATTGATTCCAGGTTAAAAAGTTTCACTCATCATAATTGAAAGTTAAAAGTTATAATGACATCAAGGGATAAGATTATAGTTTTGAAGGTTATAATGAAATAAGGGGTAAGATTATAGTTATTGATTCTGGGTTAAAAAGTTTTACTCGAGCGATATCGACCGCTCTCTATCTATAATCCCGGGCCAGAGGTCCACACGCTCTTTAAAAAGACACAATGTATCAAGGGGCACGCTTCAAACCACACAATTGAAGGTCATGAGCACATCAAGGGAAGGGAAGAGAGGGTGTTTCACGTCGTCGACTATGTTATTTACTGTCATTTTACGGAGCCCCATAGCGACAGATGATTCTCTCTCTGAATTCATTCAATAGAATGTGAAAGAAGGAGATGACTTGTGGCACTGACGCATTCAATGGATACTCTTTATCTCGTTGGATCTGTCAGATGGACAGCCAAGATGGTTGATGCACTCATTAACATGGGGAGGCGTTTAAGAAGGGTGTGTAGACACATTTGGCTTTCGAAGACGTATTTATGGGTAGGTGACAGGCAGTTAAAAGCAGTAAGATACATTTATTTGTCTAAGAGCGCTGTAAAGTTTTAAATAAAATTCAAAATATTATAACAATATTACATTAATATTACATTGGAAAATGATAGAATCTGATAACAAATTTTACTTATCAGTTCAAGAACGGAATACTTTTCTTGCAAATCTTAGCTATTAATGGTGTATCAAAAGCAAAAATCGATTGAGCTTGTTACACCCATTGCAAAAACTTAGATACCATGTAGGGAGACTGGTGCATCAGACTTTAGTGCTGATGCACAAAGATAGTTCTAACATGGAAGCTCAAAATCAGCAGCAATTTGGTAGCAGAATAAGTACTCGGCTAAGAGTAATCCAAGTCCATGGTAAATTAAAAAAATTTAGAACTTAGGCATAATTTATTTTTCCATTAAATGTGGTGGCACATGGGTGTGTCCACTGCAGAATTAGCAGGAAGAAACATCAGAAAATTGTGTAATGATCATGGATTTTAGAAAACTTGTACGTGCGGTCGACAATTTTATATCGTTTTAATGTTGACAAAATAGTATTAAGTATCAAAGGGATTTTGTATCCATGTATATATATGATTATTACTTGTAATATGTTTGTTAAAATATAGTAATAATACAATTATGATGTGGTCTAAATTCAATATCTTATAATTAATTAAGTGCTTTTATTTATATATATGTACCACTTTACAGGTTGTCATGCTTTGTAAATTTGTAATTAGCAATAGAAACTGAGTGGACTAGGGATCTATTGAACAGTTGAGGTCACAACTACATCTCACCAATCCTGTATGAAATTCGTTAAGTTCAACTACATCTCACCAATTTTGTACGAAATTCGTTAAGTTCAACTACATCTCACCTCCTCTGTATGAATTTCGTTCCACATACATAGCTTGCTGAATTCTCCAGCACGTACGTCGTAGAGTTGCATTGCCTTTACTCATTTGGCACCCTGCGATACGAAGAATCTCCAAGGGATATTCATCTCTGCCAATCGTGGAGCTTCTTCCTTCGTTGTTTTTCAATTTCGGACGTATTCACGACTGGCTTGCCAATTACGTCGTTCTAAATGGCTGAACGGCGAGGCCCTACGGTCCCTGGAAGAGCAGGATATTAACGGCCGATCCTGCTAATATAGAGTACATCTTGAAAACAGGGTTCCACAATTTCCGGAAATCGGATTCCTTCAAAGAAGTTTCCAGCGACTTCAATGGCGATTCCCATCCCATATTGTCCAAGATGGTGAGCGTCACGAACAACTAAGATCATCGTTGGCATTCGCTTCCGTCGGCTTCCGCTGCACGGCTGCCGCGGCCATACCCGCGACGGTGAACCAAAAGCTCCTTCCTCTTCTCCGCCAAACCTGCAGGAAAGGCACTGTCATCGAACTCCAAGACGTATTCTTTCGCCTTGCGTTCGATAACGTGTGCGTTGTATGTTTCGGGATCGATCCCGCGTCGCTGAGCGCCGAACTCCCATTCCTGGACGCGTATAAGGAAGCCATTGAGGCGACCGTGTTTCGGATGCTTATGCTGGCCTTCTGTTGGAAAACGATGAGGTACGCATATGCCGTCGATGAGAACAGTAATTCTGGACGTCAACGTTCGAACTTCGTGTCGGACAAAACTCTGCGGCCGCGATTGTTCGGACAAAACTCTGCGTCAGTTGTTCTTAGATCTCATTTTGGCAGGTAAGGACACAATCACGGCAGGGCTAACATGGTTCTTCTGGCTTCTAGCGCAGTATCCTCATGTCAAAGCCAAGATTTTAGCAGAGCTCGCACAAATAATTAAACATAGACCTGATGAAGACTGTCGCAAAAAATATGATGGTTATTCTTTCAGTTTGGAAGAAGTGAAGCAGATGCATTATCTGCATGCAGCGCTGACGGAGTCGCTCAGTCTATACCCACCGACTCCCATCGACGTAACGGAGGCTCCGCAAGACGATGTTCTCCCCGACGGCACGCCGGTGGAGAAGCAATCGGAGGTGTTTTATTCGATTTACGCTTGCGGAAGACAGGAGACGGTACGGGGCAATGGTTGCCGGGAATTCAGGCCGGAAAGGTGGCTCAGGGAGGGAAGGTTTGTGAGGGAGTCGGATTTCAAGTTCGTGGCATTCAACGGAGGGCCTCGGCGTTGCAGTGGAAGAGAATTTGCCTACTGGCAGATGAAGTGGGTTGCAGCTTCCATTATTATTCGCTATCGAGTAAAGATGGTTGATAATCATCCCGTGCTTACGAAATTTACATTAACTCTTGCCATGAAACATGGTCTTCTCGTGACCATTCACCCTTGGGGTGATGAAGAGGAAGAGCGTTTGGAAACTTTCACAGATCCACTATTTCAACTTTCAATTTCATATGCCTCTCCTCCACGGCAGATTTACTCACTATTGTAACTAAATAAATTATCAAAATAGAAACTATTCATTAAGTTTTTTCGTTTTATTCTATCATGAATGAACGACCGCGTCTCATAAAATGTTCACTATGTCTCATAAAATGACCCGTACGTCGGAGTCGTCTCGTTTAAATGGAAAGCAATTCACATTTGATCTCAGAATAATGACCCATCAAAGGACCGCAACAGAGACTTAGAAATATTTTTAATGAGGGCAACAGAGACGTACAATTATTTATATAGCTGCGGTTCCACAAACTGTTTTTCTACCAAAACCAATTAATTTTAAGGACATGCCTTTAGGGCTATAGGGCTAATGTGTACCCAATTAGCTTTTAAGGGCATTGAGAACGATTGCATTCTGCCGTGGGTTCTCTTGTCGTTGAGTATTTACGCGTTGTTAATTTCCTGTTCATTAAAGCAATGCAACGAATGCACGATACAATTCTCATAGTACTACACTTAAACACACATTTATAATTTTAAGTTCTCAAATTAATATTCAAAACCATAGTACTTAGTACTGCGGTATATCACAAGAACTTGTACTATACGTTTTAGGTTACAAGGGAATCGGCATGCTTGCAATCCTCTCTAAGTCAATGAGTACACGAAATACGTGCTCCCAACTTGTAATGGCATGTGAGGGAGTTTATTTACTTTTAATTATGGTTAGAAATCTGCTTCGTTGTCAGAAGGCAATTGATTATTTTTGCGCTAATGTGGATAAGAGAATATATAATGTTATTGCCAAGCCGTGCTTATTTCCAATATTTATTTATGAAAGCGGATATATAAGATTATTGTATTATTTAAAATGTTTAATATTTGTTTATCAAAAGGTAATATAGAACCTTAAATGGCGAATATGTCGGTTAAATATGATAATTTCAAGGTTTGTTCATATGCCCCCATGGAGTTGGAAGAGATTATAAGAATTGATAATGAAGCTAGCATATAAAGAGGGCTGAGTAAAGCCCAATACTTATTGGGATTGTGCCATGAAGGATTTGAGCACACTAAATTACATTATTGTTAGCAGTTTCTTTATCAGTTATGTAAAGAATTGAGCACTGCATCAACTACGTCAAATAAAAGGATAGCGGGAGGAATATTATTTCAGCTTCTCCATCAACATGTTTAGCCCATGTTTGTTTATTTACTAAGATAGGCCTATCTTGCATTTATATGATCTTCTCTTATTTTTTCTTGTAAATATTTCGAGCTCTGTGTAAAGGGTCGAGGCCCTTCAACCCGTTTTTTTATCATTACAAAAAAAAAATGTAATATAGAGGATTATATATTATTCATAGTTCAATTCCATGAATTATATAAATCTTTGGTTATTGTTTGTGTTTACTTTTTAAAATAAGTTATTTGTAAGTTTATTGGAAATTATTTTCAATACAATTTTGAAATAATATGTTTGTTAATAGGTTAATTTGACCAAATGTAATTAAATGATATTAGCTCAACTAGTTAGACTTTTAAGAAATAAGTTAAGTAGTTTTTAACTTCCTCAAGGCCATAAACCATATGAGACAACCCTCATGGAAGATGTTACTTTCCTAGTAGATGGTTATACAACCATACTTAAGGTTTAAATCTTGTGAAAGGAAACATTCGTAATAGTTAAGTTGTTGTAATACAACTATGTGATCATGATGTGATAAGGGTGAGACCCATTTTATTCATATATTACCAATTTTAACTACTATGTTTCCTCTATCAACTTCTTCATATCATTTTATTGAAAGGAATAAATCTAACTAGATCAAATTCTTCATAAAATTTGAATATTATCAACATAAAAATCAATGTCCCATTTATTTTTTTTCTCTATAAATATTCTAACATTTACAAGTTAATATCACTAATAATAATTTATGGGCACAAAAGAGAATTCTATAGTTGATGCCATCCCTATATTTGATAGAAATAATAATTTATGGGCACAAAAGAGAATTCCATAATTGATGCAATCCCTATATCAAATTTCTTAATAGAAATAATAATAATTTATGAACCCCTATCATTTGAAATATATCTCCATCCCTTTTTAATGGTAATAATTGACCTTGTAAGATTACTAAAACTATGCTAAATCATTTCGAGGAAGAGAGGAAGAGGGGATTAAACTACAAGATCTAGATTACATTCTAAATTGAGAAGATATGATCCTTATGAATATTGGGTGCATAGTCAAATGATAGAGAGTAAGAAGTTTACACCAGCAAAAGGGGATCTCAAAGGGTTCAGTAGAAATCAGGGGATCTTTGAGGTTCCAAGAAATCTATAACTTTTCTACCTAGAAATTGAAGGTCTTATTGGTGCTAAACTACTACTACCTCCAAGAAAATTTCCAAGCGAGATTAGGATGGTGAGATTTATCTCTTTGGGTAGTTTGATTGAGAAGCTAAGGATTGGCCAACATAGTTTGGGTGTTACTCTAGGTGATGTTGATCTACCCCTAAAATTGAAAGTTTGTCATCCCTTTGTTCTTAGTTTCTCCCAATGATTATGTAGAAGAGTTTGGTACTTATGCTTGATGAATTTTTGAGGTATTCTTACCTCCTATTGAGTAGATATCTGGCTTTAACCTGGTGTGTGGTATCTCTTTGCCTAGAGCTTCTGGTTGGTAGGTTAGGGAGTTAGTTGGGTTGGTGGGGTTAGAAGAGAGATAGTAGAAGTTATATTTATGATGGATGACCAATTTTTCATTTGTTGTGGTGCTTTCACCTTATTTTTATTTTTGGTGTGACTATGGGGTTAGAAATTGGGGGAAATTTCTTCCCCTTTTTTAAGGATCTCAAGATTTTTCTTTCCAATGCTTGGATAGGATAGGAATACCCATAGAATTTCTATGGTTGTCCTCATGGTTCCTAGGGCTAAAATTATAGTATTCAGTATGATGATATTTGGTGGCTCACATAATCAATGACTAATGTTGGTGGTCTTGTTGTTGGTTGGTGTTTAGAACTTGTGGGTGTTGGATTTTTTCAAGGTCCTAATCGATTGCGATAATAATATCATTTATAACTCTATCATCGGGTCTTGTTTTGCTTTACCCAACATTATGGGTCCTTTAGTGAATCCTAATCTTTTCTAGATATTATAGATCTTGGGACCTTTAGTGGATCCAAAGCATAGGGTTGGAGTCTCCTATTCTATTTTAGGCTCAAAACCAAAGTAGGGTAGGTATATGTGGTTCTTCATTCAGGGTCTCTTCTCTAGGATGATGGTGGATTTTTTCTAGATGTAGAGCTAGATCTGCTAGACAATCCTATTTCAATCCTAGCTTCTTGGTTCATGTTATCTTCTTGCTAAATTACTCATCATATTATGCTTAGTTTATGGTGTTTAGGTCTATACACAATGCTACAGTGAGCCCCATTACCCCCTCTATTGGGACGAGAAATTTTTAATTTTATCTTGTTGAATTTCTTAACTCAGATGCTTGTTCTCCCCATTGGCAATAAATTGGATGTTTGAACTTTTTTATTTTTCCTAGAGTAGTTAGATGATTCCTAGCTTAGGTGGGAAGTTGTACAGTAATTTTTATTTTTAAATATTCCAAGTTAGGGTAGGAACTTTTTTGGGCTATCAAATTTCATGGATTTATGGATTTTGAGATTTTATTAGTATTCACAATTTTATTATCATTGAGTTTATAGATGTTTTTTATGCATCCTCGAGATACAGCTAGTCTCCTGGATCCTAGTTTATCAGTTTTAGTTTTAGTTTATCTTACACATTTTGGCTATCCACCTTTGTGGTTTCAGTTTAGGCAGAATTTGATTTAAATTTGGTTGTGTTTGGTTCAATTTGGGTACGATCTAACTGAGTCGATTTTAGATTTATTTGAAGTTTAGTTTCTATTTCCCTTAGATGGATCAAAACTCCTTATGTTTTTCTATGGAATCTCTTTGGATGCTTCTATTACTAGATATTAGGTTCAGGGACCCTTTCAAAACCCCTTATTTACCTAATAAAAAAAATTAATCACCTTGTAATAGACAACCTAAGACTCTACATGGTTGTTTCTTTAAGTTCCATATAATTATGATTAAGTGGGAAATTTTGGCATCATTATTCTTAAAAAAATTACATCTACTAGCATTCCACAAATTTCCTTTGGAAGCACCATCAAAATCAAGTGTAATACATTGAACTTCTTAACATTTTTATTTTACAATAAATCAACACAAACCCTTTGAGTTAACTCCATTATAACAAATATTCAAATCATATATCTAAGATATAAACATCTCTTTTACACACTTGCAAAATCGCATGATGAGCATAATGCTTGTAAAAAATCTACAAGAGTAGCAATAATTTAATTCCAAACTTGGACATCACTTTGAGATTTATTCTAAAAAATAAATTCTTTTAGGTCATATGTTCTAATAAATAATGGTAGGACCAATCCTCCATAAAATGTATAATTTTTTTGCCTTGAAATAATTAATATAATATTTTATCAACTCCTTTTATATTGATGGAGCTACCCTATATATTTTTATTTTTAAATAAAAGCACCCCAAAAATGGTGCAATAAAATGATCAATAAAGAAATAAATGATCTAATACTTCTAAATCCTTTTTATATAAGACTTAAAATTTCCATGATATTCCCTTATTTATAGACTTCACCTACAAGAGTCTACTTTGATTTTATAACCAAAGAAATGGTTAGGCCTTAAGGAGGGTCTCTAGTGAGAATTTCTTCCAAAGAAAATATTTAGGAATAGGAAAGTTTAAATTCTCTAAAGCCTTATATCCCAAGCATATTTTGATAAATTCTCATCCACCTCATCCTTTTGTGTAAAAATATGCAAATATAAAATATTAGACATAATTTGAATTTTATCCTCTATTCATAGACTAGATTATAGATATGGAAAAATATATTGATTTTGAATCAACAAAGGACATTAAAAACATAAAATGTACTTGTACAAAGCTAAAATTTAATGTGTCCTTATGGTGGGACCATATTAAAACTAAAAGACAAATAAAAATATTAAGCCAAGAGAAAATTATCATGAAATTGAAATTCAAGTTTCTCCTATTAGATTATTGAGTCTTTTTAGGAAACTATAGATCTTAAGACAATAAAATATGAGTATAAAGGATTACGGTAAGGAATTCTATAGGCTCATCATTTAGGCTAGTTAGGTGGAATATGAGCAAGAAAAGGTTTCAAAGTATATCAATAGAATATGATTGTCCATACAATATGAAATTGGTTTATTTCAAATTAGATTAATTAAAGAGGTATATCAATATGCACTCAAGGTAAAAATAAGTTAAATCATAAGCAAAAAAATATTTCCAGAGAAAAATATCAATTCCCTAGAGGAAGAGAAAAATCAAATAGTGGTAGATGATAGCATATGCAGGAAGGATAAGCTAGTACTTTTCAAAAATATTTCAATAAAAGTGTCCAAAAAAAGAGTGAATCGTCAAGAGGATGAGGTGGATTTGGTAGAGGTATAGGGCATGGTTTTATTGGAAAATACTATAGATTCTTATAGGAAGGACAAAGCATTTGAGTGTCCTCGAGCACAAAAGACTAGCAAGCATGAAAAAGAAACCTGTAACCAAATTGTACAAGCATATGAGAATGTTCCTTCAATAAAATACATGGAGGAACCAAAACAAGGAGAGTCACTTATGATGAAGAGGGTGATGTTAAACCCCAAAAAGAAGATGCATGAATCTTTGTAAAGGAGGTTATTCAATATTATTTGTAAATTTAGAGGGAAATTTTGTAAGGTGATTGTGGAAAATGGGAGTATGAATAATCTAGTGTCTACAAATATGTTAGAAAATCTTAGATTGAAAAATATTAAACACCCAAATCTATATAGATTCTCATGGTTGCAAAGGGGATATCAATTTTTAGTAACTAAAAAATGTATGATAGACTTTCAAATTTGGTTATTACAAATAGTCGTACAGTGTGCATGTACATACAAAAATAATCCTTGAAGGGAATGAAGAAGAAAGAATCATGTTTTACTTGCATCGTTAAACCCACATAAGAAGAGATAGTGAATAATATGGATGAAAACCCACACGAAGTGGAAGGTTTGTTGGAAAAAAAAATTAAGATTCTTTCAAACGATAGGTTGTCACCCATGTGGAGCATCAAATTTCACATAGATTGTAGTCTATAATCAAATATTACATAATAATCCAACCTATAGGCTGAAACCAATGGAGAATAAATAGGAAAATATAGAAATAAAACAAGAGAATAAACATGGAAAAGAGGCAAATGATCTAGGTCATAAATAATAGTAATGATGAATATAGTGGTGTAGTGATTCTTACTACAAATAAAGAGAAAGATAAAAATAAAATGAAGGACAAAAAGATAGCAGAGGAGGTGAATCTCATCAGGTCATTGATAGTTGTGGTGAAGACCATATTATTGAATAACATAGTGGTATGGAGAGTTTGGAATATTTGAAAGATACACCAATGGTATTGGCTCTGATATAATGAGAAAAATGAGATATGATGGTAAGGGATTGGGAATATATGGGCAAGGTGTGAAAATTTCCATAATGCTAGAAGTAATACCATGGAATGAAGGCCTTGGATATACTAGTCAAATAGGAAGCAATGAGTATGGAATTATGAGAAAAGTGATTAGTACAAGGGATGAAGGTCCTAGGATGGGTTATTTTAGTCAATGTGGATGATTTATGCATATTGCAAATAGGTGTTGGAACCTACATCCTTGTGAGAATTGTGGAGGATGTAATCACTCCAATAGAAGGTGTTGACATTGAGATAAAGTAGTCAACAAAATATAGGTTGATTATGGTTGGATGGAAGTGGTGGAATGAGATAAAATAAAATAAATTATGAGCATTTTTATAATAGAAATTTTATTTCTCAAAGGAAGGCAAGGACAAGACAACAAAGTTGATCTTGTGAAGACAACCAAGCCAAAATGGTAGTGGCTTGGAAGAAAAATTCATGAGCTTGAACTCATTAAAACATTTCTAGTGAGTATGATGTAGGGACATCCCATATGATAAGAAAAACCATAACCCATTATTGCCTAGAAAAGAAATAAAAAAATTAAAAATAGAAGAGAAATCAAAAGATATGTGAATGGTGATAACCACCAAAAATAAAATATATTGGAAGGGATAAAATTGAGTAGGAGATAAGAGGAATGAACTGCAAAAAAATGGATGCAATAAAAAAAAGGAAGAGGGCTAGAAGGTCATGGGGTTAGAATGATAATTTGACATGGCACAAGAAGAGAATAGAAAGAAGAGAATTTTTGGAGAAGAAAGAGAGAGGATGATGATTAAGCATGGATAATAATTTTAAAGAAGAATATAGAGAAGAAGAGGAAATGAGCTTATAACTCTTTGTGTTTTATCATCCAAAACATCCGTCTATTTTACTTTGTTGTTCCTACAAATTAATAAAATAATTACATTTAAAATTCCCATTACCTCAAGCTTTGAATGAGTGTTGAATACTTAGATTGGTAGGGTCATGCATTTGAGATTTTATGTGTGTAGTGTTAAACTTACAACGACACTGAGAGGGGGGGTGAATCAGTGTAGCTTATTAAAATCTTAAATCTATAATTCTTAATGCTGAAGTAATGCAAACTTAAAAATAGATACAACAATTATAACAAGAGAGCATCACACAACACAAGATTTTAACGAGGTTCACCAATGTGGCTACTCCTCAAAAATTGACTGCTTGGACTCCCATCCAAATCCAGCCTTAGCAAAGCAATCAATTTTACAATAAATTTACCAGCACCTACTGGAAGGAGCACCAACCCCTGATTTATCTACACCAATAGAAAGGAGCACCAACCCCTGATTTACCAGCACCAACTGGAAGGAGCACCAACCCCTGATTTATCTGCACCAACAGAAAGGAGCACCAACTCCAGATGCCAAGCAGCAACTTGGACTACAATTCTGAATCTATAAATGTTACAAAAAAATACCTTTGCTTTCACAAGACCCTGACTGGTCTAGAGCTTACAGTTCGCAAGACACTCGCATCTACTGTACTGCTGTAGCCGAGCTCTATGATCGACTTCACCTTTTGCGCACTCTACACACTCTGCTTTCTCTATACACACATTTCGTATAGTCTGCACCGTTATAGCTGAATGATCATCTCTGCCCTTTGCGCTCTCTGCTCTCTATGCGCTCTTACTTCGCACTTAGCTCGATTCGACATGACTGGCTCACTCTGCGCACTACAGACAGATATCACACACTTCATCGATACTTCAAATCTCCAAACAGCCCTCCTTTTATAGTAGAAATCTCATGATGAAAAATCAATCTTAGTCGGCTATGTAAACCCTAATCTTAGTCGATTGTAAACCCTAATTTTAGTCGATTGTCATCGGTCTTCGTCGACTTCAACTTATCTGACTCTATAGCTTCTTTTTGTTCCTGTTGCCGTGAAACCACAACATGTCACGATATCGCGACACTTTTTGTCTTCGTACACTTCCTTTTGGCTTTTGTCATGATATCGCGACACTTCTGCCTTTGTCGACTTCAACTTTGCTTTTGTCATGATATCATGACACTTCTGCCTTCGTCAACATCAATTTTGCTTTTGTCATGATATCATGACACTTCTCCTTGAAGTCATTGACTTTCTCTTTTGTCATGAAATCATGACACTTCTACTTCTGTATGCTTTCTTTTTTTTCTGTCATGAAATCATGACACTTTCTACATCCGTACTTCTTTGAATCCTGTCATGAAATTGTGACGCTTTTATACTTTCTTTTTGTCATGAAATCATGACACTTTCTATCCGTACGCTTTCTTTCTCTGAAATCTAACTTTTCTTGACTTTCTTTCACTTCAAATCGTGACACTTTTTTATCGTACGCTTTCTCTTCCTTCTATCTGATTTTCTTAACTTTTTTCTGTCGAAAATCGTGACATTCTCACTCTCTTTCCTCTTGTCAGAAATCGTGATAGTTCTCACTTTGAACTCTTTCCTCTGTATGTCATGAAATCGTGAGGTGTCTCACTTGAATCTTTATAGCATGTCATGAAATCGTGACACTTTTCACTTTACTTTCTCTCTCCTTGAACTTGTCACGAAATTGTGATAGTTCTACTTCTCTCTTCTGTAAATCGTGACACTTTTACATTCTTTCTTTCTCTTGAATGCATCAGAAATCGTGATATTTTCTCGACTCTCTCTCGAACATGTCATGAAATCGTGACTATTTTCCTTCCTTGCATTTCTTCTTTCAACATGTCACGAAATCGTGATAGTTTTCCCTACTTGTGCCTCTCTTCGAACATGTCATGAAATCGTGACTATTTTCCTTCCTTGCATTTCTTCTTTCAACATGTCATGAAATCATGATAGTTTTCCCTGCTTGTGCCTCTGCTTCGAACATGTCGTGAAATCACGATAGTTTTTCAACTTGCCTTCTTCTCTTTCAACATGTCATGAAATCGTGACACTTTTACCTGTTGCTTCTCTCTCTTCCAATATGTCGTGATATCGTGACATTTTTCTTTGCACTTTCTCTCTCCTCCAATATGTCATGAAATCATGACAGTTTTCTTGTTTTCTGAGTATGTCGCGATATCGCGACACTTTTCTTACTTGTCTTTTTCTTTGATTTTTTGCATAAGGACCACTTAGGTCTTTTTGGAAAAACACTGTACATATTCTGAGAGATCTCTGAACTTCCTGTTTACTGCATCTGAATAGCTTCTGAGCATCTGAACTTCCTGTCCCCTGAATCAAATGATCTAACTGATTGTGTTGACAACAATGACAATCCTGTTGTTGCACCTTGCTCAACAATCTCCCCCTTTGGAATTGTTGGCAACACATGTGCATCTTCCTGTAGCTCTTCTCCCCCTTTGACAATAATACCAAAGGGCTATTGCAGACTCCCCCTGAGTCCATGCACAACATTCTCAAGCAAATTTTATTACACTTAGTAATAAATAAGAACATGAGCAAGAAGATAAACAAATACTTCAATGCTCCCCCTGAGAATGTGATCCCTGTATCTAGTCACTTCTTGGGAAGAGTTACCACTCCCAATTTATTGCGCAGGTATTCAAAAACTTCCTTGGGTAATGGTTTGGTGAAGATATCTGCTACTTGCTCTGTGGTTGGAACAAAATCCAACTTAACCTCACCTTCCGCAACTTTCTCTTTCAAAAAGTGATATCTGATAGCAATGTGTTTTGTCCGTGAATGCATTACTGGATTCTTAGAGATGTTAATTGCACTGGTGTTGTCACACTTAACTGATATTGGCTCACTGAAGTTAATACCAAGATCTTTCAGAGTTTGTTTCATCCACAAAACCTATGTACAACATGTTGTTGCTGCAATATATTCTGCCTCTGCTGTTGATAAAGAAACTGACTCTTGTTTCTTACTGTGCCAAGCGACCAACCTGTCTCCAAGATAGAATGCACCTCCACTGGTACTCTTCCTGTCATCAACACATCCTGCCCAATCTGCATCTGAATATGAAATGAGGGTGAAGTCTTTACCTTTCGGATACCATAACCCATACTCCATAGTACCCTTGAGGTACCGAAAAATCCTCTTTACCGCTGTCACGTGAGTCTCCTTGGGATTAGCCTAAAATCGAGCGACCATGCAAACTGCCTACAAAATATCTGGTCTGGTAGCTGTCAGGTACAGTAAGCTCCCAATCATAGATCTGTATGTGGTTTGATCAACAAGTGGAGATTTGTCATCCTTGCTCAACTTGCAACCTGTCGTCATGGGAGTGCTAATTGGCTTACAATCCTCCATTGTGAACCTTTTTAACATCTCTTTCACATATTTGATTTGGGAAATAAATATGCCTTTCTCATTCTGATTAACTTGTAACCCAAGAAAGTAAGACAGTTCACCAATCATAGACATTTCAAATTCTTTCTGCATCTTATCTGCTAAGTCTCTGCATGACTCATCTTTGCTGCTGCCAAATATGATATCATCTACATATACAACAAGAACAATAAGATGTCCATTTTCTGTTTTGACATACAAATTGTTGTCCACCATACCTTTCTTAAACCCTTGATGAGTGAGATAGTTGTCTAGCCTTGCATACCATGCTCGGGGTGCCTGTTTTAATCCATATAAGGCTTTCTTCAACTTGCAAACCAAGTTGGGATCATCACCAAGTTGAAAACCATCTGGCTGCTCAATATAAACCTCTTCTTCAAGTTTCCCATTTAAAAAAGCTGATTTTACATCCATCTGATAAACTTTGAAATTCTTGTAAACTGCTAAGGCCAAAAACATTCTAATTGCCTCAAGTCTTGCTACAGGTGCAAAAGTTTCCTCAAAATCAATACCTTCTACTTGAGCATAACCTTTACATACCAATCTTGCTTTATTTCTGATTACCTGTCCGTCTTCATTCAGTTTGTTTCAAAAAATCCATTTAGTACCGATTACATTCTTGTTTGCAGGTCTAGGTACCAACTCCCAAGTTTTATTTTTCTCAATCTGATCTAATTCTTCATCTATTGCCTTCATCCAACTTTCATCTTTGCTTGCTTCATCAATATTTTTGGGCTCAATGCTGGATAAAAGAGAGTAATTACTTACTACTTTTCTTCTTGTTTGCACACCAGCTGTGGGGTCTCCAATTATTTGCTCTCTAGGATGGTTTTTCTGCTAGCTGCCTATTTTGAATTTCTTATTTTCTTCCTCTTCTGAATCATAACTTAAATCATCTGAGACAATCTTTTGATTCTGTTCAGTTTTGTCTTCCTCATCTCCTTCAATAACTTCTTCATAAATTGGGTAGTTTTCTTCATTGCTAACTACTCGTTCCCTACCTTCATCAAATGTAACACTGGCACTGTCCACAATTTTCTTTAGCCTTTTGTTGTAGCATTTGTAGGCTTTGCTTGATGGTGAATAGCCAACAAAAATACCTTCATCTGCTCTATCTTCAAATTTACCAAGATTATCTTCAGTTCTTTTGATGTAACACTTACAGCCAAAAACTCTGAGATGTTTTGTTGTTGCCTTTCTGTAGAACCACAACTCATAAGGAGTTTTGTTTTCATGTGTTCTCAGCATGTACCTATTTTGAATGTACACAACAGTATAGACTGCTTCTTTCCAAAATCTGTCTACTACTCTGCTCTCAGTCAACATAGTTCGGGCCATTTCTTGTACTGTCCTATTCTTTCTTTCTACCACACCATTTTGTTGAGGTGTCCTGGCTGCTGAAAACTATCTCCTAATGCCATATTTATCATAGTACTCTGTAAACTCATCTGAAATGAATTCTCCTCCTCTATCTGATCTTAGGTTTTTGATCCTCTTTCTAGTTTCATTCTCAACATGGTGTTTGAAAGACTTGAACATTTCAAAGGCTTCTATTTTCTGCTTCAAGAAGTATACCCATGTCATTCTGGAATAGTCATCAATACACAACATAAAGTATTTGTCACCATTTATGCTTTGCGTTCTCATGGGTCCACATAAATCAGTATGTATTAGTTCCAATGGTTTGCTTGTATTGTACTCTTTTGTTTTAAATGTGACTCTAGTTTGCTTCCCCTTCTGACATGAAGCACAAATGCTATTTGAAGGTTTGCTGATAGTGGGAATATCTCTCACTGCCCCTTTTGAGCTGATTTTCACCAGATTATCAAAACTGATATGACCGAGCCTCTTGTGCCACAACCAATTTTGTTCTTCCTAACCAATGAAATAGGCTCCCTCTGAATTCTCTGAAAGCGTGTACAGGTTGCCAACAGTCCTTGACCCAGTTGCTATCAATTTTCCACTATTTGTTTTTCTAACTTCACAGCCCTGCTTCTTAAAAACTACTTCATGTCCTTTGTCACAGATCTGACTGACACTCAACAAGTTATGTTTCAGACCATCCATGAACAATACTTCTTCTGACTTGATTTTTCCGTTAATAATCTTAACTGAACCTTTCCCTACTATCTGAGCTCCATCATTATTCCCAAACTTTACTGAACCACCTTCATATTTCTGAAACTTTTCAAATTTTTGTTTATCACCTGTCATATGACTTGAGCATCCACTGTCAAGTATCCATGGTACATATTTATTCTGTGCTTTGAAAGTTGTTTGTACTATCAGGGATTCCTTAAGTTGCTCTTTCTGTTTCCATTCTGTTTTGACTACCGTATTGGGCTCTAGTTTTGATTTTCCTTTTTCAGTATCTCGTGCATGTTTTTCAGGAAGTTTTCTATTTTGTTTCATCCTATTTGGTTGGAATTTTCTTTCCTAAAAATGATTTGAAGTAAATGCACTTCGACAATTTCTTGCAATGTGTCCAAAATTGTGACAGTTAAAGCATTCTACTGTATAATTCATCAGAGGTGAAAAAGCATTTCTACTTGTGAATTTTCTTGGTCCTACATTATATTTGCAGTCTGCAATCTTATGACCATAACCATTGCATTTAAAATAGAAACCAGAAAAGGGATAATTGAACCTGGGTGATGGTCTTTGCCATGCTATCGTAGGGGCCATGAATCTTCTCTTTCTTTGATGCGTGACCTTGGTGAATCCATCATTATCAATATTCTTTTTGTGCATGGCATTATCGTCTTCTTCTGCATGAGTCGTTTTACCTTTATCAACCTGTTTCTTATCTTCAATTTTTATAGGTTCTACATTTCTGGCCTTAGAACCATTTGAAGATTCTCCTTCGACGAAGCCCAGACCAAATTTGGTGCCTGCAGGTCTTTGGTCATTTAAAATCTTATCCAATTTCATAGAGCTTTCTTCGCGTTTGTGATAACAGCTAATTTTACGCTCCAACTCTGCTATCTGCATCCATAAACTAACATTCTCTTCTTCTAGTTTGCAGCAGACATCTATTTTCATGGTAATCTAAATTTCGAGCTCTTCGGTTATCTTCTTGTATTCTTCTGTCTATACTTTCAAACTAGTTATGATGTCGTTTGCATCCTCAAGCCTCTTTGAAAGTTTCTTATTCTTTTTCTTCTCTATTTTCCATTCTTCAAGTGCGGAGGTCAACTCACCTTCTAGATCAACTTCAGCCTCAGATTTTTTACCACAAACCTCACAGTTTACTCCTACTTTTTTTGATTCTTCTTCTTCAAAAGCCATGAAAAGAGCTTCACCTGTTTCTTCTTCAGAATCCTCACTAGAGCTGTCTTCAGATGAACTGGCATTCCTTGAGATGAAACTTTTCTTTTTGAAGTTGCCTTTTCTGAAGTTTGTTTTCTTCTTCCAATCACTTCTTTCTTGGTGTGATCCTTCATCATTTTTGTTCTTTTCATTCAGAGGACATTTAGTCGCAAAATGCCCGACACCTCCACAGTTGAAACATTTAAAAGGTAGCTTTCCTCTGTATTTTCCTTTTCCCTTTTTTAGTTTTCTAACGAAGTTTGCTTCTTCTTCATCTGATGTCTCTTCTTCCTCAGTCTCTTGTTTTGCGTTTTTATTTTTAATGGCTTTGAAGGCCGCTTCTCGGTCTGTGGGTTTAGCTCTTCCTATTCTCATCTCATAAGCAGTCAAAGAACCATGCAACTCATCCATACTAAAGAAATTTAGATTTTTTGCTTCTTCTATCGTTGAGACTTTAGAATCAAATCTATGAGGAAGAGATCTTAATACCTTTTTCATGATAGCAGAGTCACTTATGTCATCGTCGAGTCCTCTCATCGCATTTGTGACTTCATTAACTCTCAGCATGTATCCCTCTACGTTCTCATTGTCATTCATCCTTAATGCTTCGAACTGAGCTCGATGTATTTGTAACTTGGCTTCCTTGATCTTATGGTCTCCTTCATGAATGCTCTTTAGTTTGTCCCAGATTTCTTTTGCCGTTTTATAGTTTATGATTTTTGCCAGTTCACTGTCTACTAATCCACTCATGATAGCATTCTTTGCTTTTGAGTTATTTTCATATAGTTTCTTTTCTTCAGCCTCTTTTGGAGCAGTGATGGGATCTGTGTATCCACTACGTATTGAATCCCAGATGTCGTATCCCAAAGCACAGAGATATACCTGCATCCTGACTTTCCAGTATGCGTAATTAGATCCATCAAACACTGGTGCTCTGTTTGATGAGAAGCCTTCACCGCCTGCCATTGTGTTAAATCCAAGATCACCCTAGCCGGTTAAGCTTGAACAGGTACTCGGCTCTGATACCAATTGTTAAACTTACAATGACACTGAGAGGGGGGGTGAATCAGTGTAGCTTATTAAAATCTTAAATCTGTAATTCTTAATGCTGAAGTAATGCAAACTTAAAAATAGATACAACAATTATAACAAGAGAGCATCACACAACACAAGATTTTAACGAGGTTCACCAATGTGGCTACTCCTCAAAAATTGACTGCTTGGACTCCCATCCAAATCCAACCTTAGCAAAGCAATCAATTTTATAATAAATTTACCAGCACCTACTGGAAGGAGCACCAACCCCTGATTTATCTACACCAACAGAAAGGAGCACCAACCCCTGATTTACTAGCACCAACTAGAAGGAGCACCAACCCCTGATTTATCTGCACCAATAGAAAGGAGCACCAACTCCAGATGCCAAGTAGCAACTTGGACTACAATTCTGAATCTATAAATGTTACAAAAAAATACCTTTGCTTTCACAAGACCCTGACTGGTCTAGAGCTTACAGTTCGCAAGATACTCGCATCTGTTGTACTACTACAGTCAAGCTCTATGATCGACTTCGCCTTTTGTGCACTCTACACACTCTACTTTTTACACACACTTTGCATAGTCTATGCTATTACAACTGAATGATCATCTCTACCCTCTGCGCTCTCTGCTCTCTATGCGCTCTTACTTCGCACTTAGCTCGATTCGACATGACTCGCTCACTCTATGCACTATAGACAGATATCACTCACTTAATCGATCCTTCAAATCTCCAAACAACCCTCCTTTTATAGTAGAAATATCATGATGAAAAATCAATCTTAGTCGATTGTGTAAACCCTAATTTTAGTCAATTGTAAACCCTAATTTTAATCGGTTGTCATCGATCTTCGTCGGCTTCAACTTATCTGACTCTGTAGCTTCTTTTTGTTCTTGTTGCCATGAAACCACAACATGTCATGATATCGTGACACTTTTTGTCTCCGTACACTTCCTTTTGGCTTTTGTCATGATATCGCGACACTTCTGCCTTTGTCGACTTCAACTTTGCTTTTGTCATGATATCGCGACACTTCTGCCTTCGTCAACATCAATTTTTCTTTTGTCAATATCGTCGACACTTCTCTTGTGACTCTTTCTTTGTCATGAAATCGTGACACTTCTACACTTCTTCTATTTCTTTCATGAAATCGTGACACTGTCTACATCCGCATGCTTTCTTTTTTCTATCATGAAATCATGACACTTTCTATATCCGTATGCTTTCTTTCAATCTGTCATGAAATCGTGACACTTTCTACATCCGTACGCTTTCTCTTCAACTGTCATGAAATCATGACACTTTTTTGTTTCTTTCTTTACTTTCAACTGCTTCTTTCATTAATCGTGACATTTCTTACTTGACACTTTCTCTATATGTCGTGAAATCGTGACAGTTCTCACTTAAACACTTTCCTCTTATGTCATGAAATCGTGATAGTTCTCACTTTGAACTCTTTCCTCTGCTGCATGTCATGAAATCGTGACAGTTCTCACTTTGAACTCTTTCTTCTAGCATGTCACGAAATCATGACACTTTTCATTTTACTTTCTCTCTCCTCGAACTTGTCATGAAATCATGATAGTTCTCACTTCGAACTCTCTCTTCTGTAGCATGTCATGAAATCATGACACTTTTCAAACTTACTTTCTCTCTCTTGAGTCACGAAATTGAGTTTAACATGTCATGAAATCGTGACACTTTCTTTCTCTTCAACATGTCACGAAATCGTGACACTTTTCCTGCTTGTGGCTCTTTCCTCTTCGAACATGTCATGAAATCATGATTGTTTTCCTTCCTTGCATTTCTTATTTCAACATGTCATGAAATCACGACAGTTTTCCTTGCTTGCGCCTCTCTTCGAACATGTCGCGAAATCATGACTGTTTTCCTTCCTTGCATTTCTTCTTTCAACATGTCACGAAATCATGACAGTTTTCCCTGCTTGCGCCTCTGCTTCGAACATGTCATGAAATCATGACAATTTTTCAACTTGCCTTCTTCTCTTTCAACATGTCATGAAATCGTGACACTTTTACCTGTTGCTTCTCTCTCTTCCAATATGTCATGATATCGTGACATTTTTCTTTGCACTTTCTCTCTCCTCCAATATGTTGCGATATCGTGACACTTTTCTTACTTGTCTTTTTCTTTGATTTTTTGCATAAGGACCACTTAGGTCTTTTTGGAAAAACACTGTACATATTCTGAGAGATCTCTGAACTTCCTGTTTGCTGCATCTGAATGGCTTCTGAGCATCTGAACTTCCTGTCCCCTGAATCAAATGATCTAACTGATTGTGTTGACAACAATGACAATCCTGTTGCTGCACCTTGCTCAACATGTAGATCTATAGGTTTATAAAGAAATATAAAATAAAAATTTAGCATAGAATATGAGAGATAAAATTTTAGATGATGAAAATTGGCCAAAATGGATAAGGAGTTGCAAATATTGTCACCTTAAGAGTGTGCATCATGAAGTTCTTGGAGAGTCATCATAACAAAGAAAATTATCGTATGAATTTATAAAACCTATTGTACAATAGTGTTATACATTTGAATTCATTGTACATTCAAATACCATCGCATAATGATATTGTTGTACAATATATTGACATACTATGAAAGGAAGCCTACTATACAATTTGGTCAATTTTACAAGTGGATAAATCATATAGTTAAAGTACCCACTATACAGTTGAAACCAGTCACACAATTGTATGATGTCATACAAAGACTGCCAATGTGCCATCTCAAATAAGAGTTATTTTGTACAATGAAGTTTTGTCATATTATAGAATTACTATCTTAAGACATTGTTTTCATAGAAGTTTACTTATTGGTTGCACATGTTATTACCATGCATATTACGGATAGGAACATGTGCTAATTGAGAAGATCACCCATAGGAGGATTTCCTTCTCTCATCTACATAAAATTCACAATGGCCTAAACATTAGAAAAATCATCTAGTATAAAAGGAAGAGTAGTATAATCATGGATATGGAAACAAGCATGGTACTAGCAATAGATTTTGGTAATCATATATTGCCTAAAGTATTTTTCATAGTAGTATACATCCTTAATAAAATTTTCATAATTAAAATAAAGAATATGACTCCTCATGAGGTATGGGATAAAAATAATCCTTTGATAAGTTACTTGACAATGTTTGGTTGTTTGGCTTATGTTCATGTTGAAGATATGAAAAGAAAAATTTAGATCTAAAGAGGTATATAGATTTAATGTATCCATATCTAGATAATATATTCTATTTAAAGATGTAATTTTTGAAGGAATAGTACAAGGAAAACAAGTAGAAAAGAATTAGAAGATAATCATAATTGAATATTATGGTGTATTACATACATCAAGTGGAAGCATAAGTATTTCTCTAAAAACAAGTAGAAAAAGAGAAGAGAATATTACAAGCACATCTAAGCTTTCAAATGTTGGAATAAAATTTTGATAGGAGATTCACAAGAAGACATGTCTAATCCCAAGAAAAAATCAAAAGAAACAAGACTATAATATGATCAAATATGCATTATTTTCTAATATTGAAGTGGATCCTTTAGGTTTATGAAGAAGCAAGCCAAAGCAAGGTATGGACTAAATCCATGAAAGAAGAAATAAATCTAATTAAAAATAATGATACATGGGACTTATATCCAAAGAGAAAAGATATGATTTGAGTGAAGTGGGTGTTCAAGACCAAGTACAACAATGATAGATCAATTAAGAGGTACATAGAAATACTAATAAAAAATTGGTATGCACAATAAATTGGTATAAATTATGAAGAAAAATATACACCTATTATAATACAAGACATCATAAAAATGGTCTTAAATTTGACAACCCAAATGAGATGGACTATATATAAAATTTATGCAAAGAGTATAGTCTTGAATAATAATATTGAACAAGTTTATGTGTAAAAAACGTAAGGATTGAAGTGAAAAGCAAACAAGGACATGTCTAGATGTTAAAAAATGTATTGTTTGGAATCAAAAATTGTATTCAAGAAAAAACACATATAACTTAAAGCATAGCTTTGTGAGAAGTATGAATAAGGCCACACTATACTAAAAAAGGAAGTAATAATATTATTACTATTTTCTTGTATGTTGATCTAATTTTTGTAATAAGTTCATCAAAAATGGAGAGTTCAAAGAAGCAATGATGCAAGAATTTAAAATGAGTTATTTTTGTTTGTTGTATTATTTTTTGGCATGGAGGTACATCAATTATAGGATGTAATATTCATTTCAAATCTAAATATACTCATGATATGTTGAAAAATTTTGGCATATAAAATTACAAATATGTTGCTATCCTACTTGCATAAGGTAAAATAATGTGCAAGGAAGGTGAAAATGGAAGAGTAGATGAGATAAAATATATAATTTTTATGGAAAATGTTATATAATTAACAATATCTAGACTACATATTGCATGTGTAGTGTCATTGGTTTCAAGTTTCATGAATAAGCCATAATATGAGAGAATGTTAGGATCCCATCCTCACCCTTAATGTAATAACTTCTATGATGTAATAATTCCTAAATAACATGGGTAGTACCCATGATTAATATTTTGTAATGTTCTAAGTTTTAGCTTATATAGTGCCTATGACAAATGACACCCTTTTTATGTAACACATGGTAGATAGGTTATGTAAGGTGGCCTTGTGCATGTAATTCGAGTGGCATTGTGCATGTAATTCGAGTGGCACTATGCATGTAATTTGGGTGGCATTATGCATGTAATCCAGGTGGCATTTTGCATGTAAGACAACCATGGAAGGGAACTCTTTAAATACTCGAGAAGGCACCAATGTATTCATATTTTTGCAAATTAATGAAGTGTTGAAGGAGGTTTCCCCCTCAAAGAGGCCTGCAATTCTATCTTATTGTGATATTGTCATTTATGCAAATTTCTATTATAATTTGTAATTTGTTCTGAATATTAATATGATGTTTATGTGAGTTTATTTCCAAGAAATTATGTGAGAGTGTGTTATTTGAGTTTATTTTATAGTAGGATCCTAACAAGTGATATCAAAGTGCTTTCTAGGTCCAAGTTCTACTGCAACAGTAACGATTCTTTTCTGTTAGGTATAATCCTGTGTTATTTTTGTGTAATAAAAAAAAAAAGACAAATACCAGTCAAAAAAAAAATAGTCCTTTTTAGCTGAGTAGGTAGAAACCTTGTGCCGGGGGTTTTAAAATATCACGAAGGATATGTTGTTATTGGATAAGATAGATAGCCTATATAGCGTCTAGTGCAGTGAGGGGCGATCAGGCTCCAATACCCAGGCATTAGATAGAACTCACACATGGACTTGAGCTCCCACGCATCTTCGGGTGTATCAAGAGACCATTCTAGGGTTAACAAAATTTTATCTAGTAGGAATATTCTCGGCCTTGTATCATCCATAGTCTATGGGACACAACATCCTAGATGATTACCCTCCTGTACTGTTAGAGAGGTAGATAGTGTGCTCAATGGTATGTGTGGAATCCTCCTTGGGTAGTGGCCTAAAATATTGGTCCAAGCACTATTGTTCATCACTGTGGTATATCAGAGGGCCTATGGGTGTTACATACTCCTTTACTTAGCATACCCTGGTTCTATTAAAACTTCAACCTACAACAAAATCACAAATCAAAACTCCCTGTTGTAATCCTGCATTCCAAATTCCCAAAAGTGAGCATATAAGAAAGGAATCCTCTACCAAAAAAATAACATACATTGCATGGATTCAGGATAAAATACGAGGGTGGCAGTTAAGTTGACAGTCTGGAGAATAATAGTTAAATTTACAGTGGCAGTAATAGTGAGGTCAGTCAGGTTAGAGACTACATTTTTTAGTGTCAGAACAAAACTGTCATAATAGTAACCTATAGAATATAGAGCATCTTCAGAATAGTGAGGTAAGCAGTGTCAAAGAGACTATCTAGGTTGAGCAAACCAGTGAGCGAGTGACCAAAGACCAATTATAGATAGTGCTCCAGTACCCAACTTTTGCACTGTAGCTCAAAATCAAAAATTGTAAACACCGTTAGACTTGGCAAAACAGGAGATAAAAAAAAATTTGGGGTGCCCAAAAGTAGTGTTGTGGGATATAGCTCATTGTGACCACCTCTTCGTACTGATCGTTTTGATATATAGCACCCAAGAACTTTTTTGGACACTTACTAAAAATAGTAAGTCCTAAAACCCAATTCTAATTTTAGTAACTGGTCACAAAAGGTTCCAAAATGGCCCAGGGTACCCGTGGACATCAAAAAGAGCTAGAACATATGGACTCCTTAACCAAAGCCATTGAGAATTTGAAATTGGCAATTTTCTTCATAAGGGAAGAGGTCCAAGGTCTTCGTCTAGATCATGAGGCCACTAGCGCTCGCTTAGAAGAAACACTGATAAATATGGGTTGCAAGTTCCATAAGGGACCACTCAAAATAGAACACCAGGCTAAAAACTCTACAAGGAATGACTATGACCCATCCTTTAAAATGCCAAAATTGGACTTCCCTCGATTTAATGGGAAGGATGTTGATGGGTGGCTATGTATGGTTGATCAATTATTTAGACTTCATAATGTTCCCATATATCATCGATTTTAGATGGCCTCCTTCAATTTGGAGTCTGAGGATCTACACTGGTTCCAATGGTTATGTAATTCCAACCCAAATATCTCTTGGGAGGAATTTGAGTCCCAAATACGGACCTGCTTTAGGCCTAGTGAGTATGAGGACTTCACAGGGGCCTTGACCAAACCCCAAAAAATATCCTCAGTCCGTGATTACCAAACTCAATTTGAAAAATTGGCCAATAAGACAAGAGGATTGACGGAGGGGTTCTTCACGAGTTGTTTTATTAGTGGGTTAAAAGGGGATCTCCAAGCTGAAGTAAAGATTTTGAAACCACATTCCATGATGGAAGCTATCAGTTTGGCCCATCTGGCCGAATCTAAACTCTCAAACCAAAGGCACCCCCCACGGTTTGCTCCAAATTGATCTTCATTTCCTTTTCATGCCCAAAATTTAGTGGATAGTAAACCTACTACACCCAAGCAACTGACTACAGTGGACATGGATGCACATCGTGCCCAAGGCTTATGTTATAATTATGATGAAAAGTTTTTTAAAGGACATAAGTGTGCCAACAAAAGACTATTCTTGATAGATGTTGAGGAACCTACTAACACTGACCAAAGTGATGAGGATGAGGACCTCACTGAAACATCTTCTCCACAGGAAGAAGATACACAGGGGTCTGAGGTAGAGATTTCAGTACATGCTCTTGCAGGCATTACCACTCCAAAAACCATGAAAGTTGTGGGATTTTTCAAGGACCAACGTCTTACCATCCTTATTGATTTAGGTAGCACACACAACTTCATTTATCCTAGAGTTGCTAAGAAAGCAAATTGCTATATCCACACTTGTAATTCATTCGAGGTCATGGTAGCCAATGGGGGAACATTACCTTATAAATGAAAATGCCACAATGTCAAGATCAAGATAGGGGACTATGAAATCAAGCAGGACATGTTTGACCTCCAGTTGGGGGGATGTGATATGGTTTTGGGATCCCAATGGTTGAGTATGTTGGGCACTATCAGTTGGAACTTTGCATAAATCTAGATGAAATTCTCCCAAAATGGACAAACACACTTACTCAAGGGCTCCCCTGCAGGAGCACCTCAATCATGTGGATCAAAATTTATAGCTATTGGTCACCCATAACCTTTTTTCCAAAAGGTCCAAGTGTTCCTTTGGCCTTATTGAAGTAGAGTATTTGGGACACATTGTCTCATAGGATGGTATCAAGGTTGACCCTAAGAAGATCCAAGTAGTTCAAGAGTGGCCGAAACCTCTCACCCTTAAGGGACTTCAAGGACTTTTAGGGCTTACAGGCTATTATCGCAAACTTGTCTGCAATTATGGGAAGATAGCTACCCCCCTCACCTCCATGTTGAAAAAAGATTCCTTCACTTAGAGGGGGCCTACTGAACAAGCCTTCATTGAACTCGAGCATGTTATGACCACCACCCCCATCTTAGCCATGCTAGATTTCTCTAAACCATTTGTCATTGAAAGTGATGCTTCTGGTCGTGGTATTGGGGTAGTATTGATGCAAGAAGGATGACCTGTGGAGTTTACTGGCAAAGCACTCTTTAATCGTAATATGGGGAAATCCACATATGCGAAGGAAATGTTAGCCATACTGCATGTAGTCACACATTGGCAACCTTACCTCATTGGGCATCACTTCTCCATCAAAACCGACCATCAAAGTCTCAAATATTTCTTGGAACAAATAGTTACCATGCCTGACCAACAAAAGTGGGTGTCTAAACTCATAGGCTAAGATTATGATATCACCTACAAAAAGAGAAAGAAGAATATTGTGGTTGATGCTCTTTCTTGCCAAATGGAGACCATAAGTATGTTGTGTGCCATATCAACACCACTTCCCCAATGGATTGATTCCTTGCATCAAGAAGCACGTCAGGATGCAGATTTGCAAGCTTTGATAGCCTTACTAATGGATGATCCCAATTTTGCACCAGGATATAATTAGAATGGCCATGATCTACGCTACCATAAACACTTTGTTCTACCTCATAAGTCCCCACTTTGAGAGCTCCTCATGAAGTAATTGCATGCCACTCCCTCTGTAGGGCATTCAGGGTTCCTTAAAACATATGAGTGACTCAAGTGTACCTTATTTTAGAAAGGTATGAAATGAGACATCCACTCTTTTGTTGTTGCCTGTGACACATGTCAAAGGATGAAAGGTGAAACAGTGCACTCTCCGGGCACTCTTCAGCCATTGCCTATCCCGGATCAGGTTTGGACCAACATTTCCATGGACTTTATAGAAGGGCTCCCTAAATCTGGAGGTAAGTCAATTATTTTTGTGGTAGTGGACCGCCTTTCAAAATATGCTCACTTTTGTGCCCTTGCCCATCCTTATACAGCATCCATTGTTGCACAAATTTTTCTTGACTCCATATTTTGCCTTCATGGCATGCCCACATCCATTGTATCTGATCGTGATCCCACCTTCACTAGTCATTTTTGGCAAGAGTTGTTTAAGTTGCAGGTGACTCATCTCAAAATGAGTTCAGCCTACCATCCGCAAAAGATGGTCAAACAAAAGTTGTTAATAAATGCTTGGAAACCTACCTTCGTTGCTTTGTCTCAGATCATCCCACTCAATGGGCCAAATGGCTATCCTTGGCCGAATGGTGGTACAACACTTCCTATCATACCGCAACCAAACTCACACCATCTGAAGTGGTCTATGGGCACCTTCCACCTACGTCTTCCTCTTACATTCCTGGTAGCTCCAAGGTCCAGGTCGTTGACAACACTTTGAGTCAACACACCGAGGTCCTTTGCCAACTTAAGAAGAATTTGAACATGGCCCAGAATCGGATGCGCCAACAAGTTGATCAACATCGTTCTAAGCATAGTTTTGATGTAGGTGATATGGTCTTCCTTCGCTTGCAACCATACAAACAATCATCCCTACAACTTCGTAGGTGCCAAAAGCTTACTGCAAAATTCTACGGACCTTACCAGGTTCTACAAAGGATTGGTCCCACAACTTACAAATTGATGCTCCCACCTACTTCCAAGCTTCATTCGGTTTTTCATGTTTCTTCTCTCAAGAAATTTGTGGGCACATAGGTACAGGTTCAATCCACACTTCCTGAATTATATGAAGAAGGCTCCATATTACTTGAACCTGAGTAGTTGTTGGATCTTTGGACTCGTACTCTTTGCAACCGTACCATTATAGAGATCCTGGTTCAGTGGCATGGGCTTCAACCTGAAGATGCTACATGGGAATCTCTCCACCAACTCCAGTAATAGTTTTCTCATTTCAGCTTTGAGGACAAAGCTTCTTCAAGGGGAAGGACATGTTAGGATCTCATCCTAACCCTTAATGTAATAACTTCTATGATGTAATAATTCCTAAATAAAATGGGTAGTACCCATGATTAATATTTTGTAATGTTCTAAGTGTTAGCTTATATAGTGCCTATAACAAATGTCACCCTTTTTATGTAACAGATGGTAGATAGGTTATGTAAGGTGGCCTTGTGCATGTAATTTGTATGTAATTCGAGTGGAACTATGCATGTAATTCGGGTGGAATTATGCATGTAATCCAGGTGGCATTTTGCATGTAAGCCAACCATGGAAGGGAACTCTTTAAATACTCGAGAAGGCACCAATGTATTCATATTTTTGCAAATTAATGAAGTGTTGAAGGAAGTTGCCCCCTTGAAGAGGCTTGCGATTCTATCTTATTGTGAGATTGTCCTTTATGAAAATTTTTGTTATAATGTGTAATTTGTTCTGAATATTAATATAATGTATAATTTGTTCTTCATCACCGGATGACTCACTACTTGATTCTAAATTCTTACCCTTTATCTTCTTGTTCACTTTGAAAGAAACCTTTTTCAGAGGGATATGATCTTTTGTTCTTATCTCAAAAGTTGTAAGCATGCCAAGTAAAAAATTTCTTGTCAGAATATCACTATCAATTGATGTTTCTATAGCAGAGACCTTTTCACTATACCTTTTTGGAAGATTTATCAAGATCTTATCACAAGCATCAGATTCATCGACCTTTATTCCAAGACCTCTCATCTCATGTACAAGTTCATCAATCTTACTAAGATAGTCATGAATATTTTCATCATCTTGCATTCTTAGATTTTCAAATTCTCCTTTGAGATTTCTGATCTTAGCTTTCCTGACACCTTCATCTCCTTCATATATTTCATGTAGTAGTTCCCACATTTCTTTTTCTATTTTACAATCCATGACCTTCATATATTTTAATCTACACAACCCTTTTATAATTGCATTCATAGATCTTGAATTTGCATGCATTAGAAGCTTACCTTCCTTATCTGTAGGATGATTGACTGTTGAATCATATCCAAGTTCCACTTCATCCCAAACATCATTGCCAAGTGCCATCAAGTGAAACCTCATCAGCATACACCAATACAAGAAGTCACTTCCATAAAATATTCGTACTGTATTATTGATGGACCCGTCCCTTTGATCCTTTTGATCCATTGTGTTCTTGACCAATTTTCCTTCAATCTTTCAAAATATTATGAAGGAACCCACTTTGATACCAATTTAAGAACACAAGCTTATACTGAGAGGGGGGTTAACAGTATAAGAACACTTTTTACTTTTATTTTCAAATAAATATTATGTAGTGTATAGATAGCAGTATCAATAGAAGTAATCAAAGCAATGTACAAAACACCATATACAATAGACAAAACACCATATACAATAGAGACATATATTTAATGTGGTTCATCCAAATATGGCTACCTCCACAGAGAAAATATTTCTTCTAAATATTTATAAAATTATCTCTTAGGAATCCTTCCCACTTACAATGTTTATGGATCTATATCCAAAGGAGATGTTGATCCCCTAAATCTAGTTTGTGGATCACTATCCATAGGAGAAATATTTCTCCTCTGCTCTCGCTGGTGATCCTCTAGAAGAAATTGCCTTCATTGCACTGACTGGTGGATCTCTCTCCACTTGAAGACTCTTATCCTCACTTAGAATACATGTTCTCAATGTCCTAGTTGATGGATCTCTATCCACTAGAGACTCTATCCTATCTACTCCATCACCTCCAAAGCTTTGTCTCAATGATGTACTAAACACAGTCTAGTCAGTCTAGCACAACTCTTCTTAATATCTTGCACTAAACATAGTCTAGTAAATTTAGCATAATTCTACTCAATAAGCTCACTCAAATCTACACTAAAAATAGTCTATTCGGTCTAGCATAAATCTGCTCAACTCTTGCACTAAACACAGTCCAATCGGTCTAGCACAAGTCCACTCAAATCTGTACTAAACATAGTCTAATTAGTCTAGCTCAAATCTTCTCAATAGGTCCACTCAGAACATACTCAAATCTTTCGAATATGTCCACTCAGAACCTGCTCAAATCTACTCAACAGGTTCACTCAAAACCTGCTCAAATATGCTCAACAAGTCCACTCAGATCTGTTCAAATATGCTCAACAAGCTCACACAGAACTTGTCCAAATCTTCTCAACAAGCTCACACAGAACTTGTCCAGAATTGCTCAATAAGTCCTCTCTAGGACTTGCTCAAATATGTAATGTAAGATTCCACAAAAGCTTATACAAAATCCGTCCACAAGTCTTCTCAAAGACTTACCTCAAATCTACTTAACAAGTCCACATAGAACTTTTCCAATCTCATAGAAACATAAAGAGAATTTTTAGAGACTCAATATGTTCTTTAATCAATGCTCAATCACTTTCTCAACTCAAATCAATATCATAGAAACATAAAGAGAATTGTTAGAGACTCAATATGTTCTATACTCAAAACTCAATCACTTTCTCAACTCAATTTCATAGAAGCATAAATAGAATTGTTAGAGACTCAGTATGTTCTATTCTCAAAACCCAATCACTTTCTTAACTCAAATCAGAATATAATATAGTTTGTTTTATGGAACTTGATCAATCACTTCATACATCCACTTGACTAGGCTTAATAAACTCTACTCAACCAATCTCTTCAAGAAACAACTCTTTCTTTCAAACCCTAGTCCAAGCATGTACACACAAACTCAAAATATTTCCAATAATGTTTAACAACAAATCTCATATAACAATGATACTCATGTTCTTTTCAAACTCAAGTCTAATTCCTTTGCATAACAACTCATTTCAACAACAATGCTCATAAAACATTCTTCTTATAACAATGATACTCATGTTCTTTTCAAACCTAACTCAGGTTTTTCACATAACCAATGGCTTCAACAACAATGCTAATAAGACAAAATTTTTAATCAAAACTCTTAATTCAGAAAACCTTGAAGCATTAATTCAACCACTTTCGAAAAGGAAACCCTAATCAAATCCTTTTCACTTCAAACATAATTTTCAAGACAACAATCAATAAACTCAACCAAGAAGGAATTTATCATAGCTTTTGTTTGACAATTAGCTGGTCTCACAAATATGCCACACTCACAATTACTTCTTTGCCAATCTCAATAAGGGTTAGAGGATAATTTTCTTCAAAAAAACATATCACAAAAATAATATAAAAATTACACCTTATCACTCCAACTTGATTAGTAATCAATATCCTCATGATAATCACAAAAACCCTTAATTCAAAATAACATACTACCCACAAAGTCTTAATATTCTAATATTCCACAATAGCAATTTAAGACTTTTAAAAAAACATAATTCTTCTTATAACTCGTAAAGGTAATTATCTACTACCACAACTTTATTACAAAGCAACCTTTCCAAACTCAACCACTAAGCAACCTTATACCTCCAACTTAGGTATTTAATTAAAATAAAAATAAAAATATTACCTTTGCCTTTGGAGGCAATCGAACCCTTGATGTTGCCCCCTATGAGTGTCTTAACCATGGCCAAATTCATCACACGAGCCAAAGACTCATTGATATTAACGAAGCACCACGTGCTTCTTAATATCCACTCTCTCCTTTCACCTTGGCAAAAGACCATGCGCCGTAGGCGCTTCATTCAACACACCTCACAATGCACCCATTGTGATTCAAACATGAACTCCCTTGCAAGCTAGTGCTTTTGTGCTTTCCAAAATGCCACTAGACCACATTTTCTTATGCAACTTCAAAAATTGAAGCTTCCTCCCTTCAACACTTTACTGTCACATTTTTCGCATACACTCACGAGCTCTTACTTTCGTAGGCCAATTTTTTTTTTGTTTAGAGCAAGGATAATAAATTTAAACTTTAGACGTAGTATTTATATGCTTCCTCCATTAATTTGAAAATGTCAGTTCTTTCCTTGTTGTTTTCTATGACATCGGTAGAGATCATAAAGGATTCGAATGCCTTTGGTCTTAAACCCAACCTTGGGTTTATTAAGATATCTTTAGACTTTATAAAACCCACTCTTTGCATTATAAAATATTATAATAAAAATTATAAATATTTTATTTGGGTTTTCACGATGGCACATTTAATATTATAATAACCATTATTATAATATTATACCTTTGATAAAGTGCCTTTAATATTTATTTATAAAATTTAAATTCTCACTGAATTTAAATAATTTATAACATAAATATTATAACTCCTTTTTAATTTCTGTCTTTTGCACTGTTTCACTCAATCTTTGGCCTTCTTCCTGGATATCAAATAAACATTTTATCCCCTTTGTTTCCTACTGAAATATTTGGTATTAATGATGACTTCATCTAGTGACATCAATGAAAACTTTGACTTAGGGAATCAGAATGTCCAACAACTTTCTCATATTTTGTATCCTTAATTTTTTCTTCTAATAGTTGACCCATATAAACTATGATAACCTTTGCCACCTGATGTTGCAAATAGTATTTCTTTTCTTTTTAGTTTGTAGTGGAATATTCTTGAAATAATTTAGCTTATATTATAATGTGATTTCCTTTCTTAAGTTTAAATTTTACCTTATGACTAAAATTTTATCTCTTTCTCCATTTTTTTTTACTTTGCATTATCTTGTCATTTTCATGCTTTCACTACTTAGAAATTAGTTTCTTCTTAAAATCCACTAGGGTATTTCCAATATTCTTCAAAGCATCCTTATTGATAAGTTGATATGGAAGTCCAAAAATCCTAACTCACATTGATAAATTTTTAATAGTTTTTGTTTCAATAATAAATATTTCATTCTATGGTTTTAAATAAAGGCTATCTCTATGCATAAACCATGGGCAACCACCCATTATTTAATCCTTGATTTTTGAACTAGAAAAAATTATGAGGAAATTTTTTTTAGGAAGAAAAGTCATGCATTAATTTAAATTAAAACCCCACTTCCACTTGATCTATTTTTATATCTCTGAAAATCCTAACATTAAACTTATATATTAACACTCTACTTTTAAGAACCATTATATCATGCTTGATCCTCTCATCCTTGATAATCACTTTTGGTGTAACATCTACTCCCTATATTGAACTTGTCATGCATTTGCTCTTCCTCTTATATCTAACTTAAGCATCCATACTTCTAGCTAAGGATTCCTAAATTCCTATTAGGGTTTTCAAAAATGGTATTCTATCCATTCTACCTAATAATACTTGCTATTCAATCACACTCACTTTCAACTTAGACTTGCTTACATATCTCACTCTTGGCTTGGACTCTATCTTGGCCAATTTCTAACATAATATTTTAAAAATGATTTATTATTTTCTTCCTAGTATTTACTTTTTAGTTAATTTATTCTTCTAATTTGAAATTAAAATATTGTTTATTTGATAAAAATACAAATTTGCTTTGGCTATAGCATGAAAAGATGATATTTCTTTCTCCTTAAGCCATTGTTAGATTTTTTGGGTCTAATATGAATATTTATTTTATAATATGCTATGGTAATTAGAAAGTAATTATATTTGTTAAAAAAAATAAAAAATCCATTCTACACATTTTAAAATTATCTTATACATTGTTGAATTTAAATATAAATTTTTACTAAGATGAAATTTAAATATTTTTTAAAATGAGTGAAGGCAGGAAGGTGTTGAAATAGGATGGTCAAGAGTTTGTGAGCAGGGTGGAGGTCAATATATAGGAAGTCAAAGAAGGTGGTGGTTTGAAGGATAGGTATTTCTGGCGATCAAGAGGATGGTCCACTTCTTGAGGGGCTAGTCATAGAGGAAGCAAAATGAGTGCTAGATGTTCCTAAGGTACCCTTTAGTGAACTCGTAAGTGGTTCCCCAAGGCTTGGTCATCCATTTGAACTAGGTGAGTTATCTTTTTCTATGATAACTTCTAGAGATTTGGGTCCATGTAGCTCAAATTCACTTTTTGACTTATCTCATATTTGTAATAAACTGGTTATCTTGGATGAGCTTTTCACTATTACAATGAAAGAAGGGTTATGAAACCTAGTTAGTAAGTTCCAAGGTAGTAGACTATATCTCAACTCCATTCGAATATGGGATCTTCTCAAATGGAAACCTCTAGGCTTGTTAGATATTTTTGTAGTTTCTAATGATTTATTCCTCATCAATATTAACTACAAAGAGGATTCAAATTATATACTAGGCAGAGGCCCTTGGTTATATGGTAAGAGGGATCTAATTCTGGATAAATTGGGGTCCAAATTTTAACCTTATGAATCAAAAATTAAATTTTATCCCTATTTTGGTGAGACTACCAAATTTTCATTCCATTTGTGGCATGAAGATATTCTAAGGGCTATTGCTAAGGCAATCAGGGACCTCATTAGGATTGATTCGATAACCAAATCTAAATCTAGGATGATTTTCACTAGGATTTGTGTGATTGTAAACCTAGAGGCCAATTTTATAGGCCATATTGAACTTATCTCTAGGTAGGGTCCCTAGATTCAACATATCATATATAAAAGTAAGTCTGTTAAATTCTCTTCTTGTAATAAACTTGATCATTCATCGATTTCATGCCCTCGTAAAGTCCCAGGAGATGGAGGTAAAAGGAAGAACTAGGTAAAAATAAAGTCAACAAAGTTGAGGAGTTGTGTGCCCCTATGGAGATGGCTGAGCTAAAAATCATTATTTTTGACTAGCTAGTGGTGGGGGAAAGAATATTAGACCAAATTTATCTACTAGATTTTAGTAGTATTGGTAAGGTAGTGGTCCAGAACTTGGACCCATATAATCATATTTATTATAGAGGTAATGACCAAGTGTGTCCTGCTAGCTTGGTCACTAAAAACTCCTTTCAATGCTTGGACTCTCAAGAGCTAGTCTTGGAATATATTGGATCCCCCTAGAAGTCTATCGGGAAAGATGTTCCATTGTAGTATTCCCAAAAAGAAATTAAAGTAAAAAGGTCTTCATGTCCTAGCAAAGGCTCATTGGGTGTGACTAAAAATAGACCTAAAACTAGAAGCTTGATATCAAGGCTAACCGCAAGGCAGTAAAGCCATCTACTAAAGTTTTAAGGATTCAAGAGGTAGAGTCAAAAATTGTTGATGGGATCCAAATGCAACTAATGTTTGAGAAAGAAAAGGACATCAAAGGTAAAAAATTAAAACTTGTTTCTTATTATCGCTCCCCCATTATTCAAGTAGGAAAAAATACACCAAACATCGTAAATGAAGTTGATATCATGGAATATCAAAGGCCTGAATGGGACCTCTAAGTAGCAATTTTTAGCATCTATCGGGAAAGAGGTGAGATCGGATATTATTCTTATCCAGGAAACTACGATGGATAGTAGAAATGTTGAAATAATTAAAAATATTTTTTGCAAAGAGGTTGGTTTTATGGCTAATTTAGCTAATTGGGCTTTCGATGGGCTGCTTTGTTTGTAGGATCCCAAGAAACTAAGTTGTTCCACCCTCATGATCTTTGATCAGGTTATAAATATTATTATTTTTTAAAATAATCTATGTATAGATGGATTACATCCAATATTTATGCTCCTAATATGGGTCCTACCAGGACCCTCTTATGGGACAATTTGATATTTATTAGAGATATTATTAAGGGTGAATCTTAGATCCTAGAAAGGTACTTCAACACCCCTCTCTATCCTTCTCATAAAAAGGGTGGTAGCAATATTGGACCTAGGAGTATGGAGGAATTTGCTTCATTTATAAACAACAAAGATGAAGAAGATAAGCTTATACTAAGAGGGGGGGTGAACAGTATAGCGCCCACTTTTTACTTTATTTCCAAACCAATATCAATTAGTGTCCATAATTGCAATAACCAAATATAGCAGTGTGCATTAATGACATAGATAGCAATAGTAAATAAGTGCTAAAATCACCACACACAATTGAGACACAAGATTTAACGTGGTTCCCCCAATGTGGGGTACCCCACAAGATAATCTCCTTATAATATTTCACACATAAATAATGATCCTTATCCCAATACAAATGATTACTTTGATCTGCTCAAAGCTAGGCAATACACTGATCTGCTCAGGTAGGCAATCCATTGATCTGCTTCAGCAAGATCACCAAGAACTTGCCCAAAACTACTCTAGCAAGCTCACTAAGAACTTGCCCAAAACTACTTCAGCAAGCTCACCAAGAACTTGCCCAAAATATTCTCTAGCAAGCTCACTAAGAACTTGCCCAAAATCTACTTCAACAAGCTCACCAAGAACTTGCCCAAAACTGCTCTAGCAAGCTCACTAAGAATTTACCCAAAATCTACTCAACAAGCTCACCAAGAACTTGCTCAAAATATGATCAACAAGCTCACCAAGAACTTGCTCAAATATGCTCAACAAGCTCACTAAGAACTTGCTCAAAATCTGCTTAACAAGCTCACTAAGAACTTGCTCAACAAGCTCACCAAGAACTTGCTCAAATGCTATCCCAAATCTATCCATAAATTTGTCCCAACAACCTTCTCAAAGGCTCAATCAATCATACACAAAAATTGCCATAAATTTATCCACAAATCTATCCCAAAAGCCTTCTCAAAGGCTCAACCAATCATGCTCAAGTAGCACTCAAATATCATCCACAAATCTATGAATGTAAGGCTCAATGATGAATTCAACAATGAATGGCAATGCACTCTACAATGGATGACAACAATGATCCACAATGATCTCAACTCAAATCAATCTCAACTCAACTCAAGTCATTCTTAACTCAACTCAAATATTATAGAAGCATAAAGAGAATTGTTAGATACTCAATATGTTCTAATCTCAAAGCTCAATCTCAACCCAAATCAAAATTATAGAATTGTTTGTTTCATGGGACTTGAACAATCACCTCACACAATCACTTGACTAGGCTCAATCAAATCAACTCAACCAATCACCATAAGGTACAAATATTTCTCACAAAACCCTAGTCCAAGCATATATCAACCAACTCAAATGTTTCCAACAATGCTCAACCACAAATCTCACATAATAATGATACTCATGTTCTTTTCTAACTCAAGTTATTTTGCATAACCAATGGGCTTCAATAACTATGCTTATAAAACAAGGTTTAAACACAACTCTCAAACCAGAAAAACTTGAAGCATTCAACCAACCACTTTCGAAAAGGAAACCACAATCAATCCTTTTCTCTCCAATGATATTTCATAAATCAACCACCATAAACAAAGTCAATGGAGAATATTGGTCATACCTTTTGATGCCTTATTAAATGTCCACTAAATCTGCCACACTAAAAAAAAAACAAATCAAATTTTAATAAGGGTTATAGATCATGATTAATATCACAACAATAATATCCAAATAACACCTTATCACTCCTACTCAATAAGATACAACATGTCCCCTCATAACAGAATTAATCACCTTTGAAAAAGAACAAAACAACCTTTACTTTTGAAACCCTTTACAAAAACATAAATATCTCTTTACATACACCTTATTTCTCCCTCTAAGCAAGTTAATCAAATAGCCCTCAAAATAAGCTTTCCAATGATATATAATATGATATACTTTCAAAAGGAGAAACACCAAAAATATCTCTTTTTCTAAACATGCATCACAACCCTTATTCCTCCTAGGGAAACTTTAGAAAAATAAAATATATTAAAAAATTATTAACTTGCCTCTGTCCTTGATGGGATTCGATCTCGTGATGTCTCCTTGGTCAGCACATTAACCACAAGCAACCTATCATTGGGCCACATACCCTCACGTGTCCAAAGGGACACAGACAAAAACTTATACTATAAACTTCTGCACCCTTCGAAAAAGTTAACAACGCTTTTTTGCTTTAACAAAGCAAATAACCACGGTGGGACTCGATCACAGGACCTCCTCCATAACACATAGTGCATGAACCGCTAGGCCAAAGATGCCTATGCATCTTATTAAACTCCATGAATGATTTTTCAATAGACCAAAGTCACACTTCTCTCTTTTTTCATAATTTGTTCCCCAATCAAAGGCATTCGAAAAATAAGTGTTGGGATAATGAAGTCTAAGCTTTTGTTGGCATATATATATGCCTTTCCTCTTTCTTTAGATGTCGGTGCTATAAATTAATATAGCCTTTCCTCATTTATTTATTTGACGCTAAAATTAATATATTTAATTTTAAAATTTAAATTTAAATTTTAAATAATTTAAAATTTAAACTAAACATTTAAAAATAAATATCTCCATCACGAGGGCACATTTTTCAATGAAACGAAAATCCAATCAGGGTTTTAAGAAAAACCCATTTCAAATATGCCATCCATGGTTTTAAATAAAACCTTTTATTTTTCTTGCCTTGGTTTTCACAAAAATCCTGTATATATTCATGTTCTCCAAAATATCATAAATGCTTATTTATGAAATGCTTTGGCCACAAAAACTCAATGTGATCCATGTGATATAAATGATCCATGTGACATCAATGACAACATAAAATAACTCAAATTGCTAACATAGGAGCTTATGGATGTGGACCTAAAAGGATCCAAATATACTTGGAATAATAGGTGGTTAGGTAGTCAAAATATCTAGATTAGGCTAGATAGAGTCTTGGTTTCCAAGGAATTTCTCCTCTTTTTTAAACACACATCCTTGTGCTCCCTAGACAAAGTGGTTTCTGATCATAATCCTCTTTTTTTTGAAAAAATATAGAATCCCAGTATTTTCCCAGACCTTTTAGGTTTGAGACAATGTGGATGCAACATCTGGACCTAGAATCTAGAATTAAGGATTGGTGGTTGTAAAATTTCTTGGGCCTTCCCACCTCTCAAGTGACTTTCAAGCTGAAGTTTGTCAAGGCTAATCTTAAAATTTGGAACAAATACATCTTTGTGATTGTGACCCTCAAGAAAAAATATTTATTTGGGAAACTAAAGAAGATTGAATCCACCTCAAAAATAGGGGATTTGGCTAATAAGACCAAGCTCAGGGAAAGAGAACTACTGGCAGACTTGCACAATGTTTTGGTTGAAGAAGAAATTTTGTGGTATTAAAAGTCTATATCCCTCTGGCTCCAAGAAGGTGATAGGAATACAAAATTTTTCCATATATCTACTTTAAGGTATAGGAGCAATAACAGAATTAGAGAAATATTAAAATCAAATGGGTCAATTAAGAATGACATTGAGGAAATTAAGGAAGAAGTAGTAGAGTACTTCAAATCCCTACTCTGTTTGAGAGATAATATGGACTAATAGGCTAAATATAGACTCCTTTATAACATTCCTCCCTTGGTTTCAAAATATAAGAATTATGTGCTTTTTGATTCTTTTTGTGATTCTCCATGGGAGGCCTCAAAGCACCTAGACCAGATGGATTTCCTCCTATGTTTTTGTAAAAATTTTGGCATATAGTGGGAAACGACATCTGCATGGCCTTAAGAGATATTCAAAGGTTAAGATTCATATAGTATAATGTTAATTCAACCTTTCTTTTCCTTATTCTAAATATGGTGGGGGCTAAAAAATTTAAATATTTCAGGCCCATTAGCCTCTACAATACTATTTTTAAAATCCTCACAAAATTAATGGCTAACAGGCTAAAAGTCTTCCTACCAGAGATTATTGATCAACCCTAAAGTGGCTTTGTGGTGGGAAGGCAAATTATTGATGGTATTATTGTGGTTCATGAGCTTATCCACTTAGTTGATAAAATTGGAATACTAGGCACCTTCCTCAAGTTAGATACAAACAAAGAATATGATAGAGTCTTGTGGGATTTTCAGCTCAAAGTCCTAGAAAATTTTAGATTCAGTTTGAGTTGTTTGAGGCTTATTAGGACCTGTATATCCTCTATAAAATTCTTAATTATCATAAATGGATCATCAAATTGTTATTTTTGTATCTACAAAGGAATATGCTAGGGTGATCCTCTCTCTCCTGACATGTTCATTTTTATGGCTAAAATGTTGGGAAGAGCTCTTAAAGTTGATCCTACAATTATAGGGATTAAAAAAAAAACTTCTATTGATCCAATTTCACACCACTAATTTTCTAATGATACTTTACTTTCCTTTATAGCATTAATTCCTCAAGCCATAGCTCTTAAAGATACCCTTTAGGATTTTGAGAAAATGGTAGGGCAAAAAATTGATTTGAGAAAAGCAAAAAAAATTCTTCAACAAAAACAAATTCTTAAAAGAATTGAGCAAATCCAATAATTGAGCAAATTCTTAAAAGAATTGAGCAAAAATTTCTAGAGAATGTTGGTCTACTTCCTTTCACTTTTTAGGTTTCCAGGGGTAATTCTTAAAAGAATTGAGCAAATCCAATAATCCTTCCTTTGGTCAGGATCTGATGAGAGAGAAATTCTTGCTAGTGTCCTGGGACTAAGTTTGTAGTTCTAAAGAAATGAGGGGTCTCAGACTATGTAGAATCAAAATTATGAACAAAGATATTTTAGCCATGTAGGTTTGGAGATTGACCCAAAATGAAAATGTAAAGTGGGTCCAGATTTTGAAAGGCAAGTATCTTAACAATAATGATTTTCTCTCTATTGATCTTGTTCCTTGACTTGGGTTCGCTTTCTAGTATAGCATTATGAAATTTCATTCAGTTATTCTAAAGAGAGGGTGATGTCTTCTAGGGAACATTTGAAGTATTTATTTTTAAAGAGATAATTAGGCATTTTATCGTCCATTGGAATCATTTCCAAGCATAAGCCTGGTAGAACCAATTAAAAATCAATCTTTTAGATCAAAGGTTTGTAACTTTATAGATATAATGGATGGGAGGAACTTCTAGAAATTTTTTGTTTCTCTTGGTTTATCATTGTTCGAATTTTATGCCTTTAACAACCTATCTAGTATCCTAAGGTGGATCATTATAGCTAATAGGGATAAGCCAAACAAATTAATTTGGGGTGCTGAAAAGGATGGTAGTTTCTCTATCAAATTGGCCTATTCTCTCTTAGATGTGGTTGATGACCCTTGGTTCCTTGCTCACAATATTTGGATGAAGGATATTACTCCTAAAATGAATATCTTCTTCTAGTTAGTGGTCCAAGGTAGATTTTTTATGTTGGATAGTCTCCAAATGACGGGTATGATCCTCCATAATAGGTGCTAACTATATGGTAATGTTGATGAATCTCTGACTCATCAATTTTCTATCCTACCCTTCTCTCGAGGCATCTTCTTCATCTTTCTTCACTTGGTTGTTGTACATTGGGTTCTTCCTATGTATATGTTAGCTTTGATTGAGCAATGATGTCCTCCCTTCCTCTCCCCTTACCTCCACACCTTTTGGTCCTTTGCCTTAACTTATTTATGGTGGTGCATTTATAAGGAGAGGAATGCTTAGGCATTCAAAAATACCTCTCATCCTATGTATTTCATGCTTATACGGGCTATTTCTACCATAGTGGAGAATGTTGACCTTCTGCCTATTGACAAGGTCACTATTGGTAGGGAGAAAGAACTTGAATCAACCATTGGTTTTAAATCTTCTTAGATCCAATGCCACATTTTATTTCCTCCTCTAGATTTGAAATTATGTGGGAACCTCCCACTATCTGGTTAAAGTTGAATTTTTATGGGGCCTCTAAAGGTAACCCTATACTATTATGAGTAAGGGGCATGATTAGATATTCGAATAGGAGGATTTTACTTGCCTTTGCTGAGAACCTAGATTGTCAGACTAGTCACTTTGCAAAAGTAGAGCATTGTACCAAGGAGCCTCTTAGCTAGAAACAATGGATTATAGGAAGTTTATTATTGAAGGAGATTCTTTCAATATCATTAATATTCTCAAAAGTGTCTAAACCCTAACATGGACCATATCGAATCTATTACTTGAAGTCCAAAGATGGATCCAAGCCCTTGAAAATGTTGAAATTAAGCATGTCTATAGATAAGAGAATAGATCAGTAGATTATTTAGCTAATATGGGACTCTCAAAGAAAATATTATAATTTGGTAGGAATATTTCCCATAGGGACTAGCTCAATTAGATAATGAAACAAGAAGAAGATAATTTGCCCCCCAATGCTCCCTTTGAAATTGATAGTTGGACCCATATGAGCACTCTGGAATATTGTTTTCTCTTAAAGAGCCTCCAATTTTTGAATTCAAATTAGATCATGGTTCACACCTCTAATCTAAGTGGAAATATTATGTGGCAATATCACAAGTGTCTAGGCCCTTTAAGTATAGAAATCATTATTGATCATGAGCTAGTTGGCATCCAGTCCCATATATTTTGAATGTGTATGAATGTAAGGTAATTAGTTTGGATTTGAGTTCATCTCATTAAGTATGGTATAATTTAGTTATTTTTGATCATCGTTACTCTAGTAGAAAGAAAATGTTGAATAAACATTACTTCACAAATCAGGTGGAAAGAAACTATTATTGAAATTGATGGGCATCTATTTTCAAGGATATTTTGGTGTGGAGGTTTAAAGATCATACTCACAATAATGGGTTTATCAATGATGATTCCCAAAAAATGCATAGGAAAATAGGTAAAGAAATATTAAATTTAGGTAGGTACAATGGCATGATATTATCTAGGTGGGCTCTAATCAAGATTTAGCTCTACCTATTTCGCCTAGCTAAGTGGCCTCTCTCCATATCTAAGTTGAATGACCCAAGCTATAAGTATAACATGAAGGTAATTATCACCCCAATATGGAGGCCTGTAATCATGTGTGAGGTGTCATCTCTTTGAAATATGGTTATCACCTCCCTTAAACATAGGTCAAGGTGCCTAGATTCTAGAAATATCCATCCTATGACTAAAAGCTTCTAAAGAAATCTTGGAAAGGAAAGGAAAGGGATGTGTCCATGATACAATTCCTTGTACATGATTTGGTAAGTAGGTAGTAAAAGTGTTGTAGGTTGGATATAGAAAATCATTCCACATCATCCATATATTGTGATTCATCATGAGTATCCAAGGTAACTAGAAATCAAAAATATTTATTTTTTAAAGCCTTGTCAGACTGTGTCTATCCACTTGAGTAGCCCTATTGTGATTTTATGGAGTGAAGAGGGTATTGATAGCATAATAACTCTTAGAATAATGGCCACCTTAATTCTATAATTGTGTTCCCTAATTGTTGATGAAGATGTCAAGAAAATCTTGTAGAAGGGCAATATTCTACAGTGCTTACTAAAATTTACAATGCGCCATAGCAAAATGCAAAATATATGGCTTGCTCTTGGTGTAACGGAGTGATCAAAATCAGGAATTTTGAGTTCAAAATCAAAATTCCCCTAATTTTAGAAGTGAAAATATTGGCTACGGATGGTTTCATCCATAGCAAAGAAAGTAATCTCTTGCAAAGAAGTCCCAAATTTTCCTAGGTGAAGAGGAAGAATTGGTAAGAACCTAGAATTAATTCAAGCACACCTTGTTGAAATATCCTTGGGATAGGATGGTGCTGGTAGGATTATGTATAAGGTATCGGCCCCAAAATATATTTATAAAAAATTGATGAATCAGTTTTGAAATCTAGGTGAATAGTGTCCAAATGCATGTAGAAGGTTCACTATTATTAGGGGTAATGTTGGAAATTTAAAATTAAAATGGTACAATTATTATAAAATTGGGGCAAATCGACCCAAAAAAAATTCGTGCCCAAATATTTTTGGCTAATGGGCCCTGGTCAAGGGTCCCAAATATTAGCCAATTTTAAATTTTGAAAATCCTAATTTTAGCCAATTTGGTGATAAATAGTCGCTATGCATAACCCTGGGTGTTGGTCATAATGCAGTATCTAAATTTGAATGAGAACCAAGAGAGTCTGAGGAGATTCCACTTTATGTTCCTAAATAACATGCACCATAAATGATTGATGAACATTCTATCCTTTCTATTCTATTTCATGGTGAGATCGGTGAGCATGGTCAGTAAAGGGAATGCCCCTAACCCAATTCACCAGGTTTTGGTCTAAATGTTATTTGATTATGTGGTCAAATCTAGAGGTTTTATTGGTATGAAAATTATAAAATATCTTAATAGGGTTTTGACCCTAATTTTGGACTACCTAGAGTCATTCGAATCTAAAGGATTTGAGTCAATTAGCAGGGATATTTTTAAAGTTATCCTAGTAGTGGGATCTATGGCTAGAGTGGTCGACTTACCCCCAAAGGGAATCAGAGGTATCAACAAGAAGACTAGACATTCCAATCATTTGGTTGCCAAGATAGCTAACTCTAAGAAGGCCCCCTTGTGTATTGAAGACTTTGATTCTAAAGAATAAACTCTTCCTCCTAAGAAATTAAAGCTCATTCTCGATGTGAGTATTATGAAAATATCTCAAGAACACTGAATCCAAGCTTTGAGGTTTATCCATAAGCCTCCCAAATGTACGTTGTTGAAGCTTCAAAGGTCTTTGATTGAATACATGGATACCATAATCTCCTACGTAGAGGAAATCTTGGTCCTGACGGATTGGGAGCAGTGGAAGCTCAAGGAGGATGAAATAGACAAGGATGTTGGTACCAATGGAACCAAAAACTGATTCTTTGTTCCTCTACTTCCTTGAGCTTTTTAGTTTGTGTTGGTTTAGGCTTGATCCTTCTCCCCTATGGTATTCTCTATTTGGATTTGTAGTTCTTGGGTTTTTGCTTCCCCTACATGGGTTTCTAATATCTTGTTTTCTCTTAGTGTAGTTGGTGTTAGCTTAGTTTAGTGTTACTCCTTTTCGGTAGTTTGGAGTAAGTTTATCTCTTGGATCCTTGGTCTGCTTTTGGTCTTTTTGTACCTCTTCCTTCCTATATTATCTCAAAAGGATGGTTGGATCCAGTATGTAAATGGTTTGAGGTGCCTTTCAAAACCCCTTCATCCATCTAATAAAAAAAATAATTAATTTTTTATTATAATTTAAATATATCACTAGAAGATTTAACATTCTAAATATTTGCTTACTCCTTTATATATTGCATATTTTGAATAAAATTATACATTAATAATAATTTAAACCTTGATTTATTCCATTATAACATAAAATTCTAGAACAAATCAAGATCTTGGAGGTACATAGATTAAAATTAAAATGTATTTCACTTACCCTTATTGAGCATATTAAATCTCAAAAATGGGTTTGTTATCTACATTGTTCATGATAAAATATTTAAAAATATTGTATAGTATATTTACAACCATGTATTAGACAACAAAAATATGTTTAATATTTCTTTTGTATGAGTTTTCTTAATATGTCTAGTGTTCGATATTCCATCACTTTGATTAGGAAATTCAATTAACATATAAATACTACTTGTCTTAGGCAAAGCACCAAAGGTATGTACCTAGACATTTATTCAAAATATTAGTTTATCCATACAATTTAAATTTATAAGAATATCTCATGATAGTGATAATACCATTAAGAGTGAATAAGTCCCTCCAAAAGTTACTAGTGAAAATAGGATCATGATAATAAATAGTAGACTTGGGCCTACCAAACTATTTGAAAATAGAATTGAGGAATATATTTGATACCTTATTGATTGTGAATGGATGTTGTAAGGCATATAAATGGATAATATTTGAAAGACAATCCACCACCATAAAATAAAACATTATTTTTCCATTTGACTTAGATATACCTTTAATGAAAACCATGAAGTTGTGCTTCCTTTGGTGACCTAGGATAATAAGGGGATGGAAAAATCTTAGATATTTAACTATTTTCCACTTATTTCCTTGGTACACCTTACATTAAACCATTAATTACTTGATATCTGATTTCATTTATTTGTAACAAAAAGGTTGCTTAACCTATTAATAGGCTTCAAGAAACCTATAATCCTTAGTAACGATGAAGCATGTAATTTCAAAAGGAAGTTGTTCTTGATCTTGAAAGGTTGAATGAGATAAATATGCTTCTTATTCTTGAAATTATTATAAACTTAAGAGAATAATTAGATTGGGTAGGTTACCAGCCTCCTCATCATAAATCAAACAAATAGTCTTAGGATTTGAATATCGTACATGTTGAAGCTAGGAGAGCCATTGAGGAATAGATATAGAATTGTTAGTGATAACATTTTTCTATTTACAAGAAAGGGTGCCTAACACAATATACTTTCCTCTTTTATATTCAATTACAAAATCTAACTTAACAACTTGGTCACTCATTATTTTTTTCTATACAAAAGAAAAATCCCTCTAAGAAGTTCTTGGAACTACTTTGATATATGTTTACAATAAATCATTATCCTAACAAATAAGACTTTAATTTTCCACCACATGCAATATGTCTAACATATCTTTCTTATTAGTGGAACAACATAATTTTTTGCAAGAGATTCATTTGCTTTAAAAATCCTTAGGGTGTCATTCCTACATTAAAATAACCCTAATACCTACTCTAGAAGAATCACCCTCAAATACAAAGGATTTTTAAAGTATGAAGTAACTAAAATAGGCGTGGTTCATATATCTTCCTTTAAGAAATTGAAGGCTAAGGTAGCCTTATCAAACTAGGGAAATACATTCTTCTTGGTGAAATATATTAGAGAACTATACTATTTCCATAATTTTTGATAAAAATATTATAATACATTATAAGACTTAAAAAATCACAAATATTTTTGAGATATTTAGACATGGGATAATATTGCATCACCTTGATCATGTTAGGATCCACTTTGACACCTTCATAAGTCATTACGTGACCTAACTGCTCCAATTCAAATACCTCAAAGGAATATTTAGACCACTTGATGTATAATTATTCCCTCTATAGAAGGTGGAATACCTATCTATCCAAGAATTATTATAAACTAGGATGTTATAAAAAAATTTCAATAAATATTTACAAATAAGAGGATGAAATTTTTTTTTTATTAAAATTTAAAAAGTGGAAGGAGTATTAGTAAGACTAAAGGGTATGGATAATCACTCTTGAAAATGTTCATGTTTATGAAAAACAATTTTAGGAATGTCCTCCTCTTTTATACTGATTTGATAAAACCTAAAATTCAAGTCAAACTTGGTAAAAATATTTGCACCATGTGGTTCATCCAATAAATCATTAACAATAAGATTAGAAAACATGTATTTAAATGTAATATTATTGAGTGGGTGGAAATTGGGGTATAGTCACCAAGAATTATTCTTTCAGTAGACCATGAACACCAGAGATGAATATATATTGATACTAACATAGATAATACTCTACTCCAACATCTATTAAATCAACTTTTTAATTTCATATTTGTGGGGCTAGGGATAGTGGTAAGTATGGATGTTAGGTGGATGAGTTTCTAGAATAAAGTGGATAACATGATCATGAGCTTTCTTGGGTGGAATACATTGGGGTTTGTTGAAGACTAGATCATATTTTCAATAAGATATTGCATGTCAAAAGTAATAATAGGAGGTGCTTGCTTAGTGGCCATGACTACCATGCAATAAAATGAATGAAAATACCTTTAATTCCATTTTTAATAGTTTTTCTATCTAGTTGGAGCTAACAACCTTGGATGGTATTGGTTTAATACCCTCAAGATGAATAACCTTATCATTTTTTCCATTATGCATACAAACATTATAGTTTCAAAGCAACATTCCCTAATTGATACAATAATTGAACTCCTAGGATAACATCTACACTACACAAATACGTCACATAAATATTATCAATAAAAGTAGAGGAACATATTTGGGTGCTGATATTAGGAATATATCCTACACATTTATCATTACCACCATTAATAATAAACACATAGAATTTATCCTTGTCTAAAATTTTGATTTGCAACATGATGGCTTTGGCCATTTTACTATCAATGAAATTGTGAGTACTACTTGAATCAATCAACACAATGACTTACTATCTTTTTTGTGGTGTCTTAGATATTTATATTATGATAAGGCTATAGTCTCATGAGGGAAAAGATACCTTTGGATTAGTTGAAGACTAGATTATATTTTCAATAAGATATTGCATATCAAAAGGGATAATAGAAGGTGGTTGCTTAGTGGCCATGTGTACTATGCAATAAAATTAAGTGAAAATATATTTACTTACATTTTTAATAGTTTCACTATCTAGTTGGAGCTAACAACCTTGGATGGTATGAGTTGCATACCCTTGAGATTGATGAAATTGTCATTTTTTCTATTATGTATACAAATATTATAGGCAGGGTTATGCATAAGGGATCGGTCCCAAAATATATTTATAAAATCAAGGCAAATTATCTTGGAATCCCGATGAATTATGTAGAAGTATACATGGAAAATTGCATTTATTTATCTCCAAAAAATTTCAAACCGTGGTGAATTGCATTAATTTATCTCCAAAAAATTTCAAACTATGGTGAATTTTTCTATGTTGGGGGCTATGAATATCGGTTTGTAAAATCTAAAAATGTACGAAAAAATTAAAAGCTTTAGGTCAACATGAAATACTTTTAGCCTTTATGCTTTATGATGATCATTCTGAGATATGTATGATGATCGACTGCAGATATGATGATCAGTTGCAGACATGATGACTAGTGGTATGCATGTCGATTGGTTGTAGGTATGCCGATTAGTTTTAGGTATGACTAACAGTTGCAAGAATGATGATCGATTGCAATAATATTGATTGGTTGTAGGTATGATAATTAGTTGTAGGTATAACGATCAACTGCAAGCATGACGATAGGTTGCAGGCATGATGATCGGCTATAAACATGATGATCGACTGTAGACATGATAACTGGTGTCATGGATGACTATAGATTGTAGGCATGATGATCGGTTGCAGGTATATCGATCGACTACAAATATGATGATCAACTGCAGATATGATGATCATTTGCATACATGACAACCAATGGCATGCATGATAATAGGTTGTAGGCATGATGATCGATTGTAGGTATGTCAATCAGGTGTAGCTATGATGATCGGTTGTAGGAATATTGATTGATTATATGCATGATGATCGATTGCAGGCATAATGATTGGTTGCAGGTATGATGATCGATTGTAATAATGATGATCGATTGTAGGCATGATGATTGGCTACAGGTATGATAATCAACTTATTTAAACACACACTCCTCTATAACCTATCAACTTATGTTGATAGACACTCCTCTGCAACCTTGTCAATTTTTTCATTATTTCAGAACTATTTTCAAGTTAGAGTATTTTAGATTTATGTTTATCGGTACCCACTACAGAATATATATGGGTAGTATATGAGGTGATTTGGGTGGGAAAAAAAGTATTTATAATTTTAAGGCGAATTGGGTGGGAAAATCAAAATCATTTATAATTTGAGGTCAGCGAATTAAAATAAAAATATTTTAATTATTATCAACGACAGGCGAATTTACCCCAAAAAAACTTCCACCCCGTAAATTTCGGGTGAATGGGCCCTAGTGAAAGGATCTAAAATTAGCCAGTTTAAAATCTTAAAAATCCTAAATAGAGCCAATTTATGATATTTTACGCTTATGCATAACACTAATTATAGGCTTAAAGAAACATTCCCTAATTGATACAACCATTGAACTCCTAGTATAACAACTACACTACATAAATCCATCATATAAATATTATCAATCAAAGTAGAGGAACCCATTTGGGTGTTGATATTAGGAATATGACCTATACATTTATCATTACCACCATCAATAATCAACACATATAATTTTTCTTTATCTAAAATTTTGATTTACAACTTAAGGGATTTGGTTATCTTACTACCAATGAAATTGTTAGTATTACTTGAATTAATCAACACATCGACTTACTATTTTTTTGTGGTATCTTCCATCTTGATATTATGATAAGATTATAGTTCCATGAGGGAAAATACCAATATGGATATAGTGTCTAGATATTACTTAGGGTCAATATATTTTGTTACTTCCTCCTACTTTGGTGAGGCAAAAAATATCCTCCTTCAATACATATTCCACTTTAGCTTCCATGTATATGTTAAATTATTTGTTTAATACCTAATCTCAATGATGGTATAATAAACATATAAAATAGAAGAATCCTTTTGGATTTTCCTCACCATAGTTATTTAAGTAAGGCTATGGGGGATTTAAATCACATCATTATTGGAATCTAGGCAACTAGAGATTCTTTTCAACTATGTAGGACAAACTCAATATCATGTAGGGTGTATAAATTATACATATCTAATTTACATTAGATATTATCCTTGAGACCATAAAAAAGTAATGAAACCATAATGATTGAATCCAAATGATATGTATATTTAAGGAGGCTCATGAAATTTATGTAATAGTCATCCACCATGCCAATTTATTTTTATGCATTAACTAAAGGTTCAAAAGAGGTAAAGGGATCATTATAAAACTCAAATAGGAATGATTTCTTGAATTATGGTCAAGCAATTTGACATACATTATTCTTAACTTTTAAAGAAGCTATTGATGATCATTGTAGCCAACTTAGAAGTGAAAAGATGTGGAAAGTGACAATATGATATACATCTTTCGAAATTAATTATTGCAATAACATATTTTAAGAAAATACAACAATAGAAATACATTCACGAATAAGAATAGAATTCAAATTCTACAATAGTAAATCATGAATGAAGGAAGCATATCCAAATTCTAAGTCTTTAAACAATCCAAGATACCCAAATAGGGTAAATTTTCTTAGCCACTTAGAGAAGGCAAAGTCTCTTATGCACATTAGAGGTTATAAAATATTAGAAGTATAAATGATAATCCAACTCATCCCAACACATATATTTATAATCTTACCAAATAACAAAACCTAACCCTAAGGATTAAGGGTTGAATTACCTAACTTAGGGCTTTGATCCCTAAATAAAACTATATTAAAGTTGTTATAAAATACCACTATATAACTAATTTAGCATATTTTATAGTTCTAGACTTAAAATTCATCAATTATATCTAAGTACTAATTGTGTGATAAGTGAAAGGAAAAGAATATCCTAACTTGATTTCAAGTAGAATGAAATTTTGTTGAAAAGTTGCAAAGGTAAGTCTATAAAGAATAAATTACAATCTAACTCTATATACATGTTGTACTTACATGGTTGTTAGCAAGTACAACATTTGAATTTAACAAAACTCAAAAAAAAATCATAAGAAAAAATATGGTAAAAAAAAAATTGAATAGGATAAAATATTTAAAAGGTAAATTTGTAAAATTTTAAACTTACAAGTTTGGTATTAAAGTAAAAACTTGGTTAAAATTATTTAAAGTTCAAGAAAAGATTTGGGAAGGAATGCTACTTCAAAATAAAATTGTGAATGAACCCGCTTAAATATTGAACAATATAAAACTTTATAGGAGAAAGTTTACCATCATTTAAGAAATATATTAGCTGTTTAGCTAGTAATTTGATTATTTGAGTATTTTGATAATTTTTAATAGTAACGAGTACAAATGCCGTGTACTAGAGGCATATGAAATAGGAAGTTGATATTTAAAATCTTCTATGTGTGGATCTGTGACAGTGTTTCCAAATGCTCTGCTCCTTCCTCCACCCTCGGGTGAATGGTCACGAGAAGACCATGTTTCATGACGAGAGATAATGCAAATTTAGGAAGCACGGAATGACCATCAAGCAGGCTTACTCGATAACGAAGGATAATAGAAGCCGCAACCCATTTCATCTGCCAGTAGGCAAATTCTCTTCCCGTACAACGCCGAGGTCCTCCGTTGAATACCACAAACTTGAACTCCGACTCCCTCACAAACCTCCCGTCCCTGAGCCACCTCTCCGGTTTGAAATCCCGGCAATCCTCGCCCCATACCTTCTCCATCCTGCCGCACGCGTAAATCGAATAAAACACCTCCGATCCCTTCTCCACCCGCGTGCCGTCGGCGAGAACATCGTCTTCCGCGGCCTCCGTGACCTCGATGGGAATCGGCGGGTACAGACGGAGCGACTCCGTCAGTGATGCGTGCAGAAAATGCATCTGCTTCAATTCATCAAAACGGAAAGCATAACTATCGTATTTCTCACCACTGTCTGCATCAGGGCTCTGTTTAAATATGTGTATGAGCTCTGCTAAAATCTTGGCTTCGACATGGGGATGCTGCGCTACAAGCCAGAAGAACCATGTTAGCCCTGCCGTGATTGTGTCGTTCCCGGCCAAAAACAGATCAAAGAAAAACCGTTTCATCGATGTGTCCGAACAATGGCGGCCGCTCTCACGTTCCAAGTGCACCAAGGCCGACACGATGTACGAACGTCGACGGTCAGAATTACTGCGGTCCACGACTTCCCAGAGAGTCCTCAAGTCGTCGATATATGAGTGCACAATATTCCGAGCCCGCCGTAGACGGCGCTCCGATCCTAGATTGAAGCACCTCATCGTTTTCCAACAGAAGGCCGGCAAAACCATCCGAAACATGCTCGCCTCAATGCCTTCGTTGAACGCCTCCAGGAATGGAACGTGAGGAAGTTCGGAGCTCAGCGACGCGGGATCCATTCCGAAGCCTACAACAGACACATTGTCGAACGCAAGGCGAAGAAATACGTCCTGGAAGTCGATGACGGTGCCTTTCTCGCAGGTTTGGCGGAGAAGGGGAAGAAGCTTTTGGTGTACCGTCGCGCGTATGGCCGCGGCAGCCGTGTCGCGTAAGCCGGCAAACGCGAATGCCGTGGCCATCGTTTTTCTCAGTTGTTCGTGACGCTCTCCATCTTGGATAATCTGGGAATCGCCCATGAAGTAGCTGAAAGCGTCTTTGAAAATATCCGCTTTCCGGAAATTGTAGGACCTTGTTTTCAAATTGTACTCCAAGTTAGCAGGATCTGTTGTTAATATCCTGCTCTTCCAGGGGCCGTAGGCCCTCACCGTTCCGCCATTTAGATTGGCATAATCAGTGAGCCAGTCGTGAATACGGCCTAAATTCAAAATCAATGAAGGAAGAATCCCCACGATTGGCCAAGACAAGTATCCCCTGCAGCTTCTTCGTATGGCAGGGTGCCACATGAGTAAAGGCAACAAAGCCAAGGCAACGAAGCAGAGTTGAAGCACAACCATTTATACGAGAATGGTATGATCTTTCAAACGTCTGGTGCTTTCTATCCGTCTTATATCACAACTGTTCACCATACATGAATTCGGCAAGCTGTTAACGGACACAATATCATGATTATTTTATCGTTGTATTTCAACAAACACCATCACCAAACTGCCATAATGATTATATCATGATTGTCCAACAAACTATGTCATGGTTGTCTTATCCCTCTCTCTCTTTCAACAAACTAAGTCATGAGTGTCTTACCCTCGTATGCAATGTCGCCAAACAAACTAAGTCATGAATGTCTTACCCTCGTATGCAATTTTGTCTGGCGACATTGCATGTGGTTTTGGACGTTGCTACATCCATCTGCAACCAAACTCAGTGAAAAATAAATTATGCCTAGTTTCTTATTTAGGATTGACTTAGACTACACTTAGAGAGGATTATACATGGTGAGCGGAAGCTAGAAGGATATAAGAGTTTGATAAGTGGAGATTTACAACGTCTGAGATATTGCTGCTAATTTTGAGCGTCCATGTTAGAAATGTTTCTGTGCGTCAGCACTACAATGCTCTGCAAGGCATTGCCGTTATCGTACAATGGTTTTAACAGGCTGAATAGATTGTGGCCTTTCATGCACCATTAATGATTAAGATTGGCAAGCAAAATGTTCTATCTTCAAAAGAGTCGTTGAATAATAAAAAACTAAAAATTGTTTTCGACTTCTATTTTCGATTATTAGTATATAATTAAAACTTTACAACAACCTTAGACAAATCAAAATATCTTGTTTTGAAATAAAATAGAATGATTTTAACTACACCTTTAAGATCAAATGATATTAAGAGCTTTAACAAAAAATGAAGTATGGTGTATAATTCTATTTTTATTTGGATTTGAAGCTTGGACCTCCTATTTAGAGTTGCAGTATTTTAATAATATCATGAAAAAAATTGTTTGGCAAAGTCCAAAAATAGTATATTTGTTTATGAGTTTTATTAAAAATTTGTTTAACAAAGTCAAAAACCTCAACATCTTCTTGTCATCCTTTTGTGTTTATTTTTTTCTATTATTGATTTTGATGAGAAGTTTCCCTATTTTTCCTATTTTCAAATCTTTGAAAAGTTCCATCAGTGAGTTCACTTTTAAAGTGTCCTTCTATGCATTCTTGATATCATTGTAGGCTTCATATTCCATGACAAAATGCTTTTCTATCTCCACTACTCTTGTTGTGAAAAATACACATACTTGTTTTGACCATGATTGTTGAGATAATGTCAATTTTCTAATTTTTACATCTAAGATGGTGTGAATTGGATATTAGTTGGGCTATAAGCATTTTCATTCCATTTGATATCTACATCTATATACTTCTTTTGGTTATGCTCATTGTTTAGTTTGAACCCATTGACATATAATTATTTTTTCCTTTTTAAATTTTCATTCCATATGAAAAATATAATTTTTCCCTCACATATTGTTTAATTTCTTTTTTAGAGTTTAGGACCTCATTATGTTTAATGATCTATTTTTCATAAATATATTTTTTTTTTTCTCTATGTATATTTTCTTCCATTTAGTATTTATTTGATTAACTATTCTAGCAACTTGCTATGTAATTCATCTTACATTCCCTTTCATTTCAATAGTCATAGGTTGTTTATTACTCTTCATTAGAGGATTAATGCATTGGTAAAGGGTGCATTGAGCCACACTTATTGCTTATTTTTTTGTAGTGATGGATATATAGTGAAGTTTTAAGGAGTCAAAAATGTTTTTTCCTACAAATGCTAAAACATTAATTGTTTAGTGATTAGAATTAAATATCTTACTATTACATTGTTGTTGAGGTTTAAGTTAGGTGATTTACACAACATGTGAAAATAATGTAGAACTAGAATATCATAATGGAAAATTTTCAAGAAAATAACAATTTGTACCACATTTACTAGAATGTTCACAATAAAAATAGATTCATTCAATTCAACATAGTAATGTTAGCTTTTGAGGATCTAATTTAAGGAAATGCAACCACAAGATGTAAATAAGCAAGCAATGTTAACTATATGATAATGACAATATAATATGCAAGAAAAGGATATGAGAAACTTCTACAATAACTCAAAATATAGCCATTAATGAAATCTCACAAAAATAGTACAATGTAATATAATGGAGGACTTAAACACTCCATGAATGATGCATGATCTACATTGTACCTATTAAAATCACTATACATTCTAACTATCTAACTAGTAATCCCCCTCTTACTTTACTCTCTCAAAGGCATATATAGGGAGATATATTTCTTGGCCTTCCATCTACCCATGACTCTTCATATACCCAACCTATGATTCATGTGTATCTAGACTACATGTACATTTATATCATTGCATATTCTAATACTTGTGCATTTATTACATTGCATGAAGTAACTATTCAAACCTTAATCTAAGACAAACTCCTACTCTAGTTATGTACACAAGGTGGTATATTGGTATGTACCAAATAATATAATATATTCCAACAAGTAAATCTAGTAAGTCAGGTAAAATATAGTCTGAGCCACTCAAAGACGGTAAAGTTTCTTAACCACTTGGAGAGGTTAAAGTGTCTAATGTGTATTACAACCATAAAGGTTAGAGAAATGAATTGATGATTCAACTAAAATATATATCTTCCTATTTGTAGACTATCAAAGAAAAATATCCTAAAAATAATGCTTAATATCCAACCCAACCTAACCTAAAGAGATTGAGCAATATAATTAACAATATTGAGTGTGGCTACATTGGAGTTGTTATGTTGTATCTCACCTTGATCCAACAGTGTGTCCTTGTTTGGAAGATCATACCACTTGATGAACAACTCCTACACCTAGCAAGATCATAGCTTACACACTTATGACCGCAATGCTAGTTTTGGTTTTAGTTTAATGTCTTTTTTTTCCACATTTAGAAGATCTATTTGGAATTGCTCCTTTTAAGCAAGTTCTTGCATAACACAAGAAATAAAAAAGATAGAGTAGATTTTTAAGGTAGGTGGGATATCCAGTTGAAATAACACATATAAGGACATAAAACATGGGTGTAAGATTTTTGATATTCTTAGTCTTAAGAGAAAGATAATTGTATGGCTAAAGGATTCACCTACTTTAAAGTATCATTCTAAGAGGTGTAAATGTTATTATTGCTTCACAAGAATCTCATCTTGACAAAGACTATCCTTAAGTAGCTATAGAACAAGTTTTTATTGTGGGAGGAAGGTATCAACTTAAGCAACATGAGAGGATCCCAGAAGATAATATATTAATTATGGAGGATTTTAACCATACAAAGCCTCAAATAGGACATCTTAGTATTAATATTATAAGAATTTTAGGATCATCACTCTCTAAAGGAAGTCATTTAAGCTACTCATATTGCTTATTTTGGGAAAAGTATTTCAAATATGAACCGAGACACTTATTCATAATTTTTATTTGTTCATTAGTCTAAGGATAGTAGAAAGATATCATGTTAAGTTGTATACTACTAAGGATGAACAACCATTTCCAAAATTTGCTTGTGAATATAAGATCATGATCACAAATAATTGACATAGGCATTCCTAAAATTTTGAAAATAGAGTTGAGGAATACCTTGGCCACTTAGCTACTCGTAAATAGAAATTGTGCAACATAAGAGTGGGCATACTTGGATAGGTAATCCATAATCATAAAAATTATTATTTTACCTTCTAATATAACAATAACTTTAATGAAGTCCATAGATATGTGCTTCCACTAGAAATTAGAAATAGGAAGGGACTATAACAATTCTAAAGTCTTTATTATTTTACCCTTATTTTATTGGAAAATTTTACATTTTATAACAAGTTGTTTGATATTGGATTTCATTTTCTTATAAGAAAAGGATCGGTTTTTCTACTAATAGGTTTTGAGAAACCTAAAATTACCTTCTAAAAGAAAGGTATGTAATTATTAAAGGATTGTGTTCTCAACCTTGGGGGATTAAATTAGATTAATTCAATTATTCTTTCATAGAATATAATTAGAAAAAATAAATAATTATTCCGCTTTAATTCCTGATAATTTATGGAAGATATTGTGTATGAGTACGGTGGATTTAGATGAGGTGTCAAGGAGTAGAGGTGAAAGTTGAAATGAAAATTGGTAGTGGAAGAAAATATCATGTGACTACGTAGGAGAAAATAGTTTTATTAGATGATATGAGAATAGAGAGTTTATGGAGAGAGGGAGTGGAAAAAGTACTCAATGAAATTCATGATAAAGGTGAGGGAGAGAGAGTTTAAAACCTAAAACCTACTAGGAAAATTTAAATCCATGAAGTAATCACATGATGCAATGGGATAAAGGAATATTGTGGATTATTACTACATTGGAATAGGGGAGACTAGAAAATACAAAGTGTTATATTTTGTATCATCATCACTTTGATCTACATAGACAAAGGAAAGAAAATAAATATAATTAAATCTAGGATATAATCAATGTAAAATACATAGCCACAAACTTGTGTACATCATAACTACTCCATAACACTACACTTGAATTAATGACAAAAAATCAAAATAGTCATTTTAAAATATCAATATGTTCCTATACTATTTATTATACTATAAACTATTTATTTTGAATGAATTCAAGGAATGTAAATGTATGTATCATTTGGAGTTGTGTCATATATGTGGCTTTTTTTATTTTACATTATGTAGTATTGATCATGGAGGTCCAAGTTCAATCTATTTATAATGATGAGCACCTCCTTTAGTCTCAAAAATTCTAGTAATGGCATACCATATTTTATCATTAATAGGTCTCAATAATAGAAATGGATTGAAGGGGTAGTATTGGCTACACAAGGTGTGCAACACAGGGATATGTTTGTATTGGAGTGGTATCCCCCTATATGTGATAAAAAATATAAGTTGAGATTGAGATGGTATCTAATATTTTATGCCAAAGTGGATCTAGTTTCCTTTGAGGATGGAAAAGTAGATTTTCAACTTCATTAGTTCACATATTCCAGTTTATTATGTGAGATGTTAGGCATACTTGATGCATATATCATTTATATATTGGATAAATTTATATTTTATTAATTATTCAACTTTAGTAATGAGTAATAGAAATTTGCATGATGATTGGATCATGAAATTATCCATGGAGATTGGAGGAGGTAGGGTATTCAAGCCTCATCCCCACTTGTGATTTCCCACATTAGGTTGAAAGTACCGTTGAAATATGATTGGATATCTTATGTTATAACATGAAAAAAAAATTACACTTCTGAAAATTATTATCATTGAAAAAATTAGATATGTCCAAAATTGACATTGTGAGTCAAGTTAAAATCCAAAGTGTGATCTATGGTTTTAATTTTGGAATTGTGAGATGAATAATTTATAAATTATTACAACATTATAGTATTTATAAAAAATTAGCAAAGAATAAATTATCTTGTATAATTTAATTGGATAAGTTAAAATCTTATTTGAAAATTATGGCAAGTATTTATTTACATTCAAATTGATTTTCAACTTTAAAGAAAGGGATTAAAATATAAATTGAAAGAAGAGAACAACATTATCAAAATTTAACTATATAGAAATATAATTAATTTTGTATATGATTTTATATAAAATATTAAAATCATATACATATATACATACACATATACACACACATATGCATGCATATATGTAATGAGTGCAACACATTATTTTCCATAAATTCAAATCCAATATAGAGGTATGAAGAATATATTATTGAAGGAACCATGCACTCCATTTTCTTCTAAATAAAAGAAGAGGATATCACAATGGATCAAAGGGAATCATCAACCCTATGTCTACTTGATCCTTTTTTAAAAAGTGAAAAAAATACATGGATACATCCTTCTAAGCCAACATGGTGATCAAGCTATGAACGTGTAAGCATATATTAATTGAATTATCATCATTTGAATATGGTTTTGAATAGTCATGTGGCAAAATTAGGATGCACAATTCTTTTGGAGATTAAATTTGTCACACCCCCTTGATTTTGCTTTAATCTATGCTATGCATGTACTTTTAGGATTACCTTGATAATATCATCTCATTAATGTTTGTTTCATCCAAGTTATTGGACAATGTGATGTGATGTCAACTTAAAACTTTTCATGTTATTTGAATGTGTAGTAGTATAAGGAGCATGTAAATATATAGTGGGATGACTTGTGAGAGAATATTATGACTCGATAGCCTATTTAGGATGCTTGTTATAAAGTAGCTTCATTTATAAGGTTGTAGTAATAATTAAATAATGGAATACTTGTAGAGGAGTACAAAAATAATACTATGGTAGGGATAGGTCATCATAAAAAGTAATAGTAAATAGTAAAAGGGTCATTTTCATGTTAAAATTATCTTTGTCACAATGAGATATGTTGTAAATAATAAAACTTCTAGAAATACAAGATAATAAAAAATACTTTTATGTAATTATAGAAAACATCAAAAAGAGAAATCAAAAGTACTTTTGGAAGTATTATGTAATTATAAAATATTATAATTTTTTATTAATAAAGATATCTGAAATATCTTGATATTATAGAAAGATTCCAAAAAGGATATCTCTAGAACATGTTGCCATTTATCCATCCAGAGTTCTCCATGCATGTAATATCTAACTTCCTTGAGCATCTAAATAGGAGAGAGACCCCTTATGAGAGGAAATTCATGTTGATCAAATGTGAGATCAAGGAAGTATTAAATATTCTAGTGTGTGAGCAAGAGCTAGCAAGCCAAGCTAGCTAGAAAAGAGTATATCTTTGTCTAAGGTATGGCCAAGATTGTTAGAGTGAGGGTGTGGAACATGGTCATTGGAAAAATATATAGGAGGTGGAAGCTCAATAGGAGGGCCATGCTTGCTTACAAGGAAATCTAAGTTTTATGGTAGCATACCACCATAATATTCATGCATCCTACATAATAATCATAGTATGATGAGGGCTTGGGAAAACATTATGAGCATGATGTAGTTTTAAAGTTCTGGTTCTATTCCTAGGACCACTTCTCTTTTGTGGTGATGTTTCCTAGCAACTCATTTTTACTATGTCAACCTTAGAATCTCGTATGTGATAAAGTATATTTACTAGGATCATTACTAGTGTTACCACTAGTCAATATCCTTATTATAGTACTTGTTTGTTATACTCATGTGTATACTTGTTTGCTATACTCATGTGTATACTTTTTTGATGAAGTATGGTTGATAAGAATATTTTTGGATGTATTATGAATATTTTTTATACCTATTCATAATCTACCATATGTTTTTATTTGTTCTTATTTATGTGTCTATACTAGAGGTATAAGTGTAAGCTTGGATAGCTTTGGAGGGATTAAAAATATGCAAACAAATAAAATGTAACATTTCATGGATGGAAGAAGATTCACTAGTAACAAGTGTAAATTTTATAAAAGTGAAGGCTTCATGGAACATACAAGAGATTATTCTAGAAATACAAGACCTTGATACATGGTTTGAAGAAACTAGGTTTACACATACATTAAGCGAAGAGAATTATTGTGTATATAAGCTAGCAAATAGAGGGGTTTTAATAGAGGATCATGAAGTTAAATTCTCCTTTCCATGGTTAGAGGAAGTAGTAATTGTAGTTGAAGCTGACAAGAAAATATTTAAAGAAACAAATTAAAAATGTGTCCCATAGGACTACAAGTTTGTTTTGGAAGATCCATTTATAGATCAATGCAATGGAAGAGATTAATAGTGTAGATTTGGTAAAGCAAGCTATGATTTCGTGGAGTGAGTATAATTTTTGTATGTTGTGTAGAAGAAGATAATATTATATGGACTTCATGGCTAAATGGATTATTTGAGTTATTCGTTTTTGGTTTGATTATGGGATAAACTATGGATTGGAACTTTCAACTTTTAGAGACTACTAAACTAATTATTCAAATAATACCATTATGATTTATTTGTTAAAATTTTATTATAATATGAATGATATTCATTTAAATAATAAAATATTTTTTAATTGGTTATTTGTGATTAAAATTAATTCACTTATCTTATATAATAGCCCGTTGTTTAGTTAATATGAATATATCTCTTCATAGAATTTAAACATAAACTTTTAATGATTTTAGACTATTAAACTATTTATTACAATTCTTGTGGCTGCACTTATGCAATAAGAAAACTAATATTTTAGAGCTGGTAAAACAGACTATGATAACATGAAGTTTTGAAAATAATACTCTACTAAGATGGAGTGCGTAGATAGTAGAGGTAAAATTTTGGTATTGTAAAGAATGTTGTAGAAAATTTTAAAAAGAAAGGATGTTGAATCCTAAATATTTGAATTTATGATGAAAATTAAAGAATATCCAAAAGATGAAAATAAAAAGTTAAGACTTTTTATAAAAAAATATGTGGGTATTTAGCTATAGCCACTGAGATGAAATTAAATTTATTTATAAACTCTTAAGTTCTAAAAAAAAAAAATCAGCTTCTTAGTCCTGTTTCCCCTGGTGTTGATAAACTTAATAAGAGATGGCATACTCACTCTACCTCCTATAATTGGATTGCTCATCTTAACCATATCTATCTTGCAGTCTAACCTTGAACCCAAGATTACCTTTTTTCTCTGGTCTCTTATTTATCAAGGGTTTTCTATGGGAGAGAGACTTAGTAGGGTTGGTCTTCCTAATCCTAAGTGTCCAGCTTGTGGTCGTTTTGAGACTTTCAAACATCTATTTTGGTTTTTCCCTCGTGTTCCTTCTGCTTGGTCTTGGATTCACTCATTGTTCAAGCTCTTTCATATTGAATTTTTTAGATGGCAAATGATATTTTTTGGAGATAACAATTGTTGGCTTGCCTAAATTGCTGCTTTGTGGAATTTTTGTCATGTTATTATTTTGTTTCAACTTTGGAAAGCTATGAATGTTGTTGTCAATTTTGGAGATTCAATTTCTAGTCAGTTTTCCTTACATGAAAAGATTACGGTATTTTCTACTGTTACTATTCAGCTCTATTCGCAAGCTTCCAAGTTGACTCATAAGTTGGTGCATTTGATAAATTTTGTCAGGTACTGGCGCAAGGCTCTGTGCACTATCAACATGGCTTCACCTAACCTCCGTCCGCCTTAAGGTCTCTCTGTTTCTTTGAGATATCGGCGTAGCAAGTTGAGGGGTGACATTATCCAACATCATGTTGTTCTGTCAATGCCCACAACAGATCTCGGTCTCCTTTTGGAGTGGCTCATTTGCCTTTTTAGGCACTAGTTTTATTTTTGGCCTCGAACCTCCTCTTTAAGATGTTGATTGTTTGGGTGACCTTAAGCCTCGAGTTATGATTTTTGAATATAATTGTTGGTTCCAATAGAGAATATATATATAAATAGTTTATTAAAGAGACAAAAAAACGAATACAATTATTATTAATAAACAAAAAAAAAAAAAACGTTAACATAAAACAAAATTCCAATCATAAAATATGACACTATAAATAAATAAATAATAATTTTAAATTCTTAAATCCATAACCTCCACTAGCATCCCATTAAATTACAAATTAAACGAAGTCCCTAATCCACGCGAAAGGAAAGAATGCAACCACACATGCTTTATTTTATCACTTCCAACTCCAACTACCAGTACAGGCCCGTTTTATGTGTGTATTTGGATAATCAGGCGCTAATTTCGGCCTCTTTCAGCAAATGCCTTCTATGCTGCGCTCCAAGGAAAAGTCAAAAAAATAAATAAAAATAATAATATATATTTATATATAATTTTAAAAATTAACTTATATAATTATTAAAATATTTATCCATAAGATATATTGGATTACTTTTTCCACTTGAACCTTCATTCTCCTAACCACTTAGATCCAACTTTTAAACTTATAGACAGGCGTTCTCTTCCACCACTTCGTACTTGCATGTCGTACGTTAGTAATGCGTTAGTATGTGCTATGATATATATAAAGCGTTAAAGTTACTTCATATTAAATATTGGTGAATTAAGCCTATGCTGTTAACACAATTTTGTATTTTTTAGTTTATTAAATTAATTTATTTGAAAATTAGATTAAATCTTTTTTTAGAATGGAAGGTTTTTTAAATCAAGTTTTAAGTCTTAAAAGAGGATGTAGGATTATTCTTCCACATCTAATCTATTATAACTATATATGTAAAGTAAAGATATATAAATTTAGATAAAAAAAAAAAATCTTAAATTTAATCTATTATAACTATATATGTAAAAATAAAAGTAACCATGTAAAACAAAGATATATAAATTTAGATAAAAAAAGAGTAACCATATAAAATAAAGATATAGAAATTTAGATACAAGAGGCAATAATATCATCAATGGTAAGAATAGAAAAAAGAGCTTTACAAGTTCATTAAGTCCACTATTTGGGTGGATATCCATAGAAAGTAAGGTCTCCTAAGTCAAGAGCCTAGTTATCCATTATGTATACCACTTTATTCTGATCTCTAAAGATGTGTATGAACTCCACTATCTCAAAGTGTTGTCCAATCATCTATATTTGCTCAATTATTCTCTGTATTCTCCAATATATGTTCTTTTGCTTGGCTAGTCCTTTTAAGTGGTTAATCATAGTTTGGGAGTTTTATTCCACCTTAATTTTCCTCCACCCCACCTTTAGAGCCTCTTATAATCCTCTTAAGATGGCATATCCCTATGCTAGGTTATTAAATAGGATACCTAGGTTTTTTGTGAAGATAAAAGCAGAGGCACCATTCAAGAGATGACCTATTCTCTCATACTTGCTCTTACTAGATTACCCCTTGAGGCTCCATTCGTACTAATATTACCTAGTCCCTTTACCAATTTCTAATTTGGATTTCTTGTGCACAATTTGGGATGACCCTTTTTATGTGATCTTTGTTGGAGACACTTGTAATCTAGATAGTATTTGGATCCAGTTATGGTTAGGATTCTAGGACTCTTTTAATTAGGTATTGGATTGATTTCTTCATATTGGCTATGATACTTTACCAAACAAAATAGTTTTCTCTATACTCCTAGTTGAATATCCAATTATTTATCTCCTACACATTCCATAGAAGAGTTATCCCCACCCAAAATTTTTGTTGAGAGGGTTGGTACATTTTTTCCAGTTTAGATCACTCCCTCCAAAGTTATTTTATAGAAGATATCTCAAACCAACATATACCTAATATATTTTCTATTTGTTTTGATAATTTGATTGTGATGGGTATTCTATAAAGAGGTGAGAGATCATTTTCTCATTCTCGCACCACATCTCACATTTGAAAGGCCCATGCATCCCTCTGTTCATCAATTGTACTCCTATGGACACCCTTCTATGAGGTAGAAACTAAATGAAGAATATCACTTTAGGCCAAAGGTTTTGTGCCCATGACTACATGAGTATATCTCTTAATGGGAGTGGGGTACTCTGATAGAGGGCTAAGTATCTAGAGACAACTGCATATTCTCTCTAATTTTTCTCACCTCATCCAAGAGTATCCTCCTCTTGAGACCACAAGAATGATCTTGTCTAGATGGTCTTATAGATTTCATTTTTCCAATCCTTTGAGACTTGGATGGCCACTCCTTTATTGGGATCCATTTCCTATCTACCTCCCACCTACTACTTTGAGGATTAAAGTAATTGTCTATCTTAATATAGTTATTTCTATGTAGGCTCCCCATCAATAATTTTCAAGTTAGGAATTGAGTTACTAGAGGAGAATTACCATCCCATAAATCTGTCTAAAAGTTAGCCTTCTATCCATTATTGATAATTTAAAATAATATTTTCTTTATCATATTGTTAGGGTAGATGTTAGAGTAATATAGTTATTATCGTAGTTAATTTAGTTATTACCATTATTTTATTTACCATGAAGATATTCATTGTAATGAATATCTTATGGTTAGCATAATTTTCTAGTTGTTAGTTATTAGCACCTATGGGGGATTATATTTTGTTAGTAATTAGTTGTTCCTATTCTACGGTTATTCATTTGCTATCATAAAGTATTTTTAATGTTCATGGTTTGATTAATTAGTCTCAATACCTTCATTGGTATAAGAGTGTTATTTGTTGGACGAGTGTATTTGATGAGGTACCTTCGGTAGGAGAAGACGATATTTTTATCACTCCTAAAATGAACGATAAGGGCACAAATCTTGAGATGGGACCCTCTAGATGAGACACATTTCTCGGGGTATAATCCCTCGGTATATCTTCAACACGCATCTCAAGATGAATTACTAGCATAGAATCTCATGCAGGCGCTAACATTTTTGTGAATTTTTGCACAAAATTTCTCATGAAATTTTATGCAATTCGCTAGTGCAGTTTTGATTCATGGCCTACATATCCTAGCATTCTAATGTTGTAAGAATCTCTAACAGAGCTGACAAAACCTCTATGTAGCGACATACTCTTAAGCCTACACTACGATAGATCCAAAATCACTAAGAGCAGTAACAACATTTTTGTGCTACTAGTTTTGATAGCTTGACAGCCCATAGACCTGTTAGCACAGATAGTATACATGGTGGTTGTCCCCATACGATGGGCACGCACTGCACAACTAGCCCCATTGATGATTTATTGGGCATAAACTCAGAGGACACAAATTCTAGAAATTGGAACTGATAGAACTAAAAGATTCCTGACATTCATGATGCAAAGCACAAAAACTATCAACCTACTGACATCATCACCGATAGACCTGGCCTCCACTTTTACAACATGCCCATCGAAGCATGAAACTCGAGACACAGTGATCTACTGTTGACCTAGAAAAAACATGGTAGACATGTAGAGGTTTATGTGGACGGCATGAATACTGAGGTAAGACACCTGGCTAACACGTGGTATTTAATTGGTTGCATAGCATAGATATGTGTCATTGACTGCTTGGTCGACGTGGTGCTGAGGTGGCATATTTCTATTCGACGTCTCAGGTGGTAAAAGGGTAAGTTCTGATTTCCCTAAGGCAATCGAACTTTAAACGATGCGTTCACATTTTTAAATAAGAGAAAGTGCACCATATAGGTGCATGTGGAATTAACATCCTATGATTTTTTTTTCTTCACTCTCAGGTGAATATAGCCTTCAAATTGAAGGTGCCCTACCTTCCTAGCCATCGGGCTATATGGCTCGACTAGTCATTAAGACCACGTCCCGTGTGGTCGGTGCCAGCAAAATTAAAATTTTTCTAAAGTGCGCCAAGGTAAATACTTTTTTTCTTTTGTTTGCTTTTTAATTAAAAATGTTCACATTTTTTAATAATTTAAATATAAATTTTGTTTTAAATCAATTTTTTTTTTAATTTAAATTAATTTTTTTAACAAATATTTTATTTTTATTATTAATTAAAATGTTTGATTAATTTTGATTTAAATTTTGCAATTAAAACAAAAGGAGAAGCAAACCAAATTTTTTACAATTTCAAAGAAAAGAAATACTTTTGTTTTCTCCAAAAGGGGGATGTAACACAAAAAATAACAACTTTTTTTTTTTTTTTGCAAATTAGGAATTCTTTAAAACTTTCTCAAAAAATTTCTAACACACTAGTTTTGAGAGTAAGAGTTTTTCTCATGAAAAATAGACCTTGGTGTCGATACGGGTCCACTAATACCAAGTCATGTGTCGACTGGTTTTGGATTACCTTTCAAAAGCTTGTTATATGTCAACTTGACTTGAAAGGTGTGCTACCTTGTTCGATTAGCATAGCAAAGGGTTGAACCATTGAAACTTGTTTATTTTGCAACACAAAAAGGAGGGTAATTGTTTTTATCAAATTCTTTGCAAAATTGTAAGACAAGGGGAGAAATGAATATCAAAATTTATGCAAAACCAAAAATCACAATTTTGTTGCAAAAGTTACTGTAATAAGGTGCATTTTTTATACCATTCGACACCTTTTGTTAAATTGGTATTGTAAAAATAGGTGAATTTTTGATAGAATCCTACATTGGGCACTTTTGATGGTTTTTTTCATTTATATTTATGTTTTTGCAATTACCTCTTAAGTTAAAATCAAACGAGCTTAAGACCCCAAATTTAACACCTACTTGTGTAATTTATTGCACAGGTAAAGCCATTTTTTTTATATATACTTTATAAAAATCCTATTCACTCTTCTTGTTTGGTTTAAATTCGTCAAACTAATCATATTTCTTTAGAAGGATTTTTAGGCAGGTGCCATTAAATATCAATTTGAGTGAATTTTCCTTTCAGTACTCTTTTGGGTATATTTAAAGGGAGACCATTTTGTTCATATAAGGAACCTTCAAAGTAGCAATTGTCTGCACAAAGGAAGGGATAATTCATTTCTTCCTTCAAAACATATTTTTCCAAAAGGGAGATAAAACTTGTAAAGGCAATCAGAAAAAAGGAAGTCATCAAAATTATACCTTTTCTTTTAGGCTTCAAAATAGTAACTTTTGCTTGAAGTACTTATAATAAGGAGGGAATTCTTTGGTGAATTCTTTTGATAAATTGCCTAAGATGCAAAGGTTTGTTCAGAATCTAATGCCCTAAAAGTGAAAAATAAAATATTGTAAATTCAATCAAAAAGGAAGAAATCATCAAATTATACCTTTTCTTTTAGACTTCATAAGAGCAAATTTTTTTTTGAAGTACTTGCAATAAGGGAGGATTGTTTGGTGAACCTTTTTGATAATTTTCCTTGGAGGAAAATTTTTGTAGAAGTATCTTTTACACTAAAGGGAAGACTTCATAAATTACCTAAGGGGGACATATTTGTAAACCTAGGTAGCACCATTGTAAACCTCTTTTTAGGCTTCATAATAGCAAATATTTTGCTTGAAGTACTTGTAATAAAGGGGGGATTTTTGGTGATTTTTTTTATAATTTACCTAGGAGGCAAAGTTTTGTAGAAGTATCGTTTACACTAAAGGGAAGACTTCAGAAATTACCTAATGTGAATAGATTTGTAAAACTAGGAAGCACCATTATAATCCTCTTTTTAGGCTTCATAATAGTAAAATATTTTTCTTGAAGTACTTTTAATAAAGGGGGTTTTTTCGATGAAAATTTTGAAATTTGCCTAGGCAGCAATCTTTGTAAAAGCCTTAAAAAGTTTCATAAGTTGCAATTTTTTTCACTTAGGGGGGATACAAATTTCTTTCCTACCTCACAAAATATTTTGCAACAAGGGAGGAAGACTTGTAAGGGTGCATTTTTGGCAGTGATCGACACCTTAGTCAAACTTCTTGCAAAATTCCATCAAATAATATTTTGCAAAAGGGAGGGAAAGATTTGTAAGGGTGCATTTTTGGCAGTGACCAACACCTTAGTCAAACTTATTATAAAAATATATTGTAAAAGGTGTATTTTTAGTAGAGACCAACACCTTAAAAATGGGTAGATCAAAGAAGAAAAATACCCCAAAACAAACTGATGAAAAAGCCAAATTAGTTAAAGGTCCTTACTTTCCAACAGGGTTGGAAGGAATGGATTTTTATGAGGATGGATAATTTCTCACACTACGCAGTGGTGTAAATTCTATTCTTAGAGATTTTGAAGCTTGTGAAGACCTTCAAAAAAATGGTGCTCTAATCCCTATTGGCATTGTACAGGAAATATACATATCATTTGTTTCACTTGAAATTGCCCAACATAAAAATAAAAGGGAAATCAATGAGGAATTAGAGGTTATGCTCCTAATGGTCGATTCTTGTTGTGACACAAGTGAACTAAATCCCACTATGGCCAATGCTTGTTGTGATACAGGTGATCTCCTAACTTCAATTGTAGATATCAGTTGTAGCACAGGTGATATCATTACAAGAGTAAATTTTTCTTGCAACACCAATGACCTAGAAGCTCAAAAACCTCAAAAATAGCTCCATAATCTCATCAATAGTGACAAATGCTATATTGGTAAAATCATTTATAAAGATGAAGAACTTGGGTATTTTTAAAAACACACCAAAGGAATTGTATCCAAATTGATGAATAAAATAGAATTCAATGGAAAAGGAGTAGGTAAACATGGTAAAGGCATTAAAACTCCTATAATGCTAAATGTCAAGCCAAAGAAAGAAGGCTTTGTCTATGATGAATAAAAAAGTACTGGTAAAACCATGTTTGTAAAACCTAAATCTCCTACAACTCCTACAAAGAATTATTGCAGTCATTGTGGAAGAACATGACATATAGTAGAAAACTACGTCCTTGTGACACATGTGGATGTACAGATCACTCTTCAAATTATTGGTACAAAGTGAAAATGACCAACAAGGTTTATATCGATTGTGGATGGATAGATCTCACACAATGGACCAATATGAAATAAATGTTGTATAGCTTCTACAAGAAAGGTAAAACCTATGGTAGACCTAGTTGCATATCTAGTGATAAAGATCCAAAGATAGACCCAGAGGTACTCATCTAGAGGTACACTTAGAGCCATGTGCCAGAGCCCAAGCCAGAGCAAGAGCCAGCATATTTTATTTCTCTCCTTCATTGTATTGGGGAATTATATACATTACCCAAATAATGTATATAATAGAATAATGGGTTGATGTTAGAGTAATTATCTCATTACTTGGATAATATCTAGATTCCTATCTTGGATAAAATCTAGATTCCTATCTTGGATAAAATATAGATTCCTATATTGGATAATATCTATATTCCTATATTAGGTAATTATCATTTTATGTTAAGGTAGAATATAAGTTACTACATTCCCACCAAAGAATAGGTTGTAAATATATTCACTAAGGCAAGTGCACATGTCAAATTTGAGTTTTTTTGCAACACTCTTTGTATTTCAAAATAATATAATAAAGGGGGGATGTTAGGGTAATATAGTTATTACCATAGTTAATTTAGTTATTACCATTATTTTATTTACCATGAAGATATTCATTGTAATAGATATCTTATGGTTAGCATAATTTCCTAGTTGTTAGTTATTAGAAACTTACAGGAGATTATATTTTGTTAGTAGTTAGTTGTTCTGATTCTATGGCTATTCATTAGCTGTCATTGTACTATTTAATCCCTAAGAAATATCAAATATTTCTAATGTTTATGGTTTAATTAATTAGTCTTAATACCTTCACATATACCCTCCTATTTAGAGTCTCATTAATATGGGAGATCCTCTACTAGGAAGTAGAAACTGGATAAGATTTTTTAGGGTTTTATTCTTTGTATATATAACCCTCAAGATTTGAGCCCACAATTCCTTGGGAGATTTAGTAATCTCCAATATATCTTAGCTACAAGTACCTTATTATTTTTCTCAACTAATATAATTCCATATCCTCCCTCATTTTTCTATAGAATAAAGTATCCCATTTCATTATTGCCTATTTCTATTTTTCCTTTACTCCATTCTAAAGGAATTTAAAATTTATTTGATCCAATTCTTTAAGAACTACCTTACGAATTTCTAGCACTGAGGAGACATAAATATGTATGGCATTGAGGACTAATGTTATCAAGGTCATCCAAACTCCTATAGAAATCCACCTATTAGTCCATTTCCCAATTTGGATTCACCCTCTTTGACAACCAATTTCATTCCTCCTTTTTTCTACCTCCCAATTGTAAGTGGAATTCCTAGGTAGGGAATTGAAAGAGATTTCTTGTATCGAATTTACCCAAAAACATTATTCTTTGCCTAGGTGAGCAATGGAAACTATGACATTGGACTTATTTTAATTTATAAGTTGTTCAATTGCTTTTTTAATTATCCTAGACTCATTTTAAGTTTGGAGGTCTCCCTTGTTGTTGCTTTTTCTAATATAATAGAGTCATTAACAAATTGTATGTGAGTAATTGGTTTATTTCTAGTTGTTATTATTATTCCCTCCAAAGGTCAAGTTTTTCTATCCTTAGCTAATGTTCTACCCATACATTCATCCAATATGATGAACATGTATGGGTATAAGGGGTCTCCCTTCCTAATATCTAGTTAGGTAGGAGCTCCATTTATTATAACCAAATAGAATATTGAGGAAATACATCCCTTGATCCATTTTATCCAATTCCTTGAGAATCCAAATTGTCTCATCACCTTTAGGAGGAAGTGTCAATAAACTTTATCATATACTTTAAATAGGTCTAACCTGATAAAAATGGAGGGTATTTTCTATACCAACTGACCTATCCAAAAAGCGTGCACCTATCTATTGCATAAATCGAAATCAACATAAAAGCATAACATAATGAACAAGATTGCAAAATGACGAGAAAATAGATGTTTCTTTATTGATATTGAAAAGAGTCTCGGTTACAATCATGCCCCTCTTAGGGTCACCCAAATGTTGATACGATTAATACAATTCCCAAGCCCCCAATGGGGTAGGTGCAATACTAATGCTCTCTAAATAGTCACAAACTGCTCTAGGGTGGAGTTGACCCTCTTCTTCACGTTGAGGAAGGAATTAGATGATTGAAGCTCCTTTGAACCTATTTCCTACGATCAAGAAACAACACAAGAACATTAAACAAATAGGCAGCCTCTCGTGATGAGGCCCTTTAAAGGATTTATACATGTAAAAGCCATAATACTAATGAAATCAAGAAAGTAGATAAACTATACTAAACATATGCAATTCTCATAAATATTGATGGAAACATGTAAATAAGGACTACAACTACCAATCTAATGGATCAAATGTATGAAATGAAGCATGTTAGCATGAAAAGAAACCAATTATGTCCTACTTGCTGAAATGAAGTAAACCTAATAAAATCCTTAATCCGATCAGTCAGAGTCTCTAAACTACCAAATAAAGTACTAAAATGATTAATCTAACCTAACTAAGCATACTATAAAAGGAACAGTAAGGGGATCTTATACCTATTGCAAACCGTAGCTCGGATGAGCGGTCTGCACTATAAACCATGGCTAACAACCATGACCTGCAACCAAGTAGGTTTGCCCTCCAATTCTAGGGTAGTGGGCTTGATCCTCCTTGTCAAATTGATGATCAAGGGTCACCTCAGTGTCCTCTGATAGGTTTGGTGGTTGAATTGCTCGATAGGGCCTCTGTTTGCCCAAATTGGCATTTCTTGGCATTCTAGCTCCTTAGGGCATCCATGGCATAATTCGTCATGATGCTTAGGTTGGCAAAGTGATAGCAACAAATATCTCTCTTAGTGCACTCAAGTGAGTTCACAATTCGATAGGGCTTCGCTGCTCTAATCTCCAATGTTTGCTTCATTCTTTGCCCTAATTTGAAGGGGTACTTATAGGATTACCCAAGGGCTAGGGGTGGCTTCATGGAGAAGCCAAGAACAAGAAGGGGTGGTTAGGATAGTTGGATTGGAAGCTTCCATCCTTTAACCACCTTCTTCTAGATCAAATGGTCATTCAAACTGATTTGGCTCGGATGAAGGCCAACTGAACTTCAGTTAAGACCATAGGTGATAGCTGTGGTTCAGACTATAAACCATAGGTGTCAGCCATGGTTCAGACTATGGACCGTAGGTCTCAATTGTGGTTCAGACTGATTAGGCCAAGGAGCCCAAATTGAGTGGTTAGAACCACTGCTCTATCTTGGAGTCTATCCAAGATCTTCCATATGGTCTTGTAGCATGTCCATATGAGTAGTCACCATCGACATGACATGTTTTAGGTGTCTACAGATGCCCCTTTTGAGATGCATTGTGAGATCGAACAATGCGTGAGCAAAAATACACCACCTAAAATGATGTCGAAGGTTCTATGATGATCATTAGTCGGATCAACATTAGATGCCCTAGGTCCAGCAAAAGGATGTGCATCCTAGAATCATTGCTTCCAACTCTGGTGAAAGGCTTAAATTTGAAAAGCTTGTGCCCATCTCATCTCATTCGATGGTGCATTCCATAGGTATCTTCTGACCCATAGATCTGAAAGGCAGAGAACAACAAACAAACTATCATATTTTCTATTTTCCCCAAGCAAAGGGGTAAGCTTATGATAGTTGTTGACAATGATTCGTAAGGACGAACGCAATTTTGACAAGATCAAGGGATCTACGATCTCAGGGATCTTCTATTGATTTTGATTATGATTATGATATTATGACTACCCCCTCAAGCGATGAGTCGATGAGGGTAATGACAATGTATGAAGCGACGAGGTCACTTGACCACAATGAATGATCTGAACAAAATTTAGAATTGAGCATTTAATTACTTGGCTAAGCCTAGTTCAGCGTATGATTACAACTATTAATAGTAATTGCACATTCCTATCCCATGGAGCAGTCGAGCTACAATAGCCATCTTAGGGAATCAAAATGATGCAAATCCAATTAGTTTTGTGTTGAATCAATTTGTCGATGATTTTCTAAAAATATGTCATAGGGGAAATGACATGAAACACCTCATTTCCATGGAGCGGTCCAGCCTTGAAGGCCTTCTTCAAAATTGAAAAGAAGCATATCAGATCAATGATGACAATTTTACCCCAAATGTCCTTATGGTTATTTACTCATCTCACCAGATTGCATGGAGCATCAGTCACTGCAACCACCAAGTGTATAGAGTAAATAACTAAATACGAGGTGCATTTGGCTTTTGATTATTTTAAATGTTTTTGTTAATTTTGAATTTTTAGTTGATCATGGTGCTTAAAAATCACCAAATTTGCAAAATTGATTGCTTTTATTGAGATTTTGATCCATTAGGAATCATTGATTTATCATTTAAGATCTTCCCATGATGGGATTTTGCTACATTTAATGCTAGTTGCGAACCACGGGTTTAGTCTACGGTTGAAACTTTCAAATTTTGGGAACCGTAGGTCAGACATGCGGTCACAAAACCCTAATTTTGGGACCACGGGTGTCAGCTACGGTCCGACAAAAATAGGAAAAGGTTATAAAAAGTTTTCCCATTTGAAAATTTCATTATTGTCTTGAAAGTGACTACAATTTGAAGAGCTCTGAGAGGTGTGAGATAAAACTTGACCTAAAACCTTGCTAAGACTAACACCAAACACCTAACACACCTCACGATGGTGGACCGTGGACAACCTTCTTCCAGCCGAGGTCTCAGTGTGGGTAAGGTAATTCAAAACCGAGTCCTCACATTCATTACCAATTAAAATGAACCAAATTAATTAATTGGTTAAATCAATCTCATTAAACTGTTGGTAATGAACCACACCCTAGATTAGGCTAGCTTAGGATTTATTGTTTTATATTTTTTTGTTTGATTGGCTAGGAAATGACCCCAAAAGGGGTGTATGCCTAGACCGTAGCTACCAGCTATGGTTCCCCTTTGACAGATTGGGGACCGTAGGTATCAGCTACGGTTAGATTTAAATTACAATGGTAAAAAATTTGACCATTGTGCGGACCACGGGTTTGACCTGTGGTTCCCTTTTTTTGGAATTTTCAATTTTTTTGATTTTCTTGGCAATTAATGCCATTTATTGCACCTATGAGATGTATTATAAAATTTTGATCATGCTTAGCATAATTTTGCATTGTTAGCTATTTTTAGCTTGATCTATCTCTTTTTAGGTCATTTTTAGCTGTTTAGTTAGATTTTTCCTTATACTATATCTCTTTGTAGAGACTGACCTCTAGAGCTAGGGAGCCAGAGCTCCTTAACACTCTCCACTATTGACTGATGGGGAGCGGTAGTGGTTTGGGGCCATAGGCTTTGGCTATGTCTTGGATCTACCCACTATCAGGGTAGATCAAGCTTACATGACTACATTGGCCCAGAGCTGGAATGCCTAGACCAACACATTTCACCTATCGATAGGTGAAATGACTATCACACTTGAGGATGTCTACAGGATCTTTAGGATCCCTATTGATGGTGAGCCCATCACCTCCTCTACCTTTCAGAGTAGGGGAGTTATATTTTATGAGATCTTCGATGATCGAAGCTTAGAGGCCCAGTGCAATATCGACCATGGAGGTGTTCACATTGGATACTGGTATAGGGAGGAGGTCTTCTCCATCCGAGAGGTAGTTTTTATGCACCTGGTCATGCAGATTGTCCTTCCAGACTCCTCGGGTGTGAGGATCCCCTAGAACCTTCTGGCTAGTGTCAGGAGGGTCATTCAGAGCTCCACATGATGACCATTGCTCCTAGCCTAGGGGAGCACTTTACTATGCCAGCTCTACCAAGAGTTATATCATATTACTAGTAGGAGTTGAGTAGGCATTAGCTGTAGTCTACTCCTACAGATCTAGGGTTGGTAGCACATCCAGATTGAGAGACCTGTAGAGCTACCCTTAGAGATTACTTCTATTGATGATGCACATCAGTGTTACACTGCATGCTGGCCTCATGAGGAGGAGGGGTTTCAGAGTAGGTCCCATGTAGGGGACATCGAGCATTATATTGATCGATTTGTAGCACTATGACCTAATGATATTGAGTGGCATCCATACATGGGTTGCCTTATATGGCTAGAGGCTGGCGAGTGGCTATGCTAGGCTCAGTGAGATAGATGGCTTTTGGGTTATAAGGATGAGGTTCGAGAGTATCAGTTCTTCTCTAGAGTCCTATGATAGTTTGGTATAGTCTAGGATATCCTGGAGCTACCTATTATCTATAGGTGGCTAGTTCTAGAGATAGATCTATAGTGGGTGTAGCCTACACCTTTGGGTGATGTTATAGATGATTTCTAGGAGTTAGGAGTTGTTGTGGTTGGGACCACCCTAGCATATGATACTTGGTGGTCCCTACTTTAGTGGTAGGGATCTGGGCCTCTCGGTCGGGTAGATGATGAGGCGGAGGCTGATCCATAAGGGCACAATGTGCACCCATGGACTGAGGGTGGATGGGGGTAGAGGTTGTAGCAGAGGATGCACCACCGATAGAGGTTGAGGAGGAGGCCCTAGATGAGGGTGAGGTGCCTCTAGATAGTGAGGTAGGGTAGCTGCTAGCCTAGGTGGTAGATCTATAGAGCCAGATTGGGAGGTTTTAGTCCTAGATGTTGTAGAGGGATACTAGCATCACCACCTTAGAGGTGAAGCTAGCTCATAGTGAGAGATAACTATAGTAGGCTAGGGATCAGATCATAGTTATGATAGCACATGCTACAGTGGTAGAGGTACAGGTTCAGGAGCTCACTAGTGCGCGTGACCTGGTAGAGGCATGACTAGGTACAACTATAGTAGAGAGGGATTTGGCCAGGGCAGTGGTGGGTGGCCCACCATCTATACAGGTTGCTATGGCACCTCCTACAGCACCAACACCTCTACTACTAGGAGGTCATGATCCCATGGCCGAGATCAGATGACTGACTTCCCTCGTAGAGGAGGGAAACACTATACAGGATGTGAGGGTAGCTCGCATCTCTCAGTTGGAGGGTCACATCAGACTGCTAGGTGGGGAGGTTCTCGAGGATAGGTATTCCATAGGTACCCATGGGACCAGCTCCAAGACTAGGACCAGGGAGATAGGATAGTCTTCTACCAACTTGAGCCATAGGATGCATAGGACCGAGAGGACTCATCGATCTGAGTGGACCCACAGGTCTTCGAGTACTCAGGGTGCTAGCTCGTAGAGGACTCAGGGGATTGGTTCTCATGTATGGAGCCTCTTTGGATTAGGCTAGACATAGGATCCTCAGTAGGCTACATAGTAGGGGCTAGAGCAGATTGTAGAGTAGGCTCCCAGAGATAAGGCTGAGGGAGGCAGAGAGGGCTCCAGTGGAGGAGGATCAAGCCAGAGCTAGGGTCTCCATTTGATACAGGCTATATCATTTTTGTATGTATCATTTTTGGTGTGAGGTCTGAGGACCTACACGATTGTAGCCTATGGGAATTTTGATGTACCTTGATGTACTCTTTGACACACACACACACACACACACACAAAAATATATATATATATATATATATGAGATTTGATCATTTTGGCTCATTATGTGTACTTGTATATGTTTTTAGTTTTATGTTTATGTTATGCACATGGATGCAGATGTTTATATTGATGCTATGCTTATGTAATGTGATGTATGGATGACATGCACTAGATAGCTTTTTAATTTATGATGATGATGATATGCAGTGATCTAGATGCTTAGATGTGCGATTTGATGGATGCATATGGATGCGATGTTTACTTAAATGCATATTTGATTTTGCTTTATTGCATGCATTTAATTTTATGACACTATCACGATATGTTGATGCAATGTATGTAGTGCATTATTTAAATGAACCTGTATGCTTTAATCACTTAAAACATAAGGAATGAATGCTATATGTGTTTAACAATCTAATGGACGACACCACAGAATGTATAAAAATCATGAATGTAATTGAAAGATCCTCATTACAAGAATTTAATCAATTAATCACCCATATATGAAATGCAATGGTATGAAGTTGTATGATGCGAATGATATAATGTGTCATTCTATTTTCTTTTGCAAGTTTGAAAAATATGCACAATATAGTTAGTGGTCATCTAGATATCATTTCTGATATCCATCCGGTATCTATCCTATATCTTGATTGTGCTTTATATAATGATGTATCATGGATTCGATACTTTTTAGTTTGATGATTTTATTCTATATGGTTTGTGTTGCTATTAGAGAAACTTTTGAGGTTTTCCATGAGACTCAAACACCCTAGTAGACTTCTCAAACATCCCATACTAACTATACAAGGCTTTTGTTGGACAAGGCTTTCATCATGAATGACCCAACTATTCATTACCCCTGTGTGTGCACGTGAGTATATTAAGATAGACCATAGGCATACCCTAGATGTCATTCGGGACTCTTCCAACCCATATGTGAGATCGGGTTCCTCCTATGTTCGTATCATCCTTGTTTTAGACTTGATTGGACTATAATGCTAGACAACCCCAAGCACCCAGAGCTAGCTCATCTCACAAATTGATCAGGACTACCCCTCCAAAAATAGTCGGGACTCTTTCAACCCATTGTTGCATTTGGGGATCACCCAATAAAACTACTACTCTGAAAGCAGGCGGGACTCTTTCAACCCATTGCTGCACTCGAGGTTCATTCTATGGCTTTGAATGGTGAACAATCCAGGGATTCAAGTTCTCACCCCATTTTGATTTTTGCTCATATGTAGTGATAAAAATCACTATTTTTCATGTTTTACTCTGAGTGATAAAAATCACTGTTTATTCCCATTTTTCTTGAGCAAGGGATTTGTATAGTGCTTTTAATTCACTATATCATTTTAGATTTGAACTTTGAACTTTGGGTTTGAAATTTAAACTGTGTATCTATGTACGAGTAGGGGAAATTCTTGTCCTTTTGCCAAGGTTCACCACTCTAGACCGAACTATTTGCAAGATAAGCAGGTAATAAAACCCATCTCTCTAAATACCCAGGACCACTTTCATAGCTTTCATCCTCCCTTATCTTAGCAGGATTTTAAATGTGTCAATTAGTGATGGGATCTTGATATGCCAAGCACTATCACAACTAATGACCTCATCTACAAAAGCAAAAATAACTTTCTATGACGTCTGAGAAACCCACTAGGTATGGTTGAGTGACTAGAAAAACTTTGGTATACACACATATCTCATAGCAATAGGTGTTGTGTATGAATGCAATGGATTATGATAAATGCAAAGGTGCATGATTAAAACACAAATGTGGCATCATTTGTAAGACTGACAAACACAATCCCTCCTGACTATGGAATGCAATGGATGATGAATGCCTATATGCAATGCAATAATGAAATGTATGCATGTGTAAATGAACATGCATAATGCAAATGCAAATGTTTTTGGAATTTTATGCTTTACCAATTTTTTTTGGATTTTATTGATTTTATAATTTTTATGGATTTTGAGCCTTTATATTTGACCAAACGATGAGTACATGCCTTTGGAGCCTTTAAGAGTGACCAAATATAGAAACTTGATGGGCCTTTTGATTGACCAAACTACTCATAAGAGAGCTTGGAGCCTTTTAGGATGATCGAGGGTTTAAGAACCTTGGGAGCTTTAAGAAACCTTGGTGGATAAAGAGGAAGAAATAACGGGGCCTTTGATTGACATGACCAAGCAGTTTTAGGAACCCTTGGAGCCTTTTGGGGAGGGTATGCTACCCTATGTACCCCTAATGTATGTGCCACTCGATGATGGTGAGGGAGGTGCAATACCTCTAGACCCCTCACTTTGCCTTATCAAATTTGGCATGGCTGGTGGGGAAGGTGTGCTACCTTGAAGACCCCTAATGCTCATGCTATTCACTAAAATGTAATCAGCTTGTTTAGGGAGAGTGATAGAAATCAACTCTCCCAAATGAGGAATGGACCTCAATGGAGTGCCTATGTCTTGGTAGGGTTGAATGAGTGAACCATCCTCATGGATCGTGTCTCGTTCCACTAGGTCTTGGATGACTCTCTTAAATTATTGGCAACCTCGAATGTCATGTCCATGCACTCGATGATACACACAAAAGGGACCCCCATCAGGTGACCCAGTCTTGGATGCCCTATGCTTGACTTCGGGTAATATGAATGCCTTTGCCTCATGTAACTTTTGAAACAAATTTAGAGTAGTCATCTGAAATGAAACTACTCGTTGCACTGGCTTATCGGGCTTACGAGGTGACTGACGACCTCGGGGTCGCTCTTGAGGAGGTGTGACCTCCACTTCAGCATGTTGTGGCACTATGAGATAACCATCTACATTATAAACCCCCTTATCTATCAAGTTTTGCACCACACTCTTGAACTCATGACAATATCGAATGCCATGACCTTCTATTCGATGATAGAGACAATAGTGATGCTCCCTGTAACCCATAGGTTTAGCTCTATTTGGGTCTAAAGAGGTGATATCAAGCAAGGTGATAACCTTAGCCTCTTGCAGCTTCTAAAAATGTTAGACATAGACTCTTTTAAAGGAGTCCAAATGCGCTGTGACTATTTTGGGTGCTCGACCCACCTTGGCTTGCTTTGAGGACCCACTGGTTGGGTTGGCCGCATGGGCTTTTGCTTTTGCTGAGGTTTTTCCTACACTTGCACAGGAAGCGATTCGGCCTCAAACAAGGGTTGCTTTTGTGATCCTAGGTTTTCAAACTGGTTCTTGATAAAATGCAATGCCTTATCTTGCTCATCCATTCGATGCTCCATTCATTCTAGATGGCTTAGAATGGATTGCAAGACTAACAAAGAGTTCATATGTATTTCCAATGACTGATTTGAAATACCTTTGTCTATTGAAGGAAATAGAAAAGTGGATGCTATGGATCCATTAGGTAATTGCAAATCACCTATTTCCTTCATTTGGGTTGATGTGGATGCTTCTTGATGACCCACTTCATTAGTGCTATCCACATGCTCATGCCTATGACTCAGCTCAAGTTGTTGTCTCACTTCATTGTGTTGAACTGTGTCAGTTTTAGTACCCCCAATATGATGTGAGGAACCTACCTATTTGTGCTCTTGAGATGGCACCATGAGAAATGAGTCAGGAGTGACTAATTTCAAAGGTTCTAGCCTTGGAAATGTGGAAACACCATTGGATTACCCCATCTCTAGCTCTATGTGATTAGGAATCACCTGATCTTCTAGCCTAATGTCAACCATTCCCACAAACTCATGAGAAGACTCCACATCTGTATGAGTCATAGGTGACTCATCAACATACTGAGGCTATCTTATTTTAGTCATGATAACTGATCCTTCCTCATACCCATGCGATGCCTCCAGGATAGGATCCATAGGTAGAGACTCGATAAAAATTTGACCTAAATCCTCAATGGACTCTATGGTGGGCAACATCGTAATGCTGGCCTCTATCATCTCTTCATATTCACCATCATCCTCATGAGGACTATCCTATGACATGATGGATGAATATGGTGTGATACACTCGGATGCATCCATGACCATGCTAGGTTCTTCTACTTTGGTAGGAGTAAGAGGCTCCTCTAAAGACACATCAGAGATAGTTGTGAGCATCTCCATAACTACATTCATCAATCCTTCCCTGCTAAGAGGTGTCGAGGATGCAGGTGTGATGGGTGAAGCCACAAGGGATAGTGGTGGTGAAGGTAAATCCACCACAGTCTATGGGGTTGCATCCAAACTCTGGATAGACTCCTCAGGTTGAATGTTTAGATGCCTAGGTGACCCACAAGATTCTTGAGGGTGATCCTCAGGTTTATAATACTTGAAGGGATCTGGGTCCACCTCAACTATATGGACTTCACTTCCATGGGTGTACTTAATGCACTGATGCACTATGGATGGTACGCACTCCATGGCTCTTATCCATGGTCTTCCAAGCAGCAAGTTATACTATCTTGAACCCTCTAAAATGTAGCACAATGTAGGAATAATATTTTGTCCTACCTCGATGGGGAGGACTATTGTGCCTACTGTAGGGGATTCCACATCATTAAAGGCTTGTAGCATTAAAGTTGTTTCCTTGATGTGGGATGGTGGAATTTTGAGATGTTTGAATGTTGAGGTGGTGATGATATTAATTGATGATCCTGTATCCACCAACACTCGCTTATACACAATCTACTTTATCCTCACTATGATATGCAATGGAGGATCAGATTCCTTGATAGGGATAGGTTTGACTTCCTATTTATGGAAAGTAATCACAGGTTCCTTATATGGTGGAATAGACTGTATATGCCCCAAGGATTGTGATGACTTTCGAGCATTGACATTGCTCACCTATCGGACTTGACTACTCTCAACCTCATGCTTACTCATGGGATCCTTAAACATCTCTTTCTATTGTTCTTCGATAACCCTAGGCATGTCTATCCATCTAGAAGAATGGCTATCTACTTGCTTAAGAGGCAACTCTTGATGATGCATTGGGTGCATCACGTTGACTTGTTGCCTAAGCACTCTAGGTATGAGCTTCTTTTTAGGAGTTACCTCACATGATTGTTCTTCACGTAATTTCTATTGGTAAATCCTCTCTTCATGTCATTGGAGCTCATCCAACCTTTTTTGATGCGATCTCTTTCTCTCTACGCACTCATGCTCTAGATGCTCACGCTCAATGCGTGCCTCCTCCAATTGGTCTTGGAGTAGTCACCTCTTATGGGCTGCATGAGACTCAGATTCCCTATATGATCGACTCATGGAGTAAGATCCACAACTCTCTATCTCACTAGGTGGAGACCTAATGATGTGGGTTCTCACTATGTGTGAGGAAACCCCATGATCTGTATGGGTGGACCCCCTGCATGACGAAGGGGGTTCACGATGACTATCAGAGTGTCACACTGGGAGGCTTAGATCCTCAGGTGCATGATGTGTGTGATGCCTAGCAAGGAGGCATGCAAGGTCTAAAATATCCTCAGGAGAATATCGGAGGCGTTCAGAGCCTCTCCATGAACTCTTCGACTCATTAGCTCATGATTGAGCTCTATCATGCCTAGTCATCATGATGAACCAACTAAGCAAGACTCGAGAGGTTTCCTCTCTTACTAAAAATTTTGGCCTCAAGGAAGGCCTTATCTTGATGAATTAAGCAATAAAGAAGCATACAAAGTAAACAATGTGATTATCTCCTTTACATTTTAAAAGTGAGCCCTAAACTGTTTGATGTGTTTCAATGATTTGTTGTGTCAGTAAAGAAACTCTTATCATGTTTTGCAAAGCTTGTTGAATGATATTCTTAGTTAAATTGGCTTTCACCTGTATGCTCATAGCTCGACAACCTGGATGTGACTTCCAGACCATGTAAATCCAACCTATAATGTGTGGTAATGAAGCCCACACACGATCAAGGAGCACAGGTCCTCCCAGATCCTCACCCATTTTCCCCTAGTCAACGTTATACCCTCCGAAGAGAATACATGCAAATTTTCTAGGGTACGAAAGGTTCTTGGATCTGATATTGGTCTAGTATCCAAGGGTACATAGGATTTGGGCCAATGGATGGAAATTACCCCCACCATCATTGAACCCTACTAGTGGTTGGATGTCACTCCCAACTCACTAGCGTTTACGTGAAACATGGTGTGTGTGGTTCATTTTATTCTTTTGCATAAAATGAAAATGCATAATATAGCATAAATGATTGTTTCCTACATGATATGCAAAAATAAATGTTTCATTTCAGAAAATATGCATGCTATATCCTAAATGATTTTTGACAATGCAATTACGATGATATAGCCTCTGATTGGGCCTCAAGCATGCAAACCAAACACACAATTCTAATCTAGCATGTTGGATTCTAGGGTGGACTACACTCAGAGGTCCGTTGTTCCTAGAAGCACCTATCTAATAACATGAAAATGAATACAACTCTAGGACCTAAGTTCATTTTCCTTTTTTAGTTGTCCTAATTATATTTCAATTTTTGCTTTCTAGAAAAATATAGATATAAAAATAGGTATAGAGGGTGAAAAGTAGGACCTACCTCAGGTCCACATTCGAAATAGCTTTGACTCCCTATTGTCTGATGTGTCTTCTATGAACCGTAGGTCTGATGTGTGGTTCAGACTGTAGACCATGTCTTGAAGCTGTGGGCCAACAAATGAGATCGTAGATGTAACCTATGGTTTGCACCTATATTATAGAAAACATAGAAATGTTAGTTAGATTAGATCGCTTGAAATGTAGAGTTCCATCGTGATCACCTTCTGACCTATCCAAAAAGTATGCACCTATCTATTGCATAAATTGAAATCAACATAAAAGCATAACATAATGAACAAGATTGCAAAATGACGATAAAATAGATGTTTCTTTATTGATATTGAAAAGAGTCTCGATTACAATCATGCCCCTCTTAGGGTCACCCAAATTTTGATACGATTAATACAATTCCCAAGCCCCCAATGGGGTAGGTGCAATACTAATGCTCTCTAAATAGTCACAAACTGCTCTAGGGTGGAGTTGACCCTCTTCTTCATGTTGAGGAAGGAATTAGATGATTGAAGCTCCTTTGAACCTGTTTCCTGTGATCAAGAAACAACACAAGAACATTAAACAAATAGGCAACCTCTCGTGATGAGGCCCTTTAAAGGATTTATACATGTAAAAGCCATAATACTAATGAAATCAAGAAAGTAGATAAACTATACTAAACATATGCAATTCTCATAAATATTGATGGAAACATGTAAATAAGGACTACAACTACCAATCTAATGGATCAAATGTATGAAATGAAGCATGTTAGCATGAAAAGAAACCAATTATGTCCTACTTGCTAAAATGAAGTAAATCTAATCAAATATTTAATCCGATCAGTCAAAGTCTCTAAACTACCAAATAAAGTACTAAAATGATTAATCTAACCTAACTAAGCATACTATAAAAAGAATAGTAAGGGGATCTTACACCTGTTGCAAACCATAGCTCGGATGAGCGGTCTGCACTATAAACCATGGCTAACAGCCATGACCTACAACCAAGTAGGTTTGCCCTCCAATTCTAGGCTAGTGGGCTTGATCCTCCTTGTCAAATTGATGATCAAGGGTCGCCTCAGTGTCCTCTGACAGGTTTGGTGGTTGAATTGCTCGATAGGGCCTCTGTTTGCCCAAATTGGCATTTCTTGGCATTCTAGCTCCTTAGGGCATCCATGGCATAATTCGTCATGATGCTTAGGTTGGCAAAGTGATAGCAACAAATCTCTCTCTTAGTGCACTCAAGTGAGTTCACAATTCGATAGGGCTTCGCTGCTCTAATCTCCAATGCTTGCTTCATATCTTTGCCCTAATTCTGAGGGGTACTTATAGGACTACCCAAGGGCTAGGGGTGGCTTCATGGAGAAGCCAAGAACAAGAAGGGGTGGTTAGGATAGTTGGATTGGAAGCTTCCATCCTTTAACCACCTTCTTCTAGATCAAATGGTCGTTCAAACCGATTTGGCTCGGATGAAGGCCAACTGAACTTTAGTTAAGACCATAGGTGATAGCTACGGTTCAGACTATAAACCGTAGGTGTCAGCCATGGTTCAGACTATGGACCGTAGGTCTCAGCTATGGTTCAGACTGATTAGGCCAAGGAGCCCAAATTGAGTGGTTAGAACCACTGCTCTATCTTGGAGTCTGTCCAAGATCTTCCATATGGTCTTGTAGCATGTCCATATGAGTAGTCGCCATCGACATGATGTGTTTTAGGTGTCTACACCAACATAGAGTGGATGGTATCTTGAGCTAATACTATCTCATTTAATATCTACCTTCCTTCCACAAAATCACCCTATTCTGAAGAAATAATTTTGTGAAGAACATGTCTACCCTTTCTTCCATGATCTTAGTGATAATAATATATTGGATATTGATGCCTTTAGACTTGGGTTTTTAGAACTAAAGCCATATATGTCTTGTTCACCTCTTTGAGAACCACCTTAGCTATCCTATCCTCTTCTACCACTTCCAATAGTTTTCCTTAAGGATATTCAAAAATTGTTGTTAGAATTCTATGGGAAATGCATCTGGGCCTAGATTTTTACCTTTTTACATCTTGAACACTACCTGTTGTAGGTCTTTGACAATAACTGAGGAAGTCAAAGTCACATTATCTTCCTCTATGATGAGAGAAGGAATCTCTTGTAGTACTTCTTCTTGTGACTCCTTGTTTTATGATTTTTCGTTAAAGAGTTGGAAAAACTATTCTCTTGCTATATCTTTCATCCCATCCCATGTGTGTATTGAATCACCCACTACTATTTTCAAGGATGAGATAAAATTATATGACCATATTACTAGGATATTTTTATAGAAGAATCTAGTGTTCCAATCTCCCTCCTAGAGACTTTAGATCCTATATTTCAATTTCTATTAGAACTCTTCTATTTTTTTCTTCCTTCAACTGACTAGTAAGCATAGCCTCCACCTTGCTTTGGATCTTAGTAGTGTCATTCATTCATATTTTCTTATTTAGTTCCTCAAGTTTTTTTAGGATGTATCATTTCTTTTCCTTTATATTACCAAACTATTTCTAGTTCCACGTTCTCAATTTAGACTTGAGGTATTGAAGCCTCCTAACAAAGTTTTATATCTGTATCCCATGCTTGGTTTTATCCTTTTTCTACCATTTTTGAACCTATATTAAAAACTACTATCTTGAAATCACATTAGTTATAATCTAAAAGGATAATATTTGGGTCTGGTCTTCCATACTTCTACCAATATTAGCCAATGGTTTGATCCTACATTGTTTAATATTTTTACTCTTGGAATGTATCCATTGCTTAGAATCTCTTTTGATAATATAAATTTTTTTGGTCTTTCTAGAATGCATTCTAGGCCATAACTTTTGTTAGACCAATTCATCATACCATTCCTTGGTTGGAAATCTACCAAATGAAGATATCTAATATTCCTTATCATGAGGTCAGTACTACTATATAGAATCTGATTTCCCCATATCTTCTCTTTGAGTGAGAGGATGATGTTAAAATATCCATCTACAAGTGACCAAGCTATGGGGAAATGAATAATAATATAAACTGCATTCCTCCATTGTTCTCATTTTTTATCTAGGTTAATATGTGTGTATACATTGAGACATAACCAATACGAAGAAGAATGTCTACTTTGAGCTAGTAAAGCCAAAATATCTCAACTTCCTATTATTTGGTGTATCACTACGTCTTTTAGATCCCAAATACAAGCTGCTCCTCCAATTTCTCCTTGGGATATTAGGGATTCCATCCTATATGCCAGCCAAATAATTCTGGCAAAATTATGCATCTCTTCCATAAATAATTTTATTTATTGGATGAAAACCATGTGTTGATGATGTTTTTGAATTATTAATTATACTTAATTATGCTTTATTAGGCTATCCTTAAGCCCTAAAATAGTCTAGGTGATGCACTTCATCAAGAATAGTGACTAAAGATGTGGGTAATATCCTTAACCTTACCCATTTTTGATATCTTTGCACCTTTTTTCCCTATTTGATGTAGAGTAGTATTCCAACCTCCACTTTAGTGTGTGTCTAGATTCATCTTTTTAATAGACTCCTAAATCACTCCTATTGGTTTCGAGTGTAGACACCCAAAAGTTGCAAATGATCACTCACATATCCTTCACGGTTAATTAAATTGTAAACGTTACAAAATTGCATTAATTAACCTCAAAACAACTTGCATTTATTAATAGGAGTATTCCTAAGCTTCTTGGTCCACTCAAGATCTTTCCTACGCTTAACCATAGTCCCCATGCAACCATCAGAAAAATATTAACCCTGGCAACCCTAACCTTGGTCTAAAGTCACTTTATCATTAAAGTGCACTTAAGAGGTTAAACACATGTTTAATTAAGCTTAATCAAGATTAACACTAACCTTTTACTCACACATGTGTGCACCCATGACATTCATAGATATTTAAAGATGCTTGATCTTTAAGACATGGGAAGGGGTGAGTCACCCTCCACCTCACCCCCTTAACCTTGGTTTAACCTAGGATCAACTTAATCAAGGTTAACCTCAACCTTTGCTCACACATGTGTGCACCTAGGATATTTGTAGATATTTAAAAGATCCCTTTTCAAGGCATGTGAAATATTGAGTCACTTTCCACCTCACCCTTCACCTCATCATAGTTGGTATTTAATACATGCTCCATTACACCTCACAAGGGACACCTCATGAGGGACACCTCATAGGGAACACCTCATCTCATGCCCATAACCTCTCCAAATTGTATAAAAATAGGATCATTTCTTCTATCTTCATGATCAACCATTTTTCATACCCAAAAGCTGATAGAATTAGTCTATAGGTCACTTAAGTCCTCATCCATCCATCCCCACCTAGAGGCATCATAAGGCCTCTCTTGCTACCATGGTAAACCTCTTTTTGCACCCTTTTTTTGTCCTATTGTGATGGGTTTTGTAGGATTTGAAGGTGACCCGGTGCTGACTATGAGCTTCAAAAACTATAGGTAATAATCATCTTCCATCAAAATCATAAAAATATAGTCACAGTCAGAATTTCTAGGTACCTAGTGACCCAAATCGATCACAGGGTACCCTACGATCCAATCAAGGCCTATTTTGCATAACATCTCTATCCATAACTTTTGCATTTGAACTTATTTTGACCTAAAATTTTGAGGGTAGATTCATAACAACCATAGGAAGCTCCTAAAAAAAATTAATTCTATTTTGAAGAAAAAAATTAAGTCTCTAGGTACCTAGCAACCAACACTTAGAAGGTATTTTTAGGCAATAACAGGTCACAAAACCCTTCAGACAGGTAAGCTTTATTATATTTCAACATTTACAATCATTGATAGCAAATTTTATCATGCATTTAACTACTTATTTTATTGTATTTTTCCTTCATAACTATGAGGTCTGATCCATGACAGGTCCCCAAATACACTAACCCCATTTTGTAGGTCATACAGGTTTGGAGGACAGGTTTGATCATTGGTGGCTCTCTTGCATTAAGCCCACCCAAATTTGAGGATCCTTGGAAGACCAATCCAGGGTGTAGTTGGCCAATTCACTAAAATAAGAGGGACATTCACCATGTTGAATCCCACTTTGTAGCCTTCTAAGGTAGATTTGTAAAAAGGAGGACCCCTTTGTAACCCCTTTTGAGAATAAATATATTTGATAGACTTTACACCCATTTTCCATTGTGTTCATTCTAGCATGCTCGGTGGGACCCCCACTTGCTTTATTTCTTATTAGTTATCTCATTTAAATATTTATCTAATTTTCACTATTTTTTGTGCTATAGATGGTCCAAAAACCAGCAAAACTCAAAAAAATCCCTAAAACACTATTCAAATATGAGATAACTATTTTTTTGGTCTACGATCTAGAGTCACTAGTTAGGGTATAACCTAATTCAGTTTCTAGGTACCCAAGGACCCAAACAAGCACTCTAAGAAATGGTGCAGGGACTATTTCCTTTATAGCCCATAACAACCATAGAGTTGTAGGTAAGTCTCAGGGTCTGATTTACCATCATATGGGATTCCTATCCCCCTTGCCAAAATATAATATCTACAGGATACAAACCACCTAAATAAACTGGCATCCTTAAAAGGTATAATCAACCCTTCTTTGTGAATCTTGAACTCTTGCAAAACTCGGTACCACACCACCTTGTAAGATTTTTTTAGCAATATTTGGTACCGCACCACCTTGCTAACATATTGTATTTTTTGACCTCTTGGAAAACTCGGCACCATGCTACCTTGCAAGAGTGATGTCATTTTTGTGTTTAGAAAAACTTGATATCACATTATCTTACTAACATTTTATTGTTTCTAGACTTCTTGCAAAATTTGGCACCACACCACCTTGTAAGATTATTTGCAAAATTTGGCACCATGCTACCTTGCAAAATTGTTGTTCTCTTTACATTTGTAAAATTCAGCACCGCACCACCTTTCTAGAACTTGTGTTTATTTTACATCTAGCCTTCTTAGGCACTTATTTTATTCACAAAAAGATAATATACTATTATTTTTGGTTGCAAGTACTTGTCCACAACAAAATTTACTTTCAAAAATCTTAGATCCAGTCTAAAATAATATTTTCACTAGATTTGCTAGGTACCTAGTGATCCAATTCAGTCATAGGGTACCTCACGATCGAAGTAGAAGTGCATTTGAACTTCTGAAATTCATCCAAAAGGACTTACAGGAGCTGGAGAATACAGGTAACTCTATAAAACCTGCCTATTTGGTTTAGAAATAGCAAAAGTTTGAAAGGATTGTAAATCATCTTGTTGATATTTTGTGCATACATCTAGTTTTACAAAACACATTGTGCATAGTTATTTGCATTGCTTTTGGTTTTCAAAGAGCATTTCATTTTCAAAAAAAGAAATAAAAATATGAAGGAAAAGTTGCATCAATCTCTTTTTGCATTCTTTTCTTTCTCAAAAGGCATTTTACTTTCGAAATGGCATTTCCTATTTTCTTAGAATAGAACACACACTTCACATTTAGCTTAAACAATGGTAAGATTGGATTTCATCACCAATCCCCACTCAATACTAGTGATGTTGGATTTCATATCCTTCCACCAGCTCACCCCCTACACACCTTAGTAGCCCCCATGAGTGGTTTTCTGGACTTCATCACCAAAAAATCCCCTACTCTTGAGAGATCCTTGGGGTAGGTTAGGATTAGATCCCTTACTCACAAGGCTTCATTATAATCAGTGAGTGTGCAACTATCATTCTTGACTAAGCCCGCCCAAGGGTGAAGTGAAAGCATGGGTATGCCGATAGTAGGTCTTAGATAGTGCCACCTCTTTCTATAGAGGATTTTGCATTTTGGTGCATCTTATTTTCCTTAGGATTTTTCAAGCCATTACCTCCATTAGACACCATTCGCCTGTTTGTATACAGTTACCCCTTGCGTGCCTTTGGGCATAAGAGGAGATTGTCCACAAACACACCTACTTTTTAGAATACATCCACCACACCCTGTTTCATTTCAGTTCTAGGGTTATTCTAACATCAAAACACACTTTGCAAAATTTTAGTTGTTCATGTTTGTTTCTTGTTGTTGATTGGATTTCTCTCACAAAACACACAAAAATAGGTTTTAGAACCCACAAAAATAGGTTTCTCACTTCTCTAGACATAGGTCCAGCACTTTTCTATTTCTATAATCAGTTTTAGACACAGTCGCTAGGTACCCTACGACCCAATTTATTCACACCCTACCCAAAAACCCAAACTTTTATTTTAAAGAAAGGTTCTATTACTTCTAGAACATCATTCTGATTGCTCTTTCACCTTAGATTTGGCAAAAACTAAGGTTTTTAGCCTATTTTATCCCTCATCGATGGTAGAAGTCACTTGCAACCAAGCTTGAAAACAAGCCCAACTTACCATGGAGACTTCCCATTCCAATATTTCTCAATCGAAGATATCCACTTCAAGACTTGGCACCCTTGTTGGCCCAAGTCCTAGATCCCACACTTAGGGACTGTCTCAATCGAATTGTACCCCATATCTCACACCTAATTTCACTCTTGAAATAGGTTAAACTCTACTTGATACTTCATCCTCCTCATCTTCTATTGAGTCAATACATAAACTAGCTCTTTTTTAGGTATCATCTATTTTGCACCTGGTGACTTTCAAACTCAATTCACATTTCAGGAGGACTCTTCACCATTCTCCACTCATTCTCCTCACCCTTTCCTCAAAAAATCCTCACAAAATTTGTTATATGGAAATGGGAATATCTTACCCACTTATCTAGATATCCAGTCACTCGCTCATATGGTAGTCATAATATTTTTTACCCCCACTTTTTCTAATGCTCAATAAGCTTCCCCATCACTTGTACCTTTTTCATACACTACAATCACCACTCCAGGTATTCCTGTTGACCCTTTATTAAAATTGCCTTCTAGCTCCATATCTTCAATACCATATTATTCATCATACTCAACCAACCCACTTCTCAAAGTAAATTTTCTTAAACTTGGTCAGTCTTCTCATATTCCACTTCAAGAATTATCCCATGATCATAGACAATTCTTCTTTGCTACTAAAAATAAATAGGTGCTTGCACCCTTGCAAAGTTCATAAGATCCTCAAAATCCACCTACATATTCTTCTATACCACAACCATATACATAGTTGTGTTATCACTACATTCCTATGTGTTCACAGGTAAACCTTTCCAAAATTTCACCTGTGTCACCATTTTAGGGCACCACCTCTATGGTAGGATAAAATCCTCCTACCTTCTTTACATCACCTCCTACATGGAATTCCACTTTACCTACCACATTTTCTTCCCATACCACACTTACATCCCAGTATGAGTGGCCTTCCACTTATCAACAAGCATCAGTACAAGCACCTATTCAATAGGTCAATCAAAGCTATGCTCAACATCCATACCACCCTACCATCCAAGATTTTGGTCGACAATATCAATAGGTGCCATTTCAATCACAATCATTCACTCTCCATGATTTCAGTCCACCCCCTCTAACTTCATCATCTCAACAACCACTTCATCAACAACAACCTCCATCACATCATCGACCCCCTTTTCAAACCCCACTTGCTCCACCTCTTCTTCCCTCACCTCGATTTCCATTTCACATCACCTAGCCAATTGGCATATTGTAACCTTTGAGTCCTCCATTTCCACCTTCTACACCTCATCCATATGCACATTCTTACCCATATCAATCAACACCCATCACAAGTGGCATCCATGTCAATTCCACTCCCACACCATCAGGGCCTTCTTTCATTGACATGCAACATGTCTTAATGCACCTCAACAATCTTGAGTTGCAATTGAGCAATTATAGGTGTCATACACCCACTCATGATACATCCATGAGAGGACCTACCATACCTCCACTTCCACAAATCCCACACCCTCAACAATGGAAATCTCCACAACATGGGCCAACAATCACCCCCTCACCACCTAGTCAACCACTCGCTCACCCATAACATCTTTCACCTTCATCTCACAATTGGACTCCATTGTTTGAGCCCTTGTCCAAGCTATTTCAAGAGTTGTATGATGTTGGATATATTGTCCTACCTGACATTAAACTAGATAATCCAAATTACCCAAAACCAAAGGGCTACAAGGAACATACATTCTGTGATTATCATAGGTAGCAAGGGCATGACATCAACCATTATCATACCCTTAAGCATCAGGTTCAATATCTGATCGATCAAGGAGTCATCAAAGTTGATAATCTCCTCATCATCCCCTAATCAAAACCCTCCTTTCTCTCTCTACTCCTTGACTCTACTCTACCTCTTCCTTCTTCCTCATTCCTCCCACTCGTTCTTCCATAAAGTTTCATGTCATTGTTGTATGGTCATGCTTTGAGCGACTACATACCTATGATTGGTTCTTTTTATCCTCTCTTATTCTCTTCTCACCCTTTCTTCTCTTCCATAATTTTCTTCCCATTCTTCTTTTCCTTTCTTCTCTTTCCAATCGACTACTTTTCATCATCATTTCTACATCTTCACACTAATCGTATGATTGGAGGGGAGTTCACCTCCTTCCAACACATCTTCCACATTTAGTGGAGCTTCACCTCCTTCCAAACTCATCTTCCACAACTGGGGAATTTCACCTTCCACCATATTTTTCATAATTTGGAGGAAGTTTTCCCTCCTTCCATTCCATCATTCACAACTAAGGAAATTCATCTCATTTCAACTAATTCCTCATTATTGGGGGATTTTTTATCCCACCACTTCTAAATGATTTTGTGATCAAGATATTCCATTTCCTTTGCAAACCACATCTATGATTAGGGGGGTTTCCCCTCTTTCCACCCATATTTATCTTTTTAGGATTTAATCCTCCTTCCACATTCAAAATCCACCACCTCTCATCTACTCATGAGGGTGCCACCCAATGTCGCCATCACAATCAATTTCTAGGTTCAAAAGGTTGCATCATTTTTTCAAAGGTTGTGCCCTTTGCCTCGCCATCACAAATCAATCGCTAGGTTCAAAAGGTTGCATCCTTTTTTCAAAGGTTGTTCCCTTTTCCTCACCCTCATCAAATCAATCAATTGTCAGGTTTAAAAGTTTGCATCCTTTTTTCAAAGGTTGTGCCCTTTGCCTCACCCTCGTAACCACTTACTAGGTTCAAAAGGTTGCATCCTTTTGTCAAATGTTGCACCCTTTGCCTCACCACCATCAAACAATGGTTTCCCAAAAACCTCATCAAAATTTTGGGATATTCTTTTTATATTTTCTTAGGAACAAGGTTTCCCAAAAACCTCATAAAATTTGGGATATTCTTTTTAGAATATCTTAGGAAAATGGTTTCCCAAAAACCTCATCAAAAATTTTAAAAGGTTTCTCCAAAAACCTCAAAGCATTTGGAATATTCTTTTTAAAAGTCTCTTAGGAGCAAGGTTTCTCCAAAAAACCTCAAGGTATTTGGAATATTCTCTTTAAAAGTCTCTTAGAAGTAAGGTTTCTCCAAAAACCTCAAGGTATTTGGAATATTCTTTTTAAAAGTCTCTCTAGAGCAAGGTTTCTCCAAAAACCTCAAGGTATTTGGAATATTCTCTTTAAAAGTCTCTCAAGAGCAAGGTTTCTCCAAAAACCTCAAGGTATTTGGAATATTCTCTTTAAAAGTATCTTAGGAGCAAGGTTTCTCCAAAAACCTCAAGGAATTTGGAATATTCTCTTTAAAATTCTCTCAAGAGCAAGGTTTCTCCAAAAACCTCAAGGCATTTGGAATATTCTTTTTAAAAATCTCTTAGGAACAAGGTTTCTCCAAAAACCTTAGTAAAAATTTGGAAAGGTTTGAGTATTTCCCCATTATTTCCATTCCAAAGGCACCAAATCCCTTTGGCTTCAACTCAAAATAATTTCCATTCCAAAGGCATTGAATCCTTCATCTCACCATTATTTCCACTCCAAAGGCATCGAATCCCTTTGGCTTCATTTCACCATTATTTCCACTCCAAAGGCACCGAATCCCTTTGGCTTCATCTCACACTTGCATCCATTCCAAAGGCATTGAATCCCTTTGGCTTCATTTCAAAATCACATTCATTCCAAAGGCACCAAATCCCTTTGGCTTCATCTCAAAGTTTTACACGTTCAAAATTGAGGAGCTTAATCCTCTCAACATCATCCACCTCCATGCATTTTACACTTAATGCACCTCCCTCTCCACATGTTGCATGTCACTTCCATAATTTTCCTCCCATATTCTATACCCATTTCCTCTATTCTCTATATTTTCTTCTAGAACCTTGTCAATGTTGTATGGTCATGCTACGAGTGGCTACATACCTTTGAATTGGTTTGATCTTCTTCTCCTTTCCTTCCTTTCTTATTTCTTTCTCTTCCTATTTTCTTCCTCCCCCATTTCTTCCACCTTCTCTTCTTTTCCTTTCTCCATCATTCTCCATTTCTCATATTCTTCACATGCCCCATCATTAGGCCCTCCTATTCATATTTCTTATTCACCCACTTATCATCACATCGCTCTTTCACACACATTCACATGCATCACTCATGATTGCTACTACCACACATTGTCATTCATTTCACTCAACATATGCATCCATCCACATCTTTTGGATTTGGTCTAGTACATTGGAAACTACATTGGGATACACCAACTTGTGTTTACCTATCTCACTTGCTTTGTTTCTCTCAAAAACAAGTTGGTCGCATACTACCATGTATTTTTAGGTATTTTTTTGTGTCATGTCCTCTTGTACATATCATATTATATGCATTGTTCATAGTCATGTCCATATCTTTCTTGTACATAGACCATCCATCACTTGTATATAGTACCACTTTGAGGAGTTAAAAACATATTTGTTAGCATGACTACCATGGTGTCCGGTCCTATTCTTAGTTGCATGGTAACGAGAAGCTTTTCTATTGCTCAACCATTCATAGTCAGTCTAATCAACCTGTATCAAACGTCATCAAATTCTATAGGATTTCAAGGCTACCCCTAGTTGAATTGAGTTCATTCATGGACCACTCACACATTTCACATCTTAAGAAAATTTTGAGTGTAGGGAGGACAACACCTTGTGTAGGCCTTGCCATTTAGCGAATGGTTTCCCCTGCTCATCCTATCATTTGCGTGATCAAAATAAACCTAGGGATAAACAAAGGGACAAGCAAAAGCAAACAGAAAAATGGGTAAAAAACAAAATACAACGCCCAAAAAAATAGAACTACAAAAATGAAACCACAAAAATAATTAAGGTAATAAAAAGGAAGAGGGGCAGAAAACAAAAGGAAAAGCCTCCAAGAGTACTATAAAAAAATATTGAATCTCAGAGGTCCTCAAGTCCAAAATAACATCACAGGGTGATTTCCATCACCAAAAATAGGATCCAAGAGCTTGCTTGGAAGTGGAATAGCCTTACAAGTGGTGATACATCTATCACATTAGCGACCTTCTCTTGTACAAATCATTGCACTCTTATGGATGAGCTAGCTAATTTGGCTAGGTTTACAATAGGTTAGTCCAACCTTCCTCAAAATGGATAAATGAACATCATGTGCACACACAGGTCCATGATAGACTTAACTTCAGTTAGGATAGTCAAGATATCTATAGGATATTTCATGACTACTAGATGAGTTTGATTGTTCAAACTATGTTGTTTGAGTATCTAGAAATTCTTCTACACATCCACCATGCTTCAGAATCAGGGGTGAACAACATCACCATTGCCTCTTCCCTATAACAAGTGTCTCTTCATCACATTTGTACATTCTCATTAGATGCATATTCCACCCATCCATTACATTTTCACTACGTATATCTTGTACATTATCATCCATTTTCACACCTCATATTTCCTTGTTGTATATCATGGTCAGTAGTTAATGTGACTAATCAGTTGTTTTTATCAATCATAACACTCGTGATAGTTCATATTCAAGGTGGATGGCCATCCCTCTTACTAAGATCCTACATCTTGTATATACACACACTTTTACATTGCCATGTACATAGCCATCATCATTGCGGTCTCGTTTACCTATCATGCATCATGTGTTCAATCACATCATCGATATGCAATCACATGTATTTGCATTCACATACATCATATATACATCATACATCATACACCATACACCATACACATCACACCACTGTAGATCATCAAGCAAACTCATTATGTATATACATCTTATACAATGGGTCGTACATGGTCACAACTTCCCGTACGCTACGTTGTATATACATCATGCTATACACCACCTCATAGGAAACTATCATAATATGTAAAAATGGTGGCACACTTGCCACACCAAAAAAATAAAGCAAGTTATCTTAGCTCTACTACTCATTGGGAGACTCTTCACTCCCCTCATGCCTACCAAGAGGCTCCTCAACCCTCCTTTGAGCCCTTTGTTGCTCTACCTCCTTACACAATATAGCCATATTGGCCACCCTCATCTCACTTTGAGCCCTCTACTACTCTACCTCATCATGCAATTTGGTCATCTCTACCACAAATTCACCCTCATACATTGGTCATCTAACCAACCAAGCCCCTTTTCTCTTTCAAAAGCTTAAAATTAAGCATTCATCACCTTGAAAAGTTTGGTCATTTTTGAACCCACCTTTTCCCACAAAAACTTCTCCAAATTTTAAAAAACCATTACCATTGGATCAAATATCGAAAAGAGCTTTTCAATGATATATGGTTTTCCTATATTCTAACCTCATTTGGTCCCCCAAAATGCAAAAAAATTGTAGATGGGTCACATCAGTAAAAATTCACATGTTACCCTATGACCCTATATGATGGCATGGTACCCTGCAACCAAGCCCAAAATTCGCAAAAAATTTCTCGGGGGTCCCCCATTGGGCTTTTCACATGTCTAACATACCTCTTCCTCACAATTTTCCTATATTATTACCATTTCACCAACTATCTCACTTCATCAACCGTTTTATCAAGCATTCCATTGCCATTTCATTTTCACATCTCATCACCTCATCGCTTGAGGGGGTAGACATCTCATTAAAGTTTCTTTATGCATGATCAATAACCAAACACTCAATACTAGAAATTATTTTTATCCATTTCTAAATATCATCTTACGCCCTCCTTTTCTAGGGAAACTCAAAAGCAGAATTTCTCTTCTCATCAAAACTCCAATTCAAAAAGAACATTTGATGGATCAAAATACTTGAGTCTCTAGGTTAATCATGGATTTTCTTCCTCAAACTTGTATTCATAAGACCACTCATGAATGAAGCACCTAAGAAAAACCTACCAAGGATTGAATGGCTTATCAAATCAAATCAAGCTCAACAAAGTATCAAAGGCAAAGTTTCAAAGATACTCGTTCCTTTCACAATTGGGGCATCTTACATTTATCATGACAATAAGGCAATATTATGTATACCTTTCTAGCAATTACCATGGAATGATGAAAGCCATCATTATCCGTAATCATCCATCATCAATTCTTCCTCCATAAATTATTCTATCATCAATTCTTTTTTCTAAAAATCAAATCATCATTTGGTGTTAATAAATTTTTGCATTGCCCTATGTCTTCACACATTGTAGTACAGAAGTGGTAAATGTAGACACCCAAAAGTTGCACGTGGTTGCTCGTCTATCCTTCACGGTTAATTAAATTGCAAACACTGCAAAATTGCATTAATTAACCTCAAAACACCTTACATTTATTAAAAGGGGTATTCCTAAGCTCCTTAGGCTACTCAAGACCTTCCCTACGCTTAACCATGGTCCCCATGTGACCACCATAAAAAATTTTACCCTAGTAACCCTAACCTTGGTCTAAAGTCACTTTATCATTAAAGTGCACTTAAGAGGTTAAACACATGTTTAATTAAGCTTAATCAATATTAACACTAACATTTTCTCACACATGTGTGAACCCATGAAATTCATAGATATTTAAAGATTATTTATATTTAAGACATGGGAAGGGGTGAGTCACCCTCCACCTCACCCCCTTAACCTTGGTTTAACCCAGGATCAACTTAATCAAGGTTAACCTCAACCTTTGCTCACACATGTGTGCACCTAGGATATTTGTAGATATTTAAAATATCCCTTTTCAAGGCATGTGAAAGGGTGAGTCACCTTCCATATCACCCTTAACCTCACCATAGTTGGGATTTAACCCATACTCCATTCCACCTCACAAGGGACACCTCATAGGAGACACCTCATCCCCTACCCCTAACCTCTCCAAATTCTATAAATAGAGGGCCATTTCTTCTATATTCATGATCAATCATTTTGCAGACCTAGAATCTGCTAGAATTAGTCTAGATGTCACTTAATCCCTCATCCATCCATCCTCACCTAGAGGCATCATAAGGCCTCTCTTAATACCATGGTAAACCTCTTTTTGCACCCTTTTTGTGTCCCATTATGACCCGTTATCCAGGTTTTGAAGGTGATACGACACCAACCAAGAGATTCAATAGCCACAAGGAATCATCATCTTCCATAAGAATCATAAAAATATAGTCACAGTTAGAGTCTCTAGGTACCTAGCAATCCAATTCAGTCCCAGGGTACCCTGCGACCTAATCAAAGCTTGTTTCAGCCAAAGCCACCCTCATTGTTTTACCCATAACTTTTGCATTCGAACTTCGTTTGACCTAAAAGTTTGAGGGTAGATTCCTAAAAACTAGAGGAATATCCCAACTAAATTTTGTTCTATTTTGAAGAACAAAATTTGAGTCACTAGGTACCTAGAAACCAGCACTCAGAAGCCAATTTTGGGCAACATCAAGTCACAAAACCCTTTAAACAGGTAAGATTTACTATATTTCAGCATTTATAGTAATTTGAAAAAAAATTATCATGCATTTAACTATTTTATTTAGTGTATTTTCTCTTCATAACTATGATGTCTAATCCATGATAGGTCCCCAAATGCACTAATCCTATTTTTTAGGTCATACAGATCTGGAGGACAAGTTTGATCATTGGTGGATCTCTTGCATTAAGCCCACCCAAATTTGAGGATCCTTGGAAGACCTATCTAGGGCGTAGTTGACTAGTTCACTAAAATAAGAGGGACATTCACCATGTTGAATCCCACTTTGTAGCCTTCTAAGGTAGATTTGTAAAAAGGAGGACCCATTTGTAACCCCTTTTGAGAATTATATATGTGATAGACTTTACGTATGTTTTCAAATGTGTTAAGTACCCCCGCCAATATCTCTCTCTTAGAACTTTTGTAAACTTCTCTTATTCATAGGGAAGATTTGTTGAAGCTCCTAAGACAACAATTTGCTTCTCAAGACATTTCCCCTAGTTCTATGGATAATGTTGTAAGTTCTCTTGGGATACATCATATCACATTCTCGGATGATGATATTCCTTCCTCATACTTATGAGAGGATTATTTCTTTTACATCACTACATTTATTGGAAAAACTTTTATCAAGTAAATTCTAATTGATAATGGTTCTTCCCTCAATTTATGCACTTATAAATTCTTCCAAAAGTTTAGATTAAAATACGAAGACTTAAATAAATCTAATATCATCATAAAAGCTTTCAACAATGAATCCTAAGAAGCTTGTAGTGTTATATCCCTCCCCCTTAGGGTTGTACCTAAGATCTTAGATACCTTATTCTATGTGGTGTCTTGCCTTAAATATTTTAATCTCCTTAGGCATCCTTGGATTTATGTGATGAGTAAGTCCCTTCTACATTTCATCAATGTTTGAAGTTCAAATATAAGAATCATCCGGTCACCATTCCAGGTAACTCTCACCCATTCAAATATTATTTGATGATTGAGCAAGATCAATATGATCTCAATTTATGCCCTTTAGTTTCCTCATATCACATAACCAAGCAACTTGAAATTTTAAAAATGAGTGAGGAACCTCTCATCAATGTTTCATCATGGGATCAAGTTAATTTATTTTTTCAAGAGCCTATTTTAGATCTTGCCAAGCTACAACCTTCACCAAGGAATATGGGTTTAACTTGTAATAAGGGTGAAGTTATATGTATTGGCATGTGTACCTTTATCTTTGCAGGTATGTCACCCGAAGAAAATATTTGTGGTATCAACCCTTGTCCTATTGAGTGTTATTTTACCCATTGTTATCTATTCAATTATTACCCACTTCCCAAGAAAATCCTATCTAGTATGGGATGTATAGGTAAATTTTTGAGATCATGATAGAAGGGTATTCAAGAGCCCTTGGATGTTGAGATTTGGTCTATGATTTGTGGCATCTACTACATCCCTAATAAAAACCAACATTTACCCTTTGATAATGATGATCATCTTATGATTTATGCTAAACATTTAGATTATCAAAGCTTGAAGTGGTTTTATGAGGATGAGGGACACCCTTATACCTCAGATATTCTATTTTACAATATGATAACCACTGGGTATCCTAATTCTAGTGTAACCCCAAAGAAGTGCACTAAAATGAATACCCCTTGTGACATAGCTCATGAGGAATCTTTCATAATAGCTTCTCATTTGATGGGTTTGTCCCTTGTGTTACACCTACTAAGGCTTCTTGTTCTCAAGGGGACTCTATTCCTCTATATCATAGAGATTTTGTGAAGTTGGGGATATCTCCTGATTTTGTCAAAAAGGATGGTACAGCCAAAGTTTGCACTGACTTTTATGCAACATCTCCCAAAAAGTGTACTATGGGTGATCCCCTTCATGATGAGAATCATGAAGATATCCTTCATCATAGTCATTTTTTAATGGATCAGATCCTTACACCACCATCATGTTTGTTAAAATAGGTGACACTCATAATTTTTGCTAACTTTAAGAACCAATGAATGCAATTTAATCTTTCAAAATAAAATATATATAAATAAATAAATAATAAAAATATATAATAAATAAATATGCATGACGCTATACTTGAGCATATATATTCTTGGGTATTTTGTGACAATGGCAAGTGATGACACCTAGTTAAGACATATCTCACATGCATTGCACTCTCACTAGGTCTCTAATTCCTAGCAAATCCCTAACCTAGGGGTCATTGTGCATTTTAATAATTGCATCTGCCCATGCCATCTTCTTTTTATATTCCTTGACCTTAAAATTTTTCATTACTTATATCTCTCCAAGTCAAGGGATATGGTTTTTATTCAGTATATATTTATACTTTGCATGTTTTCCTTTCTTCCTTTTTTCAAGGCAAGGATATACATTTTTTTTCATCTTATCATCCATGCTTTCACACTTCTCCTTATTGATATTTCAATGGTTAAATGGTCCTCATGGGATAGTATATATACCACATTAATATCCTTTGTGGTGTTCATATGACCATTGACTATCTTATGCACACATTTTAGCCATTGAAAATTTGATATGGATGCATACACTCACCTCTTGTTCTACTCCATTGACTTTATCCATACACCATATTGCACACACCACATCCCTATTAGATAGTACTCACTTTGGAAAATCATCTTACACAACACATCCCATATAGTATTAGCTTCATGGTCATGAGCAAGGGACTATCTCCATTTGATCATTTGCGAGCACACATCCTAGAAGGTATATCTCTTTTTTCTCTAGACATCTTAGTAATCACTGCATATATAGTAGGTACAACTCCACCTTGTCCATATTTGCAAGATAATAAACCTCATAGGATAGCTTCATGGCCACATGCAAGGGGTAACCTCCATATCGATAATTTGTGAGTATACATCCTCATAGGGTTTTGTTATTTTATATTCCTTTTATTTGGACTCTTTGGACATTTGTGCCTTCCTCATTACTTCATTGTTCACTTTATCAATTTTAGTTTGCATCCACTTTATTTAGTTAGAATCATGCTTTGCATTAATTATTATTATTTATTGCATTTCATTTAGTTAAGTCCATCATACATTGCATCCATTATGTTTATGCTCACCATGCATATTTAATCAACACACGCAAATAAAAAAAAATCACACATAAGCAAAAATATTTTAATTGTACCATAACACATAAATAAATTACAACCAGTGTTACTTTATATCACTAAGTGCATTCTTATTGGTCAGTGTACCAAAAAAGAGAGCTTAGTTCACTCGACTATCTCTAGGGTTGCATGCCACAATCAAAGTTAACATGTCATCCTGATCATATCCCTAGTTGTATGAGCCTATACCCTCTCCTCCAACTAGTGGAGGTGTTGGAGGAGTCATTTTCATAGACCATGGGCCATATCATGCTCACTACTGTGAACGACTCTATTACCACTAAGAGGATGGTTCTAGAACCCTCTAATCATCTAGGACAGCATGGTAATAGGTCATCTAGTAGTAGGACACCCTCTGCACTACCATCTCATAGAACTCTTTCATAATTTGTATCTCTATCAATAGTAGGTGGTCTCCCTTACCCTATTTGTTTCTTACAATGATAGCCATTACCTTTGCCTAGATTTATTGACCCATTTCCCCTCTAAGGTGCTCTACCTTAGCCTATGTTGTGTCTCACTTTGCTCAATCCTAGTCTAGTGCACTATAGATGGACTTCATAATCATATGCATCACTACTACTATGGCTCATAGGCCCTCTACCTCCCTTGGAACTGCTACTTTAGGTCCTACTTGTATCATCATGAGAGAAACCCTTATGGCTCTCCCTCCTCCTAAGCCAAATATCATGATGGTTACTCTCATGGCTATCACTATCTCCAACTAAACCTATACTAAGGGTATTATTGGTGGGGCCATGTCCCTCTGTTACCTCTTGGTGGCATGTCAAGTGGCCTCTTGAAGTACTAATTACACTCATCGAATCATCACCTAGCATCTCTACATTAGCACTAGTGAGGAGATCCTTGAGGGTATAATGCTTTTGTATCATCTCTTGCACCCAAGGTTACCCTGACTTTGTCCAACACTGGATCCATGTATAATGGGTCATCTAGGAGTGCTCTCACATCTTGGTGGGTCCCTCCTAACTGGTTTGAACTAGTAGTCTCCCAAGTTTATAATCTCCTAAAGAATGTCAAAATAGCACTATACTCGATCAAACTTGAATAGCTCCTACTCACCCTTCCTAGTGATAAGCCACAAAATCCTCCTCACCCAAGCTAGTTCCTTCATATCCTCCCTCTAACCTAGGTGTAGATGTCATGGTTGTCATATAATTTTGTACTCTCACAGCTTCTCTATCACTTGCCTTCCTAGTGGCAAGACACCAACGTACAACCTATGCCCATGCTCATAATGTTATCTCCACCTATATGTCACTCATTACTCCAAGTTGGGAAATTATCATGGTAGTGCATTCGGTCTTTTAACTACTATGTGCTCCAAACAATAGATGTGGATCAATATCATATATAAACCTTTTTTATCATTTATACATGACATCGTATTGCATCATGTATAAATAGACCAACACATACAGTGCCCATGTGAGTCTCACTCCCTGATCTTGCATATCTACCACTACTCCTACTAGTACCTATGGTAGGTGTTGCCTATTGGTATGGTACACCAACATTCCTACCACCACTCCACATAGTATGGATGTCAGTGCTCCAACTCCATATCAATGTGGCATCTCATCTACATGAAATCCACTCTATTAGATCATAAACATATAAAAATCATAAACACAAAAAAAATTCAAAAATCAAGTAATTTATGTGCAAAATTCACCAAATTTGTGTCCCAAAATGATAGATCATGAATTTGGTAGAACCTCCCAATCAAATTTATGATATATCTATATGAGACATGAATTTGGTATCGTATGGTGACCAAATTTGTGCTCTACAAATAAATTCATGCCCCAAAACAAATTTTGCCAAAATATTAACTAAAAATTTCAAAAAATGTAAAAACTACTAAATATTTTGTGTATGTAGGTGTAAAATAAAAAATGAGCAAGTGGATATCGATCCATACATTTGCTTAGTTAGCATATATGTCATTCTCCTCTTTCATTAGCAAAGCTCGTTTATCCTCCTTGTGTAGTGAAAATTAGCCTCCTTTCCCATCTTTTATTCCTTACCCTTTATTTTCCTTCCATTTCTTATCTCTCTACCTTTTTATTTTCCCTTCTTTTCTTCTCTCTCCTCTTTCTTCCTTTTCTCTCTCATTGTCTTGTCTTTTGCTCTTTGTTTTTTTTGTCACTTTTTGTGCCTTTGTTCACCTTTTTTGATTTTTTATCTAGAATTTTTCATTTCTTATAAAAAATCAAGGGAGCACCCTAGCCTTATACGTATTAATGGTAGTAATATCTCTTTTTTGCATGTAAATTTGTGGTGTTCAGGCTAACACCTTCTTTTTCACTGCCCCTTCATCCAAACCCAACCACCCCTTTTTATATTTGTTGCTTTCACCCACAGGTGTCTACATATTTCTTTGATGAATTTATTTAGTCGTAAATGCATCAAAGAGGGAAAAATGTAGAAATGGAAAATTGAACCGCTAAAATGGGTCAATTCTTCCTTAGACCCTTAGCCAACCACCTAAGCTTGCCAAGCACAATTTTGGGATCTGTTTGCCTTCTCCCCTAGCTTTACCAAATTCACATCCAGTCCATATGGGGTATGAATTTGGCTTGCTAAATTAATGCCCTATACTTACTGGGCATGAATTTGGTATTATAAGGGTTTTTCTCAATAAAACACGTCCCCTTGTTGGCCCATTTTAGGGTCGTCCCTTAACCATGGTGAAATTTCATTTTCTTACCCATTTTTCCTTCAAACCACTTATAAATAGAGTATTGTATTCCCTATTTTACTCCAAATAAATGTTTTAAAGAATTTAATTCTTTACTCGCTCATTACTCATGCTAACAAGTGTCCTACTGCAAGTTGTTATTTTATTTTTTTATACTTTGGTGTTGGTTGCCCTTGGGTATTGAGTAGAGGAGCCTTGATGATTGGATAGATAAAATTTCGTGGAGTGCTTCTTCCACCTCTTTATTGTTCCTTACTTTCTCCATCAACTCATCGGGTTCTATGTTTTCATTATTTAATTTGAAAGTCTATTTTTTGTTTTTTTGCACTCTATTTTTTGTTTTTTGGACCCAAAAAGGGTATTTGAACCAGATTCATGCCCACCCACATAGGGAAAAAAATTGGTAAGCCAAATTCCTCCTCCACTTTTATAGGACATGAATTTGGTAAATTAGTGCTTTGGGATAAGATTTTTCACCCCAAAATCCTTATTTGCACTTTGTATCTTAGCATTTTGTTGTGTCCATCCTATATGCATTTTATTTTACTATCATATATTTATTTTTCTCTATTTTTGCATGTTCTAAAGGTCAAATATCATTTTTCTTTTGAATGGTCAGCTAAAAGGGCCAAGTGGGTTTTATTGTTGCACCTCCAAGCTCTGTATTATAGTATCCTAAGTAGGCCCCCAAATACTGATCAATTTTTCTAGGTTTTGTGAAATTATTTTTGTAGGTTTAAAGTTGTTGGATATTATAGATGCAAGATAAAGCTTGGATCAACCACCATATTAGATAATTTCCCTAATATAACTTTAGACTATTTAGTGTTTGCTTTTGTTCATTCTTGCCCAAAACCCTATATTACAAGTAAAGGAAAAAATTTTGATTGAATTTCTAGGCATTTGAAAGAATTAAAGTATAAAGTGTGCATATATGGTTTTTATATTGTTTGTGCATTCCCTTGGACCCTTGCAAAAATATTGTATTTCACAATCCTAGGGTTATAAATCATAAAAATACATAATTATACTAATTTTAGTCCTTGTATTCTTGCATCTTATGTGTCTTGCATTATTATTTCATTCTCATAGCTTAGTTTAGAAAGGCCAAACAATAGGTGTATGCTTAATTGACACATCAAATATTCCCACCCCAAACTTGGAGTGAGTCCTAAAACCATTCCTGATGAACCCATCCCTTTTGGTATCCTCTAGTGTATAGAATATAACACACCCCCACGGTTTGTTGGAAAATTACCATTAGTAAAAAGGTTAAAAAACTGATTTTACCTTGGGTAAAGGTAACTTACCTTTTACCTTACCTGGACGGTAGTGGATGGCAGCATTTGGGCGGCAAGAGAATTCAAGTTTACTTTCTTTTCCCCCAATTTCTCCTTTCCCCCCTTTTCTCTCAAAATGGTTATTTACTGTTTATTTAATCTTTGTAACCTTATGATTATTGTTAATGCAATTTACTGTTTTATCACCACACTCACCTTTCACATTTGGTATCAGAGTCGAGAGCCGAGATTGGCCTGAATCCCGAGGTGGTGGGGCCCATAGTTTGAGGCGGCGACACAGATCCTGAGGCAGCCCATAGGAGCTGAGGTGACATAGATCTCGAGGCAGCCGTAGGAGCAGATCAGCATGATTCTCGAGGCACTAGTGGAGCTGGACGAGGCGACCCATAGGAGCAATAGATTGGTGCAATTCCTGAGGCACTGTTGATGTGGCGTGGTGACCTGCATGTAGCTTGAGGTGCTATTGACATGGTGTGGTGACTTGCACACAGCCCGAGGCACTATTGACATGGCGTGGTGGATGTGGCATAGCCCGAGGCACTAGTGATGTGGCATGGTGACATGGCATGGTGATGTGGCATGGTGTGACTGATGCACGGCCCAAGGCTCATTGACATGGTGACCCACGCGCGGCCTAAGGCAAAAGGTGTCTGCACTGTAAGAGATTGTCCGCAGGGAATCAAAGCACTATACGTGCTTTGCTCTTTTTAAAGAGGTATAACATCGCCTCAGCGATGATGTGGGACTAAATTCCTAAGCAAATTAAACTAAGCTTCACATCAAAGCATGAATCCAATAATAGCTTCATGCTCGACATGACATCTATAAGGCAGGGAGCCCGCTTAGCTCCCAGATCAGCTCGATAGCACAGCAGCTACCCTTAGCCTTGACTCCCGTGAGGTCGAACGTTTGATCCTCGATGGGGTCATTTTTTTAGCTTCGCATGATCTAGCGAAAGCTATAAGGTAGGGAGGTCACTTAGCTCCCAGATCAGCCCAGTAGCACAGCGGCTACCCTTTGCCTTCACGCCCACAAGGTCGCATGATCGATCCTCAGCGGGGTCAATAGTTTAAAAAAAAAAAAATTTCTAAAAAAACTATAAGGAAATTTTAATTTTTTTTTTTATTTTTTTTTGTAATTTCCTGAGAGGAAATAACTTTACAATTTAAAAAAAAAATCAAAGTTGATAATAGACATTTCCTAAGAGGAAATAATTGTAAAGTTTAAAAAAAAAATACTTTGAAAGTTAAAATTTTTTTTATTTTATTTTTTTTTCCTAAGAGGAAATCTTTGTAAAAGAAAATTTCTGGGAAATTTTCTTAAATGATAAGATCGAAAGGATGTTATCATGCCCTTTGCAAGTTGTTACTGAGATCAAAAGTTGAAACCTTTGATAGGAACGTGAAAACACTAAATCTTAATACAGTTTTTTCACAGTTGCAAAACGTAGTTATTACACACCAGAGAAAACCTGATCTAGGATACGAAGCAGATTCATAAGATAACTCCTTTGGCAGAAGATTTGGACAATCTGACATAGTGGCAATTGCTTCACAAGGATCTAAATATACTCATTATAGTAATTCAGTTGAAATCCTACATACTCCTCCTGAAATAATATTGATCAGTGACGACGATGAACAAGTCGCTGACAATTTTGTAATTGCTGAACAACAAGAGTGAGTTGTTTATGATTGTAAATCAAGCAAGGCTTGATATTTTGTAAAGTATTTTTTGAAATAAGACTATATAAGAGAGGTTTCTTGTTTTAGTAGATAATAATGGGATCACATAATAATCTACCAATTCCCGAATTCAGTGGGGATAATTATGAGTACTTGGTCCATCAAGATGAGGACATTACTCATCGAAAAAGGACTATGGGATATTATTGAAGACGGATACACTGCTCCAAAATATTGGACTACTTTAAGTGCAAATGATAAGAAGATCTACAAAGATGCACAGAAAAATAATTCTTTTGCCTTATACCATCTTCAATCGACATTAGATCCAAGTATCTTTCCTAGAATAGCATCTTACTTAACTACTACAGATGCATGGAATGCCTTGAAAGAAGGATTCCAGGAAGTGATAAAGTGAAACAAGTCCGGCTTCAGACCTTAAAAAGAGATTTTGAAAATCTCAGAATGAAGGAAAATGAAAGTGTTGGTGACTACTGTGTACAAGTCAAAGCAGTAGTTGATATGATGCAAACTTTAGGTGATGACACAAAAATTGAAACAATTGTGAAGAAAGTGTTGCAAACACTTCTTCCTAAGTGGAATCACATTGCCATCATAATTGAAGAATCCAAAGACATTTCTACTCTTACATTTGATATTTTGATTGGATCATTAACATCACATGAAGAGCGACTTCAAGGAGCACCTTCAACAAGCTATGGAGGTGATGACAAAGCCTTCACTTCAAATGAAACTACAAGATGAGGACAAGGAAGAGGCCGAGGTAGAGGACAACAACAAAGAGGCAAAGGCCAAAGTAACTCCTACAGAGGAGGAAATCCAAACAGAGGAGGCAATCAAAATAGAGGTGGAAATCAAAACCGAGGAACCAATCAGAACCAAAGCGGCAATGCAAGCCATGGAAATCAAGGACGAGGAAGTAACAAGACTAAAACAACTTGTTTCAATTGTGGGAAACAAGGACACTTCGCTCGTGACTGCTGGTCAAAGACTTAAAAATATCAAAGCAGTCAATATGGCTCATTCTACGAAGAAGAATAAGGTCCATCAAATCTTTTTCTCTCTTATGGACAGCCAGATCAAAATCTTACAGATACATGGATTTTAGATACTAGTTGCTCCAACCACATGAGTGGCAAAGAAAATCTCTTTTCTACATTAAATTCAAATTACAAATCCCATGTTAAGCTAGGGGATAATAAATCTTTGCAAGTTGAAGGCATTGGAGCTATGGAAGTTCCAAAAAAAGAAGGCCTTAAAAATGTGAATGACATATACTATACTCCACAGCTACAACACAATTTGTTGAGTGTTGGCCAAATGATGGAGAAGCATTACAAATTAGTTTTTGATGAAGAAAATGTACAATCTATGATAAAAACAATTGTAACCGAGTCATCACAGAAGTACCTATGACAAAGAATAGGTTATTCCCTCTAAAATTTGGTGAGCCAGGGGGAGCTCAACTTGCAAACATTGCTATTACAAATCCAAGTGAATTGTGGCACTTGTGATATGGTCACCTCAATTCCGCTAGCTTGAAAATGTTGACATCACAAGATATGGTGACAGGACTACCAAAAATTCCAGAACATAAAAAGGTATGCAAAGCATGTGCTTTGGGAAAGCACTCTAGAATGAAGTTTCCAAGAGGCCGAGTGTGGAGAGCAAGCTATCCTCTTTAGCTAGTACATTTGGACATCTGTGGTCCAATGCAAACAAAAAGACTTGGAAACAATTCTTATTTTCTAACATTCATAGATGATTATTCTAGAATGTGTTGGATCTATTTTCTAAAACACAAATATGAAGCATTTTATTGCTTCATAGACTTCAAAAATAATGTAGAAAAGCAAAGTGACTACTATGTCAAATGTCTTCGCACTGATAAATGAGGAGAGTACTCCTCAAATGAATTTTTACATTATTGTAAGCAAAATGGGATAAAAAGGCAGTTCACCACTGCCTATACCCCACAACAGAACGGTGTGGCCGAGAGAAAGAACCGCACCCTTGTTGAAATGGCATGAACAATGCTTCAAACAAAGCATCTCACATACAGCTATTGGGGAGATGCAGTGAAAACTAGTGCATATATTCTAAATAGAAGTCCGACTTCTAGTTTAGATGGTATCACTCCTTATGAAGGATGGTACGGTAAGAAACCAAATGTCAAACATTTCCGAGTATTTGGTTCTTTAGCTTATGCACACATTCCTGAGGAGAAGAGAAAGAAGCTTGATCCAAAGAGTCAAGCATGTGTTTTTGTAGGGTATTGTGATTCAACCAAAGGGTATATATTGTACAATCCCAAGACACATAAAATCATTATCTCTAGGGATGTAATTTTTGATGAAGGGGGAGAATGGGGTCATAAAAAATTTGTTGATTTTGACTCTAATTCGGACAGTTCCACATTAGTACCTCCCACATTGGTACAACCCAAGAAAAGTAGTGAAAAATATCCTTCTCCACAAAAGGAAACTTCATCAAGTACATCAAGTGGTACACCAAGTCCAAGAGGGACTTCTTTGTTAGCACCCCCAAATTCTCCAAAATGATTTCATAGATCTGTAAGCGCTCCAAGTCTGATGGAGATAGATCCAGTTTCTCAAAGGAAAGCGACAAATAAAGGAAAGCACATACTATAGAGTCATCCATCTTCTCAAATGTTGGATAGGAATTTCCAACAAAGATACACTAGGAGTCAAGCTAGTGAGATGGACAACATTTTGTCAAGACTTGAAAATATTCAAATGTCAGGGGATGATGAGTCTCATGAACCAAGGGGTGATGTAGTCAATTATGCTTTGTTGGCTGCTGCACAGCTAGAACCATCTAGCTATGAAAAAGCATGTACTAAAAGTATATGGCAAGATGCCATGGAAGAGGAAATATCCTCAATTATGAAGAATGATACTTGGGAGCTTGTGAAGCTTCCCAAGGGAAAAAAATGTGTTGGATGTAAATGGGTCTATAAGACCAAATTCAATGCTGATGGAAGAATTTAAAGGCACAAGGCAAGATTAGTAGCTAAGGGTTTTACTTAGAAATATGGAATAGATTATGAGGAAACCTTTACTCCAGTTGCTCGACAAGAAACAATCAGAACTGTTCTTTCCTTGGCAGCTCATAAAGGATGGAACATTCAACACATGGATGTGAAAAGTGCATTTTTAAATGGATACCTAATAGAAGAGGTGTATGTTCAACAACCTCAAGGTTTCCAAGAACCAGGAAAAGATAACCTTGTTTATAAATTGAAAAAAGCACTTTATGGTCTTAAGCAAGCACAACGAGCATGGTACTCATGAATTGATTGCTATTTCAGCAAATATGGTTTCACAAAAATCAAGAGTGAACCAACTCTATACTACCCGAAGAATGGAGTAGATATCCTCATAGTTTGTTTATATGTGGATGATCTAATATTTATGGGTAGTAATAATAAAATGAATATGGAGTTCAAAAACTCCATGATGAATCAGTTTGAGATGAAGGATCTCGGATTAATGAGATACTTCCTAGGAATGGAAGTACATCAATCAAAGAATGGGATCTTCATATGTCAATAGAAATATGCTAATGACATGATCAAGAAATTTTCTATGCGAGCAGTGCAAATCAGTCGCAACACCAACCGGACATGGAATCCAGCTAAGCAAAGAAAATGGAGCACCAAAAGTTGACTTGACCAATTTCAGAAGCATGGTTGGGAGTTTAATGTTTCTCACCAACACTAGGCCAGATATACAGTATGCTATTTCTCTTGTATCAAGGTTTATGGCATGCCCATCCGAGCTGCATCTTCAAGCAACCAAACGAATTTTACGATATGTAAAAGGTACATTGGATTTTGGAATCCATTACCACAAGTCTAACTCTGTGAAGTTAATTGGTTATAGTGACAGCGATTGGGGCAGTAATATAGATGACATAAAATCTACATCAGGGAACTATTTTAGTCTAGGTTCAGGACTAATAACTTGGAGTTCCAAGAAGCAATCTGTTGTAGCATTATCATCTACAGAAGCTGAGTATATAGCAATTACTCATGCTAGTACTCAAATCCTCCGGTTGAGGAAAATCCTTGAAGAGATTGGCGAAAAACAAATTGGTCCAACCAAACTGAATTGTGATAATATCAATGCCATACAGTTGGCATATAATCCGATCCACCACAAAAGGTCAAAACATTTTGATATGAAGTATCACTTCATAAGAGATATGGTGGAACAGTAGACAATTGAGCTTGAATATTGTGGCACTTTGGATAATCTAGTAGACATATTCACCAAAGGCATGGCTAAAGCTCAATTTATAAAGCTGAGAGACTATATAGTAAGTCCTCTCAACTTTAAGGGGGAGAATGTTGGAAAATTACCATTAGTAAAAAGGTTAAAAATTTGATTTTACCTTGGGTAAAGGTAACTTACCTTTTACCTTACCTGGACGGCAGTGGACGGCAGCATTTGGGCGGCAAGAGAATTCAAGTTTACTTTCTTTTCCCCCAATTTCTCCTTTCCCCCCTTTTCTCTCAAAATGGTTATTTACTATTTATTTAATCTTTGTAACCTTATGATTATTGTTAATGCAATTTATTATTTTATCACCACGCTCACCTTTCACATGGTTCACCTCAGCTCTTAGTGTATCTAGCCAAGAATCATATGCAATAGGGTAGTTTTCCCCCTATATAGTATATATCTCAATTAATTATTGCTATGATTATTATAAATTTATCTATCATTAATAATATGTGTATGATAAAATTTTCATGAGGGATATCCTAGATTTCATATAGGAGATCCAAGTTCAAACGTCGATACAAGGGTACTAGTTTCAAAACCCCATGATTTACCCTAAATTTTTGATGTGAAGGATACTGTAGTAGTATATCTTTGTTTCTGCACTCAAGAGATCCAATTTCGTACCACAATGTGAGAGGATCAGGACCCTTCATAAAAATACATTTTTTAAACTTAAAATTTTATCCCTATTGGAACATTGTAGTGGTATAACTAAGGGGAAATTGAATCCTTATAAAAAACCTATATTTTTAACTTAAAATTTTCTCCTTGTTGAGACATCATAGTGGTATAGTTGTGGGTTTTTGTCTAGAATAGTTATTTCTAAACCACTACATAAGGGATCGATACCCTTTCAAAAATCCAAGTTTTACCCTAAATTTTTTATCGATATGAGATACACTACTGGTATGTATTTAAGTTTTCATCCAAGAGATCCAAGTTCAAACATTGATAAATGGACTAGGTCCCCTTTAAAAAAAAACCCATGTTTTACCTTAAAATTTTACCTAGAAAAGGATAGGTCAATTGGTAGTAGCCAATAACTTTTTGGTGGACTATCCTAGTAGCAAGATAGGGATTATAGAGGTTCCTGAAGAACATGAGATTATACCTGAGAGGGGGGTGAACAATATAATGCCACTTTTTACTTTTATTTCCCAAATAATATTATACAATATATCAATGGAAATATCAACAACAATAATAAAAGCAATGCACAAATTACCATACACAATAGAGACACCAATTTAATGTGGTTCACCCAATGTGGGCTACTCCACAAAGAAAATATTTCACTAAATTTTTCTCAATAAATACCTTGGGAATTCTTCCCTATTACAATATTTATGGACCTCTATCCAAAGGATACACCAATCCCCTAATCAATTTCATGGATCTCTATCCACAGGAGACACCAATCCCCTCAGCTGGTTTGTGGATCTCTATCCACAGGAGAACTCCTTATCCTCTACTCTAGCTAGTGATAATATAGAAGACTACTACCTCCACTGCATTGTCTTGTGGATATATTTCCACTGAATACATTTGCCCTCACTCAAAATACTTATCCTCACTATCCTAGATTATGTATATCTATCCACTAGAGACTATTGCCCTCTGTTCTGTCACCTCCAAAGCTTACTCTTAGCTCTATCTCAAATATGCACTAAACATAGTCCTTCAGTCTAGCACAAATATACTCAATCTCTATCTCAAATATACACAAAACGCAATCCTTCGATCTAGCACAAATATTATCAATCTTTATCTCAAATATGCACAAAACACAACCCTTCGATCTAGGACAAATCTACTCAATATCTATCTCAAATTTGCACTAAACATAGTCCTTTAGTATAGCACAAATCTTCTCAATATCTGCACCAAACTCCATCCTCAAATCAGTCCTCAAGCCTTAACACAAATATTTATCTAATCACAAATCAACTCTGCTAGATCTGCCCCAAGCTGTAACAGAAATCTTGAACAAATCAATCAATCAACTCTGCTCTCAAGTCTTTTCAAAGACTTACCTCAAATCTATCCATGAGTCCTCTCAAGAACTTGCTCAATATGCTCAACAATTCTTCACCAAGAATTGTCCAATTAAAGTCCTCATTAGAACTTGTCCAATATGCTCAAAAAGTCTTCACCAAGACTTACCTCAAATATGCTCGATTCCTCACTAGAACTTGTCCAATCTACTCAACCAGTATTCACCAAGATTTACCTCAAATCTAATTGTAAGCTTTCAAAAAATCTCACACAAATCTATCCTTAAGCTTTCATAAAAGCTTCCTCAACTCTATCCTTAAGTCCACTCTAGGACTTACTCAAATCAGCTCACAAGCTTTCACAAAAGCTTATTCAAATCAAGTGCAAAACTTACATACAAAAATCAACTCAATCTCTTTCAAAAAAATTCTTCAATCACTTAAACAAGTTTCACTCATAATCTTGTTTAACCTCATAAACATATAGAGAATGGTTAGAGACTCAATATGTTTCACACTCACAAAACACTCACAAAACTCAACTTAATCTCTTTTAGAAAACCTCTTCAATCACACAAACAAATTTCACTCAGAATTTTGTTTAACCACAAAAAACATATAGAGAATGGTAAGAGACTCAATATGTTTCACACTCACAAATAAATATATCACTTTCACACTCTTTTTCAAATCAAATTAGAATAGAGAACAATTTGTTTCATAGAATTTGAACTATCACTCCAACACTCTCAATCAATAATGCTCATCCAATTTCACTCAACCATTCACTCAATGAAACACAACTTGCTTACAATCCCTAACCAAGTGTTTCACAATACTTCCAAAAAATCTCACTATGGAACTCAACCTTGACTCAAGATGATTCCAAATTCACATAACAATGATACTCATGATCTTTCACAAACCCTAGTCAAGCACATGAAAGCTTACTCAAATATTTCCAAAAATGCTTATCAAAAAAAACCTTTTCACTCCAACTTGCACTTCACAATATTCAATAATATTTCACTCACAAGGATGATATGTCCATACATTTTGTTTTGAATATGTAGCACCCTAAAATTGGCACGGTTAAAACATTAGTAAAAAGATAAAATATTAAAATTTGAATTTCAACCCCAAACTGCCCGTTAAACCGCCTTTTACCCGCTTTCCCCATTTTTTGCACCATTTTTAGGATTTGTTTTGACCGTTGGACGATATCGTCTCAGATTAGACGAAATCATCCCCGATCTGATGAATTCGTCTGGAACAGAACGTCCAGACGATTTCGTCCCAAAACCAAATTTTCATAATTAGCTTCTGTTTCAATAGCCTCTCCAACTCAGGCAGAAGCGTGTCTACGTAGTTGGAGATTTCCTTGTTGGAGATCTCCCAGATTGGGATGATCCCCAACCTCCCAAACCTCTTCCTAATCCTATATAAACTAGGATTTTTCTAGTTTATCCCCCTAATTCCCCCTGGTTGGCTGGATGATTCTCCCTGAACTCCCAACCCCTTAGTTGATGGATTTCATTGCAGAGTTAGCTCCTTATTCCCCTCGCACTACTTTGCTTGCATTCGGTATTTTTACATTTTTATTGCAGGAACTCTACTATTTTCAGTCGAAGCTAGCTTGGATCGTCGCGGACGATCTCGGACGATTGCGGACGATCTCGTACGATTGGAGGCGATCCTGATTGTAGTCCAGATTGGGGGCAGTCCGAGTTTAGAGTTTGCATTTTCATAGCTTTTTTTGCATTTTTCATATCAGATCTCTGCACTATTTTAAGTTATTATGTTTTATGCATCTTGGAGTTCACCTCATTTAGCACAATCGCATGATAAAGTTAAAATCAACCATTAAAACTACTGCATTTCCTTATTTTTTTATTAGAATCTATTATTCAGGCATGTTTGCTGTTATTTCTACCCTTATCCTTTGCTTCTGCACTTGCATATTTGGTATTTTGTATCTATTTTTGTGATTGCAGGTTTTTGACAAATTCGTCTGATGAATTCGTCAGATTTCAGATGATTCTGTCTGATTTCAGATGACCTTCTATGATTTGGGATGATTACGTACAAACTGAGACGATCTGAACTGCTACAAGACTCAGAATCTCCATCAGACATCCGGGATCAGGTATGACACCTTCTAGTTAGCATATTCTCTATTATTTGCATCCATTTCTATTTTTTGTATTCATTTAAATCAGCATTGGCATATAGAATAGTTTAGATTCATATCGGCCAAACCTAGGAGTTGAATGATTAAAGCACGAAATGAACACATTAAACATACTATCAACCTAGGCATGGAAACTGCCATTCAAAAGTTTCCTGGTGAACCCACCATCCGTCAAAAATTCACCCTTATACACCTCCCCTGAGAGGCGGGACCTTCAAAGGGCCTCTCAGTCTGAGGTATTGTCCCATCCTTTTCCCATCCCCCTTCCGGGCGTGGATCCTATAGCTTGAAGGTAAGGATGCGAAAAATTTGGAGCGATACATTTTGGTGAACCCGACGTGAAACAAAAAAACCTTTTGAAAACAAAAACCTTTCTAAAAATAAAAAAAATAATAATAAGAAAACAAAACATAAATGCATTTAGACTTAAGAAAATTTGCATGTCATATTTAGATGGTAGACTATAATAAGAGACGAGCTGTCACCATTAATGTTGAAAATCAATTAGCAGCTATAGAGATTACTTCTGTGCTTAGAGTACCTCAAACAAATAGGGTTCAACCTTTGTGGGACGAACTTGATAGGAGATTGGATCTCATTTCATCTAGAGCAACCGAACTTAGGCAAATCAAGAGGTTTGTCCTAGATAGAATCCTGGATCCCGATCAAGTAATTTTGTATCATGAACTTTAGAGAGCTTGCCATAGGTGGTTAGCAGATAAAAGAGCCCTTGTGTCTTCTGAGTTATATACCTTTGAGGAATACCTTGAGAATGCAGTTGTAGTACATAAATTTTTGTCTCGTATAGAGGACCAAGAGGTCGTTCTTACAGATAGAAAAATATGGAATAGAGTTCCCAGAGCTGTGTTATATCGAGAGTATTGCCATGAGATTTATTTTTACAAAACAGAATCCGAAACGAGATAATATCACCATAGCACACTTTGTTGACTTCTTGAAAAACAATTTCCAATTTGAAGAGGAGCACTTTATGACTCCTGATGAACTTGATCCTATCAATGATATCTATAAACTATTTATAGAAAACTAAGTTATTATTTTATTATTGTTATTTCTTGTATTTAGTGTGTTGTTTATTGTCTTTATAAGCATAAAAACAAAAAAAAAAAAAAAAAAAAAAAAAAAAATCAAAACATTTTCTCTTTTAAGCATTATAGTAGGTATATAATTAAAATATATACCTCCCAAATCTGTTGCAAATATATCAGTATATATTTGCTAAAATTTAAGATTTAGACATAATGACTAAACTCAGGAATGGAAAACAAATTGAAGTAGAAGAAGATTGGTTAGGAAAAACCACAAATATACGAGATGCCCTTCTTGAAGACCCAATTCAGGAAGAAGTAACCTTAAACCAACAAGAAGAAGAATTTGTGGATGCAAATGAACAAAAAGAAAATGATAGAGAGGAAGGATCCTCATCTCCTAAAATAACTCCAGAAGGAGCTGTTACTTTTGAGAACATGGACCATTTTTGGAAATTCCTCCATGATAATATGGGCACCCTTAATAGAGCAGTTCATATGGACAAAGATCAAATTAGTGACACTCAAGCAACCCTAGAAGATATATATCACACACGCACTAATCCTTTGTCCTTTGTTGATCAAGAGAGTGATCAAGTTGGACCGTCCAATTTGGACATGGCTGCTATAATCCAAAACATGCAACAACAACAGGCTACCCAACCACCTAGAGTGCCTGTTACCAAGCCAAGGGTTATTCCCACACAAAAGAAACCTTCATTCACTACTTTATTTTGCCAAACTATTGATCAATATACCTCAAATCAACAAAAGCCTAAAACAAAACCAAATACCAATTTCCAACAATATGGGATACAACATAATGCTACAACAAATCTTCTTCATAATACTCTTCCTACCAACCATTTGCATAACAACAATATAGCATCTAATCCTTATGTCCCGCCCTCCTACGGTCATAAATCCCATACTCATGTACCACCAAACCAATATGGTGGACAAACTGGTAATTTGGAAGCCATGGTGAAACAGTTAGTCTCTTGCATGGACCGGATAGATCCCTACCGTCCCTCATACAATTATCGAGAGATGTGTAGTCAACCTCTAGATCCTATAGTTGTAGCACAACCATATCCCAAACACTTTCCTATGCCTGTCCTACCTATATATAAAGGAACTGAAGATCCCATAGAGCATCTTCGTATGTTTAGGATAGCCTGTCATGACATATCACATGATGACTTGCTATTACTAAAAATGTTCCCGAAGAGTTTAGGAGGGATGGCATTGGAGTGGTATTATCAACTGCCTACTCATTCTTTGAGAAATTTTGAAGAGACCGTTGAGTCTTTTGTGCATCAATTTAGTGCCTATATCGAAAGGCATGTAACCATTAAAGATTTGTACAACCTAAAACAAGACAAAGATGAGTGTTTTGCTGACTTCTTAGCTCGATGGAGACAGTTGATAGGAAAATTACACTTTGTGTTACCTTATCGAGAAATGTTGGATATTTTTATCAATAATTTACAAGAACAACTATCCTATGAATTATCAACTGCTACCTTGACCACCTTCGATCAAGCTATAGACTTAGCTCGAAGGGTGGAAGATGCTCTCATTAGAAGAGGTCAGCTCAAAAAGAAAGATGATGAGAAAACATCCAGAAATCAATATAAAAATAAACAAGTTGTGGGTGACGGAGTCACTGATAGCAGAAACATTGCCAATGTTAACACTACGAAAACAACAGAGAAGTTCATATTGAAACCTCTTGATAAACCACCTCAAGAATTTACTAGGTTAAATCAACCTTTATCAACCATTCTCCCGTAGTTACTAGCACGAGGATTGATCCAATTACCAGCTATCCAGGAACCTGATCCAACCATACCCGGATACAGAGCTGATTTGCATTGTGATTTCCATAGAGGACCTGGACATGCTACCAACTCTTGCAAAATATTAAAACATAAAATACAAGATTTAATTGATAACAATGAGATGGAGGTGCAAGCCTTCCAACCTAAACAAAATCCTTCTAATAACGCCCAAAAGAGTATTCCTCAAAGTCAGAATCAGAATGTCAATCAATCATTGGACATATTTCAACATCCTTTACCAAAACATGGTAAAGAGGTGGCCAATCAAATTGAGCATCACAATGTTCCTCCTCCTACCCGATATGTAGGGACTATTAGTGGACAATTACCTATTCCTGATCCTCAAATATTTGACACAACTTTATCCATAGTTACGACTAGACCTCTACATAATATTCGGATGCTTGATCTTAGTGACACCGAATATGAGACTGAAAGTGACATGGAAATCACCTCAAATCAATCGAATAGTTCTGAAGATGAATCAGATCCTATTCAACCTATCACCAGTTCTATGGTTCCAGAAGAACCATTTCCTAGAAGAGTTACTACTCGACCCTCCTCTCATCAGTTCCTTTCTAATGAACAAGCCATAAATGCTAGACCGAGACCAATTCATCATCCTCAAAATAATATTGTAGGTACCATCGGAGTCGTTACCCGACAACAGGCTCAAAACTCTCAACAGGATCAAACTCAGAATGATGGATCAGCTCCATTTGTTTTGAAAAATCCCAATAAAGGGAATCATATGCCTAATGTTCAACCTAAGCCTCCGTATAATATTAATGAACAATTATCCAATACTACAGCTAGAATTTCCCTTTTGGACCTTTTAAGATCTTCTCCTACCCATAGGGATGAATTAATGCTCACATTAAGCCAAATGATGGTACCACAAAATATTCAGCCTGAAGCCATGTCTAATACTATCATAACTCGAGAAGTCGATTGTATTGACTTTCGAGATAGAGATATACCACAACATAGTTTACATAAGGATAACCCTTTATATATTACTGCCCTAATTGGGGATGTAGCCGTTAAACGCGTCCTGATTGATAATGGTTCATCTTTAAACATATGCACTTTTGACTTCTACCAAAGATTTGGCTTTAGAAGTGATGAAATGAAAAGAACTGATATGATCATAAAAGCCTTTAATGACGAAACACAAGAAACGTGTGGAGTTATTACTATTCCATTGCAAGTTGGTCCGAGAACCTTAGACATGACCGTGTTTATTGTACATTGCCCAACATCATACAATATACTTTTGGGTCACCCTTGGATCAACGCGATGCGAGTGGTTCCATCCACTTTACATCAGTGTGTTAAATTCGAATTTAAAAACCAGTTGGTTACCATTCATGGTGATCCTAGACCCTTTGATATGTGTGCTTTGGCAGAACCGGTTGGAGTTCAATTTTGCCCTGCTCTGTCATCCACACATCCTAATTCTCATCATCCGCCCAAACGTGTGAAACACACACCCATAACCTCATCTACTCCTTCAACTACACCTATACATATAGCTCAACCATCTTCTGAACAAACTACATTAGGACCTCGAAAAGATCCCAAAATTACAACCAATACTTCTTGTTTTACCCCTATAACTTCCATACCGATAGACTCATCCATCGATATCCCTATAACATCATCATCCACTACAGGCATTCTTTCCACATCAGAAGATCAAGGAAATGTTCCTTCTACCTCTTATGCTCTCACTGATGAGCTCTTACCTGATTTATCTAAAATTCTTATATCAGAAGAAACCAACACTGCCATGCAGACTTCCCTTCTTTTAAATAAACTCCCACCCTCTCCTCGTACCTTGGGCCTCCCATAGCCTATGGGAAGTATCTACCAAGTCGGGAGTTGTGCTTTCATTTATAAGGGATATGATTGGGGAAGAATCCCCAAAAACATTAAGATACATTGTGATGGGTATGCTAGATGCTATTTTGCTAATGATTATCTTAAAGCTAAGCCCATAATGCTTAAATTGGGATATAAAGGGAAAGGTTTGGGACCTTTCCAAAATGGTATGAAAGAACCTTTTGAGGTAGAACCGTGGCCTGCCCGCTGTGGTGTGGGCCTATTTTCTAGTAAAGGTCAGCCCTTTCCATTTGAGGATGATGACCATCTCGTATGTTATCAAGATTATCTAGATAAACAAGATTCTTTGTGTCTAAAGAATAATTCTTTTACCTGCAATATGCTATCCATAGCCTACCCTGAGATGATTGCCGAATCCGATGATGAGTTGGAAGGGGATATCTTCCATGATGTCTCCATTGAGGAATTGTTATATAATGAATTTTATTTTGATGGCTCTATTCCGAATATAGCCCAGCTTGAAGCTACGACTTCTCAAGATGAATTATCCAAGTTAACCTTGGAAGAATTACAAGAATTAGGTGTTTCATCCACCCCACCTAATTTTGAGAGAGATTTACATATGGAAGTTGAAAACGTTATAAAAATTAACATTGGAACCGAACATAACCCTCACATAATCAATATTGGATCAGAATTGAGTCAAGAAAAACAAGATAAATACATTTCATTTCTTAAAGACTATGAAGATGTCTTTGCTTGGACATATGAAGACATGCCAGGTTTGGACCCTTCCATAGTTATGCATCATCTAGTAGTCCATCCAGATGCTAAACCCGTTAAACAGAAACTTCAAAAAATGCATCCTAAAGTGGCCTTACTAGTCAAAGGAGAACTAGAAAAACTGTTGAAAGTCATTTTTATACAAGCCATTGATTATCCTTGAATGGATCTCAAATGTAGTTCCAAGTAACTAAGAAAGAAGCCACTAAAGTTAGGGTTTGCACCGATTTCAGAGACATTAATGTTGCATGCCCTAAAGACGATTTTCCTCTTCCCAACATGGATCAGATCATTGACTTTACTGCTAGAAGTGGAATGATATCCTTAATGGATGGATTTTCTGGTTATAATCAGATCAGGATAGCTCCTGAAGATCAGGCCAAAATAACCTTTATTACCCCTTGGGGAACCTTTTGTTGGAAAGTGATGCCATTTGGTTTAAAGAACGCAAGCGCAACCTATCAACGAGCCATGACTTATATCTTTCACGATATGATGCATGATATTCTACATGATTATGTAGATGATATTATAGCTCGTTCTATCAAAGAAGATGATCATTTAAATGACTTAAGGAAAATATTTGATCGGTTAAGGGAATATCTTATCCGACTAAATCCAGCTAAATGCATATTCGGAGTTAAGTCCGGTAAATTATTAGGGGTTATCATTTCTTTACGTGGCATTGAAATTGACCCTCTCAAGATCACGGCTATCACAGATATGCCCGCACCCACCAATATATCAGAATTACGAAGTTTACAAGGTAAGCTTCAAGCTATTCGCCGCTTTATTGATAAGTTGGCAGACAAAACTGGACCCTTTCTTAAACTTCTTAAGAAAGATGTCTCTTTCCATTGGGACGAAGAATGCCAAGAAGCATTTGAACTCCTTAAGCAATATCTCCTCAAACCACGAGTGCTTTCCCCACCTAGATCTGATCATCCTTTTATCTTGTACATTTTTGCTTCTGATTTTGCCTTAGGGGCTATGTTAGCTCAGCTTGACGATGAGAAGAAAGAACGTGCTAATTATTACATTAGCAGAACCTTAATCAGTTATGAAACTCGCTATACCATATTAGAGAAGTTATGTCTTGCAGTCGTATTTTCTACACAGAAACTATGACATTATATGCTCAGTCAGAAAACGTATGTTATTGCCAAATTCGACCCTTTGCGATATCTCATGAGTCGACCGTATTTATCTGGTCGCACAGCCAAGTGGGTTCTTGCGCTAAGCGAATTTGAACTCACCTTCATAGGACAGAAGTCCGTTAAAGGTCAAATCATAGCAGATCAATTAGTCTGCTGCACCTTTAGAATCTACTCATCCCCTCATCATTGAGTTTCTTGATGAATGCCTTAAACTAGAGGCGGACCATTCAGAGCAATGGTCCCTATACTTTGACGGAGCCCGATGCATGAGTGGGGCTGGTGCGGGTATTATTTTAATATCTCCACAAAAACATCTTATACCTCTGTCCTTCAAATTAACATTTGCTTGCACCAATAACACTTTCTGAATATGAAGCTCTTATCCTTGGATTACGAGCTGCCTTGGCATTGAAAATTAAAATTTTATTGGTTTTTGGTGACTCCCAACTTGTCATAAACCAAATCAATGATGTTTATCAGACCGAGGAGATGATAAATTACGCCCATATAAAGCATATGTTTTGTAGTTATTATCCTTGTTTGATCAAGTTACTTTGGAAGCTATTCCTCGAACTAGCAATCATGCGACTGACGCTATGGCTGCAATTGCATCTCTTCTACCCTTGGAGTTAGACGATGAATATGCTACCATCATTATTCGTCGACTCTAGGAACCCGCTTCAAGCAAATCATGCTTAGAACCTTTGGATGTGTTTCTCATCAACGAAACAACTCCTGAACCATGGTATACTGATATATTTAATTTTTTGCAGAAAGGAACCTTCCCTGATGGTTGTACTAGCAACCAGCGTAGGTTATTACGTAGACAAGCAAGTCGCTTTGTGATTATTGGTAATACCTTGTACAAAAGATCTTTTGAAGGCATCTTACTGAGATGTTTGAATCTAGAGGAATCTAGATCAGCTTTGAATGAAGCCCACAATGGATCTTGTGGGGGACATTTTAGTGGTAACGCCATTGCTAAGAAACTCCTTCGGATAGGATATTTTTGGCCTACCATGGAAAATGATGCACATAATTATGTGCGACATTGCGACAAGTGCCAGAAACATGTTGACCTTGTCCATGCACCTGCACAAGAGCTGCAGGCTATTTCATCTCCTTGGCCCTTTTCAAAATGGGGCCTAGACATCATTGGAAAAATCAACCCTGTGTCATCCGATGGACACAAATTCATCATAACCGCCACTGAGTATTTCATGAAGTGGGTTGAAGCTATGCCATTAGCTTCTTGCACTGGAACACAAGTTTCCAAGTTCATTTTTAATCAAATTATTTGTAGGTTTGGAATTCCTGCCAATCTCATTTCCGATAATGGAACTTGTTTCAAAAATAAAGATGTCAAGAAATTATGTCAAAAATATAAAATTCAACATCTCTGGTCCACTCCCTATTATCCTCAGGGTAATGGTCAAGCAAAAGCATCTAATAAAACCTTAATCAAAATTCTCAAAAAATTGGTCAATAAAACCGGTCGAGATTGGCACATTCAGTTATATCTTGCTTTGTGGGCCTATCGAACTAGTGTTCGAACCCCCATTGGAACTTCACCTTTTGTCTTAGTTTATGGTGCTGAAGCCATTTTTCCCTTTGAATTAGAAGTTCCTTCTTTAGCTCTACTACTTCAAGATACTGAAGTAGGGGATGAATATCGTGTTGGCAAATTTAGTCAACTAGAACTTCTAGATGAAAAGCGCATCAATGCTTTGGAGCATCTTCGCGCCTACCAAAACAAGCTTAAGAGAGCATATCTTAAGAAAGTTCATCCTCGATCTTTTGAGATCGGTGACCTTGTCTTAAAAGAAAATCAAAAAAATACTAATGCAACTAAAAACCTTAAAGGTAAATTCGAGCCCAATTGGTTTGGACCATAAGTCATCACCTGCTAAGTTTGGATCAGGAGCATACAAATTATCTACCTTAGATGGTAAAGAACTTAAAGAACCTATGAACATTATACATCTCAAACGCTACTATGCATAAAACATTGGGTCATTTCATCATTTGTATATACTGTATTTTGCATATTGTTTCATTTTTAGCCATTTCTATCAAAATATTTTTCAAAGAACAAGTAATAGTATTTCTTCTTGCAAATCATCAATTAAAATCAAATACAAAAACATCAAAAGTGTCAAAATCTTCAAAAACATCTTTTTTATACCTGTCAATTCTTGGAGTTTGCGGTTATATTTTCAATTATTTTGGATAAATGAGCATTTATTTGGAATCCCGCACTTTCACACTCACATGAATAAATATCTTGATTTTATTTTGTATGATTATTAATCTCTCTTATATCAAAGTCCACATTGGCATTAAATAAAATTTTGAGCATAGAGAACTGATCTTGTTATTTACTTGAACTAAGTATATCTTTTCACATTAAAATGATTTCATTGCAAATTCAATATGATGCTACATAGTAGAAGTGGTTTCTTGAGCGAAAAGTTTCCCCTGCTATCCTATCATGCACATGGTCTAGAATCTTTGAGAATTGACAAAAGGACAAGCTCACCCCTACCCAGAATAAAAATCCCTTGCTCTACAACTAATCCGAGCAAGTATCCCTAGCATAGGAAGGAAAAGAAAAGTTCAAGAAAAAGAGAAAAAGAAAAAGGTTATTTTGTATCATCACAACAATATTTCAGTATTTTCTCCAATATCAAGCAAAAATACAAAAGTACAAAATACAAAAAAAAAAACAAAAAAGAGCAAAAGAGAAAAGCAAAAGCAAAATGCAATAAAATCCTTTCCCTACCCCTTGAAAAGAAAAGAAGGGTGAATGAGCTTGAATCCCTGGAATTCTCAATTATTCGAAAACCGTGAGGTAAGCCCCATAACAGGTGGTTTGTGCCCAACCCGCTTGGCCTTGGGTAATCCCTAGCGTGGTGATATGTCTGTCACATTAGCGACCTTCTTTTGTACTGGACCTCTGTCGGCTTATGGATTAGCTAGCTCTTGATAACCTAACTTACATAGTAGTCTGGTACGGTTACATGCATATAAATCATGGTCAACGAACATTCATTTGGTTACGGCAAATTACTTGTATCAAATTATCTTGCTCAAAATTGGTGAATGAACAATACAATCGCACACACATTTGTATTTGAGAGATTTTGTATCATTATGATAAATCAAGATCGGTAATGAAGTCACATTTGCACATGAGGATTCCTTATAAATCTACATTTCTCTTTGAGATAATTTAAAATATTTCTATAACTCTTTTTCGGAATAATTTTATCCTTTTATTTCAGAACTTTTTGTTTGTATAAAAGCAATTACATACATCTTCTCACAAAATCTTAAAAAAATATATATATATATATTTTCAAACAAAATTTTCATATTATTATTTTTCTATTTATCAAAGGTCAAAAATTCATCTTGCAATAAAACCAACAATCTATTTTCTTCTTTGGATTTCGCGATGATGGTATAAGTCTATACCTATAATTCTATGCCTAGCGCAAACCATTGTTCTAATTTTATTTTCCATTTATTTTAAAACCAAATTCATCAAAACATATGACTTGCATCATTATGTTACACAATTATGCTTTACCAACGAACGAACACCTATTCTATTTCATGTCATTATGTTCAAATTCAATTTTGCAACCATGGTATAAATTCTAAGGAATTGTTCAAAATTTTATCACACTTAGGAATTTATGCCTAGCAAAATTATATTTCTTTTCGTATCTCATGCATACTATTTTTATGAAAATCTGAAAACAAATCATCAAACCATCATTATCTCCATCATTACAACACAAAGTCTTAAGACAGTCTCTTAAGCACTCTTTTACTTTTAAACAATATTTCTATACTGGGATTAGCTTGACGACCGAGTGAGCGGCGACTCCATGAAATGGTCTATAACAACGACAATGTCCTTTGAAATTATTGTTAGAAGTCTCTTTTTATTTTTTATTTTTTATCAAATCACACCACCACAACCAATTGTTTACATCAGATTATTTCATTTAAAATCTTACAGCATGACATCAAATTATAATATTTCAAAATGACATAATTACATGAATCCTCAATCAAATAAGCAAACAATTCAAACATTAAAGCATCATAAAAACATATGAACAAGTCATATCATCAGAAACAAGATCATATATATATATATATATATCCAAAAATTATATACATCATATCAAAACTGGATTGGTATGCCACAATCTATACCCTGGCATACTCAATCCTCTCAAACAATCTCTACAAAATCTATAGTCCATAGACACCTAGCCTCGAGAAGCCCTCGAGCTCTCAGCCTCATCTCCTCCCCCACCCTGACGTGGAGGAGGTGGTCCCATAGAGGTCCGAGATGTATCTCGGGTCCTCGTCGTCGATCGGGAGGATGTCCTCATCGATCCCAGCCTGATTGGTTCTGCAATGTTGGCTGGCAGTTGTACCCTCTGGCCCTCTGGAACTAGTTGGAAGTATACCCCCTGGTAGAATGTGGTCTGCATCATAGACCACACTAGCTCATCCCTACTCGCCCCTCCGCTCCATGCCCTGAGCCATGTAGTCTCATCCTATAGTGTCTGTACCTGCATCCTCAGCTGAGTGGCCTCGTCCTACAGTGACTGCACCTGAGCTCGGAGGTGGGCAGCCTCAGCTCGGAGAGCCATCGTCTCGCTGCTCTCCCCTACATCCACACCCTTGCCCTTATCGGGCGATGGTGGTCTCTCCCCCTGCTATGAAGGGAGTCTCTCCTCCCTCCGCCCTGTCTCCCATGGCCTCTATAGAGCCCGTGCCATCCTTGGCGTCTCTCTTATGGGATCCACCTCTGCTCTCTCCCCCTGTGACCCCATGCTACCTCAATAGCAGCCTGTCATTGCCTCCCCATCTGGCGCACCACAGCGTGCACTGGACCCTGCGCCCTCGTCATCCGAGGAGGGCGGATGCCTACGTACTAGGCATCGTACCCATCTGCAACCCTAGTATCATCACCATCCACTGGCTGGATGGGGGCATCATCTACATCTTGACTCTAGAATCATTGCATATCTGGAGCCCCACTCAATGTAGTACTATCTCAAATAGTCTAAGAGTACTCGTAATCCTTGAGAGAAGGGATCCCTTATTGTAGACCGAACTATCGTAGTACCCGATCATAGCGGTGGAGCTCTACCTCTCCTCGCTCCATCCTTAGCCAATAGACTCACCTGATGCGAGCCAGCTCCTGCCCACCCGGGGTGCTCTCGCCATGGCCTCCAGGTGATCTGGTCTAGGATGAGGTCATCCAACAACCTCCGAGACATCGACAGATCTATCCACCATTGTGACCCTCTCTGTAGCCACCAATAGAAAACTTGGGGCCTCTCCCGATCAACCCCTATCAGTGGGAGCCCTACCGGCCTCCGCACCGCAATGTGCTCCCAACACCAAACCTGTAGCAACGATGTCAAAACCAGACATCGACCTCCCTTGTATACGACCCCATACAGGATCCTATACAAGCGGCAAAGAACAAAGCTGCCCCATGCAAATCTGTACCCGTGGTCTCTCATGTCGTAGACTATGTCTGAGAGCACCCACGGTAGTCTGCATCCGCTCTGGTGGCACAGCAGTAAGCCACCGACAACTCCTGCCAAAACCCGAGTCAGCCTAGATGCCCCAGGCATCTGCCGTAGCGACTCGATGTTCACTCCGCCCTTCTCCAGGGCGAAGCTCGGGTCTCCAGTGAGCCTCATCATCGTCTGGCCCTGATTGGCCATAGGCATCATCAACCGTCCTTGTATGGGGATCCTCATGATCCTCCATACGTCCTCTAGAGTGGGAGCCATCTCCCCTATCGGTAACCGAAAGCAGGACGACCCCGGATACCACCTCTCTGCTAGGGCTGTCAGTAGCCCCATGTCAGTCGGCACTTGTGGCATCTCTGCCACATGCTGTAGACCGACCAATCCAAGTCGGTCATGCTCTGCCTGGTCAAGCATGGCTATGTCATCTCTTAACCCATCGTATTTCCATTCTCGGCTCTTTAGTAATCCCTTCTGCAAAACAAACAATAAACAACAAAATCATTAATAAACCAATCATTAACATCAAATTAAACAACTTAAAATCAAGTTCAAAATGATATCGTCCACCATTGGATGATATCGTCCCCAATTGGGCAAAATCGTCTTTTGTGAGGACGAAATCGTCTCCTATTTTGCAACTTGGGAATCGCCCCTTGTTGGACGAAATCGCCCCTAATTCGCCGATTTCACCGTCAGACGAAATCGACGATCTAGGGACGATTTCGACGAAATCGGGACGATTTTGTCCCGACGACGTCGACGGCCTAAAAACGGCCGCGATGCCCCAAACAATCAAATTTAAATAAAAAAAATTGCACAAAGTTAAATTAAACCTAATCTACTAGGATTAGATCCTTACCCGTAGCCCGCATCGGACCTCTATCGCTCTGTGCGCTGTCTCCACCATTTTTCTCTCTGCAGAGCTTTGGAACAGTAAAAGTGAATAGTAAAAATGAATTAGGGTTTTCCCTATTTTCTTTAATTTATTTAAAAAAAAAAATCAGCATTTTAAATTTTGCTTTTTCGCGTTTTTACCTCAAACGTTCGATTTGGGTAAAAACACGGAGGGGGCACCATAGTCAGCATTCGTACGATTCGACCAAGAATCGTCGTCTAAAAAATTGAGTACATTTTTGCTTTCTCGTAAAACGGGAAAAACTCGTCTTTAACGCATTTTCTTCGGAAAATTCGCTAAAGAGGGGGCAAAATGTAGCACCCTAAAATTGGCACGGTTAAAACATTAGTAAAAAGATAAAATATTAAAATTTGAATTTCAACCCCAAACTGCCCGTTAAACCGCCTTTTACCCGCTTTCCCCATTTTCCATGCCATTTTTAGGATTTGTTTTGACCGTTGGACGATATCGTCTCAGATTAGACGAAATCGTCCCCGATCTGATGAATTCGTCTGGAACAGAACGTCCAGACGATTTCGTCCCAAAATCAAATTTTCATAATTAGCTTCTATTTCAACAACCTCTCCAACTCGGGTAGAAGCGTGTCTGCGCAGTTGGAGATTTCCCTGTTGGAGATCTCCCAGATTGGGATGATCCCCAACCTCCCAAACCTCTTCCTAATCCTATATAAACTAGGATTTTCTAGTTTATCCCCTTGATGGATGGTCGGTGATTCTCCCTGAACTCCCAACCCCTTAGTTGATGGATTTCATTGCAGAGTTAGCTCCTTATTCCCTCGCACTACTTTGCTTGCATTCGGTATTTTTACATTTTTATTGCAGGAACTCTACTATTTTTAGTCGAAGCTAGCTTGGATCATCGCGGATGATCTCGTGTGATTGGAGGCGATCTTGACTGTAGTCCAGATTGGGGGCAGTCCGAGTTTAGAGTTTGCATTTTCGTAGCTTTTTCTGCATTTTTCATATCAGATCTCTGCACTATTTTAAGTTATTATGTTTTATGCATCTTGGAGTTCACCTCATTTAGCACAATCGCATGATAAAGTTAAAATCAACCATTAAAACTACTGCATTTCCTTATTTTTTTATTAGAATCTATTATTCAGGCATGTTTGCTGTTATTTCTACCCTTATCCTTTGCTTCTGCACTTGCATATTTGGTATTTTGTATCTATTTTTGTGATTGCAGGTTTCTGACGAATTCATCTGACGAATTCGTCAGATTTCAGACGATTCTGTCTGATTTCAGATGACCTTCTGTGATTTGGGATGATTACGTACAAACTGAGATGATCTGAACTGCTACAAGACTCAGAATCTCCATCAGACATCCGGGATCAGGTATGACACCTTCTAGTTAGCATATTCTCTGTTATTTGCATCCATTTCTATTTTTTGTATTCATTTAAATCAGCATTGGCATATAGAATAGTTTAGATTCATATCGGCCAAACCTAGGAGTTGAATGATTAAAGCACGAAATGAACACATCAAACACACTATCAACCTAGGCATGGAAACTGCCATTCAAAATTTTCCTGGTGAACCCACCATCCGTCAAAAATTCACCCTTATACACCTCCCCCGAGAGGCGGGACCTTCAAAGGGCCTCTCAGTCCGAGGTATTGTCCCATCCTTTTCCCATCCCCCTTTCGGGAGCGGATCCTATAGCCTGAAGGTAAGGATGCAAAAAATTTGGAGCGATACAGAATAATATTTGACATCAAAACCTATCTCAATCACAATCAACCTATTTTCCAATCTCAAAGGTTAGATAGCAAAAACCTTCTCAATATTTTCATTCAAATATTCCCTCAAAATATTTTACCATACAAAACATTAAATCTCAATTACACCTTATAATCTCCACACTTCAAAAATGATTAGAAAAAATTAAATAACTCACTTCCACAATTAATTTTCCTTATGCACCTTATTACTCCTCTCAAATAATTAACACAATAAAACTTTATTTTAAAATAAAATATAATATCCTTTGAATACCTTAGCACTCCTAGAAAACTCTAACCATAAAAATCAAAATATAATATTTTAATTTTATAAAACTTATATCTCCCTCTTAACAAACTTTCAAACCTCCTTTGTAAACTTCACGCAATGCAATTTTCGCACATTTAAAACCTTTAAAAATTAAACCATAAGTGCATACCTTGTTTTAATGCCACCTCAACAAAATTGCATTCAATGAGATTCGAACACCCCACCTTACCTCTCCAAGTGCCTTAGCATCTAGCACATCCACCGCTTGGGCTACATGCCCTCATGGAAAATAAAATTACACCCTGTTGCTTATCAATCTTGCCCTTCCGCTTAACACAAAAAAAAATACTTTTCCTTTAGCAAAAGACAACCGCTTGGATCAAACCTGCAATCTCACGTTCCATGAACACATTGGCACAACCCTTGGCTACCACCTACGCTACCAGGAACTTCAGGTCCATTTTCATTCTTAACTTCACCTTGTCCTTTATATCTGCCTAATCATGTTTTAAACACATGTGAATTATCACTTCTTCCTTGGTGCTCAAATTACTTAGGTCGCTTGGGCATTAATCACATGGATGACTTTTGAAACAAAAACTTTCCCTTTTTATATTTTATGCAATGGGCTTCACCATGTCTGTGAATATTTGGAATTTGAAATAATTTCAAATTTTATATTTTAAAATTTAGCGCCTTAAATTATTATTATTTAATTTTAAATTTTAACCTTAGCATTAAAATATTTAAAATTAAATAATTTAAACCTTTCTCCTCAAAATATACCACATGGGTTTTTGGGAGATTTAAAATGTGATAACTCCTTGGTACTTGTTTTCCTTAAACCCAACATGTTCATGAATTATTATAATATTAAATATTATAATATTATTTTTCATTTAAACCTGCTTCTTTGCCTTTTTGGAATAACCACTGGAGTACATTAACAAAACTCAGAAATCAACCTCTCCACATGAACACATGAATGACAATGAAATTTGGTCATCATATTCTTGACATCAATGACAACAAAACTTGCTCATATTTCAAACAATATTCCCCTTTGTCATTGATGGCAATGCATTTTCCTTTTACCATTTCCTTTACCTCTTTCTGTTCTACTCCCCCTGAGAAACTGCTCCCCCTGACTGAATGCTCTCCCCCTAACTCAAATCTCTCCCCATTTGACATCAATGGTAAAGGGCCACCTTTGGGGCTTGGGGCTAAGAATGATACTCTTATCTTAGCCCCTCCCCCACCTCCTCTCTTGAGGTGGTTAATTTTGGGGTGGGAGTATTTCTACTCCTAGCATACATTGATCTTTACCTTTTTCCACCTTATTTCTCAACCGATCCTTCTAATTCCTCTAAATATTCCTGTTCTTGCTTATTTTTGAAATTTCTTCTCTAAACCACTTAGCCATATACCCAAAATTATTGCACTTATGACACTTAATATTGTGGTTCCTTGAAGGTGCAAATATCTTGAATTTTATCCTAGTGAAGCCATATCCATTCATATCATGAACCCTGCAATTAATTGGCTTGTGATCAAACTGATTACAAGAGTAGCAATACCCTTGAAAGAGCTGCCTATTTTTGAAGTTTCCATATTCCTGTATTTCATGTGTCATGCACTGTGTAGCCTTGTGCCCAAACCTGTGACATGAGAAACATCATCCATTGAAACTACCTTGCCTTGACCCCATTGGTCTCTTAGTCTCTTTTACCCTGTGTTACTTCTTGTTCCATCTATTTCTCATTTGTGCATTGTTCCTTCTCTTGTTGAACTTTCTATTGTCCAAATCATCCTCAAAAGTCTCACTTTCTCTTTCACTCTCTTCTTCTGAAGATTCTTCTTCTTTGGAGCTTGAGATTGACTCCTCTCCTTGTTCTCTATGTTCCTGTTCAAAACCAAGTCTTGTTTTGTTTGATGAAGATCTTTGTACCTTGATAATATTATCCAATTTCTTTGAGCTTCTTCCAAACCTATGTAGCTTATATTTAGACTCTTTTGCTCCCTTTATTAGTGAAGATACCTCATGCTCTAATCTCTCATATTATAAAACCTTTTCTTCTAACTTCTCTTTAAATATCCTTGTATTAGCTATTGAGTTTGTTATATCTTCTATAAGCTTTCCTTTCTCTTCATCACATTCTTGAAATTGAAGCTTGAGTTTTGAGTTCTATTTTCTTACCTTTCTTAATGCATCAAGGGTATAAATAAGCTCACCATCAAGATCAACTTCTCCTTTTTCTTGATTCTTCCTCTATATCTTTACCTTTAGGATCATTTTTATTCCTTTATGATTCCTTTCCACTAGAAGCACTTCCTTCTTCTTCTATTGCCATAATAAGACTTTCTTCTTCTGGACCTTCACTAGCATATTCATATTCATCTTCGCTAAAACTAAATCCATTCCTTGCACAACTATCTTCAACATGACCAAAGTTACCACACCTAAAACACTTGAGAATTATTGGTGCCCTTTTTACCTTTTTCTTAACATCTTCTTTTTCTTCTACCAAAAATAGAATTTCCTCTTCTTCATTATTTGAGGACCTTTCATCACTATCACTAGAACTCTTACCTGCCTTATATGCATAAAAACTCTTTTTTATACCTTTGGAAAAACTTCTTTCCTTTCTTGCCTTGTCCATCCCTACTTTTCTTTTGGTACCTATGTTTTCCTATTTCCCTATTCTTATGATCTTGTTTCTCATCTTCACTACTATTTCTAGCTTCTGGATAATCAGTTGCATAGTGACCATATTTACCACAATTAAAATATCTAACTGATTTTGTACCTTTATACTTTCTTTAGTCCTTGTTCCTTTTGCCATAGTTCACTTCTTCATCACTAGATAAATCATTGCTTTAATTTGACTTCTTACCCTTTGCCTTGTTTGTAAATTTGAAGGCTTCTTCTTTCTAGGAAATATGTTCCTCTTTTATTCTCATTTCAAAAGCTATGAGAATTCCATGTAATTTATCCCCTATCAAAATTTCAATATCTTTTGACTCTTCTATAGTTGAAATAATTTCACAATACCTTTTTAGGAGTGACCTTAAAATATTATCACAAACATCTATTTCTTCAAATTTAAGCCCAAGTCCTTGCATGGAGTTAACAACCTCATCCACATGAAGTAGGTATGCAACAATGTTTTCCTCATCCTTCATATTTAGGTCTTCAAATGTTCTCTTGTAATTTTACAACTTTACCCTTTTGACCTTTTTGTCTCCCTCATATATACCTTTAAACTTATCCTAAATTTCCTTTTCTAATGTGTAATGCATAACCTTTATAAACCCTGTTTCACGTAAAACCTTTCAAATTCCATTAATTGCCTTTGAATTATTTAGTTGCAGGAGTTTACCATATTTATCTATAGGTGGAGATACCGGTGGTATGTGTCCATTCTCAAATGCTTTCCATATTTCATTTCCAAGTGCCATTAGGTGAATATTCATTCTCATACTCCAAAGTGCATAATTGTTCCCATCAAATAATGGTGTCAAATTCTTTAAAGGTCCATTCTGAGAATCCATATGTTTTCTTGTGAGATTTTTCTTCAAGCTATTAAGCTCTTTCGAAGGAACCCACTTTGATATCAATTGAATAATACAAGCTTATATTGAGAGGGGGGTGAACAATATAAGACCACTTTTTACTTTTCTTTCCCAAACAATATTATGTAATATATTAATGGCAATATCAACAACAGTAATCAAATAAATGCATAAATCACCATACACAATAGAGACACCAATTTAACGTGGTTCACCCAATGTGGGCTACTCCATAGATAAAATATTTCACTAAAATTTTCTCAACAAATCTCTTGGTAATCCTTCCCTATTACAATGTTTATGGACCTCTATCTAAAGGAGACACCAATCCCCTAATTAGGTTCATGGATCTCTATCCATAGGAGACACCAGTCCCCTTAGCTAGTTTGTGGATCTCTATCCATAGGAGAACTACTTCTTCTCTACTATGGTTTATGGTCCTCTAGAAGACTACTACCTCCACTGCATTGGCTTGTGGATCTCTTTCCACTAAAGAACTCTATCCTCACTCAAAATACTTGTCCTCATTGCCTTGGTTTATGGAATTCTATCCAAATGGATACTAATGTCCTCTACTTTATCACCTCCAAATCTTACTCTCAGCTCTATCTCAAATATACACTAAACATATTCCTTCAATATAGCACAAATATACTCAATATCTATCTAAAATTTGCACTAAACATAGTCCTTCGGTCTAGCACAAATCTGCTCAATCTCTGTCTCAAATTTACACTAAACACAATCCTTTGGTCTAGCACAAATCTGCTAAATCTCTATCTCAAATCTACACTAAACACAGTCCTTAGGCTAGCACAAATCTACTCAATCTCTGCACCAAACTTTGTCCTCAAATAATTCCTCAAGCCTTAACACAAATCTTGATCTAATCATAAATTAACTCTGCTAGATCTTCCCCAAGTATTAACACAAAGCTTGAACAAATCAATCAATCAACTATGCTCTCAAGTATTCTCAAAGAATTACCTCAAATCTCTTCACAAGTCCTCTCAAGAACTTGCTCAATCTGCTCAACAAGTCTTCACCAAGACTTGTCCAATCTGCTCAACAAGTCCTCACTAGAACTTGTCCAAACTGCTCAACAAGTCTTTACCAAGACTTACCTCAAATATGCTCAACAAGTCCTCACTAGAACTTGTCCAATCTACTCAACAAGTCTTCACCAAGACTTACCTCAAATCTGATTGTAAGCTTCCATAAAATCTCACATAAATCTATCCTTAAGATTTCACAAAATCTTCCTCAACTATGTCCTTAAGTCCACTCTAGGACTTTATCAAATCAGCTCACAAGATTTCATAAAAGATTATTCAAATGAATTGCAAAACTTGCATACAAAAAACAACTCAATATATTTCAAAAAACTTCTTCAATCACTCAAACAAGTTTCACTAAGAATCTTGTTCAACCTTAGAAGCACATAGAGAATGGTTAGAGACTCAATATGTTTCACACTCATAAAACACAACTTAATATCTTTCAGAAAACCTCTTCAATCACACAAACAAATTTCACTTAGAATTTTGTTTAACCACATAAACATATAGAGAATGGTAAGAGACTCAATATGTTTCACACTCACAAATCACTCTATCACTTTCAAACTCCTTTTCAAATCAATTTAGAATAGAGAACAATTTTTTCACAAAACTTGAACTATCACTCCAACACTCTCAATTAATAATGCTCTGTTAGAATATTTTTAATGTGCACTATGCCTCTATTTTGACACTTTTTAGTTTATATTGATACTTTTTATATTATCATATAGGCCTCCTCCCCATATATGTAACACATTTTTAGTTGTAATATCTCTCATCAGTTCTATTCATAACATTTGATCATAGACGTTCCCATCTGAAGCTCCTTGCGCAGTGGAAGAGTAGTTAACTGGTGGATGAATTATTATCTGTGGTGGCCAATGATCATGATTATTTAAGGGTATATTCTATTTTTCGAAGACAGTGCAAATTTATCGTCCATATTAATGTTGAATCCCATTAAGCCCCATCGCTGCTCTATTTCACAATTCTAGCCTATAGTTGGTAGTGATGGCGTGTAGTGATGTTATCAAAAACTAAGACGATTAGGAGCACAAACCATGGAGGATAAATTCATGGATGCTATCCAAATTTCTTAGAAGCTATTTTTTTTAGATCACAATAAATCCATAAGTGGTGGATCCGACCAAGCAATCTGGCCCTGTCTGCTATTTGGGCTTGACTGCAAATTTTTTTATAACTTGATAACAGTGAATCCAGCCCTGATTATTTATTTCGTGATGACATTCAATCCAAAAATTGATGGAGATCAAAACAAAATGGTTGCATGAAGAGATTTGCACGAGTTCATTTTCCCACCTGGAGCGTTCTCGAAGAAAATTCTATCACCGAAGATTTTGGTAGTTCAGAGAGAGTTAGAATGACCATAGTTGGTAGGAAGATGACATGATTTTGATGCTTTTGTTCCTCCATCTAGCATTAAAATCGAATAAATATTTTTAAGCAGCATGTGGATTCTGTCCACTATTGAGATGTAAAAGTCATAGGCTTTGCAGTGGTATGTATTTTCAACTAAAGTGGGGCCACTTGACGTATGATTCTATGTTTTTTTCTAGAGATAATTTGGTATGACTGAAGCCTCATACCTTGATGGAGACTCATTGTGGAAAAATAATTTGCTGAGACCTGGATCTATATTGTGCACAGTACGAGAGAGCACAATTATTTTTTTCAAGAGTGGTAGGATAAATGTTTTTTTTATCTGGTTGGATAATGATGATTTTTTTATCCTATTTGCTGTAAAAATATCATATGGATTCATTTATGGGAGAAGCACCTCATTTGTTGTTTGATATTGGGAATTTTCCGTGATGGCGGTGAGATGCATTTTAAAAGCAGTGGTGGATGTTTTTCATCCTTGTGTTATGCCAAAAATAACATAGAAGCCATACCTGAAACCTTGCCTCCCATGCTTCATTAATTTTTCCAGCAATGCCGATTGTTTTTTATGGTGGTTTGATGATGGTTTAAAATTTATGGCTATCAACAAAGCACAAATATTATCTTTGTGTGCTTTTTCGAATGGGAAGATGAAGTTGGGGCCTATTGGATTTTTGTAGAAGTGCTGAAGTTGTATGGCCTATTTTTTAATTTATTTAAGGCGTTCTTTCTTACGAAGAACACCTTGGCACAACGTCCATTTGGGGCAAAAAAATTTCATCGACGTGCACCATTTTGAAGGAAGGATAGGCATTTCTCTCAATTAATCAACAATGCATGCTTTCACCATGTAGGCCAGTACCCATTTGTTGTTTTTTGATGATGTGAACCCTACCTAACATAACTATCATAAGTGATGTGGAGTCAAGGCTTTATTAATCTACACATCATGCTCCCTTTGGCGATGTTTTTTTTGGCAATGTAATAACTTGATGCAATTTTTTGAATGAGATGCAGCGACTACTGACTACCTTGTAGCCTTGCATTACCTTGTTAATAGAGAGTAACAATTGATGAGAAGCACAAATCCTTGAAGACGCAGTGACATGATTTTGCAGTATAAATAATTCTTTGGACTCGACATGCAAGAAGAGACAGGAGCATGGAGATCGTTGTGTTCGTAGGTGGCGCAGCAAGGTGAAATTTGGAGACTCCCATAACACGTATTTGTCACCACTGACTTTGATGTCGTTCTCACTATGAAGAACTATTGTAGGCCGAGTAGTTGCTTTTTATATAAGTGAACAAAGGAATATTTGCACACATGTTAAGATGCTAAATTGGTTTTTATTATCCTCTTGAATAATGGGTGGGTATATTTTTGTAAGTGGATGTGTAAAAGGGGAAATAATTATTAATGTTGGAGGTTCATATGAATTATTTTTAACCATGTAAATTTTACCTATGAAGAAACTTGAGATGTTTTTTTCTCTAGAGTGCAATATTTATTTTGTTGTCTAGAGAGGTATGTTGTTGTTTTTTTCAACAAATGAAGGTCCCACTGAGACAAGGACATAGGGGTATTTATAGTCTTCAAAAAAAAAAATTCGAGACGAACACAATGGTAGTATCATTTTTTAATTTTTAGGTCATTTTGCATGATATGTTTAGCCTCAAATCTTTTTGTATTCTAGAGTGTATTTTCGGTTGAACTCGACACTCTATGTATGTGATCCTAGTATTAGTCACCTTCTCTAGAGGACCTGGAGGATGCAGCGACTGGTTACCCATGTATTTTAGTAGGATGAGGAGGTCACAATAAGGACACTTACTCTAGGGACTACAGACATAGACATCCTAGACTCTATTCGAGGCCTTTTTCGGATCAACTTATGAAAAATACATAAGAAGACACTTTAGAATATTATCTTCTTCTTTCTTCCTCTCCTCCACATTTGGATCTATGGCTCATATTTTATGGTGGATACATCATATGGTTACCCATGTATTCCAGTGGGATGAGAAGGTCACAATAAGGACACTTACTCTAGGTACTATAGACATAGATACCATAGACTCTATCCGAGAAATTTTTTGGATATACTTTTGAAGACTATAGATGAAGATACTTTAGAAGATTCTATTCTCTTATTTCTTCTTCTCCTCCATATTTGGATTCTATGACTCACTTTATTGTATTTCATGGCTCATATTTCCTTTTGTATTTAGGTGCATTTTTGGCAGAAACTGATACTTTCTAGATTGATTTCACCATAAGGGAGGATGATATTCATGGTGAATCTAGTCAATGACTTATGAGAGGCAACATACTATGAGGATGACCTATAGAGGCAACATACCTAGAAGTGGTTGACCCTGAGGCACCCATGATGACCCTAAGGCACTTAGACGGCTAACCCAGTGGTAATAGACCTGTGGAAGTGGCTGACCCTGAGGCAACAGACCGATATGTATACACTATTTATCTAGCATTATTCATAGTTGGAGAGCCAAGCGTAAAGAGCAAGAGCCTAGACCAAATCAACAATAAAGGAGGATGATAGTTTTTTTTAGAAGTCAACATTAAGGGGGAATGTTACCTAATGTTGACTTTTTTTTTTCAATAGTTATGATAGTGCAAATTAAGGAGGAATATTAGAATATTTTTAATGTGCACTATGCCTCTGATTTGACACTTGTCATTTTATATTGATGCTTGTCATATTATCAAATAGGCCTCCTACCTATATATGTAACACATTTTTAGTTGTAATATCTCTCATCATTTCTATTCCTAACATGCTCATCCAATTTCACTCAACCATTCACTCAATGAAACACAACTTGCTTACAAGCCCTAACCAAGTGTTTCACAATGCTTCCAAAAAATCTCACTATGGAACTCAACCTTGACTCAAGATGATTCCAAATTCACATAACAATGATACTCATGATCTTTCACAAAACCTATTCAAGCACATGAAAGCTTACTCAAATATTTCCAACAATGCTTATCAAACAAAACCTTTTCACTCCAACTTGCACTTCACAACATTCAACAATATTTCACTCACAAGGGTGATATACCCATACATTTTATTTTGAAGAATATTTGACCTTAAAACCTGTCTCAATCACAATCAACCTCTTTGCTAATCTCAAAGGTTAGATAGCAAAAACCTTGTCAATATTTTCATTCAATATTCCCTCAAAATATTTTACCATACAAAACATCAAATCTCAATTACACCTTATAATCTCCACACTTCAAAAATGATTAGCAAAAATTAAATAATTCACTTCCACAATTATTTTTCCTTATGCACCTTATTACTCCTCTCAAATAATTAACACAAGAAAATTTTATTTTAAAATAAAATATAATGTCCTTTGAATACCTTATCACTCCTACTAGACTCTAACCATAAAAATTAAAAAAATAATATTTAATTTTATAAAACTTATATCTCCCTCTTAAAAAACTTTCAAACCTCCTTTGTAAACTTCACGCAATGCAATTTTCGCACATTTAAAACCTTTAAAAATTAAACCATAAGTGCATACCTTGTTTTAATGCCACCTCAATAAAATTGCATTCAACGAGATTCGAACACCCCACCTTGCCTCTCCAAGTGCCTTGGCGCCTAGCACATACACCACTTGGGCTACATGCCCTCATAGAAAACAAAAGTGCACCCTATCACTTATCAACCTTACCCTTCCGCTTAACGCATAAAATGCTTTCCCTTCAACAAAATGTGACTACGTGGATCAAACCCATGATCTCGTGTTCCACGAATACCTTAGCATAGCCCTTGGCTACCACCTATGCTACTAGGCACATCAGGTTTATTTTTGTGATCCACTTCACTTGTTCTTTCTATCTGCCCAATCACATTTTAAACACATGCAAATTATCACTTCTTCCTTGGTGCTCGAATTACTTAGGTTGCTTGGGCATTAATTGCATGGATGAATTTTGAAACAAATACTTTGCCCTATTTATATTGTATGCAATGCACTTCACTACGTCGACGAATATTTGGAATTTGAAATAATTTTAAATTTTATATTTTAAACTTTAGCACCTTAAATTATTATTATTTAATTTTAAATTTTAACCTTAGGGTTAAAATATTTAAAATTAAATAATTTAAACCTTTGTCCTCAAAATCTGCCACATGGGTTTTTAGGAGATTTAAAATGTGATAAATCCTTGGCCCTTGTTTTCCTTAAACCCAACCTGTATCCTAAAATATTATAATACTAAATATTATAATATGATTTTTCATTTAAACTTGCTTCTTTGTCTTTGGAAAAACCACTGGAGGACATTAAAAAAACTCGAACATCAATCTCTTGACATGAATACACGGATGATAATAAAACTTGGTCATCATCTTCTTGACATCAATGACAACAAAACTTGCTCATATTTCCAACAGCTTCCCTATCTACATACATACATACATACATACATACATACATACATATATATATATATATATATATATATATATATATATATATATATATATATATATATATATGTTATATAGATAGGTGTGTATATAACTATATATATATATATACACACCTATCTATATATATATATATATATATATATATATGTTTCACAAAGGGTTTCCTCATCATAATTCTATGACCCTTGAATTTTTATCAAATTTTTATTTTTACTTATATATTATAAGGAAATGTTTTATAAAAATAATATCCACAAAAATATAGGGATTTAAAATTGGGTTCCACTTGTAGGATTATATCTCCTCTCTCTTGAATGTCTTAAATATTTTTTCATCATTTTTAAAGTGATGGATAAATAATTTTTTTTTCGATAAGTCCTTTATATAGATTATTATTATTTTTACTAATCCTTACTCAAAGAGTGGGCACTATTAAAAATTTTATTTTTTAATTCTAAAAATCATATGGTCTTTATTATTTTTTTTTAACACATACTAGTGTAGAAAAGAAACATCTAGTGTTTGGCCTCATACATATAAAACTTATTCTAGTTTTACTTCTTATTATGACTCATTTTTAATATCCATTTGTAATTATTAAAACTAAAATTAATGTTTCTTTATTTATAATTTACAAGATAAAATTTAGACTTATTTTTAACTATAAATAGTATTGTATTGAATAAATACATATGTTATATATATGCTTAATAAGTTATATGTGACTTCTATTAGGGCTACTAGCTTAAAAATACAAATATATATATATATATATATATATATATATATATATATATATATATATATATATATTGTCGGGTTAATTAAACCATATCTTGCTTACCCTTTTATCAAAAATATCCTTCATTTTCTTTCCTATCAAATACATTTTTCATATTCCTAAAGCTATTATGTTATTGTGGTTAACCCCTTGTAACAATTTTCATTACGATAAAATCTCACTTCGCTATTTGTTTTCAAAAATTTGAATTTCACTAAGATAAATATCAACACCATGATCAACTAGACTATATGCTCACATTTCTAATAATTTACCTCCAATAATAGTTAATGAATATTACCAATAATGTTAATTTTTTATCAAATCCCTACGTATATTTGTGTTGATAGCATTAATGATAGTTTGTGAATCCTCTTGTATTAAAATATATTTCCATCCTTTTTCAATTGCAATATTGATCCTTATAAGAAGTCCCCTAGCCTTTGTATAGTTTTTAATTGAACATCCATATGATTCCAAGTGAGGAAAATTTTCCATCATTTTTTCAAAAATTACCACCTCCACCAACTTTTCAGAAATTTCCTATGAAAGCACCATCAAAATTAATTTTAATAAACCCAATTTCTAGATATTTCTATTTTACCTTAAATAAAATAAAATCTTTTGTATTAACTATTTTTTTGATAAGTTAAAAATCTCATTCGAAACGGGTTTTGATAGGAACCCCAAAACCTGCTTACAACCACAACTTAAGGATGCCACAAAAAAGAGTGAAACAGAAAAAAAAGGGGACGCAGCCCCAAACATGAAATACAATAAAAAAATGCCAGATAAAAAGGCCACATGCAGGGAATCCCAAAATTATCAACTAGAAAATAAGGAAGGCATTAGTCCTCCTCACCTCCTCACCTGCATTGACACCTCCATCCTTTGTGTCATCCTTTACCTCATCCTTGACCTTGTCCTAGGTGTTGACCATAGACACCTCCATCCTTTGTATCATCCTTTACCTCATCCTTGACCTTGTCCTAGGTTTTGACCATAGACGCCTTTTGGTATTAACTTCATTGTCATAGATGACCCTTCCATGTATTCTCAAATCTTGTACCCAATAGGCTAGCACCTCTTTTTTAACACTTTAGGCTTCCCATGATGAGTACCATGTCCATAAAATTTCTATTTGAGACGTAATACTACAGTTCCAAACTTTAGCATGATTAAAATATTTATTTTAAAAATTATATTTTTTCTTTCAAGCCATAAATTATAATAAATAATAGCAAGACCATTCTTCACATAATATATAATGCATTAGCTTTGAAATAGTTCATTTTATATTTCATCAACTCTTTCAATGTTAATGAATATGTCTAATATATTTTTATATTTTTGAAAATGTAGTCCAAATGTTGTATGAAAAAATATGATCAAGAAGAAAATGGTTTGATGTTTCTAGATCTTTGTTGCATAATATATATATGAAAAATCCATTATATCCTCTTCTTTATAGACTCTCTCATATAAGAATATTGATTTGGATTGTTATCCAAAACAATGTTGAGGCCTTGGGGAAGTTCTCTTATGAATAAATATTCTTCTAGAAGAAATCATTAAGAGTAGGAAATTCTAATTACACTAAATCATCATATCATAAATTTATCACGTGTCCATCATACTTTGATAGATTTTAAACCAATTTATTTTCTCATAAAAAAGAGCGAATAAAACTCTTGGAGCATCTTTTGAAGCTCATCTACTATCTGATTGAGTTCTTCACTTTTGACCAAGTTATTAATAAAAAATTCATGATTTTGATTTATTTCTCATATTAATACAATATTTTATATTTAGATCATTATAACATATACATGCAATAGCTCATGGTTGGCATTTTGAGTTATATTTAAGAGGAAAAATATTCAAAAAACCATCAAACAAAAAATTCACATAATCCCTCTAATTTATTAACCAGGTAATTTATTTCTTGATCAATTGCAACATATCTGATATAAAATTTCACATTGGCGATCCTTTAGGTAGGTTTTATTTTCTATATAATTTAATTACATATTTTTTAAGTAATATTTTTTCCCAACTCTTTCCTTGATCTTTAACTAATCTCCAACCATATTTTTCCTTAAAGATAAACTCATAAGTCTGTAATTATACAAGTTTGTCCCTCCAATATTCCTTCCTTTGTAAACCTTATCCCACTTACAAAGAGAAAACTTATATTTTCCTCTCATCCTTTCTAAAGAAAATCTGTTTGAATTTTATTGAATTTGGATGACATACCTGCTAACAATATTGAAAGTGACATAGGGATGACTTGTAATGTAATCTTTATGAGTTTTATATTTCTATCCATGTTTAAGAACTTACCTTTCCAACCTACCAAAAAGGATTTTATTTTAGAAAAATCGTATCCCTAAAATGTTGATGAAAGTTTTCTAATTTTCAACCCTAAAATATCTATAAAATTCATTGTAATTCTAGAGCAATGTTAATGAAATATTCTATAAGATGAGATTCAAAGGGACCATTTTATTGCAACTTTGATACCATTGAATTTTCTTCCATTTTTGTCTTTGAGAAAGCTTTTCCTAATGCCTCATCAAGAATAATAAATAGATATGGAGATAATGAATCGCCTCAAAAAATTCTATGGGATGACTCAAAGTATCCAACATATCAAAATATAATATTTTGGATAGCTATAACAACATTTAATCCTTTTACACCAACCTTGAAGAAAACCATTTTTGTTTACATACTAAGTAGAAAACTCCAACAAACCCTATCATATGCTTTGATCATGCCTAATTTGATATACATTTTGGATTTTAATGGAATGATGAGAACTTATTGCCTTCTATGTAACAATTCCATCATCAATAATTTGTTTACCATGAATAAAACCACATTTTTCCTATGAGATGACCCAATCTAGAATGATTTTCAATATATTTGTTATAATTCTTAAAATGATCTTATAAATCATGTTAGAAAGTCTTATTGAACAAAATTTATCAAAATATATTCTCTCACCTCTCTTGGGAGACAATGTTATAAAGGTGGCACTAATATAACTTATTATAGCCTTCTTTTCCAAGCCTCTTCAACCACAACCAATATATCACTCTTTAATAAATCCTAAAAAAATTGAAATAAAATTGCAAGATCCATTGGGTCTATAGGTACCTTTTTAGGATGAAAGGACAAAGCTACCTAATGTAAGTCCTTCATATATATCTTCTTCACCAAGTTTTTATTTTGGACCTATGTCATAATCAATGGAATATTTTACAAAATTTAATACATCCTTATCTTACCCATAATTTGACAAAATAGGTTTAAAATAACTAATTGCTTCCTTCATGGAATATTCTTCTTCCTTAGCATTTCTTCCATCTAGAGTTGAAGTATTTTTAATTTGACAAATAATTTTTTTTTGGATGTATCATAAACAAATTGTAATTTTATCTACTACCTTAATCCATCTCTTTCTTAATTTTTGGCACTAACATGACTACTACTTTTTAATACATTATGATTATTAGAAAATAAATGTTTTTCTTGAACATAAGAATCCTTGTCCATTCCATTGAATTTTATTATATCTTGTAAATTTTTGCTTTTGGATTCATTTTCTTTATATATGTTATGAAAATATTTGGAATTCCAAATATTCATTTGATCCTTTATGTATTTAATTTTCTAAATAAACCTATACATACATGATAATTCAAGTTTTGCTTCATCCCACTATAATATAGCCATTTGGATAAAATATGATATTGGAGCCACATAGACTAAAAATCAAATGGCTTTAAATGACCATTATTGAGTAAATCACATGTCAATAGAATGGGTTTGTGATCTAATACTGCTTATACTAAATATTAATAGGGATTATACACTCTATTTGAAACCATAAATTGAATAGTAAAATTCTATCCAATCTTTCTACTATATGCATTTTTCCAACATGCATATTATCCCATTTTTATTAAAAACTTAAAGAGATAGAATCCCAAAGACCATTTGTATTGACATATGAAGTAAATGCCTATATTAATTTAGACGATTCAAGATTACCACCCTTGTTTTTGGAAGGAGATAGAACTAAGTTGAAATCTCACCATGAATGGATAGATCATAATTCTAAATTATCATTGAGTTTGAAAAAGTATGCTAAGGTATTTCTGACATATTTCAGAAGGACTAACTATAGTTAGAGCATAGACATTTATAACCCCAAAATTTTATGAAAGTGTAATCTCACCTATGGAGAAGGACAATATTATATGATGTAATATTGTATAGGTCTATGCGCAATCATTATATTTAATTTGTCGTATTATTTAATTATGCAATCCCTATGTGCCATGCTTAACCTTGCTATAGTAAAATCCACATTATAACTTATATTTAATGAAAATCCTCTTGATATGTCAACATAGATTAAACTTGTTTATGTAATTGGGGTTTTAGTATTGCTATAAATACCCTCCACCACTTCATTCATTGTATTAAAGTGTTGTGATTTTTATCTATGGATAATATAATGATTGTTTATGGTGTCTATGAGTGCCCATTATATATATATATATATATATATATATATATATATACTTTCTAAATACATTTGAGTGGATGGATTGTTTTTATTTATTTTTGGAAATAGTTTTGAATTCCAACATGGTATCAGAGTGGACATGAAGCTTCATTGCTTGGTTATGTAGAAAGTTTATTTGAAGTCTAAGAATTTTTTTTGACTTTAAGGATGACTTATTTCTTAAAACAAAATAAGTACTTTTGAAATAAAAGGAAAATGGAAGTTACCATTTTTATTTCTCTAATTATTATGTTTTTTAGGAGAATTTTTAGTTGCTCCACACTGTTTCCCATTATTATTGAAATATCATTTACATGTTTTGCATATATCCAAACTACTTATAATATAAGTATTGCCACTTTGACTTTAGAAGGGTGTCTTCACTTCTTTATGGAGATTCAAGCATTTTTCCTCACAAAGTAGACTTAGTTTCATTGCAAAGGAGGAATAATTGTGATGTTTTTATCCTACATAGGATCTTTGGTTCCTTTTCTAGAATAAAGAGGAGGAATATTCATTTTTCTTAGTTCAAATATTGTGCACCATTTTCATTTAAATGGTTGAAGCTCTTTACTATTATGGATCATGATGCTTGTCTTCATAGAGAGGGAACATGTTTTGACATGAGCAATGATGGCCATAGTCGGGCTATATGGGGATGGCATAAGGGCATTCCACCTTTTAATGTAGGGAGCAAAAAATAAATTTATTTCTTATTTTTTTCTTACAAAATAATTAGAAAGAATTTTAATAAAATTGATAATTTTAGAAAATATCATTCTAGGGATATTTTGAAAAGTAAACATATAGACACCATAAATTTTGTGTACAAACGTGTTTTGAGTTGCTTTTTTCAAATCATACAATTTTTAGATCTCTTTGCATTGGTGGTAGTTATTCAAGGACTTGCGACAAGTGGAGGGATATCTCATTGTATGATCATATTCAAGACCTATTACTCTCTTTCAAAGGGATAAATTTATAATATGTTATGCAATACGAACTTTGGTCAATATTTATGGGAAATATAATTAGATTTGTAATATTTATAGTAGTCATTGAGTCTTTTAGAAATTTTAAAAGGTATTCAAAATATAATTTAGTCACTCCTCCTTAATTCTATTGGTTATTGATTTATCTTATGCATGAAGATCCAATACTCTATGATCTCTTCCTTTTTAGAATTTTGTATTGGACCTTCTCATAAATGGGTTCATGGAAAACCTCTTTTTGTAATAGAAATTAGGTGGCCCAAGGGTAAGTCAAAGTATCCAAACATGGTGATGAATGTTGTGAAATGGAAAATTATGCATAAAATCCTTGCCTTATGTGACTATAGAAGATTGAAGTAGCCTTTTAAAGGGAGTAATCTTGGATTATTTACCTCATGTGGAGTCATAGAGAATTTATCCATTGGATATCTGTAGTTGTATCTTATATTGACATTTGTAACTATGGTATAGCCTATGGAGATTCTTGTGCAAAGATATCTTAGCATATTTTTATATGATGAGGAGATTTGGATGATGCTTCCTAAAGTATAGAGGTCCATTAGAGAATTTATTATGCATTGTAAGATATTATTGTCATAAATGTATTCTCTCATCAGTCTCTCAAAATTTTTAGAGTAATATTCCATAATTTGGGATATTTACCCTTTTTCCTACACTAGGTAGAATTTATTTACCGCATGGTAAAAAGTAGCTTGTTACTTTTTACCACTAGTAGTTACTTTTACTATTTACTTAGGTCATTTTACCTAGCATTATTTACTTTACTATGTCAGACGATATTTTGGACGACATGTTAGGATGGTAGGTTAGTTTATGTAGTCAATTTGATTACGTTACCTTTGTCATATATATATTTTTGCACATGAATAATATTTCCTAAGGTTTGCCTAATATTTCTTTTCAAGAGGATTTTCAGGCAAGTGCCATTAAATATCATTTAAGAGTGAAAGAAAGATCATCTTAGTACAAAATCTAGGACGTTCATCATGGCAACTATCAAATACTTAAATGATACACAATTTCTTAAAGGTCCTAACTATTCAACAAGGAAAACTAAGATGAAAGCCATCCTGACTGTAGAGGAAATGTGGGATTTAGTAGATGGCACTGAACCAAGACCTACATTACCATGAGTAGATCAAAAAACATGGGATAAAAATAACAATTGTCTTCTTATGTTGATACTCCTAGCAACTACTGATGAGATCCAACCTCACATAAGTGAAGCTAAAACTAGTAAAGATGCATGGGATGCACTTAGTACCATTTTTGAAGGTAAGAATCAATCAATTGTTCTAAAACTTCAAACATAAATTCATACACTCCATATGAATACAGGTGAATCAGTAGAACTCTTCCTCTACAAAGTGTCAAAAATGAAGTCTAAGCTCAATGCTTTAGGAGCTAAAGTAAAATACACCATTTTGACTTCAGTAATATTGAGGGCTCTTCCTAAATCCTATAAAATGTTGATTACATCCCTTAATATATCACACATATCAGTCACCTTTGTGGAGTTAGTCAATTTGATTCAAAAAGAGGAAGCATATCAACTCCAAAGTGATGAAGTTTCGAACAATGCACTTTACTCAAACAATCAGGGTGATAAGAAGAAAGGAAACTTTCAAAAGGGAGGATCATCTTCAAAAGATAAAGGAAAGAAAACTCAAAAGAAGTTTTGCTTGCATTGTAAAAAGGATAACCATGACACCAATCGATGTTGGTTTAGAAATAAGCAAAAGAAGAAATGCAAAGGCACATCACATAAGCAACACAAAGGCAATATTGCTAGTGAAGTGTCTAATTCCAATTTTGATTCTAGTTCATAAAAAGCACACAGAGTGCTCTTGGCTAAGACAGTATTGTAGAGGGAAAACATTTTTTTCACCTTAAGCAAGCACCATTTCCTCTCTCTCTCTTTTAGGCTTCATAAATAGCATAAGTTTTTGTTTGAAGTACTAGAAATAAAGGGGTGATAGTACCTCTTTTAGGCTTCATAAATAGCAAAATATCATTGTTTGAAGTACTTGTACCAAAAGGGAAGAATTTTCTAATGAAAATTTTGCCTAGGAGGCAATCTTTGTACAATCCTTCACAAAGCTTCTTGAGTTGCACATATTTTGCAATTTAGGGGGGATAAACATTTCTTTTTCTTACTTCACACAATTTTTTGTAAAAAGGGAAGAAGACTTATAAGGGTGCATTTTCAATAGTGAATGACACCTTAGTCACACTTCTTTCAAAAATTATTACATGTTTTGCAATAAGGAGGGAAACTTATAAGGGTGCATTTTCGGCGATGACCAACACCTTAGCTACCTTATCAAAAAAAAATTGAACTCATATTGTAACCAAATGAACCTCGTATGAAGTGATCTACTCTACTACACCTAGCGATTATAGTGGTTGGTTACCCATGCAATTCGGTTGGATGACATGATTACAATAAGGACATTCGTTGATGTGAAGACAAAGTGAGGAATGACCCACTTTTTTCTTAGGAGCATCCAAAGCCTAAGAAAAAACAAGAACCAATAGATCAACATCTTTCACTGTATTGGGACAGTTATATACATTACCCAAATAATGTAATAATGGGGGATGTTAGAGTTACTATGTTAGTAACTATGATTATTACCTCATTTAGGTAATTTGTAATATTCACCTAGGTAGATTTTATTTACCGCATGGTAAAAGTAGTTTGTTACTTTTACCACTCACATTTACTTTTACCTAAGGATATTTACATTGTTAGTAAATATCTAAGTAGGTTAGTCATCGTAGTCAAGTTGACTACGTTAGTTGTTAGTGTCGGCATCATTGTTCCATTGCCGACATTAGTTAGTTGTTAGCATAATTTAAGGGGATATTATTCTATAGTTTTGTATTTAAACCTACCATTATGAATATCAAAGTTAAGTTTTGTGCTCCTACTTTCATGATATTAGAGTGAATTACTTGGGAAGGGGAAGCACGAGGTTGACCTACGATAGGAGAAGGCAATATTTTTGTCATTCGTGGACTGGACCTATGGGGCACAAATATTGAATCAGGACCCCCCTAGTTGGGACACGTTTTTGAAGGCACACAACTACACAAATTCTAAGGAATGCATCCTCATGTGACTTGACTGTTGGGTGCAAAAATCATCCTTGGATCCCTTGGCATGCATCTCGAGATGGCTTGACTAGGGGTACAAAAAAATTTTGCTGATACCAGCAAACAATAGATCTGATAGGTCCAGACTCACCTGCTAGGTGAACTCTTTGCAGGTGTAAAAGTTGTTGATTCTATTGATGACAACCCACTGATGGGTGCTGACAGCCAAAGAGGTTTTCTGCCTCTGTCGAAGATAGCCTATTGATAGCCTATCAAGGGTGTAGGCCATCGACATACCTCCTACCAATAGAAGACTTCGCCTGCACTTTCTAACAACAAGGAGGGTTGACCATTGAATGAAGCACACATAATTTGAGGGCATGAATGACCGATATATGAAAGCACTAATGGGCATGGATACCAACGGCATGGATGATCGATATATAACTTTTACTTATGTAGATCCCTCTATGGCATTGATTCTGAATAACTACATGGTGTTGAAGTGGTGGTTAGATTGGTGTGACTACTGAAGCGAGGATCTGATATGGCAGATGAGCTGGAGGATGGCACGTGAAATAAGGAGCTGATGTGGAGATGTTGAGTTGGTGGATGACACATGAAATGAGGAGATGTTGCTAATGTGGCATCATATAGTTCCCCATTGACATGGAGCTCACATGGTGACTATTGATTTACTCTCCACACGTGTGACGTGGTGACCTCTGTTTGGTTGATTAAGCGGAAAAGGGTTCCATTGGCTGGCCTAATCACCTGATGGAAATCAATAAGCAAAGTGCTTAACTTTGATTTTATATGCCTCCAACATCCCTCATAGGATGAATGTGGGATAATAATCCCAAAGTTAAAAAAAAAAAAATTGCCACCTTATGTAATAAATAGGTCTTGGACCTTAATTTACATCTGGCAGCCTAGCTCGACCGGTTAATCAGGTCGAGAAAAGAATCTTATCACGGGATCAGAGTTTCGACTCCCAGTGGTGCCTACTCCTATATTTTTCCACAAGGAGCCAGCGATGATGGTATAAATAATTTATTTTTTTATTTTTTTGGTATTCTTTTTATTAATAATTTAATAAATTTAGTTATAATTCATATTTTTTTTGAAAAATTATAATGATTTTTAACTATATTTTTTTATTATTAATTCAATTAATGCTAAAATTAATTAGAAAATTGCATTAAAATGTAAAAAATCATAAGGTTATTTTTTTGCAACTACAAGAATTATATGTTTTTTTTTCTCCACAATTGGGGATAAATAGACAAGAAAGAAGACATAATTTGTGTTGCAAATTATGAGACTCCTAACACTTTTATGAGAGTACAAGTTTTCTTTCATGAAGACAAATCCTTGGATCAAGAAAGCTCTTCGTTGGCAAAGAGTTATAAGAAAGAGGAACGAACTTCAATGACAAACAACAAGATCTCATTTTCATTGTATGCTTTGAGAGCATCAAAGAAGTTTATCTCGTTTCAACACTTACACTGATCCTTGGAAGGGATTGGATAAAATTTATGGTCCTATAAGGATTAGGAAACCTTTTGATCCTAATTCCCCTCCCATTTTTTAGTGTTGAAGCTTCAAAGGGTCCACTAAAACCAAGTCGTGTGTCAATTGATTTTGGAAGCCTTTCAAATACGGGTCGTGTTTCGACTTGTCTTGGAAGGAGTGCTAGTTTTGTTAATTTTGCAAATCAAGGGGGGAAGATAAGAAATTGATCTTCTTTGCAAAAATTAAACTTGTTAAATTTAAAAAATAAAAATAAAAGGCAATTGTTTCATGCCCCATTCTTTGCAAATTTGGAAAACAAGAGGAGACAAAATATATCAATCTTTTGCACAAAACAAATCCAAATTTTGTTGCAAAAATTAAAAGGTGCATTTTCTATTTTACTCGACACCTTCATTGGAAAATTAAGTGCATTTTTGGTTGCATATGACACATATGTGATAATAATTTTGTGGGCATTCTTGTTTGATTATTGCATTAGTTTTTGCAATTATAAGTCATAAAATCAAGAACACTCAAACCCCAAAATTTCACAATAAATTTGTGTTAACCATTGCACAGGTTTAAAGCCAATTACACTTGATATTCTCTCCTAAAAACAAAAACCCCTAATTCACTCTTATTTTTTTGGATTAATTTCCTCAAACTGATTATTCCTCTTCAAGAGGATTTTTAGACAGGTGCCATTAAATATCTTTTTGAGTGAATTATCTTTCATCTTTGATTTGTTTGGCTTAATCTCCTCAAACTGATTATTTCTCTTCAAGAAGATTTTTAGGCAGGTGCCATTAAATATCACTTAAGAGTGAAATAAATATCATCTTAGTACAAAATATAGGACCTTCATCATGGCAACTATCAAATAATTAAGTGATACATAATTTCTTAAAGGTCCTAACTATTCAGCATGGAAAACTAAGATGAAAGCCATCCTGACTGTAGAGGAAATGTGGGATTTAGTAGATGGTATTGAACCAAGACCTACATCACCAAGAGTATATCAAAAAGCATGGGATAAAAATAAAAAATGTCTTCTTATATTGATACTCCTAGCAATTACTGATGAGATCCGACCTCACATAAGTGAAGCTAAAACTAGTAAAGATGCATGGGATGCACTTAGTACCATTTTTGAAGGTAAGAATCAATAAATTGTCCTAAATATTCAAACACAAATTCATAAAATCCATATGAAGATAGGTGAATCAGTAGAAATCTTCCTCTGCAGAGTATCATAACTGAAGTCTAAGCTCAATTCTTTAGGAGTTAAAGTAGAAGACACCATTTTGACTTCAGTAATATTGAGGGATTTTCCTTAATCCTATAAAATGTTGATTAAATCCCTTACTATATCACAAATATAAGTCACCTTTGTGGAGTTAGTCAATTTCTTTCAAAAATCAACTCCAAAGCGATGAAGTGTTGAACAATGCACTTTACTCAAAAAATCAAGGTGATAAGAAGAAAGGAAACTTTCAAAAGGGAGGATCATCTTCAAAAGGTAAAGGAAAGAAAAATCAAAAGAGGTTTTGCTCGCATTGTAAAAAAGGATAACCTTGACACCAATCGGTGTTGGTTTAAAAACAAGCAAAAGAAGAAAGGCAAAGGCACATCACATAAGCAACACAAAGGCAATATTGCGAGTGAAGTGTCTAATTTTGATTTTGATTTTGGTTCAAAAAAAGTACACAAAGTGTTCTTGGCTAAGATAGTATTGTAGAGGGAAAAAAAATTTCACCTTAAGCAAACACCATTTCCTCTCTCTCTTTTTTAGGCTTCATAAATAGCATAAGTTTTTGTTTGAAGTACTAGAAATAAAGGGGTGATAATACCTCTTTTAGGCTTCATAAATAGAAATCTCTCATTGTTTGAAGTACTTGTAACAAAAGGAGGGAATTTTCTGGTGAAAAATTTGCCTAGGAGGCAATCTTTGTACAATATTTCACAAATTTTCTTGAGTTGCACATCTTTTGCAATTAAGGGGGGATAAACATTTCTTTTTATTACTTCACACAACTTTTTGTAAAAAGGAAAGAAGAATTATAAGGGTGCATTTTCGGCAGCAATCGACACCTTAGTCACACTTCTTTGAGGAACTACTACAACATGTTTTACAATAAGGAGGGAAACTTATAAGAGTGCATTTTCGACAGCGACCGACACCTTACCTACCTTATCAAAAAAAATTGCAAATTCATATTGTAATCGAATGAACCTCGTATGAAGTGATCTACTCTACTACACCTAGCGATTGTAGCGGCTGGTTACCCATGCAATTCGATTGGATAACAAGATTACAATAAGGACATTCGTTGATGTGAAGACAGTGAGGAATGACCCACTTTTTTCTTAGAAGCAGTCAGAGCCTAAGCAAAAGCAAGAACCAGTAGATCAACATCTTTCACTGTATTGGGACAATTATATACATTACCAAAATAATGTAAGGGGGATGTTAGAGTTACTATGTTAGTAACTATGATTATTACCTCATTTAGGTAATTTTTAATATTAGGTAGATTTTATTTACCGCATGGTAAAAGTAGTTTGTTACTTTTACCACTCGCATTTACTTTTACCTAAGGATATTTACATTGTTAGTAAATATCTAAGTAGGTTAGTCATCGTAGTCAAGTTGACTACATTATTTGTTAGTGTCGACATCATTGTTCCATTGCCGACATTAGTTAGTTGTTAGTGTAACTTAAGGGGATATTATTCTATAAACCCACCATTATGAATATCAATGTTAAGTTTTGCGCTCCTACTTTCAAAATTAGACTATGATAAGGTGTCAAAAGTATGATCTAACTTAAGGCCAAGGATGACATTGTATGATATATCATTTTATAGTCTTATGATCAACCATTGTGTATTTAATTTATTTTATTATGTAATTGTGTAAGTCTGATAAATTGCAATTAACCTTGTTACTTGTATTATAAATTTTAATTAACCTAAATCTCTCTTGTTATGAAAGGTTAGGTTTAACGTGTTTATTTATTTGAGGGTTTATTACTAGTGTAAATACCAGTGTTCCATGGGGACGTGTCCCCCACCCTAGGGGATGCGTCCCCCCATTTCCCACATCCCCCAAGATAAGGGGACGGTAAGGAAGATGTTTCCCCTCATCCCCCTTTTTGGGGGACGGCTGGGAAATGTCCCCGGGATGGCTGAGGCCTATGGCCTCCCATCCCCGGGACGTCCCCCTTTTTGGGGCATCCCTGGGGATGTCCAACCATCCTTGGGGATGGTTGGGCCCCATGGGGGATGCTCAGACTGTCCTCGGGGATGCCCAACTGTCCCTAGGGACAGTATGGGCATCCCCCATGGGGCCTAGTCGTCCCCCACGGCTGGGCATCCCCACCAAAGGGGAAAATAAAAAAAAAAAAAATAACTTTTTTAAGTTTTTAAAAAGGTATGGGGTGGGACCCATTTTGAGTCTCACCCCCCCTCTAAAACCCTAAACCTAAAACTATGTTATATAAAGTGAAAACAAAAAAGTAAAAACTACATACACTCATATTTCATTTTTCAAGAGTAGAAAAAGAGAGCTGGAGAGCAAAAGGAAAAAGTAGCAGATAGCAAGGGCGACATAGTAGCGAGCAGAGTAGGTAGCAAAGGCAGACAAGAGCAGCATAAGCGACAACGATGGCGACAAGGGCGATGGCGATGAGGCAGCAAGCACAGCAAGCAACAACAGAAGGCAAGGGCAGCAAGCAACAATAGAAGGCAAGGGCAACAAGGGCAGCAGTAGTAGGCAGCAAGCAACAGCAGAAGGCAGCAAACAACAACAGAAAAAATAACAGCAATAGCACTAGGTTTTCAAAAAAATTTTACCTCTTCCAAGTTGTTAGGGTTTTGAAGTTTTCAAATTGAAATTTTATATTTTAATTTCAACACAAAACATGGCCAGCAGTGCATCAGGTTCTTTTGAGGTTGATTTGGAGGAGGGAAACCAAACTGAAAATCCAAACATAAACATGAATACTACTCGCTGTTAGGGATTCATCCTCTAACATCCAACCCCAAACTTCCAAAGGGGATAGCACTGCTTCTCAACCTAGTTTTGACTGCCCATATTTGTTACTTAAAGAATATGTCAGGGGTCCATTTAATATAAAAAAACCATTGCTGCAATTTGTAACTAACTGTGACCAAGGGGAAAAAAAATTTGGGGGCTCAAGAACATGGCTGTGTAATATTTACAAAACTACATTTAAGGGTAGCTATACTAGGGTTGAGTCTCATCTCACAGATAAGGCAGGAACAGGGGTTAGGGCTTGCCAAAAAATGACCCGGGCATAAGTTAATGAAATCCATAAGATTGTGCAAGAGTCTAGATTTAAAAATTTTGGTTTGTCTTCATATACAGGCAGCCCATCATTTAGAGAGGACGTTGGGGCCTCCTTAGAACAGCCACAAGAATTAATCCAAACATCTAGTATGCCACCGTTGCCCTCAAAGAAAAGGGGAACTGTAAATGAAATGTTTAATGTGCAAGGAAGAGAATCAGCAGATGATGCTATAGCAAAATTATTTTTTGCACATGGGATGCCTTTCCATATTACATGCTCCCCCTACTTCAAGGACGCAGTAAGAGAAATAACCAAGGTAGTGACATCATATCTACTGCCTAGAGAAAATAGGTTGCGTACCTCTCTTTTAGACAAACACTATTCCAAATGCAGTGTGGTTATGGAGCATATGAGGAACACATGGTTGACTCATGGATGTTCTATCATCATGGATGGGTGGACTGACATTCGTCAACGTCCACTCATCAATATCATCGTCACATGTAAAGCAGGTCCCTATTTTCTCAAAGCCATTGATTGCACGGGAAAAAAAAAGGATGTTGAGTTCCAGTTCCTTTAGTTGAAGGAGGCTATTGAGGAGGTTGGAGCCTCCAATGTTGTATAGGTAATCAATTCAATAATTTTTGTTTTACTTTAAGTTTTAAGTTTTAATTTTTTCAGATTTTTTTATGAAAATAAAAATCTTTAAATTTTAAAATTACAAATCTAGATTCTAAATGGCTGTTAAAAACTTAAATGAGACCATTTTAATTTTTTGCTATACACTATAGGTAGTTACAGATGCAGCCCCTATTTGCCAACATGCAGGCAAAATGATAGAACAAGAATATAAACATATTTTTTGGACCCCGTGTTGTGTTCATGCATTGAACAATGCATTGAAAGACATTGGGAGGATAGATTGGGTGAAGAATATGGTTGCACAATCCAGAGATATGCAAATTTTCATTTGCAACCATCACACTTCATTAGCCCTCTTTCGGTCCTTCTCAAATAAGGAGTTCATCAAACCGGGAGACACTAGATACGCCACCTACTTCATTTTATTGGAGAGGATGATTGAGGTGCAAGATGCTCTACAATCCATGGTATTATGCACGGAGTGGAAGAGGTGGCCAGAATCAAGGACAGAGGAGGGCAAAATAATTAGAGACAAAACATTGGATGATAGTTGGTGGTCTCAAGCCAAGTAAGAAACCAAAATGTTATTTTAATTTATGATTTTTCAATTTTCATTGTTTGTTTCAAATTGGAATGCTCATATGACAATGTGACATATAAGTTTCTAAATTTTTTTTTTGATTTCTTGTAGGTATATTGTGTCTTTTGTTGCCCCTATTGTTGTTGTCATAAGATATGCTGACACAGATTCTCCTAGTCTAGGAGAAATATATGAGACTTTTGAAAGCATGTTGGGGGAGATTAAAAAAGTCATTTCTGCTAGAGATCCATCCCTGTTATTCTATGAGGCCTACATCAGGCCTATTATACAGAGGAGGTGGGATAGGATGAACACCCCCCTTCATATGACAACATAATCAGTAAACCCAAAGTGGTATGAGCCTAGGCCTGGGAGAGTGTCTCCCCATGAGGATCCAAAGGTGAGAGAAGGGTTTTTGGAGGCCATTAGAAAGATATATGTGAAGGAGGAGAGCTCAAATATTAGAAATGAGTGGCTCAATTTTGCTAATCTCGAGGGACCTCACTTTAGCCACCCAGAGTGTAGGGAGGATAGGGCTACCATTGCCCAAAGAAATCCCATTGGATGGTAGCAGCTATATGGGGACAAAGACACCTAACTTGAAATATTTTGCAATTAGGGTTCTTTCATAGGTTGCTAGTTCCTCTGTTGCTAAGAGGAATTGGCATACATATAGCTTTATCCATAATGTGAGGAGGAATAGATTTACCTCTCATAGAGTAGAGAAGCTAGTTGTAGTGCATAGCTCTCTTCGTCTTTGTGAGAGAGTTAAGCCAGAGTACAAGCAATATCCAGCTACACGATCGGATGTTGATCCAGAGGATGCAGGACAGATTGATGAGGATGAGAGTCATGAGAGGTTGGTTGGAGATTCATTGGAGGATCTTCACTTAGATGATGAGGGCATCTCATCAAATAGTGATACAGATTTTGATAGTGATAGCCCAACAGAAGTTCCATAGGAGTTCTATTACATTGTATACTCCTTTACTATTTTAGTTTTGACTTTTGAGTCTTTTTGTTGCAAATGAGCATTGATACTATGACTATTTCAAATTTCTTATTGCTGTCATATTTGAACAGTTAGTGACTGAAAATTTTTAAACATGACAGTCTTTGTTTGAACATTGGTGGCTGAAAAAATGATGACTATTATTACTTAAAATGATGACTTTTTGAACATTGTTTGCACTTGATATCCTTGGCTGAACCTTCAAGTTATAGTTGTTGAACTTGAAACAATTAAATGGCTGCAAATTAGTAACTAATATGAACATGAAAATGTTAAATGACTCAATTATGGCTGCACTTATGTGTTAGTAACTAATCTGAATATGAATGGCTACACTTACATAACTGATTAGTAATATGAAATATCATTTTTGTTGGGTGTAGAATTTTGAATGTGTAGATTATTCTAAATTCTAAAAAAATTCATTTTTTATAGTATTATACCAGCCGTCCCCCCTAGCCGTCCCTGAGCCATCCCCTAAAATCGACCCGCATCCCTCGCCATCCCCGAAAACCCGTCCTCCCATCCCCCCATCCCCTAGGCTCATGGAACCTTGGTAAATACCCCATCACTTGATTCATTATATCAAAGTTTTGATTATCATCTATGAATAATATAGTAATTATTGATACCTATAAGTGCCCACTATTTGCATGTGTGTGTATATGTGTGTCATCCTCTTTTAAAATTTTTATTAGATGTATTACATTATTTGGTACCTTGAGTACCATTGATTACTATTGTAAGTATTAGTGTATTTAATATTTTTCTAAAGTAGGTGTCAAGTATGCAAGTGTGGAAGTGTGAGTGTGCAATGTGTCAAGATATAAAGTGAGAGGTTATGTAATCATGTGAGGCATGTGAAAGATTGTTTATCATGAGAGTTTTAGGAGAGAAATAGTCATGATATTCAATATTTTATCATGTAAAATTATATTTAAGGTAAAATTATCCATGCAATTTAACTAGGTTTGATGTATTTATTTCATTATAAATAAAGCTTTATTTTGTGAGGTATTGATGTTATTATGTGAATTTGATATTATGATTTATATTTGATCATGGGTAATTTTTTTTTTTAAATAAAGGGGTAAAATTTTATTGATAAAAAGTCTAGATTACAAAGTACAACTGAGCTTCCAACCAGGACTCAAATAAACAACCAAACATGCTAAAACCACTAGACTAGAATGACACCCAGAAAAGACAACAAGAAAAAACCACATTAAGTCTATACATCCTTGTGTATCAACTCCCACAGGTGTTGAGAGTCCCCAGACAAGAGACTCTCTCAATTATCGATACTTTAAGGATCTAACAGCTCAAAAGCCCTTTTGGCTAGGTAATCAACAACCACTTTCCATTCTCTTAAAATGTGCACAAAGGATATAAATTTGAACTCTTCACTCATTCTGAGAATCTGAATGGCTACAGAGGCCAACTGCCAATTAAATTCCTCCACCATTTTACTATTTAAAATATTAACCATAATTTGAGAGTCAGACTTGCAAATAATCCTATGTCAGCAAAGAGAAAACCCCCTCCGCAAGGCCTCAAGAATTGTAAGAGCTTCCATAAAATTATTGGAGTGAACACCTTTATAAATGGAAAATAAAAAACTGACACCACCAGTAGAATCTCTCCCAACATCGCAAATTCTAGCATATTCAAGATTACCCCTGGATGATCCATAAGTATTAATTTTTAAAACTCCTCTAGGGGATGGCCTCCACCTACCATCTCTCCTAACCTTCTTGCTAAGCTGAGGAACCCTACTAGGGCTAGAAGAGTTCACACCATCCCCAAAGAGACCAATGGCTTGATGTACCTTCTTCTCCCTAGAATTCAAAAGAGGGTCCACATCACACTTGCTATGGATGGTTTCCTAAACCATATACATAATCCTTTGCCAGATCTGTTGAACAACTAAATAACTGCCCTAAAATATGTGTCGATTTTGTTTGAGCCAAATTTTCTAGATGATGCAAGAAGGACCCAAATTCTAAGCCATCCAAAGGAAGGGGGCCTTGGCCGGAGGTCTACCCAGACTACTCCAAAAATCCACCAGGGACAACACATGAAAACATGGATGGTTCCAAGAGCTCCACCAACGGTGCCAAATGTCTCTGGCAAAGGAGCATTGGAAAAATAAATGAGAAGAGTCATCCTCATTCTTACTACAAAGGACACAAAAAGAGGGACCTTGAAATCCCCTCTTCCTCACATTATCCCAAGTGAGGCATTTATTACGAGCTACCAACTAGAGAAAGAAGTTACATTTTGACCAGGTGAATTTGTTCCACACCTTTTTCCACCAAGTGACAGGAAGACTCCCATAATTTTTCTTATCAAGAACCTGATAATTGTATCACTCCAAATTTTCCACACCCTTACCTTCAGGCTATAGGATCCGTGCCCGAAAGGGGGATGTGAAAAGGATGGCGCGGTACCTCGGACTGAGAGGCCTTGCGAAGGTCCCGCCTCTCGGGGGAGGTGTATTATGGTGATTTTTTGACGAATGGTGGGTTCACCAGGAAACGTTTAGTGGCAGTTTCCACGCCTAGGTTGGGAATGTGTTTGATGTGTTTAGTTTTATCTTTAAACATTCAAGTCCTAGGTTTGGCCAAATGAATCTAAATTACTCTATATGAAGATGCAGATTAAATGAATACAAAAGAACAAATTAGGACAGAAAACAGAGAAAGTAAGAAAGATTAAAAAGTCATACCTGATCCGGATGTCTAATGAAGATTCTGATTCTTGAAGTAGTCAGGATCGCCTCTGATTTGACAGGATCGTCTGCTATCAGACAAGATCATCTGAGATTTGACGAATTCGTCAGAGACATGTAATCAGAGAAGTAGACACAAAATACAGAAAATGCAACTATTCTAACAAAGGGCAATGATGTAGAATAATAGGAGTAACATTAAAATGATGATAATAAACAAAATACAAGTGTACTACAATGACTTAATGACAATTGGTGACTTAATTATGCATTTAAAGCTACATGGGTGAACTCCAAAATGCAAAATAGCAAAAAATAATAAATAAACTAGCTAATTACAAAATAAAATAGCAGATTGAAAAGAGGAAAATGCAAACTCTGGGCACTGATTGCCCCCAATGTGAACTACAGTCGAAATCATCTCTGATTCGACAAGATCGCCTCCGATCTGAACAAGATCGTCTGTGACAATGTAAGCTTGCTCCGGTTGAAAAATACTAAGGTACCTGCAACAAAATTTGGATAGAACAAGTGCAAATAGTAATTTAGGATGTCTAGTGTGTGTAGAATTTGAGTTACAGGGAATTTCAGCCAAGGGGATGCTAAGGGGAGGGCCTAGGATTAAATAGGCTTAGGAGGGAGGTTAGGAGGTTGGAGATCATCCCTATTTGGGAGATCTCCAACGGGGAGGGTCTCTAACGGTGCAGACATGCTTCTGCCCGGATTAGAGATGTCGTTGGAACAGAAGCTAATTGTGAAAAATTAGTTTTGGGACAAGATCGTCTGGACATCCTAGCCCAGACAAAATCATCCGATCTGAGGCGATATCGTCTGATCGGCGACGATATCATCAAACGGTCAAAACAAACTCTAAAAATGGCATGAGAAATGAGGAAACAGATTAAGCGACGGTTTGGGAGTGGTTTTGGAGGTTAAAATTTGAATTTGAATTATTTACTAGAGTAAGTGTAATTATTAAGGTTTTACTACGCCAATTTTAGGGTGCTACATTTTGCCCCCTCTTTAGCGAATTTTCCAAAGAAAATGCGTTAAAGATGAGTTCTTCTCGATCTACGAGAAAGCAAAAAATTATTCCCATTTTTAGGCGACGATTCTTGGTTGAATCGTACGATAGCTTACTATGGTACCCCCTCCATGTTTTTACCCAAATCGAACGTTTGAGGAAAATATGTGGAAAAGCAAAATTTTAAAATGTTTTTAATTGTTTTTGAATAAAATTAAGAAAAATAGGGTAAAACCCTAATTCATTGTTACTGTTCATTTTTCTGGTTTTTTTGAGCTCTACAAGAAAAATGGTCGAGACAGCGCACAGATTGACAGAGGTCCGACGCGGGCTACGGGTAAGAGTCTAAACTTAGCTTAGAATGGTTTAAGTTGAATTTACATGCTTTTTAGTAGAGGAGGCCATAGGCTTAGTAGAGGCCATAACAGTGGGATAGGAGGGAGGAGAGACCCCCTTCTCCATAGAGAGAGAGGCCACCATCGCCCGATAAGGGCAAGGGTGTTGACACTGGGGAGAGCAGCGAGACAACGACTCTTCGAGCTGAGGTTGCCCGCCTACGGGCTCAGGTGCAGACATTACAGGATGAGGCTACACGGCTTAGAGCTCGAGGCGGAGGAGCGAGCACTTAGGATTTAGCATGCGCTATTGCCCAGGTTACATTCTATCAGGCTCTATACTACCAGGCGGTGCCGACAGAGCAAAGGGTGCCATTACCAGCTCATATTGCAGAGCCTGTCGTGATGGGGTCATCTAGGACATCATCACGATCGGCATCCAGGACTCATGGCACCACACGGACTATGATGGGGCCACCTCCTCCACCTCAGGGCGGGGGAGGAGATGAGGCTGAGAGCTCGAGGGGTTCTCGAGACACTGCATAAAGGATATATGATTGAGAGGATTGAGTATGCCAAGATGTAGATTGTGGCATACCAATCTATTTTTGATATGATGTACATATATTTGATATATATATAGATGAGATATTTTTTTATCATATGACTTGTCTTATGTATTTTTATGATGCTTTTAATGTTTTGATTGATTGATTTGATGATTCATGTAATTACGTCGTTGGAAATATTATGGTTGAAATGTCATGCTTGAAAAATTTAAATGAAATAATCTGATAGAACAAATTGGTTGTTTGTGATGTGATGATAAAAAATAAAAGGGGACTTTTAACAATAATTTCAAAGGACATTGTCACTATTATAGACCATTTCATGGAGTCACCGCTCACTCGGTCGTCAAGCTAATCCCAGTATAGAAATATTGTTAAAAGTAAAAGAGTGCTTAAGAGACTGTCTTAAGACTTTGGTGCAATGGTGCAAATGATGATGATGATGGTTTGTTTTCAGATTTTCATAAAAATAGTATGCATGAAATAATGTTAAAATGATTTTTGCTAGGCATAAATTCCTAAGTGTGATAAATTTTTTGGATAATTCCCTAGGAATTATACCATCATTGCAAAATTGAAGGTTGACATAATGACATGAAATAGTGATAATGTGCATGCTTTTTGTCAAAAAAAACATAATTGTATAATAGAATGATTTAAGTCATATGGTTTTCATGATTTTCAAATAAATGGGGAATAAAAATTGGTACAATGGTTTGCGCTAGGCATAGAATATGTAGGTATAGACTTATACCATCATCACGAAATCCAAAAAGAGATAGTTTTATTGCATGGTTGATTTTTAATAAATAGAAAAGATGAAGAGGAAGACTTGTGCTAGGCATAAAATTCCAATTTTGGTTTTGGAACTATACCATCGTCGCGAAAGTCGACAATATATATATATATATATATATATATATATATATATATATATATATATATATCTATATATATATATGTGTGTGTGTGTGTGTGGGGGGTGTTTTGATTGTATGGTTTTGAAAGAAATTTTGATGTTTCTATTATGCATGTAGTTGTCTTTATGCTAAACAACTGTACTTTAAAGAAGAAAATGAATTATTCCAAACAATTTGCAAAAAATATTTCAAAGTATCTTAAAGACAAAAGTTAGATTTATAAGGAATCCCATGTGCATATGTGAATTCATTTCCAATCTTGATTTATCATAATGATACACAAAATCTCTCAAATACAAAATGGGTGTGCAATTGCTATGTTCATTTACCAGTTTTGAGCAAGATAATATGATACAAGTGATTTGAATGAACCAAATAAGTGTTCATTAACCATGATGTAGATGCATATAACCATACTAGACTACTATGTAAGTCGGATTATCAAGAGCTAGCTAATCCATAAGCAGACATAGGTCTGTACAAAAGAAGGTCGCTAATGTGACAGACATATCGCCATGCTAGGAGTTACCCAAGGCCAAGCAGGTTGGGCACAAACCACCTGTTATGGGGCTTACCTCACAGTTTTTGAATAATTGAGAATTCCAGGGATTCAAGCTCATCAACCCTTCTTTTCTTTTCAAAGGGTAGGGAAAGGGATGTTATTGCTTTTGCTTTTGCTTTCTTTTTGCTTTTCTTTTGTATTTTTGCTTGATTTTTGAGATAATGCTTGAAACATTGCTATAATGATATAAAATAACATTTTTCTTTTTTCTCTTTTTCTTGAACTTTGCTTTTTCTTTTTGTTCTATACTAGGGATACTTGCTCGAATTAGCTGTAGAGCAAGGGATTTTTATTCTGGGTAGGGGTGAGCTTGTCCTTTTGCCAATTCTCAAAGATTCTAGACCATGTGCATGATAGGATAGCAGGGGAAACTTTTTGCTCAAGAAACCACTTCTACTATGTAGCATAGCATGGAAATTACAAATATAATCATTTTATTGTGAAAGGATGTGCTTGGTTTAAGTAAATAACAAGATCAATTCTCTATGCTCAAACTTTATTTAATTGAATTTTGTGGACTTTGATATAAGAGAGATTAGTAATCATGCCAGATAAAATCAAGATATTTATTTTTGTGAGTGTGAAAGTGAGGGATTCCAAATAAATGCTAATTTATCCAAAATAATTTGAAACATATAACTGCAACATTTGTAAGAAGATATATATAAATACTTTTTGAGAAGTTTTGAGAATGTTGACTCTCTCTTTCTTCTTTATGTTGTTTTGGTTTCGAAAGAGTCAAGAATATTGCTGTTTTTTTATTTTTATTATTATTTTTTTTTTTTGAAAGAATTAACAAGTGCCATAAATAAATACAACAAATAGTTTTGAAGATTTTGATGATTATGAATGTTTTTGGTGTTTTTGAATTTATAAATTGAAAGAAATACAAAATAGTGATTTTGAAATATTTTAAACAAATATATACAAGGATGAAATGACCAAATTTATACATAGTAACGTTTAAGATGCAAAATGTTCATGGGTTCTTTAAGTTCTTTACCATCTAAGGTAGATAATTTGTATGCTCCCGATTCAAATTTAGTAGTGATAATGTATGGTCCAAGCCAGTTGGGCTCAAATTTACCTTTAAGGTCCTTAGTTGCATTAGTATTTTTTTTATTTTCTTTTAAAACAAGGTCGTCGATCTCAAAGGATCGATGACGAACTTTTTTAGCATATGATCTTTTAAGCTTGTTTTGGTAGGCACGGAGATGCTCCAAAGCATTGATGCATTTTTCATCTAGGAGTTCCAGCTGATCGAGTCTGCTAGCTCGATATTCATCTCCTACTTCGGTATCTTGAAGTAGTAGAGCCAAAGAAGGAACTTCTAATTCAAAGGGAAAAACGGCTTCAACGCCATAAACCAAAACAAAAGGTGAAGTTCCAGTGGGGGTTCGAACACTAGTTCGATAGGCCCACAAGGTCGGATATAACTGAATGTGCCAATCGTGGCCAGTTTTATTGACCAATATTTTGAGAATTTTGATTAAGGTTTTGTTAGATGCTTCTGCTTGACCATTACCCTGAGGATAATAGGGAGTGGACCAGCGATGTTGAATCTTATATTTTTGGCATAATTTTTTAACATCTTTATTTTTGAAACAAGTTCCATTATCAGAGATGAGATTTGCAGGAATTCCAAACCTACAAATGATTTGATTAAAAATAAATTTAGAAACTTGTGTTCCAGTGTAAGAAGCTAAAGGCATAGCTTCAACCCACTTCGTGAAATACTCAGTGGTGATTATGATGAATTTGTGTCCATCAGATGACACAGGATTGATTTTGCCAATAATATCTAAACCCCATTTTGAAAAGGGCCAAGGAGATGAAATAGCCTGTAGTTCTTGTGCAGGCGCATGGACAAGGTCAGCATGTTTCTGGCACTTGTCGCAATGGCACACATAATCATGTGCATCATTCTCCATGGTAGGCCAAAAGTATCCTATCCTAAGGAGCTTTTTAGCAATGACACTACCACTGAAGTGTCCTCCACAAGATCCATCGTGGGCTTCACTCAAGGCTGATTTGGATTCTTCTAAATTCAAACATCTTAATAGGATACCTTCAAAAGATCTCCTATATAAAGTATTGCCAATTATTAAAAATTGACTTGCTCGTCTACGTAATAACCGACGCTGGTTTCTATTAGAATTGGCAGGGAAAGTCCCATTTTGGAGAAAATCAAATATATCCATATACCAAGGTTCAGGAGTAGTTTCATTGATTAGAAACACATCCAAAGGTTCTAAGCATGACTTATTTGAAGCGGGTTCCTGGAGTCGACGAATAATGATAGTGGCATATTCGTCATCTAACTCCAAGGGCAGGAGAGATGCAGCTGCGGCCATAGCATCAGCTGCACGGTTGCAAGTTCGAGGAATAGCTTCCAAGGTAACTTGATCAAATAGAGACATTAATTGTAAAACATAGGCTTTATATGGGTGCAGTTTATCATCTCTGGTCTGATAAACTTCATTAATTTGGTTTATAACAAGTTGAGAATCACCAAAAACTAACAAATGTTTAATTTTTAGCACCAAGGCAGCTCGTAATCCAAGGATTAGAGCTTCATATTCAGCAGTATTATTGGTGCAAGCAAATGTCAATTTGAAGGACAGAGGAATAAGATGTTTTTGTGGGGATATTAAAATAATACCCGCACCAGCCCCACTCATGCATCGGGCTCCATCAAAGTATAAGGACCATTGTTCAATATGGTCTGCCTCTAATTGAAGGCATTCATCAGGAAACTCAATGATGAGGGGATGGGTAGACTCTAAGGGTGCAACAACTAATTGATCTGCTATGATTTGACCCTTAACGGACTTTTGTCCTATGAACGTGAGGTCAAACTCGCTTAGAGCAAGAACCCACTTGGTTGTGCGACCCGATAAATAAGGTCGACTCATGAGATACCTTAAGGGATCATATTTAGCAATGACATAAGTTTTCTGACTAAGCATATAATGGTGTAATTTTTGCATAGCAAACATGACTGCTAGACATAGTTTTTCTAATGTTGTGTAGTGGGTTTCATAACTGATGAAGGTTCGGCTAATATAATAATTAGCACGTTCTCTCTTTTCATCATCAAGCTGAGCTAACATAGCTCCTAAGGCAGAATCCGAAGCTGAAATATATAGGAGAAATGGGCGATCAGGTCTAGGCGGTGAAAGCACAAGTGGGTTAAGGAGGTATTGTTTGAGAAGTTCAAAAGCTTCTTTACATTCGTCGTCCCAATTAAAAGGGACATCCTTCTTAAGGAGTTTAAGAAAGGGACCGGTTTTGTCCGCCAGCTTATCGATGAAGCGATGAATGGCTTGAAGCTTACCTTGTAAACTTCGTAACTCAGATATATTAGTAGGTGCGGGCATATCAGTGATAGCCGCAATCTTGAGAGGGTCAATTTTGATACCACGTAAAGAAACTAAAACCCCTAATAGTTTACCGGACTTAACTCCGAATATGCATTTGGCTGGATTTAATCGAATAAGATATTCTCGTAATCGATTAAAAATTTTTCTCAAATCATCTAAATGATTATCTTCATTAATAGAGCGAGCTATAATATCATCTACATAATCATGTAGGATATCATGCATCATATCATGAAAAATATAAGTCATAGCTCGTTGATAGGTTGCACCTGCGTTCTTTAAGCCAAATGGCATCACTTTCCAACAAAAGGTACCCCAAGGGGTAATAAAGGTTGTTTTAGCTTGATCTTCAGGAGCTATCCTGATCTGATTATAACCGGAGAATCCATCCATTAAGGACATCATCCCACTCCCGACAGTAAAGTCAATGATTTGATCCATGTTTGGAAGAGGAAAATCATCTTTAGGGCATGCAACATTAATATCTCTAAAATCTATGCAAACCCTAACTTTGGTGGCTTCTTTCTTGGTGACTAGAACTACATTTGAGATCCATTCAGCATAATCAATAGCTTGTATAAAGACAACATTCAAGAGTTTTTCTAACTCCCCTTTGACTAGCAAAGCCACTTTGGGATGCATTTTTCTAAGTTTTTGATTAATAGGCTTAGCATCCGGATGGACCACTAGGTGATGCATGACTACATAAGGGTCTAGACCTGGCATATCTTCGTATGTCCAAGCGAAGACATCTTCATACTCTTTAAGGAATGCAATATATTGTTCTTGTTTTTCTTGACTTAATTCTGATCCAATATTGATTATGTGAGGATTATCCTCAGTTCCAATATTAATTTTAATGACATTTTCTACTTCCATGTGTAGATCTCTTTCAAAATTAGGTGGGGTGGGTGAAACGCCCAATTATTGTAATTCTTGTAAGGTTAAGTTGGATAATTCATCTTGAGGATTAGTGGTCTCAAGTTGGGCTATAGTTGGTATAGAACCATCAAAATAAAATCCATTGTGTAACATCTCTTCAACGGAGACATCGTGGAAGATATCTCCTTCCAACTCCTCATCGGAGTCAGCAATCATTTCAGGGTAAGCTATGGATAGCATGTTACATGTAAATGGCTAATTTTTTAGAGGCAAATCATCATGCCTATCCAAATAATCTTGATAACATATGAGTTGATCATCATCTTCAAAAGGAAAGGGTTGACCCTTACTAGGAAATAGGCCCACACCATAGCGGGCAGGCCATGGTTCTACCTCGAAAGGTTCTTTCATGCCATTTTGGAAAGGTCCCAAGCCTTTCCCTTTATATCCCATTTTAAGCATTATGGGTTTAGCTTTAATATATTCATTGGTAAAATAACATCGAGCATATCCCTCATGATGAGTTTTGATATTCCAAGGGATTCTTCCCCAATCATATCCTTTATAAATGAAGGCACAACTCCCGACTTGGTAAGTACTTCCCATAGGTTGTGGGAGGCCCAAAGTACGAGGAGATGGTGACAAGTTATTTAAAAGAATTGAATCTTGCATGAAAGCATTTGTTTTTTTTGATATTAAGATTGTGGATAAATCTAGTAAAAGTTCATCAGAAAGAGCATAAGATGTAGAAGGATCATTCCCTATATCTTTAGATGTGGAAGGTATGATAGATGTTGATAATGTGGAAGTGTTAATAGATGGGTCTATAGGTTTTGAAATTATAGGGATAGAACATGAAGGATTGGTTGTAGATTGAAGATCTTTTTGAGGTTCTAGAGTGGTTTGTTTAGAAGATTGTTGATCTATATATGAGGATGAAATTAATGGAGGGGAAATAGGTGAAGCTATGGGTGTGTGTTTCATAGTTTTAGATGAAAAATAATAATTAGGATGTGTGGATGACAGAGCAGGGCAAAATTGCACTCCAACAGGTTTTTCCAAAGCACACATATCAAAGGGTCTAGGATCACCATGGATAGTGACCAACTGATTTTTAAATTCGAATTTAACACATTGGTGTAAAGTTGATGGGACAGCCCGCATTGCATTGATCCAAGGATGACCCAAGAGTATATTGTACGATGCGGGGCAATGTACAATAAACATGGTGGTATCTAGAGTTCGAGGACCAACTTGCAATGGGATGGTAATAACTCCACACGTTTCTTGTGTTTCGTCATTGAAAGATTTGATAATCATGTCAGTTTTCTTCATTTCATCACTTCTAAAGCCAAATCGTTGGTAGAAGTCAAAAGTGCAAATGTTTAGAGATGAACCATTATCAATCAGGACTCGTTTAATAGCTACATCTCCAATTAGAGCAGTAATATATAAGGGATTATCCTTATGTAAACTGTGTTGTGGGATATCTTTATCCAAGAAGTCAATACAATCAACTTCTTGAGTGATGATAGTATTGGCCATGGCTTCAGGTTGAATATTTTGAGGTACCATCATTTGGCTTAATGTAAGCATCAACTCATCCCTATGGGTAGGAGAAGATCTTAATAAATCCAAAAGGGAAATTCTGGCTGTAGTATTGGATAATTGCTCATTAATATTGTAAGGGGGTTTAGGTTGAACATTGGAAGCATGATTCCATTTATTGGGATTTTTCAAAATAAATGGAGTTGATCCATCATTCTGGTTTGGTTCTTGTTGAGAATTTTGAGCCTGTTGTCGGGTAACGACTCCAATGGTACCTACAATGTTATATTGAAGATGTTGAACTAGTCTCGGTTGAGCATTTATGGCTTGTTCATTTGGGAGGAATTGATTAGAAGAGGGTCGAGTAGTAACTCTTCTAGGAAATGGTTCTTATGGAACCATAGCATCTGTGATGGGTTGAATAGGATCTGATTTGTTTTCAGAACTATTCAATTGGTTTGAAGTGATGTCTATTTCACTTTCAGTATCTGATTCTATATCACTAGGATCTAGAGTTTGAATATTATGTAGGGGCCTGGTCGTAACCATGGATAAAGTTGTGTCAAATATTTGAGGATCATGATTAAGTAAATGTCCACTAATAGTTCCTACATATCGGGTAGGAGGAGGAACATTATGATGTTCGATTTGATTGGCCACCTCTTTACCATGTCTTGGTAAAGGGTGTTGAAATATGTCTAATGATTGATTAGCATTTTGATTTTGATTTTGGGGAATGTTCTTTTGAGGATTATTAGGAGCATTTTATTTAGGTTGGAAGGCTTGCACCTCCATTTCATTATTATCAATCAGATCCTGTATTTTATGTTTCAACCTTTTACAAGCATTGGTAGAGTGTCCAGGCTCCTCTATGGAAATCACAGTGTAAGTCAGCTCTGTATCCGGGTATAGTTGGATCAGGTTCTCGGATAGCTGGTAATTGGATCAAACCTCTTTCGAGTAATTGAGGTAAAATAGTTGATAACGGTTGATTCAATCTAGTAAATTCTCGAGGAGGCTTATCAGGAGGTTTCAATATAAATTTTTTTGTTGTTTTCGTTGCATTGATATTAGCAACATTTCTTCTGTCGGTGACTCCGTCACCAACAACTTGTTTGTTTTTATATTGATTTCTGGAGGTTTTCTCATCATCCTTCTTCCTAAGTTGGCCTCTCCTAATGAGGGCATCTTCTACTCTTCGAGCTAAATCTATAGCTTGATCGAAGGTAGTTAAAGTAGCAGTTGATAGCTCATAAGATATTTGTTCTTGTAAATTATTGATAAAAATGTCCAACATTTCCCTATAAGGTAGCACAAAGTGCAGTTTTCCTATCAACTGCCTCCATCTAGCTAAGAAATCGGCAAAACATTCATCCTTGTCTTGTTTTAAGTTGTATAAATCTTTAATGGTTACATGCCTCTTGATGTAGGCACTAAATTGATGGACAAAAGATTCAGTTGTTTCTTCAAAGTTTCTCAAAGAATGAGTGGGCAATTGATAGTACCACTCTAATGCCATTCCACCTAAACTTTTTGGGAACATTTTTAGTAATAGCAAGTCATCATGTGATATATCATGACATGCTATCCTAAACATGCGAAGATGCTCTATGGGATCTTCGGTTCCTTTATATATAGGCAGGATGGGCATGGGAAAATGCTTAGGATAAGGTTGTGCTACAACTATGGGATCCAAAGGTTGACTACATATCTCTCGATAATTGTACGAGGGATGGTAAGGATCTATCTGGTCCATACGCGAAGCTAATTGTTTCACCATGGCTTCCAGATTACTAGTTTGCCCACCATATTGGTTCGGTAGGGCATTGATATGGGATTTGTGAGCATATGATGGAGGGACATGAAGATTAGATGCTATGTTGCTATTGTGTAAATTGTTGGTAGGAAAGGTGTTATGAAGGAATTTTGAAGTTGTATTATGTTGTATTCCAGATTGTTGAAAATTGGTGTTTGACTTCATTTTAGGTTTTTGTTTACTTGAAGCATATTGATCAATAGTTTGGCAAAGTAAAGCAGTGAAGGAAGTTTTCTTTTGTGTGGGAATGATTTTAGGCTGAATAACAGGTTCCTTAGGAGGTTGGGTAACCTGTTGTTTTGGCATGTTTTGAATCATAGTGACCATATCTCTATTGGATGGTCTAGCCTTATCACTTTCTTGATCAATGAAAGACAAGGGATTAGTGCGCACATCAAACATATGTTCCATGGCTGCTTGAGTGTCACTAATTTGCCCTTTATCAATACGAACTACCATATTAAGAGCACCAATGTTATTATTGAAAAATTTCCAGAAATGATCTACGTTGTCAAAAGCAATAGTTCCATTTGGAGCTACTCTAGGGGATGAGGATCCATCCTCTTTAACATTTTCTTCTTGTTCATTGTCTTCACCTAGGTCATCTTCGGTGATCTAGAGTTTCTCCTTCCGGAATTGGATCTTCAGGAAGGACATTTGGGTCTCTAGTTTTATCTTCTAACCAATCTTCTTCTTCTCCTTCAGTTTGTTTACCATTCCTAAGTTTAGGCATTGTGCTTAATTTAGATTTCAACAAATATATATATATATATATATGCAACAAGCTTAAGAGGTATATATTAATTATATACCTACTACAATATTTAAAATGAAATGTTTTGGTTTTTGTTATGTTTTTTAGTTTTTCTTTGTTTTTGTAATAATATTGTAAAGATAACAAACAACACAATAAATGCAAGAACTAAGACTGAAAGTAATGATCTAGTTTTCTATAAACAATTTATAAATATCATTAATGGGCTCAAGTTCTTCAGGAGTCATGAAGTGTTCTTCTTCAAATTGAAAGTTTTCTTTCAAAAATTTAATGAAAAGAGCTATAGTGATATTATCTGTCTCAGATGCTAGTTGATAGAAGTAAAGCTCGTGGCAATACTCTCGATATAACACAGCTCGAGGAACTCTATTCCATATTTCCCTATCCGTAAGAACAACCTCTTGGTCTTCTACACGACCTAGGAACTGGTGTATAATGGCTGCGTTCTCGAGGTATTCCTCAAAGGTGAACAATTCTGAAGACACAAGAGCTCTCCTATAAGCTAACCATCTATGGCAGGCTCTCTAAAGTTCATGATAAAATACGAGTTGATGAGGATCCAGGATTCTATCTAGGACAAGCCTCTTGATTTGTTTAAGTTTTGTTGACCTAGATGAAATGACACTAAGTCTTCTATCAAGTTCATCCCACAAAAGTTGATTTCTATCTGTTTCAGGCACACTAAGCACAGAATTGATTTCTATGGCTGCCAATTGGTTTTCAACATTTATAGTAACTGCTAATATTTTCTTAGGAGCTACCATCTAAACATGATATGCAACTTATTAGTTTTAAATGATTTGAAATGCATCTATGTTTTGGTTGTTTTATTTTTTATTTTTTTGTTTTCAAAAGGTTTTAAATGCATTCACGTCGGGTTCACCAAAATGTATCGCTCCAAATTTTTCACACCCTTACCTTTAGGCTATAGGATCCATGCCCGGAAGGGGGATGTGAAAAGGATGGCACAATACCTCGGACTGAGAGGCCTTGCGAAGGTCCCGCCTCTCGGGGGAGGTGTATTATGGTGATTTTTCGATGGATGGTGGGTTCACCAGGAAATGTTTAGTGGCAGTTTCCACGCCTAGGTTGGGAATGTGTTTTATGTGTTCACTTTTAGCTTTAAACATTCAAGTCCTAGGTTTGGCCAAATGAATCTAAATTGCTCTATATGAAGATGCAGATTAAATGAATACAAAAGAACAAATTAGGACAAAAAATAGAGAAAGTAAGCAAGATTAAAAAGTCATACCTGATCCGGATGTCTGATGAAGATTCTAATTCTTGAAGCAGTCAGGATCGCCTCTGATTTGACAGGATCATCTACTATCAGACAAGATCATCTGAGATTTGACGAATTCGTCAAAGACCTACAATCAGAGAAGTAGACACAAAATATAGAAAATGCAACTATTCTAACAGAGGGCAATGATGTAGAATAATAGGAGTAACATTAAAATGATGATAATAAACAAAATACAAGTGTACTACAATGACTTAATGACAATTGGTGACTTAATTATGCATTTAAAGCTACATGGGTGAACTCCAAAATGCAGAATAGCAAAAAATAATAAATAAACTAGCTAATTGCAAAATAAAACAACAGATTGAAAAGAGGAAAATGCAAACTCTGGGCACTGATTGCCCCCAATGTGAACTGCAGTCAAAATCGTCTCTGATTCGACAAGATCGCCTCCGATCTGAACAGGATCATCTGCGATGATGTAAGCTTGCTCCGGCTGAAAAATACTAAGGTACCTGCAACAAAATTTGGATAGAACAAGTGCAAATAGTAATTTAGGATGTCTAGTGTGTGTAGAATTTGAGTTACAAGGAATTTCAGCTAGGGGGATGCTAAGGGGAGGGCCTAGGATTAAATAGGCTTAGGAGGGAGGTTAGGAGGTTGGAGATCATCCCTATTTGGGAGATCTCCAACGGGGAGGGTCTCTAATAGTGCAAACACACTTCTGCCTAGATTAGAGATGTCGTTGAAACAAAAGCTAATTGTGAAAAATTAGTTTAGGGACAAGATCGTCTGGACGTCCTAGCCCAGACGAAATCGTTCGATCTGAGGCGATATCGTCTGATCGGCGACGATATCATCAAATGGTCAAAACAAACTCTAAAAATGGTGCGAGAAACGAGGAAATAGATTAAGTGGCGGTTTGGGAGCGTTTTTGGAGGTTGAAATTTGAATTTGAATTATTTACTAGAGTAAGTGTAATTATTAAGGTTTTACTACACCAATTTTAGGGTGCTACAATAACCATAGGCTATCGAGTAGGTTCCCTTAGGATCAGGGTTCCAAGATAGAATATATTTACCCCTCAATGAAGAACAAGGCCTCCTCATAAGAATAAGAGCAAGCACCTCTTTGTCCTTGGCCAGTCCCCCCTGGGGCCATTCTTGTGGATATTTCCACCTGTACATCTCCATATTTCCAAAATACTAGATTTTTTTAAAGTCCTCAACACGAGACCAGCCTACTTCCAAGAAAAGAATGCTTAGGGAATGTAACCTAGGATATTGATTCAAGATAGGAGGGTGGCCATCCCAATAATCCTCCCAAAAAAGAACATTTGATCCCTGATTGCAAATCTAAACCCTGCTTGATTAAATTAGCTCCTCTTTTTAGAGTGTCCTAGATAACTGAACCTTTCCCAACCAAGCTAACTCTAGGGATCTCAACCTCAGAAATACCTCTCAAGTATTTACAAGATAATATTTTAGCCCAAATATGATCTTGAGAGGTACACCATCTCTAATAAAGTTTTGCATCCAAATCCTGCCTAAAAAGAGTTGTCTGTCGCAACCCAAGGCCTCCCTCTTACATCAACCTACATATAGAATCCCACCTAATCAAAATACATTTAGATTGATCAAGTTTTTCAGACCATAAAAACTATCTTGAAAAAGCATCCATGTCCTTGATGAAGTGAGAGGGAGCTATTTGTACAAAACATCTATAAATGGGTAAATCTTGAACAACAGATTTTAAAAGCAACACTCTACCTGCAGTGGATAGCCATTTGAAAGTCTAGTGATTCACCTTCCTTCTAAACTTATCAAGCATAGACTACCAAGAAGATCTAGGTAGAGGATGAGATGAAATTGTAATACCAAGATAAATGAAGGGGGGAGTCCCAACCTTGAATCTTAGAATGCGAGCAATCCTAGATTGAATAAGAGGAGGGGTATTGAAGAAGAAAATAGAAGACTTGTCCTCATTAATCAACTATCCAAAAGCACCAAGATATATGTCAAGAGACTGTCTAATATTGCCAGCTTTCCTGATAGTGGCAACTCCCAACAAAGTAGTATCATCAACAAATTGAAGGTGGGAAAGAGGTGGCAAACTACTATCCCACTTCCACCCCTGAATGAGACCCTACATGACTTGAGACTTGAGCAATATTTCCAATCCTTTCGCCATAATTATAAACAAATAAGGAGATAAATGATCTCCTTGCCTCAATCCCCTTGAGGCATCAAACAACTTTTATGGCTCATTATTAACAATAACAGATAATGAGGAAGAAGAAACACATCTCATCACCCATATAATCCATTCCTCCTCAAATCAAAAAGTAGCAAGAAATTTTTGAAGAAAGGACCATCTGACCCGATCATAGGCTTTGGCCATGTCCAACTTAATGAACATAGTTTTCTCCTTAGAAGTTTCCATTGAGTGAATAGCTTCTGTAGCAATAACAACCCCATCCAATATTTATCGGCCAGCAACAAACCCTCCTTGCTCCTTAGAGATGATTTTTTTGAACCATATCTTTAGCTTCTCAGCAATAATTTTTGTGATGATCTTATACACAACATTGCAGAGAGCAATATAGAGCAATAGGCCTGAACATATCCAAGGAATTTGCTCCCTTTTTTTTTGGTATAAGAACCAAAAAGGTAGCATTTAGGGCCCTTAGCATCTGTTTGTTCTTTTGGGACTCATGGACCACCTCCAAAATATCAAATTTGACTAAATCCCAAAACTCCTGATAAAACTCAATAGGGAATCCATCTGGACCTGGGGCTTTTCCTTTTTTCATATTGAATACAATATTTTACAACTCCTCAAGGGAAATTGGACCCATAAAGTGCTCATTCATCTCTCTAGAAACAATCACTGGAATACAATTTAGAATAAGATTTTCATTCTCATCATCTGATAGGGAGTCCTCCTTGAAGAGAGAGGAAAAATACCTCTTAGTATCTTCTAAAATATCCCTGAAAGAAGAGAGCAGGGCATCTTGAGAATTCACAAGAGAGGTAATCAGGTTACCATTATGGTGAGCCTTAACTGAGTTATAAAATAAGGTTGTGTTATTATCCCCTTCCTGAAGCCAATCTACTCAAGCTTTTTGTTTCCAAAAAATTTCTTCCCTCAGTTCCCATTCAGCAAGGTCTTTCGCAACATCAGATTCCTCAACAAGAAGATCCTTCGTGAATATCTGATCTCTAATATTCCTTGAAGCTTCTTCCATCCTCCTAAGAGCTTCTAGGTTAGCCAAGGAAAGGTTCCCAAAATTTAGTCTATTCCATCTCTTCAATTTATGTTTTACAAATTGTAGTCGCTTCATAAAGGAATACATAGCGGTGCCATGAGGATGTTTTCCAGTGGTCCACCAATCTCGCATGAAATCATGAAGCTTAGTATCAAGAAGCCACATAAGTTTAAACTTAAAGGAGGAATTATTTTTTAGCCCTAACTCCAAAGCAGAGAGTTTTATAGGCCAATGATCAGATCCCCTACCCTCCAAAATCATAGAACTAGCACTTCTATTATTACCCATCCAATAACTGGATATCAAAAACCTATCCAGTCTCTTTGAGATGGAAGCTTCCCCACACCTTCTATTGTGCCAAGTAAAGATCCCATTATCTGGCTTGATGTCAACCAAGTTTAGGGCTTGGATATGAGCACTAAAGACAGAAGAAAAAGGCTCGAGACGGTCCACCCCACCATGTTTCTCCTCCATACAAGTGATAGAGTTGAAGTCTCCAACCAAAATCCATGGGTACAGGGGAACCAAACTTATCATAAAGCAAATGTGCTTCCACAAATTCACTTTACCATTGTAATCAATAGGAGCATACACATTTGTAAGTAGGATGGTTTCACCAGATTCATTATCATGCCCGACCATTGAAATAGACCATCTGCTGGAAATCTAAGTAAGAGGGGATATCTTAACCGGATCCCATAAACAAGCGACACCACCAACATATCCACATGCACCAATACAATGGCATTGCCCCCTTCTCCACAACTTGGGAGCAATATTGAACATACTATCAATAGCCAATTTAGTCTCCTGAATAAACACCACATCTGGAGAATGCACACGAACCAAATCACAAACAACTTTTTGTCTGGGGATGTTGTTCAACCCCCTTACATTCCATGAGAGGATAATCATTTTTGGGGGTTATAAAAATGAGAGTCCAATGTTCTCACCAAGCCTGACTCCACCAAAGTCTCCCCCATTAACTTAATTTTATCCTGGTCCTTCTTTCGACCCACCTTCATATTCTTATTCGAAAAACTTTTTTTAATTATTTTCTGCTGCAATCCCAACATTGTAGGAGTTTTGCAGTCCAAGGATGACTACATCAGTGCCTGAGTAGGAGAGGGCATAACTAAATTTGTACCACTTTCCAAAATAGTTTCCCTTATAGGGCTAGACCCACCATGTCCCCTATACTCAGATACAAATCCCTTTGTTCTTCATTTAAACCCCCTAGATCTGATTCCTTAAGTTCCACCTCAAGAAGAGACATCTGATTCGGTCTTGTTATATTTGCATAAGGTAGTGATGTTTCAGGTATCTCCATGCACTGATCAAGATAATCTAATATTTCAAAATAGTTGAGTAGAGCATCTGGCTGGCTATCCATAAGGTCTTTATTTGCCCTTCGTCCTCCGTTTCGGGATTTTACTGAAACAAAACCTTCCTTATCCCATTCCCATTCCTTTATCGAGGCTTTTACTTTATTCAAACTTTGTCCAGACCGAGAGGGCCCAGGATTTGAAACCACAGGTGAGACAAACTTAGGGTATTTTATTTGTAGGTGGCCATATTCATGGTAAATCCGACAACAAAATGGAAGAGCTTCATAGTCAAGTTTTTGAACCCATGTAGTTGATCCAAATTGTATTTCAATAGAATATAGAATAGGATTATTTAAGTCAATTTCAACACAAATACGAGCAACAGAGCTTACCTTTTTATCCATTGTCTATTATGACGGTCCAATCGGCTTCCCAAGAAGAAGGGCAATCTTATGCAAGATATCAGTTCTCCAAAATTCCAATGGGAGCCATGGAAGCCGCACCCATACTGGAACCCGTGACGTCCACTCCTATGATGGGCTGAAACCCACATGCCAGGTTTTAAGAAAGAGTCCCACTTGGTTATATAAATAAGGACCCCCTTCAAATGCTTTGTTACGATCTTCAATATAAGAGAAAACCACCATAAAATAGATGTTCGCACTCAACATCACCTCCACATTGCCTTCAGGATTCCAAGTTTTCCTGAACCAAGCCTCCACAAAGGGGAGAGAAATTTGGATGCCCAAAAATTTTCCAATAAGGGCATGTTTGGTTAGATACTCCACATCTTCCACCATCGAGTCTGGTTGAACCACTAGAACTAGCCTGTATTCACATCATTCCAAACATCCATTGTTCTTTAACAAGTGGTTCCTAACATGCACTGGAAAATCCTGTTCCTTCCAGTCATTTTCAGATGAAAAAATATCACGAGCATGCACTCTCTATGCCGGACCCGATGCCATCATGACATTCCTCCAATTTTTTAGACCTCCTTCAAAAGCTATTGCCATCCCCATAGAGCATTTTTTCTTCATCAAATCCTAGCAGAGTAGTTTTTCCTCATCAAACCCTAGCAGAGCTCCAAATTCATCCCCCTACTTGTATGTTCTCTTAATTGATGGTCCAAAAAAGTATTCTGGGTAAATTAACCTATAAGATAATCTAGCAAAATTTCCAATAGTGGTATTGCATCTATCATGGTTTAGATTTATGCTTATGAGAATGTTGTAAAGGGAAAGAGAGAAGAATATTACTTAAGTAATATATTGAAAGAAGAGTGAAGATATTGAAGCAAGGATAAGTTGTTGGATTAATTGATAGAATATTGAAGAGATTGAAGGATAATATTGTGATTGGATGAGTTGTTGAAGAGTGTATGAATTTAGATGATGTGCAAAGAAAATAGGAGACAATTGCTAAAAAGTAAATGCTAGAATATTGAATGTTCTATAGAAAAACAAATAATAGAAGAGAATAAGTTAACTTGTTCATGAGTATGTGTGATAGCTACCTATTATTGGATATATTTATTTTTGAATATAAGTATATAAGAGTAATAACATTGAGGAACGCTGGATGAAATCCAAATGAATAGGAAGTGACTACGAAATGCAAGAATTAAATTGAATGAGATGAAAGGACTATGTTTGGATGAGAAAGGAATATAAGGATGATAGGACTACATTTGCTTGTTTTACGACCTAAATCAAAGAGAAGAGAAGAGAAAGTGTAACTCTTATTATAGTAGCACTTGCAAAGGAGAACAATTTGAAGAAATGTCTAAGTGAAGGTAAAACACTACTTAAATCATACTTCAAAGTATGCACAAGGTGAGCATTGAAGGCTAAATTTATTTCTTAGTCATAATTTTTGGAGTTAAGTGCATAATTTTGGGTATGCATGATTTATAAAATTTGGAGTAATAAGGTTTGATAATAATTTGGGATTTGATATTTATAAGGTTAACTTTTGGGAGTTAAAATAAAAGGCATTATTAAGGAAATGAATAATTTGGTTTTTGAATAAATAATTAATTGAAGAGAATGAATTAATGAATGGGAGTTATGTTGAACCAAAATCTACCATATTACGGATAGACATTGTGCCTTGGATTCTAGCCCAAAGTATAACATTGTATGAAATAATATTTCTCTTGGTTTCAACCTTTGGAGAAGGCTAATTCCTTTAAGATGATTGTATTTTGAAAGAAAAAAGGTTAGAAAATAGTAAGATATAGAGAAACTAAGTAAAAGTGGATAGGATATAGTGTAACAACATTGGATCTTACTAAGTAATATGCCATCAAAAATTAATTTCCATGATACTTAAAAAACCAACGATTATCATCTACAATTATAGGTTCATTCAACTCTTTATATTCACTTTAATCATTCCAAGGACTCAAACAATTACCAATCCAATAGATAATCCAAACAACATAAATGTATTTAATATAATAAACTAAGTTCTAAGTATAACAAAATGACTTATAGTAAATAATACGATCACTTTAATCATTCCAAGTACTTCAATTGTTAGTGATCCAATATGTGATCCAAAGAGCAAAATTTAATTTAACACAATAGACTAACAATTAAGTGTAACAAAAATTACTTAAAGTAAGGCATACATAAGAAACCTATGATTGCACAATAATGGAGGCCAAACAACTACCACTCGATTGATCAATAAAAATATTACAAAGCAATACCAGGAAAGGACTATAGAGTTGACCCTTGTAATGTAGGTCTCATGGCTCATTTATATGATGTGCATTAACTCTTGTAGTGTAAGATTTATAATCAGTTAGAAAATTATGACAAAGACAAATTGATAGAAATGTTCTAGAAGATGAGGTGATTGGCTTAGATCTCATCCTAAATTTGAATTTGAATTCTTGTATAATCTACTTCATCAATTTATAACCACTTATATAAGTGGTTTGAATTGTTATAGTAGACTTATTAAAGAAGTTAATTTCATGCTTGGGTGACACTTGGCTTGCTAATTGAGAAACATTAAGGTGGTTATAGGGCCTTCTCATGGCTGCTTTGACTTCATGCAATGAGCAGCTTCAATTTTGTGCATCTTGCACAAAGTTAGGCTTGAAGGTGTCTATGTTGATGCCAAGGCTAGGATATTATTGGTTTTGTGCATCTTGGTGTCATGCATCAACTTGGAATGCTTTATTTGTGCAATACCATGTTGTTATTTCTAGCACTTATGTCTTTGTTAAAATAATTGTGGCTTTGTATAGATTGGTTTCATGCATCATGACTTTGGCTTCAATTGTTGTTGTGATCCTAGTTTCATGAAATTGTGGTTTTGCACGATGAGCTTTACATGTTACAAAAAATAGGTGATGTCATTCTAGCATTATCGAAAGGAGGGTCTAATTTTATATAGCGATTATCTTAACTTTTGAATCTTGTAAAATTCTAGTTTCATGAATTGAGCCTGTGTGGTTCCATGCTTCACTGTGATTGTGCTGATAGCACTCCACCAAGGCATTCAATCTTGTACCTCATGACTTTTAGCACTTGAATTTAGACATTTCCAAGAAAAATAAACTTTGGGCTGACATTATCATTAATGTAATCCCAATTTTGAGGATTCCAATTCTATGTAGCCTTGAACCTTTTAGATATACTTAGCCAATATTTTACAAAAAAGAAACCCAATGCTTTAAAATCCAAATGAGGTCATGAATTTGACCTATATTTTTGGCACTTCCTAGGGTTTTTTGCTTGTAAAATATAAGAACCTAATAGGTCTTATCTTTAGATCATAAACTTGTGAAGAAGAGAAGGAGCCAAAGGATCTAGAAAATAATATGACAGGGGAAGAAAGAATGAAGATGACACAATGTATAATAGATACCATAAGAAACTAGAAGGGCAAGGATCGTAGAAAGTGGAATGTAAGATATAATGAACAGATATATGTGTAAATGGAAGAAGAAGTGGAACAAATGAGAATAAATGAATAAAAGAAGTGGAAAATTACTATATGTGATATTATTTATACAAAGTGTGAAAATGGGAGAAAATGAGGAGTTCAGATTTTATGGAGCAATGTACAAGAAGGTAAAAAAGGAAAAGGAGACACAAAGGGAAATATAGGAAGAAAAGAGGATGAAATGATGCAATGGGATAACTAAATTATGGTATCCATAAGAAAAAGGTACCTTCATGAGCATACTCTTCCATAGATAAAAGCCACTTTAAGTCTAGGTAATATGACTTAGGCAAATATTCTTGAAGAACACAAGCTTATACTGAGAGGGGGGGTGAATTGTATAAGACCAAATTTTACTTTTATTTCCCAAAATAATATTATCCAATATTATCAATGGAAATATAAATAGCATTAATCAAAGCAATACACAAATGATCACACACAATAGAGATACCAATTTAATGTGGTTCACCCAATGTGGGTTAATCCACGGAGAAAATATTTCTACTATATTTTCTCAATAAATCTTCTTGGGAATCAATTCCCTATTATAATTTTTATGGACTTCTATCCAAAGGAGACACAAATCCCCTATGCTTTAATTTGTGGATCTCTCTCCATAGGAGAACTCTTTTCCCTTTTCTCTGGTTCATGGAACTTGATCCAGGAGATCTCTATCTCCTCAACTAGTTTATGGATATCTCTCCATAGAAGAACTCTATATTCCTAGTTGGTTCGTGGATCACACTCCACAAGATAACTCCTTCTCCTTGCTTTGGTTTATGGAACTCTATCCATAGGAGAACTCCTCCTTTGCTTTGGTTCATGGATATCTATCCACATGAGAACTCCTTCTCGTTTGCTTTGGTTTGTGGATCTCTATCCACAGGAGAACTCTTTCCCCTCTACTCTGGCTTGTGGATATCTATCCATAGGACAACTCTTTTCCCTCTTCTCTATCTAATGATATTCTATAAGACTTCTATTCCCACTACTCTAGCTTGTGTATCTCTCTCCATAGAAGACCTTTATCCTCACTACCATGGCTAATGGATCTCTATCCATTAGAGATTCATGTCCTCTGCTCTATCACCTCCAAAGCTTGTTGTCAACTTAGCTCATTATTTGTCTCAAATATATACTAAACACTATCCTCGATCTAGTACAAATTTTCTCTAACTCTATCTCAAGTCTAGCACAAATCTGCACTAAACACTATCCTCAAATCTATTCTCGAGCCTTAACACAAAGCTTGATTCAATTACAAATTAATTCTACTTAGATTTACCCCAATCCTTAACATAAAGCTTGAGAAAATCAATCAACTCTACTCTTAAGTCTTCATAAAGACTTGATCAAATATACCTACAAGACTTCACCAAGACTTGCTCAAATCTACCTATAAGTCTTCACCAAAACTTGCTCAACTCTGCCTACAAGTCTTCACCAAGACTTACCTCAAATCTGCCTTCAAGTCTTCACCAAGACTTACCTCAAATATACCTTCAAGTCCTCTCAATAACTTGCTCAATATGCTCTCAATTATTCACCAAGACTTACCTCAAATTTGTCTCCAAGTCTTCACCAATACTTACCTCAACTCTGCCTACAATTTCTCTCAAAAATTTGCTCAATATTCTCTCAATACAAACTCAAAATAACCCACAAAACATGATCAATCAATCTCAAATCTTGCACACGATGTTATCAAATGCTTTGTCTAATATTCAAGGTAATTCGTTTAACTTGAAGTAGTTTAGACATATTCCATTCAAATTTTTTTTAACCTCTGGAACATATATAGAATGATGCACTCTATCAAAAACTCAATATGTTCTACTCAATCATTAATTTTGTTGCTTTCACAAATCTGGTTTCTAATGTTTGCACATTCACTTTAAATATCACTCAAATCCAATGCTTAAGAATTTCACTCAATCATTCAATCAATGAAACACAACTTGCTCACTAACCCTAAAAAATTATTTTCAAACTACTTCAAACAAAGAGCACAATGTAGGTCTCAAACCCTAACTCAAATATTTCTCAATCTCTATATCAAATCAAATCATCCATCAACAAGGTGAACTTAAACTTGATCATACATTTCCAACAATACTCATCAATCATTTTTACTCCACATTATATTTCATAATATTCATTCCAACATTTCAAATAAAATATGATGTGCCCATTACCTCTTTGATTTGATGGAGATATGTCTTCAGAACCAATTTTACTCACAACCAAAATCCTTTTGCCAATTCTAGTTTACATAGCAATAGTCTATCTAAAAATATTCACATAAATATTCACCTCAATAATTATTTCATCATTCAAGAAATACAATAAAATGTCAAGTCACAAATACACCTTATTACTCCTTTAAAAATAATGTTCAATACACATCAAAATAAAATTCCTTGTTTACACCTTATAATCTCCAATCCTTTATTTATTTTCTAAGCACCCAAAAATAAAATATTTATTCAACAACCCTTATGACTCCCTAAACATTTCACACATGCCCTTTTTAATTATCATGTGGCCTTAAAATACTTTTCACATTCCAAAACCTTTGGCAATATTAATTTAAAAATTGCATACCTTATTGTTGGCCCATGTCACCAAAAATATTGTGCACGTCTCAACAACCAGTGCCCAATGACCAACACCCAAACTCGAACCCATGACCTAAGCCACCATAAAGCCTTAGCCCAAGGCTAGGCTACCGCTTGGGCTACATGCCCACATGTGAACCAAAGGTCCATGCTTCCATATTAAAGCTACCTCTCACAAATTTTGGCAAAAATGAAAACTCCTTTCCTCTTTCACAAAAACAAACATCGTGGGATTTGAAACCACGACCTTCCCTTCACAAGCACCTTAGCCACACCTTTGATCGTCATTTGTGCTACTCGACACTTTGGAATATTTTTGTCGATCAACATGAATATTAATACAAATCTACCTCCCTTTATTTAAAACCTCACAAATTATCTTCTCCCTTTCAAAAATGTAGCGCATGAATTCAATTGTCACTTGGGCATTCAAATAGCATTAGTTATTTGGAAATGAAAATAATTTCCTATTAATACTCTTTCCTTTGCATTGAAATACGTCAGCCCTCTTTTCTTTCAAATTTCAAATTCAAATTAAACTTTGAAACTTTGGCACAATTAATTATTTAAATTAAAATTTTAACCTTAGGTTAAAATATTTTAATTTAAATAAATTAAAACCTTTGTTAACCTTTATAACCTGCTCAATGGGCCTTGTCAGGGATATATATTTTTAATGATTTCTTGGACCTTGTTATTCTTCACCTCTTCCTTTTGCCCAAATATTATAATATTAAATATTATAATATTATTATTTCTTTTCAAACTTGCTTCTCTTTTCTTGGGTCTTCCACCTTTTTAGCCTTTTAGGAATATAATATTTAAAATAAATATTATACCCTTTTACTTTTAACAACTTCCATGCCTTTTGGATAAATCAACCTTTTGACCTTAATGACAACAAAACAGGACATCAAACCTCTTGACATCAACGACAACAAAACTTGCTCATATTTCCAAAAATCTCCCCCTTTGTCATTGATGGCAACCCTTTTTTATTTAAGCATTCATTTTACCTTTTTTAGTTCTTCTCCCCATGATAAACTGCTCCCCCTGACTGAATGCTCTCCCCCTAACTCAAATCTCTCCCCCTAACTCAAATCTCTCTCCCTCTAACATCAATGGCAAAGGGACACCTTTGGGGCTAAAAATAAGACTCTTAGTTCAGCCCCCTCCCCACCTCATATCCTTGAGGTGATTAATTTTGGGGTGGGAGTATCTCTACTCCCAACATACAATTCTATTTTTATTTGTCCACCTTCTTCCTCAACCGATCCTTCTAATTCTTTTGAGTATTACTATTCCTACTTGTCTCTGGAAATTATATTCTACACCATTTAGCCATAAGCCCAAAATTATTGCACTTATAACACTTAATTTTTTGGCTCCTAGAAGGTGTAAATATCTTGAAGTTCCTCCTAGTGAAGCCATATCCATTCCTATAATGAACCTTGCAATTAATTTCTTTATGACCAAACTAATTACAAGAGTAATAATACCCTTGAAAGAGATACTCATTTCTAAAAAATATCTTGGTGAAACCATATTCCTTATTTTCATGTGTCCTGCATTGCATAGCCTTGTGACCAAACCTGTGACTTGAGAAGCAATGTCCTTTGAATAAATATTTTCTTTGACCCATTGGTCTCTTAGTCCTTTCTTCCCTGTGATGTTCTCTGTTCCTTGTTTATGCATTGTTTCCTTCCTTGGTGAACCTTCTATTTTTCAACTTATCCTTATAAGTCTCACTTTCTTCTTCACTCTCCTTTTTTTGAATCTTCTCATTCTTTGGATCTTAAGATTTAATCCTCTCCTTATTCTCTTTGTCCTTCTTCAAAACCAAGTCTTTTCTTATTTGATGAAGATATTTGTACACTTATAATATTATCCAAGGTCTTTGAAATTTTCCTAAACTTGTGTAGCTTTTATTTAGACTCTTTCACTTCCTTCCTTAGTGAAGCCACCTCATGCTCTAATATTTCACATTCTAAGACTTTTACCTCTAACTTCTCTTTAAATCTCCTTGTCTTAGATATTGAGTTTATCAGATACTGTATAAGCTTTCCCTTTTCTTCATCACATTCTTGAAATTGAAACTTGAGTTTTCAATTTTGCTTTCTTACCTTTCTTAATTCCTTAAGAGTAGAAATGAGTTCAACTTGTAGATCAACCACTCCTTCCTCTTCATTTTATGATTCCTCTTCTACTTATTTGTCTTCAAGAGCATCCTCATACTTTTTTTATTTACCTTCAATATAAGCACCTCCTTCTTCCTCTATTTCCAAGAAGAGAATTTCTTCTTCATTATCTAAGGATCTTTCATCACTATCACTTGAACTCTTGTCTGTCTTGTCTACATAGAAACTCATCTTATACCTTAATAAAAACTTCTTCCCATGCTTTCCTTGTCTATCCCTAATTTTATTTTCATACCTATATTTTCCTACTTCCCTATTATTATCATATTATCCTCTTCACCACTACTTCTTTCAATTTTTGGAGAATTAGATGCATAGTGACCATATTTGCAACAATTGAAACACTTAACTATTTTCATACCTTTGTGCTTTCTTGAGTCCCTCTTGTTATTTATGCTTGCCTTCAAGCCTTTACCAAGACTTACCTCAAATTTACCTTCAAGTCCTCTCAAGAACTTGCTCAATCTGCTCTCAAGTATTCACCAAGACTTACCTCAAATCTATCTACAAGTCTTCACCAAGACTTACCTCAACTCTACCTACAAGTTCTCTCAATAACTTGCTCAATTTGCTCTCAATACAAACTCAAAACAACTCATAAAATATGATCAATCAATCTCAAATATTTCACACAATGCTATCAAATGCTTTGTCTAATATTCAAGGTAATTCTTTTAACTTGAAGCTGTTCAGACATATTCCATTCAAATTTTATTTAACCTCTAGAACATATAGAGAATGATGCACTCTATCAAAAAATCAATATGTTCTACTCAATCATTAAGTCTGTCGCTTTCACAAATCTGGTTTCTAATGTTTGTACATTCACTTTCAATATCACTCAAATCCAATACTCAAGAATTTTACTCAATCATTCAATCAATGAAACACAACTTTCTCACTAACCCTAAACAAGTATTTTCAAACTTCTTCAAACAAAGAGCACAATGTGGGTCTCAAACCCTAACTCAAATATTTCTCAATATCTATCTCAAATCAAATCATCCATAAACAAGGTGCACTTAAACTTGCTCATACATTTCCAACAATACTCATCAATCCTTTTTACTCCACCTTATATTTCACAACATTCATTCCAACATTTCAAACAAAATATGATGTGCCCATACCTCTTTGCTTTGATGGAGATATGTCTTCAAAACCTGTTTTACTCACAACCAAATCCTTTTGCTAATTATAGTTTAGATAGCAACAATCTATCTCAAAATCTCCACACAAATATTCACCTCAATAATTATTTCATCATTCAAGAAATAAAATAAAATATCAAATCACAAATACAACTTATTACTCCTTTAAAAACAATTTTCAATACACATCAAAATAAAATTCCTTGTTTACACCTTATAATCTCCAATCCTTTATTTATTTTCTAAGAACCCAAAAATAAAATATTTATTCAGAAACCCTTATGACTCCCTAAACATTTCACACATGCCCTTTTTAATTATCACATGGCCTTAAAATACTTTTCGCATTCCAAAACCTTTGGCAATATTAATTTAAAAATTGCATACCTTATTGTTGGTCCACGTCACCAAAAATATTGTGCACGTATCAACGACCAGTGCCCAAAATAAAACCCACAACCTAAGCCACCACAAAGCTTTATCCCAAGGCTAGGCTACCACTTTGGCTACATGCCCACACGTGAACCAAATATCTACACTTCCGTGTTAATGTTGCCTCTCACAAATTTTGGTGAAAATGAAAACTCCTTTTTTCTTTCACAAAAATTGAATGACGTGGGATTCAAAACTATGACCTTCCCTTCACAAGAACCTTAGCCACACCTTTGATCATCGTCTATGCTACTCGTCGCTTTGGAATTTTTTTCATCACTCCACACGAATATTAATACAAGTCTGCCTCCCTTTGTTTAAAATCTCACAAATTATCTTCTCCCTTTCGAAAATGTAGTGCACGAATTCAATTGTCACTTGGGCATTCGAATAGCATTAGACCTTTGGAAATGAAAATCATTTCCTATTAATACTCTTTCCTTTGCATTGAAACACGTCGACCCTCTTTGCTTTCAAATTTTGAATTCGAATTAAACTTTGAAACTTTGACCCCATTAATTATTTAAATTAAAATTTTAATCTTAGGTTAAAATATTTTAATTTAAATAAATTAAAACCTTTGTTAACCTTTATAACCTACTCAATGGGCCTTGTGAGGGATATATATTTTTTAATGATTTCTTGGACCTTGTTATTCTTCACCTCTTCCTTTTGCCCAAATATTATAATATTAAATATTATAATATTATTATTTCTTTTCAAACTTGCTTCTCTTTTCTTGGGTCTTCCACCTTTTTAGCCTCTTTAGGCATATAATATTTAAAATAAATATTATACCCTTTTACTTTTAACAACTTCCTTGCCTTTTGGAGAAATCAACCTTTTGACCTTAATGACAACAAAACTGGACATCAAACCTCTTGACATCAATGACAACAAAACTTCCTCATATTTCCAACAATTTGAAATGCTTATAGGCTAGAATTTACCATTATTATTGTGTTTTTTTCTCTTTTTCATATAGTTTCACAGAAAATCTCCTCTACTTATCAGTTACAATAGTGCAACACTTCAATTCTATCTTAGAACTCATGACTGCACCAAGGAGCATTTTTTCTTGGGCTTTAGAGTCATAGTGGCTTTATATAGAACTTGAGTGATAGTTTTTCTAGATAGCCTTTCCATAATGATTGTGTGATGGTGTATTATGACTTGGATATTTTACTAAAAAATTGGAGCTTGTGTGAACTGTTTGTTCACATGCTTTATTTGATATATTCATGCCAATTAAGCTCCCTTGTCTTGGTTTTTTTTCATTTTTATTGTATCACATATCATGTGCCTCAGCTCACACATGTCCTGCTAGCTCAGCTTATGCCAAGTCATGATTTTGAGTACCTTTCTACCATTTTCAATTCCTCTTGTCTTATCCATTGGACTACAAATTTGATGGACGAATGATGGAGGGAAATAAATGGGAGATGATGATACATGAAAGTGAATAAATGGACTGCATAGGGTAGGTAAGGGGTTAAGGTGGTTCTATTTTTCTATGCATTTCTTGTATTTGTTCTAAAAAAAAGAATATAACTAATTGAAACATATTGTTTTGGAGAGTAGCCATAGAGTCTACTTTTTTAGCACCTTATTTTTTGTGGGAGAGACTATTAGGAACTACTACCTCATTAGCTAATTACCTTCTTTTCCAAATTTGTGGTCAAATTTTATTACTTGCTGACTATTTACACAAAACTATGGTGTGTTGGCCCATGTTTGGCAGAAATAACTTATTGCAATCTATCCCAAAAATCTACAATGTCCATACCATATGATACCAAGTTTGAGTCTTTCTTCTTGATGAAGAATTTGAAACTCACAACTATCATTAGGAATTTTTGGAAGTTTTTTTATCTTATTTTTCCTCTCAATGATTTTTTATCTTTGAACATGTGTGATAGTCAAGAATAAATGTTTTGAACAAGATGAGTATTTAGGCTCTATCCTTCTAATCATTAGTCCTTATAATGTGACTTGTAGATTTTATAGAAGCCTATTCATCATTATCTCACATTCTATTTTATTTTTTCTTTTTGATATTTTTCTTCTTATGGATTTCTCTTGATTTACTAGCCATAGTCGTTGAAGCTCATGATTTTCTAAACTTTGGAAAAACTTACAGTCAATTTGTGAGTATGACTATTATTCTAAGAAAAACTTTTGTGGTCTATAGCTATTGCACCATGGCTTTCACCATGCTGAATTTAATTTTCCTTCTAGCCAGTCACTTATTTCCACTTCTATGTCATAGGCACCTTTCTTTACAAGAACTACTTTTTGTTCTGTATTTTTTAAATATAGAAGGGATGTAGATCCTAATTAGATATTCTGATGATTTTCTTAACACAAGTAATAATAATATGAATTTATTCTTTTCTCAATCATTCTATGATTTGTACCAGGAAATCTTTGGAAAAAAATATGCCAAACAAGGGGGAAACATCCACAACTATTATATTTTGTACCCTTGTTATATTTGGGCATCCATGTATCATCATTGGAAAATTCTTTAAAACACCAACTGATTTTATAGATCTCTCCTTAAATTGGAAATTCTTATATTCCATTGGATCGATGGTCAATTTCATGCCTTTGTAGACTTCTACTAGCATAATTGTGACCTTAGCTCCTAGATCTACTACGTAATTGTATAGTATGCAATTCTCTAGAGAAAGAGGTAGATAAATAGAGTGGAATGATGTTTTTACATACCTACAGATGACCTCCTTATTGCTAGACTTGATGGGCTACTATTTTTCTTTCATCCTTTACTAGGTCTACTCTCTTAGCCACTAATAGATCTTTAATCAAATCTTGGGTTAAATTTATAGAGACCTTAATTCCTCTAAGAACTTCCTATGTTGGAGTAGGATCTTTATATAAATATTAGAACTGATTTACTCCTTCAACCCTTTATTTTTGAGTCAGCCAAAAAGTACAACATCTTATATAGTTCAATCCTTTTCTAACTCAGTGGCTTGTTCTTTGAAATTGATACCAAGACATGTGATTGCATCTCCTTCTCATCTGGTATAGTTGAACTCTAGATATGGTAAAAACTATGTACCACTTCTTGTTGATTTTTAGTGAGAGCCACTTTTATTGAACATGTTCACTTTGGTACTATGGTCAAAGCTAACATGTCTTTCATTAATGGGGATTTTTATGGGCATATAAGATGCTGAAATCTTATATTAGCCTAGATTTTGATATGTAATGAAGGGTTGCATATAATTGATATTTTGGCTATCTCTTGTATGTTATCACTAGGATGCTACTGAGTTCATCTTATATGGTGTTTTCATCCAGAGATCTTGACTTATATTGAGAGTTTTGCTCCTCCATCCTTCTAACATATTCAACCAATTTTTGGATCATTATTCTCAATTATTGTTCTATTTGGAGTTGAGCTACCTATGTAGTAGGAATGTAAATAGCTATAGAAAGATGCGACAAATGTGACCAAGAATCTTTATGATACGGTGCATAAGATATATTTGAAATTTTTTTGGGTGGGCAAATGATTCTTCTAGGAGGAATTTTTCCTACTATGATGAGCATATTTTTGGCTAGTATGGCTTCTTGAAAAACTTGTGGGAACCTTATGTCTTTAGACTACTGAATTGGAAGATTTAAGTTAGGGTGGAATACATGACTATTGTAAAGGTATGATTGCGCATGGAAGAGGTAAAATTATTAGGGAATTCTCCTCCAAGTCATTTTAAATGCAATGTTAAATTTGAAGATGCTTTCTTGGGAGGCTCTTTGGATGGATGAAAAATGAGCATCTAGAATAGGTATCTAGGATCATCAAATTAAATAATAATAGCTTCATAAGATTTAGCACAAGTACTAATTATATTATATTCTAATGACCTATACCATAATAATACATTTCCCTTGAAATATCGAATAAGTAATCTAATCATTACATCTTCAAAGATAATATCATACACAGTTACTAAAGAAGCTACATCTTGACAATGCTCATAAGCTATTTTTCCATTTTTTTATTAGTTGAAAGAGGGGGTTTTGAAAGGGATCCAAAAAATTTTACATTAGATAAATAAAAAGGGATATAGTATCCACAAAAGTAGCCTCAAAATTACAAAACACAAAAGAAACCTTGGAGGACAACTCAACACAATTAAAAGAGAGTCTTCGAGGGATGCTAGCAAAGGAAGTAGGGGAAAACATGAAAATATGAAAATAGGGGGTATAGGACCCATAGAGGATGGGTGACTAAAAAATCCATGACTGATTGGATACCGTAGAGGAAATCCACTCATCACCACTTGCATTCTGCTCATCATCAAAGACCTGGGTATGCCCAACCTTCTATTTTATTATGGCACCAACCATCTTCTCAGCTTCCTGGATGAGGGTCCAGGACATGTTAGATGCCCTAGACATGGATTTTAGTGATTATTATAAATTTATAAGGGGGTCAACATTAGTTCTCTATTGGATATGGCTTTAAGGCCCACTTTAGGATCATCATCCTTCAAGGAGAGAGATCGAACTGGGGTCCCATAACTCTTTGAATTTTTGATCTTCATTAGAGAATCCCCTGGGGTCTCCATAGCTTTATCAATTATAATAGAATTTTTCTATTTGTCCCTGGAAGCTTTATCTCTGGAAAAATGATAGTGGAGCTCAGTTTTGACAAAGGGAGAGGTGTCAATAGTATAAGAATAGAATTTTACCTTATTTCTATTTTTAATAGTATCACCAAAAGGTTTCTCTATTGCATCATCATCACTCATGTTGAACTTTTGAGGGATCCCTTGGTTGGGAGTTGAAGTAGAAGGACGATATTTTAGATTTTCAACAACAGATAGAATGGCCTTTTGATATTCTTTCTACAAATCATGCTTATATAAAATCATAAGGAGGCCCTAATGCTTTAGGTATATTTAGGTGTATTTCTTGACACTTTCTATAGAAATATCTATTTAGGCATGTTGATCACCTTTATGTCTCTCAGATGTTTAATATATTCCAAGTGGAAAATATTGAGAGGGGAGTTGATTTCGTTGACCATGAAGAACTATAAAATTGAAATCATGGCTCTATTCCTAGGCACTGAGAGGGCTGCCTTGATAATCCACCTTTTTCTCTTTCTAGATTCTTACCCTTGTGTTTGAAATGACTAAGCTCCTATTCCAAAGAATTATTATCATGATAAATGATTTCACCATCATTGGGGAGCTCCATCACCTCAGTAATCATGTGGATTCTAACCTTGAACTTGAGCCCTCAAACTATGATGTAGACATTATCCCATTACTAAATGAATTCAAGGGATAATTCAAGGTCACTTCTAGCAAATTTGTAGAGGAAAGAAATGAACCCATGAGTCTCCAATATTTCATCGATAGTGGGATAATTTTGTAGGAACTTTGGCTCAAGAAGCACCATCTCAACACTAGAAAAACTCACAAATATACACCTTTGAAAAGATATTATGGAATAATTACTATAAAAAATCACTACTCCATAGGTTGTATTTAAAATGCATCAAATAAGTTGAACAGATGGAAGCTTGCCAAATACACATACCAACAAATTTAGAGGTTACCTCACTCTAGAGCCATTGATGGCTCACTTCAAACTAGAAGTGCATATTTACATGAGTTGAGTCCTCCTTGGGAACCTCATGGCCAATGATGATGGAGGTAATTTTGAAATTCAATCTAGTGATTATAGAGGAGATACTCGAGAAGGTGATGGGATTGGCCCACTCATTTTTTGGGAATGATTAAAGATATAAGTCCTTTAAAAATGAATACTAACATAGGAAGTCCTATCATCGAAGCAATCACTAATGGATATGGGATGACATGTGTGCTTATGGAAATTCATAACCATACTAGAGATAATATTCATGTGCTTATTACTAAGCTTGTATGAGTCTAGGCGATGAATTTTTAGGAGTGAAATATTTGATTGATAACCATGTTGAGAAGGATAAAGTCTTGTGATGTGGGTTTCTCTGTGAGGTCCACACTATTTGAGATACCAATAGGATCAAATGACAACACTAGAGTAATGATATTCCTTCATTGTCACCATAAGCATGGAGAGTTTGGGAAAAATTATCATGCCAAACATACATAACTCCTCAACCAGGCCTAGGTTGGCCATAATGTCAACAACCTTATTTCCTTCCCTATACACATGTTGGCTAATAAAATTGTTGTAGTTGTAGAGGTACCTTATGTATTCTTCAATGTTGAATAAACCCCACACCAAATTTTGGGTCCCTTTGAGGTGGTTGATGATGTTCAATGAATCACCTTCAATCATAAGGTTGTTGAGATGAAGGCCATCTAGGATGGATGATCGTTGGTAAAGAGATCTAGATTCAGCCACATTATTGGTTTGAATTCCAATATTTTTATCAAATGAAAGGATGATTCTCACATGGTCATCTCTAATGATGCCACTACATCCTGCCTTGCATAGGTTACCTTTTTGATAAGTTATTTTTCCATTACTATCATAACTAGGAAGGACTTTTAAGATAAATTTTGGTATTTCATGAAGGATTGGGATGTTAAGGGGACCAATATCATATAAGGTAGGGTAAAATTATTTGGCCATGAGAATATAACCCAACCTATTCCTAAACATTTCTAGGCCTAATATTTGGGGGAGTCACCAGACGAACATGCATTCTCTGCAAAAAAGATCAAAACTATTCATAAAATATTTAATCCTCTACAAAAGTGAGACCAAATAACAATATTTGTACCATTTATCATGCCAAAAAATACTAGTAGCATGGTGGATAGATCTTGTGAAAATATGCCAAAACTCTTAGCATGTTGGATAGCTTTTGAATACTTGACTTCTAATGAGGTGATTGTGATTTTGGTCCCATCGTGCATGCCAAAAACTACCATATTGTTTGACAAAAATCTTCCATACATACAGATAGATGTTATGCTCTGGATTCTAGCCCAAAGTATAACATTGGATGAAACAATATTTCTCTTAGTTTCAACACCTAAAGAATATTGAATCCTTTAAAGTGATTGTATTTTGAAAGGAAAAGGGTTAGAAAGGAGTAAGGGTTAGAGAAGTTAAGTAAAAGTGGAGGAGATATAGTGTAACAATATTGGATATTACTAAATAATATGCCTTCAAAAATCAATTTCTATGATACTTAACATACTAACCATTATCAACTACAATTACAGGTTCATTCAAATTTTGACATTTACTTTAATAATTCCAAGGAATTGAAAAATTAGTAATCCAATATGCAATCCAAACAATAAAATTCTCTTTAACAAAATAAAATATGTGCTAAGTGTAATATAAATGACTTAAAGTATATAATACAATCATTTTAATCATTCCAAGGACTTCAATCATTAGTAATAAAATAGGTGATCCAAAGAGTAAAATTCACTTTAACATAATAGACTAACAATTGTGTAACAAAAAAACTTAAATTTATGCATACATAAGAAACCTGCAATTGTACAGTAATGGAGGCCAAACAACTACCACTTCATTTATCAACATAAATATTGTAAAGTAATACCAAATAAGGACTACAAAGTTGACCCTTGCAATGGAGGTCTCATGGCTCATTTATAGGTTGCATATTAAATCTTGCAGCATAAGATTTATAATTAGTTAGAAAACTGTTCCAAATATAGACTAACAAAAGTGTTCTAGAAGTTGAGGTGGTTGGCTCAGATATCATCTTGCATTTGAATTTGAATTCTTGTGGAATTTGCTTCATAAAACTACTTTTACAAGTGGTTTGAATTGTTACAACAAATTTATCAAAGAAACCTCTTTTATGCTTGGGTGGCACTTAGCTTGCTAGTTGGGAAGCACTAAGGTGGTTGTAGGCCCTTCTCATGGTCACTCTAAATCTGTGCAATGAGCAACTCTAGTTTTGTGTACCTTTCACAAAGTTAGGATTGAAGGTGTGGGTGTTGATGTTTAGACCAAGACATGCCTAATTTTGTGCATCTCGATGTCATGCATCAACTTGGAATGCTTTTCTTTCTTAGTACCAGGATGTTATTCATAGTATTTATATCTTTTTTAAAATAATAACAACTTTGTGCAAACCAATTTTATGCATCACACCTTTGGTTTAAACTATCATTGTAATCCCAATTTCATGTAATGGACTTTGCACATTACCAAGACTAGGTGATATCATACTAGAATTATCACTAGGAGGAGTCCAATTATATGAAATGATTGCCTTAACTTTTGACTCTTGTGCAATTCTAATTTTTTGCATTGAGCCTATGTGATCACATGCTTTGACGTGGCTATGCTAATGTCACTTCCCGAAGATGCTCAGTCTTGTACCTCATGGCTTTGATTCCTTGACTTTGGGTATTATCGAGCAAAATAAGGTTTGTGTTGACATTGCTACTAATGGAATCCTAGTTTTAAGCATTCTAGTTCTATGTGACCTTGAATCTTTTGGAAACACTTAGCCAATTTTTGTAAAAAAAAACCTTGTGCTTTGAAATCCAAATGAGGTCATGAATTTGACCTACAAGACATAAGGAAAAGACATTTGAAATTTGTATTGAACTCTGAATTAATTAGAGTGAGGATTAAAATGAAATTCAAATATGAGAAATTATGAAAAGGAATTGAATGAATGAAGTTGGAATAGAATTAATGAATGGTGAATGGAAAATTTGAAGATTGATTTATTAATATTAAATTTTGAAGAAGGAAAAGGGAAGAAATTGAAATAAATTTTTCATAGTGATAAGAAACGGGAATATTGATTAAGTCATGACAATATTCAAATAAATATATAGTACAAATTCAAATAATTGGTATATTGACTCAAGAATGAGTAGACATATGATTGGAAATAAATAATGGTTTAATACTTTAAAAATTGTGAGAAAACAATCTCTATAGTAGATGATAGGACATATGAGGCCAAAGGAGTAGGAGATACATTAATCAATTTGTCTGATGCAAAAGTTATAATTAACAATGTGTTATATGTGCCAGGATTAACTACTAATCTAGTCTTGGTATCTCAAATGATGGATCAAAATTTAGTGGCTCAGTTTAAAATTATTGAAAACAAAAATAAATGTATTATTATTAAATAAAAATAGCTCATAGCCTCTAGTTCTTACATAAATGGTCTATTTGATTTTGATACATTATCAAATATTATTCTATATGTAAGAACATTAGAAACAAAATAAATTTGGCATAAAAGGTTAGGACATATAAGTGCATCCTATTTTAATGAAATGAGTAGATATCAAATGGTTGTAGTATTACCTAAATTAACATGGGAATCTATAGTTTGTCTAGAATACCTTGAAAGAAAACAACATACAATATCTTTTGAGTTAAGTGTATACTAAGCTCAAGAGCCACTAGAATTAGTATACATAGATTTATGTGGACCAATGAACACTACTAGTATTGAGAACATATAAATTTGTATCTATTTGTTGATGATTATTCTAGAAAAATATGGATATAGTTCTTAAAACTTAAATATAAAGCTTTTATTTTCTTTAAACAATTTAAGAAACTAGTAGAAAAAAAAATGGGGAAATCAATCAAGAACCTTCACTTGAATAGAGGAAGTGAATTTTTATCAAAAGAATTTGAATAATTCATAATACTAAATGGTATAACAAGACAAATCACTATAGCTTATTCATCCCCAAAAAATGGTATAGTAGAAAGAAATAATTATTCCATTATGAAAATGGCATGTTGCATGCTAAACGAAGCACATCTTGATAAAAAATATTGGACAAAAGCTATTAAAACTATAGTATACATACAAAATGGAACACCCACAAGAATAATTAAAATATTACTCCTAAATAAATTTAGTTAGGACAAAAACCTTCAATAGAACATCTATTGTTTTTGGATTTAAGGCATATGTGCATGTTCAAAAGCAAAAGAGAACAAAATTAGATGAAAACACCATATACATAAAATTTGTTAGCTATGATGATTATTCGATAGGATATATAATAATTGATCTAATCACAAAGAAAAATAATGTGAATAGAGATGTGGTTTCTAATGAAGGAAATAAAACCCTTGTTGAAAACCTAAGGGTCAATATAAGTCCTCTTGGTCTGAAATTTCCGAAGTGGATGAGATGTGCCCTCAAGACCTCAACCAAGATTGGATGCCTAAGAAATAGGGATCTCTGAGTTAGCCTTCAGAGAAGGTTAGCTCCCATGTGCCTAGCTAATATTACTAAATGAGGTTTTGTAGAGTAAAGTAAGAAATTAAAAGGGTTAAAATACTAAGTTGAAAGTGGTGTAGATACGACAACATCAAGAGACATAGTGCAACAAGTCTTACAATTTTAAATTTAACTAAATTGTTTAACATACTAGATTTATTTTTTTATGCTTTAAAATAATGAATCATGAAAAAATTTGAGCATTTCTAAGTCATTCCAAAACTATAATAGTAAATCTAGAATGTAGAATTATTTGTTCCTAGATTTAACAAAAATTCTTAACCTAGTGAGACATACATATATGTTTAGAAATGAACCTGAGAAAGAAGCTAGACAACAATTCAATATTCATTCAAAATATATATAGCCTCAATCAATACCATTATACCAATTTTAAATGCCAAAAATATGACTATTAGAATGTTTTACATTCTAGTATATATATATTTTACAATTAATTTAGTTATCTAGGCATGATTATTTTTTGAGCATGTTGTAGGCCTATCAGAGTAGGTAGTTGTCACACTTGGCTCAACTATGATCGATTGCTTTGAGTATGCTTTACTAATATGTATGATGTAAATTTTACTGAGGTTGTCTTGCATGCTACATGATTGGGTTCTAACCATGATATTATAGTTTACTTCTATGCATAACTAGCTAAGAAGGGATAGATGTACAATGGAGAAGGCTTTAGTCATTGATATTTTTTAACAACAATGATACCTAATGACTGATTGACATGCATGAACCTATTGATTTGCATGAACCTACCTATTTATGCAAAGGTTGGAAAAAAGGAAAACATGTCACTTACTATCGAATGATCATCTTAGTAAAGCATTACTTCCTTTTGTTTTATATTCATGTTGGGATTCTTTCACTTCTGCTTGTTGGGTACCTGACTTGGATTTATTTTTTATCCAAAGTTCTATTTAGATTATTGGGTATTTAAGCTCTTAGTGTTGACATCATCATATTTAAATTTTGGTGTATTTTGAATCTATAATTCTAGATACAAGATGTCGAGGATGATGTCTTAGAATATTTCTCTATTCAAGCATGACATTGCTTTGTACTCTGTTAGAGTTTTTATGCCATCTTATTGAAAAAAACATTGTAGTTTGTTTGACTATATTTATTCTTCTACTTTCTCTTCACTATTGGGTGTGAGATATTAGAGTCTTCACATGCTTTTGCTCCTATCGAATATTGGGTTTTTATGATATTGCTATTGACATGAGCATTTTAAATATCTAACCAGGTTTCTTACTTGGCCAAATTTGATATCTTCATTTTGCTTTTAGATCATATGCCTTACGCATTTTTACCATATGATAAACTTCAATTTATTGCTATGCAATTTGCTTTGGATTTATTTGTATCTGGTCATTCCTTTTCTACTTTTTTTCCACCTACAATATTTTGGCCTGCTCTAAACCAACCTTTCATCTTTGTATCTGCTATAGTAGCCTTATTAGGTGCTCTTCTAGTTGCTTTCTAAACTACTACATACAATTTATTGCACTATTTCCTTGGCAAAATTATTGTGTTATATATTTAACCACATAGTAGATAGCGATGTTAAAATTTACCTATATTATTGGTAACTTATGAGGATTTTTTATTTAAAATTAAGAACCTAGTAAGCCTTATTTATGAAAAAAAACATATTTTGAGAGAAAACGAAGCTGGAAGATAAGTTGATTGAAAGTGAATGTTATGGGAGTGGGGAAGACTTATGATTGTCAAAAATAAAATAATTTCATAATATGGATGGAAATTTATATATGTAAAGGGAGTGCCATGTAAGGTGATTGGAGGTATGAGGGCTACAAGAGGTGAGAAATATGAATAAAGTAAAGAATGCAAATGTTAGAGCTTGGTGGTGGGAAATTTAGGTAGATAGGGTAAGAAGATGATTATGGAGGTGAATTGTGTAGAGGTGTGGAAGACAACAATACAAAGAGGAGAGAAATGTTGGTAGAGTAAGAGAAAGCAAATAAAATAGATATACTTATGTGTAGGTACCTTCTACAAAACTAAAAGTTCCATGAGCATATTCCACTATAACTGAACTTTGTTTTAGGTCGAGACCTATAAATTTAGGTGAATGTTCACTCACATGAACTCTCTTAGGTGAATATTATAGGTCTCTAGGAATTTTCCTTCTTTCATTGTCCTATTTCTCATGAAGTCATAGAGATAGTATTATTTAGAATTACAAAGTGCTATAGAGGAAGCATTTCTTTAATTTTCTTCATAGTTAACCCTAAAATTTTCATACATTAGATAACCCTAGACTACTATTTATAGTAGTTTGTTGAATTTGAATACATATAGATATTCAATTGCACTAGCCTTTAGTAGGGCTGCATAGATTTATTGAATCTCATCACTCATGTAATCATCCAATTCTTTTTACTTGATTTTTTATCCATCTCATTAGAGCTCTAAGCCTTGATATTTTCATTAATCACAACATACGGTTCTCAATTAAACATGATGTTTACCTCTTTGAAATTTGAAGCTAGAACCATATACATTTGGCTTACATATGTCAAATTGCTTTGTGAAATTATCATGACAACCTTTGGTGCCTATTTTCATCATGAAGATACTAAGAAAATTAACTCCACATATTGTAACTATTTGAACAACTGTAGTTTTCTATGAGAATGACTTGGGATAGATTTTCCATTGGGCTATAGAGTTGAAAAAATGATAGAATAGGGGAAAAAGTGGAGGGGAGATAAAACAAGGCGAGGTAAAAGAGAAAATGAATGAATGATTCATTAGATTCCTTGGAAGAATATCTCTTATTTTTCCTATAGTAATGAAATAAGGAAATATAGGAGAACATATCAATATTATTTGGAAGAAAATACTTTTAAAATTTAGCAAACTTACTGAAAGCATGAGGATACAAAAACAAAAAAGGAAAAACTCCAAGCACGATGCAAAAATGGAATTAAACTCAACGCTAAATCCTACAAATTAAAAATGCATGAAATGGAGAAAGCATGAATTGAAACCCAAATGAAATAACAACCCTTCTCTTTTATTGATGTATTTCATAATTCGGTTACAATTCACATCCTCCATTTTCAGGGGCGAGGAGCGTTAAATTCATCTCTTGGTTACATCCATGGATCACCTTCCTTCTTTCGCGTGCCCACATGTAAGATGGGCAGACCAAAACGTCGCCACCACTTGTGTCTACGAATGTTGATTCTTGGATGCTCCTCCGATATCTCCGTCCTACGTTCAAAAAAATAAAAGATAGTCAATAGCACCTGCGGATAAAACAAAGCATACAATCCCCAAGCCTACGATAAATGAATGAGAAAAATGAAATAAACTGTGACTAAAATGAATCCAAATGCTCTAAAAATTTGACAGGGGCATCAAGACATCACCAGGAGGGCACTGCAAGAAGAACAGTTGGGAAATTCCTCACCGATTTGAATTTGCTCTGGGGAGGGACGAATTCACCTGCAACAAAATGCCGAAAAGTACTATCCCAAATGTGCTACCTAGGAAGCTCCAAAAGATTTGAAAATTTGGGGTTAGCTAATTGGGGGCATTTTGGGAAGACCCAGATGGTCGGATTTTCCCAATTTTACCTTCGTTAATAGGAATCTGATGATGCTACCTACAAGTTAGTAAGAGCGAACGAATATAGAAACATGATCAAAATTGTTCAAAATGAGACGAGATTTAAATGACAACCTATCTAAGCATCATAGAATTGAATGCAAAAAATGAAAATTATAGAAAGCAAAATCTTCTATAGATTCCCAATCACTCCTAAAAGGGATGATTAGGCCTATAGCAGTGCGGGGCGCCCGGACGGGCCGCCCACCATTTGGGGCCTGATTTTGGCACCAATCCACTTGGGATGGGTCCAAAATCTCTTACAAGGAGTTGTCAAAAAATTGGGTGGTATACTGTGGTCAAATGTCGGGTTTTGGGCTCAATATTAGTCCTTCCAATAGTCACCCTATGACCTCCTCTCTAAAAGAGATCAAGGATGTGAAGGGCACAAATCACACAAGGATGTATGGGGAAATAAAATGATAGCACTTCGTTGCTCAAAATTGCTCTTACTCTCCTCTCTTGGGGTGAGAAAACCCACCAATTTATAGACCTGGAGGTCTCTTGGGATGAGCATGTAGGGGCGCCACTTGGCAGCCATGCCCTTCCAGGGGAGGGAATATTCCTCCCTAATTAGGGGCTTCATGACTGCCCTTGTAATAGCCTCTAACGCTCACGCTCACCCATGCTCCCATGAAATGAAGGAGGTGTTAAGTGGCGGATCCGAGCTACCATTTGTCAAGATTTGACTTTTTTCCCGTCAAACCTGCAATTCGCCCCACCCCGGAGTGAGTTATTAATTCATGCCTGAGAGGAGCGAATCCCATTTTGAATTCGTCCCTGGGTGGAACGGATATTGAGCAAAGTGCCTAAAGGTGCCAAAATGATTTATGACCTTCCAAAACTGTTGTGAGAGTGGTTAGGACCACTGTTTAACCTCTAGGGGCTACCCTGGGGGCTATGTGTGCCAATGTGATCAATGTTTGTAGTCACATAATCATATTGGTGCTATTTTGGTGTCTACAGATGCCCCTTTTTGGGATGCGCTATGCAAGGCACAACATCGAGCAAAAATAGATAACCAAAGCACTAATGATTAGGGTTTCTTGGTAACCTAACCAAATTTTGATGCCCCAAGTATGAAGAGGGCATGCATTCTTGAATCCTTGCTTCTGACAAGTGAAGGAACTCAATTCAAGTGTTAAAATTTTTTGGTGAGGTGTGACTTGAGCTTGGACATTGATCAGTCATGAATAGGCAAAGGGTGCAACCTTTTGTCTATGGGAACCTTGAGTTCATGATTCACGAATGCTAAGTGATTGATCAGCTTGTGATTATTGCTTGTTTACTGCCCCAAGCAGGAGCGTGATTGTATTTGTCAATTATTCTTTGAATGCATGCCATTTCCATGATTGGGTGTGTATTTGTTGATTGGTGACTAAGTGTGAATACCCCCTCATGCGACGAATCAATGAGGGAATGAAAAACATGAGAAAAGTGATGATTCGCTTGACCCAAGATGACTTAGGTAAGGGTGCCTTCAGATGTTTGATCTTTGAATGTGTGTGCAGTTTTCTCGACATTTAGACCTATTTTTGGTGGGTGTTACCCTTTTGGTGACGCCTTTCTGGAGCTGAAATTGTCAAAAATTCATCTTCCCGTGGAGTGGTCTGACCATGGTGGACTTATTAGGGCATAGAATGGTGACAATTTATAACCCCAACATCTGTTTTGGATGCCAAGAATGTTAGGTGCGAAGGCGCCTTTGTTTGGCAATGTTATTGCTATTTTAGGTTGGGTTTTGACCCTTTTGGCGACATCGCTTGGGGATGAAATTCTTGAAGATCCATCTTCCCGTGGAGCGGTCCGGCTATGGTAGCCTTCTTAGGGAGTAGGATAGTGAGGATTTGTGACCCCGACATCTATTTTGCATGCCCGAAATGTCAAGTGCAAAAGCACTCTCATCGGGCAAGTTTATTGTTGTTTGTTGGTGCATTTTTGTGCATTTTTGCTGTTGTTTTTTTTTTTTTTGAAATTTTTTCTAGGTCAGAGGACCGGTTATTGTAGCCTACGAGCATTTTTGATGATATATATACAGATGAATTTATTTTGTTTATGCGTATGTGATGATTTGATTTTATGCATGATGATTGATGAATATGGATGTATGCATATTAAGTTATAGTGATGAATGCATATGTTGTGCTAAAATGTGAATGTTTTTAATTCATATGATATGCAAATGGAATGGATGAATTGAATTTGTGATTTTTGGCGGTCGGACCATAGACTGTGTAGAACTTTATGGCTTTTTGTCCTAGGCGATTGCTACGGTGAATAGCTTTGTATGTATACATGTTTTTTTTTTTTTTGATGGCAATGTGAGGATGAAAGATAGCAAGTTGGTTGAGAAGGTATGCAAGGTTTTTCAAAACTCAGATGTTTTAACCATCTAGCCATGACTGTACTATCATCGCATGAGACTTTTGAACAAGGTATGAATTGGACTTGTCGTGGACCAAGTTATTTCACATCCCTGTGTGTGCAATTGAGTTCATTTATGTGGTGTTGGTCAGGATACCGCCAGTGCCAGATAGGCTATCAACCAAACCTATAATGAGGATCACCTGATTATCTCCACTAACTCCTTTGTTGTGTTTAGTCAGATTAATCTATGGTTCTATCGTAGGATACCATAAGCTAGCTCATCCACATTCAAACATTGATCTGCACACAAGTTAATGTGACAGATATATCGTCATGCTGGAGGTTTACCACCAGTGACCGATAGGCTATCAACCAAACCGATACTGAGGTTTGCCTCATGACTCATAGAAATGTTTGAGAGTTCCAGGGATTCAAGTTTGACTCCCTTATTTTCTTCAATTGTATTGGGATACTTGCTCTTTTGTAGTGATAAAAATCACTATTTATTTTTGTATATATTTTTGTTTTTTTTTTTTGAGCAAGGGATTTTGAATAGTGAGTGATGATAATCACTATTGTATGTGCTTTTTGATGTATGCACTGTGGTTGTGATGTCAAATTTTGGAGTTTTGACTTTTGCAAATTTTTATGATGTTTGCAACTTTTTGAGAACTTGGGATTCTTGGGGAATTGGGTAGGGAGGATGCTTGTCCTTTTGCCAACTCTCAGCATTCTTGGGGTCATTCGCACAGGGGGATGAGTGAGATAACCGTTTTGCTTATGGTGAAATGGATTACTTTGCAGGATTCATCTTCCGTTCACATGACTTGGGAATTTTGTTGTGTGTTTTAACTTGTGTTGGGATGCTACGTAGCGAGGTGTGATTCAAGTAGAATTCTACCTGCATAAAATTTGTCTGACTTGGTACAGTATGTGGCTAGAAAGCTAATGACGACTGAATGATGAAAAACTCTCGATACATTAGAAAATAACTGACTATGATGTGGGAGAATATCGTGAATGGCGGTTATAGGCGATGAGCTATTGATAAAGTGGAAAAATGTAAAAATGATGGTTTTGCCAAGTAATGACAGTCTATGGTGCTTTGACCTTTATGACCACAAATATGCAATGTATGGGTTTGATGTTGAATGCAGCTATATATTTTTGTATTTTTGAGGGATTGATTTTTGTGAATATGAAGGTGAGATGCAAAAAGAGCTCTGTGTTGTTATGATGATTTTGCGTATGCATAGAAATGAGATGCAAATTTTTGTTATTTTTGATGATTTTATTGTTTTTGAATTTTCTTGTTTTTGACCAAGCGATTAAGGAATCTTTGGAGCCTTTGGTTTGACCAAGCGATTACGGGAATCCTTGGAGTGTTTTGGGTTGACCAAGCGATTACGGGAATCCTTGGAGTGTTTTGGGTTGACCAAGCGATTATGGAAATCCTTGGAGCTTTTTGGGTTGACCAAGCGATTATGGAAATCCTTGGAGCTTTTTGGGTTGACCAAGCGATTATGGAAATCCTTGGAGATTTTTGGGTTGACCAAGTGATTATGGAAATCCTTGGAGCTTTTGGGGTTGACCAAGCAATTGCGGGAATCCTTGGGGCCTTTGGGGTTGACCAAGCGATTGCGGGAATCCTTGGGGCCTTTGGGGTTGACCAAGTGATTACGGGAATCCTTGGGGCCTTTGGGGTTGACCAAGTGATTACGGGAATCCTTGGGGCCTTTGGGGTTGACCAAGCGATTGTGGGAATCCTTGGAGCCTTTGGGGTTGACCAAGTGATTGCAAGAATCTTTGGGGACTTTGGGATTGACCAAGAGATTACGGGAATCCTTGGATCTTTTGGGGTTGACCAAGCAATTACGGGAATCCTTGGGGCCTTTGGGGTTGGGCTATGGCTCTTTTAAATATGTAAGGGCTATAAATGACTGATGTTCAAGGGTTCTAGTTCCTTGATTCCATCAAGAGAGGCTAGCCGGTATGTTCCAGGTCCTATTTTACTATCAATGACATAAGGACCTAACCAGTTTGCCGTGAACTTGTCCCTTAAATGGGGCAAAAAATTAGAGTTATGTTGGTTCTCTTTCAAGACCAAGTCACCAACCTGAAAGTCCCGTAGGTGAACTTTCATGTTGTATGCTTTCTTAAGTCACTCTTGATAGATATGTAAATGCTCGAGGGCGTTAACATGTCGTTCGTCAAGCAATGTAAGTTGGTCTAATCGAGCCTGTCACGTAGTGTCATCGTCGATGAACTCATGCATTGATATGCATAGGGAAGGAATTTCCAACTCGAGAGGCATGACTGCCTTGAAGCCATACACCAGTGAAAATAGAGTTGCCCCAGTGGGTGTCCAAATGCTAGTGCGATAGGCCCATAGGGCAAGTGGGATCTGAATGTGCCAATCCTTATGGTTATCTATGACTACTGTCTTTTTGAGGATGGTGACTAGCATTTTGTTTGATGCCTCTGCTTGTCCATTTGCCTACGGATAATAGGGTGTCAAAAAACTGTGCTGAATTTTGTACTTTGTGGTCAAAGCATGCACATCTTTGTTCTTGAATGACATCCCATTATCCGAGATTATCTTGGATGGAATACCAAAATGACATATGATGTTATGCAAAATGAACTCCATAATGTGGGGTCCAGTCGTAGAGGTTAGCATAACCACTTCCACCCACTTGGTGAAGTACTTTGTGGCCGTTATGATAAACATGTGACGATCGAACAATGCAGGGGAGATATTTTCAATGAGATCTAAGCCCCACTATGAAAATGGCAAAGTTGACTGGATCGACTGCAAGGCCTAGGAAGGTACGTGTGCCAAATTGGCATGATGTTGAAACTTCACACACTTCCTAACATATGTGCAAAAATCTCTCTCTAAATATGGCCAATAATAGCCCATGCAAAGAATGTGCTTTGCGATGGCCATACCGTTGAAGTGGCCACCACATGTACCATCATGTGCTTGGGTGATTGCCCAAGTGAACTCCTGCTGGTCCAAGCAATGGAGGAGAATCCCTTCATAGCTTCAACAGTACAAAATGTCTCCTAACAAGACATGCTTTGCCACTTTCTATTTGAATGATCGTTGTGTAGCATGTGTCAATCCAAATGGGAGGTTACCTAACTTGAGGTAGTCCCTGATGGGTGTATACCAATCCTGATGATTAGAAACCTCGATAGTCTAAACGGCCAATCCCTCTTGAAGTTTATACCTAGAAAAATATGAGCAAGAAAGAACTTACAAGAATAGCGTTGTATTGCTATTAATGGGAGTAGGGGAGAACAAGGACCCCCAGTTGGCGTGATTCAAATGATCGTGGATTCAAGAGAACCTATCCGTGGATGGCTCAATATGGATCAAGTGGATTCCTGACATTAAATTAGAGCTTTCTCGCTCCATCGCTGATTGTGATAATGTTTTAAATTGAATGGTTGTCATTTCACCATAAATGTCTTGTGGTATTAAGGACCCCAAGGAGGCCATAGTGTCCGCAAAATTATTTTATGATTGAGGGAGTGCCTCGATGTCGTACCATTCAAGCTTTGCCAGGAATTTGTCCACTAGGGCTTTGTAGGCCTACAGAATTGGGAATTTTCATTAGAATACCCCTTTGACTTGGTTGACGATTAACAGTGAATCACCAAATATGTTCAATCGTTTAATTTTGATGGTGATTGTTGTCTGAAGACCTATGAGCAAGGCTTCATACTCTACATTTTTGTTGGTGCATGGGAAATTTAATTTAAATGACAAGGGCATTGGAGCACCCTGTGGTGTGGAGAATACTATTCCCGTGACAACACCTTGCTCACATTTAGAACCATCAAAAAATAGGGTTATTGATGAGCACCAAAAATGCTCATATTTTGTACAAATTTCTTTGATCAATATGTGGCTGTATAATAAGGATTGCGTACTTTTATGAATGATTATATAGATATTTGATATAATTATGCATGTTATCTAATTTGTGTGTTTTTAGTATGTTTTGTGGAATTGCAGTTGATTTAGTTAGATTTGGAACGGTCGAGGTCCTTTTGATGGACCTGGCACTTTATTTCATCGGGGGTCAATGTAGAGAACATAGGTGCCTCCTTGCAACCAAAAGGTGCCAAGGGAACAAGCACCTCCCTGCAATCGAAAGGTGCCAAACCAAAGACAAGAGCCTCCTTGCAGTTGGAAGGCACCAACTGAATGCGAGCACCTCCTTGCAGTCAGAAGGCACCAACTGAATGTGAGCATCTCCCTGGAGTAGGAAGGCAGCAACTGAATGTGAGCACCTCCCTGTAGTCAGAAGGTGCCAACTAAATGCGAGTGCCTCCCTACAACCGAAAGGTGCCAACCAAAGACAAGCACCTCCTTGTAATCGGAAGGCACCAACAGAAGGCAAGTGCCTCCCCACAGTCGAAAGGTGCTAATAGAAGGCAAGCGCCTCCCCATAGTCGGAAGGCGCTAATAGAAGGCAAGTGCCTCCCTACAACTAGAAGGTGCTACGATAACAAGGTACCTTCCTCATAAGGAAGGCGCCACTGATTCTTTGCTCGTTGACCAGATTTGAACAACGTGGACAACAACGGCTGGTGTAGTTCCAGCTCTGCATCATGTAGAGCTAAATTGGAGATAGCACCAATGTATCAAAATGTCTTACTGATGCTAGGTAAAGCACAAATCAAAATGAACACACCGCCATCAAAATAGAATGCCAGACGTCGATTGCATTCGCCAGACTATTCTAATTTAGTCTGGGAAGAATCGACTGTTGTAACCACTTTTGTAACAGAAGTTCTATGGGTGTGTTATATAAACACACGCAGATCGTTCTAAAAAATATATAGAAATAATTAATAAAGATCCATTTAGAGTTACAAAAGATAGATTGTAATACATTGATAAATATATTATAGTTCCAAAAGTTCTAAAGCGCGTGTTCGATCGGGAAGAAGCTACTGGAGCCTGGGCCCACTCCAAGCCAGTATTTCTTCCCCATTTCCTTTTCATTTATTTATTTTAATTAGTTTATTGCTTTCATAAGAATGTTCATCAGTTTGCTAGTTCCAGTATTTGCAGTAGGTTTATTTTTAGGAATGTGTACATGATTTATTTTTGTAGATTTAATTCTGTTATTCTTACGTAATTTATTGAGGAGTGCGGGAATGATTAAAAACCATTTCAAGAACACCCCCAAAATGTAGGATTAGCAGATTTACCTCCAGTGGTATTGTAGTAACCTAATTTTGGCTCTTTGCAAGTTTACGAAGCTCCCTGGGTTGATAATTAAATGCATGGGCATGTGACAAAAATAGGAAACCATTCACCTTGTTTGGCCTGCAACATTTTGGCACTATTGTTGGGGAAGAGTCTTAATTAGATTACTTACAATACCCTGAAACCTTCCATATGACCTTGTATGAGTTCTTCGAGAAGAAGAGGACCTGACGGTCACTTTATAAGAACTAATCCATCAGGACCTGAGTCAACCGAGCATTTTGGATTTGAGTTAGACTCGCTCGACCTACCAGCAGTCCATTGGAGTGAGGAACTACACTTTGTGCAAAGTGCCACCTCATCCCATCAACAAGGGGACGAACGAATCATCATAAATCCTCTATTTAATAGGACTCCTCTAGAGGAAGCCCTGTTGTGGAAGGTTGTGGAGGATCAGACGATCTCACCAGACAACCATAGAGCATTGACTCATAAAGTTTTAAACGATCGAAAGGCCATAAATGCTGCATTAGAAACTACATTTCCCAAAAAAATGGTAGATAATGATGAAGTCTCATCTGGCTTTAGTTTCCCAATAGAGGAGGGAGTAGGAGATACCAAAATGAAAAACATATCCCCTGCTCACCTTTCGTCCTTTAGAGGACACCCGACTGAGGACCCTAACCTATTTTTATTCAAGTTTGATGTTTTGTGCAGGTCTGTGGATTACAAATCAAACACATAGAAGTTGAAATTATTTCCTTCTACATTAGATGATGCAGCTCTATGATGGTTCATCGGTCTGGGAGACAAACACATCACCAACTGGGACCAGATGAAGAAGCTCTTTCTAGAGCAATATCAAGATTTTAGGAGAGCAAGAGACTCTAGGGAGGAGGTCCTGAGCATGACACAAAGAGAATATGAGTCTCTCGAGGAGTATTGGGAGAGATTCAACTTTAATCTTCAACGGTCCCCTCACTTGAAGCTATCTGATAAGTCCCTCAAAAGCATCTTCTTGAGGGGACTTACCAATGAGTCACTGGAGGCTCTCAACATGATCTCTAGAGGTGATGTCTATCAACATGCTATGGACGACATCCAAAAATTATACCGGAACTACTCAAGAAGGCGAGGCAAAATCACCACCAGAACCATGAAGGTGACTACTTCAGTCACCAAAACTAAAATAGGCAACATGCTGGAGGATTTGAAGAGCGAAATGCTCTCATCTCTAGCATTGCAGATGGATACGCTACTGTTAGAAAACAAGAAACAAGAAAATGATGCAACATTAGCCTATTTTTGCCCAAAATGTAGAGGAAGGCATGCAAAGAATGCATGTCCAAAAAATAAGGTCAGAGTATGCGCAGTTTGTAGGCTAAATCATAAAACTCGATTGTGCCCACAACTGCCCAGTAACCAGGAAGCGTCTGAGAGCACGGAGACCTACTTCATAGGCAATAGGAAGAGTTGGCCATAGCCCCCCATGGGTAATATACCAATCGGAATGCCATCATATGGGGGAGGGCCATACATGCACCAAGGACCCCCTCAACCACCTAATATGGGGTGGTGGGGACCATCACCCTAGACTAACGCACCCCCAACAACATTTCTAAATCAGCAGCCATGGATGCCATATCCATATCCTAGGTAGCAGTGGAGAGGCCACAATGCATGGAATCAAACTCCATAGAGTGCAGCGCCTACTCACATCCAATAGAACTTACCAGCATTGCCAGCAGTGAGACCTACGCAGCTACCAGCACAACCGATAGCAAACCCGAACAACAGAGTAAATTAGTCGACATACAACATAGAAGGTGAGATGTATCATATGCACAATATTTAGCTTAGATCAGGTAGGCAGCTAGGAGTAGAGACACCCCCTCTGGTAGAATAGGAGGAAGAGATAATAGAGACACCTCCAATGGTAGAGGAGGAGGAAGAAATAGAGGAGACACCTCTGGTAGAAGAGGGAAAAGCACTTGAGAGAGCGGAAGCTCCATTTCCTAGTTGACTGCAGGAATAAAGAAAAACAACACATCCAGAATTCGACATCTTGTCGAGCTTGAAGAATCTCATGGTGACAATCCCATTATTTCAAGCAATTTGAGATGTCCCCATTTACACCAAGGCAATCAGAGAAATGTGTCTAAGGAGACCGGGATGAAAAGCTACCCAGACTATCAATGTCATGGGTAAATTGGTAGATCTAATGATGGGTAGAACACATCATCCGAAGTATGCAGATCCAGGAAACCTAGTGCTGACCATAAAAATTGGAGGACATTCCCTATCCAACACATTGGTTGACCTTGAGGTAGCCATCAACGTGATGCCTCAAGAGACCATGCAGAGGCTGCAGCTCACGAACCTGAAGCCAACCATGATAGTGTTGCAGTTAGCCAATCGATCAACCATGTCGTCGGAAGGGGTGCTGGAAGATGTGATCATAATAGTCAGTGCATGGGAATATCCAACCAATTTTTTAGTTTTGCAAACCAAGACCAGGTTGGGCGGTTACCCAATCATTTTGGGGAGGCCATGGCTGGCAACAGCTGATGCTTACATCAGTTGTCGGGATGGGCTAATGACCATCTCCAATAGGCAAAACATCAAAATGCTGACCATTTCACCGCCAGCTTAGTCTATGGACTCGACAGAAGAACCCAGGATCACCGAGCATGGAACTAAAGAGTTATCCATAATCCAACCGGTGATGACCTTGGAGGAGGTGGTAGAAGAGGATGAGGATGGTGCTATCGTGGAGTTTCTCCATGGAGAATCATCCACCCCCACACCTAGATCACCGTTGACTGGCACCCAAGATCAGCACATCCGACAAATACACGTTGGGCCAGGGAGGATATTAAATGTCAACAGCAGGTTGACGCCCACATAGCTAGAAAAATTGGAAGAGCTTCTGGTAAAACACCAGCAAGCATTTGCATGGGACTACGTAGATATGCATGACATCATCCTAAAAATATGTACCCATCAAATTTATTTAGATGACCAGGCAACTCCTAGTCGGCAGCCACAGAGAAGGATGAACCCAATAATGAAAGACATTTTTAGAGAATAACTACACAAAATTCTTGCTACCAAACTCATATATCCAATTTTTGATAGTGAATGGGTATCACCATTAGTGGTGGTCCCCAAAAAGAATGGGAAATGGCGGATCTGCGTGGACTATCGGGTGTTGAACAAGGCGACTAAGAAAGACCACTTCCCACTCCCGTTCATCGATCAGGTCTTGGACACACTCTTAGGAAGAAAATACTTCTCCTTTCTGGATGGTTTTAGTGGTTACAACCAGATTCAGATAGGGGAAGAAGATCAAGATAAAACAATGTTCAACTATCCATAGGGAACGTTTGCCTATAAGGTATTGCCTTTTGGACTATGCAACGCACCGACCACCTTTCAAAGGGTGGTGCTTAGCATATTCTCTGATATGATAGGAGATGGGGTGGAAGTATACATGGATGACTTCACCACCTATGGAGAAACCTTCGAGGAGGCAATGACAAATCTAGAAAGAGTGCTCGATAGGAGCAAGGAAAATCATTTGTCCTTAAGTAATGAAAAATGTTTTATGATGATGTAGGAAGGCATCATGTTGGGACACCACCTCTCTGTGGAAGGAATAAAAGTAGACAAGAGGAAGATCGAGGTCATGAGAGACCTACCTAACCCCAGAACATAGAAGGAGGTAGGAATTTTCCTTGGATCAACCGGGTACTATCGATGATTTATCATCGAATTTAGTAAGATTTCCAAACCATTGCACACCCTACTTTCTAAGGACGTAGAGTTCAATTGGATAGGAGATTGCAAAGAAGCATTCCAATTGTTGAAAGAAAAATTAATATCTACATCGGTCTTGAGAGGACCGAATTGGGCCATACCGTTCCATATTTACTACGATGCATCTAACGGTGTGATCAGAGCAGTCCTCGGACAAAAATATGACAAAGAATTTTATGTCATCTATTATGTCAGTAAAAACTTGGCAAGAGTAGAGATCAACTATACAGTGACAGAAAAATAATTCCTCGTAGTTGTCCATGCAATAAACAAATTTTGCCACTATATAATGGGATACAAGGTCTTCGTCCATATGGACCATGCGGCTATCAGGTATCTAATGAGCAAGCCGGCCATTGGTGGCAAAATTATCAGATGGCTGTTGCTATTGCAGGAATTTGACATCACTATAGTCGATAAACTAGGCAAGGACAACGTCATGGTGGATTTTCTATCCAGATTGATACCAACAGATCATCAAGCAGTGGAAGATCAGTTTTTGGATGAACATCTGTTCGCTATTAGTGAACAAACCCCGTGGTATGCAGACATAGCCAATTACTTGGCCACCGGAAGGACCTCACCTGCTCTCTCCTACCGAGAAAAGTAGGCGGTCATAGAGAAGAGTGCATCATTCCTTTGGATGGATGGTCTCCTATTTAAAATAGGACAAGACCAAATTATAAGAAGATGCGTAGCAGAACAGGAGTTTTCAGAAGTGCTCAAGGCATGTCACGATGAGCCATGTGGAGGACACTTTGCAGGGAAACAAAATGCCTACAAAATCCTACAGGTTGGGTATTTTTGGCCCACTCTTTTCAAGGACACAGCAACGAATACCAGCAAGTGTGATGAGTGCCAGAGGATGGGTAGACCAACCCATCGAGATGAAATGCCCCTGCAGCCCCAGGTACACTTGGAACCTTTCGATAAATGGGGCATGGACTTTGTGGGACCATTTAATCCACCTTCGATGGGAAGGAGGTTTATTCTGGTCTACACGGATTACGTCACCAAATGGGTGGAAGTGCAGGCATTAAGGGACTCAAAGGAAATAATGGTTATCGATTTCTTATTTGCCCATATTTTCACACGATTTGGGGTTCCTTGGGAGATAACAACAAACCAAGGGCCCCAATTCACCTCCAAATTGATTGAGGAGCTGATGGAGTAGTATAGAGTTCGGCACAATAAAACCATGCCCTACCATCCATAGGCGAACGGGCAAGTAGAAGTGACAAACAAGGAGATAGAAAACATCCTGACCAAAATCGTGCAGCAACACAAGAAATATTGGGCCACACGGTTGTCGGAGGCAGTTTGGGCATACAACACCACGTGGAAATCCACCACAGGATGCACACATTTCCAACTGGTCTATGGAAAAAATGTGATGATGCCCATCGAGTTCAAAATCAAAACTCTGAGGACGGCTTTAGAATTAAATTTTAGCTTGGACGAAGCTCAAAAATAGAGGATTCGCCAGCTAGATCAACTGGACGAAATCCAACTGGATGCTTTGTAGAGGACAGAGATTATACAGAAGCAGAGAAAGAAGTGGCATGATAACCACATCAAGCTGAAGAAGTTCCAGGTAGGGGAATGGGTACTATTGTATGATTCCTGGTTCTAGGAAATGAAGGGCAAACTTATGCAGAGGTGGATGGGGCCGTATGAGGTGGTAGAGCTCATTAGGAATGGGGCGGTGTGCGTTAAGACAATTGACGGCAGCAACACCATGTTCACAGTCAATGGCCACCGACTACGCCCCTATAATACATCCAAAATGTTACAAGTGGAATCCAGAGTAGGCATGGGGGAGACCCCATCTTGCTAGATCTGGACCGAACTCTCACAAGTGAAATGGTGGGCACAAAAGTGCTCACCCAAAATTTTTTAGTTAATATAGTTTTTTTGTAATATGTGTTTTTGCAGGGACGACGCCCGCATGCAAGCTATAGGCATCCTAATCTAGGGCCTAACAGGCACATAACACGTCTAACTGCCTTTATTTTCCTTTCTTTTTTGGTTGCTTTTTGCAGGTGGAGGACCTAACAGCACGAGGGATAGGTATCTGGGAAACTAGGCCTGATTCGGCTTAGCATTCCGACATTGGCTCGTAGGTAGAATCTAGGTAGCATGAAAAAAATTGGGGAGGCTTGATCACCCTTTTTCCAGTCAAATCGCCATCCAGAAGAAGGGTCCTTATTGCTTTTAGAAGGCACCAAGTCCAGAAGAAGGTGCCTTACTACACCCAAAAGGCATCCATCCAGAATGCACCTTACTGCTTTTAGAAGGCACCAAGTCCAGAAGAAGGTGCCTTACTACACCCGAAAGGTGCCCATCCAGAAGAAGGCACCTTACTACATCCAGAAGGTGCCAAATCGGAAGACAACGCCTTCCATCCATTCAAAAGTTCCAAAAAAAAAAAACATATGTAGGTGCCTTCCGTGGCAAGAAGGCACCAAGACAAAAAAAAAAAAAAAAGCCAGTCGAATATGCCTTCCAACATCAAGAAGGTGCATTCATCCAGCCGAGATGCCTTCCAACATCAGGAAGGCACATTCATCCAGCCAAATACGCCTTCCAACATCAAGAAGGCACATTCATCAAGACGAACGCCTTCCAACATCGGGAAGATGTGAACTAGAAGGAGGCACCTCCCACATTGGGAAGACGCATACAGGTAAAAGTGCCTCCCACCAATCAAAGCACCGACAACGTCGAGAAGGTGCTACAAGGACACCATCCACATGGGAAAGGTACCAAAGAATGCCTCCCGCATGAAACATTTGCATCTACCAGACGCCTCAAGCGGAATGAAGCATCACACGAATGAGCAGCATCAAAGGACCATACCCCTCCCTCATGTCACAAGTCAGCAAATCAACGGCTACCATGATGACTGGAACAACGAATCAGGTACGTGCATACTAAATCAAATCTTTTATATAATTATTTATAAATATGCAGTATCAAAAAAATACCACCGTCATAGAGATCGTATCCCCCCATAGCCAGAATCCCGTGCCAATGATTGGGTGCCTTCCATAACTGCTAGGGTTAGGCATATTTTCTATAAAAAAGGCACCTTCCTAAAGAAGGAAGGAAAAAAATATATATATATATATATATATATATATATATATATATATATATATATATATATATATATTTATTATATATATATATATATATAGTATACGATGAAGGCACCATGGGAGGAAGGTCCAAGAACCACGCGATCAAGAAGAATGAACCCAGTGATACTGATGGGATCAGAGGGGCAGTGAAGACCCAATTTGAAGCCGAGGGGTGGCTTGAATACTACACCCTAGTCAGTCAGGGCCAGGACATGGAGGCAGCTAGAGAATTTGCCACCTCTTTGAGGGGTGATGCGGCCCAAGTACAAGGGGTGGAAATTCTAGTCACCCTTGAGTTCATCTCACAAGCGACTGGATTGCCTCTCACGGGGGAATGTACATACAAGGGCGGAGTGTTAAAACTATATGCCAAAATACTACTGCCAAGAGGAAATGTGCAGATAGACAGGGAGGGGTTACTCAAAAATAGTCTCCCCATGAATATGCAAAAGATGTTCGAGTAGATTGCTCAATTTTTCACATGCACAGGAAAGTATACCCATCTGCACATTAATCATGTGCACTTCCTCAATCACCTAGTGTATGGGAGGAAATTAAATATACCTTTCTACATAGCGAATGCTCTGAAATATGAAGTGGCTTGGTACCAAAAGGGGCATTGTCCACCTTAGCCCACCATGGGCTGATATCGGCATTGGTCCGCCATGCAGAAGCACAAGGATAGAACCGCAACGCAGAGGGAGATGGCGGCCAAATAGAGCAACACAATGCGGTTGCCTAATTAGGGCAAGACGAAGCATCCCCTGTAGAGGAGATAACAAACATCGGGCAATTGGCATTGCCCTATTTTCTAGGAGGAGCAGAGCAATCATCGGTGCCCGAAGAAATAGAGGATAGAGGGCATTCCCTAGTGCCCGAATATGAGGAGGAAGGAGCACCACTCGCTGGTGGTGAGGACGATCCAATCCCTAGGAGGAAATGTCTACGGTGATTCCTCTCGATAGAGGAAGGACAAAGTGACCCAAAGATAGACGTTGCCACCCAAACCCTCCAAGAATTAACAAACCGAAGCCCACAAAATGAACTTTTAGGAGTAACGACCAGATCGATGCGGCCTTGGAGGAGGCACTCAAATGGAAAACTGATTGTTGGATGGCACAACAGATTCTGGAAGATTTCTAGAACTAGCATAAAAGGGAATTGGAGGAAAGGGATAGACAAATTGCTCAGCTTGAGCAGCTGGTCCGATAGTTGTAGGAGGAAAATCAAATACTTCAGGATAGAGGAACAACAAGACAGGAGGCGTCCACTCAGACTGATTGGGCAGAAGAAGTGTTGACGAACTCTCCCACATCCGTCGAACGAGTATTCTCTTCGAGGGAGATTCGATCGGACGCCCGACAGAGTAGCCCGGAGGTAGGGGAGGATTCCTCTGTTTTCAAGGGTGAAAAGGAAAGAAGTCCTACGATGCCCCATGTCATTGTCCTGAGTGACACAGAGCAGGACGAAGGTATCCAGCAACAGATAATACCAGAGGATAAGGAGGACCTCCCCATGCCTGAAGAAGGAGAAGAGCCTGAGGGGTCGACACCAGGTAGATAGGAAAATGAAGGATCACCCCCAAAGATAGTAGCACAACTGATCGTTCAGAGTAAAGAGAAGTCCCCAAAGGAGAAATAAGAGATCCTGGTCTGAGCCACCACATTTCCTATAGAGGCCAAGGCAAAGAGGCCCAGGACGGCTCGATAGAAGGTGAAAGTGACCTTCGTCGAGTCAGAGGAGGACGAATGGGACATGCAACTGTTCACCGAAAGGAAAAAATATTTCAAGCAGTTGTGCAACAAAATGAAAGCAGCCAAGGAGGCCAGGAAGGCATCCTCGAGGGTAAAAGGAGATTTTGGCATCTGCATCAATCCGATAGAAGACAACTAGTTTTGGGACATCTATGGTTCATCCCGAGGGTGGCCTTCCATGATGAGGAGGTACTTGGAATTGTGGGGAGTATATGGCCCACAATTGGAGGCCGTTGCGATTGCAAAGGAGAATGCAGGGCTTACCCCTGAAGCGGCCGGATTATACAAGGCCCAAGTAGTGCCTTCCATAGGGGATAACTCGGATATCCCTCTGGCAGTGGTCAGACCTCCAGACACCGACCTCTGGCAAGCTGTTGAAGCTACATTTCAATCGATAGGAGCAACGCTGGCTAGACCACCACCAGTAGCAGCCAAAACAAGAAGAGGACAATTGACAGCCGTAGTTTCCCATAGGCAAAGGCAAACCACACCTTCAAATTCCGGCATGAAAAGACAGACTCGGGCCACAGGGGCAACAGAATCCTCTAAGAGATGGCAACGATGAAAAGTCAGAGGGCTACCTGCAGCTTGGATGCCATGAGGGCGTGGCATATGTTAGGCGTGGGGGGATGATGAGCACCAAAAATGCTCATATTTTGTACATATTTCTTTGATCAATATGCGGCTGTATAATAAGGATTGCGTACTTTTATGAATGATTATATAGATATTTGATATAATTATGCGTGTTATCTAATTTGTGTGTTTTTAGTATGTTTTGTGGAATTGCAGTTGATTTAGTTATATTTGGAATGGTCGAGGTCCTTTTGATGGACCTGGCACTTTATTTCATCGAGGGTCAATGTAGAGAACATAGGCACCTCCCTGCAATCGAAAGGTGCCAAGGGAACAAGCGCCTCCCTGCAATCGGAAGGCACCAAACCAAAGACGAGCACCTCCCTGCAGTCGAAAGGTGCCAACTGAATGCGAGCGCCTCCCTGTAGTCGAAAGGCGCCAACTAAATGCGAGCGCCTCCCTGTAGTCAGAAGGCACCAACTGAATGCGAGTGCCTCCCTGTAGTCGAAAGGTGCCAACTAAATGCGAGTGCCTCCCTACAACCGGAAGGCGCCAACCAAAGACAAGTGCCTCCCCGCAATCAGAAGGCACCAATAGAAGGCAAGTGCCTCCCCATAGCCGAAAGGCGCTAATAGAAGGCAAGCGCCTCCCCATAGCTGGAAGGTGCTAATAGAAGGCAAGTGCCTCCCTACAACCAGAAGGTGTCGTGATAACAAGGTACCTTCCTCATAAGGAAGGCGTCACTGATTCTTTGCCCGTTGACTAGATTTGAACGACGTGGATGGTAGCGGCTGGTGTAGTTCTAGCTTTGCATCATGCAGAGCTAAATTGGAGATAGCACCAACGTATCAAAACATCTTACTGATGCCAGGCAAAGCATGAACCAAAACGAACACATCGCCATCAAAATAGAATGCCAGACATCGATTGCATTCGCCATACTATTCTAATTTAGTCTGGGAAGAATCGACTTTTGTAACCACTTCTGTAATAGAAGTTCTACGGGTGTGTTATATAAACACACAGATCATTCTAAAAAATATATATAAATAATTAATAAAGATCCATTTAGAGTTACAGAAGATAGATTGTAATACATTGATAAATCTATTACAGTTCCAGAAGTTCTAAAGCACGTGTTCAATCGGGAAGAAACTGCTGGAGCTTGGGCTCACTCCAAGCCAGTATTTCTTCCCCATTTCCTTTTTGTTTATTTATTTTAATTAGTTTATTGCTTTCATAAGAATGTTCATCAGTTTGCTAGTTCCAGTATTTGCAGTAGGTTTATTTTTAGGAATGTGTACATGATTTATTTTTGTAGATTTAATTCTGTTCTTCTTACGTAATTTATTGAGGAGTGCGGGAATGATTGACAACCATTTCAAGAACACCCCCCAAATGTAGGATTAGAAGATTTACCTCTAGTGGTATTGTAGTAACCTAATTCCGACTCTTTGCAAGTTTACGAAGCTCCCTGGGTTGATAATTAAATGCACGGGCATGTGACAAAAATAGGAAACCATTCACCTTGTTTGTCCTGCAATAGTTATGTCGGCCTATGACTCAGGATCATCAGAATCTGGTGATTCTGATACATGGAAGACCCCATCATCGGGTAGTTCTATAGTCATAGGCTGGTCATCTTCAATAGGAGCCTCTTCTAGTTGATCGGCTATGACTTGACCTTTTATGGATTTTTGTTCAATAAATTCTATCAAATTTTGTCAACAACATGATCCATTTCGTCGTGTGGCTACTATGATAAGTATGACTCATCATGTACTGCAATGGATTCTCCTTAGACACAACATACGTCTTGTTGCTTAGCATGTAATGGCGTAGCTTTTTGGTAGCAAACACCACTGCCAAGCAGAGTTTTTCAACGTATGCATAGTTAAGTTCATAGCTGACCAGGGTGCGGCTAAGATAGTAAGTAGCATGTTCTCTGTGAAGTTCATTCTTCTGGGCTAACATGGCTCCTAGTGCCACCTTAGTAGTTGAGATGTATAAGTAGAACGACACTCCTGGTCTAGGTGGTGCCAATACTGGTGGTGAAGCCAAGTATTGTTTAATGTCGTCGAAGGCTGACTGGCACTCGTCATCCCAGTGAAATGCTACCCCCTTGTGCAACAACTTGTTCATTGGTCGACACTTGTCAGATAGCTGCGCTATGAAGAGCTTGATCGACGTGACCTTTCCTTGTAGGCTTCTAGGCTGCTTGATGGTAGTTGGGGGAAGCATTTCAAGGATTGCCTTGACTTTTTTTGGGTCCACATCGATACCTCATTTTGAGACTATGAAGCCCAAGAGTTTTCCAGATGTGATGCCAAAAATGCACTTCTTGGGATTCAGTTCTGACTCTATGCTCCATGAGGCGATCGAGGATCTTGCTTAAGTCACCGAGATGATCTGGGAGCAAAAGAGATTTGGCCAACAAATCATCCATGTAATCTTCCAAAGTCTTGTGCATGTAGTCATGGAAGATGTATGTCATGGCACGTTGGTAGGTGGTGCCAGCATTTTTAAGGCCAAAAGGCATGACCTTATAACAAAATGTTCCCCAAGGCATTGTGAACGCCATTTTTAGCTGGTCCTCGGGATTGATACAAATCTGATTGTATCCCGAGAAACCATCCATGAGGGAAAGCATTTCATGACCCGCTGTAGCATCTACCAATGCATCGATGCTCGAAAAGGGAAAATCATCCTTAGGACTCGCTTTGTTTAGATCTCAAAAATCAGTGCATATGTGAATCCTCCCGTCAGGCTTCTTGACGGGCACCATGTTGGACAGCCATGGTGGATAATCCACGTAGATGACAAACTATGCATCCAACAGCTTTTGCAATTCATATTTGACCATTAAGGCCACTGTTGGGTGCATCTTGCATAGTTTTTGCTTAACTGGCTTGACTGTCGGATCAAGCGTTAGATTATGCGTGACTAGCTATGGGTCTAGTCCCGACATGTCTTTGTATGACCATGCAAAAACCTCCTTCTTCTCTTTGAGAAGGGCAATGTAGTCGGCTCACTCTTCGGGGGATAGACTTACCCCCAGCTTGATAATCTATGGATTCATTGGGTCTGAGCCGATGTCTACATCAGTCGTCTCCTCGACTGACATGTGGGATCCGTCCTCCAACTGATGTGGAGTTGGGATCAAGTGGATATCATTTGCTTGAGTTTAAATCATCATTAGGAACCTCGGGCTCCTCTTCGAGCATGGAAGATATCCTGAGTTGGCCCAAGGGTAAAATGAAGCATTTCATCGAAAGGCCAGTACTCGAATGGGGATGGAGGGGAATTGACGCGATCCCAGTCTATGGCATCTATGTCGAGAGACAATGACTATGTTGGATCGGCCGGATTGTGGATGGGGGTGGTTAAGTCAATGGAGATCATGTGGATGGAATGATTTTGGTCTCCATTACCATGGGTGTGGGTGCTCGGACATCCTGGATGCTCTCTATGCTCTGGATCTGGCTCTAGAGGGATGGGCACGAATGGATCGGCCCTATGTGCGGATAGGAAGACAGGGTCTACCCTCGGCACGGATGGCACTATAGGGTCTCTGGGTGGAAGGTATGCTTCGTATGCCCAGAGTAGCGGATCCAACACTTGGTCCCACCGCGTTGGGTCTACGTACCACTCATGCCCAAGCCTTATGTTTAATTGTTTGAACATGTCATTAATCTCCAAGGGGTATGGTCATCGCATTTGCCGCATGTGATTAAGATATGCCATCTCAGTTTCATCTTCATAATCACTATCGGAGATCCAAAGGCCTTCGTTGGCTCCGACTTCTTGCGGCATTAAAGGCTCACCTTGCTCAAGCAAATTGATCTGGCCCCATTGGGGTTGTTCCGCTCTCTACGATGGGGCCTGATTTCCTTGGAGTGGCGCCTGCTCGATTGGAGCATCTAAAGGGAACATTGTTAAGAGGTTTTCTTGATAATCATCCATGGGGATCACCTGTGAGTGATTGCTATCTGATTCGAAGGGGTCCCATGGTGCTACCTCATATTCTGATTCGTCCTCTGAGGACCCTTCTTGCCATTGTCTAGACCCTCCCTGAAAATGAGCTCTCGAGCTCTCTCCTCTCTCGAGCGAAGGGAAGGGATTGCTATGGCCAACAAGGTTGATTGCCATTAATGGGAGATAATCCCTCAACGTATATGTGGTATTAGGGTTGGCATATGGATCTGATGCCAATCCCCCCTTGTTGCCTATCCCTAGGCCTTGCATGTTCTCTACCAAGATGTCCAAGGGTAGGGGGTGGTTGAACCCTACTCCTGACTTGTCATACGACATTTGGTATCTTGGTTGGCAAAGAACACGTATCCCCTGCTCATATCTACCTAACCCATATCCATGCCAATTGCATTGGCCAAGGTATCTCAGAGCAAAGTCTAGGTTAGACAAATAATTGACATTTTCAGCAAAAGGCTCTTCATCCTCGTCCTCTTGCGTGCATGGTGCAACGCCATGATCAAGGCCCCCATACACAAAATTTTTTTGGTTCGACGGGTAGCCTAGGGGAACAATAGTGCCAATGGGAAGGCGAGGTCTCCCCATGTCCTGCATGGACTCTAGTGTGGGTGTTGCTACAATATTCCACACCAGATACTCCCCCAGGCCCGTATTGGCCATTTCAACGTTGATCGTTGGTGGTTGAGGGGGAGGGAATGGAAGTTCTCCTTGAGTCCACTCCATGTCGGGTGGACTAGGAGCCTCGACTTCCATTCGGCTAGGCATTTCCTCCATAGAGATAGTTGATACTGATGGCAGTGTCTCTTCCAAAGGTTTTGCCTCTTCCAGGGGTTTCTTCCCTTTGTCCTTCTGTTTGGTCCCCATAGATGGTGTCGTTGGTGGAGGACCAGACGATGAAGATGAACCCAGCTGGGGTTTTGAAGAACTTGCTAATGGGGATGCCTACGAAATCAGACCCTGTTTAGATGGATTTAATTGGAAATCCAAATGCGTCGATGGCAGGGTCGATTGCGGCATCAGCTGCACCGCATTACAATACTTGAAGGGTTCTAAGTCCGTCGGGACTACATGCACCTCCCCTTCAAATGTATACTTTAAACATTGGTGAGCTATCGAAGGGACACACTTCATGTCCCTGATCCATGGCCGGCCCAACAAGATGTTGTAGGCCATCTCACCCTCCAATATGTGGCACAATGTAGGTATGGTCTTTTGTCCCACTTGGATTGGCAGGACTATTGTGCCAACTGTCGAGCAGATTGCATCATTGAATGCTCACAGAGTGTAGGTGGAAGCTGTGATGTGAGATGCGGGCAACTTCAGATGCTTTAGGGCCATAGTTGTGATGATATTACTGGATGAGCCAGTGTCTATCAACACCCTCTTGTATGGGATCCCGTTGACCCGTGCGATAACGTGCAGGGGTGGATCCGCCATGTCATCAGTCACTGATCTCAATTCGTCTTCTCAAAATGTGATGACCGGCTCAGTGCATCGCTTGACATGCCCCACGAAGTTGTTGAAAGAATTTGTCTCATGGGGCTGCAACTCGATGGCTTTCAATATCTCCATTAGAGCTTCCCGATGGGGTGTAGATTGTTGTATAAGCTCGTATATGGAGAGCCTAGCCGATGTGGTCCTCAAACTCTGAGTGAGTTTGGTCCGAAGTGTGGCCACTGGTCTAGGCGGAGGAGGTTGTGCAAGGTGCTATTGTGGTTGGGACATTGTTGGCACCTCTCCTACAGCTGCCGTAGGAGTATTCATGCTCGGATACCTCCTATTTCGAGTCACTATACTGATCATCCCTACATACCCCTGCATGGGGCAGTTCTATGTGACCTCGTTAACTTGTAGGGTCTTTTCCTGTGGAGCATGAGCAGGCAAGGGGTCTTTGAAGACCTCCATTTGTTGATTGCTTGGTGCGACGGGATTATCCACCGCCAGTGTCTTGTTATCAATCAGGTCTTGCACCAAGCCCTTAAATTTCCAACAGGCATTTAGGTCATGTCCCTGCCACCTATGGAACCTATAGTACAAGTCCTCTCTATACCCCTTAGGCTTGGGTGCATTGGGATCTATAGTCTGAATCTCTGGCAGGTTGATCAGGTTTTCCGCTAACAAGCGATCAAACAAGGAGTCCCTGGACTCTGTGTAGGGTGTGTATTGTCGCCTAGGGTGACGTTGCTGATTCTGCTCTTGCCTCTGATTTTCTCTGTCATAGTTGTTGGGAGGCACTGCCTGATAATTAGCCTTTTGAGGCTGAGTTGCTTGCATAGGCTTAGGGACGTTGATTGCAACTTGGTTAACCGCAGCGGGTTTTTGTTGCGTGGTCCCGGTTTTAGTGTTTTTAGTCCACTCTTTTTTCTTAGGTTTGGCTATCTCGCCATCCTGTATTTTGATCTCTTCAATAATCTTGGCTTGCGCCAAAGCTTCTTCTAAGGTGGCATATTGTTGTAGCTGCAATAGCACAGAGATCGATCTCAAACAACTTTTTGAGAACATCTGAGTGAGGTCGGACATAGGAGGGAGGTAGGGCAGCTTCGAAAGCAAAGTCCTCCATCGATTCCCATAGGCCGCCATGGTCTCTTCCTCATACTTCCTGAGGCTGGCTAAGTCACTTAGTGACGCCTTCTTCTTGGTATTGAAGGTGAAGCATTCGAGGAACGCATCCACTAACTGATCTAAGTTTTTGATGTTGTGCTTTGGTAATTGGGTAAACCAGTCCGAGGCAGGGCCTACGAATGTGGTTATGAATGTTCTTAATAACAAAGCATCATTGTCCTGAATGCCAAAGCATTGGCTCAGGAATCTCGTCACATGCTCTTGGGCATCTTCCTCACCTCTAAAGGTTGCCAACTGAGGCAGCTTAAAGTGTTCAGGGTAAGGAGGTGCTGGCACTGATGGATGCACAGGATGACTGTGGAGCTGGCGTAAAGTGGGCTTTTGGGGCCCAGAAGTTTTGGTTTCCACAGACTCTAGATGCTCTAGCAGCGCTTTATATGCATCTGAGGATTTAATCTCCTCCTCTTTGGTTTGCTCCCATTGTGGGTTGTGGGAGACTTGAGGCCTCTGAAGGGGTGGCCGGATGGCAACTCCTCCGCCTAGGTAGGGCATTTCGGCCCGCTCATCTTCTTGCTCATACTCCTCGTAAGCTGCTTGAGGAGTCTCTAGGCGAGACCTATGACCCAGGGTGGGTCCCCGCGGAGGATACCCATCGTTGTTTCAGGGAGTGGCCTCCCGTTCAGGTCTAGGAGGTCTCGGAGGCAGCGCTTGGTAAGGTCATGGGGACCTATCTCGCACCAAGGGATTGCGCCTCTCATATGGTTCCGCTCTTTGGGTGTGCGGGGTTGGAACCCTCTCAGGCATCGGGTTATGTAGCAGCTCATCTGTTTGGCGCCTAATGCGCTCTTTGCTAAGGTGATATAAATGCTCTAGCTATTGTTGGTCTTGCTCAAGCCGCGTGATCTACGCTTGGCGGGCGGCATGTCTGGCGACTTCCAGGTCGATTTGTTCTGCCATCTTGAGCCTAGGAGGCCTAGATGCCTCTCCTATGCACTTACCTCGGTCGTGATGATCCGAGATCTCAATAGGTCGCTTCCCTCTGTCGAGGTTGGCGGCATTTACCCGAGGCTCTGGCCTCAGTGGGTGATCATGGTATCTAGCTGGTGCGGAGGCGCATGGCCCCCACTCTGTATATTGCTCTTGAGGAATGTAATCATCTTCCTCATGCTCCCTTTCATATGTGTGAAAGGGGCGGGCAGAGTTAGCTCACCCGGTTTGAAGAGCCTTGCGCTCTGGATTTTGTCTATTGGTTCTAACAGTGATGGGGGGCAAAGGAGGGATGCCATAATCATGTGGCCTCTCCTCATGGACACTATGCCGCTCTAGCACTTCATTGCATGGTGGCCACTCATATCGAGCTTCTAAGGGAGCCTTCTTATCTATGTTGAGTGCCACGTGTAAGGAATCCTCCTGAAAGGGGCTATGATGAATGGGTGTGTCCCTCAAAGGGGTGCCTCTATAGTCCCATTCTGAAATGGGATGATGCGGACTCTCTCGTGGGTCAGGCCACCAAGGCGGTATGACCAAGTCCTTGGTGCTATAGCGGAGGCGACTTGTGCCCCCTTGTACACTCTCCGTAGCATCCGCCCGTGATTGGGCTTGGCTACGGGTGCACACCATGGTGGTAACTCTCTACAAGCTATGTAGGTTTTTATCTCTTTTATGATTTTTTTATGCTACACTAAATAGAAAAGATCATACACACACACAAGCAGTGATTATCTCGTTTAAAGATTGAACGTGTGTCCTAGACCTGGTTTAGTGTGTTTTGATTTTTGTTTTGTTTTGTTTTTGGTTTTGAAGGTTTTAAAGAACGTTTAAATGCAAAATGATGGCTCTTATGACTCCCAAGAAATGGTCGCCCCTTCGATATACCATTGCCAGGCTGATATACCAACCTCTCTATATACCCGCCCTTACGTGAGGGAAACTATAGGTACGTGAGAGCATATGGTACGTGGAGATGGTGAACATAGGCGGTATGGAAGGGGAATCACCCTGTTTATGACACCTACCATAGAAGACTTATCCTCATGTGCTGGGAATCACCCCAACTACACTCGGTCAGCTTTCGTCAGGATTTACGTCTAGCAACAGTTGCGATCGGGGTAATGGATGCAAAAATCAAGCCAAGGTGGTGATGAAATCCACCGTTGGTCTTGATCAAGGGCTAGGGTTTTACGACCAGTGCCTTGGTTTTTAATTTGCCATGTGGTGTGTGGGGTTCTTTTATTTTGCAAAAGGAAACAAGCAAATGACAAAAGGAAAACTTTCCCTAAGCAAACAAATAATCCAAAAATAGAAACACTAAAAACAACAAATGATAGAGAAAGTGCAGAATCCTTACCTCTTCTCTGCCCAGACCTTCTGATCCTGAGTCTCTATCCTAAAAATGTGCAGAGAGCTATTCATCCCTGGGTCAGATGAATAACAGAACTAGATTCGTCATAGGGTGGGGCGCATTCCCATTCGTCCCTGGATGAGACGAATTACAGTTCTGTGTTCACCACAGACTGGAACGAACAACAGTCCCGCGTTCCAAAAAAAAGAGATACCTACAAGCAAGGCAAATTTTGATCAGATTTCTGATCCAAAAAAGTAGAGGATAGAGTCCCACCGTGATCGCCACTGAAAGCACGAGGATACGGAAACAAAAAAGGAAAAACTCCAAGCACGATGCAAAAATGGAATTAAACTCAATGCTAAATCCTACGAATTAAAAATGCATGAAATGGAGAAAGCATGAATTGAAACCCAAATGAAATAACAGCCCTTCTCTTTTATTGATGTATTTCACAATTCGGTTACAATTCACATCCTCCCTTTTCAGGGGCGAGGAGCGTTAAATTCATCTCTTGGTTACATCCATGGATCGCCTTCCTTCTTCCGCGTGCCCACATGTAAGATGGGCGGACCAAAATATCACCGCCGCTTGTGTCTATGAATTTTGATTCTTGGATGCTCCTCCGATATCCCGGTCCTACGTTCAAAGAAACAAAAGATAGTCAATAGCACCTGCGGATAAAACAAAGCATGCAATCCCCAAGCCTACGATAAATGAATGAGAAAAATGAATTAAAATGTGACTAAAATGAATCCAAATGCTCTAAAAATTTGATAGGGGCATCAGGACATCACCAGGAGGGCACTACAAAAATAACAGTCGGGAAATTCCTCACCGATTTGAATTCGCTCCGGGGAGGGACGAATTCACCTGCAACAAAATGCCGAAAAGGTACTGTCCCAAATGTCCTACCTAGGAAGCTCCAAAAGATCTGCAAATTTGGGGTTAGCTAATTGGGGGCATTTTGGGAAGACCCAGATGGTCGGATTTTCCCAATTTGACCTCCATCAATGGGAATCTGATGATGCTACCTGCAAGTTAGTAAGAGCGAACGAATATAGAAACATGATCAAAATTGTTCAAAATGAGACGAGATTTAAATGACAACCTATCTAAGCATCATAGAATTGAATGCAAAAAATAAAAATGATAGAAAGAAAAATCTGCTATAGATTCCCAATCGCTCCTAAAAGGGACGATTAGGCCAGTAGTGCGGGGCGCCCGGGCGGGCCGCCCACCGTTTGGGGCCTGATTTCGGCACCAATCCACTTGGGATGGGTCCAAAATATCTTACAAGGGGTTGTCGAAAAATTGGGTGGTATACTGTGGTCAAATTTCAGGTTTTGGGCTCAAGATTAGTCCTTCCAATAGTCACCCTATGACCTCCTCTCTAAAAGAGATCAAGGATGTGAAGGGCACAAATCGCACAAGGATGTATGGGGAAATAAAATGGCAGCACTTCGTTGCTCAAAATTGCTCTTACTCTCCATCTTTTGGGGTGAGAAAACCCACCAATTTATAGACCTGGAGGTCTCTTGGGATGAGCATGCAGGGGCGCCACTTGGCAGCCATGCCCTTCCAGGGGAGGGAAGATTCCTCCCTGATTAGGGGCTTCATGACTGCCCCTGTAACAGCCTCTAACGCTCAAAAACACTCACCCATGCTCCCATGAAATGAAGGAGGCGTTAAGTGGTGGATCCGAGCTGCCATTTGTCAAGATTTGACTTTTTTCCAGTCAAACCTGCAATTCGCCCCACCCTGGAGCGAATTATGAATTCGTCCCTGAGAGGAGCGAATCCCATTTTGAATTTGTCCCTGGGTGGAACGGATATTGAGCAAAGTGCTTGAAGGTGCCAAAATGATTTTTGACCTTCCAAAACTACTGTGAGAGTGGTTAGGACCACTGTTTAACCTCTGGGGGCTGCCCTGGGGGTTGTGTGTGCCAATGTGATCAGTGTTTGCAGTCACATAATCGGATTGGTGCTGTTTTGGTGTCTACACTTACTCCATCTTAGAAAACATCTTTGGATGGTTACCCCTTGAATATCTATAGGTAATCTCCTTTTTCCCCTTATTCTTATACCTTTTGACTTTGCTTTTGTTGTGGCATGTTGTGATCTAGGTAATAAGAAGTAGGAAAATGAAAAGGGAGTGATCATAAGGGAGAGTCCATTGTTACCATCCTTACTCATTTGCTACAAAACCAACTAGAATTTGAAGGTAATGGGGCTATGTAAATGAAAAGTTCTTCTTATAGGCTTCATGAGTCATCTAGCCTCCTTTGTATTGGTTGTTATATTCTTTGAAATCTCATGTATGTGATTTTTCTTAATTTATATTTATGTGGAAAGTTGTCTTTATTTAGTTTTACCTATATATTATATGTTTTATTTATGTATTGGCTATTTACACAAAATTATGGCATGATACCTTATTCCATTGTAGCAATTTTGCTCATTTATTAAAACATGAAGTGGCCTGACCATATCACGCCATATTTGAGCTTTCTCCTCTAGTAAAACCTTTTAGGAAAAAAGCTAGCATTAGGTTGCTCTTGATATTGACATGATCCTAAGATGACCATACTCCTAAAAGGTATCAAATACAACACATGAGAAAGCAGTGTGGCCAAATACCATATTTTTTATGTTTCTCTCTTATAGATCATATCAACTATTTGAAGAACACAAGCTTATACTGAGAGGGGGGGTGAACAGTATAAGACCACTTTTTACTTTCTTTCCAAACCAATATCAATTAATGTTCTTAATTGCAATAACCAAATATAGCAGTGTGCATTAATAACTCAGATAGCAGTATTAAGAAAGAGCACAAGTATCCACACACAATTGAGACACAATATTTAATGTGGTTAGCCCAATGGGAGGTACTCCACAAAAAAAATCTTTTACTAAAACTTTATCAATCAATATCTTTGGTAATCACTCCCAATTACAATGTTTATCGATCTCTATCCAAAGGAGATGCTGATACCCTAATCTCAAGTTCGTGGATCTCTTCCATAGGAGAACTCTTTCCCCTTCTATTTTCTCTATGTGATCTTCTAGAAGACTATGTCTCTCTGCGGCACTAACCGGTGGACCTCTCTCAACTTGAAGACTCCTCACTCAGATCTGTCTTCAACTGTGCTGGCTATAGGATATCTATCCATTGAGACTCTGTCCTCTATACTTTGTCACCTCCAAAGCTCTGTCAATAGGCTCACTAAGAACCTACTCAATAGGCTCACACATAACCTTCTTAACAAGCTCACATAGAACTTGTTAAATATGCATAACAAGATCACACAAAACTTGTCCAAATATGCTCAAGCAAGCTCACTAAGAACTTGCCCAAATTTGCTCTAGAAATCTCACTAAGAACTTACCCAATTTTGCTCTAACAAGCTCACCAAGAACTTTCTCAAATTTACTATAGAAAGATCACCAAGAACTTGCCCAAATCTGCTCTAAAATATGTCCACAAATATTTCCACAAAACTATCCCAAAACTTATCCTTAAATTTGTCCCAAAATTGTCCATAAAGCTTTCTCAAAATTGTCCACAAAGCTTTCTCAAAACTGTCCACAAATACCTTCTCGTAGGCTCGATCAATCATGCTCAAGTAGCACTCAAATATCATCCACAAATCTATCAAGGCAAAGCTCAAAGATGAACTCAACAATGAATGGAAATGTACTCTTCAATGGATGACAACAATGATCCAGAATTATCTCAACTCAACTCAACTCATAGAAGCATAAATAGAATTGTTAGAAGCTCAATATGTTCTAATATCAATCTCAACTCAACTCAACTCAAATAAACTCATAGAAACATAAATAAAATTGTTAGAGACTCAATATGTTCTAATATCAATATCAACTCAACTCAACTCAAATTAATCTCAACTCAACTCAACTCAAATCAACTCATAGAAGCATAAAGAGAATTGTTAGAGACTCAATATGTTCTAATCTCACTCTCAACTCAAATCAACCTCAACTCAATTCAAGTCAACCTCAACTCAAATCAAGTCTTATAGAACCATAAAGAGAATTGTTAGACTCAATATGTTCTAACCTTAATCTCAAATCAACATAGAATGATGGAATAGTTTATTTTATAGAACTTGAACAATCACTTCACACATCACTTGACTAGGCTCAATCAAATCAAGTCAACCAATCATCACAAGGAACAACTCTTTCTCATACAATACTAGTCCAAGTATGTATCAACCAACTCAAATGTTTCCAACAATGCTCAACCACAAATATCACATAACAATGATACTCTTGTTCTTTTCTAACTCAAGTTCTTTCACAACCAATGGGCTTCAACAACTATGCTTATCAAACAATGTTTAGACACAACTCTCAATTTAGAAAATCTTGAAGCATTCAACCAACCACTTTCGAAAAGGAAACCACAAACAATCCTTTTCCCTCTAATGATATTTTAGAAATAAACCACCATAAACAATCAATAGGAGAATGTAACCATACCTTTTATGAAGCCAAGAAGTTATCCATAAAATCTTCCACACTAAATACATCTTTATTTTGCCAATCTTCACAAGGGTTAGTATATCACAAAAAAATCAACATTACTCCTCTTCTCAATAATAATCACCAAGGCCTTAAATTTAACAACTTCCTTATCTCTCCTAAAACCACTTGTACCATAAAATAAAATAAATCAAAACATTGCATAACCTTTTCACTCCAAAAACCACTTATACCATAAAATAAAATAAATCACAATATTACATACCTTGTCACCTCATGAAAGAATTAATCCTCTTGAAAAATAACAAGGCAAACTTCACTTTTGGAACCCCTTTGAAAAATCAGAAATATCTCTTTACACACACCTTATTTCTCCTTCTAAATAAGTTAGTCAAATAGCCCTTGAAATAATATTTTTGATGATATATAATATGCCCCCTTTCCTAAATAAATTGAAACCTTTACATATATATATATATATATATATATATATATATATATATATATATATTGCCACCCTCCATTAATTGCACATAGGTCGGCCCTTTATTAATTTAAACTTAAACTTTAAACTTTAATATCTTCATCACCCGAGGTCCTTTTTCGATGAAACAAAATTCCACCTTGGATTTTAAGAAAATCCCTTTCCACATAAGCCCACCATGGTTTTAAATAAAATATTTTATTTTTCTTGCCTTGGTTTTCATAAAAACCCTGTAAATAGCCATGCTTTCCAAAATATTATAAATGCTTATTTATGAAATATTTTGGCCACCAAAACCAAATGTGATCCATGTGACATCAATGATCCATGTGACATAAATGACAATATAAAATGCCTCAAATTAACTCAAATTTCCAACAATATCCCTCTTTTTCATTGATGGCAACACCTCTAAAGAAAAAACCACAATCACTGCAAAAACCATCTCTGAGAATCAAAGCTGCTCCCCCTGACTCAATAATCTCTTTGGATGCTGCTTCCCCTAACTCAATGATCTCTTTGGAGGTTGCTCCTCCTAACTCAATACTCTCTTTGGAGGCTGCTCCCCCTAACTCAATGCTCTCACCCTTACTCAAATATCTCCCCCTTTGACATCAATGGCAAAAGGGACACTTATGGGGCTAAAAGATATAACTCTTAAGCTTAGCCCCCCTCACCCCATTTTTATTTTGATGTGATTAATTTTTGGGTGGGAGTACTTTTATTCCCATCTCACTTTGTTTCTTTCCTTTATCAACCTCCTTCCATGTTTTTCTGATATCCTTCTCTTGATGAATTACTTGATCTTCTTGTCTAGAACCCTTTTGACCTTCTTGCCTTGAACCTATTTGGAATTTATTCCTACACCATATTGCAATATTACCAAAGTTATTGCAATTAAAACACTTGATATTGCAGCCTTTGGTTGGTGCCCATGTCCTAAAATTATTCTTAAAATAATTTCCATATCCATTCCTTTCCCGAACCCTGTATTGTGAAGCTCTGTTTTCATGACCATTATAACCATGACTTCTAAATTGTGTAGCTCTAAAACCAAAACCATGTTGCTCATTTCCTTTGCACTGAAAAGCTCTATGACCAATCCTGTTGCATGAGAAGCAATGTCCCTGAAAACCATACCTTCTTCCCTTGAAGTTTTTTCTAGCAAAATCAAACTTCTTTGATCCATAGATCCTTCAATGTATAGCCCTGTGTCCAAATCCATTACAAGAAAAACAATATCTTTGAAAATCCCTTTGTTCATGCCTTGGTTCTTCATACCTTTCTTGACCATTATCATTATGATAATCTTCAACTTGTGCATTGCATCCTTGAACCTTCTTTGTAGTATCTAAAATTTCTTCCTTGGTTTCTTTCTTGCTTTTCTCTTCAAGAGTTTCTTTTCCTTTTGAGATTGATTCACCTATCTCAAAACAAGAACCAAACTGAATATTTGGAGCCATAGGAACTTTGGAACTTTCCTCACAAATTTTAGGTGCTTCCTTGCTTTCATATTTTAGAACTTCCTTTCCTTTTGAGTGTGATTCCCCAAACCTGAAATATGGGACCTTTGGTGCTTTGAAACCTTTCGAAAACTTTTGCAACTTATCCTTGGAGTCTTTCACTTCCAACATTAAGGAAACAACTTCATATTCTAATATTTCACATTCTTTATTCCTTACCTTTAATTTTTCAAGCATATCTTCTTAAATTTTCTTTTCCTCTTCAACCGTGATTTTTAGATAAATGATATCTTGTAGGATCTTTGCCTTTATCTTCTCATCCTCTTGTGCTTGAGCCTTTAGTATTGAGTTTTATATTTTCATTTCTTCAAATATTTTTCTATAAGTTTGTATTTTTACCAAATTTACCTTGGAATATCCTTCATAAGTATTCCTCAAATTAGTCCACATCTCATTAGTTGAAGTACATACCATGACCTTTGTAAAATTTGTCTCATGTAGCCCATTCAAAATACAATTTATTGCTCTTGCATTTATCTCAACCAATTTCCTAGTAGTCTTATCTTCCTCGGTATCACCTTCAAACCTATACTCTTTTTCAAAAAATTGCCATACCTCATATCCTTGTGATATCAAGTAGTTCTTCATCCTCATGATCGAAAAATCATAACTGTTACCATCAAATAATGGAGTCTTATTTGTAGATAATCCATTTTCTGAAGCCATCTGTGTTCTTTTAGAATCTGCCCTCAATCTGTTAGCCTTTTCGAAGAAACCCACTTTGATACCAATTTAATAAAACAAGCTTATACTAAGAGGGGGGTGAATAGTATAAGATCACTTTTTACTTTCTTTTCAAACCAATATCAATTAATGTCCTTAATTGTAATAACAAAATATAGCAGTGTGCATTAATAACTTAGATAGCAGTAGTAAGAAAGAGCACAAGTCACCACACATAATTGGAAAATAAGATTTAACGTGGTTCCGCAAATGTGAGGTACTCCATGAAGAAAATATTTTACTAAAACTTTCTCAATCAATCTCTTTGGGAATCACTCTCAATTACAATGTTTATGGATCTCTATCCAAAGGAGATGTTGATCCCCTAATATCAATTTCATGGATCTCTTCCACAGGAGAACTATTTTCCCTTCTAATTTCGCTATGTGATCTTCTAGAAGACTCTATATATCTAGTGCACTAACTAGTGGACATCTTTCCACTTGAAGAATCCTTACTCATATCCGTCTTCAACTGTGCTAGATGCTGGATCTCTATCCACTGATACTTTGTCCTTTGTACTCTATCACCTCCAAAGTTTTTTCAATAGGCTCACTAAGAACCTACTCAATAGGCTCACACAGAACTTGCTTAACAAGCTCACATAGAACTTGTCAAATCTGCTTAACAAGCTCACACAAAACTTGTCCAAATATGCTCAAGCAAGCTCACCAAGAACTTGCCCAAATATGCTCTAGCAAGCTCACCAAGAACTTGCCCAATTCTGCTCTAGCAAGATCACCAAGAACTTGCCCAAATATGCTCTAGAAATCTCACTAAGAACTTGCCCAAATCTGCTCTAAACTCTGTCCACAAATTTATCCACAAAACTATCCCAAAACTTGTCCACAAATTTGTCCTAAAACTATCCCAAAATTTTCCACAAATATTTCTCAAAATTATCCATAAATGCCTTCTCATAGGCTTAATCAATCATGCTCAAGTAGCAATAAAATCTCATCCACAAATCTATCAAGGCAAATTTCAAATATGAACTCAATAATGAATGGTAATGTACTCTTCAATGGATGACAAAAATGATCCACAATGATCTCAACTCAACTCAACTCATAGAAGCATAAAAATAATTGTTAGAGTCTCAATATGTTCTAATCTCAATCTCAACTCAACTCAAATAAAATCAACTCATAGAAGCATAAAGAGAATTTTTAGAGACTCAATATGTTCTAATCTCAATATCAACTTAACTCAAATCAAATCAATCTCAACTCAACTCAACTCAAATCAATCTCAACTCAACTCAAATCAATCTCATAGAAGCATAAAGATAATTGTTAGAGACTCAATATGTTCTAATATCACTCTCAATTCAAATCAACCTCAACTCAATTCAAGTCAACCTCAACTCAACTCAAGTCTTATAGAATCATAAAGAGAATTGTTAGAGACTCATTATGTTCTAGCCTTAATCTCAAATCAACATAGAATGATGGAATAGTTTATTTAATATAACTTGAACAATCACTTCACACATCACTTGACCAGGCTCAATCAAATCAACTCAACCAATCATCACAAGGAACAACTCTTTCTCACACAACCCTAGTCCAAGTATGTATCAACCAACTCAAATGTTTCCAACAATGCTCAACCACAAATATCACATAACAATGATACTCATGTTATTTTATAACTCAAGTTCTTTTACAAACAATGGGCTTCAACAACTATGCTTATCAAACAAGGTTTAGACACAACTCTCAATTCAAAAAACCTTGAAGCATTAAACCAACTACTTTAGAAAAGGAAACCACAAACAATCCTTTTCCCTCCAATGATATTTCAGAAATCAACCACCATAAAAAATCAATAGGAGAATGTGCCCATAACTTTTATGAAGCCAAGAAGTTGTCCACAAAATCTGCCACACTAAACACAACTTTCCTTTGCCAATCTTCACAAGGGTTAGTAGATCACAAAAAAATTAACAGTACTCCTCTTCTCAATAACAATCACCAAGGCCTTAAATTTAACAACTTCCTTATCTCTCCTAAAACCACTGGTACCATAAATTAAAATAAATCAAAACATTGCATAACCTTTTCAATCCCAAAACCACTTATACCATAAAATAAAATAAATCACAATATTGCATTCCTTGTCACCTCATGAAAGAATGAATCCTATTGAAAAAGAACAAGGTAAACTTCACTTTTGGAACCCCTTTGAAAAATCAGAAATATCTCTTTACACACACCTTATTTCTCCTTCTAAATAAGTTAGTCAAATAGCCCTTGAAATAAGATTTTCGACGATATATAATATGCCCCCTTTCCAAAATAAATTGAAACCTTTACATATATATATATATGCCACCCTCCATTAATTGCACATAGGTCGGCCCTTTATTAATTTAAACTTAAACTTTAAACTTTAATATCTTCATCACCGGAGGTCCTTTTTCGATGAAAAAAATTCCACCTTGGCTTTTAAGAAAATCCCTTTCCACATAAGCCCACCATGGTTTTAAATAAAACCTTTTATTTTTCTTGCCTTGGTTTTCATAAAAACCCTGTAAATAACCATGCTTTCCAAAATATCATAAATGCTTATTTATGAAATATTTTGGCCACCAAAACCAAATGTGATCCATGTGACATCAATGAAAACATAAAATGCCTCAAATTAACTCAAATTTCCAACACTGTTTGCATCTAGAGGATTCCTAGAAATACCCTTATTAACCATTTTTGGTCCAATGTATTAAAATTTCCTACCATGTTTAGGTTTTTAAGTAATGACTCCTAATTCTTCTACCAAGCCTATTGATTTGTGTGACCTTTATGAATTTGAGCTTTGTTAGATAATACAACTTCTTGTGAGATTTGTTCCTCTAATAAGACTAATTATTCTTTACATCACATCCATATGCATCCATAATAAGTAGTCCATCTACACATATATCTCATAGCATCTAATCATCTATCTCATATCTAGCTAGTGCATGTCATCCATACATCACATCATATAGCATTAAATCAATATAAGCAATGCATCCATGTGCATCTCATAAAATATAAACAATAAAACACATAAAACCACATATATAATGAGTCTCAAATGTCATATCATATATATATATATATATATATATATATATATATATGTGTGTGTGTGTGTGTGTGTGTGTGTGTGTGTGTGTGTGTGTACCAAAAATAAATAATGTGTAGTACATCAGCATGGTCAAAAATACCCGTAGGCTACATATGTGTAGGTCCTCTATTGGTTGATTTTCCATAGCTCTAAATTATTCTTTAGTTATTGTTAGATAATACAACTTCTTGTGAGCTTTGTTCCTCTATTGGTTGATTTTCCATAGCTCTAAATTTGTCTTGGACTACCCTAAAGTTCTATTTGGCTATTGTTTTTTTTGTAGACTCTGCACCATTTATGGCTTCTCATTTCTTTCTTGCCTAACTTTCCACCCATTATCCTAGTTATTCCTAGTATTATGAGCAAATGATAAAATGTATTTGTGCTTATATTGGGATGTATTTTTGGATATGATAGAAGGGTCTTTTATGATTCTATACAAAGTCTATATTTTTTGCATAGGACATGAAATATCTTGATCTTAAATATAGGATCATTCCTTTTTCCTTGCTAGGATTTATTTCATTTGTTTGTTCTATACCTACCTCTTGATTTTTTGCCAGAATATCCTTTTGATCATATGCATTTCTTTTTGCTTTAATGTTCTATTTTTTAAGCCTCTTAGAGAACCTTTGATTATAGATTTTAATTCTTCAACAGTTTGAGGCTCATTGATTATGATAGTGGGTATACTTTCTCTCATTGTCTATGTTGAATAAATTGCTTCTAGTAAAATGGTAAATTGTGATCAAGGTTCACTTGGGATAACAATCTATAAATTCATTTGATAGCATTCATGGGTAGGTGGTAATTTTCCTAATGAGAAAAGCTAATTTTCAGCCATAATAGCTAAATAAAAGACTTACGAGATTTCCTTTTCCTTGTACTATACGATTTGAAGGCTTAATTTTGGATTCAAAGCTCAAAGATAATACATATAATCCTATGATTGTGATGGCTATATTTCAAAAGGAATCCTACTCTAGAGTTTTCTAAACCAAATATTGAAATCTAAGAGCCTTTTCTAGGGGTATTTATAGATGTGAGATAGTTGAGTGTGCAATAAGAAGAGATCCTTTGGATCATAAAATACTGTTATAAAAGGTTCAAATAGATCCATACGAGCTCTACTATTGTCTAATAAGGACCTGTATCATTCCAATACTACCTTAAAAATACTGAGCAAAAAATCTTATCATTACATATTCAAAGACAATATTGCAAAAGGTGGCCAGGGCTAAGACATATTGATAGTGCTCTGTATGATCCAAAAAAGGCTCACACCTATCGATTCCTATTGCAAGAATTGAAAGATACACAAAATGCATACAAGAACAAGAAATTGGCAACAAATTAGAAATAATAAATACACTTTATTCCATTATATCTGAAGCCAAAGTCAAATTACAAGTACGTCCCTCTTAGGTATAATCACTTTGATACAATTGTTACAATAGGATGTAATGTTTCCCTCTCAATGGTAGGTGTGATTTCCAAGTGCTTTTCAGGATGATACAAACTACTCTAGGGTGTTGATGACCCTCTTCTCCATGATTAGAGGAATTTTTTGCCTTGCATACCAAAAGCCTATTAGTCCTACATGCAATAAACAACAAGAAACATTAAAAGCAAAGGAGGCCTCTCTTGATGAGACTTTTAAAGGGTTCTTGCACAAAATATAACATGATAATCAAGAAATCAAGAAAGTGATTTAATGCATGTAAATTGATCTAAAACATGATGATGTACCATTAAAAACATGAAAAAAACTAAGATGAATCTATCTAAGCTCCTAATTACTCAATTGAAGACATGAAAGCATGAAAAATATTCGTTATACCTACACTACAATAATGAAGGAAAATTGCAATTATCTCCTAATCTATCGATCAAAAGTCTCTAGAATAGTGAATTAAACCTACAACATGATTAATCTAACCTAGTTAAATATGTTACAAAATAAAGAATAAGGAAATCAAGGATTACCCTCTGACCATGGGTCCTTTAGGCGGTGGGAACTGTTCACCACAACAGATAGCCACAACTGAGCCTAAAGTAAGTTTGCCCTCCAAATTAGGACCAGTTTATCTGATTCTCCTTACCAAATTGATGGTCAAGGGTCACCTCCATGTCCTATGACATATTTTGTGGTTGAATTGCTCAATGAGTGCACAAATTGCATGGATTAGCATTTATTGGCTCTCCTATCCTCCTAGGACCTCCATGGAAATGTGATCTCCAATTGGGTAGCAAAAGTATTCCTATAAATGCATGTGAATGATTATGCAATTTGACAGGGCTTCGCTACTCAATTGATTATGCTTCTCTCTCTCTTTTCCCTAATTTAGATGGGGATTATATAATAATTGCCAAGGGCTAGGGGTGGCTTCATGAGGAAGCCTAGATCAATATTGAGTGGTTGAGCTTGTTGGATGGAAGGATCTAAAACCTTCCTCACTCAAACTACTCTAATCCATAACTAGTTCGCCATTGCAACAAATTTTGGGTCAGATGAAGGCCAACCGACTTTGAGTTCTGACCATGGTTGACAGGCACAATCAACATTGCTAAATGCAGGTGTAAAAAATGGTTAGAATTGACTAGGCAAAGGTTGTAAAATGAGTGGTAAAAACCATTGCCATACCTTGGTATCTATCCAAGGTCTTCCATATGGTATTCTAGCATATCTCATATGAGTAGTCACCTCGAAATGACACATTTTAGGTGTCTACATATGCCTCTTTTGAGATGTGTTGTGAGATCGAACAACACTGAGAAAAAATAGACCTAAAATTATGTCATTGGTTGGATGATGATCATTAGTTTGATCAACATTAGATACCCCAGGTCTTGCAAAGAGGACGTGCATCTTAGAATCATTGCTTCCAACTGGATGAAAGGCTTAAATTTGAAATAGTTTGCACTCATCATCAAACATTCGGGTAGCTTTGGTGCTATAATAGGAGTTAGGCCTATATAATCGAAAGGAGGAGAGCTAAAAATAAACTATCATATTTATTTTTTTCCCCATAAAAGGGTAAGCTTATGATAGTCTTTGGCAATGATTCGTAATACTAACACAATTTTGACAATATCTAGGGATCTACGATCAAGGAATATTCTGTTGACTTTGATTATGATTTGATATTATGAATACCCCCTCAAGCAACGAGTCATTGAGGGTAATGATAATTAAATGAAGTGACAATGTCACTTGACCACTATGAATGATCTTGAAAAAAGTAATAGCATTTGAATACTTGGCAAGGCCTAATTAGCTATGATTACAACTATTAATAGTATTTGTTGATTTATATCCCATGAAGTGGTCCAACCATGAAGGCCTTCTTAGGGAATCAAAATGAAAACAATTCTAATTAGGCTTATGTTGAATCATATTATCGATGATATGCTGAAAATATCATAGGAGAATTATGATGAATATCTCATTCCCTTGGAGCAGTCTAGTCGTCAAGGCCTTCTTTGGGATTGACACGAAGCATAGTAATTCCACGATTATGGATTTGCCCCAAGTGTACTTATGGTAATTTACTCATCTTGCTAAATTGAATGGAGCACAAGTCACTGCAACCACCAAGTGTATAGGATAAATGACTAAATATGAGGCACATTTGGCTTTTGATTTATTTGATTTTTTTATTAATTTTTAATTTTTGGTTTTAATGGCTAGGAGGTGTGATGCTCAAAGAAAGGATTTACATAGCGATGAACTTGATTTAATGTACTTTATAATCTTAGCCAGTTATTCTGTTTTAACTTATGATGACATTTTCCAATGTTGTGATTTGTTTGGCTCATTCTGATGATTTTGCATCACCAGATATGCTTATTTTATGTTTCCTATGGCAATTCTAGTCTGGCAATTTTTTTAATTTGATCTTTAAGGCTCTCCACAGTGGGAATTGAGAGCATTTATTATAGTTTGTTGATCACTTCTGTTAGAAGTGGTGGAAAAGTCCAATTTCCTTGACTACGGCTCTAAGCCACGGTCGTAAAACCCTAATTTGGGGACCACGGTTGTCAGGCGCAATCTTAGCCAAATTAAAAATATATATAAGGTTTTGACATCTGAAATATTTCATTATTTACATGATACTAACAACAAAAACTGAGAGCTCTGAGAGGTAAACAGTGAAATCTGACATGAAACGCTATTGTAAACTTGACTTGCTCGTTCTACACCCATCAAGATGACTGACCAGCCTTAGGCTTCGACTAGTGGAGGAGCTGGTGCCTCTAAGGTAACTCAAAAATTGAGAACACATAATCCAATTACTATATTAAAATTAACCACACTAAAAAATGGGTTAATGAACCACACTAAACTATCGGTAATGAACCTCACCCTAATTAGGTTAGGTTAGAGGGGAGGGTTTTAATTTCAGGTTAATTTTGGGGAGGACATGACCCTGAAAAGGTCATGTTCCCTAGCCGCGGGTGGCAGAAGCGATTCCCAATTGGCATATTGGGGACCATGACTATCAACTACGATGGGATTTAAATCCCAATGATAACATTTTTGACCGTTGCATCGACCGTGGTTCTGACTTGCAGTGCACAAAATTTAAGAAAATTTTCAAAATTTTAAATTATTATTTTTTATTTTTTTGGGCAATTAATGCTCTTTAGTGCATTTTTGAAGCACTATTTTTAATTTTTTGATTGTTTTTGAAACTTTTGATCATGTGTGTGCTTTTTTTTGTATTTTCATGAGATTTTTTGATTTGTTTGTCATTTTTTAGTTGTTTTTATTTATTTTTTTTGTATTTATTATTGCTTTCACTCAAGCCTTGACCAACAGAGTGAGGGAGACTGATATCCTTCACAACTTACACCACACTCTTACTGACACAGAGTGGGAGTGGTTTGTTTCCATGGAGTTTGGTTACATCTTAGATCTCCCCACCATTAGAGTTAATCAGTCCTACATGACTACCTTGGTCCATCGTTGGGATGCGTAGGCCAACACATTTCACCTGTCGACAGGTGAAATGATAGTGACTCTAGAGGATGTCTACCGCATCTTCTACCTACCTATTTATTGCAAGGCCATCACCTCGTCTCCTACCACAGTGATTAAGGTCATATTTGATTTGATCTTCTATGGAAGAAGCATTGAGGCATAGGGCCACATCGACCATTGAGGTGTCCACATTCAAGAGTGGTTCCAAGCTGGCTTCTTTTCATAGTGGGAGGCTGTATTCATGCATCTAATTATCTAGATAGTCCTTCCAGACTCATATGGTGTGAGGTTCCCCTAGAACCTCCTGGCTAGTACCAAGGAGGTTAAAGTTAGCTCGACCACATGGCCTCTCATTATGGCATGGGGGAGCACTCTCTTAGCACAGCTCTACCATGAGCTGTATCAGATCACATGACGTAGTAGAGTGGGTATCGACTGTAGTCTACTCCTATAGATTTGGGGTTGGCAACACATTCTGATAGAGCACCCTATTGATTTACCCTTGGAGATTACTGCAATCCCTATAGATTCTCAATGCTATGTAACTTGCTAGCCCTAGGAGCAGGAGGGCTTCAGTAGTAGATCTCATGCAAGAGACCTGGATCACTATATCTCTTGATTTGCACATCTTCACCCTTAGCACATACAGTGGTGACCATACATGGGCTGCCCAGACTAGATAGATGTGGATAAATACTTGCACTGGGCATGTAGATATAGGTGGATTATCAGTCGAAAGGCCAACATACATGAGTACCAAAACTACTCTCTCATCGTGAGGTAGTTTGGTATTTGAAAAGATGTACCAAAGGTGCCTACCATGTATATACTCTTGGTCCTAGAGAGATATATGACCTAGACCTAGGTGAATACACTAGGGGATGATGATAATGACTTCCAGGATTCGAGCCTAGTGGATGCAGGAATGACTACTGACTATGACACATGGTGGTCTAGACTACAGTGGCACAAAGAGGGACCTCTAGGCCGACCAATATATAGCTTCATAGTAGAGGGCACAGAGGGCATAAAGGTGGACCCTCATGGGCATAGGACCTACTAGAGGATAGAGGACACATGGGGTGCAGGGACCACTACAGAGGAGGAACCACAGGTAGAGGCAGAGGAGGAGGCATTCGAGGAGGGTGAGGCACCTCCTGACAGTGAGGTAGGGTAGTTGAGGGCACAGGTTACCGACCTCCAGAGCCAGGTTGGGAGACTTTAGACTTAGCTCCTACACAAGGATACTACTATCACCACTTTAGAAGTGAAGTTATCTCATGACCAGAGCCAATGGCATGACAATGAGGGAGAGAGGGCCACTAAGCAGGCTAGGATTACCACGACAAAGGTAGAGATACATAAGATCATAGGGAAACACACTCTTTTGTAGACCTATGTTGATGCTTCTACAATTTTACTTGCTGCTTACTAGACTGGTAGATCAGCTCCTCCATCTTCTTAGGTTGCTTTAGTGCCCCAAGTTGTTCTATAAGTACTAGCAATGTAGGGAATTGTAGCTTAGATTAGGGGGGTCGAGATAAAGAGGCTTTAGGCTCTAGTTGAGTAGCATATTAAGGAGGCCTCACTTAGATCTGCTTACATTAACACATTGAGAGGATGGATTGGACTACTTGGGGGTAATATTCTAGAGATGCCTATGGCTATAGGATCTCAAAGGACTCACTCTCGAGATATAGGACAATCTTCAGCTAGATCGAGTCGTAAGACTCATAGTTCTGATATATCTTTAGGTTCCAAATCATAGAGGACCCAATGGTAGGGTGGAGGTGATGGTGGGTGTAGGCCTTGACTAGTACAATTTTTATAGATATCATTGTACCATTTTTGAGTGTAATATCGAGGACCTACACATATGTAGCCTACGGGTATTTTTGACCATACCGATGTACTACACATTATTTATTTTTGGTACACACACACACACACACACACACACACACACACACACACATATATATATATATATATATATATATATATATATATATATATATGATATGACATTTGAGACTCATTATATATGTGGTTTTATGTGTTTTTATTGTTTATATTTTATGAGATACACATGGATGCACTGCTTATATTGATTTAATGCTATATGATGTGATGTATGGATGACATGCACTAGCTAGATATGAGATAGATGATTAGATGCTATGAGATATATGTGTAGATGGACTACTTATGATGGATGCATATGGATGCGATGTTTATTTTAAATGCATGTGTAACTTTCTATACTTGTATGCATTTAATTTATGTTGTTATGACATAATTTATGCCATGTATGTGTTGCATATTTGTCTATGATGAATGCTATGTCAATGAACATGTATGTTCTAATCGCTAAAAACATAATGTATGAATGTAATATGAATTTAAAAAATCTAATGGATGACACCACATAATGTATAACAATCATGCATTGTATTTGCTATATATTTATGAATATTTGATAAATTGTACACTTGTTTGTGAGATGCAATTGTATATGGTTTTTATTTATCGGTTTTTGTAAATTAAAATAATATGGATAATATAATTAGTGGCTATATAAATATAATTTCTGACATCCATCCGGTATCTAATTATATAGTACAAATAATTCTAATAAAAAAACTCCTATAAAATTTTTTGATTTTTGATGATTGTGATTTGAATGATTGTTGCTATTTGGGAATTTTTCAGGTTTTCCATGAGACTCAAACACCCTAGTTGTCTAATCAAAAGCTTTATAATGACCATACAATACTTTTGAAACATAAAGATTTTGCTAGGATAGACCCTAAATTTTCATTACCCCTATGTGTGCAAGTGAGTATATTTGATAAGGCATAAGCATACCCCAATGTCAGGTGGGATTCTTTCATCCCATTGCTAAGATTGGGGGTCCGCAATGTCTTACCCAATCCTAGGTTTATATTTCAGTTGGACTAGACCACTAGGCAAAACTGGACACCTGAAGCTAGCTCTTCCACATTCAAACATTGGTATGCACACAAGTGAAATGCTAATGCAGTAGACATATCGTCATGCGTAAGGTACATTAGTGTAGGCAATTCCAGGTATTCAAGTTCACCCCCTTATTTTCTTCAAATTTTTATGATACTTGCTCATATAAAGTGATAAAAATTACTGTTTATTTTGTACTATAGTGATAAGAATCACTGTTTATTTTGTACTTTCTTTTTTTTTCTCTTTGAGCAAGGTATTTGATACTAATTTGAATACAAACTTGATTTTGATCTTCATTTGATCTTGATTTGAACTTTTATTTGAATACTGGGGATTTTGACTTTGAGATACCAATTTGGAATATCAATCTAGGATATCGATATAGGATATCGATAAGGGATATAAATATTTGATATTGAACAAGGGTATCACTCTAGGATATTGCTCCTTAATTTGTAAGCAAGGGATTTATATGGTTAGGGAGTAAACTTATCCTTTTGTCAATTGCCCACATGTCCCATATCGTCCGCACATGGGGATAAGCAAGAATAAAATTTTCACTTCAAGATACCTGGTCCTGCTTCGTAGCTTTCATATTCCCTTAGTACTTATTAGGATTGTTTAATTTTTTTATTAGTGATAGGATTCTGATATGCTAAGGGCTATATTAACTAGATCTCAATCACAAAATCAAAGTAGGCTTTCTTATCAACTCCTGAGAAGACCACTAGGTATGGTTGAATGACCGAAAAACCCTAGTATATTCTTCATAGCAACAAAATGGGTTGTGTTGAAAAACACAATTACTCACAAGGGTGAATGATATATGGTAATGTAATGCATAGATGCATGATTGAAACACAAACATGGTGTCATTTGTAAGATTGCAAACACAACCTATCCTAATGCAAGGGTGACGGATGGAAATGCCTAATGCAATGCAATGAAATGAAATGCAAAATGAAATGCAACATATAATTGAAAATGCAATGATGCACAATATATATATATATATATATATATATATTTTGATATTTCTATATATATATATATATATTGATTTTATTACTTTTTTAATTTTTATGGATTTTGAAATTTTAATTTTACCAAAGGGCTTAAATATACGTTTAGAGCCTTTAATGGGATGACCAAGGGGATTATAGATGCCCTTGGGACCTTTTTATATTTACCAAAGGGCTTATAGATGCCTTTGGAGCTTTTAATGGGATGACCAAGGGGCTTACAGATGCCCTTGGAGCCTTTTATGATTGACCAAAGGGCTTATAGATGCCTTTGGAGCCTTTTTTGGTTCTAGGCATAGAATGCTTTAATATGAAGGATATAAAGAGGCTTAGTCTCATAAATTCCTCCCAACGATGTCAAGTGATATGTCCCAGGTCCAATATTCTTAGAGATCATATAAGGACCCAACCAGTTAGATGTGAATTTGTCTCACATTTCTAGCAATAAATTTGAATTCTGTTGGTTCTCTTTCAGCACAAGATCACCAACCTCAAATTCTCTTAGATGGATTTTGTTATTTTAAGCTTGTTTTAAACATTATTGATTAACGCAAAGGTTCTCAAGGACATTCAAGCAATGTTCATCAAGTAGCATCAGTTGATCTAGGTGATATTTCCATGCGGTGTCGTCATAAATGAATTCTTTCAATATGATGTGCAACATTGGAATCTCCAACTCTAAGGGCATAATGGACTCAATGCCATATACTAGTGAAAACGGAGTTACCCTAGTGGGTGTCCGAATACTAGCCCTGTAAGCCCATAATACAAGGGGTAGTTGGATGTGCCAATATTTGTGGTGTTCTTGTACTGTCTTTTTCAATATGGAGACCACTGTCTTATTTGAAGCTTCAGCTTGTCTGTTTGCTTGCAGATAATATGGAGTTTTAAAACTATGTTTGATTCTATACTTAGATGTCAAAGCTCTCACAATTTTGTTCTTAAATTATGTTCTATTATCCGAAACTATCTTGGATGGTATCCCAAAATGACTAATGATATTGGTGAGTATAAACTCAGCAATACACACTCTAGTTTTTGTTGTTAAGGGAATGGATTCCACTCACTTAGTAAAATACTCAATAGCCATAATAATGAATGTATGCCAACCCAATGACAGAGGAGATATATTACCTATAAGATACAATCCCCACTGAGAAAATGGCCAAGTTGCTTGAATGGACTGTAAGGCCTGTGATGGCAGCTACATAAAATTAGCATGATGCTAGTATTTAATGTATTCCTGACATACACATTGCAATCCTTCTCCATAGTGGGCTAATAATAACCCATGCAAATTATGCGCTTGATGATAGCCATGTCATTGAAATGGCCATCGCATGTACCATCATGAGCTTAAAAAATTTCCCAAGATCACTCTTGGGGCTCAAGACAACGAAGGAGAACTCCATCATAGCTTCTACGGTATAGGATGTTTGGTAACAAGACATAATTTGTCACTTTATATTTAAATGTGCATTTTGTAGCATGCGACAATCCTTGAGGGATTACACCAAGTCTAAGGAAGTCATGTTTCTATGACGTCTAGTTATGATAAGCTTTGACTTTGAGGTTGTTTCCCAATATGCATTTGCAAATATAGAACAACAGGACGCTCTCTTGAGAAAGTATCTGGCTTTGTAGAACAATTCATGGTTTTGTTTTACATGAATCATGTTGACTGAGTCTTTGTTATCCAATGCCTCACGTTGCACAACAAAATGTGACAATATTTTTATATGGATGGTAGTGAAATCAACAGACATATTCTGAGGGATTAGAGATCCCAAAGATGACATTGTGTCTACAAATCTATTGGATGAATGAGGGATTGTTAGCGTACTTATTCGTTTCCATTCATTATTTAGGCTCTGTTGTAACAGATCTGTTTCTCTGTTACGCCGGTGTTCTATTCCCGGCACTTTGTAATCTTTTTATATGCCTGCAATACAATAAACAGGTGTTCGTTGAATCTAACATGGCATCAGAGCCAGCGACGAGCAGGGAGGCGTGACGAGAAGCCGAGGTTAAAAAAAAAAAAAAAAAAAAATGGGTGGTCGTGCAGTTGTTTTATTTCTTTTTTTGTCGCGCAGACGCGACTGAAGGAAAAATCAGGCAGCACGTATTTTTTTTTATTGTGGGACATCCCTGGTTTGGACGTCGACCCGCAGTGCCCAGACTCCCCACCGCTCGCCAACGTAGACACAGCCGGCACGCTACGTCGCAGGAGGGCCTGGACCCCCGTTGCACGCGGTCGGCTGGAACGTGCGTCCAGGAGGGAGGGACCACTCCCCGCGCGTGCGACTGTCGCAGACGCACGACACAGGAGGGTCCGCACCCCCCTTCGCATGACAGAGGAGGAGCTTTCGCGTGCCGCAGGCCTGTGCGATAGGGCACACAATAGGAGGGGAGCCCCCCCCCTTGGCCGACGCTGCGGGAGGAATTTAAAATTCCCGCCCGCCGTGCCACAGGGGAGTATAAACCCCCCCCCCCGCACGCGAGCGCAAATCATCTGCGCGCGCCCTTCCCCCACCCCCCCCAAAAAAAAAAAAAAAAAAACAAAGAAAAACCCGTCGCGAATTGCGCGACTCCCGCCTCCCCCCCCACAAACAGGTTCAAAATTTTTTTTTTCGAAAGAGACGAATTTTTTTTTTCGAAGAGACGAATTTTTTGTTCGAAACGAAATTTTTTTTTTTCGTTCTGCGAAAGAACGTCTGCGTCGAAGGCAGACGCGGCAAGGGAGGACGGAAAAGAGCGGAGGAAGCGATTTTTTTTGACGCGACGAGGCGGACGAAGCTGCAGAGCGTTGCAGAGGAGGAAGCCGCGAAGCAGCGGAGGCTGCTGCAGAGGGTGTTGAAAAGGGAGGTGGCTTACTGATCATTCCGGATCAGCCCGCTGGTTCACGTGGTCGTGAGCCATGCGGTAAGGCTCAGGGAGCCTACAGGTCAGGGGTTCAAATCCCGCCGACCCCCCCAAGGTATAATTTTTTTTTAGCAAAGTTGTTTTTTAATTATTATTTTTTTAATTAAAATTTTTAATTTTAATTTTTTTTTTAATATAGTTTAAAACTTTATAAATTAAAATTTTAATTTTAATTTATTTTTTCTAAGTTTTAAAACTATATAAATTAAAATTATTTATTTTAATTTTAAATATATAATAATTATTAAAATGCTTTGTTAAAGAGATTTTTAAGGGGGTATTTTTTTTCAAAAAATCAAAGGGGGATAGTGAGTAATTTTTCGAAAAATAGCAATTTGGCATTGTAAAAGGTGCATTTTCGGCTGTGACCGACACCTTGTGGGTTATTCTTGTGGGAAATTTTTTTTGTTGTATGTTGCATATTTTATTTTTGCACTATAACATTAAAAATTAAAATCAAAACACTCCATAAGTCCCCGGAATATAAAACCCATCTGTGCAATTTTATTGCACTATAGCGTTCGGTATTTGTGATACCTCTAGCCAGCACTTACAGGTAAAGCTATCGTGATTTGGCTACTGTATCCGCCACCTAATATAGCTGCTATAACGACGTCTGAGCTTGTTCTCTATAAATTGTCGGGGAGGAATAAGTACGCCATTTTTGCATTTTTTTACTCCATCCACTACCCTTTATCGCACTTGTGTTTAGGCGTAAATCCTGACAAAGTATTCTTCATAGTGTTTAGGGGAAGTTACACCCCATGCATGAGAAGAATCTTCTATGGTAGGTGCCATCAACAAGGCGATTCCCTTTCAGTACCGCTTATGTTCCACGTATCGTATGATCTCTAAAATTCACCTATAGTCTCCCTCACGTAAGGGCGGGTGATTTTTTGTTGATATTTCTAAATACCTATAGTTTCCCTCACGTAAGGGCGGGTATTTTGTATGGTATATTGGCCTAGAAAAATGTATATCGAAAGGGGGACCAATTGGTGATATAAGGAACCTTCACTATGGCCGCTGTTGCAAAATTGATGACTGATCCGCATCAGTTATTGAAAGGTCCAAATTATACACCATGGAAACATAAGATGAAGGCTATTCTCCAAATGGAATATTTGTGGGATATTTTACTTGGAGTAGCAACTAGGCCTTCACCAACAACAGGATCCACAGGTCCTTCAGCAGATCAGATTTCTTTTGACAAGAAAGACAGTAGAGCAAAGGTGCTCATTTTGTTTGCTATTTCAGATGAAGTGCAACCTCATATAGCTGACAAAGCAAGTGGTAAAGAGGCATGGGATGCCATTCAAACCATCTATGAGGGAAATAATGATTCCACCATTCTTCATCTTCAACAACAACTTCATAACCTGAGTTTGAGGCAGGGTGAAACAGTTGAACTCTTTCTGTGCAGAGTGTCTGAGTTGAAAGAGAAATTGAGTTCTCTAGGAGATACTGTGGATGAAAAGCTTCTCATTTCACTTGTGATGAGAGCTTTACCTTCTTCATTTGATATGTTGATAACCTCCATCCAGGTGTCTCAATGACAAATTACCTACATCGAGTTGGTCGATCTTCTTCAACAACAGGAGGCACGCCAACTTCACAAGGATGACTCTTCCAATACAACCCTATACACCAATAGGCAGGGTTCTAGGAAGAAATGTAATGGGCAAAAAGGATGCAACTTTCAGAAAGGAGGAAATTCTCAACAAGATACGAAAGGAAAAGGCAAACAACCTCAACAGAAGAAGAGGTGGTGCAAGATCTGTGAGAAAGACAACCATGACACCAACAGGTGTTGGCATAAGAACAAGCAAAAAGGCCAAAACAAACCATAAAATAAAAACAAGCAACCCCAGGTGAATGTTGTCGTTGAAGAATCTGACTCAGATTCTGAATGGGCACACAAGGTGCTCATGACTACCACAGATTCCACACAAAGGGATCCTATTTGGTATGTCGATTCTAGAGCTAGCAAACATATGACTGGCGACAGATCATGGTTTGAATCATTTGAGGCCAAAGAGGTAAAACCTGTCACCATTGCTGATGATAAAACCTACAGGGTTCAGGGAGAGGGTACAGTTTCAGTCACTCTTCCTGATGGCAAGTGTCAGATTGACAAAGTCCTCTATGTTCCGGGATTGGCCAACAATTTGTTGTTAGTGACACAAATCCTGGATAGAAATATGGTTGTCAACTTTCATGTTGAGAATGGAAAGAAGTGTTGTACCATTACCAGGAAGGGTAAGTAGATTGCAACAGCTTCATATAAGCACGGCTTATTTTCACTAGATTCTATCTCTACTCCACATGTTGCCATGACTGTCTCTACCAAGGAGGCAACTTCCCTATGGCATAAGAGATATGGGCATCTTAGTTCTGGCTACTTACTTGAGCTCAGCAAGTATGAGATGGTAAAGGGTCTTCCTTCCCTTTACGCCACATTGCCGGTGTGCTTCGACCGCTAGCGGGAAAGCAGCATAGAGTACCATTTGAGAAGAGCTCTACAAGAGCACGAAAACCTCTGGAGCTAATTCACACAGACCTGTGTAGTCCTTTCACACCCAACAGTGTTGGAGGGAAGAGGTATTTTTAGTTATTCGTAGATGACTACTCACGAAAGATGTGGGTTTTCTTTCTCCAACTGAAATCTGAAGCTTTCGCATTCTTCCAGCAGTTCAAGAAATCCGTTGAGAAGGAGTCAGGAGCTTCTATTAAAACCCTCCGCTTAGATCGAGGGGGAGAGTTTACCTCTAATGAATTTTCTGCATTCCTAGATAAGCATGGGATCAAGAGACAGTTAACAACTGCCTATACTCCTTAGAAAAATGGAGTTGCTGAGAGAAGGAACCATTCTATCATGGAAATGGTTCATTGTATGCTCACAAGAGCTACTCTTGGGCAACAATATTGGGCAGAAGTTGTCACCACTGCAGTGTATCTATTGAATAGGGCACCCACAAAGGCCCTAAAAGGAATGACTCCACAGGAAGCATGGAGTGGTCGAAAACCCTCCATATCTCATCTACGTATTTTCGGGTGTCACGCTTTCATGCACATACTGAAAGAGAAGGAAGAAGCTAGATGAGAAAACATTGAGATGTATTTTTCTTGGTTATTCTGAGCACTCAAAAGGATATCGGTTGATAGATCCTTTGACCAAGAAAATTCATATCAGCAGAGATGTTGTCTTTGATGAAGCTTTCACATCACAGAGCACATCTAAAGTACACCAAGATATTGTGGAAACTAAGGAAGAGAAGATTCCTTCATCAGCACAGACAAGAGGTCCTTCTACATCTTCTTCACCACCACCGAAGAAGAATCCTAAATGGTGTACAAATAAAATCAGAGACGCAAATTTATCCACTCCTCCAAATTTGAATTTGGATAGACCTCGTACACGCAGTATGGCTCAAAAGGAAAGAGAAGCCAGAGAAACTGGTGAGGTTGATGATCTTTGTCAATATTTTGAGGAACTTTTTGTGACTCCAAGTACAGAAGTTGAGGATATGGATATTGATGATGACAGGGCATTCATGTCTACCATAGATAGTCTTGAACCTGCATCAGTGCAAGATGCTCTCAGTGAGCCTCAGTGGAAGGTGACTATGGATACAAAGTATGAGTCTCTGATGAAAAATAAAACTTGGAAGCTTGTTGATCTACCACATGGAAAGAATCCCATTGGTTGCAAATGGGTATATAAATTCAAGTACAAGGCAGATGGAACAATTGATAAGCATAAGGCCCATCTTGTTGCAAAGGGCTATGCTCAAAAGGAAGGCATTGACTACGAAGAAACTTTTGCATCTACTGCTTGGATGACCACAATTCGGGTTATGTGTGCTATGGCAGCACAATATGGGTGGAAAGTTCACCAGATGGATGTCAAAAGTGCCTTTCTAAATGGTGATCTCCAAGAAGAAGTCTATATGACTCATCCTGAAGGATTTGAAGTGGAAGGCCAACAGCAGAAATTTTGCAAATTGGTCAAATCCTTGTATGGTCTGAAACAAGCTCCTCGAGCTTGGTATATAAAAATGGACAATCACCTTATGCAGCATGGATTTAAGAGATGTCCATCAGATGCAAACCTCTATTTCAAGAAACAGGGTTCTGAGATAGTGTTGCTTGTACTCTATGTGGATGATCTGCTCATTACAGGGAGTTTAGAAACTATGATCTCTACTGTCAAAAGAAACTTGTGCAAATCTTTTGAGATGATAGATCTCGGACTTCTCCATTATTGTCTTGGTCTGGAATTCAGCCAGAAGGAGCACTCCATAAAAGTTTCTCAAAAAAAATATGCCAAGACATTGCTGGATAAATATCGCATGACTGATTGCAAGCCAATGGCAACTCCAATGGAGAATGGACTTTAGTTATCGCGGTATGATGACTCACCTCAGGTAGATGGTACTCTCTATCGACAGTTGATTGGGAGTCTCATATATCTGACCAATACTAGGCCAGATCTCGTTTTTGCTGTCAACTATCTTTCGAGGTTCATGCAGGAGCCTAAGACTACTCATTGGAAAGCAGCAAAACGTGTTATTCACTATGTCCATGGTACTATGGAATATGGCCTAGAATACAAGAGGAAAAACAAATTCTTCTTGCAAGGATACACGGACTCCGACTATGCCGGATCATTTGATGATCGCAAGTCAACTTCTGGATACATTTTTCATCTGGGATCTAGTCCTGTCTCTTGGCATAGCAAGAAGCAACATGTGGTTGCTATTTCATCAACAGAGGCAGAATGTCACGCCACACGTGAAGCTATGTGCGAAGTGATATGGTTACGTCGCATTCTGACAAGTATGGGCCATCCATAAAAATCTCCAATACGCTTGTTTTGCGACAATCAGGGTGTTCTGAACCTCGTCAAGAATCCAGTGCATCATGAAAGAACAAAGCACATTGACACACAATGTCATTTCATTCGAGATGAAGTTCCAAAGCACCGAATTCAGCTTTAGCACATTCCCACCGATGCTCAAGTTGCAGACATTTTCACTAAGGCAGTTGGACGTGTCAAATTTGAATTTTTTCGCAGCTCACTTTGTATTGCAAAATAATGTAAGGGGATGTTAGTATAGCTATTAGTTATTACATTACCCAAATAATGTAATAAAGGGGGATGTTAGCGTACTTATTCGTTTCCATTCATTATTTAGGCTCTGTTGTAACAGATCTGTTTCTCTGTTACGCCGGTGTTCTATTCTCGGCACTTTGTAATCTTTTTATATGCCTGCAATACAATAAACAGGTGTTCGCTGAATCTAACAGGGATTGCCTCGATGTTGTACCATTCTAGTTGAGCTAAATACATATAAAAAATATCCTTGTAAGCTTTCAATACCAAACATAGGTATTGAAATAATCCCTTAAATTGGTTAACAATGAGAAGGTAATTGCCAAAGATATTTAGCCTTTTTTATCTTCATGGTGATAGTTGTTTGGAGACCTAAAATTAGGGCTTCATAATCAACATTTTTTTTAGTGCAAGGAAAGTCCAACTTGAACAACAAGGGCATTGGAGCTCCTTGTGGCATGAACAACACTATTCCTGCACCACCCCCTTGCTCACACTTCGAACCATTGAAGAACAAGTTCATATCAGCTTTCTTATCCAGTTCCTCGGGTTTGGGTGCTTCTGATAAGGCAAAGACTACATCATCAGGAAGCTCTATGATGAGGGGTATACTATTTTTGAGAGGTGCCTCAACAAGTTGATCAGCTATGACTTGTCCCTTAATGGGCTTTTGTCTTATGAATTCTAGATCGAATTCTATCAATAGCATGATCCACTTTGCATTACATGTATTATGATATGTCTTGCTCATCATATACTACAAATGATTTTGTTTGGATATGACATACATCGTATGACTCAACATATAGTGTCATAATTTCTTGGTAGAAAAAAGTACTGCTAAACACAACTTTTCAACATATGCATATCCTAGCTCATAACTCACCAAGGTTCGGCTAATATAATATATGGCTTGTTCCTTGTCTTGCACATTCTTTTGGGCTAACATGGTTTCCAATGCAAAGTCAGTCACCAATATATACAACAAGAATGGTACATCTGGCCTTGGTGGAGCTAGTACTGGCGATGTCACCAGGTATTGCTTAATTTCAATAAAGGCTGCTTGATAGTCCTTGTCCTAGTTGAATGGGACCCCCTTGTGTAGCAATCAATTCATGGGTCGATATTTATCTGATAATTGTGCGATAAATCACTTTATGGATGCTAATTTTCCCTAAAGGCTTCTTAATTCCTTAATGTTTGTGGGGGGACATATTTCTAAAATAGCCTTGACCTTTGCTTGGTCAACTTAGATGTCTCTCTTTGAAACGATGAATCCTAAGAGCTTTCTTGAAGTTACACCAAATACACACTTCTTAGAATTCAACCTGACATTATGCTCTATTAGGCAATTTAAGACCTTCCTCAGGACCTCAGCATGCTCTGAACACATCAATGACTTTTCCAATAATTCATTGATATAATATTCTAAGATCTTATGCATGTAGTCATGAAAGATATATGTCATAGCCCACTGATATGTAGCACCAGCATTTTTTAGGATGAATGACATAACCTTATAACAAAATATCCCCCATGGTGTTATAAACATGGATTTATGTTGGTCTTTGGGCTTAATATGAATTTAATTATAACCATAAAAATTGTCCATTAAGGAGAGCATCTCATGACCCGTAGTTGCATCTATGAGAGCATCGATATTTGGCAATGAAAATGAATCCTTTGGTGTTGCCCTTATTAGGTATCTAAAATTAGTACAGATACAGATCCTTCCATTAGGTTTTACTATAGGCACCATGTTTGATACCCATTATGGATAGTCAATGGAAATGACAAACTCTACATCCAACAACTTTTGCAATTCATCCTTAACCATTAAGGCTATTGTTGGATGCATCTTCTTGAGTTTCTACTTCACTGGATTCTTTGATAGATCTAGTGAAATGTTATGAGTAACCAATTATGGATCTAGAACTGGCATATCCTTATAAGTCCAAGAAAATAGAGCAGGTCTCTCTCTCAATAGAGGTATGAGGTTGGCACACTCATCAAGAGTCAAAATTTCTCCAAATTTAACCTTCCTTGGATTGGTGGTATCATTATTGATATCCACTTCAAAGGTTTCCTCTACTGACATATGGGATCCCTCCTCAAGTTGGTGAGGAGTAGGAATCAAGTGGATGCCATCTATTGGGTTTATAGGTTCCTCATTGGAAGCATCCTCAACATATTAGACATCATGTGCACAACCTGGTGTAAAATGGAAAGGTTCCAACATTTACTCATTAGAGAATAAATATTTAGGCTCTAGAGGTGAATCATCATGATCCCAATCAATATCATCTACATTAAGACACAATGGCTTGGATGGATCAACTGGATTGTGAAGTGGAGTGGTCAAATCAATGGAGATCATATTGATGGAATGGATCATGTCTCCAGGACCACGTGCATGTGACTCAACATTAGAAAAACTACCATCCTCGAGATGTGGTTCTAGGGGTATGGGGATCTTTGGATCCGATCCATGAACAGACTATCGAATGGGATCATTGGGCTCAAGGAGCTCCATGTACGTTTGCAGATTGGGAAACGCCATGTGATAAATCATATTAAGATTTGATGGTATTCCCCTAATGTGAGGATGGAGATTAATCTCTCCATACATCTCCTCAGCAGTATATGGTGCATTACGATGGCATAAGTAGGGAGGTCCTAAATAGGCTCTCTTTATTTCATCTTTGTCGTCACTATCATAATAGAGACCTTCACCACTACCTACTGGAATCGGGATATTAGGAATATGGGGTCCCATGTACGCCCACACCCAATAACTGATGTCGCTCATGAAGGATTGATCATATTCGATGACTATTTCCTCCGATAATAGATGACATAAATTACGAGGGCCCAGATAGGCCACCTTAGTCTTGTCCTCATATTTCTCACTATTTGAGGACTCATTGTCATCATCACTCTCATGTATGCAACTTGGTCCACCTATATTTTAGGTGGACTCTGATGTATCCTCATAAAATGATCTTCTAACTCAAAATTTATCACTAAATTAGCATTATTAACCCACATGCTTGTATCATAAGGTGCCTCATGAATTTTTTGACCCAAGTTTTCTCTTGGTATATGATATAGATTGGTACCCACCAAGATATCCTCATGATATGTCTCGGGTGGTTCTATAGTGACATAAGACACTATCCGATTATCCCTACAAAAGGAAAAAGGATTAGGGTGATAAGGATTGAAGTCAACTTCACCCCCCAAAATAAGGTACAAGAAGTCTAAAGATGTTGTGAGAAGTTCGTCCTGACCTCGAATATAGTATCCTAACTCAAACCTATCAGTTGGAAAATGATACTACGGTTCATATGGCTTTATACACCCCTACTCGAATACTACAAGTCCGTAACCATACCAATGGTAATGATAAAATCATCACATGGTGTATTCTGAGTTGGATAGATAATGAAAATTCATGATGAATGGTTCATTATCATCCTCATCCATGGGTGTGGGATATGTAAACTGGTCTAGCCCTCCATAGATGAATTTGGTTTGGTTAGGTGGTACCCCTAATGGTTCCACCATCCCTATGGGAAGGTGATGGGCTCACGGTCAGCCCATGTCCTATGCAGTCTCGATAATCGATGTGAACATCACATTATGCATGATATATTCCCCTAATCTAGGATTAACCAAATGGATGGTCACCTATCGTGCAGATGACCCTACTAAAGATGCAAAAAAAGTAGGCCGAGGTGCCTCTTAGACTTCTCCTTGAATTTCATCTAATTCTATGGGAGTAGTGGCTTTAATGATAACTATCTTGGGTACTTGCTTTATCTTCTTTACACCCACATTTTCTTTCAACTTATCATCATCCCACTGTATCATAAACACAATTGGTCTAATAGAAGTAACTGTGGTGTGCTTCGATCATTGATATACATACATTGCAAGTCTAGCACACACTTATTTGATATTGCCTCCTATATCTTTGATTGGTGAAACTATCCACACATCCAAGTGCATTAAGGGAAGCACAAGTTCCTCTGAAAAATCTACTAGATTCATGTATTTAAAGGTTTCTTCATTCGAAGGCACCACGTGAACCTGTCCCTCATGAATGTATTTGATACACTAATGTAGAATATAAGGGATGCAATAGATTTATCTGATCCAAGGACTCCCTAGAAGTATGTTATACTGCATAACACCTTCTATTATGTGACACATCATCAGTATGGTCTTCAATCCTACCTAAATAGGTAAAACTATAGTACTGACCGTTGAGCACAATGCATCATTGAATGCTCTCAATGTGAAGGTAGAAGGGATGATATGCATCTTTCGTAACTTCAAGTGAGTTAATTCCATGGTAGTTATGATATTTATTGATGACCCCATATCAATAAAAACCCACTTGAGTGATTTGTGATTCACACATGCAATAATATGCAACGACGGGTCTGCTATAACAATGAAAACCATCTTGACTTCATGGTCATGAAATTGAATGATCGATTCCTGAAATTATTGCACGTGCCCCATGAAGTGTGTAAATGCTTTGGGATCCTAAGGCCACACTTCTATGGACCTTAAAATATCCATAAGCAACTGATGGTCACCATCGGTCTATTTGGTGGGCTAGGCACATACTGGGATGGCCTTGTAGGAGGCACAACTTGGACTCTAATGGGTGTTGGAGGTTGATTTGGTCTTTCATACCTCACATTCCTTGTGAAAATGTTGACCATACCGATGAACCCCTGGGTTGGTGGTTCAACACGTACTTGGTTGACTTGGCCAACATTATTCTTTGGTGCCTCATGATTTGGTAAAGGATTTTTGTAAATCCCCATATTTTGATTATCAGACACATGGGGTTTTTTGACAAGAAGCGTACCTATTTTGATCATATTTTACACAAGATTTTTGAAAGACCAACATACCTCAAAGTCATGGCCTTTCGATCGATGAAAGATGCAATAATGATCATATTTTTAGCCCTTAGGCTTAGGTTGGTTAGGATCCAAAATCTTGACTTCGGGTAAGTTTATGGCCTTAGCCTCGTATAACTGATGTAAAATCAAGCCAACAACTCTGATAACTAAGTGAAAATGTAATGAGGGTACTGTTCCTTATCTTTACCCCTTTGATTTTTGTTGTGCTGATCATACTGCATAGACGGAGGTTGGGCCTGATAGTTTTTCTTTTGTTGTCCTTATTCTCCTTTTTGAAGGTTCAACACCACTTGATTAACATGGGTCGTCTTGGCCTGCTATCTCTTAGTGATTTTCTTGTTCCAATCCTTATTATTATTAAGATTTAAGTTACCCTTATGTAACTTGATGTCCTCAATCACCTTGGCCTATGCCAAAGCCTCTTCAAATTTTTGGTATTGTTGCAACTGTAGCAACAAAGAAATGTGCTTGGTATAACTCTTTGTGAACATTCACATCAATTCAAAGGATGGGATGGAGAATGGTAGCCTCACCATAATCATCCTCTATCATTTTCCATAATACATCACTAGCTCATCGTCATGTTGTGTTAAAGCGGCCAGGTCGGATAAGTTTACCTTCTTCTCGACATCGAAGGAGAAGTGTTCAAGAAATGCATCAGCTAGTTGTTTGAAACTAGTGATGTTGTGCCTCTTTAATTGGTTGAACCACTCTCAATCTAGGCCTAAGAGGGTCATGATGAAGGTAAGCAAGAGTAAAGCATCGTTGCTCTCAATCTGAAAGCACATATCTAGAAAACTAGTCACGTTCTCCTATGCATCTTCCTCTCCTTGAAACTTTTCCAGCCTAGGCATCTTGAAATGCTCTAGATAGGCCAAAATAGGCATCGACATGCATAGAGGTTCATTATGGATATTGTTCAAGGTAGGCTTCTGATAAGTCATTCCTTGCTTCTCTATGGCTTGAACCTTCTCTGCTAAGGTCTTATAGGCCTATGAGGAAAGAAAATCCTCTTCTTAAGATTGTATTAGAGGCACCTTCAGATGTAGATTCTTCCTTGATCTAGGTGGTGGACTAGGTTCACCCTCCTCGAATTATGAGATTTATAGATATTCTTGTTCTAATTCCTCTCCCACTTCTTCCTCATACTGCCTATGCTCATGTTGTTTGGACACTGGACACCGATATCTATGTTGAGCTGCATGGTGAGTATGTGTGTCTATGTGCTCAAGGTGTAACTCGGGATGTGAAGCCACTTATCTATTGACACGCTCCCTGGTCTTGTTATGAGGAGGAAAATCAGCACTAGCCAACTGATCCTATCTCTCTACATGCTCATTTTGATCGAGGATGCATTGTTCACGCATGCACTGTTCATAGTCTTATGAACCTATTCCTCTAAGTATTCTCATTTTTGAGGTGCTCCTTCTCTGCGCTAACATCCTCCAATTAGTCTTGGATAATCTACCATCTTTGCTCTAACATTAGTCTATGAGCTCTTTCAACATGATCAGCCATCTGAGGCCTCTAAGGAGTGTACTCTGTTCGAGCGACTTTATGGGTATGTCCTCCAATGGAATGATTTGCCACACTCTTGCCTCTATTTTTAAAGATGCCATTCATGTCAGGTTGTATCCTATAATTTGTCCTTGCATGAGACACAGAAGCATGTATATAGTGAGAAATCTTGGAGCACTCTCCAGGTTCTCGTGCAGTCTTAATGGTGCTTCCGCTACACTCACTCGCAGGTCAATAGGGTGCAAGCATAGGCTTGTATCCTAGATGCCCTAGGAATCTGTCTAGACCATCTAACTATTTTCTATACCATGGATCATGAGGTAACATACCATTATCTCCCACTTTGGATATATCTATGGTGAAATTAGTAGGTTCACCCCTATGGGGAGTCTACATGGGCCTATGCTCGAAAGCGATCCCATCTACCTACCCTTTAATGGGCGGATCTTGAGCCTATCTATACTCGGATGGTGGAGGTCGTGAGCCTCCCTTAGATACAGGTTGAAGGGGTACCAATATGGATCCCTCAATGACATATTATTTGGTAGAACTCATAGATCCATGTGGAATGCGGTCACGGTAAATGTTACCATACATAGACCCCCATGATGGGAAGTCCCATGCTCTAATCTATTTCTAGAGGGATGTCTAGTACTTCCTCTAGGGTATTCTTAATGAAATATCCTCATGTAGAATTATCCCCTCTAATGCTCGTTGAACGACGTCTAGGAGGATTCTATGATTGAGGGCGTTCTACATCATGTTGTGCATTAGGTGGAGCTTGGGCTTTGATCTCGGGTCTATGCCCGGATCGACCTCTCTATTTTTGCACCATTATGTATCCTATGTCTAGATTTAACTTTTATTAACATGTAAAGAATACAATTATGATTATCTCTTTTTACAATTTTAAAATGAGCCCTAAACTATTTAATGTGTTTTCAATTTGTTGTATCAGTAAAGTAACTCTTATCATGTTTTGCAATACATTGATGATTTTCTCAATTGTTTAAGGGCTTCCACCTGTATGCTCATAGCTCAAAAACCTGGCTATGAACTCCAGGTCACGTAATCCCCCAAAAGTGAAGCAATAAAAGTCCACACCTGGGTAGGGAGCACATGTCCTCCTAGATCCTCACCCATTTTCACCCAATCAGCGTCATACCCTCCGAAGAGGAGTATATGCAATTTTTTTGGGCTACAAAAGGTTCTTGGATCCGGTATTGGTCTAGAACATAAGGTACATGGGAGTTGGGCCAACGGATGGAAATCACTGCCACCATCATTGAAACCCTACTAGTGGTTGGATGTGACTTCCAACTCACTAGCGTTCAAGATATGTCATGGTGTGTGTGGTTATTTTTACTTTGCATGAAATAAAAATGCATAAAATAACACTCAAATGATTCTACATGCTTTTCAAAAGAATGTTTGCTTTTCATATAATGCATGACTATGCTAAATGATATTCATAGAATGCAACTATCTATGACATAAATGGCCATTGATTGGACCTCATGCATGCAAACAGAGCATAAAAGAGGTTCTAGAATGCTAGAGACTAGGGCGGACTGCACTCAGAGGTCCACTATTCCTAGCAATGACTAGTAGATCCTAATCAAAAGACCTAAGGACTCAATGCATTTAACATCTTTCCATTGCCTTCCCTAATTATGCTAATATTTTGCACTCTCTAGAAAAACATAGACAGAGAACAAAAAAAAATAGAATGACAGTGGGACCTACCTCAGATCCTCATTTGATCAAGATTTTTCTGCCTGCTATTTGATTTTTCAAATTTTGACCGTGGCTCTATGGCGCAGTGACCACTGTTGTCCGAGGATGTCAACCACGATGAAAAATCTTAATCACGTCTGTCAACCGTGGTGAGCACCTATCATAAAAAAATGATAGAAGTCAAAAATTTGTGGCATGAAATGTAGAGTTCCGTCATGATCACCTTCTGTACGATCCAAAAAAGGCTCACACCTATCGATTCCTATTGCAAGAATTGAAAGATACACAAAATGCATACAAGAACAAGAAATTAACAACAAATCGACAATAAGAAATACACTTTACTCCATTATATCTGAAGCCAAATACAAATTACAAGTACGTCCCTCTTAGGGATAATCACTTTGATACAATTGTTACAATAGGATGTAATGTTTCCCTCTCAAGGGTAGGTGTGATTTCCAAGTGCCTTTCATGATGACTCGAACTGATCTAGGGTGTCGATGACCCTCTTATCCATTATTAGAGGCATTTGTTTCCTCGCATCCCAAAACCCTGTTAGTCCTACATTCAATAAATAACAAGAAACATTAAAAGCAAAGGAGGCCTCTCTTGATGAGGCTTTTAAAGGGTTCTTGCACAAAAGATAACATGATAATAAAGAAATCAATAAAGTGATTCAATGCATGTAAATTGATCTAAATCATGATGATCTACCATTAGAAACATGAAATAAAATAATATGAATCTATCTAATCTCCTAATTATTCAATCAAAGACATGAAAGCATGAAAAATATTTGTTATACCTACACTACAATAATGAAGAAAAATTGCAATTAGCTCCTAATATATTGGTCAAAAGTCTCTAGAATACTAAATTAAACCTACAACATGATTAATATAACCTAGTTAAATAGGTTACAAAATAGAGAACAAGGGAATTAAGGATTACCCTCTGACCGTAGGTGATTCAAGCGGTGGGCACTATTCACCATGGCTGACAGCCATGGCTAAGCCTGAAGTAAGTTTACCCTTCAAATAAGTGCTAATTTATCTAATTCTCCTTGCCAAAATGATGGTCAAGGGTCACCTCTATATCCTATGATAGATTTGGTGGTTGAATTGCTCAATGAGTGCACGAATTGCATGGATTAGCATTTATTGGCTCTCCTATCCTCCTAGGACCTCCATGGCAATGTGATCTCCAATTGGGTAGCAAAAGTATTCCTATAAATGCATGTGAATGAGTATGCAATTTGACAGGGCTTCGTTTTTCAATTGATTATGCTTCTCTCTCTCTTTTCCCCAATTCGAAGGGGGATTATATAGCAATTACCAAGGGCTAGGGGTGGCTTCATGAGGAAGCCTAGATCAAGATTGGGTGGTTGAGCTTGTTGGATGGAAGGATCCAGAACCTTCCTCACTCAAACTGCTCTAATATGCAACCAATTGGCCATTGCAACCAATTTTGGGTCGGATGAAGTCCAACTGAATTTGAGTCCTGACTGCGACTGATAGGTGTGATCAACACTGCTAACCACGGATGTCAGCAACGGTTAGCACTGACTAGGCAAAGGGGCCCAAATGAGTGGTAAAAACCATCTGCTATACCTTGGTATCTATCCAAGGTCTTCCATATGGTCTTCTAGCATGTCCCATATGAGTAGTCACCTCGGCATGATGCATTTTAGGTGTTTACCATCATAGATGGGTAGTACATTTAATGTAGTTTAGGAAATTTTATGGAGAAATGGTAGGTTAAGTGGCCTATTAATATTCCAGGCTATTTTTTTTTCTTCCAACCATGGCTCTAAGAATTTTTTTAATATATTTGTGAGGCTATTTGATTTGTACACAACATATTATCTTGGTTTTTTTATCCTTTTACCATTTTATTCTAAGCCTCATTTCCAGCAAAGTCACCACTTATTTTTTATTGTAATTATTTAATGGAATCTCTATTGAACATATAGTCTCTACAAGTGTGGTCAAGACTATTCACCAAAATATTGATTCCTTTGTATAATCTAAACATGATCTATGAAATTTTATTGCATTGGGCATTCCAAAAAACTCTTGTTAGCATGGTGGATTTATGATCTCCTTGAATGTGTCAAAAATCTTGGCACCTTTAGAGAGCTTCTAAGTAGAAAATGCTACCTAATAAAGTAACGGTGGGATTTGGGTCCCACCAGGTGTGCCAAAAAACTCTTGGCTTAAAATTTACCTAAGTGTATGAGATGCGCTCTCAAGACCTCAACCAAGATTGGATGCATCAAAAATAAGGGTCTCTATGTTAACCTTTGGAGGAGGCCGAATCCTATGTGCCTAGCTAATATAATGAAATGGGAGGTTGTAGATTAAAGTAAGAAATACAAAGGGTTAGAAGACTAAGCTAAAAGTGGTGCATATTCAACAAAATCAAGAGGCATAGTGCAAATATTCTTGTAATTTAAAATTCACCTAAACTATCTAACAAACTAGCTTGCTTTTTTCATGCTTTAAAATAATTAATCATGAATTATTTTTAGCATTGCTAAGTCATTATAGAACTATAAAAATAAATCCAAAATTTAGAATTAACTTTTCTTAGCCTTAATAGAAATGCTTAACTATCTAGTGATACATACATACATGTTTAGAAAAAAACCTAAGCAAGAAGCTAAACAACAATCCAATCTTCATTCAAAAGGCATATAGTCTTAATCAATACAATTATGACAATTGTGAATACCTAAAATTTGACCCTTAGAATGGTTTAAATTCTACTATATATAGGTTTTATAATAAATTTAATCATCTAGGCATTATTGTTTTCTAAGCATATTGTAGGCTTGTCAAAGTAGGTGCAAAGAGTGGATATCACACTCGGCTCAACTATGGTCAAATGCTTCAAGCATGCTTTACTGATAGGTACAATTCATATTTTACTATAAGGTTGGCTTGTGTACTACATCATTGGATTCTAACCATAATATTTTAGTCCACTCCTTTTTGTTATGCATAGCCAACTGAATAGGAGATGTACAATGGAGAAGACATCGACTATTAATATTTTTTGATAATAATGATGCTTGGCAGCTGATCGACACACATGAACCTAATGATTTGGATGATTTTGAATTATTTGTGTAGAGGTTGACATAGTGGACAACATATCACTTATTGTTGGATGACCATCTTAGTCAAGTATTGCTTTATTTTATTTTCTCTTCATGTTGAGCTTCTTTTACTTCTACTTTTTGGGTACCTGACTTGGATTTATTTTTCATCTAGAGCTCTATTTGGCTTACTAGGTGTTTAAGCTCTTAGAGATGATGTCATCATCTTCTAAGTTCAGTGCCTTTTGAATCCATGATTTTGGATATCATATGTTGGCATAATACCTAAGAATATTTTTCTATTCAAGCATGGTATTACTTTGTATTGTGTTAGACTTTTTATACCATCTTGTTGATATCAACATTGTAGTCTATTTGACTATCTTTATTATTTTACTTTATATTCACTATCGGGTATAAAATATTGATGTATTCACATGCTTTTGATCCTATTAGATGTCAAATTTTTATGATCATACTGTTGATATCAATATTTTAAATATCTGGCTAACTTTCTTGGCCAAATTTAATATCTTCATTTTTCTTTTGCTAGATACAATGCCTTAAGAATTTTATCATCCAATAAACTTCTACTTACTATTGTGCAAATTTCTTTGGATTTATTTATATTTGGATATCCCTTTTATAATTTTCCTCTCCTACAATATTTTTGCCTACTCTAGATCAACCTTTCATCTTTGCATCTGCTACAGTAGCCTCATCTAGTGCTCTTCTAGTTGCTTTTTGAAATGTTGCATATAACTTATTGCACTACTACATTATAAAAAGGATTGTGTTTTTGGATATCTCCCCTCTCCTTATTACTTCTCCTCTCCTTCGTCTCCCCCTCTCCTTACCTCTGATCCATATATGCCCACTCCCATTTTATCCCTTTCCACTCACCTTAGACCCCCCACCCAAAGACCTTCTTTGGGTGTTTATGTCCTTCAGATATTGTCTTCATCTTCTCCTATCTTTGAGCAGATCCTTAGCTCACAAAAATCAGCTCTTACTAATCGCCTCCTTTGCCCTTACAAACCTGCATCCATCGTAGATGTTGGTAGTGAGAAGAAGATAGAAAGACCCTCAAATATGGAAAAGAGACTAAAAGAAGCAGAGAATGTTATTGCTAATGGCCTCCAATCCACCATTTTGGCCTCCATACTAGATACTTCAAACATAGAACCTAACTTTGATGAGGAAGTTAGAACCAAACCAACTTCGTCTCAAGGAAGAGGCAGAGGGAGGAAACCAAATTCCAAATCATCTTGATGAAGATTCTTTCCTGGAATGTTGGAGGCCTAAATGGGGCTGCAAAACAAAGAACTGTAAAAAAAGTTAGGAAAGACATTAAACCAAACATTATGCTTCTCCAAGAATCAAATCTGGATGAACAAAATAGCATTCAAGTCTACAAATCAATATGGAAAAATAGTAAATATGCCTTCAGTCCCTCTCTTGGAGCCTTTGGAGGGTTACTTTGTTTATGGGACCCTGAGACCATAGATGACAAAATTCTATCCTCTTCTAATAGAATTATCAACATTCTATTCACCAATAAAGAAACTCACCTACAATGGATAACTACCGACATCTATGCTGCCAAAAACATCACCAGTAGGGTAAATTTTTTGGAAACCTTGTCATCAATGCGCAATAATTTTGAAGATATTTCGTGGCTATTGGGTGAAGATTTCAACTCCCCCATTTTTCTATCTGACAAACAAGGAGGCAACCCGATCACTTCAAGATGCACTGAGGACTTTAGTGAACTTGTCAAAAACAACTAACTCATGGATGTTCAACTTCAAGGGTCAAATTATACATGGAGCAACAGGCATCCTAGAAACTAGATAATTTAGATTCGTTTGGACATATTCTTTGTACAAAGAAATCATTCAGTTTTTAGGAGATGTCAAACTCATTGGGCACCCAAATATTAGGTCTGATAACAATCCTTTAGTTCTAGACTATTCTTATCCTTAGAAGGGGTTCAAAACTCCTTTCAAATTTGAAAATATGTGGTTAAGCCACCCAAATATCTCAAAATATATTGAAGAATGGTGGCACCAAGATTTCCAAACTGTTCATAAAGCTTAAAAATATCAAGTTTGAACTAAAATATTGGAACCACAAAGTCTTTGGAAATCTATTTTAAGAAAATAAACACATAGTGGAGGAACTTGGTAGAGTGGAGAAGCTGATTCAAGAGGGAGATCAGAGCCCCAATACTTTTTAGGAAGAGAAAATTCTCCTTTCTAATTTCCACAACACTCTGGCGAAGGAAGAAATATTTTGGAGGTAAAATTCTAGAGACCTTTGGCTTAAGGAAGGGGACACAAATACCAAGCTTTTCCATACCTCCACCATGAGACATAGAGGCTCAAAAAAAATCATAGAGCTCACCAAGGAGGATGGCTCTAAAATTTTTGACCTCTAGGAAATCAGATAGGAAGCTATTGGCCACTTTCAAGATGTGCTTGGTCCTAGCCTGTGGTGCACATCCCACATATCAAACCTACTCCTTCAGAATATTCCCAATCTGGTGACCAATGTTTCTAGTGAAGGGTTGATAAAAGGATTTATGAAAGAAGAAATAAAGAAAGGGTTGTTTTCAATGAAACCTGACAAAACCCCCAGTCTAGACTGTTTCCCTCCTCGATTTTTCTAGCACTTATTGGACATAATAGGCAAATATTTCACCAAAGTAGTTTAGTTCTTTCAAAGGTCTAAAAATATGCCAAAGAAAAAAAATTTAACGTTTATTGTTCTAGTGCCCAAGACCAACAACTTCAAAACATTCTCAGATTATAGACCTATTAGCCTATACGGTGTAATATACAAACTCATAACCAAAGTGATGGTGAAAAAACTCAATACCATTCAACCCTCCATAATTGACCACTATCAAGGTAGCTCGATCAAAGGTAGGTACATCATGGATGGGGCCATAACTATCCATGAACTGGCCCACTCGGTTGCTAAGAACAAGAAGCCCAACATGTTCCTCAAGCTCGATATGAATAAAGCATTCGACCGTGTCTCCTTGGAATTTCTTGCTTGAAGTCCTTGGTAAATTCAGCTTTCACAAGGAGTGGGTGGAGCTAGTCAGAGAGTGCATATCATATGCATGGTTTTCAGTTATGGTTAATGGCTCTCCGGAAGGTTTCTTCAAAAGCTCCAAATGAATTCATCAGGGCAATCCCTTATCTCCCTTTCTATTCATAATATTGGTTGAAATCCTTGGAAGGTCACTTAATGCTACCTATAACAGAGGTCTCATATCTAACATAAAACCAGCCATAGGGGCCAGGGCCATCACCCACCAACAGTTCATTGATGACACTATTCTGACATCCTCTTCCTCTATTCCTGAAGCTAATATTATCAAGGCCATCCTTAACTATTATGAAATTGTGGCTAGGCAGAAGGTAAATTACAATAAAAGTAGGTTGTTCTTCTTGAACACACCCATAGCTAGGTAGAATAGAATTGCTGAAATTCTTGGGTGCAATATAGCCAATATTCCCACCACATACCTTGGCTTACCATTGTTCCATGGTAGAGCCTCTGCAACAATGTGGGCCAACATCCTAGAGTGCATCAACAAGAAATTGGTTAGGTGGAAGAGTGCAATGTTAAGTCAAGCTGCCAAAGCCACCCTGGTTCAAGAATACCTCCAAAGCATACCTGTATACTTCTTATCTATCTTCAAAGCTCCCAGCTCAATTTGCCAAAAAATCGAACAAATCCAACGCAAGTTCCTATGGGCAGGCAATAAAATAGGAATATATTCTCCTTGGTGGCTTGGGACAGAGTGTGCTCCAGGAAAGATCATGGAGGCCTCAATTTTAGGAGAATCAGTAGAATGAACATGGCCCTTATTTCCAAGCAGGCCTAGATAATTATCACCAACGATCAATCAACCTAGATTGACATCATCAAAGCTAAGTATCTCCATCACCTGCATTTCTTGGGTGACCACCACCTTCCCATCGGATCCCACTTTTGGAATGGCTTGATCCTCACCAGAGACATTATCACCAATGGTTTGAGATGGCACATGGGGACTGGGACAACCATTAGGTTCTGGGAAGATCCTTGGTTGCATAACAAACCCCTCATCCAAGACCCTCTCCTCTCGGTCCTCAAACCTATCATGGATGCTCTCCTTGGAGATAAAGTTGCCCACTTCATCACTCAAGGACCCATCAGACGCCAGTGGAAAACCCTCACTCTCAACACCTCTAGGAAAATTTTAGAGGCCTATAGATGTCTGTAAAACCTTCTCCGGGTGTGTACCATTCCGAATAACCAGAAGCCTGATTCCCCTATTTGGAGTTTAGCTAAAACGGGCAATTTCACTGTCAAATTTGCCTACTACAGCCAAGAACCCCTAACTTTCAATTGGGAATTAACAAACAAGGTCTGGGGGAGGAAAATCATTCCTAAAATTACTTTTTTCTATTGGTTGGCTTCCCAAAATAGAATCTTGATGATTGATAACCTGTTGTCCAGAGGCCTCATTATTCCCAACTGGTGTGTCCTTTGCAAAAGCACCGGGAGTCCATTTCCCATATCTTTCTGGAATGCCCATGCTCTTTGAATGTGCTAAAATAGCTCTTTGAAAACTTCTACATTTCCACAGTCCACCTGCCTAACATCCAACAACTCCTCCACCAATGGCCTCAACCTTTCAAAAACCAACAACTCAGCTTTCTATAGCAATCCTGCCTCCATCACTACCTCTGGAAAATTTGGCTTGAAAGGAATGCCAAAATATTTAGAGACCAAGCCATCGACCCCCACATAATCACTTTAAAAATTTTATCCCTTGTGGTGGAAAATGCTTCCCTTGTCTCCTCTCCAGAAACTCCCCCCCAGGCATTGAGACTGCCCTTGGTAGTAAGTTTAAGATTTCTAACATTTCTTGTGGGCCTCTTAATTTTTTTGACAGGTCTTCTATTAGATGGACTCTTCCACCCATCGGGTGGCTTAAACTAAACTTTGACGGGGCAGCGAAAGGTAACCCGAGAGCAGCTGGAGGGGGAGGCATTCTAAGAAATCATCAGGGCAAAATTGTTATGGCCTTTATGAAGAACTTAGGAGTGCAGTAAAACAACATGGTCGAAGCTAGAGCTTTGTTACAGAGCCTCCTTCTCATTGAAGATATGGATATTCAACAATTTATCATTGAGGGCACTCCCTCCACATCATCAACTACCTCAAGGGAAATTATTCTCCCCCCTTGTCTTTGTCCACTATCATTCAGGAATACAAAACCCTCACAAATAGGTACTCCAATATTGTGATTCAACACCAGTACAAGGAAGGAAATAAAGTAGCTGACTAGTTGGCCAACGAAGGAGTCACTAAAATAAACATTCAGGTCTAGAGGAATTGGTTTCCCATAAGCCTTAGAACTGACACCTCAAATTTAAATGTTTGTACAATGTAATTTTTTTAGGGTTCTAATAGTCCTTCAGGGTGACTTATCCAAGGAAATGTATCACCTATCAAAGCACCACCTCAGCATTTCTGCCACATCTGTAGACCATGACAGCGGTTACATTCATAGTTTTAACATCCAAGACCATATTTTTCTAGAACTCATTGGTGGCCTCAATTTCCACTCTCCTAGTGCCTTGAGGTCGACCATCCTTGTCAATGACACCTCAACCCATAGGTGGGCCATGACGGTGACTCCAGGTAATGTGAAGCAAGCAAATGTTAGAACTTGCCTCAGTTTCAAGGTGTACAAAAGTTGGGCCTATCGTAGTTTTCCCAATGCTTCGATTTGGTGGCCCCATACCATCATGACAAAAAGGACAAGTTACAGTCCCAAGGTTGAACACAGGTGGCTGCATCCTCGGACCCTCCCCTCTTCGAGCCTTGATCAAGACGACTGCAAGGAGTTTCATGGAAATACCCAAAATCTCAACATGTTTGACCTTTGTTGTTATTGCCTTCACCTCAAAGTTGGCAGACATGACTTGGCGTGGGTGGTCATCAGAGCCATGATGTGCATCAATCTGTGAACCATGCTTATTATTCCCAAAGGCAAGCATTTCAAGGCAGCAATTACGAACCATAGTAATCCATCCACCTTTTTTCATCATCTCATCTATCACAGAGTTGTTCTATCATGGCAATTCTTAGGTTGTTTGGTTAAATTTACCACCTTTCCCAATGCCAATATCGGTAAAGCCTTTTCAGATCATTCACTCCCGAGTAGCCACCTCATTTCCCAAGGACCCCTCATTCTCAATGCCACCCATGCCAAAGTCATCATCCACTCACTCCCAAGGAAGTCTTGGAACCAGAGAAGCGGTAATAATTCATGTGATCTTGGCTCTGATCTAATTTATGGTTGATCCACCCTTATCCTATGGCATAGCATTTCTCCTCTGCTCGAGGTCTGGTTTAGAGTGCCCAAACCTATCACCAACCATCATTCCTCCACACCCATGGCCATCATTGAGCCTGAAAGCCTTAACCTTCAATCTGACATCCAGACCATGCTCAGTAACCACGACTTCCTCCCTTTTCTTAAAAAATTTGAGGCATCGATAACACTATTACTAATGATTTCATTTCCTCTTGGGTCGATGGCCATGTCCTTGTTAGGGGAATGAGTTTTGTTGTCTCTATTGACCTACTCACAAAAATCATCGAGCTCCCCAATGATGGCTTTAAATTGCACAGGGATAACCACTCCATCCAAGAGGAGCTAAAACACTTTGCTAATAGAGGGAAGAAGCTTTCCAGAGATGAAAAAGGTGGGATTATCTATGAGAAGCTTCCTAAATCATGGGGTAGAGATCTAGTCCCTGTGATGCAATACATCACTATGGACAAAATTGATGAACCGGTGAGGAGCTTTCACCTCACCTTCCTCAATGTCCTGAGAGATGTCAAGGAGGTGAATGTTCTTGAATACCTTCAACGCTTGGTGGAAGTGTCTATTGAAAATTTTTAGAAGGTGTCACCTCACATCAAACACCAGGGGCTTTTCTTAGTCATTTATGACCATATGTTGCAAAAAATTAGGAGCAAGGTGGAGGTAAATCCTTTCCTCTACATTGAGGAAGATCAGTCTACGATCATGAACAACCAGAGCTCCACCAACCGTAGAGGCTCTCAAAGGGAATTGGCCAAAAGGAATACCCTTGACCAGATCAATTTTGAAACTACACCTACACTGGAACAGGCCATCATCGATGCTCGAATGATGATGAAAGCCAAGCGCGACCCTTATGAAATCCTTACTGAAATGCTACATAAAATCTACTAGAACCAGTCTAAGGCTTTAATGGGGCCTGAGCATGCGATATGCATCTCCAAAGCCATCACTTCCACAAAAATGGAAGCATACAAGGTCACCCTTCCTGAAGAAAAAAATGATATGGAGGACCCCTCTCTGGAGTAAGGTGATGGGTTATTTTCTGCCTTTGTCATGTTTTTGTTTTTCTTTGTCTACGGGTTTCCAGTGGTGCATCAACCTGGCCCTCCATTTCCTCTGTACTTCTTACATTTTTGGCATTAGCCTTTGTGATGGGTTTTGTTTTCTTCTCCTGCTGCGTATGCTCCATAGTTAGGGTCTATTGTTTAGGGTTTCTCCCAGCAGCTTGACTAGGCTTCTTCTTGTTAGTTGTTCTAGTTGTTGTCCTTTGAGCTTCTTGCTTCTAGCTATTGTCTTCTGATGTATAAGGTTCAGGGACCCTTTCAAAACCCTTTCTAACAATAAAAAAAATGTTTTATTGGATGAAGAAAATTCCTTTAAGTGAAGAATCAGAATAAGAAATATTTAATGAACTACTTGAAAACATATAATTCTTAATGTTAATATAAAAAAAAAGGTAAATATGTATATAAATAAACTTAAGGAATTAAATCTATAACAAGTTCCAGATATAACCACAATAAGACCTCAAAACACAATCCTCCATAAGACAACTAAAATGGAAAACAACCATAGAATTAGAATATGCAACATCGATGAAAAATAAAACATGGTATCTAGTCAATCTACCATAAATAAAGAATGCAGTAAGGTGTACATGGATCTACAAGATAAAACACAAAGTATATGTATCTCTTGACAAATATAAGGTACACCTAGTTACAAAGGGTTATACTCAAATAGAAGAAACTAACTATGAAGAAAAATTTACACTTACAACAAGAATGACTACTATTTATACAATTTATGCATTAGCAACACACCTTAGGTGGAAAATACATCGAAAGTATGTTTAGAGCATATTTCTAAATGGTGATATTATAGAAGAGGTATATACAACTTAGCCAAAATGTTTTATTACCAAAGTATATGAATAAAAGATCTTTAAATTAAAAAAATCATTATATAAATTAAAACAGTCATTGATATCATGATATATGAAATATAAATGATAATCTACTATGACACAATTTCAAAAGGAGTGCATTATTTTCAAATATTTATACAAAAAAATTTAGATTTTAGAGAATATTTTTTATGGTATATGTTAATGGTATAGTAATCATAGGAAGTTTAAATAATTTGATAGATGAGGTTAAAAATGATCTATAAAAGGACTTTGAAATGACAAATCTAGGACTTCTACACTACTATCTTGGTTTAGAAATTTATCAAAGAGAAAATAATATCACAATAATTCAAAAAAAAAATGCAAAATCATCACCTAGAAAATATAGAATGAAAAAGTGCAAATCTAAAGAAAATCCCATGGAGGAAGGGCTACAACTATAAAGATATGATAAGTCATCACTAATTTCTGCTACTATGTATTGATAACTAATTGGAAGTCTTTTGTATTTAACAAATACCAAAACTAATATTCTTTTTATTGTAAATTATCTCTTTAGATTTATGGAACATCCCAAGGAAATTCATTGAAAATCTACAAAGAGAATACTATAATATATAAACAAAACCACAAAAGGTCTTAAAATACAAAAGAAATGATAATTTTTACTTACAAAGATATTCATATTCTAACTTTGTTGGATCTATAGATGACATAAAATCAACATCAGAATATGCACTTCATATTGGGTTAGGATATATTTCTTGGTATAGTGAGAAACAACATGTAGTTTTCCTTTCATCAACAAAAGTAGAATATCATGCAACAATAAGTGTAGTATGTGAAGTACTTTGGTTACAATAATTTTATTAGATATGAGAATAAACAATACTCCAATACTAGATTGTGATAATCAAGGAGTTCTCAAATTTTAAAAAAATGTGATTCATAAACAAACAAAACATATTGAAGCTCAATGTCATTTTATTATAGATCATGTTCTAGACCATTATATTAAGATAAAATATGTCTCCACCAAGGATCAACTTGTAGATATTTTTACTAAAGCACTTGGAAGAAACAAGCATAATATAATTTAAAGCCATATGTGTACATTAAAATATCTTCATACCAAATAATGTAATATGGGGGGATGTTAGAGGTATTACATTATTTGGTACCCTTAATGCCATTGAGTACTGTTGCAGGCCAAACAAGGTGAATGGTTTCCTATTTTTGTCACATGCCCGTGCATTTAATTATCAACCCAGGGAGCTTCGTAAACTTGCGAAGAGTCGGAATTAGGTTACTACAATACCATTGGAGGTGGGTCTGCTAATCCTACATTGGGGGGTGTTCTTGAGATGGTTGTCAATCATTCTCGCACTCCTCAATAAATTATGTAAGAAGAACAGAATTTAAATCTACAAAAATAATTCATGTCCATATTCTTGAAAACAAACCTACGACAATCATTAGTAAAGCAATGAACATTCCTATGAAAGCAATAAACTAATTAAAATAACTGAACAAAAAAGGAAATGGGGAAGAAATACTGGCTTGGAGTGGGCCCAGGCTCCAGCAGCTTCTTCCCAATCGAACACGCGCTTTAGAACTTCTGTAACTGTAATATATTTATCAATGCATTACAATGTAACTCTAAAATGGATCTTTATTAATTCTCTCTATATATCGCTCTATATTTTCTATATCGCTATATATCTTCAGAATGATCTGCGTGTGTTTATATAACACACCCATACAACTTCTGTTACAGAAGTGGTTACAACAGTCGATTCTTCCAAGACTAAATTAGAATAGTATGGCGAATGCAATCGACGTCTAGCATTCTATTCTGAAGGTGGCATTTTTGTTTCAGTTTGTGCTTTGTCTGGCATCGGTAAGACATTTGGGTACGTTAGGTGCTATCTCCAATTTAGCTTTGCATGACACAGAGTTGGAACTGCACCAGCCGTCACCATCCACGTCGTTCAACTCTGGTCAATGTGCAAAGAATCAGTGGCACCTTCTGACTACAGGGAGGCGCTCCCATTTAGTTGGCACCTTTCAATTGTAGGGAGATGCTCGTCTTTGGTTTGGCACCTTTTGACTACAGGGAGGCGCCTATGTTCAATCGGTGCCCTTCGACTACAGGGAGGCGCTTGTATTCACTTGGCACATTTCGACTGCAGGGAGGCACCTATGTTCAATCGGTGCCTTCCGACTACAAGGAGGTGCTTATATTCACTTGGCACCTTTCGACTGCAGGGAGGCGCCTATGTTCAATCGGTGCCTTACGACTGTAGGGAGGTGCTTATGTTCACTTGGAACCTTCTAGCTACAAGGAGGCACTTATGTTCACTTGGCGCCTTTCGACTACAGGGAGGCGCCTATGTTCTCTTCATTGACTCCCGATGAAATAAAGTGCCAGGTCCATTGAAAGGACCTCGAATGTTCCAAATATAACTAAATCAAATGCAATTCCACAAAACATACTAAAAGCACACAAATTAGATAACACAAATAATTATATCAAATATCTATATAATCATTTATAAAAGTACGCAATCCTTATTATACAGCCGCATATTAATCAAAGAAGTATGTACAAAATATGAGCATTTTTGGTGCTCATCATCCCCCCATGCCTATCATATGCCACGCCCTCGTGGCATCCAAACTATAGGTAGCCCTCTGACTTTTCATCATCGCCATCTCTTAGAGGATTCAGCTACTCCTGCGGCTTGAGTCTATATTTTTGTGCCAACATGTGAAGGTGTGGTTTGCCTGTGCCTATGGGAAACTACGGCTGTTAATTGTCCCCTTATTGTTTTGGTTGCTGCTGGTGGTGGTTGAGCTAGCGTTGTTCTTGTTGATTTAAATGTAGCTTCGACAGCTTGCCAGAGGTCAACATCTAAAGGTTTAACCACTGCCAGAGGGATATCTAAGTTATCCTCTCTGTAAGGCACTACTTGGGCCTTGTATAATTCGGCCACTTCAGGGGTAAGCCCTGCATTTTCCTTTGCAATTGCAGCAGCCTCTAATTGTGGGCCATATACTCCCCACCATTCCAAATACCTCCTCATCATGGAAGGCCACCCTTAGGATGATCCATAGATGTCCCAAAAATGGTTGTCTTCTGTCGGATTGACGCAGATGCCAAAATATCCTTTTATCCTCGAGGGTGCCTTACTGGTCGCCTTGGCTGCTTTCATTTTGTTGCGCAGCTACTCAAAATATTTTTTCCTTTCAGCGAATGGCTGCGTATCCCATTCGTCCTCCTCTAAATTGGTGAAGGTCACTTTCACCTTCTGTCGAGCCGTCCTCGGCCTCTGCCTTGGCCTCTACAAAAAATGTGGTAGCTCAATCAAGGGTCTCTTCTTTCTCTTTTGGGGACTTCTCTTCACTTCGAAGGATTGGCTGTGCTACTATCTTCGAGGGTGATTCATCCTCCTTTCTTCCTGGTGTCAACACCTCAGGATCTTCTCCTTATGCAGGCCTGGGGAGGTCCTTCGTATCCTCTAGTCTTATTTGCTATTGGAGGCCTTCGTCCTGCTCTGTGTCACTTAGGACAATGACAGGGGGCATCGTAGGACTTCTGTCCTCTTCACCCTTGAAAATAGAGGAATCCTCCCCTGCCTCTGGGCTACTCTGTCGGGCATCTGATCAAATCTCCCCTAAAGAGAATACTCTTTCGGTGGATGTGGGAGAGTTTTTCAGCACTACTTTTGCCCAATCAGTCTGAGTGGCCGCCTCCTGTCTTGCTGTTCCTATGTCCTAAAGTTTTTGATTTTCCTCTTGCAACTGTTAGACCAGCTGCTCAAGCTGAGCGATACGTCTATCCTTTTCCTCCAATTCCTTTTGATGCTAGTTCTGGAAATCTTCCAGAACCTACTGTGCCATCCAGCAATCATTTTGCCAGTCGAGCACCTCCTCCAAGGCTGCATCGATATGGTTGTTACCCTCGAAAGTCCCTGCACTTCATGGGCTCTGGTTCGTTAATTCTTGGAGGGTTTGGGTGGCAATGTCTATCTCTGTGTCACTCTATTCTTTGTCTATCGAGAGGAATCGTCGTAGACATTTCCTCCTGGGAATTGGTTTGTCTTCACCACTAGCGGGTGGCGCTTCTTCCTCCTCATACTCAGGCACTAGGAAATGCCCTCTATCCTCTATGTCTGCGGGCACTGGTGACTATTCTGCCCTTCCTAGAAAATGGGGCAACACAAATTTCTTGATGTTTGCTATCTCCTCTGCAGGGGATGCTTTTCCTTGCCCTTGTTCGGCAACCACATTGTGTTGCTCTATTTGGTCGCCTTCTCCCCCTACGTCACGGTTCTGTCTCTATGCTTCTATGTGGCAGACCAATGCCAATATCAGCCCATGATGGGCTAAGGTGGATGGTGCCCCCTTATGGTACCGATCCGCTTCATACTTCAGAGCAGTTTCTAGGTAGAAGGGTATATTTATTTTCCTCCCATGCACTAGGTGATTGAGGAAGTGCACATGATTAATGTTCAGATGTGTATACTTCCCTGTGCATGTGAAGAATCGAGCAATCTACTCGAACATCTTCCGTATATCCATGGGGAGACTGCTTTTGAGTAACCCCTCCCTTTCTATCTACATGTTCCCTCCTGGCAATAGTATTTCAGTGTATAGCTTTAGCACTTCACCCTTGTATGCACATTCCCTCGTGAGAGGCAATCTAGTCGCCTATGAGATGAACTCAGGGGTGACTGGAATTTCCACCCCTCATACTTGGGCCGCATTGCCCCTCAAAGAGGTGGTGAATTCTCTAGCTATCTCCACATCCTGGCATTGATTGACCAGGGTGCAGTATTCGAGCCACCCCTCGGCTTTGAATTGGGTCCTCACTGCCCCTCTGATTCCATCAGTATCACTGGGTTCGTTCTTCTTGATCGCGTGGTTCTTGAACCTTCCTCCCATGGCACCTTTCGGTGCTATATATTTTTCTGTTCTTCCTTCTGCAAGAAGGCACCTTCTTATAGAAAATACGCCTAGCCCTAGTAGTTATGGAAGGCGCCCTATCATTGGCATGCAATTCTGACTATGGGGGGATACGATATTTATGACAACTGCATTTTTTTGGTACTGCATATTTATAAATAATTATATAAAAGATTTGATTTAGTATGCATGTACTTGATTCGACATTCCAGTTGTCATGGTAGCCTCTGACACGAGGGAGGGATGTGGTCATTTGATATCACTGCTTTGTGCGATGCTTCGTTCTGCCCGAGGTGTCCGGTAGATGTAAATGTTATATGCCAAAGGCATTCTTTGGTACCTTCCCCATGTGGATGGTGCCCTTGTAGCGCCTTTCCAACGTTGTCGGTGTTCTTCGTCAAATGTGCCTTTCAACTGCAGGGAGGCACTCGTATTGGCTAGGAGGCTCTTTTGCCTGCATGCACCTTCCCAATGTGGGAGGCGCCTCCTCCTGGTTCATGCCTTCCTGATGTTAGAAGACATTCATCTTGATGAATGCACCTTCCTAATGTTGAAAGGCATATTCGGCTGGATGCATGCACCTTCCTAATGTTGGAAGGCACATCGACTGGATAAATGCACCTTCCTAATGTTGGAAGGCGCCTTCGGCTGGATTTTTTTTTTTTTATAAATTGGGTGCCTTCCTACCACAGAAGGCGCCTATTATATATATATTTTAGAACTTCTTTTGGATAGGCACCTTCTGGGTGCAGTAAGGCGCTTTCTTCTGGATGGGTGCCTTATGGGTGCAGTAAGGCACTTTCTTCTAGATGGGCACCTTCTGGGTGTAGTAAGGCACCTTCTTCTAGACTCGGTGCCTTCTGACTATAGTAAGGCACCTTCTGAATGGGTGCATTCTGACTACAGTAAGGCACCTGCTTGTGGGCTTGGCACCTATTGACCATGGTAAGACACCTTATTCTGGTCTGGGTGCCTTATGACTGTAGTAAGGTGCCTTCTTCTAGTTGGTGATTTGACTGGAAAAAGGGTGATCAAACCTTCCCAATTTTTTGTGCTGCCCAGATTCTATCTATGAGCCGATGTCGGAATGCTGAGCCGAATCAGGCTTGGTTTCCTAGATACCTATCCCTCGTGCTATCAGGTCCTCCACCTACAAAAAGCAATCGAAAAAGAAAAGAAAATAAATGCAGTTAGATGCGTTCCGTTCCTGTTAGGTCCTAGATTAGGATGCCTGCATATTGCATGCAGGTGTCGTCCTTGCAAAAAAAAACACACATTAAAAAACTATAAATAACTAAACAAATTGGGTGAGCACTATTGTGCCCACCATTTCACCTATGAGAGTTCGGTCCAGATCTAGCAAGATGGGGTCTCCCCCACGCCTACTCTGGATTCCACCTGTAACATTTTAGATGTATTATAGGGGCATAGTCGGTGGCCATTGACTATGAACATGGTGTTGCTATCGTCAATTGTCTTGACACGCATCGCCCCATTCCTAATGAGCTCTACCACCTCATACAGCCCCATCCACATCTGCATAAGTTTGCCCTTCCTTTCCTATAACTAGGAATCGTATAACAGTACCCATTCCCCTACCTGGAACTTCTTCAGCTTGATGTGGTTATCATGCCACTTCTTTCTCTGCTTTTGTATAATCTCTATCCTCTGCAAAGCATCCAGTCAGATTTTGTCCAGCTGATCTAGCTGGAAAATCCTCTATTTTTGAGCTTTGTCTAGGCTCAAATTTAATTCTTAAGCCATCCTCAAAGTTTTGATTTCAAACTCGATGGGCATCATCGCATTTTTCCCATAAACCAATTGGAAAGGTGTGCATCCTGTGGTGGATTTCCACATGGTGTTGTATGCCCAAACTACCTCCGGCAACCGTGTGGCCCAATATTTCTTGTGTTGCTACATGATTTTGGTCAGGATGTTTTCTATCTCTCTGTTTGTCACTTCTACTTGCCCGTTCGCCTGCGGATGGTAGGGCATGGTTTTGTTGTGCCAAACTCTATATTGCTCCATCAGCTCCTCAATCAATTTGGAGGTGAATTGGGGCCCTTGATCTGTTGTTATCTCCCGAGGAACCCCAAATCATGTGAAAATATGAGAAAATAAGAAGTCAGTGACCATTATTTCCTTTGAGTCTCTTAATGCCTGCACTTCCACCCATTTGGTGATGTAATATGTGCAGACCAGAATAAACCTCCTTCCCATTAAAGGTGGATTGAATGGTCCCACGAAGTCCATGCCCCATTTATCAAAAGGTTCTAGGTGTACCTGGGGCTGCAGGGGCATTTCATCTCTATGGGTTAGTCTACCCATCCTCTGACACTCGTCACACTTGCTGGTATACGTTGCCGCGTCCTTGAATAGAGTGGGCCAAAAATACCCAGCCTACAGGATTTTGTAGGCAGTTCATTTCCTTGCGAAGTGTCCTCCGCATGGCTCATCGTGACATGCCTTAAGCACTTTTGAAAACTCCTGTTTTGCTATGCATCTTCTTATAATTTGGTACCGTCTTATTTTAAATAGGAGACCATCCATCCAAAGGAATGATGCGCTCTTCTCTATGACCGCATACTTTTCTCGATAGGAGAGAGCAGGTGAGGTCCTTTCGGTGGCCAATTAATTGGCTATGTCTGCATACCATGGAGTTTGTTCACTAATAGCAAACAGATGTTCATCCAAAAATTGGTCTTCCACTGCTTGATGATCTGCTGGTATCAATCTGGACAAAAAATTTGCCACGACGTTGTCCTTGTCGGGTTTATCGACTATAGTGATGTCGAATTCCTGCAATAGCAACAGTCATCTGATAATTCTACCACCAATGTCCAGCTTGCTCATTAGATACCTGATAGCCACGTGGTCCGTATGGATGAAGACCTTGTATCCTGTTATATAGTGATGGAATTTGTTTATTGCATGGACAACTATGAGGAATTATTTTTCTATCACTGTATAGTTGAGCTCTGCTCTCGCCAAGTTTTTATTGACATAATAGATGGCGTAGAATTCTTCACCATATTTCTGCCTGAGGACTGCTCTGATCGCATCGTTGGATGTATCGCAATAAATATGGAACGGTATGGCCCAATTCGGTCCTCTTAAGACTAGTGCAGATATCAAATTTTCTTTCAGCAATTGGAACGCTTCTTTGAAATCTTTCATCCAATTGAACTCTACGTCTTTAGAAAGTAAGGTGTGCAGTGGTTTGGCAATCTTACTAAATTCGATGATAAATCGTTGATAGTACCTGGCTAAACCAAGGAAACTTATTACCTATTTCTACGATCTGGGGCTAGGTAGGTCTCTGATGACCTCGATCTTCCTCTTGTCTACTTTTATTCCTTCTATAGAGAGGTGGTGTCCTAACACGATGCCTTCCTGCATCATCATAAAACATTTTTCATTACTTAGGGACAAATGATTTTCCTTGCTCCTGTCGAGCACTCTTTCCAGATTTGTCATTGCCTCCTCGAAGGTTTCTCCATAGGTAGTGAAATCATCCATGTATACTTCCACCCCATCTCCTATCATATCAGAGAATATGCTAAGCACCACCATTTGAAAGGTGGTCGGTGCATTGCATAGTCCAAAAGGTAATACCTTATATGCAAACGTTCCCCATGGATAGGTGAATGTTGTTTTATCTTGATCTTCTTCCCCTATCTGGATCTGGTTGTAACCACTAAAACCGTCCAGAAAGGAGAAGTATTTTCTTCCTGAGAGTGTGTCCAAGACCTGATCGATGAACGGGAGTAGGAAGTAGTCTTTCTTAGTCATCTTGTTCAGTGCCCAGTAGTCCACATAGATCCACAATTTCCCATTCTTTTTGGGGACCACCACTAATGGTGATACCCATTCACTGTCAAAAATTGGATATGTGAATTCGACAACCAGAAGTTTGTGCAGTTCTTCTCTGACAATATCTTTCATTGCTGGGTTCATCCTTTTCTGTGGCTGCCGACTAGGAGTTGCCTGGTCATCTAAGTAAATTCGATGGGTACATATTTCCAGGATGATGTCATGCATATCTGTGTAGTCCCATGCAAATGCTTGCTGGTGTTTTACCAGAAGCTCTTCCAATTTTTCTAGTTGTATGGGCATCAACCTGCTATTGACGTTTAACATCCTTCCTAGCCCAACGTGTATTTGTTGGATGTATTGATCTTAGGTGCCAGTCAACGGTGATCCAGGTGTGGGTGTGGATGATTCTCCATGGAGAAACTCCATGATAGCACCATCCTCATCCTATTCTACCACCTCCTTCAATGTCATTATCGGTTGGATTATGGACAACTCCGTAGTTCCATGCTCGATGATCCTGGATTCTTCTGCTGAGTCCATAGACTGAGCTGGCAGAGAAATGGTAAGCCTTTTGACATTTTGCCCATTGGAGATGGTCATTAGCCCATCTTGAAAGTTGATGCAAGTGTCAGCTGTTGCCAGCCATGGCCTCCCTAAAATGAGCGGGTAACCACCCAGCTTGGTCTTGGTCTGCAAAACTAGAAAATTGGCTAGATATTCCCATGCACTGATTGTTACGATCACATCTTCCAACATTCTTTCTAGCGAAACGGTTGATCGATTGGCTAACTTCAACACTGTCGTGGTTGGCTTCAGGTTCGTGAGCCATAGCCTCTGCATGGTCTCTTGAGGCATCACGTTTATGGCTGCCCCGAGGTCAACCAGTGTGTTGGACAGGGAATGTCCTCCAATTTTTATGGTCAGCACTGGGCTGCCTAGGTCTGCATACTTTGGATGATGTGTTCTACCCATCATTAGATCTGCAATTTTACCCACAATGTTGATAGTTTGGGTAACTTTCTGTCTCGGTCTCCATAGACACATTTCTCTAATTGCCTTGGTGTAAATGGGGACATCTTGAATTGCTTGAAATAATGGGATTGTCATCGTGAGATTATTCAAGCTCGACAAGATGTCAAATTTTGGCTGTGTTGTTTTTATTTGTTCCTACAACCGGCTAGGAAATGGAGCCTCCGCTCTCTCAAGTGCTTTTCCTTCTACCAGAGGTGTCTCCTCTATTTCTGCCTCCTCTTCTACCAGTGGAGGTATCTCTACCATTTCTTCCTCCTCTTCTACTAGAGGCAGAGTCTCTACTCCTAGTTGCCTACCTGATCTAAGCTGAATATTATACATATGGTACATCTTACCTTCTACGTTGTATGCCAGTTGATTTACTTTGTTGTTCGGGTTTGCTATCGGTTGTGCTGGTAGCTATGCAGGTCTCGCTACTAGAAATGCTAGTAAGTTTTGTTGAATGTGAGTAGGAGCTAAATTTTGTGGAGTCTGATTCCATGCATTGTGGCCTCTCCACTGCTACCCAAGATATGGATATGACATCCATGGCTGCTGATTCGAGAATGTTGCTGGAGGTGCATTCATCCAGGGTGACGGTCCCCACCACCCCATATTAGGTGGTTGAAGGGGTCCTTGGTGCATGTATGACCCTCCCCCATATTTTGGAATTCTAGTTGGTATATTCCCCGTAGGGGGCTGTTGCCAAATCTTCCTATTGCCTATGAAATATGCCTCCGTGCTCTCAACCGCTTCCTATTTACTGGGCAGTTGTGGGCACAATCGAGTTTTATGATTCAACCTGCAAACTGTGCATTCTTTGACCTTGTTTTTTGGGCATGCATTCTTTGTGTACCTTCCTCTACATTTTGGGCAGAAATAGGCTAATGCTGCATCATTTTCTTGTTTCTTATTTTCTAACAGTAGCGTATCCATCTGCAATGCTAGATATGAAAGCATTTCGCTCTTCAAATCCTCCAACATGTTGCCTATATCTATTTTGGTGACTGAAGCAGTCACCTTCATGGTCCTGGGGGTGACTTTGCCTCACCTTATCCAGTAGTTTCAGCATAATTGCCAGATGTCATCCATAGCATGCTGATAGACATCACCTCCAGAGATCATGTTGAGAGCCTCCAGTGACTCATTGGTAAGTACCCTCAAGAAGATGCTTTTGAGGGACTTATCGGATAGCTTCGAGTGAGGGGACCATTGAAGATTAAAGGTGAATCTCTCCTAATACTCCTCGAGAGACTCATCTTCTCTTTGTGTCATGCTCAGGACCTCCTCCCTGGAGTCTTTTGCTCTCCTGAAATCTTGATATTGCTCTAAAAAGAGCATCTTCATCTAGTCCCAAGTGGTGATGTGTTTGTCTCCTATACCGATGAACCATTACAGAGCTGCATCATCTAATGTAGAAGGAAATAATTTCAGCTTCTGTGCATTTGATTTGTAATCCACAGACCTACACAAAATATCAAATTTGAATAAAAACAGGTCAGGGTCCTCAGTCGGGTGTCCTATGAAGGATGGGAGGTGAGTAGGGGATATGTTTTTCATTTTGGTATCTCCTACTCTCTCCTCTATTGGGAAACTAAAACCAGATGAGACTTCATCATTATCTACCATTTTTTCAAGAAATGTGGTTTCTAATGCAACATTTATGGCCTTCCGATCATTTAAAACTTTCTGAGTCAATGCTCTAAGGTTGTCTGGTGAGATCATCTGATCCTCCACAACCTTCCACAACAAGGCTTCCTCTAGAGGAGTCCTATTAAACAGGGGATTTGTGATGATTCGTTCTTCCCATTGTTGATGGGATGAGGCAGCACTTTGCACAAAGTACGGTTCCTCACTCCAATGGACTGCTGGTAGGTTAGACGGGTCTAGCTCAAATCCAAAATGCTCGACTGACTCAGGTCTTGATGGATTAGTTCTTATAAAGTGATCGTCAGGTCCTCTTCTTCTTGAAGAACTCATACAAGGTCGGATAGAAGGTTTTAGGGTATTGCAAGTAATCTAATTAAGACGCTTCCCCGATAACGGTGCCAAAATGTTGCGGGCCAAACAAGGTGAATGGTTTCCTATTTTTATCACATGCCCGTGCATTTAATTATCAACCTAGGGAGCTTTGTAAACTTGTGAAGAGTCGGAATTAGGTTACTACAATACCACTGGAGGTGGGTCTACTAATCCTATGTTGGGGGGTGTTCTTGAGATGGTTGTCAATCATTCCCACACTCCTCAATAAATTACGTAAGAAGAACAAAATTTAAATCTATAGAAATAAATCATGTACATATTCTTGAAAACAAACCTACGACAATCACTAGTAAAGCAATGAAAATTTCTATGAAAGCAATAAACTAATTAAAATAACTGAACAAAAAAGGAAATGGGGAAGAAATACTGGCTTGGAATGGGCCTAGGCTCCAGCAGCTTCTTCCCGATCGAACACGTGCTTTAGAAATTTTGTAACTGTAATATATTTATCAACGCATTACAATGTAACTCTAAAATGGATCTTTATTAATTCCCTCTATATATCGCTCTATATTTTCTATATCGCTCTATATCTTCAGAATGATCTGCGTGTGTTTATATAACACACCCACAGAACTTCTGTTACAGAAGTGGTTACAATAGTTGATTCTTCCTAGACTAAATTTGAACAGTCTAGCGAATGCAATCGAAGTTTGGCATTTTGTTCTGAAGGCAGCGTGTTTGTTTTGGTTCATGCTTTGCCTGGCATCGATAAGACATTTGGGTATGTTAGGCGCTATCTCCAATTTAGCTCTGCATGACGTAGATTTGGAACTGCACCAACCGTCGTCGTCCACATCGTTCAACTTTGGTCAACGGGCAAAGAATCAGTGGTGCCTTTCGACTGTAGGGAGGCATTCCCATTCAGTTGGCGCCTTTCGACTATAGGGAGGCACTCGTATTTGGTTTGGTGCCTTTTGACTGTAGGGAGCGCCTATGTTCAATCGACGCCTTTCGACTGTAAGGAGGCGCTTGTATTCACTTGGTACCTTCCAACTGCAGGGAGGTGTCTATGTTCAATCGACACCTTTCAACTATAGGGAGGTGCTTATATTCACTTGGCGCATTTCGACTGTAGGGAGGAACCTATGTTCAATTGATGCCTTTTGACTGCAGGGAGGCGCTTATGTTCACTTGGCACCTTTTGACTGTAGGGAGGTGCTTATGTTCACTTGGCGCCTTTCGACTGTAGGGAGGCGCCTATGTTCTCTTCATTGACTCTCGATGAAATAAAGTTCCAGGTCCATCGAAAGGACCTCGACTATTCCAAATCTAACTAAATCAACTGCAATTCCACAAAACATACTAAAAGCACACAAATTAGATAACACGCATAATTATATCAAATATCTATATAATCATTTATAAAAGTACGTAATCCTTATTACACAGCCGCATATTAATCAAATAAGTATGTACAAAATATGAGCATTTCTGGTGCTCATCAAGTACTATTGTAAATATCAATGTTTTTAATATTTATCTAAAGTAGGTGTCATGTATGTAAGTGTGATTGTACATGGTGTCAAGTGAGCAAGTGAAGAGACATAGGTGTTAGGTATCAAGTGTGTTTACTTTTAAACCTTGAATATAAATTGCTCAAAATCTATATACAAGATTTATTATAAATGTTTTCTATGTGGTGATCTCCACATATAGTTTTCCCTTACATTGTATGGGTATATATCTCCATAATATAGCCATAGTAATATGACTCTTCAATACTTGTCTATTGCACTCCTAACATACCGAGGAGATGCAACCTTTCCTCTTCTTGACCTTTGGCTTCTCATCTTCCCCCTTGTATACTAGACTCTTCACTCTCTTCTTACATGCATACTTGAATCTCATATTTCCACAAAGGTACCATGGGGATACTTTAGCATGTACCAAATAATGTAATATTTTCCAATACCCCCTGTATTACATTATTTGGTTATTGAAGACTTTAGTCTTCAATATTCATCTTTGATATTCAATATTCATGTGACCTTGTATTGTTTATGAACCGCTTATTCTTTGGAATCTTCTTTATCATGTTGAATCTTGGGTTCATCCATTGCACATGTTTGCAATATTTGTAAGATAATGTTGGACTATGGCTGATCCAATTTCTTGTTTCCTATCTTTCTAAAAATCAAGTAGCTTATCATTAATTTGATCATGAGGTAATAAATGTTCAATGATTTCTTGAGAGAATCCCATTGTATCTAAGGTAAATATTCCATTCTTGATTGACCCTATAGCTTTAGTTTTGCTTTGATTCTTGATAATGCATTTTCTATATTCATTTGTATATTTGAATTCTATTTTTCTTCCTTTTTCAACTAATTGAGCAACTGAGATAATATTAGTTGATAATACACGAACATATCAACATTTTCTAGCATAAAATCTAAAAATTATATGCTAGAATTACTCTTCTAGTTCCTTGAACTTGATACATCTTATCATCTGCAATTTTTAGTGAAATATTATCTTTGACTTCTAAGGATTCAAACCAATGTAATTTTCCAATCATATGATGATTAACATCTGAATCTATGTACCAAACATCTTTTTCTCTTTGTATTTTTTGATTAGATTCAAGTGATATTATCTCACATATTTGATAAGAAGTTTTAAGAACTATTTTATGATTTTCTTCTTTGAACTAAAAAAATTGTTTAGATACAAGTTTTGGTTTTGAAATCTTCCTCTCATATAGTATGGTCTTGCACTTTGATAATTTCTCTTATATTATGATGTTCCTCTTTGCAAATTATTCATATTATTTATTTTGAAGTTGAAATCCTTATATATCCCAAAGTTTAAATAATAAATAACTCAAATAATAAATTTGCAAATTCTAAATTTTCTAAACCTTTGAAGTAAAAATCCTTTTAACTCCCTACTAAATTAAATTTGCAAAATTTAAAAAATTTAAAAATTTTAATTTTTTTTTAAATTTTAAAAGTTGAAATAGCTTCAAACCAAATTTCTTCAAAAACTAAAAACCTCAAATCTAAAATCCTTTTAACTCCACAAATTTAAAAAAAATAAAATCTTTAATTCTTCAAAAATTAAAATCACTCAAATATTAAATCTTCAAATATTTTAAAATAACTATTACCTTACCAAAAATTAAATCTTAGTAGTAATCCTTATAATTCCATAACTTATAAATAAATTCAAACTTTGAAATAAGTAAGGTGCATAAATATCAATGTATGAAACCTTATAACTCCACTTAATAAATTTTCAAACTAAATCAAAATTGTTTTCCCTTCAAAAATTAAATGGTGCACCAATTTCGAAAAAAGTAATGTAAAACATATCTATGCTAATAACCTAAATTTATGCTACAATAATTACTTTATTAGATAGTGTACCAAGCTACCATTTCAATCCTTAACATGCTAAGCTAGCATTTCAATTTACAAAACTCAAAATGCTTGGAATTCCATTTGCACTCTTTATTTGTTATGCTCTTTATTGCTATCACTCACTCATTCTTATGATGCAATGTTTGGATTTCTTCTTAGGTTGCAATGATCAAAGCTCTGCATAGAGCTCTTATTAGGTGCAAATGCTCAAATATCTAAATGGAGCTTGTATTAGGTGATAATTTCTTATGTGGTTATGTATCATGTGGCAACATATTAGGTGGCAACATCTTAGGTGGCAACATATCAGGTGGTAACATCTCATATGGTTATGTCTTAGGTGGTGATGTACCTTGCACAACTCTCAACTAAATACTTCTTTGAATAGTGCTTTGAATAACACTTATGTACTTAGGTCTATGCACGTTTCTCATTTCTAATGACACTTTGAATTTTTTTATTGATCTGTGCTTGGTTTGCTTGCAAAGAGCATTGTAAATGATTCTTTAACCCTTATCTAGTTAGCTCTATAAAGGGTGCTTTGATATCTATATATTTTGCTTACAAAGAGCATTATGAATGATGATTTGACCCTTGTCTAGTTAGCTCTATAAATTTTAATGATGTTTTAAATAATGCCTTCCTATTTCCTTCAATTGCACTCACTTGGTTAGCACATATGGTATGCTTGATAAGATTATTGTAGGATGGAGCTTCTAATCTACTTTTTTACTTTTCCAACCATGCTTATATATATTAGTTAAATGATAACACTTTAGGACTCTTTGATAATCATTGTGTAGTAGTTCTTAGGGCTCCTATAAAGCCAATGTATAGCAAAAATAGTTCCTCAAATAATAATTCTTAGAAGAACTAATCCAAGGGTAAGACTATAGTAAATGTAGTACTTTAGTCAACCTTATCTTCCTGGTTATCAAACCAAAACATAAAAATTTATCTATACTTGTTAGTACTAAAATTGTATATATTCTTAGAAATATTATACTGCTTCTAAATCTCTTCTCTATATCTAAATTCAGGAATCTTAGATGCTTCTCAATCTCTTATCTATCTCTATAGTCAAAAAGCTTATATGCTTCTCAATATCTTCTCTATCTTCAATGTATTAGGTTTCACCAAAGAAAAAAAATAATTTTCCTATTTTCTAGAGAATCCAAAGTCAATGTTAGGGTGACTATGAATATCCCCTCATGTCCAAATTCCTTCTAAGTTGGTCCTCAATATATTCAAGATGAGTCCTAGTATTCATTGGTTTTCCTTGAACCAAGTGGAAAGATCCTAGCATCCAAATAAGGATGAATTTTACCTTGTCCCCTCAATATCTACTCAATTAGACCTTCAAAAATAGAGTCCAATTATTCACTACTTTCAAAGTGGAAATAATCCAATATAATGGTGGCTAATAAAATATAACTGTATCAAAAATAGATAGATTTAAGTGGTAGATTTGATATCATTATTGGTTTTTAAGCCTTGAATATAAATTACTCAAAATTTATATACAAGCTTTATTATTAATGGTTGCTAGGTGTTTATTGTTACAAACCATTTTTCATTACATTGTATGGATATTTATCTCCATAATATATCCATAGTAATATGACTCTTCAATGCTTGTCTATTGAACTCCTCACATATCTGGGAGTTGCAATATTTCCTATCCTTGACCTTTGGCTTCTCATATTTCCACTTGTACACTAGACTCTTCACTCTCTTCTTACATGCATACTTGAATCTATGAAATTTGCACACTTCTATATAACTCTTACTCTCCTAAATGAATGCCTAATACAAGACACTTATGCATATCCTCACATTATATATTACACACTTACATACATGAAATTTATGCATAATTTCTCAATATATATTTGCACTCTTAATTATATGACACTTGTGCATATCTTACACATTACACTCTTACATGACATTTGTGCATATCCTACACATGGACACTTACATAAAGAGGAAATATAAATATCTCATATAAACTATAGAATCAATCATAATCTATTATATATTTACATTTATACCATGAAGGTACCATGGGGGTACATTAGAATGTACCAAATAATGTAATATTCCCCAACAAAGTGTGGAAGTGAATATTTATATAAAATGTGTCAATATGTAAAGTAAGAGGTTATGTAATCATGTGAGGCATGTGAAAGGTCATATCTCTTAAGAGTTTGCGGAGGGTAATAGTCAATATATTGAAGAGTTTATCATCTAAAGTTATATGTTGGAGATAAAGCTTCATGCAATATAACCAAGTTTGATGTATTTATTTGATTATCAATAAAGATTTATTTTATGATATATTGATGTTATTATGTGAATGTGATATTGTGGTTGATATTTGATACCAGAGAAATTAACATGTGTGATAATCTAGCAAAATTACCAATATTTTTTGTGTAATATTTTAATGGATGGTGCCTTATGTTATTTTCTAGAAATAAGCAAATTCCAACAAATGTTGTGTTTTCTCATTTTCTACAAAATAGACCAACAACACAATTACTTTTACTTTTACAAAATTATCCTTTCATTACCATTTTGTTATAATAACTCTAAAAGCTTCTATAGAATAAAATACTAGACAATCCCCCATATTCCAAATAATTTTTAATGCAACCTTATATCTCTCACTACTTAATTTTATTTATAATATTAAATAAAATCAGGACTATAACAACATGTTAATTCCTTGATAACTCTATTTCTAAGGACCTCATTCATACACTGCATATTCCATGATATCATATTTACTATTGCTTTTATTTTTATCAGTGGGCTTAGACACACTTCTTATTAAGACCTATGCTATTTGTTTTTTGTTTCCCAAATCGATATCCCTTTGAGTTTATTTTTCACGTAATATTGCTTTGAAAATATTCCTCTTGTTCTTATGTTCTCATGAACACTTTCATCTTCATGAATCTCTTCAATTGTTTTATACTCTATATAATGAGACTTATTATATAAATATATATTTTTTGTAGAGAATCTAAAATGAAAGGAATAACCTCAAAAATATCTTCTTCTTTATGTTTCTCTCATGTGAGATACAAAATTCATGGGGACCTCCAAATTGTCTCATAGGACCAAGTGTGTTGGCTCCCTAATCCTTGTGATGTAACTAATCTATGATGTCTAAGGATAGGTATTGTTATGAGCCTAAGTTCTACATTTGTTGGATTAATTCAAGAACACATATGCTATATCCCTAATCATTATGATGTAATGGATCTATGGTACCTCACTTTAAGGATAGGGATAGTTGTAAGCCTAAGTTATACATTTGATGGATTAATTCAAAAAAAATATATTTATTCCTAAGATATTTTCTTGACTACCTCATACTTTAATTTAATCATATCTTAACTACAAATGCATCAAACAAGTGCAATAAATAAGATTTATGGACTATATGCTTTTTGATTTCAATGAAAATAGTAAAGGATAATTATTTTTTAGAGAAATGGTTCAAAATATTTTATGCAAACCTAATGCTTATATGCAATTTAGCTTTTAATGTGATGCAAGACTAGGATGAGCCCCTAAAATTGTTATAGATAATGATTTATTCCATATTTTATTTTTTATTCTTTTAACAAACAAAATAGAAATGTAGAGTAATAGTTAAATATATAGTATAGATAGAAATCAATGTCCCTAATTTAAAAAATTATAACAAAACTAGAATTTTATATGTATTTTCTACCTTAGTGGAAGAAGCATTACTAGTGCTATCACTATTTTGTAGCACTTTTTATTATGCCTTCTTTCTTTCCAAAAATTGTACGATAGATAGAAAAAAATGAATTAGTAGCAAAGGGGTTTGCCTAGATTAGTAGAGAATATATAACTCCCTTCATAATTGTTATTCCCCTATTTAGGAAACATAAGTATAATTTAAAGCTAAAATAATGACTTCAAAAATCAATGATAAAAGTGCCACAGGGAGTGATAGTGCCATCATATCACTTTCATTATTTGAGGGTATACTGATAATGTGCATTATTAATATCTACTGTGAAATAAATATGATGCAATACTACCTCTATAACTACAATCCTATGGTAATTCCACTTACAAGTACAACAAAATAAGTTTTCTGAAAGAAAACGCTTTGATTTACAAACTATTTCTGAGGAAACCCCTAACTAGAAATATGTAGGGATTTTAGTAAATACAATAGATTAAAATATAAAGTACAACTATGATTAACTTGTTTTCTACACATAGTCCTATAATATTAAAACCCTAGCAAGTGTCCCACACTATGATGAGAATATGAATCCTTATTGTCATTTGAGAGAAAGAGCTAGAAATGGTAACCAAGAAGTGCTAGCAAATACCCCTTTAATATATCAAAGTTTCATTTCTATAGGGTGGTGTGTGGAAGCTAATTTTAGTAGGGCTTCACTATTTAAAAGCATAGATGAGGGATGGTACCAATAGAGTTCTATGGTAAAAGGTGATTTTCATAGAACTTTGTTACAGAAAAAGACTATATATGAGAATTATATTTTTAGAGATTTACTATCAAGAGAGTGCAAGATTTTGGATCATCCAAATGTTGTCTTTATACGAAGTTAAAACTCCATGGAGGAGGCTTCTATAAAATTTATTGAGACCAATAACTAGCTAGGTGGTGTCATCTGCATGTATTGGTGAGTTCCAATATCATGATGCACTCAAGGTGAGAGTGAGTGAGGTTGGTATAATAAAATTTGGTCTTCATGGGTGATGGGTGGCTTGCTTTCCAAATTTAATATTTTATTTCATAATAGTAAATAGAATTGGATTTATAATCATTGGCAACACTAAAGGTCCAACATTAGTGCTAGATGATTGTTTCTAATCTTAATTGAGAAAGAAATGAAAAATTTTTAAATGTTGGTAAATTTACTTCTAGGAAAGCATAACTATTACTAATGCTACTACTTCTATCCTAGAACTTTTGCTTTTGGAGTAATAAATTATGCTAGTTGGAGCTTGAAGACGATTGGATGGATTAGTTATTGAAGATGTTGATAAGTTTTGGAGGCTTAATGATGAGCTCAAAATTGGGTGTCTATAATTGCTCCTTTTAATGCATTTATTGAATGATAAATACATAAAAATTGACCTTCATCCCCTAATTTTGTCATGAACATATTGATGTTTCATATGATTTATGATGTAATATGACTAATGCTTTTGATTTGTTGATTATTGATGATGCTATATTTTGAATTTTTTAATAGCATTAAATACTATCATGCCCCAATATTCCCCTTGAGTTTTAGAGGAAAAATAAGTTTTATCAAGGAAACTTGATACGATCATGATTCACATAGGTGCAATGTTAAAATATTAATGATAAATAATTTGGTGAGGATGGGATGAAGGAAAAAAAATATCTAAGATCTAAAAGCAAAATTATTTTTCATTATTGAAAATCATGAACGAAGTCCTCTAGACATATAATCATATCTTATACTTTCATGGCACAATAAGGGGGACCATCATATCATGTAGATCAAGTGAGGTCACCAATGATAGAAGGAGGAGGGAAGGTATAGGTAGGACACTTCAAAACATATACTTTTTAATTTTTAGACTAAAAAATCATGGCTAAAAATAAGGATGTCATTTTCACATGCTTGTGGCACTATTGTACCAACACTAGCATCAATTAATGGTGCTATTGTATGTTGATGGCAATTTTATCATATAGGGGTGTTATCACTAGCCTAGTAGTGCTTTTGTTACTTGGTTGTACTTTTGTAGCTCGATGTTGCTTTTCATAGCTTTGAGTTTTTCACTAATTTTTGTAAGTCTTTAGGATACCAACAAGATTGGTTCAGTTAGTGCAAGAGTGACTACAAATACTAGAATATTAAGAGAGGAGGCCCATACCTTAGAAACTATTATTGGACTCCTAGATATTGGAGACCATGTGATTGTGGTCATACTAGAGCTATACCATGTACCCCCACGTCGAATATGGAGTTTGATAGGGTATTATTCATAGCCCTGAAAGAGAGGTGGTACTTAAAGATGAATATATTTTAGTTGTTGTGTGAAGATCTCACAATAATAACAGAGGATGCATCATATTTTTAAGGTTCCTATCAAAGGGGTACCAATCTACATGAGTTAGGATCAGGGGTAAATATTGGAGAATATCACTAGGGATATGCATTCCCTAGTTGTATGATCTAATATTAACATCATTGTCACCTATGGTAGAGGTTTTCTAGATAGGTTTACAATGATACTATGTACACTTGTATCTTGGATACTAATGAAGGACACCAACTAGAGGGTGATGCACTGGGGTTGGGGTGAGGTAGTCATTGACATGGCAAAGCATCAAATGATGTTCACCTAGGGACCCATAATTTTGGGTATGCTATACCACTCATTGCACCAGGTAGTATATAGAGGGGTAAGGAGTTGTCATATTACATGCTACTATAGTTCTAGGCATGGGATCACATGACCATGTTATAAACACTAGTATTTCCAAGATATATGGGGACTAGAGGTACCATCAACATATCACTAGTCCCACCATTTAGAGGTAAGGTAGAGGAGGTATCATAGAGGTGTTTAGAGATATCTCAAAGATTCATTGATGAAATAAAAAGGGAGTGTTTTACTTGGCATCCATTTAGATACAATCTATGATGAGCATAGGACACCTACTAGCTAGATTAGGTTAGGAGAGTCAAGTGGTTAGTTAGACCATACTAGATATTTAATTTTGATGGGATGGTTAAATAGTTTGAATATAAATAGGGTATTTTAAAAGGTCCTATGTGGTATTTAATACTGACATAATAAACAAGGGTTTATACCATAATCAAACCCTAATACATACTTATATCCTAACATGGATGACCTAGTGATCCCAAATTTAGAAGTGATGACATCAAAAATAGTGCCAACTACTAGGGGTGGTATTAGACCATCCATCCCTAGAATCACAATATTTGACATAAAAATAGGTGAATAAATATAGATAGTGGGTATCCTCATTAAGAATAATAGATTATCTTAGAATAAGGATGGGTTTAATGGGTGTTTAGATAAACTACTTGTGTGACTAACACACTAACCACAATCATGTGTTTGATAAATAATATTTTGGACTATTAACAAGTTATTTGACCATTGTTTATTTTTATTATAATATCATCTATCTTAATGTATACAATAAAAATATAAACACATATGACAAGTTTTGTATACCTTATGTTAATATAAGTTATAATAATATATAGCTACATGTATTATTCTATCTCAAAAATTTAGAATTATCTTGTTGAGCATGAAAATGAGGAACTCTAACTTCCCTCCTAATGATATTTTTGTTGGTAATGAAGAGGTAGGAGTCAAACTATTGGTCGGTGAAAGGAAATCCAACTTACCTGAAACAAAGTTTTATTCCATCTTGGTAGGGAATTTTATTTTCTCCTAAGGTACTTGTATAACCAAGTCTTTCCTAATGTGGATAAACTTATAGTTCAATGTGATTTGTTCCTTCAAGGGGTCTTTGCTAGCATGACTCTAATATATATGTTTCTTAAGAATAACTTTTTAACATTAAATGCTTAACTATCTAAAAAGTTCTATTGTAGTGATAGTGTGACATAAAATGCCAATGGTTGAATTTCTGTGAGACATGGAATAAGCTTAAATATCAAACTTGTAGGAGTGTGGTTTGAAATTGGGAAAATATATATTTTTTTAAATTGAGAAAACTACAATTATCCAATTAGCATTCATTCATTTCACTCAAATTATTATCATATTTAACATCAACAAGTAGTTTACAACTTTCTGGAATTTTAAACTACATGGCAAAAAATTGGATTTAATATTTTAAACTAAAATTAATTTACTCCTAATATAAATAGTTTTTATAGAAATTTCAAAGGTTTAATGGCAAAAGAAAAGAAAATAAAAGAAAAATTCCTATACTACCATAAGTTTGGTTATGATATGGTAAAGCAATTATTTTGGTTTAAAACCAATCTTGGCCTAACTAGTGTTTACATAGCTTGAGGTTTGAGACAATGTAATCTTTGGAGGGGAAATAGAATATGAAATAAGTTGAGTGCAACCACCACCATTATGCATAGATTAAATAAATAATTTAAAATCCTTGCATTATAAATATAGTCATGCACAATGTTTGATTTGGGTTTACACACTTTAGTGAATTACATAAATAGAGCTAAAAAGTAGTATTGGGCTTGGTTCATAAAATCCATCCAACTACAAAAATAAATAAATAAGAAATAAACTAAGTCTAACCGTACAACTAATGGATGGTTTTAAACCCTTCTGACTATCTAGTGGACTGATATTTTTATAATTTTTTGGCTCTTCACATAACCTCCTTTTATAAATTTTCTATTACTATTATATTCTTTCCCTTGGAATGTATCAAATCTAAAATTTTATTTTCAATTTGTTTTTAATGTAATCTTCTTGGGATCATTTTTTGTCATCTTTTATTAAACTATAATTTGCATAAATTTTGGGATCGATGGTGTCTAATTAGGTAAATGACATAGCTCTTGATCTACCAATCCCACAAGTGGTTCATAAATTAACTTTATTAAATTTTAACACCTTACATATTCTGACACCATCTAAGAATTGTTGACATCATTATGTCTATCATTTGTAGAAAATGAATTGAGCACTAATTTCCACTACTTTTGTTTTCTACAAATTTGTGTTTTCTTGGTTAGCATTAAAAATCTCATGACTATCATATTTTAATTATAAGAAGCTATGGCAGATAACGTACAAGAGAATATTTTATATGAGGTAAAGTAAAAAATTATAGGCATCACCATTTATTTTATAGTTTTGTTATTATTATTATTATTATATTTTTTATTTTATAAATTTATTTATTTATTTTCCTCTATTATCTCTCTTATTGTTCTCTCCTAGTGCCTCTTTTGCGGTATTTTATTTTTTCGAGTAATTGTCTATAGTTTGAGCAATTTTTGTGTTTATCAGTGATTCTCTACACATTCTAGGATCATTTGACATTTTTCGATAATTTTCTATGGATTTAAAACAACCCTATACATTCTCTATCAACATTCTACACTTTTAGACAACATATGGCATTAATCTACAGTTTGTAGCAATATTTTATGTTTTTTGGACATTTTTAATGTTTTTTGACATTTTTGTGTTTTCCAACTCTTCTCAATTTCTACCCATTTTATGTGTTTTTAGGCTCTTTTTTGCATTTTTCAACAATTATCTACATTTTTGGTAAACTTTTCAAGTTTTTCAATGATTTTTCTCTGCTTTAATTTTATTGGTTGTACTTAAATCCTTATTTTCGTCCGAGTTGTTGATCTATGAGATCAGATAGTTGGCATAGCTTTTTAGGTTTTTAAATGATTTTTCTTTAAATGTTTCTCAAAAAATTTACGAGTCATTAATATTCTAAGATTGGATAGTTGGCAAAGCTTCAAAAATATTTAAATGGTTTACCCATTTAAGCTCTTCTCCAAATCTCTAACACTATGTGAGCTATTGTTCTACCAATATTGGATGGTGGTAAAGCTTGTCAAACTTTTAACTACTTTACACCTTTAAGTTTTCCAAATGTTTGAGACTTTGGGAGCCATTGCTATGCCAATATCGATTATAGGTACCTAAGTATATGAATGTAGGGATATAATATAATATTTCATTATGACATGGATGCCACATAAAATTATAATAATATATAAAATAGTTCCATATTATAATATTATGCAATTTTTAACTCATAAAGGAGAATTACCATATGACTGACCTCTTAACACATGCAAGGTGAACCATCACATTATTGTATAAAGAAATATGTATCCCAATTAAAAAGTATTTAATATCAAGTATTATTTGTAAGAGTATTGGTTCATGCATCTGGATATCTTGTGGAATGATTCCTTAAGAAGTATTCTTGGAGTTGCCCTACCTCAAGGGTATTATCTATCTCTATTTTCTTATGTAGATTGTTATTGTGGAATTTATTTTTTAATGCATGTTATATATTTTTACATATTGGTGAATGATTTATTGTTAATTAGAATAAATATTCATAATAAATGGTATTAGAGCAACGATTATAGCAAAGTGAGGTTGTTATTGCAGAGCTAGGGCACATTTTATAAAAAATATCACATCTTCTTTGAGGCCATTTTTTCAAGTCATTTAAATAAGATTATTGTTCCATCATGTAGCTTGTTTCAAGTACTACAATGGTCATTTATCAAATTCTGATAAGTATTGAGAAAGTTATGGTTGTTTGAAGTTAGGTTATTTATGTTATTTTTTGGCTACACAATTTTTCTTTCATAAGAAAAAAAATTATATCATTTTTAAAGTAGTTATTTTTAGAATATTTTTGCACCATTATGTAAATTATTTTGAACACTAAAAAAAATGAAATTTATAAAAAAAATATTTTGCAAGTTCATGGTTGCATCCAAAAGAAAAATTTTACGAGCAAGCATAACTTAAAGAGACTTGGTTAACACTTTATAGGTTCCAATAAAAAAATTTAAAAACATAAAGCTTAAGGGTGAGGATGTTCAAATTTTTAAGATCTAAATATCACCATCGATAAATATTTTTTACATTCAGATGTTCATGCTATTGATATGAGTTATAGAAGTTCTTAGTTATCCTTGGTTGCATTATTTTCATAATATAAATTTTAATATTCAAAATAATTTCAAGAAGTTGTGGTATAAGAACAAGAAGATAACATTATAGGATATTTCTTAGTGTAAGGAAAAATAGGAAGCTATTGTAGAGGAAAAAATTGAAGAACAAGTAAAAAACCCTAAGATAGATTAGAAGGAGGTAGTAATCAAAGAAGAAACAAAAGCAAAGGATGAACCAAAAATAAAGGTACAAAATGTTTAAGAGTAAAAGAAGGCAGAACATTGGGCTAAGGTTGGAGTATATTGCCATCCACACCACCATGAGAGGCAACAATCATGGAGATAGGGCATAGAGAAACAAAGGGGCTATGATGGGCATACATGGAAACCAATGGTTAATTTTGGATATTCAAGTTACATAAGGGCATATCGACATCATAAAAGAACACCACTAGTTAGAGTTTCACTAAGATGTATGGATGTTCAATATCAACATAAATTCTCATATTTGTTTAGAAGATCATATTATTTAGTTTATTCCTATATTTTGAGGATGAAACATTCTTGTAAGGAGAATGGAATTTTAGGTACCTAAGTATATTAATGTGAGGATATAATATAATATTATATTATAGAATGGGTGATACATAAAATTATAATAATATTATGCACTTTGTAACTTATGAAAGGTGAATCATCACATTAGTGATCTTATAACCCATGGAAGGTGAATTACTACATTCTTACATAAATAAATGTGTATCCTGAATTGTAAAGTGAAGTCATATAACATATTCTTTGAAATATTCGCTCATGGAGTTGGAGATATTGTGGAGTGATTCCTTAAGGAGTATTCTTGGTGTTTCCCTACCTCAAGGGTATCTATCTCTACTTTATTGTGTAATTTATTTGTGGATGCATGTTGTATATTTATGCATATTGGTGAATGATTTATTGTTAACAAGAAGAGAGGTTCATAACAATCATACGGTTGCAAAAGCTTATCATATTTTTAAATGTTTTACCCTTATAAGTTCTCCAAATCTCTAACATTCCATGAGTCGTTGATTTGCCAAGATTGAATGATTAGAAAATATTATCAAACTTTTAAATGCTTTACTCCTTTAATTTATCCAAAAAATTTATGATCCATGAGTCATTTATCTACAAAGATAGGATAGTTGGTAAAGTTTGTTACATTTTTAATATTTTTCCTTTTAAGTTTTTATCCAAAACTCCATGAGTTTTTTATTTGCTAAGATCAAATGATTGGAAAAGCTTGTTGAAATTTTAAATGATTTTCCCTTTAAGTATTCTCCTCAAACATTTAAATATTTATGATCCACTAATTTTTCAAGATCAAATGGTTGACAAATATTATTGCACTTTTAAATGCTTGACCTTTTTAATTTGTTTTCAAACCTCTAAATATTCTTGAGTCATTGGTTTTTCAAGATCATATGGTTGGCAATGCCTATAAAAGTTGTAAAAGGTTTATACTTTAAGGTTTTTAAAACCTCCAAATCTCTGTGAGCCATTTATTTTTCAATATTAAATAGTTGGCAAAGCTTGGGTAGAGAAGCTTGTATTATATAAAGCAAGTAATTTCGAGCATCAACTATCCTTAAAAAATAAGAAAATTTATAATAATTAGAAACATATTTTTGAGCCACATTCAATGAAGGTGATTTTATGAATTTCTATTTAATATTTTAATATATATATTCTTCGAAAGTTATTCTATGGCAAAATACAAACACCATGGTCAAGAGATTAATCAGACAACATGTTGAAAATAGGTCGTTCAGGAGGTCAATTCTTCTCAAAACCTAAGCAAGTTTATGCTTATCAAAAATATATTTTTGAGGAACATCTAATGTAGCTATTTTAATAAATTTTCATATATATTTGGAGACAGTAGCCTTGAAAGTTATTTCATCCACATTGCTAGGGATATTGCCAAGTCTATAGTATTTAAATTCTGACAGGTTTAGTTGTTATGGTTATGGGAACATAGGTATATTGATACTCATTAAAAATATTATTTTGATATTGCTATAATATTAGAGGTTATTCAACACTTTTAATAGATTATCACACACAACTATAGCAATAAGTATTATGACAAACTCAAGGCATGTAGAATTTGGGAATCCACAACTAGAAACTTTCCATTGAGAACTTGAAATTGTTTGTGGTTGACTATTATGTACAAGCCCAAGAAAAATAATAGAACATTTACTAGAATCTAAAGAAAGTATGTCAAAAATCCAAGTAGACTAGGTCATGTTGTGCAATCACAAAAAAAATGGTGACTATGTTGGGAATCCTAAAATAAATACTTCATTTTTTCTCAACAAAGTGTGTGCATATGAATTCATTCTTATTCAAAAATTATTTAAAATTTATCATCATAGTTCATAAATCGAGCCAATTTATCCTTGAGAAAACATTGGTCTACTAATGATGAGCTTGCCTCTCAGGTAGACATCACTAAGTACCATATATTGATATGTTACCAAGTAAACATTTATAGCCTAGACAAAGTTATCTATGATCCCACTCTAGACCTTTGCATTTATGCCAGCTAGATGTTCATAGCCTCAATAGAGTTTTTCTGAATCACATAGGCAATTAAGAACCTCTCATTTTTTTGAATCATAGATTTATTTTACTCAATTTACAATCATTGTTGTCTACTTCTAGGTTGGAAATCACTTTGACAAATAATAGGATAAACATTTGAATGGTTTTTGCTTGAGAACCAAACCACAATGGTTTCATTCCTCCTAATCTAGAATTTTTTTTTAATATTTTCATTATGAAGCTACAAAATCCATTTGCATTACTTCCAGTTTGATTTATTATTTCCCAATACATAGATATATACCAAATGGTTGATTAATCCAATATTTATTTCATTGATTTCAAACATTATCTTCTATCTCCAAATAGTGTAGAAACACTTCCTTATAAGAGTAACCAAAATTTGATTGCATTTGACTATTCTAGGCTTAAAAAATGAAAGAACAAAAAAGAAATAAAATGAAACCAGAGTAACACACCAAAATATCAAAACAATAAAACTATGTACATGGCTTAATTACAAGGTAGAATTATAAAACTCTCAGGCACTGAAGTAACATTTGAGGAATTATCTATTTACTAGTAATGACACATCCTCTCTAGTTAGGATTTTTAACCTGAATGTAATTTATCCTAGAATATTTGGTTTCTAAAAGGAACCTATCCAAAGGGGGTCAAATCTCCCATGGTCTCCTTTATTTTCATGTTCTTTGTATTATAGTAACACCAAATATACAATCCTAAAGGTCTTTATTGTGGCCCTCTTATCAAAACATCATTTATCATCCCCTGATGTTTACTAAAATGTTGAAATACATACTCTCTTTTCTAATCCAAACACATTGAATTAAATAGCATGGCTTCAATCATATCAACTATTTCTAAGTAGTTTTTCATAAATTTTAGGATAAAGATCTTGAGATTTGCAAGGGAGATGGGATCTTAACCATAAAATAAATCATAGGTTGATGTGACTAATTAAAACTTAATTCTTGTCCTATATAACCATAACATGTATTTCAATTATAATGTCAATCCCTAGGATTTTTATCTAAAATTTTCTCAATTATTTCTACATGGATTTTATTAGTTAATTCTACTACTCCATTACCTTGAGGATATTAATTAGAAGAAAAATTTAAAGTTACATCATTATCATAAGACCATTAATTTAATTGTAAGGAAGAAAAATTAGGCCCATTTTCACATGCCAGAGCATACGACATCCCAATCTTGGTTGTCATATTTTCAAATAATTAAATCACAACCTCTATTGTGTAGTTTTTGGATGCTTAAGATTTTGTCTAGTAGGTGCAATAATCTATGGTAGTTAATATGAATTTATGGTTGGTTGATGAGTTAGGATCAATGACACTAGTAAAGTCCAATCCCCATTATGTAAATGGGTGAGCTTCAATAACTAGTAATGGTATTGCATAATTTCTTTCTCAATGAGCTATGATTTGTCCAACATGACATGATCAGGTGTGTGCATGTACATATTTAAATACATGGGGTCAATAGTAATTGGCTCTCAATATTTGGTATTTTGTGGTATTTCTTGATCCATATCTTGTTCCATATTTGCCATGAAAATATTTGAGGATTTTGGAAACTTATTGTTTATTCAAACAACTTAGGTAGATTACCTCATGATTTCTATATTATAGAATATATAATTTTATCATGAAGTTCATGTTTTTAAGGTGTGATGCTCTTCTTTGGTGGAATTTATGTGATCAAGACACTTTATTTTGTAAATAGTAAATATATCAAGGAATTAGATCACAACCCCTATTATGTAGTTTTTGGATGCTTGAGCTTTTGTCCAATAGGTGCAGTAATCTATGGTAGTTAGTATAAATTTTTTGTTGGATGGTGAGTTAGGATTGATGACACCAACAAAATCCAATCCCCATTATGCATATTGGTGAGCTTAAATAACTAGTAATGGCACTAAAAAATTTCTTTCTCAATAATCTATGATTTGACCAACATAACATGATTAAGTGTGTGCATGTGCATATTTAAAGACATGGGGCCAATAAAAACTGGATCCCAATATTAGGTTTGTTGTGGTATTTCTTGAGTCTGTCTTATTCGATATTTTCAATGAAAATATTTGACTTTAGCAACTTCTTATTTGTTCAAACATCTTAGGTAGATTCCTTAATTTTTTATTTGGTATAGAATACCTAATTTAATCATGAATTTCATGATTTTAAGGTGCAATTCTCTTATTTTATGGAATTTATGTGATCAAGACACTCTATTTTGTAAATAATAAATGATGTCCTAATACCGCTCATCATTGGTAACTTCTTCCATAGAGTAATGTTGACATGAGATCTAAGGGTCAATCATGGCCAATGTTTTGCTCAATCCCTATTCTCTAACAATTTTTGTAGGTTAAATTTCCAAATAAAACTCTTATAAGTTAGACACTTGCCTCTACATTCTCCCAGCTCATTTTGCATAAGTATTATTTTCACAATTCAATATGGTACTATTGTAAACACTTTTTTGTATAATATATGGTGCCATAATATTTTCTTATATTTGATTAGACGAAAATATTATTTATCAAATACCAAGGATATTATTTGAGCATTCTTCAATGGTTATTATATGATATCTACTAGTCTCTCATATCTAGCTTCCCTCTTTTGAGTTAAAACACCAATAGTCAAATATTTTAATGCAAAAAAGTAAATGTAAAAAAGGTTGAGTGTAATCTAGACTAATTAATATGGGGATGTTCATGATTGTATTTTTAATTTCTTGGAAGGTGACTCACATTTCCACATACCATGTAATCTTGGCATCCTTATTGATAATCACATTAAGAGGTCAAACCAAAAAATAAATTTCTTCACAAAATTAGTTTTTTTGAAGAGGGACTTTAGCTCCTTTTTGCTTTTGAGTAGGGAGATTGTTTAAATAGCTTCAAATACTTCTAGGTCAATGGAAACATTTTTGGATTTTAGGCCTTACTACCACAAAATATAATAGGTCCCAAATATAAAATAGACACAATATTAAAGATCAAAGTAATAATATTATTAGTAGAATAATATGAGCAAATTAACATGTATATCAAGGCTTATATAATAAAAAAAGTAACACTCATTTATATACTAAAATATAAATGTAAATATCTTGAATCATTCATGAACTATGCATCAAGAGAAAATACAATATTAATTGCTCAAAATATATACAAGATTTATTCTAAAATAGATCTCTTATAGATAGAATTCTCCTTCTTGATTGTACTTGGATTAATTACTTTCTCATGGAGTATTATATCCATAATATAGCCATAGTAATGTGAATATTTAAGTACTTGACTATTGCTTTCCATATACCAAGTCTCATGACTCTTGGATCATCATCTTGCCACTTGCATACTAGATGAACACTTGACTCTACAAATTTTTTACACATCTACATGACTCTTACTCTTCTACATTCACTCCTAATCTAGGATATTTTTTCACATCCTCATATTACATTACATATAAGACACTTGTGCACATTATATCAATCTACACTTGCACTCTAACTTACATGACACTTGTGCATTTCCTACACATTGTACTCTTACATGACATGCATTTCTTGCACATTGACACTTATAAAAAAGAGGAAATATAAATCACACTCTAAACTAGTGACTCAACCCTAATCTATTACATATTTACAAATGTACCATTAAGGTACCAATGAGATACCTTAGAATGTACCAAATAATGTAATATACCTCAAGATCCCTTCTATTGCATTTTTTAGTTATTCATGACTTTAGTCTACAATCTTGGTCTTTATATTCAATGTTTAAGTGAGCTTGCTTTGTTCATGAATCTTTGGCTGAGATTCATCTTCAATCTACCTCCTCTAGATCAATATCTAATTATGGAGTATATGGTTCTTATTTGGCTTTATATTCATATATTTTGTTGTCCTTTATTTTGTGCTTATCTCTATTCTTATTTCTTCCTCTATGTTTCTGCATATTTGTTTGTTATATACCTAATGATGTTCCTTATAAACATTGAGTTAGAAAATCATCACAATAATACAATCTTAATTTTAGTGACATGTCATTGAAGCTAACATAAGATTCATTCAAGTTGTACGTACCATATTTATTTTCTTGTACTTCTTAATAAAATATATCAAACGTTAGTAATGAAAAATACATCATTAAAAATTCTTTTGAGGAAAGTATAATGATATTCTATAAATTCCACCATGTTCTAAAGAATTTTTCATGAAAACAACTTATAAGTGTTGTGAACTTTTCATCTTTTGCATCTTTGAGAAATAATGATAGTTCCTCTTTTAAAACATTTGTCATTTATTTATTTCCATAAAAATAATCTATTAAATTTTTAGTTTAAAGATTTAACTTGTTCATAGTTTCTTCACTATATTCATTGAATGCATTTCTAATTTCTTCCATGATATAAATTGATTCAATGATTTATTTCCTTTGAAGTAGAAAACCTTATAACTCCCAAATTCAAATAATTACTAAAATATAATGCTTGAAAATTATAATTTTCTAATCATTTAATGTTGAAAACCTTTCCAAATTTGATTTGCAAATTTAAATGCCTCAAAATAAAAAAAACAAAACCCTCAAATTTGAAAAATTAAAATTTTAAAAGTTTTTCAAAATTTCTAAAACTTTTAAACTTTTAAAAAATCAATAATCTATAATATCACTTCAAATATTCCCTATAGCTAAAATATCATATATTCCTTATAACTCCTACTTTATTAATTTCAAATTTCAAAAAATCATATAATCAATTAACCCTTATTCCTCCTTACTTAAAAACATTTAGTGCTAAATTTATTTAAAACCTAAATTATTTCCACTACAATTTAGTGCATAATGTAACATAATGGCAGTTCCCTCTTGACAAGATTATTGCTACACTCAATTCCTAGAATCAATTCTAATAAAATTTGAAATACTAGCATGCTCTTTGCATGTTACATTACTCTAGCTAGCTTGTTCGTTTGTTTCTCTCATAGGTGATTTACTTCACCTTTGTCTTTGTTGCATATTTTTTAGGTGACTTTCATAGGTGCTTTACTTTATTTCCTCATGACTTATCTCCGTGTTAGCTTGATCACTGGTGATATACCTTCACCACTGATATGTATGCTTTGTAGGTGTTCTACATTCACCATGACTTTTTATATCATTGCTTAAGATGGTTGGTTTCACCATATCATTACTAACATTTGTTTTAGATTGTATATTTATTTTTAGTGTGATTTAGATTGACTTTATCTTGGGTGATTATGGTTCACCTTGAATGGAGTAATTTGATTTACCTTAGGTGCCTAGAACTAGGTAGCCACTTCTTCCTCTCTATTGTATGCAACTAGTTCACCTCTTCCTCTCTATTGTAGACAACTAGTTTACCTTATTATTTGTGCATGCCCAAGTTTATTTAGATACAAGCAATTGGTTCATATTTTCTTGATGGTTAGTCAACTTAGATATAGATGATTGGTTTGATTTTATTTGATGGTTGGTCAAATTAGATATAGGATACTGGTTTACCTTTTCCTTTTGCTACTCTCTTTCCTTTTAACTACACCAAAAACTCTTCATATGATATGTTGGCTAGTAATGCTATCTTAGGGTTTGTTTACTTTATTTTAGCTCACTGTAAACTGACTCAACAAATGCCTAACATATGATGTTATGTAGGCTATTTGTGAATCAATAGTGCAAGATTTTATTCAATATTGTTATCCTTTAAGCATTTTCAACTATATAAGCCTTTTTGGCTTATCTTTTCTTCAATGTAGGCCTTTTAAGGCCTCTTCTATTCTCTGTAATATTAATCTATTCTAATTTCTTCTCATTTAATGGAGGATTATTAAAAAATTATTTTATAAAATAGGCTTCTATGGACTTCTATAATATTATATAGGTCTCTTTCTTATACCTTATTCAATATAGGCTTCTATGGACTTTTTCTATTTCTTCTTCTTTTTGTTGCTTGTGTTCTCTGTACTTAGGAAGCTTTGAATGCTTCTCAATTTGTTGTAACTTAGAAGCTAAAATTATTCTCTATATTTTGTAGGAAGCTTCTCAACCTCTATAACTCTTCTTATCTATAACTCAAAATTATTTAACTCTTCAATTTCTTTGGTCACACCTAAGAATCCAATATGATTCTCCTCCTTACTAGAGAACCCAATATCAATGTCATAGTGATTTTGTATATCCTTGAATGATCAACTTTCTTCTAAGTTGATTCTACCCCAATATTTAATATTTGAAATCTTAAAACATCCAACTTTTCTCTAAGTTGGATTTCTCTATCAATGTCCAACTTCTCTCTTAAGTTGGACCTTTTATTCAATATAGTTGAGTTCTAGTCTTCATTGGTTTTCCTTTCAACCTAGAGTAAAGACCCTAGCATTTTCTACTCAATAAGACCCTAATAATTAGAGTCCAAGTATGCATTATCTTCAAAGGGGATAGATTCTAAATCAAATTTATCAAATGTGGATAAATTCAATTAATAATGGTGGCTTAAATAACTCTATAAAAAATGGATAGAATTTGGTGGTAGCTCTAATACCATTGTTGGGATTTTAAGCCTTACTATCATAAAATATTACCGATCCTAAATATAAAATATCCACAATATTAAAGGTCAAAGTAGAATATTGTGAGTAAAATAATATGAGAAATTAATATGTATATCATGGCTTATATAATAAAGAAAATAATATTCATTTGTATACTAAATATAATTGTAAATAGATTGAATCATTCACAAACTATGCATGAAAAAAACTTACAATATTAATTGCTCAAAATATATAAAAGCTTTATTCCAAATTGGATCTCTTACAAAAAATTATCCTTCTTTATTACACTAAGATTAATTATTTTCTCATGGAGTATTTTCTCCATAATATAGCCATTGTAATGTGACTCTTCAAGTACTTGACTATTACTCTCAATATGCCAAGTCTCATGACTCTTGGCTTATCATCTTGCTACTTACATACTAGATGGACAGTTGAATTTACAACACTTGCACACATATACATGACTATTACACTTTTGCATGCACACCTAATCTAGGACACTTGTGCACATTCTCTTATTTACACTTGCACTCTAACTTACATGACACTTGTGCATTTATTGCACACTAACACTTACATAAAAGAAAAATATAAATCACACTCTAAACTATTGACTCAACCCTAATATATTACATATTTACAAATGTACCATGAATGAACCAAGGAGATACATTAGCATGTACCAAATAATATCATATACATCAACACATACCAACTTCTAAAATAACATGTCATAGGAATTTTAATTCTATAACTCCAAAAATACAATTTTTGGTATGTAATGAAATTCCATGCTCTTGATATCTTTGTAGTACCCTATTTAAATCATCCATGTGGTCTAAAAACATTTTATAAATAATAGTAAGGTCATCCATGTAAATTGTGATGTATTTCCCAATGAGTTCCTTGAAGGTGATATCCATAGATCTTTGAAAAGTTGCTCTCATATTGACCAAGCCAAATAACATTCTCTTATATGTAAATGTTTTATCTTTTACAGTAAGTGTAATTTTAACCCTATCATTAGGGTCTACCATTACTTGATTGTATCATGAGTAACCATATAGAAAGGACATCATTTGAGAAATAAAATACATTTTATTTTAATTTCTTATAACTTTCATTCTAAGATTCATATTTTTTATAAGGATCTGAGAAAAATATATAGGATTAGTTCTTGTTTGCTACATTATTGTGTTTTCTAGATCACATTGTATTTATATCTTCTTACATTTAGGTGTATTTTATTTTTGTAGATTCCCAAAACTTAGGTGCTTGTGTTATACACCCATCAAAATATATGATTTATAGTGAATCCATAAAACACTCTTGGTGAACCCTTAATCCCCTCCAAAGGACTTAAATAACAATAGGATTCAATTAAAAATATTCATCTGAGTATGAACCTCTAGGTTTGAAAAACAATGTCCCCCAATGTAAGTTAACAATAAATAATTCTTAAAATGCACTATTGAATGAGATTTTTGTCCAATCACAAGAATATACTCATAGTTAGGATTATGCTCGTATATCCTCTCTTGCAAGGAAATATTTGTGATTTCCACAAGGTTCTATTTAATGTGTTAATTTGCTTGCACTGCTTAGTGAAAATGTGAAATACCAAAAGTTAGTTGGATACCTTAGTGTTGCATATGCATGTTAACAAGGGGTATGCTTTGGTTGATTTTATTTGCAATGATTTTGTTTTTTATGGAATTTATGGGAAAATATAAAATTATTGATCAAATAATTGCTTTGAAACATAAACCTTTAAAATGTGATTTAATCAATTTTATCTCAAATTGTTAATGTTTGCACTTGATTATTTTGAAAATTTGATAAAAATTCCACTTTAACATTTGAAAATTGATTTGAGAGAGGGGTTGATGTTGATGATAGAAGGGGCTCTGGAGATTTGGTGGGAAAATTTTTGAACAGGCGTCGGGCAATGCTCGAGGGTTTCTAGTCCGAAGATCTCTCTTGAGACTTTGGTGGATTGATTTTGTGCTACTTTGAAGGTTCGTTTGCTGCTCCGGGAGGGCCCGATGGGGTCTCCTCCAGTTTCTCATGCTGGGAGAAAGAGTTCATATGCTAAGATGTTGAAAGAAAATCCCATGCCTTCCACTGATGAAGCCCAACGGAATGCTTTTCAAACGATACTCAAGAATGCTGGCAAGGGTCCAAATGCTCACCGTGTTAATGGATGTCTCCCGCAATCCGCTTCCAGACCTAAGATTGTTATCGAACCAAAGCTGGTCGAAGATACAATCAGATATCGAGCTAACCATGACTTGATTTGCAAATTCATGGGTATTCGACCTACTCTAAATTTTTTGCATACCTGGGTTCAACAGAACTGGGAGCCACACGGTGAGTACTCCTTATGGCCTATAAGCAATGGGTATTTCATTATTAGTTTTTCTTCTGTAGCAGATAGAAATAGAGAATTTGAATCAGATATGAGGAACCACGGACTAGCAGGGTTATTTGTTCAACCCTGGCGAGTGGGCTTTGATCCTTGCATTGAACACATGGTCTGTCCCGGTCCGGATTCTCGCTGTACGCTCTCCCGATGGAGTTTTGGGGTGAGCAGGTTCTGGAGATAATAGGCAATTCCCTAGGCAGATATCTAGGAGTCTCTAAAGATACCATAGAAGGAAATACAGCTGTCTTTGCTAGAATATGTGTAGAAATGGACATTAGCCAGCCTCTATCAGCTGAGGTGGAACTTGAGTTGGCAGGAGTACCCTAGATCCAGCAGTTAGATTATGAGGCCCTACCTTTCAGATGCAGAGTGTGCCATAAGCATGGACATTTGGCAAGGTTCTATCCAAACATTTTGAGCACAAAAGTGGAGGCTCCGCTTGGAATGTCAAACCACCCCGGAGAGGGTAAGCCTAATACTGTCAGTGAACCTTCTAACTCTTCTCCAGGTCCTGATGTTTAGAAGGATGGCTTTGAATAGCTGAAATGAAGGAGAAACAAAAATAAAAATGGCAAGGAGCAGGTACAACTCAAGCCAAATAATCGGTATGAAATTTTTAAGTCCTTAGTGGATCAGGAAGACCAAGTCATGGAGGGAGTGGACAGGAATGGTGAGAATATTAACACTCACTCTCAAGTTTCTCCTTCAGTCACTCCTGTATTAGAACAGGTGACTGTACCCTCTGATAATCTGCAGCCAGAGAGCCCAGGGGCATTGGTAATACATTCCCCAGCACAGCCAGCTATTAAGGATGTCACCATGGGAAATGTAGACAATAACAGAGAAAGGCCAGCTTTAGGGATCACTCAGGTGGAGAAGAGATCTAAAAATAGTAACTCTCAAGGAGCGGGAAGAAATTCCAATAAGGATTTACTAACAGTGCAAGGAGACAAGCTGATCAATGGAGGATCGGTGAGGACAATTGATTCTTACTGCTCCCAAGGTTTTCAATGATAATACAATCTTGGAACATTAGGGGTTTAAACAGTAGAACCCATCAATATACTGTTCAAAGACTCTTAGGAAAGTATAAAATAGACTTTTTTCTCATCTAGGAGACAAAAATGTCTTTAGACCTTATATGTAAAACTGTTAATAGAATTTGGAGGGGCGCTGGTTATATGGATGTGGCTGCCCAAGGTGCTTTAGGGGGGATTGTCACCTTTTGGAACCCCTTGGAATGGACTGCATTAGAACATATTTCTTGGAGGGGTGTTCTTACATCTCACTTCAGGAATATTATCTCAGATGAGCATGTTTTAATTACAAATTTTCATGGGGCTCAATGCATTGATGGCCAGAGACTTCAATGGAAATCTGTTCACAACATGAGGTCCTAAAGACAAAATTTAGATTGGATTATTGCTAGGGACTTTAATGCTAAGCTATCTGCTCGTGATCAGGAAGGTGGCACCCCAGTTTTGGATCCAAGGGATCGGTTGCTGATAGCCCGTGTCCAGGCCTTTCACTTAGTGGATATCAAAGGCCTAGGAACTTACTTTACTTGGACTAACAAGAGGAGGGAGCCACACAATAGGAAGGTAAAGTTAGACCATTTCCTAGTTTCAGAGTAGGCATTTGTTAAGTGGAACGTTAGATTCCAGATTTTGGAAGGCCCTGTCTCTGATCACTCTCCCATTATGATGGAGGGAAGAACTATGACAGGGCAGCACCACAAACCATTTAAATTTGAGAATTATTGGTTACAAAAGGAGGATCTTCGAGAGAAAATTCCAAAGTGGTGGGAAGAAGGCCGCCCATCTTTTGGGACAACAATGTTTAAATTCCACAAACAGACTTCATTTTGTCAAAGTTAAGTTGAAACAATGGAGGCAAGCAAACAAGTCTGATTTCCAGCAGCAAAGAGCTCCCTTGGTGGCTCGATGGGAGGAGGTGCAAAAACATTTCAGAGAAGGAACAATTACTGATCAGCTTAAAATCAAGGATGATGCCTTATGCAAAGCGGTTGAGGACATCGATAACCAAGAGGAAACTTACTGGAAACAGAGAGCAAGAACCTCTTGGTTACTTGAAGGAGATAGAAACACAAAAATTTTCCATCGATCAGCCTGTGCTAGAAGACATATGAACAACATGGAAGTCCTTCAATATGAGCATGGACACTCCTTTGATACTCTTCCTGGTTTGCATTCCCACTCAGTGGACTATTTCTCTAAACTTTTTATGGAAAGTAGGGAGCAAGATGTGGAGGCTCAAAATGAAATTATTGATGTTATTCCCTCTATCATCTCCCAAGAGGAAAATCAGGCCCTGCTCAGACCCATTGATAAAGTGGAACTAAAGCATGTGGTCTTTGGAATGAGCACATGCAAATCTCCAGGTCCAGATGGGTTTCCTATTGAGTTTTTTCAAGCCTTTTGGGATACACTGGAGTAGGACGTTTTGGCTGTCACAGGGGAGTCCATAACTAATAAAAGAATGCTTAAGGCTATTAATCATACTTTCATCACTTTAATACCTATGGGAGATGAAGGGGTTCGTATCTTTGATTTCAGACCTATTGCCTTATGCAACGTAATTTATAAGATAATCACAAAGATTATGGCTGAAAGGCTTAAAACTCTCCTACATAATATCATATCCTCAGAGCAAGGGGGATTTGTTGAAGGCAGACGGATCTTAGATGGGGTGGTCCTTGCCCAGGAGGCAATCCATACTATGCAAAAATCTGGTAACAAAGGAATGTTCATTAAACTGGATATGTCCAAGGCTTATGATAGGGTTGAGTGGGGCTTTCTATCAAGGATGTTGGATGCCTTTGGCTTCTCCCAGGATTGGATAGACTGGGTTATAAACTGTGTTTCTTCCCCTTATTATTCTGTTCTAATAAAGGGACTTCCCTCGCCTCCTTTTGGTGCCTCTCGGGGGCTTCGTCAAGGGGACCCTTGCTCTCCTTATCTCTTCCTTATCTTGGCTGAAGGATTAGGCAGACTTTTCTTGAGAAGAATACTTCAAGGCCTGTTAACAGGTATCAAGGTAGGTGAGGAAATTTTGACTCATTTGCAGTTTGTGGATGATACTGGCTTGGTGGGAGTGGCCAGTCTCAGGGAAGCTAGAGGAATCAGAGATTCTCTTAATGTCTACCTTAGGGCCTCCAATAAAGTTATCAATGACAACAAATCCAAAGTGGTCTTCTTCAACCTTGACCAAAGGCTTCAGGACAGAGTTTTAGAGATCTTGGGCTTCACTAGGATCTCTCTTCCTGTAGTCTACTTGGGGGTTCCGTTACATTTCAAGAAATTAAAAAAAGATATCTGGAAGGATATTTTGGACGACATCAAAGATAGAATGAACCATTGGTCTCATAAATGGCTAAGCTATGGGGGTCAATTAACTTTCTTACAGTCAGTTATTCAGGCCATGACAATCTATAAATTCTCTATTTTGGCTGCCCCACATTCTATTTGGAAATAGCTGGACAAAATGGCTAGAAGATTCTTATGGGAAGGAGCAAAAGGTGAGAAGAAATGGGCCCTAGTTAGCTAGGATAAGGTTACTCAGCCCAAAGAAAAAGGTGGGCTGGGACTAAGAAGTTCCAAACTTAACAACAAAGCTTTGGCTGGTAAATTGTACTGGAGGTGGATTTCACAGCCAACATCCTTATTCAACAGAATTTTAACCAAGTAAGTATTTGGGCCTTGTTCACCCCAATGATGTGAGTCGTCTTCCTTTGGATGGTAATGGTTCCCTAGTGTGGCAGTGCTCTTAAGTCGGGATCTCAAGTTATTAAATATCAACTATTTTGGAAAGTGGGCAGAGGGGACAAGGCACGTTTTTGGTCTGATTCATGGGACCAGCTACCCACCCATCATTGCTGAGTATCCTGAATTGCAACCAATTAAATTAGCCATAGAAACCAAAGGTCGGGTCAATATTGAAAATTACTTCAATACTAGCCAACCGGGTGAGTATAAGTTCAAGAAGTTTAAGCGGTTGGAAGAGTGGCCAATCACTATCCCTCTGGAGCTGGCGCCCATTCTAACTAAAATCCTAATAGTAAGGTTTCTTTTAGGGAGAGACGTGAAGGATGAGCTAGCTTGGGGACATGGGAACCTTGGGGTTTATACTGTGAAAGATGGATACGATCAAATTCTCCCTAAGCCTTCCCCGCATTCTTTTCCAATTCAAGAATGGCAGAATATTTGGCACTCCAAGGGCTGGCCAAAAGTGAATTTCTTCGCCTGGTAGTTTATGCACAAAGGGATCCTTACCTTTGACAATCTCAGACATAGGGGAATCATCGGCCCATCCAAGTGTGTGCTATCCTTAAAACATAAGAAAATTTATAATAATTAGAAACATATTTTTGAGCCACATTCAATGAAGGTGATTTTATGAATTTCTATTATATAAAGCAAGTAATTTTGAGCATCAACTATCCTTAAAACATAAGAAAATTTGTAATAATTAGAAACATATTTTTGAGCCACATTCAATGAAGGTGATTTTATGAATTTCTATTTAATATTTTAATATATATATTCTTCGAAAGTTATTCTATGGCAAAAGACAAACACCATGGTCAAGAGATTAATCAGACAACATGTTGAAAATAGGTCGTTCAGGAGGTCAATTCTTCTCAAAACCTAGGCAAGTTTATGCTTATCAAAAATATATTTTTGAGGAACATATAATGTAGCTATTTTAATAAATTTTCATATATATTTGGAGACAGTAGCCTTGAAAGTTATTTCATCCACATTGCTAGGGATATTGCCAAGTCTATAGTATTTAAATTCTGACAGGTTTAGTTGTTATGGTTATGGGAACATAGGTATATTGATACTCATTAAAAATATTATTTTGATATTGCTATAATATTAGAGGTTATTCAACACTTTTAATAGATTATCACACACAACTATAGCAATAAGTATTATGACAAACTCAAGGCATGTAGAATTTGGGAATCCACAACTAGAAACTTTCCATTGAGAACTTGAAATTGTTTGTGGTTGACTATTATGTACAAGCCCAAGAAAAATAATAGAACATTTACTAGAATCTAAAGAAAGTATGTCGCAAATCCAAGTAGACTGGTTCATGTTGTGCAATCACAAAAAAAATGGTGACTATGTTGGGAATCCTAAAATAAATACTTCATTTTTTCTCAACAAAGTGTGTGCATATGAATTCATTCTTATTCAAAAATTATTTAAAATTTATCATCGTAGTACATAAATCGAGCCAATTTATCCTTGAGAAAACATTGGTCTACTAATGATGAGCTTGTCTCTCAGGTAGACATCACTAAGTACCATATATTGATATGTTACCAAGTAAACATTTATAGCCTAGACAAAGTTATCTATGATCCCACTCTAGACCTTTGCATTTATGCCAGCTAGATGTTCATAGCCTCAGTAGAGTTTTTCTGAATCACCTAGGCAATTAAGAACCTCTAATTTTTTTGAATCATAGATTTATTTTACTCAATTTACAATCATTGTTGTCTACTTCTAGGTTGGAAATCACTTTGACAAATAATAGGATAAACATTTGAATGGTTTTTGCTTGAGAACCAAACCACAATGGTTTCATTCCTCCTAATCTAGAATTTTTTTTTAATATTTTCATTATGAAGCTACAAAATCCATTTGCATTACTTCCAGTTTGATTTATTATTTCGCAATACATAGATATATACCAAATGGTTGATTAATCCAATATTTATTTCATTGATTTCAAACATTATCTTCTATCTCCAAATAGTGTAGAAACACTTCCTTATAAGAGTAACCAAAATTTGATTGCATTTGACTATTCTAGGCTTAAAAAATGAAAGAACAAAAAAGAAATAAAATGAAACCAGAGTAACACACCAAAATATCAAAACAATAAAACTATGTACATGGCTTAATTACAAGGTAGAATTATAAAATTCTCAGGCACTGAAGTAACATTTGAGAAATTATCTATTTACTAGTAATGACACATCCTCTCTAGTTAGGATTTTTAACCTGAATGTAATTTATCCTAGAATATTTGGTTTCTAAAAGGAACCTATCCAAAGGGGGTCAAATCTCCCATGGTCTCCTTTATTTTCATGTTCTTTGTATTATAGTAACACCAAATATACAATCCTAAAGGTCTTTATTGTGGCCCTCTTATCAAAACATCATTTATCATCCCCTGATGTTTACTAAAATGTTGAAATACATACTCTCTTTTCTAATCCAAACACATTGAATTAAATAGCATGGCTTCAATCATATCAACTATTTCTAAGTAGTCTTTCATAAATTTTAGGATAAAGATCTTGAGATTTGCAAGGGAGATGGGATCTTAACCATAAAATAAATCATAGGTTGATGTGACTAATTAAAACTTAATTCTTGTCCTATATAACCATAACATGTATTTCAATTATAATGTCAATCCCTAGGATTTTTATCTAAAATTTTATCAATTATTTCTACATGGCTTTTATTAGTTAATTCTACTACTCCATTACCTTGAGGATATTAATTAGAAGAAAAATTTAAAGTTACATCATTATCATAAGACCATTAATTTAATTGTAAGGAAGAAAAATTAGGCCCATTGTCACATGCCAGAGCATACGACATCCCAATCTTGGTTGTCATATTTTCAAATAATTAAATCACAACCTCTATTGTGTAGTTTTTGGATGCTTAAGATTTTGTCTAGTAGGTGCAATAATATATGGTAGTTAATATGAATTTATGGTTGGTTGATGAGTTAGGATCAATGACACTAGTAAATTCCAATTCCCATTATGTAAATGGGTGAGCTTCAATAACTAGTAATGGTATTGCATAATTTCTTTCTCAATGAGCTATGATTTGTCCAACATGACATGATCAGGTGTGTGCATGTACATATTTAAAGACATGGGGTCAATAGTAATTGGCTCTCAATATTTGGTATTTTGTGGTATTTCTTGATCCATATCTTGTTCCATATTTGCCATGAAAATATTTGAGGATTTTGGAAACTTATTGTTTATTCAAACAACTTAGGTAGATTACCTCATGATTTCTATATTATAGAATATATAATTTTATCATGAAGTTCATGTTTTTAAGGTGTGATGCTCTTCTTTGGTGGAATTTATGTGATCAAGACACTTTATTTTGTAAATAGTAAATATATCAAGGAATTAGATCACAACCCCTATTATGTAGTTTTTGGATGCTTGAGCTTTTGTCCTATAGGTGCAGTAATCTATGGTAGTTAGGATAAATTTTTGGTTGGATGGTGAGTTAGGATTGATGACACCAACAAAATCCAATCCCCATTATGCATATTGGTGAGCTTAAATAACTAGTAATGGCACTAAAAAATTTCTTTCTCAATAATCTATGATTTGACCAACATAACATGATTAAGTGTGTGCATGTGCATATTTAAAGACATGGGGCCAATAAAAACTGGATCCCAATATTAGGTTTGTTGTGGTATTTCTTGAGTCTATCTTATTCGATATTTTCAATGAAAATATTTGACTTTAGCAACTTCTTATTTGTTCAAACATCTTAGGTAGATTCCTTAATTTTTTATTTGGTATAGAATACCTAATTTAATCATGAATTTCATGATTTTAAGGTGCAATTCTATTATTTTATGGAATTTATGTGATCAAGACACTCTATTTTGTAAATAATAAATGATGTCCTAATACCGCTCATCATTGGTAACTTCTTCCATAGAGTAATGTTGACATGAGATCTAAGGGTCAATCATGGCCAATGTTTTGCTCAATCCCTATTCTCTAACAATTTTTGTAGGTTAAATTTCCAAATAAAACTCTTATAAGTTAGACACTTGCCTCTACATTCTCCCAGCTCATTTTGCATAAGTATTATTTTCACAATTCAATATGGTACTATTGTAAACACTTTTTTGTATAAGATATGGTGCCATAATATTTTCTTAGATTTGATTAGACGAAAGGATTATTTATCAAATACCAAGGATATTATTTGAGCATCCTTCAATGGTTATTATATGATATCTACTAGTCTCTCATATCTAGCTTCCCTCTTTTGAGTTAAAACACCAATAGTCAAATATTTTAATGCAAAAAAGTAAATGTAAAAAAGGTTGAGTGTAATATAGACTAATTAATATGGGGATGTTCATGATTGTATTTTTAATTTCTTGGAAGGTGACTTACATTTCCACATACCATGTAATCTTGGCATCCTTATTGATAATCACATTAAGAGGTCAAACCAAAAAATAAATTTCTTCACAAAATTAGTTTTTTTGAAGAGGGACTTTAGCTCCTTTTTGCTTTTGAGTAGGGGGATTGTTTAAATAGCTTCAAATACTTCTAGGTCAATGGAAACATTTTTGGATTTTAGGCCTTACTACCACAAAATATAATAGGTCCCAAATATAAAATAGACCCAATATTAAATATCAAAGTAATAATATTATTAGTAGAATAATATGAGCAAATTAACATGTATATCAAGGCTTATATAATAAAAAAAGTAACACTCATTTATATACTAAAATATAAATGTAAATAGCTTGAATCATTCATGAACTATGCATCAAGAGAAAATACAATATTAATTGCTCAAAATGGATACAAGCTTTATTCTAAAATAGATCTCTTATAGATAGAATTCTCCTTCTTGATTGTACTTGGATTAATTACTTTCTCATGGAGTATTATATCCATAATATAGCCATAGTAATGTGAATATTTAAGTACTTGACTATTGCTTTCCATATACCAAGTCTCATGACTCTTGGATCATCATCTTGCCACTTGCATACTAGATGAACACTTGACTCTACAAAATTTTTACACATCTACATGACTCTTACTCTTCTACATTCACTCCTAATCTAGGATATTTTTTCACATCCTCATATTACATTACATATAAGACACTTGTGCACATTATATCAATCTAAACTTGCACTCTAACTTACATGACACTTGTGCATTTCCTACACATTGTACTCTTACATGACATGCATTTCTTGCACATTGACACTTATAAAAAAGAGGAAATATAAATCACACTCTAAACTAGTGACTCAACCCTAATCTATTACATATTTACAAATGTACCATTAAGGTACCAATGAGATACCTTAGAATGTACCAAATAATGTAATATACCTCAAGATCCCTTCTATTGCATTTTTTAGTTATTCATGACTTTAGTCTACAATCTTGGTCTTTATATTCAATGTTTAAGTGAGCTTGCTTTGTTCATGAATCTTTGGTTGAGATTCATCTTCAATCTACCTCCTCTAGATCAATATCTAATTATGGAGTATATGGTTCTTATTTGGCTTTATATTCATATATTTTGTTGTCCTTTATTTTGTGCTTATCTCTATTCTTATTTCTTCCTCTATGCTTCTGCATATTTGTTTGTTATATACCTAATGATGTTCCTTATAAAAATTGAGTTAGAAAATCATCACAATAATACAATCTTAATTTTAGTGACATGTCATTGAAGCTAACATAAGATTCATTCAAGTTGTACGTACCATATTTATTTTCTTGTACTTCTTAATAAAATATATCAAACGTTAGTAATGAAAAATACATCATTAAAAATTCTTTTGAGGAAAGTATAATGATATTCTATAAATTCCACCATGTTCTAAAGAATTTTTCATGAAAACAACTTATAAGTGTTGTGAACTTTTCATCTTTTGCATCTTTGAGAAATAATGATAGTTCCTCTTTTAAAACATTTGTCATTTATTTATTTCCATAAAAATAATCTATTAAATTTTTAGTTTAAAGATTTAACTTGTTCATAGTTTCTTCACTATATTCATTGAATGCATTTCTAATTTCTTCCATGATATAAATTGATTCAATGATTTATTTCCTTTGAAGTAGAAAACCTTATAACTCCCAAATTCAAATAATTACTAAAATATAATGCTTGAAAATTATAATTTTCTAATCATTTAATGTTGAAAACCTTTCCAAATTTGATTTGCAAATTTAAATGCCTCAAAATAAAAAAAACAAAACCCTCAAATTTGAAAAATTAAAATTTTAAAAGTTTTTCAAAATTTCTAAAACTTTTAAACTTTTAAAAAATCAATAATCTATAATATCACTTCAAATATTCCCTATAGCTAAAATATCATATATTCCTTATAACTCCTACTTTATTAATTTCAAATTTCAAAAAATCATATAATCAATTAACCCTTATTCCTCCTTACTTAAAAACATTTAGTGCTAAATTTATTTAAAACCTAAATTATTTCCACTACAATTTAGTGCATAATGTAACATAATGGCAGTTCCCTCTTGACAAGATTATTGCTACACTCAATTCCTAGAATCAATTCTAATAAAATTTGAAATACTAGCATGCTCTTTGCATGTTACATTACTCTAGCTAGCTTGTTCGTTTGTTTCTCTCATAGGTGATTTACTTCACCTTTGTCTTTGTTGCATATTTTTTAGGTGACTTTCATAGGTGCTTTACTTTATTTCCTCATGACTTATCTCCGTGTTAGCTTGATCACTGGTGATATACCTTCACCACTGATATGTATGCTTTGTAGGTGTTCTACATTCACCATGACTTTTTATATCATTGCTTAAGATGGTTGGTTTCACCATATCATTACTAACATTTGTTTTAGATGGTATATTTATTTTTAGTGTGATTTAGATTGACTTTATCTTGGGTGATTATGGTTCACCTTGAATGGAGTAATTTGATTTACCTTAGGTGCCTAGAACTAGGTAGCCACTTCTTCCTCTCTATTGTATGCAACTAGTTCACCTCTTCCTCTCTATTGTAGACAACTAGTTTACCTTATTATTTGTGCATGCCCAAGTTTATTTAGATACAAGCAATTGGTTCATATTTTCTTGATGGTTAGTCAACTTAGATATAGATGATTGGTTTGATTTTATTTGATGGTTGGTCAAATTAGATATAGGATACTGGTTTACCTTTTCCTTTTGCTACTCTCTTTCCTTTTAACTACACCAAAAACTCTTCATATGATATGTTGGCTAGTAATGCTATCTTAGGGTTTGTTTACTTTATTTTAGCTCACTGTAAACTGACTCAACAAATGCCTAACATATGATGTTATGTAGGCTATTTGTGAATCAATAGTGCAAGATTTTATTCAATATTGTTATCCTTTAAGCATTTTCAACTATATAAGCCTTTTTGGCTTATCTTTTCTTCAATGTAGGCCTTTTAAGGCCTCTTCTATTCTCTGTAATATTAATCTATTCTAATTTCTTCTCATTTAATGGAGGATTATTAAAAAATTATTTTATAAAATAGGCTTCTATGGACTTCTATAATATTATATAGGTCTCTTTCTTATACCTTATTCAATATAGGCTTCTATGGACTTTTTCTATTTCTTCTTCTTTTTGTTGCTTGTGTTCTCTGTACTTAGGAAGCTTTGAATGCTTCTCAATTTGTTGTAACTTAGAAGCTAAAATTATTCTCTATATTTTGTAGGAAGCTTCTCAACCTCTATAACTCTTCTTATCTATAACTCAAAATTATTTAACTCTTCAATTTCTTTGGTCACACCTAAGAATCCAATATGATTCTCCTCCTTACTAGAGAACCCAATATCAATGTCATAGTGATTTTGTATATCCTTGAATGATCAACTTTCTTCTAAGTTGATTCTACCCCAATATTTAATATTTGAAATCTTAAAACATCCAACTTTTCTCTAAGTTGGATTTCTCTATCAATGTCCAACTTCTCTCTTAAGTTGGACCTTTTATTCAATATAGTTGAGTTCTAGTCTTCATTGGTTTTCCTTTCAACCTAGAGTAAAGACCCTAGCATTTTCTACTCAATAAGACCCTAATAATTAGAGTCCAAGTATGCATTATCTTCAAAGGGGATAGATTCTAAATCAAATTTATCAAATGTGGATAAATTCAATTAATAATGGTGGCTTAAATAACTCTATAAAAAATGGATAGAATTTGGTGGTAGCTCTAATACCATTGTTGGGATTTTAAGCCTTACTATCATAAAATATTACCGATCCTAAATATAAAATATCCACAATATTAAAGGTCAAAGTAGAATATTGTGAGTAAAATAATATGAGAAATTAATATGTATATCATGGCTTATATAATAAAGAAAATAATATTCATTTGTATACTAAATATAATTGTAAATAGATTGAATCATTCACAAACTATGCATGAAAAAAACTTACAATATTAATTGCTCAAAATATATAAAAGCTTTATTCCAAATTGGATCTCTTACAAAAAATTATCCTTCTTTATTACACTAAGATTAATTATTTTCTCATGGAGTATTTTCTCCATAATATAGCCATTGTAATGTGACTCTTCAAGTACTTGACTATTACTCTCAATATGCCAAGTCTCATGACTCTTGGCTTATCATCTTGCTACTTACATACTAGATGGACAGTTGAATTTACAACACTTGCACACATATACATGACTATTACACTTTTGCATGCACACCTAATCTAGGACACTTGTGCACATTCTCTTATTTACACTTGCACTCTAACTTACATGACACTTGTGCATTTATTGCACACTAACACTTACATAAAAGAAAAATATAAATCACACTCTAAACTATTGACTCAACCCTAATATATTACATATTTACAAATGTACCATGAATGAACCAAGGAGATACATTAGCATGTACCAAATAATATCATATACATCAACACATACCAACTTCTAAAATAACATGTCATAGGAATTTTAATTCTATAACTCCAAAAATACAATTTTTGGTATGTAATGAAATTCCATGCTCTTGATATCTTTGTAGTACCCTATTTAAATCATCCATGTGGTCTAAAAACATTTTATAAATAATAGTAAGGTCATCCATGTAAATTGTGATGTATTTCCCAATGAGTTCCTTGAAGGTGATATCCATAGATCTTTGAAAAGTTGCTCTCATATTGACCAAGCCAAATAACATTCTCTTATATGTAAATGTTTTATCTTTTACAGTAAGTGTAATTTTAACCCTATCATTAGGGTCTACCATTACTTGATTGTATCATGAGTAACCATATAGAAAGGACATCATTTGAGAAATAAAATACATTTTATTTTAATTTCTTATAACTTTCATTCTAAGATTCATATTTTTTATAAGGATCTGAGAAAAATATATAGGATTAGTTCTTGTTTGCTACATTATTGTGTTTTCTAGATCACATTGTATTTATATCTTCTTACATTTAGGTGTATTTTATTTTTGTAGATTCCCAAAACTTAGGTGCTTGTGTTATACACCCATCAAAATATATGATTTATAGTGAATCCATAAAACACTCTTGGTGAACCCTTAATCCCCTCCAAAGGACTTAAATAACAATAGGATTCAATTAAAAATATTCATCTGAGTATGAACCTCTAGGTTTGAAAAACAATGTCCCCCAATGTAAGTTAACAATAAATAATTCTTAAAATGCACTATTGAATGAGATTTTTGTCCAATCACAAGAATATACTCATAGTTAGGATTATGCTCGTATATCCTCTCTTGCAAGGAAATATTTGTGATTTCCACAAGGTTCTATTTAATGTGTTAATTTGCTTGCACTGCTTAGTGAAAATGTGAAATACCAAAAGTTAGTTGGATACCTTAGTGTTGCATATGCATGTTAACAAGGGGTATGCTTTGGTTGATTTTATTTGCAATGATTTTGTTTTTTATGGAATTTATGGGAAAATATAAAATTATTGATCAAATAATTGCTTTGAAACATAAACCTTTAAAATGTGATTTAATCAATTTTATCTCAAATTGTTAATGTTTGCACTTGATTATTTTGAAAATTTGATAAAAATTCCACTTTAACATTTGAAAATTGATTTGAGAGAGGGGTTGATGTTGATGATAGAAGGGGCTCTGGAGATTTGGTGGGAAAATTTTTGAACAGGCGTCGGGCAATGCTCGAGGGTTTCTAGTCCGAAGATCTCTCTTGAGACTTTGGTGGATTGATTTTGTGCTACTTTGAAGGTTCGTTTGCTGCTCCGGGAGGGCCCGATGGGGTCTCCTCCAGTTTCTCATGCTGGGAGAAAGAGTTCATATGCTAAGATGTTGAAAGAAAATCCCATGCCTTCCACTGATGAAGCCCAACGGAATGCTTTTCAAACGATACTCAAGAATGCTGGCAAGGGTCCAAATGCTCACCGTGTTAATGGATGTCTCCCGCAATCCGCTTCCAGACCTAAGATTGTTATCGAACCAAAGCTGGTCGAAGATACAATCAGCTATCGAGCTAACCATGACTTGATTTGCAAATTCATGGGTATTCGACCTACTCTAAATTTTTTGCATACCTGGGTTCAACAGAACTGGGAGCCACACGGTGAGTACTCCTTATGGCCTATAAGCAATGGGTATTTCATTATTAGTTTTTCTTCTGTAGCAGATAGAAATAGAGAATTTGAATCAGATATGAGGAACCACGGACTAGCAGGGTTATTTGTTCAACCCTGGCGAGTGGGCTTTGATCCTTGCATTGAACACATGGCTGTCCCGGTCTGGATTCTGCTGTACGCTCTCCCGATGGAGTTTTGGGGTGAGCAGGTTCTGGAGATAATAGGCAATTCCCTAGGCAGATATCTAGGAGTCTCTAAAGATACCATAGAAGGAAATACAGCTGTCTTTGCTAGAATATGTGTAGAAATGGACATTAGCCAGCCTCTATCAGCTGAGGTGGAACTTGAGTTGGCAGGAGTACCCTAGATCCAGCAGTTAGATTATGAGGCCCTACCTTTCAGATGCAGAGTGTGCCATAAGCATGGACATTTGGCAAGGTTCTATCCAAACATTTTGAGCACAAAAGTGGAGGCTCCGCTTGGAATGTCAAACCACCCCGGAGAGGGTAAGCCTAATACTGTCAGTGAACCTTCTAACTCTTCTCCAGGTCCTGATGTTTAGAAGGATGGCTTTGAATAGCTGAAATGAAGGAGAAACAAAAATAAAAATGGCAAGGAGCAGGTACAACTCAAGCCAAATAATCGGTATGAAATTTTTAAGTCCTTAGTGGATCAGGAAGACCAAGTCATGGAGGGAGTGGACAGGAATGGTGAGAATATTAACACTCACTCTCAAGTTTCTCCTTCAGTCACTCCTGTATTAGAACAGGTGACTGTACCCTCTGATAATCTGCAGCCAGAGAGCCCAGGGGCATTGGTAATACATTCCCCAAAGACAGCCAGCTATTAAGGATGTCACCATGGGAAATGCAGACAATAACAGAGAAAGGCCAGCTTTAGGGATCACTCAGGTGGAGAAGAGATCTAAAAATAGTAACTCTCAAGGAGCGGGAAGAAAGTCCAATAAGGATTTACTAACAGTGCAAGGAGACAAGCTGATCAATGGAGGATCGGTGAGGACAATTGATTCTTACTGCTCCCAAGGTTTTCAATGATAATACAATCTTGGAACATTAGGGGTTTAAATAGTAGAACCCATCAATATACTGTTCAAAGACTCTTAGGAAAGTATAAAATAGACTTTTTTCTCATCTAGGAGACAAAAATGTCTTTAGACCTTATATGTAAAACTGTTAATAGAATTTGGAGGGGCGCTGGTTATATGGATGTGGCTGCCCAAGGTGCTTTAGGGGGGATTGTCACCTTTTGGAACCCCTTGGAATGGACTGCATTAGAACATATTTCTTGGAGGGGTGTTCTTACATCTCACTTCAGGAATATTATCTCAGATGAGCATGTTTTAATTACAAATTTTCATGGGGCTCAATGCATTGATGGCCAGAGACTTCAATGGAAATCTGTTCACAACATGAGGTCCTAAAGACAAAATTTAGATTGGATTATTGCTAGGGACTTTAATGCTAAGCTATATGCTCGTGATCAGGAAGGTGGCACCCCAGTTTTGGATCCAAGGGATCGGCTGCTGATAGCCCAGGTCCAGGCCTTTCACTTAGTGGATATCAAAGGCCTAGGAACTTACTTTACTTGGACTAACAAGAGGAGGGAGCCACACAATAGGAAGGTAAAGTTAGACCATTTCCTAGTTTCAGAGTAGGCATTTGTTAAGTGGAACGTTAGATTCCAGATTTTGGAAGGCCCTGTCTCTGATCACTCTCCCATTATGATGGAGGGAAGAACTATGACAGGGCAGCACCACAAACCATTTAAATTTGAGAATTATTGGTTACAAAAGGAGGATCTTCGAGAGAAAATTCCAAAGTGGTGGGAAGAAGGCCGCCCATCTTTTGGGACAACAATGTTTAAATTCCACAAACAACTTCATTTTGTCAAAGTTAAGTTGAAACAATGGAGGCAAGCAAACAAGTCTGATTTCCAGCAGCAAAGAGCTCCCTTGGTGGCTCGATGGGAGGAGGTGCAAAAAAATTTCAGAGAAGGAACAATTACTGATCAGCTTAAAATCAAGGATGATGCCTTATGCAAAGCGGTTGAGGACATCGATAACCAAGAGGAAACTTACTGGAAACAGAGAGCAAGAACCTCTTGGTTACTTGAAGGAGATAGAAACACAAAATTTTTCCATCGATCAGCCTGTGCTAGAAGACATATGAACAACATGGAAGTCCTTCAATATGAGCATGGACACTCCTTTGATACTCTTCCTGGTTTGCATTCCCACTCAGTGGACTATTTCTCTAAACTTTTTATGGAAAGTAGGGAGCAAGATGTGGAGGCTCAAAATGAAATTATTGATGTTATTCCCTCTATCATCTCCCAAGAGGAAAATCAGGCCCTGCTCAGACCCATTGATAAAGTGGAACTAAAGCATGTGGTCTTTGGAATGAGCACATGCAAATCTCCAAGTCCAGATGGGTTTCCTATTGAGTTTTTTCAAGCCTTTTGGGATACACTGGAGTAGGACGTTTTGGCTGTCACAGGGGAGTCCATAACTAATAAAAGAATGCTTAAGGCTATTAATCATACTTTCATCACTTTAATACCTATGGGAGATGAAGGGGTTCGTATCTTTGATTTCAGACCTATTGCCTTATGCAACGTAATTTATAAGATAATCACAAAGATTATGGCTGAAAGGCTTAAAACTCTCCTACATAATATCATATCCTCAGAGCAAGGGGGATTTGTTGAAGGCAGACAGATCTTAGATGGGGTGGTCCTTGCCCGGGAGGCAATCCATACTATGCAAAAATCCGGTAACAAAGGAATGTTCATTAAACTGGATATGTCCAAGGCTTATGATAGGGTTGAGTGGGGCTTTCTATCAAGGATGTTGGATGCCTTTGGCTTCTCCCAGGATTGGATAGACTGGGTTATAAACTGTGTTTCTTCCCCTTATTATTCTGTTCTAATAAAGGGACTTCCCTCGCCTCCTTTTGGTGCCTCTCGGGGGCTTCGTCAAGGGGACCCTTGCTCTCCTTATCTCTTCCTTATCTTGGCTGAAGGATTAGGCAGACTTTTCTTGAGAAGAATACTTCAAGGCCTGTTAACAAGTATCAAGGTAGGTGAGGAAATTTTGACTCATTTGCGGCTTGTGGATGATACTGGCTTGGTGGGAGTGGCCAGTATCAGGGAAGCTAGAGGAATCAGAGATTCTCTTAATGTCTACCTTAGGGCCTCCAATAAAGTTATCAATGACAACAAATCCAAAGTGGTCTTCTTCAACCTTGACCAAAGGCTTCAGGACAGAGTTTTAGAGATCTTGGGCTTCACTAGGATCTCTCTTCCTGTAGTCTACTTGGGGGTTCCGTTACATTTCAAGAAATTAAAAAAAGATATCTGGAAGGATATTTTGGACGACATCAAAGATAGAATGAACCATTGGTCTCATAAATGGCTAAGCTATGGGGGTCAATTAACTTTCTTACGATCGATTATTCAGGCCATGCCAATCTATAAATTCTCTATTCTGGCTGCCCCACATTCTATTTGGAAAGAGCTGGACAAAATGGCTAGAAGATTCTTATGGGAAGGAGCAAAAGGTGAGAAGAAATGGGCCCTGGTTAGCTAGGATAAGGTTACTCAGCCCAAAGAAAAAGGTGGGCTGGGACTAAGAAGTTCCAAACTTAACAACAAAGCTTTGGCTGGTAAATTGTACTGGAGATGGATTTCACAGCCAACATCCTTATTCAGCAGAATTTTAACCAGTAAGTATTTGGGCCTTGTTCACCCCAATGACGTGAGTCGTCTTCCTTTGGATGGTAATGGTTCCCTAGTGTGGCAGGCTCTTAAGCTGGGATCTCAAGTCATTAAAGATCAACTATTTTGGAAAGTGGGCAGAGGGGACAAGGCACATTTTTGGACTGATTCTTGGGACCAGTTCCCACCCATCATTGCTGAGTTTCCTGAACTGCAACCAATTAAATTAGCCATAGAAACCAAAGGCTGGGTCAATATTGAAAATTACTTCAATACTAGCCAACTGGGTGAGTATAAGTTCAAGAAGTTTAAGCGGTTGGAAGAGTGGCCAATCACTATCCCTCTGGAGCTGGCGCCCATTCTAACTAAAATCCTAATAGTAAGGTTTCTTTTAGGGAGAGACGTGAAGGATGAGCTAGCTTGGGGACATGGGAACCTTGGGGTTTATACTGTGAAAGATGGATACGATCAAATTCTCCCTAAGCCTTCCCCGCATTCTTTTCCAATTCAAGAATGGCAGAATATTTGGCACTCCAAGGGCTGGCCAAAAGTGAATTTCTTCGCCTGGTAGTTTATGCACAAAGGGATCCTTACCTTTGACAATCTCAGACATAGGGGAATCATCGGCCCATCCAAGTGTGTGCTATCCTTAAAACATAAGAAAATTTATAATAATTAGAAACATATTTTTGAGCCACATTCAATGAAGGTGATTTTATGAATTTCTATTATATAAAGCAAGTAATTTTGAGCATCAACTATCCTTAAAACATAAGAAAATTTATAATAATTAGAAACATATTTTTGAGCCACATTCAATGAAGGTGATTTTATGAATTTCTATTTAATATTTTAATATATATATTCTTCGAAAGTTATTCTATGGCAAAAGACAAACACCATGGTCAAGAGATTAATCAGACAACATGTTGAAAATAGGTCGTTCAGGAGGTCAATTCTTCTCAAAACCTAGGCAAGTTTATGCTTATCAAAAATATATTTTTGAGGAACATATAATGTAGCTATTTTAATAAATTTTCATATATATTTGGAGACAGTAGCCTTGAAAGTTATTTCATCCACATTGCTAGGGATATTGCCAAGTCTATAGTATTTAAATTCTGACAGGTTTAGTTGTTATGGTTATGGGAACATAGGTATATTGATACTCATTAAAAATATTATTTTGATATTGCTATAATATTAGAGGTTATTCAACACTTTTAATAGATTATCACACACAACTATAGCAATAAGTATTATGACAAACTCAAGGCATGTAGAATTTGGGAATCCACAACTAGAAACTTTCCATTGAGAACTTGAAATTGTTTGTGGTTGACTATTATGTACAAGCCCAAGAAAAATAATAGAACATTTACTAGAATCTAAAGAAAGTATGTCGCAAATCCAAGTAGACTGGTTCATGTTGTGCAATCACAAAAAAAATGGTGACTATGTTGGGAATCCTAAAATAAATACTTCATTTTTTCTCAACAAAGTGTGTGCATATGAATTCATTCTTATTCAAAAATTATTTAAAATTTATCATCGTAGTACATAAATCGAGCCAATTTATCCTTGAGAAAACATTGGTCTACTAATGATGAGCTTGTCTCTCAGGTAGACATCACTAAGTACCATATATTGATATGTTACCAAGTAAACATTTATAGCCTAGACAAAGTTATCTATGATCCCACTCTAGACCTTTGCATTTATGCCAGCTAGATGTTCATAGCCTCAGTAGAGTTTTTCTGAATCACCTAGGCAATTAAGAACCTCTAATTTTTTTGAATCATAGATTTATTTTACTCAATTTACAATCATTGTTGTCTACTTCTAGGTTGGAAATCACTTTGACAAATAATAGGATAAACATTTGAATGGTTTTTGCTTGAGAACCAAACCACAATGGTTTCATTCCTCCTAATCTAGAATTTTTTTTTTAATATTTTCATTATGAAGCTACAAAATCCATTTGCATTACTTCCAGTTTGATTTATTATTTCCCAATACATAGATATATACCAAATGGTTGATTAATCCAATATTTATTTCATTGATTTCAAACATTATCTTCTATCTCCAAATAGTGTAGAAACACTTCCTTATAAGAGTAACCAAAATTTGATTGCATTTGACTATTCTAGGCTTAAAAAATGAAAGAACAAAAAAGAAATAAAATGAAACCAGAGTAACACACCAAAATATCAAAACAATAAAACTATGTACATGGCTTAATTACAAGGTAGAATTATAAAATTCTCAGGCACTGAAGTAACATTTGAGGAATTATCTATTTACTAGTAATGACACATCCTCTCTAGTTAGGATTTTTAACCTGAATGTAATTTATCCTAGAATATTTGGTTTCTAAAAGGAACCTATCCAAAGGGGGTCAAATCTCCCATGGTCTCCTTTATTTTCATGTTCTTTGTATTATAGTAACACCAAATATACAATCCTAAAGGTCTTTATTGTGGCCCTCTTATCAAAACATCATTTATCATCCCCTGATGTTTACTAAAATGTTGAAATACATACTCTCTTTTCTAATCCAAACACATTGAATTAAATAGCATGGCTTCAATCATATCAACTATTTCTAAGTAGTCTTTCATAAATTTTAGGATAAAGATCTTGAGATTTGCAAGGGAGATGGGATCTTAACCATAAAATAAATCATAGGTTGATGTGACTAATTAAAACTTAATTCTTGTCCTATATAACCATAACATGTATTTCAATTATAATGTCAATCCCTAGGATTTTTATCTAAAATTTTCTCAATTATTTCTACATGGCTTTTATTAGTTAATTCTACTACTCCATTACCTTGAGGATATTAATTAGAAGAAAAATTTAAAGTTACATCATTATCATAAGACCATTAATTTAATTGTAAGGAAGAAAAATTAGGCCCATTGTCACATGCCAGAGCATACGACATCCCAATCTTGGTTGTCATATTTTCAAATAATTAAATCACAACCTCTATTGTGTAGTTTTTGGATGCTTAAGATTTTGTCTAGTAGGTGCAATAATATATGGTAGTTAATATGAATTTATGGTTGGTTGATGAGTTAGGATCAATGACACTAGTAAATTCCAATTCCCATTATGTAAATGGGTGAGCTTCAATAACTAGTAATGGTATTGCATAATTTCTTTCTCAATGAGCTATGATTTGTCCAACATGACATGATCAGGTGTGTGCATGTACATATTTAAAGACATGGGGTCAATAGTAATTGGCTCTCAATATTTGGTATTTTGTGGTATTTCTTGATCCATATCTTGTTCCATATTTGCCATGAAAATATTTGAGGATTTTGGAAACTTATTGTTTATTCAAACAACTTAGGTAGATTACCTCATGATTTCTATATTATAGAATATATAATTTTATCATGAAGTTCATGTTTTTAAGGTGTGATGCTCTTCTTTGGTGGAATTTATGTGATCAAGACACTTTATTTTGTAAATAGTAAATATATCAAGGAATTAGATCACAACCCCTATTATGTAGTTTTTGGATGCTTGAGCTTTTGTCCAATAGGTGCAGTAATCTATGGTAGTTAGGATAAATTTTTGGTTGGATGGTGAGTTAGGATTGATGACACCAACAAAATCCAATCCCCATTATGCATATTGGTGAGCTTAAATAACTAGTAATGGCACTAAAAAATTTCTTTCTCAATAATCTATGATTTGACCAACATAACATGATTAAGTGTGTGCATGTGCATATTTAAAGACATGGGGCCAATAAAAACTGGATCCCAATATTAGGTTTGTTGTGGTATTTCTTGAGTCTGTCTTATTCGATATTTTCAATGAAAATATTTGACTTTAGCAACTTCTTATTTGTTCAAACATCTTAGGTAGATTCCTTAATTTTTTATTTGGTATAGAATACCTAATTTAATCATGAATTTCATGATTTTAAGGTGCAATTCTCTTATTTTATGGAATTTATGTGATCAAGACACTCTATTTTGTAAATAATAAATGATGTCCTAATACCGCTCATCATTGGTAACTTCTTCCATAGAGTAATGTTGACATGAGATCTAAGGGTCAATCATGGCCAATGTTTTGCTCAATCCCTATTCTCTAACAATTTTTGTAGGTTAAATTTCCAAATAAAACTCTTATAAGTTAGACACTTGCCTCTACATTCTCCCAGCTCATTTTGCATAAGTATTATTTTCACAATTCAATATGGTACTATTGTAAACACTTTTTTGTATAAGATATGGTGCCATAATATTTTCTTAGATTTGATTAGACGAAAGGATTATTTATCAAATACCAAGGATATTATTTGAGCATCCTTCAATGGTTATTATATGATATCTACTAGTCTCTCATATCTAGCTTCCCTCTTTTGAGTTAAAACACCAATAGTCAAATATTTTAATGCAAAAAAGTAAATGTAAAAAAGGTTGAGTGTAATATAGACTAATTAATATGGGGATGTTCATGATTGTATTTTTAATTTCTTGGAAGGTGACTTACATTTCCACATACCATGTAATCTTGGCATCCTTATTGATAATCACATTAAGAGGTCAAACCAAAAAATAAATTTCTTCACAAAATTAGTTTTTTTGAAGAGGGACTTTAGCTCCTTTTTGCTTTTGAGTAGGGGGATTGTTTAAATAGCTTCAAATACTTCTAGGTCAATGGAAACATTTTTGGATTTTAGGCCTTACTACCACAAAATATAATAGGTCCCAAATATAAAATAGACCCAATATTAAATATCAAAGTAATAATATTATTAGTAGAATAATATGAGCAAATTAACATGTATATCAAGGCTTATATAATAAAAAAAGTAACACTCATTTATATACTAAAATATAAATGTAAATAGCTTGAATCATTCATGAACTATGCATCAAGAGAAAATACAATATTAATTGCTCAAAATGGATACAAGCTTTATTCTAAAATAGATCTCTTATAGATAGAATTCTCCTTCTTGATTGTACTTGGATTAATTACTTTCTCATGGAGTATTATATCCATAATATAGCCATAGTAATGTGAATATTTAAGTACTTGACTATTGCTTTCCATATACCAAGTCTCATGACTCTTGGATCATCATCTTGCCACTTGCATACTAGATGAACACTTGACTCTACAAAATTTTTACACATCTACATGACTCTTACTCTTCTACATTCACTCCTAATCTAGGATATTTTTTCACATCCTCATATTACATTACATATAAGACACTTGTGCACATTATATCAATCTAAACTTGCACTCTAACTTACATGACACTTGTGCATTTCCTACACATTGTACTCTTACATGACATGCATTTCTTGCACATTGACACTTATAAAAAAGAGGAAATATAAATCACACTCTAAACTAGTGACTCAACCCTAATCTATTACATATTTACAAATGTACCATTAAGGTACCAATGAGATACCTTAGAATGTACCAAATAATGTAATATACCTCAAGATCCCTTCTATTGCATTTTTTAGTTATTCATGACTTTAGTCTACAATCTTGGTCTTTATATTCAATGTTTAAGTGAGCTTGCTTTGTTCATGAATCTTTGGTTGAGATTCATCTTCAATCTACCTCCTCTAGATCAATATCTAATTATGGAGTATATGGTTCTTATTTGGCTTTATATTCATATATTTTGTTGTCCTTTATTTTGTGCTTATCTCTATTCTTATTTCTTCCTCTATGCTTCTGCATATTTGTTTGTTATATACCTAATGATGTTCCTTATAAACATTGAGTTAGAAAATCATCACAATAATACAATCTTAATTTTAGTGACATGTCATTGAAGCTAACATAAGATTCATTCAAGTTGTACGTACCATATTTATTTTCTTGTACTTCTTAATAAAATATATCAAACGTTAGTAATGAAAAATACATCATTAAAAATTCTTTTGAGGAAAGTATAATGATATTCTATAAATTCCACCATGTTCTAAAGAATTTTTCATGAAAACAACTTATAAGTGTTGTGAACTTTTCATCTTTTGCATCTTTGAGAAATAATGATAGTTCCTCTTTTAAAACATTTGTCATTTGTTTATTTCCATAAAAATAATCTATTAAGTTTTTAGTTTAAAGCTTTAACTTGTTCACAGTTTCTTCACTATATTCATTGAATGCATTTCTAATTTCTTCCATGATATAAATTGATTCAATGATTTATTTCCTTTGAAGTAGAAAACCTTATAACTCCCAAATTCAAATAATTACTCAAATATAATGCTTGAAAATTATAATTTTCTAATCATTTAATGTTGAAAACCTTTCCAAATTTGATTTGCAAATTTAAATGCCTCAAAATAAAAAAAACAAAACCCTCAAATTTGAAAAATTAAAATTTTAAAAGTTTTTCAAAATTTCTAAAACTTTTAAACTTTTAAAAAATCAATAATCTATAATATCACTTCAAATATTCCCTATAGCTAAAATATCATATATTCCTTATAACTCCTACTTTATTAATTTCAAATTTCAAAAAATCATATAATCAATTAACCCTTATTCCTCCTTACTTAAAAACATTTAGTGCTAAATTTATTTAAAACCTAAATTATTTCCACTACAATTTAGTGCATAATGTAACATAATGGCAGTTCCCTCTTGACAAGATTATTGCTACACTCAATTCCTAGAATCAATTCTAATAAAATTTGAAATACTAGCATGCTCTTTGCATGTTACATTACTCTAGCTAGCTTGTTCGTTTGTTTCTCTCATAGGTGATTCACTTCACCTTTGTCTTTGTTGCATATTTTTTAGGTGACTTTCATAGGTGCTTTACTTTATTTCTTCATGACTTATCTCCGTGTTAGCTTGATCACTGGTGATATACCTTCACCACTGATATGTATGCTTTGTAGGTGTTCTACATTCACCATGACTTTTTATATCATTGCTTAAGATGGTTGGTTTCACCATATCATTACTAACATTTGTTTTAGATGGTATATTTATTTTTAGTGTGATTTAGATTGACTTTATCTTGGGTGATTATGGTTCACCTTGAATGGAGTAATTTGATTTACCTTAGGTGCCTAGAACTAGGTAGCCACTTCTTCCTCTCTATTGTAGGCAACTAGTTCACCTCTTCCTCTCTATTGTAGACAACTAGTTTACCTTATTATTTGTGCATGCCCAAGTTTATTTAGATACAAGCAATTGGTTCATATTTTCTTGATGGTTAGTCAACTTAGATATAGATGATTGGTTTGATTTTATTTGATGGTTGGTCAAATTAGATATAGGATACTGGTTTACCTTTTCCTTTTGCTACTCTCTTTCCTTTTAACTACACCAAAAACTCTTCATATGATATGTTGGCTAGTAATGCTATCTTAGGGTTTGTTTACTTTATTTTAGCTCATCGTAAACTGACTCAACAAATACCTAACATATGATGTTATGTAGGCTATTTGTGAATCAATAGTGCAAGAGCTTATTCAATATTGTTATCCTCTAAGCATTTTCAACTATATAAGCCTTTTTGGCTTCTCTTTTCTTCAATGTAAGCCTTCTAAGGCCTCTTCTATTCTCTGTAATATTAATCTATTCTAATTTCTTCTCATTTAATGGAGGATTATTAAAAAATTATTTTATAAAATAGGCTTCTATGGACTTCTATAATATTATATAGGTCTCTTTCTTATACCTTATTCAATATAGGCTTCTATGGACTTTTTCTATTTCTTCTTCTTTTTGTTGCTTGTGTTCTCTGTACTTAGGAAGCTTTGAATGCTTCTCAATTTGTTGTAACTTAGAAGCTAAAATTATTCTCTATATTTTGTAGGAAGCTTCTCAACCTCTATAACTCTTCTTATCTATAACTCAAAATTATTTAACTCTTCAATTTCTTTGGTCACACCTAAGAATCCAATATGATTCTCCTCCTTACTAGAGAACCCAATATCAATGTCATAGTGATTTTGTATATCCTTGAATGATCAACTTTCTTCTAAGTTGATTCTACCCCAATATTTAATATTTGAAATCTTAAAACATCCAACTTTTCTCTAAGTTGGATTTCTCTATCAATGTCCAACTTCTCTCTTAAGTTGGACCTTTTATTCAATATAGTTGAGTTCTAGTCTTCATTGGTTTTCCTTTCAACCTAGAGTAAAGACCCTAGCATTTTCTACTCAATAAGACCCTAATAATTAGAGTCCAAGTATGCATTATCTTCAAAGGGGATAGATTCTAAATCAAATTTATCAAATGTGGATAAATTCAATTAATAATGGTGGCTTAATAAACTCTATAAAAAATGGATAGAATTTGGTGGTAGCTCTAATACCATTGTTGGGATTTTAAGCCTTACTATCATAAAATATTACTGATCCTAAATATAAAATATCCACAATATTAAAGGTCAAAGTAGTAATATTGTGAGTAAAATAATATGAGAAAATTAATATGTATATCATGGCTTATATAATAAAGCAAATAATATTCATTTGTATACTAAATATAATTGTAAATAGATTGAATCATTCACAAACTATGCATGAAAAAAACTTACAATATTAATTGCTCAAAATATATAAAAGCTTTATTCCAAATTGGATCTCTTACAAAAAATTATCCTTCTTTATTACACTTAGATTAATTATTTTCTCATGGAGTATTTTCTCCATAATATAGCCATTGTAATGTGACTCTTCAAGTACTTGACTATTACTCTCAATATGCCAAGTCTCATGACTCTTGGCTTATCATCTTGCTACTTACATACTAGATGGACAGTTGAATTTACAACACTTGCACACATATACATGACTATTACACTTTTGCATGCACACCTAATCTAGGACACTTGTGCACATTCTCTTATTTACACTTGCACTCTAACTTACATGACACTTGTGCATTTATTGCACACTAACACTTACATAAAAGAAAAATATAAATCACACTCTAAACTATTGACTCAACCCTAATATATTACATATTTACAAATGTACCATGAATGAACCAAGGAGATACATTAGCATGTACCAAATAATATCATATACATCAACACATACCAACTTCTAAAATAACATGTCATAGGAATTTTAATTCTATAACTCCAAAAATACAATTTTTGGTATGTAATGAAATTCCATGCTCTTGATATCTTTGTAGTACCCTATTTAAATCATCCATGTGGTCTAAACACATTTTATAAATAATAGTAAGGTCATCCATGTAAATCGTGATGTATTTCCCAATGAGTTCCTTGAAGGTGATATCCATAGATCTTTGAAAAGTTGCTCTCATATTGACCAAGCCAAATAACATTCTCTTATATGTAAATGTTTTATCTTTTACAGTAAGTGTAATTTTAACCCTATCATTAGGGTCTACCATTACTTGATTGTATCATGAGTAACCATATAGAAAGGACATCATTTGAGAAATAAAATACATTTTATTTTAATTTCTTATAACTTTCATTCTAAGATTCATATTTTTTATAAGGATCTAAGAAAAATATATAGGATTAGTTATTGTTTGCTACATTATTGTGTTTTCTAGATCACATTGTATTTATATCTTCTTACATTTAGGTGTATTTTATTTTTGTAGATTCCCAAAACTTAGGTGCTTGTGTTATACACCCATCAAAATATATGATTTATAGTGAATCCATAAAACACTCTTGGTGAACCCTTAATCCCCTCCAAAGGACTTAAATAACAATAGGATTCAATTAAAAATATTCATCTGAGTATGAACCTCTAGGTTTGAAAAACAATGTCCCCCAATGTAAGTTAACAATAAATAATTCTTAAAATGCACTATTGAATGAGATTTTTGTCCAATCACAAGAATATACTCATAGTTAGGATTATGCTCGTATATCCTCTCTTGCAAGGAAATATTTGTGATTTCCACAAGGTTCTATTTAATGTGTTAATTTGCTTGCACTGCTTAGTGAAAATGTGAAATACCAAAAGTTAGTTGGATACCTTAGTGTTGCATATGCATGTTAACAAGGGGTATGCTTTGGTTGATTTTATTTGCAATGATTTTGTTTTTTATGGAATTTATGGGAAAATATAAAATTATTGATCAAATACTTGCTTTGAAACATAAACCTTTAAAATGTGATTTAATCAATTTTATCTCAAATTGTTAATGTTTGCACTTGATTATTTTGAAAATTTGATAAAAATTCCACTTTAACATTTGAAAATTGATTTGAGAGAGGGGTTGATGTTGATGATAGAAGGGGCTCTGGAGATTTGGTGGGAAAATTTCTGAACAGGCGTCGGGCGATGCTCGAGGGTTTCTAGTCCGAAGATCTCTCCTGAGACTTTGGTGGATTGATTTTGTGCTACTCTGAAGGTTCGTTCGCTGCTCCGGGAGGGCCCGATGGGGTCTCCTCCAGTTTCTCATGCTGGGAGAAAGAGTTCATATGATGAGATGTTGAAAGAAAATCCCGTGCCTTCCACTGATGAAGCCCAACGAAATGCTTTTCAAACGATACTCAAGAATGCTGGCAAGGGTCCAAATGCTCACCGCGTTAATGGATGTCTCCCACAATCCGCTTCCAGACCTAAGATTGTTATCGAACCAAAGCTGGTCGAAGATACAATCAGCTATCGAGCTAACCATGACTTGATCTACAAATTCATGGGTATTCGACCTACTCTAAATTTTTTGCATACCTGGGTTCAACAGAACTGGGAGCCACACGGTGAGTAATCCTTATGGCCTATAAGCAATGGGTATTTCATTATTAGTTTTTCTTCTGTAGCAGATAGAAATAGAGCATTTGAATCAGATAAGAGGAACCACGGACTAGCAGGGTTATTTGTTCAACCCTGGCGAGTGGGCTTTGATCCTTGCATTGAACCCATGGCTGTCCCGGTCTGGATTCGGCTGTACGCTCTCCCGATGGAGTTTTGGGGTGAGCAGGTTCTGGAGATAATAGGCAATTCCCTAGGCAGATATCTAGGAGTCTCTAAAGATACCATAGAAGGAAATACAGCTGTCTTTGCCAGAATCTGTGTAGAAATGGACATTAGCCAGCCTCTATCAGCTGAGGTGGAACTTGAGTTGGCAGGAGTACCCTGGATCCAGCAGTTAGATTATGAGGCCCTACCTTTCAGATGCAGAGTGTGCCATAAGCATGGACATTTGGCAAGGTTATATCCAAACATTTTGAGCACAAAAGTGGAGGCTCCGCTTGGAATGTCAAACCACCCCGGAGAGGGTAAGCCTAATACTGTCAGTGAACCTTCTAACTCTTCTCCAGGTCCTGATGTTTAGAAGGATGGCTTTGAACAGCTGAAATGAAGGAGAAACAAAAATAAAAATGGCAAGGAGCAGGTACAACTCAATCCAAACAATCGGTATGAAATTTTTAAGTCCTTAGTGGATCAGGAAGACCAAGTCATGGAGGGAGTGGACGGGAATGGTGAGAATATTAACACTCACTCTCAAGTTTCTCCTTCAGTCACTCCTGTATTAGAACAGGTGACTGTACCCTCTGATAATCTGCAGCCAGAGAACCCAGGGGCATTGGTAATACATTCCCCAGCACAGCCAGCTATTAAGGATGTCACCATGGGAAATGCAGACAATAACAGAGAAAGGCCAGCTTTAGGGATCACTCAGGTGGAGAAGAGATCTAAAAATAGTAACTCTCAAGGAGCGGGAAGAAAGTCCAATAAGGATTTACTAACAGTGCAAGGAGACAAGCTGATCAATGGAGGATCGGTGAGGACAATTGATTCTTACTGCTCCCAAGGTTTTCAATGATAATACAATCTTGGAACATTAGGGGTTTAAATAGTAGAACCCATCAATCTGCTGTTCAAATACTCTTAGGAAAGTATAAAACAGACTTTTTGCTCATCCAGGAGACAAAAATGTCTTTAGACCTTATGTGTAAAACTGTTAATAGAATTTGGAGGGGCGCTGGTTATATGGATGTGGCTGCCCAAGGTGCTTCAAGGGGGATTGTCACCTTTTGGAACCCCTTGGAATGGACTGCATTAGAACATATTTCTAGGAGGGGTGTTCTTACATCTCACTTCGGGAATATTATCTCAGATGAGCATGTTTTAATTACAAATTTTTATGGGGCTCAATGCATTGATGGCCAGAGACTTCAATGGAAAGCTGTTCACAACATGAGGTCCTCAAGACAAAATTTAGATTGGATTATTTCTAGGGACTTTAATGCTAAGCTATCTGCTCGTGATCAGGAAGGTGGCACCCCAGTTTTGGATCCAAGGGATCGGTTGCTGATAGCCCAGGTCCAGGCCTTTCACTTAGTGGATATCAAAGGCCCAGGAACTTACTTTACTTGGACTAACAAGAGGAGGGAGCCACATAGTAGGAAGGTAAAGTTAGACCGTTTCCTGGTTTCAGAGTAGGCATTTGTTAAGTGGAACGTTAGATTCCAGATTTTGGAAGGCCCTGTCTCTGATCACTCTCCCATTATGATGGAGGGAGGGACTATGACAGGGCAGCACCACAAACCATTTAAATTTGAGAATTATTGGTTACAAAAGGAGGATCTTCGAGAGAAAATTCCAAAGTGGTGGGAAGAAGGCCGCCCATCTTTTGGGACAACAATGTTTAAATTCCACAAATAGCTTCATTTTGTCAAAGTTAAGTTGAAACAATGGAGGCAAGCAAACAAGTCTGATTTCCAGCAGCAAAGAGCTCCCTTGGTGGCTCGATGGGAGGAGGTGCAAAAACATTTCAGAGAAGGAACAATTACTGATCAGCTTAAAATCAAGGATGATGCCTTACGCAAAGTGGTTGAGGACATCGATAACCAAGAGGAAACTTACTGGAAACAGAGAGCAAGAACCTCTTGGTTACTTGAAGGAGATAGAAACACAAAATTTTTCCATCGATCAGCCTGTGCTAGAAGACATATGAACAACATGGAAGTCCTTCAAGATGAGCATGGACACTCCTTTGATACTCTTCCTGGTTTGCATTCCCACTCAGTGGACTATTTCTCTAAACTTTTTATGGAAAGTAGGGAGCAAGATGTGGAGGCTCAAAATGAAATTATTGATGTTATTCCCTCTATCATCTCCCAAGAGGAAAATTAGGCCCTGCTCAGACCCATTGATAAAGTGGAACTGAAGCATGTGGTCTTTGGAATGAGCACAGGCAAATCTCCAGGTCCAGATGGGTTTCCTATTGAGTTTTTTCAGGCCTTTTGGGATACACTGGAGGAGGACGTTTTGGCTGTCACAGAGGAGTCCATAACTAATAAAAGAATGCTTAAGGCTATTAATCATACTTTCATCACTTTAATCCCTATGGGAGAGGAAGGGGTTCGTATCTTTGATTTCAGACCTATTGCATTATGCAACGTAATTTATAAGATAATCACAAAGATTATGGCTGAAAGACTTAAACCTCTCCTACATAATATCATATCCTCAGAGCAAGGGGGATTTGTTGAAGGCAGACAGATCTTAGATGGGGTGGTCCTTGCCCAGGAGGCAATCCATACTATGCAAAAATCTGGTAACAAAGGAATGTTCATTAAATTGGATATGTCCAAGGCTTATGATAGGGTTGAGTGGGGCTTTCTGTCAAGGATGTTGGCTGCCTTTGGCTTCTCCCAGGATTGGATAGACTGGGTTATGAGCTGTGTTTCTTCGCCTTCTTATTCTGTTCTAATAAAGGGACTTCCCTCGCCTCCTTTTGGTGCCTCTCGGGGGCTTCGTCAAGGGGACCCTTGCTCTCCTTATCTCTTCCTTATCTTGGCTAAAGGATTAGGTAGACTTTTCTTGAGAAGAATACTTCAAGGCCTGTTAACAGGTATCAAGGTAGGTGAGGAAATTTTGACTCATTTGCAGTTTATGGATGATAATGGCTTGGTGGGAGTGGCCAGTATCAGGGAATCTAGAGGAATCAGAGATTCTCTTAATGTCTACCTTAGGGCCTCCAATAAAGTTATCAATGACAACAAATCCAAAGTGGTCTTATTCAACCTTGACCAAAGGCTTCAGGACAGAGTTTTAGAGATCTTGGGCTTCACTAGGATCTCTCTTCCTATAGTCTGCTTGGGGGTTCCGTTACATTTCAAGAAATTAAAAAAAGATATCTGGAAGGATATTTTGGACGACATCAAAGATAGAATGAACCATTGGTCTCATAAATGGCTAAGCTATGGGGGTCAATTAACTTTCTTACAGTCAGTTATTCAGGCCATGCCAATCTATAAATTCTCTATTCTGGCTGCCCCACATTCTATTTGGAAAGAGCTGGACAAAATGGCTAGAAGATTCTTATGGGAAGGAGCAAAAGGTGAGAAGAAATGGGCCCTGGTTAGCTGGGATAAGGTTACTCAGCCCAAAGAAAAAGGTGGGCTGGGACTAAGAAGTTCCAAACTTAACAACAAAGCTTTGGCTGGTAAATTGTACTGGAGGTGGATTTCACAGCCAACATCCTTATTCAGAAAAATTTTAACCAGTAAGTATCTGGGCCTTGTTCACCCCAATGACGTGAGTCATCTTCCTTTGGATGGTAATGGTTCCCTAGTGTGGCAGGCTCTTAAGCTGGGATCTCAAGTCATTAAAGATCAACTATTTTGGAAAGTGGGCAGAGGGGACAAGGCACGTTTTTGGACTAATTCTTGGGACCAGTTCCCACCCATCATTGCTGAGTTTCCTGAACTGCAACCAATTAAATTAGCCATAGAAACCAAAGGCTGGGTCAATATTGAAAATTACTTCAATACTAGCCAACTAGGTGAGTATAAGTTCAAGAATTTTAAGCGGTTGGAAGAGTGGCCAATCACTATCCCTCTGGAGCTGGCACCCATTCTAACTAAAATCCTGATAGTAAGGTTTCTTTTAGGGAGAGACGCGAAGGATGAGCTAGCTTGGTGACATGGGAACCTTGGGGTTTATACTGTGAAATATGGATACGATCAAATTCTCCCTGAGCCTTCCCCGCATTCTTTTCCGATTCAAGAATGGCAGAATATTTGGCACTCCAAGGGCTGGCCGAAAGTGAATTTCTTCGCCTGGTAGTTTATGCACAAAGGCATCCTCACCTTTGACAATCTCAGACACAGGGGAATCATCGGCCCATCCAAGTGTGTGCTATCCTTAAAACATAAGAAAATTTATAAAGCAAGTAATTTTGAGCATCAACTATCCTTAAAACATAAGAAAATTTATAATAATTAGAAACATATTTTTGAGCCACATTCAATGAAGGTGATTTTATGAATTTCTATTTAATATTTTAATATATATATTCTTCGAAAGTTATTCTATGGCAAAAGACAAACACCATGGTCAAGAGATTAATCAGACAACATGTTGAAAATAGGTCGTTCAGGAGGTCAATTCTTCTCAAAACCTAGGCAAGTTTATGCTTATCAAAAATATATTTTTGAGGAACATATAATGTAGCTATTTTACTAAATTTTCATATATATTTGGAGACAGTAGCCTTGAAAGTTATTTCATCCACATTGCTAGGGATATTGCCAAGTCTATAGTATTTAAATTCTGACAGGTTTAGTTGTTATGGTTATGGGAACATAGGTATATTGATACTCATTAAAAATATTATTTTGATATTGCTATAATATTAGAGGTTATTCAACACTTTTAATAGATTATCACACACAACTATAGCAATAAGTATTATGACAAACTCAAGGCATGTAGAATTTGGGAATCCACAACTAGAAACTTTCCATTGAGAACTTGAAATTGTTTGTGGTTGACTATTATGTACAAGCCCAAGAAAAATAATAGAACATTTACTAGAATCTAAAGAAAGTATGTCGCAAATCCAAGTAGACTGGTTCATGTTGTGCAATCACAAAAAAAATGGTGACTATGTTGGGAATCCTAAAATAAATACTTCATTTTTTCTCAACAAAGTGTGTGCATATGAATTCATTCTTATTCAAAAATTATTTAAAATTTATCATCATAGTTCATAAATCGAGCCAATTTATCCTTGAGAAAACATTGGTCTACTAATGATGAGCTTGCCTCTCAGGTAGACATCACTAAGTACCATATATTGATATGTTACCAAGTAAACATTTATAGCCTAGACAAAGTTATCTATGAACCCACTCTAGACCTTTGCATTTAGGCCAGCTAGATGTTCATAGCCTCAATAGAGTTTTTCTGAATCACCTAGGCAATTAAGAACCTCTCATTTTTTTGAATCATAGATTTATTTTACTCAATTTACAATCATTGTTGTCTACTTCTAGGTTGGAAATCACTTTGACAAATAATAGGATAAACATTTGAATGGTTTTTGCTTGAGAACCAAACCACAATGGTTTCATTCCTCCTAATCTAGAATTTTTTTTTTAATATTTTCATTATGAAGCTACAAAATCCATTTGCATTACTTCCAGTTTGATTTATTATTTCCCAATACATAGATATATACCAAATGGTTGATTAATCCAATATTTATTTCATTGATTTCAAACATTATCTTCTATCTCCAAATAGTGTAGAAACACTTCCTTATAAGAGTAACCAAAATTTGATTGCATTTGACTATTCTAGGCTTAAAAAATGAAAGAACAAAAAAGAAATAAAATGAAACCAGAGTAACACACCAAAATATCAAAACAATAAAACTATGTACATGGCTTAATTACAAGGTAGAATTATAAAACTCTCAGGCACTGAAGTAACATTTGAGGAATTATCTATTTACTAGTAATGACACATCCTCTCTAGTTAGGATTTTTAACCTGAATGTAATTTATCCTAGAATATTTGGTTTCTAAAAGGAACCTATCCAAAGGGGGTCAAATCTCCCATGGTCTCCTTTATTTTCATGTTCTTTGTATTATAGTAACACCAAATATACAATCCTAAAGGTCTTTATTGTGGCCCTCTTATCAAAACATCATTTATCATCCCCTGATGTTTACTAAAATGTTGAAATACATACTCTCTTTTCTAATCCAAACACATTGAATTAAATAGCATGGCTTCAATCATATCAACTATTTCTAAGTAGTCTTTCATAAATTTTAGGATAAAGATCTTGAGATTTGCAAGGGAGATGGGATCTTAACCATAAAATAAATCATAGGTTGATGTGACTAATGAAAACTTAATTCTTGTCCTATATAACCATAACATGTATTTCAATTATAATTTCAATCCCTAGGATTTTTATCTAAAATTTTCTCAATTATTTCTACATGGCTTTTATTAGTTAATTCTACTACTCCATTACCTTGAGGATATTAATTAGAAGAAAAATTTAAAGTTACATCATTATCATAAGACCATTAATTTAATTGTAAGGAAGAAAAATTAGGCCCATTGTCACATGCCAGAGCATACGACATCCCAATCTTGGTTGTCATATTTTCAAATAATTAAATCACAACCTCTATTGTGTAGTTTTTGGATGCTTAAGATTTTGTCTAGTAGGTGCAATAATCTATGGTAGTTAATATGAATTTATGGTTGGTTGATGAGTTAGGATCAATGATACTAGTAAATTCCAATTCCCATTATGTAAATGGGTGAGCTTCAATAACTAGTAATGGTATTGCATAATTTCTTTCTCAATGAGCTATGATTTGTCCAACATGACATGATCAGGTGTGTGCATGTACATATTTAAAGACATGGGGTCAATAGTAATTGGCTCTCAATATTTGGTATTTTGTGGTATTTCTTGATCCATATCTTGTTCCATATTTGCCATGAAAATATTTGAGGATTTTGGAAACTTATTGTTTATTCAAACAACTTAGGTAGATTACCTCATGATTTCTATATTATAGAATATATAATTTTATCATGAAGTTCATGTTTTTAAGGTGTGATGCTCTTCTTTGGTGGAATTTATGTGATCAAGACACTTTATTTTGTAAATAGTAAATATATCAAGGAATTAGATCACAACCCCTATTATGTAGTTTTTGGATGCTTGAGCTTTTGTCCAATAGGTGCAGTAATCTATGGTAGTTAGGATAAATTTTTGGTTGGATGGTGAGTTAGGATTGATGACACCAACAAAATCCAATCCCCATTATGCATATTGGTGAGCTTAAATAACTAGTAATGGCACTAAAAAATTTCTTTCTCAATAATCTATGATTTGACCAACATAACATGATTAAGTGTGTGCATGTGCATATTTAAAGACATGGGGCCAATAAAAATTGGATCCCAATATTAGGTTTGTTGTGGTATTTCTTGAGTCTGTCTTATTCGATATTTTCAATGAAAATATTTGACTTTAGCAACTTCTTATTTGTTCAAACATCTTAGGTAGATTCCTTAATTTTTTATTTGGTATAGAATACCTAATTTAATCATGAATTTCATGATTTTAAGGTGCAATTCTCTTATTTTATGGAATTTATGTGATCAAGACACTCTATTTTGTAAATAATAAATGATGTCCTAATACCGCTCATCATTGGTAACTTCTTCCATAGAGTAATGTTGACATGAGATCTAAGGGTCAATCATGGCCAATGTTTTGCTCAATCCCTATTCTCTAACAATTTTTGTAGGTTAAATTTCCAAATAAAACTCTTATAAGTTAGACACTTGCCTCTACATTCTCCCAGCTCATTTTGCATAAGTATTATTTTCACAATTCAATATGGTACTATTGTAAACACTTTTTTGTATAAGATATGGTGCCATAATATTTTCTTAGATTTGATTAGACGAAAGGATTATTTATCAAATACCAAGGATATTATTTGAGCATCCTTCAATGGTTATTATATGATATCTACTAGTCTCTCATATCTAGCTTCCCTCTTTTGAGTTAAAACACCAATAGTCAAATATTTTAATGCAAAAAAGTAAATGTAAAAAAGGTTGAGTGTAATCTGGACTAATTAATATGGGGATGTTCATGATTGTATTTTTAATTTCTTGGAAGGTGACTTACATTTCCACATACCATGTAATCTTGGCATCCTTATTGATAATCACATTAAGAGGTCAAACCAAAAAATAAATTTCTTCACAAAATTAGTTTTTTTGAAGAGGGACTTTAGCTACTTTTTGCTTTTGAGTAGGGGGATTGTTTAAATAGCTTCAAATACTTCTAGGTCAATGGAAACATTTTTGGATTTTAGGCCTTACTACCACAAAATATAATAGGTCCCAAATATAAAATAGACACAATATTAAATATCAAAGTAATAATATTATTAGTAGAATAATATGAGCAAATTAACATGTATATCAAGGCTTATATAATAAAAAAAGTAACACTCATTTATATACTAAAATATAAATGTAAATAGCTTGAATCATTCATGAACTATGCATCAAGAGAAAATACAATATTAATTGCTCAAAATGGATACAAGCTTTATTCTAAAATAGATCTCTTATAGATATAATTCTCCTTCTTGATTGTACTTGGATTAATTACTTTCTCATGGAGTATTATATCCATAATATAGCCATAGTAATGTGAATATTTAAGTACTTGACTATTGCTTTCCATATACCAAGTCTCATGACTCTTGGATCATCATCTTGCCACTTGCATACTAGATGAACACTTGACTCTACAAATTTTTTACACATCTACATGACTCTTACTCTTCTACATTCACTCCTAATCTAGGATATTTTTTCACATCCTCATATTACATTACATATAAGACACTTGTGCACATTATATCAATCTACACTTGCACTCTAAATTACATGACACTTGTGCATTTCCTACACATTGTACTCTTACATGACATGCATTTCTTGCACATTGACACTTATAAAAAAGAGGAAATATAAATCACACTCTAAACTAGTGACTCAACCCTAATCTATTACATATTTACAAATGTACCATTAAGGTACCAATGAGATACCTTAGAATGTACCAAATAATGTAATATACCTCAAGATCCCTTCTATTGCATTTTTTAGTTATTCATGACTTTAGTCTACAATCTTGGTCTTTATATTCAATGTTTAAGTGAGCTTGCTTTGTTCATGAATCTTTGGTTGAGATTCATCTTCAATCTACCTCCTCTAGATCAATATCTAATTATGGAGTATATGGTTCTTATTTGGCTTTATATTCATATATTTTGTTGTCCTTTATTTTGTGCTTATCTCTATTCTTATTTCTTCCTCTATGCTTCTGCATATTTGTTTGTTATATACCTAATGATGTTCCTTATAAACATTGAGTTAGAAAATCATCACAATAATACAATCTTAATTTTAGTGACATGTCATTGAAGCTAACATAAGATTCATTCAAGTTGTACGTACCATATTTATTTTCTTGTACTTCTTAATAAAATATATCAAACGTTAGTAATGAAAAATACATCATTAAAAATTCTTTTGAGGAAAGTATAATGATATTCTATAAATTCCACCATGTTCTAAAGAATTTTTCATGAAAACAACTTATAAGTGTTGTGAACTTTTCATCTTTTGCATCTTTGAGAAATAATGATAGTTCCTCTTTTAAAACATTTGTCATTTGTTTATTTCCATAAAAATAATCTATTAAGTTTTTAGTTTAAAGCTTTAACTTGTTCACAGTTTCTTCACTATATTCATTGAATGCATTTCTAATTTCTTCCATGATATAAATTGATTCAATGATTTATTTCCTTTGAAGTAGAAAACCTTATAACTCCCAAATTCAAATAATTACTCAAATATAATGCTTGAAAATTATAATTTTCTAATCATTTAATGTTGAAAACCTTTCCAAATTTGATTTGCAAATTTAAATGCCTCAAAATAAAAAAAACAAAACCATCAAATTTGAAAAATTAAAATTTTAAAAGTTTTTCAAAATTTCTAAAACTTTTAAACTTTTAAAAAATCAATAATCTATAATATCACTTCAAATATTCCCTATAGCTAAAATATCATATATTCCTTATAATTCCTACTTTATTAATTTCAAATTTCAAAAAATCATATAATAAATTAACCCTTATTCCTCCTTACTTAAAAACATTTAGTGCTAAATTTATTTAAAACCTAAATTATTTCCACTACAATTTAGTGCATAATGTAACATAATGGCAGTTCCCTCTTGACAAGATTATTGCTACACTCAATTCCTAGAATCAATTCTAATAAAATTTGAAATACTAGCATGCTCTTTGCATGTTACATTACTCTAGCTAGCTTGTTCGTTTGTTTCTCTCATAGGTGATTCACTTCACCTTTGTCTTTGTTGCATATTTTTTAGGTGACTTTCATAGGTGCTTTACTTTATTTCCTCATGACTTATCTCCGTGTTAGCTTGATCACTGGTGATATACCTTCACCACTGATATGTATGCTTTGTAGGTGTTCTACATTCACCATGACTTTTTATATCATTGCTTAAGATGGTTGGTTTCACCATATCATTACTAACATTTGTTTTAGATGGTATATTTATTTTTAGTGTGATTTAGATTGACTTTATCTTGGGTGATTATGGTTCACCTTGAATGGAGTAATTTGATTTACCTTAGGTGCCTAGAACTAGGTAGCCACTTCTTCCTCTCTATTGTAGGCAACTAGTTCACCTCTTCCTCTCTATTGTAGACAACTAGTTTACCTTATTATTTGTGCATGCCCAAGTTTATTTAGATACAAGCAATTGGTTCATATTTTCTTGATGGTTAGTCAACTTAGATATAGATGATTGGTTTGATTTTATTTGATGGTTGGTCAAATTAGATATAGGATATTGGTTTACCTTTTCCTTTTGCTACTCTCTTTCCTTTTAACTACACCAAAAACTCTTCATATGATATGTTGGCTAGTAATGCTATCTTAGGGTTTGTTTACTTTATTTTAGCTCACTGTAAACTGACTCAACAAATGCCTAACATATGATGTTATGTAGGCTATTTGTTAATCAATAGTGCAATATTTTATTCAATATTGTTATCCTTTAAGCATTTTCAACTATATAAGCCTTTTTGGCTTATCTTTTCTTCAATGTAGGCCTTTTAAGGCCTCTTCTATTCTCTGTAATATTAATCTATTCTAATTTCTTCTCATTTAATGGAGGATTATTAAAAAATTATTTTATAAAATAGGCTTCTATGGACTTCTATAATATTATATAGGTCTCTTTCTTATACCTTATTCAATATAGGCTTCTATGGACTTTTTCTATTTCTTCTTCTTTTTTTTGCTTGTGTTCTCTATACTTAGGAAGCTTTGAATGCTTCTCAATTTGTTGTAACTTAGAAGCTAAAATTATTCTCTATATTTTGTAGGAAGCTTCTCAACCTCTATAACTCTTCTTATCTATAACTCAAAATTATTTAACTCTTCAATTTCTTTGGTCACACCTAAGAATCCAATATGATTCTCCTCCTTACTAGAGAACCCAATATCAATGTCATAGTGATTTTGTATATCCTTGAATGATCAACTTTCTTCTAAGTTGATTCTACCCCAATATTTAATATTTGAAATCTTAAAACATCCAACTTTTCTCTAAGTTGGATTTCTCTATCAATGTCCAACTTCTCTCTTAAGTTGGACCTTTTATTCAATATAGTTGAGTTCTAGTCTTCATTGGTTTTCCTTTCAACCTAGAGTAAAGACCCTAGCATTTTCTACTCAATAAGACCCTAATAATTAGAGTCCAAGTATGCATTATCTTCAAAGGGGATAGATTCTAAATCAAATTTATCAAATGTGGATAAATTCAATTAATAATGGTGGCTTAATAAACTCTATAAAAAATGGATAGAATTTGGTGGTAGCTCTAATACCATTGTTGGGATTTTAAGCCTTACTATCATAAAATATTACTGATCCTAAATATAAAATATCCACAATATTAAAGGTCAAAGTAGTAATATTGTGAGTAAAATAATATGAGAAAATTAATATGTATATCATGGCTTATATAATAAAGCAAATAATATTCATTTGTATACTAAATATAATTGTAAATAGATTGAATCATTCACAAACTATGCATGAAAAAAACTTACAATATTAATTGCTCAAAATATATAAAAGCTTTATTCCAAATTGGATATCTTACAGAAAATTATCCTTCTTTATTACACTTAGATTAATTATTTTCTCATGGAGTATTTTCTCCATAATATAGCCATTGTAATGTGACTCTTCAAGTACTTGACTATTACTCTCAATATGCCAAGTCTCATGACTCTTGGCTTATCATCTTGCTACTTACATACTAGATGGACAGTTGAATTTACAACACTTGCACACATATACATGACTCTTACACTTTCGCATGCACACCTAATCTAGGACACTTGTGCACATTCTCTTATTTACACTTGCACTCTAACTTACATGACACTTGTGCATTTATTGCACACTAACACTTACATAAAAGAAAAATATAAATCACACTCTAAACTATTGACTCAACCCTAATATATTACATATTTACAAATGTACCATGAATGAACCAAGGAGATACATTAGCATGTACCAAATAATATCATATACATCAACACATACCAACTTCTAAAATAACATGTCATAGGAATTTTAATTCTATAACTCCAAAAATACAATTTTTGGTATGTAATGAAATTCCATGCTCTTGATATCTTTGTAGTACCCTATTTAAATCATCCATGTGGTCTAAACACATTTTATAAATAATAGTAAGGTCATCCATGTAAATCGTGATGTATTTCCCAATGAGTTCCTTGAAGGTGATATCCATAGATCTTTGAAAAGTTGCTCTCATATTGACCAAGCCAAATAACATTCTCTTATATGTAAATGTTTTATCTTTTACAGTAAGTGTAATTTTAACCCTATCATTAGGGTCTACCATTACTTGATTGTATCATGAGTAACCATATAGAAAGGACATCATTTGAGAAATAAAATACATTTTATTTTAATTTCTTATAACTTTCATTCTAAGATTCATATTTTTTATAAGGATCTGAGAAAAATATATAGGATTAGTTCTTGTTTGCTACATTATTGTGTTTTCTAGATCACATTGTATTTATATCTTCTTACATTTAGGTGTATTTTATTTTTGTAGATTCCCAAAACTTAGGTGCTTGCGTTATACACCCATCAAAATATATGATTTATAGTGAATCCATAAAACACTCTTGGTGAACCCTTAATCCCCTCCAAAGGACTTAAATAACAATAGGATTCAATTAAAAATATTCATCTGAGTATGAACCTCTAGGTTTGAAAAACAATGTCCCCCAATGTAAGTTAACAATAAATAATTCTTAAAATGCACTATTGAATGAGATTTTTGTCCAATCACAAGAATATACTCATAGTTAGGATTATGCTCGTATATCCTCTCTTGCAAGGAAATATTTGTGATTTCCACAAGGTTCTATTTAATGTGTTAATTTGCTTGCACTGCCTAGTGAAAATGTGAAATACCAAAAGTTAGTTGGATACCTTAGTGTTGCATATGCATGTTAACAAGGGGTATGCTTTGGTTGATTTTATTTGCAATGATTTTGTTTTTTATGGAATTTATGGGAAAATATAAAATTATTGATCAAATACTTGCTTTGAAACATAAACCTTTAAAATGTGATTTAATCAATTTTATCTCAAATTGTTAATGTTTGCACTTGATTATTTTGAAAATTTGATAAAAATTCCACTTTAACATTTGAAAATTGATTTGAGAGAGGGGTTGATGTTGATGATAGAAGGGGCTCAGGAGATTTGGTGGGAAAATTTCTGAACAGGCGTCGGGCGATGCTCGAGGGTTTCTGGTCCGAAGATCTCTCCTGAGACTTTGGTGGATTGATTTTGTGCTACTCTGAAGGTTTGTTCGCTGCTCCGGGAGGGCCCGATGGGGTCTCCTCCAGTTTCTGATGCTAAGAGAAAGAGTTCATATGATGAGATGTTGAAAGAAAATCCCGCGCCTTCCACTGATGAAGCCCAACGAAATGCTTTTCAAACGATACTCAAGAATGCTGGCAAGGTTCCAAATGCTCACCACGTTAATGGATGTCTCCCACAATCCGCTTCCAGACCTAAGATTGTTATCGAACCAAAGCTGGTCGAAGATACAATCAGCTATCGAGCTAACCATGACTTGATCTACAAATTCATGGGTATTCGACCTACTCTAAATTTTTTGCATACCTGGGTTCAACAGAACTGGGAGCCACACGGTGAGTAATCCTTATGGCCTATAAGCAATGGGTATTTCATTATTAGTTTTTCTTCTGTAGCAGATAGAAATAGAGCATTTGAATCAGAGAAGAGGAACCACGGACCAGCAGGGTTATTTTTTCAACCCTGGCGAGTGGGCTTTGATCCTTGCATTGAACCCATGGCTGTCCCGGTCTGGATCCGGCTGTACGCTCTCCCGATGGAGTTTTGGGGTGAGCAGGTTCTTGAGATAATAGGCAATTCCCTAGGCAGATATCTAGGAGTCTCTAAAGATACCATAGAAGGAAATACAGCTGTCTTTGCCAGAATCTATGTAGAAATGGACATTAGCCAGCCTCTATCAGCTGAGGTGGAACTTGAGTTGGCAGGAGTACCCTGGATCTAGCAGTTAGATTATGAGGCCCTACCTTTCAGATGCAGAGTGTGCCATAAGCATGGACATTTGACAAGGTTCTATCCAAACATTTTGAGCACAAAAGCGGAGGCTCCGCTTGGAATGTCAAACCACCCCGGAGAGGGTAAGCCTAATACTGTCAGTGAACCTTCTAACTCTTCTCCAGGTCCTGATGTTTAGAAGGATGGCTTTGAATAGCCGAAACGAAGGAGAAACAAAAATAAAAATGGCAAGGAGCAGGTACAACTCAAGCCAAACAATCGATATGAAATTTTTAAGTCCTTAGTGGATTAGGAAGACCAAGTCATGGAGGGAGTGGACGGGAATGGTGAGAATATTAACACTCACTCTCAAGTTTCTCCTTCAGTCACTCCTGTATTAGAATAGGTGACTGTACCCTCTGAGAGTCTACAGTCAGAGAACCCAGGGGCATTGGTAATACATTCCCCAGCACAGCCAGCTATTAAGGATGTCACCATGGGAAATGCAGACAAGAATAGAGAAAGTCCAGCTTTAGGGATCACTCAGGTGGAGAAGAGATCTAAAAATAGTAACTCTCAAGGAGCGGGAAGAAAGTCCAATAAGGATTTACTAACAGCGCAAGGAGACAAGCTGATCAATGGAGGATTGGTGAGGACAATTGATTCTTACTGCTCCCAAGGTTTTCAATGATAATACAATCTTGGAACGTTAGGGGTTTAAACAGTAGAACCCATCAATCTGCTGTTCAAAGACTCTTAGGAAAGTATAAAATAGACTTTTTGCTCATCCAGGAGACAAAAATGTCTTTAGACCTTATGTGTAAAACTGTTAATAGAATTTGGAGGGGCGCTGGTTATATGGATGTGGCTACCCAAGGTGCTTCAGGGGGGATTGTCACCTTTTGGAACCCCTTGGAATTGATTGCATTAGAACATATTTCCTGGAGGGGTGTTCTTACATCTCACTTCAGGAATATTATCTCAGATGAGCATGTTTTAATTACAAATTTTTATGGGGCTCAATGCATTGATGGCCATAGACTTCAACGGAAAGTTGTTCACAACATGAGGTCCTCAAGACAAAATTTAGATTGGATTATTGCTGGGGACTTTAATGCTAAGCTATCTACTCGTGATCAGGAAGGTGGCACCCTAGTTTTGGATCTAGGATATCGGCTACTGATAGCCCAAGTCCAGGCATTTCACTTAGTGGATATCAAAGGCCCTAGAACTTACTTTACTTGGACTAACAAGAGGAGGGAGCCACATAGTAGGAAGGTAAAGTTAGACCGTTTCCTAGTTTTAGAGCAGGCATTTGTTAAGTGGAACGTTAGATTCCAGATTTTGGAAGGCCCTGTCTCTGATCACTCTCCCATTCTGATGGAGGGAGGGACTATGACAGGGCAGCACCAAAAACCATTTAAATTTGAGAATTATTGGTTACAAAAGGAGGATATTCGAGAGAAAATTCCAAAGTGGTGGGAAGAAGGCCGCCCATCTTTTGGGACAACAATGTTTAAATTCCACAAACAGCTTCATTTTGTCAAAGTTAAGTTGAAACAGTGGAGGCAAGCAAACAAGTCTAATTTCTAGAAGCAAAGAGCTCCATTGGTGGCTCGATGGGAGGAGGTGCAAAAACATTTCAGAGAAGGAACAATTACTGATCAGCTTAAAATCGAGGATGATGCCTTATGCAAAGCGGTTGAGGACATCGATAACCAAGAGGAAACTTACTGGAAACAGAGAGCAAGAACCTCTTGGTTACTTGAAGGAGATAGAAACACAAATTTTTTCCATCAATCAGCCTGTGCTAGAAGACAGATGAACAACATGGAAGTCCTTCAAGATGAGCATGGACACTCCTTTGATACTCTTCCTAGTTTGCATTCCCACTCAGTGGACTATTTCTCTAAACTTTTTACGGAAAGTAGGGAGCAAGATGTGGAGGCTCAAAATGAAATTATTGACGTTATTCCCTCTATCATCTCCCAAGAGGAAAATCAGGCCCTGCTCAGACCCATTGATAAAGTGGAACTGAAGCATGTGGTCTTTGGAATGAGCACAGGCAAATCTCCAGGTCCAGATGGGTTTCCTATTGAGTTTTTTTAGGCCTTTTGGGATACACTAGAGGAGGACGTTTTGGCTGTCACAGAGGAGTCCATAACTAATAAAAGAATGCTTAAGGCTATTAATCATACTTTCATCACTTTAATCCCTAAGGGAGAGGAAGGGGTTCATATCTCTAATTTCAGACCTATTGCCTTATGCAACGTAATTTATAAGATAATCACAAAGATTATGGATGAAAGGCTTAAACCTCTCCTACATAATATCATATCCTTAGAGCAAGGGGGATTTGTTGAAGGCAGACATATCTTAGATGGGGTGGTCCTTGCCCAGGAGGCAATCCATACTATGCAAAAATTTGGTAACAAAGGAATGTTCATTAAACTGGATATGTCCAAGGCTTATGATAGGGTTGAGTGGGGCTTTCTGTCAAGGATGTTGGCTGCCTTTGGCTTCTCCCAGGATTGGATAGACTGGGTTATGAGCTGTGTTTCTTCGCCTTCTTATTCTGTTCTAATAAAGGGACTTCCCTCGCCTCCTTTTGGTGCCTCTCGGGGATTCGTCAAGGGGACCCTTGCTCTCCTTATCTCTTCCTTATCTTGGCTGAAGGATTAGGTAGACTTTTCTTGAGAAGAATACTTCAAGGCCTCGTTAACGGGTATCAAGGTAGGTGAGGAAATTTTGACTCATTTGCGGTTTGTGGATGATACTGGCTTGGTGGGAGTGGCCAGTTTCAGGGAAGCTAGAGGAATCAAATATTCTCTTAATGTCTACCTTAGGGCCTCCAATCAAGTTATCAATGACAACAAATCCAAAGTGGTCTTCTTCAACCTTGACCAAAGGCTTCAGGATAGAGTTTTAGAGATCTTGGGCTTCACTAGGATCTCTCTTCCTGTAGTCTACTTGGGGGTTCCGTTACATTTCAAGAAATTAAAAAAAGATATCTGGAAGGATCTTTTGGACGACATCAAAGATAGAATGAACCATTGGTCTCATAAATGGCTAAGCTACGGGGGTCGATTAACTTTCTTACAGTTAGTTATTCAGGCCATGCCAATCTATAAATTCTCTATTCTGGCTGCCCCACATTCTATTTGGAAAGAGCTAGAAAAAATGGCTAGAAGATTCTTATGGGAAGGAGCAAAAGGTGAGAAGAAATGGGCCCTGGTTAGCTGGGATAAGGTTACTCAGCCCAAAGAAAAAGGTGGGCTGGGACTGAGAAGTTCCAAACTTAACAACAAAGCTTTGGCTGGTAAATTGTACTGGAGGTGGATTTCATAGCCAACATCCTTATTCAGCAAAATTTTAACCAGTAAGTATCTGGGCCTTGTTCACCCCAATGACGTGAGTCGTCTTCCTTTGTATGGTAATGGTTCCCTAGTGTGGCAGGATCTTAAGCTGGAATCTCAAGTCATTAAGGATCAACTATTTTGGAAAGTGGGTAGAGGGGACAATGCACGTTTTTGGACTGATTCTTGGGACCAGTTCCCACCCATCATTACTGAGTTTCCTGAACTACAACCAATTAAATTAGCCATAGAAACCAAAGGCTGGGTCAATATTGAAAATTACTTCAATACTAGCCAACTGGGTGAGTATAAGTTCAAGAAGTTTAAGCGGTTGGAAGAGTGGCCAATCACTATCCCTCCGGAGCTGGCACCCATTCTGACTAAAATCCTGACAGCAAGGTTTATTATAGGGAGAGACGCAGAGGATGAGCTAGCTTGGGGACATGGGAACCTTGGGGTTTATACTGTGAAGGATGGATACGATCAAATTCTCCCTGAGCCTTCCCCGCATTCTTTTCCGATTCAAGAATGGCAGAAGATTTGGCACTCCAAGGGCTGGCCGAAAGTGAATTTCTTCGCCTGGTAGTTTATGCATAAAGGCATCCTCACCTTTGACAATATCAGACACAGGGGAATCATCGGCCCATCCAAGTGTGTGCTATCCTTAAAACATAAGAAAATTTATAAAGCAAGTAATTTTGAGCATCAACTATCCTTAAAACATAAGAAAATTTATAATAATTAGAAACATATTTTTGAGCCACATTCAATGAAGGTGATTTTATGAATTTCTATTTAATATTTTAATATATATATTCTTCGAAAGTTATTCTATGGCAAAAGACAAACACCATGGTCAAGAGATTAATCAGACAACATGTTGAAAATAGGTCGTTCAGGAGGTCAATTCTTCTCAAAACCTAGGCAAGTTTATGCTTATCAAAAATATATTTTTGAGGAACATATAATGTAGCTATTTTACTAAATTTTCATATATATTTGGAGACAGTAGCCTTGAAAGTTATTTCATCCACATTGCTAGGGATATTGCCAAGTCTATAGTATTTAAATTCTGACAGGTTTAGTTGTTATGGTTATGGGAACATAGGTATATTGATACTCATTAAAAATATTATTTTGATATTGCTATAATATTAGAGGTTATTCAACACTTTTAATAGATTATCACACACAACTATAGCAATAAGTATTATGACAAACTCAAGGCATGTAGAATTTGGGAATCCACAACTAGAAACTTTCCATTGAGAACTTGAAATTGTTTGTGGTTGACTATTATGTACAAGCCCAAGAAAAATAATAGAACATTTACTAGAATCTAAAGAAAGTATGTCGCAAATCCAAGTAGACTGGGTCATGTTGTGCAATCACAAAAAAAATGGTGACTATGTTGGGAATCCTAAAATAAATACTTCATTTTTTCTCAACAAAGTGTGTGCATATGAATTCATTCTTATTCAAAAATTATTTAAAATTTATCATCATAGTTCATAAATCGAGCCAATTTATCCTTGAGAAAACATTGGTCTACTAATGATGAGCTTGCCTCTCAGGTAGACATCACTAAGTACCATATATTGATATGTTACCAAGTAAACATTTATAGCCTAGACAAAGTTATCAATGATCCCACTCTAGACCTTTGCATTTAGGCCAGCTAGATGTTCATAGCCTCAATAGAGTTTTTCTGAATCACCTAGGCAATTAAGAACCTCTCATTTTTTTGAATCATAGATTTATTTTACTCAATTTACAATCATTGTTGTCTACTTCTAGGTTGGAAATCACTTTGACAAATAATAGGATAAACATTTGAATGGTTTTTGATTGAGAACCAAACCACAATGGTTTCATTCCTCCTAATCTAGAATTTTTTTTTTAATATTTTCATTATGAAGCTAGAAAATCCATTTGCATTACTTCCAGTTTGATTTATTATTTCCCAATACATAGATATATACCAAATGGTTGATTAATCCAATATTTATTTCATTGATTTCAAACATTATATTCTATCTCCAAATAGTGTAGAAACACTTCCTTATAAGAGTAACCAAAATTTAATTGCATTTGACTATTCTAGGCTTAAAAAATGAAAGAACAAAAAAGAAATAAAATGAAACCAGAGTAACACACCAAAATATCAAATCAATAAAACTATGTACATGGCTTAATTACAAGGTAGAATTATAAAACTCTCAGGCACTGAAGTAACATTTGAGGAATTATCTATTTACTAGTAATGACACATCCTCTCTAGTTAGGATTTTTAACCTGAATGTAATTTATCCTAGAATATTTGGTTTCTAAAAGGAACCTATCCAAAGGGGGTCAAATCTCCCATGGTCTCCTTTATTTTCATGTTCTTTGTATTATAGTAACACCAAATATACAATCCTAAAGGTCTTTATTGTGGCCCTCTTATCAAAACATCATTTATCATCCCCTGATGTTTACTAAAATGTTGAAATACATACTCTCTTTTCTAATCCAAACACATTGAATTAAATAGCATGGCTTCAATCATATCAACTATTTCTAAGTAGTCTTTCATAAATTTTAGGATAAAGATCTTGAGATTTGCAAGGGAGATGGGATCTTAACCATAAAATAAATCATAGGTTGATGTGGCTAATGAAAACTTAATTCTTGTCCTATATAACCATAACATGTATTTCAATTATAATGTCAATCCCTAGGATTTTTATCTAAAATTTTCTCAATTATTTCTACATGGCTTTTATTAGTTAATTCTACTACTCCATTACCTTGAGGATATTAATTAGAAGAAAAATTTAAAGTTACATCATTATCATAAGACCATTAATTTAATTGTAAGGAAGAAAAATTAGGCCCATTGTCACATGCCAGAGCATACGACATCCCAATCTTGGTTGTCATATTTTCAAATAATTAAATCACAACCTCTATTGTGTAGTTTTTGGATGCTTAAGATTTTGTCTAGTAGGTGCAATAATCTATGGTAGTTAATATGAATTTATGGTTGGTTGATGAGTTAGGATCAATGATACTAGTAAATTCCAATTCCCATTATGTAAATGGGTGAGCTTCAATAACTAGTAATGGTATTGCATAATTTCTTTCTCAATGAGCTATGATTTGTCCAACATGACATGATCAGGTGTGTGCATGTACATATTTAAAGACATGGGGTCAATAGTAATTGGCTCTCAATATTTGGTATTTTGTGGTATTTCTTGATCCATATCTTGTTCCATATTTGCCATGAAAATATTTGAGGATTTTGGAAACTTATTGTTTATTCAAACAACTTAGGTAGATTACCTCATGATTTCTATATTATAGAATATATAATTTTATCATGAAGTTCATGTTTTTAAGGTGTGATGCTCTTCTTTGGTGGAATTTATGTGATCAAGACACTTTATTTTGTAAATAGTAAATATATCAAGGAATTAGATCACAACCCCTATTATGTAGTTTTTGGATGCTTGAGCTTTTGTCCAATAGGTGCAGTAATCTATGGTAGTTAGGATAAATTTTTGGTTGGATGGTGAGTTAGGATTGATGACACCAACAAAATCCAATCCCCATTATGCATATTGGTGAGCTTAAATAACTAGTAATGGCACTAAAAAATTTCTTTCTCAATAATCTATGATTTGACCAACATAACATGATTAAGTGTGTGCATGTGCATATTTAAAGACATGGGGCCAATAAAAATTGGATCCCAATATTAGGTTTGTTGTGGTATTTCTTGAGTCTCTGTCTTATTCGATATTTTCAATGAAAATATTTGACTTTAGCAACTTCTTATTTGTTCAAACATCTTAGGTAGATTCCTTAATTTTTTATTTGGTATAGAATACCTAATTTAATTATGAATTTCATGATTTTAAGGTGCAATTCTCTTATTTTATGGAATTTATGTGATCAAGACACTCTATTTTGTAAATAATAAATGATGTCCTAATACCGCTCATCATTGGTAACTTCTTCCATAGAGTAATGTTGACATGAGATCTAAGGGTCAATCATGGCCAATGTTTTGCTCAATCCCTATTCTCTAACAATTTTTGTAGGTTAAATTTCCAAATAAAACTCTTATAAGTTAGACACTTGCCTCTACATTCTCCCAGCTCATTTTGCATAAGTATTATTTTCACAATTCAATATGGTACTATTGTAAACACTTTTTTGTATAAGATATGGTGCCATAATATTTTCTTAGATTTGATTAGACGAAAGGATTATTTATCAAATACCAAGGATATTATTTGAGCATCCTTCAATGGTTAGTATATGATATCTACTAGTCTCTCATATCTAGCTTCCCTCTTTTGAGTTAAAACACCAATAGTCAAATATTTTAATGCAAAAAAGTAAATGTAAAAAAGGTTGAGTGTAATCTGGACTAATTAATATGGGGATGTTCATGATTGTATTTTTAATTTCTTGGAAGGTGACTTACATTTCCACATACCATGTAATCTTGGCATCCTTATTGATAATCACATTAAGAGGTCAAACCAAAAAATAAATTTCTTCACAAAATTAGTTTTTTTGAAGAGGGACTTTAGCTACTTTTTGCTTTTGAGTAGGGGGATTGTTTAAATAGCTTCAAATACTTCTAGGTCAATGGAAACATTTTTGGATTTTAGGCCTTACTACCACAAAATATAATAGGTCCCAAATATAAAATAGACACAATATTAAATATCAAAGTAATAATATTATTAGTAGAATAATATGAGCAAATTAACATGTATATCAAGGCTTATATAATAAAAAAAGTAACACTCATTTATATACTAAAATATAAATGTAAATAGCTTGAATCATTCATGAACTATGCATCAAGAGAAAATACAATATTAATTGCTCAAAATGGATACAAGCTTTATTCTAAAATAGATCTCTTATAGATATAATTCTCCTTCTTGATTGTACTTGGATTAATTACTTTCTCATGGAGTATTATATCCATAATATAGCCATAGTAATGTGAATATTTAAGTACTTGACTATTGCTTTCCATATACCAAGTCTCATGACTCTTGGATCATCATCTTGCCACTTGCATACTAGATGAACACTTGACTCTACAAATTTTTTACACATCTACATGACTCTTACTCTTCTACATTCACTCCTAATCTAGGATATTTTTTCACATCCTCATATTACATTACATATAAGACACGTGCACATTATATCAATCTACACTTGCACTCTAAATTACATGACACTTGTGCATTTCCTACACATTGTACTCTTACATGACATGCATTTCTTGCACATTGACACTTATAAAAAAGAGGAAATATAAATCACACTCTAAACTAGTGACTCAACCCTAATCTATTACATATTTACAAATGTACCATTAAGGTACCAATGAGATACCTTAGAATGTACCAAATAATGTAATATACCTCAAGATCCCTTCTATTGCATTTTTTAGTTATTCATGACTTTAGTCTACAATCTTGGTCTTTATATTCAATGTTTAAGTGAGCTTGCTTTGTTCATGAATCTTTGGTTGAGATTCATCTTCAATCTACCTCCTCTAGATCAATATCTAATTATGGAGTATATGGTTCTTATTTGGCTTTATATTCATATATTTTGTTGTCCTTTATTTTGTGCTTATCTCTATTATTATTTCTTCCTCTATGCTTCTGCATATTTGTTTGTTATATACCTAATGATGTTCCTTATAAACATTGAGTTAGAAAATCATCACAATAATACAATCTTAATTTTAGTGACATGTCATTGAAGCTAACATAAGATTCATTCAAGTTGTACGTACCATATTTATTTTCTTGTACTTCTTAATAAAATATATCAAACGTTAGTAATGAAAAATACATCATTAAAAATTCTTTTGAGGAAAGTATAATGATATTCTATAAATTCCACCATGTTCTAAAGAATTTTTCATGAAAACAACTTATAAGTGTTGTGAACTTTTCATCTTTTGCATCTTTGAGAAATAATGATAGTTCCTCTTTTAAAACATTTGTCATTTGTTTATTTCCATAAAAATAATCTATTAAGTTTTTAGTTTAAAGCTTTAACTTGTTCACAGTTTCTTCACTATATTCATTGAATGCATTTCTAATTTCTTCCATGATATAAATTGATTCAATGATTTATTTCCTTTGAAGTAGAAAACCTTATAACTCCCAAATTCAAATAATTACTCAAATATAATGCTTGAAAATTATAATTTTCTAATCATTTAATGTTGAAAACCTTTCCAAATTTGATTTGCAAATTTAAATGCCTCAAAATAAAAAAAACAAAACCATCAAATTTGAAAAATTAAAATTTTAAAAGTTTTTCAAAATTTCTAAAACTTTTAAACTTTTAAAAAATCAATAATCTATAATATCACTTCAAATATTCCCTATAGCTAAAATATCATATATTCCTTATAATTCCTACTTTATTAATTTCAAATTTCAAAAAATCATATAATAAATTAACCCTTATTCCTCCTTACTTAAAAACATTTAGTGCTAAATTTATTTAAAACCTAAATTATTTCCACTACAATTTAGTGCATAATGTAACATAATGGCAGTTCCCTCTTGACAAGATTATTGCTACACTCAATTCCTAGAATCAATTCTAATAAAATTTGAAATACTAGCACGCTCTTTGCATGTTACATTACTCTAGCTAGCTTGTTCGTTTGTTTCTCTCATAGGTGATTCACTTCACCTTTGTCTTTGTTGCATTTTTTTTAGGTGACTTTCATAGGTGCTTTACTTTATTTCCTCATGACTTATCTCCGTGTTAGCTTGATCACTGGTGATATACCTTCACCACTGATATGTATGCTTTGTAGGTGTTCTACATTCACCATGACTTTTTATATCATTGCTTAAGATGGTTGGTTTCACCATATCATTACTAACATTTGTTTTAGATGGTATATTTATTTTTAGTGTGATTTAGATTGACTTTATCTTGGGTGATTATGGTTCACCTTGAATGGAGTAATTTGATTTACCTTAGGTGCCTAGAACTAGGTAGCCACTTCTTCCTCTCTATTGTAGGCAACTAGCTCACCTCTTCCTCTCTATTGTAGACAACTAGTTTACCTTATTATTTGTGCATGCCCAAGTTTATTTAGATACAAGCAATTGGTTCATATTTTCTTGATGGTTAGTCAACTTAGATATAGATGATTGGTTTGATTTTATTTGATGGTTGGTCAAATTAGATATAGGATACTGGTTTACCTTTTCCTTTTGCTACTCTCTTTCCTTTTAACTACACCAAAAACTCTTCATATGATATGTTGGCTAGTAATGCTATCTTAGGGTTTGTTTACTTTATTTTAGCTCACTGTAAACTGACTCAACAAATGCCTAACATATGATGTTATGTAGGCTATTTGTTAATCAATAGTGCAATATTTTATTCAATATTGTTATCCTTTAAGCATTTTCAACTATATAAGCCTTTTTGGCTTATCTTTTCTTCAATGTAGGCCTTTTAAGGCCTCTTCTATTCTCTGTAATATTAATCTATTCTAATTTCTTCTCATTTAATGGAGGATTATTAAAAAATTATTTTATAAAATAGGCTTCTATGGACTTCTATAATATTATATAGGTCTCTTTCTTATACCTTATTCAATATAGGCTTCTATGGACTTTTTCTATTTCTTCTTCTTTTTGTTGCTTGTGTTCTCTGTACTTAGGAAGCTTTGAATGCTTCTCAATTTGTTGTAACTTAGAAGCTAAAATTATTCTCTATATTTTTTAGGAAGCTTCTCAACCTCTATAACTCTTCTTATCTATAACTCAAAATTATTTAACTCTTCAATTTCTTTGGTCACACCTAAGAATCCAATATGATTCTCCTCCTTACTAGAGAACCCAATATCAATGTCATAGTGATTTTGTATATCCTTGAATGATCAACTTTCTTCTAAGTTGATTCTACCCCAATATTTAATATTTGAAATCTTAAAACATCCAACTTTTCTCTAAGTTGGATTTCTCTATCAATGTCCAACTTCTCTCTTAATTTGGACCTTTTATTCAATATAGTTGAGTTCTAGTCTTCATTAGTTTTCCTTTCAACCTAGAGTAAAGACCCTAGCATTTTCTACTCAATAAGACCCTAATAATT